>OX451735.1:1466179648-1468712284 GCA_948472305.1 Vicia faba | reverse complement strand
TATATATATATATATATATATATATATATATATATATATATATATATATTATATATATATATATATATATATATATATATATATATATATATATATATATATATATATATATATATATATATATATATATATATATATATATATATATATATATATATATATATATATATATATATATATATATATATATATATATATATATATATATATATATATATATATATATATATATATATATATATATATATATATATATATATATATATATATATATATATATATATATAGAGAGAGAGAGAGAGAGAGAGAGAGAGAGAGAGAGAGAGAGAGAGAGAGAGAGAGAGAGAGAGAGAGAGAGAGAGAGAGAGAGAGAACACAAGGATTTATTTAGGAAATTTACCAATCGTCCTTGCTATGGCTACGTCTTCCCCCAATTCCATATGGAATTGAAATAATAAATCTTACTTTGCCAATTATATTTTACAAGAGAAATGTAGGAACCGAATCCTACAAAACCCAAGTTTGATGTTGATGCTAACATTTTCTCTTCCCTTGATCTCATCTTGATCAAGTCACCCAACAAACCAATTTGATTCACTGTCTCGTGCTACTCCTTTGATCTAACCACCATTCTTCAAAGCATTCACTCGGCGGAATCCAAATTGCAAATTGTTGTCACCCGATACTTTTAATTTGATCCTCCATCTCACGCTACTCCTTTGCAAGAACCACCATTCTTCCAAGATTTCACTCGATCGAATCCAATTTTAGGATGTATCGTATCCCAAGATTTACTAATTTGACCCACTGTCTCACGCTACTCTTTTGCAAGAACCGCCGTTATTCAAAGCTCTTCACTCAATCTAATCCAAATTACATATTCTTGTCCAAACCCTTCAAATCCTAATGATCTTGAAGAAAAAATCCAACTAGGTTTTCTTATTTGGAACCCCCAAAATTTAGCAGCCCAATCTTAGGTTACACTAACCTAAAATGAACGTTATCAACACAAATTTAGATGGCACCCAAACAATGAATGATTATGTGTACTTTGTTTGTATGTATGCATAGATGAGAGGTTGAAGATGATGAGCAATTTTTGTATATTTTAGTTTCTTCTTGTTGGAAATGATGCATGTATGAAGTATTTATATGTGTGCAAGTTAGAGGCAAAAGGGGATTCTTAGAGATTCAAAGGATATGCAAAATTTATGAAAATTTATAGCATGTGTCGACACATGTAATGGTATTTGTCGACCTATCCAAGGTCATGTGTCGACACATAGACAAAATCTTTACATGATTTAAAAATGCAGTACATGTGTCGACCTGAAACACGTATGTGTCGACACATAGATGAAAAATTTCAGCATGTGTCGACCTAAAAGGTCGTATGTGTCGACACATAGACATAGGCTTTAAAGGCTTAATTATTGATCCATATTTGTCGACTCATACATCATATGTGTTAGCACATAGACTTGTTTTTCATGTAAAAACTAATTTTTAATGCATTGTGCCTTTTCCAAACATGTTCTAAATGCATTCTAAGATCCCTAATGCAAAGGAGCACATAAAAACTCAGAGATACCGTTCAATATAAAAAAATGCTAAGGTTATCCTAGTTTTGACATCATGCAAAACATCTAATGGGAAAATGCACTCACATCCTTCCAAAATTTTCTTACTTAGCAAAGATAACTATCCTTGTGATCCCAATAGATCTCAACCATAAAGCACATCCAACGATCATCCTCAAAGGACGGTGAGCAAATAGCTAGTTCATTATGTTCTTATATATATATATATATATATATATATATATATATATATATATATATGTGTGTGTGTGTGTGTGTGTGTGTGTGTGTGTGTGTGTGTGTGTGTGTGTGTGTGTTGTATACAAAAATTCGCCCTCTCATTTCTCAAAGGATCATCCTGTACCCTCAGGTTTGCTTCTATCAAGTTTCAAGCCTTGGATTAAAATTTTCTAAGAAAGTCATTCACAAGGGCAAAATGGTCAAAAGCATACTGAAATGTCAAGCTTTGGATTTTGGGGATCAAAAATCAAGTTTCAACAATTATATTTCATCAAGACATGAAATTAATTCATCAAAATCAAAACTCAGAAATTACTTTGAAAATATCAAATTTCTAAACATATAGAAAATTTTATAAGTATTAAGAGGATATGATACTTCAGAACTTCTGGGCCAGCCCCCACGCAAGCGCAATCAAAATATGCAAAGACGGTTCAGAATATGACTCTTCAGTCAGAACATATGGAAATTGTGTTCTTCAATCAGAACATGACTCTTCAGCATATGGAGGCTATGTTCAATGCTTCGATCAGAACATCACCCTTCGAATCTCATTCCGGTCTTCTATGATCAGAACATCACCAAATCTTAAAACCTCGTTTGAACAGCCTGCTGCACTGCTATAGCACAGTTCTGCAACCAGCTGCCACAACACTCTAAAATGCTGCTGATCCAGTCCACGCCTTCACTTTCTCAAACCCCATAATAACACCAAATTAGTATACAAAAACTGTGTTTAAAAAGAAATGGAACAATATGCCAAAAAGGTTTAAATCCCATTTGTTTTCCCCCCAAAACCACAACAAACTCATATATAAATAAGTTGCTCCATCACACGTTCAAGGGGATGGCTTTTAGAAAGAGAGAATTATCAAAGAGAGTAAAGAAAATAGTAAAACATTCGTGAACCCTAAATTCCTAAACAAAACCAAAACCTTTGTTCTTCCCTTTGAATCAAAGAACTTAGCATGTTCTATTCTGTTATTCTTGCTGACTCCAGAACATATGAAGGCAACATCTCAAGTCCCAAACACACGTCCCAGATTCAAGATAAGTCTTTTTGACTTTGAATCTTTTCATTTAGAATATCACTAAATATGTAAATATCATAGTATTAATGTTGTCCATATCATTGCATAAGTAGAAAAATGGTTGATCAGAACTTCTTGAATAAAGTTAGGCTCAGGATTAGGATTAGAACTTCTATGAACTGCTGTGCTTTTATCTTTCTGATTTGTTGTTGTTAAGAACTGGATAAGTTGCTGATGAGCTGATTAATGTAAGGAAGGAATTGAAGTGTAACAAAGAACTTCTGGGTCTTTCTTTCCCACTGTTTTAGCATAACACATAACTTTTGAGTTCTCCTCACTATTTTAACATACAAAACTTTTAGGCTTTCTCACTGTTTAACACAACATAGAACTTCTGATTTTCACTCACTGTTTAACACAACATAGAACTTCTAATTTTCACTCACTGTTTAACATAACACAAAACTTCTGATTTTCCCTCACTATTTAACACAACATAGAACTTCTGATTTTCATTCACTGTTTAACACAACATAGAACTTCCCACTTTTTGCTCACTTTTTAACATAATACAGAACTTCTGATTCTTTCCCACTGTCTAATACGTTCCCTTTTCATAACCTACCCCCCGAACTCAAGAAAACATCTCTAAAGGTCTTTCCTGTTATTTTCAGCCTTTCCTTTTGGATAAAAGAAAATTCAGTGGCGACTCTTGCTATCCGCAACAATTGTGATCAAACGCAAAAACATCTCAAGTCAGGTTCTCCCACCGTGTTACAATATGTATATATATGTATGTATGTATGTATGTGTGTATATATATATATATATATATATATATATATATATATATATATAAGGCGCCAAATCATGCTAAAAAGTTTTAATTACAACTTTATTTCACTCTTCTTCTCCATATACTAATTTGAGCATTGTAGTGCTAACCTTGCATGTTTATCCCACTCCACTGCATCAGAGGCTCTGATCTACCGTCATTTTCGATCAACATCTCCTTATTCATGCAGAGCAAACAAATAAATGGCGGTCATCCCGCCTGGTTATGTTTTTTATTACTCAATCATATAAAATATTATGCTTTAAGTAATTTTCAATCGTATACGTATATTTTTACTAATACCAAAATGAAATGATGTTTTCTAAGACACTATTTTCTCTATGAGTATGCATAGCCACATGGAATCAGGGGTACGACTAAAGAGATCGATGACTGAAACATAAAGTTAGAGGTTTTGTTTGAGATGCTTTTGATATCTGGTTAAAGTAATCAATTCCCCACATAAAGTCAGGGGTGTTATCAAAGACGCTTTACACGTCTAGCTAAAGCAATCATTTCCTCACATAAAGTCAGGGGTGCTGTCGGAGATGCTTTGCATGTTCGGCTAAATTAATCAATTCCTCCATATAAAATCTAGGGTGCTGCCGAAGACATTTTTCATGTTTAGAAAAAGAAATCAATTCCCCCCATAAAGTCAAGGGTGTTGTCAGAGACTCTTTGCACGTACGAATAAAGCAATCAACCCCCCATAGGAAATAATAACCAACCCTCTTTTATAAGCTAGCCACTCCATATGTCCTTGTGGGTTGGCCATGCGTCTACCTATGATCATGTTATTATTTGGAAGGGGGAAGAGGAACCAACCCTTGGCCATGAATGTCCAATAAACTTAGAGGGAAGACTTTGTAAGGTCAAAATATCTGTAGCTTTGCACTTAAGATCGTGTTGGATACTATAAAACAGAAATCATAAATATATTGAGTTTATTTTCCTTTCATTGTCACATTATTGTTCGATTTAACCACGAGGAAAGACCTCGCAACTTCATAAGGACCAAATCTCTATATCTGGGATCATACTAAAGTTGTAAAATGATGATGTTACATCAACCCCGAGGGAAGACCTTGTAAATTTAAGAAATTGAATCCATGTATTCTGGATCATACAAAAACACCTTAATCATATAACAAAAGGCCTGTCCGTCCAATATAGACATATTTTTACATATTCTTTCATTATGAAGTACTATCGTACAAATACTTGTTAAAAAACGATCTCAAAACTAGAATCTTGCCATGCCTACTTTCGCAGGAAGATGATATTTCCATCCATGATGGCTTGATCCGGCTGGATTTCCTCCATGGAAAGTTTCAGTGGGTGGTAGAAATATTCTACTTGGTCTAAAGCATTTTTGAATGACTGCAAAACTTCCTCAAGGGTGAATCTCGTACATTCAACCAATCTTCGAGCTAACAAAACATTCTGGGATTGCAAGAACTCCATTTCTTTGTGTGCAGCTTCCTGACTTCTTCGAACAATGGATAAATCTTTATCTTTCATCTATATGGTCCTCATCGGATGAGCCACCTGGTAAAAAAGAGATCCAATAAACTTCAAGGGAATCAAAGCATCCTTCACTCCGAAGAGAGAGGTAGAAGCTTTCTTTACTTCACGCAGGTACCTATACCGGTGATGTTTCAAGTCACAAATGCTTCCTCTACCCGCTGCTTTTCAATATGATGCCAGTCGAACAGAAAAGCATCACTGTGGTCGGATGTATCTAGGGCCATAATAGTCAAAGCATGTCGAGAATACCTGGCCACTTTTCCCATTTCTTCCTCAAAAACGGGCCGGCATATGCCAACCAAGTAAGTGCAGTCCTCGTCCAAAGGAGGGAGTTGACGAATTCCAGCAGAGCGGGAGCCAGATCCCATTAGTAAGGAGCGAGCACTATGGCCCAGGACATTCGATAAACTCGATAGGTTTCATGTGGCAACATTATTTTTGTGCGACCATACTCCCCGCCTTTGAAACTGAAAATGCTCCATATTACCCATGCACCCTGCATAAAAATAAGTGAAGAGTAATCATCAAAGGCAATCAGGGTAAAAATATCATAAAACTTAAAACGTTTGAAGCTTACCAAAATGACTCTTGTCTCTTCCCAAGAAAGAGCTTTTACCAGCAGCGGGATATTAATGAGACACTTTAAACATTTCTTATTTGTTTCTAACATCGAGGTAGCTCCCCATAAAATATATATATTAAATTTTATTGGTGAACTCTATCAATCAACCTTTTTGATATTGAGCCTCTTCACAAAGGTCCTTCTCACTATATAGAGAGAGCTACATCCCAGCAAAAAGTGACTCTTAAACCAATACTTGGGAAATTGGTCGATACATTGTACCTCCACCTAGTACCGATATCATAAATCATAGTGCAAGCTTTGGGGATGACGGGGGTCACCTGTCGTAACTGGAAAAAATACGAGAGTCGCCACCATTAATTTTTGTCCTAAGGACGGGAGAATAACGGATAAACCTAATTCTGTTAGAGATTCTAAATTCATAAGTCAGTTAGATGAAGGGAAGGTGTTAGACACACTTCATCTCCCTTGTTCTCAAGGGGTTCCTCTTTTAGGTTTAAGGATAAAATGAAAATTTTCTATTTAACTGCATGTTATTGTTTCCATATATTTAAGAAAAAGGATTTAATTTTTTTAGTTGTGAACTCGTCTTGGTTTTAACCGCGTGCCTACGTATCTCCTTATGAATAATCAATGTCCAATTTCATAGTTCGAATGTGTTTGGTTAGTTTTTTTATGGATTGTGGAAATGTTTGAAATTATCCTTGAAACTTATCTAGGTTTGAAAATAGTGTAGTTGTTGACGCAATTCGCAGTTAATAGAAAATATCTCCACAATCCTCTTTTGAAAATAAAGTTGAATTTCAAATTAAGTTAGTAGAGAAAGTGTTAAATTTGATTGGTTAGTTGTCTTAGAATGCATGATGCAATTTGAGGAAAAAAGTTTGAATTATAAAAATATTTGAATATTGATAGAAAATATGGTTAGTATTTGAAAATAATTGATAAACAATTATTTTTTTATTATTAAAAATATATAAAATATTTTTAATATTAATCCAATATTTATTTATTAATGATTTTATTATAAAATGCACAAAAATACTTTAATGCAATATGCTAAAAAAAGTGATATGAGATATTATATAAAAATAAAATAAAATAAATTGTTAAATTTACGCAGGGGGTGTAAATATTAACCAGGAGGGGGTGTAAATATGAAGGGCTTAAGCTCAGAACTATGTTTGAATCCATTAAGGCGCAAGGGGTGTATATTTGTACTAATGTAATAAAAAGAGGGTGTAAATAAAACAGGCTTGAGCCTAATATAGACTCTAGGTCCGTTAGAGCCATGTGCATGGAGGAGCATGGAATTATGGTGGAAATATAATGCCTGGTGCTTGATCTTAATTAGAAGGTCCCCAGGATTTAATCTTGGGGCATTGGATCAGAGTATGCAAAATGGAGGAACGAGATGGAATGTTGACTGAGGATGTATGGTAACTTAACACATGGAATAAGTCAAAGTATATTGATCACGTGGCCATCGTGAAGCCACGTGTCTAGTATCAACGAGCGAAAGGAGTATTATATAAACAAAATTATGAGCTCCAGGATCATTTTTCGTTCTCCCTTCTTTTTCTAGCAAAAAAAAAACATAATGTTATAAAAGTTTAGAGAGAGAGAGAGAGAGGCTCTGGCCTCTCTCTAGGATTCCGGCCATCAGATTTTGCCTCAGCCCATAGAACCACCACAAACCACCGTCTAACTTTGATTCCCATTTGAAGTTCAACCGGGATCTTCATATCTTCAAGCAAACCCAACCTAGATATTCAAGATCTTCATCCAACCCAACCCAGAATAACAACAAACCTTATGAACCCTAGGGTTCTTGCATGAACCATAACCCTAGTGTCTAAAAACCCTAAACCTAAACATGAACCCTAACCCAGAAATGCTAACTTGATGAACCCTAACCCTAGTGTCTACATACCCTAAATCTAAACACGAACCCTAACCCCAATCAAACCCAGAAAAACCCTAATTCAAATCAAAATCACACAGTTAAGCAAAATCAAAACACCAATCACAATCAGTCAATAAGCCCTAAAAGCTAAATATTGAGCATTAACGTCCGTGCCATGAATCTTTGTGTAAATTCCTCTCTCAGTTCTTTAATCTTCTCTTCTAATCTCCCTCTTCTTTCTCTTTGTAGGTACCAGAGTTGGAGTCTAAGCTCTAAAGAACTTAGGGTTTCTGCCATGAAACCCAAGTTTCCAAACAATGAAGAGCTTTGGTAGTGTATAAGGGATTATCAGAAGCAATGAAGAATCTCCAAGGGTTTTTCGTGTCTCGATTCCAATAGCTTAGGGTTCAATTTATAGCCTTTAGGAATTGTTAGATTCAGAAATTAGTTATAGTGATTGGCAGTTTTAGGTTAGATTGAATAAATCTCAGAGATTTGATTTAAGAATTAGAAGATTTTATTAGATTTTAGTTTGTAATTAGAATTAGGGTTTCGATCTGTACAGTGTATCTGGATCATATTGTATATGTAATTCATTTCTTATTTAATAAAAAACAAATTTTATTCCAATGTTTGATTTGGTTCAAAATTAGATACTTCGGGCTTAGGTATCTTGGTGAAGAAGATAAAAGATTGGGTGCTGCTTGGGAATTAAGGTTTTACCCTAATGTTGACCTGGTCAACAAGATATGAAATACTATAAAATAATAAAAATAGGAAGTAATAATATTATTAATGTAATGTAAAAATAATATAAAATAAGTTATAATCAGAGGGAGTTGACTCCGGTCAACCCCTTCTTAATAATACTATTATTTAGAAAATAACACATTTTAAAAAAACAATGATGATGATGATTATATAAAAAAACAAAGACTAAATGTTGACCACGATCAACTTCCTAATTGAACTGGGCCTAACAAAATAATGGATCTATTGAACTAGCAAATTTGGGCCTCTCTAAAGAAAAATACACCTCTCTTTCCAACTTAACCCCCTTTACCACTAATAATACGAAAAATACAAATTAGTAACAACAAAAAGTATAATAGCACCAAAGTTTTGAATAACAAAATAACTAGTAAAAATCGAATTGATTATTAACACTAGAGGGGCAAATTTTGGATATGACAACTGCCCCTATTTAATTTCTCTTCGATCGAGGGTGCGAGAATATGTAGGTCTCACACATTCGGATCAAAGGGTTATTAAATAATGGAAGATCCCAAAATTTGACTACAGACTTGAAAAGATAAGAAAAGATAAACCCCAAAAGATAGATAGATAGACAATGGTAACACAGTTAACTCTCCCATGCCCAAGCAAATAGTATAGTTGACCTAGATACGACGATGCAGACAACTCGTCAACACCTAGAAAAGTAGTCATAGCTTTTGCGTATCTACCGTAATCTAGAAGATAAATAAAACAAGTTTAAAAATTAACTTACTAACACTTTGAGACTAATATAATAAGTTACAACATAGATTTTATCTATTCATCACAGCCCTAGAGATGAATAACACACAGTTTCATAGTTCATCATTGCTTGAAGACTAACACAATGAACTATATTGCAGAAAAATAGATAACTTATTGCTTCTTCGAGACTAATGCAATGAGTTATATCGCAAATTCCGTATATTTACTACAACCTATGGAGTAAATGATATGGGTTTGAAAATATCTTACTAATGCTTGAGACTAACATAGTAAAGTATAACATAGATTTGTGTATTTATCACAACCTAGATGGTAAATAGAACCCACTTGACGATTCATGTTGCTTGGAGACTGGAACAATGAACTATATCATATAATATCGCGTACCTACCGCAACCTAGGGGGTGGATAATACGATTTTGAAAAAATAGATAACTAACTAAAGCTTCGAGATATATCGCCAAATTTGCATATTTATCACTACCTACTGGGTAAATAATGCGGATTTTGAAAAGAGTGTTTTGATAATTGAACCTTAGATAAATAAAACAAAGATATAATGATTTACCATGTTGTACCCCAAAATTTTCCCTCCCATTTTTTATCAAGACATTCTCATGAGATCCTCATTTGCTCAAGTTAGCTCAATAGTTGATCAGAAAAATTCTCCTCCTAAGCAATGCGTCCACAACTAGGGTTTTGTGTTTCATAAGGAAGATTGAGTTATCAAGGTCTCAAGTGGTTTTCATGGTTCTCCATAGGCCTTCAAGAATGCTCATGTCAAGTTTCATGCCTTGCATCACAAGTTTGCTCAGTCAATGGCTCAAATGACTAAAAATCAACTGTATTGGGTAAAAAGTCAATTATGGTCAACTTACAGTTAAACTTTAAGATTTTTGGTCAACATAAATTTTTTTAAGTGATATCCATCATTTGATCAAGGGTTGATCATGATTCCTCAAGAAAAGCCCTCAAATCATCAAAAGTCAAAATCTGCCAAATTAGGGTTTCCTTAGGAGAAGTCAACTGAACTTTGACCAAGCATAACTTTCACATGCTTCATCATATTTTCCCCAACCAAAGCTAATTTTGAAGGAAATTCAACCCTCTACAACTTTGCCACTCTAAGCTCAAGTCCAAAAATTGCATCATTTGAGAGATATTAGCCAATACATTACATGTCATTTCAAAAGTCAACAAAAAGACACTTTTTGTCAAGGAAACTTACATCAATATAAAGTCTTCAAGAGCAAAAGTGATTAACATATAGGTCGTAGAGGATATCTTGAGATTTTCGAAAAGTCAAAGATCACCTTCAAAAGATAAAAATTAAATGAGTTATGACCATTGAAAGTTGGGAAGTTTTGAGCAAATGCATGAAGTCCAAATTGAGCAAGCTTGATATTTTAGACTATTGGGCCATGGTTTAAGGGCCCAAAAATGTATTACACTCTCCATACACCTAAAAATTCATTCATACACCCTTTGGACTTATTTTATTTTAATTATTTTTGATTTAGTTCATTAATAATATAAAATAAAATAAGATAAAATTATATCTTACTACAAGGGTCCAAGCCCATAATTTGGTTGCCCTAAATTTATCTATATATTCAGACATCAAGAGGGAACAAAGGACACGAATCCTTGCGACTCAAAATTGTAAAAAAAACATCAATATTTTTCAAGAACCCTAAAGTTTTCAAATCCTATTTTCAAACCCTCTCATTACAAACAACCATTATATTCACTCTTAGGAAGCATACAGGGTAAGATTGGATCAGTTTGGTGATTCAAAACGTGTGGAATCTCATCGCATAGCATCTCCGTTTGCATAATGATCATAAATTTCATATAAATTATTTATGCTTTGATTTAAGCCATGCTAATGCCTTTATCATGCTTTTGAGATATCTTTGTGCAGGTCTGAGTCACCGTGGTGATCCCATGCAGCTCAAATCATGAGACACCATGGTTATACCAATTTTGTTTTATCTTCACTATAACTTAGGTTTGTTTCAATTTAATTTTTTAAGGTTTTTTATTAACGAACCCTAATTTTATTTTTTAGGTTTTCTCAATTAAATTAAAATCAACCTATACTTTAGGGTTTGCTCAATTTAATCACTTAACCTTTTTTAATCAATTAGGTTTTATGTTAAATCATCAATTATTTTTCATCAAACGATTTCTTCGTTTCTTTTCCTTTTTACCGCTTCGCGCGCTTTATTATTTTCTCATTAGTTTTTCCCATTATGTAATTGCTCCAGAATGTAATAGTTTAACTAGGGTTTTAATTTCTTTCTATTTCCCTCAGTTATATGGTTTGTACCCCCTTTCCTGAAGCTTTGTAATAGCGTAGGACTTTATTTTCTGCTTTTGCTGATTTCCTTATAACTGCTAGTAATTAGGGCATGTCTGGCAAGATCTAAAATTAACCGTTAGATAACCCTAATGAAGATAAAATAACTGAATTAATTACACTTTTCACACACTCACCCCTAGGGTAACCCCACTTGTTTCCTTCGAATAAAACAATCATGTCCCTTGAAAGTAGGGACGCTTTAACAAAGTCCCTCGATTAAAAAGACCGTAGTCCCTCGATGACCCTTCGATGCTGCCTTCGGTAAATGATCTTAGTCCCTTACAATAAATTGCTAAAGCACCCTACAAGTTGCCTTTATGATTGTACGATGGTAGTATAACACTATCTAAGGAGGAGGAAAATAAAACGAAAGATATTTGAGTAGGTAGATAGCTTGTAATCGCTTTCTCACAAAAACATCTTTTTTTTTTCACAAACACTTTTCTGAAATATTAAAAAAAAAACACTTTGTACGCATTCTTAACTTATACAAGAATCATTACAAAGTTGTCGCACTAGGGAATTTTCAAAATATTTCAAACATCCACACAAAAGCATTTTCAAATAAAGTGATCTAAGCGATTAAGAGCCCATAGATAACTACGGATGAAAAGGGTGCTAACATCTTCCCTTTTCATAACCTACCCCCCAAACTCAAAAATCTTGAAGGTATCTCCTGTTCTTTTCACCCTTTCTTTATTGGATAAAAGAAAAGTTGGTGGTGACTCTTGTTATCCGCAACATTTGTGATAAAACACAAAACCAAGTCAGTTCTCCCGCCGTATTACAGAACTAGTGACCTTACTGGGGAGAACTAAAAAAGTGAGGCTACCTTAGAGTTAGATTACTTTAAAATGCTTTCCTTATTTGATTTGTCTACTTTATTTTAAAGGGTTGTTGGGGTTATTTTTTGCAAAGATCCTATACCCGGATCTGGGGAACATTTTAGGTAAGTAGCAATAGATCATGGAAACTATACGGTGTATACTGATATGGTTGAGATGATGGCTATGTTAGTGCGAAACATTGGTTTGTACTGGTTATCCCTCGAGTTAGTCGGGGAACATACCAGGCTGTCGCGTGGTGTCATAAGCACTAACTAACCTTAGAACCTTAATTGACCTAACTTAGCCATTATAAGGTAGTGAGATAGCCGAATTTGGTGCAATCCTAAGTTGGTTGATACTCGATACTACACTCATTGAGATTCGACTCTCGAGTTTTGTTTGGTGGCAAGTCAGTTGTCGTGCTAGACGAATTTTGGGGGGAAAATCAATGATATTGAGACCCCTAGAACTCAGTTACTTCTATAGGACAGGTTGAGCCAACTAAACTTCAAGAGGGTACTTACCTAAAAAACCCATGTGAGCCTTAAACCAATGGCCTTTGCGTGCTTTGCTTGTGTTTGATTATATATTTGATTGTGTTATCATGACATCATAACATCATCATATCATGACTAACCATTTCAAGGATCTAGAGGATTTATCTTTGTTCTGTGTTACAGGGTCATAGCTTCCAGTCGTAGGAATACCATCATAATCAACTTCGTAAGGGTACCTTCTCAACTTAAGGAGTTAGTCTCAAAGGTTCCTAACAATTCTCAATTCACCAGGAGACATGGTCATCTACTCAGTTTGGTAACTACTGGCTTTCAGGAAGACATGATGAGCGTTCTTTTCCAGTTCTTTAATCTGAAGCATCACTGTTTTATCTTCCTGGATTATCAGTTGGTACCCACAATGGATAATTCTCTAAGTTGCTCGAAGTGCCTATTCTTGATCAAATACCTTTCACCAGTCTATAGCAAGTTCCGAAACCTGAAGACATTGCAGTTGCCTTACATCTGAAATGACTAGACATTATATCTAATTGGGAAACAAGGAATGGAGTCAAGGGTTTCTCTCCTAAATTTCTGATTGAAAAGGCTCAGGGATTTCTAGATGCCATGAATTTTCGTACTTTTGAGGATATGCTAGCTTTACTGATCTATGGGTTGGTACTATTCCCTAACCCGATCCAATTCATAGATATGAATGCCATCAAAATATTTCTCACTCATAATCCGGTACCTACTTTGTCGGAAGATGTCATGCATTCCCTCCACACTCGTACCATGAAGAAGCAAATAACTCTTATGTGTTGCATACCTCTACTATCCAGGTGGTTTATTTCACACATACCCCGATCATTAATAAAGAATAAACAAGGTTTGAGGTGGTATCAAATAATGATGTCACTCACTCATGAAGATATCCATTGATGTTCTCGATCTCAGACAGATGCCACTATTATTGATCATTGTGGGGAATTCCCTAATGTACTGATCCTTGGTATAAGAGGGGGCATCACTTATAATCCCTCTCTAGCTGTGTCAGTCTAGTTATGATCTAAGGGACAATCCTCATGATATTCTCATCCAGGGTATTGTATTAGACAATGAGAACGATCCTCAAAACTACCATCAAAGGTTTATACGTGCTTGGGGCACGGTCAATAGGATTGATAGCAAGACTTTTTGGGACACAATAATTCCATTTCTCTAGAGCCTTAACTTAGATCTGTGCGGTCTCGTGCTCAGAATCTCAAAATGCCATATCCTGTTATCCTACCAGTGATCGTAGAGCCCATGGTTGAAGGGGATGTTCCTCATACCGTTCTTCATCCCGATATGCCTACCGACTTCGAAGAACTACAGAAGTCCTTGATCCAACTAAAGGAAGAAAGAGATATCTTCGAAGCTTAGTTCTATGCTAGTGAAAATAAAGTGCTAGAGCTAATGAAACGACTCCACGAAGAACAAAGCCTTAACGCATATGTCAACACAAAGAGGAAGCGTCCATGGGAGACTTGAATTTATATTTTTGTTATTTTGTAACTCTTTTTATTAAAAGAAATTATAACTCGAGCTATTTACTAAAATTTCTCTTGTTTCCTTTTGTTTAAACAAAGTAAAATCCCGTGACGATCCTTGAAAACATTGCATCTACATATCATGCATCATTACATAATAGGTTTTCCCATACATGTTTTCTCATCTTCTTGCTGTTTATTTCAGCAAAAGATGACGTTTGAACAAACTGTTAAGGAACTCCAAGCTCAAAATGCTCAATTCCAGGAGACCCTCCTAAACCTTGCTCAAGGGTAGAAAGATATGATGTCTCTCATCTCCAAAAAGAAGAAGACTCATAAGCCAATTGATATCCTCAACATAGAAAGAAGATTCAAAGGTCATGCTAAAGCAGTTCAAATTGTTGATATCACCTCTGATGAAGATGACAACCAAGAGGAGGATTATAGAAGTGTTAGGGCTGAAGGTGGAAGCAACCTTGGTTCTAGTAAGATGCCTGAGGATGAAGACTATTCTGATGAATAGTATCCTCATGTCGACAACAAATACAAGCAGCTAGAAGACCATCTTAAGGCTATGGAAATCCCTAAAGTTCCTGGATTGGATTTCAGAGAGTTGGGTCTTCTTCCAGGGGTGGTTATCCCTCACAAGTTCAAAATACCTATTCTTGATAAATTTGATGGTGTGTCTTGTCCGAAACTTCATCTGAGGTCCTATGTTCGATAGATCCAACCCCATACTATTGATAGAAAGTTATGGGTTCACTTATTCCAAGAAAGTTTGTCTGGTAAACAACTCGAGTGGTTCTATCAGCTGGAGGGAACCAACATTCATACTTGGGAAGACTATGTTGCTGCTTTTTACAAGCAGTATCAATACAATGCTGAGCTTGAACCAACCCGCGTGAAATTACAAAACATGACTATGGGTTCGAATGAGGGGTTCAAAGAATATGCTCAGAAGTGAAGATACTTAGCTGGAAGGGTAGAATCTCCCTTGTCGGACCGGGAGCTACTTGATATGTTCATGGGCACTCTAATAAGTCCATTCTTTAATCATCTGACTGGGAGTTCTTCATCTGGTATACTGAGCTGATTCTAACTGGAGAACGAGTAGAAAGCGGTATTAAGAGCGGAAAAATTCAAGTGGCTGCATCTTCGAGTGATGTAAAGAAGATATTCAATGGTAAAAAGGAAACCAATTTTGTTTATGGCCAAAAGGGCCATGTCAAAAATGACTGTAATCAGTCTGTGGGAGCGGTACTAATTTCTAATCCTGCACCTGTTCAACAACAACAACATGGCAATAGGCGTAGGTCAGATGCTCCAGGAAGGCAGTTTACCAAGATTAATATTCCATTGTCTTAGGAATTACAACATTTGGAAAGCAGAGTTGATTACACTAAGGGATCCCCCTCAGAACCCCAACACCTCCTCTCCTAAGTACAATCCGAACGCGAGATATGCCTACCACTCTAACAGTCCTGGGCACGACACTAATAACTGTTGGACTATGAAAAACAAAATCCAGGACATGATTGATAACAAGGAAATTCAGTTTGATCCTCCAAAGACCCTGAATGTGATTACTGCACCTATGCCGAAGCATAACAAAGGCATAAGTGGAATTGGCGATGTTTTTTATGTTGCTACTGCAAGTGAATTGATGACTCCTCTACCAATTATCAAGAAGAATCTGGTGTAGGCCAGTTTATTTCTGGGTTGTATTGAAAAATGTTACTGCTGTGTAGCCCAACCCAATGGGTGCATATTACTGGAGCAAAGCATTCAACGCCTGATGGACAATCATATAATTCTGATCGAGAAGGTTCTGACTTCTGAGAATCTGTGTTAAGACTTATCCGTAAATTCTGGCCCTCCTGCTAGGATCACCTCTAAAGGTCTTGTAAGGATTACTGTCAATCCGAAAGTTGCTCCACTGATCATCACTACACCTGGACCTATCCGATATTCTTCGGATAAAGCTACTCCTTAGAACTATGGATCCTACATATACTACCATGGCGTCAAACAAGAACTACCGACTATTGAAGATGAAGTTACTGAAGTTGCTGATCTCATCATTGACAATATTGCTGGAACCAGTAAGGTTACTAGAAGCGGGAGGGTTTTCTCTCCGGAAATATCTCCAAAGACTATTGCTACATCTGTTAAAGACAGAAGCACCTAAGGAAGCTACTGTTGAAGACACCTCTAGACATGAGTTGGAAGAGGTATTGAAGATTATCCGCAAGTGACTACAAAATTGGTTAACAGCTGGGGCAAACCCCATCCAAAATCTCCATTTTATCCCCGCTATTGTGTTATAAAGCTCATGCGCAGTGTTGTACCCCAAAATTTTCCCTCTCACTTATTAAGAATTTGCTCACAAGATCTCCTTGGGCTCAAGATTGCACTAGGGTTTAATCAGCTCAAGACACCTCCTTAGGCACCGATGACCAAAATTAGGGTTTGAGTTTGCACAAGGATTTTTGAACTTTCAATGCTTCATATGACTTTCATGAATCATTATGGACCCCCAAGATTACTCATGTCAAGTTTCAAGCCTTGGATCACACTTTTGATCAATCAATTGAGCAGTTGACCTAAAAATCAACTGTATTGGGGAAAAAGTCAACTATGGCCAATTTATAGTCAAACTTCATAATTTTTGATCCATATCAATATTATAAACTCATATGTATCATTTGATCAAGTTTGGACCATAACTCCTCAAGAAATTTGATCAAATCTCCAAAAGGGAAAAATGGTCAAAATTAAAATTTTGACTGGGAAAAGGCAATTTCTTGTTTTGACCTAGAAAATTGTCAATTGGTTTAAGGCATTATCTCAAGATTCTAATTGCATCATTTTAACCTAATGACATGGTTCAAAACATTGCAAGTCCATTGGATTGACAGATGAATTTTGCAATCAACTGATCAAAAGTCAACTGTATACTGAAAAGTCAAACTTTGACTTTTTGGTCAAATTCAAGTGCCAAAGATTGTAATTCATCAAAACATGTCAAAATATGAAACTTATTCATCAAAGAATAAAAAAGTCAAGATTTCATTTTGAAAAGTCAAAATTTCTAAACTCAGAAATTTTTCTGTGTTGAAAAATTCATGTTTTTTCATAACTTTGAGCCAAATTTTCAACATGATGAAATATGATTCAAGATTAACTTCTAACATGAAAGTTGTAGATCTCCATGAAATATACAACTTTGTTTTACACATCTCCTTCCAAAAATGCTTGGATCTCAAGTTATAATTTTATGAACATAGGGTCATGAAACTAAACACTTAGTGAAATTTTGCCCTAATTTGGCCAGGATTTTGACCTAACTTTATGAAACTTTTTAATATAGTTCCAAGGAAAATTTTCAAAATCAATTCAAAGATGGGTTTTAGAGCACATTTCAAGCTTTCCAAAATGTCCAAGAACTCGTTGAGATCATTCTTGAGTAGGGAGAATCGAAGAGATGAAGTTAGGGTTTTGTCACTTGAATTACAAGCCATTTTTGATGAACACATGAACCAAATCCATGCTAGGCTGCATAATCTTTGCTTTGCAGACCTCAAACTTGTTTGTCACTCCATAATTAAATGTTTACACAACTGTTAGGGCTTTGATCCAAGCAATTGAGCTATTATCCAAGTTACATTTCCATTAGTGGCACAAAGTTAACATTCCCATTCTTGTAAAGAAAGCTTTTTGCATAAAGTTCACATTGAACCTCTAACTTGTTCCCTCTGATCACACTCCATTCACAAATTCAGAAGCAAGCTTGTTTAAAGCATAACCACTCTATCTTAGCAAGTACACAAGGCATGGAAACTTGTTTTGTCAAAAAATAACATGTTTAACTTAAACATGTAAATTTGAATTCTGATCAACTAGAGCACTCCAAACTTGTTGCTTATAAATATAGTCATTATTTGTGAGCTAACACATGAGCTTGAGCACCCTGAAATACACCAAAACTCTATCAAATCAGAAATTGCCCAAAAACTCCATTGTTGCACAGTTTCTGACCTTGAACATCAAACTCACATTTCCCTCGTACGTTTCTTGGCCTTTTAGTTTCTAAAGCTTCCTTACATCAAATAAAACTTATCCCTATCCTTATTCCAGAACTGTAACACCATTTACCATAACTTCCATAACCAAAAAACAGAGTCTGCAACTTGACTTCTCCAAGCCATTTCAGCCATCCATTGTTCAAACTAATCATTGCTTTAGCTTCCTAGGACCTCAAGGAAGCTAACCTGATCATCACCATCACTTGAAACAAGCTCAAACTCCAAACACGATTTCCAGTTTTGAGGTAAGTTTTCTCAACTTGGAACTCCTCATACAGGCATCATCAATAATTTATTTGTGAACAAAACATGTAGATATCATTGCCCTGAAGCTAACCATGTCCATAGTTTCCATTAATTTTGCTTGAGCTTAGAGAATTTTGAAACTGAAATTTCTGAAATTTTTAAGGTTCAAATTAGGGCCATTAAAATTCTTGCTTATCTTTGATCTATAGTTTTAATACTTTACATTTTTGGAATCGTGAGAAAATTTTCTATAAGTTTCATGTTTACAGTTTTCATTTTTGATGAGAAATTAGCAAGTTACAGTTGGTCTAGCTGGAGGTTGAAGATGAAGTCTTCAGGGCGCGTTTTGCCTTACAAATTTATTATTTTATTTGTATTAACGGATGTATAGCCACCCCAGTGGTAGAAGCGCGCGTCTGTAACCTATGGGACCTGGGTTCGAGCCCCAGTGATACACTTTTGCTTTTTTAACATATTTTTTGGCATTTCTGACCCCTTTTTTGAGCGCCCGGGCCTTTATTGGGCTTGCTTTGTTTCTTTATTTTTTTTACTACTAGCTAACCCCCTTTGCAGGCTCTTGGCACCCCTGGCCCAAATTTATTTATTTGTTTATTTATTTCAATTTTATTTTTCTTAAATATATTTTTTCTAAAACACTAAAAATCCTAAAATACAAAAAATAATAGATTTATATATTGACTTATTTTATTTTATTTTTCTCACAAAAATAATTTTATGTACTATACTTTATTTATTTTATTAACTAATCTTGTAAACATAATTAATATTATGTTTTTATTTATTTATTTTTCACACCATTGAAAATACATTAATTTTAATATTAAAAAAGGCCAAAAATATTTTATAATACTATAAATATTTTTTAAGATAAAAATACCAAAAATACTTTTCTTAAATTTATTTTCTTTTGATTAATTAATAGAACTAGGTTTTCATTTAAAATCTTTTCTTAATAAATTCAAACTTAATTAATTATTTTCTTTATTTAATTAGGTTAAGACAAAATTCCTTTTTTTCATGAAAATCAAACAAAAATTTATTTTCTTTACATTTTACATCCTGGTACATTTATTCATTTCTATACTTTACACTTATTTAATTCCTTGTATATTTATACCAATTCAATATGGTTGTAATAGACTAATTAGGGTTTAAATTCTTGCAATCCCCATTCAATTTGTACACCCCCTCCCCATAAATGTTGTAATAGCCTAGTAACTTTAAATTTCATAATTTATCGCTTTTATATAACATGATAGTAATTAGGGTTTGTATGGAAAGACTAAAACCAATGCTTAGAAAACCCTAATTCAAGATAAAAACAAGCATGAAAATGATATATTTACACACAAGCACCCCTAGGGTTATTCCACTTGGTTGCCTTATATAAAGTGACCATATTACGCATGTGAGGTGTCTTAGTAAAAACAAGAAAATACAAGATCATAGTCCCTCGATGACGCTATCTAAGTTGCCTTACAAATGATCTTAGTCCCTCAAAAAGAATGCTAAGATACCTTGCAACATTGCTAATTATGGTTATACGATGACCTACGCCCATCCCATTTACATTCAAAGATAGGGTTGCTTACCAAATCAATGGTAAGACAACAATGTCAACGGAAAAGAAAATGAACAAGAAAGACATTTTGAGTATGTAGAATGCTCCTAATTACTTTCTTAATTTCAAACAAACATCCTTGCTATTTTCAAAACAATCACATACACTTTCAAACATATTACAAACTTGAAAACATTTTCAAAAGATCAACATCTTTGTATACATTCTTACGAGCGAGAATCATTACAAAGATTGCCTAAATAATGGCCTCTTTACTAAATACTTTCAAAAACCACACAAAGCACAATTTCAAACAAAAGCAAGTGGTCTAGCAAGTAACTAAGAGCCCATGGAAAACCATGGATGAAAAGGGTGCTAATACCTCCCCTTTTCATAATCTACCCCCTGAACTTAAGAAATAATATCAAAGGTATTTTCTATGCTTTTTCACCTTTCCTTTTGGAAAAAAGAAAAGTCGGCAGCGACTCTTGCTAACCGCAACATTTGCGATAAAACACAAAAACACCAAAGTCAGTTCTCCCACCGTATCAACGAACTGGCGACTCTACTGGGCAAAATTCTAAAAGTAGGGTTACCTTAGGGTTATATCACATTTATTTTCTTTCATTGTTTGACTTGTATGCTTTACATTATGGTTCTCTATTTGGGTTTAAATCATCTACCCGAATTTTGGATACATTATAGGTAAGTAGCAATACGTTGTGGAAACTGTACGGGGTATACCGACATGGTCTAAGCAATAGCTACGTTAGTGCGACATATTTGTGGGTACCGGTTGCCTTTGATTTAATCAAAGAGAATACGGGGCCGCTGAGTGATGTCATGAAGCAGTAATGAACTTCTAGAACCTTTACTTGACCAACTTCTAGAACCTTTCTAGAACCTTTCAATTCTTTGATCCTTTACACCATTGCTTCACATTTCCTGACTATCAACTTATGCCTACTTTGGAAGAATTCTCCCGACTCTTGAGGATTCCCATTCTCAATCAACTACCTTTCAACGGTACGGAAAGAGACCCAAAGCCATAAGAGATTGCTCAAGATCTACACTTGCACTCATCTGATGTCACAACTCATTGGGAAACAAGGAGTGGTGTCAAAGGTTTCCTAGCAAAGTTCTTGCTTGAGAAAGCCCAAAACTGTTGAAATTCTTTGGACCTACAAGATTTTGAGGAAATTGTGGCTCTCCTCATCTATGGGATGGTTTTGTTTCCAAATCCTGACCAACTCATAGACGTGAACGCCGTCAAAATCTTCATATCACGCAACCCGATGCCTACTTTGCTAGGAGACATATTACACTCTTTTCACACTCGCACAATGAGGAAAAGAGGTGTTCTTATGTGTTGTACTCCTCTCTTGGTCAGCTGGTTTATTTTGCATCTTCCCCAATCTATATTAAAGAATGAGCAAGGTTCAAGGTGGTCAAAAAGGTTGATGACGCTCAAGCATTCAGACATTCATTGGTGCTTCCGATCCATAGAGAATGTTACTATTGTCGACCGTTATGGAGAATTTCCTAATGTCCCTTTACTTGGCATTAGGGGAGGTATCACCTACAACCCCTGCTTAGCCTTAAGACAGTTTGGCTATGCCCGAAGGGATGGTCCACATGAGATGCTGATTCAAGGTTTGGTATTTGACTACAACAACGACGATCAAGGTCTTCGCTAGAGCTTTATCCGAGCTTGGAGGATGTTAAACAAGGTAGATAGCAAGACTTTGGGGCACAAGAATTCCATCCCTCTTGAGCCTTACCTCAAATGGGTACGAACTCGTGCTCAGAGTCTTATGATGCCTTATCCCTCCATTCTCCCGGTAATCATAAAGCCTATCATGGAAGGAGATGTTCCATACACTATCCTACATCCTGACATGCCCACCTCTCTTGAAGACCTACAAAGGGATTGGATACAACTTAAGGGGGGGGGCGAGATACTTTCGAAGCCAAATTCTACGCAAGTGAGAAGAAGGTTTTGAAACTCACTAGGCTACTTCATGAGGAGCAGACTCTGAATGCCTACATTGCACCAAAGAGGACGCGTACTACCTTTTTATCTTAGAGTTTTTGTATTATTTTTCCCAAGAAGGCATTGATGTACTCAAGATTTAATCTATTAATATAATGTGTGTTTCCTTTTTGTCTAAAAAAATCTGAATCTTAAAATCCTTGAAAACATTACATATGCATTTACCATTCATCATAACATAAGAAGGTTTCTTGCAACAAGTCTCCTCATCTCTCTACTTTTTATTTTAGTAATATGGATCTCGAGCAAACGGTAAAGGACCTCCAAGCTCCGAATACACAGTTTCAACAGTTGTTCTTGACCCTATCCAAAGGACAAGAAGAGTTTAAGATTTTGTTGGCTGAGGAGAAGAAAAAGAAGACAAAGAAGATAACCAGAGTTCTAAACATGGGAAGAAGATTCCAAGGGCAGACAAGAAGGGCCTTAGACTTTGCAATGACATCCAGTGAGAAAGACAACCAAGATGGGAAGGGTAAAGAAACCGTTGTCCAATCAGAGTCAGAAGAGGAAGAAGAAGAAAAAGACGATTCTGAAGAACAATACCCTCTAGCTGATGACAAATATAAACATCTCGAAGAGCGGTTGAGTGCAATGGAAATCCAAAAAGTTCCTGGCTTGGACTTTGAGGAGTTGGGGTTAGTATCGAGAATTGTCATTCCTCCAAAATTCAAATCACCTGTGTTCGCCAAATATGACGGAGTTTCATGCCCTAAAATGCATCTTCGGTCCTATGTGAGGAAAATCCAGCCCCATACCATTGACAAAGATTTATGGGTACACTTCTTCTAAGATAGTCTGTTTGGAACTCAACTTGATTGGTTTTATCAGTTAGAAAGAGCTAATGTTCATAACTGGGAAGATCTTGCTGCAGCCTTTTACAAACAATATGAATACAACGCTGATCTTGCGCCTACCCGTACTCAGCTCCAGAGTATGGCCATGGTTTCAAGTGAAGGCTTTAAGGACTATGCGCAAAAATGGAGAGACTTGGCTGGAAGAGTTCAACCTCACCTATCTGAAATAGAATTAGTAGACATGTTTTTGGGAACCTTGTCTGGTCCCTTCTTCAATCACCTAATTGGGAGTTCGTCGGCAGGTTTTACTGAACTGATATTAACCGAAGAATAGGTAGAATCCGGGATAAAGAGTGGAAAGATTCAAAAACATGCCTCCTCTGCTGCTATAAGGAAGCCATTTATCGGGAAAAAAGAAGTGGTTGCTGTTTATCCTCAGAGAAATCAAAGTCGTCCAATGGTAGGGGCTGTTATGATTCCCAAACCTGCGCCTGATCAGCAAATAAACAACCAACCAAGGATGGAAAGACCAGTCAGACAATTCACCAGAATTAACATAACCTTATCTCAAGTATTGCCACACTTGCTAAGATCCAACCTAGTGACCTTGAAAGAAGCTCCAAAGAACCCTAACACAACCTCTCCTCACTATCATCCAAATGCCCGCTGTGCATACCACTCTGAGAGTCCCGACCATGACACTAATAACTGTTGGGTTCTAAAGAACAAAGTACAAGACCTCATTGAAGCCAAAGAGATTGAATTCTATGCACTCGAAAAGCCAAATTTCATTTCTGCCCCTATGCCCAAACACGACCATAATGCCAACGCCATTGAGGAAGATATGTGTGTTACTTCAGTTGATGAACTCATGAGCCCACTCCTGACTATAAAAAAGAACTTATTAAATGCCAATGTATTCCCAGGATGTGATGAAAGATGCCATTTATGTTTGTCCTCACCAACCAGCTGTCCTTTGTTGAAAGCAGGCATTCAATGCCTAATAGATAACAAGGAAATTTTGTTTGAAAAGACTTTTGTTCCACCTATTCCTTATAATGATGTTTCTATCATTACCATTTCCACCAATTCTTCCAGGGTCTCCACCAAAAGACCCGTTAGGATTACATCAGTTCTAAAAGTAACCCCTTTGATAATTACAATGCCTGAACCAGTCCCGTATTCGTCAGACAAAACCATACCATGGAATTATGGAGGGGATGTCTACTACCACGGTATCAAGTAAGATTGGCCAGATACCGAAGATTCTAGTTCCGAGAAAGTTAACTCTGATATCAGTAATATTGAAGGGACTAGCAAGATTACCCGAAGTGGAAGGATATTCTCTCCAGAAATTGCTCCCCTAAAAGCAGTTTCTGGACCCGTAATCATTCTTGTTATTGTTGCTCCTCCAAAAGTTTTTCCCAGTCCTACAATCATCTCCACCAATACTCCAACTGAAAAAGTTGTTACAATCCCTGCTATCACTCCTACTGACATTCTTGTTGCCGAGTAAACTGAGACTCAAGGTAAAAGTATTTTGATTGAGCCTGTCCGAACGAAGGCACAACCATTGGCTATCCCTGAGACCTCCCGGAAAGAGATGGAGGAAATTCTAAAGATCATAAAAAGAAGAGATTATGACGTAGTTGAAAAACTGGGGCAAACTTCATCTAAAATTTCCATGCTGGATTTACTACTATGTTCCGAGGCACATGATAAGGCCTTGGTAAAATTCCTGAAAACTGCCCATGTACCCCAAGAAACATCTGCCGATCAGTTCTAAGACTGCGTAGCCAGCTTGACTGCAGATAATGGTCTAGGTTTTTTGGATGCCGATTTAACGCCAAGAGGAAGGAAGCATAATGAGGCATTGTATGTCTCAGTTGAATGTAGGGGCACAACCTTGGCTCATGTTTTCGTGGACACTGGCTCATCTCTGAATGTATTACCTAAAAAGACTCTTGATAGGATTGACTGTAAGGAATTGACATTAAAGCCAAGTAACATAGTAGTGAGGGCCTTTGAAGGCTCAAAAAGGATGGTGCATGGGGAAGTGGATATCCCCATAAAAGTTGGAACCCAAACATTTGATTCAACTTTTTATGTAATGGATATCCGTCCTTCATATTCCTGCTTGCTAGGCCGACCATAGATTTATGATGTTGGCGCTGTTAATTCTACGTTGCACCAAATGTTGAAATATCTGATTCAAGGGAAAATTATCACCGTTCATGGAGAAGAAGAGTATATGATCAACCATCTCAATTCTTTTAGATATGTAGAATTAGATGGTGAATTTATTGAAACTCCATTCCAACACTTTGAAGAAGTCCTGCAAGATGTGGCAGTGACCAAGGTTGTTCCCAAGATCACAAGGCCTCCACTCAGGATGTCATCTTTGAAGGATGCAAAGGCAGTAATAGAAGAAGGTGGGTGCACTATCTGGGGACAACTCCCAGATATCCCATACAAATATGATAAGTTTGGCCTGGGTTTCATTTCAGGTGCTCTCAAGACTGTACGCCGCGCTTGTGCTGGAGGACCACCCCTGAAGATCAGCAACCGTGAAGTCAACACGGTAGAGGATGATGAAGATGGCTATAACCTGGAGGATTGGATCTTCCCAACTATCAGTTGAGGGCTCAGCAACTGGGAGGCTAGAGATTTTGTCCCGATCACTTTTATCCCACAGTAATTTGTCTTTACATTTTGTTGGATCTGTAATATTAAAACAATTCAAACTCTTAAAACCTTGTGTCTTACCCGAGGCACAATGGTCCATTTGTAAGGGTTATTATCTCATTTCCATATGACATCAGTGAATCATGGACGTTATACATACAAAGTTTTTGCTCATTGTTTTTCTCTTTTACATTTTACTTCTTTCAAAGATAGCTATACCCTTACACACACTCACACTCACAATGCAGGTCTACATCCATTCGGGATCCCATGGATAACGGTTATGCTATAGCTTTTTGTAACTCTGAAAATCTAATCTACCAAGCCGGAGACGAAGGTGAGGAAGATTGTGAAGTTCCAGGGGAACTTGCCAGATTACTAAAACAAGAAGAGAGGACCATTCAGCCCCACGAGGAACCCGTAGATACGATCAACCTAGGTACCAAGGAAGACAAAAGAGAAGTCAATATGGGTGCCAATTTGGAACCTAGTGTCAAAGAGCGTCTAATTCAGTTGCTACACGAATATGTTAAGGTCTTTGCCTGGTCGTATGAAGACATGTTAGGACTTGATGCAAATATTGTGGTACATCGTCTGCCTACAAAAGAGGATTGCCCACCAGTAAAATAAAAGGTCCGTCGAATGCGACCAGATATTTCGGAGAAGATTAAAGAAGAAGTCATGAAACAATTCAACTCTAAGGGTGGCCAATGTTGTTCTCGTGCCCAAAAAGGATGGCAAGGTACGAATGTGCATGGACTATAGAGATTTAAATTGGGCAAGCCCTAAGGATGATTTCCCACTTCCCCATATTGACATCCTAGTTGACAATACGGCACAACACAAAGTGTTTTCCTTCATGGATGATTTCTAAGGCTACAACCAAATCAAAATGGTGCCTGAGGACATGGAGAAGACAACCTTTGTCACACAATAGGGCACATTCTGCTACAAGGTTATGCCATTCAGACTGAAGAATGCGGGGGAAACCTATCGGCGTGCCATGGTAGCCCTATTTCACGACATGATACATCACGAAATAGAGGTCTATATGGACGACATGATATCTAGATCTCAAACAGAAGAAGAGCACCTTGATCATTTACAGAAACAAATTGAGAGACTAAAGAAGTACAAGCTGAGGTTGAAACCAAGTAAATGCACATTCGGGGTGAGTTCTGGTAAGCTCACAGGCTTTGTCGTCAGCAATAAAGGTATTGAAGTAGATCCTGCCAAGGTGAAAGCGATACAAGAGATGCCTGATCCTCATACTGAGAAGGAAGTTAGAGGATTCTTGGGACGTTTGAACTACATTTCTAGATTCATTTCTCACCTAACAGCTACTTGTGAACCAATCTTCAAACTACTGAAGAAAGATCAAGTAGTCAAATGGAATGATGAATGCCAATTTGCTTTTGACAAGATCAAATAATACATACAAGAGCCTCATGTGTTGATGCCACCAGTTGAGGGAAGACCATTGATCATGTATCTGACTGTTTTGGAAAATTCAATGGGGTGTGTACCTGAGCAAAAAGTTTACCGACTATGAAACAAGATATTCATTGCTCGAGAAAACTTGATGTGCTATGGCATGGGATACTCACCGACTAAGACAGTATATGCTGACTCATACTACCTTATTGATATCTAAAATGGATCCAATAAAATACATCTTCGAGAAACCTGCTCTCTCTGGGAGAATAACGAGATGACAGATGATCCTGACGGAATATGACATACAGTATACTACCCAGAAAGAAATAAAGGGCAGTGTACTAGCTGATCACCTTGCTCACCAAGATGTGGAAGACTACCAGTCCATGAAGTTCGAATTCTCAGATGAAGACATCATGATGGTAAACAACTGTGAAGAACTCATGCCATATGACGGACCTGAATAAGGATCCTGATGGACCCTGGTTTTTGATGGGGCATCTAACGCACTCAGCAATGGTATTGGTGTTGTACTCAAATCTCCTGAAGGGTGTCATACTCCCTTTACGGTAAGACTCTGCTTCAATTGTACAAATAACACGGTGGAATATGAAGCGTGCATATTTGGTCTCAAAGCTGCCATAGACTTGGGGATCAAATATTTGAATGTATTCAGAGATTCAACTTTGGTTATTAGCCAGATCAAAGGGGAATGGGACACCAAACATCTTAATCTTATACCTTACAAAGAACATGTTTTGACATTTCTCCCACATTTTGAGAAGATTACCTTCGAGCACTTCTCGCGAGAAGAAAATCAGCTAGCAGACGCACTAGCCACAATGTCATCTATGTTTAAACTTAAATGGGATAACGAGGCTCCCCAGATCACCATTGAACGAAGGGATGAACATGCACACTGTCACGAGATTAATACTGAAGAAGTAGTGGACCAGCCTTGGTTTCACGAAGTCAAGAGGTCTCTCGAGGCTCAAGAATATCTGGAAGGAGCTTCAGTCAATGATAAGAAGTTCTTAAGGAGATTCTCTGCTAAATTCTTCCTTAGTAATGGCATTCTTTACAAACGCAACCATGACTCTGTATTATTTCGGTGCGTAGACACGGTTGAAGCTGAAAGAATCATGGCTGAGTTACATGAAGGTTCTTTTGGCACCCATTCCAGTGGGCATACGATGGCAAAGAAAATCCTATGGGCAGGCTATTATTGGTCTACCATGGAAGCAGATTGCTATCAACAGTCTCGAATCTGCCGTAAGTGTCAGATTTATGCTGATAAGGTGCACATACCTCTGGTTCCTCTGAATGTCTTGACGGCTCTCTGGCCTATGCTATGTGGGGGATTGATATGATTAGGGAAATCAAGCCAACAGCCTCCAATGGACACCGCTTCATCTTAGTGGCCATTGACTAATTTACAAAGTGGGTGGAGGCAACTACTTTCGCTTCCGTTTCCAAGAATGTTATCGCCCGGTTCATCAAGCAGAACCTCATCTGCCGATACGGTATCCCGGAGAGGATCATTACAGACAATGGTACAAACCTGAACAATACTATGATCACCGCCCTGTGCGAGCAATTCAATATCCAGCATCACAATTCTTCCCCTTACCGGTCGAAGATGAATGGTGTCGTCGAAGCCACGAATAAGAATATTAAAAATATCATACAGAAAATGACAGTCACATACAAAGACTGGCATGATATGCTACCATTCACCCTCCACGGGTATCGTACCACAGCTCGCACATCAATCGGGGCAACACCCTATTCTCTGGTATATGGCATGGAGGTTGTCTTGCCTATTGAGGTTCAGATCCCCTCTCTGAGAATTATGAAGGATGCAAGTTTGAATGAAGAAGATTTGATCTAGACTCGACTTGATCAACTAAAATTGATTGATGAGAAAAGGCTTATTGTTGTCTGTCATGGTCAAATATATCAAAAACGGATGATCAAGGCTTTTAACAAAAAGGTCAGACGACAAGTGTATCAAGTTGGAGATCTGGTGATCAAACGTATCATACTACCGCAAGGTGATCCCAGGGGAAAATGGACTCCTACCTACAAAGGACCGTTTGTAATCAAAAACATTTTCTCTGGTGGAGCAATGATTTTGACCACCATGGATGGTGACGACCTGCCGCACCCTGCGAATGCAAACATAGTCAAAAGATACTACACATAAGAGACCCGCTAGGTTGACGCACCTAGGCAAAACAAGGGCATCCCGGCGAACCAAAAAGGTTCAGGAAAAAATTAAGGATAAAACAAAAAATTTATACACCCGGCAAGCTGAAAACCCGAAAGGGAGGCTTGAGAAAAAAAGGGTATCCCGGTGGACTGAAAACCTGAAAGGGCGGTCCAAGCAAAAGTAAGGGAATTAAAGCGTATGACTATGTCCCGTTGGATCACCGTATGGATAACCTTTATCTTCCACTGACAAACTCAGAGGTGCTGATCAATTCAATCATCTTCAGACAAGGCAACAAATGGACAAGATGCTCAGAGATACAAAGGCTATAGCAGAATGGGAACCCCATGGGATTATTGCACATAGCTATTTTTTCTTTGTATTAAAATTTTAATTTTTTGCAACGATATTCTCTTACTAGAATGCTTATCTCATTGTACAAAAATACTTACTCAAAGTCAGATAGCCCTTTTGAAAGTGAAAAAACTATCTATTTTTCTTTTCGCTTGTGTTTTGTTTACAAAAACGTCCAATAATTCATTGTTGAACATATGCATTTGAACATAATTACTGTTTACAAATAAACAAAATAAAAGACAATCGCTGATGGCTTTAAGGGATAGAGAAATCTCTCTAAGTTTATCTCCATAAAATTCCCCACAGTGAGCAGTTTAATTCCCAGCGGAGCAGAGCTTCCAGTTATCAATCCCCAGTAGAAGTCATTTAATTTTTCAAGATTTCCCAATAGGATTTTACAAGCAGTACATGGCATTTTCTTTACAATAGAGTTTATTTCTCTAAATGGAAATTCATCAACTTCACAACATGAAGACTTATGCTCCATATCCTCAGCATCAGACATGGATTTATTTTCCCAGTCCAATAGAAGTACAACAGAATTAGCTCACATGCGCATACATCGCATCCATATATCATAAACATTGATAACACGAATGCATTACACTATGCATTTCATACAACATGACTTTGCATTTTAGCTAACATTTTACCCTTTTCAGGATAAGGTTAACAGCTACCATTAACAACGTTCAAAGTTTTCAGATACAGTTCAGATACGCTCCAGACACGGATGCCATTCTGATACTCATTCAGATTCAACTCTCAAATACAGTTCAGATACGCTCCAGACACGGATGCCATTCTGATACTCATTCAGATTCAACTCTCAGATACAGTTCAGATACGCTCCAGACACGAATTCCATTCTGATACTCATTCAGATTCAACTCTCAGATATAGTTCAAATACGCTCCAGACACGGATACCATTCTGATACTCATTCAGATTCAACTCTCAGATACAGTTCATATACGTTCCAGACACGAATGCCATTCTGATACTCATTCAGATTCAACTCTCAAATATAGTTCAGATATGCTCCAGACACGGATTTCATTCCGATACTCATTCAGATTCAACTCTCAGATACAGTTCATATATGCTCCAGACACGGATGCCATCCTGACACTCATTCAAATTCAACTTTCAGATACACTATAGATACGCTCCAAACACGTACGCCATTCTGATACTCATTCTTTCAACTTACAAATTACAATTCAACAATCACTCTTGGATGGAATCTACAAGCCCATATCCAACAAATTTATATCACTTCTCCAAATGGCATCTTTAAGCCCATTCCTTCTACCATCACATCGCCGAGTGCAAATTTCTGGGCACTCTAGTGTCCAATCATCTTCCACTTTTGAGTCACGAATGGAAAAACATGCCAATCTAACTCTTCAGGCTTAAGAATATTGAATAAGGGCAGCTGTTGTACCCCAAAATTTTCCCTCTCACTTATCAAGAATTTGCTCACAAGATCATCTTAGGCTCAAGACTGCACTAGGGTTTGATCAGCTCAAGACACCTCCTTAGGCACTGATGACCAAAATTAGGGTTTGAGTTTGCACAAGTATTTTTGAACTTTCAATGCTTCATATTACTTTCATGGATGATCATGGACCCCCAATATTACTCATGTCAAGTTTCCAGCCTTGGATCACACTTTTGATCAGTCAATTGAGCAGTTGACCTAAAAATCAACTATATTGGGGAAAAAGTCAACTATGGCCAATTTATAGTCAAACTTCATAATTTTTGATCCATATCAACATTATAAACTCATATGTATCATTTGATCAAGTTTGGACCATAACTCCTCAAGAAATTTGATCAAATCTCCAAAAGGGAAAAATGGTCAAAATTAGGGTTTTGATTGAGAAAAGGCAATTTTTGGTTTTTGACCTAGCAAAGGGTCAATTGGTTTAAGGCATGATCTCAAGATTCCAATTGAATCATTTTAACCTAATGACATGGTTCAAAACATTGCAAGTCCATTGGATTGACAGATGAATTTTGCAGTCAACTGATCAAAAGTCAAATGTATATTGAAAAGTCAAACTTTGACTTTTTGGTCAAATTCAAGTTCCAAAGATCATAATTCATCAAAACATGTCAAAATATGAAACTTATTCATCAAGAAATAAAAAAGTCAAGATTTCATTTTGAAAAGTCAAAATTTCTAAACTCAGAAATTTTTCTAAGTGTTGAAAAATTCATGTGTTTTCATAACTTTTAGCCAAATTTTCACCATGATGCAAGATGATTCAAGAGAAACTTCCAGCATGAAAGTTGTAGATCTCCATGAAATCTACAAATTTTATTTACACAACTCCTTCCAAAAATGCTTGGATTTCAAGTTATAATTTTATGAACATAGGGTCATCACCATCACTTGAAACAAGCTCAAACTCCCAACACGATTTCCAGTTTTGAGGTAACTTTTCTCAACTTGGAACTCATCATACTGGCATATCAATAGTTTATTTGTGAACAAAACATGTAGATATCATTGCCCTAAAGCTAACCATGTCCATAGTTTCCATTAATTTTGCTTGAGCTTAGAGAATTTTGAAACTGATATTTCCGAAATTTTTAGGGTTCAGATTAGGGCCATTAAAATTCTTGCTTATCTTTGATCTATAGTTTTAATACTTTACATTTCTGGAATCGTGAAAAAATTTTCTACAAGTTTCATGTTTACAGTTTTCATTTTTGATGAGAAATGAGCAAGTTACAGTTGGTCTGGCTGGAGGTTGAAGATGAAGTCTTCATGGTGCGTTTTGCCTTACAAATTTATTGTTTTATTTGTATTAACGGATGTATAGCCACCCTAGTGGTAGAAGCGTACGCCTGTAACCTATGGGATCTGGGTTCGAGCCTCAGTGGTATCCTTTTGCATTTTTCACATTTTTTTGGCATTTCTGACCCCTTTTTTGAGCGCCTGGGCCTTTATTGGGCTTGCTTTGTTTCTTTATTTTTTTTACTACTGACTAACCCCCTTCGCAGGCTCTTGGCACCCCTGGCCCAAGTTTATTTATTTGTTTATTTATTTCATTTTTATTTTTCTTAAATATATTTTTTCTAAAACACTAAAAATCATAAAATACAAAAAATGATAGATTTATATTTTGACTTATTTTATTTTATTTTTCTCACAAAAATAATTTTATTTACTATACTTTATTTATTTTATTAACTAATCTTGTAAACTTAATTAATATTATGTTATCATTTATTTATTTTTCTCACAATTGAAAATACATTAATTTTAATATTAAAAAAGACCAAAAATATTTTATAATACTATAAATATTTTTTAAGATAAAAATACAAAAAATACTTTTCTTAAATTTATTTTCTTTTGATTAATTAATAGAACTAGTTTTTCATTTAAAATCTTTTCTTAATAAATTCAAACTTAATTAATTATTTTATTTATTTAATAAGGTTAAGACAAAATTTCTTTTTTTCATGAAAATCAAACAAAAATTCATTTTCTTTACATTTTACATTCTGGTACATTTATTCATTTATATACTTTATACTTATTTAATTCCTTGTATATTTATACCAATTCAATATGGTTGTAATAGACCAATTAGGGTTTAAATTCTTGCAATCCCCATTCAATTTTTGCACCCCCTCCCCACAAATGTTGTAATACCGTAGTAACTTTAAATTTCGCAATTTATCACTTTTATATAACATGCTAGTAATTAGGGTTTGTATGGAAAGACTAAAACCAATGCTTAGAAAACCCTAATTCAAGATAAAAACAAGCATGAAAATGATACATTTGCACACAAGCACCCCTAGGATTATTCCACTTGGTTGCCTTATACAAAGTGGCCATATTACGCATGTGAAGTATCTTAGCAAAAATAAGCAAATACAACATCATAGTCCCTCGATGACGCTATTTAAGTTGCCTTACAAATGATCTTAGTCCCTTAAAAATAATGCTAAGATACCTTGCAATATTTCTAATCATGGTTATACGATGACCCACGCCCGTCCCGTTTACATCCAAAGATATGGTTGCTTACCAAATAAATGGTAAGACAACAATGTCAAAGGAAAAGAAAATGAATAAGAAAGACAATTTGAGTAGGTAGAATGCTCTTAATTACTTGCTCAATATCAAACAAACATCCTTGCTATTTTCAAAACAATCACATACACTTTCAAACATCTTAAAAACTTGAAAACATTTTCAAAAGATCAACATCTTTGTATACACTCTTACGAACGAGAATCATTAGAAAGATTGCCTAAACAATGGCCTTTTTACAAAATACTTTCAAAAACCACACAAAGCACAATTTCAAACAAAAGCAAGTGATCTAGAAAGTAACTAAGAGCGCAAGGAAAACCATGGATTAAAGGATGCTAATACCTTCCCTTTTCATAATCTACCCCCCGAACTCAAGAAATAATCTCAAAGGTCTTTCCTGTGCTTTTTCACCTTTCCTTTTGGATAAAAGAAAAGTCGGTGGCGACTCTTGCTAACCGCAACATTTGATATAAAATGAAAAAACATCCAAGTCAGTTCTCTCACCGTATCACACACATGCTTTAGTAAATTTTTTGAAGACCTCTCACGTACCACAAGAGATTTATGCCGATCAATTTGGAAGTTATGTTGCGAGCTTGACGACTGGCAATGGTTTAGGTTTCTCTGATGTTGATCTGACCCCTGAGGGCACTACTTTGAATGCATGGGCACTACTTTGGCTCATGTATTGGTTGATACTGGTTCTTCATTGAATGTTCTACCAAAGGGTGCACTTTACAGACTTGATTACGAAAGGGTTGTACTAAAACCCTATGATATTATAGTTTGAACCTTTGATGCATCAAAAAGGATGATGCATGGGGAAGTGGATCTTCCGATCAAGGTAGCGTTGCAGATCTTTGAATCTACCTTCTATGTAATGGATATTCGGCCAGCTTATTCTTAATTACTGGGACGCCTCTGGATCCATGGGGCATGTGTTGTTTCCATTACTCTACATCATAAATTAAAATATCCTGTAAACAGAAAGATTGTTACTGTTTGCAGTGAAGAAGAGTATATGGTCAGCCACTTGAACTCTTTCCGGTATGTAGAGATGGATGGTGAATTCCTCGAGACCCCTTGTCAGACTTTCAAAGTTATCCCTCTTGCCCCTACTGAATATATCTCTCCCATTCCCAAAGTTACTAGGGCTCCACCCAAGATGGCTACATTGAAAGATGCTAAAGCTATTGTAGAAGAAGGTGGTTGTACTATTTGGGGTCAGCTTCCTAAAATCCCCTATAAATCTATCAAGTTTGGTTTGGGTTTCACTATAGAGGGTCAGAGGGCTGTTCGTCGCACTCGAGCTGGAAAGCCACCATTTCACATTAGCAACAACAAAGACAATGCTATAGAAGATGCTGGCAGTGATTATGACCTTGATAACTGGATCTTTCCTACTTTTGGCAATGGGCTCAGAAACTGGGAGGCAGAAGACATCCACTCTATCTCCTTTAGTCAGGAGTAATAGCTACCTTTCTGTTTTTTTATCGCTTTTAAGTTTTTGGCTTTGTAATATTTGAAAAATGACTTTAAGTCTTATGCCTTACCCGGGGCACAAAGGTTCATTTGTTAAGGGTTGTCATTTCATAAACATATTTTCATTTAATAAAGCATTGGATATTTTGCATTCAAATTTTGTGCTCTCTGTCTTTCCTTTTTACTTTTATCCCTTTCAAATATATTTGTGTTCTTACAACACCCACACAATACATTGTAGATCCACATCCACTCTGGATCCCGTTGATAACGATTCTGCTATTTCCATTTATGAATTTGAAAATCCAATATACCAAGCTTAGGAAGAAGTTGAAGAAGATTGTGAGATACCAGGAGAACTAGCCAGACTCTTAATACAAGAAGAAAAGGATTTATAACCGCATGAAGATCCAGTTGAAGTTATAAACTTGGGTTCTGAGTCAGACAGGAAAGAAGTCAAGATAGGCGCTAATTTAGAAGATAGTGTCAAGAGCGGGTTATACAAATGTTGCATGAATATGTAGAGATATTTTCATGGTCATACGAAGACATGCCAGGGCTTGATATCGATATTGTGGTTCACTGTTTATCGATGAAAGAGGGTTGTTCTTCGATAAAGTAGAAGGTTCATCGCATGCGTCCCGAGATGTCAGAAAATATCAAGGATGCAGTTATGAAACAATTCAACACAGGGTTCTTAGCAGTAATATCCTATCCTCAATGGGCTGCAAATATGGTCCTGGTACCAAAGAAAGACAACAAGGTACGTATGTATGGATACTACAGGGATCCGAATAGGGCGAGCCCCAAAGATGACTTCCCACTTCCATATATTTATGTTTTGGTTGACAACACCATTTAGCACAAGGTATTCTCATTCATGGATGGTTTCTCAGGGTATAATCAAATCAAGATGGCACCGGAAGACATGGAAAATACTACTTTTGTTACACAGTGGGGCACTTTATGCTACAAGGTTATGCCTTTTGGGTTGAAGAATACCGATGCAACATGTCAGCGTGCTATGGTAGCTTTGTTCCATGACATGATTCATCATGAGATAAAGGTCTATGTCAATAATATGATATCTAGATAACAAACTGAAGAAGAGAATCTGGACTATCTGCATAAGTTGTTTGAGAGGATAAATAAGTACAAGTTGAGATTGAATCCGTACAAATGAACCTTTGGGGTGAGATCTGGTAAACTCTTGGGTTTTATTGTCAGCGATAAAGGAATTGAAGTAGATCATGCTAAAGTCAAAGCTATTAAAGAAATGCCTCATCCCCGTACCAAGAAGGAAGTCAGAGGTTTCTTGGGACGACTGAATTATATTGCCAGGTTTATTTCTCATTTGAGCGCTACTTGTGAGGCGATCTTTAAGTTGCTGAAGAAGGATCAAGGAGTACCTACAAGAACCTCCAATTCTGATGCCACTAGTTGAAGGAAAACCTCTGATAATGTATTTTACAGTGTTAGAGAACTCAATATGGTATGTACTAGGGTAGCATGACGAGTCTATTCGAAAAGAGAATGCAATATACTACCTTAGCAAAAAGTTTACCGACTGTGAAACAAGATATTCACTGCTCAAGAAAACTTTCCATGCTTTGGCATGGGCTGCTCGCTGACTAAGACAATATATGTTAACTCATACTACCTTGTTGATCTCTAAAATAGATCCCATCAAATATATATCTGAGAAACCCGCTTTATCCGAAAGAATAGCCAGATGGCAAATGGTCTTGACATAATACGACATTTAGTACACTACTCAAAAAGCAATTAAAGGGAGTGTACTGGCAGATCATTTGGATCATCAAGCCGTGAATGACTACCAATCTATGAACTTCAAATTCTCGGACGAGAATATTATGCTAGTTACAAATTGCGAAAAACCTGGACTGTATTAAGGACCCGAGTCATGATCTTGAGGGACTATGGTTTTCGATGGGGCTTCTAATGCACTTGGAAATAGAATTGGTACTATAATTATCTCTCCTCAGGGTTGCCATATGGCCTTCACCACCAAATTATGCTTCGATTGTACCAATAATATGGCTGAATATGAAGCGTGCATCATGGGCATCAAAGCTGCTATTGACTTGAGAATCAATTTCTTAAGCGTATACAGAGGCTCAACCCTGGTAATCAGTTAAATCAAGGAAGAATAGGATACTAAGCATCCGAATATCATTCCGTACCGAGAGCATATGTTGACCTTAATCCCATACTTCGAGGAGAAGTTGGAAGACACGTTAGCTACCATGTCGTCTATGTTCAAAGTCAGATGGGATAACGAGGCTCCCAGAATCACCATTGAAAGGCTAGAGGAACATGCACACGGTTACGATGTTGACACTGATGGAGTAGAAAATAAGCCTTGGTTTCATGAAGTAAAAAGATATCTTGAGGCTCAAGTGTATCCTGAAGGGGCATCTATCAATAACAAGAAATTCCTACGGAGGTTCTAGGCTAAGTTCTTCCTGAGGAACCAAATTCTGTACAGGCGCAACCATGATTCGACTCTGCTACGTTGTATGGACAATAAATAGGCAGGGAACATCATGGAATATATGTATGAATATATATTTAGTACTCACTCTAGTGGGAACACTATTGCTAAGAATATTTTTAGAGTGGGTTACTATTGGTTGACTATGGAAACCGATTGCCATCACCACTCAAGAACTTGCCACAAGTGCCAGATCTATGATGACAAAGTACATGTGCCTCCAGTACCTCTGAATGTCTTGACTTCCTCTTGGCCGTTTGCAATGTGGGGCATTGATATGATTGGAGAGATAAAACCTACTACTTCCAACGTACATTGCTTCATCCTCGTTGCCATTGATTACTTCATAAAGTGGGTTGAAGTAGCCTCGTTTGCCTTGGTTACCAAGAATATGGTGGCCCGATTCATCAAGCATAACCTTATTTGTCAGTATGGCATCCCTGAGAGAATCATCACAGACAATGGTACCAATCTCAACAACATTATGATCATGGAACTCTGTACGCAGTTCAAGATCAAGCACCACAATTCTTCTTCGTACCGACCAAAGATGAATGGTGAAGTGGAAGCCGCCAATAATAATATTAAGAAGATTATGCAGAAAATGGTTGTAACCTACAAATATTGGCATGCGATATTACCATTTGCTCTTCCTGGATACCACACTTCAATTCGGACATCAACCAGAGCAACCCCGTTCTCTCTAGTTTATGTGTTGTATCCTAATTTTTGCCCCTAAGATCCCTTCAACATACCATATTGATTCAATCACAACAAGATCACATTAGGGCTTTTGGTTCTCCTCTATATCTTTAGATTTTCTCTTTGAGGAATCACCAAGCACCCTGACTTGTTTTTCTCATTATCATTCCCAATAACTTCTATCTAAAAAGCAAAAGTGTTGGTACAAGAAGGTTGTTTAAAATTGTCAAAGTTCCTCAAAGAATTTTCTTGATCTAGGAGCTAGGGTTTTGAACTTCAAAGAAGTATATCTTGCTCATCTTTGGTATTTTTGGGTGATTCCAAAAGCACCCTTCTCTTCAAAGGGTTATTAACAAATCACTTCAAAAGTTTCAAGGAGTTTTCATGTGGAAAAAACTTGATGATGAAGAAAGATTACAAGTCCTCTAGATGAACCCCCAATTCCCCATGTGTGACTTCAAATGATAATAACTTGGTCAATTTTTATCACCTTGATCCCACTCTTTTTCCTTAATGATCTTGAGGATGTGAGCTTTATTCCTTCTTTTATGTGCAATGTGATAAAATGGATGGAAGATGCCCTAAGGATACAAAAGATTATAGGTCATTTCATAATTTTGTGGCAACTTCAACAATTCATAACTCTCTCAATTTTTGGTGATTTTTAATGGGTTGAGTCTCAAAATGTCATTCAAGAGTTATATTTCATGACATCTTTTTTGGTCAAGTGAAAATTCCAAGTGGAAGGACATGTTTGGATGCAAAACATTATAGGTCACTTTTGAAGAAAAACTTCAAATATTTTGAAGTATGGAAAGTCAACTTCTTTTTCCCAAATTTGACTCATTGCAACTTTCAGCTCAAATATCCATTTGACTCCATTCTTTTTCCATTGCAAAGCTTGTAATCTTATCTTTCAAAAGCATCAAGAATCAGGCCCTAGGACCCTTGAGCTGAGAATGCCATTGTTTTGAACTTGGTAACTTAAAACTGAAGTTTCTTCAAAAGTCAGAATTAGAAATGCTTGATTTTGCTTCTAAACACTTTGTTTCTATGCGTTTTGCTTCTAAACATGTTTAGTGAACTTCCAAAAGTGATTAGCATAGAAAAACACGCGTTTTGGATGAGTTTTGATCAAAATATAAGTCACGTGTTTCTTGTTTGCAACTTCACACGATTTCCCTCCAAACTTTATCATTTCACACGCTTGAACATTCCATTTGATTCCCTATAAATAAAGGGTCATCCCTCATTCATTTCCTCAAGCTTGAACAGCCAAAATCACCCTGCCAAACTTGCTCCATAACTAATTTTTTTACAACTTCGAAATCAGTGTTCAAGCCTTTTTCAATCCATTTTTTCTATCAATTCACCTTTCTTGATCTTCCTTGAAGCTAACCATACAATTACCTTCAAGAATCGTGACCTATATTGATCCATAGAAGTCCAGTTTCAGAGCTCTGCAACTCAACTTCAATAGGTAGTTTTCTCAATCAATTCTCTCAAACTTTGATATCATTGTGAAGCTCTAATTGCCTTGGTTCTAGTTGCAACACTTGCTTTTAACTGGAAACACACTTTGGCCATGAATTTTCAAATTCCCTTTCAAAACCTTCCTTCCAAATTTCTTGAGCTACAGTTTATATAAGTTTGTCGCGAAGGTGTGGTTGTCTTCATCTTGAAGAGACGCAACGAATGTCATAGGTCTCGTGCTCTAATTTTACAGTTTAAGCAACCTGGTTTTGGGACTAGCTGGAGGTTGAAGATGACCAACATGTCATCTTCCAACCAATGATGGCGTGCCACTTGTTTTTTTTTAATTTCTGATTTAATAAGTGATTCAGTGTTTTATTCACTAAAGTCCATAACATGCACAGCGCGCCAGATCAACTTGATCTGTTTACTAACGCGTTTTGACAATGATCAGATGGCCCATATTTTTTTGGTTTGATATTTTATTTTCTGATTTTTATTTAAATTGATTTAAATATAAAAAATCATAGAAAATTCATTTTTAAGTCCAAAAAATCTGAAAAAATTATGAAAAATATTTTTGATTTTACTCTTTCTTATTTTTATTTTTTTCACAATTTTATTTTGTGTTTTGATATTTTTTTATAAATTTTCACTTTATTTGAGTTGTTTTAAATGTTTAAAAATGCTTTTATGCATTTTTAAATTCTGGAAAAAAAAATGGAATGATTCAATAATATTGTGACAAATATTGGTGACCTCATTTATTTTTTATTTCTGTGACTTTGTTATTTTCTTTTAATCATTTTTGGTTTATTTTACTCATTTCTTTTAATTTTTAAAAATAGTTTGACTTTAAAAAATTACCAAAAATTTTATAAAAATATTTTAGTTCAAATCAGATTTTTCCATGGTCTTACTTAATTTTTCTTGTTTAAATTGAGCATAGTTGATATTTTTCTCTTTTATATCTATTCTAAGACATTTTAAAACCCTTTTTCACACACACACACACACACACACACACACACACACACACACACACACACACACACACACACACACACACACACACACACACACACACGCACACGCACACACGCGCACACACACACACACACACACACACACACACACACACACACACACACACACACACACACACACACACACACACACACACACACACACACACACACACACACACACACACACACACACACACACACACACACACACACACACACACACACACACACACACACACACACACACACACACACACACACACACACACACACACACACACACACACACACACACACACACACACACACACACACACACACACACACACACACACACACACACACACACACACACACACACACACACACACACACACACACACACACACACACACACACACACACACACACACACACACACACACACACACACACACACACACACACACACACACACACACACACACACACACACACACACACACACACACACACACACACACACACACACACACACACACACACACACACACACACACACACACACACACACACACACACACACACACACACACACACACACACACACACACACACACACACACACACGCACACACAGATATATATATATATATATATATATATATATATATATATATATATATATATATATATATATATATATATATATATATATATATATATATATATATATATATATATATATATATATATATATATATATATATATATATATATATATATATATATATATATATATATATATATATATTAAATGCAATATTATTTTGTGATTATTTTCTGGCTGATCTTGGGTTGAATTTTTGATAATGTACTTTGTTAACATCATTGGATCCATGGTGTTGAGTCTAACTCCATAAAAATGGATGAATGATTTTAATAATAGTTTGATTAAAATTTAATTCAAATGTGGCTTGTATATTATTCCCCACCCCTCTTCATCTCATCCCTTTCTTATTGCACTAAGTGTTATTGGAGCATGATCTCTATATCATGTCTCAAAACAAATGGGGCATAGATTGCTATTGACCGGCCTCAAAATAGATGCGACTTCTATATAAGTCCACTTACGATTGCTTAACATAGTGCTAAATTTTGTCCCGGTTCGAATAAATGATCATTCATGGCCCAAACCTATATTTGCAAGCCCAAGTATGTTAATTTGATCTCTTTTATCTAATAACCATGAGATTCATTGTGTGGAGGCTTTGGTTTACCAATCCTCTAATGGATCTACATCACTTTTGGTCAACACAGATCACTTAAACATCGTTGATTATTAAATGATACTTTTGAGGATTCCAAAATGGATGATATACTAGACATAAAGCAAATGCAATTCATTGTGTGGAGGCTTTGGTTCTACCAATCCTCTAATGAGTTCCAAATGCAAGCTTCAATATGGTAATCCAACTAACCACTAATTATTAATATTTGATTTTATTTTGTGTTTTTATTTTATGCTCTTTTATTTTATGCACCATTTACTTTAGCATTTACATTTCATGCTATTTTCATCTTTGCTCACTTGAGCATTTACTTTCTTGTCATTTTTTTATCTTGCTCACTTGAGTTTTTCTTTTCTTTTTTAAGAGACCTAATAATCAACATTAACCATAAAAACCTTTAATGATACTTGGACTATTTGGTTACTATCCTTGGCATTATGGAGTATTGGATTTCTTGTACTTAGGATTAGAAACCTTGGCCTATGTTGGAGACCTTGTGACCTTAATTGATATTTTTCCTGGAGTTCTTGAGGTTTACCTCAAGACATTGGGTTGTTCGTTTGTTTTGTGTGCAAGTTATTGTGATTACATTCTTTGTTTATAATCTGGAATTTATCCGTATACAGCCGTTACTCTGCCCAATTTTTGTGAAGACTTAATACATTTGAAGTTTGATTCTCTCAAGAGGTCTAGTACCTTTGGTTGTTTGGTTTCAATCCAAGGAATGGGAATTATATCTTGACTCATAATGTCAAGTATTGGCTTCTTATTCGTTAGATGGTTCTTATCCCTAGCTTTTACTTTATGCTTTAGGATAATCTCTTCTTCTCTTCCCATTTTATTTAATTTTAAAAATCTTCTTCCTCCTTTTGAAAATTCATCTTTTTTTATAACTTTAACCACTTTTATAATAAACTTGGACTTAGGTCCATGCATTTTCAAAACTTTTTCATAAATAAACTCCAATCAACTTAATAATACCTTGACATTTCTTGTGAGAAGACTAAATGTCAACTAATCTCATTTCAAACCATTTTGCCACTTTGGCTTTTTACTTTAAAACTTTCCTCAAAAGATTGGACTCTTGTCAATCCTTGTAGTGATGCAAACAACTATACTTCTACAATATATAGTGAAGAGAGATATTTTCCCACTTGGGTGTTGAGTGAGGCATTGTTGATTTTAAAATCCAAGCCATATCCTCCACTTTGAGATGATGCAAATTCTCCTTTCTCATGATTGTGGGTAGTAAGTATGTTTTCCACACGGACAATGACGATGATGTCTTATCTCATAAAATTAACCAACACACTTGTGTTTTAAAATCTTTTAAAAGAGGAACTATGTGTGCCATGATCTCCTATTGCACGGAAGTTGGTACGTAGGCACTAAAGGTTCGCAACCGTGGCAGGTATAAAAATCATAAAAAATACTTCTTTTCTCACCTCCACCATCTATTTTACATACAAAATTTTATAGCCAAAATATAAAGATTTTACAAAGAGGTTCATACGGAGTATCGTAGATGTTTAGGGTGTTAATACCTTCCCTTTGCATAACCAACCCCCTTACCTAGAATATTTTCCCCTCTTTTTGGGTTACTCACTCTTTTCCCATTCCTTTGGAAACAATAAAGTGCGGTGACCATTTTTATTTTGATCTGCGTAAGTCTAGTCAATCCAATAGCCTAGTCTTAAACATTTTTACCGCTACACTAAGCATAAAAAACGACTCGCTAGGTTGACTGGCCTAGGCAAAAATAAGGGCATCCCGGTGAACTAAAATGGTTCGGACAAAAATTAGGGATATAAATATAAAGATTGCACACCTGGCATTTCGAAAACCTGAAAAGGCAGCTTGGGGAAAAAAGGGTATCCCGGTGGATTGATAACCCGAAAGGGCGGTCCATGCATAAATTAGGGATTAAAGAATACAACTAAATCCCGTTCGATCACTCACTGCCAGCTTTATCACCATCGTTAAGTTCAAATGGTACAGATCAATTCAATCAACTTCTTCCAACGAGCGAGGGATGAGATGCTCAAAGACATAGGGGCAATAGCATAGTTGAAACGTGATGAGATCATTCACACATAACTATATATATTTGTATTTCTTTCACTTTACGATGATTTTATATTACTAGGATGTTTGTCTCTTTGTACAACAATCACTTGTTTATAAGCATACTATCAATACAAATACAATTTCAAATCCAAATTTTATTTTACTTTTTCTGTTTTGTTTGCAAAAAATGTTCAATGATTAAATTGAATGAACATATGCATATGAACATGATTACTGTTGACATAAGATTATCTCCCGTGGAATCAGCTTCACAAGCTCATCTTCAACAAAGACACATTCCCCACAAGCCAAAAATACTCTAATCATACTCTCCAACAGATACCCCTAGCGGATAAAGGAGTATGATATTTCTCCCGGTAATGTCACCAACCTACGGAGTCCCAATCCTCGTAAAAAAGTATGTCACCAGCATAGTTCACATGAACTCTTTTCCCCAGCTGAGTTTATTTCTCCAACACGGTAAAATACCTTACAAATTTCTTTTCTCCACTAGGGCTCATGTCCCCAATAAAATGTATTCCTCCATCAGGTCTATTTCCTCAATGGGGTTTATTTCCCCAACAGGGTCTATTTCCCAAACAAGGTTTATTTCCCTAGCGGAATTCAATCTCCCTAGCTTGAGTCTATCCCTCTGACTACTGTAAATCATCGATAAAACTTATCTCTCCAGCAAAGGGTAGTCCAGACCAATATCCCCAGAGAGTTGCTACGAAATATGAAACTGGACCAGGTATCAGTTAACCTTATCCTCCCCAGACTAGTAGGCATCCATATCGAAAACTCGGCCAGACAACAAATCAGAAGGTTATCCATCTCTTTTATCTCCAGGAAGGGTATATAAGAATTCAATTCCCCATCAGAGTGATGGACAACCAATGTTCTTGAACTCTTCTCCCCAAGCAGAATTAACATCCCCAACAGAGTTTCCTCTAACAGAAAGCAGAAACTCCCAGCCGAGACATTCTGAACAGGATCGAAGATTCATAGTATTCATCCCCAGCAGCAGTCCAGGATTTATTTTCCCATAAAAAATGTTATATAAAGCTACTGATACACTTCAACGACATCTCACATCATTTATCATAGCATATGCATACGAAACACATTAGCACATTATCATTTCTTTTGAGAGCATCATTACACTAGGCATTACATACATTATGACATTGCATAAAACTAACTTTATTTTTTCAGGTTAAGTTCGTAAACAGACAAATATTATCAACAATTTTATAACATGTCGCAGAGTGATTCGTGAAACAAGACTGGGGGACTTTCTACATGACCAGGCAATTTCCTTCAAAAACTGAATTCTGACAAGTATTTCTGTCAGAGACTAGATCTGACAAATGACTACTAAGCATTTTCCCCAGAGAGTCATTCTGAAAAATATCTCTTCTAGATGAAGTCGGGTGTAGTCATCTTCTAGTACATCATTTAGATGAAGTTAGGCATATATTTCCTTCTTATACTCTTTTTGGAAAATTCAGGCGTATACTCCTTCCAATACCTCTTCTAGTTGAGGTCGGTGTAGACATCTTCTAGTTCGGATGAAATCAAGCATATATTTCCTTCTGATACTCTTTTAGGAAAAAGTCAGGTGTAGACTCTTTCCAATACCTCTTATAGTTGAAGTCAGGCGTATACATCTTCTAATTTGGATAAAATCAAGCGTAGATTTCTTCTAAAACTCTTTTGGAAAAAGTCGAGCGTACACTCATTCCAAACATATCTTCTAGACAAAGTCAGGCGTAGATTCATTCTAGTATATCATTCAGATAAAATCAAGTGTAGATTTATTATGATATTTCTTTTTGGAAAGAGTCGGACGTAGACTCATTTCAAATATATCTTCTAAGACAAAGTCAGGCGTAGACTTATTCTAGTATATCATTCAGATAAAATCAAGCATAGTTTTATTCTGATATTTCTTTTTGGACAAAGTTGGACGTAGACTCATTCCAAATACATCTTCTAAGACTAAGTCAGGCATAGACTTATTCTGATATTCCTATCAACAATCACTCTAGATGGCATCTATAAGCCCATCTCTGACGATATCCCATCACTCTCCAAATGGAATCTTTAAGCCCATTCCCGGTATAATCAACCAACAATGTTATTTGGTGCATATGAAAGTGCAAATTTCTTGACACTTAAGTGTTCAATCATCTTCTACCTTTAAGTCATGAATGGCAGACATGCCAAATTAACTCTTCAGATTTAAGAAGATTGAACAGGGGCATACTCGTTATGTTTGTTCTCAACCTAGGTATTTGCTTGTGTTTCACAGATAAGCTAATTCACAATTGGCCCCAAGGTATATCACAATATTCTTGGCCTAAGCAAAGCTTTGAAAATTCAATGCACAATGTATATGCATAATGCCCTAACTTGATATGATACCCAAGAATAATGCCATGATACCCAAATGTGTTATTATGTATATGCATCAAATGTCTCGTATGTACATGCACCAAGTGTTTTGTAAATGTTTTTGGTGTTTTCCTATTTTAAATAATTGGCTTCTTCCTAAGTCACCAACACTCCGATGTTGTTTGTTTGTTTCTTCATGGTGTCTCCAAGTTGATTTGAATTTGATATGTAGAAGTGAATAATGTCAATTTGATAATGGTAGTTGTATCGCAGGCACATGTGTAGGCATGGACGCAGACAGGGATTTTCTTTTGACGTTTCTATAACCAAAATTCTTTTTGATGCTTTATCAAATGCTTTTATTTATTTTGTCAAATCCCCAAAATAATTTCAACGCAGTGTTTAAATGAAATATTCATAGTATTTTGCAAACAAGTTGAAAAATAAAAACACAATTGAATTTGAATTTGAAAAATAGATTATTTTATTGATGAAAGTGCCTTTGAATAGGTGAGTGTACAAGTTGCAATTCCTAAAAAGAGGTTATTACATAAATTTTAACAATATTTGAAAATGGAAATGAAAATGATAATTGATACTGCTGTTTCTCCAATATCCTTTGATAACTCTAATCTCCTTTAATTTTGAGACAAATGGTTTAGATTAATCATTCTCTTACATGGTCATGGTAATGAATTCTCGAATCAAAATCTATTCGTTCATTTTTTGAATAAGATCCTTAACTTTTTCCTGGACCGCCCTTTCGGATTTTCAATCCACTGGGATAATAATTTTTGTTTGTATGTCCCTAATTATTGCCTGGATCTCCCTTTAGGGTTTTCAATCCACCGAGACGCCCCCTTTTGCCTAAGTCACCCGTTTAGGGTTTCAGCTTAGTGGGTCTTTTATACATAGTATTTATTTACTGCATCACAGTTCTTCGAATGTGGTAGTTCTTCCCCATCCATTATTGTGAGAATAAGACATCCACCTGAGAATGCTACTTTAACCACATATGGACTTTCGTACCTAGGTGTCCAATTATTTGAACACTTGAGGAAAAACCTTTTTATCAAATTCCTTCTTCATCCACTTTTTGTACAACTGACCATGGCACAGAGCTGTTAAGCATTTTTCTTCAATGAGGTTGAGTTGATCAAGTCGTTCCTGAACCCACTCTGACTCTTTAAGTTTGGTTTTTATTAGAACTTGTAGTGATGGAATCTCCACTATAACAGGGAGTACATCCTCCATGCCATAAATAAGAGAGACAAGATTTACACCTCCCGACATATATACTGAGGTACGGTATCCATGTAGAGCAAAGGGAAACATTTAGTGCTAATCTTTATATGTCTTCACCATTTTCTGAATGATTTTCTTGATATTCTTATTGGCAGCTTCAACGGCCCCATTCATATTGGGTCGATAAGGCGGTGAATTATGATGCTCAATCTTGAAGTCATCACACAACTCCTTTATCATTTTGTTGCTTAAGTTTGACCCATTTTCTGTAATAATTCTGCTAGGAACCCCATACCTGCATATAATGTTTTGCTTCATAAACTGAGTAACCACTTGTCTTTTCACATTCGCATAAGATGCAGCTTCAACCCACTTGGTGATGTAATCAATGGCGACTAGTATGAATCAGTGTCCATTAGAAGACTTCGGTTCGATCATTCTTATCATATCAATTCCCCACATCAAGAATGGCCAAGGTAAACTCAGGAAATTTAAAGGCGTTGGTGGTACGTACATTTTGTCAACATAGATTTGGCATTTGTGACATGTCTTCGTATAACGGTAGAAGTTAGCTTCCATTGTCAACCAATAATAGCATGCTCTTAAGATTTTTCTAGCCATGGTATGTCCATTTGTATGATTCTCGGAGGTTCCTTCATGGATCTCTCTCATAAGCGTATCTCATTCACGTTTCTCCACGCACCTGAGTAACACCAAATCATAGTTTCTTTTGTACAACACATCACCATTTAAAAAGAACTTCACACTTTATTGAGGCACTTTATGGATATTCTTGTTTCTCCAAATACCTCTTGATGTCATAGAACCAGGGTTTATTATCTGGTCCTTATTCAGTAGCAAGACAATGTACAAGTTCCTCAAAATATTTGATTGTGATACGCGGTTCATGATTCGGCTAAGTTACCTTGAACATACTGACAAAGTTTCCAAGGCGTCTCGCATATGATTTTCGTCTCGCAGAATATGAGTGGAAGTTATCTCAATGAACTCCTAGCGTGCTTCAAAACATGATCCAGGTATGGGATCAATTTGGGATGTCGATTGTCCCATTCACCATTGACTTGGTATATGACCAATACTGAGTCTCCATACACTTCAAGGTATTTAATTCTTAGATCCATAAAAGCTTCCAGACCCAATATACAAGCTTCGTATTCAGCGACGTTGTTGGTGCAATCAAAATATAACCTTGCAATATAAGGTTTATGGAAATTCTTTAGAGAAGTCAACACTTTCCCAATTCCATGTCCTAGTGCGTTTGAAGCATCGTTAAACATGAGTGTCCAACATGTCCCTGGTTTAGGTCCTCCATCGGGTCCCAATATTTCGTAGTCACCTATAACCATGATGTCTTCGTCTAAAAATTCGATCTTCATTAGTTGATATTTTGGCAATGGTTGAAGAGCTAGATGATCAGCCAATATACTACCTTTGATGGCCTTCTGAGTAACATATTAGATGTCATACTTGAATAGAAACATCTGCCATCAAGCAATTCTTCCTGTAAGAGATAGTTTTTCGAACACATACTTCAAAGGATCCATCATTGCTATTAACCACGTGGTGTGAGTTAACATATATTTTCTCATTCGTTTAGTAGCCAAAGCCAAAGCACAACAAGTCTTCTCGAGGAGTGAGTATCTAGTTTCGCAATTGGTCAATTTCTTGTTAAGGTAGTAGATTGCATGCTCCTTTCTACCTGTTTCGTCATGTTGCCCTAATACACATCCCATATATCCTTCAAGAAATATTAAGTACATGATAAGTGGTCTTCCCAGAACTGGTGGCATCAAGATTGGCGGCTCTTGCAAATACTGTTTATTGTTTCAAAGGTTGTCTGACAATCATCATTCCACTCCACTGATTGATCTTTTTAGGTGCGATATGAACTTTGAGATGTAGTTCAACCTCCCTAAGAAACCACTAACCTATTTTTATATCCTTGGAGCTGACATTTCTTGTATGGCCTTCACCTTGTCGGGATCGACCTCAATACCTCACTGACTTACAATAAAACCCATCAGTTTGCCTGACCTGACACCAAATGTACATTTGTTCTGATTCAGCCTCAGTTTGAATTTCTATAGACATTCGAACAATTTTCGCAAGTGAATGATGTGATCCTCCTCCGTACGAGATTTGGTAATCATATCATCCACGTACACTTTAACTTATTTGTGGATCATGTCATGAAATAACATGACCATTTCGCGTTTATATGTTGGCCCTGCATTCTTTAGACCGAAAGGCATCACTTTGTAATAGAAGGTGCCCTAAGGAGTATGAAGGTTGTCTTTTCCATATCCTAGGGTTCCATTTTTATCTAATTATAACCTGATAAACCATCCATGAAAGAAAATACCAAAGCTTGAGCTATATTGTCCACCGAAACATCTATGTGAGGTAACGGGAAATCATCTTTGGGATTTGCTCTGTTTAGATCCTGATAGTCTACACGCGTGCATACTTTACCGTCCTTCTTGGGTACTGGCACAATGTTAGCTATCCAAGGTGAATAATCTAGCACGGTGTAACGTGGTGGGAGAACTGACTTATTTTGTGTTTTATCGCAAATTTCGCCGATAGCTAGAGTCGCCACCGGCTTTTCTTTTATCCAATAAGGAAAGAGTGAAAAGAATAGGAAAGACCTTGAAGATTTTGAGTTCGGGAGGTAGGTTATGAAAAGGGAAGGTGTTAGTACCCTTTTCATCTGTAGTTACCTACGTGCTCTTAATAACTTAGCTCACATTTTAAATTTGCTTTGTGTGTGTGATTTGAAAAATATTTTGAAAATGCCAATGTAAGGCGAATTTTGTAATGATTCTTGTGTCGGTCCACAAGAATGCATACAAAGTGTTTCGAAAATATTTTGAATGTGTTTGAGTGAAATGTTTTGTTTTGAAAGATTTATGAGCAAGCGATTAATAGTATCTAACCACTCAAGGTCGTTATTATACTTTTTTCTTTTCCTTTATATAGTGCTATATGTACCATTAGTCGGTAAGTAGCCCTATCTATTGGATGTGAAGGGACCTGCGTAGGGTCATTGTACAGTCATTGAAGGCAACTTGTAAGGACGCTTTAGCAATTTCGTAAGGGACTAGATCATTTATCGAAAGGCAACTTCGAAAGGGTCATCGAGGGACTATGATCTTTTATTCGAGGGACTTTTCTAAAGCGTCCCCACTTCCGAAGGACATGACTATCTTATTCTGAAGGAAACAAGGGAGGTTACCCTAAAGGTGAAAGGGTGTGAATGTGTTGTTTTCAGTTATTTTATCTTCGAATTTAGGGTTTTGCTATCGTTTGATTATTATATTTCCATACAAATCCTAATTACTAAATAATATAGCAATATAGAAAACAATAAAGGTGCGAAAAGTAAAGGCAGAAAAGATTAACCTAAACCTATTACACGATTTTGGGACAATTACATAATAGGAAGCTGAAACTAAAAAACCTAAGCTATTACAAACCATAAAATAGTTACATAATAATGAAAAAGGAAAGAGAGAACTAAAGCTAGCTATTATGTTTGCGAACCCTGTACACTTTATTTATGAAAATAAAATAAAATTGAAATAGGGAATAAAAGAAACATTTTTTGACGATTTTAATTAATTAAACCTAGGAATCTAATTACTTTTAATTAAAAAATAATAATTAAAAAGTTAATCAAAATAAAGTTAATTAAAAATAAAGTTAATTAAAAAACCTAGAAAAAACTAATTAACTTTATTTAAGAAAAAGATTAACTAAAAAAAGGTTAATTAAAAGAGCTAAAACCTAATTCATTTTATTTAAAAAAGTCAATTAATTTAATTAAAAAACCTAAGAATCTAATTGATTTTAATTAAAAAAAAGTTGATTATTTAAATTAATTAAAAAAAACCCTAAAACTAATTTTTATATTTTTATTAAGTAATAAAAAATAAGTAAAAGAAAAAAAGAAAAATATAAGAGAAAAAAAAGAGTTTGGGCCTGATTTTAGCAAAAGGAGGGGGTGCTGCATAGCAAGGGAGGTCTGGGCCCAACTGAGTTAGCGCCTGATCTCGTGTGAGCAGCTCCAAGAGGTTCATCATGGGTTGCACATCTGAAAACGTTGGATCAGATCTTTGAAGATCTGATGGAGAGAAGCGTCAAGGCGCATGGTTGATGGGTGGGGATGCGCTGCATGTGATCTGTAAAAGTAAAAAAAATGAGAAAAAAATTACAAAAATCAGGGATCAAACCTACACCCTAGTATAGTAATACCTTATTGCACGCTTCATTGCCACTGGGGTGGTTGTTTCATCTGGTATATGGAATATAAGCATACTATTATATAATAAAAACATCTTTTATTTGAATTCAAAAAAACAAGTCAGCGCCCGTGGGACCCTATTATTTGAATGGACGAATAGAGAGAAGCCATGCAACCCAGGGATGGTCAAACCACCACGCACGGTGGTTGACCACCTTTTTCTCCGATTGCCCAAAAACGTATCCTGAAAAATAACATGATTTGAAACATAAGGTTAAGCCCACCCCCCTTAAACCGGGGTCTGCGAACTTAATGGCGGACATAAGGTTAAGCCCACCCACCTTAAACCGGGAGAGACAATAAAGTCGGAGCTTTGTTCCCTGAAAATGGAGTTTTCTTATCCCTGCATCAAAGCTTGCATGTAATGCGTTAAAACTGTTTTACATGACACCATGAACACATTTGAATGCATAAGATCAATTTATATTACGTAAATAAAAAGTTCGAAGTTAAAGAAACTACCAAGAACAGTGAGTTTGTGTGAGAGTTATGGGATGCTTTGAACTTGAGTAAGGGTGTGGACCGCTTCATGTGGACCTCAGTAATGTGATTTGATCCTTGGTTTCGCTTGAGAAGGGTTGGAAATAAGGATTTGCTTCTTCCCTAGTTTTAAGAATTTTTTGGAAATTTTAGGATAGCTTCTTGTGCAAGGGTTTTTTCGTGCCTTGATGTCTGAAATGTTGAGAATATATAATGAGGAAATTAGGTCAATTAAAGAATGGGCTTGGACCTTTGTAAGAGGCCTTGGTTTATCCTTTTAATTTTTGACTTTAAAATAATAAAAATCAAAATAAATAGAATAAAAAAATCCATAGGGTGTATGAAGTGATTCAGAGGTTCATATTGAGACTTATAACACACATGGACCTTGAAATATAAGCCCACAAGCCAAAACATTCATGTTTGGTCACTTTTGGTTTCATGTATTTGCTCAAAATTTCCCAACTTGACTAATCATAACTCTCTCAATTTTCATCATATGAAGGTGATCTTGGACTTTTTGAAAGCTCAAGAAGTCCTCTACAATCTATATTTTGATCATTTTTGCATTTGAGGACTTTATTTTAATGTAATTTGCCTTGACAAAAAATGTCTTTTTGTTGACTTTTGAAATGACCTATAACGTATTGGCCCATATCTCTCAAATGAAGAATTTTTTGGACTTGAACTTAGAAAGATAAAGTTGTAGAGAATTGAATTTCCTTAAAATTGAGATTTTTTTTAAGGAAAATATGATGAAGCATGTGAAGGTTGTGCTTGGTCAAAGTTCAGTTGACTTCTCCTTAAGAAAACTCTAATTTGGTAACTTTTGACTTTTGATGAGTCTGGGGTTTTCTTGATGAATCATGATCAACCCTTGATCAAATGATGAACATGACTTCAAAATCTTGATGTTTATAAAAAATATTGAAGTTTGACTGTATGTTGACCACATTTGACTTTTTGTCCAATATAGTTGATTTTCAGTAATCTGAGCAATTAACTGAGCAAACTTGTGATGCAAGGCTTGAAATTTGGTATGAGAACTCTTAGAGACATATGAGAAACCATGAAATCCATTTGAAGCATTATAAGCTCAAACTTCCTTGAGAAAAGTGAAACCCTAGTTGTAGGTTCATTGCTTAAGAGGAGAATTTGTCTGATCAAATCTTGAGCAACCTTGAGCATTTGAGAACCCTAGGAGCATGAGGAGATGTCTTGAAGAAAACAACTTCCCTTGTTCAATCTTCTTAAACCTGAAGAGTTAGATTGGCATGTCCTCCATTCGTGATCTGAAGGTGGAATATAATTAAACACCTAAGTGCCCAGAAATTTGCACTCGCTGGTGCACGAAGTGACACTGTGGGTTAATAGTATTGTTTGAATGGGCTTGAAGATGCCATTAGGAAATATGACAGAGTATTGTCAGAGATGGGCTTATAGATTCCATCCAAAGTAATTGTTGATAGGAGTATTAGAATGAGTCTATGCTTTACTATATTAGTAGAATGCTTTTCAGAATGAACTTTTGAGGAAAATGCTTATCATGTAGATAGTCTCCCCGTCTTGTTTCATGAATTGATCTATAATCTATTTTTTGTTGGTAAACCCGTCCTGTTTTGGGAATTCATACCACCTGGTCATATCGATAGTTTCCCCGTCCTATTTCGGGAATTAATCTCTGTCTGGTTATGTAGATAGTTGCCCCATCCTATTTTGGGAATTAATCTTTGACCTGCTTTTTGTAGGTAAACCCGTCCTATTTCATGAATTCACACCGCCTTGTCGCATAGAAAGTTGCCTCGTCCTGTTTCGGGAATTAATCTCTGATCTACTTTCTTGTTGGTAAACCCGTCCTATTTCGGAAATTTATACCGCCTAGTCACACAAATAGTTTCACCGTCTTGTTTCGGGAATTAATCTCTGATCTTCTTTCTTGTTGGTAAACTTGTCATGTTTCTGGAATTCATACCGCCTGGTCACATAGATAGTTACCCCATCTTGTTTCGGGAATTAATCTGGGACATGTTTGGAAATTGTTAATGATATTCATCTGTTTGCAAACTAACCTGGAAGAAACAAAGTTAGTTTTATGCAATGTTATTATGTATGTAATGCATTGCATAATTATGTTCTCAAAATAAATGAGAGTGCCATATGCGTTTCGTATGCATATGTTACGATGCTTTGTAAACGATGTATGGATATGAGATGTTGCTGATGGAAGCGGTAGCTACGTATAAAATCTTTGACTGGGAAAAATAAATCCCTTACTATTGTTGGGGATGAAGAATATGAATCTTCAATCTTGTTTCGAATGTCTTCGCTGGGGATTCATGTTTTCTGTTTGAGGATACTCTGTTGGGGATGTTCGACTTTAGCTTAGAGTTAGAAGAATTCAAGGAACATTGGTCATTCGTCGCTCTACTGGGGTATTTAGTTCTTATATATCCTGACTGTGGATAAAAGAAATGGATATTCCTATGACATGCTACCTGGCCAAGTTTCAGATATCGCAGCAACTCTCTAGGGATAACAACCTTGACTACACTTTGCTGGAGAGGAAAATTTTGTCGGGGATTTGCAGTAATCGGAGAAATGAACTTTGTTGGGGAAATAAACCCTGCTGGGGAAGTAAACCCTGCTGCGGAAATAAACCCTGCTTGAGAAGATAATTCTGCAGAGGATTTTACAGTGTTGGAGAAATAAACTCCGCTGGAGAATTAAATTCCCGTAAAATGTGTTGAGGTAATCATTTCTGATTTCATGGGTTGTGCGGAGGAAGTTTACACTATATGTTGGGGAAATGATCAGACTTCCTTGTATGCTAGGGGACCTACTGAGGGAGATGATTATTGAACTGCTGGAAGATGCCCCAATTCCTGTCTGGATCCATATTTGACTTGTTGGCCATTGTATCTCCATCGGGGATGAGCTTGTGAAGGTAGATCTGCGGGGGTTTCTCTGTAGGGATTTTTGAATGCTATCCAAATTCCTAGATTCTTTAGTAAATGCTTATTCCTATTTTTATCCATATATTTGTTAACAGTAATCATGTTCATATGCATATGTTCATTCAAATTAGTCATTGGACGTTTTTGCAAATAAAACAGAGAAAGTAAAGAAATTTTGAATTTTGTAATTGACTTGTATTGATAATTTGCCTATAAGCAGGTGATTTTGTACAAAAAGAGAGAAATCCTAGTAAGAGGAAATCGTTGTGAAATGAAAAAGTACAAAGTAAAACAAATAAAAACAGCTACGTGGAAACGATCCCATCGGGTTTCAACTCTGTTATTGCCTCTATGTCTTTGAGCATCTCATCCCTTGCTTTAAGAAGAAGTTGACTGAATTGATCTATACTATTCGAACTTGACGTTGGTAACAAAGTTTTTTGTATGTAGGTGATCCAACGGGACATAGTTGTATGCTTTAATCCCTAACTTTTGCTTGGACCGTCCTTTCGGATTTTCAGTCCAACGGGATACCATTTCTTGCCCAAGCCCCCTTTTCGAGTTTTCGACTTACCGGGTGTACAATTTTTATATATATCCCTAATTTTTTCTCAAACCGTTTTGGTTCTCCGAGATGCCCTTATTTTTACCTAGGCCAGTCAACCTAGTGGGTCTCTTTCACGTGCAGTATTTTTTAACTATGTCCGTGTTCACATGGTGCAGAAAATCTTCATCATCCATGGTGGTAAGTATCATTGCACTGCCAAAAAATATATTCTTGATCACAAATAGCCCTTCAAATGAGGGATTCTATTTTCTCCTGGGACCACCTTGTGGTAGAATGATGTGCTTTATCACCAAATCACCAACCTGATATACATGATGTTTGACCTTCTTGTCAAAGGCTTTGATCATGCGCTTCTGGTACATCTGACCATGGCTAACAGCCGCAAGCCTTTTCTCATCAATCAAATTTAACTGGTCCAACGTAGTTTGAATCTACTCGTGTTTGCTAAACTTGCGTCTTTCATAATCCTTAGGGAAGGAATCTAGACTTTGATAGATAACACAACCTCCATACCGTAGACGAGAGAGAAAGGGGTTTCCCCAGTTGATGTATGCGCTGAAGTGCGATAACTATGAAGAGAAAATGGTAACATTTCGTGCCAATCTTTGTACGTCACTATCATCTTCTGTATAATCTTCTTGATGTTCTTGTTGGCGGCTTCCACTGTTCCATTCATCTTCGGCCAATACAAAGAAGAATTATGATGTTTAATCTTGAACTGCATGCAGAGTTCCGTGATCATTGTATTGTTAAGATTAGTACCATTGTCCGTGATAATCCTTTTGGGGATCCCATACTGACAGATAAGATTATGCTTAATAAACCGGGCCATAACAATCTTTGTAACGGAGGCAAACGAGGCTACTTCAACCCACTTGGTGAAATAATCAATGGCGACGAGGATGAAACGATGTCTGTTAGAAACGGTAGGCTTGATCTCTCTAATCATATCAATGCACCACATTATGAGCGACCAAAGAGAGCTCAAGACATTCAATGGAACCAGAGGCATGTGTACCTTGTCAGCATAAATCTGGAATTTGTGACAAGTTCTGGAATGCTGATGGCAATTTGTTTCCATGATCGACCAATAATAATCTGCTCTTAGAATTTTCTTAGCCATCGTATGTTTGCTGGAATGAGTACTGAAGACTCCCTCATGCATATCTTCCATAATCTTCCCAGCTTCCTTCTTGTCCATACAACGAAGCAGAGTCGAATCATGGTTACACTTGTACAAAATTCCATTACTCAAAGAATTTGGCAGAGAACCTCTGTAGGAATTTCTTATCGTTGATAGATGCCCCTTCAGGATATTTTTGAGCCTCGAGGTATCTTTTCACTTCATGTTACCATGTCTTTTCCTCTACTCCATCAGTATCACTCTCGTAGCAATGTGCCAGTTCGTCTAGTATTTCAATGGTAATTTGAGGAGCTTCATTATCCCATTTAACTTTGAACATATATGACATGGTAGCTAATGTGGCTGTCAATTGATTCTCTTCTCGTGGGATGTGCTCAAAAGTGATTTCTTTGAAGTACGGAATTAAGGTTAACACATGCTCTCGATAAAGAATGAGATTTGGATGTTTCATATCCGGTTCTCCCTTAATTTGACTGATGACTAAGGTTGAGTCCCTGTTCACATTCATGAACTTGATTCTCATATCGATAGCATCTTTGATGCCCATGATGCACGCTTCATAATCGGCCATGTTATTGGTACAATCAAAGCACAATCTGGCGGTGAAAGGGGTATGGTAACCCTTGGGAGAGAGAATCATAACTCCAATTTTGTTGCCAAGCGCGTTGTAAGCTCCATCAAACACCATAGTCCATCGGGATCCTAATTCAGGTCCTTCATACAATCCAGGTTCTTCACAATCTGTAACTAGCTTAATATTCTCACATGGGAACTCGATATTCATAGATTGGTAGTCATCCACGGCTTGATGAGACAAATGATCTGCCAGTACACTTCCTTTGATTGCCTTCTGAGTGGTGTACTGAATGTTGTATTCTATTAAGACCATTTGCCATCTTACAATCTGTAATACGGTGGGAGAACTGACTTGGGTGTTTTGCATTCTATCGTAATTGTTGCAAATAGCAAGAGTTGCTATCGACTTTTCTTTTACCCAATAAAGGAAAGGGTGAAAATAACAGGAAAGACCTTTTGAGAATTTTCTTAAGTTCGGGTGGTAGGTTAGGAAAAGGGAAGGTGTTAGCCCCCTTTGCATTCGTAGTTATCTACGGGCTCTTATTTTTAGCTCACTTTGAAATTATTTATAAATGTTTTTGTGTTTTGTGTAAGTTTGAAAATATTTTGAAAACGCCTTTGTTTCGGCAAACTCTGTAATGATTCTTGTTTCGGAGAGAATGTATAGAAAGTGTTGGTCTTGAAAATAGTTCAAAGAGATGTTTGTTTTTGGAAAGATGTTTTGAATGTGTAAGTGTGAAGATGGTTTTACTTGTGAGCAAGCAACTATGAACGTTCTACCTTCTCAAAAAGTCTCTGTTATTTTCCTCCCGCTTTAGATACTGTTATCTTACCATTAGTTGGTAAGCAACCATATCATTGGATGTGAAGGGACAGACGTGGGTCATCGTACAGTCATAGAAGGAAACATTGTAGGATACCTTAGCAATTTATCGTGAGGGTCTAAGATCGTTTACCTAAGGAAAAATCGAAGGGTCATCAAGGGACTACGATCTTGTATTTGAGGGTCTTTTCTAAAGTATCCCACGTTCGAGGGACATGACTGTTTGTTCTAAGGCTACAAGTGTGGGTTAACCCTAGAGGTGCAAGTGTGAGAATTGTATTGTTTTCATGTATTTTTGTCTTGAATTAAGGTTGTCTATTTATTGATTTTAAATCTTGCCATAGAAACCCTAGTTACTAGCAATAATATGGAAAGCGGTAAATTGTGGAAATTTAAAGTTCTACACTATTACATCATTTTTAGGGGATGGGGATACAAATTACAAATGGATATGAAAGCAATTAAAACTTAATTACTATTACAACAATATTGAATAATGTCAAATAAAAATATAAAAGAATATGAGACTAATGTAGAAGAAAAGAGAATTGTTTTTTATAGTTTTTTGTACGAAGAGGTTTTAAGGTTAACCTAATTAAATTAATAAAAATAAAGGAGTTACTTAATTAAATTCCTAAATTCTAAATTAATTTAATTGAAAATAAAATTAAAATAAAACTAGGTCTAAGTTAATTTAGTTAAGAAAAGAAATTAAACTTGCTAAGAAACAATTTTTTAGGGTTTTATGCTTAAGGAAGTAAAATAAAATGAAAATAAAATAAAAGACAATTAGTCTTGGAATTTAATAAAAAAATATATTTTTGTACTTTTTAATTAAAATAATAATAATAAAATAAAATTAAATAAATAAAGGAAAATAAAATAAATAAAATAAAATAAAGATTAAAAGTCAGGGGGTTTGAAAGTGAAAAGAGAGGTTAGAAAGTATTTTGTAAGGTTTAGGGCCCAAAGCTCTTTTTTTTAATCAGAAAACAAAAATAAAATAAAGAAATGGGCTGCATGGTATAAGTGATCAGAGGGGTGCGAATAAGTTATTTCGCTGGGCTTAAAGTTCTAAGCCCAAAAAACCTTTTTTGTTAGACAGCAACGGTAAATAAAAAAAATAATGAGAAGGGGTGTGTGAATTATGTTTGGGCTCGAACAAGTACTGAGTTAGGCCCATAATTTTTGTCACGCATCATAAGTAATAGGGGGGTGCTCAAGTGAAGAAACTGGGCTTGGAGATGGAAACCTGGTTGAGGCCTATTTGTCCCCTGAAATAAAAAAACAAAACAAAAAAATTAATAAAAATAAACATAAAACATTTGTGTTTTACTTTTAATCAGAAAAGCGCTTATTTCTTCCCTTCGCTCTCTCAGTCTCCCCTGTCCAGAAGGTTCATCGGAAATCTCCCTCTGTGGCGGTGGAAGGCGGCTCTCATGGAGGCTTGGCTTCGATCTTCATTTTTTCTACATCTTTTTGTTTGTCTTTCTCTCCTCTATTTAAATATGTGGCTCGTTTTTACAGATGCTCAACGATATCACGTAGATTTTGATGGGAAGGGACGAAACCCTAGCGGTTCCGATTCGCGATTTACGGTTAGATTTTTCTGATTTGAAGTTGTGAACTCTCTTCCTCTTTTCTGTTCGTGATTTCTAAAGGGTGCGTGTTTTTAGAAAATGATGATAATTTCTTTAGGGTTTTGTTGTTTCTGAATTTGTTGTGGTTTTGTTTCTTTTTCTTTTCTGAAGGGTTTTGGTTTTTGAAGATGTTGATATAAGGGTTTTGTGTTATGTTACGACTCTTTTGTGAAAATGATTTTTGAAGGGTTTTTTGGTTGCTACCACTCTGTTCTGTCTTTATATGTTTAATATAGAAAAATTGAATGGAGATTTTTTTATTGGTGGTTCGGTTTCTGTATATTTTTTATGAACAGATTCAAAAGGTTTTTTGTGTCTATGGCTATTTTGTATCTGTGTTACAGAAAAATGAATGGAGGTTTTGTTGTTATTGTGGCTCCCTGTACTGTATTTGTATATTTGTTACTGAAAAATGAATGGATTTGTAAGGGTTTTATACAGGGATTTCGCGTGTGAAGGGTTTGACTTGTTGGAGTTGGCATAACAGGCCTGTGACTTTTGATTTCTGATATATCAATTCTGCTGTACTTTTGTTGGTTTTTGACTTTGCATTTGCTGTCTTTGTTGGACTTATCATCTTTTTCTGATATGTCAATTCTGTGGTACTTTTGCTATGCTGAGTTTTGCTTGTTGACCTTTGTACTTGCTATATTGGTTGCTGACTTTTGCTTTACCTTGAACCAAGATTAGCTTTTTTCCTTGTGATTTGTAGTAGAGGTGATTGACCTATGATTTTACATTACAGTTCTGATTTTTTTTCATTGAAACAACACAAATTTGAGGCCTTTTGGATTGTTTGCGTGGAAACATGATGCTGAGTTTAAGATTCTGATTTGGATATTTTGCTCTTTCTCTATCTTTTGTGAACCAAATTTTGTCTTGTGATTTGCAAAAGATTTACTCTTAGCCAATGATATAATTCTGACTTGTGAAACAAATTTGTATGAGGCTTGAATGCTTGAACATGATGTTGAGTTTTGAAATTCTGTTTTGGACCCTTTTGATTTATCTTTGTCTTTTGTTGAACCTTTCTTAGATTGTGATTTACAATAGGCAAAGCTAATCCCCACAAATATGATTCCATAAGCCAAACCTTAATGATGAACAAAAGTGCTTTGCAATTTTTTTCCACTTTTGAATGCTTGCTAACTGACTTATTTTCCTCTTTTTTGTTTCATGTGAGTACCAACGGAGAAAAAGGCAAGGGGAACCGTGGCATGGCTTGGAGAAGTTTGGAAGATTAAAGAGGAAAAATGGGAACAAGACACTTGAAGATAGATCAATAATGAAGAAATCTTTTTGCTTTGTATAGAACAAAAATAGGAAAATTGTAGTTTTTGGTTTTAAGTGTAATTGAACTTTGTAATACTTGTAATTGGTAGAAACTTTGTATCAAATTTGATTTGCACCAAACAGAGTTTGCATCAAATAGAAATTGTATCAAGCTTAACTTGTACCAAGTTCAAATTTGCATCAAATAATTTATACCAAGTAGAATTTGAATCAAATGGTAATTGTAATAAGTTTAAATTTGATTATTGGTTTCAAAGAGAAATCACCATGGTGGTGTGACTTAAACATAGGCCTAAAAACCAATATATTCTCTTGTAACCTTTGATAAAAAATATTAAACAAAGCAAACTTGCCCTTGAATGAATACAACAAGTCCCTTTGTAACTCTTATTTTAAAAATCTCCCTTTAAGAAGTCCAAGAAAACTTTGAATCACTTGAATATTGGGTGGTAAACAAACGAATGATATGCCATGGTTGTTTGATCTCAACAAAACCCAAATATGTTTTTATCCTTGTATGCTTGGTGAATAAGACATGTAGCCTTAAGGATATCTTAAAACCCTTAAACAACTTGAAACTTTGGCATAAAATGAACATATACAACCAACGAATCCAATTTTCAAATCAATCTCAGATTCGAACTTCAATCATAAAATGAATAAATGAAACCAGAATATTTTGATCATAAACTCAACCAACTTCCATTGATAAAATCCATCGAATTTCACACCAAAGATGAGAAACTTTTGATCATATAGCAAACCACGTGGTAACTTTATTCAGGACCTTAATCCAACCGACAAATACACGAGAACACATCTAAGAATCACCAGGGAATCCACATCTCTGAATTCGTGCCTTTGAAAAGAAATCCAACAAGTGATGATGACAGGCATTTAAAAATGATGAACGCCTGAATCTACAACCTTGTAGCTCGATGAGGAGAATACCACAATGGTCAAGAATTCAAACCTTATCTTTATAGATCATAATTAATTAAGAACTAACTAATTCAAGCTTGAGTGGAAATGAGAGCCATCAAAACCATAGAAACCCTAATCTTACACTTCAATACTTAAAGTATTCAATCTTCAGATGAAATGATAGACAAGCTGAGATGCCTTGAGACATGAGATGCCTTTGGTAGTCTTAAATAGTTGAAAACTCTAAGAGAATGTCTTAAAGAAAAGGGAGGGAAAATTTTGGGGTACAACACTATCCTTCCAGAGAGAGTGGGTTTCTCGAATATGTACTTTATCAGATCCATCTTAGAGATCAACAAAGTGGTATGAGTCAACATATACTGTCTTAGTCGGCGAGCAACCCATCGCAAAGTGCAGAAAGTTTTCTTGAGTAGAGAGTATCTTGTTTCACAGTCGGTAAACTTTTTGTTAAGATAGTATATTGCATGCTCTTTTCGACAAGACTCGTCTTGTTGTCCCAAAACACACCCCATTAAGTTCTCTAACACTATTAAGTACATGATAAGAGATCTTCCTTCAATTGGCAACATTAGAATCATAGGTTCTTGGAGGTACTCCTTGATTTTTTCAAAAGATGTCTGACAATCGTCGTTCCACCTCACTACTTGGTATTTCTTCAGTAACTTGAAGATTGGCTCACAAGTAGCGGTCAAATGGGAAATAAATCTAACAATGTAGTTTAATCGTCCCAAGAAACCTCTAATTTCCTTCTCAGTACAGGGAGCTGGCATTTCTTGAATGCCTTTGACCTTGGCAGGATCAACTTCAATACCTTTACCACTGACAATGAAAAGTAGGAGTTTACCGGACCTTACCCCAAAGGTGCATTCATTCGGATTCCTAAATTTGTATTTATTTAACCTCTCAAACAACTTGTGCAGGTGGTCGAGATGTCTTTCTTCAGTCTGAGATCTATCTATCATTTCATCAAAATAATCCTCTATCTCGTGATGGATCATGTCATGGAATAAAGCTACCATAGCACGCTGATATGTTACACCGACGTTCTTCAAACCGAAAGGCATAACCTTGTAATAGAAAGTGCCCCACTGTGTGCCGAAAGTAGTTTTCTCCATGTCTTCGGGTGCCATATTAATTTGATTATAACCTGAGAAATCGTCCATGAAGGAGAATACCTTGTGTTGAGCGGTCTTGTCAACTAGAACATCAATATGTGGAAGCAGAAAGTCATCTTTGGGGCTTGCCCTATTCAGATCCATGTAGTATACATACATGCATATTTTGCCATCTTTCTTAGGAAATGGAACCATATTTGCAACCCACTGAGGGTAGGATGTAACAACTAAGAAACCTGTATTAAATTGCTTCATAACCCCATCCTTGATCTTTTCTGACATCTCGGGATGCATGCGACAAACCTTTTGTTTTATCGGAGTGCAATTCTCTTTCATCGGCATACGGTGGACCAAAATATCAGTATCAAGCCCAGACATATATTCATATGACCAAGAAAAATTTTCAACATAGTCATGCAATATCTGAATTAATCTGCTCTTGACACTGTGCTTTAGGTTGGCACCTATCTTGACTTCTTTCATGTTTTATGCAGTACCCAAGTTTAGAACCTCGATCGGCTCTTCACGCAATTATATAGCCTTTTCCTCTTGTATTAATAGTCTAGCAAGCTCTCTAGGTACTTCACAATCTTCTTTACCTTCGTCCTCGGCTTGGTAGATCAAATTTTCAAAGTCATAAGTGGCAATAGTATAATTGTTATTAATGGGATCCAGGGTGGATATTTATCTGCAATTTGTTGTGTGGGTATGTGTAAGAACACATAGCTATTTTGAAAGTAATAAAATAAAGACAAAGAGCATAAAATTTGAATGCAAAACATCCAATGTTTTATTGAATGAAAAAATGTTAATGAAATGACAACCCTAACAAATGAACCGTTGTACCCCGGGTAAGACACAAGGCTTAAAGTTATTGTTTTAAAATTACATAACCAAACTTGAAAGCAATAAAACAGAAAGTAGCATTTACTCCTGACTAAATGAGATTGGTATAACATCTTCACTCTTCCAATTTTCGAGCCTGCTGCCGATGGTGGGAAAAATCCAGTTGTCTAGGTCATAGTCATTATCAGCATCTTCTACCGTGTTGACTCTATTGTTGCTGATGCGGAATGGTGGTCTTCCAGCACGAGCACGACGAATAGCCCTCTGAGCCTCTACAGTGAAACCCAAACAAAACTTGTCATACTTATACAGAATGTCAAGAAGCTGACCCCAAGTAGTACAACCACCTTCTTCTACCACAACTCTGGCGTCCTTCAGAGAAGCCATTCTGGGTGGAACTCTTGTAACTTTGGGAATAGTGGAAATGCCTTCAGTAGAGGTAGCTTCACGGGGAATAACATCAAAATCCTGCCAAGCAGTTTCGATGAATTCGCCATCCATCTCAACATATTTGAATAATTTTAAGTGGCTCGCCATATTCTCTTCTTCGCCACAAACTGTAAAAATCTTTCCTTCCACGGGATATTTTAACTTTTGATGTAGAGTGGAAGTAACAGCGCCTTCCCCATGAATCCAAGGGCGTCCAAGTAAACAGGAATAGGCCGGTCGAATTTCCATTACAAAGAAGGTAGAGTCGAATACCTGCGAACCTACTCTGATCGGAAGATCCACCTCTCTGTGCATCATTCTTTTTAAATCATCAGAGGATCTGACCACAATATCATTGGGTTTCAGCACAACCCCTTCACAATCAATCATGTCAAGAGCACCCTTCAGTAAGAGATTCAGCGAGGAACCCATATCCATAAACACATGATCTAAATTAGTTCCCCTGCATTCAATAGACACATATAGGGCCTTGTTGTGGTTTCTTCCTTCTGGAGTCAAATCGGCATCAGAAAATCCCAGCCCATTGTCAGTCGTCAGGCTAGCAACATAATTTTCAAATTGGTCAACAAAGATTTCTTGTGGTACGTGTGCAGATTTTAAGAACTTCACCAAAGCCTGTGCATGGGCTTCAGATTATAATAAAAGGGATAACATTGGTATCTTGGAGGGAGTCTTCCCTAACTGTTCAAAATATTGTAATCACTTTTTCGAATAATTTTGAGTATTTCCTCCATTTCTTGTCGGGAGGTATCTTCAACGGTAACTTCTTTAGGTGCATCCGTCTGGGAAGGCTCCGCCATTTTTTCATTTCCATGGGTCTCACTAGTTGGCTTGTTAGCGGTAACATGAACTGGTGTGGCAACATTCATCGAGTCTTAGTAGTTAACTTGTTAGCGGTAACACGAACTTTTATGCATGAAATTTTCTAAATGTGATGCTTGTGAATGAATGCGTATGAATATGACAAAATTTTAATCTTTGTCTTATTCACGTCTGATATATTTTTTCTTTTATATTCTTCCTTTTTTTCTATTTTTATTGGTGAGTATCTCGAAATAAATACACAATTTGAATGCAAAAATAAAGTGCTTTTATTGAATTAAAGCCATCCTTACTGTTATACCCTAATTTTTGCCCCTAAGATTCCTCTATCATCTCATATCAACTCAATCATATCAAGATCACACTAGGGTTTGGTTCTCCTCCCAATCTTTATGTTTGCTCATTAGGGATCAACAAGCACTTTGATTTGCATATTGTGTTTATATTTGTCTTGTGTTGATTATCTTCTAATTAACAAATACAATGAATGTTTGCTCTAAATGATGATATTATAGATGAGGGAACAACACACTTCACCAGGTTGATTCATAGGTTCATGAGTTTATTTCCATATCTTCTTCAACAAAGCTTCATTGAAAATTAAGATTCATCATTGAGAGTGCTTTAAAGAAATGGAACGACAAGGTCTACTATGGTTCCTCATGCTTCAATTGTCAAAGGAAGTCAAAAGATGCAAGATTGGATTAAAGAAGTTTGACCTAATTGGACAAGTTCTTGATTCTTTGATCACAAGTGCATAACTCCTTAAATTCTCAACATTTGGAAGTGGTTATTTTTACTATAGGTTCTTATTATCATCCACAACAACATCTCTTCACATAGCAAAAGTATTTGTACAAGAAAGATTGTTAAAATTGAAAGGGATTCCCAAGCCATTTTGAGTGTTTTTTTAGTAATTCCAACGATATGTTTCTCCTTAAAGGTTTATCAACAAATCAACACAAAAGTTTCAAGCAATTTTGTGTGAAAGATCACTAATGATTGAGAAAGATTACAAGTCCTCTAGATAGGCAATCAAATTCCCATATGTGACTTCAAAAAGTCATAACTTAATCAATTTTTATCTCCTTGAGCCCATTATTTTTCCACAATGATCTTAAGAGTGTGAACTTCAACTTTTATTTTATGTGAAAAACTTGAAAATGGTTAGAAGATGCCTTAAAAGCTCAAAAGATTATAGGTCACTTTATGGATTTTCATAAAATTAAAAGGATCATAACTTGTACGATCTGTGGAATTTTTTAGTGATACAAGTTTCATAATACTCTTTAAGGAGTCAACTTCAAGCTAGCATCATTGATAAAAGGAAAATTTTAGAATAAGACCTTGTTTGGAGTCAAAACATTTTGGGTCATTTTAGAAGAAAAACCTATAATTTTTTCTAAGAATAAAAGTCAGCACCTTTTTTCTGATTTTGACCAAGCACAACTTCTAGCTCAAGCATCCAAATGATCTCTTTCTTGGCACATTATAAACATTGTTACCTCATCTTTCCAATGCATCAAGAATCATGTCCTAAGGTTCCCTAAATAGTGCACACCATGAGTTCAAAGTCAGTTACTTGAAATTGAATTTTCCTTCCAAGTCAGAATTTGAAATCCATATTTTGCCTTCTAATCACCAGTTTTACACACGTTTTTGATCAAAACATGATTAACCAACTTACTCAAACTTGTTTAAGCATCAAAACGCAAGAATGAGATGAGTTTTAGTGGTATTAGAGTAACATTCTCCTCACCATTTGGCTCCACTCATTTTCCCTCCAAACCTCACCATTCCTTTCAATTTTCGATCATATTCAATTCCCTATAAATAGAGGACCTCACTCCTCTCATTTGGATAAGCTTTAACAGCCAAAATTACCTTGTTCAGAATCCATACAAAATTTGAATTTGAATTTCTAATTTCTTTCATTCTCACATCAAAACACTAAAAGCTCCATTCAGTTTGCTCTATTGAACTTCTCTGAAGCTAACCATACTCTTACCTTCAAGAATCGTGACCTATTTTGAGCTACAAAAGTCCAGTTTTAGAGAAAATTTAGGCTACTTCATTCAGGTAAATTTCTTAGTCAAATCAATCCAAATAAAAGACTAATCTACTCTCCTCATCCTTCTGATTCTCATGCTTCTTACAATTTATGATTTCATTGAGATTTGAGTGAGGTTTTCCAGAACTACGTGCTCGCTATTATTTATGTTTTTTTTATTAATTCAAGCCTTGCTCAGTTTATATAAATTTGGTGCGAGGGTACCATTAGAATCATCTTGAAGAGACAAATCTAATGGTATCGGTCTGGTTGGCTAATTTTTACAGTTTGTGGAACTCCAATCTAGGGCGTCCAGAGGTTGAAGACGACCTACGTGTCGTGCTTCAGCCAATGATGGTGTGACATGTAATTTTTTTAATCATATCCAGTGTTTGCTTTATCAAACGCGTGTTTTGAGAGCCCTTGGATCTGATTACTTCCATTAGTCAGACTTCATCCAACGCGCTCGATTTTTAGTTGTTTTTAATTATTAAAAAATAATTCAGTGTAATTTTCAATGCTGGCCATAATATGCACAACGTGCCTGATCTTTTGAATCTGTTTACTGGTGCGTTTTGACTTTCATCCAATGGCCCGCATTTTTTTTACTTTATTTTCATATTTTTATTTTTTATATTTAATTGTTTTAAACTTTAAAAAATCATAGAAAATTCATTTCCGACCGAAAAATTATGAAAAAGCTCACGAAAATATTTTGAAATATTCTCTTTCTGATTTTTATTTTTTTATGAATTTATTTTCAGATTTGATATTTTTATAAGTTTTTCTTTGTTTTCACTTGTTTTTAATTGTTTAAAAATACTTTTTGGTATTTTTAAATTCTGAAAAAAATTTATCAAGATCATTTTCTTTATTTCTGACTTTCTGAAATTTTTTCTAGAATTTTATTTTGATTTTTTACTACTTTTAATCTTTTACATTTACTTGAATGATTTTAAATAATTTATAAAAAATACTTTCTATTTTAAAAAATTACCAAAAAATTTGTAAAAATATTTGAGATCACTTTTAGCTTTTCTATGGTCTCTTTTAATTTTTCTTTGATGTTTTCAATATAGTATGTTATTTTGCCTCATATTTCCTTTTTTAAAAACAATTTAAAAATAATATTTTCTCATTCTATTTTTTTATTAAATGCAATATTATTTATATCATGAGCTTCATTAACATCATTGGATGTTGGGTGTTGAGTTTAACTCCACCAAAATGGATGAATGATTTTAATGATAGCTTGATTAATTTCTTTGGTTCAAATATGGAATTCAATTCTTATCCCCTCCCATCTTATCCCCTTCTCACTTGTGCTACATGTTGTTAGAGGATGATCTACATATCATTTCTCCAAACATATGGTACATAGATTGCTATTGACTGACATCAAAATAGGTGTGACTTCTATATAAGTCCACTTACGATTGCTTAACATAGCACTAAATTTTGTCCCAATTCGAGAAATGATCATTCGTAGCCCAAACTTACATTTGCAAGCTCAAGTATGTTTAATTTGAATCCTTTGATCCAATAACCTTGAGGTTCATTGTTAGGAGGCTTTGGTCTTATCAATCCTCTAATGAACCTTCCTAAAATTTGGGCTAAGTGAATCACTTAAACACCGTTGGTCATTTGTTGTTGCCTCGAGAATTTGAAATGAATGATATACTTGACAAAAAGCAAATGAAACTTGTTGTTGAAAAGCTTCGATTTTATCAATCTTTTAATGAGTTTTCAAATGCAAGTTTCAAGATGGTCATTCAACTAACCTCTAATTTCTAACTCACTATCAATTGGCTTTATTTTATACTTTTACTTTACGTCTTTACTTTTACGCACCATTTATTTTAACATTTTCATTTCATGCTATTTTCATCTTTACTCACTTGAGCATTTCATTTTGTTTTTGAAGACACTTAATAATCAACTTGAATAATAAAAAAATTTAAGATTATATGGACTATTTGGTTACTATCCTTGGAATTATGGAGTTATGGACCTCTTGGACCTAAGATTAGAAACCTTGACTACCCTTAAGACCCTGTGGCTCTGATTATTATTTTGTCTGGACTTCTTGGGGTTTACCCTAATACACTGGGTTGATTTTCTTTGTGTGTAGGTTATTTTGATTATATGCTTTGTCTGTGATGGGGAATTTCTCTGTATACAGCTGTTACTCTGCCTAATTTTTGTAGACTTAATGCATCAGAAGCTTGGTTTTCTTAAAGAGGTTTAATATATTTGCTTGTTTGGTTTCAATCCAAAGGATGGTAATTCTACATTGACTGATTGTGTCAAGTATTGGCTTCTTGTTGGTTAGACGATTCTTTTCCCTTGCTTTTACCTTATGCCTTAGGATAGTCCCTTCATCTCCTTCCATCTTCTTTAATTTCAAAAGTCTTCTCCCTTCTTTTCAAAACTATTCTTGTTTTCTAAACTTGAACCACTCACATAATAAACTTGAACTCAGGTCCATGCATTTTCAAAAAAACTTTTTCTTAATCAAACTTTAATCAACTTAATCATACTTTGACATTTTTGTGAGAAGACTAAAAGTCAATGAATCTCATTCAAACCATTTTTGCCACATTGGCTTTTTACTTTAAAATTTTCTCAAAAAATTAGACTCTTGTCAATCCTTGTAGTGATGTGAGCTATTATACTTCTATGATATATAGTGAAGTGAGATATTTTCCACTTGGGAGTTGAGCGAGGCTTTGCTGATTTTAAAATCCAAGCTATATCCTCCACTTTGAGATGACATAAATTCTCATTTCTCATAATCGTGGGTAGTAAGTATGTTTTCCACTCGGATGTGACGATGATGTCTCATCTCTTAAAATTAATCAACACACTTACGTTTTTAAAATTTTTAAAGGTGAACTACGAGTACACTGATCCCCTATTGCACGGAAGGTGGTACGTAGCCACTAAAGGTTCATAACCCCGACGGGCACAAAAATTGTAAAAAAAACACTTCTTTTCTCATCTCCACCGTCTATTTTTGTAATACAACACTTATAACCAAAATACACAAAATTTCAAAGAGGTTCCTACGGAGTACCGTATATATTTAGGGTACTAATACCTTCCATTTGCATAACCAATCCCTGTACCTAGATTCTCTCCCACTCTTTTTTGGGGTTATTCTCTCTTTTCCCATTCCTTTGGAAACAATAGAGCGCGGTGGCAATTTTTATTTGATATGTGCGAGTTAAGTAAATCCAATGGCTTTGTCTCAATATTTCTACCGCTACACTTACAAAAAGGAATACAATCCAAATACTGAAACAAATACTTAAGGGAAAAAAAGAACCAAAAGTCAATTACTGAAAGAAATAACAAAAGGAAAACTAAAATCTCCTAAGCATGCTTGCGGATCTCTGCCCTTAAACCATTAACCATTCCCCTACAAAGCTTGAGGAAGTCTTCAATGTCCTCTGGAAGAGTGACCATCATGGCTTCTGCATCTCTCAAACCCCTAGGGATGTCGCCAATAAGATTGTTCACCAAAAGGCAAGCCATGCATGCTTGTTTTTGTATCTCAGATATTCCTTGTATAGTGTTAGGATTATAACCTTCTTATTTTCCCGTGCTTCAGAAATCTTCTCATACCGTCCTTCCCAATATATCTTTCCATCCTTCATCTCCTTATGGAGTTCCCTTTGAATGACGAAGTCTTTTCGAAGGCCTTCCAAATCTTGACAAACTTCTTCATACTCTTTTGTCTTTTGGGCGAGAAGTCTTTCTACCCTTATCCACTTGAGGCATTTTTCCTATATTCGATTCTTGGCTATCCTGGAGTCTGGTAGTGAGATACTGAACTTGCTCTTCATGATCTAGAGAAACTTATGCTAGACCTTAGATCTGGGCTCTCAGATTCTCTTCCATCTCCTTTTTGTCTTGTAGGGCTTTTTCATACCATCTATTTAGCCTTCTAATTTCTCTAGAAACATTATCCAAGCGTTGGTTGTGGGAATCTAAGTTAAAAGCAGCACTCAACAATACTTCGGTTGAACGCTTTCGTTTAAGACTCTCCTTTTCAAACACCTCACGGTCTCTTTGTATTTATTGATCTTTTGACTCACGCTCTTGTTGAAATTGCCTTCTCTCCCTAGTAAGATCATGGAGGCTATGCTCCAATCCCTCTTTTTCTTTTTGAGCTTAATCCAGAGCTTTGTTTAAGTTTTCTATCTTTTCTATAGACAATGGAAGAGGATCTCGCACATCTAGTGTGTACGTAGGATCAATAACAAAGGGTAGTGTGACTATTCAAACTCTCTGCAAAACTCATTGAGTATAGGGCTCTCTCGCTATAACATTCTTTCTTCTGAATCCTTTCTTATGAACTCTATTCCAAGCTCATATTATCTTATTAATTAATTCGGGGTAGTTTTTGCCCATGTCATGAAGAATTAACTATCGAAGTGCCTCGTCGGAAGGCTTATCTTCCAAAGGATATCCAATTTGGCGTAAAGCTAAAGTGGGATTATAGTTAATACATCCTCTTGGCCCAATCAAGGAACACTTGGAAGATCTCCACAATTAACAAAAATTTCTTCTATCTTCAGTTTCCTTGAGTACCATAAAACTTCTTTGTATACATGAGTGATAAGCCAAGAGTATAAAATATGGACACCACAATTAAACATACCTCTTCCTTTTTCAGAACGAGTATGAAGAGTGTAATAAACATCCACGAGTTAAGAGGGAGTAGTGTCAACATTCAACACCTTTATGGCCCCAAATGCACTAATACCAATAGGATCTATGTAATCCATAACATTTGGAAATATAATCCAACCAAAAATCAGTAGTGTCAAATAATCTACACAAGGCCCCCATTATTTCTTATTATTAAAAGTAAGAGTTTTGGCCTCCAAGTATTATCTTTTAATATCTTGAACTCCGCCATCTTTATTGTAATTGAGAAACAAATCAGAAAAGTGCATTCCCAATCTTTAGCCAAATCTAGGATATTGACAGTCTGCCCAATCCCCATGTAAGGTGCATCCTTGATTATAGAGAAATCGAGGTTTCTATCAAATTCCTCCAACATAGGTGCTAACTGAAAATTAGGAAAAGTAAAATATTAGAGTAGAGGGTCATAGAACTGAACTAGGGCACTAACAACATCCTCTTGTATAATCACTTTAGTCAACTCAAGGATGTCTACATATCATCGAACAAACATTTTCATAGCTTTGCCAATCAATTTTCCTATAATCAGTTTTGTCTTTTGCATATCAGGAATCACAATGCTAGCTCGGATGGTTTGTTTCTTATTGGTATTCATTTTTAAGTTACTCACCAAAAACCTTTGATTATTATTATTATATATTTTCAGAGACCCTGTGAATAAGATAAGACAAATGAAAAAACAATGAATATTTGAAATGTACAATGCATGTATGCATGGTAATGTAACATGTAGTGGGATTTGTGAAAAGTATCCTTAGTTCGTACAAGGTCTCACAATGAGATTTTGTTTTAGTGTTATACAAAGAGTCATTGCCAAAATTTCAAAGTCCTACCTCCTAGGGAGTATAGCCCTCTAAAAGATATTTCCTCTTTGGAATTCAACCAACTCTAGGCGAAGTCTTCACAAAAGTTCGTAGGGGTGTTTACCCCCATTGGCCAATTGACATTTCTTCTTTCTAAGGTTTGATTTCATATTTTAGATTAGATCCCATCAATAGACAAAATAAAAATGATAATATGAATAACATGAATAAATAAATAAAATAATTAGATAAACATATATAGCAACAAAACACCAAAAAATAGAAAGCATCTAAGAAACCTTAGACCTAAAAGGAGAGTCGCCAGCTGTCGTAACCGACAAAAAATATGAGAGTCACCACCATTAATTTTTGTACTAAGGACGGGGGAATAACGAATAACCCTAATTCTATCAGAGATTCTAAATTCATAAGCCTGGTAGACGAAGGGAAGATGTAAAGCACCCTTCATCTCCCTTGTTCTCAAAGGGCTCCGCTTTTAGGTTTAAGGGTAAAATGGGAATTTTCTATTTAACTGCATGTTATTGTTTCCATATGTTTATGAAAAATATTTAATTTTTTAGTTGTGAACTCTCCTTGGTCTCAATCGCGTGCCTACGTATCTCCTTATGAAGAATCAGAGTCCAATTTCGTAGTTCGAATGTGTTTGGTTAGTTTTTTTTATTGGTTGTACAAATGTTTTAAATTATTCTTGAACCTTATATGGGTTTGAAAATAGCGTATCATAGACGCAGTTCACAGTTAATAAGAAATATCTCCAGAATCCTTTTTTGAAAATAAAGTTGAATTTGAAATTAAGTTAGTAGAAAAAGTGTTAAATTTGATTGGTTAACTGTCTTAGAATGCATAATGCAATTTGAGGAAAAAAGTTTGAATGATAAAAATATTTGAATATTGATAGAAAATGTGGCTAGTATTTGAAGATAATTAATAAAAGATTATTTTCTTATTATTAAAATATATTAAATATTAATCCAATATTTATTTATTAATGATTTTATGATAAAATGCACAAAAATATTTTAATGCAATATGCTAAAAAAGTGATATGAGATATTATATAAAAATAAAATAAAATATAAAAGACAAAACATATTATTTAATTAAATTAATTAATTAATTTTTAAATTTGAGGGTGTAAATATGAAGGGCTTAAGCCCAGAACTATGTTTGAATCCAATAAGGCGCAGGGGGGTATATTTGAACTAAGGCGATAAAGAGAGGGTGTAAATAGAACATGCTTGGGCCCAATACCGACTCTAGGTCCATTTGAACCATGTGCAGGGAGGAGCATGGAATTGTGGTGGAAATATAATGCCTGGCACTTGATCATAATCATAAGGTCCCCAGGATTTAATCTTGGGGCGTTGGGTCAAAGTATGCAAAATGGAGGAACGAGATGTAATGTTGACTGAGGACGTATGCTATCTTAACGCATGAAATAAGTCAAAGTATACTGATTGTGTGCCATCGTGAGGCTACGCGTCTAGCATCAACGAGTGAATGGAGTATTATATAAATAAAATTATGAGCTCCAGGCTCATTTTTCGTTCTCCCTTCTTTCTCTAGCCAAACAAAAACATAATGTTATAAAATTTAGAGAGAGAGAGAGAGAGGCCAATTCTGGCCATCGAATTTCTCCTCAGCCCATAGAACCACTACAAACCACCATCTAACTCAGATTCCCGGTTGAAGTTCAATCGGGAACTTCATATCTTCAACCAAACCCAACTTAGATCTTCAAGATCTTCATCTAGCCCAACCTAGAACAACAACAAACCTTATGAACCCTAGGGTTCTTGCATGTACCCCAACCCTTACGAAGAACCCTAACAACCCAGTAACCCCAAACCAAACCCAGAAACGCAAACTTGATGAACCCTAACCCAAGTTTCTAATAAACCTAAACCTAAACACGAACCCTAACCCCAAATCAAACTCAGAAAAACCCTAATTCAAACCCAAATTGCACAATTAAGAAAATAAAAACACCAATCACAATTAGTCAATCAAGCCCTAAAAGCTAAGTTTGAGAGTTATCGTCTGTGCTATGAATCTTTGTGTAATTTCCTCTTCCGGTTCTCTAAATTCACTTCTAATCACCCTCTTCTTTCTATTCGTAGGTACCAGAGTTGGAGGCTAAGCTCTAAAGAGCTTAAGGTTTCAGTCGTGAAACCCAAGTTTCCAAATAATTAAGAGCTTCGGTAGTGTGTATGGGATTAGTAGAAGCAATGAAGAATCTCCAAGGGTTTTTCAGTGTAGATTCCAATAGCTTAAGGTTCAATTTATAGCCTTTAGGAATTGTTAGAATAGGAAATTAGTTATAGTGATTGGCAGTTTTAGGTTAGATTGAATCAATCTCAGAGATTTGATTTAGCAATTAGAAGATTTGATTAGATTTTAGTTTGTAATTAAAATTAGGGCTTTGATTCATTTCTTATTTAATAAAAAACAAATTTTATTCTAATGTTTAATTTGGTTCAAAATTACATACTCTGGGCTTAGGTATCTTGATGAAGAAGATGAAAGATTGAGCGTTGCTTGGTAATTAGGGTTTTACCCTAATAATGACTTGGTCAACAAGATTTGAAATATAATGATAATAATAAAAATAGGAAGTAATAATAATATTAATGTAATGTAAAAAATAATATAAAAAAGTTATAATCAGAGGGAGTTGACTCTGGGTCAACCCATCCTTAATAACACTATTATGTAAAAAATAACACATTTAAAAAAACAATGATGGTAATAATTATATAAAAAACAAAGACTAAAATTTGACCACGATCAACTTCCAAATTCAAGTGGGCCAAACAAAATAATGGATCTATTGAATTATAAAATTTTGGGGTCTCTAAAAAAAAGTACACTCCTCTTTCCAACTTAACTCCCTTTACCACACTAATAACACGAAAGATACAAATTAGTAACAATAAAAAATATAATAGCATCAAAATTTTGAATAACAAAATAACTAGTAAAAACAGATTGATTATTGACCTTATAGGGGAAAATTTAGGGTGTGACATCACCAAGAAAAACCAGTCCAAAAATGGCGAAAGCTCCATAAGAGGTTTGAAACCAGGAATGATCAGGTTGAAGCAGAGTAATCCATTACCCCTAGCCGAAGAAAGCGGGTCATGAATACATTTGAAAAGGTGGAGAAAAAGTAATGCAGTGGGTCTTCCCTTCACATGCTCACACCAATGTTGGTAGAATCTCAAATATGCCCATCATGAGGGGTGAAGTTGCGAAGGAGCCATGACTAGATGGTTCACTACTTCTACCTCAGAAGAAGTAAAAGGAAGACGAATGTCCATGGTGGAGAAAACAAATTAGTATAAATGTGTCATACCTAAAATTGGTCCTACCTTTATATATTTTCATCATGTTTATTGCGTTGCATTTTCATACTTACCATTAGGTCATATTGATTGCTACACTCATGTGATCAAGGTTCTTAGGGTTTCTTCTGGCTAAAGATTATCCATAAAATAAGAGATTGAGCTTCTCAAGGAAATTTGTGTGGGATATCATGTTCATGGGCTCCTTATTGATTCAAGTTCAATGGCTCCTTGGATTTCTCAGGAATCTCTGAGAAATTAGGTTTTGATCTTCAGTTACCATCTCCTAAGTTATTCAATCAGAAGTTAGGCTTTTGGCCCCTTTCAAGTTGTGGGGTTAATTTTAATCAAGACTTGGTTTCTATGACCAATTGATGGCCCAAGGTATCAAGCATGACCATTGGATTCATCACAAGATTACTCAAAGCATTGCATTGGAAGACTGGTGACATTTTGACCTGGTTGACTAAAAAGTCAACTTTGTGACCAAGGCATTTCCTGACACTTGTATTGAGCAAATTGGTTCTCAATGACTTGTATATTACTTAAGGAATTCTCATCTAGATTGTGGACCTTTTACTAACATTGTTTGAGGTTAAATTTCCTAGTCTTGATTATTTGGTCATTTGAGCAAAAGTCAACAAAAGTCAACTATTGAGTAAGTGGACTTTTGGCCAAAGTTGAAGTCAATGATCATGTTTCAAAATCATGTGGCCTTTGGTTTAATAAATTCAAGAGAAAGATAGATTTTGGAGTTAACTTGTTCACAAAGGTATCTTGGTGAAATTGGAAATTTTCCAAGTGTGGAAAGTCATAAGGCTAAATTTCAAAAATTCACAACTTCGTCATTTCTTATTAAAAATTTGCAAACTTTCCATGGGTGGAAAGAGAAAAATAAGATCTAAAACTTGGTCATTTTGGTCTCATGCCCAAAAATTCATTATTTTGGGACTTATGGAGCAAGGAATTATAGGTCACTTTTTAAGATTATAGGTCATTTCTCAAAATTTCAGTGTTTCATGGCCAGTTTTGATGACTTTAATGGATTCAAATGAGAAAACTTCCAACATGAAAGTTGTAGCACATCTCAATAAATTTCCAAAGAGTAATATTTTGCCCATTGATTCAAAGAATTGAGAGAGTTATGCCTATTACATTGGGATTTCATTTTATTGAAGTTTGCCTAGTCAAAATTTGCAATTTTTTTAGTTCTCTGTTTCTAGCCATTCTTTTTTACTCCAATCAAGCCCCTAACCTATTTGGGTCGTGTATAATAGAATCAAATCTTATATACATACCCATGCATGCAATTGTACCAAGTTTGTACAAAAAACCTCAAAATTGCCCAAAATAGCCATTTCTATATTTCTTTCTCCACACTATACTAACTTGTACCATCTTTTGGGAACATCCTACTGCATATATGAGTTGTCCAAAATGCAAAGAAGGCACCCTCACACTCTCTCAAAACGCATGCTTCATGACAAAGGGATAAGTATACCATTTCTTCCAAATACACCCTCCAACGTCTCTTAGCTTGTAATGACCTATCTACCTTCACTTTGAGACTCTATATAAGGACACCCTTTCCTTCATTCAGACACACACATGTGACTTTGAGCTCTCTCACCAAAAACCTCATTATTCCCTTATCACTCTCTTTCTTCAAGCAAGCAAGTCTTTGAAGAATTCCCACCACCAAGCTCTTTATTTGATCTCCAATAAGAAGAATCAATCGAAGTTTTTGAGTTTCTTTCCTTATCTCAAGCTCAAGAGGGAAATGGAATCTTTATCCACTAGGTAAGCTTACTAAACCTTATACCTTGAAGATAAATGAGAGATAAATTTGGGATTGATAGTCATTATATATTCTTGAAGATAAATGATTTTTGTTTTTTTAGTCAATTTCTCGCCCATATTTCTCCTTCATCTCTCAACCATTTCAAAAAATCCTTGAATCAAAATTGTAAATATTTTTGAGATCTACAACTTTGGTGTTTACATTTTTCAATTAGGTTGAGAATCGAGTGAGAAAATGGGCTGGTGATGCTGGGATTTCACGATAATTTGGAAGGTTTGTAACAAATTTTTGGGCTCGTTTCCCCATGCACTTGCTTGTGATTGGTAAATTCTATTTTTTTTCTTCTTCTACCAAATGATTGGCATGAATTATGATTGGTTAAGGATAAAATGTGGACCCCGGGCGCTGAAACACATGTTGAGACTTTGACCATTAATTTTATTTAATTCTTTTTACTTTGTTTATTTCATAAGTTATATCTTTGGTTTTCTTTATTTATTTAAAATATTTTATTGATCTAAAAAATACAAAAAAAAATATAGACGGAAAGATAATTGAGTTTATTTTGTAAATTTGATTTTTATTTTATTTTTAACATTTATTTTCTATTTTTCATATTTATTTTATGAACCAAGGTGTTCTATATTATTTTATTTTATATAGTTTTAGTATAAAATTAATTCTGTCCAATTTAGGAATTTTAAAAATTCACAAAAAATATTTTCATGTTCCTCTGAGTTTCTTAAAATTTTGATGGTATTAGACCTCATTTGTTTTAGGTTTTGTTTGTTCTTCAAAATTTGAGAAATGATTTAATGGTTTTTGAGGTTTTATTGCTTCTCTTAGAAGTTTCAATATAATTCACTCATTTCACTTTATCTCAAAAATCCACAAAAATATATTTAAGATTATTTAAGATGTAAAGAACCTGTTTCTCATTTTTGTTAAATTTTATTTCTGATTTTTATATTTTTTTACAAATTTATTTTTTTTAGTGGTCATTTAAGTCTAGTTTTGAGCTAGTATTGATCTTTTGATTTAATTTTGATATTTACCTAAACTTTTAAGTTGAGCAATGATTGGTTTCTGACTAGTAATAGAATTTAACTCCTTTGATCATTCTTGTTTTGATTTTATATCTTATTTTTCTATTTTTAATGAAATATTGAAGTGAGCATGTCCCTTTGGCCTAGTGTAATTGAGTCAAGCTTCATTTTGAAGCTTATGGAAATAATTTAAGGCTAATCTTTGGGTATGTTATGATCATTTGAATGCTTTAATGATATGTTAACATTTTTTCATTTATTTGAAATTGTGTGTTAATCATTTGGTCTTTACCTTTAGCATAAAGTTTGTGTGGTTTGCAAAATCCTAATTTGAATGCATTTGATCTTTAAACCATGTTCTTGTACAATCTTTGGTTGTAATTGATGCTTGGAGGTATGATAAGCTCAAGCATAATCTTCTAAAGTCTCTAGAGGTATTTGACTTCAATTGATCATTTCGATATTTCACTTAATGCCTCTTTTGCTTGTTTTGTGAGGTATTATGGAATGCATTTATGCAACCTTTGGGAATTTGATTCTCATTTTTCTACTTCATCTTCAAGCCATGTTTAAGGTATTAAGTTCAAAATTGTTGAACCATTTAAGCATTCCAACTTGTGCTTGTTTATGTGCCTAAAAATCATCTAAAGTGATCAAAGTTAAGAGTGTGTTTTGATGCATTCTTTTGTCTAAAACCTTTGATCCATAATGAATGAATTTTGTGTCTTTGATACTGCCTCATTGAGTTTGCATTGCTCTTATCATGACCACTATTTCTTTGATAATTACTTACTTGCACTTTTGTTTCATTTATTCAAGCACTCATTTGCTTATCATTTCCTTCTTCTTCTTTGAATAACATGTTCCCTTAGGATGTTAGTTTCATCTTCTTTGAAATGTGAACAAACTAGACTTTGGGTTCTTATCCATGCATTCTAACTTAGGTAAGAAGTTTCCCTTTCAACCTTAACCTTACAGCCTTCATTGTATGATAATATTAGAATCTTGTTAGTCTCTCTTAGACTTTTCATTCCCCTTTTGCATCTCTTAAAACTAAATTTTTTTCTTTATCAAACCTCTCAAAACACACTATAATACAAAAACCCTTTTTCAAGGTAAAAAAGACCCACCAATTCAAACTTCTTTTTGTCACTTGGATTTTTTTTTAAATTCTTTTCATAAACGAATGTGTCTTGGCCATTCCAATACGAAGCGAACTTAACGACTTAAGCCTCTTCAAACGAGCACCCAACAAGTAAATTTTTTGACGTTTGGAATGTGTAACACATCATTCTCATAAAAAACACACAACTAAAAAAAATAATTAGAAGAGCTACAAGTGCCTTTATCCCCATTCCAAGGTCGGTGGTACGTAGGCACAAAGGTTCACAACCGCGGCAGACACAACTAATAAAAACCTTCTTTTTGTATATACTTTTCATGAATTCCCTCTTATCATTAATATTTAGACTTACTTTTTTATACACCTTTAAATTAGAACAAACTTGAGTGGATCCCGTGGAGTACCACTGACGTGAGGGATGCTAATACCTTCCCCTTGCATAATCGACTTCCTTACCCTTTTCTCTTGGCCATGAGACCATGCTCTTTCCTTCATTTAGGTTTATTCATTGTTTCCTTTCCCTCTCTTGGGATAAATAACATTGATGGTGACTCTTCTATTTTTCTCCTACCATTCGCGCTTCGATGAAAATCCCTGACGCGACAATTGGCGACTCTGTTGGGGAAACTTAGCAAGTCGATCCTAGATCTTGCTTTCTTTCTTTTCTTTGGGTGTTTATTTATTTTTAGCTTTATAGCTTGATCATATGCGTATATGTGTTTATTTGTATATATGTTTGCATTTCATTTTATTTCCATTGCTCATATATATTGGATATGTTGGAATGTCTGTGTTTTCTTGATGAGTGGGTTTTTACCATGAGGTAAAAAGCCCAATACACAGGCCAGAGTTGTATACCACTAGGAACACATAGAATTAGAGTAGATAGTCATGACGGCTGATAGGCGTATTCTCTATCAAGTCCGATCATGAGAGCCATAGTCAAACGAGGTTCAAATGGGGTGCTATCATCATCACGTATGTTGTATAATGATAGTTGTAACACCCCAATTCTACCCGGAGGATAATAATAAAATCAAAGTTCAACATAGATAGAATGATACATTTTTAACTTAAAATCAAACTTCATTTAATCGCATATAAACAGATACATAACTCTTAATTCGGATGAACCGATAACAGCCTGATTTATTCTTTAAAATCAAACAACTTTTTTATTGATAAGCAGCGGAATATACATACTTAACTTCAATTCACTTAACATATTTTATTCTAAAAAAACAACTTCAAGACAACAATTATTTCACGTAAACAACTAAAAAATTCAGCAACTGAAATAAATATCAACAACTAAACATCAAGCGTTCATCCCCCCGAGTGCTACGTATTAGAGCAACGACACCGACCCGAACTAACAAGGTAACAACTATCCTTCTTGATTACCTGCATGTTACCAACAGAGGGAAACATTCAAACAGAAAGGGTGAGATATCAGACAATATAATAAGTCGTATGATAAATAATATATTAGATCAGATCATATAAAATCATCACTTCACAACTTTCAAACAACTTTAATCTCAACAAAACATCAACACTACATAACGACTAATTCATAGATTTTAGATGATACTTGTCACAACAAGTCAACAACATAAAGCAACGACAAATCTATCTTCACAACAACTCAAGATGCAACATCAAATGCGACTCAATTACAATGCGCATGCACGTGGTACCATTGGAGCAGAACTCCCAACTTAAAAACGGAGCAGAGCTCCCAACTTAGAAACGGAGCAGAACTCCTATCTTAAAAATTGCCAATTAATAGAGGCATCAACAAGGTATAAGCCTTATTCGCAGTTTACCAATCCAGGCCATCACAGAGTATGAAAATGTATGTGACTTAATGAATGAGCTATCACATACTCACAACAATCATCATCCATTGTAAGGCATAAGCCCACATCACCATTATTTCCAGTAAATAGAGGTAATTCATCATCATCTAAAATTATCTGCAAGTTATCAACAAGAATTCATAGAGACAATCACAACAACATAACATCTCAATATTAGCCATATGCCTACAACTTTATATTGCCATTAAATAGAGGCAACATAACAACAACAACAACAAATATTAACAACAACAAAACCATAACTATTCAACTTTGGCAACAAGCCTAGAACTTGATTCTTGCCAATAGTTACAGGCAATGCAACAAAATTCACCACCTGCAACTTCATAATTAACCACAACAATTGTTTCGCATATTTATTCGGACAATTCGACTAAATCCTGCTAATTAATATCTCACTAAATTACCCATATTTTCTACTATGCACTTCACAGTTTTAACAGCAACAACAACACAATAACTTATTTATACCCACACTATTATTACAGGTCTCATTAATACTACTTGCTACCAGCATATATTGTCTGTCATCCACTTAATAAGTTACTATTCGTTATTACATTGACCTTCTGCCAACTTATTCTACTAATTACTTCTATCGGTAATTCTCTGCTAAATTATTGCATCTATTTTTAATATACTACTCTGCTAAATTAATTATTACCAACTCTGCAACTAACACATTACCTTTACTAGATACCAACAACACTGCTACTTAATTTAAATTAATTAACTAATCTTGGTTACTCATTAATAAATTTTCTACTTAAACTTAATTAAATTAAAGTAGTTTTTATTATTCTTATTTTTATGAAAAAAAAAAAAAATATATATATATATATATATATATATATATATATATATATATATATATATATATATATATATATATATATATATATATATATATATATATATATATATATATATATATATATATATATATATATATATATATATAAATATACTACCATTAATTAATTGAAAAGCATGCCCCTAGGCACACATTTGTGCCCCTAGGCACGCATCTGTGCCCCTAGGCACGCATCTGTGCCCCTAGGCACACATTTGTGCTTCTACCAAAGTGTGCCTGTCGGCAACCTTCATCAACACGCATGTGCCGCTTGGCACATGTCCAATATTACAGTTGCAGTTCTAAAACTTCGTCCAAATTTTCTTGTGATCGATAATTCCTTTCCTGCTCATAATCTCAGTCCAACTTAACAATTATAACCACATCATTATATGATAATTCCAATCCTCAATTCATCGATTGGATCGCTGTAATGTTAGCACAATTATCATAGACACAAAATTTAATTCTCAGCAACATATTCATAGAAATCTGATAAATTTCAAAAACAACCAACCGCAAAAAATATACACATACAACAACGATTTTACACAACCCAATTCCCATATACTATTTATAATAATTCTCATTATAGAGTCAGAACCCCACCTTTACCTTGGATTGGAGACCGCTCTATAATTCTTCGATCGAGCCAAGCCTTGCCAAAGTTTCCAACCTTTGCCTCTTCTCTACAACTTTGCAACTTCTACGTACGAAACTCTCTAAGACTTGTTTAATTAACCTAATCCTCATAATTAGCTTAACCTTATAATTAGTAATATTCTTATTGGGCCTAACTTTCACACCCCACCTATTACTACATACAACCAAATAATGAGCCCAACTAATAAACCTTATATTATTCTAATATCTATATTAATATTATTGCTAATATTAATCAACCAATCAATTAAATATCAACCAAATAACAACTTAGCAACTTAAATCAACATTTCTCGACATTTCGCAACTTCAACAATTTCAATAACATTTTCAACCAATAATCCGTAATTAATTTAATTAAATAATTAATTAAATTAATGGGCGTTACAACTCTCCCCCACTTAGAATATTTTCGTCCTCGAAAATCTATTCGATACTACCACTCTTAGTACGAGTTTCACATCCAACTCATTGATTTACAAGTCACGTTTGGCAACACTTTGACCACTACTTTCCTGATAACTCAATAACTCAACATGATTCAAATCGATTACACACATGCCAATCATTAACACTTCGCGACACAATCGTTACTAGCATCTCAACTACTTCACCATAATCTGACATATCAACATTTAAAGTAGCAACAACTATAACACACTTATACTTGGATATACATGATCGTAATATCATCTTAACCACCTTTTCAACATTAAAACACATACACAAATTCATTCCTGTATGTCAATTATCAACAAAATATCAATAACTCTACTCATATTATCGTATCACTCTTATAATGACATCCACACAACCAACATAATCAACTTTGTCACGTTATGGAGTATCATTCCTTACTTACAGAAATCCACAATAACATCTCAATAACGATAACAAAATCATTACAACATCAACTCAACTGTATAACTCAACAATTATACATACAACTCACCATCAACCAACAACCACATTAATATCCTTATAAAATCCGCAAATATTTACAAGCAAACATAGTGCCTTGGCACAACATCTCTATATCAATATTCCACCAAATCAATCTTGCTGATTAAGACACATCATTCCCTTAGACTTCTGATGTTTTAATCCTTCACTTCTAACGAGTCGTACACGCACAGAAATTGTGCCACATCACGCTTCAGCTGCGCAACTCTGATAATCCACCTTAAGTTATCGTCCTCGTTAAAATTTACGCCAAATATATGGTTTACAAGTTTCAATCTAGTTTTGGACTTTCTTTAACAACCACCATAAAATTGTTGTTCACTTGATATTCTTAATATTTCACATTTGCAACGTTAGCTCGCATATAACTCGCCACTCCGACATGTTCAATATGTCTCAACTCTTTCTTAGCCACTCTTCACACAAATTGGTGAGCGACTACTTCATGATATAACATCAACCACTTCACTCACCATTATGATAGCAAGACAAGTCTATACCATCCAACACGATCTCGTCTACTATCGACAAGAGATTAAGGGTGATCAGTTCCTCAATTTTCCAATAGATAGCCAACAACCATAATGGAGTATAAACCAACGCTACCAAACTATAATATTGTTCCTTTAGAACTTGTACTCAAGTCACCTAAAGAACCACAATCCAATAATTTCCAATGAGGTTTACAAATACTCCTACAACATCCCTCTCATTTGATATTATCGATGAGACACCAATGCTCAACATATTACACGATCCACATTACACTCACTTAGCCTTACTCGAAGGTTAAGTATCCTCCAACTCAAGAATTACTTTCTTCATCTCCGCATCATTAGGAATACAAATTCGATTACGAAATCTCAACACACCCTACGCATCTTACTTGAAATCATCATTCTCAAACTGATCGAATCCAACCACTGAATCTATCAATTTCACATCTAACTTTTGAGCTTCTTTCATACTGTCCAGAAAATCATTGTTATTCTTCAATCATCCTAACATAACACCCTTCAGTACCAGCTTGCGAACTAAACTCGTATCTATGAACTATTCAATTAATTCCAAAACTTTAATCATCATTGCCTAAATATGTAAAGTCTTTCGACTTAAAGCATCAGCCACGACATTAGCTTTACCTGGATGATAATTCAAACTGAAATTATAATCTGTCAACTTAAACACCACTGTTGCTAACTCTAAGTCACGCGTAGGATAATTCCTCTCATGAACTATGAGTCGTCTAGAAGCACAAGAAACAACTTGTTCATTCAGCATTAGCACAACACTAAGTCCCATCTTAGACGCATTCATAATACACTACAAATGACTCACTCGGATTAGGCAAAACAATACCGGAGCTGTCGTCAATCCTTTCTTTAGTTCTACAAAACTTTCTTCATATTCACCATCCCATACTTGAAATGATGAACGAATATCCTTTCTAATGTCAGACATCTCATTTCTCAACTTATTCGCCAACAACATATTATGCTTGACCTCGTCTTGAACAACTGCGATAATAACCATTTATGCCCAAAAAACCCTTTAGTTCCGTAAACGACTCATGAGTTCCTCCATATGGGAATGCATCAACCATATTTGAAAACACTTTCATATGATGGAATATATTTCTATCTCCTCACAGGTTCAAATGGAACGCCAATCCGATGCTCGGAACACAAGATATGGATTTCTAGAGTTATCTGAAAATGAAAACACCAATGTCATGCAGCGACATACTAATACACACCTCACAATAACATCAGAATATAATTTCTTTGTACCAGTACCAACACTTACCACTCTTGAAATCGTACTCATCTCCTCGCATTTCTGACTCCGACTCACGATTCAAAACATTCTACCAACTTCAACAACTTTTACAATCACTCACAAGGATCCCACGACAAGATCTACAATAATTTGTCACTCTATCATCGTTCAAACGTCGACATTTTACATAAGGGCTACTCAATACAAAAACTTCACAGTCCAGCAGCAGCGTTGAAACATCGAAACTTTCAAAATTCCATCTTCTAAAAATTATCCTTGTTACTTAACAATCACCTTCAGAAATATCAGGGACTTACACTCCACTCATACGTAAATAATCGTTACATAGCTCCTCATCCTTCGAGAAGTATGCATAAACATTGTCTGATCGTCCTCCCTCAAGACGCTCAAACTTGATTAACAATAGAATCTTGAATCCATGTTATCTTCGGATTCGGGTGACAACAAAACTTCAACAATATTTGCACCGTCGCCAACGGCAGCATACTGAACCAACATCTTATAACCGAAACACATTCGAGAAGCAAAGCTTCTCCCCCACTTATCTTCAACCCAACTCCTGCATACAACTAGATTAGAAAAACAACAAGCACCAACAGTATTTCACACACTTGACGCACACTATAGAACAAACAACATTAGACAAGTTGGTCAGACGAACCGACCTGCTCTAATACCACTAATGTAACACCCTAATTCTACCCGGCGGATAATAATAAAATCACAGTTCAACATAATTAGAATTCTACATTTTCAACTTAAAATCAAACTTCATTTAATCACATATAAACAGATACATAACACTTAATTCAGATGAACCGATAACAACATGATTTATTCTTTAAAATCAAACAACTTTTTTATTGATAAGCAACGGAATATACATACTCAAATTCAATCCACTTAACATATTTTATTCAACTAAAACAACATCAAGACAACAATTATTTCACGTAACCAACTAAAAAATTCAGCAACTGAAATAAATATCAACAATTAAACATCAAGTGTTCATCCCCCTGAGTGCTACGTATCAGAGCGACGATACCGACCCTAAACTAACAAGGTAACAACTATCCTTCTTGATTACCTGAACGTTACCAACATATGGCAACATTCAAACATAAAGGGTGAGATATCAGATAATATAATAAGTCGTATGATAAATAATATATTAGATCAGATCATATAAAATCACCACTTCACAACTTTCAAACAAATTTAATCTCAACAAAACATCAACACTACATAACGACTAATTCACAGATTTTAGATGATACCTGTCACAACAAGTCAACAACATAAAGTAACAACAAATCTATCTTCACCACAACTCAAGATACAACATCAATGAAACTCAATTACAATCCACATGCATGTGGTACCATTGGAGCAGAACTCCCAACTTAAAAATGGAGCAGAGCACCCAATTTAGAAACGGAGCAGAACTCTCATCTTAAAAATTGCCAATTAATAAAGGCATCAGCAAGGCATAAGCCTTCTTTGCAGTTTGCCAATCCAGGCTATCATAAAGTATGCAAATGTATGTGACTCAATGAATGCACTATCACATACTCATAATCATCATCATCCATCGCAAGGCATAAGCCCATATCACCATTATTACCAATAAATAGAAGTAATTCATCATCATCATCTAAAATTCTCTTCAACTTCACATTATCAATAAGAATTCACAAAGACAATCACAACAACATAACATCTCAACATTATCCATAGGCCTACAACTTTATATAGCCAATAAATAGAGGCAGCATAACAACAACAACAACAACAACAAATATTAACAACATAACCACAACTATTCAACTTTGGAAACAAGCCTACAACTTGATTCTTCCCAATAGTTAGAGGCAATGCAACAAAATTCACCACCTGCAACTCCATAATTAACCACAACAATTGTTCTGTATAGTTATTCAGACAATTCAACTAAATCCTGCTAATTAATCTCTCGCTAAATTACCCACATTTTCTACTCTGCACTTCACAATTTTAACAGCAACATCAACACAATAACTTATTTATACCCATACTATTATTACAGGTCTCATTAATACTACTTTCTACCTGTATATATTGTCTGTAATCCACTTAATAAGTTACTATTAGTTATTATATTGACCTTCTGCGAATTTATTCTACTAATTACTTTTACCGATAATTCTATGCTAAATTATTGCATCTATTATTAATATACTACTCTATTATAACTAACACATTACCTCTACTAGATACCAACAACACTGCTACTTAATTTAAATTAATTAACTAATCTTTGTTACTCATTAATAAATTTACTACTTAAACTTAATTAAAATAAAGTAGTTTTTATTATTCTTATTTTTATGAAAAGAATAAGTATTTACAAATATACTACCATTAATTAATTGAAAAGCATGCCCCTGGACACACTTTTGTGCCCCTAGGCACACATATTTGCCCCTAGGCACGCATCTATGCCCCTAGGCACACATCTGTGCTTCTATTAAATTGTGTCGGTCGGCACCCTTCATCAACACGCATGTACCGCTCGGCACATGTACAATATTACAATTGCAGTTCTACAACTTTGTCCAAATTTTCTTGCGATCGATAATTTCTTTTCATAATCTCAGGCCTACTTAACAATTATACCCACATCATTATATGATAATTCCAATACTCAATTCATCGATTGAATCGCTACAATGTTATCACAATTATCACATAAACAAAATTTAATTCTCAGCAACATATTCATAGAAATCTGATAAATTTCAAAAACAACCAACCGCAACAAATATACACATACAACAACGATTTTACACAACCCAATTCCCACATACTATTTATCATAAATCCCATTATAGAGTCAGAACTCGGCCCTTACCTTGGATTGGAGACCGCTCTATAATTCTTCGATCGAGCCAAGACTTTCCAAAGTTTGCAACCTTTGCCTCTTCTCTGCAACTTTGCAACTTCCATGTACCAAACTCTCCAAGAATTGTTCAATTAACCCAATCCTCATAATTATCTTAACCTTATAATTATTAGTATTCTTATCGGGCCTAACTTTCACACCCCACCTATTACTCCATGCAACCAAATAATGAGCCCAACTAATAAACCTTATATTATTCTAATATCTATATTAATATTATTGTTAATATTAATCAACCAATCAATTAAATATCAACCAAATAACAACTTAGCAACTTAAATCAACATTTCTCGATATTTCGCAACTTCAACAATTTCAATAACATTTTCAACCAATAATCTGTAATTAATTTAATTAAATAATTAATTAAATTAACGGGCGTTACAATAGTACTTTCAGGTAGACTCACAACTCTGATTAACCTTTACCTTACCCTTACCTAGCCTGCACCCGTGAGTGGGGAGGGTTTGATCTTACAGCTATTGGTGCTGATGTTACTTGGTTTTCTTGGTATTCTAAAACTACGCCAGACCATTGATCATTTGTTATCCGACTATTCAGGAACAGTTCAGTGGTTATCTATTGTAATATGGAGGATTGATCTTATATAGTTGTTGATGGTACTTGGTTCTTGTGTGTTCAGAAGCTATTCCAGACTTTTGACCCTATGATATTCAGATGGTTCAGAGGATTGAACATTTGTTACCAGGTTTTTATGGAGCCTTGATCCCATGCATACCATAACATCGTACCATATTATATATGCATCCCATTTCTAGGGAATTCCAAAGACGAATCTCATCTGATCGATATTTTCAAAAGATAAATACCGCCAAAAGGATATTTATGGATAGACAAGTCTTTGGGTTTCCCTGGAAATGAGATATGGAACATCGCATGTACTTCATACATTTCATGCATCTTTTTTTATCAGGTACAAAAACTTATTGGGGTTTCTTTTCCACTAGACTTCAGAATTAACAACAATGACTTCTCTACATCCGTACCACACCCGAAGCAATCGGCATAGACTAATGGATCTCTTTGAACAGAATTAGAATGCTCTCCGTATGGACATGGACGCCATGGGTGACAAACTGAATCAACTTCTCAAGACTCTCCATGTTGTTGTCCAGGGGCAAGAGGAACTCGTACAAAATATTTCTAAGCTTACTTTTACTACTTCTCCCTCCACTTATGCTAATAGAGGATCTAGAGACATGGATGAACTTCGACGTAAACAAGAATTGTTAAGGGAAGAATTCAATCAAATGGAGACTCAAAAGGGGATTATTAATGAGGTCTTATGAACATTTTTGAATAAGGAAGGAAATCCCGCACCAACTGCAGCAGTAAAAATGGTCATTCCCTCATATCAACCAGGTCTTACTTCAGGTCGGAAGCTACCACATGTCTATCCTTTGCAACCTTGGGTTCCAGGACCTCCCTGCCCGTATTTATTACCTATGCCTCATCCAGTCATAGGAATCAAGTCCCAAGACATAATCAGTACCCAAATCAACGTCAATAACAAAATTTCTCTCAACAGAAACAACAAAAGCAAAAGAAGCCGGAAAGAAAATTGGATACAATTCTTATGCCTTAAAATCAATTACTTCCTCACCTACTTTATTATCTTTTGGTCGATATAAGAGAGTTTGTACCTCCTCTAACATCTCTCCCTTAAAAATACGATGCAAATGCAAGATGTGAGTTCCACTCAGGGGCACCTGGTTATTCAATTGAGAACTGTCGAACCTTGAAGTATAATGTGTTGGACTTAATTGAGTTAAAAGCAATCACATTCACTCCAAGCGGTGATCAGTGGTTTTTCCACCTTTATTTACAGTTTATTTTAGTTATAGTTTCTTTATTTTGTCACGTGTTTTATTTCATTCTTCTATGTTTTATGCGTTGGTTGTGTATTTTTTTATTTTTAGGCTCAGTGGAATAAAACCAGGAAAATCAGTGCGAAAAGTGAAAATTCGGAGTTTTGGAGGAAGTGTCAAAAACCAAGCTACAGGGTGCCTGACACAGCCACTCGTGTCACCTGGCACAGGCCGTGTTAGGAGAGGATGCAAAGTTGCAATTTGGGAGAAGAGGTAGAGGCTGACATGGATGCTCGTGTCAGCTGACATGGCCCATTTTAGAATGTTTGGGAGAGAGGTTTTGTTGGAGCGATGGACAGAGGTCGACATCGATGCGTGTGTCAAGTGACACGGCCTGTGTCAGGTGACACGGCCCGTGTTGGCCAGGACACTGATTTTGAGTGTTTTTATGATTTTTTTAATAATTTGAGACCTAGAGGGGCTTTTTTGGCATTTCCGACCGAGGAAAATGAATTGTGCACTATTTAGATGAGTTTTAAAGAAGAATTAGGAACTTTTTGGCAGCGAAGAATAGTTCACACGACTGAAGATTGGGGAGCTCAAGGTTCTTGGAGAGCGGAAGATTCTCATGAGCAGATTCAATTGAAGATCAAAGTTATCCAATTACTTGTAATGTCTAATTTTTATCTTGTGATTATTTTGAACAATATGAGTATCTAAACCCCCCAATGTTAGGGGGTGTCCCTGATTTGATTCTTTAAACAATTTTGATTCCTGAGTTTCTTTAATGCAATAGTCTTATCTATTCAATTTAGTTGTACAATGTTTTTATGCTTTCCTGATCGAACAAATTAGGATTGATTTACAGTTAGCAATCAGCTGGACCGCGATTGTTAAGTTTTTTATACGATTAGGCTATGGTAGATATAACCTAGGACTAGGGATACCCTATAGTTACTCGATAACTCTTGATAAAACAAAGGCTTGACTCCATCAGAAATCTCAAAGGACTTAGGATTTAGGATGAAGGTTCAAAGGTTTTTCCACTAAGGACTTAGGGGAAGAGAACCTAAAGGGCTGGTAATTGAAGGATATGAACTTGTTGAAGATATTGTGATTCAAGGTAGTTACAAGGAAAATTATACACATTACCCTAGCATGCTCCTCATATCTGTGAAAAAGCAATTTTATAATCATGCTATTTGTTAAGTTACAATATCAAAACCAAAACCCAAATTAAGTTTTGTTTAATTGAACATGAATTGAACTCAATAATTATATGCATTCCTTGAGACTGACATTCGGGGAATCTCCCTATTATTACAAGAGGAAAAAATAGTACACTTGCTATTTTTCCTATCAAGCGGTCTGCGCATAAACTGAAGTCCCCTGCTCGGATAGATTCCAATACTACAAAGAACTTCCCCTCAAATAAGTCAAGCCTGAAGAAGTCTCCTCAGCAGTGGCAATCATTAGATCATTTCGGCATTGTCATTTATAATTTTCCTTGTTTGTTATATGCTACTTTCATGTAAACTCATTTGTTTTTAATGATAATAATAATGGAATGCATATTTTTTATTCGAATCAATCCATTCGTGTTCACTAATTTATTTTCCTGTTTACCGATAACCAAATCCTGTCAAATTAAAAATTAGAGGGAGGATGATGAATCTAAAACGCTAAATATATGGTCGTATGATTTTGAATGAGACCCTATTGATGATCTACATGCATTGTTTCAAATTCCCAAACATGGGAGGTATAAGGAAGATAATACCTTGCTAACCCCTTTGAGTCTTGAAGTAGGAGTTTCTTTTCTATACGAAAAACCCTCATTTTTAACCTGGGGTAGGCTAGTCTTCAGTTAATTTGACCGAGTGTTCAAATTTCAAAGGGAATGCACTTTTGAAGATCAACCATTGTGGTTATCTTTCATAAATCATAAGGTCGGAAAAGGTGAAACCATAATGGTTATCCCTCATCCATCAAGCAACGGGGCAGTCACCCTCTCAACAGGTCAAGAAAAGTCAATGTCACACGATTTGTTCAAATCAAAAAAGAAAATAAAAATAAAAAGCCCGCTAAGTCAAGTAAATTAGGCAACAAAATTAGGGCATCCCGCTAAACTTAAAAATCAAAAATAAAAATAATTAGTCCAGGAAAAAGTTAGGGAAAATAAAAAGCAAAGCAAAAAGCAAAAAATACTACAAAGAAGGGACTACAAAAAGTCCTCAGCAAAAAAAAATTAGTGTGACTACATACACAAAGACAAAAAAGAGTGGTTGCCACTTCTAAAGCCTCATTGGTTCCTTAAACCATGGAGAGATCCTTTCTGATAGATGAACACTCATGTTGAAATAACTGAACGTGGGAATGGAGAACATCACAGAGAATGGTTGGGGTAGGTTAGACTTTAAGCCTTGAACATTTTTTTCTGGAAAACGTGAACCAGGCCAATTTACAACCCTTAAAAGTCCTAAGTGAATTAAGGTTTATTTCCAAAGCATACTACAGAAAAATTGCATAAAATTGACTCCCAGAAATTTGCTTATTATTTGTGTTGATTTCGATATGACAGGTAATTCGAACATTGAATGTAACAACATCGTTTCAATAACATTGATTTAGAAGCTAACATAAGCATTGCATTAGGATCGTCATCCTTAAAACAAGCATATCTTACTCGTGAGTAACCACTTGACATCACGAAAGATCAAACGATGAACAATTACTTAAAAACTTGATCATTTCCAAGAGCCAGTTATTTCAGAGAATGGGCGCCCTAAATGGGAAAAATGTGAAGATTCTGCCGAGCAAGAGGCATTCATTTAAAGTTGATCAACCTGAGGCTATTACGTCAATAAATACCTACACACTTTGAACAATCCGAGGTTGTCGCGTCGATAAATTTCTTCAAGTTCCTATCAATCAGGGGTAATCACGTCGAGAAATCTCTCTAGAATTTGGTCAACCTGGGGAAATCACAACGAGATTCGACAAATATCTCTAAGAAATATATAATTAGGGGCAGTTTATTTCGTGACCCAAGACATTGGGGCAGGCCACTTCATATTGTAATGTGGCACGATAGGGTCCAACCTTCTATTCTAGGCACATTCTTCTAGAGATCCTACAGACAGGGGCATTTCTTCTCCATACTCGCAAAGCTCCTCAAGCAAATTCTATCATGCGAGACAATGGTCAAAGAAATCAAGCTAAAAGCGTCATGACGATCACCTTGACCTAGCCATCATTCAAAAGTCTTTCTCATCCCCGATAGATGTTCAAGGTGTATATCCCCAGTTGTAAAGCAGACTTAAGGGAATGGTTCACCACACATATTCAACACATAATTCCCCAGTAGAGTAAACTTGGAGCACTCGAGGAGTTCTATTTGTTTCAGCATGTAACCCCTACAGATTATTGTCACCTAATCTCCAGCAGAGAAGCAAATTTGAGGTATTCAAAGAGATCCATGTTAGCTTTTCCTCATAAAGACAAATTAAACTTTTCTTTCCCACAGAGATCGGAATAAATCACTTCTTCCCCAGTGAGTCTTCACCACAGATCATCTTTAGGAGTTTATTTCTCCCCCAACAAGACTACAACTCTTCCCCAGAGAGCCTTTCATTATCCCCATCAGAGTTACCAATGATCTTTGGTATTCAATCCTCAGCAGCACCGATCTGTCTTGGTATGTTGAGACAGCAAGCCACAGTTCGTGATGAACCATTTCTCTTTTCTTTTCTTTCTATATAGTTGTCACTGCATAACATTGCATCCTCAAATGCGTAGCATATCCATCGAAATGGATCAATAAGCCGTAGAAAGTTTAATCATATATATGAACCATAAGCCATATTTGGTGTCTTGCACGAAAGCCTGAATCATTCCTCCGCCAAAAAATGGTAAATCCTTAGCCGATGCCCTTTACTACATTATGATCCCCAGCTAACGGTTCCAGTACCTTGTACTCCTGAATCCCCAACAAAATGAATTCATTTTGTCATATGTGCCAAATTCTTGTCTGTTAGTAAGTTCCCATCTAACAATCAATCCAAAGTCTAGTTCTCACTATGGAAAACCATTCAAAGTCCTGTTCCCGTTTAGTGATTAGTTCCCGTCTGACGAGTCATCCAAAGCCCAGTTCTCATCTGGTAGTCAATTCTCATCTGACAGTTGATGCAAAGTCTAGTCTGACTCTGGAAAACCATTTAAAAGTCCAATTCTCGCCCTGGAAAACCATTCAAAGTCTAGTTCTTATCTGGTATCCAGTTCTTGTCTTACAATTGATATTTTCCTAGTTCTCATCTAGTAGTCAATTCTCGTCTGACAATGAATCCAAAGTCTAGTTCTATCCTTGGAAAACAATTTAAACTCCATCTCTAGTCTGGTTGTAAGTTCTCGTCTGACAGTTGATCTTTTCCCAATTCTCGTCTGGTAGTTAGTTCTCGCTCGATAATCAATTCTAAGTCCAGTTCTTTCCTGGTAGTCAATTCTCGTCTGACGAGCCATCCAAAGCCCATTTCTCGTCTGATAGTCAATTCTCATTTGTCATTTTTTCTGTGGTTCTAGACCGCGTTTTTATCGATCTTGACTTTTCTCCTTTCTGTTGGTTAGGTCGTGTTGTAATCGATATTTCCATGGTCTTCAATCTTGTCTGTTATCTGTCAATTTTTTCTCTTGGGTCTTAGATCTTATGCTGATCTTATCTTTGTCTTTTATTTCGGGTTGCCAGATCCTACATGATAGGTACTCTACTATCATCGATCTCACCCATTGTCTTTTCTTTCAGGTTGCTAGATCCTACATGATATGTACTCCACTATCATCAATCTGACCCTTTATCTTTCCTTTTGGGTTGCCGGATCCTACATGATTGGTACTCCACTATCATCGATCTCACTATTTATCTTTTCTTTTGGGTTTCCAGATCTAACATGATAGATACTCCACTATCATCGATCTTACCCTCAGTCTTTCCTTATGTCTTATCGATCTTACATGATAGATCACTGAGTTCATAGATCCTATTTCTTTCAATAATCGTTTCCTTTGATAACCTTTGTATTGGCACCATTACCACATTACAAGATATCATCATTCAACCACACTTCCTTGTTAAATATTTCCACCATAAAAAACAAATTTCCTTTTCCCATTAGATATTACAAAAAACACCACTTCTTCCGGACAAATTCCTGGTATTTTGTATTTTATCTTCTTCTACCTCGAATGTTCAAAATGATAGCGCCAATCTCACTTTCAGATTTAAGATGATTAAATAGGGGAAGCTGTCATACCCAAAATTTGTCCTACCCTTATATATTTTCATCTGGTTTATTGCATTGCATTTGTATACTTACCATTAGGTCATATTCATTGCGATACTCATGCGATCAAGGTTCTTAGGGTTTCTTCTAGCTAAAAATTATACCTCAATTAAGAGATTGAGCTTCCCAAGGCAATTTATATGGGACCTCATGTTCATGGGCTCCTTATTGATTCAAGTTTAATGACTCCTTAGATTTGTCAAGAATCTCTGAGAAATTAGGGTTTGATCTTCAGTCACCATCTCCTATGTTATTCAATCAGAAACTAGGGTTTTGGCCCCTTTTAAGTTATGAGCTTCATTTTCATCAATACTAGGTTTCTTTAATCAATTGAAGGCCTAAGGTATCAAGCATGACCATTGGATTCATCCCAAGATTACTCAAAGCATTGCATTGGAAGACTGGTGAAATTTTGACCTGGTTGACTGAAAAGTCAACTTTATGAAAAAGGCATTTTATGACATTTTTCTTGATCAACTTGGTTCTTAATGACTTGTATGTGACTTAAGGCTTTACCATATGGATTGTGGATCTTTGGTTGGCATTGTTTGAGGTTAAATTGCTTAGTCTTGATTATCTGTTCATTTGAGCAAAAGTCAACAAAAGTCAACTACTAACCAAGTGGCTTTTGGTCAAAGGTGAAGTCAATGATCATGTTTCAACATCATGTGTTATATGGTTGAATAAATTCAAGATAAATATTTATTTTGGAGTTAACTTGTTCATGAGGTATCTTGGTGAAATTGGAAATTTTCTATGTGTGGAAAGTCATAAGGCAAAACTTCAAAAATTCATAACTTCTTCCTTTCTTATTGAAAATTTGAAAACTTTACATGGTTGGAAATATAAAATAAGATCTACAACTTTGTGAATGTGGTCTCATGCCTAAAAATTCATTATTTTGAGAGTTATGGAGCAAGTACTTATAGGTCACTTTTGAAGATTATAAGTCATTTCTCAAAATTCCAGTATTTCATGGACAATTTTGATGACTTTAATGGATTCAAATGTGAAAACTTATAAAATGAAAGTTGTAGCACATCTTAAGACCTTTCCAAAGAGTAAAAGTTTTCCCATTGATTCAAAGAATTGAGAGAGTTATGTCCTTTACATTGGGACTGCATTTTACTGAAGTTTCCTAAGTCAAAATTTGCAATTTATCGAGTACTCCATTTCTAGACTATTTTTACTCCAATCAAGCCCATAATCTATTTGGGACATGTATAAAAAAATCAAACAATCTATTCACACTCATGCATGCAATTGTACCAAGTTTGTACAAAAAAACTCAAAATTGCCCAAAATAGCCATTTCTTTATTTCTCTCTCCATACTCCAATAACTTATACCATCTTTTGGGAACATGCTACTGCATATATGAGTTGTCCAAAACTCAAAGAAGTCACCCTCACTCTCTATCGAAACGCATGCTTCATGAGCAGGGCATAATTGTACCATTTCTTCCAAAAACACCCTCCAACGTCTTTTAGCTTGTACTGACCTCTCTACCCTCACTTTGAGACTTTATATAAGGAACCCCTTTCCTTCACTCACATACACACACACATGCAGTTTTGAGCTCTCTCACAAAAAACCTCATTCTTGCCTTATCTCTCTCTTTCTTCAAGCAAGCAAGTCTCTGAATAATTTCCACCACTAAGTTCTTTATTTGAGCTCCAATAAGAAGAATTAATCGAAGTTTCTAGGTTTCTTAGCTTATCTCAAGATCAAGAGGGAAGTGGACTATCTCTCCACTAGGTAAGCTTACTAAACCATATACCTTTGCATGTTGAATATGAAAATACTGTAATATTGTTCTTATGTTTTTACTAAGTCCCCCTCTTAAGGGCATTTTTTATGTTTGTGTTTATATAAAGTTATTCATATATGAAAAATATGTAAATAAGTGATTTTATGCTCCCTTCTCGTCTAGATCTCTCTCACCTCTCAACCTCTTCAGAAATATCTTGAATCAAAGTTGTAGATCTTGCTGATATCTACAACTTTGGTGTTTACACTTTTTAATTTCATCAAGAATTGAGAGAGAAATCTGGGATTGAAAGTCAGTATATATTTTTGAAGATAAATGATTTCTGTTTTTTTAGTCAACTTCTCGCCCAAATTTCCCCCTCATCTCTCAACCATTTCAAAAACTTCTTGAATCAAAGTTGTAGATCGTTTTGATATCTACAACTTTGGTATTTATATTTTTCAATTTGGTTGAGAATCGAGTGAGAAAATCGAACAAGAAGATGGGCAAGTGACACTGGGATTTCACGATAATTTGGAGGGTTTGCAACAAATTTTTGGACTCGTTTCCCCATGCCCTTGCTTGTGATTGGTAGATTCTATTTTTTCTTCTTCTACTCAATGATTGGCACGAATTATGATTGGTTAAGGATAAAATGTGGACCCCAAGTGCTGAAACACATGCCGAGACTTTGACCATTACTTTTATTTAATTCTTTTTACTTTGTTTATTTCATAATTTATATCTTTGGTTTTCTTTATTTATTTAAAATGTTTTTATTGATCCAAAAAATACCCAAAAATATAGACGGAAATATAATTGAGTCTATTTTCTAAATTTGATTTTTAATTTATTTTAAACATTTATTTTCTATTGTTCATATTTTTTATGAATCAATGTGTTCTATTTTGTTTTATTTTACATAGTTTTAGTATAAAATTAATTCTGTCCAATTTAGGAATTTTTAAAATTCACAAAAAATATTTTCAAGTTCCTCTGAGTTTTCTTGAAATTTTGATGGTGTTAGACCTCATTTGTTTTAGGTTTTGTTTGTTCTTCAAAATTTGAGAAATGATTTAATGGTTTTTGAGGTTTTATTGCTTCTCTTAGAAGTTTCAATATAATTCACTCATTTCCCTTTATCTCAAAAATCCACAAAAAATATATTTAAGCTTATTTAAGATGTACATAACCAGTTTCTCATTTTGATTGAATTTTATTTTTGATTTTTATAATTTTTTTACAAATTTATATTGTTTAGTGGTCATTTAAGTCTAGTTTTGATCTTTTGATTTAATTTTTATATTTCCTTGACCTTTTAAGTTGAGCAAGGATTGGTTTCTGACTTGTAAGAGACTTTACCTCCTTTGATCATCATTTTTTTGATTTTATATCCTTTTTTTTCCTCATGAAAATTGAAATGAGCATGTCCCTTTGGTCTAGTGTAATTGAGTGAAGCTTCATTTTGAAGCTTATGGATATAATTTAAGGCCAATCTTTGGGTATGTTTTGATAATTTTAATGCTTTAATAATATGTCAACATGTTTTCATTTATCTGAAATTGTATGTTGGTCATTTGGTCTTTACCTTTAGCATAAAGTTTGTGTGATTTGCAAAACCCTAATTTGAATTCATTTGATCTTTAAACTATGTTCTTGTACAATCTTTGGTTTTAATTGATTCTTGGAGGTACGATATGCTCAAGGATAGTCTTATAAAGACTCGAGAGGCATTTGACTTCAATTGATCATTTTGATCTTTCACTTAATGCTTCTTTTGCTTATTTTGTGAAGTATATGGAATGCATTTATGCAACCTTTAGGAATTTGATACTCATTTATCTACTTCATCCTCATGACATGTTTAGGGTCTTAAGTTCAAAATTGTTGAACCATTTAAGCACTTCAACTTATGCTTGTTTATGTGCCAAAAAATCATTTAAAGTGATCAAGGTTAAGAGTGTGTTTTGATGCATTCTTTTGTCTAAAACCTTTGATCCATAATGAATGAATTTTGTTTCTTTGATACTGACTCATTGAGTTTGCATTGCTCTCATCATGACCATTATTTCTTTGATCATTACTTACTTGCACTTTTGTTTCATTTGTTCAAGCACTCATTTGCTTATCATATCCTTCTTCTTCTTATTTGAATATCATGTTCTCTTAAGATGTTAGTTTCATCTTCTTCGATATGTGAACTAACTAGACCTTGGGTTCTTATCCATGCATCCTAACTTAGGTAAGAAGTTTCCCTTTCAACCTTAACCTTAGGGCCATCATTATATGATAATATTAGGATCTTGTTAGTCTCCCTTAGACTTTTTCATTCCCCTTTTGCATCTCTTAAAACTAAAACTTTTTCTTTATCAAACCTCTCAAAACACTCTAATAATATAAAAACCCTTTTTCAAGGTAGAAAACACCCACCAATTCAAACTTACTTTTTCCACTTGGCTTTTCTTTTAAAAACTCTTTTCATAAACGAAGTTGTCTTAGCCATTCCAATACGAGGTTAACTCAACGACTTAAGCCTCTTCAAATGAGCATGCAACAAGTAAATGTTCTGATGTTTGGAATGCCTAACACATCATTCTTATAAAAAACACACAACAAACAAACATTTTTTTAGAAGAACTACGAGTGCCTTGATCCCTATTGCACGGTCGGTGGTACATAGGCATAAAGGTTTGAAACCACAGCAGACACAACTAATAAAAAACTTCTTTTGGTCTATACTTTGCATGCATCCCCTATTAGCATTAACCTTTAAACTTAGATTTATATACACCCTTAGATTAGAACAAACTTGAGTGGATCCCGTGGAGTACCACTGACATGAGGGGTGTTAATACCTTCCCCTTGCATAATCGACCTCCTTACCTTTTTCTCTTGACGTGAGACCATGCTTTTTCCTTCCTTTAGTTGTATTCAGTGTTTACTTTCCCTCTCTTAGGATAAATAACATTTATGGCGACTCTTCCATTTTTCGCCTATTGTTCGCGCTTCGATGAAAATACCAGACGCAATAAAAGGAATGACGTGGATGTCGTACTTGTCACATATACTATCGTCTTTAGAAGGAATCACAATTCCCCTTCCAGAAGCAAGGCTACCTCTGCGGAAACATGATAACACCTGACCGCACTGCATATTTGACTAAAATAACTCATGTTTTTCATAATATTTAGTACTGTTTTCTTGCGTTATTATTGTATTTGTCTTGTTTTCAAGCAACATGCCCATTTGGAGCTCTTCTTAAAGAAACCAAGCGAAAAGGCCAATAAATTGATATTTTCAGTGAAATCCTACACATGGCGTTCAGCTCAGCGGCCGCTATAGGGGCGTCGTGACGTGTCCCACTCCACCTAGGGGATAACTTCCATGTTGATCGTGGATTCTACTTATGTATCCAATGATTCGGACTGCAAGTGCACAGTCTTATCGTGTAGTTTTAAAAGATATCGAACCACAGAGACTGGTGAATCGATCTACCATCTTCTATTATTACTTCGCAAATCTAAAGCTAATGAATATTTGATTGGGTTGTAGGGAAAACTAAATACTAAATTAAGTTGGATTTTTAATAATCAATGAGCGTAACTACTAGTATGCAATAGTCGAAACTCGGGAACTAGCGACCGGTTGGGTATCTTTATATTTTCAAAACAGCTTTCAGTAAAACTTATTTAGTTTAAAAACCCTCGTCTCACACTGTCGTTTTGTTGATCTATGCTATGCGGTTAAGTCCTAACGTACGCTTCTGCCATCCCGCAGGAGTTAAAAACACCTTTTGAAAACTAAATAAAATCTTAAGTAACTTTAAAGTGCTTCCTCTATATTTTAAGCTAATGCCTAATTACTATTGTCCAGTTAAAAGATCTCAAACTTCCGCTTTGTTGACCCTAACCTCTATTTGTTCTTTACTTTCGTAACAAAACAATTTAATGATTAAAAATAGTAACTTAGGCCAGAAAAGAAAGTTTTGTAGTAAAAATAATCCCAACTAAGTTACTCGTTCCCTTGGTTAAGTGACTTTACATACCGGTATAGGAATTCTAGACTAACATAATATCAGACCAAATCACAGAATAATTTAAGAGACATACAAAAATAAACATAATTATATTGATTAAAAATAATAAGAATTCGTAAACATAAACCTGGTAATAATTCTGAAGATAGAAGCACTCATGCACAAACTGTAGGCTTTGCTTCGATCAGAGAATAGATGTAACCGTACAATGAAAATAAATGCTGGAGGGAATATAGAAATTGCTGGAAATAAAATAATGCTTAAAGAATATTTGGTAAAAGTAAATATGAATTCTCCAAAGTTTCTATCCAAAAATAAGAACTCCTTCTCGTATGGTCCAAGGCTCTATTTATAAGTCTTGTGTGATTATTTCGTTCTCGAAAATGCTGGAACAGTTTGTGTTCCTTTGAGAAATAATAGGACCATTAATTTTGTTATGTTCCTCTTGCTTTGACTGAGTGGGTCAGAAAATATAGGTAATCATTGGATTTGCTTTGAATGCATTTCTGTCTGTTAGATGCGAAGAAAGTGGGGGAAAGTGGCTTTGTGACGTTCGTCACGTCCAAGTGACGATAGTCACTTGGTCATTCTCAATGCGTGACATTCGGAAAGACTCCTTGACGATCGTCAAGATCTTCTTCATGGTGGGCCACGTGCTCACATGCCTGATGGGCTTTAGGCTGGTTTCTTCTACTTGGGCCTTTTTTCTATCTTTGCACCTTCTTTTCTTCATTTCTTCCAAAGTGTTCAGCTTAATGTATATCTGCAAAAATAGAAAAATACCTGCATAATACCTATAAAATAATTTAATTTAAACTAAAGCATGAGAAATATTTTGTGTATATCAAGCCAGAAATATCACATATTTGTGTGTCATCAAACTCCCCCATACTTAAACTTTTCTTGTCCTCAAGCAAATGCTAAGTACGGTGTTTTTCTAAACGTGGTCAGATGCACGGCTATGACTCGGATCAACTAATATATATCTGAGTTGTGTTTTTGTCAGAAAATCGATGGCTCGATTCATGCTCCATTACTACGTTAATGACACTAGACAGTCCCATTTTACGTAAACTAGTTACAGGTCCTATCATAGCCTACCTCGAGTATTTGTCTTGTTTTGCCCTTTTCATTCTAGCACAATCACATTAAGCCCTTTATCTTTACATGCACATAGCAGAACGATCGGTTAGTGGTTATGATCCTTTTACTTTAGAGGTTTTTGGCACAGTAATGTGGTAACCTTTTCCAATTCAATGGTTGGATGCGGGGGATCAGACCGTAATCTGCCCTATCGAGTTCAGTACCAGATGCTCCTGAACCATCTACCAAATGATTTTTTTATGTTACTTTGTAAGGTTTACATCCTTTGGATTAGGCGATCGGGTAAAGATCGTCCAATTTAATTGGTGTGTTTCCTTGCAACATTTTGCTGAAATATTATATCATCCACTTATATTCATCGACTTCCTGCGTAGTTTGTGTTTAAGACGGTGCTGACTGCTAATATAAACTACTCAGGGTTACTATAAAGACTAAACTCAGGGTGTTGGAATAACAGGTACTTGAACTGATCTATCATACTCTGGGGCTGTAGAATGTCTAGACGGTAGAAATTTCGCTTAATCTTGCCACAATTCCTGACAATTAAAGATCTTGTAGTCTATGTACTTGTCGAGTGAGTCAAATTTTTTTTTATAGGGCTCAAAAAAGAAAGGGGAATCTAAAAGAACAACACAAATTGCTTCAATAGATAACTTGATAAAAAAATTTTATTGAATTAAAGATAACGGAAGGGAAATTACAAAGAAAAATAAAAATTACTAGGAAAGGGAAATACTTCCTCCCCCATACTTAAATCATACATTGTCCTCAATGTATTGACAGAAGATGGAAAGGGGAAATTGAAACTAGACAATCATTCTTCCTCCTCTTGTCTTCAGAATCGGCCACGTGTCCTCGCTCTTCGACGTGCTTGCTCACCGTGTCTGGAAGATTCGCCTCCATCTCTCTGAGATATGACGTTATGCAAGTCGTCAACACTAAGTGTTAAGGCTCGCATATCTTCTGTCATTCCTGTGGTGAATTCCAGCATACTTTGATCATGCCTGCGACTGTAGTCATTTTGGTCTCTCTGCATTTGTTGCATGAGAGTCATCATTTCAATTTGGCGCGTCTAGAGGCTCTGGTAGCGTTGAGTGGACAGCTGGTTTTGCTGCATTATTGCGGCATAGATTGCATCCATGGTGGCGGGATTGTTGGCTTGTTGTGGTTGGGGCTCTTGCTGCTCTAATTCTTCTTCGATTTCGTCAGCGGCAGCGTTGTTGGCCTCACCTTGATTTCCTTGCTCATTTTCTCTGGGTTCTGGGGCGTTCAAGTTGTAAAGCCAATTATCCGGATTGCCCAAATTAGTACGATTGTGATTTGGCATGATCACGCTACGAACTTTTGCATTCTTAACCATTAGATAGTACCCTCTAGCTTCTCGTACTTTGATCAGGCGGCCATCTCTACAGTTATCAATATCCATATAAACTGATGGTAGCGGAGGTAGGAGTTGAATCGTTTCCCCCCAGTTCAGGTGAACTGCGATTGTGGTGACAATGCCTTCGATACAAAAAGGGGTAGTTCTGTCTCTTGTAACGAGGTTTTGAATGTGGGCCATCATTAAAGTAACGGGATTAAGACGGAGGTTTTGTGAAAAGGTACAGTGAAGAGCATACAACTCTTTAGTGTTGACTTTGTTGTTGTTTGCTCTTCCAAATACTGTGTTTGCCATAACACGGTGTAAGAAGCGAATGTTCGGGTTGTGGATGTGAGAGGTGTAACGTGCTTCGGGATTGACATTTGGTTCACCGGTTATTCTCTCCCATAGTGCATATGCACTTCCATTCCAATCCAATTCCAGGGGAATGCGATATTGCACATTATTTCCACGGGGAAAATGAAATATGTCGCTCAAATTTTCATGGCTAAGTGTGTACTCTCGTTTGAACATCCGAAATTGAGCGGCTCCCGTTAGGTGTGCGTCAGCATCATCGCGAGTGTGATAGGCGTAGGAACTTAAGAATTCCAATGTTAGAACTTCGTAAGCTGGTGTGTTCATCGTGCTAATAAAGCTCAGGCCAGCTTTGTTCAGCAAGCCTTGCATATGGGTTTGCAACCCCAATTCTTGCAAGCAGTTGTTGTCGACGAACCTCATGGATGTTAGCCCTCGACGATGGAATTTTATGTACCTTTCCTTTTGAAGTTCACCTACTTCTCCTTGTCGGAGCACGGGATGTCGCATGTCGGGTTCGGGTTGGTTTGGTGGATTCCTTTGGGCGGCCATGATTTTGAACTTCATAGAAAAAATGTATGTGTGGTGAAGGGATGGAAGGTGGGTGGTAGTGATGAAACTAAGGGATGGTGGAATAGTTTATATAGATGGTTTTGTTGAGTAGGAAATTGAATGAGGTTTATGGGAGAATTTTGAATATGAGAGGTTATGGAAGTTAAGGATGAATGGAGTAAATGGGGTAGTGGGGGTTTTAAAACAAAATTTTGTGCAAGTTTCAATGTGGTTCAACGGTCACGAGAAGAGAAAACGTGGGAGACAGGCTCTACCGCTCATCACGCGCTCTCTGACGTTCGTCAGGGTCAAAGGGACAACCTCTGACGCTCGTCACATGCTTCCTGACGTCCGTCAGGGTGTAATATTGCGTGCATGTCTGTTGTTTGACCGCGTGCAGTGAAGCATGAATTGATTAATTAATTATTTCATATAATTTGAATAATATTGCAAGGGATATTTAGTGGCACATAGTAGAATTGGAGGAATGATAGTCGAGATAAATAAAAAAGAAACAAATACTGTGAAATAAATAAGAATAATAATTGAAATTGCATAGTATGAAATGTAAATGAAAATAAATAAATACTGTGAATGAAAATAAATAAATGCTTTGAAATAAAAAGATAAATATGAAATAAATAGATAAATAAATATTTGAAATTTTTAGAACCGAAAGTAACAAAGTATTCAAAAATATGAGTATAAAACAATAATGAGTATTAAGAATAATAATGAAACTCCCCCCATACTGAGAACAAACAGTGTCCTCACTGGGGTGGCATAGAAACAAAACTATCGAGCACTAAGACCTCCTGGAGGTGGGGCAGTAGCATGAAGATGCTGATAAATGTGATTAAACTGCTCTGTGACGACATCCATGAAATGAAAGAAGTCACGCCGAAGTGTGCTGATATGATCTTTTGAAGATGTGAAAAACACCAGAAGGGGGTTGAATTGTTAAAACTTGAAATCAAATGCAGACAACACGTTATTTTTATCCTAGTTCGTTTGACCTCAAACTACTCCAGTCCACCCGTCAAGGTGATTTCACCTCTCTCCAGCGAGGTCTTAATCCACTGTATTCAACTGAATACAAATCTGCTTTAACAACTGCTAAAGCCTTCTTGAGTCTAAACCACAGACCGGTTTCTCAAGGAAATTCTTTTACAGAAAAATGAACAAATGTGTGTTGAATGTTTTCTAGAAAAATAATATATCACAACTGTGATAATACACAAAATAAAGCTTAGATGATACTAGATTGCTAGAGCTATAGAATAATCAATTGAGAGCTTTTAGCAAGAGTGAGAACTAGCTTGATGATGATTGCTTTTGGTGTGTATATGCGTGTAAGGTACTGTAGAGCATTAGCCATTTCCTTTCTCACTGATTTGTTTAAATACTTCTTGGAATAGATACGTTGATGCCAATAATTCCATTTCAATGCTCATTACGTTCTTTCCATTTTGAGAAGATCTCTGTCTTGGAATAAAGTCGTTGGTAATTAATCTGCCTTGAATGCAGTACCGTTGACACTTCATAATGTTCTGCTTGATTAAGACCAGAGTGTGTTGGCTTTAGCTTATTCTGGCGCTTCTGAATGCTGATGACATAGTTAAGATCTTGATCAGAGTCAGAGTGTGTTAAGCGCAGATTCTTTTCATCAGACTTCAGCGTAAGCACATGCATGATCTTCTGGTTGACATCTTCTGATGCTGATGTTGATATTCTGACGCTGATTCCATCAGAGTTTCCTGTAAATAAACAGCATAATTTTAAGTGGCATCTATGTCAAATATAAAACTCATAATTCATTTAATCTTGTATTTTGTTATCATCAAAACTCTAACTGAGGGTTGTAGAATCAAACTATGTTCTAACAATCTCCCCCTTTTTGATGATGACAAAAACTAGATTTTTTTCAATTAAAATAAAATGATGAAAGTATCGGAGTTTAAGGATAAAAAGGAAACAGTATCAGAGATAATCCATTAACGAGAAAAAGGTATCAGAGCTAAGAGAGTAAGGAATAAAAAGTATCAGAGTAATGATGAGAAAAACTCCCCCTGAGTTGATTATTCCTTTTGATTCCTTGAGACCTTGAGCATCAGAACTTTATTGAACCTTTCTTTGAGCATATCAGAATTTTGCTTTATCAGAGTTCTTCAGATTCTTGTACCTGTAAGCTTTTCAAAACAGCAAATATTTATGAATGTTATAATGTTTGAGACTTTTGTCTCAGTACACCGTTATTGAAAAATATCGTTCTTTCTCCCCCTTTTTGTCAGCGATCAAAAAGCATATATAATCATAGGTAAAAAAAACATTAGAGCAAAACATGTTTGTATTGAAACAGAAGCAGTGATAGTTTAGAACAAGTAGGAATATTACAGAGAAACATGTAAAGAAAATAAGTAAAACACAAGAAAAAATCTAAGAAGAAGGAGGAAGTCATGTGAACAGCTCTTCCAACATGCTCTTGATTTGTTCGCTGGTTTCGGTTTGCTTTGCTACCATGTTTGCTATAGATTCAATCTTGATATCCTGCTTGTCCATCCGTTCATTCATCAGCATGTCTGATCTCTTCAAATCCTCCAGAGCCTGCCTGTCAACAGAGGAAGATTGAGGATCTTCAGATACAGGCTGCTTCTCAGAGCTTTCTGTAGCTTCTTCTGCTTGACCCAAGTCTTCAGCTTGAATAACCTGTTCTTCTACAGCTTGAACTGTAGATGCTGGACGCTTTTCAGACCAAGGCTCACTGTCCAGATGGATAACTTCTTCCTTCAGCACCTTGCTCAGAACTGGACCTTCCATTTTCTTCAGCAGATTGCTGAAGTTCTGTTGAGCCTGCCCATATCTCTGGTCTTGCAACTTGAAGGTTTCAGCACAAACCCATCTTCTGAATTGAGTCCAGAAGAAGTCTGAGACAGCAGGATCAATCACTTCCAAACTTGCTTGTTTCAAAGAAGATATCCATTTCTGTATATCTGTTTCAAAGTTTAACATGCTGCTACCAACATCTGGTTGTTTAGGTTTAGGGATGGCAGTTTTCTGGTTTATTGCAGCAAGGCGTTCAAGGACTGTTAAGTCAATGACAGTCTTGTTGTGGTTTTCTGTATTTTTCTTAGGTGAGGGAGTAGGAGAATCAGAAATAACAATTGGACTATGTGGAGTATTTGGTGGAGTTGTTTCTGGTGAGGATGGTAGTTGAGACATATTAACAGTTGTACCACAAGGAAATTGAATGGCCAAGGGTTATGGTTCAGGAGACTCAGAGGTTTGAGCCTCAGAGTTTTGTGTCTCAGGTTGTGGAGTTTGTGCATGTGGAGGAGATGGTGGATTACTTTCTGGTTGGGGAGAGGGAGGTTGTGGAATTTCTGGTTCTGGTATTGGAGAGGGAGGAGTTTCTGGTATTGGTGAAAGTGGAATGTTAGGTTGAGGAGAAGTGGGAATTTCTGGTATTGGATTTGGATTTTCTGTATGGGGAGATGAAGAGTGTTGTTCTATATCAGACAGAACTTGTGCAAGTTCTGGTTCTGGAATGGTTGTAGTGTTTGGATTTTGTGGTTTGGAGCGGGATCTTCTGAGGTTTAATGACTCAGAAGGGTCAAAGTCTTCAAAATCTTCAAAGGTTTGGGGTGTTGGGATATCAGATGGAATTGGAGTTGGAGTAGATGAGGAAACAACACTTGAACTTAAAATAGATACAGAAACATGATTACCTCTTTTCTTTGGAGTCTGTTGTGATGATCCTTCTGGAGCAGCTTTTCTCTTCTTAGTCTTCTTCAGAGAAACCTCTGGTGCCTTCTCCTGAAGATCTTGGATGTTTAGATTGGGTGTTGTACCATCATCTTTGCACGCATCCAAGTATCTCAGAACTATTTGAGGCTTGGAGTCAATCTCTGAGAACAAAGGGAAGTCGTCCAGAGGAATTCTTCTGCTGGAGATTTCAGCAAAAGGAGTAATGATGGGCTCCTTCTTAATGTTCTCGATCAACTTCATCTTCTTTAGATTCTTGGCATTCAGTTGCTTGCCAACAGATGGTTCCAGGGTGCTGATCTCTTGTGCCTTTGTCAAGTGTTCAATCAGCCTATTATCAGTCAGAATATTTGATATCAATCTTCCCAAGGGTATCCAATCCCTTTTAGTCCGTTCATCTTCTTTGGTCTCCTTGACGCTGGTTCTCAGATGATTGAACAGAAGATGAGCTAGATTAATCTTTACCTTCTGATTGATAAAATAGATCAGAAACTGTTGATCTATGTTTATGTAGTCAGGAGAGCTTGTGGGTTTCCTGTGATTGAAACAACCCAGAATAATCTTTGCCCAAATTCTGTGCTTATCTCTCAGATCCCTTATCTTGCTAGAGGGAAGCCCCAGCGTGAAAATTTCCCTTGTTATAACAGCAACATTTGAGCACCTTTCTGCCATGTTTATACAGCGAATACCACCACCATTGTATCCAATCAGTTTTCCAATTAGGTCTTCAGTAATCACTATCTTTTTCCCCATTATGTAAGAAGTGACTTGGTGATTTGAGGAAGACACGTGAATCAAGAATTCCTTAACCAAGATAGGAAAAGTTGGACCCACCACCCTGTCAAAGTATCTCTCCCATCCTTGAGCTTGAATCTCTTCTGATAAATCAAAACCATTTTCCTTCAAGCTGTTGAAATCCACTATAATCTCTGACAGAACTTCAAGATTCTTGACTGGAGTGAGTAGTGTTCTGAGAGGGACCTCATATTGCTCAGCTGATGCATCTTTCTGGGAACCTGAAGAGATATTGTTGGAAGACGCCAATGTTCACACGAGGTTTTGAGAGAGAAAATTGAAAGGGTTTTCTTGAGAGGAAGAACACAAACATAAATATCATAGAAATTGATTGAAAACGAAAGTAAGGGTAAACGTTGTGAATAGTGTGAATGGTGTTTAAATAGATTTTGAAAAAGTTTTTGAAAACATAAACGCTTAAGAGAGAGAAATAAATCATGATTAATAACATTAATTGATTGCTGATTTTAGGGGATTTCAGAAAGATACTTAAACGGTTACCAGTGACATGTGTCTCAATGCAACCAATCAGGGCTTTGCCTTTTCAGAAGCGTGAACGCGTGTTCAGCCTCAGGAAACAGCTGATGACTGGATGCCACTTGTTTGCTTTGAGTGAACATCACTTCTATCCTTGAACTGAAGAGCTCAGAGCTTCATGGATAGATCTGATACAATCTGCATTTCTAAAAACTCTGAAAGAAGATTGATCAGAAGTTCACAGAGAAATAAATATAATTCTGAAGGTTAATATATAAAATTAAAACAGTTTTATTCTGGACAGAGCTTCATGCTGAGATGATTCAGAATGAAGTTGAACCTATCTTCAGAAAGTGGTTTTGTGAAGATATCAGCCCATTGATGGTCTGTATCAATGAATTTTAAGTTTAAGATCCCTTTCTGAATATAGTCCCTAATAAAATGATGTTTTATTTCTATATGCTTAGCCCTAGAATGAAAAATTGGATTTCTACTTAAGCAAATAGCAGAAGTATTATCAGAGTATAGGAATGTTACTCTCATAAATCTGGAAGTCCTCAAGTTGACTTTTCATCCAGAGCATTTGTGTGCTGCATCCAACTGCTGCTATGTATTCAGCTTCTGCTGTTGATAGAGAAATGGTGGATTGTTTTTTGCTGGACCACGAGATCAGATTTTCACCCAGAAACTGGCAGCTTCCAAAAGTACTTTTACGTTCAACTCTGTCTCCAGCAAAGTCAGCATCACAGTAACCTACTAAGCTGTAATCACTAGATTTTCTATAAAACAAACCCAGATTAGTAGTACCTTTCAGATACTTGAAAATTCGCTTAACAACTGTTAAGTGAGATTCTCTAGGATCTGATTGGAATCTTGCACAAATGCATACACTGAATAAAATATCAGGCCTTGAAGCAGTCAGATAAAGAAGAGAACCAATCATACCTCTGTAGACTTTCTGTTCTACCTTTTTGCTTACCTCTTCTCTTTCCAGAATGCACGTTGGATGCATTGGAATCTTTGATGGCTTACATTCTGAGAGATCAAATTTCTTCAGAAGTTCACTGACATATTTGCTCTGATGAATGTAAGTTCCTTCTGGGGTTTGATTGATCTGGATGCCCAAAAAGAATTTCAGTTCCCCCATTAGGCTCATCTCAAATTCTGCCTGCATACACTTAGCAAATTTTCTTCCCATAGAGGGATTAGTAGATCCAAATATTATATCATCAACATAAATATGGAAGACTAAAATGTCATTCTTAACTGTCTTACAGAATAAGGTTGTGTCCACCTTCCCTCTGGTGAATTCCTTTTCTAACAGGAAGTTACTTAGTCTTTCATACCAAGCTCTGGGAGCTTGTTTCAGACCATACAGTGACTTCTTCAGTTTGAAAACATATTCTGGATTTTTTGAACTTTCAAAACCAGGGGGTTGGTGCACATATACCTCTTCTTCTATATATCCATTTAAGAATGCACTCTTGACATCCATCTGATACAGAGTGATGCCTTTATTAACAGCAAAAGAAATTAAAAGTCTGATAGATTCTAACCTGGAGACTGGAGCAAAGGTTTCTGTATAGTCTATCCCCTCTTGCTGACTATAACCTTGTGCTACCAATCGTGCCTTGTTTCTGATGACTTCACCTTGTTCATTCAGCTTGTTTCTGAATACCCATTTTGTTCCAATGATGTTGAATCCTTTTGGTTTAGGAACCAGATCCCATACGTCATTCCTTGTGAATTGATTCAGCTCCTCTTGCATTGCTAGAATCCAGTCATTGTCCAGAAGTGATTCATCAATAGAGGATGGTTCAATCAGAGAGACAAGTCCCATGAGGGATTCTTCAGAGTTTTTGAAGATGGCTCTTGTTCTGATTGGATCTTCCTTTCTTCCTAAGATACTTTCTTCTGGGTGATCCATGCTGCTTCTGGATGGTCTTTTCTGAGGTTGATCAACAGAAGATGCTGGATTGCTTGCAGTGCCTCTTTCTGATGTTGAGGGAGTGTCTCTGATAAGAGCTTCCGATGACTTGTCTTCAGAACCTGTGAATTCAACTTCCATACCTGCAAGTAATTCATTCTGCTTTGACTTTTGAGAGTCAAGCTTATCATCAAAGCGAACACTGATTGATTCTTCCACAATCTGTGTTTCTGTATTATATACTCTGTACCCTCTTGAGCATTCAGAGTATCCTAACATAATACACTTCTGTGCTTTAGAGTCAAACTTGTTCAAATAATTTTTAGTATTAAAAATAAAGCAAGTACATCCAAATGGATGAAAGTATGAAATGTTGGGCTTTCTGTTCTTCCACAATTCATATGGAGTCTTTTCCAGAATAGGTCTTATGGAGATTCTATTCTGAATGTAGCACATTGTGTTTATTGCCTCTGCCCAGAAGATCTTAGCAACGTTAGTCTCGTTGATCATGGTTCTGGCCATTTCTTGCAATGTTTTGTTCTTTCGTTCTACAACTCCATTTTGCTGAGGAGTTCTAGGACAAGAGAAATCATGCAGAATGCCTTTGTCATTAAAAAATGATTCAAAATCTTTGTTTTCAAACTCTCCACCATGATCACTTTTGACTTTGACGATTCTAAGATCTCTTTCATTCTGAACTTGGTTACAGAAGGTGACAAACACAGAGTGTGACTCGTCCTTGTGTCTTAAGAACTTTACCCATGTCCATCTGCTATAGTCATCTACGATTACTAACCCATACTTCTTGCCACTGACTGAAGTAGTTTTAACTGCTCCAAATAAGTCAATGTGCAGAAGTTCTAATGGCTTAGAGGTAGAAACAACGTTTTTAGATTTGAAAGCAGGTTTTGCAAACTTGCCTTTCTGTCATGCTTCACACAGAGCATCTGAATTGAACTTCAGGTTAGGAAGTCCTCTGACCAGATTGAGTTTGTTAATCTGAGATATTCTTCTCATACTAACATGCCCCAATCTTCTGTGCCAGATCCATTGCTCGTTGTTAACAGACAGAAGACACTTTACATTCTGACTTTTCAGTTCGGAAAGTTTGATTTTGTAAATGTTGTTTCTCCTCTTTCCATTAAATAGGATAGTCCCATCTTTCTGACTAACAGCTTTACATGAATTTTGATTAAAGATTATATCATAACCGTTATCACTTAATTGACTTATGGATAAAAGGTTATGCATTAATCCATCTACTAATAATACATTACTGATAGAGGGAAGATTTCCATTACCTACTGTTCCAGAGCCAATGATCTTTCCCCTCTGATTGCCTCCAAAGCCTACATGGCCTCCAGGCTTAAGTACCAGGCTTTGGAACATATGCCTTCTTCCCGTCATGTGTCGTGAGCAGCCAGAGTCCAGGTACCATGACTGGTGTTTCTGCTTTACTGCTAAAGATATCTGCAACATGTATTATTTTATCCTTAGGTACCCATATTTTCTTGGGTCCTGATTTGTTAGTTTTACCAAAACTCTGGTTGAATTCTGGTTTGACAGAAAAATTACTACTGGTATATTTAATGTCGTGTGTGTGCCCATATACAAAGTGTGAATTAAGAGGAGTTCGTTTAATAACTAAATCCATGGCATTCTTTGGTGTAGGTACCTTACCTTGGTATCTTATTCGCTTTCTGCCATTTCTGCTAACTCCATAGATCATTGAAGCCATCTTGCTTCTATCTATGCTTTTAGCTAGAAACTTCTGAAAGTTGTGATCATACTCCTTGATGATCTCATCAGCACTACTGGGAGTTTCAGGAATTGTTTCCTTCTGAGAGTTTTGTAATAGATTTTCTAATTTTGAAAGTTTATTTTTCAACTCAGAATTCTCCAATTTGAGACTCTCAGTTTTATCAGAGTCAGAAGCAAGATCCCTTTTCAGGTTTCTGAATTTGACTCTGATCTGCTGATATCGTTCCAGAATCTCATTTAGGCTTTCAGCTAGTTCAGCCTTAGTAAAATTAATAGCAAAGTCAGGAAATACCTCTTCTGTGTCTGATTCAGAAGCTTCACTGTCTTCTGATATGTTTTCCATGAGAGCTATGTTTGCTCTCTCATCATTTGATTCTGAGTCAGCTTCAGATGTGTCAGAGTCATCCCATGTGGCCATGAGACTTTTCTTCTTTTCCTTGCCAAACTTTCTTCTGGGCTTTTCCTTCTGAAGCTTTGGGCAGTCACTCTTTTAGTGTCCTTGCTCGTTGCATTCATAGCAGATGATGTCTTTGTTGTTTGGCCTTCTGCTTCCTGAAGAGCCTTCAGATCTTGTGTCCAGAGGTGGGTTCTGACCTTCTGTATCTAGAGGAGGATTCGTTCTGGTTCTCAGATCTTCTGGGAGTCCTGAACTTTCTTTGCCTCTGCTTCCACAGTTGGTTCACCCTTCTGGAGAGGAGTGACAGTTCATCTTCTTCTGATGAGGACCCATCAGAGGTTTCTTCAACAGCCTGCAAAACCTTGGAGTCAGATTTTCTGTTAGATTTTAAAGCTAAAGGCTTACCTTACTTTTGAGGTTCATCAGCTTCTAGCTCTATCTCGTGACTTCTGAGGGAGCTGACAAGTTCCTCCAGAGAGATTTTGTTGAGATCCTTAGCTAGCTTCAGCGCTGTGACCATTGGCCTCCACTGTTTTGGCAAGCTTCTGATGATCTTCTTCACATGATCAACAGTAGAATACCCTTTGTCCAGAACTTTGAGACCAGCAACCAGAATCTGAAATCTTGAGAACATTGTTTCAATAGATTCACTTTCTTCCATCTTGAATGCCTCATACTTCTGAATGAGCGCAAGAGCTTTAGTTTCTTTCACTTGAAGGTTGCCTTCATGCGTCATTCTGAGAGAATCAAACATGTTCTTAGCAGTGTCTCTGTTTGATATTTTTTCATATTCAGAGTAAGAGATAGCACTGAGAAGAATAGTTTTGGCCTTGTGATGATTCTTGAAATCACGCTTTTGTTGGTCAGACATTACTTTCCTGTCAATCTTCTGACCACTTGCATTCACTGGGTGCGTGTATCCATCTGACACCATATCCCACAGATCAGCATCATGGGCTAGAAAGAAGCTTTCAATTCTGTCTTTCCAGTAATCAAAGTTCTCTCCATCAAAGACTGGAGGTTTGCCATTGAATCTGTCTCTTTCTTTATTGTGATCATTGCTGATGTTTTGATGTTGTCCTGCCATAGTGTTTTTCAATGCTGGATCTTGTACTGACACGGTTAAGTGTTATGAACTCAGAACCAGGCGCTCTGATGCCAATTGAAGATGTGAAAAACACAAGAAGGGGGGTTGAATTGTTAAAACTTGAAATCAAATGCAGACAACACGTTATTTTTATCCTGGTTCGTTTGATCTCAAACTACTCCAGTCCACTCGTCAAGGTGATTTCTCCTCTCTCTAACGAGGTCTTAATCCACTATATTCAACTGAATATAAATCTGCTTTAACAACTGCTAAAGCCTTCTTGAGTCTAAACCACAGACCGGTTTCTCAAGGAAATTCTTTTACAGAAAAATGAACAAATGTGTGTTGAATGTTTTCTAGAAAAATAATATATCACAACTATGATAATACACAAAATAAAGCTTAGATGATACTAGATTGCTAGAGCTATAGAATAATCAATTGAGAGCTTTTATCAAGAGTGAGAACTAGCTTGATGATGATTGCTTTTGGTGTGTATATGCGTGTAAGGTACTGTAGAGCATTAGCCATTTCCTTTCTCACTGATTTGTTTAAATACTTCTTGGAATAGATACGTTGATGCCAATAATTCCATTTCAATGCTCATTACGTTCTTTCCATTTTGAGAATATCTTTGTCTTGGAATAAAGCCGTTGGTAATTAATCTTCCTTGAATGCAGTACCGTTGACACTTCAGAATGTTCTGCTTGATTAAGATCAGAGTGTGTTGGCTTTAGCTTATTCTGGCGCTTCTGAATGTTGATGACATAGTTAAGATCTTGATGAGAGTCAGAGTGTGTTAAGCGCAGATTCTGTTCATCAGACTTCAGCGTAAGCACATGCATGATCTTCTGGTTGACATCTTCTGATGCTGATGTTGATATTCTGATGCTGATTCCATCAGAGTTTCCTGTAAATAAACAGCATAATTTTAAGTGGAATCTATGTCAAATATAAAACTCATAATTCATTTAATCTTGTATTTTTTTATCATCAAAACTCTAACTAAGGGTTGTAGAATCAAACTATGTTCTAACATCTTTAACGGTGGCGAGCTCTCTTCGGAGTGTAGTAACATCTGACTGTAGTGTCGTGGTAACATGTGCATGATCAACCATAGGGACGTCAAAAGCTTCGGTAACAAGGGGAAGTGTAGGCTATTCTTATGGAGTATAGTCATGGTAACCGATAGGTGTGGACGGGTCACTCTCCTCCCTCTCAGGGTCATGTTCATCTGTCTTTTCTAGGTTATATAGCCAGTTTTTCTTAGTATAGAAACTTGTGTTTTCAGGGCTAGGCAAGAGTAAGTAATAGACAGGTGGGGCCATGGGTACACTGAGCTATAGCTAACATGTTGGCAATCATGAATGATGCACCAATGACTGGTCTGGACTGGAAAGCACAGTAAATAATGAATAACTCATCCCTAGAAACTGAGAGTCTATTTATAGGTTTTCCAAAAAGGGTGAAAGCTAGTATGTGGTGGAAATACCTAATTGCAGGGTTATGGATCTCAGTTGCATCTAGGTGGTCAGGGTCCTCGGGTTATTGGCCTGCTATGTCCCTCCAAAAGTGGTTAAGTTCAAAATTAAGGTAATCATCCTCCTGGGTTTCCATGTAGGCATCTATAGAGCTAGGGAATCCTAGCAGCTCAGCAAGACTACGAACTGTAAACTGGTGGGTGAAGCCAAATAATCTGAAGGACATTTGTCCCCTACTACGCCCTAGGCCTTGGGTGGGTTTATAAATGAGTGAGCTCAAGAACTCTAAGGTGAGGCGTTGATGTGTAGGGTGTTTATGGGCAAGGAATCCTTTCCGTCCTATCTGGTTGAACAATAAATATACACTCTCCCTGATGCCTAAAACTGTCAACGTGGGATCATGCACATAAGTAGTCATGCTCATCTGGCGCTGAGCTAGAATCTCATACCGCCTCTACTGGGCCTCCATGGCGAAGATGATAGTATCCATAAATGAGTTTATCTTGTAAGTTCCTATGAGTCGGTACTAAAATTTGTAAAAGAAAAATGGAAATAAATATGCAATGGGAGAAAGAAAGAAAAATAAAAATCTAAAAATAAAAATCAAAATGCAAAATAAAAGTATAAAGAGATTTGAAAGAAATTAAATGAAAAACTTGTGGGTTGCCTCCCACACAACGCTTGTTTAATGTCTTTAGCTTGACAAAGTTTTTAGACATGAATTAGTTTCCTAATTCGGGTGGTAGCTCTAATAGTGTTAAGCTCGTGGTGTAGTCCTTGTTTTCAACGCTGTAATAATGTTTTAGACGTTGGCCATTTACTAAGAACGGGTTCATGGACTTTCCTTTAATCTCTATGGCACCACTGGGGAAAACTTTGGTCACTTCGAAGGGTCCATACCATCGTGAACGGAGTTTCCCAGGAAAAAGTTTTAGACGGGTGTTGAATAGGAGAACAACATCTCCTTCATTGAATTCCTTCCTTGAGATTCATTTGTCGTGCCACTTTTTCGTCCTTTCTTTGTAGATCCTCGCATTTTCATAAGCGTCTAATCTTATTTTTTCCAATTCATTGATGTCGAGGATCCTTTGCTCACCTTCCGCAGTGTAGCTTAGGTTTAGAGTTTTAATTTCCCAGTAAGCTTTATGTTCAATTTCCACTGGCAGGTGGCATGACTTGCCATAGATGAGTTTAAAGGGTGTTGTACCTATTGGCGTCTTGAACACCGTCCTGTAGGCCCATAATGCTTCAGGTAACTTAGTCGACCAGTCCTTTCTTGACGTGGCAACAGTTTTTTCCAATATTTGTTTTATTTCTCGATTTGAGACTTCCACCTGTCCGCTTGTCTGGGGGTGGTATGGTGTTGCTACGCGGTGTTTCACCCCATATTTCGTTAGGAGTTTATCGAAGATTCTTGATATGAAGTGGGAGCCACCGTCGCTTATGACTTGCTTGGGTACACCAAACCTTGGGAATATAATGTTTTTGAAGAATTTAATCACGACTCTAGTATCGTTTGTTGGAGAAGCTATTGCTTCGATCCATTTTGAAATGTAATCTACAGCCACAAGTATATATTTTTTACTGAATAAGGACGGAAATGGTCCCATGAATTCTATTCCTCATACACCAAAGACTTCGACTTGTAGAATGCCAGTCTGAGGCATCTCGTCGCGTCTGGATATGTTTCTAGTGTGTTGGCATCGGTCGCAGTTAAGGATGGCTATATGCACATCTTTCCATAAAGTTGGCCAATAGAAACCAGACTGCAAGATTTTGGCACATGTCTTTGATGTGCTTGCATGGCCTCCGTAAGGGGCATCATGACAATGAGAAATAATGCTTTCAATTTCGTTTTCCGGGACGCATCGTCGGAAAATACCATCGGCACTTCTCTTGAATAGTAAAGGTTCATCCCAAAAGTAATGTTTCAAATCGTGAAAGAATTTTTTCTTCTATTGATAAGTCATATCAGGGGGTAGGATTTTTGCCGCTAAGTAATTATCTATATCCGCATACCATGGTAAGGTTTGATTAGTTCGGACAGAGACCACGGTTTCGTTTATATCATTATTTATTTCGTCTTGGCTTTCTTGTGAATCACGACTAACAGCTTATGTGTCAAGTTCTAAAAGCAGTTGATTTGGATTCAGTTCAGGTGGTTCTTCGATGGCATCTCCTACGTCCATCTGAGCTAACAGACGTTCATACGGGAAGTCATCGTTAATGGGTACTTCTTCTGGTGTCAGCCTTTCCATTTTGGATAAATGGTCGGCTACTACGTTTTCGGTACCTTTCTTGTCTTTAATTTCTAAATCGAACTCTTGTAGAAGCAGGATCCATGTCAATAGTCTCGGCTTCGAATCTTGCTTGGTTAAGAGATATCTAATAGCTGTGTGGTCTGTATAAATGATTATTTTTGCGCCAACTAGGTAGGAGCGAAATTTGTCTAGTGCAAAGACTACAGCTAAAAGTTCTTTTTCCGTTGTTGCGTAATTCATTTGTGCAGGGTCCAAGGTTCTACTAGCATAGTATATCGCATGAAGCTTCTTATCTCTTTGTTGTCCCAGGACTGCACCTACAACGTAATCACTTGCGTCGCACATGATTTCAAATGGGAGTCTCCAATCAGGTGGTTGCATGATTGGTGCGGATACAAGAATTGTTTTTAATTGGTTAAATGCTTTTAGGCATTTGTCATTGAAATCGAATTCAACGTCTTTCATAAGGAGGGTAGTTAGAGGTTTTGATATTTGCGAGAAATCTTTTATGAATCCTCGGTAGAAACCAGCGTGTCCTAAGAAACTGTGTATTTCTCTTACTGTTTTAGGGAGTTGCAAGTTTTCTATGACTTTGATCTTAGCTTTATCGACTTCAATCCCCTTTTCAGACACAATGTGTCCTAGTACGATTCCTTGTTTGACCATAAAGTGGCCCTTTTCCCAATTCAGAACGAGGTTAACTTTTACGCATCTCTCCAAAACTTTCTCTAAATTTATTAGACAATCTTCAAAACTCTCTCCACATATAGAGAAGTCGTCCATAAAGACTTCCATGATGTTGTCTATGAAATCAGCAAAGATTTCCATCATGCACCTCTGAAATATGGCGGGAGCGTTGCATAATCCAAACGGCATTCGTCTGTAGGAGAAAGTTCCATAAGGACATGTGAATGTTGTTTTCTCTTGGTCATCGGGGTGAATAGGAATTTGAAAGAATCCTGGGTAACCGTCTAGATAACAATAATGAGAGTGCTTAGCTAATCGCTCAAGCATTTGATCTATGAACGGTAGAGGAAAATGGTCCTTGCGAGTGGCCTTGTTTAGCTTCCTATAGTCAATACACATTCTAGCTCCGCTTATAGTTCGTTTCGCTACAGCTTCTCCTGCTTTGTTTGTTTTTACTGTTATACCACCTTTCTTTGGTACACAGTGGACTGGGCTTACCCATTGACTATCAGAGATCAGGTATATGATTCCTGCGTTCAGAAGTTTTTTTACTTCATCTTTAACTACGGTGCTCCATATTGGGTTAATTCTTCGTTGATTTTCTCTAGAAGATTTGCAGTCATTTTCCAACATAATACGATGCATGCAAATGGAAAGACTTATTCCTTTGAGATCTGTAATGTTATATCCCAAGGCGGATGGATATTTTCTTAAGACTTGTAATAATTTGTCTGTTTCTTGTTGTCCTAGGTCCGCGTTGACAATTACAGGTCGTTTTAACTCGGTGTCAAGGAATTCATATCTAAGGGTCTTAGGTAATGGCTTAAGATCCAATGCTGGTTTTCTTGGACAAGGCATGTGATCTGGTGTTAGAGCTAAGCATTCACTTAGATTGTCATCTCGGTATTCAGGACACCATTCATTATCTTTGAATATAAGAGGTGTGGGAATCTTCATGGTTTCAGAACAAGGTATCGTTTCCCATTCAATTTCTCTTACGCATTCGTCCACGATGTCTACCAGGTAACATGCGTCATCTATGGCAGGCACTTGTAAGAATTGTGTCAGAATAAATTCGACTTTCTCTTCACCTACTTCAAAGGTTAGTTTGCCCTTTTTTACATCTATGATAGCTCCAGCGGTAGCTAAGAATGGTCTTCCTAAAATGATAGGTGTACTTTCGTCTTCTCTAATGTCCATGATTATGAAATCTGTAGGGATGTAGAATTGACCTATCCGTACAGGAACGTTTTCTAAGATTCCTACTGGATATTTGACAGAGCGATTCGCCAATTGAACGGACATCTTTGTTGGTCTTAGTTCACCCATTTCCTAAATCGCATAGGGCTTTGTCTATGACAAACTTACCTATATGACATGGTATAAAGAGGCTCCCAGGATCTTTCAGCTTAGGAGGCATCTTATTTTGGATAATTGCACTACATTCTGTTGTAAGTGTGACTGTTTCATTATCTTCTAGATTTTTCTTGTTAGATAAGATTTCCTTGAGGAATTTGGCATAGGAGGGAATTTGAGTTATGGCTTCTGTGAAAGGGATTGTTATATTAAGTTGTTTCAGAAGTTCTACGAATTTTTTAAATTTCCCTACATTCTTAGGTTTGGCTAATCTACCAGGAAATGGGATCTGGGGTTTATAAGACGGTGGAGGCACATAAGGTTTTTCTTTTTCTTTTTCTTTGGCTTCTCCTCCTTTATCTTCTTCATCCTCCTCTAGTTTCTCTGGTTGATTCTCCTTCTCAGTTGGTGTTTCAGACCTTTGATACATACTTTGATTTGACGGTCTTGGGTCAGGCGGTCCATCTAACTTGGTTCCACTTCTTAATATGATGGCATGAGCATGCCCCTTCGGGTTAGGTTGTGGTTGACCGGAAAATGTATCAGCTGGTGCAGCTGTAGGTGCTTGTTGTTGAGCCACTTGAGAGATTTGGGTTTCTAACATTTTATTGTGGGTGGCCAAAGCATCTATTTTGTTTGCTAATTGTTTTATCTGCTCGTTAGTGTGTATGTTTTGATTTTGGACGTCTTTGTTTGTTTGCGCTTGGGTAGCTATGAAGTTCTACATCATCAATTCAAAGTTTGATTTTCTAGGCGCACTAGGAGCATTTGCAGGAGGTTTCTGATATCCAAGTGGCATGGTAGGTGCTTGGTTTGGAGCATACAATGCATTGGGGTTTTTATATGAGAGATTTGGGTGATTTTTCCATCCAGGGTTGTATGTGTTTGAGTAAGGGTGTCCTTGAGCATAACTCACTTGGTCAGTTGGATTTCCTGCCAAGATCTTACATTCGGTAACTAAATGTCCAGGTACTCCGCATATTTCGCAATTGGGAGTTATAGCAGCCACGGTGGCTAGAGGTATTGCGGTCAAATTATCTATCTTTAGGGTGAGGGAATATACCTTAGCATGGACACTGTCTAGGTCGCTTATCTCATACATGCCTCCTTTTGTCGGTGTTTTCTCTGCAATACCTTTGTCTGCTTGTCCTCTTTCACTTCCCCACTGATAGTGGTTTTAGGCCATACTTTCTATTAGAGCATAGGCAGCGGTGTAGGATTTGTCCATAAGTGCACCACTTGCAGCAGCGTCTATCGTTAATCTTGTATTGTAAAGGAGACCATTATAGAAGGAATGGATAATCAACCATTCTTCCAAGCCATGATGTGGGCATAGTCTCATTAGATCCTTATATCGTTCCCAAGCATCGAAAAGGGATTTGTTCTCCTTTTGTCTAAAATCGCTTATTTGAGATCTTAGCATAGTTGTTTTGCTTGGCGGGAAATACCTTGCAAGAAAGACTTTCTTCAGCTCATCCCATGTAGTGACTGAGTTTGCGGGTAGAGATTAGAGCTAAGCGCTGGCTCTGTCTCTTAGAGAAAAAAGGGAAGAGACGAAGTCTTATTGCCTCTTGACTGACCCCATTGTTCTTAATTGTATCAGCATACTGTAGAAATATTGATAGATGAAGATTAGGGTCTTCCATTGACCCACCAGAGAACTGGTTCTGTTGTACAGCAGATAACATAGAAGGTTTCAGTTCAAAGTTGTTAGCCTCGATTAGAGGAGCAGCAATGCTATTGTGCGGTTCATCTTGTGAGGGAATGGCATAGGATTTGAGTGGGCGCGGAGCAGGATTGGCAGCCATTTCTTCGGATGGTCGAGAAATAGGAAATTCGAGTGATTGACGAGGTTTAGTGTTATGCAAGAGATGATACTCTTGAATGCGGCGTCTAAGTCTGAGATAATGCTCGATATCGTTGATTTGTATGTATAACGGCTCGCCTTGCGAACGAGTGTTTGGCATACAAATAAGAAAAGAAAAGAAATAGAGAAGAAAAGGAGAGGTTTTTTGCTCTAGTCTCTACTGTGTAACAAAAGAGTAGCGATATTGACTTAAATCAGTCCCCGGCAACGGGGCCAAAAACTTGATCGTGGATTCTACTTATGTATCCAATGATTCGGACTGCGAGTGCACAGTCTTATCGTGTAGTTTTAAAAGATATCGAACCACAAAGACTGATGAATCGATCTACCGTCTTCTATTGTTACTTCGCAAATCTAAAGCTAATGAATACTTGATTGGGTTGTAGGGAAAACTAAATACTAAATTAAGTTGTATTTTTAATAATCAATGAGCGTAACTACCAGTATTCAATAGTCGAACCTCGGGAACTAGCGACCGGTTGGGTGTCTTTATATTTTCAAAACAGCTTTCAGTAAAACTTATTTAGTTTAAAAACCCTCGTCTCACATTGTCGTTTTGTTGATCTAGGCTATGCAGTTAAGTCCTAACGTACGCTTCCGCCATCCTGCAGGAGTTAAAAACACCTTTTGAAAACTAAATAAAATCTTAATTAACTTTAAAGTGCTTCCGCTATATTTTAAGCTAACGCCTAATTACTATTGTCTAGTTAAAAGATCTCAAACTTCCGCTTTGTTGACCCTAACCTCTATCTGTTCTTTACTTTCGTAACAAAATAATTTAATGATTAAAAATAGTAACTTAGGCCAGAAAAGAAAGTTTTGTAGTAAAAATAATCCCAACTAAGTTACTCGTTCCCTTGGTTAAGTGACTTTACATACCGGTATAGGAATTCTAGCCTAACATAATATCAGACCAAATCACAGAATAATTTAAGAGACATACGAAAATAAACATAATTATATTGATTAAAAACAATAAGAATTTGTAAACATAATACTGGTAATAATTCTGAAGATAGAAGCACTCCTGCACAAACTCTAGGCTTTGCTTCGATCGGAGAATAGATGTAACCGTACAATGAAAATAAATGCTGGAGGGAATATAGAAATTGCTGGAAATAAAATAATGCTTAAAGAATATTTGGTAAAAGTAAATATGAATTCTCCAAAGTTTCTGCCCAAAAAGAAGAAATCCTTCTCGTATGGTCCAAGGCTCTATTTATAAGTCTTGTGTGATCAGTTTGTTCTCGAAAATGCCGGAACAATTTGTGTTCCTTTGAGAAATAATAGGACCATTAACTTTGTTACATTCCTCTTGCTTTGACTGAGTGGGTCAGAAAATATAGGTAATCGTTGGATTTGCTTTGAATGCGTTTCTGTCCGTTGGATGCGAAGAAAGTGGGGGAAAGTGGCTTTGTGACGTTCGTCACGTCCAAGTGACGATAGTCACTTGGTCATTCTCAATGCGTGACGTTCGGCATGAATCCTTGACGATCGTCAAGGTCTTCTTCATGGTGGGCCACGTGCTCACATGCTTGATGGGCTTTAGGCTGGTTTCTTCTATTTGGGCCTTTTTTCTATTTTTGCACCTTCTTTTCTTCATTTCTTCCAAAGTGTTCAGCTTAATGTATATCTGCAAAAATAGAAAAATACCTGCATAATACCTATAAAATAATTTAATTTAAACTAAAGTATGAGAAATATTTTGTGTATATCAAGCCAGAAATATCACATATTTGTGTGTCATCACATGTCCCCCACGATCTCTCTATTGTCTCACTCAGCGCCCGCAGAGGGGCCTCGGCGCCCGTGGTCTTTGGAAAGTTTCTTCCCGCCCAAAAGGAGTTGGGGGGAATTTCTGTCAAATTATAGCCTGAAGAACTTCTATAAATAGTAGTTTTCATTTCACTTTCCAGTATCCAACTTAGTCTTGCAACGCTAAGCCTATACTCACTCGTAAAAGCAATAATTAACCATATCGGAGGATTATTGCACCATAGTCTTGATTAGGTTGGAGCATCTATTTTATTTACATACTTGTCGCCATTTTACTTTCTAGTTGTACCAAGATTTAAAAACTCCGACTTGGAGCAGGTTTCTATTTAAGTTTTCTATTTTATTCAATCAGTTTGTCTTGCACTTGCATTACTTATTTTATTACCTTGCCTTGCCTTTATTACTATGTTTATTTTGATCAACTTTAAAATGCTTGCTTTTATTTTCATTCCTGGCTAAATATTTTAATATTGGAATGTGTTGTACCCCAAAATTTTCCCTCTCATTTCTCAAGGATTTTCTCACAAAATCTTTTACGACATCAAGTTTGCAGCACTGATACATCAATTTAGGCTTGAATTGGCACAAGGGCAAAATTGTCAATTACAACCCAAAGATTAAATTTCACGAAGACATTCAAGAATATCAAGCTTGATCATTAAAAAGTTGAGAAAGTCAAAAGTCAACCTGAAAAGTCAAGATTTCTAAGACTTAGAAATTTTCTAAGTGTTTTTTATACATGATAATTCCATCACTTCATGCCATTCTTTCACCAAGATGCAAGACAGTTCAAGGGAAACTTTCAACATGAAAGTTGTAGATCTCCATGATATCTACAACATTGCTTTACATAACTTCTCCTAGAAGTGCTTGGATTTTGAGTTATAAGTTCATGAAGTCATGACATTTTCATTTAACACTTAGAGAAATTTTCAACAGATTTTGTTCAGGATTTTATCCCAACTTCTTGGCATTTTTTTCCCATAGTTCCAAGATGATTTTGTCAAAATGGCCAATATGAAAGTTATAGAGGGTGTTTCAAGCTTTCCAAAACATCCAAGAGCATGAATGTATCATATTTGAGCTAGGAGATACAAGGATCTGAAGTTGGACATTCATTCTTGATATACAAGGCAGATTTGTGATGAACACTTGACTAAAATTCCAACCAAAGCTACAAGATCTCTCTTTTCATGCTATGTTCTCTCTAAGTCTATGCATAATCAAGCAATTACACAAACCCTAAGTGTATTACACAGGCATTTGAAGTTTTGTCCAAGTCTTGATACCATTTATGGTTAGAAATGCAAAAAGCAACATTTCCATTTGCATAAAGCTTCACTTTTCCAACCACTCTCTTCTTTCAAAGCTTGAAATCTGTTCCAAAGAGGACAGAAAGATCTCTCAACAGTAGAAGCAATCTAAAAGACCTGCAAAGCATGGCTAAAGTTCCTTAATTCACTCCTTTTTTCATCATGAAGCAACCTGTCTTTATGAATTTCAAAAAAGGCATAACATGTGATTTTCAAAAAGTCTGAGTTTCTCAAGTCTCAAACCTTCTCTATAAATAGAGAGGCCAGTTGCAAGAGAGGGGGTTTTTTGGAAAGGTTAGAAAAAATAGAGAGAGAGAACAAGGAGAAAATCCAGAAGTTATATATGTAAACCCTCAAAAATCTCATTTTCACAAAAGCCATAACAGTCCACAAAACTTCCACTCTTGGGTTTTAAAGTCCAAACCTTTGAACCTCTCATACCTTGCAAGTTCTGCCCAACCATCCAAACATTTCATACCATACAGAGGTTGTTTGGTAACCTTCAACAAAAAGGAAAGTCTAGCAGCTGGTTGGAGCTTCCTTAAGGTTCATACAACATCTTGAAGGATATTTGGTTTCAAAACCTAAAGTGCAGTCTTAAGGTATGTCATCTTTACCTTGCCTTTTCCATAACATCAACTTTTCTGTTTATAGGATGTAGCAATCACTGTTTTGAAGTTAATCATTTATTTTTTGTTCATGTTATTCATTCATATGTTAAAAAAATAACTGATGTATGCAAAGAATGGTGTTTAAGGCAGAAAAATGCAGGATGTATCGACACATATCCACATGTGTCAACCCATCTTAGTGAAAATACAGGGTATGAGTCGACACATGACCCTCATGCATCGACCCATACTGAGTTCAGGTCACAAAACAGAAACTGGAAAGGACTATGAGTCGACACATACACATTTCGCGTCGATGCAAAAAGATGTATGAGTCGACACATCCCATTATGTGTCGACGCATACTGAACAGATTTCACTTAACAGAAGCTGGAAAAGCCTATGAGTTGATACATACGCGTTTCGCATCAATACAAGAATATGCATGAGTCGACACATCCCATTATGTGTCGACCCATACTGAACTGATTTGGTTCTACAGGAGCAGGAGAAGCTATGTGTCGATGCATAGCAGCATGGGTCGACACATAGCAGTTCAAAAGTGCATTTTTCCTTTATTCTACACTATTTTCACATTCTTTTCATTATCATTCGATATGGTTGTAATATTTTAGTTTCTACTTCATCCCCATTTGTTAAATTATATCCCCATCCCCCTAAAGTGATGTAATAGCTTAGATTTTACTTTCTGCCTTTTACTTGCTTTTCATATATTGCTAGTAAATCAGTGTGTATGGCAAGATAAAAACAACAAAATAGGCCACCCTAATCAAAGAATTAATGCATGCAAATCAAACACATTATTCACACATGCACCTCTAGGGTAATCTCACTTGTTGCCTATCGGAAAATAGTCATGTCCCTCGAGCATGGGCGTTTTAGCAATGACCCTCGATAAAAAGATCGTAGTCCCTCGATGACCCTTGATATTGCCTTCGGTAAACGATCTAGTCCCTAAAACGACATTGCTAAAACGTCCCATATGTTGCCTTCTATGACTATACAAACGTCCCAACGCCCAGCCCTTCACATCCAACGATGGGTCTTCTTACCAAATCAATGGTAAGATAGCAACATCTAAAGGAGGAGGAAAAGCACGTTTAAGACCTTTCGAGTAGGTAGATTCGCTCTTAGTTACTCGCTTGCTCATAACAAAAACATTTTTATCCACACTCTCACTTTTGAACTATGTTCGAAACAAACACTTTGTAGGCGTTCTTATAGAAACGAGAACCATTACGAAGTTCCATTTTCAAAATACTTTCAAAAATCACCACCACAAGCACACATTCAAACAAAAGCAAGTGATCTAGCAAGTAACTAAGAGCCCATGGAAAACCATGGATGAAAAGGGTGTTATCACCTTCCCTTTTCATAATCTACCCCCCGAACTCAAGAAAACATCTCAAAGGTCTTTCCTGTGCTTTTTCACCTTTCCTTTTGGATAAAAGAAAAGTCGGTGGCGACTCTTTCTAAACCGCAACATTTGCGATAAAACGCAAAACCTCAAGTTAGTTCTCCCACCGTATCACAGAATGTAAGGATCATTGTCATGATAGCATTTCAACACCGTATCAATAGAAACACTTTAGGGTCTGTTTTAACTTTTAACACAAGTTTTCCGTACTTATTATTTTTGGATAAGATCGAAAGTCGTCCATTTCAAAGAATAAACTTGGTTAGTTTTTAACCGTTCAAAAAGGGCGAAAGTGTTTTGACTGGTTAATTAGGGATCTTTGAAACTTTTAGAAAATTATTTTGAAATTATTTTCGGATGCGTTTATAGGTTTACAATGTGATCCTCGAGCGAAAGCCAAGAATCTCTTTATGTCAATCATTCAGAGTTGAAACCACATTTTTACTAAGTTAAGAAACTAATTTCTTAAAAATAGGGTTCCTGCTTTAACGCTTGAAGCTTCCTTTTATAAGTGACAATAGAAGGATTTGATTAGAGAGTAAAATTGGTTCTTAGTTAGCGAAAGCGACAAGTTCCCATCAAATTTTTCCTTTACAGGAGTGAAAAATATTGCCCCATGAGTAGTTCTATAAAAATTTAAATGTTATTTGACCAATGTGATTTACACTTTAGCCAGTCTTTTGTCTGAATTTACTTTATCTATTTATTTCCTTTGCATTATACTCCCTCAATTGAATTGATTCGCCTTAGATAAGAAACTTAATAATAGAGTTGATGGATTGACGATTGGTCTTTGTGGTTCGACAATCCTTTATATTTCTTTGATAAACTGTGCACTTGCAGTTAGATTTTGGACTCTATAAACAGACCGATCAAAACACCATTGTAACTGTCTGGTTTGGAAAAAATAGAAGCAATGGAAAAATAAACATGATCCCTCCAATAAGATGGAATATCCTTTTGAGACTTCCTAATAACTTTTTGCGATTTCTTGTTCATAATGTACTAACTCTGCAGCTACATGAAATGAAATACAGAAGGAGGAAATAATGAAGTTGTCAAACTAGAAAAGAAACTCAGGGAAAGAGAAAATATATTTTTTCTCCTAAAAGAAAATTAAGTTTTTGAAGTGAAAAAGACTTTACTAGACACGTCTAAATCTTTCACACATAAAACACTCAAGAATTTTGGTTCCCAAGAACCGTCATGATGATATCTACAAAAAGAAATTTTAAGTTTGGTGCATTAAATGCATGGTTCCTTAAAGAGTTGAAACGACCCTCTTTCACCCTTCTCAAAATAAACAGGGAATGGTCAGCATCAGAGGTCGTAATATCAAAGCCATGGCCTACTTATGCCTCAACAAAGGCTTGGGGGGAAGCTGCTCTGGGTCGAACATAAAGACCCCAAAAGAATAAGCCGGCCATACTGATCTGGCCTACAATCTGTTAAAGTTCCTCTCCTTCCAAAACCTTCTTACTCGGCAAAGATAACTACCTTTGTGATCCCAAGAGATCTCAACCATAAAACACATCCAAGGACTAACCACAAAGGATGACGAGCAAATATCTAGTTTGTTATTTTCTTATATAAATATATATATATATATATATATATATATATATATATATATATATATATATATATATATATATATATATATATATATATATATATATATATATATATATATATATATATATATATATATATATATATATATATATATATATATATATATATATATATATATATATATATATATTATGCACCAAATTGAAATAAAAAGTTTCAAATACAATTTTATTTAACTTTTCTTCTCCATATATTAATTTGAGTATTGGAGTGCTAATCTTTCAAATACTTCTATTTCACCGCATCGGAAGCTGTGATCCACACTCATCTTCGATCAACTTCTCATTTTTTTTCTAGAACGAAACAATAGAATTGAAAAATATATACATAATTTCAATAGAAATAAATCATTCACATGACTTGATATCTGTATACTTAGAATATACTTAGAATGAACTAAACACATCAGTTCCTCCACAAAATCTAAAATATTGAATACATAAGTTTTCTTTTGCAGCAAATATGGTTAGAAGTTTAAAAATATTACTTTTACAAACTAAAATGACTAATTTATAATATATAAACTAATTTGATAAAAAAATCAAATAACTTTATAGTGAACAAGTGAGATTACATCATACATAAGTTAGTTTCTACAATTATTAGTGAATAATATAGCTTAGTCTTATAACTATAATTTTGCCAATCTGTGATTGGTTAATATTGTGATAACTATAAACTATTATCTTAGATTAAGTTTGTTAGGTGTTAAGTTTACAAACAGCTATGTTAATATTTATCACATATATAACTCTTTGTATGGTTAAACGTGAATTAACATTATGAATAAAATCTTTTGGCTTTCTCTCTTCTCTTCCCCGCACTTGTCAATGCCATCATAGCGTGAAATGGAATATGATATTCATCTCTAACATGGTATCATTTGCGGTAATGATCTTTCGCGCTTCCCTCTGAATTATCCATCAACTCCCTAACATCTTCATCTTCATCTCTCTAAAGCTCAAGGTTCATTAATGGAGTCCGGTGAAAATCAAGAATCGGTGATTAAAGCACTACTCAAACTTAAGATATCGCCACAGTCTTGCCGCCTTCCAAAGCTTACAATTTCTTCAGACCTAACCTCTCGGTCAAGCTTCAAGAAAAAAACTATTTGCTCTGGAATCAACAGGTTGAAGGTGTTACTCTTACTCAGAAGATGCACAAACATGTGGTTAATCCAAAAAATTTGATAAATTTTAAGACCTCTCAAGATCGTCTTACAGGTACGATTTCTAAAGAATATGAAGCTTGGATCATTCAAGATCAAGTTGTTTTCATCTGGATGCTATCAACAATTTCATAATCCATTCTCCTTAGGGTTCTTGCATGCAAACACACCTTTGAAGTTTGGAATAAGATTCATTAATACTTTAATGCTCAAATGAAGTCCAGAGTGTGTCAATTGCGTGCGGAGCTTAAATCAACAAAGAAAGGCAACATAACAATCACTGAGTCGTTTTACGCATCAAAGCTATTGTTAATTCTCTGCTCGCAGTTGGGGATTCCATTACAGAATAGGACTAGATTGACTTTATACTTGAAGGATTTCTAGAAGAATAAAATCCTTTTGTGATGCTGATGTATGGGAGTCCTGTTAATCTCAATCTCTATGATGTTGAAGTGCTTGTGTATGTGCAAGAAGCACAATTAGGCAATTTTTTACATGAATAGGTTGCTGCTACAATAGAATCAAATATTTCTCATACAAATCAAGAAGGTCATGGCTATAGAGGAGCTTTCTCAGACAATCGAGGAAGAGATAATAGGTTTACTCATGGCGGAGGTCGTCGTAAAGGAAGACAATCCACTAGTAATTGTCCTACATGCCAGCTTTGTGGCAAGTATGAACATGTTGTTGCAACTTGTTAGCATCATTTTGATGAGAACTTTGCATCCTCAGATACCTCCAATACTCAGTCTAATTCTACAAACAGTACTACTATCAACCAGGAAGCTACTTAAGACACAACTCAAAGTAGTCAAGCAATGGCTATGATGGCTACAAGAAAGATTGCAGTTGCTTATACTCAAGAGTATTCTCTGCTAGCAGAACTTAAATATCAATCCTGATTTGCTGACACAGGTGCTACCTATAACCTCAGTCATTATGATTCGCTCTTACAAAATAAGAAGTACTATATAAGGTCTAATAGAGTTTATCTAGGAAATGGCCAAACCCTTACCATACTGTAACTCGGTGGGAGAACTGACTTGGTTGTTTTGCATTTGATCGTAATTTTTGCGGATAGCAAGAGTCGTTCCCGACTTTTCTTTTATCCAAAAAGGAAAGATTGAAAAGAACAGGAAAGACCTTTCGAGATTATTTCTTGAATTCGGGGGGTAGGTTATGAAATGGGAAGGTGTTAGCACCCTTTTCATCCATCGTTATCTACGAGATCTTAGTTGCTTGCTAGATCACTTGCTTTTTGTTTGAAAATATGTTTGTGATGTGGGTTTTGAAAGTATTTTGAAAAAGGAATGTTTTTGTAATGGTTCTCTTCTCTATAAGAACGGGTACAAATTGTTTTGTCTTTTAAAAAATGTTTAAAATTGAAGTATTCGTGTATAAAATGATTTTGTTGTGAGCAAGCGAGCAACTAAGGGAAACCTACCTACTCAAAAAGTCTTAAACTTTATTTTCCTCCTCCTTTAGATGTTGTTATCTTACCATTTTTTTGGTAAGAAACCCCATCGTTGGATGTGAAGGGACGAGTGTGGGACGTTTGTATAGTCATAGAAGGCAACCTATAGGACGTTTTAGGAATTTCGTTTAGGGACTAGATTGTTTACCGAAGGCAACATTGAGGGTCATCAAAGGACTAGATCTTTTATCGAGGGTATTTGCAAAAACACTCATATTCGAGGGACATGACTATTTTCCGAAAGGCAACAAAGTGAAATTGCCCTAGAGGTGCTAGTATGCTAGTGTGCTTGATTTACATGCATTTAGTCTTTGATTAGAGTTATCTATTTGTTGATTTTATCTTGCCATACATCCTAATTACTAACAATATGAAAGCAAATAAAATGCGGAAAATAAATCCTAAACTATTACATCATTTCAGGAATAGGGGGTACATATTTATAAATGGGGATTTACAAGAATTTAAATCCTAATTATCTATTACAACCATATTGAATTGTATCATACAAGAAAAGGATTTGTTTTTAAAATGGTTTTTTGTCTTAATAAATAAAAATGAAAATAATTAATTAATAAAAAGAAAATATTTTTTATGTCTTGTTATATTATTAAAAAAAGTATTAATGCTGAAAGTAATAATAATAAAAAAGAAAAGGAAAGATAACAAGAATAGGATCAGCACGTTGCTGAAAAACAAAAATAAGAGGGATCAAAAGTTCTGATGCCAGGCCCGCTGTAGTTCAGAGGGAACCAGAAGTTATGGGTTGCTGCGCGCCGAAGTCCTGAAATAAACGTTAGAGGAAAACAATAGTTATGGGTTATTGTGCGCTGAAGTTCTTAGTGTTAAAATAGTGAGAAAAATCCTAAAAGTTCTGTGTGAGTTAAAACAGTAAGAAAGCCTATAAATTTTGTGTGTGTTAAAACAGTAAAAAAGCCTAGAAGTTATGTGTGTGTTAAAACAGTAAGAAAGCCTAGAAGTTCTGGTATATTGCAACAGTGAGAAAAAAAATCAAAAGTGTTGATGCTATGCTAAAACAGTGAGAAAAAATCTAGAAGTTTTGATGTTGTGTTAACAGTGAGAAAAAATCTAGAAGTTCTGATGCTATGCTAAAACAGTGAGAAAAAAACCTAGAAGTTCTGATGTTGTGCTGAAACAGTGAGAAAAAATCTAGAAGTTCTGATGTTGTGCTGAAACAGTGAGAAAAAAATTTAGAAATTCTAATATTGTGTCAAATAAGTGGGAAAGAAAACTAATAAGTTTTGTTTTACATTTCACCTCCTTCTTCATATTAGCTAGAGCATCTGCAACTTATTCAGTTCTTAACAATAACAAAACAGGAAGATAAAAACACGACAATTTATAGAAGTTCTAATCCTAATTCTGAGACTAGTTTTCTTCAAGAAGTTCTGATCCACAGTTTTTCTACTTAGGCAATGATATGGACAGTACCAACGCTATGATATTTACATATTTGATGATGTTCTGAATGAAAGATTCAAAGTCAGAATGTATTACCTTAAATCTGAAGCATGTGTTTGGGACCTGAGCTGCTGCCTCTGAATGTTCTAGGGTCAGCAAGAAATGAAACAAAAAATGTTGTATTCTTTGATTCAAAGGGAAGAACAAAAATATTGTTTTGAGAATTCTGGGGTTTGAGAATGTTTGAATATTTTCTTTTCTCTCTTTTTTTTGTTTGATCACTCTCTCCTCCCAAAAGCCAGCCCTTTGAATGTGTGATGAAACAACTTATTTATAGGTGAGCATGTTGTGGTTTTGGGGGGAAAACAAATTGCATTTAAACATTTTTGGCATATTGTTCCATTTCTTTTTAAACACAGCTTTTATGTGCTAATTTGGTGCAAATATGGGGTTTGAGAAAGTGCAGGCGTGGACTGGATCAGCAACAATTTGGAGTGTTATAGCAGCTGGATGCAGGACTGTGCCATAGCAGTGCAACAGACTGCTCAAACGAGGTTTTGGGGCTTTGTGATATTCTGATCGAAGAAGACCAGAATGAAACTCGAAGGGTGATGTTCTGATCGAAGCGTAAAACATAGTCTCCATATGCTGAAAAGTCATGTTCTGATCGAAGAACACAATTTCCTTATGTTCTGATTGAAGAGTCGTGTTCTGAACCGTCTTTGCAAATTTTGGTTGCACTGCCGTGAGATCTGGCCCAGAAGTTCTGAAATTGTCATATTTTCTCAATACTTAGAAAATTTTCCAAGTGTTTAGAAATTTGACTTTTTCAAAGTAATTTCTGATTTTTGATTTCTTGATGAACCAATTTTATGTCTTGACGAAATATGATTGTCGAAACTTGATTTTTAATCAAAAATTGAAAGTTTGACTTTTCGGTGTGCTTTTGACCATTTTGCCCTTGTGAATGACTTTCTTGGAAAATTATACTGCGAGACTTGAAACTTGATAAAAGCAAACTTGAGGGTCCAGGATGATCCTTTGAGAAATGAGAGGGAAAATTTTGGGGTACAACAGCTGCCCCTATTCAATCGTCTTAAACCTGAAGAGTTAGATTGGCGAATTTTCCATTCGTGATTTGAAGGTGGAAGATGATTGAACACTAGAGTGCCTAGAAATTTGCACTCTAATGATTTTGAGGTTGAGGTGTAAGGAATGGGCTTAAAGATTCCATTTGGAGAAATGATGGTGAGTTAACGGAGATGGGCTTATAGATGCCATCCGAAAGTGATTGTTGATAGAAATCAGACTAAGTTTAAGCTTGACTTCAGCTGGGGCAGGAATCAGAATAAACCTTAGGTCGATTTAAAACTGAATCTAGCAGAAATCTTGAATAATCTTTAACTGGGAAGAATCAGGATAAATCTTTGGTGCGATTTGTCTGAACCATAGAAAGCGTCTATTTGGAAAGAATCAGGATAAACTGTTGAGAGGTTTAAACTGAACCAAAAGAGGTCTTGGGTATTTTTTAATTGGGGAGAATCAGAATAAATATTAGAGCGATTTATCTGAGCTAGAGAAAGTGTCTACTGGGGAAGAATCAGGATAAACCGTTAAGAGATTTATACTGAACCAGCAGGGGTCTGGAAAATAATCAGAATAACTCTTAGAGCGACTTATCTGAACCAGAGAAGATGTCTGCGGGACAGAATTAGGATAAACCGTTGAGAGATTTAAACTAAACCAATAGGGGTCTGGAAAAGAATCAAAATAAATCTTGGAGCGACTTATCTGAACCACATAAGATGTCTGCCGGAAAGAATCGGGATAAACTGTTGAGAGATTTAAACTGAACCAGCAAGGGTCTGGAAAAGAATCAGAATAAATCTTGGAGCGACTTATCTGAACCAGAGAAGATGTTTGCGGGAAAGAATCAGGATAAACCGTTGAGAGATTTAAACTAAACCAGCAGAAATCCTAAGGAAGTAATTGTCATGTAGATAGTCACACCGTCCTATTTCGAGAATTGATCTACAATTGATTTGTTCATGGATATTTGCCTTGTCTTGTTGAAAATTTGATGATAATTTTCTGTTGATTGATCTTTCCTGAAAAAGGTAAAGAGTTAGTTGTATGTAATGCCATGATGTATGTAATGCATAGTGCCATGAGATTGCAATATATGCATTTTTGTCATTGATGTTTATGATGTATGGATGCGATGTATGCGCATGTAAGCTATTCTGCTGCAGTGTTGTTGGACTGGGGAAAATAAATCCTTGACTGCTGATGGGACTGTGGAGGGTAAGCCTTTATACTTTGTTAAAGTTGAAGTGTTGATGGATGGGTTTCCAAAATCAGAGAAATAAACTCTGTTGGGGAAGAGAAATATTGTGCATTGCCTGTGGGCTTTATGAAATCCTATTGGGAAGTCCTAAGAAGTTGGGTGACTTTTGCTTGGGAATTTTTGGGGTGGTAACTGGAAGTTTTGCTCCGTCGGAAATATGAAAGAAAAATACCCTTCATCCTGGAGATATGACCAAGATCCTGTAGTGGGATGTTCTTGCTTCTGCTCTGCTTTTAGAGAAAGTATTTGCGAGGATTTTGTGGAATGGCCTATAGATGTTGTCCTGTTTCTTAAAACCACTAGTAATTGTCTTTCTGTTTTGCTTTCCCTTTTTATGCGTTCATTTATAAACAGTAATTACGTTCAAATGCATATGTTCAAAAAAATAAACAATGGACGTTTTTTGCAAACAAAAACAGGAATAATAAAAGAAAAACAGGTAATTTTGCACTTTTAAAGGAATATCTTTGTATTATTTTGAATAGGTGTTTTGTACAAAGAGATGAACATCCTAATAAGAGGATGTCATCGTAAGAATGAAAATTGATACAAAGAAAAGACAACTATGTAAAATGATCCCATGGGGTTCCCATTCTTCTATAGCCTTCATGTCTCTGAGCGTCTCATCCACTTGTTGCTTTGTCCGAAGCTGACTGGGTTGATTAGAACCGTTTGAGTTTGCTGATTAATGCTTGAAGATTGGCTGCGAGGTGATCCGAAGGGACATAGTCCGACGCTTTAAATCCCTAACTTTTACCTGGACCTCCCTTTCGGGTTTTCAGTCCACCGGGATACCCTTTTTTGCCCAAGCCGCCCTTTCAGGTTTTCAGCTTGTCGGGTGTACAAATTATTTTGTATTTTATCCCTAAATTTTGCCCGAATCCTTTTGGTTCGCCGGGATGCCCTAATTTTTGCCTAGGACAGTCGACCTAGCGGGTTTTTGTTCATGCGTAGTATCTTTTAACTATATCTGCGTTTACAGGATGCAGAAGGTCGTCGCCATCCATAGTGGTTAAGATCATTTCTCCACCAGAAAATATGTTTTTAATCACAAATGTTTCTTCGTATGTAGGAGTCCATTTTCCCTGGGATCACCTTGTGGTAGTATGATACGCTTGATTACCAACTCACCAACCCGATATACCTGACGTCTGACCTTCTTGTTAAAAGCTTTTATCACACGTTTTTGGTATATCTGACCATGGCAGACAGCTGTAAGCCTCTTCTCATCAATCAAGTTTGACTGGTCAAGTCGATTTTGAATCCATTCATCTTCATTCAACCCTACATCCCTTATGATTCTCAGTGAAGGTATCTGGACTTCAATTGGAAGGACAACTTCCATGCCGTATACCAAAGAGAAAGGAGTTACCCCTGTTGATGTGTGCGCCGTGGTACAGTAACCGTGAAGAGAAAATGGTAACATCTCATGCCAGTCCTTATAGGTTACTGTCATTTTTTGTATGATCTTCTTGATGTTCTTATTAGCGGCTTCTGCAGCGCCATTCATCTTCGGATGGTAAGGGAAAGAGTTATGATGTTGAATCTTGAATTATGCGTATAGTGCAGTGGTCATAGTATTATTGAAATTGGTACCATTATATGTAATGATTCTCTCTGGAATACCATACCGACATATAAGATTCTGTTTGATGAATCGGGCCACAACGTTCTTGGTAACTGAAGCGAATGAAGTTGCCTCAACCCTTTTCGTGAAGTAATCAATGGAAAGCAAGATGAAGCGGTGCCCATTAAAAGTTATTGGTTTGATCTTTCCAATCATGTCAATGCCCCACATCCGGAATGGCCAAGGAACAGTCAGGATGTTTAGAGGAACTGGAGGCACATGTACTTTGTCAGCATATATCTGACACTTATGATAGGTTCGTGAATGTTGATGACAATCTGCTTCCATGGTGGACCAATAGTATCCTGCCCGTAGGATCTTTTTAGCCATCGTGTGCCCACTAGAATGGGTGCCAAAGGTGCCTTCGTGTAAATCAGCCATGATCTTTTCTGCCTCACTCTTGTCTATGCACCGAAGCAAGGTAGAGTCGTGGATACGCTTGTAGAGAATCCCATTACTGAGGAAGAACTTAGCAGAGAATCTTCTCAGGAATTTTTTGTCATTGTCTGAAGCTCCCTCCGGATATTCTTGGGCCTCGAGATATCTCTTAATTTCATGGAACCAAGGTTTGTCCACTACTTCTTCAATATCAATCTCGTGACAGTAAGCTGGTTCGTCCATCCTCTCTATGGTGATCTGAGGAGCCTCAATATCCCACTTGATTTTGATTATGGACAATATTGTGGCTAGCGCGTCTGCTAGTTGATTTTCCTCTCGTGGAAAATGCTCGAAGGTAATTTCCTCAAAATATGGGATTAATGTCAACACATGTTCTTTGAAAGGGATGATATTAGGATTCTTTGTGTCCCATTCTCCTTTGATCTGACTGATGACTAAAGCTAAATCTCCAAATACACTTAAGGACTTGATTCCTAAATCTATGGCAGCTTTGAGACCCATAATACACGCTTCATATTCTGCCATATTATTGGTACAGTTGAAACACAACCTAGCAGTGAAGGGGGTATGACAACCTTCAGGGGATATGATTACAGTTCCTATGCCGTTGTCGAATGAGTTGGAAGCTCCGTCAAAAACCATGTTCCATTGGGATCCTTTTTCAGGTCTGTCATATGGTCTGAGTTTTTCACAATTGTTTACCAACATGATGTCTTCGTCTGGGAATTCGAATTTCATGGACTGATAGTCATCCACAGCCTGATGAGCAAGGTGATCGGCTAGAACACTTCCCTCTATTGCTTTTTGGATAGTGTATTGAATGTCATATTCAGTCAGGATCATCTGCCATCTTGCTATTCTTCCCGAGAGGGCGGGTTTCTCGAATATGTATTTAATTAGATCCATCTTGAATATCAATAAGGTAGTGTGAGTCAGCATATACTGTCTAAGCCGGCAAGCAGCCCATTCCAGAGCATAGCAAGTTTTCCCGAGCAGTGAATATCTGGCTTCATAGTCGGTAACTTTTTTCCCAGGTAGTATATTGCATGCTCTTTTCGGCCAGAATCGTCATGCTGCCCCATCACACACCCCATTGAATTTTTTAAAACTATTAGATACATGATCAAAGGTCTTCCCTCAAATTGCAACATCAAAATGGGAGGCTCTTGAAGGTACTCTTTGATTGTATCGAAGGCAGTCTGGCAGTCGTCGTTACATTCCACCACTTGATCTTTCTTCAATAATTTGAAGATTGGTTCACAAGTAGCAGTTAGATGGGAAATGAACCGGGCGATGTAGTTTAGCTGTCCTAAGAATCCCCTAACTTCCTTCTCAGTGCGAGGAGATGGAATTTCTTGTATTTCTTTTACCTTTGCAGGGTCCACTTCGATACCTTTTCCCATGACAACAAAGCCTAAGAGTTTACCGGACCTCACTCCAAAAGTGCATTTATTCGGATTCAGCCTTAGTTTGTATCTCTTCAGTTTTTCAAACAGTTTCTACAAATGGTCCAGATGTTCCTCTTCAGTCTGAGATTTGGCTATCATGTCGTCCATGTAGACCTCTATCTCATGATGGATCATGTCGTGAAACAGATCTACCATGGCACACTGATAAGTTGCCCCAGCGTTCTTCAACCCGAATGGACTAACTTTGTAGCAGACATGCCCCACTGTGTGACAGAGGTCATTTTCTCTATATCCTCAGGTGCCATTTCGGTCTGGTTGTATCCGGAGAAACCATCCATGAAGAAAAATACTTTATGATGTGCGGTGTTGTCAACCATAATATCGATGTGGGGAAGCGGGAAGTCATCCTTGGGGCTTTCCCTATTCAAGTCTCTGTAGTCCATGAACTTACGTACCTTACTGTCCTTTTTAGGAACTGGAACAACATTGGCGACCCATTATGGATAAGAGGTGGCAGCTAAGAATCTGACGTTGAACTGCTTCATGACTTCAGTCTTGATTTTCTCTGACATTTCTGGCCGCATGCGATAGACCTTTTGTTTTATCGGAGGGCAGTCTTCTTTTGTCTGTAGACGATGGACTACGATGTCAGTGTCGAGTCCTGGCATGTCTTTGTATGACAAGGCAAAGACCTCAACATAGTCATGTAGTAACTGAGTTAAACTCTTCTTGACATTAGGCTCCAGGTTGGCACCTATCTTGACCTCTTTCTTGTCTTCTTCAGTACCTAAGTTAACTTTTTCCACTGGCTCTTCATGGGGTTGTATGGTCCTTTCTTCCTATTGCAATAACTTGGCTAGTTCCCCTGGTACCTCACAATCTTCCTCACCTTCATCTTCGGCTTGGTAGATCAGATTTTCAAAGTCATGATAGGCCATAGAAAAATCGTTACCCATGGGATCCTGGGTGGATGTGGATCTGCATTTTGATATGTGAGTGTGTGTAAGAGCATAGCTATCTTTGAAAAATAAAATAAAAAGTAGAAAAATAAGAATAAAGAGCGTAAAATTTGCATGCAAAAACGTCCATGATTTATTGATGACATATGAAGATGAAACAGCAACCCTCACAAATGGATTTTTGTGCCTCGGGTAAGACATAAGGTTTTAAAGTCTAAATTTTTTAATTATTACAAGCCTGACAAGAAAATTAAAAGACAATTACTCTTGAATAAAAGTAATATGGAAAAATTCTTTGGCTTCCCAATTGTTGAGTCCTCCGCTAATGGTTGGAAAAATCCACTCATCCATGTCACAGCTGCCATCATTGTCTTCCACTACATTTACTCCCTGATTGCTTATACGTAAAGGTGGTCCCCCGATGCGAGTTCGTCGAACAGATCTTTGTGCTTCCGAAGTAAAACCCAAACCAAATTTGTTAGATTTGTAGGGAATATCTGGAAGTTGACCCCAGATAGTGCATCCACCTTCCTCAATCACTTCTCTAGCATCCTTCAGAGAGGCCATTTTCAATGGAGGTATGGTAACTTTTGGAGTCTTGGTAGTAGTTTTGGCTGCTGCAATTTTTTGTGGGACCTCCTCGAAGTTCTGACATGGGGTCTCAATGAAATCACCATCCATTTCAACGTACCTGAAAGAGTTCAGGTGGCTAACCATATATTCCTCCTCCCCATGGACAGTGATGATTTTTCCCTTGATTGGGTACTTTAACATCTGATGTAATGTAGAGGTAACGACACCAGCGCCATGAATCGAAGTTTGGCCTAAAAGACAAGAATAGGAAGGGCGGATATCCATCACATAGAAAGTTGAATCAAAAGTCTAAGTTCCAACTTTTATAGGGATGTAAACTTCTCCGTGCATTGTCCTCTTAGAACCATCAAAGGCCCTCACCACAATATTTCTAGGCTTTAAATTGAGTCCCTCGCAATCTAGCCGGTCAAGCGCATTTTTAGGCAAGACATTCAGCGATGAGCCTGTATCCCCCAGGACGTGGGATAGCGTAGTGCCCCTACACTCAATGGAGACGTTCAAGGCATCATTGTGTTTCCTTCCTTTGTGAGTCAAGTCGGCGTTAGAAAAGCCCAATCTGTTACCAGCAGTTAGACTGGCCACACAATTCTCAAATTGGTCAATGGAAGTCTCTTTGGGCATGTGTACGGTCTTTAGAAACTTTACCAAGGCTTTGGCATGGGCCTCAGAACACAAAAGTAAGGCCAACATTGATACTTTCAAGGGGGTTTTCCCCAACTGTTCCACGACGTTGTAATCACTTTTCGTGATTATTTTTAGTATCTCTTCTATCTCCTTTCTAGCAACTTCAGGAATAACCTCTGGATGCACTTCAGTCTGGACAGGCTCAGATAACACCTCCTTGCCCCATGTCTTGGTCGCAGGGATAACAGTAGGATTGTCAACAAGAGTATCACTGGGAATGTCGGTAGGAGCGGTAGCGGGAATAATTACAGGAGTAGAAATGGTCTTTGGAGAGATCTCGGGTGAGAAGATTCTTCCACTTCTTATTATCTTACTAGTCCCTACGATATTGACGGTGTCGGGATCAGTGTCTTTCTAAATTTTGTCTTGGATAGCCAACAGATCTTGCTTGACGCCATAGTAATAGACGTCAACACCATATTACCAGGGAACAACTTTATCCGAAGAATATGGTATTGGAATTGGCATGGTGATGATTAGGGGAGCAGACTTCGGAACAGATGTAATCCTGACGGGTTTGGTGGAGACCATGGGAGGATTATCGGAAATGGTGATTATTGAGACATCTTCACTGGAATTTCTGGTGAGAGGAACTTTTTCAAACATGATTTCTTTGTTAGGCATCAGGCGTTGGACGCCCATCTTCAGTAACAAACAGTCGTTTGGTAGAGATATGCACAAGTGGAAACTTTCATCACAACCCGGGAACAGACCGGCTTGCAATAGATTCTGTTTTGTAGTCAAAAAAGGAGTAGTTAAGTCATTCACAGAGGAAATAAAACAATCACCATCAATAGTGTTGACACCTTGACTGTGTTTGGGCATTGGCGTCGTTATCACATTAGGTGTTTCTGGGGGATCAAACTCAATTTCTTTTGCCTCGATAAGGTCTTGTACCTTATTCTTCAAGGCCCAAAAATTGTTTGTATCATGCGCCGGTGTTGTACCCCAAAATTTGCCCTCTCATTCTTCAGGAAATCATCCTGGATTCTCAGAGTCTCTCTGAAACAAATCCAAGTCTTGAATTATCATTTCTTCCCAAGCAAACCATTTACAAGAGCAAAATGATCACACAAGCTCTGAAGGCAACGCTTTTACCTTGAAAAAAATTAAATTCTAAACATTTGGAATTTTTTTTCTCTAAAAAATGGGTGTTTAAGAAGAAAATAGCACTTCAGAACTTCTGGACCAACCTCAAGACAAAAATGGTCAGAAGTTGCAAGCTTGGCTCAACGCAGTCAGAAGTTGGCTCTTCAGCAGCTACATCAACTCAGTCAGAAGTTGCAAACGTGGTTCAATACGTAAGCCTCAAACAGAACATGGCTCCTTCAGCAGTTACGCAAGTTCAGCCAGAGTTTGCTAGAGGAATGCAAAGGAAGCAAAGAAGTCTGAAGGCTCCTTCAGAACATGCTGGAATCAGAAGATGAAAGGGTCAGAAGAGTGGGTGTTACACTGACACAGAATCTCTAAGCCCAGGATTTCCATAAGCAAATCCAAGGAACGTGTTAGAAAGTCAGGAGAACCCCCAGAATTTGCTGAGACAGCAAGAGGCCAAGATCAGAGCTTGGTTCACGTTGTTTTTGGTAAAACAGAACTGTTGGTTCAGGTTTTTCTCCTATTACCAGAATTTTGGTGTTGATAAGTCTCATCACCATTTAATGCTCATTAATTCTCCCAACCACTCCTGAACATTCATCCAAGAGGTCTCTTCACGTGTGGCTTGGTAAACACCTTTCTGCAGGCTTAGGAATGGGTCTACGCGCCACCTTCCACCTATAGAGGTCACTTCTCCTTAATCCTCGCCTGCTGTTCTAGCCTAGGCTGAAAAGCTGTGCATTATCACAACTTTCCATGAACTTCTTTCAAACAAAAAATTTAACCTCTATTGGCGCCTTTAACGTTCAAGAATCCACAAGAGTTTTGCCTATAAATAGAGCACCATTGACCACTAAGAAGAGGCGTCCAAAAAACCAGAAAAATTGCTAGAAGAGAAACAAAAATTTTTAGCAAGAAAATACTGTCAAACTTTGTCAAAAAATCTTAGTGTTTCAAGAGCCTCAAACATAACTTTAAATCTCCTGTCTCAAAACCTTATTTGTACCCAGGTTGCTTCTTGACTAAAGAAGTACGCCCCTACAGCTTCTGACCACATATACTCTCCATCCACCCTTTCAAAAAAGAACCTGTCCAGAACACAATCAGAGCTAAAAGCTAGCTCTCACTCACAAACTTTTCCAACAGCTAGGTAAGCACCTGTTGACCTTCATCACGCTGCTAAGCATCATCAGCTTTGCATGCTCAAATAAACATAATGTAAATATCATGTTGATGTTGTTTGTGTTCTGAGGATTTTCATACCTCAGAATGTTTAAGTAGGAAGTGAATCAGCATAGAACCTGCCTGTGACCTTGTTGGTTCTGTCTCCTAAAACACTTTGACATTTGTTGAATCTGTCCCAAACATGTTTTCTGTTTTATGGAAAAATAACAAAACTGCAGATGTTCTGACTAGCACAGGGAGAAGCCAAGTGCTGACTTTGACGTTAGCATATCTGAAGCCTGTTATGCTGTCAATAATATCAGAACTTCTGAAGATTATTGGATCTCCAGCAGGATCAGAACTTCTGATTTCCCCACTAACAAACTTTTGTCTTGCAGCACATGGGGGTCAGAACTTCTGATCTTCCCACTAACAGTTTTCTGTTTTGCAGGCGCCAGAGTCAGAAGTTCTGACTCATACATTTTAACCAAAAGGTTGATAATCTGGCAGCAGGCCTGAGTCAGAACTTCTGATGGCCTCTCAGCAGCGCGCTGGCTCTCTCTCTCTCTCTCTCTTTCTCTCTATCTTGATTTTGTTATTTTCTTTTCTTATCTATTTTTCTCATTGAACCACCCCATGTACAAATATGTATCCCCACCCCCCTAATTACTGTAATAGCGTAGGATTTTATATTTCTGCTTTTTATCGCTTTCAAATATAAATGCTAGTAATTAGGATGTGTATGGCAAGATAAAATCAATGAAATAGAAAATCCTAATTCAAAGATAAACTCTTGCATTCAACAAAACACACTTGCACACTTACACCCCTAGGGTTACACCCACTTGTTGCCTTCAAAAATGGGCCATGTTTGCATGTCAAGTATTTTGGCAAAACAAAACAAAAATAAACAAAATGATCATAGTCCCACGATGACGCTATTGGAGTTGCCTAAACAAAATGATCATAGTCCCTCAAGAAAAATGCCAAAATACTTGACACTATTGCATTCATGGTCTATACGATGACCCGCGTCCGTCCCATTAACATCCTAACACAAGGTTGTTCACCAAATATAATGGTGAAACAACACTGTTAAAAGGGTTAAAACATAAGAAAGATCTTTGAGAAATTTAGGGTAGATAGCTCTTGGTTACTTGACCAAACTTGCAAAAACGATCCTTGCCATTTTTCAAAACACACTTCACAAACACAATTTCCAAACAACTTTCAAAAACATTGAAACATCTTTTCAAAAAGACAAACACCCTTGTAAAACATTCAAACAAGAATTATTACAATGGTTGCCTAGACAAGGCATCTTTTTTTAAAAATTTTCAAAACCACACACAACGCACCATTTCAAACAATTGAAAAGCAAAGGCAAGTGATCTAAGCAAGTAACTAAGAGCCCATGGATAACCATGGATAGAAAGGGTGCTAATACCTTCCCTTTCTATAATCTACTCCCCGAACCCAAGAAAACATCTCAAAGGTTTTTCCTGTGCTTTTTAACCTTTCCTTAGGATAAAATAAAAAGTCGGTGGCACTCTTGCTCAACCGAAACATTTTGCGAATAAAAAACGCAAAATCCCAAGTCAGTTCTCCCACCGTATCACAGAACTGGCGACTCTGCTGGGGAAATGTTAAAAGTGGGGTAAACTTAGGGCTTAGATCACCTTTTGCATGACTAATTGTTTGCTTTGATTGCTTTACATTTTGGTTCTCTTGTTTGGGCTTGAAATCCTACACCCGGATTTGGGGAAACATTCATAGATAGCAATACGTTGTGGAAACTGTGCGGGGTATACCGACACAGTTGAAGCAATAGCTATATTAGTGCGACATATTTGTGAGTACCGGTAACCCTTAAGTTCAATCAAGGAGAGTACGGGGCCGCTGAGTGATGTCACCAATCACTAATGACCTAGAACCTTACTTGACCATCTTGGCCTTTTATTAGGGGTAGTGAGATGACCGGCTTTGGTGCAGTCCGAAGTTGGTAGATACTCGATACTACACTCATTGAGGGTTGTTTTCTTGGAATATTTTGGTCGCTAGTTAATTGGCTAAACCAAAACAATGAACGTAGAAAACAATCCAATGATATTGAGCTCCTTAGAACCCGGTTACTATTTATAGGACAGGTTTTTAAGCCAACTACACTCAAGAGGGTACTTACCTATGAAACCCCATACAAGCCTGAAACTAGGGTTTTGTGTGACTTGCTTGTGTTTGTGCATACATCATGAACATCATAAAGCATCATATGAATCCACTAACCATTTCAAGGATTTGGATCTTCATCTTTGTTCCTGTTTTGCAGGTCATGGAAACTCTTCGCAGGAAAACTATTCAAGTCAACCTTGTGAGAATCCTTCCTCAACTCAAGGAGCTTACATCCAGAATTCCAGAAAGTTCTCTCTTCAGTGAAAGACATGGTAGACTTCTCAACCTAGTCAACACCAACATTGAAGAAGACATGGTGAAAGTGCTATTCCAGTTCTTTGACCCCCTTCACCATTGTTTCACCTTTCCCGACTACCAATTGGTGCCTACTTTGGAGGAATTTTCTCAACTCCTGAGAATTCCTATTCTTAATCAACTACCCTACAATGGTACGGAAAAAGAACCAAAACCTGAAGATGTTGCTCAAGCACTACACTTGCAACCATCTGACATCAAGGGGCATTGGGAAACTAGAAGTGGTGTCAAAGGCTTCTTGGCAAAGTTCTTGTTTGAGAAGGCACAAGAGTGTTGGAATTCCCTGGATCTGCAAGCCTTTGAAGAAATTGTGGCACTACTTATTTATGGGTTGGTCTTGTTCCCAAATCCTGACCAACTTATAGATGTGAATGCTGTCAAGATTTTCCTATCCAGGAATCCCATACCTACATTGCTTGGGGACATCCTCCACTCATTTTACACACGAACAATGAGGAAGAGAGGTGTTCTCATGTGCTGTACTCCTCTCCTTGCAAGGTGGTTTATTTCTCACCTTCCACAATCTGTTTTGAAGAATGAGCAAGGTTCAAGGTGGTCACAACGATTGATGACTCTCACACATTATGATGTACATTGGTGTTCTCGGTCCGGAGAAAATGTCATCATCATCGATCGCTGTGGCGAGTTCCCTAATGTTCCATTACTTGGCATTAGGGGAGGCATTACCTGCAACCCTTGTCTAGCTTTGAGACAATTTGGATACGCTCGGAGGGATGGCCCTCATGACATGCTGATTCCTAACTTAGTTTTTGACTTCGACAACGATGCGCAAGGACTTCGCCAAAGATTCATCAGAGCTTGGAGGATTCCTAACAAGGTGGATAGCAAGACACTGGGGCACAAGAACTCCATCCCTCTTGAGCCTTATCTCAAGTGGGTACGAACCCGAGCCCAGGGTCTTATGATGCCTTACCCTCATATTCTTCCTTTGATTAAAGAGCCTGTTAAGGAAGGAGAGGTTCCATACACCATCCTACATCCTGACATGCCAACATCATGGGAGGAAATGCAGAAGAGTTGGATCCAACTCAAGGAAGAAAGGGATACTTTTGAAGCCAGCTTCTACGCCAGTGAGAAGAAGGTTTTGGAGCTTACCCGCCGAATTCACAAGGAGGAGACCCTCAACACTTACATCGCACCAAAGAGGATGCGCAACGTCTTTTTACCTTAAGAAGTTTTTGCAATATTTGGCCCATGGGGCATTTATGTACTGACAAAATTTCTTCTTATTAATATGACGTGTGTTCTTTTTGTCTGCAACAATTTTGAATTTCTAAATCCTTGAATGCATTGCATGAATAAACATATCATTCATCATATGCATAAACAGGTCCTCACACCAGGTTTCCTTATCTTTCTGCTGTTTATTTCAGTAAGATGGATATTGAGCAGACGGTCAAAGATCTGCAGGCACAAAACTCGCAGTTTCAACAGCTCCTAATGACCTTGGCAAAGGGTCAGGAGGATCTTAAAGCACTGTTAGGGAATAAAGAGCAAGAAAAAGGAAAAAAGAAAAAGAAAAGAGTTGGGGTAGCTACACTGGGAAGAAGATTTGAGAATGAAGCAAGGAGAGTTATTGAATTCCCCTCCACATCTGATGAGGGGACCAGTAAGGGAAAAGGGGCTGCATTACCTTCTGAGTCCGAGGCTGAAGAGCAAGAGGTTGAGGAAGATGAAGATTATTCAGAGCAGCAATACCCGCCAGCGGACGACAAATACAAAAACCTGGAGGATAGACTGGAAGCTATGGAGCTATAAAGGGTTCCCGGGTTAGATCTTGAAGAATTAGGACTGATTGCTGGGATTGTTATCCCTCCCAAATTCAAGGTACCAACTTTCGCAAAATATGATGGCCTGTCTTGCCCAAAGATGCACCTGAGGTCATACGTCAGAAAAATTCAACCTCATTCATCTGATAGAAATCTTTGGGTACACTTCTTCCAGGACAGCCTGTCCGGTACACAGCTAGATTGGTTTTACCAGCTTGAGAAGTCAGAGGTGCATAACTGGGAAGACTTGGCAGCTGCCTTCTACCGCTAGTATCAATACAACACCGACTTGGCGCCAACCCGTACTCAGTTACAAGGTATGGGGATGGCCTCAAATGAGGGATTCAAAGAATACGCCTAGAAATGGCGTGACTTGGCCGGAAGAGTACAACCACCTCTTTCAGATAGGGAGCTAGTTGATATGTTCTTGGGGACCCTATCTGGACATTTCTTCAACCATTTGATCGGTAGCTCTTCTGCAGGGTTTACTGAATTGATTCTGACTGGCGAACGGGTGGAAGCCGGTATTAAGAGTGGGAAGATTCAAAGGGACGCCTCTGCCTCCACAACTGTTAAAAAACCATTCCCGACCAAGAAGGAAGCAGTTGTTATATACTCTCAGAAAGGATTGAGAATAACTGAGCGCTGGCCGACTGTAGGGACCGTGATGATTTAAAATTCGTCAAATGATCAGCCTCGTAACAATCAGTCTAGACCTAATCAGCAACGGGTAGAACGGCCACAACAGCAGTTCACCCGCATCAACATGACGCCTGCACAAGTTCTTCCCCATTTGTTGAAGCTAAATCTCACCAGTATTAGAGAGGCACCGAAGGTTGTGAATACCGCTTCCCCATATTATCATCCTAATGCTAAATGTGCTTATCATTCTGACAGCGTCGGGCATGACACCAACGATTGTTGGGCGCTTAAGAATAAAATTCAAGATTTGATAGATGCTAAAGAGGTTGAGTTCGATGCCCCTGAGAAGTCGAATGTGATCTCTGCTCTGATGCCAAAGCATGGTCACAATGTCCATGTTGTTGAAGAGGATCTGTTTGTTTCTGCTGTTGATGATCTGATAACCCCATTACTGACAATCAAGTTGAATCTGTTGAAGGCTGGGATTTTCCCAGGTTGTAAATAAGATTGCTACTTTTGTTCCTCCCTACTGATCGATTGTCCATTGCTGAAGATAGGCATCCAACGCCTAATGGACAACCAACAAATTCTTTTCGAAAAGACTCCTGTTACTCCAACTCATATCAATGAAGTTTCAATAATAACCATTTCCGCCAATCTTTCCAAGGTCCCCAAAAGGCCCGTTAAGATTACATCCGCTCCGAAGATTGTACCCTTGAAGATAACCATGCCTGGGCCCGTCCCCTACAAATCTGACAAATCAATACCGTGGAATTATGGTGGAGAAATCTACTACCACGGTGTTAAGCAAATTGAGATAACTGAAGAGAGCTCGGACGAAGAAACTGCCGACATTGGAAACATTGCCGGTACGAGCAAAATTACCCGAAGTGGAAGAATTTTCTCTCCAGAGATTGCCCCTCCAAAGGCAATCTTTGGACCCTCAGCTGCTCCCAAGGTTATTCCTGCACCGGTAAAACTATCTGCAAAAACTCCAATGATTGAAGAAGTTGTTACTCCTGTGGTTGTCCCTTCTGTTGCTGCTGATAAGGGGAAAGGGATCCAAGAAGAGCTCATCAGGATGAGGGCTCAACCTTTGGTCATCCCTGAGACCTCTAAAAAAGAAATGGAGGAGATTCTGAAAATAATTAAGAAGAGTGATTATGACGTTGTAGAGCAACTGGGGCAAACCCCCTCGAAGATCTCCATGTTAGCTTTGCTGCTTTGTTCGGAGGCTCATGCCAAAGCTTTGATAAGGTTTTTAAAGACAGCCCATGTACCCCAAGAAACCTCGGCCGATCAATTCCAGGATTGTGTAGCCAGCCTCACCACCGACAACGGCCTGGGTTTCTCTGATGCTGACCTGACTCCAAAGGGAAGAAAGCATAATGACGCACTGCATGTGTCAGTTGAATGTCGAGGAACCACTCTCGCCCATGTCTTGGTCGATACTGGTTCTTCTCTAAATGTGCTGCCTAAGAAAGCTCTCAACCGGTTAGATTGTGAAGGTTTGGAGCTGAAACCAAGTAATATCATTGTCAGGGCCTTTGATGGGGCTAAAAGAATGGTGCATGGGGAGGTCGACATTCCCATCAAGGTAGGCACTGAAGTGTTCCACTCCACATTCTATGTGATGGACATCCACCCATCTTACTCTTGCTTGTTAGGAAGACCTTGGATTCATAATGCTGGGGCAGTCACTTCCTCCCTACATCAGATGCTGAAATACCCTGTTAAGGGAAAAATCATAACTGTACACGGTGAGGAGGAGTACATGATCAGTCGTCTAAACTCCTTTCAGTATGTGGAAATGGATGGAGAATTCATTGAAACACCATTCGAACACTTCGAGGAAGTTTCTCCCGAGGTGGTTGTAGCAAAGGCAGTAGCTGAAGTACCCAAGCAGGTGGCCAGGATGGCATCTCTGAAAGACGTAAAGGCTGCAATGAAGGAGGGGAAGAGCTCAACATGGGGTCAGTTGCCTGACTTTCCTCACAAGACGGACAGGTTTGGGTTGGGATTTACCGCTGCGGGGCAAAAAGCTATGCGTCGCTCCAAAATTGAAAGGACACCCATCAAGATTTCTCCTCATGGAATCAATGCGTTAGAAGACGAAGACGAAGAGGGTAACATTGAAGATTGGATCTTCCCAACCATTGAAGGGGGACTGCACAACTGGGAGGTGAAAGACTTCGTTCCCATTACTTTCATCAATCAGTAATTTATCTTTCGAACATTTTCTGTTGGTCTGTAATAATTACTCTTAAACAATCTGCACACTACTTTTCACCTCATGCCTTGCCCGGGGCATGTAGGTCCATTTGTAAGGGTTTTGATTCTCTTCATAATCATATGCCATGTTTAATGAATCATTGGACGTTTTTCATTTATAAATTGTTGTGTTCATTTTCTTTCCTTTTGCATTTTTGTTTGTTTAAGGATGGCTATCCCTTACACACACCCACACTCACAAATGCAGGTACCCATCCACTCCGGATTCCATGGGTGACTATTCTGCTGTATCCTTCAATAACTCTGAAGATTTGGTCAATCAGGCTGAGTACGAAGATGACGAAGATTGTGAAGTACCAGGAGAGCTAGCCAGACTTCTACAACAAGAAGAGAGGGCCATCTTACCTCATGAAGAGTTATTGGAAATCGTCAACTTAGGAACAGAGGAAGACAGGAAAGAAGTACAAGTGGGTGCCAATCTGGAACCAAGTGTCAAGGAGCGCTTAATACAGCTGTTAAATGAATACGTTGAAATCTTCGCCTGGTCTTATGAAGACATGCCAGGGTTAGACACAAACATTGTGGTTCACCGTCTCCCTACAAGAGAGGACTGTCCACCGATCAAGAAAAAAGTTCGCCGAATGAGGCCTGACATGTCTGAGAAGATTAAAGCTGAAGTAATGAAGCAATTTAACGTTGGCTTTCTGGCTGTTACATCCTATCCACAACGGGTTTCTAACATTGTGCCAGTTCCCAAAAAAGACGGCAAGGTCAAAATGTGTGTGGACTACCGGGATTTGAACAGGGCCAGCCCTAAAGATGATTTTCCGCTGCCACAAATTGACATTTTGATTGACAACACGGCTCAGCACAAAGTATTTTCTTTCATGGACGGATTCTCGGGCTACAACCAGATCAAAATGGCCCCCGAGGACATGGAGAAAACTACCTTTGTTACACAATGGGGTACCTTCTGCTACAAGGTGATGCCGTTCGGACTGAAGAACGCAGGGGCAACTTATCAACGCGCCATGGTAGCTTTGTTTCATGATATGATACATCATGAGATTGAAGTTTACGTAGACGACATGATAGCTCGATCACAAACAGAGGAGGAACACCTTGAACATTTGCAGAAGCTGTTTGCCAGGTTGAAGGAGTACAAACTCAGGCTGAATCCAAGTAAGTGCACTTTTGGAGTTAGGTCTGGTAAACTTCTGGGATTTATTGTCAGCAACAAAGGCATTGAGGTCGATCCATCAAAAGTGAAGGCTATACAAGAAATGCATTCCCCCCGTACTGAAAAGGAGGTAAGAGGATTCTTAGGACGCTTGAACTATATTTCCAGATTCATCTCTCATCTGACGTCTACCTGTGAGCCAATTTTCAAACTATTGAAGAAAGATCAGGTAGTTGAATGGAACGATGATTGTCAAATTTCTTTTGATAAGATCAAGGAGTACTTATTAGAACCTCCTATTTTGATGCCACCCGTCGAAGGAAGGCCGCTGATCATGTATCTGACTGTTTTGGACAACTCAATGGGGTGTGTACTGGGCCAGCATGACGAGTCTGGTCGAAAAGAGCATGCCATTTATTACCTTAGCAAAAAGTTTACCGACTGTGAGACCCACTACTCACTGCTCGAGAAAACTTGCTGCGCTTTGGTATGGGCTGCTCGCCGACTAAGGCAGTATATGTTGACTCATACCACTTTGCTGATCTCCAAAATGGACCCTATCAAGTATATCTTCGAGAAGCCTGCTTTATCTGGAAGAATCGCTAGATGGCAAATGATCCTGACTGAGTATGACATCCAATATACTACCCAAAAAGCTATAAAAGGGAGTGTACTAGCTGACCATCTAGCTCATCAAGCTATCGAAGATTATCAATCCATGAGATTCGACTTCCCGGACGAGGACATCATGACATTGGACAACATCGAAGGTAAGGACCGTATGACGGACCTGAAAATGGATCCCGATGGACCCTGTACTTTGATGGTGCTTCAAATGCACTTGGAAACGGTATCGGTGCGGTACTCATTTCCCCGGAGGGGTGCCATACACCTTTCACGGTCCGACTTTGTTTCAGCTGTACCAACAACATGGCCGAATATGAAGCTTGCATCTTTGGTCTCAAGGCTACTATAGACCTGGGGATCAAATCTTTGATCATATTTAGGGACTCGACTTTGGTTATCAGTCAAATCAAAGGAGAGTGGGACACCAAACATCCTAATCTTATCCCATACAAAGAACATGTCCTGACATTGCTGCCTCATTTCGAGCAGATCACCTTCGAGCATTTCCCGCGAGAAGAAAATCAGCTAGCAGATGCTCTGGCTACAATGTCTTCCATGTTTAAACTCAACTGGGATAACGAGGCTCCCCAAATCACCATCGAGCGAATGGACAAACCTACACATTGTCATGAGATTAATACCGAATAAGTAGTGGAACAACCTTGGTTTCATGAAATCAAAAGGTATCTCCAGACTAGAGAATACCCCGAAGGAGCTTCCGTCAATGACAAAAAGTTCTTAAGGAGATTTGCATCCAAGTTCTTCCTAAGCAATGGCATCCTTTACAAGCGCATCCATGATTGTGTTTTACTCTGTTGTGTGGACAAAATTGAAGCAGAGTTAATCATGACTGAGATACACAGTGGCACATTTGGTACCCACTTGAGCGGACATACGATGGCTAAGAATATTCTCAGGGCAGGCTATTACTGGTCTACCATGGAAGCTGATTGCCATCAACATTCCCGTACTTGCCACAAATGTCAAGTCTACGCCGACAAGATTCATATTCATCATGTTCCTCTCAACATTCTGACAGCTCCTTGGCCATTCGCAATGTGGGGCATTGACATGATTGGGGAGATCAAGCCCACGGCATCCAATGGACATCGCTTCATCTTGGTCGCTATTGACTATTTCACCAAGTGGGTCGAAGCAGCTTCCTTTGCCTCTGTTACGAAAAATGTGTTTGCCCGCTTCATCAAGCAGAACCTCATATGTCGGTATGGTGTCCATGACAGGATCATCACAGACAACAGTACAAATCTGAACAATACTATGATCACCGCTCTATGCGAACAGTTCAAGATTTATCATCACAATTCATCTCCCTATCGGCTGAAGATGAACGGTGTTGTTGAAGCTGTAAACAAAAACATCAAGAAAATCATCCAGAAAATGACAGTTACCTACAAGGACTGGCATGAGATGTTACCGTTTGCTCTGCATGGATACCGTACCACGGCACGTACTTCAACAGGGGCAGCCCCATTTTCTTTAGTATATGGCATGGAAGTTGTCCTACCTATGGAAGTTTAGATTCCTTCTTTAAGGATTATGAAGGACGCTGGTTTGAGTGAAGACGATTGGATTCAGACCCGACTTGATCAACTCAATTTGATCGACGAGAAGCGACTCACTGCTGTTTGCCATGGTCAGACATACCAAAAACGGATGATCAAGGCTTTCAACAAGAAAGTCAGACGTCAAGCATATCAAGTCAGAGATCTTGTAATCAAGCGGATCATCTTGCCGCAAAGTGATCCCAGGGGCAAATGGACTCCTACTTACGAAGGATCATTTGTAATCAAGAGCATCTTTTCTGGTGGTGCAATGATTCTAACCACCATGGACGGCTACGATTTGCCACACCCTGCGAACGCAGACATAGTCAAAAAATACTACGCATAAAACAACCCGACAAGTCGAAAACCCGAAAGGGCGACTTGGGCAAAAATGGGCATCCCGGTGAACCGAAAACCCAAAAGGGAGGTTCAGGCAAAAATTAGGGATAAAACAAAAAAAAATTGTACACCCGGCAAGTTGAAAACCCGAAAGGGCGACTTGGGCAAAAAAGGGTTTCCCGATGAATTGAAAACCAGAAAGGGCGATCCAGGCAAAAGTTAGGGAATTAAAGCGTATGACTATGTCTCGTCGGATCACTTTAAAGAACAATCAATTCCTCAACAAGCTCCGAGTTTCTGATCAATCCAATCATCGGCGGACGAAGCAGTGAATGGACGAGATATCCAGAGTTGTGAAGGCTATAGCAGAATGGGAATCCCATGGAATTGTTACACATAGCCATCTTTCCTTTTGTATAAATTTTTCAGTGTTTACGACAACATCCTCTTACTAGGATGTTTGTTTCCTTCGTACAAAAATACTCATCAAAAATTAATACGAACACTTTTCCAAATACAGAAATTTGCTTTGTCTTCTTTTCTTTTTACACTTATGTTTTATTTGAGAAACGTCCAATGTTTTGTTAAATAGGCATATGCATTTGAACATAATCATTTTCTTACAAATCAAGAAAGATGATTGCTGATAGGTTGAAGGTACAAATAGATATCTTGATGCCCTTTCAAGAAAGAGTCCCCAGCGGAATTAAACACCAATTCCCCAAACAGAGTTAAACTTCAGGATCCTCAGCAGAACAAAAGCTTTCTCAAAGCTGATTTCCCCAGCCAGAGAGCCTTCCAGAATCTAATTCCCCTCAGAGTCAAGTTTCAAGATCCCCAGTGGAGCCAAAAACTGTTAATCCCCGGCGGAGCTAAAACTTCCAACTATCAATCCCCAGCGGAACTAGATTAGTGAACATTCTCCCCACAGAGATACTTCCCATCAGATTGAAGATTCTCAGTCTCACTTCTCCAGCATGAGTCTCCCAGGTTCTGAATTCCCCAGCAGAGTCGCCAGTTCTGTGATACGGTGGGAGAACTGACTTGGGATTTTGCGTTTTTTGTTCGCAAAATGTTTTGGTTGAGCAAGAGTCGCCACCAACTTTTTATTTTATCCTAAGGAAAGGTTAAAAAGCACAAGAAAAACCTTTGAGATGTTTTCTTGGGTTCAAGGAGTAGATTATAGAAAGGGTACTAATACCTTCCCTTTCTATAATCTACTCCCCGAACCCAAGAAAACATCTCAAAGGTTTTCCCTGTGCTTTTTAACCTTTCCTTAGGATAAAATAAAAAGTCGATGGCGACTCTTGCTCAATCGAAACATTTTGTGAACAAAAAATGCAAAATCCCAAGTCAGTTCTCCCACCGTATCACAGCCGGGCTTTCAGAGTGACAGGCACATCGAGCATTCGGGTTGTAGCTAGGAGAAGATGTATTAGGGTTCTTGGGAGCTTCCTTTAGGGTTACCATATTGGACTTCAAAATACGTGACAGAACTTGGGACAAAGTCACGTTGATTCGGGTGAATCATCTCATGGGCACCTCTGGCCTGTGCTGATAATTTCGATGTTGATTTGGTACATGATTAGAAATCATAACAGCCCCTACCGTCGGACGATGTTCAGTTTTGTTTTGATTCCTATGGTCATATGCAACACTGACCTCCTTCTTTCCGGTAAAGGGTTTCTTCATCGTGCTCGAGGATACATCTCTTTAAATTTTTCCACTTTTTATACCGGCTTCTACCCGTTCACCAGTCATGATTAATTTAGTAAATCCAGTCGAGGAGCTTCCGATCAGGTGGTTGAAGAATGGACCAGATAACGTGCCCAAGAACATATCCACCAATTCTCTGTCAGATAGAGGGGGTTGGACTCTTCCCGTGAGATCCCTCCATTTTTGAGCATAGGTATTGAAACCTTCACCTGCACCCATAGACATGCCTTGCAATTGTGTTTAAGTTGGAGCTAAGTCATCATTATACTGGTATTGCTTGTAAAAAGCGGCAGCCAAATCTTCCCAATTGCGAATATTGGTCCCTTCCAACTGATAGAACCAATCCAAATGCGTCCCTGACAAGCTTTCTTGGAAGAAATGTACCCATAGTTTCCTATCGGCAGTATGTGGTTGAATTTTCCTGACGTATGATCTTAAATGCAACTTTGGATAAGAGACACCATCATATTTAGTGAAAGCGGGGACCTTGAATTTTTGTGGGATGACAACCCCTGAGACAAGTCCTAGCTCTTCAAAATCTAATCTGGGTACCCACTAGATCTCCATAGCATTGAGGCGATCTTCCAACTGCTTGTATTTATTGTCAGCTGGAGGATACAACTCTTCAGAGTAAGCAACCTCTTCTTCTTCTTCAGACTCTGGATGGTCATTCACTTCCTTTTTTTCCCATCTTGATTATCCCCTTCACCTGATGAGGTTTTGAAATCTAGAGTTCGTCTGGATGATCCTTTGAACCTTCTTCCCAGATTTAAAACACCAGCGGGTTTCTTTGATTTCTTCTTCTTCTCCTTGACCAGCAAAGTTTTCAAATCCTATTGTCCTTTTGCCAGAGCCAAGAACATTTGTTGGCATTGAGCATTATGTGCTTGGAGATCCTTTACTGTTTGTTCAATATCCATCTCACTGAAATAAACAGTAGAAAGATAAGGAGACCTGTTGTAAGAAAGTTGTTTGTGTTAAGATGAATGAAAATGCATATGCAAATGATTTCAAGGAAATTAGAGATTTAAATTTGTTTTTAGACAAAAAGAAACATACGTTGTATTAATAAATCCAAGTTTGAGTACATCATGCCTTTTTAGGCTTACAATGAAAGAAACAAAATACAAAAACTCCTAAGAAAAAAAGGTTGAACACATCCTCTTTGGTGCGATGTAGGCGTTTAGACTCCGCTCTTCATGAAGCTGCTTGGTGAGTTCCAGAACTTTCTTCTCACTGGCGTAGAATCGGGCTTAAAAAGTATCTCGTTATTCCTTTAGCTGAATCCAATCTTTTTGCAAGTCTTCGAGAGAGGTAGGCATGTTAGGATGAAGGACGGTATACAAGACATCTCCTTAAATCACAGGCTCTATGATGATATGGAGGATGGAGGGGTAAGGCATTGTGAGACTCTGAGCACGAGCTCATACCCACCTAAGGTAAGGCTCAAGAGGAATGGAATTTTTGTGTCCCAATGTCCTACTATCCACCTTTTTTACCATCCTCCAAGCTTGTATAAACCTCTGACCGTAGCCTTGATCGTCGCATTCGTAGTCGAACACCAAACCTTGGATAAGCATCTCATAAGGACCATCTCTTCGGGCATACCCAAACTGTCGTAAAGCTAAGCAAGGGTTGTAAGTGATACCTCCCCTAATTTCAAGCAGAGGGACATTAGGGAATTCCCCACGACGGTCAATGATATAAATATCTTCCAAGGATCTCGAACACGAATGAATATCAGAGTGGGTGAGGGACATCATCCTTTGAGACCGTGTCAATCTTTGCTCGTTCTTAAATGTTGATCAAGGTAGGTGTGAAGTAAACTACTTGGCGAGTAGGGGAATACAACACAAGAGAGTACCTATTTTCTTCATGGTGCGGGTAAGGAAGCAATGTAAGATGTCTCCCAACAAGGTAGGTATAGGATTACGAGAGAGAAAGACTTTAATGGCATTTACATCTATGAATTGGTCTGAGTTGGGGAATAGAACCAAACCATAGATGAGAAGGGCCAGGATGTCTTCAAAGGCTTGAAAATCCATATCTTCCCAGAATGAACGAGCCTTCTCCAATAGGAACTTGGCTAGGAACCCTTTGACTCTGCTTCTTGTCTCCCAATTTGCTATAATGTCGGCTCTCTTTAGATGCAAAGCTTCGGTAATGACTTCAGGTTTTGGAATCCCTTTTAGACCGGTGAACGGTATTTGATCAAACACGGGTACTCCTAATAGTATAGGGAACTCTTCTAGTGTAGGCACTAACTGATATTCAGGAAAGGTGAAGCAATGATGTATGGGATCAAAGAATTGGAGGAGCACACACATCATTTCCTCTTGGAAATTGGAGGTAGCCAAACTGAGGAGTCGACCATATTTCCTGGTAAAAGGAGAATCTTCGGGCACCCTTGATGCTAACTCTTGGAGCTGAGGGTATGCTTTCACGAAGCTGATTCGGATGGTGTTCCTTCGGACGGGATTCATGGCCTACAAAACGAAGCAAAGATAAATTCCTAAATCCTTGAAATGGTAAGTGAGAATGCTTATGATGTTATGATGTTTATGATGTTTATGTACAAGTAAGCAAGTTGTTATGTACACACAAAGCAGACAAGTCCTTAGGTTTAGGCTTTCATGGAGTTGATAGGTAAGTACCCTCTTGAAGTTTAGTCGGCTCAACCTGTCATGGAAAGTAACCAGGTTCTAGGGGATCTCAATATTACCGACCTTTCTTTTAGGCATTGTCTCAGCATAATCAATCTTTTCTTGCGGCCGAGATATCCCAAAAGCCTGGTCTTAATGAGTGTAGTATCGAGTATCAACCAATTTTCAGCTTTCCACCAAAATCGGTCATCTCACTACTTCCTAATGGCCAAGTTGTTCAATTAAGGTTCTAAAGTCAGTTAGTGCTTCATGACGCTGCTCAGCGGCCCCGTATTCTCCTCGATTCAACACAAGGGATACCAGTACCAACAAATGCGTCACACTAACGTAGCCATTGCTTCAACCATATTTGTCTATGTCGTACAATTTCCATAATCTATTGCTACTTACCTAAAAAGGTGCCCCAGATCCAGGTAGAGGACCAAAACAGACCCAAACAAGGAACCATAATGTAAAGCAAGCAAGTCAAACAAAAAACAAATAAAGGTGATCTAACCCTAAGGTAACTCCACTTTTAAGTAAGATCCCCAGCAGAGTCGCCAGTTCTGTAACTCAGTGGGAGAACTGACTTGGTTGTTTTGCATTTGATCATAATTGTTGTGGATAGCAAGAGTCGTCACCAACTTTTCTTTTATCCAAAAATGAAAGGTTGAAAAGAACAGGAAAGACCTTTTGAGATTATTTCTTGAGTTCGGGGGGTAGGTTATGAAAAGGGAAGGTGTTAGCACCCTTTTCATCCGTAGTTATCTACGAGCTCTTAGTTGCTTGCTAGATCACTTGCTTTTTGTTTGAAAATGTGTTTGTGATGTGGGTTTTGAAAGTATTTTGAAAAAGGAATGTCTTTGTAATGGTTCTCGTCTCTATAAGAACGCGTAAAAAGTATTTTGTCTTTTAAAAAATGTTTCAAGTGAAGTGTTGGTGTATAAAATGATTTTGTTGTTAGAAAGCGAGCAACTAAGGGCAGCCTACCTACTCAAAAAGTCTTAAACGTTCTTTTCCTTCTCCTTTAGATGTTGTTATCTTACCATTGTTTTGGTAAGAAACCCCATCGTTTGATATGAAGGGACAGACGTGGAACGTTTGTATAGTCATAGAAGGTAACCTATGAGACGTTTTAGCGATGTCGTTTAGGGACTAGATCGTTTACCGAAGGCAACATTGAGGGTCATCGAGGGAATACGATCTTTTATCGAGGGTCTTTGCTAAAACACCCATATTCGAGGGATATGACTGTTTTCGAAAGGCAACAAAGTGAGATTGCCCTAGAGTTGCTAGTGTGCAAGTGTGCTTGATTTACATGCATTTAGTCTTTGATTAGGGTTATCTATTCGTTGATTTTATCTTGCCATACATCCTAATTACTAACAATATGAAAGCAAATAAAATGCGGAAAATAAATCCTAAACTATTACATCATTTCAGGAATGGGGGTACATATTTACAAATGAGGATTTACAAGAATTTAAATCCTAATTATCTATTATAACCATATTGAATTGTACCATACAAGAAAAGGAAAGGATTTGTTTTGAAAATGGTTTTTTGTCTTAATAAATAAAAATGGAAATAATTAATTAATCAAAAGAAAATATTTTTTATGTCTTGCTATATTATTAAAAAAAAGTATTAATGCTGAAAGTAATAATAATAAAAAAGAAAAGGAAAGATAATGAGAATAGGATCAACACGATGCTGAAAAATAAAAATAAGAGGGATCAGAAGTTCTGATGCCAGGACTGCTGTAGTTCAGAGGGAACCAGAAGTTCTGGGTTGCTGCGCGCTAAAGTCCTGAAAGAAACGTTAGAGGAAAATAAAAGTTTTGGGTTGTTGCGCACTGAAGTTTTGAGTGTTAAAATAGTGAGAAAAATCCTAAAAGTTCTTTGTGTGTTAAAACAGTTAGAAAGCGTAGAAGTTCGATGTGTGTTAAAACAGTAAGAAAGCCTAGAAGTTCTGTGTGTGTTAAAATAGTAAGAAAGCCTAGAAGTTCTGGTATATTGCAACAGTGAGAAAAAATCAGAAGTGCTGATGTTATGCTAAAACAATGAGAAAAAACCTAGAAGTTCTGATGTTGTGTTAACAGTGAGAAAAAAATCTAGAAGTTCTGATGCTATGCTAAAACAGTAAGAAAAAAACCTAGAAGTTCTAATGTTGTGCTGAAATAGTGAGAAAAAAATCTAGAAGTTCTAATGTTGTGCTGAAATAGTGAGAAAAAAATCTAGAAATTATAATATTGTGTCAAAACAGTGGGAAAGAAAACTCAGAAGTTTTGTGTTACATTTCACCTCCTTCTTCACATTAGCCAGAGCATCTGCAACTTATTCAGTTCTTAACAATAACAAAACAGGAAGATAAAAACACGACAGTTTATAGAAGTTCTAATCCTAATTCTGAGACTAGTTTTCTTCAAGAAGTTCTGATCCATAATTTTTCTACTTAGGCAATGATATGGACAATACAAACGCTATGATATTTACATATTTGAAGCGTGTGTTTGGGACCTGAGCTGCTGCCTCTGAATGTTCTGGGGTCAGCAAGAAACGGGACATAAAATGTTATGTTCTTTGATTCAAAGGGAAGAACAAAAATATTGTTTTGAGAATTCAAGGTTTTGAGAATGTTTGAATATTTTATTTTCTCTCTTATTTTTGTTTGATCACTTTCTCCTCCCAAAAGCCAGCCCTTTGAACGTGTGATGGAACAACTTATTTATAGGTGAGAATGTTGTGGTTTTTTTTTTTTGGGGGGGGGGGGGGATAAATGGGATTTAAACCTTTTTGGCATACTGTTCCATTACATTTTAAACACAACTTTTATGTGCTAATTTGGTGCAAATACGAGGTTTGAGAAAGTGCAGGCGTGGACTGGATCAGTAGAAATTTGGAGTGTTATGGAAGTTGGATGCAGAACTGTGCCATAGCAGTGCAGAAGACTTCTCAAATGAGATTTTGGGGCTTTGAGATATTTTGATCGAAGAAGACCAGAATGAAATTCGAAGGGTGATGTTCTGATCGAAGCGTAAAATATAGTCTCCATATGCTGAAGAGTCGTGTTCTGATCGAAGAACACAATTTCCTTATGTTCTGATTAAAGAGTCGTGTTTTGAACCGTCTTTGCAAATTCTTGTTGCGCTGGCATGAGATTTGGCCCGTAAGATCTAAAATTGTCATATTTTCTCAATACTTAGAAAATTTTCCAAGTGTTTAGAAATTTGACTTTTTCAAAGTGATTTCTGATTTTTGATTTCTTGATGAACCAATTTTATGTCTTGATGAAATATGATTGTTGAAACTTGATTTTTGATCCAAAAGTCAAAGTTTGACTTTTCAGTGTGCTTTTGACCATTTTGCCCTTGTGAATGACTTTCTTGGAAAATTGTACTCGAAGACTTGAAACTTGATAGAAGCAAACCTGAGGGTCCATGATGATCCTTTGAGAAATGAGAGGGAAAATTTTGGGGTACAACATATACAATATGTAGGTTCTATACATTTTTATTCTAAACTCATGCCTAACTACAAATTAAACTTATTTGATGTGCTTTATGTCCCTTCCATCACTAAAAATATGTTGTTTGTTTCTAATATTTCTAGTGACAATAATGTTATGTTTGGAATTCTAGCCTGATAAATTTTACATTAAATCTCAAGTTTCTATGAAAAATCTAGGTGAATGAGCCCTTCATGGTAATGGATTGTATTGTTTTCCTAATCAATCTTTGGACATCATCAGTCATCCCAATTTGAATAAAAGCTTGCATATGCCTACTGGTATTCATAGCTATATTGTTTCTCATTTTGATTCTCATAACAATAATAAATGTAATACTAGTGTTCTTTGGCATCATAGGCTAGACCATGCCAATTTTAACTTTATTTCTCATATACTCAAGTTGTGTAACATTTCTACATCCAATTAACAAAGTTCTTATTTTTGCACTTCTTGTAATATTGGTAAAGCACATAGGATTCACGCTCCCTTAACTAATAATGTGTATCATAAAGCCTTTGATATGATTTATACTGACTTGTGGGGTCCCCCACCCTTTCTTTCTAGTGTTGGCTATCAGTATTATATTACCTTTGTAGATGGTTATACCAGGTACACCTTGTTGTATTTTCTCAAACAAAAATCTGAAGCCCTTCAAGCCTTCAAACTATTCCATGTCTGTGTTCAAACTCAATTTCATGTTACCATCAAGTCTGTCCAATCTAATTTTGGTGGGGAATATAGACCTTTTACCAAGTTTCTAGTTGAACTGGGCATCACACATAGGCTTACATTAACTCATACTTGACATCAAAATGGGAATGTAGAAAGGAAACATAGACACCTAGTTGAAATGGGTCTTACTATGTTGTCTCATTCATCCATACCACTTACTTATTGGGATCACAGTTTTACTACCTTTGCATACCTCATCAGTAGGCTACCTACCACACCTTTAATTCGTGCTCATTCACCCTTTCGTGATCTCTATTGGAAACACCCTGATTATAAATCCTTGAGAGTCTTTGGTTGTTCATGTTTTCCCATACTAAGACCCTTTAATAACCATAAACTTCAATTGAGGAGTAAAATGTGTGTTTATCTTGGAATATCTCCTCGACATAAAGGCTTTAAGTGTCTTAGTCCTGATGGAAAAATTTATATATCCAAAGATGATACTTTTAATGATCATAGCTTTCTATTTCCTGCTTTGTTTCCTACTGAATGTACTTCTCAAGATGTCTCTAAAGTTGGTATTGGAACATGTTCCAATAAGTTCCATATTCTCCCTTGTGTTACCTTGCCTAGGTTTCTTACCACAACTCAGACTAGCAACCACAATTCAACCTTTAATAATCGGTCTGCTGACCTATATGTCCCAAACTCCTTAGATCATTCAAAGCATGATGATAGCAACAATACACGTCACATTAGGACTAAGTCCCTAACTCACATTTCCCCTTATAATCATGTGTTCCCTCAGCAATTTATCCATTCTACTACTGTTGCAGACTCCGCCTCTATGACTTTACATGACAGGTATGGGTTAGGTAATGTGTGGTCTATTAATTCTGCAAATCTTTTTGATAGCCATAACACTAGATCTAATACCTCTTATAAGCCTGAGGATCATGAAGGTATGCATTCCACCATTACACCTAACAGTTAAGAGGATAATACTCTTGGTTAATCTAATACACCTCTTAGCCCCCGGGAGACTATTGTTTCTCATCTGCCTCTCATCACCAATAGTACAAAAAATATTGAACCTGATAAACATATGAGTTTACACAATCCCCCCATTCCTCTCTCACCTCGAAGTCTCAATTTTTGCTCCAATGAAATCAACTTATCCTCTTGTATTCCCATCTTTGATTATTCTCAATATCCCCTCATCATCAGTAACAAGCTTGTTGTGTCTCCTATTCAGAACACTCATCCCATGCTTACCAGAGCTAAAAGTGGTAACTCTAGATCTAAGGTGTTTATAGCTCAAACATAGTCTGAACCTACCAGCTTCAAACAAGCTCTTCTCAAACCTCCATGGGCTAAGGCAATGCAAGATGAGTATAATTCCCTACAAGCTAACAAAACCTTGACTTTGAAAACTTTACCCTCTGATAGAAAAGTTGAGGGTTATAGGTAGGTATTCAAACTTAAGCAAAATGTTGATGGTACTATTCACAAACATAAGGCTAGGCTTGTTGCAAAGGGATTTCATCAGGAACATGGTTTTGATTTTATAGAAACATTTTCCCCTATTGTTAAACCTGCTACTATTAGAGTGATTCTTACTCTTTCCATCACAAACAAGTGGGACATCCAATAGGTAGATGTCAACAATGCCTTTTTAAATGGCACATTACATGATGAAGTTTATATGACTCAACCCCCTGGCTTTGTTTGTTCTAATTAAACCTTAGTGTGCAAGCTACATAAATGTTATCTATGGCTGGAAACAAGCCCCAAGGTCCTGGTATGAGAAATTAACTCAGGCTCTACTTTAGTTTGGCTTCACTGCTTCCAAATGTGACATCTATATTTTTACATACTGCAAACAAGGTGTTTCTCTATATGTTTTACTGTATGTTGATGAAATTCTCATCACTGGTTCCAGCTCTTCCTTGATACATGATTTGACCAACAAACTGCATACTAGTTTTGCTCTTAAGAGGTTAGGAAAACCAAGTTACTTCCTTGGTATTGAAGTCAAAAATCTCAATGATGACTCTCTTTTACTCACTCAGTCCAAATATATCAAAGATCTTCTTTGTAAGGCTAAGATGGAAAATGAAAATGGAGTACCAACACCTATGATGAAAAATTGTAAGCTTAATAAACATGGTGACAATTTATTTTATAACCCTTAACTTTACAGGTCTATAGTAGGTTCTCTGCAATATGTTACTCTAACACGGTCTGATATTGCATTCAATGTGAATAAAGCTTCACAATTTATGTCATGTCCCCTTGATACTCACTAGGAAGCTGTCAGAAGATTGCTTTGATACTTGAGTGGTACAACCAATCATGGTGTCCTATTATCTCCATCTATTATAGCTCCCAAGTTTTCTCTTCGTGCCTACAATGATTCTAACTGGGCAAGTGACCCTGATGACAGGAAATCAACCTCTGGTTCATGTATTTTCTTTGGTCCCAACTTGGTGTCGTGTAGTTCAAAAAAGCAGTCCCTAGTTGCACGCTCCAGCACTGAAGCTGAGTATAGAGTCTTAACACATTTCACTTCTGAGTTACTTTGGCTTGAATCTCTGTTGTCTGAACTTCACATCCCTTGTCACACACCAACACTTCTTTGTGACAACTTAAGTGATGTGCTTCTTTCTCACAGTCCTATTCTGCATGCTAGGACTAAACATTTCGAATTAGACATACATTTTGTCAGGGAAAGAGTGGTTGCTCGAAGGATGCTGATTAAACATGTGCCTATAGTAGCTCAATAGAAGACACACTCATAAAACCACTTGACACCGTCGCGTTTCAGGAACTACGAGACAAACTTAAGGTTATTCACTTCCATTCAGTTTGAGAACTTAGCCTACGTTTATTTGGTGTTAAATTTACTAACAGCTCTTTTAATTATCATCATATATATAACTCTTTGTATGGTTAAACTTAAATTAATACAATGAAATTTGTATGGTTAAACTTAAATTAATACAATGAAATTAATACTATGAATAAAATCTTTTGGCTTTATTTCTTCTCTTCCCCGCACTTGTGAATACCATCACAGTGTGAGATGAAATTTGAAATTCATCTCTAATAACATAATAAGAATTATTGATGCAATGGTGAAAAATAAACTCAAGCACGATCTTATTTATGCATATTAGACAAAGACTATAAATATGGTTTTTAGGATTAATAGATCTTTACTCAATAAACAATGTAAGTCCATATAATCATCAATTTTACATCATTTTCCTAAATTAAACTCTAAATAACCTAACATCATGATGGTTAAAACAAAACAATATACTTCAATTTTCTCCAAAATTAATCTCTAAATTACCAAACATCATGATGGTTAAAACAAAACAAAAAAGTAAATAATCAAACGAATAGTAGCATCTATAAGACAAAAGTAGGAAAACATCAATAAAGGTGTATATCAATCCTTACAAATTGTACATTTGAGATCATGTGTAGCAGAGTCACAATTTAGTAAAATAAAAAAATCAGAGAACATATATAATCATGATTTAACTTAAAAAATATTTTATGGAATTTCATTTAACTTTAAATTAACCTTATAAATTTTAAAGTTACGTGCAATAGACCGTTTTACACGCTCTCAAAAACAGTTATGTTGAGTCTCATAGCAATTAGGAAGATAGACTTCTTGTTTTTTTTTTGATAATGGACATCCTCCAAATTGCACACGTTTGTGCGGTGTGACTTTGTGCTTGGTAATGATTTTGGCTTCTTTCATTTTTTAGGGTTTTGCTTTGCCTTTTTCTATTAAGCACTTTTGAATGCGACTACGACCATAAAAATCTCTTTTTGTTAAAGATGTGCTTGGATAGTGTATATATGCCTTTATTGTATCATGTAATTTGGTGTTCTAGAAAAGATAAATTTATATACCAACTTGCCAACTTGTAAGTGAAAATTCATAAAGAACACATGGAAAAAAGTGGGAAAAGTACAGTAATTTCTTTAAAAAAAATTAATTGTTTAATCATATTTTTGTTTAAATTATTTAGGTTTAAGTTATTAATCTTGACATATAATTAATTTGGAGATAGAATTTTTATTGAAAAATAGTTTATATGATTATTAATTTTTTAAAAGAAATTAAAAGTAATGTTTCACATTCTAAAATAGTTTTACATTATTATCTAATAAAAATCATTAATATGCGATTCATTAATATAATTTTAAAATATGAGTATGATTTAATAGATTATACATTATATTATTGATTCGTTGATCGTGTAAAAATGATTTTAACAAGATATTTGTATACATTTTTAAACACATTTAAGATATATTTTTCTATCTTTCTTTTTATTACATTACCAACCTTTCATATCTATCTTTATTGGAACTAAAACTCACTATAGGTTTTGATAGCACTCACACGCACAAGTTGAATCACACATTCACACTTTGGTTAAAAAAAAAAGATAAGAGAAGAAAGAGAAACAGATAGAGAAATTGTACATTAAAGGCTTTGTAATCTATCATTTAACATTGCCAAACATTTATGCAAGTTGTTAATCGAAAGCAACACTCTAACTGTCATAGTTAAGCGGGTTACAATACTTAACAAAATTTCAAATTGCAAATAAACTCAACTACTTGTGCAAGAAGTTACACATCATCTTAATTCATGTAAGTTAATGACTCAATTTTCATTAAACTCTTTGATTTCTTGATCATTTCAAATCTTCCACAATCTTCACTTTTACATTGCTCTAATTTCAGCTTTTCGTTACTTGTTCTCTAAATTATTGAAATTTCATTTTTACGTGCTTACTTTTCTCAGGTGCAATGAAATTTTTAGCCAAATTAATTTTAGAAATATTGTCAATTAGTTTTATCATAATCTTGTATCTTTCATTGTTAAGTTCTTCAATTTCATCTCACAAATAACTTGACAAATACTTAAAGATGTTTCTATGTACTTGGCTTCATAAGATGTGAGTGTGAATATCAATTACTTCCTTGAGCGCGAAGATAAAAGTTATCCTCTAATAAAAAAAATTAAACATGCTATTTATATCACCATATTAGTGTGAGTCAGTGTATTTAAGCAATTTGCATCTTTTTCCTATAATTTATCAATAAGAAATCTGTGCGTACACACGAGATTGACTGTATGAGGGGATATGCTTATGCAATATTAATCTTTATTCAAATTGAAATAAATAGAAATTATTGTTCTAGCAATATATTCAAGTTATCTCCATACATGATTTTTTTTATTTCATTATTTTCTAAAAATGTTCATCAAAATTTATTGTTGTGAATAACAACAATGTTCAATTTTAATATATGAGATAAAGAACAGTAACAACAAAAATAAATGGCTTTCAACAATGATAATCAATAAACTGAAAATATAACAAAATAATGCGAGAAAAGACGAAAGGTTTGTTTACCCAGTTTGATCGAAAATCTACTCTGGGGGAGAGAACATCTCTTCAATTCACTATTGTCAAAGTTGTTATAAGAGATTACACACGAGTTACAAGAAAATAACTTTCGTGTTCAGAGTCTCCAAGAACAACTCTGAAGGATCCCAAGAACAACCATATTCTCTACCCAAGTGTTTCTCAACCTCTCAAACTCTCAATAACGTAAACAACTCCAAACGTTTCCGCAAATTAAACGTTTAAATAAACGAATCTGCAAATTAAACCGGTCAAATATGAAATCCACGAACTGTCTAAATCAGACATTCTTGCTGTTTTTTGCTTCCTGATTTTTGATAATCTCAATATATTTTCTTTCTCTTCCTCAACCAAGATCTTAAGGCACACCTCAACATTTATGACATTAAAAAAAAGACATAAAAATATACAAATGTGGTTGACAAAGAAAATCAAGTATATATATATATATATATATATATATATATATATATATATATATATATATATATATATATATATATATATATATATATATATATATATATATATATATATATATATATATATATATATATATATATATATATATATATATATATATATATATATATATATATATATATATATATATATATATATATATATTGGGAATAAATAAATTATTAAGTTGTATACATATTTATAGTAATTAACATATATGCAACATTATATTGCACAGTGGCGGAGCCAGGAAAATTATGAAGTCTGGGCAAGTTTTCATTGACTTCATAATTTTCTATCAAGACAGTACAATGCTAATCCCAAAGGAATTATTTCCTTGAATTGCAATTACTTTAATATAAAATGTGTTGTAAAAGTTGACTCCAAGAAAGTCTATTGAGCCCTTAACCAAATTTGATTCCCTACTCGTGAAGAAAGGAAGTCTTGAGCCAACATTCTTTTTCATGGTGCGAGGATACTCTCCAAATGTTAAGGGATTCATAAACCTGTCATAATAATCCAGAGAAAAGAAATCTGGTCTTGTAATTCATTATTGTATAAAGAAATAGTTGTTCGTATTAAATTGGTAAAATAAACTTAGCGTGGAATTTTTATGGAAAAAGTTTTTCGTTTTATATTCTAAACAATTATATGTGTGATTTTAGAAGTAGAGATAGATATCACATGCATTTTGTTTCTTACCATCCAATATAGAAGTCTTGAGCTCTCTGAGTGGCAATTATGTCTTCACGAGTATTTGTTAGTGGAATCAAACCAACAACAATGAGATTAAACCCAATAAAACCTTGTTGCTTGACCTGCAAGTATCATAGGTTTCATTTTTAAACAAAAGATACTATGATTATCATAGTGAAAAATTATATCATAACTATCATCTTACATAATATCAGGAATAATCATGATCTAAATGTGAAAAGCTTAGCCTATGTTTGGTAACACGGTGGGACAGCGTTGCAACACGTTTAAGGCCTTTTTCACTGTGATTTTGAGAAGGTGACATGTTCAGTCCCATCATGATTTTCCACCATAATTTTTAAGTTTCCCAAACACACACTTAGATGATTGACAAAGCAAAATGGTGTATGTATGATATATTGATTTACCTGATACTTTTTCCTATACAGTCTCGCAGCTGAGGCATGTGCTAACAACATATGATGCGCTGCCAAATATGGTTCAGTTGAAGAATTGCCTTTGGAGAAATTATATATAGAGTGAGGAGTACACCTTTGAGGTGGTAAAAACCTAGAACCATAGCCTGCTATTGCACCCCCATTCCCCTCATTCACTGTGGTCCAATATTTAACTCTATCTCCGAACTCTTTGAAGCATACATCTGCATATGCTATGAAGTCTTTTCTGCAAGGTAGCATAAAATAGATTTGAAAATATTAATTATAGAAAAATTGCTTTTCTTATTTTGGTTAAATATAGTTTGGGAACCGTACATAATTCTTCGACTAACCCATCCTAGGTATTCATCTTCAAGTGCTTGTGGTAGATCCCAATGATGCAATGTAACATGTGGTTGGATTCCTACAAATGAAGGTGGAAACTAGTTGAATTTAGTGTTGTCAAATAGTAGTTATAGCAGCTAGCGGATCAGAATTCTAACAAATTCTAAGATTGTCGATTAGTAGCTAAAGCGGCACTATACCACTATAGTGTAACATAATTTGAACAAACCGATATTTTTCAAATCTGCAATTGAACTTTACAATGTAAATCTAGTTTGCAAAAGAACCTTGACTTGTTAATTCGTTGATAAGGTTGTTGTAATACTGCAGTCCCTTTGGATTTATAGGCCCTTTCCCATCTGGTATAAAATGAGATCATGGTCAGAAGAATGACAAACAGTTGATTCAAGAAGCTACAAAATTATAGATTCAAACAAAGTACAATCAGCTCTTGACATTATTTAAGAAATTACTTTTCTTACTCCATGATCACATACACCAATCTATCGTACCTGAAATAAGTCTTGACCATGATATGGAAAATCTATAGGCATCTAAGCCCATTTTCGCCATGAGTTTGACATCATCCTGCAAAAAATGAAAGCATACGTAAACTAGTTGTTTCATATGTCAAACATGAGAGATCTGTTGTATTCCATGTCTACTGACCTTATATTTGTGATATTGGTCGCATGCAATGTCTCTGTTTCCCTCGAATTGTCCTGCTGCAAATTTAATTGAAATGAAGAGTTTCAATGTCTATGACTTTATAACATGATTAAGTGTAATAGCAAATAAATGAGAAAGAGCACCATTTCCAGCATATGCAAAGGTATCCCATATGCTTGGTTTAATTGATAGTTTTTGTACATAAGATTTTCCAGTAGTCCAATAGAAAAGTTGATATACTCTCTGGATTGGATTCTAGGATGCCCAATAAAAAAAATATTCATTCAGAAATTTTACCGAACACTTGGTGGACATAGCACGAAACAACAAATTCAACACCACAACCTGCAACAACAACAACAACAAATAACAAAACATTTATATCTAAAATTGTATCATTAGTTTCATATGTATGTTGAGAATGAGAGGTAAAGAGAAAATGGAATCAAGGTATTTTCTGGTTTCCCCACGAAGCAAATAATAAAAAATATTAATGTTTAAATGTCTTCAAGTTCTTTAATAAAACAAAAACATTTATATCTAAAATTGTATCATTAGTTTCAGCATTGTATTACATAACTCAGAGTAAGAATGAATGCTTAAATAATACCTATAAATCTCAGTTTCAGTTGATTACCACTTTCGCATACATAAGGTGTATAATTTCCTTTAGAAACCCTAAGATAATTGAAACATGCAAGATAATACCAACCATTTTTAGATGCTTCCAGTTTATGAATAGTAGCAATGGTGACACACCATGTCAATTGTTAAATATATCAGGTTTGATGATTGAAGCCAGGCTGCGATATATAAATCATTAAAAAACCATAGAGATATTTACTTATGGAGGATTAGTAATATCATTCAAACAAAGAGGTATAACACGGGACATGGAATTATCAGAATCAGTCATTTGAGAACCAGAAGAGTTTCGTGACCACATGTTAGTATGCGGACTTATAAGTTGACTTGAAGTTGCAAATTGGGATTCCTTAGGTAGCCTTTATTAAAATAATTTGTTTAAAATGATTTGTCATGGAAATAACATACATAACAGGTTTTAATTATAAATGATATAATTTTACCAAATAATACTTTTTTAAATTCAACAATGTCTTTCAAGTCATCATTTATATTGGTGATATTGTATGTATTTGACACAGATAGAAGATACTTCCCTGTTGAGATAGTATTCCTTGTGTCGAAGCAGATGACTCGACATAAATAAGGTAGTTTCGAATTAGCTTTGTGTGTGTGTCAAAAATTCGAAGGAGTGTGCCTCGACAGAAATTTCAACTTAGGGCTATTTTGTAGTTAACAAAATTAGGTAATTTGGGCTTTTGTGTTTTGGAATTTAGCTTAGGGAGCAAGAAAACCTAAAACTATAAATATGGAGTAAGCCCTATTTTTGTAATCATGTCACACATCTGTAGTTGCAAAATAAAGTATCAGTTTGAGAAGCATAGAGAAACTCTACAAAAAAATATTCTTCCCCTATTTTTGTGAAACCCTAACTTTCTTTATTCCCCAATTCATATTTCCTTTCTTCTTCCATTAATAATTGTGTAGCAGAATCATATTCCAACCAAGGTTGGTTGATTCACTTGAGTAAAGAGTGGAAAATAAGAGGGAATTCGATCAGGTTGATTGAATCTTTTTCATCAAGATTGATTCGGAATTCTCCAAAGGTTTTGTGTAATTCTCAACATATGGTATTAGAGCACTGGATGAGTGATTCGTGGAAAGCAATATTGATGGCAATGAATCATTTGAATGGGAATTACTTGGCAAATATCATAATTCTGAAGGGTCAGAATTATGAGAATTGTTGTAAATAGATGAAGGTTGTTTTATGTTATCAAGATCTTTGGAATCTTGTGAAATAAGGAGTAACAACACTTGAAGATGACGCGGCAGATTAAGAAAAGGATTCACACTAAAAATTGAAGAAGAAGAATTATAAATCTCTCTTGATGATTCATCAATGTGTTGATCCAGATAATTTCGAAAACCTTAGTGATGTTGAATCAGCGACAGAAGCTTGGGAAATTCTGAAAAAATCATTTGGAGGCGCAAAAAAGTGAAAGAGGTGAGGTTACAAACTCACAAAAGAACGTATGAATTGCTTCAGAGAGAAGAAAGTGAAAGCATAACTTATTTCTTCACTAGGTAACAAAATTGGTGAATAAAATCAAGGTATATAGAGAAGTGCTGACGTCAAGATCAGTTGTTGTAAAGATTTTAAGCTCATTGGCTCCAAAGTTCAACCACGTGGTGATAGCCATAAAAGAGACGACAAATTTGTCAACATTGGCAAAGAAAGAGCTTCAAGGTATGTTATAATCTCATGAGAAATGAATGACTGAAAGAGCTATAGGAAAGTTGAAGAGTGATTTGGATTTGCAAGCGCAATCAGCAAGAGAAAAGAAAGGCAAAGGAAAGTGGTTTGACAACAAAGGTAGAGGAGTATACAATAATTCGATTGGTCGAGGAAACCAACAAGAAGGAAATCTATAGAACCAGAGAAGACCATCATACTAAAGCAACCAAAGAGGTTGTGCTACATGTAGAGGAATAAGTGGTGGTCTAAAATCTGACAAAAGTGACATCCAGTGTTTCAATTATTAGAAGTATGGTCACTATTCTAGTGATTGTCCAGAAAAATAAAAGAATCAAGACAATGATGCAAAGTTTCTAAAACATGAAGGATAAGAGGAGATGATGTTGACGGACATGATAATAGATGAAGAGAGATTCAAGGACCAACGGTACTTAGACTCAGGATGCTCATCTCACATGTCTAGAAGGAAATATTGGTTTGTCAACATAAAACCCTCAATGAAGAACATGGTGAAATTTGCAAATGACAATACTCTAGCACCTGAAGGTATTCGTCATGTTCTAATTATGAAAAAAGATGGCAAAAGTTCACTAATTTCTAATGTATTATACATACCAAACATGAAAAGTAATTTGCTCAGCATAGGGGAGTTGGTCGAAAAGAACTAGAAAGAGTCGATTAAAGACAAGTTGATAAGAGTTCTTGACTTAAGAAAAAGGTTGATTTTGAAGGCTCCTATGTCTCAAAATAGAACCTTCAATATTGAACTTAATATGATGAAGCATCAGTTCCTTGCGACTGCTGCTATTAGGGAATAATGGATATGGTAATATCGACTTGGCCATCTCAACTTCAAAGACATATGAGATTTGAAAACAAGAAATATGGTTTCAGGGTTACCAGAAATCAATATTCCAAACGAAGTGAGTGAGGAATGTGTGCAGGCGAAGCAACACAAGAATAGCTTCTGCAAGGATGCATGAAGCAAGTCGAAGGCAGTTCTTGAAGTCATATATACTGATGTATGTGGACCTGTCCAGGTGTATTTGATTAGAGGTAACAAATAATTTGTCACATTCGTAGATGATTTCAGTCGAAAACTATGGATTTCCCTTATCAAGAAGAAAAGTGAAGTGATCGAGGTATTTTCCAAGTTTAAATATATGTTTGAAAAAAGAAATCGTCGAAAGGTCAAGATTCTGAGGACTGGTGGTGGTGGAGAATATGTGTCGAAAGACTTCGACATATTATATAAGAAAGAAGGGATTGTGCATGAGGTGGTTCTAACCTACACTCCATAGCAGAATGGAACTGCTGAAAGAAAGAATCAAACCATCATGAATGTGGTGAGAAGTATGTTGAAAGGCAAGCATTTACCTAAAGAGTTTTAGGGTGAAGCTGGGTCGACTGCGACATACATTCTGAATAGATGTTCAACGAAGAAACTAGAAGGAATCACGCCAGAATAATGTTGGACTAGTTTCAAGCCTAGCTTGAGTCATATGAAGGTATTTGGATCAATAACACATAGACATGTGCCATATTAATTGAGAAGAAAACTTGATGACAAGTCAAGTCAAATGATACTAATAGGATATCATTTGACTGGTGGATACAAGTTTTTCGATCCATTAAACAAGCAAGTAGTGATCAATATGGACGTGATCATATACGAGCTTAAGGAATGGGATTGGAGTGAAAATGTCAAGAAGGATTCAATGAGAATCTAATGTGAATAACCAACCACTAAAGTCGAAAGAGAAAAAGTTCGACAGGAAGAAGTCAGTGGTGAAGCAGGCCCAAGAAGACCTCAAAGAACAAGACGCATGCCTGCAAGGTTGCAGGAATGTGTGATTACATCAAATGATGTGGTAGATGATGTAGGTGAGCTGGTACACTATGCTTTTTATGCATATGTCGAACCAGTCAGTGCAATTGAGGAATTGAAGGATTCAAAGTGGATGCAATCAATAAATGAGGAATTGAAGTCCATCAAAGTCAACAACACTTGGTCACTTGTCGAATTGACTCAAGGCAAGAAGGTAATCAATGTGAAATAGGTATACAAGATAAAGTTGAATTCCAAAGATGAGGTAACTCGACACAAAGAAATACTTGTGGCGAAATGATTTCTTCAAAAAGAAGGAATCGACTTTGATGAAGTTTTTGCACCTGTTGCTCGAACCGAAACAATTAGGTTGGTTGTTGGTCTAGCAAATATGAACAACTGGCACATATGTCAGATGGATATGAAATGTGCATTTCTAAATGACCCCTTAGATAAATACTTTATGTTGCACAACCCGTTGGGTTTGTGAAATAAGGCAAAGAAATAACGGTATACAAGCTGCATAAAGCTCTGTATGGACTCAAATAAACTACAAGATCTTGGAATAATAAGATTGATAGTTTCCTAAGGGAGAAGGAATTTGTTAAGTGCATAATAGAGCATGAAGTATATCCAAGAAGAAGCAAGAGTGAATTTCTTATACTATGTGTCTATATCGATGACTTGTTGATAACAGGTAGCTGCAAGAAAAAGATTGAAGATTTTAAAGGTGATCTTAGCAAGGAGTTCGAAATGTCAAATCTGGGAGACATTTCATACTTCCTTGGCATAGAATTCTACAAGAGTAGTAGAGGATTAATGATGCATCAAAGAAGATATGCAAGTGAGATACTCAAGAGATTTGAGATGGAAGAATGCAACTCGACTTTGACACTTGTTGAACCACGACTACAAGTGTCGAAAGACTCATATGAAGATGATGTTGACTCAATATAGTACCATAGATTTATTGGGTCATTAAGGTGCCTTTGTCACACACGGTCTGACTTAGCATACAATGCAGGTATGTTAGGTAGATTTATGCAGAAGCCAAAAGTATCACATCTAGCAGTGACAAGGAGGATACTGACGTATCTCAAAGGAACTTTCAACTATGGAATTATATTTCCTATAGCAGTGAAGGAAAAGAATGTAACTTAATGGGTTACACCGACTCAAGTTTGTGTAGTGATGCTGAGGATTAAAACTCCACAGATAGTTATGTGATTATGCTAGGGTGGTGCACCGGTTGCTTAGAGTTTAAGAAAAGAACCAATAGTTGCGCTATCATCGTGTGAAGCAGAATAAGTAGTTGCTTCTCTTTGTGCATATCAAGCAACATGAATGGTGAAATTAGTTAAAGATATTACAGTAAAAGATCATGGAACAATTACCATGAATATTGATAACATGTCAGCTATCAATCTAGAGAAGATTCTGATATCACATGGAAGAAGCAATCACATCGAAATGAGGTTCTATTATCTTTGAGAGCAAGTAGAAAAAGCAAAGCTGAACTTGGAACACTTTAGAATTGAGAATTAGATTACAGACATCATGATGAAATGAGTGCATGTCAAAGGGTTCAAGAGAATAAGATCTATGATGAATATAGATAGCTTAGACATAATGAATTAGGTGGTACTTTTATATTGTAATTACTTGTGTCTAAGTAGTTTGTTCGACATAAACAAGGTAGTGTCTAATCAGCCTAGTGTGTGTCAAAATATCGAAGGAGTGTGTCTTGATAGAGATTTCAACTTAGACCTATTTTGTAGTTAACATAATTAGGTATTTTGGGCTTTGACTTAGGGAGCAAGTAAACCTAAAACTATAAATAGGGAGTAACCTTTATTATTATAATCATCTCACAGATTTGCAGTTGTAAAATAAAGTCTTAATTTGAGAAGTAGAGAAAAACTCTATAGAAAGTTCACCTTCCCCTACTTTCGTGCAAACCCTAACTTTCTTTCTTCCTCCAATTCATATTTTCTTTCTTCTTCCATTAATAATTGTGCAGTAGAATCATCTTACAACCAAGGTTGGTTGATTCACTTGAGTGAAGAGTGAAGAATAAGAGGGAATTTGATCGGGTTGAATGAATCTTGTTCATCAAGATTGATTCGGAATTCTCCATAGGTTTGGTGTAATTCCCAACAATCCATTCATGTGTAAATATAGATTTGCATGAAAGAGGTCAGAGAGATATTTTAAACATCTAATAAGGCCAAATCATATAAACCTATTCAAATTACCTTCCTCTTTTATTTCCACATATTGTAATAATACAATTGTAGGGCCAGGATCCTTCTTTTGATGGTCGTAGTTAATGAATTTCACGACATATGACTCTTATAGTGTACAATTCAAATTGTTATTCCTATCGTTGTTTACATGAAAATATATTTAATAAAATATAACACAAAATTTTGTAACAGTGTTGAACAACTTAAAAAGATGAACCAAAAAATTACCCCATGTCTTTTAAAATCAGGTTGACTTGTTGTTTCTTGCCGCCAACATTAAGTTGGGTATAACAAATATCTTCAACCATCCCAGTAACATCTGAAATAACATAGATGTTAGATATTTTTAAATGAAACTTTAAAAAAGTATAAATTATGAATATGAGTGTTGTACCGATAACATATAACCTATTAAGAAGTCTTTCTTCCATTTTCAGCGATAATGTCATCAAAAGGTTTGAAGTTAAGTTTTTTTTCCAAGGATTGGTGTTTTATTTATATCAGTCACAGAAGTTCCAACAATAAACTTGATGATAAACTTATGTTCAGAAGATTTGAACATGAGATCATTTTATTGAGGGATAAAACTTAAAACAGTGTATGTTTTGTTATTGCTAAAATTGAATCAAATGTTGCTTTCAGCGCTGGAGCTATTACAACATGGATATATGACCCATACAAATATGTTACATACATTAGTTAAGGTTGGTTTAGGTAAACAATGAACATATTCATAAACACTATAACTATTTAAAAGGAATTAAAAACACATAAAATAATACTTACATAAGCATCAACATAAATGAGCTCCTAATGCTCCTTGTCGTTGGTTATCATAGCCTATTTGTAGTGAACTCTAACATCAACTTTCCAGAGTTCTTACCAATCAGTAATGTCAGCAATATTTTCAAATGGTCTGGCCATTTCATAGTTCCTATGTAAATGTGTAAATCAAAATCATTAATACATAAACACATACACAAATATGGACACAAAAAGAATCAAATTCAGAGTTGCTCACAAGCATCAAAATAATAACTTATCCGAACAGATTCAGAAATATATATATATATATATATATATATATATATATATATATATATATATATATATATATATATATATATATATATATATATATATATATATATATATATATATATATATACTACTTTTAATTTATAAGCAAAAAAGACAAATATCACGTTTATTAAGAAGGTGAGTTAAGTGCATTTAATTTTTTTAATCCATCGCGAGATATCTATTCACTTCTGAAGTCTGCCTTCGAATCCCATCTTCTGATTAAGGTAGTCATAGTCTTAGAAGATTCTTCCTCAGTAGATTCATCATATGACCAAGAAACAATTAGTCCCTTAGATTGTCTCTTGAGATAAGTAGGAAATATTGTTCTAATGTTCCCAAATCCTTCCAGAATAATCACTTTATCTTCAACAAGGTCTCTAATAAAATGATGGTGAATGACAATGTTCTTGGTTCTGTTATGTTGAATAGGATTCTTTGAAATATTGATAGCACTCATATTTTCACAGTATAATGTCATGACATTTTGCTTGACATTATATTCCTTCAACATTTGTTTCATCCACATTAGTTGAGAACAACTACTTCCAGTTGCAATATACTCAGCTTCAGTAGTTAATCAAGAAAAACAGTTCTATTTCTTGCTAAACCAGGAAATCAGATTATTTCCCAAAAAGAAACATCCACTAGAAGTGCTTTTTCTATCATCAGCATTCTCAGCCCAATCTACATCACAATACCCCACCAACATGGAATTTGAACTATGAAAATATAACATACCATAGTCACTAGTACCATTTATGTACTTAAAAATCCTCTTTACTTGATTGATAAGACTTTTTTTGGCTCAACTTGATATCTTGCACACACATCTACAACAAATGTGATGTCAGTTCTGCTAGTTGTAAGGTATAACAAACTACCAAACATACTTCGGTATAAGCTTTGATCAACAACAACACCTTTTTATCTTTTGATAGTTTCACATGAATAAGAGCATGTGTCCTTTTGCGACTTTCATTTTCAATCCCAAACTTCTTTACTATGTTCTTTGCATACTTACTTTGAGAGATGAAGGTTTAGTATTCCATCTGTTTTACCTGAAGTCCAAGAAAATATGTTAATTCACCAACAAGACTCATCTTAAATTCTGATTGCATTTGTTTGACAAAATGTTCCACCATCTGGTCTGAAATCCCTCCAAACAAAATGTTATCAATATATATTTGAGCAATCATAAGTTTTTCATCCTTATCCTTGACAAACAAAGTCTTGTCTATTCCTCCTTTCTTGTATCAATTGTTGACAATAAATTATGTTAGCCTCTCATACCAAGCTCTAGGAGCCTGTTTCAATCCATAGAGAGCTTTCTTCAGTTTAACACATGGTCCAGATAAGTAGGATCAATGAGTCCCTTTATTTGTTCAACATATACCTCTTCATGTAAGTACCAATTCAGAAAGATACTTTTCACATCCATTTGAAACAATTTAAACTTTAACAAACAAGCCACTCCTAACAAAAGTCTAATAGATTCAAGTCTAGAAATTTGAGCAAAAGTATCATCAAAATCTATCCCTTCAATCTGTGTGTAACCTTTTGCCACAAGTCTTGCCTTATTTCTAGTAACAACTCTACTTTCATTAGTTTTGTTCTTGTACACCCACCTTGTACCAATGATATTTTTTCCATTAATCCTAGGAATTAAACCTCACACTTCATTCCTCTTGAACTGACTTAATTCATATTACATGACCTTTATCCATAATTCATCAATTAAGGATTCCTTCACATTCTCGGGTTCAATCTTAGACACAAAGCAAGACATAGAACCAACTTCCCCTAATCTAGTAGTAATCCCTTGATTAGGATTTCCTATAATAAGCTCTTTAGGATGATATTTCTGAATTTTGATTGAGGGACCCTTATTGACTTGATTGTTATGAGGTTCAACATCACCAATCTTAATATTGGTGTCCTCTTACTCCATATTTTATTCATCGTCATTCATATGGAATGTTGTTCCATCATTGTCTTCAACATCATGTTCACTGTCTGAGCATGAGTCATCAGCCACAACATTTATGGGCTCCATCAAGACTTGAGTTCTGGTGTTAAAAACCTTATAGGCTCTACTGTTGGTAGAGTAGCCAAGAAATATCCCTTCATCATTTTTGGGATCCACTTTTCTTCTTTGTTCATGGATAGCTAAGATGTAGCATTTACTTCCAAACACATGAAAGTATTTGACTGTAGGCCTTTTCCCTTTCCATAGCTCATATAAAGTGTTAGAAGTACCAGCTCTTAAGGTGACTCTATTATGAATATAACAAGCAGTATTCATAGCTTCTACCCAAAAATGATATGACAATTTCTTTGCATGAAGCATAACTCTTGCAGATTCTTGTAGAGTTCTATTATTCCTTTCAACAACTCCATTCTGTTGAGGAGTGACAGGTGAAGAGAATTCATGACTAATACCTTCAGAGGCACATAATTTAGCAAACTTGCTGTTTTCAAATTCCCTACCATGATCACTTCTTATTCTAATAATGTTGCTCTCTTTCTCTCTTTGCAGCTTTTGGCACATCTCCTTGAAGACATCAAAGACTTCTGATTTTTCCCTAATGAATTTAACCCTCGTGAATCTTGAAATATCATCAACAATAATATAAACATACCTTTTTCCTCCAAGACTTTAAACTTTCATAGGTCCCATTAAATCCATATGAAGAAGTTCTAGCACTTTTAAAGAGGTATGATGTTGAAGCTTTAGGTGTGATATCTTGGTTTTCTTTCCAATTTGACATTCTCCACACATTTTCCTTCCTCAATTTTGAGATTAGGAACGCCTCTAATAACTTCTTTAGATATAATCATATTCATATATTTCAAATGTAAATGACCAAGTTTTTGATGTCACAGTTTGACTTTATCCTCTTTAGACAACATACATATTAAATTATAGATGATTCCTTGAGGTGTCCACAAGTAGAAATTGTCCTTAGACTTTTCTACTTTCATGAGCACTTCATTCTCCTTATTAGTGACCAAACATTCAAATTTTGTGAAGTTCACCTTGAAATCTTGGTCACATAGTTGACTAATACTTATTAGATTGGGAGTCAAAACTTTTACAAACAGAACCCTATCAAGCTTAGGAGATCCTTTAAAATCTAGCCTTCCAACACCTTTAGTGACTCCTTTGGCACCATCTCCAAAATTAACATAGTTGGTTGTATGAAGTTTAATGTCTTCCAATAAGTTTTCCACCCCTGCCATATGCCTAGAACATCCACTATCAAAAAACCAGTCTTCATTAGATGAGACTTTAAGAGATGTATGAGCAATGAGATTTTTGACAATATCTCTTACTTTCCAATCCTTTTTTAGTCCTGGTTAGAAAATAATTTGCACTAGGTTGAGATGGATGTTATGGATATCCATGAAGCCTGTGACAAACTTGTTCAAAGTGTCCACTTCTTCCACAAAACTGACATCTCCAAGGCCTAAAATTAACTTTGGTCTGAGTTTCCTATGACTTGATAGGATGTTGTGACATCTGGCCAGACATCTTGCTTTCATCCTGCATTTTAGCAGGGACAAACTTTATCTTAGGGGTTTTCTTTTTATTTTTCAAGTTTTGATAGTTAAAACAAATTCCAGTATGTCTTTTCCCTCCTTCTACATCTTGAAGAATATCATCTAGCACATCAGATCCATTGATCAACATCCTAACACATTTGATTAAATTACCGAGTTTAGATGTCAACAAGGTCACTTTATTTTGGAGATCAGAGTTATCAGCTAGGTATTCATCCTTCTCAGCCTGGAGTTTAGATATGATCATCCTCTGTTTTACTCCTATTTGATAGATATTTTTAACTTTTATTGTATAGTTCTCTGTAGGAGGTGATTAATACATCATGAGATATCTCTTCACTTATGAAGTCTTCCTTAGAATCCCATCTTCCTGTTAAGACAGTCATAATCTTAGCAGATTTTCCTCAGTAGATTCATCATCTGACCAAGAAATAGTTAGTCCCTTAGGTTGTCTCTTGAGATAAGTAGGACATTTTGTTCTAGTGTGCCCAAATCCTTCACATTCATGGCACTGAATTCCTTTACTTTGATCAAGCATATCTTCAATTCAAAGTTTAGTTTAGAAATCATGATTAATGTTGATGATCTTGACATTTAACCTTTCCTTCCTTTCCAATCTCTTTAATACATTTTTGAATTGACTTCCAAGTAGCACAATAGTGTCTGACAATCTTTCTTCATAATCCATAGCACCATAAATATTCTCCCTAAATCTCACCCAATTAACAAAATAGGGTTCCTGCTCTGACGCCAATTAAAATTCTGACACTTACAATACTGATGTCAAGACTGATGTCCTAATACTAACAAAATGTCAAGACATATGTTCCTCAAACAAAAAATTTTAGAAGAAGAATTATGCAGGAAAATAGAATAATAAAAGTAAATTAACACAGTTAACTATTAACCCAGTTCGGTGTAACGTCACCTACTCTGAGAGCTACAAGGCCAGGAAGGAAATAAACTATGATAATATGAGTTCAAAGCCTAAACAATTGTTAATTATATGGTATTATAATTAGGAGTAATTTTTGTAAAACTAACTTGGCATAAACATGTTGAACAAGATGTCCTATCTCAGAGTTTTGACATCTTGTCTATTATATTTTTACAAATTGCATTTACAAGGTTAAATTAATGATTATAGAATATTCTAGGAATATTATGTTATCCTATGTGGCATCCAAGTTTAAGGAATACAATATTTTGTTTATGCTTAAGTTTATCTTATTTTTATAAATGTTGAGACAGTTTAGGAAACATTTTATTGAAGACCGATTTTGTTGGAAAAGTTTCTGCAAACATTTAACAGTCACCTTGCTGCATTTTGAAGCCCCAATCCAATTCAGACTTAGTTATAAAAATAAGGCCATAAACCTAATTCAAGTGCGGAACATATTGTGTTATTAAGTGAACTTTTAGGGTTTGTGTGTTCTTTTTTATTATGAGCCTCTCTGATATTACCTTGGTATAAGAGTAGGATTGTCTCTATTGAGTTATAAGTTCTGTTAATCAATCATAAGCTTTTAAGCATTGACTGATTGTGTGTCTTTGAAGTGTGACTTCTAAAATATTCTAAGTATTAGAGTTTTCATTACTGTTGTGATTGAAAGGGAATTGAGAAGAGTACCATACCTATGTGAGTCTTAGGTAGAAGTTAAGCATGAGTAGTTATTAGGTGAGTAGATTGTAAATAGGTGATAGTTTGATGTGGTTTTACAAACTGATATAATTTAGTGAACCTCCTCCCTGTCTTGGTAGCCCCTAGACATAGGTGTTGTTGTATGCCGATTTGGATAAAAAATTCTATGTGTTTGTTTACTTTCAGTATTCTTAACTGTATTTATCTTGTCATTATTCTTTGATTAGATATCAGTGTCTCGACATCTCTTAGGGAAGATACTTTCAACTGGTATCAGAGCAGGCATCCTGCTCTGTATCTGGGTGAGATTTAGGGAAGATACTTTCTAGTACAATGATCAAGGAAGGAGGATTCATGAACTGACCACCCATTCTTGATGGAACCAATTATGATTATTGGAAATCTCGTATGGTGGCTTTTATTAAATTTATGGACAGCAAGTCTTAGAAATTTGTTGTGAAAGGATGGGATCCACCAATGGTTAAAGATAAGGATGGGAAGCTTACTGATGTGCTAAGGGATGAGGAATAATGGGATGATGAAGATGATAAATTAGCTTGGGCAAAACTCTAAAGCATTAAATGCCCTGTTCAATTGAGTGGATAATAACATCTTCAGACTGATAAGGAGTTGTACTATTGTTAAAGAAGCTTGGGAGATTTTAAAGACTGCGCTTGAAGGAACCTATAAAGTGAAGATGTCAAGACTTCAACTTCTTACCACCAAGTTTGAGAACATAAGAATGAAGTAGGATGAGCGTATTCATGACTTTCACATGAATATTATTGAGATAACCATTGCCTCAAGTGCCCTGGAGAGAAAATGTCAGAAGCTAAGTTGGTGAGAAAAATTCCCAGATCTCATCCAAAGATGTTTGACATGAAGTTGACTGCCATTGAAGAAGCCCAAGATATAAATAACATGAAGGTTGATGATCTTATAGGATCTCTATAGACTTTTGAATTAGGGATAAGTGAAAAGTATGAAAATAAGAAAAGCATTGCCTCTGACTCTAATACTAAAGACTCAGAAGATGAATGTGATCTGGATACATATGAAGGGATATCTAATATTATTGTGTTACTTGGAAGACAATTCAACAAAGTAATAAAGAAGATGGAATGGAAGTCAAGACAAAATGTCAATAACAAGTCACTCGACATCAACAAAAATTAGGATTTTGGGAGAAGGTCCATAAATGAAGAGAAGATTAACCAAGGGAGAGGAATCCAATGTCATAAATGTGAAGGGTTTGGACACATAAGAGCTGAGTGTCCCACTTATCTCAAGAAGTATAAGAAGCGTCTATCTGTCTCATGGTCAGAGGATGATTCTAAAAGTGATCTTGAAGAAGACGTTGCCAAACAGGTTACAACCTTGATTGGAGTTTGTGATTTTGATGAATAATCATATTGTGAAGAGCTCACCTTTGAGGAACTTGCGGCTTCATCCAAGAAGTTATGCCTCATAAGTGAATAAGTTTGTCAACAGGGAGAATACCAAAAGAAAGTCATTGCTTAACTATAGACTAAAAAGGTGGAGCATCTGTCTATCATCTCTAATCTGAAAGATGAGGTTGTATTGCTCAATTCTAAATTTGACAATATGACTAAATCTGTAAGGATGTTGAACAATAGTTATGATGTGCTGGATGAGATTCTTCAGATTCGAAAAAATGTTGGTAATGTTAAAGGTCTTAGGTATAATAATTAAGTTATGAGGAACAAAGGATAAGGGCCTGAAGTGTAGTTTGTTTACCCAAAACAAAAACAGGAACAAAAGATGTCAAATCAAATGTCCCAACATCAGCAAAGACATCAGGATTACTCAGGAAGAAAAACTCAAAGATGGAGATGTCATTATTGTGGAAGGTTTGGTCACATAAAAGACACCTGTTAATGATTATACGGCTATCCCAAACCTGTTGCACAACCGAGAAAAGAACACAATATGGGTAAAGGAAAGAAGAAGTGGATTCCCATAAATGGCACCTCTTGACTCATAGCTTACACCTCTCTCAGAGACTCTTCCAGAGAGGATTGGTACTTTGATAGTGGGTGCTCAAGACACGTGACTGGTGTCAAGAAATTCTTGAAGGATATTAAATCATATTCCACTAGTTGTGTAACTTTTGGATATGGATCAAAATGAGAAGTAAAGGATGTTGGAAAGTTGGACTATACAGAACAACATAGTCTTGATGATATGCTGTTTTTTAAGGGGCTAACTACTAATTTGACAAGTATTAGTCAACTATGTGAAGGTCTCAAAGTTAACTTTACTAAATCTGAATTCCTGGTAACAAATGAGAAGAATAAAATTATCATGAAGGGAACCAGATCAAAAGATAACTTCTATTTGTGGAGTCCTCAAGAAACAATTGTCTCTCCATATACTTAATGTCATAAGAAGATGAAGTCAAATTACGGCATCAAAAGCTTAGCCACTTACACCTGAAAGGTATGAATAAAGTCTCGTATAAGGAAGTTGTTAGAGGTATTCCCTGTTAGAACATAGTTTGATTCTACAACCCTTGGTTAGAGTTTTGATGATAACAAAATACTAAGAATAAATAAATCCAAAGATATATACAAATAATAAATATGCTCCTTAAAATTATGTTTTGTATATGCAGAAGTTCTGATGGAATCAGCATCAAAAGATCAGCAACATGTGCTACACGCTGAAGCTACCAGATTATACGCTGAAGTTTGATGACCAGAATCTGCGCCTAAACAAGTACACTCTGACTCTGATCAAAGACATCTTTACCAAGTCATCAACATTCTGAAGCGTCATCAGCAGTTTTGCTAAGAAGACTCTGAAGCGTTACTGATTATTCAAGACAGAATTAAATGCTAACGACTTTCTTCAGACAAGATCTTCTTCAAAAGGAAAGTGTGTTATTATCATTAAACTTGCTTTAAGGACAACGTCTATGCCTTGCCTATATAAACAAGTCTGCTTGTGAAAGAAGCACGTACGTACGCACACAACAATTTGCCAAGGTTTCCAAACCACGCATATCTAAGCTCTAGCAAATTTATTTTATTCCAAGCTTAATTTATGTAACTATCACAATTGTGATATACTGTTTTGTTAGAAAACAACAACACACTCTTGTTCAATTATTTGTAAAAGATTTCCTTGAGATTAACCGGTTTGTGGTTGTACTCAAGAAGACTTTAACAGTTGTTAAAGTAACTGTTGTAATCGTTTGAAAATTAGTGGATTAAGACCTCGTTGGAGAGAGGCGAAATCACCTTGACGGGTGGACTGGAGTAGTTTGAGATCAAACGAACTAGGATAAAAATACTGTGTCATTAAGCTGTTTTTAATTTGATCCTAGTTTTTCAATTCAACCCCCCCTTCTTGTGTTTTTCACATCTTCAATTGGCATCAGAGCGTCTGGTTCTGAGCTTAAACACTTAACCGTGTCAGTACAAGATCCAGCGTCAGAAAAACACAATGGCAGGACCAAGTCAAAACATCAGCAATAACAACAATGAAGAAAGGGACAGATTCAGTGGCAAACCTCCAGTCTTTGATGGAGAGAACTTTGACTACTGGAAAGACAAAATTGAGAGTTCCTTTATGGACCATGATGTTGATCTGTGGGACATGGTGACTGATGGATACACGCAGCCAGTGGATGGACGCGGTCAGAAGATTGACAGGAAAATGATGTCTGATCAGCAAAAGCGTGAGTTCACAAATCACCACAAGGCTAGAACAATTCTTCTCAGCGTCATCTCATATTCAGAATATGAGAAAATATCAAACAGAGAAACTTCCAAGAATATGTTTGATTCTCTGAGAATGATGTATGAAGGCAACATTCAAGTCAAAGAAACCAAAGCCCTTGCGCTCATTCAGAAGTATGAGGCATTCAAGATGGAAGATAGTGAATCAATAGAAACTATGTATTCAAGATTCCAAATTCTTGTTGCTGGTCTAAAAGTTCCTGATAAAGGGTATTCCACTGCTGATCACGTTAAGAAGATCTTCAGAAGCTTGCCAAAACAGTGGAGGCCAATGGTCACAAAGCTTAAGCTAGCCAAGGATCTCAACAAAATCTCTCTGGAGGAACTTGTCAGCTCCCTCAGAAGTCACGAGATAGAGCTAGAAGCAGATGAACCTCAAAAGCAAGGTAAGCCATTAGCTTTAAAATCTAACAAAAAATCTGACTCCAAAGTTTTGCAGGCTGTGGAAGAAACCTCTGATGGATCCTCATCAGAAGAAGATGAATTGTCTCTCCTCTCCAGAAGAGTGAACCAACTGTGGAAGCAGAGGCAAAGGAAGTTCAAGAATCCCAGAAGATCAGAAAATCAAAATGAATCTTCCTCCAGATACAGAAGGTTAGAATCCTCCTCTGGACACAGAAGATATGAAGGTTCTTCAGGATACAAAAATCTAAACAACAAAGACATCATATGCTATGAATGTAACGAGCAAAGGCACTATAAAAGTGATTGCCCAAAGCTTAAGAAGGAGAATCCCAAGAAGAAGTTTATCAAAGAAAAGAAGAAAAGCCTCATGGCTACATGGGATGATTCTGACACATCTGAAGCTGACTCAGAATCAGATGATGAAAGAGCAAACATAGCTCTCATGGCAAACATATATGAAGACAGTGAAACTTCTGGGTCAGACTCAGAATCAGATACATAAGAGGTATTCCCTGATGTGATCGGTGGATCTGGAACTGACTGTTTAACGCTGGTTCGCGAAATGTCGCGGAAGCAAGAGTCGCCACCGTCTTTTATTTTCTCCAACATGGACAGGACAAAAGCATAGAAAAATTCCTTATGAGATAATTTCTCGGTTCGGGAGGTAGATTTATTGAAAGGGAAGGTGTTAGCACCCTTTCTATCCATGGTTATCCATGGGCTCTTAGATACTTGCTCATTTGTGTTTTCAAAAATGTTTGCTTTTCAAGTGTGAGTGGGTTTGAAAAAAGTTTCGTTTAAAGTTTCAGATCGACTCTTGTATCAGTCCTCAAGAGTGTTTGAAAAGTTGTTTTTGAAAGCTTTTTGAAAAGTGTCGGTGTGAAAAGAAGTTTTTGATTTGTTTTGAATTAGAGCAAGTATCTATGAGTCGTCTACCTACCCTAAGGAATTAGGCTGTGTAAATGTCCTTAAGGTAGTGCCATCCCACCATTGAGAGATAGGTAGCACCACCGTTGGAGGTGTTCGGGTCAATTCGAGTTTGTAGGGACAATGTGGTCACCAGAGCAACAGTAGGACACCTTAGAAGCTACCCTTATGCCATGTTCATGGACATAAGGACTTACTAAAACGTCCTATACTCGACGACCACGTTTCGAGGGGTAAGGCAACAGTGAGGCGTACCCTAAGAGTGGTGTGTGAATTTGTGTATTGTTTTCAGTTATGTTTTATCTTGTCATGCATTATGGTGATCTACGCTTTGATTTTATTTGGGCCATTCATTCTTTCATGTGATTAGCAGTTTAAAGGGTGCGGGAATTAAAGTGCGGAAAATAAAGTCCTAAGCTATTACAAGGCGCGGGTCTATACATCGCCAAATTAACGAAGACCCGTTTTTTTAATAAAATGCAGAAAATAAATAAATTTCCTAATTACTATTACAAGGCTTGAGCAATTACATTATATTTAAAACGAAAAATAAGAACAAACGCGCGAAAAGAAATTAGAATCGAATGTGCGAGGGCGTTGGACCCTTTTAAAGAAATTAAATGAAATTAAAAAAATGATTAATTATTAAGTAAAGAAAAGAAATTATTTTTTATGTTTTTTGTATTTAATGAAAATAAAGAAAATTAATTAAAATTAAAAGTTAAATAAAACCCTAATTCTAAGTTGTTTTTGATTATTAAAAAAAATGTTTAAGTTTAACCTAATTTACCCTAATTAGTTAATTACATGTTTATTTACAAAATAATTAATAATTAATAATAATAAGAAGAGGAGATTATTTATTGAGAAAAAAGAATAAAAATGCTAAAAACCTAATTTCTACATTGTTTTAGTTATTTAAGGAAAACATTAAAATTTTAACCTAATTTTACTAAGTTGATTATTGAAAATTTATTTACAAAAATACTAATGAATTAAATATTAAACAAATATATTTTAATTTTTTTGATTTCTGATTTTTTTGTATTTTTGTATTATGAAAATTAATTTTATGGAATTAAAAGAAAATAATAAAAAAACAATGAGAAGAATAAAAAAGGAAAAAAACAAAGAAAAATTAAAATGGGCAAACCATGGGGGTGTCTGGCCCTTTTGGAGGTGTTATTGGAGTGATTTGGCCCAACAGATTCCAGGCCCTGCTTGACTTTCTGGAATTATGTGTGAAAGGGTTGACTAGTGCGTATGGTAGAATTCACATGATGGCCTTTGGATTGATCCCTGGGGACATGTGGCAGGCACAGGCATTGGGCGTTTGGTGGACCACTGGAGAGAAGTACCACCTGAACATGTTACAAACAAAATCATTGAGAAATATGGGGGACCTGGGAATCGAACCCAGGTCCCAGTACCTGCATGACAGCGCATCTACCAACCCAACCAACGCGTTTATTTGTTAGTTTAGTGGAACGTAATCAATATAATGGAAAAACAACATTATGCTGTAGTAATAAAAAAAACGCGCCAGTATTCAAACTGACCAACCACAAGCCAACAACTCAGTGTCTTCTTCGTTTGCCTGAAAATAAAATAAGAGATAGCGGGGGTTTTAAACCCCCACTAACTGTAATACACAAAAATAGCGATTAGCACATAGTTCATCATAAATTGAGCGCGAAGTGTGAGTTCAGTTCGTTTGGATGTCACGAATCTATTGGTACCAGTTTCATGGCCTGATTTTGCCATATGTGTAAAACCCCAAATCTGGAGCTCTGAAACCCTAAAAAGCTTTCATGGTGGATTCTTGTGCAGGGCTTAATAACTCAATTGAGTTATGTCATTAGCTTCAGAAAGTGCACATTAGTATAAATCAACATTAAAAACATATGAAAAATGCATGTTAATCACAAAACGATAATGGATAATTTCATGAACAGGGTGATGTCGTTCTACCACTTCTGGAGGTCTGGAGACTTGGCTTTGATTGCAAACGCTTCCTAGGTCGTCCAGCAATGTATTAGAATAGCTTTTAGGCATTGAAACAACCTCTATGCATGAAAACAGTTTTCAATATTTTTGTGAAAAAGTGCAAGTTTGTTCTTGTGTTCTGAGCGCAGCTTGTGTGTCCTAGGCATTAGGGTTCTGTTTGCACATGTATGTAGATGGAATTAAGTTAGAAAAACCAAGCCCAAAGTCTTTGCATTGATGATTTGGATATTTGGTTTTCAATGATATCAAATCCAATCTTTTTGCCATGAAACCATTACCAATTGCATAGAATCTTTCCTTTTGAGTGATGCACGAAATGTCTGATTCATAAAGGGTGAATATGCTGCACAAAAAGATTTGGAAAACATGATTTAGTATTTTTCTCATAATTAATTTTAATTAAATGAATTATTAAGATTAAAAATTCAATTAATTAATTAAAAATAAGAAAATAACTCCCTTTTAGCTTAATGGGTCGTGCATAGTCTTTGGATAATGTTTCATGGAAGAAATTGAGGCCCATTAGCATTTTTGAGGCATTTGAAGCAAAGTTGACTTTTCAAAATTCCCAAAAATTTCCCAACTTCCACAAGGCATATCTTGCTCAATTTTTAGGCTTTGATCATGTTCTTGGACATTTTCGAAAGGTCTTGAAGTCTTCTAACCAATGTCTTTGGTCCCATGCCATTTTGATTTACCAATCTCAATTTATGGTCTTTGACTTAAAGTGCCTTTTTGTTGACTTTTGAAAATGACCTATAATGTTGAGATTGATAACTTTTTGTGAGAGCATTTCTTGGACTTGAAGTGTGAAGATGAGTTGTAGGAAATGTCATTCTCTTCAAAATGAGCTTTGGATGGAATTTTTCTGATAAACCATGTGGAAGTTATGCCCTGGTCAATTTGCAGTTGACTTTTTCAACTGTCCAAAAATAGAAACTTTTGCATCTTGAGACTTTTTGAGCCATGCTTTGAGAATCATGATCAAGAATTGATCAAATGATATTTGTGGCTTCAAAATAAGATGTTGACCAAAAATTTTGACTTTTGACTGTCAAATGACCATTTTTCCCCTACAGTTGACTGTGAAGCAATTAGGGTTTTTGACTGTGCAATTTGATGCTGTGAGTCTTGAAACTTGACATATGGATGCTTGACAATGTTTATAGGCATGTGGGACTTGATTGGACCCTTGGAAACTTCAATTTCTTTGCCATAACCAAAACCCTAATTTTTTACTGTTAGGAGGCAATTGGACTGTGCAACTCTTGAGAGATTTTGAACCTTGACCTTGGCAAATCTTGAAGAATATGGGAGGGAAAATTTTGGGGTACAACACATGACTTTACTATAAACTTTACTAAGGCTGATATAGCTGAAAGCCTTAATGAAATTCTGGAAAGGTATCAGCAGATCAGATTCAAATACAGAAACCTGAAAAGGAATCTTGCTTCTGACTCTGATAAGACTGAGAGTCTCAGATTGGAGAATTCTGAGTTAAAAGATAAAATTTCAAAATTAGAAAACCAATTGCAAAACTCTCAGAAGGAAACAATCCCTGAAACTCCCAGCAATGCTGATGAGATCATCAAAGAGTATGATCACAGCTTTCAGAAGTTTCTAGCTAAAAACATAGACAGAAGCAAAATGGCTTCAATGATCTATGGAGTTAGAAGAAATGGAAGAAAAGGGATAGGATATTAAGGTAAGGTTCCTACAACAAAAAATGACATGGATTTAGTTATAAAACATACTCCACTTGATTCACAGTTTATATATGGGCACACACATGACATAAAATATACAAGTAGTGATTACTCTGTCAAACTAAAATTCAACCAGAGTTTTAGTAAAACTAATAAATCAGGACCCAAGAAAATGTGGGTACCTAAGGATAAAATAATAAATGTGGCAGATATCTTTAGCAGCAAAGCAAAGACACCAATAATGGTACCTGGACTCTGGCTGCTCACGACACATGACGGAAAGAAGGCATATGTTCCAAAGCCTGGAACTTAAGCCCAGAGGCCACGTAGGCTTTGGAGGCAATCAGAGGGGAAAGATCACTGGCTCTGGAACAGTAGGTAATGGAAATATTCCCTATATAAGTAATGTTTTATTAGTTGATGGATTAATGCATAACCTGTTATCCATAAGTCAATTAAGTGATAACGGTTATGATATAATCTTCAATCAAAATTCATGCAAAGCTGTTAGTCAGAAAGATGGGACTATCCTTTTTAATGGAAAGAGGAAAAACAACATTTATAAAATCAAACTTTCTGAACTGAAAAGTCAGAATGTAAAATGTCTTATGTCTGTTAACAACGAGCAATGGATCTGGCACAGAAGATTGGGACATGTTAGTATGAGAAGAATATCTCAGATTAACAAACTCAATTTGGTCAGAGGACTTCCTAACTTGAAGTTCAATTCAGATGCTCTGTGTGAAGCATGTCAGAAAGGCAAGTTTGCAAAACCTGCTTTCAAATCCAAAAATGTTGTTTCCACCTCTAAGCCATTAGAACTTCTGCACATTGAATTATTTGGACCAGTAAAAACTGCTTCAGTCAGTGGCAAGAAGTATGGGTTAGTAATCGTAGATGACTATAGTAGATGGACATGGGTAAAGTTCTTAAGGCACAAGGACGAGTTACACTCTGTGTTTGTTACCTTCTGCAACCAAGTTCAGAATGAAAAGGATCTTAGAATTGTCAAAGTCAGAAGTGATCATGGTGGAGAATTTGAAAATAAAGATTTTGAATTATTCTACATGATTTCTCTTTTCCTAGAACTCCCCAACAAAATGGAGTTGTAGAACGAAAGAACAAAACATTGCAATAAATGGTTAGAACCATGATCAACGAGACTAACGTTGCTAAGATCTTCTGGGAAGAGGAAATAAACACAGCTTGTTACATTCAGAATAGAATCTCCATAAGACCTATTCTGGAAAAGACTCCATATGAATTATGGAAGAACAGAAAGCCCAACATTTCCTATTTCCATCCATTTGGATGTACCTGTTTTAGTTTGAAAACAAAAAATTATTTGAACAAGTTTGACTCTAAAGCATAAAAGTGTATTATGTTAGGATACTCTGAACGCTCAAGAGGGTACAGAGTATACAATACAAAAACACAGATTGTTGAAGAGTCAATCAGTGTTCGGTTTGATGATAAGCTTGACTCTGAAAAGTCAAAGCAAAATGAACTCCTTGCAGGTATGGAAGTTGAACTCACAGGTACTGAAGACAACTCATCAGAGGCTCTCAATAGAGACACTCCCTCAACATCAGAAAGAGTCACTACAAGCAATCCAACACCTTCTGTTGATCAACTCCAGAAAAGACCATCCATAAGAAGCATTGATCATCCAGAAGAAACAATTTTAGGAAGAAAGGAAGATCCAATCAGAACAAGATCTACTTTCAGAAATTCTAAAGAGTCTCTCATGAGACTGGTTTCTCTGATTTAACCAACAACAATTGATGAAGCACTTCTGGAAAATGACTAGATTCTGACAATGCAAGAGGAGCTAAATCAATTCACCAGAAATGACGTATGGGATCTGGTTCCCAAACCAAAAGGATTCAACGTCATTGGTACAAAATGGGTGTTCAGAAACAAACTGAACGAACAAGGTGAAGTCATCAGAAACAAAGCACGACTGGTAGCACAAGGTTATAGTCAGCAAGATGGGATAGACTATACATAAATCTTTGCTCCAGTCGCCAGGTTAGAATCTATCAGACTTTTAATATCATTTGTTGTTAATAAAGGCATCACTCTGTATCAGATGGATGTCAAGAGTGCATTCTTAAATGGCTATATAGAAGAAGAGGTATATGTGCACCAACCCCCTGGTTTTGAAAGTTCCAAAAATCCATAATATGTTTTCAAACTAAAGAAGTCACTCTATGGTCTGAAACAAGCTCCCAGAGCTTGGTATGAAAGACTAAGTAACTTCCTGTTGGAAAAGGAATTCACCAGAGGGAAAGTGGACACAACCTTGTTCTGTAAGACAGTTAAGAATGACATTTTAGTATGTCAGATTTATGTTTATGACATCATATTTGGATCCACTAAACCCTCTCTGGGAAGAGAGTTTGCTAAATGCATGCAGACAGAGTTTGAGATGAGCCTAATGGGGGAACTAAAATTCTTTCTGGGCATTCAGATTAATCAAACTCCTGAAGGAACTTACATTCATCAGAGCAAATATGTCAGAGAGCTTCTGAAGAAATTTGATCTCTCAGAATGTAAGCCATCAAGGATTCCAATGCATCCTACGTGCATTCTGGAAAAAGAAGAGGTAAGTAAAAAGGTAGAACAGAAGGTCTACAGAGGTATGATTGGTTCTCTTCTCTATCTGACGGCTTCAAGGCCTGACATTCTATTCAGTGTTTGCATTTGTGCTAGATTCCAATCAGATCCTAGAGAATCTCACTTAACAGCAGTTAAGAGAATTTTCAAGTATCTGAAAGATACTGCTAATCTGGGTTTGTTTTATAGAAAATCAAGTGATTACAGCTTAGTAGGATACTGTGATGCTGATTTTGCTGGAGACAGAGTAGAACGTAAAAGCACTTCTGGAAGCTGCCAGTTTCTGGGAGAAAATCTGATCTCATGGTCCAGCAAAAGACAATCCATAATAGCTCTATCAACAGCAGAAGCTGAATACATAGCAGCAGCTGGATGTAGCACGCAAATGCTCTGGATGAAAAGTCAACTTGAGGACTTCAATATATTTGAGAGTAACATCCTTATCCTCTGTGACAATACTTATACTATTTGTCTCAGTAAAAATCCTATTTTGCATTCTAGGGCTAAGCATATAGAAATAAAACATCATTTTATTAGGGACTATATTCAGAAAGGGATTCTCAATTTAAAACTCATTGACACAGACCATCAATGGGCTGATGTCTTTACAAAACCTCTTTCTGAAGATAGGTTTAACTTCATTCTGAAACATCTCAGCATGAAGCTTTGCATAGAATAAACTGTTTTATTTTCATATCTTAACCTTCAGAATTCTTGTTATTTTCTGTGAACTGCTGATCAACCTGCCTTCAGAATTTTAGAAGTACAGATTGTATCAGAATCTATCCATGAAGATCTGAGCGTTTCATTTCAAGGATAGAAGTGTGCTATTCATGTAAGTAAACAGTTGTCATCCATTCATCAGCTACCTTATGAGGCTGAACACGCGTTCATTTTTCTGAAAGTTCAAAAGCGCTGATTGGATGCATTGAGACACATGTCATGGGTAACCGTTCCAATATCTTTCTGAATCCCCTAAAATCAGTTGTCATTAATGCTTATAATCATTAAAATTTATTTCTCTCTCTTGCAGTTTATGTTTTCAAAATCTATTTAAACGCATTTTTCACTCTTTACACTCTTTCACTTTCACTTTCTCTCAATCTAATTGTTTTCTGCTTGTACTTTCAAAACCCCTTCATTTTCTTCTCAAATTTTCTGTGTGAACATAGCTTCCTCAAGCATCCCAAATACCAGCACTCAGAGAACAGAATCCATGGAACAATATGAAGAACCGTTCAGAACTCTCCTCACGCCCATTGACAACCTAGAAGTGCTTTCAGAACTGATCGTGGATTTTGAAAGTCTTCAAGAGAATGGATTCAATCTGTCTGAAGAAGTAAAGGCTCAAGGATGGAACAGGTATTTTGACCATCTTCTAGGTCCAACGTTTCCAATCCTTGTGAAGGAATTTTGGATTCATGCTTCATCCTCCAACCATCAAGTTACTTTGTATGTAATGGGGAAGAAGATAGTTATTACTGAAGACCTTATTGCAAGATTGGTAGGTTACAGTGGTGGTGGCGTAAGGTGTATAGACATGGTTGAAAGATGTGCTGATGTTGCTTCAATTGCTAGAGAAATTTTCACTCTGGGTCTTCCCTCCAGCAAGATAAGGGATCTGAAGGATCATCACAGAATATGGGCTAAGATTATTCTGGGATGCATCAACCACAGGAAGCCAACCAGCTCTCCTGACTACATAAACATAGATCAGCAGTTTCTGATCTACTTTATCTCCCAGAAGACTAAGGTGAATCTGGCTCCCTTGCTATTCAATCATCTGAGGACCAGTGTCAAGGAGACTAGAGAAGATGAGCGTACAAAAAGGGACTGGATACCCCTTGGAAGGCTCATATCAGATATTCTGACAGAGAATAGGCTGATAGAGCATCTAACAGAAGCATAAGAAATCATCTCTCTAGAGGCAACTGCTGGGAAGCCTTTGAATGCAAATAATTTGAAAAAGATGAAGATTATTGAGAACATCAAGAAGGAACCCAGTGTTACTTCTTTTGCAATAATTACTTCCAGAAGAATCCCTCTAGATGATTTCCCTATGTTCTCAGAAATTGATTCCAAGCCTGAGATTGTCGTCAGATACTTAGGTGCATGCAAAGCAGATGTCACTGCACCAGGGTTAAACATCCAGGACTTGCAACAGAAGGCTCTAGAAGTTATGTTGAATAAGAACAAGAAAAGGAAGGAAGCAGCAGAAGGATCATCCCAGCGGACTCCCAAAGCTGCTAAAAGGAAAGGTAATCCTTCTTCTGTAACTGTTTTAGAATCAGTATCTTTATCAACATCTGGACCCTTACCTACCCATTCAGAAATTCCTACCCCTCAAACGTTTAATGATTTTGACATAGGGTTTGACCCCTTAGAAACTCTAAGTCTTAGAGAAACTCACTCCCTACCTATCAATCCAAATACCGAAACAACTCAACCAGAACTTACAAAAGTTCTGTCAGATATTGAAACTTTTGACCAAAATATTTCTGCTCCCATACCAGAAAATCCAAACTCTGAAACCACTTCAGAAGCACCACACCCAGATATTCCCCTCTCTTCACAACCAGAAATACCACTACCTCCATCTCCTCAACCAGAAATTCACCCTCCTTCTCCAAAAACTGAACAACCACAACCAGAAGTTCAAACTTCGGAGAACCATCCAGCTGAAACCTGTGAACCAGAACATCATAATGTTCAATCCAACCAATCTGAAGATTCTCATACCATTCCCATTCCTGGAATCACCGAACCTCTGGCCATCCGTATGCCCCTGACCATTATGGATATTCCCCAAATTCCCTCTTCACTAGAATCAACTCCTCCAAATTCCCCAACTAGTCCAATAATTATACCTGATTCTCCCACTCCCTCACCAAAGAGAAATCCAGATGACAACGCCGAAATTGTCATTGATCTAACCGTTTTTTAATGTCTTGCTGCCATAACTCATAAAACGGCCATTCCAAAACCAAAACCATCTGAACCCTCACCAGATGTTGGTACTAGTTTATTGATGTTTGAAACAGAATTGCAGAAATGGATAACCTCTCTAAAGCAAGCTAGTCTTGAGATGATTAATCCTGCTGCTTTAGACTATCTTTGGATAAGTTTCAGTAAATGGATAAGTTCTGAAACTAATAAGATGCAAGAACAGAGCTACGGACAAGTTCAATAGAATTTCAGTAATCTGCTAAAGGTAATTGAAGACCAAGTTCTAAGCCAACTGCTCAAGGAAGAAATTCTCCCTCTGGACAATGCTCCCTGGTCAGAACATCGTTAAGCAGACAAAGTTCAACCAGAATCAGAAGGTCTCATTCTGACTGTTGCTTCAGATAAGATGATTCCTGCAGAGGAACTGGTTCAAAAAGACCACGTTGCAGAATGCTCTGAGAAGCATCCAGTTACTGAAGATTCTCCAGATTCCTCTTCTGAAAGGCAAACTCTGGAAGAACTGAAGAGAGAGGATATGGTTATTCAGGAAAGGCTGGACAAACAAGATGATTCTATCAAGGAAATCAAGAGTATGTTAAGCAAACAAGAGGAAACCAACACCCAGATCAAGGGCTTGTTGGAAGATTTGTTCACGCGCCTTCCTTCTCCATCTTAGATTTTCCCTTGTTTTTAAAATTTGTTTATCTGTAATATTTGTTCTACATTGGTGCTGTTTTGAACTTCTTATTAGTGCTTCTTATGTTTAATATAAATCCTTTTTAGCTCTGATTATATGTTCTTTTTGATAATTGACAAAAAGGGGGAGAAAGAATAAGATATTTTCAATAACGGATTACTGAGACATAAGTCTCAAACATTCTGATCTACTTAATTTCTTTCTTCTAAAAAGCTTGAACAGGTACAAAACTATGATGAAAGACACAGTAAGATTCTGATGCTTAAAGACTCGTGGAATTAAAGGGAAGTAATCAACTCAGGGGGAGTTTTTCTTTTTAATTCTATACTTTTTATTCTTTATTTTTAATTGAAAAATATGGTTTTTGTCATCATCAAAAAGGGGGAGATTTTTAGAACATAGTTTGATTCTACAACCCTTGAATAGAGTTTTGATGATAACAAAATACAAAGAATAAATAAATCCAAAGATATATACAAAGAACAAATATGCTCCTTAAAATTATGTTTTGTATATGCAAAAGTTCTGATGGAATCAGCATCAGAAGATCAGCAACATGTGCTACACGCTGAAGCTACCAGATTATAGGCTGAATTTTGATGACAAGAATCTGCACCTAAACAAGTACACTCTGACTCTGATCAAAGACATCTTTACCAAGTCATCAACATTCTGAAGCATCATCAGCAGTTTTGCTAAGAAGACTCTGAATCGTTACTGATTATTCAAGACAGAATTAAATGCTAACGACTTTCTTCAGACAGGATCTTCTTCAAAAGGAAAGTGTGTTATTATCATTAAACTTGCTTTAAGGACAACGTCTATTCCTTGCCTATATAAACAAATCTGCTTATGAAAGAAGCACGTACGTACGCACACAACAATTTGCCAAGCTTTCCAAACCACGCATATCTAAGCTCTAGCAAATTTATTTTATTCCAAGCTTAATTTGTGTAACTATCACAATTGGGATATACTGTTTTGTTAGAAAGCAACAACACACTATTGTTCAATTATTTGTAAAAGATTTCCTTGAGATTAACCGGTTTGTGGTTGTACTCAAGAAGACTTTAATAGTTGTTAAAGTAGCTGTTGTAATCGTTTGAAAATTAGTGGATTAAGACATCGTTGGAGAGAGGCGAAATCACCTTGACGGGTGGAATGGAGTAGTTTGAGATCAAACGAACCAGGATAAAAATACTGTGTCATTAAGCTGTTTTTAATTTGATCCAAGTTTTTCAATTCAACCCCCCCTTCTTGTGTTTTTCACATCTTCATTCCCAAGATAAAGATTGATGAAGGAAGAATCTATGGTGAATATATAATTGGGAAGAAAACAAAGATGTCACATAAGAAGCTCCAACATCTGACCACTTCAAAATTCTGTAGCTACTTCATATGGACTTGATGGGACCTATGCAAGTTGAAAGTCGTGGAAGAAATAGGTATGCCTATGTTGTAGTTAATGACTTCTCAAGGTTCACCTGGGTGAATTTCATCAAAGAGAAGCCCGGAGTGTTTGATGTTTTCAAAGAAGTGTGTCAAAGGATTCAAAGAGAGAAGGATTGTGGTATTGTCAGAATTAGAAGTGACCGTGAGAAGGAATTTGAAAATAGCAAGTTTGATGAATTATACACCTCTGAAAGGATTATTCATAAGTTATCTTCACCCATCACTTCTCAAAATAATGATGTACTGGAACGCAAGAATAAGACTATTCAAGAATGTGCCAGGGTCATGCTTCATGCAAAGAAACTTCCATATCATTTTTTGGCTGAAGCCATGAACACTACATGCTATATCCATAATAAAGTAACTATCATATCTAGTACATCTGCTACACTTTATAAATTGTGGAAAGGAATAAAGCCAACTGTGAAGTATTTCCATGTCTTTGGAAGTGAGTGTTATATTTTGGCAGATCGTAAGGAGAGGAGAAAGATGGATCCTAAAAGTGACGAGGGAATTTTTCTAGGATATTCCACAAACAGTAGAGCATATAGAGTATTCAACTCCAGAACTAAGGCGATGATGGAATCCGTAAATGTGGTTGTTGATGACTTAACAAAATAAGCTAATTTCACATATGATGTTGAAACATCTATTCCCATGAATTATGGTGTTTCTGAAGATGTTGCAGACTCAATTATCAATACTGAACATGAAGAAACTAAGACAACTGACAAAGGACCCTCAATCAGGATTCACAAAGATCATCCTAAGGAGCTTATAATAGGAAATTTGAATGAAGGGATAATCACTAGATCAAGGGAAATTGTGTCAAATGCTTGTTTTGTATCAAAATTTGAACCAAAGAATATAAAAGAAGCCTTGGCTGATGAGTTATGGATTAATGCTATGTAAGATGAACTTGGTCAGTTTAAAAGAAATGAGGTTTGGGACTTGGTACGAAGACCGGAAGGGGTAAATGTTTTTAGTATAAAATAGGTGTATAAGAATAAGTCAGATTAACAAGGTGTTGTCACCAGAAACAAAGCTAGACTTGTTGGTTAAGGATACACTCAAATTGAAGGAGTGGAATTTGATGAAACATTTTCTTTTGTGGCTCTCTTAGAATCTATCAGACTGTTACTTGGAGTGGCATGTTTCCTAAAGTTCAAGTTGTTCCAAATGGATGTTAAGAGTGCCTTCTTAAATGGTTATTTAAATGAAGAAGTGTATGTTGAACAACCAAAAGGATTTGTTGATCCCACTTTCCCAAATCACGTGTTAAAACTAAAGAAGGAATTGTATAGGTTAAAGCAAGCTCAAATTTCTTGGTATGAGAGGTTAACTGAGTTTCTCATCAACCATGGATATAGAAAGGGTGGAATTAATAAAACTTTATTTGTTAAAGAGAAGGGTGGAAAACTTATGATAGCTCAGATCTACGTGGGTGACATTATTTTTGGAGGGATGTTGAATGAGATGGTCCAACATTTTGTCAAGAAGATGTAATCTGAGTTTGAAATGAGTTTGGTAGGTAAATTAAAATACTTTCTTGGTATACAAGTCAAGCATATGAAAGGCTCCATTTTTATTTATCAAAGAAAATATCGAAAGAATATCGTGAAGAAATTTGGATTGGAGAACACCAGCCACAAAAGAACTCATACCCCTACACATTTGAAGTTATCTAAAGATGAGAAGGGTATAAGTGTCGACCAGAGTTTGTATAGAAGCATGCTTGGTAGCCTTCTATATCTTACATCAAGTAGACCAAATATAACTTTTGTTGTTGGAGTTTGTGCTAGATATCAAGCATAACCCAAAAGGATTCACATCAATTAAGTTAAAAGAATTCTGAAGTATATGAATGGTACATGTGATTATGGAATGTTGTATTCTCATGATTCTAATTCTATGTTGGTGGGGTATTATGATGCTGATTGGGCCGGTAGTGCTAATGACAGGAAAAGTACTTCTTAAGGATGTTTCTTATTGGGAAATTATTTAATTTCACGTCCAGCAAGAAACAAAATTGTGTATCCCTATCTACAACTGAAGTTAAGTACACTGTTATAGGTAGCAGTTGCTCTCAACTAGTGTGGATGAAACAAATGTTGTCTGAATATAATGTCACACAAGATGCCATGACATTATTTGTGACAACTTGAGTGCTATTAATATCTCCAGAAATCCTATTTAGCATAGTAGGACTAAGCACATTGATATCAGGCATCATTTCATTAGAGAACTTATCAAAGACAAAGTCATAATTCTTGAGCATGTTAGTACTGAAAGTCAGCTTGCTGATATTTTTACTAAGGCCTTGGATGTTGTACAGTTTAAAAAATTAAGAGGGAATATTGGGATTTGTGTTTATGAGGACTTGTAGTAATTACTACTATTTAGGTGGGTTAATCAGATTTTCAAATTTTATGACTCCCACGCTTACCTAAGCCCACTACTCCAAATTTTAATTTGTTGGACGAAAACACTCTACCTATACCAAACTCATTGTTCTAACATCTCATTTGTCTTCTCTCTCAGAATATTGTGGTCATCTTACTTCACTTGTGTTCTAACAAATCATCCGCTCCAAGTAAGGTCAAAGATGTCTCAACATTCATTGTTCGAGCACATGCATGTTCCATCTGAAGACCAACGGTCATCTCCATCTCACTCTAGGGTTGAGGAACCATACCGAATGATCAACCTATCTGATCTTGTGTTGGATATATCCCTTTATCCATTATCCCTCCAACTTCTCAAAAGAAATCAATATCATATGCTTCAAAGAATGTCAGGTCCTCTGATTCAGAGAAGAAAAACCCTACTTAAGCTGAAAAGGCTCACAGTGATAAGCGTCTCAGGAAGTTTTTCAATTATGTCTTGAAGGAAGTAGACTCAGATGTTATGCTAGATGTTCGAACATCCATAGATAAAGGAACTAGCCAGAATGAAAAGTCTAGTAAGGAGACTAATGATTGTGTTCCTGAGAAAGTTGCTCGTGAAAGAAGGAGTAAGAAGAAGGTTGATGTTATTATCAATGTTGATGATTTAACATCTGATGAGGAATCCATTACCAAACACTTGGCTCGTGGAATAGCCAAGAGAATTTAGAGAAGAAAAGGAAAGACTGTGATGGTTAAAGATTCACCCTCTAAGGACATCAAAAGGAAATCAGGTGATACGAAAAACACTCCCTCTGGAAGTGTCAAAGGAAAATCTAAGGTTGGTTCTTCCAGGTCATGGAGTAAAGTTGTTATTCCTAAAAGGAAGAGGAGAGTTGTTTCTTCTCGTGACTCTGAATTTGAATATGATGAAGATGTCAAGGAAATCATTCCCATCAAAAAGTCTTCTTCTAAGAAGACTTGTGTTGCTTCTCATAAAGGCTCCAGTGGACAATGTGACTTTTCATTCTAAAGAGAATGTTGAAAAATGGCAGTTTGTTGATCAAAGGAGGATAGCTTTGGAAAGGAAATTTGGTAAGGATTTCCAAAAATGTAAGGAGGTTGTGGAGCTTACAAAGGTGGCTGGTTTGATAAAGACTGACACAAAATTTGGTTTTTGCTATGAAAGATTAGTCAAGGAGTTTATTGTGAGTTTTCCAGATGGATGTGATGATGTGAAGAGTGAAGACTACAGGAAAGTATATGTTAGAGGAAATGTTGTAACATTCTCTCCTAGTGTGATCAATAATTTTATGGGCAGGTCTGAAGAACCTCAAGCTAAGTTAGAGGTTACAGAGGATCAACTTTGTAGGGAGATAACTGGTGGGCAAGTGAAGCATTGGCCAAATGGAGGAAAGTTGTCAGTTGGAAGGCTTAGTGTGAAGTATGTTATTCTTTAGATTTGATACTATTAATTAGGTTCCCACAAACCATACCTATACCATTACTACTAGCCTTCATAAGTTCATCTATGCTTTTGGAAAAAAATGGGCTTTTGATTTTTGAAAATACATCTTTGATAAAATTCTGAAGCAAGCATCCTCATATGCCATGAAGCTTCCTATTTGTTTTCCTTCTCTCATTTGTGGAATTATTTGAAACGACACAGTGGTATTCTATTGGCTATTTATAGTGTGAAGAAAAGGGAATCTCCTTTGACTTTACATTATAAACTATTTGGTGGAGAGCATGTTTCAGACATTATTCTGACAACTTCTCATTTACCTGGTCCTGGAACGTCAAAGAAAGGAATAATAGTTCAATTGAAGGAGACATGCATGGAATTGGAAGAATCTATCATGACTAGCACTTCTAGGAAGATCAAGCTCGAGGGGTTAATTAAGCATTGATGGAAGAAGAGGAAAACCAGGTTGGACCTACTAGTGTTGTTGCTGCTGACAATGGTAAATCTGCAGGTGATGAATCTGAAGGTGTTGATGTTGCTGAAAAGAGTGCATTTGAAGGTGATGATGTTACTGAAAATAGTGCATCTGATAGTGATAATGCTGATGGTGAAGGAGAAGAGTATGAAACTGCTGGTGATGTTGATGCATGAGTTTTGTTGTGTATTTTTTGTTTGCTTTTTGATTTATGGGTTTGTAAGGGTTAAATGCCCAGACTAATTTTAGCACCTTGTGTGAACTTTGTGCTACTTTTGTTCATGTGCTACTGTGGTTTCCTTTTGGTTAGATGCTTACCTTTGTCATATTGTGGTTAAAAAGGGGGACTGGTGTCTAATGTGCTCTAACCACTAACCAATAACTCATTGCTTCTATTGAGGGGGATAATTTTCTGATTCTCTAAAGTGTATCTTAGCAGCTTTTGAGGGGGAGTCCTTGATCTAGATTTGACTGTTGTGAAGAGATGTGAGACATGATGTCCTAACATCGATGTGAATGAGAATTTATTTTTCTCTATTTTGATGTACTTAGTATATTCTGCTGTTTGATACTCTGATATTTTTCTACTGCTAATAACTATGATAGTCTGATACTTTTGATGTTAATTTTTTTTTGCTGTTGTGCTTCTGGTTGTGTGTTTGATTTATTTTAAAACCTATGGTGTTCTTGTGTAATCTGGATTGGTGTGTTTTTTTGCAAGGGTTATTAGTTCATTTTAGCCAAAATTTGTCAAAGGGGGATTGTTAATTTTCTAGTTTTATGATTGACAATAATTTTGGTAAAACTAACTTGGCAGCAACATGTTGAACAAGATGTCCTATCTCCGAGTCTCTACATCTTTTCTGTTAAAGTTTTACAGATTGGATTTACTTGGTTTAATTAATGATTATAGAATATTCTAGGAATATTATGTTTATCCTATGTGGCATCCAAGTTTAAGGAATCAAATATTCTGTTTATGCTTAAGGTTATCTTGTTTCTATAAATGTTGAAACATTTTAGGAAACATTTGATTAAATACCTATTTATATGGAGAAGTTTCTGCAAACTTTTAGTAGTTGCCATGCTGCATTTTGAGACCCAAATCCAATCCAGATCCAATTATAAAAATAAGGCCACAAACCTAATTTAAGTGTGGAACATATTGTGTTATCAAGTGCACTTTTAGGGTTTGTGTGTTCTTGTTTATTGTCAGTCTCTCTGATATCATCTTGGTATAAGATTAGGATCGTCTCTATTTAGTTGTAAGTTCTATTAATCATTCATAAGCTTTTAAGCATTGAGTGATTATGTGTCTTTGAAGTGTGACTTCTGAAATATCCTAAGTATTAGAGTTTTCATCACTTTTGTGATTGAAAGGGAATTGAAAAGGGTTTCATACCTAGGTGAGTCTTAGGTAGAAGTTAAGCATGGGTAGTGATTAGGAGAGTATATTATAAACTGGTGATAGTTTGTTGTGGTTCTACTAACTGATACTATTTAGTGGAATTCCTCCCTGGCTTGGTAGCCCCCAGACATGGGTATTGTTGTACACCAAACTAGGTAAACAATTCTGTGTGTTTGTTTACTTTCAGTATTCTTAACTGTGTTTATCTTGCCATTATGTTCTTATCAGATATCAATGTCTTGATATATCTTAAGACATTTGATTTCTGTATACCATAATTTCACTAAACAATCCCAGTTTACAACTTCTCACCTAATTACTACCTTGTGCAACTTCTACCTAGAAACCTTGTAAATATGAGAACCCCCTCTCACTTCTAATCACCTCAGTGATACCTACAGCCAAAAACCTTGTGACTAGACCAAAAGAACCAAATATAAGATTACATTTCAAATAAACAATACTTATTTTTGCTTAAAAGCTTCAACTAAGAACAATACTCAACTCTTTGCTTTAAATCTCATGAGTGAGAATAATAACTTGATAAACTATCAAGTAATAATCAGTCTACCTCAATTTATCAAAAGATATATGAGTGACATACTATTGTACCCCAAAATTTTCCCTCTCATTTCTCAAGGAATTTCTTACAAGGATTCTCAAAATTCAAGCTTGCACAAGTACACTTGGATTTTCCAGCATCAAGTTAAAGAGGAAGCTGTTCAAAAAAGGGAAAACAGATTAAAATATTCTTTTTGACAAAATTGAAGGAAAAACAAGTTTCCTTAGATTTTACATCTTTTGATTGAGCACTTTGGCTCATTCGACACAAGATTTGGTTACAAATTTTGTTTGAGCATTGGAATTCTTTTGGGTAAGTTCATCTCCTGCTTCATTTGGACACGACTTCTTTTTGACAAGTTCGATTCCAGCTTATTTGGAACATTTTAGTTTCTTTGTGCAAAATTGGTGTACATCTTTCGTTTGGCCATACAAGCCCCTTTCCTGCATGTTAGCCAAAATTTACAAGGAAGAATTCCCCACCATTCTAGCATGCACAAGGCCAAAGTCACCCTTTGAAACAACTTGTTGCAAGCTTCGACAGGGCAACATTCATATTCAACTAGCTTCAATCCAAAAGGAAAAGGCCTCTTTTCTGGTCTCCTTCAATTTCACATTTGGCCTCCTGCATGCCTCTTTCGTTTGGGGCACGTGGCCCTCCTTTGTTGCAAGCTTCGATTGTTCCCTTTATCCTCTGCATTCACTCTTTGTTTGGGGCATGCGAATCCTTTAGTACAAGTTGTTGGTTACACCTTTCGTTTGGGCATGTGGTTCCCTTCATGTAAGCCTTCGTTTGAGCAAATATCTCTTGCATGTTTGCATGAAGTCACAAAGCAGGGACTCCCTACATACACCCTTTCGTTTGGCAATATGACCCCTTGCAGGAAAGTTTGGGTAGGCAGTATCTCCCTTCGAAATAGTCTGCTTCAACAAACAAATTCTACATTATGCCATTGTCTCGTGCGAAAGAAGTACCATGGTGGCACATTCGAAGGACTTGCCAGGCATGCCTGGATGTCCCAATCGAATGACATGTTTTGTTGATCCACTCAAGGAGCATGTATTTGGACCATTCGAAGGAACCTACAAAAGGCTTAGTCGAAAGACACCAATTTGGGCCCTTTCAAAGGATACCCATTTGAGCCATTTGAAGGGCACTTTAATTTGAAAAGAAAGGTTGTTGAAGAATCTGGTCGAAGGGAGGTCAAAACAAAGGATGAAATATTCAAATATGCTCGCTGCCAAGTTCATGCCTGGTACACTGACCATAAAGCTCCAAAACTGCTGCACAACAGTCCTGAAACACTGCCTCAGTCTTGTACCAAAATGGTATACAAACACTGCCCCTCGAAAGCTACAAAAGAAGTTTACTCAAATTGTTCAAATTATTTTGTTTTCCTTCCTAAACTTCAGCCAGCTTTGCCTATAAATAAGGAACCTCATAACATGTATAAGGGGCTGGACAATACATCCAGAGACTTGTGGGTGGTGGAACGAATCATCAAACTTTCAAAAAAACTAAAATAGTCTCAAACACTTTAACACATTTCCAAACACAAATCCAGAATCTAAACACTTTCTTCTTTCGAATCTTAAGCAATCCCCCACAATTGTTTTTCCTTCGAATCCAGTAAAAATAACATCACACTTGTTCTTCTCCTTCGAATCTAGCATTAGAAACGTCACCTTTGTTTATTCCCTTCGAATCCAGGAGTATTCAGGGCAGCAGCTAAAGGTCCAGCTCACATACCCCAGCTTCAAGCAAGGTAAGTCACTCTTACCCTTGAACCTTTCGTTCCTAGCATAACATGTGAATAAACTTTCTTTTTGTTTCAAACATGTACATATCATTATTCTTCTTTTCGTTTCCACCCTTTTATTTTGTTTTCATGGCTAATCCTTTTGGTTTTGTTTATTGAGTTATTAAATATGCTTTAAGAATTAATTTGGCCATAAGACAACGCAAGCATGGCCTCAGGCCATGTTGTTATTTAAAATATCAAACGAAAGAAACACGAGGAAGGAAGTATGAAACGAAGCCTTAGGCTTCCTCGCTGACTCCAGGCCCAATTGAAGGATACAACAAAGGACTTAAGGTGAAGAGGGAACTCCATGCTGAACGAAAGAGGCAGCCTGAAAGACATCACACTGACTTCCAGGCTCCAGTCGAAAGGCACACCCACACTGACTTCTAGGCCCTAGTCGAAGGAGGTAGAAAGAAAGAATCAAAGGTTGTATCTCATGCATCAGGCTAAGCCCAAATCGAAAGGCATGACCTCACAGACTCCAGGCCCAAATCGAAGAGATCCAAAAAGGGCAGAATCGAAGGTTTTTTTGCCTATATCGAAAAAACCATTTTTTTTCTTTCTTTATTTTATTTTTCCTTTATATTTTCTTGCTATTCAATATGGTTGTAATAGTGTAGGATTTATTTTTCTGCATTTTTATTACGTTTGTACAAATATTAGTAATTAGGATGTATGGAAAGATAAAAATAAAAAACTAGACAACCTAAAAATCAAAGACTAAATGCATGCAAATCAAACACATTATTCACGCATGCATCCTTAGGATAATCTCACTTGTTGCATCGGAAAAATAGTCATGTGCCTCGAATATGGGCGTTTTAGCAAAGACCCTCGATGAAAGATCGTAGTCCCCCGATGACCCTTAATGTTGCCTTCGGTAAACGATCTAGTCCCTAAATGACATTTCTAAGACGTCTCATAGGTTGCCTTCTATGACTATACAAACGTCCCACGCCCGTCCCTTCACAACCAACGATGGGGCTTCTTACCAAATCAATGGTAAGATAGCAACATCTAAAGGAGGAGGAAAAGAACATTAAGACCTTTTGAGTAGGTGGGATGCTCCTAGTTTCTTGCTTCCTCACAACAACAAAATTTTATACACCAACACTTTCATTTGAAACATTTTAAAAATACAAATCTCTCTGTACGCGTTCTTATAGAGACGAGAACCATTACAAAGACACCTTTTCAAAACCACTTTCAAAAAACACATTCCACAAACACCTCTTTGAACTATTTTCAAAAACCAACACTTTGTACGCGTTCTTATAGAAACGAGAGCCATTACAACGACGTTTTACAAAATACTTTCAAAACCCACACCACAAGCACATTTTCAAACAAAAGCAAGTGATCTAGCAATAAACTAAGAGCCCATAGATAATTACGGATGAAAAGGGTGCTAATACCTTCCTTTTTCATAACCTACCCCCCGAACTCAAGAAATAATCTTGAAAGGTCTTTCCCGTTCTTTTCAACCTTTTCTTATTGGATAAAAGAAAAGTCGGTGGCGACTCTTGCTATCCCAACAATTACGATCAAATGCAAAACATCCAAGTCAGTTCTCACACCGTATTACACATACAACGAACAAAAATACAAAGAACTAAAAAGACTCCCAAAACCCTAATCCTTATATGTCACCCATAGTTTCTTCAATGTGAATGCTTTCTATTTTAGGTTTAACAAGTCTTTATTTATAGAATTTTGCAGTATGGGCTTAGACTCTTCAATCAAATCTAATCTTCATTTTTTAAATCAGCTGCAAGATCTTCACATAAAAATAAGAAAAAATCATGTTGCTGCAAAACAAATACCTCTTTGTTTAAGGGACCATTTAAAAAAACATATTTATCTTCCATTTGATATATTGACTAATTGTTGATATTGACTATATCAACAATTATCCTTATTGTATAATTTTTGGAAATTATGTAAAAAAACTTTTAGTTTAGTCGTGTACTTGATTACTTAACCGGCTGTTAATGACGATACAGTTAAGGCTGGTTTCATAGTATGTGAGGCTCCCGGTCAATGTGGTATCAGAGCCTCAACAGAAAGAAGGGGTGAATATGGCGTGAATATAATAAATATAGTAAGTAAGGGAGAAAAATATTTAACCATGGCGCTATCACAACAAAACACTCATTCTATTACCACCACCTCTTCCCTATCACTTCTTAAACTCTATAAAAGGACTGATACCCATAAAATAGAAAACCTTGTTGAGTATTCTTATGTTCCAGAAGATGCTCAAATTTCTGAAATAGTACCTCCCCTTTTAAGCCCTTATAATATCTTCAAAAAACAAAGAACAATTACTAGATCCATCAGAAACCTAATCTCTACCAATCGCCCTCATATAAAAGAATATGTCCAGTCATCTCGACTAGATCAATGTAGTTTGAGAGCGACAAACCAAGAGCAGTATGTGGATTTAGAGATTCCTCAGAGTCTCATAAATCACTGGAAATCTGAAGGATACACAACTTTACATTTTGGAGCAGTTAGACTCATCCTCTCTCTCCATGGAAGGAAAAATCAACCTGTCTTCTGCAAAATAGCTCTCCTAGATTCGAGCTATCTCCATTATGAAAATGTTGTCATAGGGACTATTCTAACCTCACTTCATGCGGGAAGCGTTGTTCTTACTGTTTTTCCAAATTATTATGTAAGCCTCAACGACAGCACCCTATGTACAATACTAAAGGTCCAAGTTCAAATCACTGGATCTGACCAAGTTCTAGAGGCCATGTCTTCTACTCTCCATCACCAAATAATCTATCGCCTAGAAAATCATTCGATAGATTTTCCTCTCACGGGATGTTCTTCTGATTCTCTGTTAGTAGTTACTAATAGAGAAGAAGATATACCCTCTATTGTTCAGATTCCAAGAAAGATCACAAGAGAAGAACTAACTCAGTTAATTCCTCTTGAGTTGATAACAAACTATGAAAAAATACATCAAGATAGAAGACAAATACAATCTCAAGAGGCCACCTTTAGAAGATCTGTTGACAAAACGGTCAAAACAATTTTCAAAAAACTAGATGAAGGATCGAGTTCAATTTCTCCTATTTTCCAGACCATGATGATTCGACCGATTCTCAAAGAAGATTGGTGCCCAATTCATGCTGTAACTAGTAAGGGAGAACCTATCTATACTGACAAGATAAATGGTCATTTTATTTGGGACGTAGATCCTAATAAATGTGACCCAGGATGTGAATGTTGGATGCACGATAATGATTATGACAGAGATATTATCCTTCCAAAAAGAAAAAACAATGGGGTGTGCAAACCATCTCCTCCTCCACAAAGAAGATATGATCCCGATAATGGTCCATGGGTAGGTATCCATGATAAAAAGAAACCTCTTCCTATTTATGAGGAAGATCTCAAGATCCTCAGGAAAGAAAAACTGCTGCCACCAAATGATCCTACTCTAGTTACGTGGTCATCGTCAGACTACTGCAATGTTTTGGACCCTCCAAAAAATGTTGAGTTAATCCCTTGCTTTATGTACTCAACTACCGAACCAGAATATAGCCAACAATTTCCTGCTCTAGAAAGGAATATGGATCCAATCACTAGTAGAACATCCAAACCCTTCATTCATCCTAATGAAGTACAACCCAATGGAAAACTCAAACCTTTAACTCAAGCTGAAGAAGTTCTAAATTGGAAATCAGAAAACATGATTTCTCAAAATGACATCCTCCAAAATATCGACAAAAAAGTGGATAAGATTGCTGAGAGAATAGACGAGACAAATGATTATCTCAAGGTTCTATCACAGAAAATGCAGAAGCATTACAGAAGCTTAAAGGCTCAAGTGTCTCAGTTGGATCGTGATTTGCGACAGATGTTAGAAGAAAGAACTTTTGACCAAAAGGAAAGAGAAATCAGAAACCTACAAGGCCAAGTAAAAGAAATAGATGATTTCTTAAGAGCTTCACACGAAAGAAAGCCCAAGCCTATTGAAAACCTTTTCCTTGACCCTCCTACTTTCCCTACATATTTCAAACAACCAGAAAGACCTTCTCCCTTATTCCCTACCTATGTTACTTCACCACCAGATCAGGTTAAATACATACCTATAGCTTACAGACCAAAATCTACCAGAACTACCATTACCTCAACCTCCAAGAAAAAAGGAAAGGCTGCCTGTTTAACCGCTTCATCCTCATAATCTCAGGATTTTTCTGAAACACCTCCTCCAAAATTCCAAAAGGAGGAAGAAATTCCTGATAAAGGTTTCCAAGCCATGGCAATCACTGGAAATTATGAATTTCCCCAGAAAAGTTACTCTCTTGCTGAATCATCGACACAAAAAGAAGACGAGTCCTCCTCGGATGATGATAAAGACTCCTGTCAAGAAACGTCTAGTGATGAAACACCAAGATCCTTTTCATCATAATCACAATCTGAAGTAAACTACATCCCAAGACTCTTCATGGAAAATATAAAAGAGGAAGATTCATTTTTTGAAGAATCTCCTGAAGAAACTCTAGTTCCTGAAAGGACTAAACCAAATGGCGGTCCTTGGTTCACATTTGTGATATACCGCCTAGTCGTTGGAGAAAGAGACTACTCGAATTAGGAGCATGGCTTGATACCCAGATGATGAAAACAAATACATATAGCTATAAGGTCATTGAAGAATTTTGCTGTAGAATGACAGGCACAATGAAGGAATGGTATTACAATCTTGGGGCTTTCAAACAAGATGAGTTACACCGTTTAGAAAGCACGACCAATATCCTTGGTGTACTCCACCAGGAGTTTATCGGAGATATGGATATGTTCGATAGAAAAAATAGACAAGAATTCTTTGAGATGAAGTGTTGTTCCCTCAAAAAAAAGACCTCGACAAACACTATCACAGGATGGCACAAAGTTTTATCTCCTCAATGGGTACAATGATCCTAGTCTCAAGAATACCTATGTATCGTCTCTACCACATGAACTTCAGCAAGAAATCCATAGGATGGTAGCAACAGCTAAAAAGGATATTGCAACAATGAGTCTTGGCTAGATTCATTAGGCGACGTTGGAAGCACTTGAAAAGCTTTGCAGCTTTCATCATCAATTTCAAGAAGTTATACAACAAAAGTCAAAGTTCACCAAGGCCTACAAAAAACCTTATCTGGAGATTAAGTGTAAAGACAAAAGGTGCAGTTGTGAAACAAAAAAGAAACATCATCATAAAAAATACTCCAAATCTCATAGGACCTTTAATGGAAAGAAAAAGAAGACTATGAAGTTCTTTAAAAGAAAATCTTTCAGAGGAAAGGGAAAAAATTGGAGATGCTTTATTTGTGGGAAAAAGGGGCACTTTTCTAAGGAATGTCCTAATAATACCCACAAAGTCGCAAAACTGATCAACTCTATTCAACCTCTAGATGGAGACCTAGAATCTTTGTATTCTGAACAAAGTTCTGCTGATGAAAAAACAATTTTTTCCCTTCAAGACTCTGCGTTTGATGAAGCATCATTTTCTGAATTAGAAGATGACAAATATTTCCCTGTTTACTCCTTCAAAGAGATAGGAATCTCTCTTCCTACTCCACCACTCCCATGTATTGAAGCTCATGTACTCGTGATAAAGTTTTCCCGTCCGAAGAAAGTTATAGCTTATATGGACACTGGGGCCCAGATTACAATGATGAATCCTAGCATTCTCCCAGCAGAATCATGGGTAACACATGCTGCATACTTTGTAGCAGCAGATGGGAAAGTCTTCAGGACATATTTAATGACCAAGGAAAAGATAGGAATCAAATTCTTCCCTGACTGCATAGTTTGGACCAAGGTCATTGAAAGTAATCTTCCAAATAAATATATTGTAGTAGGGATGGATGTATACTCAGCAGCCAATAGACTCCAAATTCTTCCCACATGATTAAAATTCAAAAGAGAATTCAAACCTTATTCTGGGGTATTGAAGTTATATTCACTATCTAAAATCCCTGCTGGATTTGAAGAAATCAAGTCCAACCTACTCAAACTCTGTGCAAACAACCATGAAACATTCTGCCATCCAAAACCTCTATGGAAGAATAAAGACTTTTTTGTTCAACTTCCTTTTAAGCTCAATGAAGATGTTAATCCAACCAAGGCCACTCATCCAGGAATGAGTCCATCAGATTATACATTGGCCATAGAAGAATGCAATCAGTTGCTCACACAAGGTCTGATAGAACCCACCAAATCAGAATGGGCTTGCCAAGCATTTTATGTAGAAAAAAGATCTGAAAAGTTAAGAGGGAAAAAAGGCTACTAATTGATTATAAACCTCTAAACCATTTCTACAAGGATGATAAATTTCCTATTCCAAAGGCCTCGTCCTTAAATGTTTTCATCAAAGATGCCCAGATCTATTCCAAGTTCGATCTTAAGTCAGGATTTTGGCAATTGGGTATCCACCCCGAGGACCGTTACAAAATGGCGTTCTGCATTCCTAACGCCCAATACCAATGGACTGTGTTAGCATTTGGGCTTAAGGTAGCTCCATCACTTTTTCAAAAGGCCATGACTAGAATTTTTGAGCCCATTCTCAATAGTATCCTCATAAATATTGATGATGTGCTATTATTCTCAAAAGATGAAAAATCCCATAAACAACTACTGGGATAATTCCTTTAAATAGCCCAACGACATGGAATGATGCTTTCTGAGAAGAAAAGCCAATTGGGCCAAACAGAAATTGACTTTCTAGGAATGCATTTTTCCCAAGGGAAGTATCAACCTCAGCCTCATATTGCTCAAGAATTGTTAAACTTTCCCGATGAAAACTCACTGTTAAGCAGATTCAGCAATTTCTTGGTACAATTAATTATATTAGAGATTTCTTGCCAAAACTGGAAAGATACACGAGTCCTCTATCTCAAATGCTGAAGAAAAACCCCCCACCATGGGGAACAAAGCAAACTGAAGCAGTAAGAGCCTTGAAAAAGATCGCACAAATCCCACCCGCCTTAAAGATCCCGGGAGACGGTAAAAGAATCTTATAGACGGATGCCAATGATCATTACTGGGGATCCGTCTTCATAGAAGAAATTGATGGAATAAAGTATTACTGTGGTCATGCTAGTGGTCAGTTCAAAGAAGCTGAAAAACATTACCATACCACTTATAAGGAAGCTCTTGCAGTTAAGATGGGTATCCAAAAGTTTGACTTTCACCTGAGAAGCCATCAGTTTCAAGTCCAGATGGATAATTCCTCTTTCCCTAAGATCCTCGAATTCAAAAATAAGATGCCTCCTGATCCTCAAACTCTTCGGCTCAAAGATTGGTTTTCTAGATATGATTTTATTGTGAAACATATCAAAGGAACTCAAAATGTTATTCCTTATTTACTTTCTAGGCCTATGAAATCCATCCAGATCATTACTACCAAGCACACTTTTCCTTTGATTCTCATGGTCAAACCATTGCCAACCCGTGCCTCCAAGACCAAAGACTTTCCTCCAAGAGTAACTGTATCCTCTTCACCTTCACATCTTAAGTAGTATGCTAGGAATAATATTTTTTATTATATGACAAAAATCATAAGGAATAAACTCCCTGACCATACTCCTTATTTCCCAGACACACCATTTCTCCTACCAATTTTAATAAACCCTAATGCGAAATTCACAAAATACCATTTATGGTATATTTGGTGTGCCACTGCTTTATATTTTATGCATGTCCTCATACCCACTAAAGCCATGTATGAATAAATAATGGACCCGAAGAACCACAAATCCTTGATTTGGACTACTCTTGAATGGTACTCTCCGCTAACATGGTGGAGAGATCAATTAAAACCAATCCTAGACGAGGTCAAAGAAAGGCGGTTAGCCTCAGAGGCTATTAGCAAATTCAAGACTGTTTTCTTCATGCACAAGCCCTATCAAACAGATCCTGCCACTAAGTTACTTGGTTGTAAGAATTATGTTCATAAATGGGAAACCATTGATGATTATCCTCCAAATCTAAAAGTCACAAGAGAATTAATGGAATATGTTAACTTCATCAACCTCCATGAACCAGACAAGATGAATGCTAACTCCACTTGTATAAGTCATCAAGCTCAGTATAAAAATTGAGAGGTTGGAGAAAGCTCAGTTCAAGCCACACAACAAAAAGCAGATTCCCCAATGGAAGTTGAATTCTCAGAAGGACACGTGGAAGAAGTTCATAGAAAAATATTAGACCATGCTTACATGATGGATGACGTGTGGGAAAAAGAGACATCTCGATACGAAGACTTCTTTTCAGAAGACTACTTATCCGATTAGAATATGTCTCCAAGTCATGAACCTATCTTTAAAGACTAATTGGACAAGTTTCTCTTATTAATCACAAGCATGTTTATAAATAGTTAAGTTTCGTCCTTTTGTGTAATAGTACTACAATAATATATCCATAAGGGATAAGGGTGTCAGACTTTTGAAAGAAGGCATTAATTATGTCATGTTTGTAAATAGTATGGTTTTGTCTTTTGTGAATCTCCTTGGCTATAAAAGGAGACCTCTTGTAATATTTCAAGTCATAAGCAATAAGAATAAAAACCATCTTGTGTGCTTAAGAACAAAATGTTCTAACTCTCTTTTCTTTCTCCCTAAAAGCTTTAGTTATTGTATTCATGTCATAATTCCCCATACAGATGCAAGTATGCTCTACACTTGCCTCAACACGAGGATCTTGTGTATCAGAAAACATCTGACCATTGATCCATACTACAGTCCTCACTATTATGGAATGTCAGTTTTAATTATTAGTCTATGTTATGTCTATGGTTGACTGTTTAATGACGATACAGTTAAAGCTGGTTTCATAGTATGTGAGACTCCCGGCCAGTGTGGTATCAAAGCCTCAACAGAAAGAAGGGATGCATATGAAATTTCCTTTAAATAAGCCCGTGGGCTATTAGTTTAGTCGTGTACTTGATTACTTCACCTTTAGGTGTAGTTTCACCTTATACACCCATTTCACATCAATTTTTTTCATTCCATCTCCCATATCATCATGTCACCTTTGATTCTAATTCCTCCTTCATTGCATATATCCAAAAGGGATCCATTAATGCAACATCTACGTTCACTAGCTTAGGTACTTAAAAAATGAAAGATGAACAATTTCACCTTCCTCTATCACTTCATTATCAAGAGCAATTTAACAACCTTGAAGTCTTACAGATAGGTTTCTTTGTCTGTGGGATAACTTTGTGTCAGTATGAGATAATGCCTCATTGATGCCATTTTACTCTTCAAACATTACTTTCATTGAATTATTTTATTAGGTTGCGCAAGTCTCATTTCTTCATCTCATTAATCACTACCTCTCTTCTAATCTTCATTTTCTAGCTCACATAATAATAGAGATTGTAATCCTCATTTGGATGATACATTACAAGTATCATTTGATATCCCTTATCATCGAGCTTACTTCTCAATTGATCATAAACATTTCTAAAAGATAATGATCCAAATACATTTACATGCCTTACGCTAAGCTTGTTTCCTTAATAACATCCCTCACGTGTTATACCTTTCAAACTCTTTTTTGGACATCAATTCAAAATATATATGGCAGTAGACACTACTTTTCCCTAAAATCCTTTCGACAAGTGTTTTCTTTTGACCATACTTCTTACGGTATACGTAACCATGTATAGCGTGGAACACCATGAAGTATCCCTTCTTGAACACAAAAGGCAACATAGTAATTTGAAAAACTTTTAGTGGTTCTGGCTATAGTTCTCTATTGGGTGTACCAAATTCATTGTTGTAATTGAAAGTTATCTAATAGCTCTTAACCATGATTACATCAGGCGATTACACCAATGGAGAAACTTTGTCCATAAATTATGAGTTCTTTGTATTTTGTAAAATTTCTCATAGGATATCCTTGAGCTTTTGGGTGTTTTGTTGCTTGTTCTATATTTATTTCTCTAGTAATTGAGTGTCTCGCAACTATTTCTTTATACATCTCTTAGAAAATAGTCTATTCGTTAAAATGTTTTTTGCATGCATAAAACTAGGCTTTGACCAAAATACAACACAAGATTATTCTTATCAAGACGCTTATGATTATAATTAAGAAACTCATGCAAACATGATTTCAATCATAAACATCTTGACTTGAATCATGAAGTTTTTATTTCCCAAAAATTTGATTATAGAGTCATGACTCTAGTCAAGAAAGACCACGACTTAAATCAAGAGCATGTTTTAGAATTTTTATTTTGGCTCTAGATACATGAGTCGAATCAAACCTTTATTTGACTCAAATCATTATATGTTTGGCTTGAATCAGACACAAGTTTTAAAATTTTGAATTGCTCTCTAGAAGTATGACTTGAATCACACTTCGATTTGACTCGAATCAAACATGAATTTTCAAATTTGAATTGCTCTTTGGAAGTGTGACTCAAATCACACCTTGAGTTGAATCAAATCAAACATGCTAAAAGCTTACTTTTCTTTTCTTGGCCCAAATCATTCTATTACTAGATTCAAATCATCATATTTTTCCATTGGGTAGAATCAGGGTATCGTGTTTGCTCTATTTTAGTGTCTTGTCTCTAGCATATAAAATAATTAATTTTTCTCTCTCTAGTTAATAATCTTAGTTTCATATTTTTATGGTTGGCTAATTTTTAGCTAAGCATGGTTCTAAACATAGTTCTATATTGATGTTGGTAAGATGGTTCATCATCTTTATCAATTGTCATAGCAGTTCAAGCTGATATGAGTTTTACTACCAGATGTTGAAGACTATGTCATAACATCTGGATCAGCAGGTACAAGCAGGTTCTGCAGGGGCCTTATTTGACAGATGTTTTATTAGATGTTTTTACATGTTACAATAGAACATCTTGACAGTGCGCCGAATATTTTATCCTTGAAGATTTAATTTGAAGATATGAGTATCTGAAATATTTTGTACTCATTATAGGTGCAGACCAATCAAAGATTTTATTAGAAACACGTGCAGATTTGATTGGTTACTAAAAAGGATAGAACGATACTTTTTAGGAAAATTTTCTGAATATTTTTCTATTTTTATGGAGAAATATTCTGCAGGTTTTTGGAAGCTGCTGATTGGATTTGATTGAAGAGTCCAAGCCTAACTGTAGAAGACTATATAAGGAGTCGTCCAAGACCTAGTTTTTAAGAAGAGTTTTTATTTGTAAAGCCTTGTAAAAATAAGGGTTTAGGGTTGGTAGTTCCTTAGGTCCTTGTGTGTTTTGTTTGTACATCCTCATGTATCTCTAATACATTTGAGTTGACGGATTGTTACTTGCATGTCAAGTTATTTTTCAAATCGAAGATGTGAAGTATGAGTTGAGTATTGTTCTTAGTGAAGCTTTTTAAGCAAACTAAGTATTTGTAATTTGGAAGTGTGTCTTCCTGTTTTGATTTCAAGTTGTTGTGACTCTGACTTGTTTATAGACAACTCCTGTGATTGGGATAGGTCTTTTATCATTGTGGTGAATGGAAGTGTGATGGATATTTCTCATATCTAGGGATGACCTAGATAGAAGTTGCACTAGATAGGGATTAGGCGAGAAGTTATAAATGGGGAAGATTATTTTTCAGATAGAAGAACCAAGTTGTTGATTTCTAGAGATTGACTTCCAGTGAAGAAAAAGAATGAGTTTATCTCTAAGAAGTGTTGGATTATCTAGCTCCTTCAATGAATTCAAAGACTCGGAAAATGGAATTTAGGTAGGATCAAGTAAAGATCACTACAATTAGAATCTTGGAGTGTTTTGGTTTAGAGAAGATGGATTGATTCAAGATTGTAGATCTTTGAGGTTTTACAATCTACTGAGTTATGTGAACCTAGAGGAAAATCAAGAATAACATTTTTGTAGCATATTTATTTGATCTAAGTTTTAAGTATATGTGATTATCGTATTTAATAAAATAAACTTTGTAAATTTTCTATTAGTGTAATACTCAACAATTTTTAATGGCTGGCAATTAGATACTAGGCTAGGTGCAAGCAAGGACGAGGCACCAGACTAGTATAAATCTCGATGTACACTTTTTCTATCCTGTATCTGTTTTTATTTATGTATTTTTACATGTACTTATGTTTTATTTTCTTTCTAGTGTGCATGCATGTGACTAGGGTTTGTTCCTTATATTGATTTTTGTTCCTTATATAGAAAACTGTAATTCTAAATTGTTGTTTTAATAATCAGATTCTATTCAAACGCCTTTTGTTTGAATGTAGTTGGATTAATTATCATATTGTTGGGCCCCGTTTAAATCCAGAGCAATGCTCTGATGGGCATGGTCTAACACAAGAACTATTTACACCTAGCGAGATTGCAACTTGAAACCGTGAGATGAGCATGAAGGTGAAAGAAACACAAGAAAATAGGGTGGGGGGGGGGTTGAATTGGATTTTAAGAAATAAAATCTTTTCAAAACCAATCACAAGAAGTTAACACAAGATCAAAAATAAATTAGCACAATTATTTTTGTCCTGGGTCACTGTTAACGAAGTTAATCTAGTCCACCCATCAAGGTGATTTGCCTTCTCAATCAAGGGATTAATCCACTATAACCAAACTTATTACAATCCACAAAGACAAACTATCAATGTCTTCTTGAGAATCCTGACTAAATCCCTAGTCTCTTAAGGAACACAACCTCAAAGACAAATTGTCAATGACTTCTTGAGTATACATAATAACACTTAGTCAATCAAGGAACAACCTCAAATTCAAATTTTCAATGACTTCTTGAGTATACAGACTAGAACTTAGTCACCCAAGGAACAATTAAGTTACTATTGATACATGTTTTTGTGTTTACAACATTGCTTCTCAAAATCCGATTACACAATATTGAAGAACAAATGATAACACAATAGCATTAAGTAAGTTAGAAAACAACAGTTCCTTGCTAGCAAGTTAAAAAACAAGATTTCCTTGCTTTACAAATAATACAGAGTTATTTTGGCAGTGTTTTCTCAATTTGAATTAGTGTGAATTTCTTCAAAGTTGTTTCACGATTCCAAGTCTTTCTTTTATAGCTAAAAAGAAATCAGTTGGAGGGTAGAATAGGAATACTAAAATTCCAGTTGTTCTCATTGCAATGATCAGTGAGAGTGGTAGACAACATAATACTAAAAATACAGTCCTTGCGCCACAAGACTAGGGTAGTGGGAGGATGTGACGTTGTAGTATATCTTCATGTGAATCCTTTTATATTCTCTTATAATTTCCAGAGGATTCATAATATGTTTAAGTTAAAGCATGCTTAGAAGGATAAAAAATAGTCTTCAGAACATTCGTCTTTAGAGTCTTCATAATTTCGTTCAACAGAATCTTGTCTTTAGAGTTTTCAGCAAAAAAGTCTTCAGAGTCTTCAGAACTTATTCAACAGAACCTTGTCTTTAGAATCTTTGAAACCTTGGAGCAACAGAGCTTTGGAATCTTTAGAGATTGAGAACCCTTCAGAAGCTCTACTACAATGTCACCGTTAGAAGCAATGAAACTAACATTCATCAGAACCACTTCTTTAAGAAGAATTATAAGCAATGACACGCACACACAATGTCTCACTTAGTGTGTTGATTCAAGAATCTGATGACATCACACATCAAATCTTTAGAGTCACAACCTGTTAGCAAAAGCTACACAAATAAAAAACCATTAGGGTACTAAATTGTTATCTAATCACCGATGTAATGTTATCATCAAAACTTAAGGCCAGGTGCAGAACTAAATCTTGTTCTTACAAATATCCCACTTTTTGATGATGACAAAACCACGTATTTTGATAAAAAAATCTATACCGGTTTAATCCCATAAAACAGTTTTAGAGTTAGCTAAATAGCTCCTCTTGAGTTCTATATTCCCAGAACCTATTTAATCTTGTTTAGAGTCTCCCCCTGAGATCAAGACTTAAAGAAGTTTTAAGAAAAATAGCACGAATCAATCAAAGTGAAGGAATACTTCCATGATTGAAGAACTATCACACGCTTGACTAGCGATGCAGAAATTTTCATCTCAGATTCTGGCTTGCTATCAGAGTTTGATGAGATGTCTGACCTGGTTTTCCATCAGAGTCTGAACTGTTTTACATAATTCTTCTTCTTAGATTCTGGCTTTACTTTCAGAACACTATTATGCATAAAGTATTGTTGGACTTGTCATATCATCATCAGAGTGTGGTTGATGGTATCAGAAGTTGTATTAGAGTCTAGTTGAAAATTATTTCACAAAGAATAAATAACCCGCTGTTGTACCCAAACATTTTCCCTCTGTATTTTACTCTGTCATTAGTTATATGGTTATGGGATCAAGGTGTTTCTTTCAAGCCTTGCGAGTTACAAAAGACATTTATTTCGTCGATTGACGTGCCCCAAATGCTCTCCAGGATATTTATCAGTGAGTAGCTTGATCACATTCATGCAAAGTTCTCGTGTTCTCCATCATGCTTTGAACGACAGAAAAAATTGAGTGTTTCGATGAATTTGGGGCAGTGTGAACCAGAAACAACAGTTTTGATGGTTTAAGCTCAGAAAATCGCATCTTGTAATCTGAATACAATTTCAAGTTGATTCCTCAGGTATTAGAGCTATCTCGGTATTCCACTTATTTCATATATTCAAGCCAGAGGCTAATTATGTGTAGAAAGTCTCCAAATAATTTGATTTCCCTAAAGCGGTACTTGAATTTAATGACTGGTTATCTGTTTCCCGAGCGTTTGGAAAATTGTAACTTTTAACTGATTTAATATTTTTAGTTGATTATTTGAGCATTGATACCGTCATGATTTTCTTATCATTTCTCGTGTTCGGATCAAAGGTTAATTTTGTCAGGAAAAACTCCGAGAATTTTAGTTCTATGAAGACATTGTACTGAATTTAATTGTTGTTCCATCATACGCGAGCGCTTGAAAATTCATAACTTCTGATTAGAGTACTATTTTGGAGCAATTCTTGAGGTGTTGTAATCTTCTTGTTATCTCCATAAACTTCCGTGTTCGGCTAGAAAGATAATTCTTTAAGCAAGATTTCCAAACGTGTGAATAATTTAAAGAGAAACAGTGGGAAAACATTGAAAATATTATGTTGAACCGTAATTTTGCGGGCATTAAAAAATTCATAAGTTATGACTGGAGTATCGTATTTGAGTGGTTCTTGTGGCCAAAATTATGTCTTAATTCCATCTTCATTTGGTATGTTCGGGTTGAGGATCAACTCATTAAGGAAAGCCCCCTGAATTATGGATTACTAGAGAAATAATTTTGCTGAACCGGATTTCTGTTACACTGTTTTTTTGATATTGTATAACTCATATCTTCTTCTACTTGTATCGTATCCCAACGGTTCTTTTAGCATAATTTGAAAAATTATGTTAGCTTCGAATTTGCTTCAGACTCCGAGTTCAGATTTGGATCAGAGGATTTTCATTCGCGGTATTCTTTCACAAATGAACGGTAAAAATTATTGAAAAACGAAATAAGTTTGTGTGAGACAGTGTCAGTGCACCTTCAAAAATTCATACTTTCTCGTTGTTTATCCGATAGAGCCTGTACATTCGACATCACGCCACAAATTTCGTAATCTTTGATTTTGGTGTTAAGCTCGAATCAAAATTCCACACCTATCATGACGTGACATTTTGTGGTCGCGTTATGCTTAGATTGACAAAATGAGGCCCAATTCAATTACACATACAAAGTCCATTATCCCACACTATATATTTTCAAATCTGATTTTTCTCTCATAATTACACACTCATCAAAAAAACTTCTCACTTTTCTCTCACTCTTCTCTCAAATCAATTACACTTTTTCTCTCACTTTTTCTAAACAACAACAACAACTTCATCACATCTTCATCAAGCTTCAAGTGCAAAATCACAAAAAACTTCAAGGCTCTCTCTCTCTCTCTCTCTCTCTCTCTCTCTCTCTCTCTCTCTCTCTCTCTCTCTCTCTCTCTCTCTCTCTCTCTCTCTCTCTCTCTCTCTCCACCGTGCCTCACACTCTCACCTCCTCTTCAATTTTTGGCAAGTTTCCTTGCTTAATTGCTTTTACATAATCACTTTTTGTGAATAAGTGCTTTTATATGAGTTCTTGAATTGAATTTTAATTTGCGAAATTGATTTAGAAAGTGAATTTAATTGTTGATTGTGAATTGAATTGAGATAATATTGTTGAAATCCGGAATTGGATAGTTGAAATAATCACTTATTTGGTAAATTGATTTCCATGAAAAGTGCTTATTCAAGGTTTAAAGTGTTGATATTGTTGTGGATTAATTGTTGATTCTTGATATCACATACATTTGACATAGTCTATATTCTTTAATTGTTGAAATCATGTGTCAAATTTTATGAAGGTTATGTGTTTGTGAAATTTCAAAGAGAGAGAAATATTGAATAATGTTGTGCTAGGCTTGCAACTTTCATGTGTTGATTTAATATTCTTGACTTGTCAATTATGAAAAGAGTTGGAGTTGGTTGAGTTCACAAGGTTATGTTGAATTTTGAAAATTCATGTTGTTTTAGAAGTGTTGTTCACATAATCTCATGAGTTGAATTTTCACTATAAACTGAATTAAAGAATAAGCCAAAAATGTTTGAGTTTAATTGTTTGAAAATGTTTATTTCTTTAATTGAATTAATGGAATTTTTGTTGAGGTTTTGATGTTGCTATATTTTTAAACTCAACTGATACCAATGTCAATACTTTTGATAATTAAAGAGAAGTTTATGTGTTGATGTCAAGTCTTACTATTCATCAAAAGTGTGAGATTAACATATGAGCTTTTGATTTTTTCCATGTTTGGAAGTGGTACTTTTATGTCAATTTCGCGGATACATTTTCCTTTTTCAATTCCAACTTAAATGTTTATGTTAATATATATCTTGAGAATATTAAAACCATGATTGTTAAGTTATTTTTTGTGGATATTAACATAAATAAGGTGCAGCCCAGTTTTGCTAATTTGCGCATGAAGTACCATTTCCTTTTTGAATCTTGATCAATGCTTTTAGGTGTGACATTTATATGACGTTTAGGCCAAGTTTTCCCGTTTTCGGACCAAAATTTAACCCGGTTTAGGAGATACGATGTTGTTGTCTCGTGCATAAAAACACATCAAAAGTAACACTTTCACTTAGAATTAATTAATGAGGCTTTTTTTTTTGAATTTGTTGGCATGTTTAGATGCAACCGTGTGATTTTCGTTCAATTTCGTGACAGTGATTTTCACGCTTAATTTTTAAGATGACACTTTTTAGCCACAAATTATTTGAATTTTGAGTTTTTGCTTTCATTTGATACATGTACATGCTTTACTATTTGTTCGTGAATAATAGTGATCAAGTTTGCTTGTTTTCATTGCATTTTTAGGTTCGATGCTTGTTTTAACCGTGTGGCTGCCCGATTTTCTTTCTTACACTTCCAATGTGCTTTTGTTTAGCATTATCTCATGATTTAACTTTGTTTTGAATTGTGATAAGTGTTTTTTGCTTCCGATAGCATTCCCTTGTTATTTCTAAAACTATTATACACTTGTGCAAGGTACTTTGAGATAGTTTTCGATTATGTAATTACCGCTTGGTTATGTGACGAAAAACATGCTTATGCCGCTAATTTGTGGTGCACACTTGAGTCCCATAAGCATGAAGCATTCTCATTTCTTTGATATTGTATTTCATATTGCTTGCATAAATTATGTTTTGTGCAGGTACTCTGTTTTATTATATGGATGTGTTTGATACACATTTTGCATTGTTGCGATATTGCTTCCATAAATTGTATCTTATGCAGGTACTCTATTTTGTTATACATATGTGTTTGATACACACTCCACATTGTTGCGATACTTCTTGCATGAATTGTTTTTTGTGAAGGTAATCTGTTTTGTTATACGGATGTGTTTGATACACATTCTATATTGTTGCGATATTGCTTACATAAATTATGTTTTGTGCATGTACTCTATTTTGTTATATGGATGTGTTTGATACACATTCCACATTGTTGCGATATTTCTTGCATGAATTGGGTTTTTTGCAAGTACTCTGTTTTGTTATATGGATTCATTTGATACACATTCCACATTGTTGTGATATTCCTTGCATAAATTATGTTTTGTGCAGGTCCTACATTTTGTTATACGGATGTGTTTGATACATATTCTGCATTGTTGCGACATTTCTTGCATGAATTTTGTTTTATGCAGGTACTCTATTATTATACAGGTGTGTTCGATAAACATTTCGTGTTACATTGTATTTCGTACTATTTATTTGGATTGTTATCTGGTGCAAGTGTATTGGTTGGTACTTGGATGTGTATGACACACATTCCAATTTGTGGTTTATTACTGCGTTGATACTTTGAGACATATTCCACACGCGGGATCGCTTATTATTTTGCTATTGATGCTAGCTGCTAGAAAAGTATTCTGGGTTTCTTTTTCTATTTCTTAGCGTATACGGATTGATATTTGTTTGGTATTCTCCCATGCCTTTTATATCGCATTCCTTACCACTTTTCTAGATGTCATGAGAAGTAGGAAATAAAGAGTGCGCGCTCAAAGTCGCTTGAAGTCGCGAAGTATTTGTGTTTGTGCTTGTGTTTGATTTATTTTATTTATTGATGTGTCACTCAATTATAATTTAGAGTAACGACTTAGATCCTTTCCATGCTCCCTTAGGACTTTATCACTTTCCTTTATTTTATTGATCAATATTTCATTCAATTAGAACTGAGAGTAACGACTTTGATCCTTTGCATGCTCCATTAGGACTTTATTGCTTTCCTTTATTTTGTTGATCGATGTGTCACTCTATTAGAATTGAAAGTAAAGAATTTGATATTTTATATTCTCTCTTAGGACTTTATCTCCTTCCTTTATTTTGTTGATCAATGTGTCACTCAATTAGAATTGAGAGTAACGGCTTCGATCCTTTGCATGCTCCCTTAGGATTTTATCATTTTCCTTTGTTGCCAATCAATGATGTCACTCAATTAGAATTTAGATAACGACTTTTATCCCTTTGCATGTTCCCGTAGGATTCACTTGTTTCTTTCGCGATGCGAGTTTTGTCTTGTCACTTGTTTGAGTTTCATCTCGTTTCATCATGTGAGCTTGTCTTGATTAGAGGATGTTGGTTAACATGTAATTCCTTAATGCTAGTTTGTGGTGTCCTAAACCATGTTTAGACTTGGGTGTCAGCCTATTGATGTCTACTTATTTGCATGTTTTGTTATGTATTGAAGTTTTGTCTTCTAAATTCAAACTTGCACTTCTACTTGCTTAATTAGGTAATAATTAATTCTTCTTAACCTTTTTTAACATGTTTAGGATAATCTAAGGTGTTTAACATGTTAGGGTTATAACTTAGATGATATCTTGATATGCTTTTATGCCATGCCTCCTGATCGTTTGTCTTTTCTTTCATGCCTATTCTTCCCTTCTTTAAGTTTGTTTGTGAAATCTCCATCTCTTTTGTATTTTATCATTATGTCCTGTGTGATTGTTGATCTTTTATCATGTCATTTCTTACTTGATATTTTATCATCCATATTTTATGTTTTATCATCTCTCTGTGATGTTTTTTCATCTCTTATATGATGTCTAGTCATTCATACCTGATGTTTTTTCATCTATTATTTGATGTTTTGTCATCTCTTACATGATGTTTCGTCATTCATACCTGATGTTTTTTCATCTATTATTTGATGTTTTGTCATCTCTTACATGATGTTTTGTTATCTATGCTTGATGTTTTATCATCCCATTTCTTGATTTTTTGTCATCTATACTTGATGTTTTATCATGCCATTTCTTGATGTTTTGTCATCCAATTTCGTGATGTTTTATTCATCCGATTTATTGATGTTTTATCATCTATGATTGATGTTTTGTCATCTCCCTCTTTATGTGATGTTTTTATCCTCTCACTTCATACTTGATATTTTGTCATCTTAATGCATGTATTCTTGATGTTTTACCATCTTTATGTAATGCTTTACCATCTATTCTCTTATGTGTTTTATCACATTGTTTTATATGCTTGATGTCTATTGTACCCCAAAATTTTCCCTATCATTTTCAAAGGAATTTTTCATGCTCCTAAGGTTATCAAGTGTTCAAGACTATTTAAGAATGATCAGGTGATCCTCCTCCTAAGAAGTGGCCTACAACTAGGTTTTGATTTTATCAAGGAAAATTTTACTTCTAATGCCTCAAGTGGACTTCATGGTTTCTCACATGTATCAAAGTATCCTCATGTCAAATTTCAAGCCTTGCATCATAAATTTGCTCTGTCAATTGCTCAGATGATTGAAAATGAATTGTATTGGGTAAAAAGTCAATTGTGGTCAACATACAATCAACTTCAAGATTTTTGGCCAACATCAATGTTTTGAAGTTAAATTCGCTATTTGTTCAAGGGTTGATCATATCTCATCAAGAAAACTCAAGATTCATCAAAGGTCAAAACTTGTAAATTAGAGTTTTCTTTAGGAGAAGTCAACTAAACTTTGACAAAGCATAACTTTCACATGCTTCATCAGAAAATTCTCAACCAAAGCCTATTTTGAAGAAAATTAAATTCTATACAACTTCGTATCTCTAAGATCAAGGCCCAAAGATGCTTCATTTGAGATATATGAGCCAAGAAATTATAGGTTATTTTAAAAGTCAACAAAAAGACACTTTTTGTGAAAGCAATTTACATAAAGATAAAGTCTTCAAATGGTAAAATGATCAATATAAGGATTGTAGGGGGCATCCTGAAATTTACAAAAATTCTAATATCAATTTCATAAGATTAAAATTGAGTGAGTTATGATTGGTGAAAGTTGGGAAATTTTGAGAAAATGCATGAAGCCCAAATTGAGAAAATTTGAATTTTTGGGCTAATGGGCCTATCTTTTAAGGTCCAAACATATTCCTAACCTCATAATGAACCTCTAAACCCGTTCATGCACAATGATAATTTTTTTATCTAATTTATTTTAATTTTATTCATTTAAATTCAAAATTAAATTAAATAAATACGAAAGGGAGGTGCAATGCTTAAGAGGTCTTTTATTCAAACATGTTGGAGGCCCAAGATGGTACAAAAACTGTGTGAAGGTTATTCTTGTATCAAATATTCTTCTTTTGTCTTATTTAAGTTCTATTTTTTCAAACAAAATTAAAGCTTCTCATTCAAAGTCAAGCCCATCTTTTTAACCTAATTCATGGCCTATAAATATACATCATATTCAGACATTACAAACACAAAAACCCTGCAAGAAAAATACACCATAAAAAACCTTAAATTTTGTCAAAGTTAGGGAAAACTTGAAATCATTATTTCAACCCTTATCAAATCAAACCAACCACTCAAAACAATCCTTGAGTAATCACAGAGTAAGTTGGGGTCATCCTTGATGATCAAAGAGGCCTGAAAAACCCCTCCCATGCATCATCGGTTTCCATATTTTTACTAATTTCAATGTTTTATTTTTACCGTGCTTTGAGCCATGCTAATGATTTCATTGTGTTTCTGAGGTGTAACTATACAAGTTTAACCCATCGCATGGTCCTCATGATGACAAAATCATGGATCACCATTCTTGAACCAATCCATATTGTTTTCTTTGTATCTCTTCATGCAGGAAGAATTAGCCAAAACTAAGGACACCATTAAATTCGCAGCCCTCAAATTAGGGGGTAGGGTCCCTTTGGACCACTAACAATTGTTATTTTGCAGGGTCTTGAAATATGTTCGCTAGAGAAGATGACCGGAGCTAGGGCTCCTACGCTTCTCCGATCCCTCTGGTCAAGTTTATATTATATATATTTTTGTTTGATTAAGTTAACGGATGTATAGTCACCCAGTGGAGAAAGCACGCTGTGATCAGTGGGAATGGGAACTGACTGTTTTTGGAATGCTGGTCCGCGTTTGCGTTTGTTTTCGCAAAATGTCGCGGTAAGCAAGAGTCGCCACCTTCTTTTATTTTATCCAACAAGGGAAAGGACAAAAGCACAGAAAAATTCCTTTTCGAGATTTTTCTCGGGTTCGGGAGGTAGATTATAGAAAGGGAAGGTATTAGCACCCTTTCTATCTGTGGTTATCCACGGGCTCTTAGGTACTTGCTCACTATGTTTTCAAAAGTTTGCTTTTCTTTGTGATTGTGGGTTTTGAAAAGAGTTTTGTTTTTGAAGAGAGTGTAAGTGTGAAAAGTTTTGTTTTGTTTTTTAAAAGGAGCAAGTACTTAAGAACCTCTACCTACTCGAAAAGGAATTAAATTGTGCAAACGTCCTTTAGACAGTGTTATCCCACTATTGAGGAGTAGGTAGCACCGTTGTTGGAGTTTTCGGGTCAATTCGATTTAAGGGACGTGTGGTCACTAAAGCAATGTTGGGATGCTTTAGCGGTAACCTTAATGTCTTAGATCATTTTTATCGAGGCAACCGTTTCGAGGCAACTTTGATCTTTAGACAGGAGGGCGACCTCTAAGACTTCCTATACGTAATGACCATGTTTGAGGCAACCAAGTGAGGTGTACCCTAAGAGTGGCATGTGCAAGTGTGTCAATTTTCAGTTTATGTTATCTTTGTACATGTTATGGTGAGTTGTGGTTGATATTAAATTAAGATAGATCTTTCCATGCAATCCTAGTTAGCATACATCTAAATAGTTAATATATGTACATGAATTTAAAGTGCGGGAATTATAAATCCTACGCTATTACAAAGCTTCGGGGAGGGGGATTATACACATGTCCAAAATTGGGGGAATAAAGCAGTAAAGTGTAAAAGTCTTAGTTTAAGCTATTACAAACCAGTAGACAGTTATAATAAAATAAACGCGCACGAAAATGAAAATAAACTCTAAAAATTCTAAGAATAAAATATTTTTGTTGTTTTTTAATTTTATTTTGAGAAAATGTTAAGATAATTAAGAGATTAATTAACAAAGTTAATTTTAATAGAAAAAAAACTAGCCTAATGTTTTTGTGTTTTTCTTATTTTAATGTTAATTAAAAAAGATAAAAAATGTCAATGAAAACAAAAATAAAATACAAGGGGGATCGTTCGATCCAGGGAAAAAAGGGAGTTTCGACCCAAGGAGGGAATGGCAGCTTCGATCCAACCAGGGACATGGTTCTTTCGATTGGGCCATACAGTAAGGCGTGAGTAACCTTTGATCCAGGGAAGAGGATTGTCTTTTGATCATGGAGGTCATGGCTTTCGATCCAGGAATGAGATGCCTCCTTCGATCCAGCATGCTAATGGGTTCGACCCAGAGAAGGTGTCTCCTTCGATCTGGGATGTTATACCTGCAAAAGTATGTTAGCGTAATAAAACACAGGGCCTGGGTATTGAACCCCAGACCCTTCGATCATGCGCTTGCTGGGTCTCTTCAGGCTATGTCTGCAGCAAATATTAGCAAATGATGGACATGGCCTGGGAGCCAAACCCAAGCCTCTTGATCCTGTCTAGGATAGAAAATCGAAGGTAACAACCAGTATGAATGTATTATACAAATATGAGGTTGGATAGTTTACCCTTTCTTACCAGCAGATTGGACCTTTGATTTGGGCACTTGTTGGAGGGAGCACTTTCAATCTGAGGGCTTCTGGGCGTGGGCACCTTCGATCTGAAGGACTGCTTTGGCTTCTGGATCACCTCTGAAAATGTTGACAACTTTTGGAAGCGTAACTCCAATGTTTTTGTTCTCCTATTTTTTCTGTATATTTTCGTCCTCTTTTGCAACACTTGTGATCTCTTTATATAGAGGGGGTGGAGAGGACAGGAAGACAAAGGTTTAAATGACCTTGATTATGTGTTTGACAACCATGAATGAGAATTTGCAACGTTAATCATGTGTTTGAAAGCCATGAATGAGAGTTTGTAACGTTGGCTAAACACATGGGATCTTGTCCCTTTTTGAATTTTGAATGACAAATAACTGGCCTTCGAATGCCCCCTTTCGAATGGGCTGATGGCCTCCTTCGATTGCTTTTCGAAAGCTTCTTCGAATGGACCCTTTGAATGCTTCTTCGAATGGACCTTTTTGGAATTCCAATCGAAGGACACTGTTATAATGCCAATTGAAGTACTTATCCATAATGCCAATCGAAAGGCTCCTTCAGAATACCAATCGAAGGGTCTTTCAGAATGCCAATCAAAAGCCTTGACATAATGCCAATCGAAATGCTTGACAGAATGCCAATCGAAAGGCTCCTTCAGAACACCAATCGAAGGGTCTTTCAGAATGCCAATCGAAATGTACTTAAAGCACCACTCAAAAATTTTCCTTTTCCTTAGGCAAGAGTTTGTGATCAACCATGCAGAGGGGAGACTTTGTAAAACATGAGAGGGAAAATTTTGGGGTGCAACAGTTGCCCCTGTTCAATTTTCTTAAACCTGAGGATATAGATTGGCTTTCAAGCCTTTCGTGATCCGAAGGTGGAAGATAATTGAACACTAGAGTGCCCAGAAATTTGCACTTGCATGGTGAAGTATCAGCATTGTGATGTCGGGAATGGGCTTACAGATGCCATTTGGAGATTGTTGGTAGGAGGATGGGCTTATAGATGCCATCTGGAGATTGTTGGTAGGAGGATGGGCTTATAGATGCCATATGCAGGAGTGTCGATCGCATAAGAGATTCCTTAGCGAGGACTTGCATACCAGTTGAAAGAAAGATGGTCTTCTTGGCTTGCTGCAGGTGTTAATCTTCAATCTCTTTGTGTAGATGGTTTTCCTGGATTGTTACAGGTATCAGTCGTCCACAGATAGTTTTCCTGGCTTGCTACAGGTATTAAACTGGGACTTGAAAAGGTTGGTCAGGGAGATATCTGTCCTGGCTGGTTTCAGGTATTGATCTCTGACCTGAGAAAGAAAGTCTTCCTGGCTTGTTACAGGTATTAATCTTCAATCTCTTCATGTAGATAATTTTCCTGGCTTGTTATAGGTCTTAATCTACAATCAGTCGTCCACATATATTTTCCTGGCTTGTTACAGGTATCGATCTGGAACTTGAAAAGGTTGGTCGAGGAGATAGTTGTCCTGGCTGGTTTCAGGTATTGATCTCTGACCTGAGAAAGAAAGGTCTTCCTGGCTTGTTACAGGTATTAATCTTCAATCTCTTCATGTAGATAATTTTCCTGGCTTGCTACAGGTATCAATCTACAATCAGTCGTCCACAAATATTTTCCTGGCTTGCTACAGGTATTAAATTGGGATCTGAAAAGGTTGGTCGAGGAGATATCTGTCCTGGATGGTTTCAGGTATTGATCTCTAACCTGAGAAAGAAAGTCTTCCTGGCTTGTTACAGGTGTTAATCTTCAATCTCTTCATGTAGATGATTTTCCTGGCTTGTTACAGGTATTAATCTTCAATATCTTCATGTAGATAATTTTCCTGGCTTGTTACAGGTATTGATCTCTGACCTGAGAAAGAAAGTCTTCCTGGCTTATTACAGGTATTAATCTTCAATCTCTTCATGTAGATAATTTTCCTGGCTTGTTACAGGTATTAATCTACAATCAGTCGTCCACAGATATTTTCCTGGCTTGCTACAAGTATTAAACTGGGACCTGAGAAGGTTGATGGTAGCCATCTTTTGATTGACCTTTTCCTGAAAAGGTAAAATGTTAGCTGCATGCAATGTCATGATGTATGAAATGCATGATGTCATGATGTTCTCAAAATAAATGAGATTTGTGTTGTATGATGCGTATGCATGTCATGATGTATGAAGATGTGATGTTTTTAGCTGGGGAAAATAAATCCCGAACAGCTGGAGAATAGAGTTGAGTTCTTCGTTTCCGCTGGGGATGATGAACGAAGATGATTGTGAGAATAAACCTGCAGGAGAAAAGAACTCCGTTGGGGAATAAACACGGTGAAGATATTAATCTGTGGGGAAATACTCTGTGGGGAAGCTCTGTGGGGGAGAGATGTTCCGTTGATGATTTTAATGATAATTCCGCTGGGGATTCCGTTGATAAGCTCTGTTGGGGATTTTGATGATGAACTCCACTGGGGATTGATTACCATTGCTGGTGATATTGAATCTGTTGAGGATAGAAGTCCTGCTTGGGGAAAGAAAGACCTTCGTTGGGGATGATCTTTCAGTTGCAACTTGCTGAGGATAACCCAGTTAGACTCTTGTGAGGATAACCTTCTAAATTTGGCTGGGGAGATACATTTGTATTCTGCAGGGGACAAGCTTCTAGAATCTACTGGGTAAGATGACTCAACTCTGGCGGGGAAGCCTTTTTAGACTGCGCTGGGGAAATGGCTCCACTGGGGGTATCTTGTATTCCGCCGGGGAACATTCTTATATTCTGTTGAGGAATATTAAGACTATCGGGGATGCTCTTACGCTTGCTGGAGAATGTCTTTATACTCCATTGGGGAATATTAAGACCTTCTGGGGATACCCGAACTTTTCAGGGCTGATGGTAGACCAACTCTGCTTGGGGAGAGTATCGCTGATTCATTCATAGTTGCAAGTCTCAGCTGGGAGAGCTATCATTATTGTCTTACTCTGCGGGGAGTGATAGTATCTTAGCCATATTCTTCAGCTAAATATATACCTTGGTACCTGGTGGATAGAGTAACTTGTACAGTTTTGACAATTCTTATTTGCCCTTGTTTTTGCGGGAGAAGGTGCCTGCGGAGGCCCTGTGGATCGAGTATTATCCCAACCTATGAGGTGCTTGGTCTCTTTCGATTGAAATGACAAGTCTTCTTCTGGCAGGTAAGTGACGAGATGATGGGACATAGTCGTCCGCTTTAATCCCTAATTTTTGCCTGGACCTCCCTTTCGGGTTTTCAGTCCATCGGGATACCCTTTTTTGCCCAAGTCGCCTTTTCAGGTTTTCGACTTGCCGGGTGTACAAATTTTTCATTTTCATCCCTTATTTTTGCCCGAACCCTTTTGGTTCGCCGGGAAGCCCTTATTTTTGCCTAGGCCAGTCGACCTAGCGGGTCTTTGATTATGCGTAGTACTTTTTTGACTATGTCCACGCTCTTAGAGTGTAGGGAGTTGTCACTGTCGGTAGTGTTGTGTTGCCATACTACCAGAAGATGTTTGATCATGTAAGATTCGTTGCCGGAATTCATGTCCAATGCCCCAAGTGATTCAGATGGAGATCTGCCCCTGGCTATTTGGCATCTTGAGAGATTTCTTGAATCTTGACTTGACTGCCCCAGGCGTACTGGATAGTGACGTGTCATGCCCCCTTGTTGATAGGAGATTTGTCAATGGAAGTGTCATCCTTTTTGAAGTGATTTTGTTCATTGAGAGGGTTTTTGTTCATCGGATATTCGTTGTGTGAATTTCTCCGCTGTCAAACAAATAGCCAAATGCAAACAGTGATATTCAAATAATGCAAAGTTTATGCTTGTCTCAAAGTTTTGAAAAATGCGTTTTTTAGCAGAAAACTTTTTATAAGATAAATTCAACACAAGATTTAGGGCAAAGCCTTACAGGAGTCGAGATACCTTTTGTAATAGTATGCTTTCGAACTAACCCATGCTTCAGTTAGGACTTTTGAAGGGTTGTAACGTGGCTTGGTTCACGGTTTAAGAAACAAAGGATAAAGGCTCAAAGTATATTTGTACCCACCCGGTCTTCGTGATGTTCTTCAATCCTAAACTCAGTTAATTGTGCGCCGAACTCTATTCAAATTTAGAACGACGTTTTTGGTGATGGTTCACACAAGTTGAATTTGTTGGAAGGTAGTCATTTTTGTAACATTTTTCATGTTGTTAAGGATTTGTAGCGACCTCGTTCTTTTGATTTGTTATCCCTAACTTTTGCCTGACTGTTCTTGTTTTCGAGATTACAAGTCAGCAGGATGCCCCAGCTTTCTTAAGCCTCCTTTATAGGTTTTGGCTCAGTGGGCTTTTCTCTTTTGAGAGATTGACTGCCTATGAAATAAGGAACCACCACTGTCTTTTGATTCCAGAGGAATGCTTTTGATGTCGTTCGTTGTATTATGAACTGAGAGTTTTGCGACTTTAATGCGCGTCTTTTGAATTAACTGAGAGACTAACCTGCCCCAGGTTTAAATTAAAGGCTTCAATTTGTGTTTAAAACAAAAAACTCCTACTTCTTTGGCTCGAAGGGGTTGACTAGGGATTATCTTCTTTATAACTCCAGTGTTTAGGATTTGAAAGAATGCCTGTACATCGTCAGCAAGGTCTGTCCAAAAGCATACTGTATGAGATTATGGCATTGTTTCGTCATCCTCCCTCTAAAGGCTTGTAACTTTTAGCAAGATTTGAATGTCATAAAGTGAGTAAAAAGCGTAGTTTAAATGTAATTAAAATGATTGGATCAAATCAAGACAAACATATGTAATGCATTAATGAAACAAAGTTTGGCATTAATAGATAATTGTTTGAATAACAAAGAGATTACAACTTGAAATTTCAAATGAAACAAAAGCCTTCAATGATTTGGCATAGGAGCAGTGATTATGTTTGGAGTCTCCGGAGGGTCAAACTGGATCTCCTTGGCATCAATCAGGTCTTGAACCTTGTTCTTCAAAGCCCAACAATCATCTGTATTATGCCCCGGGCTATCAGAGTGATAAGCGTAGCGGGCGTTAGGGTTATGCTTCAGTGATGTTGTATTTAAAATCTTCGGAGCTTCTTTTAGAGTCACCAGGTTGGTCTCCAGCAACTGTGGAAATATCAGAGACAAAGTCATGCTGAGATGAGTGAATTGCCTTTGAGGTTTCTCGCCCCTTTGTTGGTTGTGATGCTGAGGAGCACCAGCAGGTTTTGAAATAACAACCGCGTTGACAGCTTGGCGGTGTTCAGGTCTATTATGTCGTTTTGAACTGTAGACATCACTGGACTCTTTCTTCCCATTGTAGGGCTTTTTCTGAACATCAGAAGGTGTAGCTTCTTGAATCTTCCCACTTTTGATGCCAGCTTCGACCCTTTCGCCGGTCAGTATTAGCTCGGTGAACACAGCTGAAGAGCTTCCGATCAAGTGGTTAAAGAATGGACCAGACAGGGTCCCCAAAAACATATCAACAAGTTCACGATCAGATAAAGGTGGTTGCACCCTTCCAGCAAGGTCTCTCCATTTTTGAGAATACTATTTAAATCCTTCACCCATCCCTATTGACATACCCTGGAGTTGGGTACGCGTAGGAGCAAGGTCGGAGTTATACTGATACTGCTTATAGAACACAGTAGCCAAATCCTCCCAACTGCGAATACTGGCTCCGTCCAACTGATAGAACCACTCAAGCTGAGTCCCTGAAAGACTGTCTTGAAAGAAATGGATCCACAAGTTCTTATCAGCAGTGTAAGGCTGGATCTTCCTCAATATGACCGGAGGTGCAACTTTAAACAGGAAGCTCCGTCATACTTGGCAAAGGCAGGTGCCTTGAATTTATGGGGAATCACCACCCCATAGGATAGACCTAGATCTCCGAAGTCTAGACCGGGCACCTTATGTATTTCCATAGCGTTTAAACGGTCCTCCAGCTGTTTGTACTTATCCTCAGCAGGAGGATACTGTTCTTCATCATAGTCTGTCTCATTGTCGGAGACCATAGGGCTAGGAGGCTTCCTTTCTTGTGGACTGTCTTTCCCTCCAGATGGGGTGGTCAGATCAATTTCACTCTGCAACCCATTTCCAAACCTGCGTCCGGTGTTGAACAAGATGGTCCTCTTTTTCTTCTTCTTTCTCTCTTTCAAAATCAGGGTCTTCAAGTCCTGCTGACCCTTAGCTAGGCTCATGACCAACTCTTGAAATTGGGCATTCTGGGCCTGGAGGGCCTTGATAGCTTGCTCAGTGGAAGGTTCAGTAGACATGATGATTGCTGAAATAAACAGGGAAGAAGATAAGAGACCTGTACTGGGAGACCTGTTATGCAATGATATGTATGATATATGTATGCAATGTTTTCAAGGATCTCGCGGGGTAAACAAGAAACTGTTAGAATCTAAATCTGGTAGCTTGATTGAAGGAACTTCATGTTGCTAAGAGTCCTTCCTCAAGAGTTAAGCTCACCATATCGAGTGGGTCATAGCCCCTGACTCAAGTTATCATGCTTGGATTTCTAGACAACCTTGGCTAGAGGAAAATAAATCCCCTTTGCCCCTTGCTAGCCATTTGATTTACCATAACCTGCATCACAGACCCTTGAGATCCTTGAAATGGTTAAAGAGATGCTAAGGCATGATGCTATGATGTGTATGCTATGCGTTTAAGCACAGGTGTGAGGTGATGTAAGTAAGCCCTACAATAAATCCAAATTATTGGATAAGGACTGTAAACAAGACCTGCAAGGAACTCATGTTGTCAGATAACAAGTATGTTCAAGTAGTTCAAGTTTGAAGGCACACAAGTCACACATATAGCCTTCAGTTTAGGCTTGCGTGGAGTTTAGGCATTACCCTCTTTTAGTTTAGTTGGTTTAAACATGTCCTAAAAAATAGTAACCGGGTTCTAGAGGATCTCAATATCACTGACTACCCTCAATCGGTCATAATTCCAGTTTAGCAACCTTTTCTTGTGGCCGGAATCATCGCGAGAGTTTAGTCTCAATGAGTGTAGCATATTGCTACTGTTCTATGGCCAAGTTGGTCAATTTAAGGTTCTAAGGTCAGTTGGTGCTTAATGACTCCTCAGAAGATCCATATTCTCCTCGTTTCAACACAAGGGATATCGGTACAGACTAAGGTGCCACACCAACGTAGCTACTGCTTCATCTGTGTCGGTCTACGCCGGACAAATCCCTCACAGTTTATTACTACTTACCTAAAGGGTATCCCCAGATCTGGGTTAGGATCTATAGAACTCCGATACAAGCCCACAAAATTAAAAGCATACAAAGCATACGATTGAAAACACAAGTGATCTAGTCCTAAGGTACACCTCACTTATATAATCCCCAGCAGAGTCGCCAGTTCTGTGATCGGTGGGAATGAGAACTGGCTGTTTTTGGAATGCTGGTTCGTGTTTGCGTTTGTTTTCGCAAAATGTCGCGGTAAGCAAGAGTCGCCACCATCTTTTATTTTCTCTAACAAGGGAAAGGACAAAAGCACAGAAAAATTCCTTTTCGAGATTTTTCTCGGGTTCGGGAGGTAGATTATAGAAAGGGAAGGTATTAGCACCCTTTCTATCCGTGGTTATCCACGGGCTCTTAGGTACTTGCTCACTATGTTTTCAAAAGTTTGCTTTTCTTTGTGATTGTGGGTTTTGAAAAGAGTTTTGTTTTTGAAGAGAGTGTAAGTGTGAAAAGTTTTGTTTTGTTTTTTAAAAGGAGCAAGTACTTAAGAACCTCTACCTACTCGAAAAGGAATTAAATTGTGCAAACGTCTTTTAGACAGTGTTATCCCACTATTGAGGAGTAGGTAGCACCGTTGTTGGAGTTTTCGGGTCAATTCGATTTAAGGGACGTGTGGTCACTAAAGCAATGTTGGGATGCTTTAGCAGTAACCTTAATGTCTTAAATCATTTTTATCGAGGCAACCGTTTCGAGGAAACTTTGATCTTTAGACAGGAGGGTGACCTCTAAGACTTCCTATACTTAATGACCACGTTTGAGGCAACCAAGTGAGGTGTACCCTAAGAGTGGCATGTGCAAGTGTGTCAATTTTCAGTTTATGTTATCTTTGTACATGTTATGGTGAGCTGTGGTTGATATTAAATTAAGATAGATCTTGCCATGCAATCCTAGTTAGCATACATCTAAATAGTTAATATATGTACATGAATTTAAAGTGCGGGAATTGTAAATCCTACGCTATTACAAAGCTTCAGGGAGGGGGATTATTTACATGTCCAAAATTGGGGGAATAAAGCAGTAAAGTGTAAAAGTCTTAGTTTAAGCTATTACAAACCAGTAGACAGTTATAATAAAATAAACGCGCGCGAAAATGAAAATAAACTCTAAAAATTCTAAGAATAAAATATTTTTGTTGTTTTTTAATTTTATTTTGAGAAAATGTTAAGATAATTAAGAGATTAATTAACAAAGTTAATTTTAATAGAAAAAAACTAGCCTAATGTTTTTGTGTTTTTCTTATTTTAATGTTAATTAAAAAAGATAAAAAATGTCAATGAAAACAAAAATAAAACACAAGGGGGGATCCTTCGATCCAGGGAAAAAAGGGAGTTTCGACCCAAGGAGGGAATGGCAGCTTCGATCCAACGAGGGACATGGTTCTTTCGATTGGGCCATACAGTAAGGCGTGAGTAACCTTTGATCCAGGGAAGAGGATTGTCTTTTGATCATGGAGGTCATGGCTTTCGATCTAGGAATGAGATGCCTCCTTCGATCCAGCATGCTAATGGGTTCGACCCAGAGAAGCTGTCTCCTTCGATCTGGGATGTTATACCTGCAAAAGTATGTTAGCGTAATAAAACACAGGGCCTGGGTATTGAACCCCAGACCCTTCGATCCTGCACTTGCTGGGTCTCTTCAGGCTATGTCTGCAGCAAATATTAGCAAATGATGGACATGGCCTGGGTGCCAAACCCAAGCCTCTTGATCCTGTCTAGGATAGAAAATCGAAGGTAACAACCAGTATGAATGTATTATGCAAATATGAGGTTGGATAGTTTACCCTTTCTTACCAGCAGATTGGACCTTTGATTTGGGCACTTGCTGGAGGGAGCACTTTCAATCTGAGGGCTTCTGGGCATGGGCACCTTCGATCTGAAGGACTGCTTTGGCTTCTGGATCACCTCTGAAAATGTTGACAACTTTTGGCAGCGTAACTCCAATGTTTTTGTTCTCCTATTTTTTCTGTATATTTTCGTCCTCTTTTGCAACACTTGTGATCACTTTATATAGAGGGGGTGGAAGGGACAGGAAGACAAAGGTTTAAATGACCTTGATTATGTGTTTGACAGCCATGAATGAGAATTTGCAACATTAATTATGTGTTTGAAAGCCATGAATGAGAGTTTGTAACGTTGGCTAAACACATGGGATCTTGTCCCCTTTTGAATTTTGAATGACAAATAACTGGCCTTCGAATGCTCCCTTTCGAATGGGCTGATGGCCTCCTTCGAATGCTTTTCGAAAGCTTCTTCGAATGGACCCTTTGAATGCTTCTTCGAATGGACCTTTTTGGAATTCCAATCGAAGGACACTGTTATAATGCCAATCGAAGTACTTGTCCATAATGCCAATCGAAAGGCTCCTTCAGAATACCAATCGAAGGGTCTTTCAGAATGCCAATCGAAAGCCTTGACATAATGCCAATCGAAATTCTTGACAGAATGCCAATCGAAAGGCTCCTTCAGAACACCAATCGAATGGTCTTTCAGAATGCCAATCGAAATGTACTTAAAGCACCACTCAAAAATTTTCCTTTTCCTTAGGCAAGAGTTTGTGATCAACCATGCAGGGGGGAGACTTTGGAAAACATGAGAGGGCAAATTTTTGGGTACAACACGCGCATGCTAAGGCATTTCTATACTAGGGTGTGGTTTCGATCCTTACCTTTTGTAGAATTTCCTTGTTATTTTCCTTTTTTTTTGCAGATTGTATATATTATGAAGTGCTTTTATTTTCCTAACACAAACGTAGCACTGAGGCAGTGGATGGAAGGCGTGCCTGTGACTCTCGGGGCGTGGGTTCAACACCCACCTTATGCTTTATTTTTTTCTTCCTTTTTTACTAGCCCTATTTTTCCTTTTTTTTTTTTTTAAAATTATTTTCTTTTTAATTAACTAACCCAAATAATTTTCTAAACCCTAATCATTCTTAATTAACCTAATAATTTTCTAATAACTAATTAAGTTAGGGTTTAAGTTTTATTGTAACAATAAAATTTTTATTTTTTATTAATTAAATTAATTAAATATATTTTTAAAATATTAAAATCAATTAGAATTTTAGGTTTTTTTTAAAAGTATTCTCTTCATAAAAAATCACTGAAAACATTTTCTTTCTATTTTCCTTTTTTTCCTATTTTTCTAGATCAACATTTTTTCACGCATTCCTTATGTAATAGTTTAGATTTATATTTTTTCGTTTTGTTTCATATTATGTAAATGCTCCGAGTATGTAATAGTTTTAGGGTTTTATTTTCTACATCTTTCTTATGTAACTGCCTCGAAGCCATGTAATAGCGTAGGACCTTTATTTTTCTGCAATTTATATTTCTGTTGTATTTGTATTCTGTTAGTAATTAGGCGTGTATGACAAGATAAAAACAATCAATGACATAATCCTAAATGCAAGATAAAAAATAACTGAATTGAATCACTATTCACACATGCACCTCTAAGGTAATCTTTCTTTGTTGCCTTTCAGAACATGGTCATGTCCCTCGAAAATAGGAATACTTTAGCAAAGTCCCTTCGAATAAAGATCATAGTCCCTCAATGACCCTTTGATGTGTCCTACAAAAAATGATCTAGTCCCTGTGATAAACTGCTAAAGTATCCTTATATGTTTCCATCAATGACCATACGATGACTGTTGTACCCCAAAGCCCTTGAAGCTCAAGATCCAGTTAGGGTTTCATCTGCTCAAAGACTTCTCCTTGCACTGTTGACCCTAATTAGGGTTTGTGTTTGCACAAAGATGTTTTGACCCAAAATGCCTAAAATGACTTTCTTGCTTCATATTGGAATCCCAAGTTTATCCTCATCAAGTTTCAAGTCTTGATTCCAAGTTTTGCCTAGTCAATTGGACAGTTGACCTAGAAATCAACTGTATTGGGGAAAAAGTCAACTGTGACCAATTGACAGTCAAACCTCATGAAAATTGACCCACATCAACATTATGAACTCATATGAACCATTTGATCAAGTTTGGATCACAATTCCACAAGAAACTGGATTAGATCACCAAAAGGGCAAAATGGTCATTTTTAGGGTTTTGACTACACAAAGGCAATTTTTGACTGTTTGACCCAACCAATGGCAAACCAAGCTCACATATGGACTCAAGGACCCCATGGAATTATCTTGACATGCTCAACAAACTCAAAAGATCCCAAGTACACAAGATTGACAATTGAATTTCCCAGTCAATTGATCAATTTTGACTGTATACTGAAAAGTCAAACTTTGACTTTTTGGTCAAAATCAAGAGTCAAGATTCATCTTTCATCAAAACATGCCAAATCATGAAACTTGTTCACCAAGAAATCAAAAAATGCAAATTAGGGTTAGAAATGAGAATTTTTCATAACTTAGAATTTTTCTAAGTTATATATATATATATATATATATATATATATATATATATATATATATATATATATATATATATATATTATATATATATATATATATATATAATATATATATATATATATATATATATATATATATATATATATATATATATATATATATATATATATATATATATATATATATATATATAATATATATATATATATATATATATATATATATATATATATATATATATATATATATATATATATATATATATTATATATATATATATATATATATATATATATATATATATATATATATATATATATATATATATATATATATATATATATATATATATATATATATATATATATATATATATATATATATATATATATATATATATATATATATATATATATATATATTAGTACACCTAGAATAAAATACCAAAAATATACATATTTTTATTTTATTAATATTTAATACTAAAAATACATTTTTACAAATATACTATATTATATTTTATTTTTGTATATAAATAGTAAATATTATATATATTACATAATTAATACCCTTGTGATTAAATTAGGGTTTTGCCCTAAACATGAAAATATTCCAAAAATAATACCTTTTTATTTCTTTTTTTATTATTTTATTTTTACATAAATAATATTTTTTCATACATATATAAAAATTCTTTTTACATCTTGCATATTTGTTTTATTTCTATTTAATTTATGCCTTTAATTATATTCTAAATATTCAAAGAAAATGATGTAATAGCTAGATTTAAATTCTTGTCTAAATATCCCCCATTTGAACATTTGTACCCCCCTCCCCATATTATTATGTTGTAATAGTGTAGGAATTTTATTTTTCGCACTTTAAACGCTTTTTAATTATGCCATGTTAGAATTAGGGTTTGTATGCAAATCAAAATTAACAAAAATAGTTTGACCTAATTTCAAGATAAACAAGCATGAAAATGGACAACACATTTCACACTTGCACCCCTAGGGTACTCCACTTTGTTGCCTTCAAATAAATTGGGCCATATTGCATGTTAGGTTTCTTTGGGTAAAACAAACAATCAAATGATCATAAGTCCCTCGATGACGCTTTCAAAAAAAAAGGTTGCCTAAAATGATCAAATCCCTTTCAAAGAAAAAATTGCCCAAAGACATTTAACACTATTGCAATTATGGTCTAAACGATGACCCGCGCTCGTCCCTTTCACCTCCTAATGCAAGATTGTCCACCAAATACAATGGTGGAACAAAATTGTCAAAAGGTTTAAAACATAACAAGAATCTTTGAGAAAACTTTAGGGTAGATAACTCTTAGGTACTTGCCAATTTGCAAAGAAAACACTTGCCTAATTTCAAACCACACTTCACAAATACTTTCAAAACAAACTTTCAAAAAACCTTGAAACATCTTTTCAAAAGACAAAACACCTTTTGTAAAACATTCGAGTAAAGAATTGTTACAAGGGTAGCCTATACAAGGCATCTTTTCAAAACATTTTCAAAACCACACACCAAGCACCATTTCAAACAATTGAAAACCAAGGCAAGTTGATCTAAGCAAGTATCTAAGAGCCCATGGATAACCATGGATAGAAAGGGTGCTAATACCTTCCTTTTCTATAATCTACTCCCCGAACCCAAGAAAAATCTCAAAGGTTTTTGCTGTGCTTTTTAAACCTTTCCTTAGGATAAAATAAAAAGTCGGTGGCGACTCTTGCTCAACCGAAACATTTGCGAAAACAAACGCAAAACCCTAGTCAGTTCTCCCACCGTATCACAGAACTGGCGACTCTGCTGGGGAGAATTTTAAAAGTGGAGTAACCTTAGGGCTTAGATCACCCTCTTGCATGATTAATTGTTTGAATTGTTTGCTTCATATCTTGGCTCTATTGTTTGGGTTTACAATCCTACACCCGGATTTTAGGAAACATTCATAGATAGCAATACGTTGTGGAAACTGTGCGGGGTATACCGACACGGTCGAAGCAATAGCTATATTAGTGCGACATATTTGTGAGTAACGGTAACCCTTGAGTTCAATCAAGGAGAGTACGGGGCCGCTGAGTGATGTCACTAAGCACTAATGACCTAGAACCTTACTTGACCATCTTGGCCTTTTATTAGGGGTAGTGAGATGACCGGCTTTGGTGCAGTCCGAAGTTGGTAGATACTCGATACTACACTCATTAAGGGTTGTTTTCTTGGAATATTTTGGTCGCTAGTTAAGTGGCTAAACCAAAACAATGAACAATGAAAACAATCCAGTGATATTGAGCTCCTTAGAACCCAGTTACTATTTATAGGACAGGTTTTTAAGCCAACTACACTCAAGAGGGTACTTACCTATGAAACCCCATGCAAGCCTGAAACTAGGGTTTGGTGTGATTTGCTTGTACATATGTTTTGTGCATACATCATAAACATCATAAACATCATAAAACATCATATGCATTCACTAACCATTTCAAGGTTTTGGATCTTCATCTTTGTTCTTGTTTTGTAGGACATGGAAATTCCTCGCAGAAATACCATTCAAGTCAACCTTGTGAGAATCTCTCCTCAACTCAAGGAGCTCACCTCAAGAATTCCGGAAAACTCATCCTTCAGTGAAAGACATGGTAGACTGCTCAGCTTAGTCAACACCAACATTGAAGAAGACATGATGAAAGTGCTATTCCAGTTCTTTGACCCTCTTCACCACTGTTTCACTTTCCCTGATTATCAGTTGGTGCCCACTTTGGAGGAGTTTTCTCAACTCCTAAGAATCCCTATCCTTAATCAACTACCATTCAACGGTACGGAAAAGGAACCAAAGCCGGAAGATGTTGCTCGAGCATTACATCTACAACCATCCGACATCAAGGGGCATTAGGAAACCAGAAGCGGCGTCAAGGGATTCTTAGCAAAATTCTTGTTTGAGAAGGCACAAGAATGTTGGAATTCATTGGACCTACGAGCCTTTGAAGAGATTGTGGCACTCCTTATCTATGGGTTGGTCTTGTTCCCAAATCCTGACCAATTGGTAGATGTCAACGCCGTCAAAATCTTCTTGTCCAGAAATCCAATACCAACATTGCTCTGGGACATCCTTCACTCATTTTACACACGAACAATGAGAAAGAGGGGTGTTCTCATGTGCTGTACTCCTCTCCTTGCAAGGTGGTTTATTTCGCACCTTCCACAATCTGTCTTGAAGAATGACCAAGGCTCAAGGTGGTCCCAACGGTTGATGACTCTTACTCACTCTGATGTACATTGGTGTTCTCGGTCTAGAGAAAATGTCATCATCGTTGATCGTTGCGGAGAGTTTCCTAATGTTCCTTTACTTGGAATTAGGGGAGGTATCACCTACAACCCTTGCCTAGCTTTGAGGCAATTTGGATATGCACGGAGGGATGGCCCTCATGACATGTTGATTCCTGACCTAGTTTTTGACTTCGACAACGATGCGCAAGGACTTCGCCAAAGATTCATCAGAGCTTGGGGAAAACTCAACAAGGTTGATAGCAAGACTCTGGGACACAAGAATTCCATCCCTCTTGAGCCCTATCTCAAGTGGGTACGAGCCCGAGCCCAAAGTCTAATGATGCCTTATCCTCATGTACTCCCAGTGATTAAAGAGCCCGTCAATGAAGGAGAGGTCCCCTACACCATCCTACATCCAGACATGCCTACATCGTGGGAGGAAATGCAGAAAAGTTGGATTCAGCTCAAAGAGGAACGTAATACTTTTGAAGCTAGCTTCTACGCCAGTGAGAAGAAGGTTCTAGAGCTTACCCGTCGACTCCATGAGCAAGAGGCCATCAACACCTATATCGCACCAAAGAGGATGCGCAATATCTTTTTGCCTTAAGAAGTTATTTTGTAATATTTGGCCCATGGGGCATTTATGTACTAACAAATTTCTTCTTATTAATATGACGTGCGTTCTTCTTTGTCTGAAACAATTTTGAATGTTCTAAATACTTGAATGCATGCATACATAAGCATGTCATTCATCATGTGCATAAGCAGGTCTCACTCCAGGTTTCCTTATCTGTCTGCTGTTTATTTCAGTAGGACGGATCTCGAGCAAACAGTCAAAGACCTACAAGCTCAAAATGCACAGTTCCAGCAACTCCTGATGACCTTGGCTAAGGGTCAGGAGGATATCAAGACTCAATTGGGGAATAAGGACCCAGTGAAAAAGAAGAAAAAGAGGATTGGAGTGGCTACTTTGGGGAGAAGATTTGACGGAGAAGCTAGGAGAGTGCTTGAATTTCCTCCTACTTCTGATGAAGGGACTAGTAAAAGAGATGGAGCTGCGGTGCCTTCCGAGTCTGATGCGGAAGAAGAAGAGGTTGAAGAGGATGAAGATTATTCTGACCAGCAATACCCTCCAGCTGATGATAAATACAAGGGTTTAGAAGACAGATTGGCCGCCATGGAATTAAAAAGAGTACCGGGTTTGGATTTTGAAGACTTGGGTTTAGTTGCCGGGATTGTGATTCCCCCAAAATTCAAAGTGCCAGTGTTTGTGAGGTATGATGGGCTGTCCTGTCCAAAAATGCATCTCAGGTCCTACGTGAGAAAGATTCAACCCTATACGGCAGATAAAAACCTATGGATTCATTTCTTTCAAGACAGCCTTTCGGGAGCTCAGTTGGGGTGGTTTTATCAGCTAGAAGGAACCAGTGTCAGAAATTGGGAAGATTTGGCCACCGCTTTCTACAAGCAATACCAGTATAATTCTGACCTTGCTCCTACTCGTACCCAACTTCAGGGTATGTCGTTAGGAACAGGCGAGGGATTCAAAGAATATGCACAAAAATGGAGGGATTTGGCTGGCAGGGTGCAACCTCCTTTAACCGACCGTGAACTCGTTGATATGTTTCTTGGGACCCTATCTGGGCCATTTTTCAATCATCTAATTGGTAACTCTTCCGCGGGGTTTACCGATTTGATCTTAACAGGCGAAAGAATAGAAGCTGGCATCAAGTCAGGAAAGATCCAGAAGGGTGTTGCTGCAAGTGTTGAGAAGAAACCTTTTAAGAAGGAAACAACTGTGGTATATTCTCAGAGAAGAGCAGGGAAGACGGAGCGTCGGCCAACTGTAGGGGCCGTAATGATTCAAAACAATCCAAATGAGCAGTCTCGCTATAACCAGTCCAGACCAAATCAACAACGGGTGGAATGGCCACAACGACAGTTCACCCGCATTAATATGACTCCAGCGCAAGTGCTTCCCCATCTACTGAAGTTGAACCTTGCCACCATCAAGGAGGCACCAAAGAATGTGAATACATCCTCTCTGCATTATCATGCTAATGCTAAATGTGCCTACCATTCAGACAGTGTTGGACACGATACCAATGATTGTTGGGCACTCAAGCATAAAATCCAAGACCTGATAGAGGCTAAAGAGGTGGAGTTTGACGCTCCAGAGAAGCCTAATGTGATATCTGCACCCATGCCGAAGCACGGCCGAAATGTCAATGCCATTGAAGAAGATTTGTATGTTGCTGATGTCAGCGATCTGACTACTCCATTGCTAACCATTAAGTTGAATCTGTTGGGGGCCGGGATCTTCCCGGGATGTAAGGAAGACTGCTATTGTTGTTACTCTCTGCCGTTTGATTGTCTGTTACTGAAGAAAGGCATCCAAGGCCTTATGGATAGTCGACAAATTTTGTTCGAAAAAGTTTCTGCTGTTCCAGTTCATACTGAAGATGTCTCAATCATAACCATTCACGCCAATCTTTCCAAGGCCGTCAAAAAGCCTGTTAAGATTACACCAGCTACGAAATCTGTTCCTTTGAAGATAACAATGCCAGGACCTGTTCCCTATGTTTATGAGAAGTCGATACCTTGGAACTATGGCGGTGACGTCTACTACCATGGTATCAAACAAATCGAAATATTTGAAGAAAGTTCGGATGATGAAGAAGCCAGCATTAGTAATATTGCAGGCACTAGCAAAATCACCAGGAGCGGGAGAATTTTTTCTCCAGAGATTGCCCCTCCAAGAGCAGTCTTTGGACCCTCATCAGCTGACAGGGTCGTCCCTGCACCAATAAAACTTTCTGCTAGGACTCCTTTGATTGAAGATGTTGTTGTTCCTAGTACCGTCTCTCCTACCGCTGCTGACAAAGGTAAGGGAATCCAAGATGAGCCCGTCAGGACGAGGGCTTAACCCTTGGTTATCCCGGAAACCTCCAAGAAGGAAATGGATGAGATTTTGAGGATAATCAAAAGAAGTGATTACGATGTGGTAGAACAGCTGGGGCAAACCCCCTCCAAGATTTCCATGCTGGCACTACTACTTTGCTCGGAAGCGCACGCTAAAGCTCTGATAAAATTCCTGAAGGCAGCCCATGTGCCCCAGGAAACCTCTGCGGATCAATTTCAAAATTGCGTGGCTAGCCTGACTGCGGACAATGGATTAGGTTTTTCTGATGCCGACCTAACTCCTAAAGGTAGGAATCACAATGATGCTTTGCACATTTCAGTCGAGTGTCGAGGAACTACTCTCGCACACGTCTTGGTCGACACTGGTTCGTCGCTGAATGTTTTACCTAAGAAGGCCTTGGACCGACTAGATTGTGAAGGGTTGGAATTGAAGCCGAGTGATATTGTTGTCAGAGCTTTCGATGGTTCGAAGAGAATGGTCCATGGAGAGGTTGAAATTCCCATCAAGATAGGCACTGAGGTGTTTAAATCCACTTTCTATGTGATGGACATCCGTCCATCATACTCTTGCCTGCTGGGTAGGCCTTGGATACACCATGCTGGGGCAGTCACCTCCTCCTTACATCAGATGTTGAAGTATCCTGTCAAGGGAAAGATCATCACTGTCCATGGCGAAGAAGAGTACATGATTAGCCACTTAAATTCTTTCCGGTATGTGGAGGTTGAAGGAGAGTTCATTGAGACACCGTTTCAACATTTTGAAGAAGTCCTTCCTGAAATAGCAGTAGCAAAGTTGGCGGCTGAGACACCGAGACAGATGGCCAGGATGGCATCTCTGGAGGACGCAAGGGCCGCAATAAAAGAAGGGAAGAATTCAGCATGGGGGCAGTTACCTGACATTCCGCATAAGACAGACAAATTTGGATTAGGGTTTACAGCCGCTGGCCAGAAAGCTATGCGCCGTGCGAAGATTGAAAGGGCGCCAGTCAAAATTTCTCCCTACGGAATCAACGCTTTGGAAGATGAAGACAAGGAGAGCAACATTGAAGAGTGGATTTATCCAACTATCAAAGGAGGATTGAGCAACTGGGAGGCAAAAGACTTTGTCCCCATCACTTTTATTCATCAGTAATTTATCTGTTAAACATTTCTTATTTGGTCTGTAATATTTACTTTCAAACAATCAGTACACTATCTTTTCACCTCCTGCCTTGCCCGGGGCATGTAGGTCCACTTGTAAGGGTTTTGATTATTTTTCATATCCATATGCCATGTTTAATGATTCATTGGACGTTTTTCATGTGATAAACTGCTTGTGTTCATTTTCTTTCCTTTTGCATTTTTTGTTTAAGGATGGCTATCCCTTACACACACCCACACTCACCAATGCAGGTACCCATCCACTCCGGATTCCATGGGTGACTATTCTGCTATATCTTTCAATAACTCTGAAAATCTGGTCAATCTAGCCGAGTATGAAGATGACGAAGGTTGTGAAGCACCCGGGGAACTAGCCAGACTTCTGCAACAAGAGGAAAGGGCCATCTTACCGCATGAAGAGTCATTAGAAGCTGTCAACTTGGGGACCGAGGAAGACCTGAAGGAGGTGCAAGTGGGTGCCAATTTGAAACCGAATGTCAAGGAAAGCCTGATACAGTTGTTGAATGAGTATGTTGAAATCTTCGCTTGGTCTTATGAAGACATGCCAGGTTTAGACACGGACATCGTGGTTCACCGTCTCCCCACAAGAGAAGACTGTCCACCAATCCAGCAAAAAGTTCTCCGAATGAGGCCTGACATGTCCGAGAAGATCAAGGCAGAAGTAATGAAGCAATTCGATGCTGGCTTTCTGGCTGTTACGTCCTATCCTCAATGGGTCGCTAACATTGTGCCAGTACCTAAGAAAGATGGCAAAGTCAGGATGTGTGTGGACTACCGGGATTTGAATAGGGCTAGCCCTAAAGATGATTTCCCGCTACCTCATATTGACATCTTGATCGACAATACAGCTCAGCATAAAGTTTTTTCCTTCATGGATGGATTCTCGGGCTACAATCAAATCAAAATGGCTCCCGAGGATATGGAGAAAACAACTTTTGTCACACAATGGGGCACTTTCTGTTACAAGGTGATGCCGTTCGGGCTGAAGAACGCAGGGGCAACTTATCAACGCGCCATGGTAGCTTTATTTCATGATATGATACATCATGAGATTGAAGTTTACGTAGACGATATGATAACTCGGTCACAAACAGAAGAAGAGCACCTTGAACATCTGGAGAAGCTGTTTGCCAGGTTAAAAGAATACAAGCTCAGGCTGAATCCAAGTAAATGCATTTTTGGAGTTAGGTCTGGTAAACTCCTGGGATTCATTGTAAGCAACAAAGGCATTGAAGTCGATCCCGCAAAAGTAAAAGCAATACAAGAGATGCCTGCTCCCCGTACTGAGAAGGAAGTTAGAGGATTCTTGGGGCGCTTAAACTATATTGCCAGATTCATCTCACATCTGACTTCTACCTGTGAGCCAATTTTCAAACTCTTGAAAAAAGATCAGGTAGTCGAGTGGAACGACGATTGTCAAGCTGCTTTTGATAGAATCAAGGAGTATTTGCTAGAACCTCCTATTCTGATGCCACCCGTCGAAGGAAGACCATTGATCATGTATTTGACCGTCTTGGATAACTCAATGGGGTGTGTTTTGGGCCAGCATGACGAGTCTGGTCGAAAAGAGCATGCTATTTATTACCTTAGCAAAAAGTTTACCGACTGCGAGACCCGCTACTCGCTGCTCGAGAAAACTTGTTGCGCTTTGGTATGGGCTGCTCGCCGACTAAGACAGTATATGTTGACTCATACTACATTGTTGATTTCCAAAATGGACCCTATCAAGTATATCTTTGAAAAGCCCGCTTTGTCTGGAAGGATAGCTAGATGGCAAATGATTCTAACTGAGTATGACATCCAGTACACCACCCAAAAAGCTATAAAAGGGAGTGTACTAGCTGACCATCTGGCTCATCAAGCTATCAAAGACTATCAACCCATGAGATTTGACTTCCCATACGAGGACATCATGAATTTGGACAACATTGAAGGTAACGGACCGTATGACGGACCCGAAAAGGGATCCCGATGGACCCTGTACTTTGATGGTGCTTCAAATGCACTTGGAAATGGTATCGACGCGGTACTCATTTCTCCGGAAGGTTGTCACACACCTTTCACGGCCCGACTTTGCTTCAGCTGCACAAACAACATGGCTGAGTATGAAGCTTGCATCTTTGGTCTCATGGCTGCTATAGACTTGGGGATCAAATCTTTGATCGTATTCGGGGACTCGGCTTTGGTTATCAGTCAAATCAAAGGAGAGTGGGATACCAAGTATCCTAATCTTATCCCATACAAAGAACATGTCCTGACATTGTTGCCTCATTTCGAGCAAATTACCTTCGAGCATTTCCCGCGAGAAGAGAATCAGCTAGCAGATGCTCTAGCCACAATGTCCTCCATGTTTAAACTCAACTGGGATAACGAGGCTCCCCAAATCACCATTGAGAGAATGGATGAACCTGCGCATTGTCACGAGATTAATACCGAAGAAGTAGTGGAACAACCCTGGTTCCATGAAATCAAGAGGTATCTCGAGACTAGAGATTATCCTGAAGGAGCTTCCGTAAATGACAAGAAGTTCTTAAGGAAATTTGCTGCTAAGTTCTTCCTGAGCAACAACATCCTTTACAAACGAAGCCATGATTGTGTATTACTCCGATGCGTAGATAAAGCTGAAGCAGAGTTGATCATGACGGATATACACAGCGGCACATTTGGCACCCACTTGAGCGGGCATACAATGGCTAAGAAGATCCTAAGGGCAGGCTATTACTGGTCTACCATGGAAGCTGACTGCCATCAACATTCCCGTACTTGCCACAAGTGTCAAGTCTATGCTGACAAAGTTTATATCCCTCCGGTTCCTCTCAACGTCCTGACTGCTCCGTGGTCCTTTGCAATGTGGGGCATTGATATGATTGGAGAGATCAAGCCCACGGCTTCCAACGGACATCGTTTCATCCTGGTTGCCATTGACTATTTCACCAAATGGGTCGAAGCAGCTTCCTTCGCCTCTGTTACTAAAAATGTGGTTGCCCGCTTTATCAAGCAAAATCTCATATGTCGGTATGGTGTTCCAGACAGGATCATCACAGACAACGGTACAAATCTGAATAACACGATGATCACTGCATTGTGCAAACAGTTCAAGATTTATCATCACAATTCATCTCCCTATCGACCGAAGATGAACGATGCTGTTGAAGCTGCGAACAAAAACATTAAGAAGATCATTCAGAAAATGACAGTCACTTACAAAGACTGGCATGAGATGTTACCGTTTGCTCTACATGGATACCGTACGACGACACGTACTTCAACTGGGGCAACCCCATTTTCTTTGGTTTATGGCATGGAAGCTGTTTTGCCTATGGAAGTCCAGATCCCTTCTCTAAGGATTATGAAGGATGCAGGTTTGAATGAAGATGATTGGATGCAGACCCGACTTGATCAACTCAATCTGATCGACGAAAAGCGACTTGCTGCTATATGCCATGGTCAGACGTATCAAAAGCGGATGATCAAGGCCTTCAATAAGAAAGTCAGACGTCAGGTGTATCAAGTCGGAGATCTCGTAATCAAGCGGATTATCTTGCCGCAAATTGATCCCAGGGGCAAATGGACTCCTACATATGAAGGACCATTTGTGATCAAGAGCATATTTTCTGGTGGTGCAATGATTCTGACCACCATTGACGGCGACGATTTGCCGCACCCTGCGAACGCAGACATAGTCAAAAGATACTACGCATAAAATGACCCGACAAGTCGAAAACCCGAAAGGGCGGCTTGGGCAAAAATGGGCATCCCGGTGGACCGAAAACCCGAAAGGGCGGTTCAGGCAAAAGTTAGGGATAAAAATAAAAAAAAATCTGTACACCCGGCAAGTCGAAAACCTGAAAGGGCGGCTTGGGCAAAAAGGGGTTTCCCGGTGGATCGAAAACCCGAAAGGGAGATTCAGGAAAAAGTTAGGGAATAAAAGCGTATGACTATGTCTCGTCGGATCATTTCAAGGACAATCTCTTCATCAACCGGTTCCAGGCTTCTGATCAATCCAGTCATTGGCCAATGAAGCATTGAATGGACAGATATTCAGAGTTGTGAAAGCTATAGCGGAATGGAATCCCATGGAATTATTTCACATATCCATCTTTATTTTGTATAAATCTTTCAATATTTACGACAAAATCCTCTTACTAGGATGATTGTATCCTTTGTACAAATATACTCATAGAAATTAAATACAAATACTTTTCCCAGAAATTTGTGTCATTTCCTTTTCTTTTCTCTTGCACTGTTTGTTTTATTTTGAGAAACGTCCAATGTTTTGTTAAATAGGCATATGCATTTGAACATAATCATTTCCTCATGAACCAAGAAAGGGGATTACTGATAAGTCAAAGGTACAATTGGATATCTTGATACCCCTTCAGAGGAAATCCCCAGTAGATTCTGGAAGCTTATCCCCTGCAGAGTACGGACGTCTCTCCCGAGTTTTATTCAAAGTTATTCCTCACAAGGCCTTATAACTGGGTTATCCTCAGCTAATAATCACGGAAGATCGCACTCGCCAAAATTATTTCTATCCCCAGCGGAGTTCATCAAGATTCCCCAACGTAACTTATCTTTACAATTCCCCCAGCCAGAAAGTCCTCAGGAATTCAATTTCCCTCAGAGTTTAAGTTTCAGAATCCCTAGCGAAGCCAGACTAATGAACCTTCTCCCCACAGAGTTTTAGGAGAACAAATCTTGAGTTCCCCAGTGAAGTCGCCAGAGATGCTTCCCGCCGAACTGAAGATTCTCAGTCTTGCATCCCCAGCATGAGTCTATTAGATTGGTACTCCCCAGTAGAAGTCATCAGGGATTCCCCAGAGGTTTGGTATACAACCCAAGCTCCTTATTCCCCCAGTAACAGCCAAGGAATTATTCTTCCCGGCAGCAGTCAGGATGCTTTTATCTTCAGCCATCCAGGATTCATCTGTCCCAAGCAAGACAGCTCATCAGCTTGCATGCGCATTCATTACATTCATATCATAAACATTGATATAACATATATTGCATCATACATTTCATGCAACATAATTTTGTGTTTAGCTAACATTTTGTCCTTTTCAGGATAAGAATAAAAAGCTATCCTTAACAGTTTCAGGTGCAGTTTTACACGGACTCATCATCAAGCAACCCTACACCGGTTCCTATTCAACTTCAAGATTTCTGAAAACAGTTTACGGGTTCGCCAAGTAACGGATGTTAACCTATCGCTTGTTCAGTTTCTTCTCAAGACTTCTGAAAACAGTCTATGGATTCTTCCCAACAACGGATGTTAATCTATCACTTGTTCAGATGCAACCTTTTGAAAACAGTTTACGGACGCTTCCCAACAACGGATGCTGCTCTATTGCTTATTCAACTTCAAGATTTCTGAAAACAGTTTACGGGTTCGCCAAGTAACGGATATTAACCTATCGCTTGTTCAGTTTCTTCTCAAGACTTCTGAAAACAGTCTATGGATTCTTCCCAACAACGGATGTTAATCTATCACTTGTTCAGATGCAACCTTTTGAAAACAGTTTACGGACGCTTCCCAACAACGGATGCTGCTCTATTTCTTATTCAACTTCAAGATTTCTGAAAACAGTTTACGGGTTCGCCAAGTAACGGATGTTAACCTATCGCTTGTTCAGTTTCTTCTCAAGACTTCTGAAAACAGTCTATGGATTCTTCCCAACAACGGATGTTAATCTATCACTTGTTCAGATGCAACCTTTGAAAACAGTTTACGGACGCTTCCCAACAACAGATGCTGCTCTATTGCTTATTCAACTTCAGGATTTCTGAAAACAGTTTACGGGTTCTCCAAGTAACGGATGTTAACCTATCGCTTGTTCAGTTTCTTCTCCAGGCTTCTGAAAACAGTCTATGGTTTCTTCCCAACAACGGATGTTAATCTATCACTTGTTCAGATACAACCTTTGAAAATAGTTTACGGATTCCTCCCAACAACGGATGTCAATCTATTGCTTATTCAACTTCAGGATTTCTGAAAACAGTTTACGGGTTCTCCAAGTAACGGATGTTAACCTATCGCTTGTTCAGTTTCTTCTCCAGGCTTCTGAAAACAGTCTATGGTTTCTTCCCAACAACGGATGTTAATCTATCACTTGTTCAGATACAACCTTTGAAAATAGTTTACAGATTCCTCCCAACAACGAATGTCAATCTATTGCTTATTCAGACCCCCAGTTCGAAGATGGTCCAAAGCATGGACTCCTTCTTGATACTCATTCCAGATGGCATCTTTAAGCCCATCCCCGACAAGTTACTGTCACCCCTCAAGATGGAATCTCTAAGCCCATCTCCAAATGGCATCTCTAAGCCCATTCCCGCATCCATTGCTTTGACGAGTGCAAATTTCCGGGCACTCTAGTGTCCAATCTCCTTTTACCCTCGAGTCACGAAAGGCAAGCTTGCCAATCTAACTCTTCAGATTCAAGAAGATTGAACATGGGCAACTGTTGTACCCCAAAATTTTCCCTCCCATTTCTCATTGATTTCTCATCACAAAGCCCTTGAAGCTCAAGATCCAGTTAGGGTTTCATCTGCTCAAAGACTTCTCCTTGCACTGTTGACCCTAATTAGGGTTTGTGTCTGCACAAAGATGTTTTGACCCAAAATGCCTAAAATGACTTTCTTGCTTCATATTGGACTCCCAAGTTTATCCTCATCAAGTTTCAAGTCTTGATTCCATGTTTTGCCCAGTCAATTGGACAGTTGACCTAGAAATCAACTGTATTGGGGAAAAAGTCAACTGTGACCAATTGACAGTCAAACCTCATGAAAATTGACCCACATCAACATTATGAACTCATATGAACCATTTGATCAAGTTTGGATCACAATTCCACAAGAAACTGGATCAGATCACCAAAAGGGCAAAATGGTCATTTTTAGGGTTTTGACTGCACAAAGGCAATTTTTGACTGTTTGACCCAACCAATGGCAAACCAAGCTCACATATGGACTCAAGGACCCCATTGAATTATCTTGACATGCTCAACAAACTCAAAAGATCCCAAGTGCACAAGATTGACAGTTGAATTTCCCAATCAATTGATCAATTTTGACTGTATACTGAAAAGTCAAACTTTGACTTTTTGGTCAAAATCAAGAGTCAAGATTCATCTTTCATCAAAACATGCCAAATCATGAAACTTGTTCACCAAGAAATCAAAAAATGCAAATTAGGGTTAGAAATGAGAATTTTTCATAACTTAGAATTTTTCTAAGTTATGAAAAACCCTAATTTTTTCCCAACTTTGCCCCACTTTCTCACCAAGATCTATTTGGATTCAAACAAAAGTCAAAACATGAAAGTTGTAGCTTGTTGCATAATCTACAACTTTGATTCACAAAGTTTTCCCAAATGAGGCTTGTATCTCAAGTTACAAATTTTTGAATAAGGGCACTAAACCATTCTTAACTTAGTGAAATTTTAACCTATTTTGACAAGGTTTTCTACCTAACTTCAAGGCCATTTTCCATACACTTCCACTTGGAATTTAAATTTGTATTTCAAAGATGGATTGTAGTACACATTCCAAGCTTTCCAAAATGTCCAAGAACTTCTCAAACAACCTCATAACTTGAGAGAATCGAATTTCACAATATGGCAAAAACTCACTTTTGAATTGGCTATTTTCCATGTTCATGATTTGTGCAAACTTCTCAAACCAGCACGCCCCTTGATTACAGGTCCTTAAACCATCCAACACTCAATAATTTAATGCATGTTCATTGTGCTAAAACATTGTTCTTTGAGTTCAAGCATTACATACAAGTTTAATCCATTTATGGAAAAAGCAAAATAACCATTTTTGAAAAGTTAAGCTTTATGTCCAATTGAAAATCCAACAAGTACAGATGAGATCTAATTGGCACAAGATTATGAGCAAAACACTCTGATCAAGGAGAGATTATGCAGCACATTAGGGGGCCTCTACTGACCTAGAACACAACTTGGGCATTTGTTGCTTAAAGTGTAAGTAACTTGACATTTTGTAAGACAACTCTCATATCAGCTTACAAACACTTAAGCAAACTTGTAAAACACATCCAGGACATCCCAACTAAGCTAGTACACGACCCTAACATCCCTCATACACTCCCAATCCCAGAATCACCTTCAAACTGCAAGAACAGGGCAAGGCCTGCAGTTTGAGTGCCATCTTTCATTCCTCTCAAGCTTTCTTGCCAAAACCAGTTCACACACGTTCCCTAGCATCAGTGCAAGCTATCCAAGACCTGAAATACGACCTGTAATCCCTCTAACAAGTTCCACCATTTTCACTTTTTCATTTTGCAGTTGAAGTTCCACAGCTCGATTCAAGGTGTCTCAAGGCAAAGTAAATATTGGAACAGCATCACCATACCTCAAGGAAGCTATACCAACCATCACTTTGCACTGAAAGCTTCCCCATTGCCAAATAGAACTTCAACTGAACAGGTACTTTGGTGAACTTCTAACTCTTAGTATAGGCATCATTAGCTCTAGGTTTGTGAATAAGAAATGTTCTACTCATGCCACTGAACTTGTACATGCTTTTACTTTTCATTTCTTTTGCTTGAGCTGTGAGAATTTAAGGTTTGAAAATGGCAGAAAACTTAGGTCAGGATTTGGGAATGTCAAAATTCTCTCTCATTTCTGAGAGTTAGGAGGTGTTCTTTATGTTTTTGGAATCGTGATTCAATGCTTAACATTTTTTGTGTTGAGAGTTTGTGCAAAGGATCAAAGAATCAGGATGTTTGAACTGGTAGAACATGCGCGCGTTTTGGACAATTTTTTGTCTGAAGGTTGAAGAAGAAGCCACATGGGCTGGGCCTGTGTGGTCTTTTCTTTTCACACCCTATTTCCATTTTCATACCCCCCAAGCCCATTTTGTGTATTTTTATGATTTTTTGATTTTTTCTTTTTTATTCTGATTCATTTATTTTTTCTTATCCTATTAAAAACTTGAAAAATCATTTTTACACCATTTTTGCATTTTTTTAAAGTATTTATTTGATTATATGGACATTTATATACAAATATATATATATATATACTATTATTTAGAAATATTAGAAAAAAATAATGTAAACATATTATATTTCTGATTTTTATTTCATTTTTCCCTTTTGAAACATTTTGTATAAAAAATACTTTTTTATAAAAAAATTAGATATTATTATTTTGTGCATATTTAATATATTTTGTAAATAATATAAATAATATATATATATATATATATATATATATATATATATATATATATATATATATATATATATATATTAGTACACCTAGAATAAAATACCAAAAATATACATATTTTTATTTTATTAATATTTAATACTAAAAATACATTTTTACAAATATACTATATTATATTATATTTTTGTATATAAATAGTAAATATTATATATATTACATAATTAATACCCTTGTGATTAAAATTAGGGTTTTGCCCTAAATATGAAAATATTCCAAAAATAATACCTTTTTATTTCTTTTTTTATTATTTTATTTTTACATAAATAACATTTTTTCATACATATATAAAAATTCTTTTTACATCTTGCATATTTGTTTTATTTCTATTTAATTTATGCCTTTAATTATATTGTAAATATTCAAAGAAAATGATGTAATAGCTAGTTTTAAATTCTTGTCTAAATATCCCCCATTTGAACATTTGTACCCCCTTCCCCATATTATTATGTTGTAATAGTGTAGGAATTTTATTTTTCGCACTTTAAACGCTTTTTAATTATGCCATGTTAGAATTAGGGTTTGTATGCAAATCAAAATTAACAAAAATAGTTTGACCTAATTTCAAGATAAACAAGCATGAAAATGGACAACACATTTCACACTTGCACCCCTAGGGTACTCCACTTTGTTGCCTTCAAATAAATTGGGCCATATTGCATGTTAGGTTTCTTTGGGTAAAACAAACAATCAAATGATCATAAGTCCCTCGATGACGCTTTCAAAAAAAAAGGTTGCCTAAAATGATCAAATCCCTTTCAAAGAAAAAATTGCCCAAAGACATTTAACACTATTGCAATTATGGTCTAAACGATGACCCGCGCCCGTCCCTTTCACCTCCTAATGCAAGATTGTCCACCAAATACAATGGTGGAACAAAATTGTCAAAAGGTTTAAAACATAACAAGAATCTTTGAGAAAACTTTAGGGTAGATAACTCTTAGGTACTTGCCAATTTGCAAAGAAAACACTTGCCTAATTTCAAACCATACTTCACAAATACTTTCAAAACAAACTTTCAAAAAACCTTGAAACATCTTTTCAAAAGACAAAACACCTTTTGTAAAACATTCGAGTAAAGAATTGTTACAAGGGTAGCCTATACAAGGCATCTTTTCAAAACATTTTCAAAACCACACACCAAGCACCATTTCAAACAATTGAAAACCAAGGCAAGTTGATCTAAGCAAGTATCTAAGAGCCCATGGATAACCATGGATAGAAAGGGTGCTAATACCTTCCTTTTCTATAATCTACTCCCCGAACCCAAGAAAAATCTCAAAGGTTTTTGCTGTGCTTTTTAAACCTTTCCTTAGGATAAAATAAAAATTCGGTGGCGACTCTTGCTCAACCGAAACATTTGCGAAAACAAATGCAAAACCCTAGTCAGTTCTCCCACCGTATCACAATGACCCTCGATTGTCCCTTCACATCCAATAGATGGGGCTACCTACCAACTAATTGTACGGATAAATCTATCTCTAAAGGAGAAGGAAAATAACAAGAACGACTTTGAGTGTGTAAAACTGTTAATCGCTCGCTCACAACTTTTCTAAAAAAACCTGTTCACACATCACTTTCAAAAATATTTTCTAAAACACTTTGTATGCGTTCTTGAGGACTGATACAAGAACCATTACAAAGATAGCCGTACTTTGGCTTTTCAAAATATTTTCAAACACTTACACAAAAAAAGAAATTTTCAAAAGTGAGCTGGCGATTAAGAGCCTGTAAATAACTACAGATGAAAAGGGTGCTAACACCTTCCCTTTTCATATCTTACCCCCCGAACTCTAAATCTTCAAGGTCTTTCCTATTCTTTTCACCCTTTCCTTATTAAATAAAAGAAAATTCGGTGGCGACTCTTGCTATCCGCATATTTGGATAAAACCAAAAAGTCAGTTCTCCCACCCTATTATAGAACTGGCAACTATGCTGGGGAAATAATACTTAAAAAGAGGGGTTACTCTAGAGTCTAGATCACTTTTAATTGCTTTAATTGTCTGAATTCTTTGCTTTACTTTAAAGGGTTTCTTGAGTTTATTTTCTTGCAATATCTTATACCCGGATCTAGGGTACCTTAGATAAGTAGCAATAGATCGTGGAAACTGTATGACATAGACCGGTATGGTTAAAGTGATGGCTACGATTAGTGTGGCACTTTGGATTATACTGATGTTCCTTGAGTCAATGGAGGATAAACTTAGGCTTCTGCGTGGTGTCGTTAGCACTAAATAGACTTTTAGAACCTTAGTTGACCTATCTTGGCCATTAGAAGGTAGTGAGGTGGCCGACTTTGGTGCAGTCCAAAGTTGGTTGATACTCGATGCTACACTCATTGAGATTCGACTCGTGGGATGTTTGGGTGGAAAATCAGTTGTTGTACTAAAATAAAACCTTCGAGAAAGATCCATGATATGAGATTCCTATAAGCCGATTACTATTTTAGGACATGTCGAGCCAACTTAACTTCAATAGAGAAAGGTACTTACCTATAGAACCCATGCAAGCCTTTAAACCTAAGGCTCTTGTGTGATTTGTTTGTGTTTGCTATTTGTTTGAACATAAACATAACATCATGACATCATAACATCTAACATGGAATTTTACTAACTATTTCAAGGATCTTAGGGATCTTAGGGATCTTTGTTGTAGGGTTATCTTAGAGCCAGATTGCTAGCAAGGGGCAAGAGGATTTATTTTGCTCTAACTGGATGTCGTCAAAGATCAAAGTACATTCTCTTGAGTCAGAGGATAGGACCCACTTGATATGGTGAGCTTGATTCTAATATAAGGATCTCCAAAAATGAAGACTCAATGTTCCACAAGTCAAAGTTGCAGCCAGATTCATCTTCAATCTTTTTACCCCACAAGATCCTTGAAAATATTGCATTTGCATCTACGTATCATGCATTTCATTACAAAACAGGTACCTTTCAAGACCTGTTTTCTCATCTTCTTGTTGTTTATTTCGAACATAAAAATGGATCTTGAACAAACAGTCAAAGATCTCCAAGCGCAGAATGCTCAATTCCAACAAATGTTCCTGAACTTAGCCAAGGGGCAAGAAGAGCTGAAAGTACTGGTCACCAGTGAAATGAATAAGAAGACAAAGAAACTTATCGGTGCTATGAACATGGGAAGAAGGTCCAGGGGTCCAGTGAGGCGAGTCCGAGACCTTGATATCCCCTTGGATAAAGAAGACAAACAGGATGAAGACAATAAAAGTGTGAAAACTGAAAGAAGCCATTCTGGTTCAAACAAATGTCCTGATGAAGAGGAAGATGATTACTTGGATGAGTAGTATCCCTCTGCTGATGAGAAGTATAAATTGTTGGAAGAGCGCCTAAGGGCTATGGAAATCTAGAAGGTGCCTGGTTTTAATTTTGATGATTTGGGTCTGGTTTCAGAAGTTGTCATTCCTCCTAAATTCAAAACTCCTGTCTTTGCTAAGTAAGATGGCATTTCTTGCCCGAAGCTGCATTTTAGGTCCTATGTTCAGAAAATTCAACCACATACTGTTGACAAGAATTTATGGTTGCATTTCTTTCAAGAGAGTTTGTCTGGAACACATCTGGAATGGTACTATCAACTTGAAGGTGTCGATATTCACACTTGGGAAGATTTGGTTATCGCCTTCTACAAACAATATCAATATAATTCTGATTTGGCACCAACCCACATACAATTGTGGAGTATGTCCATGAGTTCTGAGGAAGGTTTCAAAGAATATACACAAGTGGAGAGATCTTACGGGGAGGGTCCAACCTACTTTGGCTGAGAGAGAGTTAGTTGATATGTTCATGAGCACACTAACAGGTCCCTTTTACAATCATCTGCTAGGGAGTTCTTCATCTAGTTTCACCGAGCTGATCTTGATATGGGATGTGATACGGTGGGAAGAACTGACTGTTTTTTTTGAATGCTGGTTTGCATTTTGTGTTTTTTTTTGCAAACTGTCGCGGTAAGTAAGAGTCGCCACAGACTTTTATTTTATCCAACAAGGAAAGGAAAAAAGCATAGAAAAATTCCTTTTTCGAGATATTTCTGAGTACGGGGGGGTAGATTATAGAAAGGGAAGGTATTAGCACCCTTTCTATCTGTAGTTATCTACGGGCTCTTAGGTACTTGCTCATCTATTTTCAAAATTGTTTTCGTTGTGTTTGTGGGTTTGAAAAAGTTTTTGTTTTAAAACTTCGATTTAACTCTTGCTTCTGTCCTCAAGAGTGTAATGAAGTGTTTTGAAAAAAACTTTGTTCGAAAAGGAGTGTAAGTGTGAAAATATTTTGTTTTGAAAAGAGCAAGTATCTTAGAACTATCTACCTACTCGAAAAAGGAATCATTCTATGCTAATTTCCTTTAGACAATGCTATCCCACTGTTAATGAGTAGGTAGCCCCGTCGTTGGAATTTGAGCGTCAATTCGAATGCAAGACATACGGTCACTAAAGCAATGTTAGGACGCCTTAGCGGTAACCCTAATGTCTTAGATCATTTGTTTGAGGCAACAATATCCGAGGCAACCATTTCGACGCAACTATGATCTTTTAGATAAGAGGACGACCTCTAAAATGACCTATACTCAATGACTGTGTACGAAGGCAACCAAGTGGGGTGAACCCTAAGAGTGCGCATGTGCGAGTGTGTCATTTTCAGTTATCTTTGTACATGTTAAGGGTGATCTAATGTGATTTTAAGATTAAGCATTCGGTCTTGTCATGCAAACCCTATTATCAAACATCTAGCAGTTATAATTTGCGGAATAAAAATGCGGAAATTAAATTACAAGGCGTCGGGTATTTACATCGCCAAAAGCAACCCTTTGAAAATAAAATAATGCGATAAAATAAATTAAATGTCCTAATTATCTATTACATTCCGGAAGCAGATATATTAATATGGGCAAAAATAAATAAAGCGCGCGGGAAATTAAATCGAGTGCGAAATTTAGGGTTTTGACCCTTTTGAAAGAAAATTGCTTTTTTTGTTGTTTTTATTTAAGAAAAGAAATTAATCCTAAATTAAATAACTAAATTAATATTAAATTAATTAACTAATGAAAAATAAATTAATGACATGTTTTGATTTTTTATTATTATTGTAAGAAAGAAAATAAAAATAATTAAATTAGTAGTTAAAATCTAATTAAGTCTAATTAATTTTATTTATTTACAAAAATAAGTTAAAATTTCCTAATTAATATCCTAATTAATTAATGAGTTTATTAATAAAAATAAAAGTTTTAAAATTTGATTGGATAAAAAGAAAGTATTTTTGTGATTTTATTTGATAAAAAAGAATTTTGTTATTGGTTAGAAAATTAGTTAAATAAAATAAAACAAATAAATTAAATAAACAAAACAAAATAAAAAAAAAGTAGAAGAATTGGGCCTGTTTTGGATGGTGTGGAAAGAAATTTCTTGGCCCATTAGCAGCTAGTCAGTGTGGACTTTTTGGATCCAGTGCATACACGTTGACTTGGCTTTTGGTGGACCTCCAATCACTGACCATCAGATCTGGCCATTGGCCATTTGGCGCTTGGATTGGTGAGGGAGTATGGTGTGGATCTGGACTGGCATGCACACTGGAAAACCTGAAAAGAAATAATATTGAGAAAGGGGGGACCTGGGATTCGAACCCAGGTCCTGAAGGGATATCTATTGCCAAGGTTACCACTAAGCCACACTGTTTTGTTTGTTATAATAATGCAAGTAATATAATATATATCAAAACAAAAACAATTGCCAGCAAACAAAAAAAAACGCGCAAAATATTTGAACTGGCCAATGGATGGATGACACGAGTTCATCCCTGTCCTCAAAACCCTGTAAATTTACCTGCGGATTTTCATCCGTAAGTAAAAACGCAGCATCATTCCAAAATCTTCCTCAGGCAATAAAAATTATTTTCAAGGGCATGGTCGTGTTCGTCTCAACCTCCTGGATACAACCATGTCCATCATGTATCTCAATTTCACCTAAAACGAAAACTCCCAAAAACGTCCAAGAAACCCTAACTATGGTGGTTTGCATTACAGGTTAGATAAATGAAATTAAATGATGCCAAAAGCTTGCAAATGTACTTGTGATCACAAATATGCTATTAGTTTACTCAAATGATGCCAGAATAACTCAAATCGAATTCAAGAACAGGGGTAACTTACGTGAGACTTACAGTGCGTATGGGGGCCTGAGAATGCCTGGTTTGGATTGGGATAGCTTATGTGCGTTGCTAGGAATCGATTGGGATACGTCTCAGGCCTTGAAAATTCCTCCAACCTTGATTTCGATCTCAAGCTTTTTTGTGATTTTTTCAACTTTGGTTCTGCCTCTACCAATGCTCTCCAACCTTGATTTTCGTGTCCTTTCCTTGCCTATGTATTGTGCATTGCATTAGGTTAAAAAACTTGGTCCAAATCTCTCTACATTGATGTTTGGATATTTGATTTGATTTACTTTTACAAACTTGCCAAATTTGGTTAATTTCAATCTTTTTTGCACATGATTCACTTGATACGAATTTGATGATGGTCAGCTGCATAATGGAATTTGAAATCAACACAAATCTTGTTTATCAATGCCTTTTGATTTTTATTTGATTTATTTTGATTTAAATCAAATTAATTCAAATAAAATCAAAATAATTAATAAAAAAATGATATAGACATATGGCCAAGGCTGGAACACGTGGGCTATAATGCAAACTCAAAACAAGTGAAAACGATTGGGCCCACTTGGCAAAATTTGAAGTGAAATTCTGGCAGTAGATACTCAATGTCACAGTGAAAGTTATGACACCGTATCTGACGTTCTATATGACAGTAAGTCTAAAAGCAGTAAATAACACAATCAATTGTTTACCCAGTTCAGTGTGAAACAACACCTACTCTGGGGGCTACCAAGCCAGGGAGGAAATCCACTATAAGAGATATTAATTCAGGAATAAACCTACCAGTTTATCTCCTTCACTTAAGACCTACCCAATGCAACTTCAATCTAAGTTCACCTTAAACCTGAGTTCCTACTCACTCCCCCTCAATCACAACAGTGACATTAAACAATTGACTAATGAAATTATGAAGACACTCTTCAGAACATACACTTGATTATGCTTCACAGCTTTTAATCAAGTAACACAAAACACTCGTGCTTCAAAGCTTTGAGTAATACATAAACCTAACTTGACTTTGCTTCAAAGCTTTAATCAAGTGACACAAACACTCGTGCTTCAAAGCTTTGAGTGATACATAACCCTTACAATCAAATCCTACTCCAAGTCACTTATCACAATGATAATTGCTTGGATTACAGTAGTTAAAACTATACAGCCCCTTATTGATCTTCTGTCAAAAGTTATCTTCACCAACAGTCGTCCTGTTGAATATATAGGCCGTTGTTCTTCAATTAGGGCTTCCACGAAAATAGCTAGGGTTAATTACCCTCAAGACTTGGTCACAGGACTTTATCAACCAGATTAGGGTTAAGCCATGTTAACCTAAACTCCACGTGAGACTTTGAACTGGACTATGTAAACCAGTTTCTTGAAAAATCTCATAGTTAACAAAACTGTACAACTGTTAGATCAGTACAAGATGTCTTAACATTTGTTATGACAACAAGAATCCTGTTTACTGATTTTGGTAGAATGTAATAAATATGATCATTGCATGATGATCAGCTAAACACTCAATTTAAGCAGCTTCTGTATGACATCCTTTTTCTGCAGAGTGTACCTAGTAACCCAGAATGTTATGACATCAGTCATGACATTCACACACCTGGTTTTACCAAAAAACATGCCAACAACCAAACACTTATAAACTCCCCCTTTGGAATTTTTTTGGCTAAAACCCCTAAACAATTAGAGATTAGAAAGCAACAGAATTACTATGTCTGCAGAAAGAAATAATGTCTACCAAGTCTAATTAACACAAAAACAACTTCTCCCCCTCTTTAGCCATAAATAGGCCAAAGATACATGTACTTTTAGGATATACAGTCATCCAAAATTAAAAACACATATAAAAATTCTAAAAACACTTGCAGCAACAGGTACCAGCAGCAAGGTTGTCAAAAACTTCAAGCACTGTCATCTTCAGAGGAGGCACTATCTTCAGCATTAAGCTGATCTTCAGCAGCATCCTCTTCCCTTCTTCGTCCTTCAGTCTCCTCCTATTCTAGTCTAGCAATCAGGTCCTCAAGAGTCCTTTTCCTTGTATTAAGCTCTTTGCAAGTTTCCTTCAGCACAGCTATAGCATCAGTTCTCTTGGACTGAGTTTTGACAGTTGATGTCTCAGCTGATGTCATGACAATGTCAGGAACATGAGTTACCTGAAATAGCTTGTAGTGCAACCCAAGAGCAGGGCCTCTTTTGCATACAGTATCTTTTTCAACTAGAATATCAAGATACTGAGCAAGGACTATACCACATAAGAGGGAGGGAAAGGCAATAGGGCCTTTAACAGCATAGCTTCCAGCATGTTTTAAAGTTTGATCAAAGATATACTTGCCATCGTCAAATTTTGTCCTGCTTCCAACAGCATAAATGAATCTTCACAGTCCTGTGGAGATGGTTGATTTATGGTTGGTGGAAACCCAATTGGCTGCACCAATTTTTTGCAGAATGGCAAATTTCATGCTCAGTTTGCTTGCATTCAGCTTCCCTTTCAAGGGCCAACTCTTGACTTGATTTGCAGTGATGGTTTGACATACTTGGTTGTCAGTAACCTCTAGCTCAGGGCAAGCATCATCTGGTCTTCCTAGGAATTTTTTTATTTCAGAGGGAGATAAATTTACCTTTCTTCCTCTCACATAGACACATTTAAAGTCAGCTGACCTTCCATCAGCACACCCATCAGATAAATTCACTATGAATTCTTTGAAAAGAACTTCATAGCAGTTGGTAAACTTTACCACAATATTTATTAGACCAGCAGTTTTGATTAGGTCCATGATCTCCTTACATTCCATGGCACCCTTGTTCAGTTCTCTTTCCAAGGCTATTCTTTTCAAACAAACATACTTCCACCTGTTTGCATTCTCAGGAAGGTGAAAGGAAATGTTGTCAGTGGGGACTTCAGGGACTTTAGACATTTTGCTTGATGGGAGTTTCCTTTTGAGAGGTATGTCTTCAGCATCAAATTCAAATTCTGATTCCTTATCAGAATCAGAGGGTTCAGGCTCTTTCCTTTTCTTAGCTATTGGTTGTCTTACAGGCTTTGAGAGACTACCAGCAGGTACTCGAGTTTTCACCTTCCCTTTTGACAATCTAGCCTTCACAGTTTCTACTTCAACATCAGCAGTCTTCTCTGTGGACATACATTTGGCAGCATCCTGCTTTCCCTTTCTGTTCATCATTCTTCTAGCTATGCTAGGATTGATATTTACAATTAGGTCATTATCAGAGTATTCTTCATCAACATCAATAACCGGGGTTTCAACAACCTTCTCAAAAGGGTTCTGGTGATCATCAAGATTTTCAGATGATTTCCTAATGTTGTCATCCGGTGTCTCAACATTCTGAGTGACATCTGGATTCATTTCAACATTTGGACTAGCAGCTTCTTGATTCAAAGGTACAGAAATGCCAGGTACCGAGTGATTCTCATTTAGAATCCTTGTAACAAGTCTAGCTATTGCTTGATGAACATCAGCTGAGCCTTCCCTATTTGATATATCTGAGGAACAGAGGACGTTTGAGAGGGATTACTAGATGTAGAAGCTTGAGACCTTCTTGCATGTCTTGTTCTCAGCTTTTTAACCTTTGAGGGGTCAGCTGCCAGTTCACGAAGAGGAGTTATCTCCAGAACATCAGAATCCATGTAGTTTGTGATTGCCCTAGGTTCTCGATCAGAGGATGCGGAAGAAGCAGTCGTCTTTGAAGAGGATGATGTCATGTATAGTTGAGACATGTTGAGCGTCTTAGAAAACCGGTAATTGCGAGAGTAAAACCTTTGATTGAGAGAATGAAAATTGTTGCAGAGCCGGGAGAGGAAGGAGATAAATGAGTGTCTATTCAACTTCTTAACAATTGTGAAAGAAATAGGGAAACAAATGATTAACCCAATCAAAATAGACTTAACAAAAAAATCTCCTTCATCACATGTTTTAAGCAAAATTAATTGCTACATTTCCTCATGTTGGCAAATACCCAACTTGCCCCTCAAATTTTCAAATTGATTTGCATCTAGTGCCTTGGTAAATATGTCATCCAGTTGTAGTTCAGAGGCAACATGTTCCAGTTTAATCGTCTTCTCCTCTACAAGATCTCTGATGAAGTGATGTCTAATGTCAATGTGCTTGGTCTTGCTATGCTGAATAGGATTAATGGAAATGTTGATAGTGCTCAGATTGTCACAGTAAAATGTCATAACATCTTGTTTGACATTATACTCAGTAAGCATCTGTTTCATCCAGATCATTTGAGAACAGCTACTACCAGTTGCTATGTATTCAGCTTCAACAGTAGATAGAGACACACAGTTCTGTTTCTTGCTGAACCAGGAAACAAGATTATTTCCTAAGAAGAAACATCCTCCAGAGGTTCTTTTTCTATCATCAGCACTTCCATCCCAATCAGCATCACAGTAACCAGTCAGAGTTGGTTCACATCCATGAGAGTATAGCAATCAGTTGTGTGTTCCACTTACATACTTCAGAATTCTCTTCACTTGGTTGATATGACTTACTTTGGGTTCAGCCTGATACCTTGCACATACTCCAACTGCAAAAGCAATGTCAGGTCTGCTAGCTGTTAAGTATAGCATACTTCCTATCATACTTCTGTATAAGCTTTGGTCCACCTTGACCCCACTTGAATCTTTGGACAGCTTTAAGTGAGTAGGTGCAGGAGTCCTTTTGTGACTGGCATTCTCCATCTTGACAATGTTCTTTGCATACTTGCTTTGAGACAAGAAGATTGAGTCTTCCATCTGTGTGACTTGCAGTCCAAGAAAGTAGGTCAATTCTTCCATATGGCTCATTTCAAATCCAGCTTGCATCTGGTCCGCAAAATGTTTAACCATTTTATCTGACATTCCCCCAAACACTATGTCATCAACATAGATTTGAGCTACCATTATCTTTCCTCCTTCATTTTTGACAAAAAGATTTTTATCCAAGCCTCCTTTCCTGTATCCTTTGTCAGAGAGGAATTTTGTCAACCTGACATACCATGCTCTAGGAGCTTGTTTCAGGCCATATAAAGCTTTCCTCAATTTGTAGACATGATTAGGGCAGTTTGGATCCATAAATCCTTTAGGCTGTTCCACATAAACTTCCTCATTTAAGTACCCATTTAGGAAGGCACTTTTTACATCCATCTGAAATAACTTGAACTTGAGGAGACAAGCAATACCTAATAGGAGTCTGATTGATTCCAGTCTGGCTACAGGAGCAAACGTCTCATCAAAATCAACCCCTTCAACTTGAGTGTATCCTTGAGCAACAAGTCTTGCCTTATTCCTGGTGACAACTCCTTCAGCATCTGATTTGTTCTTGTAGATCCATTTTGTTCCAATGATGTTTGTTCTTCCTGGTCTAGGAACCAACTCCCATACTTCATGTTGCTTGAATTGGTTCAATTCATCTTGCATTGCTCTAATCCAGTATTCATCAGTTAAAGCTTCTTTAACATTTCTTGGTTCAATCTTAGATACAAAACAAGAGTTTGAGATGATTTCTCTAGATCTTGTAATGATTCCACTGTTAGGATCTCCTATGATGAGTTCCTTAGGATGATCTTTCTGAATTCTGATGGAGGGGTCTTTGTTAGCTTCCTTTGATTCAAATTCTGATGAAGTATTTTTAGGAATATCATCCTTTTGAGTTGAAGTTTCAAAGAATGTCTCAACATCATATGGGACATTTGTTTCCTCATGGTAATCATCCACTATGACATTTATAGATTACATCATAACTTTGGTCCTGGAATTGAATACCCTATAAGCTCTACTGTTGGTACAATATCCTAGGAATATTCCTTCATCACTTTTAGGGTCCATCTTTCTCCTTTGTTCACGATCTGTCAGAATATAGCATTTGCTTCCAAATACATGGAAGTACTTCACTGTAGGCTTTCTTCCTTTCCAGAGTTCATAAATGGTGGATGATGTTCCCTTTCTCAAGGTGACCCTGTTATGGACATAACAGGCTGTATTCATAGCTTCAGCCCAAAAATGAATAAGAAGTCTTTTGGCATGTATCATAGCTCTGGCAGATTCCTGTATGGTCCTGTTTTTCCTTTCTACAACTCCATTTTGCTGAGGAGTTATAGGTGAAGAGAATTCATGATTAATTCCTTCTGAGGAATAGAACTCATCAAACTTACTGTTTTCAAATTCCTTGCCATGATCACTTCTGATTCTGACAATGCACCCTTCTTTTTCTCTTTGAATTCTTTTGCACAGTTCTTTAAACACTTCAAATACATCAGATTTTTCCCTAATTAAGTTAATCCGGGTGAATCTGGAAAAATCATCCACAACAACATAGGCATATCTTTTTCCACCAAGACTTTCCACCTGCATTGGTCCCATCAGATCCATATGTAGAAGTTCTAGTACCTTAGAGGTGGTCAAATGTCTTGACTTTGGATGTGACATCCTAGTCTGCTTCCCAACCTGACTTTCACCACAGACTCTCCCTTCATCAATTTGCAGTCTTGGAATCCCTCTGACTGCCTCCATGGATATAATCCTTTTCATTCCTCTTAGATGTAGATGACCAAGTTTTTGGTGCCACAGTTTCACTTCTTTTTCTTCTTTGGCAATAGAACACACAAAAGAGTAATTAGTGTTCTCAGGCTCCCACAAGTAGCAGTTGTATTTAGATCTGACTCCTCTCATTACAACTTCTTGTTTCTCATTAGTTACAAGACATTCAGACTTGGTGAAGTTGACTTTGAATCCTAGGTCACATAATTGGCTTATACTTATGAGATTAGCAGTCAAGCCTTTTACCAGCAATACTTCATTTAGGTTTGGAACTCCATGACAGTCCAAGTTTCCAAATCCTTTGATTTCTCCTCTAGCACCATCTCCAAAAGTCACATAACTAGTAGTGTGAGGTTTAACATTATTGAGAAGATTCTTGATTCCAGTCATGTGTTTAGAGCAACCACTATCAAAGTACCAGTCTTCCTTTGCAGAGACTCTAAGGGAGGTGTGAGCTATCAGGGAAATAGCCTTTTTCTTCCACTGTTGAGTATGTGGTACCTTGTTAGACTTAGGTTTGACAACTGGGGTCTGATTGGGATATCCATATAATCTGAAGCAGAATGGCTTTATGTGACCAAACCTCCCACAATGATGACATCTCCTTCTTTGATACTTTTTCTTCATATTTCTCTGTTCTCGATGTTGAGTTTTATGTTGTGACATGTACTTTGAAATTTGTTTATCAGGCCTGATCTTCTTCTTATCCATAACAGATTTCTTTGCTGCCACAAATCCTAGACCAGACTTGTTTCCCACATTTTGTCCAATCTGAAGGATTTCTTCTAATTTGTCAGTTCCATTTGTCAGCATCTTGACAGATTTGGTCATCTGGTCCAGTTTTGAGTTTAGCATTTGAACTTCCCCTTCTAGATGACTTATAGTATCAATGCCTGCCTTTTTCTCAACCTCCAACTTTATTATGAGTTTTGTTTGTCTCTCATTTTGCTGACAGACTTCAGCACTTCTGATACATAACTTCTTGTAGGAATCAGCCAGTTCTTCAAATGTCACTTCCTCATCACTAGAGTCACTATCAGAGTTACAAATACCAGATAGTGCAGTAACTAGTTTGGCAGATTCTTCTTCAGAATTACTTTCTGAATCACAGTCAGACCAAGTAACAGACATTCCTTTCTTTTGTTTCTTAAGAAAGGTAGGACATTCAGCTCGAATGTGCCCATATCCTTCACATCCATGGCATTGAATTCCTTTGCTTTAATTTCTCTTCTCTTCAGACTTTGGTCTTCTGCTGGAGTCATAGGATCTGTTAATGTTAGAAGGAATGTTCTTAACATTTGACCTTGACTTTGGATCCATTCTCTTGATGAGTTTGTTGAATTGTCTTCCAAGCATGGCTATAGCTTCTGAAATATTTTCTTCTTCATCCTCCTTGTTTTCATCTTCAGTATTAGATACAAGTGCTATTCTCTTGTTTTTCTTGTTGACATTGTCACTGATCCCCATCTCAAAGGTCTTAAGTGACCCAATGAGTTCATCCACCTTCAAAATGCAGATATCCTGAGCTTCCTCTATAGCAGTAACCTTCATTGCAAATCTTTTAGGCAAGGATCTGAGAATCTTTCTCACCAGCTTTTCTTCTGACATCTTTTCTCCCAATGCTCCTGAGGTGTTGGCAATCTCCAAGATGTTCATGTGAAACTCATGAATGCTCTCATCTTTCATCATTCTTAGGTTCTCAAATTTGGTAGTCAGCATCTGAAGCCTTGACATTTTTACTTTGGATGTGCCCTCATGAGTAGTTTTGAGAGTGTCCCAAACTTCCTTGGCTAGTTCACATTGATGTACTAGTATGAATATGTTTCTATCAATTCCATTGAATAAAGCATTTAAGGCTTTGGAATTACCCAGGGCTAACTCATCTTCTTCTTTGCTCCATTCTTCCTCAGGTTTCAGACTGATTATCCCATCTTTCTCAGTTATGGTGGGATGGTTCCATCCTTTGTCAGCAGCTCTCCAAGCCTTTTTGTCCAGTGATTTTAAGAAGGCAATCATACGAGGTTTCCAGTAGTCATAATTTGATCCATCCAGAATAGGTGGTCTGTTTCCAAAAACTCCTTCTTTGTCCATAGCGCCAGAAAATAATATCCCTAGATCTCACCCAGTAAGACAGGAAGGGTGCCTGCTCTGATACCAATTGAAATTCTGGCAGCAGATACTCAATGTCACAGTGAATGTTATGACACCGTATCTGACGTTCTACAAGACAGTAAGTCTAAAAGCAGTAAATAACACAGTCAATTGTTTACCCAGTTCAGTGTGAAACAACACCTACTCTGGGGGCTACCAAGCCAGGGAGGAAATCCACTATAAGAGATATTAATTCAGGAATAAACCTACCAGTTTATCTCCTTAACTTAAGACCTACCCAATGCAACTTCAATCTAAGTTCACCTTAAACCTGAGTTCCTACTCACTCCCCTCAATAACAGCAGTGACATTAAACAATTGACTAATGAAATTATGAAGACACTCTTCAGAACATACACTTGATTATGCTTCACAGCTTTTAATCAAGTAACACAAAACACTCGTGCTTCAAAGCTTTAAGTGATACATAAACCTAACTTGAATTTGCTTCAAAGCTTTAATCAAGTGACACAAACACTCGTGCTTCAAAGCTTTGAGTGATACACAACCCTTACAATCAAATCCTACTCCAAGTCACCTATCACAATGATAATTGCTTGGATTACAGTAGTTAAAACTATACAGCCCCTTATTGATCTTCTGTCAAAAGTTATCTTCACCAACAACCGTCTTGTTGAATATATAGGCCGCTGTTCTTCAGTTAGGGCTTCCACGAAAATAGCTAGGGTTAATTACCCTCAAGACCTTGTAACAGGACTTTATCAACCAGATTAGGGTTAAGCCAAGTTAACCTAAACTCCACGTGAGACTTTGAACTGGACTGTGTAAACCAGTTTCCTGAAAAATCTCAACAAAACTGTACAACTGTTAGATCAGTACAGGATGTCTTAACATTTTTTATGACAACAAGAATCTTGTTTACTGATTTTGGTAGAATGTAATAAATATGATCATTGCATGATGATTAGCTAAACACTCAATTTAAGCAGCTTCTGTATGACATCCTTTTTCTGCAGAGTGTACCTAGTAACCCAGAATGTTATGACATCAGTCATGACATTCACACACCTGGTTTTACCAAAAAACATGCCAACAACCAAACACTTACATGAAGTTTTGGGGATAGTTGACTTTTGGCAATTTTGCAAAAAGGTCCAACTTCAACAATGCATAAATTCTTCAATTTTAAACTTTTGGAATTGTTCTTGGACTTTTTAGAAAGCTTGAGATGTCCTCTAATCAACCCTTTTTGTCTCATCATTTTGACATTCCATGTTCAAGTTATAAGCTTTGGCAAAAAAGGTGTTTTTGTTGACTTTTCAAAATGACCTATAATGTCCAAATCCATAACTTCTTGTGAGTGAATTTCTTGAACTTAGGGTGTGAAGATGGATTGTAGGGAATTGCGTCCTATTCAAAATGAGATTTGGATGGGTCATTTCTCATAAAGTATGAGAAAGTTATGCTTGGTCAAAGTTGAGTTGACTTTTCCTACAAAACTCTAATTTAGCAACCTTTTTTAATCTTGATGAATTTTGAGCAATCCTTGATGAATCATGATCAAAACTTGATAAAATGATGAAATATCCTTCAAAATGAGAATGTTGACAAAAAACATTGAAGTTTGACTATTTGTAGGCCACAGTTGACTTTTGCCCTAACACAGTCGATTTTTGGACCTTTGAGCAATTGACTAAGCAAACTTCCTCTACAAGGATTGAAATTTGACATGGATGATCTTGAGAACATATTAGGAGATTAGGGAGAACTTGAGGTCATTTGGACTCAAAGATCTTGATGCAACACAAAACCCTAATTTGGGGTAGACTGCCTTAGGAGAGAGCTTGTCTGACCAACCCTTGAGCTACCTTGAGCCATTTGGAGATTTTTCTTGCAATGTTTTGAGAAATATGAGAGGGAAAATTTTAGGGTACAACAGCTGCCCCTGTTAAATCTTCTTAAACCTGAAGATGTAGATTGGCTTTCATGCCTTTCGTGATCCGAAGGTGGAAGATGATTGAACACTAGAGTGCCTAGAAATTTGCACTCACATGAAGTGGTAGTTGCTTCGTGATGTCGAGAATGGGCTCACAGATGCCATTTGGAGGAGTGTGGATCGCATAAGAGATTCCTTAGCGAGAGCTTGCATACCTACTGTTGAGGAAGATTTCGCTGGGGAAGTCTGATCTTTGTTGAGATTTAGGAACTTGCCTGTACTTCAACTGAGAGAACATCTCTGCTGAGCTTTAAGAACTTGTCCGTAATTCAACTGGGGGGAAACATCTTTATCGAGATTTAAGAACTCGCCCGTAATTCAACTGAGGAAACTCTACTGAGATTTAGGAACTCGTCTGTAATTCAATGGAGGAACTTTTCCGAGATTTAGGACCTTGTCTGTAATTCAACTGAGGAATACTCTATTTGAGATTTAAGAACTGGTCAGTAATTCGACTGAGGGAAACATCTTCATCGAGATTTAAGAACTCGCCCGTAATTCAACTGAGGAAACTCTGCTGAGATTTAGGAACTCGTCTGTAATTTGACGGAGGGACTTTGTCGAGATTTAGGACCTTGTCTGTAATTCAACTCAGGAATACTCTGTTTGAGATTTAAGAACTGGTAAGTAATTCGACTGAGGGAAACATCTTCATCGAGATTTAAGAACTCACTTGTAATTCAATTGAGGAAACTCTGCTGAGATTTAGGAACTCGTCTATAATTCGACGGAGGGACTTTGTCGAGATTTAGGACCTTGTCTGTAATTCAACAGAGGATAATTCTATTGAGATTTAATAACTTGTCATAAATTCGACTTTAGGGAAACATCTTCATCGAGATTTTAGAACTCGCCTGTAATTCAACTGAGAAAACTCTGCTGAGATTTAGGAACTCGTCTGTAATTCGACGGAGGAATTCTGTCGAGATTTAGGACCTTGTCTGTAATTCAATGGAGGATAATTCTGTTGAGATTTAAGAACTGGTCAGTAATTCGACTTGTAAAAGCTTCATAGCTTTGAATTTTATGAGATTTTGACCGCATCCTTCCTGAAAGGTAAAGATTAGTCGTATGTAATGCATGATATGTATCAAGCAATGATGTTCTCAAAATAAATGAGATTGTGTTGTATGATGCGTATATGCGTGTGTCATGATGTATGGCAATGTAATGTTTTTAGCTGGGGAAAATAAATCCCGGATAACTGCTGGAGAAAAAGCTGAATTCTTCGTTTCCTTTGGGGATAGCGAATGAAGATGATTGTGAGAATAAACCTGCAGGAGAGGATAGTTCTGTTGGGGAATAAACCGACGAGGAGATTACCCTGTGGGGAAGAGATACTCTGTAGAGGATTCTGTTGATAGATTCAGCTGGGGATGAATTTACCGTTGCTGGTGATACTGAATCTTGTTGGGAATTGAATTCCTATTTGTGAAAGGAAAGAACTCCGCTGGAGACGATCTTTCAGTTGCGACTTCACTGGGGATAACCTTTTAGACTCTAACGGGGATAATCCCTTGAGCTCTGCTGGGGACAATCTTCCAAAGTCTACTGGGGATGATTCTCCAAACTTCATTAGGGAAGCTTTTTCAGACTGCACTGGGAAAAATTTCAGACTCCACTGGGGATATCTTGTATTCTGCCGGGGAATATTCTTATACCTCGCTGGGGAATATTAAGACTTTTCAGTGCTGATGGTAGATAAGCTCTGCTTGGGGAGAGTATTATCGATTCATTCACAGTTGCAAGTCTCAGTTGGGGAGAGCTATTATTACTGTCTTTTCTTACTCTGCGGAGAGTGAAAGTACCTTAGCCATATTCTTCAGCTAAAGCTACCTTTGTACCTGGTGGACAGAGAAACCGTACAGTTTGGACATTTCTCATTTGCCCCTGTTTTTGATATTACCAGTAATCGTCTTTTGTTTCGCATGTAAATATTTATGAGCAGCAATTAATATCAAATGCATATATCAAAAATGAACATTGGACGTTCTTTGCAAAACAAAACAGATAAAGGAAAAACAGTTTGAAATTTCTTTAAAAATGAATTGTATTGATTTTGAAGTTTGGCCTGTAAACAAGCGTTTTTGTACAAGAGGCTGACGTCCTAGTAAGAGAACACCGCTGAATAATAGAATTTACATAATTTGTGAAAAACTAAACAAAACAGCTATGTGAATAATCCCACTGGGTTCCAACTCCGCTATTGCCTTTATGTCCTTGAGCATCTCATCACTTTGCTACTTAGATGAAGGTAGATCAGATTGATTAGTGCCGTCCGAGCTTGATAGTCGATACCGAAGTCTGGTTGTAAGGTGATCCAATGAGACATAGTGTTACGCTTTGATGCCTAATTTTTTCCTGGACCACCCTTTCGGGTTTTTGGTCCACTGGGATACCCTTTTTTTTCCCAAGCCGCCTTTTCAGGTTTTCGACTTGCCGGGTGTACAAAATTTTTCATTTTCATCCCTTATTTTTTCCCGAACCCTTTTGGTTCGCCGGGAAGCCCTTATTTTTGCCTAGGCCAGTCGACCTAGCGGGTCTTTGATCATGCGTAGTATCTTTTTACTATGTCTGCATTGACGGGGTGAGGAAGGTCGTCACCATCCATGGTGGTTAGAATCATAGCTCCTCTTGAGAAAATGTTCTTAACCACGAATGGCCCTTCATAAGTAGGGGTCCATTTGCCCCTGGGATCACCTTGAGGTAGTATGATGCGCTTGATAACAAGGTCCCTAACTTGACAAGCCGGGTCTGGATCCAGTCATCTTCGCTCAAACCTGCATCCTTCATAATTCAAAGAGAGCGTATCTGAACTTTAATGGGCAGGACTGCCTCCATGCCATATCCCAAAGAATAAGGTGTTACCCCTGTTGACGTCCGCGCTGAGGTACGATACCCATGAAGAGAAAAAGGTAACATCTCGTTCCAATCTTTGTATGTCACTGTCATCTTCTGTACAATCTTCTTAATATTCTTATTAGCCGCTTCAACAGCCCCATTCATCTTCGACCGGTAGGGAGAAGAGTTGTGATGCTGTATCTTGAACTTCTTGCAGAGCTCGGTGATCATCTTGTTATTGAGATTTGTACCATTGTCCATAAAGATCCTCTCTGGTACACCATATCGACAAATCAGATTGTCCCGAATGAACCGTGCCACGATGTTCTTGGTCACTGTAGCAAAGGAAGCTGCTTCAACCCACTTCGTAAAGTAATCAATAGCTACCAGGATGAAACGATGCCCGTTGGATGCCGTAGGTCTGATCTCGCCGATCATGTCAATGCCCCACATTGCAAAAGGCCAAGGTGCCATCAAGACGTTCAGAGGTACCGGAGGTATGTGCACCTTATCAGCATAGACTTGGCACTTGTGACAGGTTCGAGAATGCTGATAACAGTCGGCTTCCATTGTAGACCAATAATATCCTGCCCGAAGGATTTTCTTTGCCATGGTGTGTCCACTGGAATGAGTTCCGAAAGTACCTTCATGTAACTCTATCATGATCCTTTCTGCTTCGTTCTTATCCACACAGCGCAGTAAGTTCGAATCATGGTTATGCTTGTAAATAATTCCATTGTTGATGAAGAATTTCTCCGTGAACCTCCTCAGAAACTTCTTCTCATTAACAGATGCACCCTCGGGGTACTGCTGAACTTCAAGATACCTTTTCACCTCATGAAACCAGGGTTTATCCTTTGCCTCTTCAGTCACAATATCACAACAATGTGCCGGTTCGTCCAATCTCTCAATTGTAATCCAGGGGGCTTCGTTGTCCTAATTGACTTTGAACAAAGAAGACATTGTAGCCAACGCGTCCGCTAACTTATTCTCCTCTCTAGGGAAGTGTTCAAAGGTTATCTCTTCGAAATGTGGAAGCAAAGTCAACACATTCTCCTTGTAAGGAATAAGATTAGGGTGTTTCGTATCCCAATCGCCTTTGATTTGACTGATCATGAGAGAGGAATCTCCGAAAACACTTAGAAACTTAATCCTTAGGTCAATAGCTGCTCGAAGACCCATGATGCACGCTTCATACTCCGCCATGTTGTAGGTGCAGTTAAAATATAGTCGGGCGGTGAACGGAGTATAAGAGCCTTCAGGAGATATGATCACGGCGCCAATGCCATTACCCAAAGCGTTTGAAGCTCCATAAAAGTACATAGACCATCGGGATCCTTCCTCAGGTCCGTCATCCGGTCCAGGTGTCTCACAGTCAGTCATTATCATGATACTCTCATTCAGGAATTCAAAGTTCATAGACTGGTAATCGTCCACTGCCTGATGTGCCAAATGATCCACCAACACACTTCCCTTGATTTCCTTTTGGGTCGTATATTGGATGTCGTACTCAGTCAAGATCACCTGCCATCTTGCTATTCTTCCGGACAAGGCAGGCTTCTCGAAGATATACTTGATTGGATCCATCTTTGATATCAATAGAGTAGTGTGAGTCAGCATATACTGTCTCAGCCGGCAAGCAGCCCATGCCAAAGCGCATCAAGTTTTCTCGAGCAACGAGTATCGGGTCTCGCAGTCGGTAAACTTTTTGCTAAGGTAATAAATAGCATGCTCTTTTCAGCCAGACTCCTCATGCTGCCCCAGCACACACCCCATTGAATTGTAGAGTATTGTCAAGTATAAGATCAGAGGTCTCCCTTCAACTGGAGGCATCAGACTAGGTGGCTCTTGGAGATACTCTTTGATCCTTTCAAAAGCTGCCTGACATTCATCGTTCCATTTTACCACTTGATCTTTCTTCAGCAACTTGAATATTGGCTCACAAGTAGCAGTCAGGTGTGAGATGAATCGGGCAATATATTTCAAATGTCCCAAAAAGCCTCTGACTTCTTTTTCTGTCTGGGGAGCTGGCATTTCCTGTATAGCCTTCACCTTTGCAGGATCCACTTGAATACCTTTATCACTTACGACGAAACCCAGCAGCTAACCAGATCTCACCCCGAAGGCGCATTTGTTCGGGTTTAACCTCAGCTTGTACAACTTCAACCTGTCAAATAACTTCTGAAGGTGGTCCATATGTTCTTCTTCAGTCTGAGATCTTGCAATCATATCATCGACGTATACCTCAATCTCATGATGGATCATGTCGTGGAACAAGGCGACCATGGCGTGCTGATACGTTGCCCCAACATTCTTTAATCTGAAAGGCATGACCTTGTAGCAAAAGGTACCCCATTGAGTAACAAAGGTTGTCTTCTCCATGTCTTCGGGAGCCATTTTAATCTGATTATAACCGGAGAAACCGTCCATAAAGGAGAAGACCTTATGCTGTGCGGTGTTGTCAACCAGAATGTCGATATGAGGTAGAGGGAAATCATCCTTGGGGCTCGCCCTGTTCAGATCTCTATAGTCGACACACATTTGAACTTTACCATCCTTCTTCGGCACAGGAACCACGTTGGCCACCCACTGTGGGTAAGAAGTAACTGCTAGAAAACCGGCATCAAATTGTTTCATCACCTCAGCCTTGATTTTATCAGGCATCTCTGGGCGTATTCGACGGACTTTCTGTTTTACTGGAGGACAGTCTTCCTTGGTAGGCAATCGGTGAACCACAATATCGGTATCCAACCCAGGTATATCTTTATAAGACCAGGCAAAGATCTCAACGTAGTCTCGCAGCATCTGAGTCAACCGTTTCTTAACACTAGCTTCCAGATTTGCACCGATCTTGACCTCTTTCTTGTCTACCTTTGTACCCAGATTTATTGTTTCCACTGGCTCTTCATGCGACTGAATAACCCTCTCTTCCTGAAGTAACAATCTAGCAAGTTCACCAGGCACTTCGCAATCATCTTCACCTTCGTCTTTGGCTAAGTTGATCGGACTTTCAAAGTCATAACCGACAGTAGCAGAGTCGTTATCAGTGGGATCCAGAATGGATTCAGACCTGTATATGTGAGTGTGCGTAAAATAGCTGTTTTGCAATATATAATAAAAAAAGAGAAAAACAAGGAGCGCAAAATTTGAAATGCAAGAAAACGTACAATGCTTTTATTAATGATATATGAAAATGACACACATAAAGCCCTCACAAACAAAGCCACGGTGTCCCGGGTAAGACACCGGGCCGTAAAGTTTAAAACATTGTCTGTTATAAATACAAAACAAAAGTCTCATTATTGGGTAACAAAAGAAATTGGGATGAAGTCCTTTGCTGTCCAGTTGCTTAGTCCGTCGTCGGTAGTAGGATAGATCCAACTGTCGAACTCAGATTCTTCAACATCGTCTTCAATGGAATTTACACCTGAATTGCTGATAAACAGTGGAGGTCTTCTGATCCGTGCACTCCAAACGGCCCTTTGAGCTTCTGCAGTGAAACCCAAACCAAACTTGTTAGTCTTATGTGCAAAATCAGGGAGTTGGCCCCAATTCACCCACCCACCTTTCTCAACAACAGCCCGGGCATCCTTGAGGGAATCCATCTTCATTGGAGGATCTTCAGTAACAGTTTCAGCTGATGCCAGTGTCTGGGGAACCTCTTCAAAATGTTGAAATGGGGTCTCAATGAACTACCCGTCTATCTCTACATACCAGAAAGAGTTAAGGTGGCTCACCATGTACGCTTCTTCTCCTCGCACTATCATAATTTTCCCGTTTACTGATTACTTTAGCATCTGGTGGAGCGTAGAAGTGACTGCCCCGACCTTGTGGATCCACGGGCGACCCAGCAAACAAGAATAAGATGGCTGAATGTCTATCACATAAAAAGTAGACGCGAAAATCTGAGAACCAACCTTCACTGGAATATCCACTTCTCCATGTACCATTCTCTTGGACCCGTCAAAGGCCCTAACAATAATGTTACTTGGCTTCAACTCTAAACCTTCACAGTCTAACCGGTATAGAGCTTTCTTGGGTAAAACGTTCAACGAGGATCCAGTATCCACCAATACATGAGCTAGAGTAGTGCCCCTGCATTCAATGGAGACATGCAGGGCGTCATTATGGTTCTTCCCCCTTAACAGTTAAGTCGGTGTCGAAGAAAGCCAACCCGTTATCAGCAGTCAGACTAGCCACGCAATCTTTAAATTGATCAGATGATGTCTCCTGCGGCACGTGCGCAGTTTTCAGGAAGGAAATCAGAGCCTTGGCATGGGCTTCTGAGCATAACAACAGAGACAACATAGAGATTTTGGGCGGGGTTTGCCCCAGCTGTTCGACTACATTATAGTCGCTCTTTTTTGATGATCTTCAAAATTTATTCCATCTCTTGTCTAGAGGCTTCAACAGTAATCCTCTTCGGTGCCTCCGTCCGGGCAGGCTCATCAGTGGTCCCTTTGCCCCAAGTATCAGATGACTCGGCAACAGGGGTAAGGATTGGAACTTGAACAGGGAAAATAATAGGTGTACTAGCAGGTATAATAACAACAGGCTTCCGAAGAGTTGGTGGAGAGATCTCGGGGGAGAAAAGTCTTCCGCTGCGGGTGACTTTGGTAGGTCCAACAATATTGCTGACGTCAGTATCAGCCTCTTCAGCACTCAAGTCTTGCTTAACTCCATGGTAATATACGTCAGCCCCATGGTGCCATGGGACAACTTTATCTGATGTATAGGGGATAGGCCCAGGAACAATGATGATTAAGGGAGAGATTCTCGAAACAGATGTAATTCTAACAGGCTTTCTCGAGGAAGCCTTGGAAGAATTGTCGAAAATGGTGATTATAGCAAATTCTCCAATAGGAACCAAAGGAACAAAAGTCTTCTCAAACAGAATTTCTTTATTATCCATCATGCATTGGACACCTGACTTCAAAAGATGGCAACTAGTAGGTAAGACGACACGCAGATGGCAACCTTCGCCATAGCCCAGAAACAAACCGGCTAACAGAAGGTTCTTCTTCACAGTCATCAATGGAGTAACAATGTCCTTTACATACACCACAAACGAGTCTTCATCTATAGCATTCACCCCATGTTTGGGCATAGGAGCAGTCACAATGTTAGGTCTTTTAGGTGCTTCGAACTCAATCTCCTTAGCATCAATCAAGTCCTGTACCTTATTCTTCAAAACCCAACAATCATTCGTATCATGTCCCGGGATATCAGAATGAAAAGAACAACGGGCGTTCGGATTGTACATTGGTGATGTTGTATTAGGGTTCTTCGGGGCCTCCTTCGGAATCACCAAGTTGGTCTGTAATAGTTGTTGTAGAATCTGAGACAAAGTCATGTTGAGCTGAGTGAATTGTCTTCGCGGCCTCTCGGCCCTTGGATGATTGTTGCACTGAGGAGCGACAACAGGTCTTGATATAACAACCGCATTAACAGCTTGGCGGCGTTCAGGTCTATTCTATCTTTTTGAACTGTAAACAACACTGGACTCCTTCTTAAAAGGCTTCTTCTTGGCACTAGATGAAGCACCCTTCTGTATCTTACCGCTCTTGATACCAGCCTCAATTCTTTCCCCGGTCATAATCAGCTCAATAAACCCGGACGATGAACTTCCAATCAGATGGTTGAAATACGGGCCAGACAAGGTCCCCAGAAACATATCTACTAACTCCCTTACAGCCAGCGGAGGTTGTACTCTTCCAGCAAGGTCCCTCTATTTCTGAGTGTAGTCTTTGAAACCTTCACTCGCACTCATAGAAATACCCTGAAGTTGGGTACACGTGGGAGCCAGGTCGGCATTGTATTGGTACTGCTTGTAAAAATCAACAACAAGATCTTCCCAATTACGGATACTAGCTCCTTCCAGCAGGTAAAACCATTTAAGTTGAGTCCCTGAGAGACTATCTTGAAAGAAGTGGATCCAGAGGTTCTTATCAGCAGTGTATGGCTGGATCTTTCTAACATACGAGTGGAGGTGCAGCTTTGGACAAGAAACCCCGTCGTATTTAGCAAAGATTGGTGCTTTAAAATTGTGGGGAATCACCACCCCAAATGACAAACCGAAATCACCGAAGTCCAATCCACGTACCTTCTGGATCTCCATCACACTTAATCAGTATTCAAGCTATTTATATCTATCCTCCGCAGGAGGGTACTGGTCTTCGTCAGATACCACAGGGCTCGGAACCCTCCTTTCTTCTTGGTTTTCTCCCCCTCCAGATGAGTGGTATAAATCAACTTCATCTCGCAGCCTGTTCACAAACCTGTGACCCATGTTCAGGAGGAACGTCTTCTTCTTCTTCTTCTTCTTCTTCTTCTTCTTCTTCTTCTTCTTATCCTTCAAGATAAGAGTCTTCAGATCTTGTTGACCCTTGGCCAGGTTCATGAACATTTCCTGGAACTGGGTGTTCTGAGCTTGCAAAGCCTTGATAGCTTGATTAGTTGATGTCTCAGCAGACATGATGTGCTGAAACAAACAGCGAAGAAGATGAGAAACCTGTAATGGGTACCTGTGATGAGGTGCATGGGAATGATATGTGTATGATATGATTTCAAAGACGTTGAGATATTTAAATTCGTAAACCAAAATGAAACACACTTTTATTAGATAAACTTGAAACAATGTTTAATAAATGCCCTTAAGGCATTACAAGAAAGAAAAACTAAAAAGTAAATAATCAAAAGACATCAGCGCTCCCATGGTCGTTTCCCTTTGGTGCTGACATAGTCGTTGAGGATCTGCTCGTTCTCCAGTTTCCTTGTAAGCTTTAGAATCTTTTGCTCCTACTCGTGATACTTTTCTCTGTAAGTATCCCGCTCTTCTCTTAGCTGCATCCAAGACCTCTTTAATGCCCCAATGTCAGTTGGCATGTACGGATGTAGGATGGTAGGAGGAACCCTTTCTTCATTCGAAACCTCAACAATCACAGGCAAGACAGCTTCGTAGGGCATCCCTAGCTTCTGATCACGTGTACGAACCCACCAGAGATATGGTTCCATTGGAAGAGAAGTCTTCACACCTAACTCGTGCGGATCAGATCTGTGCACCCTATCCCAGGCTCGTATGAATCTGCGGCGATGCTCGTCACTATCCCCTTGGAAGTCAAAGACAATGCTTGGCATCAGCAACTCATGAGGTCCTTCCCTCCTAGCTCGCCCAAATTGACGTAAGGCCAAACACGGATTATAGGTGATCCCTCCATTGATTCCTAACAGTGGAACATTGGGGTATTCCCCACAGCGATCAATAATAGCTACGTCTTCCATGTCTTTATTACTCTAGATGATGTCATTATGAGAGAGAGAGACATAATCATGTAGGCCCAACCCATGCCTTCCTTGTTCTTCAAAACTGATTTAGGGAGGTGAGAAATAAACCACCTCGCCAGCAATGGTGCACAACACATAAGGGTTCCCCGTTTCTGAGCAGTACGGGCATAAAGAGAGTGAAAAATGTCACCCAAGAGAGTGGGCACAGGATTACAGGAAATGAAGATCTTCACCGCATTCACGTCAACAAAGGAATCTGATTTAGGAAACAACACCAAACCATATATGAGAAGAGCCAGAATGTCTTCAAATGCCTGGAAGTCTAGACTGTCCCAGAACTGATTAGCCCGATCAACCAAGAATTTAGCCAAGAAGCCTTTTGTCCCACTTCTAGTCTCCCAGTTTGACATTACCTCAGCCTTTGTCAGATGGAGGGCTGAAGCAATCTCTTCCGGCCTAATGACTTTTTCCCAACCTGTAAACGGGGTCTGCTCTAGAATGGAGATACCAAGCAGATCAGAGAACTCTTCCAAGGTAGGGACCAACTGGTAGTCCGGAAAAGTAAAGACGTGGTATAGTGGATCAAAGAACTGGCATAAAACACTCATCATCTGTTCATCTAATCTTGAAGTGACCAACCCAAGGAGGTGACCATGTCTTCTGATAAAAGAGGAAGTATCTGGAACCTTTGCAACCAATTCTTAAGCTGAGTGGGAATCTGGAAAAAGTTGATCCAAACAGTGTTTCTATGCATAGGTGCCATGACCTACAAAATAGAACAAAGATGAATCCCCTCTGTCTTTGAAATAGGTTAGTCCAATGCAATATTCATGCAATGTCATGATGCATGATGTCATGATAGAAACACATCACAAGTATTCACAAATAGCAAACATGGTAAGGGCACACAAGTCACACAGATAGCCCTTAGATTTCAGGTTGGCAAGGAGTTTAGGTATTATCCTCTTTCAGTTTAGTTGGTTCAAACCTGTCCTAGTAATAGTAATCGGGTTCTAGATGATCTCAATATCACTGACCACCCTCGATCGGTCATAATTCCAGTTTGGCAACCTTTTCTTGCAGCCGGAATCATCGCGAGAGTTTGGTCTCAATGAGTGTAGCATACTGCTACTGTTCTATGTCCAAGTTGGTCAATTATAGGTGCTAAGGTCAGTTGGTGCTTAATGACCCCTTAGCAGACCCATATTCTCCTCGTTGCGCCACAAGGGATATCGGTACATACTAAAGTGCCACACTAACGTAGCTACTGCTTCAACCGTATCGATCTACGCCGTACAGTTCCCTCACAGTTTATTGCTACTTACCTAAAGGGTATCCCCCAGATCCGGGTTAGGATCTATAGTAACTCCGATTCAAACCCACAAAGATAAAGCATACAAGTCAAGCAATTGAAAATAATATGAATTATTCCTAAGGTACACCCCACTTATAAAATCCCCAGCAGAGTCACCAGTTATGTGATACAGTGGGAAAAACTGACTGTTTTTTTGGAATACTGGTTTGCGTTTTGTGTTTGTTTTTGCAAAATGTCGCGGTAAGCAAGAGTCGCCACCGACTTTTATTTTATCCAACAAGGAAAGGAAAAAAGCATAGAAAAATTCCTTTTTCGAGATATTTCTGAGTACGGGGGGTAGATTATAGAAAGGGAAGGTATTATCACCCTTTCTATCCGTAGTTATCTACGGGCTCATAGGTACTTGCTCATCTGTTTTCAAAATTGTTTTCTTTGTGTTTGTGGGTTTGGAAAAGTTTTTGTTTTAAAACTTTGATTTAACTCTTGCTTCTGTCCTCAAGAGTGTAATGAAGTGTTTTGAAAAAAACTTTGTTCGAAAAGGAGTGTAAGTGTGAAAAAGTTTTGTTTTGAAAAGAGCAAGTATCTAAGAACTATCTACCTACTCGAATAAGGAATCGTTCTATGCTAATTTCCTTTAGACAATGTTATCCCACTATTAATGAGTAGGTAGCACCGTCGTTGGAATTTGAGGGTCAATTCGAATGCGGGACATACGGTCACTAAAGCAATGTTAGGACGCCTTAGCGGTAACCCTAATGTCTTAGATCATTTGTTTGAGGCAACAATACCCGAGGAAACCATTTTGAGGCACCTATGATCTTTTAGACAAGAGGACGACCTCTAAAACGACCTATACTCAATGACCGTGTACGAAGGCAACCAAGTGGGGTGTACCCTAAGAGTGCGCATGTGTGAGTGTGTCGTTTTCAATTATCTTTGTACATGTTAAGGGTGATCTAATTTGATTTTAAGATTAAGCATTTGGTCTTGTCATGCAAACCCTATTATCAAACATCTAGCAGTTATAATTTGCGGAATAAAAATGCGGAAATTAAATTACAAGGCGTCGGGTATTTACATCGCCAAAAACAACCATTTGAAAATAAAATAATGCGATAAAATAAATTAAATGTCCTAATTATCTATTACATTCCGGAAGCAGATACATTAATATGGGTAAAAATAAATAAAGCGCGCGGGAAATTAAATCGAGTGCGAAATTTAGGGTTTTGACCCTTTTGAAAGAAAATTGCTTTTTTTGTTGTTTTTATTTAAGAAAAGAAATTAATCCTAAATTAAATAACTAAATTAATATTAAATAAATTAATTAATGAAAAATAAATTAATGACATGTTTTTATTTTTTATTTATTATTTTAAGAAAGAAAATAAAAATAATTAAATTATTAGTTAAAACCTAATTAAGTCTAATTAATTTTATTTTATTTACAAAAATAAGTTAAAATTTCCTAATTAATATCCTAATTAATTAATGAGTTTATTAATAAAAATAAAAGTTTTAAAATTTGATTGGATAAAAAAAAGTATTTTTGTGATTTTATTTGATAAAAAAGAATTTTGTTATTGGTTAGAAAATTAGTTAAATAAAATAAAACAAATAAATTAAATAAACAAAACAAAATTAAAAAAAAAAGTAGAAGAATTGGGCCTGTTTTAGATGGTGTGGAAAGCAATTTCTTGGCCCATTAGCAGCTAGTTCGTGTGGACTTTTTGGACCCAGTGCAGGCACGTTGACTTGGCTTTTGGTGGTCCTCCAATCACTGACCATCAGATCTGGCCATTGGCCATCTGGCGCTTGGATTGGTGAGGGAGTGTGGTGTGGATCTGGACTGGCATGCACACTGGAAAACCTGAAAATAAATAATATTGAGAAAGAGGGGGACCTGGGATTCGAACCCAGGTCCTGAAGGGATATCTATTGCCAAGGTTACCACTAAGCCACGCTATTTTGTTTGTTATAATAATGCAAGTAATATAATATATATCAAAATCAAAACAATTGCCAGCAAATAAAAAAAAAACGCGCAAAATATTTGAACTGGCCAATGGATGGATGACACGAGTTCATCCCTGTCCTCAAAACCCTAGAAATTTACCTGCGGATTTTCATCCGCAACTAAAAACGCAGCATCATTCCAAAATCTTCCTCAGGCAATAAAAATGATTTTCAAGGGCATGGTCGTGTTCGTCTCAACCTCCTGGATACAACCATGTCCATCATGTATCTCAATTTCACCTGAAACGAAAACTCCCAAAAACGTCCAGGAAACCCTAACTATGGTGGTTTGCATTACAAGTTAGATAAATGAAATTAAATGATGCCAAAAGCTTTCAAATGTCCTTGTGATCACAAATATGCTATTAGTTTACTCAAATGATGCCAGAATAACTCAAATCGAATTCAAGAACAGGGGCAACTTGCGTGAGACTTACAGTGCGTATGGGGGCCTGAGAATTCCTGGTTTGGATTGAGATAGCTTGTGTGCGTTTCCAAGAATCGATTGGGATACGTCTCAGGCCTTGAAAATGCCTCCAACCTTGATTTCGATCTCAAGCTTTTTTGTGATTTTTTCAACTTTGGTTCTGCCTCTACCAATGCTCTCCAACCCTGATTTTCGTGTCCTTTCCTTGCCTCTGTATTGTGCATTGCATTAGGTTAAAAAACTTGGTCCAAATCTCTCTACATTGATGTTTGGATATTTGATTTGATTTGCTTTTAAAAACTTGCCAAATTTTCTTAATTTCAATCTCTTTTACACATGATTCACTTGATACGAATTTGATGATGGCCAGCTGCATAATGGAATCTGAAATCAACACAAAATCTTGTTTATCAATGCCTTTTGATTTTTATTTGATTTATTTTGATTTAAATCAAATTAATTCAAATAAAATCAAAATAATTAATAAAAAATGATATAGACATATGGCCAAGGCTGGAACACGTGGGTTATAATGCAAACTCAAAACAAGTGAAAAAGAATGGGCCCACTTGGCAAAATTTGATGTTTTGGGGATAGTTGACTTTTGGCAATTTTGCAAAAAGGTCAAACTTCAACAATGCATAACTTCTTCAATTTTGAACTTTTATAAGTGTTCTTGGACTTTTTAGAAAGCTTGAGATGTCCTATAATCAACCCTTTTGGTCGCATCTCATTTTGAAATTCCATGCTCAAGTTATAAGCTTTGGCGAAAAAAGGTGTTTTTGTTGACTTTTCAAAATGACCTATAATGTTCAAATCCATAACTTCTTGTGAGTGCATTTGTTGAACTTGGGGTGTGAAGATGGATTTTAGGGAATTTCATCCTATTCAAAATGAGCTTTGGATGGTTCATTTCTCATAAAGTATGAGAAAGTTATGCTTGGTCAAAGTTGAGTTGACTTTTCCTACAAAGCCCTAATTTAGCAACCTTTGAATCTTGATGAATTTTAGGCAATCCTTGATGAATCATGATAAACCATTGATCAAATGATGAAATATCCTTAAAAATTATAATGTTGACAAAAAATATTGAAGTTTGACTATTTGTAGGCCACAGTTGACTTTTGCCCTAGCATAGTCGATTTTTGGACCTTTGAGCAATTGAATGGGCACACTTCCTCTGCAAGGCTTGAAATTTGACATGGATGATCTTGAGAACATATTAGGACATTAGGGAGCACTTGAGGTCATTTGGACTCAAATATCTTAATGCAACACAAAACCCTAATTTGGGGTAGACTGCCTTAAGAGAGAGCTTGTCTGACCAACCCTTGAGCTACCTTGAGCCATTTGGAGATTTTTCTTGCAATGTTTTGAGAAATATGAGAGAGAAAATTTTGGGGTACAACAGAGGAACATGTTGAAAATTGAATAAGAAGCGGAAAAATACAAGTGGATACATCTTCAAATGTTGTGAAGAAGCCTTATAATGGTAAAAGGGGATCCAATTATGTGTACAGCCATAAGGGTCATAGTAAAAGTAACTGCAACTAATATGTGGGGGCAGTACTAATCTCCAATCTTGCGCCAATACAACAATAAAATAATTAGCGTAGGCAGGAAGCACCTAGGAGGCAATTTATGAAGATCAACATGCCATTGGCTCGAGCGTTGCAACACAAGTTGAAAGCAGGGTTGGTTACTTTGAGAGAACCTCCTCAAAATCCCAACACTTCCTCTCCCTGCTACAATCCTAATGCAAGGCATGCATACCATCGTGATAGCCCCGAGCACGACACTATCAACAGTTGGGCTCTGAAGAATAAGATCCAAGACATGATTGACCCAAAGAAATTGAGTTTGATCCTCCGGAAACCGCTAATGTAATTATTGCGCCTATGCCCAATCATGACAAAGTCGTTAATGCTATTGAATATGTTTCTTATGTTTCTACTATGGATAATTCAACTACTCCCTTGATGATTGTTAAGGAAAAGCTATCACAAGCTTGTTTATTTTCGGGTTGTGCCGAAGACTGCTACTATTGTGTATCCAAATCCAATGGTTGTGCATTGTTGAAAGAAGGTATCAATGTTTGATAGATGACCGTGAGATCCTATTTGAGAAGATTCCTTTTGAGAATACTCCTTCTGTGGAGAGTACATCCCAAGACCTGAATCTTGAAGATGTGTCTATAATTTCTAGTCCCCTATAAGGATCATTTCTAAGGGTCCTGTGAACATTACTGCCGAACCTAAAGTTGCTCCCCTTATTTTTAATGTGCCTGGGCCAATTCCGTATTCATCTGATAAGGCTATCCCTTGGAATTATGGAGTTGATTTCTACTACCATGGAGTCAAGCAGGAACCATTGACTGTTGAAGAAGAAAATATTGAAGTTACTAATCCTGATGTTGGCAATATTGCATGGACTAGTAAGGTTAATAGAAGTGGAAGGGTTTTCTCTCCAGAGATATCTCCAAAGACTGTTACTGCACTAGTTTGTATCACTACTATTGAATCCACTACTGAAATCCAAGATAAAGAACATATGACCGAGCCTGCCCAAACGGAGCCGCCAAAAGAGGTTACTATTGAAGACCCCTCCAAGCAAGAGATGGAGAAAATATTAAATATTATTTGAAAGAGTGACTACAAGATTGTTGAACAGCCAGGGCAGACCCCCTAAAAAATATCTATGTTATCTCTATTGTTATGCTTCGAAGCTCATGCTCAAGCTTTGGTGAAATTCCTGAAATTTTCTCATGTGCCACAAGAGATCTCTGTTGACCAATTTGAAAATCATATTGCTAGCCTGACGACTAATAATGAGCTAGGCTTTTCTAACATAGACCTAACTCCTGTAGGAAGGAATCATAATAAGGCCCTGCATGTCTCTATTGAATGCAGGGGCGCTACCTTATATCATGTGTTGGTGGACACATGTTCCTCTTTGAACGTCTTGAAAAAGGCTAATTTAGATAAACATGAATATGAAGGGATTATCCTAAAACCCAACGACATTGTGGTAAGAGCTTTTAATGGTTCGAAGAGAATGGTGCTTGGAGAGGTGGATCTTCCGATCAAAGTGGGTTCCTAGGTCTTCGAATATACTTTCTATGTGATGGATACTCGTCCAGCCTATTCTTATTTACTGGGACACCCTTGGATTCATTGGGAATATGTTGTTACTTCTACCTTACACTAGAAGTTGAATTATCCCATGAGGGGAAAGATCGTTATAGTTTGCAGCGAAGAATAATATATGGTGAGCCATCTGAATTCTTTTAAGTATGTCGAAGTGTATGGTGAATTCTTAGAGACTCCTTAGATGGTGAAGTCGTTTCTCAGATAACCACGGTTGATAAAACTACTTCTGTTGTTCCTAAGACTCCATCGAAAATGGCTTCCCTGAAAGACGCTAGGGTTGTGGTTGAAGAAGGTGGTTGCACTGTTTGGGGATAACTTCCTGATATTCCTTACAAATCTGAAAAGTTTAGTTTGGGTTTTAGTTCTCAAGCTCAGAGGGTTGTCCGTTGTGCTCGTGCCAATTCTCGGAGACCGCCATTTCGCATGAACAGTAATGGAGTTCACAACAATCATGTTAACGATGTGGAAGACGATGATAGTGGCTAAGAGATAGACAGTTGGATCTTCTCTACTACCGGCAATGCGCTTAACAATTGGAAGGCTGAAGACTTTATACCAATCTCCTTTAGTCAGGAGTAAATGATATTTTCTGTTTTTTTGTGCTTTCAAAATTTGGTTATGTAATTTAAACAATGACTTTAAGCTTTGTGCCTTACCCGAGGCACAATGGTCCATTTGTTAGGGTTGTCATTATTCATAAGCATATTTTTATTTAATGAATCATTGGACATTTGCACTCAAATTTTGTGTTCTTTGTCTTTATTTTACTTTTTTTCTTTCAAAATAGGTATGTATTCTTACACACACCCATGCAACAAATTGCAAATCCATGTCCACTCTGGATCCCATTGATAACCATTCTGATATTTCCAATTATGACTTTGAAAATCCGATCTACCAAGCCGAGGATGAAGGTAAGAAGGATTATCAGATACCTGGAGAACTTGCTAGGTTAATAATGTATGAAGAAAGGGTCATACAGCCACATGAAGAGCCGGTTGAGGTGGTTAACTTGGGTACCAAAAAAGAAAATAAAGAAATCAAGATAGGTGCCGACCTAGAAGAAAATGTCAAAAAGAGGTTAATTCAGATGTTGCATGATTATGTTGAGATATTTGCTTGTTCGTACGAAGATATGCCAGGGCTGGATACTGATATTGTGGTTCACCATCTTCTAATGAAGTAAGGTTGTCTCCCTGTAAAGAAGAAAGTCCTTCGTATGCATCCTGAGATGTCAGAAAAGGTCAAGGCTGAGGTTATGAAGCAATTCAATGCAGGGTTCTTAGCTGTTACGTCCTATCCTCAGTGGGTTACAAATATAATGCTAGTACCCAAGAAAGATGGTAAGGTGTGTATGTGTGTAGACTACAGGGATTTCAATAGGGCGATCCTCAAATATGACTTTCTGCTTCCACATATTGATGTTCTAGTTAAAAACACTGCTCTGCACAAAGTATTTTCCTTCATGGATGGTTTCTCCGGTTATAATCAAATCAAGATGGCGCCTAAATACATGGAGAAGACTACTTTTGTTACACAGTGGGGCACTTTCTGTTACAAAGTTATGCCTTTCGGTTTGAAGAAAATCGGTGCAACATATCAGCGTGCTATGGTAGCTTTGTTCCATGATACGATCCATCAAGAGATAGAGGTTTACGTTGACGACATGATAGCCAGGTCCCAAACTGAAGAAGAACATCTTGACCACTTGCGCAAGATGTTTGAAAGGTTGAAGAAATATAAGTTGAGGTTGAATCCAAGCAAATGCGCCTTTGGGGTAAGATCCAGTAAGCTCATAGGTTTCATCGTCAGTGGTAAAGGTATTGAAGTTGATCCCGCCAAGGTTAAAGATATTCAAGAAATGCGAGCCCCCCATACTTAGAAGGAATTTAGAGTATTCCTGGGACATTTGAACTACATTGCCAGATTTATTTCCCATCTGATCGCTACTTGTGAGCCAATCTTCAAGTTGTTAAAGAAAGATCAAGTAGTGAAGTGAAACAACGATTTTCAGATAGCCTTTGATAAAATAAAATAATATCTTCAGGAGCCTCCGATTTTAATGTCACCAGTTGAAGGAAGGCCTCTTATAACGTACCTATCAGTGCTAGAGAACTCAATGAGGTGTGTATGGAGGCAACATGACGAGTGTGGTCGAAAAGAGCATGCAATATACTACCTTAGCAAAAAGTTTACCGACTGTGAAATAGGATACTCACTGCTCGAGAAAACTTATTGCACTTTGGCATGGGCTGCTCACCGACTAAGGTAGTATATGTTGACTCATACTACTTTGTTGATCTCTAAGACGGTTCCAATGAAATACATATTTGAGAAACCCACTCTCTCCAGAAGAATAGAAAGATGACAAATGGTCTTGAGAGAATACGATATTCAGTACACTACTCAGAAGGCAATCAAGGGAAGTGTACTGGAAGATCATTTGGCTCATTAGGCTATAGATAAATATCAGTCTATGAATTTTGAGTTCCCGAATGAGAATATTATGCTGGTTATTGACTATGAAAAACCTGGAGCATATGAAGGACCCGAGTCGGGATTCTGATGGACTATGGTTTTTGATGGAGATTCTAACGCGCTTGGTAATGGAATTGGTGATGTGATTGTCTCTCCCAAGGGGTTCCATATGCCCTTCACAGCTAGATTATGTTTCTACTTTACCAACAACATGGCAAAATACAAAGTGTGCATCATGGGTATCAAAGTTGTCATTGATCTGAGAATCAATTTCTTATATGTATATGGGGATTCATCCCTGGTAATTAGTCAAATTAAGGGAGAATGGGATACAAAGCACCCGAATCTCATTCCTTATTGAGAGCATGTATTAACATTAATTCCATACTTTAAAGAAATCACTATTGAACATATTCCGCGAGAAGAGAATCAATTGGCAGACACATTGGCAACCATGTCATCTATGTCCAAAGTCAGATGGGATAATGAAACTCCTCGAATCACTATCGAGAGATTAGATGAACCGGCACATTTCTACGAATTATATACTGATGGAGCAGAGGAAAAACCTTAGTACCATAAAGTGAAAAGATACATCCAGACTCAAGAATATCCCGAAGGGGAATCTATTAATGATAAGAAATTCCTATAGAGGTTCTCGGCCAAATTCTTTCTGAGTAATGGAATTTTGTACAAGCGCAATCACGATTCAACTTTGCTTCACTGTGTAGACAAGAAGGAAGCTGAGAAGATTATGGAAGATATGTACGAAGGAGTCTTTGGTACTCACTCCAGTGGGCATACGGTGGCTAAGAAAATTCTGAGAGAGGGTTATTATTGTTCGACCATGGAAACTGATTGCGATCGCCATTCCAGAACTTGTCACAAATTCCATATTTATGCTGACAAGGTACGTATGCCTCCGGTTCCTCTGAATGTCTTGACTGCTCCTTGGCCATTTGTGACGCGGGGCATTGATTATGATTGGGGAAATTAAGCCTAATGCGTCTAATGGGCATCTTTTCATCCTGGTTGCCATTGATTATTTCACGAAGTGGGTTGAACCAGTCTCGTTTGCCTCCGTTACCAAGAATATTGTGGCCCAGTTCATTAAGCATAATCTCATTTGTCGGTATGGCATACCCGAGCGGATCATCACAGACAACTGTACCAATCTCAACAACACTATGAATGCAGATCTCTACATGCAATTCAATATTAAACACCATAACTCTTCTTCGTACCATCCAAAGATGAATGGCACAGTGGAAGCCGCCAACAAGAACATCAAGAAGATTTTGCACAAAATGACGGTGACGTACAAAGATTGGCATGAGATGTCACCATTCACTCTTCATGGTTATCGCACCTCATCACGTACATTAACTAGGACAATCCCATTCTCTCTAGTATACGGTATGGAGGTTGTCTTACCTACCGAAGTCATGATTCTTTCTCTAAGGATCATGAGAGACGTGTGTTTAGATGAAGACGAATGGATTCAGACTAGGTTGGACTAGATAATTTTTATTGATGAGAAAAAACTTGTGGTTGTTTGTCATGTTCAGATGTATCAGAAGTGCATGATTAAGGACTTTAATAAGAAAGACAAACCTCAGGTGTACCAGGGCAAATGTTTGGTAATAAAGCGCATTATCTTACCATAAGGTGACCCTAGGGGAAAATGGACTCCCACGTACAAAGGGCCATTTGTGATTAAGAAGATATTTTCTGGCGGCACTATGATACTTACCACCATAAACAGTGAAGATCTTCCACACCCTGTGAATGCGGACATAGTTAAAAAATACTACGCATAAAAGAGACCTGCTAGGTTGACTGACCTAGGCAAAAATAAGGGCATCACAGCAAACCAAAAGGATTCAGGCAAAAATTTGGGATATATATATATATATATATATATATATATATATATATATATATATATATATATATATATATATATATATATATATATATATATATATATATATATATATATATATATAATGTACATCCGGCAAGTTGAAAACCTGGAAAGGCGGTTTGGGCAAAAAAGGATATCCTGATGGACTAAAAACCCAAAAGGGCGGTCCAGGAAAAAGTTAGGGATTAAAGCGTATAACTATGTCTCATTCGATAACCTATCTACTTACATCCAGCATGATTAATGACGGCAAAATTCAAATGGTATAGATCAATTCAATCAACTTCTTCTGACATCGAGGGATGAGATGCTTGAAGACATAGGGGCAACAACACAGTTGAAACTCGGTGGGATCATTTCCACATAGTTGTTTTTCTTTGTTTATATTTGTACACCTTTTTCTTTTATGACAATTTCTTCTTACTAGGAATTTTGTCTCTTTGTATACAACTGTCTGTTTATAGACAAACTTTCCAGATCAGTATAATCAGTTTCAAATTCAAAAGCTATTTTTACTTTCTCTATTTTAATTGCAATGACCAATGATTATATTGAATGGTCATATGCATTTGAACATGATTACCAGTTACAAATATAGGCGTGAAAACAAGATTAGAATTATGAAAGATTCCAGGATTTGGGATAAACGTTCGAAGCTGACCATAAATTCCCACATAGCAACTTCCTCAGATATTTCTCTACAAGACTACTTCCTCGGTGAAGTCGCCACAGTCTGTAGGGTTTATTTCCTCAACATAGTTTATTTCTCCAACATTGCAATAATCCCCTGATAAAATTCACTTCTCCTACCTGGTGACATTCAATGTTGTCCTCCCTAGAAGAGCTAATATTCATATTCGAAACCCAGTCAAACAGCACATCAGATAATTTCAATTCTTTTATATCCAGTCAGAATACAAATTTTATAAAGAACAATGAACGAACGACTCTCCTTGAATGCTTCTATCCCTAAGCAGAATTCGAAGATCCCCAACGAAATATCCTCAAACCGAAAGCGAAAGTCCCTAGTAAAGTCAAGTTGAATAACTATTATCTTCATCCCAACAATAATCAGGGATTTATTTTCCCCAGTCGGACATTATTATACAATGCTACCAATACGCACCAATAACATATTTCATCCATACATCATTTACAAAAAAAATCATAACATATGCGTACGACACGCATATACCATTCTCATTCATTTTGAGAGCATCATTACACAATGCATTATATCATAACACTACACATAACTAACTTTGTCTTTTCAGGTTGAGCTCGCAAAACGGAAAGATATTACTAGTAATTTTTAGACAGGTTATGGATTAATTCCTTAAACAAGACGGGGCGACTACCTACATGACCAAGTGATTTCCTTCAAAGGAGTTCTGAAATGCATTTCCCCTTCAATACTTCATTCTGAAAAGCATCTTCTTCATAAGTTTATTATGAAAAGCATTCTCCTTCAGCGCTTCATTCTGAAAAGCATGTCCCATTCAGAGATGGAACCCCAAAAAGCATTTCCCCACAGATCGAGTTCTGGCGAGCATTTCCTTTGGAGGAGTTTCGAAACGAATTTCCCCTTCAACACCTCATTCTGAAAAGCATTTCCCTTCAATAGTTTATTCTGAAAAGCATCTCCTTTAGCACTTCATTCTGAAAAGCATGTCCACTTCAGAGATGGAACCATGAAAAGCATTTCCCTTAGAGACCGAGTTCTAGCGAGCATTTCCTTCAGAGGCGTTCTAAAACACATTTCCCCTTTAGAACCTCGTTCTCAAAAGGATCTCACTTCAGAAGTTTATTCTGAAAAGCATTATCCTTCAGTGTTTCATTCTGAAAAGCATGTCCCCTTCAGAGGTGGAACCCTGAAAAGAATTTCCCTCAGAGACCAAGTTTTGGCGAGCATTTCCTTCAGAGGAGTTCCGAAATGCATTTCCCCTTTAGTAATTCATCTTGGAAAGCATCTCCTTCATAAGTTTATTCTGAAAAGCATCTCCTTCAGTGCTTAACTTTGGAAAGCATTTCCCCTTTAGATACAGAATCCTGAAAAGCATTCTTCTAACACTCCTATCAACGGTTGCTTTGGATGGCATCTGTAAGCCCATCTCCAACGAAACTCTATCACTTATCTGAATAGAATCTTTAATCCCATTCAAGCAAAACAATAAACCAACAAGTGTTACTTCGTGCACATGCGAGTGCAAATTTCTGGGCACTTGGGTGTTCAATCCTCTTCCACCTTCAAATTCCGAATGGAGGGTATGCCAATCTAACTCTTTAGGTTTAAGAAGATTGAACAGGGGAAGATGTTGTACCCCGAAATTTTCCCACTCATTTTAAAAGTAACTTCTAATGCTCCTAAGGTTATCAAGTGTTCAAGACTATTCAAGAATGACCTGGTGATCCTCCTCCTAAGCAGTGGCCTACAACTAGGGTTTTTGTTTTCTTAAGGAAAATTAGACTTCTAATGCCTCAAATGGACTTCATGGTTTCTCACATGTATCAAGGTATCCTCATGTCAAATTCCAAGCCTTGCATCACAAATTTGCTTAGTCAATTGCTCAGATGATTGAATATCAACTGTATTGGATAAAAAGTCAATTGTGGTCAACATACAGTCAAACTTCAAGATTTTTGATCAACATCAATATTTTGAAGTTACATTCACTATTTGATCAAGGGTAGATCATAACTCATAAATAAATATCAATATTCATCAAAGGTCAAATGTTGCTAAATTAGGGTTTTCTTTAAGAGAAGTCAACTGAACTTTGACCTAGCATAACTTTCACATGCTTCATCAAAAAATTCTCAACCAAAGCCCATTTTGAAGAAAATTCAATTATCTACAACTTTGTATATCTAAGATCAAAGCCCAAAAATGCTTCATTTGAGAGATATGAGCCAAGACATTATAGGTCATTTTAAAAGACAATAAAAAGACAATTTTTGTCAAAGCAATTAACATCAAGATAAAGTCTGCAAATGGATAAATGATCAACATAAGAGTTGTAGGGAACATCTTGAGCTTTCCAAAAAGTCCAAGATCACTTTCATATGAAGAAAATTGAGTGAGTTATTATTGGTTCAAATTGGGTAACTTTAAGAAAATGCATGAAGTCCAAATTGAGCAAATTTGAATTTTGGGGCTAATGGGCCTATCTTTTAAGGTCCAAACGTGTTCCTGACCTCATAATGGACCTCTAAACCCATTCATGCACCATGGTAATTTTTTATATAATTTATTTTTATTTTATTCATTTAAATTCAAAATTAAATTAAATAATTACTAAAGGGAGGTGAAATGCTTAAGAGGCCTTTTATTCAAACATGTTGGAGGCCCAAGATAGTACAAAAATCGTGTGAAAGTTATTCTTTTATCAAATCTTCTTCTTTTGTATTATTCAAGTTCTATTTTTTCAAAAAAAATCAAAGGTCCTCATTCAAAGTCCAAGCCCATCTTTTTAACCTAATTCATGGCCTATAAATATACATCATATTCATGCATTACAAACACGAAAACCTTGCAAGAAAAATACACCATAAAAAACCTCAAATTTTGTCAAAGTTAGGGCAAACTTGAAGTCAATGTTACAACCATTCTCAAAGTAAATCAACAAGTAAAAACAATCCTTGAGACATCACAGAGTAAGTTGGGGTCATCCTTGATAATCAAAGAGGCCTGAAACACCCCTACCATGCATCATCGGTTTCCATATTTTTACTAATTTTGATTTTTGTTATTTTTATCATGCTTTGAGCCATACTAATGCTTTCGTTGTGTTTCCGAGATGTAACTATACATGTTTAACCAATCGCATGGCCCCCATGATGACAGAATCATGGTTCACCATTCTTGAACCAATCCACATTGTTTTCTCTGTATCTCATCATGCAGGAAGAATTAGCCAAAACTGAGGACACCATTGAATTTGTAGCCCACAAATTAGAGGGGTAGGGTCCCTTTGGATCACTAACCATTGTTATTTTGCAGGGTTGAGAAATATACTCGCCGAAGAAGACGACCGGAGCTATGGCTCTGGCGCTTCTCTGGTCACTCTGGTCAAGTTTATATTATATATATATATATATATATATATATATATATATATATATATATATATATATATATATATATATATATATATATATATATATATATTTTTTTTTTTTTGATTAAGTTAACAGATGTATAACCACCCTAGTGGCAGAAGCGCGCATGTTAAGGCATTATTATACTAGGGCGTGGGTTCAATCCCTGCCTTTTGCAGAATTTCCTTGTTATTTTCCTATTTTTTGCAGATTGTATATATTATGAAGCGCATTTGTTTTCCTAACACAAACGCAGCACTAGCGCAATGGATGGAAGGCGTGCTTGTGACTTCCAGGATGTGGGTTCAACAGCCACCCCATGCATTATTTTTTGCTTCCTTTTTTACTAACCCTATTTTTCCTTCTTTTTTTCTATTATTTTCTTTTTAATTAACTAACCCTAATAATTTTCTAAACCCTAATCATTCTTAATTAACATAATAATTTTCTAATAAATAATTAAGTTAAGATTTAAGTTTTTTTGTAAGAATTAAATTTTTATTTTTTATTAATTAAATTAATTATACCTATTTTTAAAATATTAAAATCAATTAGAATTTTAGGTTTTTTTTTAAATTTTAAACTACTCTCTTCATAAAAAATCAGTGAAAACATTTTCTTTCTATTTTCCTATTTTTTCTATTTTTCTAAATCAATTTTATAGGTCGCGCATTCCTTATGTAATAGTTTAGATTTAGATTTTTTGTTTTTCTTTCCTATTATGTAATTGCTCCGAGTATATAATAGTTTTAGGGTTTTATTTTCTACATCTTTCTTATATAACTGCCGGGAAGCCGTGTAATAGCGTATGACCTTTATTTTTCCTCACTTTATATTTTTGCTGTATTTGTATGTTGTTAGTAATTAGGCGTGTATAGAAAGATAAAACAATCGATAGCATAATACTAAATTCAAGATAAAATAATTGAATTGAGTCATTATTCACACTGCACCTCTACGATAATCTCTCTTTGTTGCCTTTCGAAACATGGTCATGTCGCTCAAAAATAGGAATACTTTAGCAAAGTCCCTTCGAATAAAGATCATAGTCCCTCGATGACCCTTCGATGTTGCCTATGAAAAATGATCTAGTCCTTCCAATAAATTGCTAAAGTATCATTATATATTGCCTACAAAGACCATACGATGACCCTCGATTGTCCATTCACATCCAATAGATGGGGCTACCTACCAACTAATGGTACGGATAACACTATCTCTAAAGGAGAATAAAAATAACAAGAAAGACTTTGAGTGGGTAAAACTGTTAACCGTTTGCTCACAACTTTTCTAAAAAAACCTATTCACACATCACTTTCAAAAATATTTTCTAAAACACTTTGTACGCGTTCTTGAGGACTGATATAAGAACCATTACAAAGATAGTCGTACTTTGGATTTTCAAACACTTACACAAAAAAAAGATATTTTCAAAAGTGAGCTAGCGATTAAGAGCCTGTAGATAACTACAAATGAAAAGGGTGCTAACACATTCCCTTTTCATATCTTACCCCTCGAACTCAAAATCTTCAAGGTCTTTCCTATTCTTTTCACCCTTTCCTTATTGGATAAAAGAAAAGTCGATGGTGACTCTTTCTATCCACACATTTGGATAAAACCAAAAAATTCAGTTCTCCCATAGTATTACAATATCCTATAATCTCTTACTTGATGTATTACCATCTTTTCCCTACTTGATGTATTGTTATCTTTTGTGATGTTTTATCATCTTCTCTCTTGTACGATGTATTGTCATCTTTGTGATGTATTGTCATTTATGTCATATATTATCATCTTTGTGATGTATTGTCATCTTTTTGATGTATTTTCATCTCCGTGATGTATTATCATCTTTGTGATGTGTTGTCATTTCTTCCATATATCTTATTGTTTTGCCATCTTTGTATGATGTTTCATCATCCATGTCCTATCCTTGGTTGCTTCTCCTTTTTTATGCTCCCCATATGATCTTTAGTTCATTATTCTCTAAGTTTGAACTAAATAGACCTCAGGTTTTCTATCCATGCATGACAACATTAGTTAGATACTTTCCTCATATCCCAACTATAGGATCAACATTGCATGATAAATTTAGGACTATTTTTCTAGTCTCCCTTAGATTTTTGGATCTCATTAAGACTAAAACTTCTTTTCATTTCAAACTCTCAAAACACTTAATAACAATTGATGAGAATTAAACTCTTTACTAAGTATGGGAAATGATAAGCGGGTTTCTTCTCGATCTTATCGTTCTTTCTTTCTTAGTTGTTGGTGTGATTCAAATCTCAAATCCTTTTTCAAGGTAAAAAATACAAACCAATGCATATCTTTTTATCTTTGGACTTTTTCTTTTAAAACCTTTTTCAAAAAGGACATGCTTCGCTAGAATTATTCATAAAAAACATTGCAACCAATGGAAACTTTTGAGCTGAACTACGATGCTCTGATTCCTTAAAAGGAATACATAGGCATCTGGTCACGGGGCTCAACCGAGCAAAACTTTGTAATGATTTCCTTCTTTTCCCCGTGTTTTCTTTTGCATGCATTCCCTCTATGTATTTTTCCTTTAAACATTAAGCTTTAGACATAGATTAGACACACCCTTAGATTAGAACAAACTTAAGTGTATCCTGTGAAGTACCACATGCATGAGGGGTGCTAATCCCTTCCTCTTGCGTAACCGACTTCCTTACCCTTTTTCTCTTGGTCGTGAGACCACACTCTTTCATCCCCTCACATTTACTCAGTGTTTCCTTCCATCTCTTGGGATAAATAACATTGATGACGACTCTTATATTCTTTTTCATCTATGTGTTGCGCTCCGATGAAAATTCTAGATGCGACAGCTGGTGAATCTGCTGAGGAGAGGTTGATGTATTGTTGGTCCATCCTCGTGCATGTCAATCCTAGTTTTTGTTTGTCTTATTTTATTTGGGTGTTTGTTTGTTTATTGCTTTATTGCTTCATCTGTTTATATGCTTTCATACATTGCATCTTATTTTAATGGTTACCTATACTCTGAATATTGATGTTATGTTATTTCTTTGTAGGATTGAGATGATATTATTAAGGTAAAAGACTCAGTACCCAGGCCAGAGTGGCAAATCATTAGCAATCCTAGGAATAGAGTGGGGACATGATGGTTATTGGATGAGGTCCAACTAGTGCAGTTATGTGTACCATGCTCAGTTGAGGTACAAATGGGGTATTTTCATCATACACGTCTGTGTTGTGATGATTTTACTTTCAGGGGAACTCATGATTCTGAGTCATCCTTGCCTTACCCTGACCTAGACTTCACCAGTAAGGTGGAAGGCTTGATTATTATAGGTACAGATGGTGACTTTGTTCCCATTAGTGACTATGTATGCTCTCGGTTTTTCTAGACTTCTCACTTTGTGATGGTCGTTTATTTCTCCAGTTCAGCAGTTATCCAGTGTTCTCAAATCCTTGATCTCATACAGTTGCTTATCTACATGGTACTTGGTTCTTGTGTGTTCTGAAGCTATGTCGTACTTTTAATCCTGTGTCTTTTGGATGGTGCATCATTTGACAATTGGTATGGAAACCTTAATCCCATATCCTTACATACATAATATGTTAATACCATTTTAACACACATGTTCTTTCCATTTCCAAGGAACCATACTTGTGATCCTTGTGTTGTGCTTTTCCACCTCTTACTTGCTTGAAATCAAAATTAAAAGTATTCATATTCCTTAAAAGTGATTAAACATGGCACTGCATCCACGCATACACCCCAAGCTTCTTCATGCATTCATAACAGGTACTCAGAGACGAAGATTCTTATTCAGACCTGGTATTCTCTTCAGAATTATAGATTTGACTTCTTACCGCTTCATGTTTAGGGATCAGATATGGAAAAACTACATGGGGATTTGACTGAGATGGAGGTTCATATACGGTTGTTTGTGATAAATATGCATATTATGGACCATGGTCTGGAACTCTTGAAAGAAGAAAGTAGTCAGTTGAAGACTTAGATAAGTCTGGTTATGGATACAATGTTGACAAAGGAAATGGGTCATATGCTTTGTGCTGCAGCAGGAGATGTTACTCCTTCCCATCCTGTGGGACCTCCTTCAAGTCATGAAGTATTTCATGGATACTCTTCCACAACCTTGGATTTCTGGTTCTTATCGTTAGTATCCAGTATTTGTCCATTGTTTTATGCTCAAATTTTTTCTTGGTTGCTTGAATTGCAGTTGGTTAAGCTTCGTGCTATTAGGTTTTCCACCTACCTTATGATTTTGATGCTGCTTGATGTGTCTTCCATTTTGGGGATTTTGGTCATGATATCGAGGACCACAAGGGTTGAAGTATAAAGTCCAGTATATGTATGGCATCTTTTCCAAAGTCCAATTCCATTTGGCAATTCATTTCAGAGTCTTTCTCTCAATAAAGTTTCACTTCTATGTGGTAGAAGACGAGGTTTAAAGAGTCCTCAGATGCAGTATCTGATTACTTCTTCTGTGTAGTAGAAGATACTCTTGAGTACAAGTTGTGAATATCTCTTCTGTGAAGTAGAAGACACTTGGTAATTTAGTCGAGGAAATTTCTCTTGGTACAACTTCAATCCTTTCTTTTGAAGGAATATTCTAGAATATCATTCTGGGGCACCTGGCCATTTAGTTGAAGACGATTTGTCATCCAGAGACAAGGACCAATATTGGATCATAGAAGACGATTTGCCATTTAGGAGAATCTCTTGCTCGAGAAAGCACCAGGATTTTAAAAAGTCGTCAGAATCATTAAGTCCATACGAAGTCAAGTCTCCTCTACGGTGACAATCTTTTGTTTCTTTACTGCATTTTCATTTATATCTTGCATGTTTATTTAAACATTTCCTGCATGAAAAACTTGTTTATATTTCAATGTTAATCTTAATACAATGAATATGTTGGTCTTGAAGTAATCCATTTGTTTTCGCTTATCTATTTGTTATCACTCTTTAAACTGACTTGCTTCCACATTGGTGCCAACTTCACCAAGTCTTTTGCTTAGGAAAAGATTTGTAGGAGGATGATGATAATTGAAATGCAAAAATATATGGTTGGTATGCTTTTGAGTAAGACCTACTGAAAATGTACAAGCATTGTTTTAAATCCCCAAACACCGGAGATATAAGGGAGTGAAACCCTCATTAACCCCTTTTAGCCTTGAAGTAGGAGTTTCTTTTCTGTTCAGAAAAAACCCTCATTTTTAACCTGGGGTTGGGTAGTGTTCAGTTAATCTGATTGACCGTTCAAAACTCATCAAGAGTGAAAATCTAAGGATACAACAATGGTTATCCTTCAAAAGGTTTAGGAACGTCAAAACCGCAATGGTCGATCTTCGCCTATTAGTAGTGTGCATCAAAAGAAGATGATCCCATAATGGTTATCTCTCACACATCAAGAGGTCAACAAATGACGATACCATAATGGCTATCCCTCATCCACCAACGACTCAGGCAGTAACAATCTTTCCAATAAGTCAAAAAACAACTCAAGATCTCAGGACTTGTCCAAAAAAAGAAATAAAAAAATCCTACTAAGTCGATACTTGAAAATATGTCTCTTAGGAAAAAGTTAGGGCATCCCGCTGGACATTAAATTTCAAAATAATTTTTCCAGGCAAAAGTTAGGGAAATCGAAAAATAATAATGAAAATCCAACTAAGTCGAAACTTGAAAACAAGTCTCATAGGAAAAAGTTAGGGCATCTCGCTGGACTTCAAATTTCAAAATTGTCCAGGAAAAAGTTAGGGAAAGCGAAAGAGAAATGGAAAGCCTGAAAGGAGAGAAAGGATTACATCATAAAAATCCTCAACAAAGAACAAAGTCGTGTGATCAGACACCAAAAACAAAGGTGAGTGACTGTCGTGTTCGAAAACCTTATGAGTTCCTCAATAATCACAAAATCCTCTCGAGAGATGAGTGCTCGTATCAAGTTAAATGAATTTAAGACTGGAGAACATCATGAAGGGGGTGGGAACCAAATAATTTTGAGCCTTAAAACGTTTTTTCTAAAAATCGTGAACCAGGCCACGTCACAACCCTTAAAAGTCCTAACAGAAGCATGGGTTAATTCGAAAGCATACTGCAATGAGATAGCATTTAACCAACTCCCAAATTGTGTGCTAAATATCTGTGTTGGTATCATATGTTTGTCTTGTCATTTCTTAAAATGAAAAAAAATTTAAGTGTTGCACTCTAAAAGTGATTCATTCACAAGAAGTCACAATGTCAACTATATAAAACTTCAAGACTTACATAAGTATTGCATTAGAATTATCATTCTCATAATAAACATTATTCTGCATGCAAAACAACTTCTTGGCATCAAGGGAGTTTACACAATGAGCATCAATGAAGAGCTCAATCTTGTCAAAGAAGAGAGGCTTGAGTACTCTGTTGAATCAAAAGCTAGTCTTTTCAAAGAGTTGATGATATCCAGGTGTATGTTTCCCATAGAATCTGTTAAACGCAAGCAGTTTGATGCTTTACAGTCTGAACACCCTAAAGGGCATGTTTTCCAGAAACTCCACTGAGTATGAACAGTGTGATGCTTTATAATCTGAGTACTCTTAAAGCGGGTAAAGTTTGCAGATTCCGCCAATCTGGGGCTGTCACATCGATAAATCTCTTCAAAGTTTCACCAATCTAGGACAGTTACGTCAAGATTATAAGAATTTGTCAAAGTTCTGACTAATCAAGGTCATTCTCCCAAGTGTCTTTAAAGCCACTTCCCACTTTGATTATCCAAAAGCAGTGCTTCAAAGTTTGTAACACTAGGGCCGATTATCTTGATGGTACAGATTTCAAGAAGTCCTCTCGAGACAAGTTCTTCAATAGCCCTACAGACTAGGGCAAGGTATTATGCAAGGGAATTCTTCCATTTCAGAGTTGAGTAGTTTAAGTCCAGTCGCAGGCTATAATAACTTATGAATGTGAAGAGTATGTTGATAAGTCAGGATTGTTACCCTCGACACAGATCTCAGGAAGTCTTCTCGAGGTGAAATCTTTTCAAGGATCAATCAATCTGAAGCAGTTATGTTGAGATTCAACAAATCTCTCAATGAACCAGTTGTGTAAGAGAACTATTCAGATCTTGAATACACTAGTGGAATACTATCTCAAGTCAGTACAGTACCATGTTTCTACAAGGACCTTCTCAAATGAAATTTTTTCATACAATAATTTGGGCGTGTTTGATGTGATTTGTTTGTAAGGAGCTGTCAGTCACTCGTTTATGTGTAATTTGCCAATACCAGAATACCATCTTTCAAGATGACTACGATATCTCTAGCTTGGGTCGTATCCCCAACAAAACTGAAGTTCCTACTTCTTCCTAGTGAGTCTCCCCGAGCAAAGGGATTATGGCTAAAGGGTTTGGCTGATTTGGAAATTATTGGATGATTCCCTAACATTACTTGAAGTTTTCTTCTCCCCAACATCACCAAGTGGATAATCCTTGTCTTATAGTTGGTGATTGATGTGATTTCTTGGTAAAGAATCTGATTTCCCATCAGATGTTTGTGTTATTCTCATGGGAGAATGTCCATTCTCTAAGGCACAATTCCTTATTCCCCAACCAAGAGTTCTGATTGAGATTTTTTGTTTACCCATGCAGAGTTACCTTTGAGGATTTCTCTTATTCCTTGACGAAATTCGCTTCACCAAGATCTCTTATCCAATAACTTTCTCATTTCCCCAGCAAAAGCTTATCTTGTGACTCCTTATGTTGAGAATATTTTCTCATCCAAGTCTATTTGAGAATTATTCATTCTTCCCAAGTTGAGTCATGTTGAAGACTATCTCACCCCTCAGAAGAGGCTGTTTATGAAGATCTCTTGATCAAAGTTTCCCATTTCCCCAGTTGAGTTTCCTTTCCAAGATCTCTTTCTTAGGATCTCAACAAAAAGGAGCTTTATCTGAAGGCTTCTTGCCATAAATCACATTCCCCAACAGAGATAGACTCTTGAGATCTCATTCAATTTCCCCATCAAAGTTGCCACTCTAAGACCTTTTGTTCAGGGACTTTATTTCCCCATCTAAGTTGCCTTATGGAGATCTCTTACTCAAGAATTCTCATTTCCCCCAGCTAAGTTGTTTCATTGAAAATTCTTATTCAAGGACTCTCCATTTTCCCCAGTAGAGTTTGATCTTGGAGGATGATAAGTTTCATATCCCCAGAGGATGGCGTTATCGTCACTTCTTACCCGATTTTTCTCGTATCCCCGACATTCACAGTCTTTTCGAAGATCGTTCATAAATCCCCAATTGAGTTTTTTACGCCAAGATTACCTCATGTCTAGCAAAAGTTATGTGCACAAGTTTTCTTATCTTCAGCTTGGATCCTCGTGTCCTTTGCAGTACAAATTTTTATATCATCCCCGTGGAGAGGTTGATTATCTCCAATAGTACAAATTCCTGTCACCCTCGAGCGAGAGGTTGACAAATTATCCGCTAAGCAATTAGAGGTGAATTTTGATTCCCTGCAGACCCCATATTATTAGTGTCCTCCTCCAGCAACGTCCAATCTTCATTGGTGCCCCTTATCATAAGTTACAGTTTTGATCTGATCTTCTTCTACAGAGTTTGTAGTTTATTATTGGAAAACCCTTTAGAGTTTGTAACATGTATTTACCGGTTACTCGTTTTGTTACTTCCCACAGAGTTTCAACTTTTCAAGGGCTTCTTTCCAGTGGTTCCTTGCATCTTCTTTTCTCCAGCAGAATCATGCATCATCACATTGCATCCTCAATTTGTATTGCTTCAATTTTATTTTGGAACATTACTCCATGAAAAAATGATTTAAACATGCATTGAAACATAAGCCATTATTGTTTTTGTTTTTCCCTAGTGAATTTGCTAAAGAACTTTGGATCATATCCCTAGCGTTATCACTTCATCCTCAGGATCCCGGTTTTCAACCATACAAGTATTCTTTTGATGTTACCATTTGGATGGTTTAGTGTCTACCAAATATTTTTGGTAATGGTCCAATTTCTCCCTGACGCGGTTTTCTCGGGTTTTTGCTACCCTTGTTGGTTCATTTCAATGTCTATTTATATATCTTCTGCATGCCAGTCTTTCCCTAATATTCACTTTAGCCTAGTTTTATCTAGTTGCTCTTAGGTCTAGTTTTATATCATTACCAGTGCGTGTAATCCAGTTTTGTCCTAGTATCATCTTTGGATTAATTTCATCTAATCTTCTTGAGTCGAGTTCGCTACTCGTTCTTAGTATCATCTTTGGACCAGAGTTGTTTAGTCTTCTGGAGCCTAGTTTTTACTCGTTATTTGTATCTTTTATTCCTTGGGTTCCTTCATCATCATCTACTGTCTACCCTTATTTGAGACCAACAAGTGTCTTGTGAAATACATGCACTTTCCTTCACCTTGTTGTAGGACCTAATTTCTATTGTTGTCCTATTGAGTAATTTTTTAGAGCCTAGTTTTATCTAGTCCCTCTTAGGTATAGTTTTGTCTCGTTACCTTGTTTGCACACTAGTATCTACCTGGTGCATTCTTTACAGTACTCTTAGAGGCTGAGTTTTATCTCGATAACCTCTACTCAATCCCTCCAATGCTTAGCTAGCGTGCTAATGGTATAGGTTTAGTTTTATCTATCCTCTGTTGATCGAGACTAGTTTATTTCTGGTATACTCATTCGGATCTGATATTTGTTCGTATATTTCATGTCTAGTTTTGTCTAGTCTTCTAGGGTTGAGGTTTATCTCATTATTTCAATTGGTGTTCCAGTTTTGTCTTGGTACACTCCTCTAAGGTCTAGTTTTATCTAGTCTTCTTGGGTTGAGTTTTATCTCATTATTTTAATTGGTGTTCCAGTTTTGCCCTGACCTATTTTTTGAAAAGTCTAGTTTTATCTAGTCTTCTTGGGTTGATTTTTATCTCATTTTTGCAGTATGTGTTCCAGTTTTATTCTGGCACGTTTTTCTAAAATATAGTATTATCTAGTTTTTCTTGGGTTGAGTTTTATCTTATTGTTACAATCCACCATCCAGTTTTGTCTTGGCGTATCCTTATAGAGTCTAGCATCCACTAGTTCTCTTGGTGTAGGTCTAATATTTACTTGACTTACTTTTTGAGTCCAGTCTCTTTTGGCTCATCTTTTAAATCCAATTTTTTACTTAGTATATCTCTTACATCCAGTTTTATCTGAAACTCTTTGGAAAGATTTAGTATTAACTAGTCTTCCCTTTGTTCACTTTGTTTGCTTGGTGTCATCCTTGCAAAATACAGTTACCAGTGTTTCTGCGCTTCTGTTTTTATCATAGCGTAAATTTTTAGATTCTTTTAGTATTCAATCCTCCTCCACCTTGAACGTTCGAAATATGTCCCTCTTTCTCGCTTATCAAGTTTAAGATAATTAAATAGGGACAACTGTTACACCCCAAATATTTCCCTCTTCATTTTACTCTATTTGGATTATATTTCATTATCATGTGCATGCATATCATTGTTTCTATGGTTATGGGATCAAGGTGTTTCTTTCAAGCCTTGTCGGGTTATAGAAGATGTTTATTTCATTGATTGACATGATTTAAACAATCTCCAGGCTATTTATCAATGAGTAGTCTGATTACCTTCATGCTAAGTTCCCATGTTCTCTAGCATGCCTTGAACGATAGAGAAAATTGAGTGTTTCGATGCATTCAATACAATGTCAACCAAAAACATCATTTTTGCTGGTTTAAGCTCAGAAACTCGCATCTTGTAATCCGGATACTGTTTCAAGTTGATTCCTCAGTGTGATACGGTGGGAGAACTGACTTGAGTTTTTGCGTTTGTATTTGCACTTATTCGGTTTAGCAAGAGTCGCCACCGACTTTTTATTTTATCCTAAAGGAAAGGTTAAAAAGCACAGGAAAAACCTTTTGAGATGTTTCGTGGGTTCGAGGGGTAGATTATGAAAAGGGAAGGTATTAGCACCCTTTTCATCCATGGTTATCCATGGGCTCTTAGTTACTTGGTTTTAGATCACTTGCCTTGATTTTTGATTGCTTGAAATGGTGTGTGTATTTGTGTTTTGAAAATGTTTTGAAATAGACGCCTTTGTTTCGGCAACCGTTGTAATGACTCGTGTTTGAGTATATACAAAGGTGTGTATCTTTTCGAAAAGATGTTTCAAATGTTTTTGAAAGTTTGTTTTGAAAGTGTTTGTGGAGTGGTTTGAAAAGTAGGCAAGTGTTTTTGCAAGTTGATCAAGTAACTAAGAGTTTTGTCTACCCCTAAGTTTACTCAAAGGTTTTTCTCATGTTTTAACCCTTTTTAACAATTTTGTTCCACCATTGTATTTGGTGGACAATCTTGCGTTTAGGATGTTTAACGGGACAGGCGCGGGTCATCGTATGGACCATGAATGCAATGATGCCAAGTGTCTTTGGCAATTTTGTTTGAATGGACTATGATCATTTTTGATTAGGCAACTTTCGAAAGCGTCATCGAGGGACTTATGATCATTTGAATTGTTTTGCCAAAGATACTCAACGTGCAAGCATGGCCCATTTTGGAAGGCAACATGTGGGATTACCCTAGGGGTGCAAGTGTGATTGTGTATTGATTTCATGTATTTGTCTTGTATTAGGTTATCTAGCGTTGGGTTTTATTTACATACAACCCTAGGTCTAACCATGGTATAATTCAAAAGCGATAAATTGCGGGAATTTAAAGTCCTAAACTATTACAAATAGTATCCAGGAGTGGGGGTACAAGTATACAAATGAGGGATGATACTTATAGGAAAATAGTATCCAAATAATTACAACCAAATCGAATTGCACAAATGTAAAATATAATGTATAGCAATTCATAAGAATAGCAAATGTATATGTGTCAATGTAAAGTAAACGTATTTGTGTATTGTAAATGTGTAAGTGTATGATTATTTATAAGGTGAGGGATGTTAATTTATTGAAAGATTAAGTATCGGTTATTTAATTTTGTATTCTCGTATTTTGTTAATATGTACAAATAAGAAAATTTTCATAAAAGAAAAGAAAAGGTTTCAAGTTCCATTTTTTATGTATTAATGCTCCTATGTATTTTAGTTAGCATTTTATGTACAAAAAGATTTATTAAAAGAGCTTTTTAGATAAAGTCTAATAACCTAATTATATATATTAATATTTATGTATTTTAATGAATATCTTTATGTATAAAAGGAAAAGAAAAATGTTTCAAACTTAAGAAAAAAAGTTAATGTTTGTATATTTTTCTAAAATGTAACAATTAATAATATTTTAAAAAAGTGTTATTTTATTTATCAAAACAAAAAAAGTATTATATTAGTTTAAATAAAAAAAATGATAAATAAAAGTATGTTAGTTTAAAACAAAACAAACAAAACAAAAAAAAAGGAAAATGGGCTCAAGGGTGGACGTTTGGCCCATTTTGAATGATCAAAATAATAGGAAAAGGGGGGGGGGGGTGCGCGCGTTTAATGGGCTTAGGCTTACTGTTAAAGGGAAAGGCCCATTGCAATGCTTCACAACGTTTTTTTTTTGTTTAGGGTTACAATTGGGTTATTCATTTGGAATGGATTAGGGTTTGTTTGAACACAGGCGCCATTCACTTCTTTCTCCATCTTCGTCTTTCTCACGCCTTCGCCTCTGAACGCCTCTCCGTCTATGGCCGGCCATCGTCATCGTCCGCTCTTTCCTCTTCCATGGTTACCCAGGCGATGGTTCGTTCAAGGTGGTAATTCCTGTCTTAGCGTTTTTTAGGGTTTTCACTTTTATATCTTGCATGTTCTATTTTCCATTGTGTTCTGATCTTAAGTGTCATTGTTGTTTCTGTTTGAGGTATGAAAGGGAAGGAGAGAAAAAATACTACCTTGACCCCTTGGAGACGGAGGAGAAAGTGGATTGGGAGGCGCTGTGGACGGCCAAACGGAGAGATACGCGTGATGAGCTAGCTTGCTTGTTTTGTTGGAGAACCCGGTACTTTTGTATTGCTTTTTTTTTGTTGTTGGTTTGATGATGACAGGCTTGAAAACCCTTACTTTATCACCTCTTTTCTTCTTCTTGTCTCTTTGGGTGTTTGCCTCTGTACGTTGCTATTCCTTTTGCCTCAGTTGCCTAGTATGTTTGCAGACTTGTATGCTTTGATGCCTTGTATGCTTCTGTATGTTGCCTTCGTTGATTCTGAGATGATGATTTTTGCTTTTGTTGGTTACCCAATGATGAACTCTTTGAGTTCTGAGGGCTTTGAGTTGCCTTGATGCTTCTAAGTGATGAGAAGTATGGATGTTGTTGTTGGCCCTGAATATGCTTGTTGGTATTTGAATATTGAATGCTATTCCTCTCCTTCTGTTTCTGTATGCTTCTTTATGCTAGCTTGATGGTGTTGGGTAACCCAATGACGAAATTATTCTGAGGGTTTTCGTTGCCTTGAACGCTTGGGCTTTAGTTTGTGGCTATGGCTCTTGGTTGAGGGCTTTTGAGTTGCAGGTTATGGTTGTTTGAATGGTAAGGCTTGGGTGCTTTACTGGTTTTGGCAGGTGTTTGAATGTTTCAGGCCATTTGAGGTTTTGAGGCAGCTTCACAGTTTACAGTTTTTTGGTTTATGCTGTTTGGATTTTGGTGTTTTAGTTGAGGTTACAGGTTTGGAGGCCTTAGGCGTGTATGTTTGAATGCTTAAGGTTTGATGGACTTTTTTTGTATCTCCTCGGGGTCTTTGCCCTCTTGTCTTTTAAGGGCAGGAGGCACTATATTTTCTTGGTCAAATTTGTGGACAGGTTTGCAAGGCTTGAGGCTTTCACTCTTTGTGATCACTTCTGCTGCATATGTTCTGCCTCCTTTTGAATAGCTCTGATACATGCTCTTTTTAGCCTTTAGCCTGCTGTACTGTAATCTGCTTTCCTCTCTCTTTCTCTCTCCGGATTAAAGAAAGCATTTTTATTGCTTTAATTTCGTCTTTTCTGAAAAAACAAATGGCCTAGAAAGATGATGCATTCTGAATATTGCTTGCACTTGTCCCTTTTCCACTGCATATTTCCATGTTTCTTGCATACTTTATGTACTTTCTCTTGACAGCTTTTGGAGTTGTTGATACTTTGATATCCTTGGACAGCTTTTGGCTTAGTTTGAGAATGTAATTCAGTTTGCCTTTACTTGTACATGCTGTTTGGAAACTTGGTTGACAATTCTTTTGATTTATGCAGTATGCTTAAAATTTTGAATTTGTGCAAAATCATAACTTTGTGTATTTCATGTTTCATTGCAAGCATTTCATCCCTCTTTGTGAACCGGGAGAAATCTCGTGATTTGCAGAGAGGGCAAAACTGATTCCGACCATTTGTTTTTAATGATGAATCTTTTTAACTGTCTATCTTTAATTATTTTATCTGCTTTGACTTTTCTTTTGTTTCTTGTTTTGCAGATGAAAAATAAATGAGCAACAAGGGAGCATTGGATAGAAGATGAAGACTTAGAAATTTTAGAACATAGTTTTATTTCAATTTAAATTACTGTAACATTATTATTATAAATACTTTGTAAACAATAACAATTATACAAATAATTTAAAGATAAATAAAAAAGTCCTTTTATTGACATTCATTTTTAATTCTTCTTCAGATATTTATCTAATTGTTTATAATTCTTAAATTATATTAAAATGGAAATAAATTCCAATTATTCTAACTTAAAATAAATAATCAATTGATAAACACTGTGGTCTTATCATCAACCAATAACAAACCCGGCGCTCCAATTATCCAAAGCAATGCACAGTTAATCAAACCAGACGACAGTTAATCAAACAAAACGTCCACATGCCTCCTTTCACTGATTAAATCCAAACAACTGCAAATTAACAACCAGCAGCCTCAGTTCTTATTTCAGAGTAATTTGAAAAGCATTGATAGAACTAACTCTTCTTGAGAAATATGCCCACTAAACCCTGCTTTTTGACTTAGCACTGGAGAAACGCCTTCCTGATCAAACTTTGAGCCAATTCAACCAATCCTAAGCAATCTGTTTGAACTGTCTTAAAATCAATAAAAACCCTAAATTTTGTCTGACTGATGAGAAAAGTATGTTTGACCGATTCTTGAGCCAGTCTGAAAAATCAGGAAAAGCCCGAAACTACGATTTCTTGTGGAGAAAGAGGAGGGAAAATTTTGGGGTACAACACTCAGGAATTGGAACCATCTCGGTATTCCACTTATTTCATATGTTCAAGCCAGAATCCAATTATGTATATAAAGTCTCCAAATAATTTGATTTCTCTAAATCGGTACTTGAATTTAATGGCCGATTATCTGTTTCCCGAGCGTTTGGAAAGTCGTAACTTTCACCCGATTCAATATTTTCAGTTGATTCTTTTAGCATTGAGATCATCATGATTTTATTATTATTTATGGTGTTCGTATCTAAGGTTAATTTTGTGAGGAAAACCTCCAGAAATTTTAATTCTTTGAAGACAGTGTACTGAATTTGATTATTGTTTCATCGTATGCGAGCGCTTGAAAATTCATAAATTCTGATTGGAGTACTGTTTTAGAGCGATTATTGAGGTGTTGGAACCGTCTTGTTATCTCCATAAAATTTTGTGTTCGGCTCGAAAGCCAATTCTTTGAGGAAGATTTCCAAACATGCAGATAATTTAAAGAGAAATAGCGGGGAAACAGTGAAAATATTGTGTTGAACCGTAATTTTGCGGGCATTCAAAAATTCATAACTTCTTACTAGAATATTTTATTCGAGTGGTTCTTGTGGCCAAAATTCCTTCTTTATGCCATCTTCATTTCGTATATTCGGGTCGAGGATCAATTCATTAATAAAAGCCCTCAGAATCATGGATTACTAGAGAAATAATTGTGTTGATACGGATTTCGGTTACATCATTTTTTCGATATTGTAAAATTCGTATATCCTTTGATTCTTATCGTATTGCAATAGTTCTTTTGGAATAATTTTACAAATTTTTTTAGCTTTGATATTGCTTCAGACCCCGATTTCAGATTTAGATCATAGGATTTTTGTTCACAACATTCTTTCCGAACTGAACGGTAAAAATTTTGGAAAAACGAAATAAGTTTGTTTGTGACAGTGTCAGTGCACCTTAAAAAATTCATAAATTTCTAGTTGTTTATCCGATTGAGCTCGTTCTTTCAGCATCACGTTATAAATTTTGTAATCTTCGACTTTCGTGTTGAGCTCGAGCCGAGATTTTGCACCTATGATGACGTGACATTGTGTGGTCGCGTTATGCTTACATTGTAAAAATGAGGCCCAATCCAATTACACATCCAAGGCTCATTATACCACACTATATATTTTCAAATCTTATTTTCTCTCTGATAATTACACACTCACCAAAAACACTTATCACTTTTCTCTCAATCTTCTCTCAAATCAAATACACTTTTTCTTTCACTTTTCTCAGGAACAACAACTACATCACATCTTCATCAAGCTTCAAGTGCAAAGTCACAAAAAACTTCAATGCTCTCTCTCTCTCTCTCTCTCTCTCTCTCTCTCTCTCTCTCTCCACCACGCCTCACACTCTCACCTCATCTTCATTATTTGGTAAGTTCTCTTGCTTAATTGCTTTTTACATAATCATTTTTTATGAATAAGTGCTTTTGTATGAGTTCTTGAATTGAATTTTAATTTGAGAAATTGATTTAGAAAGTGAACTCAATTGTTAATTGTGAATTGAATTTAGATAATATTGTTGAAATCCAGAATTAGATAGTTGAAATAAGCACTTATTTGATTAATTGATTTTCATAAAAAGTGCTTATTCAAGTTTTAAAGTGTTGATATTGTTGGGGATTAATTTTTGATTTTTGATATCCCATATATTTGACATAATCTCTATTCTTTAATTGTTGAAATCATGTGTCAAATTTTATGAAGGTTATGTGTTTGTAAAAATTCCAAAAAGAGAGAAATATTAAATAATGTTGTGCTAGGCTTGCATCTTTCATGTGTTGATTGAATATTCTTGACTTGTCAATTATGAAAAGAGTTGGAGTTGGTTGAATTCACGAGGTTATGTTGAATTTTGGAAATTCATGTTGTTTTAGAAGTGTTGTTCACATAATCTCATGAATTGAATTTTCACTATAAATTGAATTGAAGAATAAGCCAAAAAATGTTTTAGTTTAATTGTTTGAAAATGCTTATTTCTTTAATTCAATTAATGGAGTTTTTGTTGAGGTTTTGATGTTGCTATATTCTTCAAACTCAACCAATACCAATGCCAATACTTTTGATAATTAAAGATAAGTTTATGTGATAATGTCAAGTCTTGCTATGCATCAAAAGTGTGAGATTAACATATGAGCTTTTGGTTTTTTCCAAATTTAGAAGTGGTACTTTTATGTCAATTTCGTGTATATATTTTCCTTTATCAATTTTAACTTAATTGTTTGTGTTAATATCTACCTTTATAATATTAAAACCATGATTTTCAAGTCACTTTTGGTGGATATTAACATTAATAAGGTGCAACCCAGTTTTGCTAATTTGTACATGAAGTACCATTTCCTTTTTGAATCTTGATCAATGCTTTTAGGTGTCACATTTATACGGAGTTTAGGCCAAGTTTTCCTATTTTTGAACCAAAATTCCATCCGGTTTAGGAGATACGATATTGTTGTCCCGTGCATAAAAACACATCAAATGTACCAGTTTCGCTTAGAATTAATTCATGATACCTACTTTTTGAGTTCATTGGCATGTTTAGATGAAACTGGGCAATTTTCTTTCTATTCTGTGTCGGTGCTTTTCGCGCTTAATTTTTGAAAACAACGAGTTTTAGTCATAAATCATTTGAATTTTGAGTTTTTGATTTAATTTTATGCATGTCCATGCGTTATTATTTGTTTTTGAATAATTATGATCAAGTTTGCTCGTTTCCATTGCATTTTTCAGTTTGATTCTTGTTTTAACTGTGTGGCTACCCGATTTTCTTTCTTGCACTTCTAATGTGATTTTGTTTATCATTTTCTCATGATATAACTTTGTTTTGAATTTTGATAGTGTTGTTTGCTTCCGATAGCATTTCCTTTTCATTTCTAACACTTTTATTCACTTGCGAAAGGTGCTTTGAGATAGTTTTTGATCATGTAATTATCGCTTGGTTGTGTTATCAAAAAACATGTTTATGCTTCTAATTTATGGTGCACACTTGCGTCCGATAAGCATGATGCATTCTAATTTTTTGAGATTGTATTTCATATTGCTTGCATAAATTGTGTTTTGTGTAGGTACTCTATTATTATACGGATGTGTTCGATATACATTCTGTGTTACATTGTATTTCATATCATTTGTCTGGATTGTTATCTAGTGCAAGTGTATTGGTTGGTACTTGGATGAGTATGACACACATTCCAAATTATGGTTTATTATCGTGTTGATACTTTAAGACATATTGCACACGCAAGATTGCTTATTATTTGGCTATTGATGTTAGCCGCTCGCAAAGTATTTCGGGTTTCTTTTGCTACTGCTTAGCGCATATAGATTGATATCCATTTGGTATTCTCCTGTGAATTTCATCTCACATTCCTTACCGCTTTTCTACATATCATGAGAAGTAGGAAATAAATAGTGTGCACTCGAAGTCGGTGTTTAAATTCCCGTAGCAGGCATTCTGCACTTATTTTCTATTTGTGTTTGTGCTTGTGTTTGCTTTTTTTTAATCGATGTGTCACTCAGTTAGAATTTAGAGTAATGACTTTGATCCTTTGTATGCTCTCTTAGGACTTTATCTCTTTCCTTTATTTTGTTGATCAATGTATCACTCAATTAGAATTCAGAGTAACGACTTTGATCCTTTGCATGCTCCCTTTGGACTTTATCGTTTTCCATTATTTTGTTGATCGATGTGTCACTCTATTAGAATTGAGAGTAACGACTTTGATCCTTTGCATGCTCCCTTAGGATTTTATCATTTTCCTTTCTTGTTGATTGATGGTGTCACTCAATTAGAATTGATATAACGACTTCGATCCCTTTGTATGTTCCTGTAGGATTCACTTGTTTCTTTCCCGATGCAAGTTTTATCTTGTCACTTGTTTGAGTTTCATCTCTTTTCATCATGTGAGCTTGTCTTGCTTAGATGATGTTGGTTTACATGTAATTCCTTAATGATAGTTGTTGCAACTGGTTTTAAAATCAGAGTCGCCACTACTAGTTTTTATCCTAAGGAAGGGCATCTAATAGGAAATCCTAATTCGCAAAATAGAGATTCTAAGTTTCAGACTTCTTTAGACGAAAGGAAGGTGTTAGGCACCTTTCATCTACCTTATTCTTAAGGATACTAGGTTTAGGTTTAGGTTTAACAGTTATGTACGAAGGGGTTTTAAATTTTAATAAGGAAACTCGCCACGATTTTAGTTGTATGCCTACGTATCCTCTTATGAGGAATCAGAGTCCCAATTTGTTGTTCGTATGGGTTTGTGTTTTTTATGGATTCCAAAATTATTTTGAATTGCCTCGCGTTTAGACCGGGTGTAGAGATAGCGGAATTTTGGACTGAACACGCGATTAGTGAAAATATATTTGGAACCCTTTTGCAAAAAAATTGTTTGTTAGATTAGTTTAATGTGAAAAGAAGAGTTTAATATTTGTTAAGTATTTTTCAATTATATTAATTAAAAAACTGTAATTAATGCATGATAAAAAAATTTTTTAATGCAATATAGTAAAATATATACATGAATTTTTAAAGAAAATAATATTTAAATGATAATAGTAAATAATATATGAAAATAAAAATAAAATAAATAATAGTAATAATTTACAAAGAAATAAAGAAAAGAAAAAAAATAAAAAAATAATAGAAAAAATTAAATAATTACGGGGGGTGTATTTTGAGTTAGGAAGTAAAAAGGTGGGGGTGTAAATAGTGAGGGTCTGAATTCAGATATTGAATTCAGTCCCAGTTGGCCTGGGGGATACGTTTTCTAACTAACAAAAAGGGGATTTCTTGAGATGGGCCAAAGTTCAGATATTAAACTGGGCCTATTGGTAGGAGGGGGGGTGCTACGTTGGCCTGCTTAGTAAAAAAACAGAAAAGGGTGGTGTAGAAACATCTCGGCTAGGCCTAAAACGCATTGTGAGAGGGTTTGATTTGACCTGGTGTGTGAAGGTGCATGGGGATACAGTGAGACTTGGCCTTACGGCCGTCTGATGATGATCAGATGGATGGGATTTGAGGGATCATGACGTTACACTAGGCGCGCGTATACTGGATTAATACAGGAATAATAAGTTTGTTTCATTACATTTTTCATTTCTATTCATCAGTCCATCGTTCTCACTCTTAATCCTTTCCCTTCATCTTCTTCTTTCTAAACCAAACTCTAAACCGGACCTCCTTGCGGCGGCGCGATACCCTACCCCCAAATACAAAACAAATTGCAAATCCGTACACAACAAAAGCTAAGGGTTCAAGCTTGTTACTTCTTTGTTATTTTGTGTATTGCGTCCGAGTTCTTGAGCGATTTGTAGATTCGACTTCTAATCCTTTCTCTCTTTTTGATTTGCAGGTTCCGGCGAGGGCGGTAATCACGAGATATGTTCAACGAAGGCCAACGGCTTGGCGGCGACGCGATTAGGGTTTCTGATGTTGAAACCTTAATTGTTTTCCTCTTCTCTTCAACAAATTAGGTTTGTTATCTTTAACTTCTTCGTCTCCTTCTGCTTTCTTCGTTCAACCAAAATTCTTCCTCCTTTTTATATTTTTTTGTTTTCTATTTATAGATCTAGGGTTTTGCAAATTAGGTAATTGTTGTTACAATTCCTTTAAAGCTTAGACTAATGATATTAGAGCAAATTAGGGACTCAGATTTTCTGTAATTGATTCAATTATGTAATATTTGATTCAGACTGATTTGATTGTAATTTTTGATTGAGTGTAATAAACATTGATTCTGTGTATTGAGATTTTTTTTGTAATAAGAGATTCTTGGGTTTGATTTGTTAACAAAATTGATTCTGTGTTTTTTGTAATAAGATTTGATTTTGTTCGTTTTTAATCTGCACAGTAACCGTTGTTTAATGAAACACGCCCGTTTTCTGCTCTGATTGATACAGTAGCAGTTTGTAACTTGGGCTTACATTATTTCTTTTCTTCCTAGCACGTCACTAATTTGCTTTTTGGGCTTGCGTTATTATTTTCCTGCAATGCGTCCTTTTGGGCCTTAATCTTCTACAAGAATTTGATCCAACAGATTTTTCCCAATAAAAAACTCTTAATAAATAAATTATAAAAAATATCTAATAAAATAGTTTTAAAATATTTTAATAATAAATAATAAAATCAATATAATAAATCTCTTGATAATTTGTAAAAAAACGATTTCTTACTAAAATAATTATAATAATAGAAAAAGTTTAATAATAATGTTTTTAAAATAAAACACTAATAAAAAAATGACAAATGGACTAGCTTTAAAAACCTTAATGGGTCTGCAATGTGTAATCATACCCCTCCCTTTTTTATTTAATCACCAAACGAAATGGGCCATCTCAAATGGGCTTGCAATTTGAAATCGTAACCCCCTTTTATTACTTAACTACATCAAATCAACATCAATTCCAAACAATTACATACACAAAATCAAGTATCATTTTTCTCATCTAAAGTCATCCAAAACACATCGAATAAATTATTAAAATTCATGTAAATCAATGATAAATCATAAGCATACATGATCACAAAAAAATTACACAAATATAAAACATTTTGTCCCATACCGCGCTAAGCGAGACCCACAGTGCTAAGCGGCCTCTATGAAATGCAGAAAAATTCTGCTACGAACAACTTCTACCTCCTACAAATTTTATCCATCCAAATCCCATTCAAACACATATATTTCACCAATTAAATATATTATAACCTATATCTAACATATAACATCAAATGCAAACTTCAAAACATGATTTTCAACATCAATTTCATGATTTCATATTCAAACCCTAACATGTCATAATATAGAATTCGAAGAACAAATCCCTGATTTTATGTTACTACCCATCACATACCATTACATACACCCATAAATAAAATCACCCTTACCTTAGATGTAGATACTCTAGGGTTCTTCCTCTTCTCTTCTCTTTTTCTCATCTTCTCTTGTTTTCTTCACTTTCTCTTTCTAATTCTATATTTTCCTTCTTTTGTTCAACTCTTACTAACTATAAATGGGCTTAACTTCACTCACCCACTCAATTGCAACATAAGGCCCAAATGTGTATTTTTCTATTCTCAGACTCAATAACCAAATAACATATAATACACATATATTCCAATTAAATCAATTATTTACATAATTACACAAAGTCAAAAAAATTAAATAGTTATCAACCAAATAATAATTAATCATGGTGAATAATTAATAAAATAATTAATAAATAAAAATCGGGGTGTTATAACTCTCCGCCACTTAAAATATTTCCGTGCTAAAGAATCACCTCAAACAAACAACTCAGGATAAGACTCCCTCATCTAACTCTCGAGTTCCCAAGTCAAATTTCCACCCATCAGTCCTTCCTAATCTACCTTCACCAAGGAAATATATTTACCACGAAGTTATTTCAACTCTCGATCCTCTATCCGCATAGGTGATGTCTCCACAGTCAAGTTATCTCTCACTTTCACATCATCTAATTGGACTACATGAGATTGATCTGTAATGTATCTCCTCAATTGAGACACATGAAACATATCATGGAGATTAGCAAGCGACAATGGCAAAGCAATATGATAAGCCACTTTACCTACTTTCTCTAAAATATGATAAGGACCAATAAAACGCGACATCAACTTACACGACTTCAATGCTCGATCAACATCTGTTACCAGAGTAACTCATAGAAAAATATGATCTCCCTTCTCAAACTCAAGTGCTTTCCTCCTCTTATCATGATTACTCCTATGACGACTCTGAGAAGCCTTCATCTTCTCCTGAATCATCTTAATCTTATTCATAGTTTTCTAAACTATCTCAAGTCCAACCATATCACCCTCTCCAGATTCATACCAACACAAAGGTGTCCTACACCTTCTACCATACAAAGCCTCAAATGGTACCATTCCAATACTAGAATGGAAATTTTTGTTATAAGAAAACTCAATCAAAGGAAACTAACTATCCCAAGTACCTCTTTGTTCCAAAACACAAGTTCTCAAAAGATCCTTAAGTGACTGAATAGTCCTCTCAGTCTGTTATTCTGTTTGTGGATGATAAGCAGAACTCAAACACAACTTTGTAACCAAAGCATTCTGAAAACTTTTCTAAAATATTGATGAAAATATCATATCCCTATTAGATACAATGCTAGATGAAATACCATGCAAACTGATAACCTTCTCAATGTACAACTTTGTAAGCTTCTTCATCGGATAATCCATCCTCATTGGAATAAAGTGAGAAGATTTTGTCAACCTGTCCATAATAACCCAAATAGCATCATAATTACTCAGTGTTATAGGTAAACCAGAAACAAAATCCATAGAAATACTATCCAATTTCCATTCAGGAATAAATAACAGTTGTAACAAACAGACGACCTCTGATGTTTAATCTTTGACTTCTGAATAATCAAATAAGAATACACAAATTCTGCAATCTCTTTCTACATACCTGACCACCAAAATAATTTCTTTAAATCTTAATACATCTTAGTAGCTCCAGGATGAATACTCAATCCACTACGATGGCCTTCCTCAAGAATACGCTTCTTTAAATCACATGTTATAAATATATAAAGCTTTATTCGTAGCTTCAGCCCAAAACTCAAATGGAAATTGCTAAGCACTGAGCATTATTCTAGTTGATTCTTGTATTGCTCTAGTCTTTTTCTCAAATATTCCATCTCCATGAGTTTTCTAGGAATAAGAGAACTCATGACATTTTCCTTCAGAATCACAAATTTCAAAAACATTTGCATCCATAAACTCATTGTCATTGTCATTTCTGATTTTGACAAACATACTCATCTTCTTCTCTTGAATGCTTTGACACTGATCTTTGAAGACTTCAAAGGTATCAGATTTTTCTCAAATAAAATTCATCCAGGTATAGCCAAAATAATCATCCACAACCATACAGACATACCTTTTTCCTCCTAGGCTATCTATGAGTAATGGTCCCATTACATCCATGTGAAGAATTTGCAATACTTTAGAAGTAGTGTGATGTTGCAACACTGGGTGTGACATTATGATATTCTTTTTGCTTTCACACTGATTACAAACTTCTCCTTCTTCAATATTTATCTCTAGCAAATCTTTAATGGCTCTTATAGATATGACTTCTTTCATTCTATTAAAATGAAGAAGTCCAGATTTTTGGTGTCATAACTTTACTTCATCCTCGTTGGTTGTTGAACATGTGAAAGAGTAAGCAACTATTTGAGATTCCCATAAGTAGCAGTTGTCTTTTGACCTAACACCTTTCATTAGAAAAACTTCTTTCTCATTTTTTACCTAACATTCTGATTTTGAGAAGTTGACTAACAAACCTTGGTCACATATTTGACTAATGCTAATGAGATTAGCAATCAATCCTTTAACATATAGCACATTATCTAACTAGGGACAACCATAACACACCAGCTTTCAACTTCCTTTGATTTATCCATTAAAACCATCACCAAATTTAACAAATCCTGTGGGATATGGATTGACATCCACCAACATCTTATGGACCCCTGTTATATGTCTAGAGCATCCACTATCAAAGTACCAGTCTTCACTTTCCCGAACTCTCAAAGAAGTATGTGCTGTAAGGTTAACACCCCTATGTTCAACACTTATCTTTTTGCTTATTGTGTTAGCCTTAGAATGAACAGAAGTTCTTTGATCTCCATACAATTCGAAACAGAAAGGCATTATATGACCAAACTCACCACAATAGTGAACCTTCTAAGTTTATTGAGGTTGGTTTGAAGTTTTATCACATTTTCAAAGATGTTGTAACATGAGTTTCGACATGATGATCGTTTTTCTTCTTTTCAGCAGGAAAGACCTTATCCTCTGACATTCTCCTCAATTTATTGTCAAATTGATAATGAAATTTGGTATCTTCATTCTCTTTCACCATATTTATAAGATCAATCAAGTTATTGAGCTTGGAATTTAGGCGTGTTACCTCATTTTGTAGATGAGAAACATAACTAAGAAGTTGCTTCCTCTCATTCTCCAAATCAGCAATGATCTTCTTGACCTCTTCCTATTTCTTGAGGACTTCTTTATACATGTCACAAGTATCCTTGTAGGACACATCCAGGTCTTCATAAATACCATTCTCATCATACTCATCACAAGCTTCAACTTCATCTTCCCATCTGCCAGATAGAGCCAACACAAGTTTGGAAGTCTCAAAATTAGCCATATCTTTTGACGTATCATCATCACTCCAATATGCAGTGAAACCCTTCTGCTGTTTGTTGAGGAAGTTGAGATATTCAGGACTTATGTGGCCATATCCTTCACATTCAAAACATTTAATGTCTCTATTTTTACCTAGCTTCTCTTCTGATCTTGTTTTCTTCTGAGAATCAATATTATTACTGATGTCATATGAGATGTTCTTGACATCTAGTCTTCCTCTTCTGTCCAATATTTTCAATACCCTATTGAATTTATTTCCAAGAAGAACAATGGTATTAGACAGATCCTCATCAGTATCCATCTCAACTTGACCTTTATCATGTTTAACATTAGATACAAAAGTTATGGTTTTGTTCTTTTTCATGGCCTTGTCATTAATAGCCAATTCAAAAGTTTGAAGTGACCCAATAAGTTCATCAAATCTCGTGTTGTTGATGTTTTGAGCTTCTTCAATTTTTGTGACCTTCATGTCAAATCTCTTAGGCAAGGACCTAAGAATATTTCTAACCACCTTGGCTTCTGACATCTTCTCTCCCAATGCACTTTATGAAGGTAGAGAAAACACAAGAAAGGAGGGGTTTGAATTGGGTTTATAGAAAATATTCCCCTTTAGAAATTATGGTTACTCAAATGATTAAATCAATAAGGACATTGAAGAGTAAAGGACAAAAAATATTTATCCAGGTTCATTTTAATAAGGTTAATCATGTCAACCCCCTTAAGGATGATTTTTCCTTCAACAAGGACTTAATCCACTATAACTAAACTGATTACAATTGCACGGGCAACCATCAGTGACTAACAAACAATGACACGTTCAGTGATATGATTTAACAAATATAATGTTCATTGACCTAATAGAATCTGATCACTTAAGATCTCCTATCAGGATTTCCTACAATGACTGTAACCACTGTCTTCTTGAGATCAGACCTTCGATCACTAACTCAAGGCACCTTTCATTGATATGTTCAGTGATCTGATTTAACGAATATAAAAACCATTGACCCAACATAATCTGATCACTTAAGATATTCTATCAGCATTTCCCATAATGACTGCATTCATTATCTTCTTGAGATCATAACTTCACAAAGTCACTCAAGGAACCTTTCAATGATATGTTCAGTGATCTTATTTAACGAATATAATAATTATTGACCCAACATAATCTGATCACTTAAGATATCCTATTAGGAATTCTGATAATGACAATAACCACTGTCTTCTTGAGATCAGACCCTCACCTGGTCACTCAAGGAATCAATCAACAACAATTGATAAGGTTTTGTGTTTACACGATTACTTCTTCTAAGCAGATTACACAGGTGAGTTAAGCACATATTATTTAACACATTTTCGAGCAACAACTTTAGTGTTGAATTAATTTACATGAAGAGGTCATAACTAAAACAAAATATGATCAACAACTCTTGTGTAAATTACATTGTTCTATAAAGATGTATATGATCAGAAGTTGGGTAGCATCTTGTAGTGTTCTTCTTCTTCATCTTCTTCTTGAGCAAGTTACGAGCATTAACTCTTTGCTTCTTTTGATATCTACCAAGATGTATGTGATGATATTTTGTATAGCATTTTGTAGTCTTCTTCTTCTTCTTTCTTTCTTTTCTCTCATTTATGTGTAGTGCTCTTCAGCATGTTTAGCATTGCCGCTTTCCACCTGCATCAAATGTTAGTTCTCAACAGATAAATAAGGTGTAAGAGTTTAGAGAGTATAAAATAATATTCTCCATAACATGTCCTTTTTCAATGCTAGCTTTCCACCTTTTCTCTAAATAATTTATTTTCTAATAAGCTTGTAAATAGAGACCCGTTAGTGAAAGATAGTAATTGTGAATCCAGCTGTTTGTTCCCAACGATCACAGTACAGTATAAAAGGATTGTCCTTGCATCACTCTAGAAGAGTAGAGGTCACAGAAACTTTATGTACCTTTTGTACACCATCACACGTTAATTATTTAGAACTTTTTATCATCTTCAGAGGCTTCAGATGATTTTAATGTTGGAAGATTGTTGTAGAAGAATCACTTTTAAGTCTTAGAACCTAAGTATTGAAATCTTCAGAACCTATCATATCAGAACCTCTTCTTCAGAGTCTCAAGCCTTCGTTATAAGAACTTTCTTTCCTTTAGATCATCAGAACTTGTTCAGCAGAACCTCATCTTCATAATCCTCAGAACTTGTAACACACAGAAGAAAAGCTTTAGAAGTCCTCCAAAGCTTAACCATAAATTCATGATCATAACCTCTTGTATTAATTTTCCTTAGACACATTTCATAAGACGTATTCAGAATCTTAACTTCAACTGTAACACGTAACCACATGTTTTCTTCTAGTAGTGTCTATGTTCAGAACCTGATGAAATCACTTGCCTTGTACCAGAGTTAGAATATTATAGAAGCATCTACACACTAGAACAATCATTAGATTATTTAACTGTTCTTGATGATATCATGTAAATTTATCATCAAAATCCTAAGGCCAGATGTAGAAACACTTCTTGTTCTTACACTTGATGCACTAGCAATTTCAAGAATCTTCATTTGATATTCTTGAATTGTCTCATCATCATTCATATTTAAATTCTCAAATTTGGAAGTTAGAAGCTGAGGTCTTGAGATCTTTACCTTAGAGGTACCTTTATATGTTGTATTAAGAATTTCCCAAGATTCGTTGGCCATAGTACACATATTAATCAACCTGAAAACATTTTTGTCTACTCTGTTGAATAGAGTATTTAAAGCCTTGAAATTTCCAATAGATTTTTTATCATCAAAGTTCTAGAAAATATATATCCCTTAATCTCTCCCAGTAGTTAGAATCGGGTGTTTTCTCTTGATGCCAATTGAAATTCAGGCATGTATAATATATTAGAAGTCAAGATAGATGTCTCAACAATATACAATGTCAAGTCAAATGTTATAACATCTGCTGACAGAACAAAAATAATAACAATAATTCAGAAAAATAACTTGCATAAAGTAAAGAACATAACGATATGTTAACCCAGTTCGGTTCTAACTCACCTACTATGGGGGCTACCAAGCCAGAAAGGAAATTCACTATCAGTAGTACTAGTTTGAAGCTAAACTCCCCCGTTTACAACTTCTCGCATAATCCCTACCAAGTGCAAATTCTATCTAGATCCTCCCTAGATATGAGAAGTCGTCATCCTACTTCCAATAATCGTAGTGATAAAAGATCCATTCCAAATTACATGGGATTCCTATAAACAAGTCAAATTCAAAGTAACTTGAAACCAAAATAGGATGTACACACTTCCAAATTACAAATACTTAGTTTGCTTAAAAGCTTCACTAAGAACAATACTCAACTCGTACCTACGGGCTTTGAATAAGAATAATAACTTGACAAGTAAGTAACTATCAATCAACTCAAATGTATCAGAGATACATGAGGACATACAAGAAAAAACACACATAGAACCTAAGGAACTACAAACCTTAAACACTTATTTCTTTACAAGGTCTTACAAATAAAAACTATGCTTAAAAACTAGGTCTTGGACGACTCCTTATATAGTCTTCTACATTTGGGCTTGGACTCTTCAATCAAATCCAATCAGCAACTCCCTAGAACCTGCCTAATCTTTCTCCACATAAATAGAAATAATCTTCATAAATTTTTTCCTAAAAAGTCTCAATTGATCCTTTTTAGTAACCGATCAAATCTACACTTGTTTCTAATAAAATCCTTGATTAGCCTGCACCTATAATGAGTACACAATATTCATATACACATACCTTCAAATTAAATCTTCAAGGATAAAATATCCAGTGCATTGTCAATATGTTTTGTTGTAACATGTTACAACATTTGCTTGAACATTTGTCAAATAAGGCACCTGCAGCACCTGCTTGCATCTGTTGGTCCAGATGTTATGACATAGTATTCAACATCTGGTAGTAAAACTTATAACTTCCAAAGCTTCTATGACAGCTGATAAAGATGTTACACCATCTTACCAACATCAACATAGAACCATGTTAAAACCATGCTTAGCTAAAATTTAGCCAACCATAGAAAAATGGAACTAACATCGAGAATTTTGCTACAAATGGTGTTGATCTCTTTGAAGCTGTAAACTTTTAAGGATGGAAAACATATTTTGATCATTTGAAGGGACTACTAGTGATCTTATCTACTCCAACATTGGGGAAAAGGATTATCATCACTAAGGAGGATATTTCTATCCTCATCAGTCAAGATGGGTCTAGTGAAACATACATCAACATGTCCACTTATTATGTGATTAAGTCTGGGGTTGTGGAAAATATTTTCGAAGAAGATGCTGAAAACCATCATCCCAAGAACCTTCTCAAAAATATAGGGTGTGGCTTAAAATATTTCTGGGTAGCATCAACCATCGTTGCTCAAAACATTTCTCTGATTACACTAAAAATGATCATAAGCATATGCTGCCAGCTATTGCTACTAAGAAAAAGATTAATCTTCCTGCTGTGATGTTTCACCCCTTGAATAGAAACATCCTGGAGACTAGGAGCAATAAATTAAAACCCAAAAATTATATTCCTATTGGAATAATTGTTTCTGATATCCTTGTGGAAAGCAAACTTATTGAGTCTTTGAATGTTCAAGAAGATACTATTATCATGATCGGACAATCTTCGAATAGAAAACCTCTAAGAAATATGATTGTGATTTCTAAGGTTCTTGTGGCCCTAGTTGAACCAAATATAGATATGGTTGCTAATAGAAGAATGGTTGTGGAAGATTTTCCGGCATATAATATTGATAGATCCCTTGTGACAAATCAAGAAGTTGATCGTGATGTTTTTGTTGCTTCTCCAGCAAAGGAAGCTGGTTAAGAAATATTCTGCTGAAAGATCTTTTGGAACTTTGAAGAATATTAGCAAAAGATCTATGGAGATCTCTACTAGATCAGATCGTTCTAGACTTTCTAAGGTCACAAGAATGTTTGAATCCTATGGAACCTTTGAGGATTTTTCTCAGAGTGCCTCTGCAACTACTATTCATGAGTTTGTCTCTTCTGAGAACTAAATTTTAAAGAATAGGTCTATCTCATCTTCTCATCCATCAACCCTACCTACGATTCCACCCATTTCACCTCCAGTTTCCACTTTTATAACAATGACTACTCCCTGTTATTCTCCAAATTTTGCCCCTAAGATCTCTCATTAACTCACTTTTATCAATGCATCAAGATCACACATTAGGGTTGGTTCTCCCTTTCTATTTCATCATATCTTTGAGTTTTCTCTTGAGGGATCACCAAACACCTTGAATTGTGTATTCTGTACATGTTTTCTTAGACTAAGATCAAAATATGTATATATGTCTCTTGGAATGTTCATATTGCAGGTGTTGACACAATTGCATTCATCTCACCATCTATCCTAGGGTTTGAGGGGTGGTCCTCAGTTAAATGGTTCTTCAATGAATTACAAGAGTTCAAGCTTCAAGGCTATGTTTATGATATCAAAGATGTGTGGTGCAAAGGGCTCCTTCTCTTTATTTAAAGTTGGTGGCAGAATTCATTAAGAAGATTCATAGATTCGTGTGTTTATTTTCATACCTTCTTCAACCAGATTCATTGAGACTTTAGCTCCATATTTGAGTTTTCTTCAAGACAACATCATCTCAAGGCCTATTGTGATTCATAATGCTTTATTTTGCCAAGAAAAATAAAAAGATTTAAGGTTGGGTCAACAAGTTTGACCTAATTGAGCAAGTGCTTGATACAGGGATCACAAGTGCATAACTCTCTCAATTTTCAAAAATTTTAGTTGGTTCTTTTTTCTATGGATTATTATCATCATCTACAATAACCTCTCTTCACATGACAAGATCCAATTGTGCAAGAAAAATCATCAAAAGTCGAAAGGGGTTTCAAGTTTTTTTGACACTCTCTAAGCTAGGGTTTGTTGAATTATAATGATCATATCTTGCTCATTTTTTTAGATCTTTAATTGAATCCAAATCCATTATTCTCTTTAAAGGGTTCTTAACAAGTTCTTTTCAAGAATTTAAGGCTAATTTTGAATGGAAGATCCCTAATGGTTGAGAAAGATTATAAGTCTCCTTGAAAAGCCTTTAAATTTTAGGGTTTGACTTCAAATGATCATAACTTGGTTAGTTTTTTATCCTTGAGCCAATTATTTTTCCATAATAATCTTTGGGATGTCTACTACAACTTTGTTTCGTTGTCCAAGACTTCAAAATGCTTGGAAAGTGGTTGAAGAATTGAATAGATTATAAATCTTTTGTGAATTTTCCCAATTTTTTTCATCATCTTTCAAAGACCATAACTCTCTCAATTCCACAACTCAATTAAATAGGTCTACTTCATTTCACCTTCAGATATGAAGATCAAATTTTGAGTGGAAGGTCGTGAAATTTTGAAGAACATTATAAGTCATTTTGAGGTCCTATATTTGGAAATATTTCTATGTACAAAAATCAGTTTGTTTTTCACGATTTCAAGAGGACATAACTCCCATCTCAATTATCCAAATGGAGTCTTTCTTGGCACATTGTTAATATTATAACCTTATCTTTCAAATGCTTCAAGAGTCATGTGATAAAGCCTCCTGAGCTGTGTGCAACATGGATTCAAAGTTGGTGATTTGAAACTGAAAAATCACTTGAAGTTAGAAGCAAGTTTATGAAATGTGGCTTCTAATCACCAAATTACCTCGTAATTTTCATTTAAAAATGATTAGAAAATATGTCTTAAGCATTTTGAGTGTCAAAACACCTCATTTCGATGAGTTTTAAAGCATATGTGATCACACTTTGCTCATGAACACAGGTGTGCACGAATTCGATTGAGATTGCATTATCACGTCTTCTCTTGATTCCATTTACTTCTCATATAAATATAGACCTATTGTACTTCATTTTACAAGCTTTAGAAGCCAGAAAACCTCTGTTGAACTTCCTCCATACCTCTCAATTTTTTAACTTTGAATTTGGTTTTAGAGCTCTTTTCAACCAAATTTCTTTGTTTATTCTTCATTCTTGAACTCTATTGAAGCTAACCGAAGAAGAACCAAGTATTGAAGTGCTCTAAATAGTTCTAGCCAATTCAAGTTTTAGAGCTCTAAAGTTGAGCATCAAAAGGTAGATTCCTCTATCAATTCTCTCCAAACTTATTGCTACAATGTAGCTCTCATCACTCTGATACTGATCGTATCGTTAGTTTTTAAGTGGAAGTGATTTTTGATTATGAATTTTCAAATCCCTTTTCAATTGTTCCCTTATGATTTTTCTCAAATCAACTGAGCTACAAGTTAAATAAATTTTCCAAAAGGGTACAGTTGTCTTCATCTTGATGAGACAAAGCGAATGACATTGGAATGAACATCAAATTTTACCATTTGAAGAATCACAATTTCTCTGGTTTTTTCTGAAGACTGAAGGTTGAAAAATATGACATGTTTCGTCTCAACGAATCAGAGTGTGCCAATTGTTTTATTTTAATTGGCCAAAATTTATTTGATTATGTGTTTTCTTGCTAAGGTCCATATCAAGCACAATGCTCCAGATCATTTAGATCTGGTAACTAACGCATTTTGACTATGACCCAATAATCTATATTTTTTTTGTTTATTTTTATATTTTCTAACTTTTATAATTCATCTGGTGTATTATTCAAGAGAGACCAAGACATGCACAATGCGCCAGATCCCTTGGATCTGATTACTAACGCGTTTTGACAATGATCAGATGGTCCATATTTTTTTGGTTTAATATTTTATTTTCTGATTTTTTATTTAATTGTTTTAAACTTCAAAAATTCATTAAAAAAAATCATTTCAACTTCCAAAATTCTGAAAAAATTACCAAAAATACTTTTGACTTTTCTCTTTCTGATATTTATTTTTTCACAATTTTATTTTGTGATTTGATATTTTTTTTTAATGATTTTTCACTTTATTTGACTTTTTTTAATTATTTAAAAATATTTTACTTTGTTTTTAAATTCTGAAAAAATATGGAAGGATCCAATTACCTCTTGATAAATATTGGTGACCAAATTATTTATTTATTTTTTATTTTACTACTTTTCACAAATTTTGACTTATTTTGCTTATTTTTTTAAATTTAAAAATAACTTCTGACTTTAAAAAATTCTAAAAACTTTTGTCAACACTTGTTGACTCATGTTTGAACTCTGATATTTGTTTAGGATTTTTATTTGGTGTTTTAACATATTTTGTGTATTTTACAATTATTTCCCTTTTGTTAAATATTTAAATATTGTTTTATTAAATATATTTTATTATATTTGTTTGTTCCTGATTTGAGTATTATTTTTGGGACAAGTTTCTCAACCTCATTAGATCTTGGGTGTTGATAGATTGAAAAGCCAAATCCACCAAAATGGATGAATGATGTTGATGATATTAGAAACCCTAATTTCATCTGATACATCACATCCCTCTTCATCTTATCCTTTTCTTGTTTTTACTCGTGCTACATGTTTTTAGAGAATGATCTACATATAATTTCTCTAACATGTTAGTACATAGATTTCTATTGACCGACCTCAAAATAGGTGTGACTTTTACATAAGTCCACTTTCGATTGCTTAACATAGCGTTAAATTTTTCCCGATTCGAAAATAGATTATTTGTGGCCTAACCCTATGATTGCAAGCCCAGGTATGTTTAATTTGAAACATTTGATCCAATAGTTTGAAGTTCATTGTTAGGAGGCTTTGATTCTATCAATCCTCTAACGAACTTCATGAATTTTGGTCTAAGTGAATCATTTGAACATTGTTGATCATATCTGGTTGCTTTGAGCACTTGAAATGAATGATATACTTAAAAAAAATAAAATGAAACTTGTTATTGAGAAGCTTTGATTTTATCAATCTTCTAATGAGTTTTCAAATTCAAGCTTCAAGATGGTCATTCAACTATCCTTTTGTATTTGACTTCTAAGTTCTAATTCACTAACAGTTAACTTTACTTTATGTTTCTATTCGGTGCCTTTATTTTTATGTAGCATTTACATTCCATTCCATTTATCTTTTGTTCACTTGAGTGTTTATATTTATGCCATTTTATCTTTGCTCATTGAGCTTTTCTTTCCTTTTGAATATACTTAATAATCAACTTGAACATTAAAAAAAATTTAAGGTTACTTGGACTACTTGGTTACTATCCTTGGCATTGTAGAGTTGTGGATCTCTCAGACTTAGGATTATAAGCCTTAATACTTGGGGACCTTGTTGCTCTGTTGTTATTTTGTTTGAATATCTTGGGGTTTACCCAAGTTATTGGGTTGACATTCTTTGTGTGCAGGTTATTCTGATTATATGTTTTGTCCATGATTGAGAATTCCTCTATATACAGTCGTTACTCTACCCAATTATTATGAAGACTTAATTCATCTAAAGCTTGGTATTTATTAGAGGTTTAGTATTTTTGCTTGCTTGGTTTCAATCCAAAGGATGAGAATTCTACATTGACTTCATATGTCAAGTGTTGGCTTCTTGTTGGCTAGATAGTTCTTTTCCTTGGATTTTACCTTATGCTTTAGGATAGTCCTTCCATCTCCTCCCATCTTCTTTAATTTCAAATATCTTCTCCCTCTTTTTCAAAACTATTCTTGTTTTCTAACTTTAACCGCTTTCATAATAAACTTGGACTTAGGTCCATGCATTTTCAAAAATCTCTTCTTAAATAAAACATTAATCAATTTAATCTTACTTTGATATCTTTTTTTAAAGACTAAAAGTCATAAACCTCATTCAAACCATTTTTCCACTTTGGCTTTTTACTTTAAAACTTTTCCTCAAAATATTAGACTCTTGTTGAATCTTGTAGTGACACAAGCTATTATACTTCTATGATATGTAGTAAAGTGAGATATTTTCCACTTGGGTGTTGAGTGATACTTTGTTGATTTTAAAATGCAAGCTATATCCTCCACTTTGAGATGATGCAAATTCTTCTTTCTCATAATTGTGGGTGGTAAATATGTTTTACACTCGGATATGATGATGATGTCTCTTCTCTTAATATTAATCAACACACTGGTGTTTTAAAATTTTTGAGATGAACTACGAGTACCCAGGTACCCTATTAAACGGAAGGTGGTACGTAGGCACTAAATATTCGAAACTGCAGCGGGTGCAAAATTGTAAAAAAATACTTTTTTTCTCACCTCTACCATCTATTTTTGTATACACTTTTTATAACCAAAATACACAGATTTTCAAAGAGGTTTCTACGGAGTACTATAATGTTTAGGGTGCTAATACCTTCCCCTTTCATAACCAACCGTCGTACCTATATTCTCCCCTTTTTTTGGGTTTATTCGCTCTTTTCCCATTTCCTTTGGAAATAATAAAGAATGGTGGCGATTTTTATTTGATCTTTGTGAGTTAAGTCAATCCAATGGCTTAGTATCAATATTTTCACCGCTACACTCCCCAACCAAAAATTCCAAATGTTTTAGAAGTCGCCACTTATGATCCCAAACATCTAAATTGTTTTGAAGTCACTACTTCACAATGCTTCTCATCTCAACTCACAATATTTCTTCCTCAACCATCAAAATCTATCTTTTCTAAACCCCTCACTTCCTAACAACCACCTAACATCATTCTCCAACAAATCAGAGAATCTGAGATTGATCTCACTTCTCTTCAACAGATCCTTTCTTCATCCTCAGATCAACTTGATCCTCATAACATTGAAGCTCAAGATACGGATTCTAAAGACTCCCTGAATAAAGAAGAAAAAGAAGTTTCTATGATCTATCATATAGAACATCTTGCCTCTATAGTGGCAAACCACTTGGATGAGATGATGTATTACTTTGAATGGTATGCTCAGAACACTCTTAACTATGATTTAGAGATTTCTTCTACAAGTATGGATCAAGCTAGGGTTAACTCCATCGAAATAGCTTTAGGAAATGTATGAATGATAACTCCAATATAATCCAAGCCTTATGTCATTTGGAAGCTATGAAGAAGCATGAGACATGCCTTGATTCTAAAGCATGTTCTTCTGTCCCCCTCTTCTTGCCTGCTCTAGAAGTAGATATTTCAGAAGATATGTTGCTTTTTCTATGGATGCTCAACCTTCAGATGCTGCTGCTTCTGATTTGGTGGTTTTTATGAAGTTTGTTGTTGAAGATGGTTTGTCTTCTTAGTTATTTAAGACTGTTGCTGAGGAGAATCCTTCTGGGGTTAAGGAAACTCTGGATGAGTTGAAGAATATCAATGAGTTAATCCAATCTTGTTTGGACAAGAAAGATGAAAGAGTTCATCGTCATAATGCGGCTATCACTTTGATTTCCATCTTGATGAAGGATTTCATGGCCAAGGTTCAGCCTACTCCTCCACCAAAACCTTTGCTTTTTAGAACTCTAAAATTTTTATTTTTACCTTTGCTTTTTAGAACTCTAAATTTTTTTTCTTTCCATGTTTCTAAAACTTTTGTACAACTAGTCTTTAGTTATATAAAAAGTTTATTTTTGTCTCTTTAAAATATTTTTGATTTCTAACAAAGGGGGAGAATGTGATATGATTTTGATATATCTATTCTCACTTCTACCATCTATTTTTGTATACACTTTTTATAGCCCAAATACACAGTTTTTCAAAGAAGTATTTGCGGAGTACCATAGATGTTTAGAGTGATAATACCATCCATTGTCATAACCAACCCACGTACCTAAATTCTCCCCCTTTTTTTGGGGTTTATTCGCTCTTTTCCCATTTCCTTTGGAAACAAAAAAGCGCAGTGGCAATTTTTATTTGATTTGTGTGACTTAAGTAAATCAAATGGCTTAGTCTCAACATTTCTACCGCTACACAAAACTGGATACTTCACTAGGGAATATGATCTCTAAGTGGGTAGAGCCTATCTTTATTTATTTGTGTATGTGATATATCTGTTGTATATTTGTATATATGTATGTCTGGATTTTTCTGTTTTTCAGGGTCTTGGTGATCTCTTGTAAGTCCCCTACCCGGACTTGGGCAAACTTAAGATAGGAAGGGTGGTATAGTCATGTTAAATTTGAGGGAGCAATCCTAAAAAAGGATACATGAGATCCCCCACTCAGTGGAGGCCCCTTTAATTGTAGTGTTTGTTTATCGAGCAATCAACAAGACGTGTTGCTTTCGATCTAGGAGTCTACTGAAGCTGAGGACCGTAGAAGCCTTAACGCATCTTGGTCTTTCAGGTGTAGTGAGGAGATTTTGATGGAGCAATTCGAAAGTGGATGTCACGTGATTCTGTACTCATACGAGTTTTTCTTGAGAATATTACTAATTAATGAGCTAATCAGGACATTGGTAATATCCGAAGAAAGAATGTAGACTATGGGAACTATTTAGAACCTTCTTTGGTAGGTGATAAACCATTAGTCCTTACCTTGTGGGTAGTATCTTTGACTTCATGCTTTTCACGTCGAACCTATGAAACCCCATGTTTGTGATCTTGTGTGTAATTATTGCATCATGTATTCACGCACCCATGGGCATTCTTTAAACGGTTTTTCAAGGAACTTAAGGTTGACTTTTGCAAATATCTCAGGTACTTTTTGAACATGGATTTTGGAAAAATAAAGACTCGGAAGTACAATTTAAAGGATCCTAAGATAGAGGAACTGATGAGTTTGATTCCTGAGATTGAGAGTTCTACTGATTTCTGAAAGAAGTATGAATCCATTGTGACTCTTATGAAGCTCAATATGAAGGAGGGTATTCTTTCTACATTGGTCAAGTTCTATAATCCGCTACATTGTTATTTTACTTTTCCTGATTATCATTTGATGCCCACATTGGAGGAGTATTCATACTTACTTGGTTTACCTATTACCGATTATGTTCGGTTCACCGACTTAGAAGGAGAGCTTAAGTCTCATGAGATTGCTACCATGACTCACTTGAGAAAGTATAAAGTTGAGGCTAACATGAATACCAAAGGAGGAATCAGAGGCTTACCTGCTCGGTTTCTATTAGAGAAAGCTTGTTACTTCATCAAGATGAAGAGTATCACTGCTTTCAAGGCTATCTTTGATTTGCTCGCCTAGGGGTTGTTCTTGTTTCCTAATTTCGCCAAATTTGTTGATGTTAATGCCATTAAGGTCTTTATAATTTGGAATCCAGTCCCTACACTGCTAGGAGATACTTATTACTCCAAGCATCTTAGGAAATTCTATCAGGGAGGGATGGTCATTAGTTATACACCATTGTTATATCAGTGGTTTATTTCTCACTTACCTCAGTTTGTTACTTTTTGGGATATCAAGAAGGAACCACGTTGGGCCCCAAAGATTATGGCTCTCACTCATTCTGACATTAATTGGTATCATCAAGCGTATTATGATGTGGAGATTATTGATGGTTGTGGTAGTTTCACCAATGTGCCTCTTCTTGGTACAAAGGGAGGAATTAACTACAATCATATTCTTACGTGTCACCAACCTGGATATCCAATGAGAGACAAGCCAAACCACATTCATTTGAGAGGTTTCTTTCTCAAAGAAGGAGAAGATAACAAGGCAGCTAAAGAAGCGATTGAAAAGGCTTGGTGTCATATTCATATAAAGGGTAGAAAAGATTTGGGACCAAGAAGAGCTGTTTCCTTAGAGCCTCATCTCCGTTGGGTATAAGCATGGGAAATTCAGTTGAAGATGCCTTATTATCGTGAAGAACCTTTATCTGGTATGTTTATGAGTACTACTCATCCTCTCTTAGATGATGTGGAAGAACTTCAACTTGCCTTGGTTAGGATGTAACAAGAAAAGGAATCATGGAAGAACAAGTACCAGACTTTGCAGGTGTCTTACTTAACACAATTTAAAGAGAAGGATAACTTGATTGAGATTATTGAGAGTAGTGTTGTGGATATGATGGAGAAGTAAGAGGATTTATTTTCCTCTAGAGTTCATCCTAGTCCCAGTCACCCATTTTCTAATTCTGGTGGATAGAAAGAAGTCGCTGACAAGTATTCAGAAGAGAATAAGCAGTTGAAAGCTCAGATTGCAAGACTCATGGGAAAGAGTTAGTGTGTGGGGAGATCTTCATCAGCTTTGGCTCCTTAGGATTTTTAGATTCTATGTTTATTCTCTTGTACTTAAGATCATTGAAACTTGTACTAAAAGTTGTAATCCATTCCAAAATTATTATTAAAATGAGAGTTTTCAGTATTTTCAAATGTGTTTGTACTTCAATATTTGAAATTGTTTATAATTCTTTGAGTTCCTTGAATAAACAAACTAAATCATATGCATTGCATATTATGCATCATTTTTGCACATATTTTTGCATTCTTGTTCATTCCCAAGTGTCTTACTTGTTTCTCTACTTCGTTCAGTCGACAAGTTGTTTCATCGCTACAACACTCGGGCTAATTCTAGAAAGAAGATGGAAAACCTTGAATAAGAGAATCGTGAGTTGCGCGAAGAAGTTACTACTTCAAGAGCCGGTATGGCTAATCTGACTACTTTGGTAGAGTTGTTGGTGGCTGCTCAGAATCAACCACCACCTCTTCCTTCGTCTTCTCATGCTACTCAACAACAACAGACAACCGTTATTTCAAAGATTCTGTCAGTTCTTGTCTCTATTACTCCAGTTACTTCTACTCAATATTGTATGCCTCGCGGTTACCCATGGGGACTGCCTGAAAATTTCATGGAAGAAGGTTACAATCTTACTGCTCAAGTTTCTCCATTGGCTCGAATTAATGTTGTTTCTGCACCTCCTATGGTGCATGCTATTCATGCTGCTAATGATGAGATTCATCATGTTGCGCCTCCTACAGTGAATGTTATGCTTGTTATTAATGATGAAGTTTATCATCCTGCTCCTCCACCAAGTGAAAGTGTGGGATTTTATGACCGAATGGATGACTTTCGAGATCAATTCAATAAAACATGGAAAGAAATGAAGGCTCTCTGAGGGAAAGAGTTATTCGGACAGAATTTCAGTGATCTCTTCATAGTTCCTAATGTGAAAGTGCCAAAAAAGTTTAAGGTACCAAAATTTGAGAAGTACAAGGGAAACTCTTGCCCTCGTGACCACCTAGTGATATATATCAGAAGGATGTCCATACATACTGATGACCAACGCTTTCTTATTCATTTCTTCTGGGATAGTTTAACTGGTGCTACCTTGAAATTCTATATGGGATTGGACGGTAGCAACATCCGCACATTCAATGACTTGGGTGAAGATTTTGTGAAACAATATAAGTACAAAATGTTTATAGAACCTAATCGTGACCAGCTGAGAGTGATGGCTCAGAAAGATAAGGAATCATTTAAGGAGTATGCACAATTTTGGTGCGAGGTTACTGCCCAAGTGGTACCCCCTAATGGGAGAGCAAGAGACGAATAAGGTATTCCTAAAAAACCCTGGTATATTTTATTATGAAAGAATAATGGCGAGTGTGCCAAGTGATTTTATTGAGATGATAAGTTTTGGTGTCTTTCTAGAAGAAGCTATTAGGGAAGGACAATTGACAAAAGATGAAGGTTCTAGTGGAACAAGGAAATCATCATATGGGTTTTCTAAGAAGAAAGAAAGTGAAACAAATGTCATTGCTGAAGAAAGAAGGATTAGACTTCCAAGAAGACGTCATCAACATCAACAATATGTTGCTTCTATAACCCTAGTTGTCAAGGTAGCTCCGACTACTATTGCCTATCAAAGAGCACCGCAACAAAGTAATCAAGGGCAAGGTCAGAAGAGAGAAGCTTTTGATCCTATTCCGATGAGTTATTCAGAATTGTTTTCGGCTTTAATTCAAAAGAAATTGGTGCAGACTAGGCATCCCACTGCTATACCCTCAACTTTACCATGGTACCATAAAGCTGATCTGACTTGTTCTTTTCATCAAGGAGCCCCAGAGCATAATATTAAAAACTATTATCCCTTGAAGTCTGAGGTGGAGGTGCTGTAAATATGGTTGTTGGTTATCCTGGGGACTTCCAGATTTTTGATATCAACCTGGTCAGAGATGATTTAGTGAAGATTCATGTTGATCTCTGCGAGTTCATCTATTACACACACGATTATGCCGCTTGTAGTGTTTGTAGTACGAACATTCATGGATGTGATAAAGTGAGAGCTGATCTTCAAGGAATGAAGGATGAAATTCTTATTCATATAATCCGACCAAGGGATGAGTATGGATATTTTAATATGATTGAAGACTATGATGTTGAGTCTGATACTCCTGATGAGTTATTTCCTTCAGATGAGTTTTTGTCAGATGATGAGTATGCTTCTGTTGATGAGTTTAATTCAGATGATGAGTTTTTATCTTCTGATGAGTTCTTTTCTGATGATGAGTTTGTGAATGTGGATGACGGTGTTCAAATACCTACTAAAGCATATGCTAGGTCAAAGAAACTAGGATTGAAGAGCTCAATATTGTGACTCCTAGAGAGATACATGAAAAATGGGTTCAAAGAGGGTTGATTGATTTTAGCTGTTATTGTTGTCCAGAATGTGCAAAGAAGCCGTGGGGTTACGCTGCTTTAAGGGGTGATCTTGAGTTAATAAAAAGCTCGGGTTTGTTTAAAGAAGGAGCGATAGTTGTTCTCACTGATAGAAAGAAGATTGCTGAAAAGTTGGGTGCTCCCTTGCCAACCTTGGAAGGAACTTCTGATACAGAGAATGGGATCATTGTTTACAAAGGAGTAGTTAACCCGCTGCTCAAGCATGTATGAAATTTGGTGAGCTTGATTTAAGGATACCCTGGAGTTTAAGTATGATTAGCCTTCTCAGTTTATTAGAAATTTTATTTCTTTCTCATTTGTAGTTTTTCTTGTTTATCATCGCACTATTTGAATGTAAGAACTTGTTTGCATTTGAATGATTATCTTAATTCAATGAATATGTCTGTCTTGAAGAAATGCATTCATTTCACTCGTATTTGTTTTCAATTTTAAATAGCTTTTTGCATTATGATACCAACTTGTTACCAATTCTCATGCCTAGGCAGAGATGAGAGGGAGGATGATGAATTTACAACGCAAAGTTTCTTGTTGTATGCTTTTGGATAAAACCTTGTTGATGATGTGCATGCATTATTTCAAATCCCCAATCACCTGAGATATAAGGGACTTAAACCGTTGTTAACCCCTTTGAGCCTTAAAGTAGGAGTTTCTTTTCTGTTCATAAAAATCCATCATTTCATTAACCCAGAGGCAGGGTAGTGTTTATTTAATCTGCTTGAGATTTCAAAACTCATCTAGAGTGCACATCTAAGGATACAACAATGGTTATCCTTCAAAAGGTTGAGGAAAGTCAAAACCACAATGGTCAATCTTTGCCTATCAGTAGTGTGCATCAAAACAAGATGATAGCATAATGGTTATCTCTCGCACATCAGGATGTCAATAGATGATGATACCACAATGGTTATCCCTCATCCACTAAGGATTCAAGCAGTCACAATTACTTCCAATAAATCAAAGGCAACACAAGATCACACGACTTGTTCAAAAAGAAAAGAGGGATGATGAAAGTAAAGCAAGAACGAAGTCATGTGATAATAAATAAGAGGAATAACAAAGTGAGTGACTGACATCTCCAAAGAAAACCTCAGTTGGTTCCTCAAACGTCTCGAAATTTCTTTTGAGAGATGAATGTCCGTGTCAAGTTAACTGAATTTAGGACTGGAGAAAATCAAGAAGGGGATGGGAACCAATTAATTTTGAGCCTTAAAATTTGTTTTTTCAAAAATCGTGAACCAGGCCACATTACAACCTTCGAAAGTCCTAATTTAAGTAAGGTTTATTTCAAAATCATACATCAACAAGATAACATTTCCTGACTCCTAAGAGTTTTGTTGAATAGTTGTGTTGGTATCATATGCTTTTGTCATCTTCCATACGAAAAATTAATGTGGCATCTTAGTCGTTGATTCTTTCCCAAGGTTTTGCGACATCTTTTTTAATAAATTCTTCAAGACTTATATAATTGTTGCATTAGAATTTTCATTCTTAGAATAAACATTTTCTTCCTTTAAAATAATTGCTTGATGTTAAGGAAGTTTACATTTGAGTATCAGCAAATGGAATATTACTGAGAAGAAGTTGTTGAGCAAAGAATATGCAATATTCAGTCAATCTAGGGAAGTTACGTCGGGATTCAACAAATCTCTAGAAGCCTTTTGGTCAGACAAATTATCTTAAAAGCATACAGTCAAGGGCGAGTTGTGAAAGTTATCTTGATCAACACGATAAACTTGGGATATTAAAGTTATTTCCAAGGGAATTTCCATATTTTTGTCAAGATAGTTACTATGTTCTCCCCAAAGCCTGGAATATTCCTCAAGAAAGACTATTTCTTGTGATCTGCCTTGTAGATGTGTGCATGGTTTCCTCTACAGTTGTTGATCAGTTAAAGGGTTTCCTACAGACTGTTGTATGGTATGGTGTTGGGTTTGTAATTCCATTTTCCCCAATTAAGTCTTGATTCCGATTTTCTCCAAGTTGTTATATGGTGTTAGGTTTGTATGGTTTCATACCTCTCTTCCATATTCCCCAGCTAAGTCTTGATTCAGGTTTCCCTAGTTGAGTGTGATTCTTTCCCCAGCCAGGTAGTGATCAGGTAGAGATTGAAAAATCATGTAGTATTTTTTTATTTGATTGGATTCTTTCTTCCTTTTTGTTGAGAGTTAATGTGGAATCTCTTGTAGAGCATTGTTCCCTCCAGTTACGACATTGTTGTTGTGTGCTCCCCAAGCAGCCAAACAAAAGTAGTGTCATTTTCCAAGATGTATTGAAACAATTATCAACTTTTTGGGTTTTCTCTTGACAAGTGTTGAGTTTGATTTAAAATCCACATAATTTTGACTTCTTGATGTGATGTTAACTTCTTAACTCCTCAGGTGAAGCAAAGATGATGCTTCCCTATAAAGTTGTTATCCACAGGAAGTTTCACAAATTCTCCCCAGAGAAGTTTGTGCAACCATTACCCTTGATATTGAAGATTGTTTTTAGGATCCCCTAGGCATGCATGGTTTCATTTTCCCTATTGAAGTCAATACGGAATCCCCAGCTAAATACTAGACTATGTGGCATTGTCTTCCCTAGCAAAGTTTGTATGATATTCCCTGGTGAAGCTTGGAGGATTTTCTTATATCCCTATAACTGTATTGGTTTATTGCTATCATATTTTTCTTTGATTTATTTTCAAACTGAGTTTCTTCCCAGTGAAGTTAAGCCATGAAGTAGGACTTTGTCTCCTCAAATGGTTCTTACTCTCTTATGGAATCTTAATCCTATATGTGATTTAGCCGAGTGTTGTGTTTACCCAAGTTTGGTTTTGTCTAGTTATTCCAAGTGCAGTGTGTCTGTTTTGTCAGCATATACATGATAACATTCATACACTCATACATCATGCACAGCTGAATTAGAATTCACTGCTCATTTGCATTCATTGATGTTTTTGTTGGCATATTATCCTCTTTGTAGAGTTATGTTGTCCTCTCTCCAATAGAGTGTAAATCTTAATCAGAAAATGTATATCCTTTCAAATTCCCCACTGAGTTATCCCTCGTGGAAGAATTTTTCTTTAGCCTTCCTGCCCAGCTCTTTATCTGGATGGAATTTGAGCCCCATTTTTGTTTACTCCTCATTGGGTGGTGTCTTGGTTGATTATTTCACTCCATTTTTTCCCTGGTTTGAATTTTTGGTCCCCGACAACAATATTATTTTGATCCCTATAGGCTGTGACCCCGGGATTGAGAATGTGCAATTTTTTACACATGAAGACTTTACCACTTCAACAAGAATGTGTTGGTATATCCCTGCAAAATCAAGCTCCATTTCCCAACAGAGTTATTGTAACAACAAGTATAGGTCTCTTTATTTAAGCAACCTCTACTTCCCTAATAAGTCTGCTAATGCCAGAGAATATGTTTTTACTTCGATGAATGGTAGTCTCTATGTTATGGGAGATAGTTTGTTGTTGAGATTGGTTATACTATAAAGATAAAGACAGTTTGTCGAAAGATTCTTACAGCAGTTATTACCCTTTTCAAGTGATATCTTGATCAAAGAAGTAATTGTTAACTATCTCAGTGAAATCTAGAAAATAGTAAAGTTTGTTACCCTTTCCAGGCGGAATGCCTTGGTTAAAGAATAAGTTAAGACTCGTTTTAGGTGGAATGCCTGAATTTTGGGAAACTCATTATTATTAATGTAGATCCTACCTTCAGTGGAAGTTGGTAGTTCATCTTCAGTAATAGTTGGTGTATTCTTTGTATCTCTATCTTCAGTAAAAGCTGGTAGTTCACCTTCAGTATATGTCGGTGTATCTTCTGTCTCTTTACCTTCAATAAATGTCGGTATTGTTCTGTTTTTTCTACCTTCATCCATGAGTTGGTAGTTCACTGTCAGTTGTCAGTCGACATTTATCTCTTTCTTCTCAGTGGACTTTACCCCAATAAAGTTGAGTTTTTCCCAGCCATAAGTGTTGATGTCAAACCTTTGTTCCCATCCATAAGTGTTGATGTCAAAACCTTTGTTCCCAACCATGAGTGATGATGTCAACCTTTGTTCCCAGCCATAAACGCTGATGTCCACCCTTTGTTCCCAGCCATAAGTGCTGATGTCAAACTATTGTTCCTAGTCAAAAGTGATGATGTAAAACCTTTGTTCCTAGTCATCAATGTTGATGTCACCCTTTATTCCAAACCATAAGTGTTGATGTCAACCCCTTGTTCCCAAACATAAGTGATGATGTAAAACTTTTGTTCCCAGATGTTGTACCCCAAAATTTTCCCTCTCATTTATCAAGATTTTTCCTCACAAGACTCCTTAGACTCCAAACAGGATTAAGGTTTGCTCAGCTTAAGACCTCACCTTGCACTGATGGCTTGAAATTAGGGTTTGAGTTTGCACAGGGATTTTTGGACTTCCAATGCCTCATGTGACTGTCATACTTCATGTTGGACCTCTAAGATTGCTCATACCAAGTTTCAAGCCTTGAATCACTTTTTTGCCCAGTCAATTGGACAATTGACCTAAAAATCAGTTGTATTGGGGAAAAAAGTCAACTGTGGCCAATTTGAAGTCAAACATCATAATTTTTTATCCACGTCAACAGTATAAACTCATATGAACCATTTGATCAAGTTTGGACCACAACTCCTCAAGAAATTTGATCAAATCATCAAAAGGGCAAAATGGTCAAAATTTGGGTTTTGACTGGAGAAAGGAACTTTCTGATTATTCACCTAGCCAATGGCAAATTGGGTTCAAGAATGATTTCAAGGACTCAATGGCATCATCTTGATATAATCACATAGTTCAAAAGATCTCAAATGCATAGGATTGACAGATGAATTTTCCAGTCAACTGATCAAAAATCAACTGTACACTGAAAAGTCAAACTTTGATTTTTTGATCAAAATCAAGTGCCAAGGGTCACATTTCACCAAGATGTGTCAAAACATGAAACTTGTTCACCAAGAAACTTAAATTTGGAATTTAGGGTTTAAGTTTGAAAATTTTCATATTTTTTCCCAACTTTTTCACCATGATACAATTGGATTCAAAGAAAACTTCCAACATGAAAGTTGTAGTCCTCCACAAAATCTACAAATTTGATTCACAAAGTTATCCCAAAAGATGCTTGGATCTCATGTTATAATTTTGTGAATAAGGGTCCATAAACATTTTAACTTAGTGAAAATTTGCCCTAGTTTAGGCAGATTTTTGACCTAACTTCATGGCAACTTTTCACCTAGTTCCAAGAGGAATCTCAAAATTCATTTCAAAGATGGATTGTAGAGCATGTTACAAACTTTCCAAAATGTCAAAGAACTCTCCAAGATAATTTATGGTTAGGGAGAATCGAAGAAATGAAAATGGTCATTTATCACTTTTGTTCAAGGCATTTTTCACATTGGTACAAGTTGCAAATCAGTTTCAAACTTGCTTGTACTTGGTATTACAGGTCCTAATCCTTTCTACACTCATTAATTTAATGAAAACACATTGGATAATGGCCTTGTTCTGACTTTTGAAGCTTTGTACATTGAATTAATCCAAAAATGGCATAAAGTGCATAATACCATTTCCATAAAGCTAACTTTTACAACTTTGTTTATCTTGAGCCATGGACCTAATCTCTTTTTGCAAACAAGATCCACAGTTATCAGGCAAAGTTTACCAACTATGTGCAGCTAAGGAACTAGCAAGTACAAGCTTTTGGGCATTGTCATCTCAACTTTTCTTCAAAAGCAAGAAACAAGCAAAAGTCATGTAAACTCTCCCATCTGATAAAACCAAGACTTTGTATCATTTCAAAGAAGCTCAGAACATTGTAACAAGCAAGAAACACGAATTTCCAACTTCTCAAATACTTAAATACACCAAAAACACCATTTTCTTCCCAAACAGGGCAATCTCTGCAAATCACAAGCCATTTCTATATTGCCTCGTGCGTTTTGCTTGGAATCACTTCAAACACATTCCATACCTCCTACCTAAACTATCTAGGCCCTTACCTTGCAATTGTAACCCCTGTTTCAAGCTTTACCATTTTCACTTTTTGAGTTTGCAGGTTGACTTCTATAGGAAGATTCATGCATCTACAAGGCAAGCTGAGCATTGGGATAGCTTGAGGGAACTTCAAGCAAGCTCACACGACCTTCAGGCCTCACTCAAAACTCCTACATTGCCATATCCAAACTCAACTGAACAAGGTATTTGTCAAGTTTCTATCTCTCTATTTAGGCATCTTTAAGCTTAGGTTTGTGAAGCAAAAATGTAGTCCTTAACATGCTTAAGCTGTACATATGCGTAGATTTCATTTATATTAATTGAGCTAAGAGTATTTGGATGTTGAACATGCTCAAAATTTTAGGTCAGAAATTAGGGCCATTAAAATTCTCCTTGATCTTTTAGAGTTAGGTCATGTTTTTTATATCATTAGAATCGTGAGTTAACATGCTACAAGTTTCATGTTGCAAGATTTTGTTTTTATGCACGTATGCAAGAGATACAGATTGAAGAAGAACGTGCGTGTTTTGGTTGTCTGGAGGTCAGGGACGAAGTTGTCCTCGGCCAGGGCCTTGGGCCTGTTTCTATTCACACCACCCTTTTTGCTTATGCACCCCCCTTTGCATTTTCTTTTATTATTTATATTTTTTGCATATATTTTATTTTGACTTGCATTTATTTATTTTCTGAACATTATAAAATCATAAAAATATTTTCTTATTTTTTTGCATTTTTATTTTATTATTTTTATGACATAAAAATAGTTTATTAGGTTAAACAAAATTTATTTTCTTAAATAAACTTATAAATAATATAAAAAATATCATATATTTTTATTTTTATTATTTATACACTTAAAATAATATTTTCATACATATTTCATTTTTCTAACATTTTGTATATATTATTTTTATTTTTTCTTGAACAAAAATGAATAAAATAAATGATTAGAAAACAATTTTTGTTTTACACCAAAAATTAGGGTTTTCACCCTTTCAAAAATAATCATTTTATTTTCTTATTTTTAAGACTTAAATAAACTTATTTTCTCATGCATAAAATTAATACCAAAAAAAACATTTTTTACATACATACATTTTATTGCATATTTAAATATTTGCTTATTTATTCATTTGTACAATAAATTCAATTTTGTTGTAATAGTTTTAGGGTTTTATTTTGAGCAATACCCCCCTATTCAAAACTTGTATCCCCTTCCCCATAATATTGTTGTAATAGTCTAGATTTACTTTACGCATTTTATTGCTTTCATATACCATGATAGTAAACTAGGGTTTTGTATGCAAAGACAAAAAATCAAAACAAATAGCATGACCTAATACAAGACAAAAATAAATGAAAAATGACAACACATTGCACACAAGCACCCCTAGGGTTTCACCCACTTTGTTGCCTTAAAACATGGCCATGGTATGCATGCTAGGTATCTTGGCAAAGTAATACAAATACAAAAGATCATAGTCCCTCGATGACGCTATCTTGGTTTCCTAAAAACAAATGATCTTGGTCCCTCAAAACTTGCTAAGATACTTGACAATATTGTTATCATGGTCATACGATGACCCACGCCCGTCCCGTTTAACATCCAAAGATAAGGTTGAATACCAAATGCAATGGTAAATCAACAATGTCAAAGGAATAAAAATGTGTAGGAAAGACTTTTGAGTAGGGTAGACAACTCCTAGTTACTTGATCTCTTTCAAACAATCCTTGCTATTTTCAAACAAACACACACATAATTTCAAAAACATTTCCAAACAACTTTCAAAACATTGAAACATTTTTCAAAAGACAAACATCTTTGTATACATTCTTATCAACAAGAATCATTACAAAGATTTCCAAAACAATGGCCTCTTTTAAAAATACTTTCAAAACCACACAAATCACCATTTCAAACAATTGAAAAGAAAAAGCAAGTGATCTAAAACAAGTAACTAAGAGCCAATGGAAAACCATGGATGAAAAGGGTGCTAGCACCTTCCCTTTTCATAATCTACCCCCTGAACCCAAAAACAATCTCAAAGGTCTTTCCTGTGCTTTTTTACCTTTCCTTTTGGATAAAATAAAAGTCGGTGGCGACTCTTGCTAAACCGCAACATTTGCGAACACAAACGCAAAACCTCAAGTCAGTTCTCCCACTGCATCACACCAGACATAACTATTGATGTCAATCTTTGTTCCCAGCCATAAGTGTTAATGTCAAACCTTTATTCCCAGCCATCAGTTCCGATGTCAATCATGTGTTTCTAGTCATAAGTGCTGATGTCAATCATGTGTTTCCAGTCATAAGTGCTGATGTCAATCATTCATTTACTAGTCTCAATGTTGATGTTTATCGTCATCTCCTAGCCGATATTATCTTACGTTTCTATTCTCGTCCTTATGTTTGTTAGTTTTCGATTCCATGTGAGTTGATGTTACTCTCTTTTTGCTATCTCCTCTCTGAGGGGATAGTTCATATTTATCTGTTGATCATTGTTATCCATTGTGTTTTCCTCATTTATTAAGTTGATGATACTTTATATCCTCTTTGGGCCTTACCCCAATAGAGTTGAGATTTGTTTTTCCCAGTGGAGTTGAGTTTATTTCCTCCAGTTAAGTTGGTAACTCTTCATATTGGTTACCTCCTTGATAGTTTATGGCTTGCATTTTTAAGAGTCTCCGTTGTTGAAATCTTACTATGCATTTGGTTTCTTTTAATCGTGGTTTTGGATTTACCTATTTATAGCCATCCCCAGAGTTGTGTTGTTCCCCAGCGAATTATTTTTGTGGTCGAACTCTCTTTTTAGTCTGTTGGTTATATTTTATGCTTCCCCGTGGGTGTTATGTGTCACCTATGGAGTTGGTCATTTACATCCATAATCATAAGCATTTCATGGCATATTAGAGCCAAAAATAGGGTTTGTTTTGTATTTAAGTATCTTCAATCGCGTCGAGACAAAGATTTTAACCTCTGTATCTCTAGATAGAAGACACTTAAATAAGGGCAGATGTTATACCCCAATTTTCCCCCCTAAGATCTCTCATTATCTCATTTTTATCAATGCATCAAGATTACAAATTAGGGTTGGTTCTCCTTTCTATTTCATCCTATCTTTGAGTTTTCTCTTGAGGGATCACCAAGCACCTTGAATTGTGTATTTTGTACATAATTTCTTAGAATAACATCAAAATATGTATATATGTCTCTTTGAATGTTCATATTGTAGGCGTTGACACAATTTCATTCATCTCACCATCTAACCTAGGGTTTGAGGGGTGGTCCTTAGTCAAATGGTTCTTCAATGGATTGTATGAATTTAAGATTCATGGCTATGTCTAGGATATCAAAGATTTGTGGTTCAAAGGGCTTCCTCACTTTATTTAGGTCAAACTTTCCTCAAAGTTGGTGGTGGAATTCATTAAGAAGATTCATTGATTCATGTGTTTATTTCTATGCCTTCTTCAACAATCTTAATTCAGACTTTAGCTCCCTATTTGAGTATGTTTCAAGACAACATCATCTCAAGGCCTATTGTGATTCATTATGCTTTATTTTTCCAAGAAAAAATAAAATATTCAAGGTTGGTTCAATAAGTTTGACCTAATTGAGCAAGTTCTTGATTCAGTGATCACAAGTGCATAACTCTCTCAACATTCAACATTTTGAGTGGACGATCATGAAATTTTTAAGATCATTATAGGTGATTTTTGAGAACTCATACTTAGAAATATTTGTAAGTACAAAAATCAGTTTGTTTTTCACGATTTCAAGAGGACATAACTTCCAGTTCAATCATCTAAATGGAGTCTTTCTTGGAACATTGTAAAGATTGTAACCTTATCTTTCAAATGCTTCAAGAATCATGTGATAAAGCCACCTGAGTTGTGTGCACCATGGATTCAAATTTGGTGCTTTGAAACAGAAAAATAACTGGAAGTCAGAAGCAAGTTTGTGAAATGTGGCTTCTAATCACAAAATTACCATGTGGTTTTCATTTAAACATGGTTAGCAAAGATATGTTAAGCATTTAGAGTGTAAAAACACATCATTTGGGTGAGTTTTGACACACATGTGCTCACACTTTTCTCATGAAAATATGTGTGCATGAATTCGATTGAGATTGCATCATTCACCCCTCCTCTTGATTCCATTCACTTATCTTATAACTAGAGACCTATTCTACTTTGTTTTACAAGCATTAGAGAGCCAGAAAACCTCTATTGAACTTCCTCCATACCTCTCAATTTTGTAACTTCAATTTGGTTTTAGAGCTCTTTTCAATCCAATTTCTTTGTTAATTATTCATCCTTGAACTTAACTGAAGCTAAAAGAATAAGAATCAAGTCTTGAAGTGCTCTAAATTGTGCTAGCCAAGTAAAGTTTAAGAGCTCTAAAGTTGAGCTTCAACAGGTAGATTCCTCCATCAATTATCTCCAAACTTATTGCTACAACGTAGCTCACATCACTCTGATACTAATCGCATTGTTAGTTTTTAACTAGAAGTGAGTTTTGATAATAAATTCTCAAAACCATTTTCAATTGTTTCCTTCTGGTTTTTCTTAAATCGACTGAACTACAAGTTAAATAAATTTTCTGCCAGGGTACAATTGTCTTCGGCTTGATGAGACGAAACGAATGACATTGGTCTGAACCTCTAATTTTACCATTTGAAAAATCACGATTTCTCTGGTTTTTTCTGAAGGCTGGAGGTTGAAGACGATAACATGTTTCGTCTTAACCAATCAGAATGTGTCAATTGTTTTTTTATTAGCCCAAATTTATTTGATTCTGTGTTTTCTTGCTAAGGTCCATATCAAGCACAGTGCGCCAGGTCCTTTGGATCTGTTTACTAACTTGTTTTGACTATGATCCAATGGCCTATTTTTTTTTCTTCATATTTTCTGATTTTATAATTGATCTGGTGTATTATTCAAGAGAGACCATGAAATGCACAGTGCACCAGATCCCTTGGAACTAATTACTAACACATTTTGACAATAATCAGAAGGTCCACATTTTTTTGTTTATTATTTTATTTTGTGTTTTTGATTTAATTGTTTTAAACTTAAAAAATTCATAAAAAATTCATTTCAACTTTTAAAATTCTGAAAAAATTCCCAAAAATACTTTTGATTTTTCTCTTTCTGATTTTATTTTTTCACAATTTCATTTTGTGATTTGATATTTTTTTATGATTATTCACTTTATTTGACTTGTTTTAATTATTTAAAAATATTTTTCTTCATTTTTAAATTCTGAAAAAATATGGAAGGATCCAATGACCTCTTGAAAAATATTGGTGACCTCGTTTTATTTTCATTTTTAATTTTACTACTTTTCACAAGTTTTGGTTTATTTTGTTTATTTCTTAAATTTTAAAAATAGGTTATGACTTTAAAAAATTCTAAAAAAATTTGTCAACACTTGTTGACTCACGTTTGACCTCTGATATTTTTTTTAGGATTTTTATTTTGTGTTTTAAAACATTTTGTGTATTTTACCAATTATTTCCCTTTTGTTAAATGTTTAAATATTGTTTTATTAAATATATTTTGTTATTTTTGTTTGGTCCTGATATGAGTATTATTTTTGGGACAAGTTCTTCAACCTCATTGGATCTTGGGTGCTGAAAGGTTGAAAAACCAAAGCCACCAAAATGGATGAATGATATTGATGATATTTGAAACCCTTATTTCATATGATACATCCCCTCCCTCTTCATCTTAACCCTTTCTTGTTTTTACTTGTGCTACATGTTTTTGGAAAATGATCTACATATCATTTCTCTAACACGCTGGTACATAATTTGCTATTGGACGACCTCAAAATAAGTGTGACTTCTACATAAAACCACTTATGATTGCTTAACATAGCGCTAAATTTGTCTCGGTTCGAAAAATGATCATATGTGGCCCAAACCTATGTTTACAAGCCCAGGTATGTTTAATTTGAAACCTTTGATCCAATAACTTTGAAATTCATTATTAGGACCCTTTGATTCTATCAATCCTTAAAATAAATTTCATGAATTTTAGTCTAAGTGAATCATTTGAACATCATTGATCATATGTGGTTTCTTTGAGAACTTGAAACGAATTATATACTTAACCTAAAGCAAATGAAACTTTTTATTGAGAAGCTTTGATTTTATCAATCTTCTAATGAGTTTTCATATGAAAGCTTCAAGATGGTCATTCAACTAACCTTTTGTATTTGACTTCTAACTTCTAATTCACTAACAATTAACTTTACTTTATGTCTTTATTTTGTGCCTTTACTTTTATGTACCATTTACTTTAACATTTATATTCCATGTCATTTCTGTTTTTCTCACTTGAGCAATTGTCTTTATGCCATTTTATCTTTTCTCATTTGAGCTTTTCTTTCCTTTTGAATATACTTAATAATCAACTTGAACATTAAAAAAAACTTTAAGGTTACTTGGACTAATTGGTTACTATCCTTGGCATTGTGTAGTTATGGATATCTCGGACTTAGGATTAGAAGCCTTGATAGTTGGGGACCTTGTTTCTTTGTTGTTATTTTGTCTAAAGTTATTAGGGTTTACCCCGAGACATTGGTTTGAATTTCTTTGTGTGCAAGTTATTCTGATTATATGCTTTGTCCGTGATTGAGAATTCATCTGTATACAGTTGTTACTCTGCCCAATTTTTGTGAAGACTTTCATCTAAAGCATGGTATTTCTCAGAGGTTTAGTATTTTTTCTTGCTTGGTTTCAATCCAAAGGATGGGAATTCTACATTGACTTCATATGTCAAGTGTTGGCTTCTTTTTGGTTAGATCGTTATTTTCCTTGGCTTTTACTTATGCTTTAGGACAGTCCCTTCATCTCCTCCCATCTTCTTTAATTTCAAAAATCTCCTTCCTCTTTTTCAAAACTCTTCTTGTTTTCTAACTTGAACAACTTTCATAATAAACTTGGACTTAGGTCCATGCATCTTCAAAAATATCTTCTTAAATAAAATATTAATCAATTTAATCTTACTTTGACATCTTTTTTTGAAAGACTAAAAGTCATGAACCTCATTCAAACCATTTTGCCACTTTGGCTTTTTACTTTTAAACTTTTTCTCAAAAGATTAGACTCTTTTTGATTCTTGTAATGACACAAGCTACTATATTTCTACAATATATAGTAAAGTGAGATATTTTCCACTTGGGTATTGAGTGAGGTTTTGTTAATTTTGAATTCCAAGCTATATCCTCCACTTTCAGATGATGCAAATTCTCCTTTCTCATAATTGTGGGTAGTAAGTATGTTTTCAATTCGAATATGACGATGATGTCTCTTCTCTTAAAATTAACCAACACACTTGTGTTTTAAAAATTTTGAGGTGAACTACGAGTACCCTGATCCACTATTGCACGAAAGGTGGTACATAGGCACTAAAAGTTCGCAACCGCGACAGGTGAAAAATTCTAAAAAAATTACTTTTTTCCTAACCTCCACCATCTATTTTTGTATACACTTTTTATAGCCAAAATACACAGATTTTCAAAGAGGTTCCTACGAAGTACCATAGATGTTTAAGGTGATAATACCTTCCCTTTGCATAACCAACCCTTGTACCTAGATTCTCCCTCTCTTTTTTTGGTTTATTCGCTCTTTTTCCATTTTCTTTGGAAAAATTAAAGCGCGGTGGGGATTTTTATTTGATCTATGCATGTTAAGTCAATCCAATGGCTTAGTCTCAACATTTCTACCACTACACTCCCCAACCAAAGAGTCTAAATATTTTAGAAGTAACCACTTCTGATCCCAAACATCTAAATTCTTTTGAAGTCACTACTTCACAACACTTCTCATCTCAACTCACCATATTTCTTCCTCAACTATCAAACTCTATCTTTTATGACCCCCTCACTACCCAAAAACCACCTAACATCATTCTCCAAAAAACCAGAGAATATGATATTGATCTCACTTCTCTTCAACAAAGCCTTCCTTCATCCTCAAATCAACTTGATCCTTAGAACATTGAGGCTCAAGATACAAATTCTAAAGACTATGTGCCTAAAGAAGAACAAGAAGTTTTTATGATCTGTCATATAGAACCTCTTGCCATTATAATGGAAAACCCCTTGGATGAGATGATGTATTACTTTGAATGGTATGCTCAAAACACTCTTAACTATGATTTGGAGAGTTCTTATGCAAGTATGGATCCAACTAGGGTTAACTCCAACGGAATGGATTCAGGAAATGGATGAATGATAACTCCAATATAGTCTAAGACTTCTATCATTTGGAAGCTTTAAAGAAGCACAAGGCATGTCTTGATTCTCAATCACCTTATCCTTTTCCCCTCTGGTTTCTTGCTCTAGAAGCAGAGATTCCGAAAGAAGACGTTGCTTGTGCTATGGATACTCAACATTCAGATACTGCTGCTTTTGACTTGGTTGTTTTTATGAAGTTTGCTACTGAAGATGGTTTGTCTTCTGGGTTATTTAAGACTGCGGCTGAAGAGAATCCTTCCGGGGTTAAGGAAAATCTATATGAGTTTAAGAATATCAATAAGTTAATCCAATCTCGTTTGGACAAGCAAGATGAAAGAGTTGATCGTTATAATGTTTCTATTACTTTGCTTGCCAACTTGGTGAAGGATTTCATGGCTAAGGTTCCGCCTACTCCTCCACCAAACCCTTTGCTTTTTAGAACTCTAAAATATTTATTTTTACCTTTTCTTTTTCGAACTATAATTTTTTTCTTTCCGTGTTTCTAAAACTTTTGTACAACTAGTCTTTAGTTATATAAAAACTTTATTTTTGTCTCTTTTAAATATTTTTTATTTCTGATAAAGGGGGAGAAAGTGATATGATTTTGATATATCTATTCTCAGAATCTTGCTCTGAAACATGTTCTGATGTTTTTGACACTAACATTCTTTAGCTGAGGAACTTTAAGAAAGTTAACTGAAATTTTCTTAAACAGACAAACTTGGAAGCTCTGAAGGAGATTCACAAGTCACGGGTGTCGCGTTTGGGATTTTCATCGGAGCGCGACACATAGAAAAAAAAGTAACATAAGAGTCTCCATCAATTTTATGTATCCCAAGATAGGTAAAGGAAACTGAGTAAACCTAAGGGACGGAAAGGAGCAAGGTCATCACGACCAAGAGAAAAAGGGTAAGGAAGTCGGTTACATAAAGGAAAGGTATTAGCACCCCTCGCATCTGTGATACTCCACAGGATCCACTTAAGTTTGTTATATTCTAAGGGGATGTAAAAGAAAACAAGGGGAAAAGAAAGAAATAATTATAAAGTTTCACTCGGCGGAGTGCCATGACCAGATGCCTATGTATCTCTTTTAAGGAATCAGAGCGTCGTAGTTCAGCTCAAAAGTTTCCATTGGTTGAAATGTTTTTTATAAACAATGCTAACGAAGCATGTCCTTTTTGAAAAGGTATTAAAAGAAAAAAGTCCAAAGCCAAAAATATTTGCATTGGTTTGTATTTTTTACCTTGAAAAAGGATTTGAGATTTAAATCACACCAAAGACTAAGAAAAGTAGAACGATAAGATCGCAAAGAAACTCGCTTATCATTTCCCATACTTAGTAAAGAGTGTAATTCTCATCAATTGTTATTAAGTGTTATGAGAGTTTGAAATGAAAAAGAAGTTTTAGTCTTAATGAGACGCAAAAATATAAGGGAGACTAGCAAAATAGTCCTAAAGTTATCATCTAATGTTGATCCTGTAGTTAGGACAGGAGGGAAGTATCTAACTAGTGTTGTCATGCATGGATAGCAAACCTAAGGTTTATTTAGTTCAAACATAGAGAAGAATGAACTATAGATCCTATGGGAAGCATACAAAAGGAGAAACAAGCAAAGATAGGAAAGGTATGATAAAGCATCACACAAAGATGGAAAAACATCTATATATAAAGGAGAGATGACAACACATCACAAAGATGACAATACATAACAAAGATGATAATACATCACAAAGATGAAAATACAACACAAAGATGAAAATACATCACAAATATGGAAATACATGACATACATGACAATACATCACAAAGATGATAATACATCACAAAGACGAAGATACATTACAAAGATAACAATACACCAAGCAATAGGGAAGATGATAAAACATACAAAGATGACAATACATCAAGTTGGACAAAGAAGGTAATACATCAAGTAATAGATTATAGGACATCAAGCACATAAAATAATATGATAAAACACATAAGAGAAGAGATGGTAAAGCATCACATAAAGATGGTAAAACATCAAGCATACATGCATTAAGATGACAAAACATCAAGTATGAAGTGAGAGGATAAAAACATCACATAAAGAGGGAGATTACAAAACATCAATCGTAGATGATAAAACATCAATAAATGGGATGACTAAAACATCAAGAAATGGGATGACAAAACATCAAGAAATGGGATGATAAAACATCAAGTATGGATGACAAAACATCAATAAATGAGTTTATAAAACATAAAGCATGGATGACAAAACATCATGTAAGAGATGACAAAACATAAAATAATAGATGACAAAACATCAGGTATGGATGAGGAAACATCATGTAAGAGATGACAAAACATCACAAAGACATGTTAAAAAATCAAATATGGATGATAAATTATCAAGTAAGAAATGAGATGATAAAACATCAAGTAATAAATGAGATGATAAAACATAAACAATCACACAATACATGACGATAAAATACAAAAGAGATTGAGATTTCACAAACAAACTTAAAGAAGTGAAAAGGAAGCGTGAAAGCAAAGACAAATCATCAAGAGGCATGAAATAAAAGAATATCAAGATGTCATCTAAGTTTTGACCCTAACATGTTAAACACCTTAGACTATCCTAAGCATGGAAGCAGAGGTTAAGAAGAATGAACTATTACCTAATTAGGCAAGTAGAAGTGTAAGTGTGTATTTAGAAGATAAAACATGCAAATAAGTAGACATAAATAGGCTCACACCCAAGTCTAAACATGGTTTAGGACACCACAAACTATTGTCGTACCCCAAATTTTCCCTACCTTCATGATTATATTTATGATTATATCACTGTGTGATTTTCGAAGTTAAAAATGAAAGAAAAGTGTTTCAATTGAAAATGGTCCATCAATATCTGATGGCCCATTTTTAATAATTCAAGTCAACAGAGGGGTATATCCTAGTTCAAGGGAGTGGGGCTTTCTAAATCAGAAAGAGTCATATGCTCGTAGGCCCATTTGCGAAGCATATTGGCCAATGGGTCATGAGATTCTGATATTAGAAACTATTTTAGAAATGTAAGATCTTAATTCAATAAGAAGGCCCATTAAAGGTTTGTTGTTGTTAAGTAATAAAAGGGGGGGGGGGGGGTACAATTTAAAATTGCAAGCCCATTTGAGATGGCCCATTTCGTTTGGTGATTAAATAGCAATGGGAGGGGTATGATTACACATTGCAGGCACATTAAGACATTAAGGTTTTTTAAGCTAGCCCATTTGTCATTTTTTTATTACTGTTTTATTTTAAAAACATTATTATTAAATTTATTATATTATTATAATTGTTTTACTAAAAAATCTTTTTTTACAAATTATTAAGAGATTTATTATATTAATTTTATTATTTATTATTAAAATATTTTAAAACTATTTTATTAGATATTTTTCATAATTCATTTATTAAGAGTTTTTGTTTGGAAAAAATCTGTTGGATCAAATGCTTTTAGAAGCTTAAGGCCCAAAAGGACGCATTGCGGAAAAATAATAACGTAGGCCCAAAAAGCAAATTAGTGACGTGTTGGGCAGAAAAGAAATATTGTAAGCCCAAGTTACATACTGCTATTGTATCATTTAGAGCAGAAAACACACGCATTTCATGGAACAATAATTACTGTGCAGATTGAAAACGAACAAAATCAAATCTTATTACAAAAAATACATAATCAATTTTGTTAACAAATCAAACCCCGAAATCTCTTATTACAAAACAAATCTCAATATACAGAATCAATGTTTATTATATTCATCAAAAATTACAATCAAATCAGTCTGAATCAAATATTACATAATTGAATCAATTACAGAAAATTTGAGTCCCTAATTTGCTCTAATCTCCTAAGTCTAAGCTCTAAAGGAATTGTAACAACAATTCCCTAATTTGAAAAAACGTAGATCTATAAATAGCAAATGACAAAATACAAAAAAGAGGAAGAATGTTGGTTGAACGAAGAAAGAAGAAGGAGACGGAGAGGAGACGAAGAAGTTAAAGATAACAAACCCAATTTGTTGAAGAGAAGAGGAAAGCGATTAAGGTTTCAATATCTGAAACCCTAATCGTGTTGCTGCCAAGCTGTCGGCCGCCGTTGAACACGTATCCGGATCACTGCCCTCGTCGGAACCTGAAAATTGGAAAGAGGGGAAGGATTAGAAGCGGAATCTCTAAATCGCTCAAGAACTCGGATGCAATACATAAAATCACGAAGAGGTAACAAGCTTGAACCCTTAGCTTTTGCTGTGTACGGATTTGCATTTTGTTTTGTTTTGGGGGGTTGGGTATCGCGCTGCCGCAGGGAGGCTCAGTTTTAGGTTTGGTTTAGAAAGAAGAAGATGAAGGGAAATGGTTAAGAGAGAGAACGATGGACTGATGAATAGAAATGAAAAATGTAATGAAACAAACTTATTATTCTTGTATTAATCCAGTATATGCGCGCCTAGTGTAATGTCATGCTCCCTCAAATCCCATCCATCTGATCATCATCAAACGGCCGTAAGGCCAAGTCTCACTGTATCCCCACGCACCTTCGCACACCAGGTCAAATCAGACCCTCTCACAATGCATTTTGGGCCTAGCCGAGTTGTTTTTACACCACCCTTTTCTGTTTTTTTTACTAAGCAAGCCAGCGTAGCACCCCCCCTCCTACCACTGGGCCCAGTTCAATATCTGAACTTGGGCCCAGTTTCTCAATAGACCCCATTGTTTTGCTCATTAGTTAGAAAATGTACCCCCAGGCCAACTGGGCCTAAATTCAATATCTGAATGCAGGCCCTCACTATTTACATCCCCACCTTTTTACTTCCTAACTCAAAATACACCCCGCAGAATTATTTAATTTTTTCTAATTTTTTATTTATTATATTTTCTTTTTTTTTCTTTATTTCTTTGTAAAATATTACTATTATTTCTTTTATTTTTATTTTCAAATATTATTTACTATTATCATTTAAATATTATTTTCTTTAAAAATTCATGTATATATTTTACTATATTGCATTAAACTTTTTTATCATGCATTAATTAGAGTTTTTTAATTAACATAATTAAAAAATACTTAAAAAATATTAAACTCTTCTTTTCGTAATAAACTAATCTAACAAACCATTTTTTGCAAAAGGGTTCCAAATATATTTTGACTAATCGTTTGTTCAGTCCAAAATTCTGTTATCTCTACACTCGGTCTAAATGCGAGGCAATTCAAAATACTTTTGGAGTCCATAAAAAACACAAACCCATACGAACTATGAATTGACACTCTGATTCCTCATAAGAGGACACGTAGACATACGACAAAAATCGTGGCGAGTTCACTTATTAAAAATTTAAACCCCTTTGTACATAACTGTTAAACCTAAACCTAAACCTAGTATCCTTAAGAATAAGGTATATGAAAGGTGCCTAACATCTTCCTTTCGTCTAAAGAAGTCTGAAACTTAGAATCTCTGTTTTGAGAATTAGGGTTTCCTATAGATGCCCTTCCATAGGATAAAAACTAGTAGTGGTGACTTTGATTTTAAAACTAGTTGCAATAGCTGGCGACTCTGCTGGGGACTTCAACCCTAGGCTTAGAAGCCTTTCCTTTAGGTTTTAGGTTTTTATTTTTGTGGGGTTTTTATTTGCTTTATTTTATTTCCTTATCCATTTATTATTATATTTGTTGTGGTGCAGGATTTCATTTTCAAAACTATTTTCAAAATAACCCTTTGAAAGAAGGTTCATCTATTAACTTAGGGGGTACGTTATTCCCACGAGTTTATGTGACTACTTCACCTAGAGTCGGTGGAATTCCTCTAAAGAAATACTTATCGAGAGATATCCTCTTTATGAGTAGGACTTTGGAATGCCACCTATGACTCTTGTATAACCCTAACCAAAATCTCATGACGAGACCTTTCACGACTTTGAGACGAAAGTCTTGGTCCATAAAGAGGCTCCACCTAAGGGAGGCCCTTGTTCCCTTTCCCTCTGGTATTATCATCATTACCCTTAAGGAAGCCACCTTTTGGGATGGTATACTAACCATAGGTCAAAACTAAGAACCTACCTTATAAGGGTACCTATCACAAAATCCCGTCACTAAACCATGCATCTATGCATTCATACATTTCACATATATTCATCACCCGTTTCTTTTTTATTTGTCTTATTCACAGGGTAAAAAAATAAAGGTAATAAAATCAATATTTTGGTGATTATCTTGGAAAATGGATACCAAAGGAAAATAACTTGTTCGTGTCAATGCCCTTAAGCCAGACATGTCTGAAATCAAATCCATAAAGGGGAAATGATCCGAAAGAGCTCTGAAGATGTTTGCTCTCCGCTATGAGGATACCCTTGACTTGACCAGAGTAGAAGTTCAACTAGACGTTGTTTCTGCCCTCATTCAGTTATACGACCCTCTACTGAGATGCTTCGCCTTCCAAGACTTCCAGCTAGCACCGGCTCTGGAAGAATTAGATAGAATTATGAACTTTTCTAAAGAGAAGGCCTATGTGGGTATCGGGCAAACTATTAAAGTCAAAGTCTTGGAAAATGGCTTGGGGATCCCTTATTTTGAGTTAATTCTAAATTACCAAAGAGAAGGCACAATACAAGGAATCAAGAAAACATACCTAGAAGTTAAGGCACTCGAACTTGCTAATTATAAAGAATGGGAGCCTTGTGTAGATTGTTTAGGATTGCTTGTGTTTGGTGTAATTTTAATTCCATAGACTGTAGACTATATTTCCCCTGCAGCCATTAGCATATTTTGGGGTGCAGAAGTTTTCAATACGGATCCAACTCCCGCTCTGCTTGCTGATATTTATTACACACTGCATACAATGTACGAAAACAGAAAAGGAACTTTAAATTGTTGCATTCCACTTTTGTATACCTGGTTTATGACCCATCTTTACAAATAAGATTATATGATTTTGAACTTGACCAAACACGAGTGGCCTCATAAATTAAGGTCTCTCAATGCTAATTCGGTACTGTGGTATGCAAGGAAGCTGGATATTGGTGATATTACTATTAACTGCAGAGACTTTCCTAATGTTCCATTGATTGGATCTCGAGGCTATATTAATTACAACCCTACCTTAGCCATGCGACAATTAGGGTATCCTTTGGAAGATAAACCTTCAGACGAACAACTCCAACAATTGATCATTCATGACATGGGTAGAAACGACCAAGGGTTGTTCAACAAGGTTATCCAGGCTTGGAATAAGGTTAATAAAAGGAAAGATGAAAGAAAGAATGCCATAGCAAAGGAACCATACACTAGATGGTTCTTGGATATGGTACAAATTATCAAGATTCCATTTGATATAGATCCAAAATATAAGTCAGAGGTTACGCCTATATCTTTGGAGGAAATAGAAGATCTAAAGAGTGCCTTACAACAAGCTCGGAGAGAAAAGGAAAAACTGGAACTTAACCTCCTCAATCTAACCAAAGAAAAGAAGAAAAAGCATCTCATACTTGAATCAAAGGACCAACAGATTGAGAGAGATCAAAAGGCACTGGAAAAGGAGAGCCTCAAATGGAAGTGTACAACTGAAGGACTATTGAGTATGACCTTGAATCTAGATTCCCACAACCAAAGGTTAGAAGATGCTGCTACTGAAATCGGTAGGCTAACCAGATGGCATGAAAAGGAAACCTGTGACAAGAAGGTGCTAGAGGAAGACCTAAGAGCTCAAATCCAAAGTTTTGCGCAAGCTTCTTTAGAGCAAGAAGAGCAGATGAAGCACCTCACCACCAAACTTCAAGACAACCAAGAATCATAGATTAAGGAATGCCTTGAAAGGATGAAGGCAAAAAGACTCTTGACTCAGAGAACCGAAGAATATGAATAAGTGTGCCTAGAGATAGAAGGCCTCCAAAAAGATTTCCTTATTCAAAGGAGGTTTATACGGAAATGAGGGCTGAAAAGATGTACTGGGAAGAGTAGTATACAAAGATCGCCCAAGCAGGGAGAGATAACCATAAGATAATCCTACATCTTTATCAAGAGTATCGGTATTATAATGACAAACATGAAAGGCTCGCTTAGCTAGCCAACAATATCATTGAGGATATCCCTAGAAGTTTGAGAGACGTGGAAAGTGTAATGGTTCCTCTTCCTAAGGATGTTGAAGACTTTCTCAAGCTTTGTCGAGCAATGGTCGATGGTTTCAGAACAGACATCCGCAAGCGCACCTAGAAGATTTGTCTCCCTTAGTTTACTTTCATGCAAACAAGTTTTGATTTAAAGTTATAATATTTTCAATATCTGGATTATGTTACTTTCAATAAAGGAATTTTGTTTCCGTATCTCGTTTGCGTATCTATTTTTAAGATATTCACCAAATAAAAAATATATATAAAAAAGGCAAAGAAGATAAATATATACCCAAGTGAATAAGACATTTAAAAGAAGAAACCCTTACATGTTAAGAGATACTCATATGCGTGCATGCATTTGCAAACACTTGCATTTCATACCAAAGCTCATTATTTTTCAAAACCTCTCCAGTTAAACCATTGGTAGAAGAATATCACCACCTCCTTGGCCTCCATATCAAACAAGGGCCTACCAACAAAGAACGATGGAACAAATGGAAGAGAATCAAGTTGCATTCAAGGAAGATCTCGACCAGGTTAAAGGCGATGTGAGTTCAATGAAAGGAGACCTAAGTCAAGTTCTCCTAGCTTTGAAGAACATCATTGACAAACAAGATTAGATTCCCAGGATGGATTTCAAGGAAGTAGCCTAAATGATCGGTGCATCAAACGGTCACCAACTAAGAAAGGGGTCAGAAATAGGACCCCGAAAGTCTGTCGTGGCCCAGCAAGAGACAAAAGAAGCTGAGACTGAAGGATTTGTCCCACCGCCATCGAAAGTAGGGGCATCATATACCCTAAAAATTCCAATCAACAATGCAGACATCTACTTGGACCTGCAGTACGAAGACCATGATCTAGAGGATGTCAATCAGGCACCCTTAAAGATGACTGGTACTCTTGCTATTGATAATCCACTGGTGATGAATCAATATAAGTCTTTGGAAGAAAGATTAAAATCTATGGAGGGTTTTAATGCCTTCAAAGTAGATGCTCTCGGGATGGGCCTAGTACCTGATGTGGTAATTCCACCGAAGTTCAAGGTACCTGACTTTGGAAAGTACAAAGGGCTCACTTGTCCAAGAAATCATCTGCGCATGTATTGCAGGAAGATGCATGCTCATGCCCATGATCAGAAGCTAATGATTCACTGGTTTCAAGATAGCTTAAGCGGGGCATCTCTAGACTGGTATATGCATGTGGAACGAGTGCATATTCGAACATGGAAAGACCTTGCTAATGCTTTATTAAAGCATTATAAATATAACTTGGACATGGTGCTTACTCGTATGCAACTCCATAATATGTCTCAGAAGAAAGAAGAGTATTTTAAAGAATACACTCAGAGATGGAGGGAGATGGCATCCCGTGTGCAACCACCACTGTTAGAGAAGGACTTAGTAGATATGTTCATAGGAACCTTGCAAGGGTTATATTATGAGAAGATGGTAGGAAGTATCTCTTCAGGATTCTCAGATCTAGTAACTATCGGGGAAAGAATCGAGATTGGAATAAAGAATGGAAAAATACCAGGGGGATCATCAAGCACCCCCTATAATACAAAGAGACATGCTCCTAACTTCCCAAAAAGAAAGGAGGGAGAAATTAATGATGTAGCCTCACAACCAAGGGCGTAACAACCATTAATGATCCCACAAGGACAGCAGCAAGGCAGATTTGGAAGGTCGCAAAGAAATTTTGATCCACTCGCAATGCCACCCAGCCAATTATTACAACACTTGGTCAAGGTATCCCTGGTGGAACTAAAACCTCTAGCTCCTCTAGTCGGGCCACTCCCATGAAAGTATAATGCCGACGCCAGATACGAGTATCATGCTAATTCTCCTGGGGACACTATAGAACAATGTTGGGCATTCAAACATAATGTTCAAGACTTGTTAGAATCTCAAGACATCACTTTTGAGAAACCTAACATCAAATCAAACCCCATGCCTCCGCATGGTGGACCGGTAATAAATGCGATCGAGATAGTCACCGACTTTGAGGCAACCAGGAAGGAAGAGGCCCCGATAAACTTGTTGAAGGAATATCTGTTGAAATGTGGGTTCCTATTGGAACATAGTGAAGCCTACGAAAGAACGTTACAGAAGCTAGTGGATCAGTGGATAGTCCAATTTGGACCATACCTTGAAGAAAAATATGTAGCTGCAATTAAAGGAAAGAAGTCGTTGGTAATCCCTTGCCAATGCCCAAATCTTAATAGAAAGACTTTGGTGATCCCGTGGGAAGAATTGGCATAAACCCCAGGGATGGCACCAAAGAAGGCTATGCAAATATCAGCAGTTCTGAAGGCCGTGATGATAATTAAGGGACCGTCACCTATCCCTTATAAAAGTAACAAAGCAGTGTGATAGATTTATGATTCAATCATATACATTAATGGAATGAAATAGGAAAATGAGCCATCATCAAGTCAAGGACCTGCAATTTCAAACATAGCATGGACATGGGGTATGACCCATAGTGGTCGAGTCTTTGGATCTAAACCACCAAAGAAGAAGGATGAGATAGTAATAAAAGATAAAGGAAAAGAAGTGGTGGAAACGAGTCAAGAAAAAGAACCTCCAAGCAAAAGCTTTACTGACCAAGAGGCGGAGGAGTTTTTGAAAATAATCAAAAGAAGTGACTATAGGGTGGTGGATCAGCTTCACCAAACCCCAGCTAAAATTTTCATACTCTCGCTGCTCATCAATTTTAAGGCACGTCGAGACTCTTTAATGAAGGTACTGAGTTCAACCCACATTGTAGAGGAGATTACCGTGAGTCAATTGGACAATGTCGTAGCAATCCTAACGACTAGATCATATATGGGTTTTAATAATGATGAATTGCCACCACAAGGCCGAGATCACAACAAAGCACTTCATATTTTTATTAAGATAGGTACTACTAACCTATCCAGAGTACTCACTGATACTGGCTCGACCCTCAATGTGTTACTGAAATCAAGTCTAATGAAGTTAACATTAGATGGCATTGTGATAAGGCCAAGTTCTACAATAGTGAAAGCATTCGACGGTTCCCAAATCTCGGTATTCGAAGAGGTGTACCTTCTAGTCAAAATAGGACCACATATCTTCTATATCACTTTCCAAGTCATGGACATAGAACCAGCGTACACATGCTTTCTTGGGAGACCTTGGATTTATGCAGCAGGGGCAATCACTTTGACCTTACATCAAAAGTTGAAGTTCTTAGTGGAAGGGAAGTTAATTATAATAAACGGTGAGGAGGACATCTTCGTAAGTCACATCAAATCATACAGGTAAGTTAGTGTCGACGAAGACTGTATAGCCACCTCATTCCAAGTCCTGGAAGTTGCTTCAATGGTGACTTTACCGGTAAAGAAAAGTAATAAGCCCAAGGTAACCTTGTGGAGAGATTTGCAAACAACAATGGAAAGTGGTACCTCAAAAGGTTGAGGAAAGCTCCCAGAAGTTCCTGAGAAGAAGAATCGCTTCGGTTTGGGCTATGAAATATCAAAAGCTACTCTGAAAGATAAAGCATGGTTTCCTCCAATCCAAGAGATCTTTGTCAACAAGGGAATAGAGTATGATATACATGTGGCAGTGATATCCAACAAAGCCAACACCAAAAGGACAACTGACTTCATCCGAGAATGCTCCCCAAGAGAAGAACTCAAAAGCTGGACAGCCGTGGAGATTCCCGAGATCTTTTTCTTTCCTAAGTAATTTTTCCTGTTTTTAAAGAACCTATGTCAAGCCCGAGACATAGGGGTTGCTTGTAAGTGTCCCCCCGTTTTGTTTCAAACACTATTCACAATTAATAAAAGTTATATTTTGTTTTCAATTAAGATCCTTGTCTTTCTCTTACATTTATCTCTTAAATTTAAAATTGGCAATACTTTCTTTTCACATGCATTTTTAAAATTTATATACTAAAATTTGCACCAAAACATGATAAACATGCAGATCCATGCCCAAAACAACTGATAATGTTACTGCTGCGATTCGATACAATTTTGATGCTCCTATCAATCAAGTTGAAGAGGAAAGTGATGCAGATCTTGAACTTTTTAAAGAAATGGAAAGGGAAATAGAGTGAGAGGCTAACAACATACAACCATATCAAGAAGCTATTGAGACTATTAATCTCAACACCGAGGAAGAACTAAAAGAAATCAAGTTAGAGGGAATGTTAGAGGAGAGCGTCAAATAAAGGCTGATCAAGCTATTGCGTGAGCACGTGGATATATTTCCTGGTCCTACAGGGACATGTCGAGATTAGATATAGACATTGTGGTGCATAGATTACCTATCAAAGAAGATTTTTCTCTGGTTAGGCAAAAACTCAGAAGAACTCGTCCAAATATGTCTAGCAAGATTAGAGAAGAGGTTCTTAAACAGTTCAACGCATGGTTCTTAGTAGTGGTAGATTATCCGCCATGGATAGCTAACATTGTGTCGGTACCCAAGAAAGATGGCAAGGTACACATGTGTGTGAATTATCGAGATCTGAACAAAGCAAGTCCCAAAGATGACCTCCCGTTACCTCACATAGATGTTTTGGTAGACAACACAGCTCAAGCCTCAATATTCTCATTCATGGAAGGTTTCTCAGGCTATAACTAAATCAAAATGGCACCCGAAGACATGGAAAAGACCACTTTCATGACACCTTAGGGAACCTTCTGCTACAAAGTAATGTCGTTCATCTCAAAAATGCAGGGGCAACTTATCAAAGGTCTATGGTCACGCTATTCCATTATATGATTAACAAAGAGGTTGAGGTATACGCAGATGATATGATCTCCAAATCCCATACAGAAGAGGAACACATCATACATTTACAAAAGTTATTTGAGCGGTTGCACAAGTTCAGGCTGAGGTTGAATTCGAATAAATGTACATTTGGCGTCAGATCAGGAAAGTTGCTGGGTTTCATTGTAAGTCAGCAAGGTATTGAGGTAGACCCCGACAAAGTAAAATCCATACAAGAAATGCCAGCATCGAGGACAGAAAAAGAAGTTTGTGGTTTCTTAGGGCAATTGAATTATATCTCAAGGTTCATATCGAATCTAACAGCTACATGTGAGCCTATATTCAAATTATTGTGAAAAGATCAAACGGTAGTATGGAATGACGATTTCCAAACAGCCTTTGAGACAATAAAGCAGTATCTACAAGAGCCATCGATCTTAATGCCACCAGTTCCCAGAAGACCACTCATCATGTATCCGATAATGCTCGAAGGATCAATGGGTTGTGTTTTGGACAGCAAGATGAAAAAGGAAGAAAATAGCACGCAATTTACTACCTCAGCAAGAAATTTACTGACTGCGAAACCAGGTATTCGCTCCTCGAGAAAACTTGTTGTGCAGTGGCTTGGGCTACTAAGAGGTTGAGGCAATATATGTTAACCCACACCACATGGTTAATAGCAAGAATGGATCCTTTAAAATACGTGATCGAAAAACTGGCTCTTACAAGGAGAATCGCACGATGGAAAATGCTACTATCAGAATGCAACATCAAATAAGTTACTCAAAAGGCCATCAAGGGTAGTATACTAGCTCACCAACCACTTCCAGAATATCAACCTATAAAGTTCGAATTTCCCGACGAAGATGTCATGGTTATAAGTGACTATGAAATACCAGGACCTAACGAAGGACCCGAACCAGGGGCACGTTGAACACTCATGTTCGACGGGGCTTTAAATGCACTAGGGCACGATATAGGGGCAGTCTTGACTTCTCCAAACAATTATAACAAGCCCTATACTGCAAGGTTTTGTTTTGACTGTACCAACAACATCGCCAAGTATGAAGCTTGTATACTGGGACTGGAAATGGCCATTGATCTAAGAATCAAACACCTCAAAGTATTTGGAGACTCTACATTAGTCACATACCAAGTCAACAGAGAATGTGATACTAAACACCTCAAACTAATTCCATATAGGGATCATGTTTTAAAGTTGGTTGCGGAATTCACGGAGATCACCTTCAGTCACATCCCATGAGAAGAAAATCAAATGGAGGACACATTGGAAACTCTAGTAGATATGTTTAAAGTAACTTGGCCAAACCACGAATGACATCTGTGAACTGAACTGTTGCTAGAAGATAGTCTGGAATAAGTATCAGGATGACATCCGTCTTTGGATCGTACCTGAACTGTTTCTAGAAGATGGTCTGAATAAGTATTAGGATGACATCCGTCTCTGGATCATACCTGAATTGTATCTAGAAGATAGTCTAGAATAAGTATAAGGATGACATCCGTTTCTGGATCGTACCCGAACCGTTTCTAGATGAGAATTTGAAACAAGTGTCAGGATGACATCCGTCTTTGGATCGTACCTGAACCGTTTCTAGATGAGAATCTGGAGTAAGTGTCAGGATGACATCCGTCTTTGGATCGTACCTGAACTGTTTCTAGATGAGAATCTGGGGTAAGTGTCAAGATAACATCTGTCTTTGGGTTGTACCTGAATCGTTTCTAGATGAGAATCTAAAGTAAGTGTCAGGATGACATCCATATTTGGATCGTACCTGAACCATTTCTAGATGAGAATCTGAATAAGTATCAGGATTACATCCGTCTCTGGATTATACCTGAACCATTTCTAGATGAGAATCTGGAGTAAGTGTCATAATGACATCCGTCTCTGGATCGTATCTGCACCGTTTCTAGATGAGAATCTGGAATAAGTGTCAGAATGGCATCCGTCTCTGGATAGTATATGCACTGTTTCTAGATGAGACTCTGAAATAAGTGTTGGGATGACATCCGTCTTTGGATTGTACCTGAACCATTTCTAGAAGATAATATGAATAAGTATCAGGATGATATCCGTCTTTGGATCGTACCCGAAGTGTTTCTAGATAGGAATCTGGAATAAGTGTAAGGATGACATCCATATTTGGATCGTACCTGAACTATTTCTAGATGAGAATCTTGAGTAAATATCAGGATGACATCCGTCTCTGGATCGTACCTGAAATGTTTCTAGATGAAAATCTGAATTAGTATCAAGATGATATCCGTCTCTGGATCGTACCTGAACCATTTCTAGATAAGAATCTGGAATAAGTATCAGGATGACATCCGTATTTGGATCGTACCTGAATCGTTTCTAGATGAGAATCTTAAGTAAGTGTCAGGATGAAATCCGTCTCTGGATCGTACCTGAACTGTTTCTAGATGAAAATATGCATTATTTAGAATGTTTCCGCTGGGGATTCCTGTTTTATTATGTTGAGAATAAATCCGTTGGGGAATCCTGAGAAGCTTGGTGACTTCACTGGGGAATATTTCTTAGATGTCGGAGTAGTAGTTGGAAATTCTTGCTCTACCGGGGTATGAGAACACCTGACACTATTAGGATGCATGCTGAGAATATGGCGGTGACCTTGTAGTAGAATGCCCCTGTCTCGATACCTGTTGTAGAAAATATCAATCGGGGATTTCGTAGATGGTTTTACTGTTATCCCAAATCTTGGAGTCTTTGGTGAATGTAGATCAGGGTAATAAACCTTCTACTGATTAGACAAGTGACGAGATGACGGAACATAGTTGTACGCTTTAATCCCAAACTTTTTCCTGGATTGTCTTTTCATATTTTCAGTCCATCAGGATACCCTTTTTTTGCCCAAGCTTCCTTTTCAGGTTCTCGACTTTCCGGGTGTACAATTTTTTTCATATGTATATCCCTAATTTTTTCCCGAACCCTTTTGGTTCGCCGGGATGCCCTTATTTTTGCCTAGGTGAGCCAGCCTAGCGGGTCTTTGTTCATGCGTAGTATTTTCCGACTATGTCCATATTCATCGGGTGTAGAGAATTGTCATTGTCCTTAGTAGCAAGTGTTGTCACACTGCCAGTAGGTGTTTGTTTGATCGTACAAGATTCGTTGCTGGAATTCATGTCCAATGCCCCAAGTGATTAAGATGGAGATCTGCGCCTGGCTATTTGGCATTTTTGAGAGATTCCATGAACCTTGACTTGACTTCCCCAGATCATCTGGACATCATGCTATGCCCCTTGATTATGAAAGGCCTATCACTGGAATGTCTTTCCATTTGAGGTGATTATGTTAACTGAGAAGATTTATGTTCATCGAATATTTGTCGTGCGAATTTCTCTGCTATTGAACAAATAGTCATATGCAAATAATGGTATTTTAAGAATGCAAAACTTATGTCTGTCTTGAAGTTTGAAAATTCATTTTTTAGTAAAACAAACAAAATTTGTAAAAGTGTGATGTCAGCTCAGGATTTATAGCGAACCCTACAGGGTTCAGGATACCTTTTGTAACAGTATGCTTTCGAACTAACCCATGCTTTAGGTAGGACTTTTAAGGGTTATAACATGGCATGGTTCACGGTTCAAGAAACAAAGGATAAAGGCTCAGAAAATTATTTGTACCCAACCCGCTCTTCGTGCTATTCTTCAGTCCTATGCTTAGTTAATTGTGTGTTTATATCCCAAATGAGTCTGGAATCTTTGCTCTGATACTTGGTGATGGTTCATAAATTGAACGTTTGTTTGAGAAGGAAGTAATTTTTGTAACCTTTTCTTTTGTTGAGGATTTGTAGGACCTCTTTTTTTTATTTTGTTATCCCTACTTTTTCCTGAACTGTTTCTTTTGTGTTTACAGTCAGCAGGATGCCCCAACTTTTCTTAAGTCTCCTTCATAGGTTTTTGACTTAACGACTTTTACTTTGAGAGATAATGACTGCCTGTCTTGACAACTATGCAGAACCATCACCATCTTTTGGAAGGCCTCTTCTACACTATTTGTCATGTACGAAGGATGACCTCCAACTGAATGCACCTCTGAATTAACGGAGAAAGCTACCATGCCTCGGGTTATGATTAAGGGTTTTAATTTGTATGGAAAAAATTTTCCTACATCTTAGGCTCAAAGGGGTTGACTAGGGATTATCTTCCTTATAACTCCATTGTTTAGGATTTAAAACAACGTCTGTACATCGTCAGCGGGGTCTGTTCAAAAGCATATTGTAAAGATTGTGGTATCATTTTTGTCATCCTCCCTCTAAAAGCTTACAACTTTCAATCGAGAATTGAATATCATAAAAAGGAAGTAAAATCATATCTTCAGTATAGTGAAAACGAATGAAATAATTCAAGACAACCATATGCAATGCATTTATGAAATAACAAGGTTTGACATAATTAAATGTTCAAACAAATTGAAAATTCTAATGAACAAAAGCCTCTTTGTCTGAACTTGTCACTTCAGATGATGTGCCTCTGAGGGATGGCAGAAGAATTCAGTATGGCCATCTTGTGTGAACTCCAGCACTTCTTCGTTGTTCAAGTCCTGAATCTTATTTTTCAATGCCCAACAGTCATTTGTATCATGTCCAGGACTATCGGAATAGTAGGCACATATTGCATCAGGATAGAAGTTAGGGGAAGAAGTTTTGGGGTTTGGATTAGGTCTTATCAACGTAACCAAATTCATCTTCAACATATGTTGCAATGCCTGAGAGAATGGTATGTTGATTTTGGTAAACTGACTCTTGGGCTTATCTTGTCATTGTTGATTACCCCATCGTTGTTGGCGAGGTTGTGGTTGGGCTTTTGACGTAGCAACAATTTGGAAAGCTCTACTCTCCAAGCCAACTTTTTTTCCCATGACTTGATCCCCAGCCTTGACTGTTTGCCTCATACGGTTGTGTCTATCTTGATGAAGTTTGTTGACGAGGATTCTTAGCTCTTCTTGTTCCCGAGATAAACTTTGGATAAGAGCCATTTGATTACTCATTTGGATTCTCATGCTTTCCGTTTCAGCTTGCAGTTGTTTCAATTGGTCATCCTTATTGTTGTCAGGATGTTTCTTGGTAAAGTTCCCGTTGAGGATTATTTTTAATTCTTCCTGCCCCTTGGCTAGATTCAGGAACATTTCTTTGAATTAAGCATCTTGAGTTTTGAGATCTTTTATTGTCTGTTCAAGAGCCATTTCTTCTTGTTGAAATAAACAACGAAGGGATAAGAATCATGTCCTTGGAAAACCTGTTATGAAATGGCATGCATGCAATGTTTTCAAGGATCGCGTGGTGTAAAGAAGAAAATGTCAGAAGTTGAAATTTGCAGCTTTGATTGAAGAACTTTCGTATCGCTGAAGGTACTTCTACAAGAATCAAGCTCACTGGGTCGAGTGGGTCATAGCCTCTGACTCAAGTTGTCTTGTCTTAGTCCTTTGACGACATTGGCTAGAGGGAAATAAATCCCCTTGCCCCTTGCTAGACGCCTAACCTGCAACACAGACCCTTGAGATCCTTGAAATGGTTATGGAAATGCTATGGCATGATGGTATGATGTGTATGCTATGTGTCAAGCAAAAGTGTAAGGTGATTAAGATGAGCGAGTCTTAGAAGTACAGGTTACTGGATAATGACTGTAAACAAACCCTGCAAAGAGTTCAAGTCTTTACATAGTGAAAGCAAGTAAGTCACACAAATAGCCTTAGGTTCAAGATTTCATAAGTTACATAGGTAAGTACCCTCTTGAAGTTTAGTGGGCTCAACATATCCTATCAATAGTAACTGGGTTCTAGGGAATCTCAATATCACTGATTTTTCCCACAAGTTTCGTTTCGATCGACAACTGACTTTCCACCAAACAAAACCTGGGAGTCAAATTTCAATGAGTGTAGTATTGAGTATCAACTGACTTAGGACTACACCAAAGACGGCTATCTAACTACATCCTAATGGCCAAGTCATTCAATTAAAGGTTCTAAGGTTAGTTGATGCTTCATGAAACCACACAACGGCCCCGTATTCTTCTTGACTACTTAAGGACTACCGGTACCAACCAAAGTGTCACATAAACGTAGCTACCGCTTCAAACATGTCAGTATACCCCGCACAACCCCCATGATCTATTGCTACTTACCTAAAAGGTGTCCTAGATCTGGGTGTAGGATCTATAGTAACAACTCAAACAAACCCTTCAAGGATAAAGCATACAAAGCAAGCAATTAAAATAGTTTTATAATGAACTAACTCTAAGGTAACCCCACTTTTAATAACTCCCCAATAGAGTCACCAGTTATGTGATACAGCGGGAGAACTGACTGTTATACTGGTTTTGTGTTTTATATTTGTAAATGTGCGGTAAGCAAGAGTCGCCACCGACTTTTCTTTTATCCAACAAAGGAAAGGGTGAAAAGAACAGAAAAAATACCTTTCGAGAGTTTTCTGAGTAAGGGGGGTAGATTATGGAAAGGGAAGGTCTTAGCACCCTTTCCATCTGTAGTTTTCTACGGGCTCTTAGATGCTTAGCTCATGTTTTGAAAATTGCTTGTGCTTTGTGTGTTTTGAAAATTGTTTTGAAAATGCCTTAGTGCGGCGATTCGCTTTATGATAACTCTTGTATCAGTCCTCAAGAGTGTTGACAAGGTGAATATTTTTGAAAGTGTTTTGAAATATTTTTGTGTAGGTGCAAAAAGTTTTTTTGAGCAAGCATCTAAAAACTTATCTACTTATACTCGAAAAGTTCGTTCTTTTCTCCATATCCTTTAGACAGTGCTATCCTACTATTAGTGGGTAGGTAGCCCTATCATTGGATGTGTGAGGGACAAGCGCGGGTCATTGTTATGGTCATAGAAGGCAACATATAGGGATACCTTAGCAGTTCAAAGGGACTGTCATCATATATTCGTAGGAAACATCGAGGGATAAGATCATTTCTCGTAGGAAACTCGAGGGACATTGAGGGACTATGATCTTTATGATGACTTTAACAGAGGTTCTTTGCTAAGGGTATCCCTACGTTCGAGGGACATGACCATTGTTTTTCCAAAGGCAACAAGTGAGGTTACCCTAGAGGTGCGAGTTTGCAAATGATTCAGTTCGGTTATTTATCTTGCAATTAGGGTTTTCTATCATTCATTTTTATCTTTTCATAAAATCCTATTAATCTAAGTATTGCACAAAATATAGTAGCTGAAGATAAAGGTGGAAATGTAAACCTAGACTATTACAGAGCTTTGGGGCAGTTACATAATAATGAAGAGTGCGGAAAATAAATCCTAAAACTAGTACATCCCGGAAGCAATTACATGATAATGATAAAAAAATGGGGAAAATAAAGCTATGCTATTACAGTTGTATTATACACTTTATCAAGGAAAATAAAAATAAGATGAAAATAGAAACGAAAATGTTTTGGTGATTTTTTTATGAAAAAATGATTTATGATAATTAATTAAATAATCTTAAAAAACCTAATTAATTTTAATTAATAAAAAATATTAATTTTGAAAAAAAATTAATTAAAAAACCTAAAACCTAATTAATTTTAATTAATTATAAAAAAAGGTTAATTTTGAAATAAAAGGTTAATTAAAAAAAACCTAAAACCTAATTAATTTTAGTTTAAAAAAAGGTTTTAAAAAAAGCTTATGTTTAATGATTAACAAAAAAAGAATTAAGTTTGCCAAAAAATAGATAGAGGAAGAAGCATCAATGGGAAATAGGGCTAGAAAATATAAATAATGCAAATATCAAGGGTGGGTGTTGAACTAAAAATTAATTTAAAACCTAAAATTAAATTTAAAAAAACTGAAAATTAATTATTCGAGTTTATTATGAAAAATCAAAGGTTTGTGAAAAATGTTAGGTTTTATGAAAAAGGTTTTAAACGGAAAGAATGAAAATAGGTAAAAGGATAAATAGAATGGAAGAAAACCAAAACCAATATGGGTGGGTGTTGAACCCACACCCTTAGCCTCCTCAGGATGCCTGCCTTGCCATGAGCCATGCATTGGTTGTTGTTCTGTTTTGGCCTCATCGTTTTGTAATAAACCTGCATTTGAATCTCATGAACACATTAAACAAATTAGTATACCATGAAATACAAAGAAAATAAATATATGAAATTTTGTAATGTTAAAACCGATATGGCATGCATGAATACTTCTAAACCCTTTTGATCATGGAGATCAAACATGTAACACCCCGTTTTCAATTAATTGATTTATTTAAATTTGGGAATTTATTTTATTAGAATTAATAAAATAAAAAGAATTATTTATTTTGGAGTATTTGAGGAAAATAAAAGAAATAAGGAATATTGGGATTTTTATGTTATTGGGCTTAGATGTTGTTAGTAAAGAGTGGGGGTGCAGAGAAATAAAGTTATGTTTGGGACTTAGGCCATTTTCTCATTTTTGGTTTTCACGTAAGAACAGAAGTTGGAATTTGGGAAAATAGAGCTCTGAAGAACGGAGAACGAAGAACATCGCTCAAGAACTCAAAGCTGCTAATTGATAAGGTAAGGGGGGTTTATACTCGATTTATATTTGTTTATGGGTTTATGTACGGTTGATTCGGGTAATCGTAGGAAATCCCAATTGTTAGATGTTTCTAGGGATCGATAACCTTAGGATTGAACTTTGTTAGAAAAGGTTTAAGTTCCCGATTTTATGAATCAATTAGAGACTTTAGGTTCCTATGATGGATTGGATGTCTTTGTACTATATTGCACCGCCGTAGAGAGGTATTTTCGTGCAAAAAAATGGGTATATGAGCTGCTGCAAAAACAGAAAAATTGGGTTCGCACTCATCAACACGGGCGCGTTGATTTACGCGGGCACCCGTGTTGATTCACTGTAATGCTGATGAAAAAGTGTTTTCTGGCCATAATTCAACACGGGCGTGTTGATTAACACGGGCGCCCGTGTTGATTCACTGTGTTGGCATAAAAATGGGTTTTCTGGGCACAATTCAACACGGGCCGTGTTGATTTACACGGGCGCCCGTGTTGATCCCCTGTATTGTCAAAAAAACGTGTTTTCTGGACACATTTCCACACGGGCAGTGTTGTTTTACACGGGCACCCGTGTTAAACCTCCTGTGTTGGTTTTTAAACTATATTTTCTGTGCATGTTGTTAAGTACGGATTGATCCGGTTTTGATGTGCAGTGTTTGACATGTTTTGAATATGTGTTTATTGAATTCCTAGTGTTGATTGATGTGTGTATCGAATAACGATTGTATGTTATGATACCAACACTATGTGGATCTTATTGTCATGCTTTTAGATGATGTTATCAAGCATGAATTATGATATAACTTGATATGATTGATGTTTAATAGTATGCTGAGTGGTTACATGCTATTCCTATCATGTTATGTTTGATATTGTTGAGGTGCATGATATGTTGATTGATGTTCATAGTATGCTGAGTGTTACATACTTACATATCATGTTGCATTTGTTAATTCCCATTGTGTGGAATTAACATGGTGGCCAATATACGTGTCCGCGATCTAATGGAACGTTGAGGTGGTAGCCGTGTCCGCGATATAATGGAACGGTGAGTTATCCGTGACCCGCGATTTAATGGGGCGGTGAAGTGGTACCACATGCATGGGTGTGTTGCATTACTCGAATATAACATGAATGGATGATTTTTCCAATGTTATATTTGATTGTTTGTATGCACGTATGATTGATAAATGGTTGATGATGTTTGATGAATATTTGCAAATATGAAAGGCAATATGTCATGGATATATGAATTGTAAAGGTTTTGTAAACTATGAAATATGCTAATTATTGGGTGATGCTTATGATTTCGTGAATTGATTGTTATGAATGTATAACCAAATGTATATTTGAGAAGCTCACCCTTACTGTTGAATATTTCAGATTGAGGAGCTTCGCTCAGGTGCTTGGCGAAGGCTTATCGTGTCTAGTTTAGTTTCGTTTTAGTATGTCCGGGTCATGCTCTGATAGTTGTAACTCCGGGAACGTTTGGTTGTCGAGCTGCTTTAGTCAGACTCGTTTATTTTCTTTTAATTATTATAATATGACGTTGACTTTTCCAGGTGTTAATCCCTGATGATTTTGGAAAATATTATAACATTTGATTTTATTAAATAAATTATTCCGCTGTGTAGACATGTATGAGTTACCACTAAAATTATGCATGACAGGAATTTATTTTATTAAAAGAGAATTGTAGCATTCCTCGATTATTACATGTACTCTGAGTTTATAGTTTTTAATATTTGCGAAAATTATATGCGGGGTTTTAGAGGGTGTTACAATAGTGGTATCAGAGCATAGTCGGTCGTTGTGACCAGAGTCTTGAGTCAGTCATTCCTTTTCGTATGCGACTAGTGCAAGGTAACACTGTCGATACTGTATTCTGATGTGGAGTATGTTTTAATTCTCAGGAATATGGCTGGAAGAGGTAATGGACGAAATGATGCTGCACTAGCTGAGGCTTTGGGGATGTTAGCTGGTGTACTTGCTGGAAACCCAACTGGAGGCGTGATTGGTGCTGATAGGCAATTGGGAAATTTCCAGAGGAACAATCCTCCGTTGTTCAAAGGTACGCATGACCCCGAAGGTGCTCAGAAGTGGCTGAAGGAAATCGAAAGGATTTTCCGTGTGATCGATTGTGCTGAAGATCTGAAAGTCAGATATGGTACGCATATGTTGGCAGAAGAGGCCGACGACTGGTGGGTTGCCACAAGGACTGAAATGGTTCAGGATGGAGAGGCACTGACTTGGGCTAACTTCAGAAGGGCTTTTCTGAGGAGGTACTTTCCTGAAGATGTTCGGGGAAGAAAGGAAATTGAATTTTTGGAGCTTAAGCAGGGCAATCTGACTGTTAGTGAGTATGCTACTAAGTTCACTGAGCTGGCAAAGTATTATGCACACTACAACAATGATGAGGCTGGAGAATTCTCTAAATGTATCAAATTTGAGAATGGTCTCCGAGATGAGATTAAGCAGGGAATCAGGTACCAGCGTATTCGTAGATTTTCTGATCTGGTGGATTGTAGCAGAATCTTGGAAGAAGATATTACCAAGAATCGGTCGTCTCACTCTCGTGGGGCTGTTGATAAAAGAGGGAAGCAACATGTGGACCGTGGCAAGCCATATGGTAGAGATAACCAGAGATCAGGCGGGTGGAAAAGGCCTAGTGGGGGAGATTCTAAGGCTCCTATCAGATGCTACAGGTGTGGTGAGTCTGGTCATCACATTCGAGATTGCAAGAGTGATGAGAAGAAGTGCTATAAATATGGAAAGGCTGGTCATTTGTCTATTGATTGCAAAGGGAAGTCTGTTACTTGTTACAATTGTGGCGAAGAAGGTCACATTCGTCCGCAGTGTCCTAAGCCTAGGAAGGATCAGTCAGGTGGAAAAGTGTTTGCTTTGTCTGGATCTGAGACTACCCCAGAGGATCGATTGATTAAAGGTACGTGTTTTATTCATGGCACACCTTTAGTTGCAATTATTGATACTGGTGCAACTCATTCTTTCATTTCTTCGGATTGTGCTGAGAGGTTGAAACTGGACATATCTGGTATGCGAGGTAGCATGGTTGTTGATACTCCTGCATCGGGTTCAGTGACAACTTCACTCGTATGTAGGAATTGTCCTATTGAGATTTTTGGTAGAGGTTTCGGTATGGATTTAGTGTGCCTACCGCTTGAACAAATTGATATTATCCTTGGGATGAACTGGTTGGAATTTAACCGGGTTCATCTGAACTGCTTTGCTAAGACGGTGATTTTCCCAGAAGCAGTTGGTGTCGAGAATTTGACTATGACTGCTAGGCAGGTGCAAGAAGCAATGGAAGATGGTGCTAATGTGTTTATGTTACTTGCTTCGTTAGATGCAACAGGAAAGGTCAGGAGTAGTGAATTGCCAGTGGTGTGTGATTTTCCAGAAGTCTTTCCTGATGATGTTGGCGAGTTACCTCCTGAGAGAGAAGTGGAATTTTCTATAGATTTAATTCCTGGTACGAGACCGGTGTCGATGGCGCCATATCGTATGTCTGCGTCTGAATTGGCTGAATTGAAGAGTCAGTTGGAAGATTTACTGGAGAAGAAGTTTATTCGTCCAAGTGTTTCGCCTTGGGGTGCTCCGGTATTGTTGGTTAAGAAGAAAGAAGGTTCTATGAGACTGTGTGTTGATTACAGGCAATTGAACAAGGTAACCATTAAGAATCGGTACCCGTTACCGAGGATTGATGATTTAATGGATCAGTTAATTGGAGCCAGTGTATTCAGTAAGATTGATTTGAGATCTGGATATCATCAGATTCGTGTGAAAGCGGAAGATATTCAAAAGACTGCTTTTCGAACGAGGTATGGGCATTATGAATATTCTGTTATGCCGTTCGGAGTTACTAATGCACCTGGTGTTTTCATGGAATATATGAATAGGATTTTTCACCCATATCTGGATAAGTTTGTTGTGGTTTTTATTGATGACATTCTGATTTATTCCGAGAATGACGAAGAACATGCGGAACATCTCAGAATTGTGTTAGAGTTGTTGAAAGATAAGAAGTTGTATGCAAAGTTGTCCAAATGTGAGTTCTGGCTGAATGAAGTTAGTTTTCTTGGACATGTGATTTCTAAGAATGGTATTGCAGTGGATCCTACGAAAGTAGAAGCGGTATCTCAGTGGGAAGCGCCGAAGACTGTTTCGGAAATCAGAAGTTTTCTTGGTCTTGCAGGTTATTACAGAAAGTTTATCGAAGGATTCTCAAAGTTAGCATTGCCGTTGACGAAGTTGACTCGTAAAGGACAAGCGTTTATTTTGGATTCTGATTGTGAGAAAGGTTTCCAAGAATTGAAGCGGAGATTGACAAGTGCTCCTATTCTGATTTTGCCGAATCCGGTGGAATCTTTTGTGGTCTATTGTGATGCATCTCTGTTGGGTTTAGGTGGTGTTTTAATGCAGAATCAGCAGGTAGTTGCGTATGCTTCGAGACAGTTGAAGGTTCATGAAAGGAACTATCCTACTCATGACTTAGAGTTGGCAGCAGTTATGTTTGTCTTGAAATTGTGGAGACATTATCTGTATGGTTCGAGGTTTGAAGTGTATAGTGATCATAAGAGTTTGAAGTATCTTTTCGATCAGAAAGAGCTCAATATGAGGCAAAGAAGGTGGTTAGAATTCCTCAAAGATTATGATTTTGGTTTGAATTACCATCCTGGTAAGGCAAATGTAGTTGCAGATGCTTTGAGCAGGAAGTCCTTGCATATGTCTATGATGATGGTTCGTGAATTGGATTTAATTGAGCAATTCCGAGATTTGAGTTTGGTTTGTGAAAGTACTCCGAAGTGTGTTCGTTTGGGTATGTTGAAACTTACTAGTGGTATTCTAGAAGAGATCAGGATCGGGCAGAAATCCGATGTTAATTTAGTTGATAAATTGACATTGATCAACCAAGGTCAAGGTGGTGAGTTTAGGATTGATGAAAATGATGTTATGAGATTTGGCGATAGAGTTTGTGTTCCTGATGTCGCAGAAATCAAGAAAAGTATATTAGAGGAAGGACATCGCAGTGGGATGAGCATTCATCCGGGTGCCACGAAAATGTATCATGATTTGAAGAAATTGTTTTGGTGGCCGAGAATGAAAAAGGAAATAGCTGAATTTGTGTATGCATGTTTAATCTGTCAGAAATCGAAGATTGAGCATCAAAAGCCGTCTGGGTTTATGCAACCGATGTTTATTCCAGAATGGAAGTGGGATAGTATTTCTATGGATTTCGTATCTGGGTTGCCAAGGACTCCTATGAATTGTGAAGCGATATGGGTCGTTGTGGATAGGTTGACTAAGTCTGCTCATTTTATACCGGTGCGAATGGATTACTCGATGGAGAGATTGGCACAGTTGTATATTGAGAAAATAGTGAGTTTGCATGGAGTTCCTTCTAGTATTGTGTCAGATAGAGATCCGAGGTTCACTTCGAAATTTTGGGAAGGATTGCAGAAGGCTTTGGGTACTAAGTTGAGATTGAGTTCAGCTTACCATCCTCAGACTGATGGACAGACGGAGAGGACGATTCAATCGTTGGAAGATTTATTGCGTGCTTGTGTTTTAGAGAAAGGTGGAGCTTGGGATAGCTATTTGCCATTGATTGAGTTTACTTATAACAATAGTTACCATTCGAGTATTGGTATGGCTCCGTTTGAGGCATTGTATGGTAGACGGTGTAGGACGCCTTTGTGTTGGTATGAATCTGGAGAGAGTTCGGTAATTGGGCCAGAGATTGTTCAACAGACTACCGAAAAGATCAAATTGATTCAAGAGAAGATGAGAGCTTCTCAGAGTCGTCAGAAAAGTTATCATGATAAGAGGAGAAAGAATTTAGAATTCAGTGTTGGAGATCATGTGTTTATGAGAGTTACTCCGATGACGGGTATTGGTCGGGCGTTGAAGTCTAAGAAGTTGACTCCGCGTTTTATTGGTCCGTTTCAGATTACGGAAAGAGTTGGAGAAGTTGCTTATCGCATTGCTTTACCTCCGAGACTTGCGAATTTGCACGATGTTTTTCATGTTTCTCAGTTGAGGAGATACATTCCAGACCCATCTCATGTAATCCAAATAGATGATGTACAGGTAAGAGATAACCTGACAGTAGAAGCATTGCCTATGAGGATAGAAGATCGGGAAGTGAAACAGTTAAGAGGTAAAGAGATAGCATTAGTGAAGGTTGCTTGGGGAGGTCCAGCAGATGGAAATATCACTTGGGAGCTGGAGAGCCAGATGAAAGAGGCTTATCCGGAGCTGTTCGTCTAAGGTATGTTTTCGAGGACGAAAACTCTTTTAGTGGGGGAGAGTTATAACACCCCGTTTTCAATTAATTGATTTATTTAAATTTGGGAATTTATTTTATTAGAATTAATAAAATAAAAAGAATTATTTATTTTGGAGTATTTGAGGAAAATAAAAGAAATAAGGAATATTGGGATTTTTATGTTATTGGGCTTAGATGTTGTTAGTAAAGAGTGGGGGTGCAGAGAAATAAAGTTATGTTTGGGACTTAGGCCATTTTCTCATTTTTGGTTTTCACGTAAGAACAGAAGTTGGAATTTGGGAAAATAGAGCTCTGAAGAACGGAGAACGAAGAACATCGCTCAAGAACTCAAAGCTGCTAATTGATAAGGTAAGGGGGGTTTATACTCGATTTATATTTGTTTATGGGTTTATGTACGGTTGATTCGGGTAATCGTAGGAAATCCCAATTGTTAGATGTTTCTAGGGATCGATAACCTTAGGATTGAACTTTGTTAGAAAAGGTTTAAGTTCCCGATTTTATGAATCAATTAGAGACTTTAGGTTCCTATGATGGATTGGATGTCTTTGTACTATATTGCACCGCCGTAGAGAGGTATTTTCGTGCAAAAAAATGGGTATATGAGCTGCTGCAAAAACAGAAAAATTGGGTTCGCACTCATCAACACGGGCGCGTTGATTTACGCGGGCACCCGTGTTGATTCACTGTAATGCTGATGAAAAAGTGTTTTCTGGCCATAATTCAACACGGGCGTGTTGATTAACACGGGCGCCCGTGTTGATTCACTGTGTTGGCATAAAAATGGGTTTTCTGGGCACAATTCAACACGGGCCGTGTTGATTTACACGGGCGCCCGTGTTGATCCCCTGTATTGTCAAAAAAACGTGTTTTCTGGACACATTTCCACACGGGCAGTGTTGTTTTACACGGGCACCCGTGTTAAACCTCCTGTGTTGGTTTTTAAACTATATTTTCTGTGCATGTTGTTAAGTACGGATTGATCCGGTTTTGATGTGCAGTGTTTGACATGTTTTGAATATGTGTTTATTGAATTCCTAGTGTTGATTGATGTGTGTATCGAATAACGATTGTATGTTATGATACCAACACTATGTGGATCTTATTGTCATGCTTTTAGATGATGTTATCAAGCATGAATTATGATATAACTTGATATGATTGATGTTTAATAGTATGCTGAGTGGTTACATGCTATTCCTATCATGTTATGTTTGATATTGTTGAGGTGCATGATATGTTGATTGATGTTCATAGTATGCTGAGTGTTACATACTTACATATCATGTTGCATTTGTTAATTCCCATTGTGTGGAATTAACATGGTGGCCAATATACGTGTCCGCGATCTAATGGAACGTTGAGGTGGTAGCCGTGTCCGCGATATAATGGAACGGTGAGTTATCCGTGACCCGCGATTTAATGGGGCGGTGAAGTGGTACCACATGCATGGGTGTGTTGCATTACTCGAATATAACATGAATGGATGATTTTTCCAATGTTATATTTGATTGTTTGTATGCACGTATGATTGATAAATGGTTGATGATGTTTGATGAATATTTGCAAATATGAAAGGCAATATGTCATGGATATATGAATTGTAAAGGTTTTGTAAACTATGAAATATGCTAATTATTGGGTGATGCTTATGATTTCGTGAATTGATTGTTATGAATGTATAACCAAATGTATATTTGAGAAGCTCACCCTTACTGTTGAATATTTCAGATTGAGGAGCTTCGCTCAGGTGCTTGGCGAAGGCTTATCGTGTCTAGTTTAGTTTCGTTTTAGTATGTCCGGGTCATGCTCTGATAGTTGTAACTCCGGGAACGTTTGGTTGTCGAGCTGCTTTAGTCAGACTCGTTTATTTTCTTTTAATTATTATAATATGACGTTGACTTTTCCAGGTGTTAATCCCTGATGATTTTGGAAAATATTATAACATTTGATTTTATTAAATAAATTATTCCGCTGTGTAGACATGTATGAGTTACCACTAAAATTATGCATGACAGGAATTTATTTTATTAAAAGAGAATTGTAGCATTCCTCGATTATTACATGTACTCTGAGTTTATAGTTTTTAATATTTGCGAAAATTATATGCGGGGTTTTAGAGGGTGTTACAAAACAAACCTTACCCTTACTGGAGAATGAGATGGCTTGTTTGTAGTGAGATGGGGGTTTGTAACAAGGATTTCAATATTTCTATGGTTCTTGAAAGAGTTTGATATTTTGACAAGGTTGTGAAAAGGTTTTTTTTCTATGTCCTGTTTATGTGAAAAGAATGAGATTATATAATGGAAGTTAGAGTAAAGATATGGGCTTTGAATGTGCAATTGGCTTCCAATAACCACAAGCAATAGTGCAGATTTTTATTCACTTGAGTCTGACACGTTCCAAGCTAAATCGCAGGGACTTAAGTGCAATTTTTGAAGTTTAAATGTGAAAACAAAATATAGCCGATATAGAGAACAAAATATTTTCCAAAAATGGGCTCAATTGGATAAACATTGAATTAGTTAAGAATTTTTGAAGTTTCGCCTCAGACTAACTTATTTTGGGCACCAATGTCAACTCTTACACGTTCTTCAATAAAAAACTGGTATTGATCGGAGCAGAACCCAGTCTCGAATTTGGAAGAAAAATTATAGATCTCCGAGTCAGTGACCTTGTGTAAAAAGATGGGCCCAATCCGATAAAAGTTGACCGAGTTATTAATTTTCGATGTTTCGACCCAGATGAAATAATATTTAGCATTCAGGATTTTCGGCGCGTCACGCACTCTCTAGGAAAAACAAGAAGGCCTTTTGGATACTGTTTAAACTTGATACCTCCTGTGGAAATGTAGCCAACTAAATTTGTGAAATTTTGGCACTAGAACCAGCTCAATACGATGAAAATCGACCAAGTTATGATTTTCTGAACATGACGCAAATAAACTTCTGTCACAAATTTTTTGTATGAAAATACTTGATAAATCCGCATTTTTGAAGACCTTCTGATTGAAATTGGCTTCCAGCTGTGAGAGATGAAAACATAGATAACGTCAAGAAGGAATTTTTTCCACTGGAACGGGTTTAAAACGAGCCACGTTCTTTAAGTTATGAATTTTTTAGTGCGTAAAAACTGCACTTTCAGCACACTTTTTCACCATATTTCTTCGAGAAAATATTGCACATTCGGAGACCTTATTTAAAGAGTTGGCTCTCGAGCCGAACTTGAATTTGAGAATATGTTATCTACGATATCTTGGCGAAAGAACACCTGAATATGACGCGCCGGGTTGGACTTGTGAATCTTTGAACCCCGAATCATTGAGAAATGGCAAACCGATCTTCAGCATGGAAAATACTCTGAGAACATCCATTGGTGAAATAAACGTCACTTGTAACCTGAAGAATCTTGCTAAATATACCTTGATTTCATAACAATAAAACCAATGATATACTTGTATGTAATAATGACAATAAAGAGGGTAAATTTTGAGGTACAACAACTGTTAATCTCATTAGTATTAGTCAACTGTGTGGCCAAGGTTTGTTCGTCAAATTCTCAAAATCAAAATGTCTGGTCAAAAATGAGAAAGAAGTTGTTCTAATGAAAGGTGTCAGGTCCAAAGACAACTGCTACTTATGGGAATCTTATATAGTTGCTTACTCTTTCATATGTTCAACAACCAAGCAAGATGAAGTAAAGCTATGGAACCAAATGTTTGAACATCTTCATTTTAACATAATGAAGGAAGTCATATCTATAAGAGCCATTAGGTATTTTTCAAAGCTCAAGATTGAAGAAGGAGAAGTTTATAATCAGTGTGAAAGCAAAAATCAGATCATAATGTCACACTCAATGTTGCAACATCAGGCTACTTCAAAACTATTGGAACTTCTTCACATGGATGTAATGGCATCGTTACAGATAGACAACCTAGGAGGAAAAAGTATGTCTTTGTGATTGTGGATGATTACTCTGGATATACTTGGATGAACTTTTTAGAGAAAAATCAGATACCTTTGAAGTCTTCAAAGATCTGTGTCAAAGAACTCAAGAGGAGAAGATGAATATGATTGTTGATAATACTTACTTTACACTTGTTTTTTACTCTGATTTCACATGTTATTTAGGTTTTTTATTATTGTTTTCTCGTATTATGCCTATCTTTTGTTTCCTTTTCAGGTATTTCAAATATCCAGAGCTCCCTTGAAGAAATGAAGGAAAACAAGCTGAAAAACACGAGTTTAGGTCAAATTTGCACTCATGGCGTCCACCATGGCGTCAGCCATAGGGTAGGCCATGACGTGGACCACCTCCTGCTGACCTTAACTGCCATGTTCCCCGCTTCCTTTCATTTACACTCATGGAGGGCGCCATGGCCTCCATGGCGGGCGCCACCTTTGGACGATGTTTTCCCCCCAAAAGGAGTTGGGGGGAATTCTTGTGATTTCCTGCATTCCTCGTCCTCTATAAATAGAAGTTCCTGATTTCATTTCAATTCACCCAAGCTTAGTTGCAAACTTGATCCAACCATAGTTGCGAACTTAAGCCATATAATTTCACCATTGTAAAGCGATAATTCATCACATCGGGGAATTATTGCATTGTTGATTGAGTCTGTAATCGAGTTTGTAGATTGAGTCTGCAATCGAGTTTGGAGCACTTCGGCAGAAGTTTATCTTTCCATAATTATTTTCAACTTTTGTTTATTTCCAGTCGCATTTTACTTCTAGTTTGTACCAGATTTAAAACCTCCCCGTTTGGAGCAAGTTTCTATTTATAAATTCTGCACTGCTTTTACTTTGTTTATTTCCTGCACTGCTTTTACTTTGTTTATTTCCCGCACTGCTTTTACTTTGTTTATTTCCCGCACTGCTTTTACTTTGTTTATTTTCCGCACCTGCTTTTACTTTGTTTATTTCCCGCACCGCACTTTAAATTATTTACCTTCTCGCATGATTTATTTTAACATGTCTGTTTACATTCCCATGTCAGGCTGAACCTTACTGGGCTAGAATGTAAGGAATCTAGTTAGATCGATATTCCAAATAATGTGTCAATAGAAATGCTTATGGGCTATTTTGGTTTTTAATACGAGTTTTTTGTACTTTATTGTTGTTGGGTAAGATCGAAAGTCGTCCAACCATTTGTTAAACTCGGTTAGTTCTAACTGGTCAAAGGAAGCGAAAGCGCTTTGTCTGGTTAGTTAGGGATTTTCATTATCAAAGAAATCAATTTTGATACTATTTTCGGACGCGTTTATAGGGTTAAAGTTAGGTTCCCTTTTTATTAGAAATTCCAGATCAAAATACTTTTCAACTTGGTCAAGTACTCTATTTCTTAAAAAAATAGGTTTATTACTTTAACACAATGCGCGCCTTTTTATAAGTGGCAATAAAAAGGTATGATTAGAGAGTAAACTCAGTTCTGATTACGCGAAAGCGACAGTTCCTGTTAAATTAGTTCTTTTCTTTAGTAGAAAATATTGCCCTATAAGTAGTTATATTCTGAAGCATTGCGAATATCATCTGACTACGTGAATTACATTCGACCCTGATTTTATATCTGAAGTTTATTTCCCTTCACTTTACTTTCGTGCATGCTAAATTCCCTGTTTAATATTGACTTAGCTAAACATCGTAACAATAGGAAACGATAGATTGATGATTGGTCTCTAAAGGATCGATAATCTTTTATATTACTCTGACGCGATTCGTACACTTGAGAATACACTGCATCAATTGTGAAAATCAGAAATGACAATGACAAGGAGTTTATAGATGCAACATTTTATGAGTTTTGTGATTCTGAAGGAATAAGTCATGAGTTCTCTTATTCCTGGAAAACTCGGGAAAATGGAATTGTTGAGAAAAATACTAGAGCAATACAAGAATTAGCTTGAGTAATTCTTAGTGATAAGAAATTTCTATTTGAGTTTTGCGCTGAAGCTATGAATACATCTTGCTATATTCATAACAGGGTATCTTTGAGGGGAGGTACTTTCTCTACTCCTTATGAGATAGAAAGGAAGGAAACCTAAAGTCAAATACTTTCATATTTTTGGAAGTAAATGCTAGATCTTTGCTAATAAAGATCAAGTGGACAAGGTGAGTTCGATAGGGGATGAAGGGATATTTCTGGGTTACTATTCTAGCAGAAGAGCATATAGGATCTATAACTCCAGAGTTGGTATGGCTATGGAATATATAAATGTGAGAATTAATGATTCAATTATTGAAAGAAAAGAGGCTGTCACTGATAATGTTGGAACATCCTATGTGCAAGCTGGTGAAGCATAAGGAGATGAGACTTGTGAATTCACAAAATCTAAACAGGTGAATTTTTAATCCAGCACAAGTTTGTCTACTAAGGGGCAGTTAGAAAAAAACCAGTGATTTGATCGTAAGGCACCCTTATAAAGGTAACATCACTGAGTTCAAGTAGAAAATATCAAATACAGATGAGTATCTAGCCTTGAGGGAAATAGGTGGAAGGTACTCTAGACTAATGTTGAAGTGGTTTGATGTCAAGAGAGATGTTATGACATTTCACAATGAAGATCTGAATTCCTTTAGATATCTTATTGAATATGACTGGTTCAAGGATCTTGGTAGTTGCAAGCAACTGATAAGGAATCTTGTTTAAGGAAAGGATGACACTCTGGAGCTTATGTACAACAAGGAACAACTTGTTGTTATCAAAGATAATGGGATTTGAACTTGTACTATTGAAGAGTTATAGAAATTACAGAAAAGCGGGGATGTTGCTTCTACTACATCTTTCCTCTTTGTTCGGGGGCATGACATGCTTGGACTAATTGCTGCTAAGAAAGACTGGAATAATGGTATTCTATAAGACAATGGGACTGGATACAACACCAAGGAATGCAGAAGGATCTTTGATAGGGGCAGGAGGCTCTTTGACAAGAGCAAGAGGTGGCAAACCACCTAAATTTGGGCAAGAAATTGTGTTTCCATATGTATGTTTCTACCTATGGTACTGGTAGTGTGAAATTTGTATGGTTCCATCTGTGTATATGCAGGCATGACTGTTATGTGTTGTTTCCTGAGTGGAATATATTTTGAAGTGCTATGTGTGTTTCCATTGTGTACATTTACTCTGGTTCTTTTGTCAAAAATTTTGCTAAAAGAGGGAGTAAAGTGTTGTGTCATGATGTTATATCACATGTCTTGACATGTTAATTTAACTTTGTGATAAAAATGTGTGCTACTGCTTCTATGAGAGTAGTTATGTGTATAGTTTCTCATGAAATTATTAAGGGGGAACATGTATGTTCATGCTTGTGTATGCTGAAGCTATTGTTGTTGCTGCTTTTGTTGTTCTGTTGTAGGTTCTCTGGTGTGGGTTTTACACTTGAGGGGGATAACCTATTAGGTTTGATAGGGGGAGTTCTAAACTTGTTTGTGTGTACAAGCTTCTGAACTATGTTTTTATAGAGTTTACATGATAAACATGTAGCTTGTGTTGTGGTTTTATTCCTCTCTCCAATTGAATTTGGTTTGGTTGTTTTAGCAAAAATTTGCCAAAGGGGGGATTGTAAGTTCTATGTTTTTATGGTTGGATAAATTTTGGCTAAACATGGTTCTATGTTGATGTTGGTAAGATGGTGCAGCATATTTATCAACTGTCATAGCAGTTCTAGTTGTTATGAGTTTTACTACCATATGTTGAATACGATGTCATAACATCTAGAGCATCAGGTACAAGCAGGTTCTGCAGGTGCCTTATTTGACAGATGTTCCAATAGATGTTGTAACATGTTACAACATAACATCTTGACAGCGCGCTGGATATTTTATCCTTGAAGACTTAATTTGAAGATATGAGTATCTGGAATATTCTTTACTCATTATAGGTGCAGCCAATCAAGGATTTTATTAGAAACAAGTGTATATTTGATTGTTTACTAAAAAAGATGGATTGAGGCTTTTTAGGAATATTTTTATGAAGAATGTTTCTATTTTTATGGAGAAATTTTTCGCTGGGTTTTGGGAGCTTCTGATTGGATTTGATTGAAAAGTTCAAGCCTAATTGTAGAAGACTATATAAGGATCCGTCCATGACCTATTTTTTAAGCAGAGTTTTTATTTGTAAAACCTTGTAAAGAAATAATGGTTTAGGGTTGGTAGTTCCTTAGGTTATCCGTGTGTTTTGCTTGTATGTCCTCATGTATCTCTGATACATTTGAGTTGACTGATTGTTACTTGATTGTCAAGTTATTGTTCTCTCTCAAAGCCCGTAGGCACGAGTTGAATATTGTTATTAGTGAAGCTTTTAAGAAAACTAACTATTTGTAATTTGGAAGTGTGCTCTTCCTATTTTGGTTTCAAGTTGCTGTGACTATGACTTGTTTATAGACATACCATGTGATTTAGATAGGTCTTTTATCACTACGGTGATTGGAAGTGGGATGGTGATTTCTCATATCTAAGGAGGACCTAGGTAGAAGTTGAATTGGGTATGGATTAGGCGAGAAGTTATAAACAGGGGAGTTTAGCTTCAAAGTAGTACTACTGATAGTGGATTTCTTTCTTGGCTTGATAGCCTCCATAGTAGGTGAGTTAGCACTGAACTAGGTTATCACATCGTTATGTTCTTTACTCTTAGGAAGTTATTTTTCTACATTGTTGTTATTGTTGTTTTTCTATCAGCAGAAGTTATAACATCTATCTTGACATTGTATGTTGATGAGAAATCTATCATGACTTCTAATATATTGTGCGTGCTAGAATTTCACTTGAAATCCACTATTAGTTCAGCAAGAACATATAATTGAGAAATAGGAATATCACAATGAACATCAGGATCAAGAACAAGTTGTTGTTGTAGAAGAGACGAAGAACCTTGAACATCTTTTTGAGCATTTGATTGTTGTTGAGAAGAAGCCATTATTGAATCATGAACAAGAACCGAAAAGGGGTTTTAGGTTTTCTATGATCTTAGGCTTAAAAGAGTGAAAGTGTGGGATAGTGGTAGTGAAGGTGTGAGAATTGGAGTGAGGGGTTTTTTTTAAATAGTTTTCTTAATGATTAAAAGATATTAAAAACTAAACAAAAATTGACAAGAGGTAAAGTGTGAAGATTTTTACCTAATGCCAACATGATCTCGTCTCCCAATAAGTCACATCAAGTTCTAGGTGTGCTTTAGAAAAGAAAGTTGTCTTATTTTGAATCACCAACCTTTCATTATACCGACACCTCATTAATGATGTAAACTCTTCAATTTCTAACACATGGAAGCATTATCTAAAAAAATTATTCTGACCTTGGATACTTCTCATACATGAGAACTTTACTTATCAGAAGTCTCATATCACAGAAGCAATACAAACAAAAATCAAGCCTCAGAGTCTAATTTTCCATTCTGGAAAGCTAACATTATGAGATTATATATTTTTCATTCTCGGCACGAAACCATTTTTAAATTTTTTAGAATGAAAATAAACCTATCTTTAGAAAGGGTTTTTGTAAAGGTACCAGCCCCTTGATGGTCTGTATCTATGAATATTAAAGATAAAATTCTCTTCTGAATATAGTCTCTAATGAAATGATGCTTAATCTCAATATATTTAGCCTAGAACATAAAATTGGATTCTTAGACAAACAAATTGCAGAAGTATTTTCACAGAAGATAGGAATGTTACTCTCAAATATTTGATAGTCTTATAGTTGAACTTTCATCCAGAGGATGTGGGTGCTACATCCAGAAGCAGAAATGTATTCAACTTTTGTGGTTAAGAGTGTTATGAAGAAGTGAAAAAACACAAGAAGGGGGGTTTGAATTGTAAAACTGAAACTTAATGCAATGAACAAGATATTTTTATCCTGGTTCGTTTGATCTCAAACTACTCCAGTGCACCCGTCAAGGTGATTTCTCCTCTCTCCAACGAGGTCTTAATCCACTATATTCAACTGAATATTACAAACTGCTTTAACAACTGCTAAAGCCTTCTTGATGCAAACCACAACCCGGTTTGTCAAGGAAACACTTTCTTACAAAGAAGATAAATCTAGGTGTGTGAATGTTTTCTACAAAACTGTATCACAACTGTGATGTTACACAACTTAAGCTTATGAAACTAGATTGCTAAACAATGATTGAGTAAGGAGATATGTAGCGTTTAGCAAACTGAGAGAAGGAAGATTATGATTAGCTTTTAGGCGTGTAATATGTTGGAGAGCATTAGCCAATTCAATCTTCATAGTCTTGTTTATATAGCACTGAAATTATTGAATGTTGGAGCAATAAACTTGATTCAATGCCAATAACAAACTTTCCTTATTGAGCAGATCTTGTCTGGAATGATTTTGTTGGTAATAATACGCTTTCAATGCACAGTACCGTTGCTACTTAAAGCATGTTCTGGCTTGGCCTCATTCTGATTCTGCTTAAGTGCTGATGAACTGTTGTTGTCTTGATCAGAGTGTTGAGCGCAGTTCTGTTCATCAAGCTTCAGCATACGCGTGAGTTATTCTTCTGATTCTGGTATTTTGATATAGCATCTTCTGATGCTGATGTTAAGAACCAATATTTTGATGCTGATTAAGTGTGCTCTTGCTGATACCTATCAGAGTTTCTGCAAATCAGAAAGTAATATTTTAGGTAGCAAGTAGTTCTTACATGAATCACATAAATAATATATCTTTTCATTTTGTTATCATCAAAACTTAAACATAGGGTAGTAGATTCAAACTTTGTTCTAACAATCTCCCCCTTTTTGATGATGACAAAAACTAGATATTTTTAATTGAAAATAACGTGAAAAAGTATCAGAGATAACTAAATGATAAGATGTATCAGAGTAAGAGGTTATCAAAGATAAGGGATAAAGAGATATAAGAGTTGAGAGATACTCCCCCTGAATTTATTACTTCCCTTTTTAATTCCAAGAGTTCTTCAGGATCATATCTTTATTGCCTTTCTTTGAACATCAGAATCTCAGAGTTTTGACTATCAGAAGCTTTGGATCAGAATGTCAGAGCAGAGCTTCAGATCAGAGTCAGAGCTTTGCTTTGGGTCAGAGTATCAGAGCTTTAGTTTTCAGAATATCATGGAGCATTCTTGTACCTGTAGACTTAAGCAAAAACAGAAAACATATTCAAGTATATCAGAGTTAGAATGTTCGAGAATTTCTGTCTTAGTAATCCGTTATTATTTAAAATATCATTCTTGTTCTCCCCCTTTTTGTCAGCAATCAAAAAGTGTAAGTGATGTGCTAAAACATTTAGAGCAGAAAAACTTGTCATATTAAAATATTCAGAATCAAACAGATCAGTACAGCAGATAATCAAAGAAAACATGAAAATGACATGAATGAAAAACTAAGGTTGGGGAGGAAGGCGTGTGAACAGGTTCTCCAGCATGGCTTTGATCTGATCAGCAGTCTCATTCTGCTTGTGCACCATGCTGACAACTGTGTCTATCTTGATATCCTGCACATCCATCCTTTCTTTCATCTTCTGGTCATTTTCATCCATCCTTTGCTGCAGACGAATGTCATTCAGCTTCAGCTCTTCCAGAGTCTGCCTGTCCAAGGAAGCTTGAGAAACATCAGAAGCAGGGAGCTTCTGAGAGCTTTCTGCAACATCTTCTGCTTGACTGGCTTCATCTTGAATAGTCTTGTCTTCTTCTGGTTGCACCTTTGAAGCTGGATGTTTCTCAGACCATGGCTCACTATCCAGAAGGAGCACGTCTTCCTGTGGCAGCTGACTTTCAACTTCCTTCAGCAGTTTGCTGAAGTTCTGTTGTGCCTGTTCATAGTTGATATCCTGCAACTTGAGGGCTTCAGCACGTACCCAAATTTTGAATTGTGACCAGAGCTGGTCAGAGGCAGCTGGGTCAATCATTCTAGGACAGACTTGCTTCAGAGAAGCAATCCACTGCTGCAAACCTGTTTCAAAATTCATAATACCAGAGCCAACATCTGGCTGTTTTGGTTTTGGAATGGCTATTTTATTTTTCAGATCAGCAAGACGGTCAAGGATTATTAAATCTATGAAGGTCCTGTTGGGGTTTTCGGTGGTTTGCTTGGGAGCTGTTTGTTTTGGAGATGGAGTGGGAGAATCAAAAATAATGATTGGACTGTTTGGGGTTTTGGGAGTATTTGGTGGTGTAGATTCTGGCGAGGATGGCAGCTGGGCCATGGTGACTGTTGTTCCACATGGCAGCTGGATTGCCAGAGGTTGTGGTTCAGATGATTGAGGTGAATGGGGTTCAGAAGGTGGAGGAGTTGGAGTTTCAGAGTGATGAAACTCAGGTTGAGGTGATGGTGGATGAATTTCTGGTTGAGGAGAGGGAGAAGGAATTGCTGGTTGTGGAGAAGGAGGAGGAATTTCTGGTTGTTTAGGGATAAGAGGTTCTTCTGGAATGGGTGAGAGAGGTTGTTCTTGTTAGAACAATGTTTGAATCTAGTACCCTATATTTAAGTTTTGATGATAACAAAGTGAAAAGATATAGTGTTTATATGTTTCATGTTTGAACTATATGCTGCCTAAAATTACTATGCTCTGACTTGCAGATACGCTGATTAAAATAAGCAAGATCACTTCTTCAGCATCAGAATTTGATTTGATACACCAGCATCAGAAGTTGCTGAATCAGAACGTGAAGATCAGATGATCAACTCACGTACTTGCTGAAGCTTGATGAACAGAACTGCGCGTAAACACTCTGATACAGAAACAAATAGTTCATCAGCAGCGAAGCAGAATCAGAATGAGCCAAGCCAGAACGTGCATTGAAGAAGCAACGGTATTGTGCATTGAACGCTAATCAATTCCAACGGCCTCATTCCAGACAAGATCTGCTCAAAAAGGAAAGCTTGTTATTAGCATTGAATCAAGAATATTGCATTCAACGTTCATCCTCTCAAGTGCTATATAAACAAGGCTTCGAAGATTATAATGGCTAATGCTTCCAAACTCTCTACACGCACAAAGCTGAACAATAATCTTCATCTACCAGTTTTGCTAAACCAACAAACTCTGATACTCCATTAGTGTTTAGCATTCTAAGTTTCTAAGCTTAATTTGTGTATACATCACAGTTGTGATAAAGTTTTGTAGAAAACATTCACACACATTTGTTTTTACCTTTGTAAGAAAGTGTTGCCTTGACAAACCGGATTGTGGTTTGAGTCAAGAAGGCTTTAGCAGTTGTTAAAGCAGATTTGTATTCAGTTGAATATAGTGAATTAAGACCTCGTTGGAGAGAGGCGAAATCACCTTGACGGGTGGACTGGAGTAGTTTGAGATCAAACGAACCAGGATAAAAATATCTTGTTAATTGCTTTAAGATTCCAGTTTTACAATTCAACCCCCCCTTCTTGTGTTTTTCACACCTTCAATTGGCATCAGAGCTCCTGGTTCTGAGCTAAAACACTTAACCGTGTCAGTACAAGATCCAGCGTCAGAAAAACACAATGGCAGGAAACAACTCTCATTTCAGCAATGACAACAATGAGGACAGAGACAGATTCAGCGGCAAACCTCCAGTCTTTGATGGAGAAAACTTTGATTACTGGAAAGACAGAATTGAAAGCTTCTTTCTAGCACATGATGTTGATCTGTGGGATATGGTGACAGATGGATACACGCACCCTGTGAATGCAACTGGTCAGAAGATTGAAAGAAAATCAATGACTGATCAACAAAAGCGTGACTTCAAGAATCACCATAAGGCCAGAACTATCCTCCTCAGTGCCATCTCCTATACTGAGTATGAGAAGATCTCCAACAGAGACACAGCTAAGAACATCTTTGATTCTCTCAGAATGACGCATGAGGGCAACGTTCAAGTCAAAGAAACAAAAGCTCTGGCGCTCATTCAGAAGTATGAGGTGTTCAAAATGGAAGAATCTGAATCCATTGAAACTATGTTCTCTAGATTCCAGATTCTGGTAGCTGGTCTCAAAGTTCTGGACAAAGGATACTCTACTGCTGACCATGTCAAGAAGATAATCAGAAGTTTACCCAAGCAGTGGAGGCCTATGGTTACTGCTCTGAAGCTAGCGAAGGATCTCAACAAAATCACTCTGGAGGAACTTATAAGCTCCCTCAGAAGTCATGAGATAGAGCTAGAAGCTGATGAGCCTCAGAAGCAAGGTAAGCCTATAGCTTTAAAATCTAACAGAAAATCTGAATCTAAAGTTTTGCAGGCAGTTGAAGAAACATCTGATGGATCCTCATCAGAAGAAGACGAACTTTCCCTTCTCTCCAGAAGAGTAAATCAACTGTGGAAGCAAAGACAAAGGAAGTTCAGGAATCCCAGAAGATCTGATCAGAACGAGTCTTCTTCCAGATACAGAAGGACAGATTCTTCCTCTGGATACAGAAGATCTGAAGGCTCCTCCGGTAGCAAGAAGCCAAACACAAAAGACATCATCTGCTACGAGTGCAATGAGCAAGGACACTACAAGAGTGACTGCCCAAAGCTTCAGAGGGAAAAGCCCAAAAAGAAGTTTGGAAGAGAGAAGAAGAAAAGTCTCATGGCCACATGGGATGACTCTGACTCGTCTGAAGCTGACTCAGAATCAGATGATGAAAGAGCAAACATAGCGCTCATGGCTAACATTCCAGATGACAGTGAAGCTTCTGAATCAGACTCAGAATCAGACACAGAAGAGGTATTCCCTAACTTCGCTGTTAATTTTACAAAGGCTGAACTTGCTGAAAGCCTCAATGAAATTCTGGAACGTTATCAGCAGATTAGAGTTAAATTCAGAGACCTGAAAAGGACTCTTGAATCTGACTCTAATAAGTCTGAGAGTCTCAAATTGGAAAACTCTGAGCTGAGAGATAAAATTTTAAAATTAGAAAACTCTTTACAAAACTCTCAGAAGGAACCAATTTCTGAAACTCCCAGCAACGCTGATGAGATCATAAAGGAGTATGATCACAGTTTCCAGAAGTTCCTTGCTAAAAGCATAGATAGAAGCAGAATGGCTTCAATGATCTATGGAGTTAGCAGAAACGGCAGGAAAGGAATAGGATACCAAGGTAAGGTTCCTACACCTAAGAATGTCATGGATTTAGTTATTAAACACACTCCTCTAAATTCACACTTTGTGTATGGTCACACACACGACATCAAATATACTAGTAGTAAGCACTCTGTGAAACCAAAATTCAACCAGAGTTTTGGTAAAACTAACAAGTCAGGACCCAAGAAGATCTGGGTACCTAAGGATAAAATAATACATGTTGCAGATATCTTTAGCAGCAAGTCAGAAACACCAGTCATGGTACCTGGACTCTGGCTGCTCACGACACATGACGGGAAGAAGGCATATGTTCCAAAGCCTGGAACTTAAGCCTGGAGGCCACGTTGGCTTTGGAGGCAATCAGAGGGGAAAGATTATTGGCTCTGGAACTGTAGGTAACGGAAATCTTCCCTCTATTAATAATGTTCTGCTAGTTGATGGATTGATGCATAACCTGTTATCCATAAGTCAATTAAGTGATAACGGTTATGATATAATCTTTAATCAAAAATCATGTAAAGCTGTTAGTCAGAAAGATGGGACTATCCTGTTTAATGGTAAGAGGAAAAACAACATTTACAAAATCAAACTTTCTGAACTAAAAAGTCAGAACGTAAAATGTCTTCTGTCTGTTAACAACGAGCAGTGGATCTGGCACAGAAGATTGGGGCATGTTAGTATGAGAAGAATATCTCAGATTAACAAACTCAATCTGGTCAGAGGACTTCCAAATTTGAAGTTCAATTCAGATGCTCTGTGTGAAGCATGTCAGAAAGGCAAATTTGCAAAACCTTCTTTTAAATCCAAAAATGTTGTTTCTACCTCTAAGCCATTAGAACTTCTGCACATTGACTTATTTGGACCAGTTAAAACTGCTTCAGTCAGTGGCAAGAAGTATGGGTTAGTAATCGTAGATGACTATAGCAGATGGACATGGGTAAAGTTCTTAAGACACAAGGACGAGTCACACTCTGTGTTTGTTACCTTCTGTAACCAAGTTCAGAATGAAAAAGATCTTAGAATCGTTAAAGTCAGAAGTGATCATGGTGGAGAATTTGAAAATAAAGATTTTGAGTCATTCTTTAATGACAAAGGCATTCTGCATGATTTCTCTTGTCCTAGAACTCCCCAACAAAATGGAGTTGTAGAACGAAAGAACAGAACATTGCAAGAAATGGCCAGAACCATGATCAATGAGACAAACGTTGCTAAGACTTTCTGGGCAGAGGCAATAAACACAGCGTGCTACATTCAGAATAGAATCTCAATAAGACCTATTCTGGAAAAGACTCCATATGAATTGTGGAAGAACAGAAAGCCCAACATTTCGTATTTTCATCCATTTGGATGTACTTGCTATATGTTAAATACAAAGAATTATTTGAACAAGTTTGATTCTAAGGCACAGAAGTGTATTATGTTAGGATACTCTGAACGCTCAAGAGGGTACAGAGTATACAATACAGAAACACAGATTGTGGAAGAATCAATCAGTGTTCGTTTTGATGACAAGCTTGACTCTGAAAAGTCAAAGCAGAATGAAAATCTTGCAGGTATAGAAATTGAATTTGCAGGTTCTGAAGACAAGTCACCAGAAGCTCTCAACACAGACATTCCTTCAACGTCTGAAAGGAGCAATGCTAGAAATCTTACAACTGCTGCTGATCAACCTCAGAAGAGATTACCCAGAAGCAGTTTGGATCACCCAGAAGAGACTATCCTAGGAAGAAAGGAAGATCCAATCAGAACAAGAGCAAGCTTCAGAAACTCTGAAGAAACTCTTATGGGACTTGTGTCTCTGATTGAACCTTCTTCTATTGATGAAGCACTTCTGGACAATGACTGGATTCTGGCAATGCAAGAAGAGCTGAATCAATTCACCAGAAACGACGTGTGGGATCTCGTTCCCAGACCAAAAGGATTCAACGTCATTGGAACAAGATGGGTGTTCAGAAACAAGCTTAATGAACAAGGTGAAGTCGTCAGAAACAAGGCACGACTGGTTGCACAAGGTTATAGTCAGCAAGAGGGGATAGACTATACAGAAACCTTTGCCCCAGTCGCCAGGTTAGAATCTATCAGACTTTTAATCTCATTTGCTGTTAATAGAGGCATCACTCTGTATCAGATGGATGTCAAAAGTGCATTCTTAAATGGTTATATAGAAGAAGAAGTTTATGTTCACCAACCCCCAGGTTTTGAAAATACAAAACATCCAGAACATGTTTTCAAACTGAAAAAGTCACTGTATGGTCTGAAACAAGCTCCCAGAGCTTGGTATGAAAGGCTAAGTAACTTTCTGCTTGAAAATGAATTCACCAGAGGGAAAGTGGACACTACTCTATTCTGTAAAACAGTTAAGAGTGACATTTTAGTCTGTCAAATTTATGTTGACGATATTATCTTTGGTTCTACTAATCCTTCTCTTGGAAGAAAATTTGCTAAGTGTATGCAGGCAGAATTTGAGATGAGCCTCATGGGGGAACTGAAATTCTTTCTAGGAATTCAGATCAATCAAACTCCAGAGGGAACTTACATTCATCAGAGCAAATACATCAGAGATCTTCTGAAGAAATTTGACCTCTCAGAATGTAAGCCATCAAAGATTCCAATGCATCCCACGTGCATTCTGGAAAGAGAAGAGGTAAGCAAAAGTGTAGAACAGAAGGTCTACAGAGGTATGATTGGTTCTCTCCTTTATCTGACAGCTTCAAGACCTGATATCTTATTCAGCGTATGTATTTGTGCTAGATTCCAATCAGATCCTAGAGAATCTCACTTAACAGCAGTTAAGCGAATTTTCAAGTATCTGAAAGGTACTACTAATCTGGGTTTGTTGTATAGAAAATCTAGTGATTACAGCTTAGTAGGCTACTGTGATGCTGATTTTGCTGGAGACAGAGTGGAACGTAAGAGTACTTCTGGAAGCTGTCAGTTTCTGGGAGAAAATCTGATCTCGTGGTCCAGCAAAAGGCAATCAACAATTGCTCTGTCAACAGCAGAAGCTGAATACATAGCAGCAGCTGGATGTAGCACACAAATGCTCTGGATGAAAAGTCAGCTTGAAGACTTCCAGATTTTTGAGAGTAACATTCCTATTCTTTGTGATAATACTTCTGCTATTTGCTTAAGTAAGAATCCTATTTTACATTCTAGAGCTAAGCATATAGAAATAAAACATCATTTCATTAGGGACTATATTCAGAAAGGTATTTTAAACTTGAAATTTATAGATACAGACCATCAATGGGCTGATATCTTTACTAAACCCCTTTCAGAAGATAGGTTTAATTTCATTCTGAAACATCTCAGCATGAAAGTATGCCCAGAATGAAAATGTTTTAATTCCATGTATTTATCTTCAGAATGTAATTATTTTACTGTGAACTTCTGATCAATCTTCTTTCAGAAAGATAGAACATGCAGATTGTATCAGATGCAAGTCTAAAGATCTGAGAGTCTAATCTCAAAGACAGACGTGCTGATCACTACATCAAACAAGTGTCATCCAATCATCAGCAAATCCCTGAAGCAGAACGCGTGCACGCTTCTGAGAAGGCAAAGCGCTGATTGGTTGCATTGAGACACATGTCTGGTAACCGTTTTTAAGTATCTTTCTCAAATCCCCCAAAATCAGCAAGCATTTAATGAAAAGTAATCACGCTTGTTAATGGCAATCATTATTTTTTTCCTCCTTCTGAGAAGATGTAGCTGAAAGTTCTGAGAAGCTTCCTCCTTCTGAAAGTTCTCAAGCTGCCTTGGACAGGCAGGCTCTGGAAGAACTAAGGCTGAATGACTTGCGTCTCCAGCAGCGGATGGAAGAGAATGATCAGAAAATGAAAGCAAGAATGGATGTACAGGACAGCAAAATTGACACTGTTGTCAACATGGTTCAGAAGCAGAATGAAACTTCTGAAAAGATTCAAGCAATGCTGGAAAGCCTGTTCTCACGCATGCCCCCACAACCTTGAAATTTTTTTCATGCATGACATTCTCTATGTTTTCTTCATTTTCTGATGTACTGTTTTGACTATGTTTTGTAATGTTCTTTTGCTCTGATCATGAACTACTTTAATATAATTTGTTTTTCTGATATCTAACTTGTTTTAGCACATCACCAACACTTTTTGATTGCTGACAAAAAGGGGGAGAACAAGAATGATATTTAAAATCAATAACGGCTAACTAGACAGAAATTCTCAAACATTCTAACTCTATTACTTGAAATGTTTTTCTGTTTTGTTTTTAAGTCTACAGGCACAAGGAAGCTCCTGAACACTATGAAGACTAAAAGCTAGAAGCTCTGATCAAAATGTAGAAGCTCATGTTGCTCTGATCAAATATGAAGTTCTGATCTACCTAACACTCTGATCCGAAGCAAAGCTCTGACAGCAAAAGCTCTGAAGCTCTGCTCTCTGATAAGTCAAAGACCTATAATCTGATGTTCAAAGATAGAAAAAGATCTGATCCTGAAGAACACGCATATCAAAGGGAAGTAACAAACTCAGGGGGAGTATCTCTAAACTCTGATTTCTCTTTACTTCTTAACTCTGAAACATTTCCTAGATACCTTTTCACGTTATTTTTCATTTAAAATATCTAGTTTTTGTCATCATCAAAAAGGGGGAGATTGTTAGAACAATGTTTGAATCTAGTACCCTATATTTAAGTTTTGATGATAACAAAGTGAAAAGATATAGTGTTTATATGTTTCATGTTTGAACTATATGCTGCCTAAAATTACTATGCTCTGACTTGCAGATACGCTGATTAAAATAAGCAAGATCACTTCTTCAGCATCAGAATTTGATTTGATACACCAGCATCAGAAGTTGCTGAATCAGAACGTGAAGATCAGATGATCAACTCACGTACTTGCTGAAGCTTGATGAACAGAACTGCGCGTAAACACTCTGATACAGAAACAAATAGTTCATCAGCAGCGAAGCAGAATCAGAATGAGCCAAGCCAGAACGTGCATTGAAGAAGCAACGGTACTGTGCATTGAACGCTAATCAATTCCAACGGCCTCATTCCAGACAAGATCTGCTCAAAAAGGAAAGCTTGTTATTAGCATTGAATCAAGAATATTGCATTCAACGTTCATCCTCTCAAGTGCTATATAAACAAGGCTTCGAAGATTATAATGGCTAATGCTTCCAAACTCTCTACACGCACAAAGCTGAACAATAATCTTCATCTACCAGTTTTGCTAAACCAACAAACTCTGATACTCCATTAGTGTTTAGCATTCTAAGTTTCTAAGCTTAATTTGTGTATACATCACAGTTGTGATAAAGTTTTGTAGAAAACATTCACACACATTTGTTTTTACCTTTGTAAGAAAGTGTTGCCTTGACAAACCGGATTGTGGTTTGAGTCAAGAAGGCTTTAGCAGTTGTTAAAGCAGATTTGTATTCAGTTGAATATAGTGAATTAAGACCTCGTTGGAGAGAGGCGAAATCACCTTGACGGGTGGACTGGAGTAGTTTGAGATCAAACGAACCAGGATAAAAATATCTTGTCAATTGCTTTAAGATTCCAGTTTTACAATTCAACCCCCCCTTCTTGTGTTTTTCACCCCTTCAGTTCTGGTTGTGGAGAGTGGACAATTTGTGGTTCAGAGTTTGGATTATTGGAGGGGTGATCAGAGGTGTGTTGATCAATGTCAGACAGCACTTTGTCAATTGCTGATGTTGTTGAGATTGTTGGTTTGGGATGTTTGGTTCGGGGTCTTCTGAGTTGTAGTGCCTCAGAAGGGTCATCTTCTGGTTCAGTTTCATCTATTGTTGGAATGGGGATTGGGATTCTATGAGAAGTTGGAGATGGGATTGATGCTGGAATAGTAGAAGAATTTAAAACAGAAGCAGCAGATAAATTACCTCTTTTCTTGGGTGTCTGCTGGGATGATCCTTCTGAAGGTGCATTCCTTTTCTTCGTCTTCTTCAGTGTCACTTCTGGTTGAGGTTGGTGCAGATCTTTGATATTCAGATTGGGATCTGTACCATCAGCCTTGCACGCGTCCAGATATCTGAGAACCACCACTAGTTTGGATTCTATCTCAGAAAATAAAGGAAAGTCACTCAGTGGGACTCTTCTGCTGGTGATATCAGCAATAGGAGTAGCGCTGGGTTCCTTTTTGATATTCTCTATTAACTTCATTTTCTTCAGATTCTTCGCGTTCAGAGGCTTCCAAACCGTTGGTTCAATGGTGCTTAACTCTTGAGCTTCTATCAGGTGCTCTATCAGCCTATTCTCAGTCAGAATATCTGATATTAACCTTCCAAAGGGTATCCAATCCCTCTTTGTTCTTTCTTCTTCCCTAGTTTCCTTCACGCTTGTTCTGAGGTGATTAAACAGAAGATGAGCCAAGTTGATTTTTACCTTCTGATTGATAAAATAGATCAGAAACTGCTGATCTATATTTATGTAATCAGGGGAACTAGTTGGCTTCCTATGGTTAAAACACCCCATAATTATCTTCGCCCAAACTCTGTGGTGATCCTTCAGATCTCTGATCCTGCTGCTGGGCACCCCATGGGTGAAAATCCTTTCTGCTATGACGCCCACGTCAGCACATCTCTCAGCCATATCAATACAGCGGACGCCACCGCCACTGTAACCAATTAACCTTGCTATGTGATCCTCAGTGATCACAATCTTCTTCCCCATTACGTAGGAGGTGACTTGATGTGTTGAAGCAGTTGCATGAATCCAGAACTCCTTGACTAACATTGGGAATGTTGGTCCAACCAACCTGTCAAAATACCTTTCCCATTTTTGTGCCCTAACTTCTTTTGTTAAATCAAAGCCATTTTCCTTCAGACTACCAAAATCAATAATCAATTCAGATAGCACTTCAAGATTCTTCACAGGAGTGAGGAGTGTTATGAATGGCACTTGATACTGTTCAGATGATGCTTTCTTCTGAGAACCTGCAGAAGCACTGCTGGAGTTTGCCATGTTCACACTTGGGGATTTTGAGAAAAACTGAGAAAATGGGTTTGAGAGAGATGAACACAGAAAAATGCAGAGAATACTTGAGAGATAATGAGAAACTGTAAAAGATTAAAGTGAGAGGTTAACGTGTTTAAATAGGCTTCAAAATATTTTGAAAGTATAAACGTTTTCAAGAAAGAGAAATAAAATCATGATTACGTTTTAAAAACATGATTACTTTCATTTAATGCTTGCTGATTTTGGGGGATTTGAGAAAGATACTTAAAACGGTTACCAGACATGTGTCTTAATGCACCCAATCAGCGTTTTGCCTTCTCAAAAGCGTGCATGCGTTCTGCTTCAGAGATATGCTGATGATTGGATGACATATGTTTGATGTAGTGATCAGCACGTCTATCTTTGAGCTTAGACTCTCAGATCTTTAAGACTAGCATCTGATGCAATCTGCATGTTCTATCTTTCTGAAAGGAGATTGATCAGAAGTTTACAGTAAAACAAGTACATTCTGAAGATAAATATATGGAATTAAAACATTTTCATTCTGGGCAGATTTTCATGCTGAGATGTTTCAGAATGAAATTGAACCTATCTTCAGAAAGGGGTTTAGTGAAGATATCAGCCCATTGATGGTCTGTATCTATAAATTTTAAATTCAAAATTCCTTTCTGAATATAGTCCCTAATGAAGTGATGTTTTATTTCTATATGCTTAGCTCTAGAATGTAAAATAGGATTCTTACTTAAGCAAATAGCAGAAGTATTATCACAGAGTATAGGAATGTTACTCTCAAAAATCTGGAAGTCTTCAAGCTGACTTTTCATCCAGAGCATTTGTGTGCTATATCCTGCTGCTGCTATGTACTCAGCTTCTGCTGTTGATAGCGCAATTGTTGATTGCCTTTTGCTGGACCAAGAGATCAGATTTTCTCCCAGAAACTGGCAGCTTCCAGAAGTACTTTTACGCTCTACTCTGTCTCCAGCAAAGTCAGCATCACAGTAGCCTACTAAACTGTAATCACTAGATTTTCTATAAAACAAACCCAGATTAGCAGTACCTTTCAGATACTTGAAAATTCGCTTAACAGCTGTTAAGTGAGATTCTCTAGGATCTGATTGGAATCTAGCACAAATACAAACGCTGAATAATATATCAGGTCTTGAAGCTGTCAGATAAAGGAGAGAACCAATCATACCTCTGTAGACTTTCTGTTCTACATTTTTTCTTACCTCTTCTCTTTCCAGAATGCACGTGGGATGCATTGGAATCCTTTTGGTCTGGGAACAAGATCCCATACATCATTTCTGGTGAATTGATTCAGCTCTTCTTGCATTGCCAGAATCCAGTCATTATCCAGAAGTGCTTCATCAATGGAAGAAGGTTCAATCAGAGACACAAGTCCCATGAGGGTTTCTTCAGAGTTTCTGAAGCTTGCTCTTGTTCTGATTGGATCTTCCTTTCTTCCTAAGATAGTCTCTTCTGGGTGATCCAAGCTGCTTCTAGGTAATCTCTTCCGAGGTTGATCAGCAGCTGTTGTAGGATTGCTAGCAGTGCTCCTTTCAGACGTTGAAGGAGTCTTTGTGTTGAGAGCTTCTGATGACTTGTCTTCAGAACCTGTAAATTCAATTTCCATACCTGCAAAAACTTCATTCTGCTTTGACTTTTCAGAGTCAAGCTTATCATCAAAACGAACACTGATTGATTCTTCCACAATTTGTGTTTCTGTATTGTATACTCTGTACCCTCTTGAGCGTTCAGAGTATCCTAACATAATACACTTCTGTGCTTTAGAGTCAAACTTGTTCAAATAATTCTTTGTATTTAACATAAAACAAGTACATCCAAATGGATGAAAATATGAAATGTTGGGCTTTCTGTTCTTCCACAATTCATATGGAGTCTTTTCCAGAATAGGTCTTATTGAGATTCTATTCTGAATGTAGCACGCTGTGTTTATTGCCTCTGCCCAGAAGATCTTAGCAACGTTTGTCTCATTGATCATGGTTCTGGCCATTTCTTGCAATGTTCTGTTCTTTCGTTCTACAACTCCATTTTGTTGGGGAGTTCTAGGACAAGAGAAATCATGCAGAATGCCTCTGTCATTAAAGAATGACTCAAAGTCTTTGTTTTCAAATTCTCCACCATGATCACTTCTGAATTTAACGATTCTAAGATCCTTTTCATTCTGAACTTGGTTACAGAAGGTAACAAACACAAAGTGTGACTCGTCCTTGTGTCTTAAGAACTTTACCCATGTCCATCAGCTATAGTCATCTACGATTACTAACCCATACTTCTTGCCACTGACTGAAGCAGTTTTAACTGGTCCAAATAAGTCAATGTGCAGAAGTTCTAATGGCTTAGAGGTAAAAACAACATTTTTAGATTTAAAAGAAGGTTTTGCAAACTTTCCTTTCTGACATGCTTCACACAGAGCATCTGAATTGAACTTCAAATTAGGAAGTCCTCTGACCAGATTGAGTTTGTTAATCTGAGATATTCTTCTCATACTAACATGCCCCAATCTTCTGTGCCAAATCCACTGCTCGTTGTTAACAGACAGAAGGCACTTTACATTCTGACTTTTTAGTTCAGAAAGTTTGATTTTGTAAATGTTGTTTTTCCTCTTTCCATTAAACAGGATAGTCCCATCTTTCTGACTAACAGCTTTACATGATTTTTGATTAAAGATTATATCATAACCGTTATCACTTAATTGACTTATGGATAACAGATTATGCATTAATCCATCTACTAGCAGAACATTATTAATAGAGGGAAGATTTCCATTACCTACAGTTCCAGAGCCAATGATCTTTCCCCTCTGATTGCCTCCAAAGCCAACGTGGCCTCCAGGCTTAAGTTCCAGGCTTTGGAACATATGCCTTCTTCCTGTCATGTGTCACGAGCAGCCAGAGTCCAGGTACCATGACTGGTGTTTCTAACTTGCTGCTAAAGATATCTGCAACATGTATTATTTTATCCTTAGGTACCCAGATTTTCTTGGGTCCTGATTTGTTAGATTTACCAAAACTCTGGTTGAATTTTGGTTTCACAGAGTACTTACTGCTAGTGTATTTAATATCATGTGTGTGACCATACACAAAATGTGAATTCAGAGGAGTGTGTTTAATGGTTAAGTCCATGACATTATTTGGTGTAGGAGCCTTACCTTGGTATCCTATTCCCTTCCTGCCGTTTCTGCTAACTCCATAGATCATTGAAGCCATTTTTCTTCTATCTATGCTTTTAGCAAGGAACTTCTGGAAATTGTGATCATACTCCTTGATGATCTCATCAGCGTTGCTGGGAGTTTCAGAAATTGGTTCCTTCTGAGAGTTTTGTAAAGTATTTTCTAATTTTGAAATTTTAATTCTCAGCTCATAATTCTCCAATTTAAGACTCTCAGTCTTATTAGAGTCAGATTCAAGATTCCTTTTCAGGTCTCTGAATTTCACTCTAATCTGCTGATACCTTTCCAGGATTTCATTAAGGCTTTCAGCAAGTTCAGCCTTGGTAAAATTAACAGCAAAGTTAGGAAATACCTCTTTAGTATCTGATTCTGAGTCTGATTCAGAAGCTTCACTATCTTCTGAAATGTTAGCCATGAGAGCTATGTTTGCCCTCTCATCATCTGATTCTGAGTCAGCTTCAGACGAGTCAGAGTCATCCCATGTAGCCATGAGACTTTTCTTCTTTTCTCTTCCAAACTTCTTTTTGGGCTTTTCCCTCTGAAGCTTTGGGCAGTCACTCTTGTAGTGTCCTTGCTCATTGCACTCATAGCAGGTGATGTCCTTGGTGTTTGGCTTTCTGCTTCCTGAGGAGCCTTCAGATCTTCTATATCCAGAGGAAGAATCTGTCCTTCTGTATCTGGAAGAAGACTCGTTCTGATCAGATCTTTTGGGATTCCTGAACTTCTTTTGCCTCTGCTTCCACAGTTGATTCACTCTTCTGGAGAGGAGGGTGAGTTCGTCTTCTTCTGATGAGGATCCATCAGATGTTTCTTCAACTGCCTGCAAAACTTTAGACTCAGATTTTTTGTTAGATTTCAATGCTAAAGGCTTACCTTGCTTCTGAGGCTCGTCAGCTTCTAGCTCTATCTCATGACTTCTGAGGGAGCTGATAAGTTCCTCCAGAGTAATTTTGTTGAGATCTTTTGCTAGCTTCAGAGCTGTAACCATTGGTCTCCACTGCTTGGGTAAGCTTCTGATGATTTTCTTGACATGGTCAGCAGTAGAGTATCCTTTGTCCAGAACCTTGAGACCAGCTACCAGAATTTGGAATCTTGAGAACATTGTTTCAATGGATTCAGATTCTTCCATTTTGAACGCCTCATACTTCTGAATGAGCTCCAGATCTTTAGTTTCTTTGACCTGAACGTTGCCATCATGCGTCATTCTGAGTGAGTCAAAAATGTTCTTTGTTGTGTCTCTGTTGGAGATCTTTTCATATTCAGTATAGGAGATGGCGCTGAGAAGGATGGTTTTGGCCTTGTGGTGATTCTTGAAGTCACGCTTTTGTTGGTCAGACATTGTTTTCCTATCAATCTTCTGACCGTTTGCATTCACAGGGTGCGTGTATCCATCTGTAACCATATCCCATAGATCAGCATCATGTGCCAGAAAGAAGCTTTCAATTCTGTCTTTCCAGTAATCAAAGTTTTCTCCATCAAAGACTGGAGGTTTCCCGCTGAATCTGTCTCTGTCCTCATGGTTGTCATTGCTGGTGTGAGAATAAATTCCTGCCATTGTGTTTTTCTGACGCTGGATCTTGTACTGACACGGTTAAGTGTTTTAGCTCAGAACCAGGCGCTCTGATGCCAATTGAAGAAGTGAAAAAACACAAGAATGGGGGGGGGGGTTGAATTGTAAAACTGAAACTTAATGCAATGAACAAGATATTTTTATCCTGGTTCGTTTGATCTCAAACTACTCCAGTGCACCCGTCAAGGTGATTTCGCCTCTCTCCAACGAGGTCTTAATCCACTATATTCAACTGAATATTACAAACTGCTTTAACAACTGCTAAAGCCTTCTTGATGCAAACCACAGCCCGGTTTGTCAAGGAAACACTTTCTTACAAAGAAGATAAATCTAGGTGTGTGAATGTTTTCTACAAAACTGTATCACAACTGTGATGTTACACAACTTAAGCTTATGAAACTAGATTGCTAAACAATGATTGAGTAAGGAGATATGTAGCATTTAGCAAACTGAGAGAAGGAAGATTATGATTAGCTTTTAAGCGTGTAATATGTTGGAGAGCATTAGCCAATTCAATCTTCATAGTCTTGTTTATATAGCACTGAAATTATTGAACGTTGGAGCAATAAACTTGATTCAATGCCAATAACAAACTTTCCTTATTGAGCAGATCTTGTCTGGAATGATGCCGTTGGTAATAATACGCTTTCAATGCACAGTACCGTTGCTACTTAAAGCATGTTCTGGCTTGGCCTCATTCTGATTCTGCTTAAGTGCTGATGAACTATTGTTGTCTTGATCAGAGTGTTGAGCGCAGTTCTGTTCATCAAGCTTCAGCATACGCGTGAGTTATTCTTCTGATTCTGGTATTCTGATATAGCATCTTCTGATGCTGATGTTAAGAACCAATATTCTGATGCTGATTAAGTGTGCTCTTGCTGATACCTATCAGAGTTTCTGCAAATCAGAAATTAATATTTTAGGTAGCAAGTAGTTCTTACATGAATCACATAAATAATATATCTTTTCATTTTGTTATCATCAAAACTTAAACATAGGGTAGTAGATTCAAACTTTGTTCTAACATGTTATTGTTTATTGCCTCTTGTTGGACCATGAGATTAAGTTATCTCTCCGGAAGTGACAACTTCCAGAAGTGTTATTCCTCTCTAGTCTATCTCCAGCATAGTCAACATCACAATAAGCTACTAACTCGTATTCACTTGATTTTCTATAACACAAATCAAGGTTATTAGTGCCTTTAAAATACATAAAACTCCTCTTAACAACAGTTAAGTGTGATTCTTTAGGACCTGATTGGAAGCAAACACACAAGCAGACACTAAATTAAATATCAGGCCAAGAAGCAGTCAAATATAATAGAGAATTTATCATACCTCTTTACAACTTATGATCAACCTAACCACTTTCCTCGTCCTTTTCCATAAAACAAGTAGGATGCATGAGAGTCTTTGTAATCTTGCATTCAAACAAGTCAAACTTCTTCAGAAGTTCTTTGGTGCACTTGCTCTGACGTATGAATGTTTCTTCAACTCCTTGATTGATTTAGATTCCCAAAAATAATTTGAGTTCTCCCATTAAGCTCATCTCGAACTCAGGATGCATAGACATAGAAAATTCCTTGCATAAAGTGGCATTAGCAGAACCAAATATTATATCATTAACATGATTTAAACTACTAGAATGTTATTTTTTATGGTCTTACAAAACAAGGTGGTATCAACCTTTCCTCTGGTGAAATAATTTTCTAAAATAAAATTGCTTAATATTTCATACCAAGCTCTAAGAGCTTGTTTCAGACCATACAATGATTTCTTAAGTTTGAAAACAAACCTGGATTTTTATGATTTTCAAAACCAAGAGGTCGGTATGCATACACTTCCTTAGTTATGTAGCCATTCAGAAACACACTCTTAACATCCATCTGATACAAGATGATGTTGTGATTTACATCAAACGAAATTAAGAGACAAATAGACTCTAACCTGGAAACTGGTGCAAAGGTTTCTGTATAGTTAATATCTTCTTACGGACTATAACCTTGTGCAACCAATCGAGCCTTATTTCTTCCACATCTCCTTTTTTGTTGAGCTTGTTTCTGAAGACCCATTTAGTTCTAATCACATTTGTTCCTCTGGGTCTTGGCACAAGATCTCACACATCAATGATGGAGAATTGATTCATCTCTTCTTGCATAGCCAGAATCCACTCTGTGTCCAGAAGCACTTCATCAACATAAGTTGGCTCTTGAAGAGACACAAAACTCAGAAGAGTTTCTTCAGAAGGTTTGAAGGAGGATCTGGTTCTGACTATAACAGATCTATCTCCTAGAATCTGGTTATGTGCTTCCTCAGAGAAGTGAAACTGTTAGGATCTGGTTATGTGCTTCCTCGGAGAAGTGCAATTGTCACCTTCTGAGTCTGAAAAGGTAATCTTCAGATCTACAAACTTTTCAACTAGATTTGACCTTTCAGGGTCAAGCTTACCATCGAATCTAACATGAATAAATTCCTCAATAATAAGAGTTTCAGTGTTATACACTCTGTAGCCTTTTGAGCGTTTGATTATCCTAACATGATACACTTTTGTGCCTTAGAATCAAACTTGTTAAGATTCTCTTTAGTGTTCAAAATAAAACAGTCGCATCAAAAAGGATGAAAATATGAAATGTTGGGTTTTCTGTTCCTCCACAATTCATAAGGAGTCTTACCCAGAATAGGTCTTATAGAGACTTTGTTCTGAATGTAACAAGTTGTGTTGACTTCCTTTGCATATAAGTGATTTTCCATGTTAGTCTCGTTGATCATGATTCTTGCCATTTCTTTCAAAGTCCCACTCTTCCTCTCTACAACTCCATTTTTTTGTGGAGTTCTAGAGCAGGAGAAATAATGGGAAATGTCATTTTCATCAAAAAGCTTTTCAAAGTTTTTATTTTCAAACTCGCCACTATGATCACTTCTGACTTTGGAAATCCTGCGATTAATCTCATTTTACACTTGAGAACAGTAGGTAGAAAACACAGAATGTGACTCACCCTTCAGTTTAAGGAACTTAACCCATTTCCAATGACTATAGTCACCTGCAATGACTAATCCATACTTCTTACCATTGACAGAAGTAGTTTTCACTGGTCCAAACAAGTCAATGTGCAGAAGCTACAATGGCCTAGAAGTAGAAACACCAGTTTTTCTTTAATATATGTTTTTGAAAACATGCCCTTTTGACATACTTCACAAAGAGCTTCTGGAGAGAACTTTAGTTTTGGAAGGCCTATGACAATATCTAGCTTATTTAGCTGAGAGAATCTTCTCATGCTAACATGGCCCAAACGTCTATGTCAGATCCATTGCTCTTTATTAACATAAGGAATTTTGCGTTTTTCTCTTTAAGATAAGAAAGTCTAATCTTATAGATGTTTTTCTTCATCTTACAATTAAAAAGGATTGAGACATTCTTCTAACTAACTTCCTTACAGGAGTTTTGGTTAAATATTATATCATAACCATTGTCACTTAATTGACTTATTGACAATAACTTATGCATTAATCCATTAACAAGCAAAACATTATTTATAGAAGGGAGATAACCACTACCAATTTCTCCAGTGCCTATAATCTTCCTTTTATGACAACCTCTGAAACCCACGACACCTCTAGGATTAAGTTATGGGCTTTAGAACATATTATTTTTTCCCTTCATGTGTCACAAGCAGCCAGAGTCTAGGTACCATGATTGGTGTCTTGACATTGCTGCGAAGGATATCTGCAACATAGATTATCTACTTCTTAGGTACTCATAGCTTCTTGGGTCCTTTTTTTTTAGTCTTCCCATAGTTGTTCACGACCTTGGGCTTAGGATAAAGACAAACATATTTAATTTCATTCTTGAAACGAAACTTTGCTTTAGGCTTAGCCTTAACAACATAAAGAGTTTTATCAGTTTCTTTTATCTTAGGCTCAGAAACAGCAGAGACAAAATAAGAATGAAGAGTATTTGGTTTATCTTCTTTTTCAAAATCGGATTCTTTATAAGAATCATAAACAATACCTTTTGTACTTTTTTTGCTTACACCATAGATCATTGAAGCCATGATGCTTCTACGCAGGCTTCTAGCAAGAAATTTATGGAATAATTTATAATATTTCTTTATGACATCATCAATACTCACAGAAGCTTTTGAAAGAATTCCCTTCTCAAAACTAGAACTCTTTCTTTTAAGACAGAGTAATCAATCTTAAGACTCTAATTTTATCCTCTTAAATATGAAAATTCATCCTTAAGTTTGTTGTATTCTTTAGAAGCAAATTCATGGATCTTTTTAAGTTCCTTGAATTCATTCTTAAGTAACTCATGTTTTTCCAAAATTTCAAGTAAAGAACAAGTTAATTCAGAATAAGAAAGGTCAGAAAATACCTATTCTTTGTTTGAATTAGAGTCTGCAACATCTTTTGGATGGATCACCTCATCAGAAGCCTAAACGCTATCCATCAGTGCTACGATGGCTTGTTCTTCTTCTAATTCATCTTTTGATGAATCATAATCATCCCATATTTCCATTAGAGTTTTCTTCTTTCCTTTGAAAGCTTTCTTCTGGGGCTTGTCCTTATTGAGCTTGGGATAATAAATCTTGTAATAGCCTCGATCATTACACTCGTATTAAGTGACATCCTTTCTACTACTAATATTTCTTTGACCAGAAGTAGACTCAAAGCGACTACTAGTCATTCTAGCTCCTCTAAATTTGTAGCCTTGCTTTCTCTTCCAGAGTTAAATGACCCTTCTGGATAGCAGTGACAACTCATCTTCATCTTCATCTAAATATTCTTTTGAATCCTTGATCTCTTCTGCTTGAAGAGATCTTGTATTCTCAGATCTTCTAATGGATTTAAAAACAAAATATTTTCCTCTCTTTTGAGGTTCATCTTCTTCTAGCTCTATCTCATGACTTCTCAAAGAACTCACCAGTTCTTCTAGAGAAGCTTTGTTCAGACCTTTAGCCAATTTAAGAGCAGTTACCATAGGCCTCCATTTAGATGGAAAGCTTCTTACAATTTTCTTCACATGATCTAAAGTAGAGCATCCTTTGTTCAGAACCCTAAGTCCTGCAACCAAGGTTTGAAACATTGAGAACACAGTCTCAATTGTTTCATCTTATTCCACTTTAAAGGCTTTATGAAATTCTGGCTATCAGATTCTGGATGTCCTAAGAGATGTCGAGACACCGGATCCTACTTCACACACAACAATAAGATGTATAAACAAATATAACAGTGCTGAAAGTAAACAACACAGGATATGTTTACCCAGTTCAGAACAACCTTCCTACTCTGGGGGCTACCAAGCCAGGGATGAAATTAACTAGATAGTATCAATTTGTAGACCTTACAGCAAACCTGTAGTTTACAGCCTACACACTTAATCACTACCCTTTGCTAAACTTCTACCGAAGACACACCTAGGTATGAGGCCCTCCTCAAATCTCTCTTCAATTACACTCATCGATTGGAGCAACTCTAAACACAAGTAGAGTATAAAAAGTTGGAAGCTATACTTACAAAACACGCAAGACTTAGTGCTTAAAAGCTTATGAGAATTGACATAATATGTTTAATTCTTAAAAAATTATGAACATCTAATAGAGAACTTACACCCATAAAACAGTCCTACTCTTCTATGAAGATGATATTAGAGGTTCACAAATAAGGATTCTACAACCCTAACAAAAATACACACTAAGTTCTACCTAAAACTAGGTATACACCAATCTATTTATAACTTTATTCTAGACTTGTTTGGGCTTCAGAATCGCAGCAGTGAGGTTGCACAAAGTCTGCAAAAACTCATCCAAGAAAATAGGTCTTCAATCATAAGTTTCATAAAATGTCTCCATATTTAGAAACTAATCAAATATTCAAAAACCAACAAAGAATATTATGTTCTGTCAATCTTGGACGCCACATAAGCTAACTGAATATTCCCTGAATATTCAATAGTAAAAAATCAGGTGATGCACAACTGTCAACTTGTTGCAGACGCAATGTCCTATCTACTTGTTGGCACATATTACTCAAAATGTTGAAGTAAGAATGTTGGAACATCTTATTCAACATGTTGCTACTAAAATGGTTTTACCAAAATGTAAGCCAATCGTAATTTCAGAGAAATAACAATCTCCCCCTTTGGCACATTTTGGCTAAAACACCCAAACAATCCTTGCACAATAAACTATGCTTGAAAATAAATCAAACATACATATCAGAAGTACAGAGCGGAAAAGGAACATATGCAAGGTTAGCAGCACATAAATTAGCAGCACACACATCAAATAATTAGTAGTCAGTTGATCTACTAACAAGTGCAACAAAAATAGAGAACACCTAAGTTCTCACACCATGATATCAAGACATCATGTCTAACATCTCTTTAAAATAGTAGGAACTCCCCCTCAATACCTGCTATCACAAAACGGAGAATCATAGAATTCTTCCCCTCAACAAGTGCCAGCTCCAGCACCCTCAATATCATACTACTCCCCCTTTGTATCCATAATGTGACAAAGGTAAGTAGATAATATTAGCAATAATTTAAGCACCTAAAGTTATAGTTGCAGGGTGAAAAAATTCAAAAATATCCTGGGCATTTAGCTTTTACATAATCATAAACCAAAATAAACAACAAAAATATAAAAGAATAAAGCTACAATCATCAAGCAGTATCAACACCAGTACCACCATCCTCTTCAAAACTAGAAGCATCATTATCTTCACCATCTTGATTACTTGAAAATTATCATCAGATGTACTTGCATGATTAGTGTCAGAAGTAGTACTTGCATCACTTCTGTCAATAGCGTGATTATCATCATGCTCAGCTTTCCTGACATCCTCCTTTATTAGAGCTTTGATCCACCCTACAAGCTTGACTTTTCTATCTATGCTAGTTCTAATATAGTCTTCCAACTCTATGAAAGTTTATTTCAAGTAAGATATTAGTTCCTTCTTTGAAGTTCTAGGAATAGGTGCCTCCAAAGATGTTATAGCAATGTCTAGGACATGTGTTCTACCAAACAATTTATGGTTCAGGGATAATGGAGTTTCTCTTTTCTTCACATAGTCTGTATTCAATAGAATACCAGGATATTGTCCCAATATTATGCCACAGATGAGTGAGGGAAAATAAATTGGAATCTTCATAACAATTGAGGCCCCTTGCTTCACGACTTGTTCAAAAATATAAGATCAAAAATCTAGCTTTATCTCTTTACCTACAACATAGATGAACCGTCCAAGTCTAGTGGAAATGGTGGAACTATGATGCGTTAGTAACCAATTAATAGTTGCAATCCTATGAAGGATAGTATACTTAACACTAAGTCTTCCGGATGACAATTTTCCATTATATGGTCAGTGCTTCACATGACCACCAATGATCTTACTGCATATTTGATCATTTGAGTCTTCTAACTCAGTCTGAGGAACTTCACCCCTGCCTAGAAATTTGTTGATCACTTCAGGTGAAAAATTCACATTTTTTCCTCTTACAACCACTTTTCCATACTCTTCATTATTCTCAACATTTCATTTATCACGGATGCTCAAAACAAATTATTTGTCTAACCTTTCATAGAAATAACCAAGGTTAGTGACAATTTTCATCACTCTAGCATTCTCCATGAGCTTCACAATAGAAGGACATTTTTTAAAGTCCTTTCCTAACTCTCTCTCCAAGGCTATCCGTCTCTGATCAACATGCTTCAGTTTTCCAGATTAGATGGATACTTCGTTGTACCCCAAAATTTTCCCTCCCACTTTACTCAACATATGTTCATTGAAATCCTCAACTTGCCCAAGGATGCCCAAGGATTGATCAGGCAAATGCTCTCCTAGGACATTGAACCTCAAACTAGGGTTTCCATTTTCATCAAGATGGGTGAACTCCAAAGGTCTCAAATCTTTTCCATGGTCCTAATATGTTCTCAAGAACATCCATGTCAAGTCTCATGCCCTGCACAAGAAGTTTGCTCAGTCAACTGCTCAAATGTATGAAAATCAACTATGTTAGGTCAAAAGTCAAATGTGACCCACCTACAGTCAAACATCAAGATTTTTGGTCAACATCAACATTTTGAAGTAATTCCCAAAAATTTATCAAGGGTTGATCATGATTCCTCAAGGAATGCCCCAAATTCATTAAAACTCAAAAGTTGCTAAATTAGGGTTTCTATAGGAAAAGTTAACCAAACTTTGACCAGGCATAACTTTCTCATACTTTATTAGAAATTTTCCATCCAAGGCTCATTTTGAAGAGAGTTCAATTCCCTACAACTCATCTTCATCCCTCACATTCAAAAAATGCCCTCATGAAAAGATATGAATTCAGACATTATAGGTCATTTCAAAAAGTCAACAAAAACACCTTTTGGGCCAAAGCTTCTTACATGAGAATGGAAGATCCAATTGAAATGAAACCAAAAGTGTTGTTTAGGGGACATCTTAAGCTTTCTAAAAAGTCTAAGAACCCCACCTTAGGGCCAAAACTGTAGGAGATATGCATTGTCAAAGTTGGCCATTTTTGGAAAATTGTCAAAAGTCAACAATGCCCGAAATGCATTTTTCCTCAAATAAGCCCAACTTTTTATGCTTGTATCTTGTTCCTAACATGGTCCATGACCCATGAACTACTCCATTCATCATTTGTTTATTTATTTGATTTATTTTGATTTTTAATCATTTAAAATCCAAATTAAATCAAATAAATGATATGAAAATAGTAAAGATTTGTTTTGATTGGATTTTTTAGTGAATCACGACCCAAATATGTTGTATAATGCCAATAGATTCGTGCAAGCTTGGAATGGGTAGGAAAATATGCAAAATTGGAAAGATTTGAAGCAAAAATAAAACTCCATTATTCTTTGGATTCCTTCCACAAATTTTACCCTAATCTGATTCTCATACATAAGCAAAGGTCCTCCAACCCTAAGGCAAAGTAAAAAAGGCGCAGCCTCCCTTAAGAAGAGAAAACAAAAATTCCTAAATTAAAAGAAAGTGCAATTTTCAAAAGGGCACGATCCAGCCTCCTTCAATCACCTCCAGCCATTCCATCATCCTCCTGAGGATTCCAGGAGGTGAATCAATCCATTTGCAAAGGCCAAAGCACGATGTATCACTCAAGTTCGATCCTCCCTCTTGTGGTAAGGATTTGGATTTCAAACTCACTTAATTCTTGACATCAATGCTTTTTGAATACATGTTCATGTTACTATGATTATTTGTGAACTTTCTGACGTATTACATGCAAGAAACAAGGCTAGGGTTGCAAATCACCATTGTTAGCGCTTGGAGAGAAGGAAGTTTCAGTTTTAGTGATACAAGGACTTTTAGATCACACAAATACCACAATTGGATTCCTGGCAAAATTTCAGAGGGGATGGGGTCTTTTGGTTCCTCTTAATCCTCATGTTTTGCAGGTTTGAATATTAAGGTGGGTCGGAGAAGACGATCGGAGCACAGCTCCGGCGTCGTTGACCTAGATGACTCGGGCGAAGGCTGGCGTGGCATGTTAGCATCATGTGATTGGTTGCTTTAAATATCCAAGGGCCCATCTCAGCGCGTGCTTTGACACATCATCATCATTCACTTGTTTTATATATGTATTATTATACTTATTTATATTCACAATTGAATAATCAGCGCAGTTGGTCAAGGGAGAGAGGTATGAAGCTCATGTCTTGGGTTCGATCCCAAGCGTGAGCTTTTGCATTTTTCCAATATTTCTTCACAGGATCCAGCGTGCACTACCCAGGAAAGCTATCATACACCCTCCAAATCCAGCCAGTGGATCATCCTCAGATCCAGATCTAGCGCTTAGTGGAGAGCAACGCATGGTGCACCCTCAGAAGGAAGCCCCATTGAATCAGGCGTTGGACAATTGGGCCTATCCTTCTGGGCTTTATCAATTCAGCCATACACCCCCTAGAGTGTTAACAACATCAGGCCCAGTTTTATTTTCTTTTTTTATTACTAATTATTTTATTTATTTTATTTATTTAATCATTTGACAACATAAAAAAATTATTGTTTTTTATTAAAAATATAAAATCACAAAAATGTAGAATTAGGTTTTTTTTATTAAAATTAGTTTTTTTGGGAAATTAATTAATTTAATGATATTGACATAATTGTTTTCATAATTAAAATTAATTAGACAAATTAGGTTTAATTCACAAATATTTAATTTTCTCAATAAAATACAAAAAATATTTTCTCTTTAATTGATTAGATTTTTTAGGACTTAGACTTCATTCTCGTATTTAACTCGTCACGCACGCCTTTACTTTATTTTAATTCAAATTATTATAATTGTTTCAAGTTTGTAATAGATTAATTAGGATTTCGAATTTCCGCATTTTTATTTTCAGTCAAATATTTGTGTATCTGCTAAAAAGCCTTGTAATAGCATATACTTTCTTTTCCGATTTTAATTTCCGCAACTATTAAACTGCTAGATGTATGGACATTAGGATTGTATGCGAAAGATAAAATGATAAAAAAGGTAGATAAACCTAATTGTGCAAAGATAATTAACTGGAAAAAAACACACGTGCACATGCTCACTCCTAGGGTTTGCCTCACTTGGTTACTTTGGAAACAATGGTCACGTCCCTCGAACGTAGGGATATCTTAGCAAAGACCCGCAATTCAAAGTCGTCATAAAGATCATAGTCCCTCATTTTCCCTCGAGTTTCCCACGAGAAATGATCTTATGATGATAGTCCATTCGAAATGTTAAGGTATCCTTACTTGTTGCCTTCAGTGACCATTTCGTCCCTTTGAATGTCCCTTAAAACTCCTACGATAGGGCTACCTACTCCTTAATAGTATGATAGTGTTGTGTAAAGGAAACAAGAACGAACAATCTTTTTTCGAGTAGGTAGAAACTCTTAAGTACTTTCTCAAAACAAACAATTTTTCACACTGACACTTTCAAACACTTTTCAAACAAAGTTTTCAAAACACTTTACCACACCCTTGAGGACTGATACAAGGGTTACCATAAAGTGAAATGCCACAATAAGGCATTTTCAAAGCTTTTCAAAACAAACACAAACAAGAAATTTCAAAATGAGCAAGTACCTAAGAGCCCGTGGAAAACCACGAATAGAAAGGGTGCTAACACCTTCCCTTTCTATAATCTACCCCCCGTACTCAGAAACATCTCGAAAAAGGGTTTTTCTGTTCTTTTTCCTTTTCCTTTGTTGGATGAAATAAAAGTCGGTGGAGACTCTTGCTTATTGTGACATTTGCGAACAAAAAATGCAAACCAGTATAACAGTCGGTTCTGCCACCGTATCACAAAATTGGCGACTCTGCTGGGGAATAAAACTTTAAAGTGGGGTTTACCTTAGGATTTAGGTCATTCTTAAATTGCTTCTTTGGCTTGTCTTTCTTGATTTATTTTTAAGGGTATCTGTTTGTGTTAGTTCGGATCCTAAACCCGGATCGGGGAATTCCTTTTAGGTAAGTAGCAATAAACTGTGATGGAACTGCACGGGGTATACCTACACGGTTGAAGTAGTAGCTACGTTGATGTGGCACTTTTGTTGGTACCGGTAACCCTTGAGTCAATCAGGGAGAGTACGGGGCCACTGCGTGGTGTCATAAAGCATCAACTAACCTTAGAACCTTTAATTTCACAACTTGGCCAATAGGACGTCGCGAGATGGACGACTTTGGTGTATTCCCAAGGACGACAGATACTCGATGCTACACTCATTGAGGTTTTACTCTTGATTTTTGTTTGGTTGCGAGTCAATCGCCTATTGAACGAAGCTTGGGGGAAATATCGGTGATATTTAGATTCCTTAGAACCCGGTTACCATTTATAGGACAGGTTGAACCAATCCAGCTTCAAGAGGGTATGACCTTAAAACTCATGCAGGCCTTAAACCTAAGGACTTGGTGTGACTTATTTGTTGCTTTCTATACATGTTTTTTTAGAATAATCATGACATTATAAGCACAACATATCATACTAACCATTTCAAGGATTTTCTAGGGCTCATCTTTGCTTTGTTTTGTAGGACATGGCATCCGCCCGTAGGAACACTATCCAGATTAACCTTGTGAAAGTGCCTTTCCAACTAAAGGACTTGGCATTAAGGATTCCTGAAAGCTCTCCCTTCACTGAAAAACATGGTAGGTTGCTCAACTTGGTCACTTCAAAACCTGATGAAGAATTGTTAAAGGTGTTATTTCAGTTCTTTGATCCTTTGCACCACTACTTCACCTTCCTGGATTACCAACTAGTGCCTATGATGGAGGAATTTTCTCGGTTGTTGGGGGGTACCTATTCTTGATTAGTTACCTTTCAACGGTATGGAAGAACATCCAAAGCCTAAAGAGATTGCTCGAGCTCTGTCCTTACAACGGTGATGTAGTGACAAATTAGGAAACTAGGGGAAGTGTCCAAGGAATCTCGATTAAATTTCTATTCGAGAAGGCTTACTATTTTTGGGATACCCTGGATTTACAAGATTCCGAAGAGGTATTGGCACTCCTCATCTACGGGATGGTACTTTTTCCTAATGTGGACCAACTCGTAGATGTGAATACTATTAAGGTTTTTTTGTCTCATAATCTGGTGCCTACATTACTTTGGGATGTTCTACACTTTATGTATGCTCGTACTCTAAAGAGAAGGGGGGGCCCTCCTGTGTTGCACTTATCTATTGGCTAGGTGGTTTATTTCGCATCTACCCAGGTCTATTTTGAAGAATGAGCAGGGTATGAAATGGTCTCATAGGCTGATGTCCCTTACACATTCAGACATTCATTGGTGTTCACGGTCCTCGGAAGATGTTACCATCATCGATCGCTGTGGTGAATTCCCTAATGTCCCTCTCTTAGGCATCAGGGGAGGAATCACTTATAACCCTTGTTTGGCACTGCGGCAGTTTGGTTATGCGAGAAGGTATGGTCCTCATGATACACTTATCCAAGGAATCGCCTTTAATTATGATAATGATGCTCAGGGTTACCGCAAAAGGTTCATGAGAGCTTGGGGCCTGGTACATAAAATTGATAGAAAGACACTGGGGCACAAGAATTCCATCTCTCTTGAGACATATCTTCGATGGGTACGAGCCTGCGCCCAAATTCTTATGATGCCTTACCTTGTTGTCCTACCAATGGTTCTGGAACCAAATGCTAAAGGAGACACTCATTATCTTGTTCATCATCCTGACATGCCAACGGATCATTAGGAGTTACAGAAATCCTGGGTTCAACTTAAAGAGGAGAGGGATACGTTCGAAGCTCAATTCTATGCCAACGAGAAGAAGGTCCTGGAGCTCACTAGGATACTTCATGAAGAAAGGAACATAAACTCCTACATTGCACCAAAGAGGACGCGCTCTTGGGAGACCTAGTGTTCTTTTTGTTTTAAGTTTTGTTTGTTTGATTGTAAGCCTAAAGGGCATTCTTTGTAACCGTCCGAACTTATTAATACAATTAATGTGTGTTTATTTTTGGTTAAACAAATTTGAGCCTTTACAAGTCCTTGAAATCATTACATATGCATACCATCCATGACATTGCATAAACAGGTGCCATTACAGGTTTCTCATCTTCTTCACTGTTTATTTCAACAAAAATGTCTTCTGAACAAAGCATCAAAGATCTTCAGGCACAAAACGCCCAATTTTAACAGATATTCATAACTTTTGCAAAAGGGCGTGAAGATTTGAAGGCCCTCATCCTGAAGGAAAAGAAGAAGAAGAAGAAGGTCTCTGGTGTTCTGAATCTGGGCAGAAGGTTCAGGGGGCCGTTAAAGCAACCAGTTGATCTGACCTTCTCGTCCAAAGAAGGGGATAATCAAGAGAGGGAGACAAGGGAGAAGGACCTTAGCCCTGAAGTTTCTGACAATGATACAGACTACAATGATGAGCACTATCCTCCCACTGAGGATAGATACAAGCAGTTAGAGGATCGGTTGAGCACTATGGAAATCCAGAGAAAATCAGGGCTGGATTTTGAAGAGCTAGGTTTGGTATCTGGGGTGGTCATCCCACAGAAGTTTAAAGCTCCAGTTTTTGCAAAGTATGATGGGGTGTCTTGTCCCAAGCTTCATCTCTGTTCCTATGTGAGGAAGATTCAGCCTCACACTGCTGATAGGAATTTGTGGGTTCACTTCATTCAAGACAGTCTGTCAGGGACTCATCTTGCATGGTTCTATCAATTAGAGGGAACCATTATCCAAAACTGGGAGGATTTGGCTGCTGCTTTTTACGAGCAGTATCAATACAATGCTGACCTTTCCCCTACTCGTACTCAACTCCAGAGTATGTCCATGGGTGCAGGTGAAGGCTTTAAGGACTATGCGCATAAGTGGAGAGATTTGGCTGGGATAGTCCAACCCCTTTTGTCTAACAAGGAGTTGGTTGACATGTTTCTTGGGACAATGTCTTGTCCATTCTTCAATCATTTGATTGGTAGCTCATCAGCTGGTTTCTTCAATCCATAGTGGAAAAATACAGAAAGACACCTCTTCGAGCTCAGTAAAGAAGCCTATCGCAGTTAAGAAGGAAGTCAGTGTTATCTATAGCCCAAGAAGTCAGAGCAGAGCTGAACACCGTCCAACGGTAAGTGCTGTGATGATACCTAGGCCTGCGGCTACCCCACAGTGCAACAATCAGCAAAGGGTAGAAAGACCGTAAAGGAAGTTTACTCGGCTTAACATGACATTGACTGAGGTTCTACCCCATCTTCTAAGATCCAATTTGGCAACCTTGAAAGAGGCTCCCAAGAATCCTAACACCACATCTCCTCGGTACAATCCAAACGCTTTGTGTGCCTACCATTATGAGAGTCTTGGCCACGATACAATTGACTACTGGGCTCTGAGAAATAAAGTAGAAGATCTGATTGAAGCCAAGGAGATTGAGTTTGATGCTTTAGAGAAGCCCAATGTCATAACTTCTCCTATGCCCAAGCACAACCGTGGAGTTAATGACACTGATACTGACCTATTTGTTACCTCTGTTGATGAAGTTTCCACCCCTCTTATGACTGTTAAGAGAACTTTGTTGTTTGCCGGTTTATTTCCGGGTTATGGTGAAGGTTGCCACATGTGTTCATCTCTTCCCACTGGTTGCTATTTGCTGAAAGCAGGTGTTCAATGCATGATGGACAGCAGAGAAATTTTGTTCGAAAAGACTTTGATTCCAACTATTTTGTTTGAAGATGTTGCCATTATAACCATTTCCACCAATCCTTCCAAGGTCCCCTCTAAAAGACCTGTTAGGATTACACTGGCTTCAAGAATCGCCCCGCTGATAATTACTTTTCATGGTCGCGTACCTTACTCCTCGGACAAGGTTGTCCCTTGGAATTATGGCACCGATGTTTACTATCATGGCGTTAAATAGGAGTTGAAGAATGAAGAGGCTGATCCAGATGTCAGTAACATTGTCGGGGCCAGCAAGATTACCATAAATGGAAGGTTTTCTCTCCTAAGATCTCCCCGAAGACTGGTAATAAGCCTGCTGTTATTCCATCTGCTGTTCCTGCTAGTAATTCAGCTACTACTCCCGTTCTTACTCCAGTTGTTACCCCTGTCGATGAGTCATCTGGGACTCGAGGCAAAGAAGCTATAGGTGAGCCTGCCCGGACGGAGGCACCTAGAAAGATTGTTGTGGAATCCTCTAAGAAAGAGATAGAGGAAGTATTAAAAATAATCAAAAAGAACGACTATAATATGGTTGAACAGCTAGGGAAGACCCCCTCGAAGATGTCAATGTTGTCTTTACTGTTATGTTCCGAGGCCCATGCAAAGGCTTTAATTTCATTCCTCAATATCGCGCATGTGCCGCAAGAAACCTCAGTCGATCAATTCAAAGACTGTGTGGCCAGCTTCACTACTGACAATGGGCTAGGTTTTTCAGACGCCGACTTAACACCGAAAGGGAGGAAGCAGAATGATGCTCTGCATGTCTCGATCGAATGCAGGGGCACCACTATGGCTCATGTGCTGGTGGATACTGGGTCTTCACTGAATGTTCTGCCTAAGAAGGCTCTTGATTGGATGAATTATGAAGGCTTGACCTTAAAGCCTAATAACATTGTGGTAAGGGCTTTTGACAGGTCGAAGAGAATGGTGTGTGGGGAGGTGGACATCCCTGTCAAAGTAGGCTCTCAGACCTTTGGGTCCACCTTCTATGTGATGGACATTAGGCCATCGTACTCTTGTTTGTTGGGTCGTCCTTGGATCCATGAAGTTGGGGCCGTTACTTCTACACTGCACCAAATTCTGAATATCTGGTGAAGGGGAAATCGTCATTGTGCACAGTGAAGAGGAGTATATGGTGAGCCACCTGAGCTCCTTCAGGTATGTGGAGATGGACGGGGAATTCATAGAGACTCCTTGTCAAAGCAATGAAGAAGTTCCCCAGATTTTGGCGTCAAACGAGACTACCACCAGAACCAAACATCCTCTGAAGATGGCTTCTCTCAAGGACGCCAGAGAAATGGTCGAAGAAGGTGGGTGTACAAACTGGGGACAGCTCCCTGATTTTACTCACAAAACTGATAAATTTGGTTTGGGATTTACTTCAGGAGCTTAAAAGGTTGTTCGACGCGCTCGAGTTGGAGGACCTCCCCTACGCATCAGCAATCGTGGGGTCAATGCTATTGAAGACAGTGAGGAAGGCTCTAATATTGACAGCTGGATCTACCCGACTACCAACATTGGACGGAGTAATTGGACGGCTAGAGATTTTATACCAGTTTCTTTTATTCCATAGTAATTGTCTTACTTGTTTTCCAAGTTTGTAACAAAAAATTTACTTTATGAACTTGTGTCTTACCCGAGGCACAATGGTTCTATTTTTGAGGGTTATTATATGTCATTTCATATATCATCAATAAAACATTGGGCGTTCCTTGCATGCAAATTTTGCGCTCTCTGTTTTTCTTTTCTGCTTTTACTTTATCAATACAGCTACGCTCTTACACACACTCACGTATCAAACTACATATCCATATCCACTCTGGATCCCATTGATAACAGTTCTGCTACTGCCAGTTATGACTTTGAAAATCCAATCAACCAAGCTGAGAACGAAGGTGAGGACGATTGTGAGGTACCCGGAGATCTTGCTAGAAGTTTACAGCATGAAGAGAGGGCTATACAGCCTCATGAATAGCCAGTTGAGACGATAAACTTGGGCACGTGGTGGACAGAAAAGAAGTCAAGATCGGCACAAATCTGGAGACTAAGATCAAACATCGGTTGATACAGATGTTGCACGACAATGTTGAGATATTCACCTGGTCGTATGAAGACATTCCTGGTTTAGACACTGATATTTTGGTACATCGTCTGCCGACTAAAGAAGATTATCCTCCGGTTAAGCAAAAAGTTTGTCGTATACACCCTGAAATGTAAGAGAAGATCAAGGCAGAGGTCATGAAGCAGTTCGGCACGGGGTTCTTAGTTGTCACCTGCTATCCGCAGTGGGTTGCTAACGTTGTTCCGGTACCTAAAAAGGACGGCAAGGTACGGATGTGTATAGACTACAGAGACCTGAACAGGGTGAGCCCCAAGGATGACTTCCCGCTTCCTCACATTGATGTTCTGGTTGACAACACCGCACAACACAAAATATTCTCCTTCATGGATGGTTTCTCTGGCTACAACCAGATAAAGATGGCTCCTAAAGACATGGAGAAGACAACTTTCGTCACACAGTGGGGCACCTTCTATTACAAGGTGATGCCTTTTGGGTTGAAGAATACTGGGGCAACTTATCAGTGAGCCATGGTCGCCTTGTTCCACGATATGATTCACCATGAGATCAAGGTTTATATTGATGACATGATATCCAGGTCTCAAACCGAAGAGGAACACCTTGATCATCTACAAAAGTTGTTCGACAGGCTGAAGACATACAAGCTGAGGTTGAATCCAAACAAGTGCACCTTCGGGGTAAGGTCTGGTAAGCTTCTGGGTTTCATATTCAGTGACAATTCAGGTAGACCCCGTAAAGGTAAAGGCCATACAAGAGATGTTGGCTCCCCATACCGAGAAGGAAGTTAGAGGTTTCTTGGGACACTTGAATTATATCGCCAGGTTCATTTCACGCCTGATTGCTAGTTGTGAGCCCCTCTTCAAACTTCTGAAGAAAGATCAAGTGGTAAAGTGGAATGACAAATGTCATACTGCTTTCGAAAGGATCAAAGAATATCTTCAAGAACCACGAATTCTGATGCCCCCGATTGAAGGAAGACCTTTAATATTGTACTTAACAGTGCTGGACAATTCAATGGGGTGTATGTTGGGGCAGCATGATGATTCTGGTAGAAAAGAGTATGCAATATACTACCTTAGCAAAAAGTTTACCGACTGTGAGACAAGATACTCACTTCTAGAGAAAACTTGTTGCGCTTTGGCATGGGCTACTCACCGACTGAGACAGTATATGTTAACCCACACTACTTTGTTGATATCTAAGATGGATCCAATCAAATAAATCTTCGAGAAGCCCACACTCTCCAAAAGAATAGCAAGATGGAAGATGATCTTAACTGAATACAATATACAATATACAACGCAGAAAGTAATCAAGGGAAGTGTATTGGCTGATCATTTGGCTCATCAGGCCGTGGATGACTACCAGTCTATGAATTTTGAGTTCTCAGACGAGAATATTATGCTGGTGAATGATTATGAAGAACCTGGACCGAATGAAGGACCTGAGGAAGGATCCCAATGGACTATGGTTTTTGAAGGAGCCTCAAACTCACTCGGTAATGGCATTGGCACCGTAATCATATCTCATGAGGGTTGTCATACTCCTTTCACTTCCCGACTATGTTTCAACTGCACTAACAATATGGTGAAGTATGAAGCCTGCATCATAGGTCTCAAAGTCGCTATCGATCTCAGGATCAAGTTCTTAAATGTCTTGGGGGATTCAGCCTTAGTGATAAGTCAGATTAAAGGTGAATGGGATATGAAACATCCAAATCTCATCTCGTACAAAGAACACATGTTGACATTCCTCCCGCACTTTGAGGAAGTAACCTTTGAACATTTCCCACGAGAGGAGAATCAGTTATCGGACATGCTAGCCACCATGTCTTCTATTTTCAAGGTCAAGTGGGACAACGAAGCTCCCCGAATCACTATTGAGAGGTTGGATGAACCAGCACACTGATGTGAGATTGATACTGAAGAGGTAGCAGAAAAACCCTGGTTTCACGAAGTAAAAAGGTACCTCGAGACTTAAGAATATCCCGAATGGGCATCTGTCAATGATAAGAAGTTTCTGAGGAGGTTCGCCGTGAAATTCTTCCTCAGTAATGGAATCCTCTACATGCGCAATCATGACTCTACCTTACTGTGGTGTGTAGACAAGAGCGAAGCAGAGAGGATTATGACAGATTTACATGAAGGTACCTTTGGAACCCATTCAAGTGGACATACCATGGCTAAGAAGATCCTACAGGTAGGATACTACTAGTTCACAATGGAAGCAGATTGTTATCAGCACTCCCGAACTTGTCATAAGTGCCAAATTTATGCCGATAAGGTGCATGTGCCTCTGGTTCCTTTAAATGTCTTGACGGCTCCCTGGCCTTTTGCAATGTGGGACATTAACATGATCGGAGAAATCAGGCCTACCGCTTCCAATGGGCATCGCTTCATCCTGGTGGCCATTGATTACTTCAAAAAATGGGTTGAGGTGGCCTCTTTTGCTACTGTGACCAAGAACGTCATGGCGCAGTTCATCAGGCATAACCTAATTTGTTAGTATGGTGTGTGTGATACGGTGGTAGAACCGGACTATTTTAGGAAAATGATGTTTGCATTTTGCGTTTGTGTTTGCAAAATGTCGTGGTAAGCAAGAGTCGCCACCGACTTTTATTTTATACAACTGGAAAGGAAAAAAGCACAGAAAAATTCCTTTTTTCGAGATTTTGAGTACGGGAGGTAGATTATAGAAAGGGAAGGTATTAGCACCCTTTATATCCGTAGTTTTCTACGGGCTCTTATGTACTTGCTCATCATTTTAAAAATTGCTTTCGTGTTTGTGTGTTTTGAAAATTTTTTGTTTTACTTCGTTTCAACCCTTGCTTCTGTCTTCAAGAGTGTTACGAAGTGTTTTTGAAAACTTTGTTTGAAAAGAGTGTAGGTGTGGAAGAGTTTATTTTGAGCAAGTACCTACTAGCATCTACCTACTAAAAAAAAGAATGTTTATGTTCTTGTTTCCTTTAGACAGCGCTATCCCACTATTAAAGAGTAGGTAGCACCGTCGTTGGAGCTGTAAGGGTCAATTCTAAAGGGACGTACGATCACTAAAGCAATGTTAGTATGTCTTAGTAATAACCCTAGTGTCTTAAGATCATATTTGAGGCGACATTTCTGAGGCAACCTTTCCGAGGAAACATTTCCGAACGGGACATTTGATCTTTATTTAGACATGAGAGCAACCACTAAAACACCCTATACTTAAAGATCGTTTACCGAAGGCAACCGAAGTGAGAGTGTGATACGGTGGAAGAACTGACTGTTTTTGAAATGCTGGTTTGCATTTTGCGTTTTGTATTCGCAAAATGTCGCGGTAAGTAAGATTCGCCACCGAATTTTATTTTATCCAACAAGGAAAGGAAAAAAGCACAGAAAAATTCCTTTTTCGAGATTTTCTAGGTACGGGGGGTAGATTATAGAAAGGGAAGGTATTAGCACCCTGTCTATCCGTAGTTATCTACGGGCTCTTAGGTACTTTCTCATCATTTTCAAAATGTTTTCTTTGTGCTTGTGGGTTTTGAAAAGTTTGTTTTAACTTCGATTTAACTCTTGCTTCTGTCCTCAAGAGTGTAATGAAGTGTTTTGAAAACTTTGTTTGAAAAAAGTGTGTAAGTGTGAAAATGTTTTGTTTTTTGGATGAGCAAGTATCTAAGAGCTATCTACCTACTCGAAAAAGGAATCGTTCTATGCTAATTTCCTTTAGACAATGCTATCCCACTATTAGTGAGTAGGTAGCACCGTCGTTGGAGTTTGAGGGTCAATTCGAATGCGGGACATACGGTCACCAAAGCAATGTTAGGACGCCTTAGCGGTAACCCTAATGTATTAGATCATTTGTTTGAGGCAAAAATATCTGAGGCAACCGTTTCGAGGAGACTATGATCTTTTAGACAAGAGGACGACCTCTAAAATGACCTATACTCAATGACCGTGTACGAAGGCAACCAAGTGGGATGTACCCTAGGAGTGCGAGTGTGTCGTTTTCACTTATTTTTATCTTTGCACATGTTAAGGGTGATCTAATTTGATTTTAAGATTAAGCATTCATTCTTGTCATGAAAACCCTATTATCAAATATCTAACAATTGTATAATTTGCGGAATTAAAATGCGGAAATTAAATTACAAGGCGTCGGATATTTACATCGCCAAAAGCAACCCTTTGAAAATAAAATAAAATAAAGCGGTAAATGAATAAAATGTCCTAATTATCTATTACATATCGGAAACAGATACATCAATATGGATAAAGAAAAATAAATTGCGACGCGAAATTAAATCGGATGCGCAATTAGGGTTTTGACCCTTTTTTAAAAGAAAATGCCTTTTTTGTTGTTTTTATTTAAGAAAGGAAATTAAATCCTAAATTAAAAGCTAAATTAATTAACTAAATAAATTAAATGGAAAAAATAATTAATGACATATTTTTGGGTCTTTGTTATTTTAAGAAAGAAAATAAAATAATTAAATTAGTAGTTAAAACCTAATTAAGTCTAATTAATTTTATTTATTTACAAAATAAATTAGAGTTTCCTAAAATTAACAACCTAAATAAATAATTAAAATTTATTAAATAAAATAAAAGTTTTAAAATTTGATTGGATAAAAAAAAATTGTGATTTTATTTGATAAAAAGGAATTTTATTATTGGTTAGAAATAAATTAACAAAATAAAAGTAATAAAACAAAATATCAAGAAAAGAGAGAATGGGCCTGGTTTTGGGGTGTAGGTAGCAATTTCTTGGCCCATTTGAAGCTGACCCATGTGGAATTTTGGGATCCTGTGTGCGTGCATTGACCTGGCTTATGGTGGACTTCTAACATTGACCACCAGATCTGGCCCTTTGGCCATCTGGCGCTTTTAATGGTGAGGGAGTATCGTGTGGATCAAGCCTGAGCGTGCACATAATATCCTGAAAAATAACAAGAAAATACAAATGGCTGGAGGCAGGGATCGAACCCCTGACCTCCAGCCTTGGAATGCCTTGAACGCTAACGTGTTAACCGCTGGGGCGTGTTGTTGTTTTTGTTATAATAATGCAAGTGAAACATAATATATAAAACAAATCAAATGCCAGAAGAAAAAAAAGCGTAATATTTGAACCGGCCAATGGGTGGGTGACACGAGTTCATCCCTGTCCTCCCATCACTGTAAGTTTACCTGCGGATTTCTATCCGCAGCTAAAAACGCAGGTTCGTTCTAAAACTTGCTCCAGGCCATATAAATGGAATCCAAGACCATGGTTAGCCTCGTCTCATCTCTCTGATCACAGTCATAATAACCATTAAGGCCAATTTCACCTGAAAAAGAAAGCCCTAAAAACGAACAAAGAACCCTAGCTATGGTAGATCTTGATACCGGTCAGATAAATGAAATCAAATGATGCCAAAATCTTGTAAATGATGTGAGGATTACAACTATGCAATTAGTTCATGAAAACAATGTCTAATTTCAGAGATACGAAATCAAGAATAGGGGTAACTCGCGTGAGACTTACAGTGCGTATGAGGGCCTGAGAATGCTTAGTTTAGATTGGGATAGCTTGTATGCGTTGCCAGGAATCGATTGGGACAAGTCTCGAGCCCTAAAAACGTCTCTAACCTTGATTTTGATCTCCCACTTTTTTTTGTGATTTTGCAAGTTTTTGTTATGCTTCTATAAGTGATGACCAACCCTTATTTTCGTGCCTCTTGCTTGCTTATGTATTGTGCATTGGATTAGGGTAACAAGCTTGGTCTAAATCTCTTCATATTGATGATTGCATATTTGATTTGGTCTTCCATTAAAACCTTTCCAAATTTGATCCAAATTATATATTCTTGTGCATAAAGACCTTGATGCGAACTCAATTGCCATGATAGCTGTATTTGGAGCCTGAAATAACCAAAAAATCATGTGTTATCAATGCCTTAGATTTTATGTGATTTTATTTGATTTAAAATGAATTAATTCAAATAAAAATCAAATTAAATAGTAAAAATGAGATATGGACACATGGCCAAGGCTAGAGCACGTGGGCAACAATGCAAACTCAAAACAAGTGAAAAAGAATGGGCCCATTTGGCAAAATTTGAAGTTTTGGGGATAGTTGACTTTTGGCAATTTTGCAAAAAGGTCCAACTTCAACGATGCATAACTTCCTCAATTTTGAACTTTTGGAAGTGTTCTTGGACTTTTTAGAAAGCTTGAGATGTCCTATAATCAACCTATTTGGTATCATCTCGTTTTTATATTCCATGCTCAAGTTAGAAGCTTTGACAAAAAAAGTGTTTTTTTTTTACTTTCAAAAAAGACCTATAATGTCAAAATTCATAACTTCTTGTGAGTGCATTTTTTGATCTTGGGGTATGAATACGGATTGTAGGGAATTTAATCCTCTTAAAAATTAGCTTTGGATTGGTCATTTATCATAAAGTATGAGAAAGTTATGCTTGGTCAAAGTTGAGTTGACTTTTCCTACAAAACCCTAATTTAGCAACTTTTGAATCTTGATGAATTTTGAGCAATCCTTGATGAATCATGATCAAACCTTGATAAAATGATGAAATATCCTTCAAAATGAGAATGTTGACAAAAAAATTGAAGTTTTACTGTATTTGGGTCACAGTTGACTTTTGCCCTAGCACAGTCGACTTTTGGACCTTTTGAGCAATTGACTGAGCAAACATCATCTGCAAGGCTTAAAACTTAACATGGATGGTCTTGAGAACATATTAGGACATTGGTGAGAACTTGAGGTCATTTGGACTCAAGGATCTTGGTGCAACACAAAACCCTAATTTGGGTAGACTGCCTTAGGAGATAGCTTGTCTGACCAACTCTTGAGCTATCTTGAGCCATTTGGAGATTTTTCTTGCAATGTCTTTGAGAAATATGGGAGGGCATATTTTGGGGTACAATAGCTGCCCCTGTTCAGTCTTCTTAAACCTGAGGATGTAGATTGGCTTTAGAGCCTTTCGTGATCCGGAGGTGGAAGAGGATTGAACACTAGAGTGCCCAGAAATTTGCACTCGCATGAAGTGGTATCAGCCTTGTGATGTCGGGAACGGGATTTCAGATGCCATTTGGAGATTGGCGACGAGGGGATGGGCTTAAAGATGCCATATGAAGGAGTGTCTATCGCATAAGAGATTCCTTAGCGAGAGCTTGTATACCTGTTGTTTGTGGAAGATTCCGCTGGGGAAGTCTACTTTTGTTGAGATTTAGGAACTTGCTTGTACTTCAACTGACAGAACATCTTTGCTGAGTTTTAAGAACTTGTCCGTAATTCAACTGGGGGGGAAACATCTTCATCGAGATTTAAGAACTCGCTTGTAATTCAACTGAGAAAAACTTCTCTGCTGAGATTTAGGAACTTGTCTGTAATTCGACGGAGGAACTTTATCGAGATTTAGGACTTTGTCTGTAATTCAACTGAGAAAAACCCTGTTGAGATTTAAGAACTTGTTAGTAATTCGACTGGAGGGAAACATCTTCATCGAGATTTAAGAACTCGCCCGTAATTCAACTGAGGAAACTATACTGAGATTTAGGAACTCGTCTGTAATTCGACGGAGGAACTTTGTCGAGATTTAGGACTTTGTCTGTAATTCAACTGAGAAAAACTTTGTTGAGATTTAATAACTTGTCAGTAATTTGACTTGGGAAACATCTTCATCGAGATTTAAGAACTCGCCCGTAATTCAAATGAGAAAACTCTGCTGAGATTTAGGAACTCGTCTGTAATTCGATGGAGGAACTTTGTCGAGATTTAGGACCTTGTCTGTAATTCAACTGAGAAAAACTCTGTTGAGATTTAAGAACTTGTCAGTAATTCGACTTGGGGAAACATCTTCATCGAGATTTAAGAACTTGCCTATAATTCAACTGAGAAAACTCTGCTGAGATTTAGGAACTCGTCTGTAATTCAACGGAGGAATTTTGTCGAGATTTAGGACCTTGTCTGTAATTCAACTGAGAAAAACTCTGTTGAGATTTAAGAACTTGTCAGTAATTCGACTTGGGGAGACATCTTCATCGAGATTTAAGAACTTGCCCGTAATTCAACTGAGAAAACTATGCTGAGATTTAGGAACTCGTCTGTAATTCGACGGAGGAACTTTGTCGAGATTTAGGACCTTGTCTGTAATTCAACTGAGAAAAACTCTGTTGAGATTTAAGAACTTGTCAGTAATTCGACTTGGGGAAACATCTTCATCGAGATTTAAGAACTTGCCCGTAATTCAACTAAGAAAACTCTGTTGAGATTTAGGAACTCGTCTGTAATTCGACGGAGGAATTTTGTCAAGATTTAGGACCTTGCCTATAGTTCAACTGAGAAAAAACTCTGTTGAGATTTAAGAACTGGTCAGTAATTCGACTGAGATAAAATCTTCATAGCTTTGAATTTTATGAGAATTTAACCGCATCCTTCCTGAAAGGTAAAGGTTAGCTGTATGTAATGCATGATATGTATCAAGCAATGATGTTCTCAAAATAAATGAGATTGTGTTGTATGATGTGTACATGCATGTGTCATGATGTATGGAAATGTAATGTTTTTAGCTAGGGAAAGTAAATCTCGGATAGTTGCTGGAGAAAAGAGCTGAATTCTTCATTTCCGCTGGAGATAGCGAATGAAGATATTTGTGAGAATAAACCTGCAGGAGAGGATAACTCTGTTGGAGAATAAACTGATGAGAAGATTACTCTGTGGGGAAGAGATGCTCTGTAAAGGATTCCACTGATAAATTCCGCCGGGGATGAATTACCGTTGCTGGTGATACTGAATCTTGTTGGGGATTGAATTCCTGTTTGTGAAAGGAATGAACTCCGCTGGGGATGATTTTTTCAATAGCGACCTTACTGGGGATAATCTTTTAGACTCTAATGGGGATAATCCTTTGAGCTCTACTGGGTACAATCTTCCAAAGTCTACCAGGGATGATTCACCAAACTTCACTGGAGAGGATTCTCCAACTCTACTGGGGAGCTTTTTCAGATTGCGCTGGGGAGAATTTTCAGACTCCACTGGGGATATTTTATACTCCATCGGGGATGATAAGATTTTTCAGTGTTGATGGTAGATAAACTCTGCTTGGGGAGAATATTACCGATTCATTCACAATTGCGAGTCTCAGCTGGGGAGAGCTAACATTACTGCCTTTTCTTACTCTGCGGGGAGTGAATGCACCTTAGCCATATTCTTTAGCTAAATTTACCTTGTACCTGGTGGACAGAGCAACTGTACAGTTTGGACAATTCTTGTTTGTCCCTGTTTCTGATATTACAAGTAATGGTCTTTTGTTTCGCATGTAAATATTCATGAGCAGCAATTAATGTCAAATGCATATATCAAAAATGAACATTGGACGTTCTTTGCAAAACAAAACAGAAAAAGGAAAATAGTTTGGAATCTATTTGTAAAATGACTTGTATTGATTTTGAAGTTTGGCCTGTAAATAGGCGTTTTTTGTACAAGAGGCTGACGTCCTAGTAAGAGAACGTCGCCGAACAAATAGAATTTATACAATTTTTAATAAACAAAGAAAAACAGCTATGTGAATGATCCCACTGGGTTCCAACTCTGCTATTGCCCTTATGTCCTCGAGCATATCATCACTTTTCTACTTGGTTGAAGGTAGATCTGATTGATTAGTACTGTATGAACTTGATAGTGGATACCGAAGTCTGGTTGCAAGGTGATCCAATCAGACATAGTGTTACACTTTAATCCCTAACTTTTTCCTGGACCGCCCTTTCGGGTTTTCAGTCCACCGGGATACCCTTTTTTGCCCAAGCCGCCTTTTCAGGTTTTCGACTTGCCGGGTGTACAGATATTTTTATTTTCATTCCTTATTTTTGCCCGAACCCTTTTGGTTCGTCGGGAAGCCCTTATTTTTGCCTAGGCCAGTCAACCTAGTGGGTCTTTGATTATGCATAGTATCTTTTCACTATGTCTGCATTGACGGGGTGAGGAAGGTCGTCACCATCCATGGTGGTTAGAATCATAGCTCCTCTTGAGAAAATGTTCTTAACCACAAATGGCCCTTTGTAAGTAGGGGTCCATTTTCCCCTGGGATCACCTTGAGGTAGGATAATGCGCTTGATCACCAGATCCCCAACTTGATACTCTTGTCGTCCTACTTTCTTGTTAAATGCCTTGATCATCTGCTTTTGATACGTTTGACCATGACAAATAGCAGTAAGTCTCTTTTCGTCGATTAAGTTCAATTGATCAAGCCGGGTCTGAATCCAGTCATCTTCGCTCAAACCTGCATCCTTCATAATCCGAAGAGAGGGTATCTAAACTTCAATGGATAAGACGGCCTCCATGCCATAAACCAAGGAATAGGGTGTTGCCCCTGTTGACGTCCACGCTAAAGTACGATACCCATGAAGAGCAAACGGTAACATCTTGTTCCAGTCTTTATACGTCACCGTCATCTTCTGCACAATCTTCTTAATGTTCTTGTTAGCCACTTCTACAGCCCGATTCATCTTCGGCCGGTAGGGAGAAGAGTTGTGATGCTGTATCTTGAACTGCTTGCAGAATTCGGTGATCATCTTATTATTGAGATTTGTACCATTGTCCATAATGATCCTCTCTGGTACACCATATCGACAGATTAGATTGTGCCAAATAAACCGTGCCACGACGTTCTTGGTCATTGTAGCAAAGGAAGCTTCCTCAACCCATTTTGTAAAGTAATCTATTGCTACCAGGATGAAATGATGCCCGTTGGATGCAGTAGGTCTGATCTCGCCGATCATGTCAATGCCCCACATTGCAAAAGGCCATGGAGCCGTCAAGATGTTCAGAGGAACTAGAGGTATGTGCACCTTATCAGCATAGGCTTGGCACTTGTGATAGGTCCGAGAATGCTGAGAACAGTCGGCTTCCATTGTGGACCAATAATATCCTGCCCGGAGGATTTTCTTTGCCATGGTATGTCCACTGGAATGAGTTCCGAAAGTACCTTCATGTAACTCTATCATGATCCTTTCTGCTTCGTTCTTATCCACACAACGCAATAAGTTCGAATCATGATTACGCTTGTAAAGAATGCCATTGCTGATGAAGAACTTCGCCACGAACCTCCTCAGAAACTTCTTATCATTAACAGATGCACCCTCGGGGTACTTCTGAGTCTCAAGATACCTCTTTACCTCATGGAACCAGGGTTTATCTACTACCTTTTCAGTCTCAATGTCACAGCAATGTGCAGGTTCTTCCAACCTTTCAATGGTAATTCGGGGAGCCTCGTTGTCCCAATTGACTTTGAACATAGAAGACATTGTAGCCAGCGCGTCCGCCAACTGATTCTCCTCTCTAGGGAAGTGTTCAAAGGTTATCTCCTCGAAATGTGGAAGCAACGTCAACACATACTCCTTGTAAGGAATAAGGTTAGGGTGTTTCATATCCCACTCGCCTTTGATCTGACTGATCACGAGAGCGGAATCTCCGAAAACACTTAAGAACTTAATCCTTAGGTCAATTGTTGCTCGAAGACCCATAATGCACGCTTCATACTCCGCCATATTGTTGGTGCAGTTAAAACATAGTCGGGCAGTGAACGGAGTATGAGAGCCTTCAGGAGATATGATCACAGCGCTAATGCCATTACCCAAAGCGTTTGAAGCTCCATCAAAGTACATAGACCATCGGGATCCCTCCTCAGGTCCTTCATCCGGTCCAGGTGCCTCACAGTCGGTTACCAACATGATGTTCTCATCCGGGAATTCAAAGTTCATAGACTGGTAATCGTCCACTGCCTGATGTGCTAGATGATCTTCCAACACACTTCCATTGATTGCCTTTTGGGTTGTATATTAAATGTCGTACTCAGTCAAGATCATCTGCCATCTTGCTATTCTTCCGGACAAGGCAGGCTTCTCGAAGATATACTTGATTGGATCCATCTTTGATATCAATAGAGTAGTGTGAGTCAGCATATACTGGCTCAGCCGGCGAGTAGCCCATGCCAAAGCGCGGAAAGTTTTCTCAAGCAATGAGTATCGAGTCTCGCAGTCGGTAAACTTTTTGCTAAGGTAGTAAATAACATACTCTTTTCGGGCATACTCGTCATGCTGCCCCAGCACACACCCCATTGAATTGTCGAGTACTGTCAAGTATAAGATCAAAGGTCTTCCTTCAACTGGAGGCATCAGAATAGGTGGCTCTTAGAGATACTCTTTGATCCTTTCGAAAGTGGCTTGACATTCATCGTTCCATCTTACCACTTGATCTTTCTTCAGTAACTTGAAGATTGGCTCACAAGTAGCAGACAGGTGTGAGATGAATCGAGCAATATAGTTCAAGCGTCCCAGAAAGCCTCTGACTTCTTTTTCTATTTAGGGAGCTGGCATTTCCTGTAAAGCCTTCACCTTTACAGGATCCACCTGAATACCTTTGTCACTTACGACGAAACCCAGCAGCTTACCAGATCTCACTCCGAAGTTGCACTTGTTCGGGTTTAGCCTCAGCTTGTACAGCTTCAACCTATCAAATAGCTTCTGAATATGGTCAAGATGTTCTTCCTCAGTCTGGGATCTTGCAATCATGTCATCAACGTATACCTCAATCTCATGATGGATCATGTCATGGAACAAAGCGACCATGGCGCGCTGATAAGTTGCCCCAGCATTCTTCAATCCAAAAGGCATGACCTTGTAGTAAAAGGTACCCCATTGAGTAACAAAGGTTGTCTTCTCCATATCCTAGGGAGCCATTTTAATCTGATTATAACCGGAGAAACCATCCATAAAGGAGAAGACCTTATGATGTGCGGTGTTGTCAACCAGAACGTCGATATGAGGCAGAGGGAAATCATCCTTGGGACTTACCCTGTTCAGATCCCTATAGTCAACACACATTCGAACTTTACCATCCTTCTTCGGCACAGGAACCACGTTGGCCACCCACTGTGGGTAAGAAGTAACTGCTAGAAAACCAGCGTCAAACTGCTTCATCACTTCAGCCTTGATTTTCTCAGACATATCTGGGCGCATTCGACGGACTTTCTGTTTCACTGGAGGATAATCTTCCTTGGTAGGTAGGCGATGAACCACAATATCGGTATCCAACCCAGGCATATCTTCATAAGACCAAGAAAAGATCTCAACATAGTCACGCAGCATCTGAATCAAACGTTGCTTGACGCTAGGTTCCAGATTTGTCGACCTTGACCTCTTTCTTGTCTACCTCTGTACCCAGATTCACTGTTTCCACTGGCTCTTCATGCGGCTGTATGGCCCTCTCTTCCTGAAGTAACAGCCTAACAAGTTCACCAGGCACTTCGCAATCATCTTCACCTTCGTCTTCAGCTAAGTTGATCAGACTTTCGAAGTCATAACCGGCAGTAGCAGAGTCGTTATCAGTGGGATCCAGAGTGGATGTAGACCTGTATATGTGAGTGTGTGTAAAATAGCTGTCTTACAATATAAAAAAGAAAAACAAGGAGCACAAAATTTGAAATGCAAGAAAATGTCTAATGCTTTTATTAATGATATATGGAAATGACACACATAAAGCCCTCACAAACAAAGCCACAGTGCCCCGAGTAAGGCATTGGGCTGTAAAGTATTAAAAATTGTCTGTTACAAATTCAAAACAAAAGTCTCATTAATGGGTAATAAAAGAAATTGGGATGAAGTCTTTTACCGTCCAATTGCTTAGTCTGCCATCAGTAGTAGGATAGATCCAACTGTCAAACTCAGATTCTTCAACATCGTCTTCAATGGCATTTACTCCTGAATTGCTGATAAACAGGGGAGGTCTTCCGATCCGTGAACTCTGAACAACCCTTTGAGCTTCTTCAGTGAAACCCAAACAAAACTTATTAGTCTTATGTGCAAAATCAGGGAGTTGGCCCCAATTTGCACACCCACCTTTCTCAACAACAGCCCGGGCATCCTTGAGGGAAGCCATCTTCATTGGAGGATCTTCAGTAACAGTTTCAACTGATGCCGGTGTCTGGGGAACCTCTTCAAAATGTTGAAACGAGGTCTCAATGAACTCCCCGTCCATCTCCACATACCGGAAAGAGTTGAGGTGGCTCACCATGTACTCCTCTTCTCCTCGTACCGTAACAATTTTACCCTTCACTGGGTATTTCAGCATCTGGTGAAGCGTAGAGGTGACTGCCCCAGCTTTATGGATCCATGGGCGATCCAGCAAACAAGAATAAGATGGCCGAATGTCTATCACATAAAATGTGGATGTGAATATCTGAGAACCAACCTTAACTGGAATATCCACTTCTCCATGTACCATTCTCTTGGACCCATCAAAGGCCCTAACTACAATGTTACTTGGCCTCAGCTTTAACCCTTCACAATCCAACCGGTCCAAAGCTTTCTTGGGTAATACATTCAATGAAGATCCAGTATCCACCAATATATGAGCTAGAGTAGTGCCCCTGCATTCAATAGAGACATGCAGGGCATCATTGTGATTCTTCCCCTTAGCAGTCAAGTTTGCGTCAGAGAAACCCAACCCATTATCTGCTGTTAGACTAGCCCCACAATCTTTAAACTGATCAGCTGATGTCTCTTGCGGCACATGCGCGGTCTTCAGGAAAGCAATCAGAGCCTTAGCATGGGCCTCTGAACACAACAATAAGGACAACATATATATTTTTGACGGGGTTTTCCCCAGCTGTTCGACTACATTGTAGTCGCTTTTCTTGATGATATTTAAGATTTCTTCCATCTCCTGCCTAGAGGCTTCAACAGTAATCGTCTTTGGTGCCTCCGTCAGGGCAGGCTCATCGGTGATCCCTTTGCCCCAAATTATCAGATGACTCGGCAACAGGGGTAAGGATTGGAACTTGAGCAGGGACAGTAATAGGTGTACTGGCAGGTATAACAACAGGCTTCTGAACAGTTGGTGGAGAGATCTCAGGGGAGAAAAGTCTTCTATTGCGGGTGACTTTGGCAGGTCCAACAATATTGCTGATATCAGTATCAATCTCTTCAGCATTCAAATCTTGTTTAACCCCGTGATAATACACGTCAGCCCCATAATGCCACGGGACAGCTTTATCCGATGTATAGGGGATAGGCCCAGGAACAGTAATGGTCAAGGGAGCGATTCTTGGAACAAATGTAATTCTAACAGGCTTTCTCGAGGAAGCCTTGGAAGAATTGTCGAAAATGGTGATTATAGCAACTTCTTCAGTAGGAACCAAAGGAACAAAAGTCTTCTCAAACAAAATTTCTTTATTATCCATCAGGCGTTGGACACCTGACTTCAAAAGATGGCAACCAGTAGGTAGGACGGCACACAGATGGCAACCTTCACCGCAGCCCGGAAATAAACCGGCTAACAGAAGGTTCTTCTTCACAGTCATTAATGGAGTAACAATGTCTTTCACAGAAACCACAAACGAGTCTTCATCTACAGCATTCACTCCATGCTTGGGCATAGGAGCAGTCACAACATTAGGCCTTTCTGGCGCTTAGAACTCAATCTCTTTAGCATCAATCAAGTCCTGTACTTTATTCTTCAGGACCCATCGGTCATTCGTATCATGCCCTGGGCTATCAGAATGAAAAGCACAGCGGGCGTTCGGGTTGTACATCAGTGATGTTGTATTGGGATTCTTTGGGGCCTCCTTCGGAATCACCAAGTTGGTCTTCAATAATTGTGGCAGAATCTGAGACAAAGTCATGTTGAGCTGAGTGAATTGTCTTCGCGGCCTCTCGGCCCTTGGCTGATTGTTGCGCTGAGGAGCAACAGCAGGTCTTGATATAACAACCGCATTAACAGCTTGGCGGCGTTCAGGTCTATTATGGCTCTTTGCGCTGTAAACTGCGCTGGATTCCTTCTTAAAAGGCTTCTTCTCGGTGCCTGATGAAGCACCCTTCTGTATCTTACCACTCTTGATACCAGCCTTAATTCTTTCCCCGGTCATAATCAGCTCAGTAAACCCGGACGATGAACTTCCAATCAGATGGTTGAAATACGGACCAGACAAGGTCCCAAGAAACATATCTACTAACTCCCTGTCAGCCAGTAGGGGTTGTACTCTTCCAGCAAGGTCCCTCCATTTCTTAGTGTAGTCTTTGAAACCTTCGCTCGCACCCATAGACATACCCTGAAGTTAGGTACGCGTGGGAGCGAGGTTAGCATTATATTGATACTGCTTGTAGAAAGCAGCATCAAGGTCTTCCCAATTACGGATACTAGCTCCTTCCAGCTGGTAAAACCATTCAAGTTGAGTCCCTGAAAGACTATCTTGAAAGAAGTGGATCTAGAGGTTCTTGTCAGTAGTGTATGGCTGGATCTTTCTAACATACGAACAGAGGTGTAGCTTTGGGCAGGAGACCCCATCGTATTTAGCAAAGATAGGTGCTTTAAACTTGTGGGGAATCACCACCCCAGATGACAAACCCAAATCACCGAAGTCTAATCCAGGTACCTTCTGGATCTCCATCGCACTTAACCGGTCTTCAAGATGTTTATATCTATCCTCAGCCGGAGGATACTGGTCTTCGTCAAAGTCAGTCTCGTTGTCAGATACCACATGGCTAGGAGCCCTCCTTTCTTCTTGGTTTTATCCACCTCCAGATGAATGGGATAAATTGACTTTATCTCGCAAATTGTTACCAAATCTACGACCCATGTTCAGGAGGACTGTCTTCTTCTTCTTCTTCTTATCCTTCAAGATAAGAGTCTTCAGATCTTGCTGACCCTTATCCAAATTCATGAACATTTCCTAGAATTAAGCTTTTTGAGCTTGTAGAGCCTTGATAGCTTGATCAGTTGATGTTTCAGCAGACATGATGTGCTGAAATAAACAGCGAAGAAGATGAGAAAACCTGTAAGGGTACCTGTTATGAGGTGCATGGGAATGATATGTGTATGATATGATTTCAAAGACTTCGAGAGATTCAAATTCGTAAACCAAAATGAAACACACTTTTATTAGATAAACTTGAAACAATGTTTGATAAATGCCCTTAAGGCGTTACAAGAAAGAAAAACTGAAAAGTAAATCAAAACTAGAAATAATCAAAAGACATCAGTGCTCCCATGGTCGTTTGCCTTTGGTGCTGACGTAGTCGTTGAGGATCTACTCATTCTCCAATTGCCTTGTCAACTTCAGGATCTTTCGCTCTTGTTCGTGATACTTTTCTCTGTAAGTATCCCGCTCTTCTCTCAGCTGCATCCAAGACCTTTTTAATTCCCCAATGTCAGTAGGCATTTTTGGGTGGAGGATGGTAGGAGGAACCCCTTCTTCATCAGCAATCTCAACAATCACAGGTAAGACAGCTTTGTACGGCATTCCTAGATTTTGAGCACAGATTCGAACCCATTGGAGATATGGTTCCATTGGAAGAGAGGTCTTCATCCCTAACTCTCGTGGATCAGACCGGTGTACCCTATCCCAAGCTCGTATGAACCTACAGCGATGCTCGTCACTATCCCCTTGGAAGTCAAAGACAATACTTGGCATCAGCAACTCATGAGTTCCTTCCCTCCTAGCACGCCCAAACTAACGTAAGGCCAGACAAGGATTATAGGTGATCCCTCCTCGAACTCCAAGTAGTGGAACATTGGGGTATTCCCCATAGCGATCAATAATAGCCACTTCTTCCATGTCTTTAGTGCTCCAGATAATATCAGTGTGAGCAAGAGCATTAATCCTATAGGACCAACCCATGCCTTCCTTGTTCTTCAAAACTGATTTGGGGAGGTGAGAAATAAACCACCTCGCCAGCAATGGTGCACAACACATAAGGGTTCCCCGTTTCCGAGCAGTACGGGCATAAAGAGAGTGCAGAATGTCACCCAAGAGAGTGGGCACTGGATTACCGGACATGAAAATCTTCACTGCATTAACGTCGACGAAAGAATCTGAGTTAGGAAACAACACCAAACCATATATGAGAAGAGCCAGAATGTCGTCAAATGCCTGAAAGTCTAGACTGTCCCAGAACTGATTAGCCCGATCAACCAAGAACTTAGCCAAGAAGCCTTTTGTCCCACTTCGAGTCTCCCAATTTGACATTACCTCGGCCTTTGTCAGATGGAGGGCTGAAGTAATCTCTTCTGGCCTAAGGACTTTCTCCCAACCTGTAAACGGGGTCTGTTCTAAAATAGAGATACCAAGTAGATCAGAGAATTCCTCCAGAGTAAGGACTAACTGATAGTCCAGGAAAGTGAAGCAGTGGTATAGTGGATCAAAGAACTGGCATAAAACACTCATCATTTGTTCATCTAATCTGGAAGTGACCAAACCAAGGAGGTTCCCATGTCTTCTGCCAAAAGAGGAAGTATCTGGAATCTTTGCAACCAAATCTCTAAGCTGAGTAGGAATCTGTACAAAGCTGATCCGAATAGTGGTTTTACGCATGGGTGCCATGACCTACAAAACAGAACAAAGATGAATCCGCTCTGTCTTTGAAATAGGTTAGTCCAATGCAATATGCATGCAATGTCATGATGCATGATGTTATGATAAGAAACACACCATAAGTATTCACAGATAGCAAACATGGTAAGGGCAAACAGGTCACACAGATAGCCCTTAGATTTCAGGCTGGCAAGGAGTTTAGGTATTACCCTCTTTCAGTTTAGTTGGTTCAAACCTGTCCTAAAAATAGTAATCGGGTTCTAGAGGATCTCAATATCACTGACTACCCTCGATCAGTCAAAATTCCAGTTTGGAAACCTTTTCTTGCGGCCGGAATCATCACAAGAGTTTAGTCTCAATGAGTGTAGCATACTGCTACTGTTCTATGGCCAAGTTGGTCAATTATAGGTGCTAAGGTCAGTTGGTGCTTAATGACCCCTTAGAAGACGCATATTCTTCTCGTTGTGCCATAAGGGATATCGGTACAAACTAAAGTGCCACACCAACGTAGCTACTACTTCAACCGTATCGATCTACATCGTTCAGTTCCCTCACAATTTATTGCTACTTACCTAAAGGGTATCCCCCAGATCCGGGTTAGGATCTATAGTAACTCTGATTCAAACCCACAAAGGTAAAGCATACAAGTCAAGCAATTGAAAACATTATGAACTATTCCGAAGGTACACCTCACTTATTAAGTCCCCAACAGAGTCGCCAGTTCTGTGATACGGTGGGAAGAACTGACTGTTTTTGAAATGCTGGTTTGCGTTTTGCATTTTGTATTCGCAAAATGTCGCGGTAAGCAAGAGTCGCCACCGACTTTTATTTTATCCAACAAGGAAATGAAAAAAGCACAGAAAAATTCCTTTTTCGAGATTTTCTAGGTACGGGGGGTAAATTATAGAAAGGGAAGGTATTAGCACCCTTTCTATCCGTAGTTATCTACGGGCTCTTAGGTACTTGCTCATCATTTTCAAAATGTTTTCTTTGTGCTTGTGGGTTTTGAAAAGTTTTTTTAAACTTCGATTTAACTCTTGTTTCTGTCCTCAAGAGTGTAATGAAGTGTTTTGAAAATTTGTTTGAAAAAAGTATGTAAGTGTGAAAAAGTTTTGTTTTTTGGATGAGCAAGTATCTAAGAGATATCTTCCTACTCGAAAAAGGAATCGTTCTATGCTAATTTCCTTTAGACAATGCTATCCCACTATTAGTGAGTAGATAGCACCGTCGTTGGAGTTTGAGGGTCAATTCGAATGTGGGATATACGGTCACCAAAGCAATGTTAGGACGCCTTAGTGGTAACCCTAATGTCTTAGATCATTTGTTTGAGGTAACAATATCCGAGGCAACCATTTCGAGGCGACTATGATCTTTTAGACAAGAGGACGACCTCTAAAACGACCTATACTCAATGACCATATACGAATGCAACCAAGTGGGATGTACCCTAGGAGTACGCATGTGCGAGTGTGTCGTTTTCAGTTATTTTTATCTTTGCACATGTTAAGGGTGATCTAATTTGATTTTACGATTAAGAATTCATTCTTGTCATGCAAACCATATTATCAAATATCTAACAGTTGTATAATTTGCGGAATTAAAATGCGGAAATTAAATTACAAGGCGTCGGGTATTTATATCGCCAAAAGCAACCCTTTGAAAATAAAATAAAATAAAGCGGTAAATGAATAAAATGTCCTAATTATCTATTACATACCGGAAACAGATACATCAATATGGATAAAGAAAAATGAATCGCGACGCGAAATTAAATCGGATGCGCAATTAGGGTTTTGACCCTTTTTTAAAAGAAAATGCCTTTTTTTTGTTGTTTTTATTTAAGAAAGGAAATTAAATCCTAAATTAAAAGATAAATTAATTAATTAAATAAATTAAATGGAAAAAATAATTAATGACATATTTTTGGGTCTTTGTTATTTCAAGAAAGAAAATAAAATAATTAAATTAGTAGTTAAAACCTAATTAAGTCTAATTAATTTTATTTGTTTACAAAATAAATTATAGTTTCCTAAAATTAACAACCTAACTAATTAATTAAAATTTATTCAAGAAAATAAAAGTTTTAAAATTTGATTGGATAAAAAAAAGTATTTTTGTGATTTTATTTGATAAAAAGGAATTTTGTTATTGGTTAGAAATAAATTAACAAAATTAAAGTAATAAAACAAAATATCAAGAAAAGAGAGAATGGGCCTGGTTTTGGGGTGTAGGTAGCAATTTCTTGGCCCATTTGAAGCTGACCCATGTGAACTTTTGGGATCCTGTGTGCGTGCATTGACCTGGCTTATGGTGGACTTCCAACATTGACCACCAGATCTGGCCCTTTGGCCATCTGGCGCTTTTGATGGTGAGGGAGTATAGTGTGGATCAAGCCTGAGCGTGCACATAATTTCCTGAAAAATAACAAGAAAATACAAATGGCTGGAGGCAGAGATCGAACCCCTGACCTCCAGCCTTGGAATGCCTTGAACGCTGACGTGTTAACCGCTGGGGCGTGTTGTTGTTTTTTTTATAATAATGCAAGTGAAACATAATATATAAAAACAAATCAAATGCCAGAAAAATATAAAAAAGCGCGTAATATTTGAACCGGCCAATGGGTGGGTGACACGAGTTCATCCCTGTCCTCCCATCACTGTAACTTTACCCGCGGATTTCTATCCGCAGCTAAAAACACAGGTTCATTCTAAAACTTGCTCCAGGCCATATAAATGGAATCCAAGACCATGGTTAGCCTCGTCTCATCTCTCTGATCACAGCCATAACAACCATTAAGGCCAATTTCACCTGAAAAATAAAGCCCTAAAAACGAACAAAGAACCCTAGCTATGGTAGATCTGGATACCGGTCAGATAAATGAAATCAAATGATGCCAAAATCTTGTAAATGGTGTGAGAATTACAATTATGCAATTAGTTCATGAAAACAATGTCTAATTTCAGATATACGAAATCAAGAACAGGGGTAACTCGCGTGAGACTTACAGTGCGTATGAGGGCCTGAGAATGCTTGGTTTGGATTGGGATAGCTTGTGTGCGTTGCCAGGAATCGATTGGGACAAGTCTCGAGCCCTGAAAACGTCTCTAACCTTGATTTTGATCTCCCACTTTTTTGTGATTTTGCAAGTTTTTGTTCTGCTTCTACAAGTGATGTCCAACCCTTATTTTTGTGCCTCTTGCTAGCTTATGCATTGTGCATTGGATTAGGGTAACAAGCTTGGTCTAAATCTCTCCATATTGATGATTGCTTATTTGATTTGATCTTCCATTAAAACCTTTCAAAATTTGATCCAAATCATATATTCTTGTGCATAAAGACCTTGATGCGAATTCAATTGCCATGATAGTTGTATTTCGAGCCTGAAATAACCAAAAAATCATGTGTTATCAATGCCTTAGATTTTATGTGATTTTATTTGATTTAAAATGAATTAATTCAAATTAAAAATAAAATTAAATAGTAAAAATGAGATATGGACAAATGGCCAAAGCTAGAGCACTTGGGCAACAATGCAAACTCAAAACAAGTGAAAAAGAATGGGCCCATTTGGAAAAATTTGATGTTTTGGGGATAGTTGACTTTTGACAATTTTGCAAAAAGGTCCAACTTCAACAATGCATAACTTCCTCAATTGTGACCTTTTGGAAGTGTTCTTGGACTTTTTAGAAATCTTAAGATGTCCCTTAATCAACCCTTTTGGTCTCATCTCATTTTGATATTCCATGCTCAAGTTATAATCTTTGACAAAAAAGGTGTTTTTGTTGACTTTCAAAAATGACCTATAATGTCAAAATTCATAACTGCTTGTGAGTGCATTTTTTGATCTTGGGGTATGAAGATGGATTGTAGGGAATTGCATCCTATTTAAAATGAGCTTTGGATGGGTCATTTATCAAAAAGTATGAGAAAGTTATGCTTGGTCATAGTTGAGTTGACTTTTCCTATAAAACCCTACTTTAGCAACTTTTGAATCTTGATGAATTTTGAGCAATCCTTGATGAATCTTGATCAAACCTTGATCAAATGATGAAATATCATTCAAAATGAGAATGTTGACAAAAAAAACTTGAAGTTTGACTGTATTTGGGTCATAGTTGACTTTTGCTCTAGCATAGTCGACTTTTGGACCTTTTGAGTAATTGACTGAGTAAACTTCCTCTGCAAGGCTTGAAACTTGACATGGATGGTCTTGAGAACATATTAGGGAAATGGTGAGCACTTGAGGTCATTTGTACTCAAGGATATTGGTGCAACATAAAACCCTAATTTGGGGTAGACTGCCTTAGGAGATAGCTTGTCTGACCAACTCTTGAGCTATCTTGAGCCATTTGGAGATTTTTCTTGCAATGTCTTTGAGAAATATGGGAGGGAAAATTTTGGGGTACAACAGAGAGTATACCCTAGGAGTGCGCATGTGCGAGTGATTTGATTTCAAGTTATTAACTTTGCACATTTAGGGTTTGCTAACCATTTTAAATTAACATACAGTCTTGTCATGCAATCCTATTATCATACATCTAACAGTTAATATTTGCGAGAATTAAAATGTGAGAAATAAAACTACGCTATTACAAGGCTTCGGGGAGGGGGATTAATTACATAGCCAAAAACCCGTAAAACGATAAATAAAAGAAAATCCTAATTAAACTATTACATACCATGAGCAGTTACATTAATATTGTAAAAAATAATAAATGCGTGCGATGAATCGAGAACGAGAGGAATTAGGGTTTTGACCCCTTCTAAACCTAATTGAAAGAAAAATCATATTTTTGTGGCTTTTGTTATTTTGAGAAAATAAGGTTTTAATTGAATAAATACAAACCTAATTACTAATTAATTTAAATTAAGAAAAATAATTAACTTGACCTATTTTTGTATTTTTGTTAAGAAATAAAAATTAAATCAAACAAACCCTGGTTTTCTAAGTTATTTTAAATTATTTACAAAAAGGTTATAATTACCCTAAAATTAAATTTAACTAATTGTTAAATTAAATTTGATAAAAATAAAACCTAAATCTAAATTTGTGAAAATTGATTTTATGATTTTGTAAAAAAAGAATTTAATTTTGTGTTAGAAAATAATTTAAACTAAATAAATAAATGAAAGAAATATAAGAAAATAAAGAAAATGGGCCTGGTTTTGTAGAGAGAGAGGGGGTGTCAATTGCATTTTCTGAGCCCAAAACTCCTTGGCCCACGTTGACTTTTCAGATCCCATGTTGCAAGCTTGACTAGGCCTATGGTAGACCTCCATGTGATAGGCGTTGGATTTGGCATGCTGGAGATCTGGTTGGCTGGACATTGAGGGCGTATAGTGGTCTCCTTGTATGCATGTGTACTTGATGATGTAAAAGAAAATAATATTGACAAATATGGGGACCTCGGGATCGAACCCAGGCCCTTTGGCAATTTCCCTTGTACACTGACCATCTGAGCTAGCGCACTTTGTTGTATATGGAACAACAATCAATTATTATATTGGAAAAACAAAATAATATATTTCAAAACGCGCGAATTTTGAATAGGGGAATCAGGGAGTGCCACGCCACCCTTCTTCTTCCTCCCTCTGTTGGTAAAAGGTCTGACTTTTACCTACAGTTTTTTGGGCGTAGGTACAGCCCTGTGATCCTCCAAAAATCTATGCACGCATGATAAATCAATACCAGTGGTACCAATCAACTCGTTGCAATCTCACGAGCATCATGGTACCACTTTCCATGGCCAATTGTACCTGTAATGAAAAACCCCAAAAACGAGCCAAGAACCCTAACTATGGCACCTTGCTCTATAGTTAATAAAAATGAAATTTAATGTTACCATTAGCTTGCAAATGTTTCAAGGATTCAGAATATATAAACAAATCATGCTAAGAGTGCCATGATTATGATATGCGATTTCAAAAAAGCACGGAGGTCGTGGGATACTTACATCGTGTATCTGGGCACGAAAATGCTTGCTAATGATTGGGATAAAGTCCTTAGATGTCCAGCAAACAATTTGGAATGGCTTGAAGAAGCCTGGAATTGAGAAATCAGATTGCAACTTTTCTTTGAAATTTTGAGATTTGTTCTTCTCTTTTCACGCCTCCAATCCCCTTGTTTTTGGTCTGCACATGCTCTATATGTACCCTATAATGAATTAGGTTACAAACTTGCTTCAAATCTTTCTCAATTAAGATGATTGAATCATGATTTGATTCTTATGCAAATCTTTCCAAATCAAGCCAAATTCAATCTTTTTGTGTTCTAATGAAGCTTGCACGATTTGATTCTTCTTCCAGCTGTATAAGAGACATAAACATGCACAAAATCTCAAGCTTTGATTAGTTTTGATATTTTCATGATTTTATTTTAATTTAATTTAATTTAATTAAAATAAAAATCAAAATAAATGATAAAAATAAAATAAAGACAAGTGGGAAGGATCATGGGTCGTGGATCATGTTACAAACTCAATGAAAGCACAAAAAGTTGGGCCCATTTGACAAAAATTGCAATTTTGGCCACTTTTGACTTTTGGCAATTTTGCAAAAAAGGTCAACTTTACCAATGTATAACTCCTTCAATTTTGACCCTAGAGATGTGTTATTGGAATTTTTCGAAAGCTAAAGATTTCCTCTAAGCAACCCTTTTGGTCTCATCTCAATTGAGTCTTCCATGTTCATGTATGAAGCTTTGACAAAAAAGGTGTTTTTGTTGACTTTTCAAAATGACCTATAATGTCCAAATTTATATCTTCTTGTGAGTGCATCTTCTGAACTTGGGAGATGAGGATGAATTGTAGGGAATTTCATCCTCTTCAAAATGAGCTTTGGATGGGTCATTTTTAATAAAGTATAAGAAAGTTATGCTTGGTCAAAGTTGAGTTGACTTTTCCTACAAAACCCTAATTTAGCAACTTTTGGATTTTGATGAATTGTGAGCAATCCTTGAGGAATCATGATCAACCCTTGATCAAATGATGAATAATACTTCAAAATGAGGATTTTGACCAAAAATCTTAAAGTTTGACTGTATGTAGGACACAGTTGACTTTTGCCCTAGCACAGTCGATTTTCAAGTCTTTGAGCAATTGATTGAGCAAATTTCCTCCGTAGGGCTTGAAACTTGACATGGATGATCTTGTGGACATATTAGGAAAATGGTGAGAATTTGGGACCCTTTGGACTCAAACATCTTGATGCAAACTGAAACCCTAATTTGAGGTAGATTGCCTTAGGAGAGAGTTTGTCTGGTCAACCCTTGGACTTCTTTGAGCAATTTGAGGACCTCACTTGAAATGTATTGAGAAATATGGGAGGGAAAATTTTGGGGTACAACAGCGTGCCAGAGAGAATTATCACTAACAACGGTACGAATCTCAATAACACGATGATCACTGAGCTATGTAAGCAATTCAAGATACAACATCATAACTCTTCTCCCTACCGGCCGAAGATGAATGGCGTTGTTGAAGCGGATAACAAGAACATCAAAAAGATCATACAAAAGATGAAGGTGACATATAAAGACTGGCATGAGATGTTACCATTATCTCTTCATGGGTACCGTACCTCAGCGCGGAGATCGACAGGGGCAACACCCTACTCTCTGGTATATGGCATGGAGGCAGTCCTACCCATTGAGGTCCAGATTCCGTCTTTAAGGATTATGAAGGATACGGGTTTGAACGAAGACGACTGGATCTAGACTCGACTTGATCAACTAAATCTGATCGATGAGAAGAGACTTACTGTTGTCTGTCATGGTCAAATGTATCAAAAACACATGATCAAGGCTTTCAACAAAAAAGCCAGACGTCAAGAATATCAAGTCGGGGATCTAGTGATCAAACGCATCATACTGCCGCAAGGTGATCTCAGGGGCAAATGGACTCCCACATACGAAGGGCCATTTGTGATTAAGAACATCTTCTCGGGTGGAGCCATGATTCTAACCACCATGGATGGTGACAACCTTCCTCACTCTATCAATGCGGACATAGTGAAAAGATACTACGCATGATGAAAGGCCCACTAGGTTGACTGGCCTAGGCAAAAATAAGGGCTTCCCGGAGAACCAAAAGGGTTCGGGCAAAAATAAGGGATGAATATGAAAAAATTTGTACACCTGGCAAGTCGAAAACCTGAAAAGGCGGCTTGGGAAAAAAAGGGTATCCCGGTGGACTGAAAACCTGAAAGGGCAGTCCAGGAAAAACTTAGGGATGTAAAGCATATCACTATATCCCATTGGATCACCTTACGACCAGACCTCAGTATCAACTGTCAAGTTCGAACGGCACCAATCAATCTAATCATATTTAGACAAGCAGCAAAGTGATGAGACACTCGAAGACAGAGCGGCAATAGAAGAATCGTAACCCAATGGGATTGTTGTACATAGTTGTTTTCTGTTTACACAATATTGTATAAATTTCCATTTTTCGGTGGCGTTCTCTTACTAGAGCGTCAACTCCCTTGTACAAAAACGCTTGTTATAGGCCAACTTCAAAAATCAATACAAATCATTTTTACAAAACTATTTGTTTTTCTTTTTCTGTTTTATTTTGCAAGAACGTCCAATGATTTATTCTTGACATATGCATTTGAATATGATTGTTGTTCATAAATATTTACATAAGAAACGGAAAGACAATTGCTCGTAACTTAAGAAACAGGGGCAAAAATAAAAATGTCCAAACCCGACAGTTACTATGTCCAACAAGTACCAGGGCAAAGACAACTTTGAAACACAATCATCAGTGCGTACGACCTTGTGACATCTATACTCCCCACGGAGTAAAGAGGTGATCAAAGCATTGATCTCAGCTTCCCCAAAGTAGGAGGAACTTTCCCCAGCCGGTTCCCTTCAGAGAGCTACTAGTTATATTCCCCCAGTCGAATTTCATAATCGCAAGCGAGTCATAAAAATTTGTCTCCCAAGCAGAGTTTACTTCCCTGAATGCAAAAACTCAATCCCCTACATAGTTTATCCCTCCAGCTACGAAAGTTGACTTTCCAATAGTATTATTCCCCCACAGAGCTATTCTCAAACAGATTCTCTCACTGGCAGAATGTTCACAAATAACAAGGAGTAAATATCCATCATAATCATCTCCTTTCACCATCCCCAATGGAAGTAAAAGAACCACAGTTCTCTACAACCGTTAGGAAGGCCATACTCTCCAGCAGCAGTCAGGGATTTATTTTCCCAAACTCGGATATGTCACAATAGCATCTCATGCTCATACATCATGACATGCGCATACCTATCACATACAACATAGTCTCATTTATTTTGAGAACATCATCTCACAATGCATTTCATGCATCATATATAATCAACCCTGTTTCTTTTCAAGAAAGACAATTATCACCAACAATTCCAGAAGTTATACAAGTCATATCTGCAGACAGCTAATGAAAAATCAGTTCCCAAAACCAAATGGGTCAACTAAGCTACACGACCAAAAGAAGTAAGCCCTACTATCCAGGCTTTCATCTTGAAGTAACCCTACTATCCAGGTTCCTTCCCATAAGCCCTACTGTCCAGGCTTTCATCTCGAAGTAACCCTACTATCTAGGTTCCTTCCCATAAGCCCTAATATCCAGGCTTTCATCTTGAAGTAACCCTACTATCCAGGTTCCTTCCCATAAGCCCTACTATTCAGGCTTTCATATTGAAGTAACCCTACTATCCAGGTCCCTTCCCATAAGTCCTACTATCCAGGCTTTCATCTTGAAGTAACCCTACTATCCAGGTTCCTTCCCATAAGCCCTACTATCCAGGCTTTCATCTCGAAGTAACCCTACTATCCAGGTTCCTTCCCATAATCCCTACTATCCTGGCTTTCATCTCGAAGTAACCCTACTATCCAGGTTCCTTCCCATAATCCCTACTATCCAGGCTTTCATCTTGAAGTAACCATACTATCCAGGTTCCTTCCCATAAGCCCTACTGTCCAGGCTTCCACCTTGAAGTAACCCTACTATCCAGGTACCTTCTCATAGCCCTACTATCCGGGATTTCATTTCTAAGTAACCCTACTATCCAGGTTCCTTCTCATAGCTCTACCATCCCGGCTTTCATTTCGAAGTAACCATACTATCCAGGTTCCTTCTCATAGCCCTACCATCCCGGCTTTCATTCCGAAGTAACCTTACTATCCAGGTTCCTTCTCATGTCTCTACTATCCATGCTTTCATTTTGAAGCAACCCTACTATCCAGGTTCCTTCTCTCTTATCTCCATACAACAGTTTACAACACTGTAAAACCTGGACCCGACCAAGATACGGTCGATCTCATATTTCCCTAGTATGTCGCGGTGCATCCTGGACCCTAATAAGATATGCAGCTTACTCCCCACCTCCTCAATCAGGAGTTAATTCCCCAGTAAAAGTAGTGGAAAACCGAAGCTCCTATACTCTATCTCCCAGGACATAAACCGACATTCCTCGGTAAAGCCCCTCTCAACGGCAAGTACAAGAATTCTTGCAAAGGAATCTCTTATGCAACCGATACCTTCTCTGGATGGCATATTTAAGCCCATCTCTAACAGTTCCTAGTCGCCTTCCAAATGGCATTTGTAATCCCATTCCCGATATCACCAATCAGTGTTACTTCATGCGAGTGCAAATTTATGGGCACTTTAGTGCTCAATCATCTTCTACCTTCAGATCACGAAAGGAAGACCAGCCAATGTATATCCTCAGGTTTAAGAAGATTGAACAGGGGCAGCTGTTGTACCCCAAAATTTTCCCTCCCATTTTACTCAACATATGTTCATTGAAATCCTCAACTTGCCCAAGGATGCCCAAGGATTGATCAGACAAATGCTCTCCTAGGACAATGAACCTCAAACTAGGGTTTCCATTTTCATAAATATGGGTGAACTCCAAAGGTCTCAAATATTTTCCATGGTCCTAATATGTTCTCAAGAACATCCATGTCAAGTATCATGCCCTACACAAGAAGTTTGCTCAGTCAACTGCTCAAATGCATGAAAATCAACTATGTTAGGTCAAAAGTCAACTATGACCCACCTACAGTCAAAGTTCAAGATTTTCGGTCAACATCAACATTTTGAAGTAATTCCCATCATTTGATCAAGGGTTGATCATGATTCCTCAAGGAATGCCCCAAATTCATCAAAACTCAAAAGTTGCTAAATTAGGGTTTCTATAGGAAAAGTCAACCAGACTTTGACCATGCATAACTTTCTCATGCTTTATCACATATTTCCCATCCAAGGCTCATTTTGAATATAATTAAATTCCCTACAACTCATTTTCATCCCTCAAGTTAAAAAAATGCCCTCATGAAAAGATATGAATTCAGACATAACAGGTCATTTCAAAAAGTCAACAAAAACACCTTTTGGGTCAAAGCTTCTTACATGAACATGGAAGATCCAATTAAAATGAAACCAAAAGGGTTGTTTAGGGGAAATATGAATATTTCTAATAAATCCAAGACCCCCCCCCCCCCTTAGGGCCAAAATTGAAGGGGATATGCATTGTCAAAGTTGGCCATTTTTGGAAAATTGTCAAAAGTCAACAATGCCCAAAATGCATTTTTCTTCAAATGGGCCCAACTTTTTATGCTTGTATCTTGTTCCTAACATGGTCCACGACCCATGAAATACTCCATGCATCATTTGTTTATTTATTTGATTTATTTTGATTTTTAATCATTTAAAATCCAAATTAAATCAAATAAATGATATGAAAATAGTAAAGATTTATTTTGATTGGATTTTGAAGTGAATCACAATCAAAATATGTTGTATAATGCCAAAAGATTCGTGCAAGGTTGGAATTGGTAAGAAAATATGAAGAATTGGAAAGATTTGAAGCAAAAATAAAACTCCATTATTCTTTGGATTCCTTCCACAAATGTTATCCTAATCTGATTCTCATACATAAGCAAAGGTTCTCCAACCCTAAGGCAAAGAAAAAAAGGTGCAACCTCCCTCAAGAAGAGAAAACAAAAATTAATAAATTAAAAGAAAGTGAAATTTTCAAAAGGGCATGATCTAGCCTCCTTCAATCACCTCCAGCCATTCCATCATCCTCCTGAGGATTCCAAGAGGTGAATCAGTCCATTTGCAAAGGCCAAAGCACGTTATATCACTCCAGTCCGATCCTCCCTCTTGTGGTGAGAATTTGGATTTCAAACTCACTTAATTCTTGACATCAATGCTTTTTTAATACACGTTCATGTTACTATGATTATTTGTGAATTTTCTGACGTATTACATGCAAGAAACAAGGCCATGGTTGCAAATCACCATTGTTAGGGCTTGGAGAGAAGGAATTTTCAGTTTTAGTGATACATGGACTTTTAGATCACACAAATACCACCATTGGATTTCTGGGAAAATTTCAGAGGGGATAGGGTCTTTTGGTTCCTCTTAATCCTCATGTTTTACAGGTTTTAATATTAAGGTGGGTCGGAGAAGACGACCGGAGCACAGCTCCAGCGTCGTTGACCCAGTTGACTCGAGCGAAGGCTGGCGTGGCATGTTAGCATCATGTGATTGGTTGCTTTAAATATCCAGTGGCCTATCTCAGTGCGCGTTTTGACACATCATCATCATCCACTTGTTTTATATATGTATTATTATACTTATTTATATTCACAATTGAATAATCAGTGCAGTTGGTCAAGGGAGAGAGGTATGAAACTCATGTCCTGGGTTCGATCCCAGGCATGAGCTTTTGCATTTTTCCAATATTTCTTCACAGGATCCAACGTGCACTACCCAGGAAAGCTGTCATACACCCTCCAAATCCAGCCAGTGGATCATCCTCAGATCCAGATCTAGCGCTCAGTGGAGAGCAGCACATGGTGCACCCTCAGAAGGAAGCCCCGCTGAATCAAGCGTTGGACAATTGGGCCTATCCTTCTGGGCTTTAGCAATTAAGCCATACACCCCCTGGAGTGCTAGCAACATCAGACCCAGTTTTATTTTCTTTTTTAATTACTTATTATTTTATTTGTTTTATTTATTTAATCATTTGACAACATAAAAAAATCATTGTTTTTTTATTAAAAATATAAAATCACAAAAATATAAAATTAGGTTTTTTTATTAAAATTAGTTTTTTTGGGGAAATTAATTAATTTAATGATATTGACCTAATTGTTTTCATAATTAAAATTAATTAGACAAATTAGGTTTAATTCACAAATATTTAATTTTCTCAATAAAATACAAAAAATATTTTCTCTTTAATTGATTATATTTTTTTAGGACTTTGACTTCATTCTCGTATTTAACTCGTCGAACGCGCCTTTACTTTCTTTTAATTCAAATTATTGTAACTGTTTCAAGTTTGTAATAGATTAATTAGGATTTCGAATTTCCGCATTTTTATTTTCAGTTAAATATTTGTGTATCTGCCCAAAAGCCTTGTAATAGCGTAGACTTTCTTTTCCGCTTTTAATTTCTGCAACTATTAAACTTCTAGATGTATGGACATTAGGATTGTATGCGAAAGATAAAATGATAAAAAAGGTAGATAACCCTAATTGTGCAAAGATAATTAACTGGAAAAAAAGGACATATGCACATGCTCACTCCTAGGGTTTGCCTCACTTGGTTGCCTCGGAAACAATGGTTACGTCCCTTGAACTTAGGGATATCTTAGAAAAGACCTGCAATTCAAAGTCATCATAAAGATCATAGTCCCTCGAGTTGCCCCACGAGAAATGATCTTATGATGATAGTCCCTTCGAAATTCTATGGTATCCTTACTTGTTGCATTCAGTGACCATTTCGTCCCTTCAAATGTCCCTTAAAACTCCAACAATAGGGCTACCTACTCCTTAATAGTAGGATAGTGTTGTCTAAAGGAAACGAGAACGAACAATCTTTTTTCGAGTAGGTAGAAACTCTTAAGTACTTTCTCAAAACAAACAATTTTTCACACTGACACTTTCAAACACTTTTCCAACAAAGTTTTCAAAACACTTTATCACACCCTTGAGGATTTATACAAGGGTTACCATAAAGTGAAACGCCGCACTAAGGCATTTTCAAAGCTTTTCAAAACAAACACACACAAGCAATTTCAAAATGAGCAAGTACCTAAGAGCCCATGGAAAACCACGGATAGAAAGGGTGCTAACACCTTCCCTTTCTATAATCTACCCCCCGTACTCAGAAACATCTCGAAAAATGTTTTTTCTGTTCTTTTTCCTTTTCCTTTGTTGGATGAAATAAAATTCGGTGGCGACTCTTGCTTACTGCGACATTTGAGAACAAAAACACAAACCAATATAACAGCCGGTTCTGCCACCGTATCACACTTGTGATGCATGATATCATGAATATCTTCTCCAACATCATACTCAGAGTCACTAGAGACAACCTTCCTTTTCTTAGTAGGAATAATTTCTTTAATTTGATAGTTTAGAGGAACAATTGGGACTTTTCTTCAGCAACTCTTTTGAAAACTGCTCCTTATTTCACTAGTCTCTTCTTGCCCTTCCTTAGAAATAGGATTCTCAGCCAACATAGCCTTTTCTTTCCTTTTCTGAAGCCTACTTGCTTTTCCAGGAAATAGATGTTTTGCAATAGACTCATCATCAGAAGGCACACAACCAGCATTTACAACCACATCAACCTTCTTCTTGCATCCCCTTTAAATATCAACTTGTTCTGACATGCCATCCTCGAGCTTTTCATAAGGGGTCTTGTCATTGATAGTTTGTTCAGATGTATGAACATTTGATAAGATACATGCTTCCTTCAATAACTTGTACACAAACCCTTTATGTTTCTTATCATTATTATCTTTAGCACTAAAAGGCCCAAGAGATTTTATGTTTCCAAATTCTTTTTCTTGGTTAACATTGTCCCTATTCTTATCAATCTTAGACTTACCTGAATTCCTAAATTCTGATGCGGAAAAAATCCTTGCTTCCTCTTCAGTAGAAGCTGGAATAATGGATACAGGAGCAATATCTAAAATTAGGTTAGATAGGTTGATCAAGCGACTATTATCACTTGCCCTAAAATTTTCTTGACCCAATCCAGGATCACCAGAAGCAGCATGCACGAATTCAGATGAAGGATGTTGAGACATCTTTGGTTTTTGTTGAGAAGAATTATCAAATAATACACATAATAAAAACCACAAATCTGGAGGAAATGTAATAGCCTCAATAGAACTGCAGGTTTGATACAGATAGCAAGGCCAAATTATTAACCCTTGGAAGAGTGAGCTTAGGTAGACGTTGGAGTCATAAAATTTGAAAATCTATTTTTGCCCACATAAATAGCAGGAATTTCCCCTGATCACACTCTTTTAATTATTTTATGTTTGCACATTCAAAAATCAAGTCTTTCTTTTTGGGTTGATCCTTCATACCATATGGCTTACTATTTCTAGACTTAGCCTAACCTTGTTGATTAGTGCCCTCACCACCTCCGGTTATTCTCAAGTCGTCACAGTATGATGTCTTGACATCTTGTGTAACTTTGTAAGAAAACAACATCTTTTTTGAGTTCATACTCCTTTCAACAGCTTCCTTGGCCTTCAAAGATCTTTCACAACACTTGGTCGCTTCAGAACACCACAAGTAGAAATTATCCTTTGATCTAATGCCCTTCATGATAATCTCATTTTTCTAATTCTTTATCAAGCAGTCAGAGTTGGTAAGGTTAACTCTGAGACCTTGGTCGCATAGTTGACTTATGCTTATCAGATTGGTAGTTGGCTTATGCTGAAAAATTAGATCACATGTCCACCATCTCTGATCTAAAAGGTGAAGTTCTTTTGCTCAATTCACAAATTTATAATATGACCAAGTCTGTAAGAATGCTTAACAACATTTCTGATGCGCATTGATGAGATAATTAAGTCCCAAAAGAATCCTGGAAATGTTAAAGGTTTGGCTATGTTAATCAATCTATGAAGAACAGAGGTAAAGAGGCTGAGGTGAAGTTTGTTCTTCCAAAGAAAGAACTGGAACAGAAGATGTCAAATAAATGTTCCAACATCAGCTTAGAGAACAGAAAAACCACTGAGGACACAAGACTCAACGAAAGAGATTATATTATTGTGGAAGTTTTGGTCATATAAAATCCTTCTGGTATAGGCTATATGGCTATCCCAAATATAAAGCACAACCTAGAAAAAAACAGATGCTCGTTAAGGCTAAGAATAGGTCATTCTAAATAAAGGGTACTTTTGGACTCATAGCTCACACCTCTCTCAGAGCTTCGGCTAGAGAGGATTGGTATTTTGATAGTAGTTGTTCTAGACATATGACATGTGTCAAGAAATTTCTGGTGGATATTAAACCACATTCCACCATCTATGTCCCTTTTAGAGATGGATCAAAAGGCAAAATAAATTGTGTTGGAAAGCTGGACTATTCAGGATAACCTAGTCTTGATGATGTCCTATTTATTAAGGGTCTAACTACTAACTTGATAAGTATTAGTCAACTATGTGATCAAGGTCTCAAGGTTAACTTTACTAAATTTGAATGCCTAGTTACAAATGAGAAGAATGAAGTTTTCATGAAGGGAGCAAGGTCAAAAGACAATTGTTATCTATGGAGCTCTCAAGACACAAATTGTATCTCATCTTGTCTAATGACACTAGAAGATGAAGCTAAGCTATGGCATCAAAAGTTTGGCCACCTGCATCTGAAAGGGATAAAGAAAATTTTGTCTAAGGAAGTTGTTAGAGGTATTCCCAAACTGAAGATTGATGAAGGAAAAATTTGTGGTGAATGTCAAATTGGGAAGCAACCAAGAATGTCACATAAGAAGATCCAAAATCTTACCACATCAAGAGTGATGGAGTTGCTGCACATGGACTTGATAGAACCTATGCAGGTGGAAAGTCTAGGAGGAAAGAGGTATACATATGTTGTTGTTGATGATTTCTCAAGGTTCTCCTGGGTAAAGTTCATCAAAGAGAAGTATGAAGTGTTTGAAGTCTTTAAATAATTGTTTCAAAAGATTCAAAGAGAGAAGGATTGTAGTATTTTTGGAATTAGAAGTGACAATGGCAAAGAGTTTGAAAATAGCAAGTTTGATGATTTATGCACCTCTTAAAGGATTAGTCATGAGTTATCATAACCTATCACTCCTCAACAAAATGGAGTGGTGGAGCACAAGAATAGGACTATTCAAGAATGTGACAGGGTCATGCTTCATGCCAAGAAACTTATATATCATTTTTGGGCTGAGGCCATGAACATTGTCTGTTATATTCATAATAGAGTGACTATCAGATCTGGTACATATATTACTCTTTATGAAGTGTGGAAAGGAAGAAAGCCAACAGTGGAATATTTTCATATCTTTGGAAGTAAGTGCTACATTTTGGCAGATCGTGAGCAGAGGAAGAAGATGGATCCTAAGAGCGATGAGGGAATTTTTCTGGGATACTCTACAAACAACAGAGGCTAGAGAGTATTCAATACCAGAACTAAGGTGATGATGTAGTATATAAATGTGGTGATTGATGACTAAACCAAAGAAGTTGATGTCCCAGATGATGTTGGAGCCTTTTTTCCCATGAATGATGATGTTCCTGAAGATGTTGCAGATTCAAGTGTCAACAATGAACCTGAAGATGTTGCACTTTAAAGTGCCAACACTGAACCTGAAGAAACTGATGCAGCGGGAAAAGGTCTCTCTATTAGGATTCATAAACATCACCCTAAGGAGCTTATTATAGGAAGTCTGAATGAAGGAGTGAACACCAGATCAAGGGATGATGTGTCAAATTCTTGCTTTGTTTCTAAAATTGAACCAAATAATATCAAAGAGGCCTTGACTGATGAATTTTGGATTCATGCTATGCAAGATGAACTTGGTCAATTTAAGAGAATTGAAGTTTGGGACTTGGTACCAAGACATGGAAGGGTTAATTTTATTGGTACTAAATTAGTGTACAAGAACAACTCATATAAGAAAGGAGTTGTCACAAGAAACAAAGCCAGACTTATTGCTCAAGGGTACACTCAAATTGAAGGAGTGGACTTTGATGAAACATTTGCTTATGTAGCTCGTTTGGAATCTATTAGACTTCCACTTAGAGTGGCATGTCTCTTAAAGTTTAAATAGTTCCAAATGGATATCAAGAGTGCCTTCTTAAATGGCTATCTTAATGAAGAAGTATGTGTTGAACATCCAAAGGGTTTGTTGATCCTTCTTTCCTAAATCATATGTTCAGACTAAAGAAGGAATTGTATGGTTTAAAGAAAGCTTGGTATGAGAGGTTGACTGAGTTTCTCATTAACCATGGTTATAGAAAGGGAGGAATTGACAAAACTCTCTTTGTCAAAGAGAAAGATGGTAAACTTATGATAGCTAAAATCTATGTGGATGATACTGTTTATGGAGGGATGTCGAATGAAATGGTCCAACATTTTGTCAAACAGATGCAATCTTAGTTTGAGATGAGTTTGGTGGGTGAATTAACATTATTTTTGGGGTTACAAGTCAAGCAGATGGAAGACTCCATTTTTCTTTGTCAAAGCAAATATGCAAAGAATACTGTGAAGAAGTTTGGAATGGAGAATTCCAAGCATAAGAGAACTCCTGCTCCTACACACTTAAAGGTTTCCAAAGATGAAAATGGAGTTAATTTTGATCAAAGTTTATATAGAAGCATGATTGGAAGTATTTTATACCTTACAACAAGCAGAACATATATAACTTTTGTTGTTGAAGTTTGTGCAAGATATCACCAGCACCCAATGTCAGTCACATCAATCAAGTCAAGATAATTATGAAGTATGTCAATGGTACATATGAGTATTGAATGTTGTATTCTCATATCTCAAACTCAATGCTTGTGGGATACTGTGATGCTGACTGGGATGGTAGTGCTGATGATAGGAAAAGTACCTCCAGTGGATGTTTCTTCTTTGGAAACAATTTGATTTCATGGTTCAGCAAGAGACAAAATTGTATATCTTTATCTGCAGCTGAAGTTGAGTACATTGATTTAGGAAATAGTTGTTCTCAACTTGTGTGGATGAAAATAAATTCTATCTGAATACAATGTCACACAAGATGTCATGACATAATTTTATGACAACTTGAGTGCTATTAATATTTCCAAAAATCCTATTCAGCATAGTAAGACTGAGCATATTGATATCAAACACCATTTCATTAGAGAGCTTATTGAAGACAAAGTCATAACGCTTTAGCATGTTAGCACTAAAAATTAGCTTGCTGATGTTTTTACTAAAGCTCTAGATGTTACTCAGTTTGCAAACTTGAGAAGAATACTAGGGATATGTATCTATGAGGACTTATACCAATTAATGTTATTGTGGTGGGCCAATAAAACTCTTCAATCATACCACCTACACACTGGTATTTTATTGGCTATAAAGAGTGTTAAAAAACAAGAATCTCCTTTATCTTTGCATTATAGATTGTTTGGCAGAACACATGTTCCATACTTTTTTGTGACATCTTTCCAGGTGAAGATCATGCTGACAGAAGTAATGATGATGGTGTTGTTGGTGAAATTGTTGCATCTGCTGGTGCTAATGTTGACAGAGAAGGAGAAGAGAATGAGATTGTTGGTGATGCGTGATTCCTACTTCTGTAAACCTTTTTGGTTTTTCTTTGTGTAATTGTTTTTATTACTTTATGATTTTGTAAGGGTTAAATGCCCAAGATATGTTTAGCATTTGTGCTAAATGTGTTACTATGGTTGTCATTGGTTACTCATCTTTATCATATTATGGCTAAAAAGGGGGAGTAATTGTTGTGTGATCTAACCTTGATCTTTTGTTGCTATTGAGGGGGAGAATTTGTTGTTCTCTGAAATGGTACTTAGCGGGTTTTAAGGGAGAGTCCTTGTTCTGGACTGGACTGTTGTGTTGAGTTTCTTCCACTAGTTGTTACTATGATATTTCTTATACTGATTTCTGCTATTGTGCCTCTGATTATATGTGTTTGATATTATCTTCAAACCTAAGCTATTTTGTTGTTTATGTGTGGAAGGAGTACTAAGTTGTTTTATCCAAAATAAACCAAAGGGGGGAGATTGTTAATTCTCTCTTTGTGATTGGAATTATATTTGGTAAAACCAACTTAGAAGAAACATGTTGAAATAAGATGTTCTATCAACTGGAGCAACATGTTGAACAAGATGTCCTATGCAGGGTCATTTGATGTCGCGCCTGTGTACATTAGGATGTTTTAGTTTATTTCGGATGTAGAATATTCTGGGAATATTATGTTATCCTATGTGGGGCTCAGTTGGAGGATTAAAGAGATTCAAGATGAATTCAAAGAGTATTCTTAGTTTCTAATTATGGATATAATTTAGGAAACTAATGATTGAAGTCTTATTTTTATGCAGAAGTTTCTGCAAACTTTTAACAGCTGATTTGCTGTGTTTTTGAAGCCCAATTCAGTCCAGATGTATGCTTTAAATAGACTGTCATAAACTTAGTTTTAGAGTGGAAATTACATTATATTTTTTTAGGGTTTGTGTGTTATTTGTGAGCCTCTCTAATATCATCTTGATAAAAGAGTAGGATTGTTATTTTGAGTTGTAAGTTTTGTCAATCATTCATAAGATTTTAAGCATTGAATGGTTGTGTGTCTTTGAAGTGTGTCTTCTAAGTAATTCTTTTGAATTGTGTACTTGTCACTGTTTGTGACTGGTAGGGATTTGAGAAGGGTCTCATACCTAGGTGAGTCTTAGGTAGAAGTTAAGAACGTGTAGTGATTAAGTGAGTAGATTGTAAACTAGGTGAAAGTTTGTTGTGGGTCTACAAATTGATACTATCTATTTGACTTCGTCCCTGGCTTGGTTGCCCCCAAAATAGGTGTTGTTGTACACTGAACTGGGTTAACAATTCTATGTGTTATTTAGTTTTCTGCATTGTTTTATTTGTTACATATGTTCATTGTGTTGAAGTCAGATTACAGTGTATCGACATCTCTTAGGACATCTGTGATATGAATACTAGAATTTCATTTCTAAAATGTCTGAATCTTTATCTGACACAGTTAAGTGTTTGATAACTATCAATACTATAACCAGAGCTCTGATGCTAATTTAAGGTGAAAGAAACACAAGAAAGGGGGGGTTTAAATTGGGTTTCTACAAAATAAAGTCTTTTCGAAACTAATCGCAAGAAGTTAACATAAGAACAAAAATAAATGAAAAAATTATTTTTATCCTACTTCACTATTAACAGAGTTAATCCAATCCATCCACCAAGGTGATTACAATCTACAAAGACAAAATGTCAATGTCTTCTTGAGAATCCGGACTAAATCCCTAGTCTCTCAAGGAACATAACCTCAAAGACAAACTATTAATGACTTCTTGAGTATACAGACTAACACTTAGCCACTCAAGGAACAAAACCTCAAAGAAAAATTGTCAATGACTTCTTGAGTATATAGACTATCACTTAGTCACTCAAGAAACAATCAACTCACTATTGAATACGTGTTTTTGTGTTTACAAGATTTCTTCTCAAAAGCATATTACATAAGATTGAAGAACAAATAATAACACAACAATGTTAAGAAAGTTAGTAAACAACAGTTCCTTGCTAGCAAGTTAACATATATTCTGCTTTAGTGGTTGATAAGGAAACAATCTTCTGAAGTATTACTTTCCAACTGATTGTTATTCCAAACATAGTGAACACATATCCAAAAATAGATTTTCTAGAATCCATACAACCTACATAATCAGAGTCGGAAAATCCTTCGATTTCTAATTTTCTATCATCACCACATGCTCCACCATAAATCAAGACGCTGCTCATAGACCCATTTATGTACCTTAGAATCCACCTCAATGCTTGTCAGTGCGCTTTTCTGGGATTGGTCATATACCTGCTTACAAGGCTCTCTACATGCTATGTCTGGCCTAGTACAAACCATAACATACATTAAAGAACCTATTACGTTAGCATATGGTATGCTATTCATATATGCTTTTTCGACCTCATTACTTGGACACTAAGTTATACTTGACTTGAATTGAGGATTTGTCGGAGTCACAATAGGTTTTGAATTTAACATGCCAAATTTGTCGAGAATCTTCCATACGTATTTATCTTGAGATAATCATAATCTCGACCGCTTTCTATCTTTCTCGATGTCAATCCCAAGGATTCTAGTGGCAGTACCTAGATCCTTCATCTTGAACTCCTGGCTGAGTTCAACCTTTAACCTTAATACTTCTTCGACACTATCGCTGTCTATGAGGATTTCATCCACATAAAGCAACAAAATCACAACTGAACTTCCAGGTTGAAATATGAAGTAAACACATTGGTTAAACTGACTTCTAGTGAAACCTATATGTGACATGATCCTATCAAACCACCTAATCCATTTCCTAGGAGATTGCTTCAAAATAAGAGGCTTTCTTTGAACTGAGCATGAGATATTGGTAAAGCACATAACAACAACAACAACAACGGTTGATCTTCATCATTGATGTTAACCTCAATATTCTTCAGATCAAGAATTAGATTATTTAACATATTTAATTATTTAGTTAAGACTTTGTCTTTTGTCATCTTGAATGAATACAAAGCTTGCTTCAGATAAATGCGATTGACCAAAGATTTGGTCATGTATGGGCCTTCGAGTTTTATCCACACACCAGGTGCAATTTTCACCTTTAAAACCTGTCGGAGAATCTTATCACCAAGACTCAATACGATGGGGTTGTGGGCTTTCTCTATCATCATCGTCTTCTCCTTCGTCGTTAGGGCAGCATCCATATTTTCTGAATCTTTCAATGCTTATAACAAACTCTATTGAACAAGAAGGACTTCCATCTTCAAGTGCCATAGACTAAAATCATTCACTTCGGTAAATTTCTCAATTTCATACTTTGTTGACGATATTTTCACCTCCACCGCACCAATTTGTTGTAAAAACGATGCTCAGAAAATAGAGTATGATCGGTTTCTTTATCACCATGAAACCTGCAGAGTGAGAAAAGAGAGAAGACAAAAAGAAAGAAAATTCAAAGTGGTATTAAACTCTGAATTCTTGATTCAACTATACATTAGGAAATAATGTTTACAATTGCATCTCAACCACACCATTTTCTACTTTAATGAAGATTAATGAGAAATGAGGACTATTATGCTATTTATAAGAAAATTAAACACTACTTTTTAACTAACATACTAAATAATTGGACTAACAGACAAACCCAATTCAACATGCTAACAACCTAAGCTATTTCACTTAATTTTGCTCCAATTTATTTTATATGTATATTTTATTTCGTATGTTTTTTATTATAAGTTTCTTGAAAAAAATTTTAATAAATAATTTGTATCTAACAGGATTCAAATCTGAGACCTTGAGAAAAACACATTCTCAAGATCAATGCATTTCACCACTAGACCACACACACAAATTTCTCGAAATTAAATCCCTTCAAATTTATAAAAGAAATAGTTTTTATATCATGGAGGATGTATAACTTTTTCTTCAGCATAACTATGTTTTGTGGAAGTTTTAAAATTTAAAATTAAATCAAATTTGTAATGTGATTTAACTAACTCCATAGTAAATGGTTTAATAAATAAAAAATTAAATAAAATTTTAAATATTATATTAAATTTTAAGTTTCGTCTAATTTAACAATAAGACTTTTAATTGTAAACTTTTTCTCGGTTACTTTTTTGGACAGTTTCAATATTAATATATAAATATTCAATTCTAGATCGAATTTTTTTTTTTAAAGACTTAACTTTGATTTGTCAAAGATGGGGGTTTCTTTTTAAAGAAGATTAACTTATTAGAGAATTTTGAAATTGTTTAGGTCATATCTCTAATTAAACTATGCTTTGTGATTGTTTTTCAAACTTGAATAATATTTTATATAGTAGTATTATTTTTTTTCTCATAAAAAGAAAAAATCTGGTCAATGAATATCTATTTATTCAACCTGTATTGATTATTAAATTTTCTACATTCTTGTTTGGGAAGATGCTGCTGTTCCAATACTTGATGACCATGTGCCTTTCTAGTTTTCTTGATTGAACCATGTGCCATTGAATGCTTGTGAACGCGTTGAAATAATCGTTCAAATATATTGTATTTTTTATAAGAAATAATAATTTATTTGTACTTTTTAGCTTTTAAGTTTTGGGTTGTTTAGTTTAATGCAGTTTGCGAAATTTTTACCCAAATAATATTGTTTTCAACTTAAATTTCAAAGTAACTATGATTCTTTCATTATTTCAAATCTATTCATCTTTCAAAAAAAAAAAAAAATCAACTTAATAAAGGTGATTTTCTTACGATTGACGTCTCCTTATAAAAGTGAAAGGAGATTTTTATTCTATTGGAGCTTCCTTATAACAGTGGAAGGAAATTTTGATTTACTGGTGGTAAACGGGCAATATTCATTCTATAAAAATAAAAAAAAATAAGGTGGAATACATAATTGAGTATACTGATCTATAATCTAAGTTTGTTCTACAAAAAATTGAGAGCAAGATGGAGAAAGCCTACGGATCTTGTACCTCTTAAATATAAAAATATAAAATTTTATATAAATGTTCGAGTCCGCAAAAGTCCACAAAGAAAATGGAACGAGACAGTGCGATCAGATTATAGGGTGAGACTTAAATTCTTGACATGTCTCACACTAAAGTGAAGGTAAAACGGGTCCAACGGGCCACATCGATTTTCCACCTCTATTTTGATCCTATTGAGACCTCCTCTTATATTATATATTATACATTAAAAATTAAATAAATAAGTCAACAAGAGGGAGCTTTACTCCAATCGGCTCACCTTATAAATTTAAGAGGGGACTTTCTTTCAATTGGTGCCCCCTTAAAAATTTCAGAGGAGACTTTATTTCAATTGGCATTATAGTTTTTTTTGTAGGCTTTATTTCTATTGGTGCCCCCTTTAGTTCTTGTATGCAGGCGTTAATTCATCTTAAGCCCCTTGTATGAGTTAATTTTTTTTGTTTGAAAGATGAGTAGATTAGAAACAACGGGGGAATAATGGTTACTTTGAAATTAAAATTGAGGAAAGTGGTTATTTTGATTAAAAAAATCGCAATTTACTTTGCATTTTTAAAAATGATTTCCATTTTTTGATTGGGGGTTCGAATTGAATACACATGGAATAATAACTTTGACCTATTAAAAATAAAATTGATGCTCTAATGGAGTTTTGATGATTAGTCTTAAAAGGATTTAAGCTGTTGAAATATCTTTTAAAAAAAATTGCATAAATGGTAAAGATTCTAAATATTTTAAGGGAATCATTATTACAAAAAAAAAGGTATTTTATTGTGGTTGGTAAAGAGATTTTACCTCGTTTGGGGTGAAGTAACAAAGAGTGATATAGAAAGTTTGCCATTTTCATCTCAGATTAAAAATCAAAAGGGAAAATTTGGAAAGAACGTCACAACTTTTCTCAGTAGAAAGCTCAAACCAAAGTGAAAAGTTACATTGATCAAGTGTCTGATTTCAAGCAATAGCATTTTTTTTATTTTCAAAACTACAAAGTTCGTCACTTTTCTCCTAGGTTGTAAATAAAATCAAGGTGGAAGTATCAATTTTTTCTCTTAATTTATTCGTTCGACAAAGGTGAAGGATGTTTTAAGGGGATGGTTATTTACCTAAGTTATTTGATCCAAACAAGGGGAAATTCCTTGTTTTTAATTTTTATTTTATAAAAATTTCATTTTAACATGCATTTTTTTAAACAAAACCTAAATTGTATACTTTGTGCAATAGAATAAATGACCCATTTGTGAAACAAAATGATATATACCATATGCATCAAAGTGACACATTTTGTAAAAAAAACATGTACATTGTTTACGCCAAAGCTAAAATGACACACTTTTTTTACAACAAAACAAAAAAAAATGTACAAATGATTAACCAACAAAGACCAAAGTCAAAGTTGTCTGACTTGAAAGGACACCCTTAACTCTTTTTCGATAAATGGTATTCATTCGTTAAATACATATAATTTGAACAAAATTTAAAAATAATTAGGATAACACAACAACAACATTAAAGTTATATTAACAACAACATTAAACCTTCAAACCATTGATCTCAACGACAACAACTACATTCAACTTTTAACCTCAACAACAACAATAACATTAAAATTTTTACTAACAACAACAACATTAATTTTGCTTACAATAACAATAACATTAATGTTCTGGTCTGGCCCAATGCCTAGGCATGGTCCGATTCACTCCTACATCTAGAATTGTCCAATAGATTTGGCCCAATCAATTGGGATAGGTAAATGACACCTTTTCCCTTCTTCCCCTCAGCCAGAGACACGTGGTCGGTTGTTCCCATGACCAAAAAGACCACTGCTACCTTCAACTACACCTCTTCATGCGTCAACAACCACTTCTCATTCTGCTCACCACGCGCGGAGAAGACATCTAGAAACTACCATGACACACTTTCCTGTGACCATGCCTCTGCCTCTCAATCGAGGAGTCATGGTCGGTTGAGCCCCAAGACCAACGAGACCACCTCTACTCGCTCAAACAGGCTAGTCCTTATCCAGCCAGCCACACGAGGACAACCACCCAGGAATGGCCAGAATAATCTTTTCCCGTGAGAACCTCTCTTCTCGTCATAACGGCTAGTTCCAAGCATCTCTATCTGACATGACCAATTATTGACAGTTACCTATTTTTGAGGAACTTAATATCTAAGACCAAAAATAAGAACCAATTGCCAAGCGTCGGAGGAACTATATAAACCCTCACACTTGTGAGGGCCATGTATCCAATATTCATTTTAAAAACCCTAATCTTTTTCTTGTATCTCTTTGTGCTCCTGCTGACTTTAGCGGAGTGCCTTGCAGGTACACCCCCTCCTCTTCCATTCCAAAATTGAAGTCAAAGAATCTGGCCCACTTCATGTTCTGGTCAACTAGTAAGATTAGTGGCAACGTTTGTGGGAAATCTGCTCTCCCCTCTTTCTTTCCCCGGAAACCAAAGATCAAAGCACATATTCAAGATTCCAATCATGGTCAATCATGATGACGACAATTCTCACACACCCATCATATCCCTTGTCCATAATACTTATGAATGTGGCGGGATACCCTTTCTTGAAGATGTCATCCCATTGAGAGACTGTCGCATCGACTCCCCATCCTTTGGCGAGGCTGAAGACGTCGACGTCGAAGATCACAAGATCAAGAGGGCTCAAGAAGAAGCATCAGAGAACATGCTGGAAATCCCCACTTCGCCCAATGTTGACCCTGCTATGGCTGCCCTGCTCACAGCTCTCAACCAGACCAACTCCTTAATCCGCCAACAAAATGAGAGGATTAGGGCGTTCGAAAATGCTCACCGATCAAAGTCTCCCTCGCGGAGGAACCAACGACAAAGATCACACATCATGTCTCCTCGACGACACGATCACTTCCAGGAGCAAGAAAGAGTTTTTCTCTTGGCCATCAAGAAATGTGATCACATCCTTCCTTGAAGATACCAGCTCTCCCAGGTGGCCAAGAAACCGAAGGCAGATCGAGAAGCCCATCTCATTGAAGAGACAATTTTCCCCGACGAGGGAAGCATAACTATTCTCCACCACCATCACCAGGCTGGAGTGAAGAGTAAGGCCCTCGTGGTCCATTATATCGGGCTATCATGGATGCTTCCCTCCTTGTCGGACTAGAAAAACCCCTAAACTTGGGAACGTACGATAGGATAACTAATCTTGACGAGCACGTCGAGAACATTGATGCCATGCTCGACTACCGTGGCATCGAGGGTGCAATCAAGTGCATATTATTTCCAATAAATCTGAGAAAAGGGGAAATGTCTTGGTACAAAAGCTTCCCAAACGAATCAAACATCTCATGGAAGCAGTTGAGGAAGATATTCTCAAGGAACTTCACTGCCTCTCGTCGTCATCTGAAGATAAAGGCCTCGCTAGAAGCGGTCACACAAGGAAAAGAAGAATCTCTCAGAGCATACATCGAGAGGTTCAACAAAGAAGTTCAAGTCTCCATGACTGACGATATGAAAAAGTACTTTCTTGAGCAAGGGTTGCGCCCCTACAATGATTTTGTCAAAGCAGTCGGCATAAAAACACCAACCACACTAAATTACTTCCTCCTCAAAGCCCAGGGGTACATCCAACATGAGGAGAAAGTGACTATTAATAATGCTCAGCATCACAGTAGAAATGACCTCACTAGCCTCCCTGACGAGCGGAGCGCATAAATAAACCATTTCTATAAACACGACAGCCGAGCATGCATACGTTCCCCATGAACACAATAGTTGAGTAAGATGTGCTCCCCGCGAACACACCATCCTAGAAGACTTCTGTTTCTCGCAAACACCTCAGCCGAGCAAGCATATGTTTCCCGCGAACACACCGGCCGCACAAGCATATGTTCCCCGCGAACACACCAGCCTAGCAGACATCTTTTTCCCATGAACACCTCAGCTGAGCAGGCATACATTCCTTGCAAAAACATCATCCGAGTAGGCATACGTTCCCCGTGAACATAGAAGCTGAGCAGGCATGCGATCCCCACGAACACGCAAGCCTATCAGGCATATGTTCTCCGCGAACGCAACACCCGAGCAGACATTTTGTCTAAGCTCGGAAGCACGAAGAAGAAAGGCGAAACAAGTCTGTCGTCTAAGAGATACTATCGCGTCTGAGCAAAAACGGAGATTAGGCATACTATATCGAAAACCTACACGGGGAACAACTTGCTCGACCATGAAACACCGAAAAGCTGAAACAATATTACAACTAACGCCATAAACAGTCAGCATGCTTTGTCAAAATGATGAACACAACATTCCCGACCATGTGTGCATGCTCAGGTACAAGCATAACACCTTAAATCAAACGAAGAGACAAGTTTCCACTCTTTTGACGAGCAGATTCTTAGTCTGATGGAGAAAAATCAAACAAGTTCCACCATTGTTGTACCACGATGGCAAAACACCCAAATCGCGATGGGAAGTTCATACTGGCGAGCTCAGGCCTCAAATGAGACCTGAGTTCCGCACCATGCATGGTAATTTACCCTGGTCATTCGACTAGTCTCCCCTCACTTGAGAACCTCAACAGTAACGAGCAAAACCCCCTAAACTCCTAATAAAAATAGATGTCCCAAGTGGAAGAGCATACAAACATGCATAAACCTAACAAATAACTATGTATCTCGTACGAGCATGTCCTCGTAAAAATCACAAAATGTCTTTGTCACGAGCAATAATTGCCAACAACGTGCTTTCCTCCTCGGCGCACAGGCTAGCTCTAAGTCATCACTCATATGCCTAGAAGCAACAACTTGGGGGCTCCTGTTTTGGTATGGCCCAATGCCTAGACATGGTCTAATCCACTCCTTCATCCAGGATGGCCCAATAGCTTTTGCTCAATCAATTGGGACAGGTAAAGGACACCTCTTCCATTTTCCCCCTCAACTAGGGACACGTGGTCAGTTTTCCCCATGACCAACTAGACCACCGCTGCCCCCAACTGCACCTCTGCCCACGTCAGTAACCACTTCTCATTCTGCTCGCCATGTGCGGAGTAGTCATCCAGAAACTACCATGCCACTCTTTTCTATGACCATGCCTTTGTCCCTCAATCGAGGAGCCGTGGCCGGTTGAGTCCTAGGATCAACGAGGCCACCTTTATCCACTCAAACAGGTCAGTATTCATCTTTCCAAGAAAATGAGAATAGCCACCCAGGAATGGCCATAATCATCTTTGCTCGTGAGCACCTCTCTACTCGGTATAACGGCTAGCTCTGAGCATCAATGTCTGACATGACCAATTCCTGGCAGTTACCTATTTTTTAAGAACCTAATATCTAGGCCCAAAAATAGGAACCAATGGCGAAGTGTTGGGGGCACTATATAAACCCTCACACTTGTGAGGGACAGATATCCAATATTCATTCTAAAACCATATTCTCTTTCTTGTATATCTTTGTGTTCCTACTGAATTTAGCATTGGAGTGTCTTGCAGGTACATCCCCCTCCTCCTCCATTTCAGCATTGAAGTCGAAGTCTCTTCCCCACTTCAGGTTCTAGTCAACCGGTAAGATCAATTAAATATTTTACAACAACAACAATCACAAATCAATACAATACTTAATCAGTAAAAATCAATAAATAATATCATAAATAAACCATTTTACCACTTAATTTAGCGTTAATAGATCTCGACCTTTTAAAATGTGCAACATATGGTATTCTGCTTCACATGTTAAAAAAATTAAATATTAATAAAAAATATTCAAAAGTAAAGTGAATATTTTATTATTTTAAATATATTATCGTAAAGAAGTGTCGTCAACAACAAACTAAAACTATAAGAAAGATGGAGTTTCTTGAATAAACATAAGAAACCTTATTAGGTTTTCACAAAAAAGAGAGATGAGGCAAGAAGAAGAAAAATCAGGATTGGTTATAATTGGTTTTTCTATTTACTTACTCAATAAGGATTCAAAAATCACAAGTGAATAACAACAACCAGTCTCTCTTAACAACCTGAGAGAACTAGTCTATTTATAGACTATTAAGCTAACTTAAGCTACAAACTAACTTAAACAATTAGCTAAACAAATAGGACCAATTCGATATGCTAACAATCATAACACTTCGACTACTGCATGCTTGAGCGTACTTCGACTACAACATGCATGACTTTGATATCAGTAGTGAGCAGACTACGACAACATGCTTAATCTATATCGAACCAAGAAGCTACCCTTGTCGAAACTAGAGTTTGATCCAAATTACCACAAATCTCCACCTTGAAACAAAATCTAAAACTTTAAGGGAACAAACTAGCTTTCTTCATGCAACCTTATCAATTGCATACAATGGAAAAACTTGCAGCTTGGCAATGTCTTGGTGGTCATATCAACAACATTATTTTCAGTCAAAACCTTCTAAACTTGGACTTCTCCATGCTAGGTTATTTATCTGACAAATGCAACTTGACATTGATGTGTTTGGTTCGCTCATGATAGGCTGAATTCTTCTATAGGTGTATTGCACTTTGGTTGTCACATTTAAGAGTGATAACTCGACCTTGAAGTTTCAACTCCTTAACAAAACCTTCAAGCCACAATTCTTCTTACACATCTTCGGTGAGGGCAATATATTTCGCTTCAGTGGTTGATAATAATCTTCTAAAATGTCATTTTCAAACTGATTGTTGTGCCAAACATAGTGAAGACATATCCAAAAATAGATTTTCTGGAATTCATACAACCTGCATAATTAGAGTCGACATATCCTTCAATTTCTATGTTACTATCATCACCACAAGCTCCACCAAAAATTAGGACTCTGCTTAGAGACCCATTTATGTACCATAGAATCCACTTGAATACTTATCAGTGTTCCTTCCCAGGATTGGCCATATACCTACTTAAAAGGCTCATTCCGTAGGCTATGCTAGTATCATACAGACCATAACATACATTAAAGAACCTATTATACTAGCATATGGTATGCTATTGATATAAACTCTTTAAGCTTTAATAATCGAACTTTGAGCCATACTCAGCTTGAATTGAGGATTTGTTGGTCTCATAACAGGCATTGAATTCGACATACCAAACATATCGAGAACCTTTTGTATGTATGTCTCTTGAGATAAGCATAATCTCAACTGCTTTCTATCTCTCTGAATGTCAATCCCAAGGATTTTGGTGGCAGTACCAAGATATTGCATCTCGAACTCCTTTTCGAGTTCAGCCTTTACCCTTAGTACTTCTTCAAAATTATTGTCGGCTATGAGGATATCATCCACATAAAGCAACAAAATCACAAGTGAACTTTCTGGTTGAAATCTTACGAAAATATAGTGGTCGAACTAACTTCTAGTGAAACCTATGTATTCCATGAACTTGTCGAATTTCCTATTCCATTGTCAAGGAGATTATTTAAGGCCATACAAAGACCTATTCAGTTTTCACACAAAATCCCCCTTTCCCCTTTCTTCATATCCTTCAGGTTGCTTCATGAGGATTGATTCTTCTAGATCATCATACAAGAAAGCAGTCTTCACATCCATCTGTTCTAGTTCTAGGTCAAAGTTTGCTACCAAAACAACCAACATTAGAATGGACCTATGCTTCACAACAGGAGAGAACACATTATTGAATTCAGCTTCTTCTTTCTGAGTGAAACCCCTATTGACCAAACTTTCCTTGTATCTCTTCGACATCACTCATTTGGTTCCTTCATTAACCTTGAAAATCCACTTACAGCTGACTACTTAGCTCCTACAGGTTTCTCGACCAGCTCCCAAGTGTGGTTATCATGAAAGGATTTCAACTTATCATCAATGGACTTCAACTATTCAGTCTTACTTTAACTCCTCATAGCTTCATTTTAATATCTTGGTTCTTAATCAAGAACCTCACTTGTAGAGATTAATGCAAACACTATGGGATATGCATAACCAAGTCTCTGAGAAAGCTTGATTACTCTTTTTGACATGTCTCTTGTCAGCAGGTAGTCATCAATAGTTTCCTCAATATCTTTAGCATCTTATGCTTCTTCTTTGACTTCATTTGGATTATACAATTCAACAAAATTATGCTCCACCCCCGGCATGAATCTCTTCCTGTTCCAGTCCTTCTTCAGAGATTTTTGCATTTCGACCAGCGTCACCAATTTTCTTGAATGTCATTTCTACTTCATCAAAAACTGCATCTCGACTTATGATACACCTTATGTGACCTGGCTCTAGGCACCACAACCTATAAGCTTTGACTCCTTCATGGTATCCTATGAACATGCATCTTATAACTCTAGGTTCGACCTTGTCTTGCCTAATATGAGTGAAATTTTGGTACATGAAACACATACAAACAAAATTGTCTTGATAACGGAAGATGTCGAGACAAATGTTACAACATCCAATAATAAACTAGATCAATCAAGAGAAATATGATACAGAAAATAAAACTGCAGAATGATAAATAACACAATGAGTTATTAACCCAGTTTGATGCAACATCACCTTCTATGGGGGCTACCAAGCAAAGAAGGAAATTCACTATCAGTAGCATTAGTTCAAAGCTAAACTAGTCCCAAGTTTACAACTTCCCGCCTAATCACTATCCAGTGCAACTTTAACTTAGGTCCTCCCTAAGTCAGGGAAATAACCATCCCACATCCTAAATCACCTCATTGATATCTAGCAGTCATAATCCCAGTAATTGCAACAAAAACAACCCAATTTAGAAGATCATAATTCCATTATAATAACTCAAACTTTTGCTTAAAAGCTTCGAGTGAGAACATAAATTTGATAAAACTGTCAATTAACAATCTGTCTACCACATAGTATCATAAGATGCAAGGGTGACTTACAATATGCACGAGAGACTCTCAAAACCTAAGACTTATGCTTCCCCTAATTTTACAATTGTTGAAAACTTAAAATACATTAGGTTAGGATTCCTCTATTTATACACCTATGTAGTCCATGTGCTTCGATATTCTAATCCATAAGTTTCTTGATCCATAAGTTGAGTGTGATACAGTGGCAGAACTGACTGTTATATTGGTTTTTCATTTGTGTTCGCAAATGTTGTGGTAAGCAAGAGTCTCCATCGACTTTTCTTTTATCCAACAAAGGAAAGGGTGAAAAGAACATAAAAAGACCTTTCGAGATTATTTCTGAGTAAGGGGGTAGATTATGGAAAGGGAAGGTGTTAGCACCCTTTCCATCTGTAGTTTTCTACGGGCTCTTAGATGCTTCGCTCATTTTGAAATACCTTGTGCTTTGTGTGTTTTTGAAAAGTATTTTGAAATTCCTTAGTGCGGCGATTCGCTTTATGATAACTCTTGTATCAGTCTTCAAGAGTGTTGATAAAGCATTTTTTGAAAGCGTTTTTGTAATGTTTTTTTAAGTGTGAAAATCTTATTTTGAGAAAGCATCTATGAACTATCTACTTATACTCTAAAAGGTTTGTTCTTTTCCTCCTATCCTTTAGACAGTGCTATCCTACTATTAGTGAGTAGGTAGCCCTATCGTTGGATGTTTGAGGGACATTCGAAGGGACGTACAGTCATAAAGGTAACATATGGAGATCATTTAGCAATTTTGTTCAAGGGACGAGATCATTTACTGAAAGGCAACATTGTAGGGTCATCGAGGTACTATGATCTTTTGATTTACGGGCTTTGCTAAAGCGCCCCCGTTTTGAGGGACATGACTGTTTTTCCAAAGGCAACCGAAGTGGGGTACCCTAGAGGTGCACATGTGAAATTGTGTTGTTTTCAATTATTTTAATCTTTGCATTAGGTTTTCTAGCGTTTGGTGTTATTATTTCCATACAATCCTATTAGGCATACATCTAACATTTCAATATCAATGCGGGAAATTAAAGTGCAGAAATTAAAACCTAACTATTACATGGCTTCAGGTAGGGGGAATTTAAAAGTCTAAAATTGGGAAAAAAAATAGTAGATGTCCTAGTTATTCTATTACAAATCATAAGCATATACATTAATGATAAAAAAGTAACAATGCTAAAATAATAAACGCGCACGAATTAAAAAAAAAGTCTAAAACCCTAAGATGTTTCTAAGTAAAAGAACATTATTTTTTGTTGTTTTTTGCCTATTTAAGAAAATATTAAGTTAAAATAAACTAAATTTAAATAGAATAAAAAATAAAATTATTAACCAAAATTAAATCTAAACAAAACCTAATATTTTTGGCATTTTTTATTAATAAAATAATTGAATTAAATGTACCTAGTTCTAATTATTTTTAAATTAATGAAATAAAACCAAAACACTTAACTAAGTTAATTTACAAAATTAAAATTAATTAGAAAATCCTAAGTCTAATATTTTTTATTATTTTGTTGATTTTAATTAAATAAAATGATTTTTTAGACATAAGACAATTAAATAAATAAAATAAAGTAAAGCAAAGAAAATAAATTGGGCCTGGTACTAAAGTGAAAAAGGGGGTGTGTTCTGAAATTTCTGTAAGGCCCAAATCAGGGAGCCCAATGTTGCGCATGATCCCGTGAGGCCTGGCTCCTGGGGTTGCACCATGGGGGACATTCTCGGGCGCCTTGGATCAGATCTGTACAAATCTGGTGGTTGAGAGTTGAAGGGGCATGGTGGGCACGTTGAAACATGCTACGCTGGATCTGGAAGGAAAAAAAGAGAGAAAAACACAAAAACCTGGGGATCGAACCAAGGCTCTCCAAGCTTACACACGCATCCTTCACCACTGGGCCATCTGTTCAGTCATTAATACAAATAACAAGAAAACAATATATTTGAAACATCATAAAATAAAGAGGTGTTAAAACCATGGCATTGGTTTGGACTGAAGGTGTTTGTACAGGGAGATACGACAAAAATGTCGCAGCCTACCCTAACAATGGTGTTTCTTGATTCTTGCCTTAAATCTTGCATGTGCTATGTCAAAACAAATCTAAACAACAACATGAGTATGGATCTATGTATCAAATCCATTTAAGTTGCATGAACTGAAAGATTAGAGCATGAGAATTTTACCCTACTAGAGCAACGAGATCTGCTTGTTTTAGGATGCTTTAAGCGTCAAGGAAGGCTGATATGCACTCCTGGGATCCTCCAAATGACGATGGAAGGCCTGGAACAGACTGAGTATGGATGGAATTGGTTGTTTGAATTTCCCAACTTTGTTGGATTTTTGGCAATTTTTCGTGGCTCTATAGGCAGTGTATATGCGTGTATGAGGCAGTATGTCCATCTGTTTTGCTTCTGATTTGGTTTGGTATTTATAGGGGTAAATTAGGTTAACATAAACCTGTACAAAATCTTAGTCACTTATGACAGAATATGGGACTTTCAATTTGTATCAAAAGTTGCCATTTTGATCATTTTCTTGCCATCTTCGAAGCACAATGCACCTAGACATGTTATGGTTTTGGTGTCTTGTTCAAACTTGGGCCTCAAGCTACCCAATACAAACCTAACAAACTTCATCCCAATAGGCCTCTTCGATTTTCCTGATTCTTTCAACAGGCTCCCAATCTTTGCTCTTTTAGCTGGCCATTCAAAGTGACTTTGGGGATGGTCGAGGCTTCATTCTTCCTTCTTAGATTTCCCTCAATTTGGGCCAATAGAAGACTTACCTTATGGGCTGTTCGAATCTTCATTCTTCCTTCTTAGATTTCCCTCAATTTGGGCCTATCAAAATGTCAACTTATTGACATGCTTATCAAAAGACATCTTGTTCTGATATGCCAATCGAAGGACACTTTGTTGACATGCCTTCGAAGTACACCTTATCCTTGCTCTTCGATTGGCCCAGATTTTCCTCCTTCGAATGGCTCTAGTTTCATCCTTATAACTCCTTCGATTGAGTCTATCTACATCAATTCGAATTGCCCAGATCTTTGATGACTCTGAATTCCAATTGTTCAGAGTTTTCCCTCATCATAGTTTCTTCAATTAAGTCACCATCGGCATCAATTCGAATTGCTCAAAGTTCTCTTCATCAGAGCATTATTCTTTTTGATGATTCTGAATTCGAATCTGTTCAGAGTTTCCCTTATCAGGGCTTCTTTGAAAGCCCCTCAGATATTTGCTCTTCGATTGGCTATGACTTGCTCTCGTGGCTCCTTCAACTGAACCCATATATTTTCCTTAGCTGCTTGATTATGGAAAACTCAAATAGCCCAAACGAGGACTTCATTATGGCCAGTCGAAGCCTCTTTTGCCACTTCCTTCGAATGCCATTGCGCAGGAGGCTTGGGCCTGGCAACATGTAGGACCAAGAATCATCATAAGAAAAACTTGCTTTCAATAATTATGTGTCTCCTTCGAATGGACCACCTATATATCCTTCAAATAGACTTTTTGTGTGTCTTTCGAATAGTCCACATGTATGCCTTGTGCCTTCTTCGAATGGGCCACCAATGTGTGTACTTCAAATGGACCTTTGGAGTGCTCTTTCGAAGGGGACATATTGTGTGTCATAGTGCAGAAACTGTGTTGAGGGGTCTTGGCCTGGTGCATTGAAAGCAAACACAAAGGAAGTCTTTTCCTTGTGCATTGAAGGCAACCATAGAAGAAGCCTTTTCCCTTGTGAATCTAAGACAAGTCTGAGTAAGCTTTTGCCTTGTGGATTCGAAGGCAAGTTGAAAGGAGCCTTTAACTTAGTGAACCAAAGGCAAGCATGAAGAGGCATTTGCCTAGTGAGTCGAAGGTTGCATGTAGAGGCCTTTTGTCTTGTGAATCAAAATAAACATGCAGGAGGCCACTGCTGGTGAATCGAAGGGAACTTGTACGGGGTTCTTGCCTAAATGAAACATGGACCAAGGATTTCTCGAAGGGGACCCAACGCTCAATAGAAGCTGGTGGGCCAATGCTTGATCGAAGGGTTTTAGATGCCCAATCGAAGCTTGTGAGACAAATATCGCTCGAAGGGTTTTAAGAGCCCGGTCGAAGCTCTTTGTCCAAATGCCAATCGAAGACCCTTTTGTTCACCTGCCAATCAAAGGGTATTGTTGGCATGCCTTCAAAGTACACTTTATTCAGATGCCAATCAAAAGACACATGACCGTCATTCAAAAAAATTCATTTTCTTCAAACAAGTGTTTGTAAACCGCCCATGTAAGAGAAAACCTTGGAAGACATGAGAGGGAAAATTTTGGGGTACAACACTGAGTAATGCACCAATTGTGAAAATAATCTCCTTCAATCTTAGAACAAATTGATACATAGTTTCCTAATTTGTATCAAGGCCCAAATTAGTATCTTCTGTAAAGTTGAAGATATAGTCTTCTTCCAAAACAAATCTTCAAGACCTACGAGAATATCTGAGACATATCCCAAAAGTAATCTCCCAAATAAAAACTAATTTGAGAAGATTTAAAAATAGAAGTGCCTTAACTACTACACCAGAATATGATGTTGTGACATCCTATTCGACATCTGGTCAGAAACCATGTTTTGGCAAAATGTTGCAAATTCGCAACCATGGTACTAACAATCTCCCCCCTTTGGCAAATTTTGGCTAAAACAACCAAAGACAAAATAACTAGGAAAGAGGAATAAAACCAGAGAGACAACACAAGCTACATGATGATCATGTAAAATGTTTACAAACACAACTCATAGAGCTTGTACACGAGGAAGAAGATAAGAGACACTCCCCTCAAACATAGGACCAGAGACACTCCCCCTTGGGACTTGACTCCAAATACAGTAACTCATAGCATAGGACACAACCAGGCTCATAACTCAGACCACAAGACACAACATAAAGACCCCGACTAGAATACTCAGACTTAGACACATAGAATATACATATAGAATGTTAGAACATCCTGTTAAACATCCTTGCAAAACAATTGTGTTGTACCCCAAAATTTGCCCTCCCATATTCTTCAAAGATTTGCCATGTCAAGCTTCAAAATCTCCCCAAGGGTTGCACAGTCAAGGGTCTCCTAAATAGTCAAAATTAGGGTTTTTGTTCTGATCAAGAAAATGAAGTTTCCAAAGGTCCAATCAAGTCTCACATGCCTATAAATATGGTCAAGCATCCTCATATCAAGTTTCAAGACTTTCAGCACAAAATTGCACAATCAAAAACCCTAATTGCACTACAGTCAACTGTAGGGGCAAAATGGTCATTTGACAGTCAAAAGTTCAAATTTTTGGTCAACACATCATTTTGAAGCCACAAACATCATTTGATCAATGCTTGATCATGATTCTCAAAGTTTGGCTCAAAAATCATCAAGATGCAAAAGTTTCCTTATTTGGACAGCTGAAAAAGTCAACTGTAAATTGACCAGGGCATAACTTTCACATGGATTATCAGAAAAATTCCATCCAAATCTCATTTTGAAGAGAATGACATTTCCTACAACTCATCTTCATACTTCAAGTCCAAGAAATGCTCTCACAAAAAGTTATCAATTTCAACATTATAGGTCATTTTCAAAAGTCAACAAAAAGGGACTTTAAGTCAAAGGCCATAACTTGAGATTGGTAAATCAAAATGACATGGGACCAAAGAAATTGGTTAGAGGACTCAAAGACCTTTCCAAAATGTCTAAGAACATGAGCAAAGCTTAAAAATTGAGCAAGTTATGCCTTGTGGAAGTTGGGAAATATTTGGATATTTTGAAAAGTCAACATTGATTCAAATGACCCAAAATTGCTAATGGGCCTATTTTTATTCCACAATTCCTCATCCCAAGCATGTGCACGACCACTTGGCCCAAAGGGAAGTATTTCCTCATTTTTTATTTATTTATTTGAATTTTTATTAATAATAATTCATTTAAATCAAATTAAATACATGAAAAATATTTAACCTAAGTTTTACAATCTTTTTGTGCATGAAATCTACTCAATAATTCGTGTATAATTAAATAGGGAAAGATTTGGATTGATTGGATCATGATTGGTACAAAATTGCATGAAAAAGATTGAAAAAAAATAATGATTGAAAATCAAATCTCAAAAGCCATGAATGCAAGAGATTTTGATCAAGTTTGTTGACCTAATTTATTCATACATAAGCATAGAACGAAAACCTAATCAAGAAGACCATTGAGCTGCGCTAGCAACAATTCACAAACTTGAAATTTTTGCAAAGAAACTCAAAACTGAAAACCTCATTCTAGGGCGATTCAAGGCATAATAACTGTTCAAACATCTTCCTGGAGGTTCACTGAACGATTTCCAATCAAAAACATTCATCAAAACATCAAGAATTGGTACAATGAACCGGCCCTGTACAAAAAAAAAATTCATAGTCGTGCATCTCAATTGATGCATTCTTTGTGATTTTTAATGCTTGATTCATGTTCTTTATTTGATTCTAATGCTAACCCAATGGCTTGATTGTGTTTTTGTGCATCGTGTGAGGATCTGCCATGGGAGAATATTAGGGTTTTGCAAGCTTCAAATTAGGGGTTTTGTAATATGGTAAAATTAGGACACGCGACTATCACCATTGCATCAGGCACACTCAGACGAAGAGGAACCATATGTCGCGCCTAATTTATGAGGCCTTATGGCCTATTCGCTATTTTCTTGTATCATGCCTGTAGCAACGCGTGAAAACCGTTGCCAATGTTTTACATGTTTCAGGAAAAAGAAAACCACGCGAAGAAGATGATGACGTGTGGAGTGGTGATAGGAAGATTCAAACTTTCGCGCGCGGAGGCCCCACTAACATTGTTTTATTTTATATTTTTTCTTTTGTATAATATAATCAGAATGAACAAAGTGGCTTAGTGGCATACGTGTAGACTGGTGATGTTAATGACTTGGGTTCGATCCCAGGTCTTCACCCTTTCCATTTGTTTTTTTTCAATTAACGTTCATATGTAGCGCTCATGCTGAAGACTATCATGCATCCTCAAAAATCAACGTCCACGTGTCCCAGAGCGTCAGATCAAAGGCCATGAATTGAAGACTATGATGAACTCTAGTCAACGCTCGAGTATGCTGCCTGGAAAAAATCAAAAAGGGCCAATTGCTAATGGGCCATATTACTGAAAAAGGACCTCCTATTTGGAGTCTGAACCCCCTGGGTTTGCAATTCCTTCTACTTACTTTTTTTATCTTATTTTCTATTTTTCTTTTAATTATTGTTTTGTTTAATTAATTAATTATTTTCATAAAAAACAAAAACACCTAAAAATCAGAAAAGAAAAATAATAAATATTTTATTTTAGTATGTATATTTTAAATAAATTTGCATGTAAATTAATTAGTTTTAAATTAGGGTTTAAATTAATATTTTCATAATAAAAATCTAAAAAACATAGAACTAGGGTTCATATTAATTTTTTATCCTTTTTTTCTTTTTCTCCCACAATAATTAAATAATTAAATATTTATTTTTATAATTAAATTTGTATATAAAAATTAGGGTTAATTTAGGTTAAAATTCAATGTTTTCTTAATAAATTAAAAGCCATTAGAATTAGGGTTAGTATTTATTTTAATTAATTCTTTTTTCATATTAAATCCTAAAATACTAAAAAATACCAAAAAACAAGTTCTTTCTTTCTTTTAATTTTAATTAATTCCTCATTAGTTTAATTTTGCAAAAAGGGTCCAACGCCCTCGTTTCGATTTAATTCTTATTCGCATATTTATTTTATTTCTTTATAATATTTATGTATCTCTCCCAAGGCCATGTAACCTTTTAATTTTCTCGCACTTTTCTTTACTTTCTTTATTTTTCTGTCAAATCGGGTCCTGGTTAATTTTGGCGATGTGGACCCGCGCCGTTTGTAATAGCTTAGAATTTACTTTTCTCGCAATTTTTAACTGTTAAATAAAGGCATGAAAGAATGTATGGACAAAAATAAAAACAAACGCTAGATCACCCATGACATGACAAAAGACAAAAATAAATGAAAACGACACACAAATCACACACCACCCCTAGGGTACGCCTCACTGTTGCCTTGCCTCGAAAGGTGATCGTCGAGTAGAGGATGTCTTAGTAAGTCCTCATGATCCGGGAACCTGGCATGAGGGTAGCTTCTAAGGTGTCTTCCCATTGCTCTGGTGATCACCATGTCCCTAAACTCGAATTGACCCGAACACCTCCAACGGTGGTGCTACCTACCTCTCAATGGTGGGATGGCACTACTTTAAAGGACATTTACACAGACGAAATCCTTAGGGTAGGTAGGTTCTCGTAGATACTTGCTCTAATTTCAAAAACAAATCAAAAATACTTTTCACACCGACACCTTTTCAAAAAGCTTTCGAAAGCAATTTTTCAAACACTCTTGAGGACCGATACAAGAGTCGAACTGGAATTTTCAAAGAAACTTTTTCAAAACCCACATACACTTGAAAAGCAAACAAACCATTTTGAAAACACAAATGAGCAAGTATCTAAGAGCCCATGGATAACCATGGATAGAAAGGGTGCTAACACCTTCCCTTTCTATAACCTACCTCCCGAACCGAGAGCAATCTCTATAAGGAATTTTTCTATGCTTTTGTCCTTTCCATTTGGAGAAAATAAAAGACGGTGGCGACTCTTGCTTCCGCGACATTTCGCGAACCAGCGTTAAACAGTCAGTTCCAGATCCACCGATCACAGAACTGGCGACTCTGATGGGGACTATTTTAAAGTGAGGTGTACCTTAGGACTAAGATCACTTGTGTTTTCAATTGTCTTCTTTGCTTGCTTTAAATTGTGGGTTGCTTGGGAGTTCTATAGATCCTAACCCAGATCTGGGGGATACCTTCTTAGAAAGTAGCAACAAGGCTGTGAGGGAACTGTGCGGGGTATACCGACATGGTTGAAGCAGTCTGCTACGTTGATGTGGCACTTTGGTGTGTACCGGTAACCCTTGAGTTCAGTCAAGGAGAGTACGGGGCCTCCGCGTGGTGTCGTGAAGCATCAACAGACCTTAGGAACCTTAATTGAACTATCTTGGCCTCTTTAGGGTAGTGAGATAACTGACTTTGGTGCAGTCCGAGGTTGGTTGATACTCGATACTACACTCAATTGAGGGTTGCTTTCCTGGAATATTTCGGTCGCCAGTTCAGTGGCTAAATCGAAACGATGAACAATGAAAGCAATCCCGTGATATTGGGACCCTTAGAACCCTGTTACTTCTAATAGGACAGGTTGAACCCACCAACTTCAAGAGGGTACTACCCAGACCCCATGCTGGCCTTAAACCTTAAGGGCTTGTCTTGTGTGCCTTGTGTGCCTTACATGTTTGTCTTTGTAAATATCTGTGGTGTGTTTAATCATAGCATCATGACATCATCCAGCATCATATGCATTGACTAACCATTTCAGGGGTTCGAATTTTCATCTTTGTTCTTGTTTTGTAGGACATGGAAACTGTTCGTAGAAAGACAATTCAAATCAGTCTTGTAAGGATCCCTCCTCAGCTTAAGGAACTTATATCCAGGATTCCCGAGAACTCTTCATTCAGTGAAAGACATGGAAGTCTCATTAGCTTGGTCAATACCAACATTGAGGAAGATATGATCAAGGTCCTGTTCCAATTCTTTGACCCTCTGCATCACTGTTTCACCTTCTTGGACTATCAGCTGGTACCTACATTGGAGGAGTTCTCCCGGCTCCTGAAGATCCCTATCCTTGATCAGCTACCCTTCAACGGGACGGAAAAGGAACCTAAGCTTGAAGAGATTGCTAAAGCCTTGCACCTACAGTCATCTGACCTCAAGGGACATTGGGAAGTTAGAAGTGGTATCAAAGGGTTCTTAGCCAGGTTCCTGTTTGAAAAGGCCCATGAATGTTGGAACTCCCTTGATTTGCAAGCTTTTGAAGAGGTTGTGGCCCTCCTTGTCTATGGTTTGGTGTTGTTCCCTAATCCAGATCAGCTTATAGATATCAGTGCTGTCCAGATCTTTATGTCCAGGAATCCTATACCTACGTTGCTGGGGGACATCCTTCACTCATGTTACACTCGAACCATGAGAAAAAGAGGTGTCCTTATGTGTTGTACTCCTCTCCTGGGAAGGTGGTTTATTTCGCACCTTCCACAATCAGTTTTGAAGAATGAGCGGGGTTTGAGATGGTCACAACGGCTGATGACTCTTACACATGCAGATATACATTGGTGCCCTCGGTCCAGAGAAGATGTCACTATCATTGATCGTTGCGGGGAGTACCCTAATGTTCCTTTACTTGGAATCAGAGGAGGTATTACTTACAGTCCATGCCTGGCTTGGAGACAGTTTGGTTATGCTCGGAGGGATGGTCCTCATGACATGTTAATTCCTGACATAGTTTTTGACTTCGACAACGATACTCAAGGACTTCGCCAGAGATTTATCAGAGCCTGGAGGATGCCCAGTAGGATAGACAGCAAGACTCTGGGGCACAGGAACTCCATCCCGTTGGAACCTTATCTCAAGTGGGTACGAGCCCGCTCCCAGAAGTTAGTGATGCCTTATCCTCATATGCTCCCTGTGATCAAAGAGCCAGTCTTGGAAGGAGAAGTGTCCTACACTATTCAGCACCCTGATATGCCCACATCCTGGGAAGAGATGCAGAAGAGCTGGATCCAGCTTAAGGAAGAACGGAATTCTCTTGAGACCATTCTACATGCCAGTGAAAGGAAGGTCTTGGAGCTCACCCGCCTGTTGCATGAGGAGAGGAATCTCAACACTTACATAGCTCCAAAGAGGATGCGCAGCGTATTTTGGGATTGATTTGATTTTGTATTATTTTGCCCATGAGGCTCTGATGTACTAAACAGTTATTTTCCTTAATGATAACGTGTGTTCTTTTTTGTCTACAACAAATTTGAACTTTCGAACCCTTGAATGCATTGCATAAACACATATCATTCATCATGTGCATGGCAGGTTTTTCCTCTTTTCAGGTTGCTTACAGTTCTTCGCTGTTTATTTCAGCATCATGAATCCCGACTCGTCATCAACTGAGACATCCATCAAGGCTCTTCAGGCGCAGAATGCGCAGTTTCAGGAATTAATCAAGGGTTTGGCTCAAGGCCAAGAAGAGCTGAAGGCTATGCTCCTGAAGAAGGAGAAGAAGAAGAAGAGAAGGACTGTTCTGTTCAACTCGGGCCGAAGGTTCGGCAATACTCTGCAGCATGAAGAGGCTGGTTCTTCTGTTGGCAAGAGTACTCCTCAGGCAGAAGCAAGGGTTCCTAGTCCGGTAGTCTCCGACAACGAGACTGATTTTGATGAAGAGCAGTACCCTCCTGCAGAAGACAGATACAAGCAACTGGAGGATAGGTTGAATGCTATGGAGATTCAACAGGTACCTGGGCTGGATTTTGGAGATCTGGGTTTGTCTACTGGTGTGATTATTCCTCGGAAGTTCAAAGCACCATCTTTCTCTAAATATGACGGGGTGTCTTGTCCCAAGCTACATCTCAGGTCCTATGTTCGGAAAATTCAACCATACTCAGCGGATAAGAATTTGTGGATCCACTTCTTCCAGGAGAGTCTTTCAGGGACTCATCTCGAATGGTTCTATCAGTTGGATGGGACCAAGGTTCGTAACTTGGAGGAGTTGGCTACTGCTTTCTATAAGCAGTATCAATATAATACCGACCTTGCCCCTACACGTACCCAACTCCAGGGTATGTCGTTAGGTTCAAGTGAAGGTTTTAAGGAGTACGCTCAGAAGTGGGGAGACCTGGCTGGCAGGGTGCAGCCTCCGTTGACTGATCGGGAGTTGGTAGACATGTTCTTGGGGACCCTATCTGGGCCGTTTTTCAACCATCTTATCGGGAATTCGTCTGCAGGGTTCACTGATTTGATTCTAACTGGAGAGAGAATTGAGGCTGGGTTGAAGTCTGGAAAGATTCCGAAGGGTGCATCATCTAGTTCCGAGAAGAAACCCTTCAAGAAGGAGGCCAGTGCCGTGTATGGTTCCAGGAGATCAGAAAGATTCGAGCGCCGCCAAGCTGTCAGTGCGGTGACGATTGCTAAGCCTGCTGCCGCTCCTCGGCCAACTAATCCTCAAAGGGCTGAAAGACCCCGGAGAGAGTTCACCCGGTTGAGCATGACCTTATCGCAGATCCTGCCACAGTTGCTCTCAACCAACCTAGTGACTGTCAGAGAGGCTCCAAAGTTTCCAAATACTGCATCTCCTAAGTACAACCCGAATGCTCGTTGTGCTTACCATTCTGATAGCCCGGGGCATTCCACTGATGATTGTTGGGCATTAAGGAGTAAGGTGCAAGACCTTATCGACGCAAAGGAGATACAGTTTGAAGCGCCTGAGAGGCCGAATGTAGTTACTGCTCCTATGCCTCAGCATGGGGTAAATGCTGTCGACGAAGATGTTTATGCTGTTTCTGTGGATGATCTGGCCACTCCTCTGAAGACTGTCAAGAGGAACCTGCTGCTGGCCGGTTTATTTCCGGGTTGCAGTGAGGGTTGCCTGTTCTGTGCTGTGTCCCTATCTGGTTGTCCCTTGCTGAAGTTAGGCATCCAAAGCCTAATGGATAGCAAGGAGATTCTGTTTAAGAAGTCTGCTGTTCAGTTGGTTCCGGTGGAAGAAGTTTCTGTGGTCACCATATTCAATAATCCAATCAAGGCTCTCCCGAAGAAGCCCGTCCAAATCATGACCGTCGCACCTATTATTATCACTGTTTCGGGGCCCCTGCCCTATGAATCAGATAAAGCTGTCCCCTGGCATTATGGGGCAGATGTGTATGTGAATGGGATTAAACAAGAATTCAGCACTGGCGCCAGCATCTGTGATATCACTGGCCCAGCCAAAGTCACCCGCAGTGGCAGGCTCTTCTCGCCTGACATTGCACCGCCTGCTGCTCGAAGACCACCCCTTATAACCCCTACAAGTGTACCTGTTCCTACTGCCGATCAAGTGGTTTCTCCTGCTGCCGAGTCATCCAATGCTCGGGGCAAAGGAATTGAAGTTGAGCCTGCCCAGATGGAGGCACCTATACCTGTAACTGCTGAAGCCTCCCAACAAGAAATGGAGGAGATTCTAAAGATAATAAAGAAGAGTGACTTCAATGTTATGGAACAGCTGGGGAACACGCCCTCCAAGATCTCCATGCTCTCTTTATTGCTGTGCTCCGAGGCCCATGCTAAGGCCTTAATCTCATTCCTCAAGATGGCCCATGTGCCACATGAGACATCTGCAGTCCAGTTCACTGATTGCGTAGCAAATCTGACAGCAGATAATGGCTTGGGTTTCTCAGATGCTGACCTGACCGCGAAGGGAAGAGACCACAATGATGCCCTGCATGTCTCTATCGAATGCAGGGGCACTACTCTGGCACATGTATTAGTGGATATTGGTTCTTCTTTGAATGTGCTGCCCAAGAAGGCTTTGGACCGTTTAGATTGTGAAGGCCTGGAATTGAAACCCAGCAATATCATCGTCAGGGCCTTTGACGGTTCAAAAAGGATGGTTCATGGAGAGGTTGACATTCCGATTCGTGTGGGCTCTCAGGTGTTTGACTCTACATTTTATGTGATGGATATCCGTCCATCTTACTCTTGTCTATTGGGTCGACCTTGGATACATAAGGCTGGGGCAGTGACCTCTACCTTGCACCAGAAGCTGAAGTACCCCGTCAGAGGGAAGATCGTCACTATGCAGGGAGAGGAGGAGTACATGGTGAGCCACCTGAATTCCTTCAGATACATTGAGATGGACGGGGAGTTCATTGAAACCCCCTTTCAGCATTTCGAGGAGGTGCTTCCAATTGCAACAGTAGCAGAAACAGCAGCAGAAGAATTTGTTCCCTTGAAGATGGCTTCCCTGAAGGATGCCCGGGCTGTGGTTCAGACAGGTGAAGGTGCTAACTGGGGCAGGCTTCCAGACTTTACACAGAAGACTGATAAATTTGGGCTGGGTTTTACTGCAGAGGGTCAGAAAGCTATGCGGAAAGCGAAGATCGGAAGACCTCCTGTGTTCATTACAAATCCAGGAGTGAATGCTGTTGGGGAAGACAATGAAGTGGATGAGGCTGAATTCAATAGCTGGATCTATCCAACGACTGAAGGCGGGTTGAACAATTGGATTGCCAAAGACCATACTCCTGTTACCTTTGTGACGCAATAATAAATTTCTTTGTTTCGTTATTTTGTAATAAACAATAAATAAACTCTATGGCCCGGTGTCTTACCCGAGGCACCGTGGTTTCATTTGTGAGGGCATATAAATTGTCATTTCATATATCATGAATGAAAATCTTGGACGTTTTTTCGCATTACAAATCTTATGCTCCTTGTCTGTCTTTCTTTCCTTTACATATATTTCAAAACAGCTGTATTTACACACACACTCACTCATACAGGTTTCAATCCACTCTGGATCTCATTGATAACGACTCTGCTACTGCCAGTTATGACTTCGAAAATCCGATCAACTTAGCCGAAGACGAAGGTGAAGATGATTGCGAAGTGCCTGGCGAGCTTGCAAGACTGTTACTTCAGGAAGAGAGGGCAATTCAACCCCATGAAGAGCCAGTGGAAACAATAAACTTGGGTACTGAGGCAGACAGGAAAGAGGTAAAGATTGGTGCCAACCTAGAGCTCAGCGTGAAGTAACGGTTGACTCAAATGCTGCATGATTATATGGAGATCTTTGCCTGGTCCTACGAAGACATGCCCGGGTTGGATACCGACATTGTGGTCCATCACCTGCCTACTAAGGAAGACTGCCCTCCAGTTAAGCAAAAGGTCCGTCGGATGCGTCCAGAGATGTCTGAGAAGATTAAAGCCGAGGTTATGAAACAGTTTGACGTTGGGTTCCTTGCAGTAACTTCTTACCCTCAGTGGGTTGCTAATGTGGTGCCGGTACCTAAGAAGGATGGAAAGGTCAGAATGTGTGTCGACTACAGGGATCTGAACAGGGCCAGCCCCAAAGATGACTTCCCTCTACCTCACATTGATGTCCTTGTTGATAATACGGCTCAGCATAAGGTGTTCTCTTTCATGGATGGCTTTTCAGGTTACAATCAGATCAAGATGGCACCTGAAGACATGGAAAAGACTACATTTGTTACTCAGTGGGGCACCTTCTGCTACAAGGTCATGCCATTCGGGTTGAAGAACGCTGGGGCAACCTACCAACGTGCCATGGTTGCTTTATTTCACGACATGATCCATCATGAGATAGAAGTGTATGTTGACGACATGATCGCAAGGTCCCAGACTGAGGAAGAGCACCTAGATTATCTGCAGAAACTGTTTGACCGGTTGAAACTATATAAGCTGAGATTGAACCCGAACAAGTGCACCTTCGGGGTAAGATCTGGAAAGTTGCTAGGCTTCGTTGTAAGTGATAAGGGAATTCAAGTGGACCCTGCCAAGGTCAAAGCTATTCAAGAGATGCCAGTTCCTAAGACAGAGAAGGAAGTCAGAGGCTTTTTAGGATGCCTGAATTACATTGCTCGATTCATCTCACACCTAACTGCTACCTGTGAGCCAATCTTCAAGCTGCTGAAGAAAGATCAGGTAGTACATTGGAATGATGAATGTCAGGCTGCTTTTGACAGAATCAAAGAGTATCTCCAAGAACCACCCATCCTTATGCCACCGGTTGAAGGGAGACCTCTGATATTATACCTGACAGTACTTGACAACTCAATGGGGTGTGTGCTGGGGCAGCATGACGAGTCTGGCCGAAAAGAGCACGCCATTTATTACCTTAGCAAAAAGTTTACCGACTGTGAGACCCGATACTCACTGCTTGAGAAAACTTGCTGCGCTTTGGTATGGGCTGCTCGCCGGCTGAGACAGTATATGCTGACTCATACTACCTTGTTGATCTCAAAGATGGACCCTATAAAGTACATATTCGAAAAGCCTGCTCTGTCTGGGAGAATTGCAAGATGGCAAATGATCTTGACGGAATACGACATTCAGTATACGACCCAGAAAGCCATCAAGGGAAGTGTATTGGCAGACCACTTGGCACATCAAGCTGTAGATGACTACCAATCAATGAACTTCGAGTTTCCGGACGAAAGCATTATGATAGTGACTGATTGTGAAGTACCTGGACCGGATGAAGGACCTGAGGAAGGATCCCGATGGTCTATGCACTTTGACGGAGCCTCCAATGCTTTGGGTAATGGTATCGGCGTCATAATCATATCACCTCAAGGTACTCATACTCCACTCACTGCCCGGCTATGTTTCAACTATACCAACAACATGGCGGAGTACGAGGCGTGCATCATGGGTCTTCAAGCTGCGATTGACCTAAGGATTAAGTTTCTGAGTGTCTTCGAAGATTCCGCTCTTGTGATCAATCAGATCAAAGGAGAGTGGGATACGAAACATCCAAACCTGATTCCTTACAGGGAATGTGTGTTGACCTTGATCCCCCACTTCACAGAGATAACCTTTGAACACTTCCCGAGAGAAGAGAATCAGTTGGCGGACGCGTTAGCTACAATGTCTTCTATGTTCAAGGTCAAATGGGATAATGAGGCTCCCCGAATCATCATCTGGAAACTGGACGAACCGGCATACTGTTGTGATCTCGAGACTGAATTGGTGACTGAGAAGCCTTGGTACCATGAGGTGAAGAGATATCTGGAAGCTCAGGAATACCCCGAGGGTGCATCTGTTAATGACAAGAAATTCCTGAGAAGGTTCGCAGCCAAGTTCTTCCTTAGCAACGGCATCTTATACAAGCGAAACCATGATTCAACCTTGCTGCGTTGTGTGGATAAGACTGAAGCAGAAAGGATCATGGAAGAACTACATGAAGGGACCTTTGGTACACATTCCAGTGGACATACAATGGCTAAGAAAATCCTACGGGCAGGATATTACTGGTCCACAATGGAAGCTGACTGCTACCAACATTCCAGGACATGCCACAAGTGCCAGATTTATGCAGACAAGGTGCATGTTCCTCCAGTTCCTCTAAATGTTCTGACTGCGCCTTGGCCGTTTGCAATGTGGGGCATAGACATGATTGGCGAGATTAAACCTACGGTATCTAATGGGCATCGCTTCATCCTAGTAGCGATTGATTATTTTACAAAGTGGGTCGAAGCAGCATCCTACGCTACGGTAACCAAGACTGTTGTGGCACGGTTTATTCGGCATAATCTGATCTGTCGGTACGGCGTCCCAGAGAGAATTATTACAGACAACGGTACCAATATGAACAACAAGATGATCGCTGAGCTCTGCGAACAGTTCAAGATACAGCACCACAATTCTTCTCCTTACAGACCAAAGATGAATGGGGCTGTAGAAGCAGCAAATAAGAACATCAAGAAAATCGTGCAGAAGATGACAGTGACCTATAAGGATTGGCACGAGATGTTACCGTTCGCTCTGCATGGGTACCGTACCTCAGCTAGGACGTCAACCGGGGCAACTCCTTTCTCTCTGGTTTATGGTATGGAGGCAGTCTTGCCGATCGAAGTGCAAATACCCTCTCTCCGGATAATGAAGGATGCGAATCTGAACGAGGATGATTGGATCCAGACACGACTTGATCAGCTCAACCTCATTGATGAAAAGAGACTTGCTGCTATCTGTCATGGTCAGACGTATCATAAACGGATGATCAGGGCATTTAACAAAAAGGTCAGACCACAGGAGTATCAAGTTGGGGATCTGGTAATCAAGCGAATCATCCTTCCTCAGAGTGATCCAAGGGGCAAATGGACCCCTACGTACGAAGGGCCATTTGTGGTTAAGCATGTGTTCTCAGGAGGAGCAATGATTCTAACCAATATGGATGGTGACGACCTTCCTCACCCCGCCAATGCAGACATAGTAAAAAGATACTACGCATAAAAAAGACCCGCTAGGCTGACATGCCTAGGCAAAAATTAGGGCTTCCCGGCGAACCAAAAGGGTTCGGGCAAAATGAAGGGATGAAATGAAAAAAATCTGTACACCCGGCAAGTCGAAAACCTGAAAAGGCGGCTTGGGCAAAAATGGGTATCCCGGTGGACTGAAAACCCGAAAGGGCGGTCCAAGCAAAAGTTAGGGATAAAAGCGTAATACTATGTCTCATTGGATCACTTTGCATCCAGAATCCGGTATCTACAACAAGTTCAGACGGCATCGATCAGTCAGCTTCACCTTCAACCAAGGTCATCAAGTGATGAGACGCTCGGAGATATAACGGCAATAGCAGAGTTGAAACCCCGTGGGATCATTCATTTCACACAGCTGTTTTTATTTTTTACAAAACTTGTATAAACTCTTTTGTTCGGCGGCGTTCTCTTACTAGGACGTCAGCCTCTTGTACACAAAACGCCTATTTTCAGGCCATTCAAAAATCAATGCAAATATACTTTTCAGTTAAAAGTGCCAATTGTTTTTCTTTTTCTGTTTTGTTTTGCGAAGAACGTCCAAGGTTCAATTTGTGATATATGCATTGACAATAATTTGCTAACTCATAAATATTTACATACGAAACAAAGGGTTTATTACAGGTAACATTAGAAACAAGGGCAATAAAAGAGTTGTCTAAGCAATCTAATTGTTCTGTCCTCCAAGGTACCAAGGTAGGTTCAGCTAAAGAACATAACCAGACATCTTAATTCCCCATAAAGTAAGTCAGCAGGCAGTATATTCTTCTCCAAGCAAAATTATCAAGTCTTAAGGAAGTTGAGTATCCTCCAGCAGATCTCAACATTCCCCAGCAGCATATATACATATATTCATAACAAGCATCCCCGACAGTCTTTCTCTAAAGATTGTTCCCCGGCGGCATATCAAACATTCAAAGGAATCATTTCCCCCGCAGTTCAAACCTCCCCAGGAGAGTCCAATCCAGTTTCCCCGGGAAAGTTGGAATCCATCTCCCCAAGCAGTAAGCTTATCCCCAGTAGATTCTGGAAGCTTATCCTTCGCAGAGCACGAACGTGTCGCCCGGCTTTACTCAAAGAGTTATTTCCTTAACAGGATATAACTGGGTTATCCTCAGCCAAAAGCCACGGAAAGGGTCGTCGTCGACAGAGTCTTCTTATCCCCAGCAAAGTCTATCAACACTTCCAATACAACGAGATATCCCCAGCAAGTTATTATCAACACTCAACAAAGTATCTCTCTCCCCACAGAGTATTTCTCCCCAGCAAGATCGCTAGAGTACTTTTCTCCCCGCAGAGTTATTCCATTCGCCAAGTTTATTCCCCAACGGAGTTATCTTCTCCTACCGGTATTCTTGCAACTATCATCCCCAGCGGAAGCGAAATCTATTCTTCAACATCAGCCCAGGAGTGACTTCCCGGCACCCGTCAAGGATTTACTTTCCTAGACGAAAGCATACATAAACATCACATACATCATTATAGCATGCATGTACGCATCATATCATACAAATCTCATTTATGTTGAGAACATCATTGCTTGATCCATGTCATGCATTACATATGACTGACCTTTACCTTTCAGGAAAGATTCAGCTAAGTTCTCCATCATATTTCAAGACCTAGACCGGTTCAGTTAATCGACCCCAAAGATTTCTTATCCAGTCCAAGGCCTTCACTAGTCCAGCTAAATCGACCCCCAACAGATTTTTCTGATGAAGACTCAGTAGAAGTTATCAGGTTTTTCTCAGACGTCCGCTTTTGAGATTATAATTTCCTATTGGTTCTCTCCCCGACGGTGCGTGAGGTGATAATTCCAGCCCAGGTTTTTCTCAAACGTCCTCTTTTGAGATTATAATTTCCTATGGTTCCCTCCCCGACGGTGCGTGAGGTGATAATTCCATTCCAGGTTTTTCTCAGACGTTCACTTTTGAGATTATAATTTCCTATGGTTCCCTCCCCGACGGTGCGTGAGGTGATAATTTCATTCCAGGTTTTTCTCAGACGTTCGCTTTTGAGATTATAATTTCCTATGGTTCTCTCCCCGACGGTGCGTGAGATGATAATTCCATTTTAGGTTTTTCTCAGACGTTCGCTTTTGAGATTATAATTTCCTATGGTTCCCTCCCCGACGGTGCGTGAGGTGATAATTCCATTCCAAGTTTTTCTCAGACGTTCGCTTTTGAGATTATAATTTCCTATGGTTCTCTCCCCGACGGTGCGTGAGATGATAATTCCATTTTAGGTTTTTCTCAGACGTTCGCTTTTGAGATTATAATTTCCTATGGTTCCCTCCCCGACGGTGCGTGAGGTGATAATTCCATTCCAGGTTTTTCTCAGACGTCCGCTTTTGAGATTATAATTTCCTATGGTTCCCTCCCCGACAGTGCGTGAGGTGATAATTCCATTTTAGGTTTTTCTCAAACGTCCGCTTTTGAGATTATAATTTCCTATGGTTCTCTCCCCGACGGTGCGTGAGGTGATAATTCCAGCCCAGGTTTTTCTCAAACGTCCGCTTTTGAGATTATAATTTCCTATGGTTCCCTCCCCGACGGTGCGTGAGGTGATAATTCCATTCCAGGTTTTTCTCAGATGTCCGCTTTTGAGATTATAATTTCCTATGGTTCTCTCCCCGACGGTGCGTGAGATGATAATTCCAACTCAGGTTTTTCTCAAACGTCCGCTTTTGAGATTATAATTGCCTATGGTTCTCTTCCCCATCCTGCGAAGATGGTAATTCCCACCAAGATTTTCTCAGCGAGCGTTGTTGAAGTTAAAGTCACCCAAGGTTCTCTTACCATTCATGCTAAGGTAGTAATCACCCCTGGTTCATTCATCATTATTTGAAACTCCAGACTCAGCTCCTGTAACCAGTCAGGACACATCTATACCAAGCATCTGAAAACCAGTTCTTGCAACGTGTCAGGTACTCTTTTTTCTTTTGCAGGTATGCAGGTTCTCTCTAAGGAATCTCTTATGCGATCAACGTCCAGATGGCATCTATAAGCCCATCATCCTATTTATCAACCTCTAAATGGCATCTATAAGCCCATTCCATCATCACACTGCTACTATGTGAGCGCAAATTTCTGGGCACTCTAGTGTTCAATCATCTTCTACCCTCGGATTACGAAAGGCACGTCAGCCAATCTGCATCCTCAGGTCTAAGAAGATTGAACAGGGGCAACTGTTGTACCCCAAAATTTTCCCTGCCATATTCTTCAAAGATTTGCCATGTCAAGCTTCAAAATCTCCCCAAGGGTTGCACAGTCAAGGGTCTCCTAAACAGTCAAAATTAGGGTTTTTGTTCTGATCAAGAAAATGAAGTTTCCAAAGGTCCAATCAAGTCTTACATGCCTATAAATATGGTCAAGCATCCTCATATCAAGTTTCAAGACTTTCAGCACAAAATTGCACAGTCAAAAACCCTAATTGCACTACAGTCAACTGTAGGGGCAAAATGGTCATTTGACAGTCAAAAGTTCAAATTTTTGGTCAACACATCATTTTGAAGCCACAAACATCATTTGATCAATGCTTGATCATGATTCTCAAAGTTTGGCTCAAAAATCATCAAGATGCAAAAGTTTCCTTATTTGGACAGTTGAAAAAGTCAACTGTAAATTGACCAGGGCATAACTTTCACATGGTTTATCAGAAAAATTCCATCCAAAGCTCATTTTGAATAGAAAGACATTTCCTACAACTCATCTTCATACTTCAAGTCCAAGAAATGCTCTCACAAAAAGTTATCAATTTCAACATTATAGGTCATTTTCAAAAGTCAACAAAAAGGGACTTTAAGTCAAAGGCCATAACTTGAGATTGGTAAATCAAAATGACATGGGACCAAAGACATTGGTTAGAGGACTCAAAGACCTTTCCAAAATGTCCAAGAACATGAGCAAAGATTAAAAATTGAGCAAGTTAGGCCTTGTTGAAGTTGGGAAATTTTTGGATATTTTGAAAAGTCAACATTGATTCAAATGACCCAAAATTGCTAATGGGCCTATTTTTCTTCCACAATTCCTCATCCCAAGCATGTGCACGACTACTTGGCCCAAAGGGAAGTATTTCCTCATTTTTTATTTATTTATTTGAATTTTTATTAATAATAATTCATTTAAATCAAATTAAATACATGAAAAATATTTAACCTAAGTTTTACAATCTTTTTGTGCATGAAATCTACTCAATAATTCGTGTATAATTAAATAGGGAAAGATTTGGATTGATTGGATCATGATTGGTACAAAATTGCATGAAAAAGATTGAAAAAAAATAATGATTGAAAATCAAATCTCAAAAGCCATGAATGCAAGAGATTTTGATCAAGTTTGTTGACCTAATTTATTCATACATAAGCATAGAACGAAAACCTAATCAAGAAGACCATTGAGCTGCGCTAGCAACAATTCACAAACTTGAAATTTTTGCAAAGAAACTCAAAACTGAAAACCTCATTCTAGGGCGATTCAAGGCATAATAACTGTTCAAACATCTTCCTGGAGGTTCACTGAACGATTTACAATCAAAAACATTCATCAAAACATCAAGAATTGGTACAATGAACCGGCCCTGTACAAAAAAAAAATTCATAGTCGTGCATCTCAATTCATGCATTCTTTGTGATTTTTAATGCTTGATTCATGTTCTTTATTTGATTCTAATGCTAACCCAATGGCTTGATTGTGTTTTTGTGCATCGTGTGAGGATCTGCCATGGGAGAATATTAGGGTTTTGCAAGCTTCAAATTAGGGGTTTTGTAATATGGTAAAATTAGGACACGCGACTATCACCATTGCATCAGGCACACTCAGACGAAGAGGAACCATATGTCGCGCCTAATTTATGAGGCCTTATGGCCTATTCGCTATTTTCTTGTATCATGCCTGTAGCAACACGTGAAAACCGTTGCCAATGTTTTACATGTTTCAGGAAAAAGAAAACCACGCGAAGAAGATGATGACGTGTGGAGTGGTGATAGGAAGATTCAAACTTTCGCGCGCGGAGGCCCCACTAACATTGTTTTATTTTATATTTTTTCTTTTGTATAATATAATCAGAATGAACAAAGTGGCTTAGTGGCATACGTGTAGACTGGTGATGTTAATGACCTGGGTTCGATCCCAGGTCTTCACCCTTTCCATTTGTTTTTTTTCAATTAACGTTCATATGTAGAGCTCATGCTGAAGACTATCATGCATCCTCAAAAATCAACGTCCACGTGTCCCAGAGCGTCAGATCAAAGGCCATGAATTGAAGACTATGATGAACTCTAGTCAACGCTCGAGTATGCTGCCTGGAAAAAATCAAAAAGGGCCAATTGCTAATGGGCCATATTACTGAAAAAGGACCTCCTATTTGGGGTCTGAACCCCCTGGGTTTGCAATTCCTTCTACTTACTTTTTTTATCTTATTTTCTATTTTTCTTTTAATTATTGTTTTGTTTAATTAATTAATTATTTTCATAAAAAACAAAAACACCTAAAAATCAGAAAAGAAAAATAATAAATATTTTATTTTAGTATGTATATTTTAAATAAATTTGCATGTAAATTAATTAGTTTTAAATTAGGGTTTAAATTAATATTTTCATAATAAAAATCTAAAAAACATAGAACTAGGGTTCATATTAATTTTTTATCCTTTTTTTCTTTTTCTCCCACAATAATTAAATAATTAAATATTTATTTTTATAATTAAATTTGTATATAAAAATTAGGGTTAATTTAGGTTAAAATTCAATGTTTTCTTAATAAATTAAAAGCCATTAGAATTAGGGTTAGTATTTATTTTAATTAATTCTTTTTTCATATTAAATCCTAAAATACTAAAAAATACCAAAAAACAAGTTCTTTCTTTCTTTTAATTTTAATTAATTCCTCATTAGTTTAATTTTGCAAAAAGGGTCCAACGCCCTCGTTTCGATTTAATTCTTATTCGCATATTTATTTTATTTCTTTATAATATTTATGTATCTCTCCCAAGGCCATGTAACCTTTTAATTTTCTCGCACTTTTCTTTACTTTCTTTATTTTTCTGTCAAATCGGGTCCTGGTTAATTTTGGCGATGTGGTCCCGTGCCGTTTGTAATAGCTTAGAATTTACTTTTCTCGCAATTTTTAATTGTTAAATAAAGGCATGAAAGAATGTATGGACAAAAATAAAAACAAACGCTAGATCACCCATGACATGACAAAAGACAAAAATAAATGAAAACGACACACAAATCACACACCACCCCTAGGGTACGCCTCACTGTTGCCTTGCCTCGAAAGGTGATCGTCGAGTAGAGGATGTCTTAGTAAGTCCTCATGATCCGGGAACCTGGCATGAGGGTAGCTTCTAAGGTGTCTTCCCATTGCTCTGGTGATCACCATGTCCCTAAACTCGAATTGACCCGAACACCTCCAACGGTGGTGCTACCTACCTCTCAATGGTGGGATGGCACTACTTTAAAGGACATTTACACAGACGAATTCCTTAGGGTAGGTAGGTTCTCGTAGATACTTGCTCTAATTTCAAAAACAAATCAAAAATACTTTTCACACCGACACCTTTTCAAAAAGCTTTCGAAAGCAATTTTTCAAACACTCTTGAGGACCGATACAAGAGTCGAACTGGAATTTTCAAAGAAACTTTTTCAAAACCCACATACACTTGAAAAGCAAACAAACCATTTTGAAAACACAAATGAGCAAGTATCTAAGAGCCCATGGATAACCATGGATAGAAAGGGTGCTAACACCTTCCCTTTCTATAACCTACCTCCCGAACCGAGAGCAATCTCTATAAGGAATTTTTCTGTGCTTTTGTCCTTTCCATTTGGAGAAAATAAAAGACGGTGGCGACTCTTGCTTCCGCGACATTTCGCGAACCAGCGTTAAACAGTCAGTTCCAGATCCACCGATCACAAATTGCAAGAACAAACTCAAACTCACATGATGGACTATCATGCTCCCCCTAAAGTGATGCATACAAAACAAGAAACAAGACTTGACCTAACCTAGACTCTATGACACTTTTCTCCCCCCTTTTTAGGCAAAAATTGACAAAAACCGAGTGAAAAGAAACTGACACAAAGAGAATAAAAACAGGCAAGAATTGATTCAAGACACAAAGGAAGCTTACACAAAAATATGATGCATAACTAGAAGTACTAAACTGGGAAAAACAACTCCCCAAAGCATGACAAAATTAAAAGACAAACAAACCGAAAGAAACTAAGAGTAAGTCTCAATTTCTTCCCCAAAGAAAATAATCCAAGGAAACTAAGAGAAAGTCTCAGTTGCCAAACAAACAACAAAAATAAAATTAAGAAGACTCTTCAAAAGAAAACAAACTAAAAACTGACCCAAAAATAAAAACACTCAAATATGTACACACCAGATAACATGTGTCAGCTATCCAATTCTCCCTCCTGAGTCAATAAAATTAACCTAGTCTTCACCAGCATCTGAATCTAAATTATGTCCTAGAACCTGATTCTTCTTCAAGGATTTCATCTCTGTCACAAATGATTTCTCTGTCTAAGATTCTCCAATGGATATTACAACATTTGTTGTAATGTTGAACACATCCTTATTAGGATCACTTCCCTTATCCCTTTTAGATTCCAGCAAATGAACATTCTTGACACCAGTACCTTTGGAAGATTTACTCATGTTAAAACACAATATATGAGACACGTGAGGAAGAAAAACATATAAATACAAGATAAGTTACTTTTATTGTAACGAAAACCTTTCTTGTAATGATAAATCAGTCAATGTAAGTGTTGTTGGAAGGAGATAAAATCTTCTTTAGAAACAGTGTATGTTGTACCCCAAAATTTGCCCTCTCATGTTTTTCCAAGATTTTCTCTTGCATAGGTGGTTACAAACATTTGCCTAAAGAAAAGGAAATTTTTTGAATGATGGTTAAAGGTCCTTCGATTGGAATCTGCAAAAGGTCCTTCGATTGGCATCTGCAAAAGGTCCTTCGATTGGAATCTTCAAAAGGTCCTTCGATTGGCATCTGCAAAAGGTCTTTCAATTGGTATAAGGCCTTTTGATGGGCATCTCAAACAAGGAAGCTTCGTCGGGCGTCTTAAATAAGGTTGTTTTTTGTTAGAGCGTATAAATTTCCTTTCGACAGACATGTTAACCAAGTGATGTTTTGATTGGCATATCAATAGGGTAACATCTCGATTGTCAAAGTTAAAGAAAATAAGATCAAAAAGAGCAAGAACTGAGAGGTTTCCAGAAATTCTGATGATGGGCCATTCGAGTTCATACAAACCATGGCTCAAGCGAAGAATCTCTGTTAAGGGGAGCCTTGAGCAATTCGAATTAGGACTCAGCGCCATCAAGAAGAATAATGTTTAGGGGCTAATCGAAGAAACTCTGATGCTAAGAATATGAGCCATTCGAATCAAGTTCAAAGCCATCGAAGAGAACATAACAACACTTAGACTAGTCAATAAGATAATGTTTCAATTGGCCAATTTCAAAGCCTTCGAAGAGAGAAAACTCATCTACAGGGGGGTGTCAGCTTTTGATTTCCATCATATTGGAGGCCCAAGACAACTCATGAAAGCTGTCACATGGCAAAGATAAACGTGCAAGCCAAGAGTAGAAAGAAATCTTCAAAAATGGAAAGTTTGGAAATCAAATATTTTTTTGAAAGCATTAATACCCCTCCATATTTGTTAACCTAATGTGGTTTAATATATATACACAAACATTCTGGCCTAAAAGGATACACGCAGCCACTACAAAAAAACCCTAGCAAACTTCAAATCTTCAAATAAAATCGTGAAGATCAAAAACCTCAGTTCCAGCCCTTTTTAATCCAAATAAAGGAGAAAACCTTCCTCCTGAGTCTCCAAGGGAGACAAGTCATTCCTCACATGCGCCTAAAGAACCATGAGATTGCCCAACCGAATCTCAACTTTTTGGTAAATTCTTGGATCTCAAACTTTTACATTCCGCCATATAAATCTTGTTTAAGTTTATATTAGTATTGCTAATGATGTTTGCTGGATTTTTGACGTATTACATGAGACGATATGGTCTGGAATCATACCATGCCATGGATGACTGCCGTTAGGGTTTTAGATTCGAATCCTATGATGTGTGAGTATTTAGCCATTTTGAGCCCATATTCGTGATCAGTGGACTTTTTATGTCAATCTGTATATTTGGTTTTCTTGTTTGGTCACATTTTTAGGTGATCCCACCAGAGAAGACGGTGGAAACCACCGGCTCCGGTGGTTGGACTGGCCTGACCTGAGTCAAAGGATGGCGTGGCGTTTCCCATCCATCCCATTGGTTGATCTAAGATATGAATTCCCTCTCTCCGTTTTTGATTGGTCCATTCGAACTTCCAGGGGCCCACTGAAGGGCGCGCGTTGACAACTCAGCATCTGCCTTGTTTTAAGATTATATTGTTTTGTTTCATTTACATTCACAAATGAACAGGTTGGCTGAGTGGTAAAAGAGAATGCATATGAAGGGGAGCACCTGGGTTTGATACCCAGGTTAGGTGTTTTGATTTTTCTAACAAGTTATTTGCAGATCCAGTACCACAAATGCAAACGCGTGAACCATGCGACGTCATCTCCACACCAAGAGATCTCATCAGATCCAGATCCGATGATCTAGATCCAGGCGCCCACGAAGAACCCTCGGGGGCTGGTAGTATAGGATCTCACGCAGGCTTTGGGCTTGCAAAATCTGGGCCTTAGTGATCGTACATGTCCCTTCGATAGTCCCTCAACATCCAACAATAGGGCTACCTACCCACTAATAGTAGGATAGCACTATCTAAAGGAAAGGAGGAAAAGAATACCTTTTTCGAGTAGGTAGATAGTTGTTAAGTACTTGCTCAAAACAATCTTTTTCACACCACACTTTCAAACATTTTCAAAAAACGCTTTATCAACACTCTTGTGGGCTGATACAAGAGTTATCATAAAGCAAGCAAACTTTTCAAAACACACAAACATGAAAACAATTTTTAAAATGAGCAAGTACCTAAGAGCCCATGGAAAACCATAGATGGAAAGGGTGCTAACACCTCCCCTTTCCATAATTTACCCCCTTTACTCAGAAAATCTCGAAAAAGGTCTTTTTCTGTTCTTTTCACCCTTTCCTTTGTTGGATAAAAGAAAAGTCGGTGGCGACTCTTGCTTACCGAACATTTGCGAATACAAAACGCAAACCAGTATTAAACAGTCAGTTCTACCACTGTATCGCAGAACTGGCGACTCTGCTGGGGACACTTAATAAAAGTGGGGTTTACCTTAGGGTCTAGTTCATTTCTAATCTATTTTCTTTGTTTGTTTTGATTGCTTTACTTTTAAGAGTATTGTTTGGGTTACTATAGATCCTACACCCGGATCTGGGGAAATCTTTTAGTTAAGTAGCAATAGATCATGGAAATTGTGCGGGGTATACCGACACGGTTGAAGCGATAGCTACGTTGATGTGACACTTTGATGGGTACAGGTAGCCCTTGAGTTAATCAAGGAGAATACAGGGCCGATGCATGGTGTCATGAAACATCAACTGACCTTAGAACCTTTAATTGAACAACTTGGCTATTAGGACGTATTGAGATAGCCATCTTTGGTGTATCCCCAAATTTGATTGATACTCGATACTACACTCATTGATATTCGACTCCCGAGTTTTGTTTGGTGGCAAGTCAGTTGTCTATCAGAATGAAACTTGTGGGAAAGATTGGTGGTATTGAGATCCCTTAGAACCAGGTTACTATTTATATGGCAGGTTGAACCAATAAAACTTCAAGAGGGTATTACCTTAAAACCCATGCAAGCCTTAAACCTAAGGTCTTTGTGTGATTTGCTTCTGCTTGCTATATATGTGGTTTCTTAGCATAATCATGACATCATAACATGGTATATCATACTAACCATTTCAAGGATGTTCTAGGGCTTATCTTTGTCTTGTCTTGTAGGACATGGCATCCGCTTGTAGGAACATTATCCAAGTCAACCTCGTGAGGGTACCTACTCAACTCAAGGAATTAGTATCAAGGATTCCTGAAAGCTCTTCCTTCACTAAAATACATGGTCGACTTCTCAACCTGGTCACTCTAAACTCTGATGAAGAAATGATAACGGTGCTCTTTCAATTCTTTACATCACTGCTTCACTTTTCCTGATTACCAGTTAGTGCCTACTATGGAGGAGTTTTCTAAGTTATTGGGGGTACCTATCCTTAATCAGTTACCATTCAATGGTATGGAAAGAGACCCAAAACCTGAAGAAATTGCTGAAGATCTGTCTTTACAACGGTCTGATGTAGTGGCAAATTGGGAAACCAGAAGAGGCGTCCAAGGATTTCTAGCTAAGTTTCTGTTGGAGAAACCTCACCATTTTTGGGACACCCTGGATTTACAAGATTTTGAAAAAGTGTTGGCCCTTCTCATATATGGGATGGTACTATTCCCTAACCAGGACCAGCTCATAGATGTGAATGCGGTCAAGGTTTTTCTGTCTCATAATCCCGTGCCTACTTTACTTGGGGATATTCTACACTCTCTGCATACTCGCACTCTAAAGAGAAGAGGGACTCTTATGTGTTGCACTCTTCTATTGGCTAGGTGGTTTATTTTGCACCTACCTCGGTCTGTTTTGAAGAATTAGCAGGGTATGAGATGGTCTCATAGGTTGATGTCCCTTACACATTCGGATATTCATTGGTGTTCTCCGTCCTTAGAGAATGTTACCATCATAGATCGCTGTGGGGAGTTCCCCAATGTCCCCCTTCTTAGGCATTAGGGGAGGAATCACTTATAATCCCTATCTGGTGTTGCGACAATTTGGTTATGCTAGAAGGGATGGTCCTCACGATGCACTCGTCCAAGGAATCATATTTTACTATGAGAATAATGTTCAGGGTTATCATAAGAGGTTAATACGAGCTTAGGGCATGATAAATAGAGTTGATAGTAAGACACTGGGGCACAAGAATTCCATCTCTCTTGAGACTTACCTCAAATGGGTGCGAGCTCGTGCTCAATGTCTTATGATGCATTACCCCTCCATCTTACCCGTGGTTATGGAGCCAATTGATGAGGGAGACACTTCTTACACTGTTCTTCATCCTGACATGCCAACTGATTTTGAGGAGCTACAGAAATCTTAGATCCAACTCAAAGAAGAACAGGAAACTTTTGAAACCCAATTTTACGCCAGCGAGAAGAAGGTTTTAGAGCTCACCAGGTTACTTCACAAAGAGAAGAGTACAAATGCTTACATTATGTGATACGGTGGAAGAATTGACTGTTAATACTAGTTTTGCATTTTGTATTCGCAAATATATGGTAAGCAAGAGTCGCCACCGACTTTTCTTTTATCCAACAAAGGAAAGGGTGAAAAGAACAGAAAAAAGTCCTTTCGAGAGTTTCTGAGTAAGGGGGGTGGATTATGGAAAAGGAAGGTGTTAGCACCCTTTCCATCCGTAGTTTTCTACGGGCTCTTAGATGCTTATCTCATGTTTTGAAAATTACTTGTGCTTTGTGTGTTTTGAAAATTATTTTGAAAATGCCTTAGTGTGGCGATTTGCTTTGTGATAACTCTTGTATCAGTCCTCAAGAGTGTTGACAAGGCAAATGTTTTTGAAAGTGTTTTTGAAAATATTTTTGTGTAGGTGCAAAAGGTTGTTTTGAGCAAGCATCTAAGAACTTATCTACTTATACTCGAAAAGGTCGTTCTTTTCCTCCTAACCTTTAGACATTGCTATCCTACTATTAGTGAGTAGGTAGCCCTATCGTTGGATGTATGAGGGACATGCGCGGGTCATTGTTATTGTCATATAAGGCAACATATAGGGATACCTTAGTAGTTCGAAAGGACTATCATCATATATTCGTAGGCAACATCGAGGGATAAGATCATTTCTCATAGGCAACTTGAGGGACATTGAGGGACTATGATCTTTATAATGACTTTAACCGAGGGTCTTTGCTAAGGGTATCTCTACGTTTAAGGGACATGACCATTGTTTTTCCGAAGGCAACAAGTGAGGTTACCCTAGAGGTGCGGGTGTGCAAATGATTCAATTCCATTATTTATCTTGCAATTAGGATTTTCTATCGTTCATTTTTATCTTTCCATACAATCCTATTAATCTAAGCATTGCATAAAATATAGTAGCTGAAAGTAAAAGGGGAAATGTAAACCTAGGCTATTACAGAGCTTTGGGGCAGTTACATAATAGTGAAGAATACATGAAAGAAATCCTAAAACTATTAAATCCCCGAAGCAATTACATGATAATGATAAAAAAAAAGCGGGAAAAATAAAGCTACGCTATTACAGTTGAACGCGCTCTATACACTTTATCTAGGAAAATAAAAATAAGATGAAAATAGCAAAGAAAATGTTTTGGTGATTTTTTTATGAAAAAAATGATTTATGATAATTAATAAACCTAAAAAACATAATTAATTTTAATTAATAAAAAAGGTTAATTTTGAAAAAAGGTTAATTAAAATACCTAAAACTAATAAATTTTAATTAATAATAAAAAAAGGTTAATTTTGAAAAAAAGTTAATTTAAAAAAACCTAAAACCTAATTAATTTTAATTAAAAAAAAGTTTAAAAAAAAACTTATGTTTAATGATTAACAAAAAAGGATTAAGTTTACCAAAAAATAGATAGAGGAAGAAGCATCAATGGAAAATAGGGTTAGAAAATACAAATAATGCAAATGTCTGGGGTGGGTGGTGAATCAAAAATTAATTTAAAACCTAAAATTAAATTAAAAAACCTAAAATTAATTATTCGAGTTTATTATGAAAAATCAAAGGTTTGTGAAAAATGTTAGATTTTATGAAAAAGGTTTTAAACAGGAAGAATGAAAATAGCTAAAAGGATAAATATAATGGAAGAAAACCCAAACCAATAGGTTTGAGTGTTGAACCCACGCCCCCTCCTCTGGATGCCTGCCTTTCCATGAGCCATGTATTGGTTGTTGATCTATTTTGGCCTCAGCGTTTTGTAATAAATCTGCATGGACCATCTAATAAACCTGTATGGGACCATTAGATGGTTCAAACATATAGTGCTGAATCTCATGAACACAATAAACAATCTAGTATACCATGAAATACAAAGATACTAAATATATGAAATTTTGTAATGTTAAAACCGATATGGCATGTGTGAATGCTTTTACACCCTTTTGATCATGGAGATCAAACCAGCCTTATCCTTACTGGAGAATGAGATGGCTTATTTGTAGTGAGATGGGGGTTTGTAACAAGGATGGCTTGTTTGTAATGAGATGGGGGTTTGTAATAAGGATTTCATTATTTCTAGGGTTCTTAAAAGAATTTGATATTTTGACAAGGTTGTGGCAAAGGTTTTTTTTATCGTGTCCTGTTTGTGTGAAAAGAATGATATCATATAATGGAAATTAGAGCAAAGATATGTACTTTGAATGTGCAATTGGACCTCCAATAACCACAAGCAATAGTGCTGATTTTTATTCACTTGAGTCTGACACGTTTCAGGCAAAATTGCGGGGACTTAAGTACAATTTTTGAAGTTGTAATGTGAAAACAAAATGTAGCCGACATAGAGAACAAACTCCTATCTGAAAATAGGCTCAATCGGATAAAAGGCAAATTAGTTATGAATTTTTGAAGTTTCGCCTCAAACAAACTTATTTTGGGCTCCAGTGTCAAGTTTGACACGTTCTTCAATAAAAAACTGGTATTGATCGGAGCAGAACCCAGTCTCGACTTTGGAAGCAAAGTTGTAAATCTATGAGTCAGTAACCTTGTGTAAAAAGATGGGCCTGATCCGATAAAAATTGACCGAGTTAGGAATTTTCGAAGTTTCGACCCAGATGAAATAATATTCAACTTAATTTTTGAAATTTTGGCGCTAGAACCAGGTCAATACAATGAAAGTCTACCAAGTTATGATTTTCTGGACATGATGCAAATAAACTTCTGTCACAAATTTTCTGTACAAACATACTTGATAAATCCACATTTTTAAAGACCTTCTGATCGAAATTGGCTTCCATCCGTGAGATATGAAAACGTATATGACGTTAATACGGAATTTTGGCCACCCGAACGAGTTCAAAACGAGCCACGATCTTCAAGTTATGAATTTTTTAGTGTGTAAAAACTGCACTTTCAGCACACTTTTTCACCATATTTCATCGAGAAAAATCGCACATTCAGAGAACTTCTTTAAAGAATTGGCTCTCGAGCCAAACCTGAATTTGAAAATATGTTATCAGGGATATCTTGGAAAAAGAACACCTGAATATGACGCGTAGGGTTGGACTTGTGAATCTTTGAACCCCGAATCATTGTGAAACGGTGAACCGATTTTCAGCACGGAAAATACTCTGAAAACATCCATTGGCGAAAAAAATGTCACTTGTAACCAAACTAAGCTTTCTAAATATACCTTGATTCCATAACCATGAAACCAATGATATGCATGTATGTAATAATGAAATATAAGTCAAAAAGGTCGAAATAAAGAGGGTAAATTTTGGGGTACAACAACTGCCCCTGTTCAATCTTCTTAAACCTGAAGATTTAGATTGGCTTGTCTGCCTTTCGTGATCTGAAGGTGGAAGATGATTAAACACTAGAGTGCCCAGAAATTTGCACTCACATGAAGTAACGCTGTTGGTTGATGATGTCAGGAATGGGCTTAATATGCCATTTGGAGAAGATGACTGAGAGTTGTCGGAGATGGGATTAACGAAGTCATCCAAAGTAGATGATGATTTCCTAAGAGGTCTCTTCATGGGGATTCCTGTTCCTATTGTCCAAGGAGAAGTCCTCTGGGGAATTTGGGTTTCTAGAGTTCTCCTGCTTGAGAAAACTCTGTGGGGAATAAAGTCTACGAACTTCAGTTGTCCATTACTCTACTGGGGAAGCTATCTCTTGACATAGAGAGATGGAAGTTTGTTGTTTTCTGGTCGAAATCCAGGCTTCACAGTAACTTGTTGAGGATAACAAAAGTTGACTATTATCTGGTCGTATTCTAGGTTTCACAGTAATCTATTGGGGAATATGAAATTAAACTGTTATCTGGTCATACTCCAGGCTTCACAGTAACTCAAACTATTATCTGTCGGAATCCAAGCTTCAGTGACTTGAACTGTTATCTGGTCGTGTCCAGGCTTTAGTGATTTGAAGAGATTAAGTTTTTATTTGGTCGGATCCAGGCTTCAGTGATTTGAAGAGATTAAGTTGTTATTTGGTCGGATCCAGGCTTCAACTTGAATTTGAGGTATACTATTATCTTGTCGAGTCCAGGCTTCATAGTAATTGACAGAGTAAACTGCTATTTGGTCTGATTCTAGGCTTCGCATCACCTTACACTGTTATCTGGTCGGATTCCAGGCTTCACAATGTCTTGAATTGTTGATTGACTATTATCCGGTTGGATTCCAGGCTTCAACAATGATGTTAACTATTATCTGTTCGGGTCCAGGCTTCACAGTATGTTGAACTCTATCTGGTCAGATTTCAGGCTTCGCAGCAACTTAAACTATTATCTGATCGAAATCTAGGCTTCACAGTAATTGAAGAATGGAACTGTTATCTGGTCAAAATCCAGGCTTTGTAGTGATTAAAGAAGTTAACTGTTATCTGGTCGTATTCTAGGCTTCGCAGCAACTTAAACTGTTATCTTGTTGAAATCCAGGCTTCACAGTAATTGAAGAAGTGAACTACTCTCTGGTCGGATTCCAAGTTTCATAGCAAATTAAACTGTTATCTGGTCGAAATCCAGGCTTCACAGTAATTGAAGAAGTGAACTACTATCCGGTCAGATTCCAGGCTTCGTAGCAACTTAAACTGTTATCTGGAAATTCAAGAGAAGGAACCTGGGTAGGGCTGCCTCAGGATGAGTCAGTGTAAAACTGCATCTGGAAATTCAAGAGAAGGTACCTAGGTAGGATTGCCTCAAGATGAGTTCGTGTAAAACTGCATCTGGAAATTCAAGAGAATGAATCTGGGTAGGGTTTCTTCAAGATGAGTCCATGTAAAACTTTAGAAGGGGGGAGAAGGAACACGTGTAAGATCGCTTTCATGAAGAGCCCGTATAAAGCTGTATTTGGAAGTCAGAAGAAACCCGTGTAAGATTGCTTCATGATGAGCCTGTGTAAAGCTGTATTTGGAAGTCAGAAGAAACCCGTGTAAGATTGCTTCATGATGAGCCCATGTAAAGCTGTATTTGGTCGCACAGATAATTACTCTATTTTGTTTCAGGATCTAATCCTGGACCTGTTGAAAATTGTTGATGATAAATATTTGTTGATTGATCTTTCCTGAAAAGGTAAAGCATTAGTTGTATGCAATGTCATGATGTATGAAATGCATTGTGTAATGGTGTTCTCAAAATAAATGAGATTTGGATGTATGCATTTGTACTGCAGATGTTATGACGTTTGTAGAATGATGTATGAATGCAATGTATGAATGTATCAGTTGTTCTATTGCAGTATTGTTGAACCAGGGAAAATAAATCTCTGATTGTTACTGGGGGTGAAGAATGTAGGTCTTCAAATATGTTGAAGTTAAAACGCTGGGAGATAAACTTCCGTTGTTAGAGAAATAAACTCTGTTGAGGAAGGTAAACTCCATGAATTGAACTGTTGCTTGAAGATAATCTAGAACAAGTATCAGGATGACATCCGTCTTTGGATCGTACCTGAACCATTTCTAGAAGATGGTCTAAATAAGTATCAGGATGACATCCGTCTTTAAATCATACCTGAACTGTTTCTAGAAGATAGTCTGGAATAAGTATCAGGATGACATCCATTTCTGGATCGCACCTGAACCGTTTCTAAATGAAAATCTAAAATAAGTGTCAGGATGACATCTACCTTTGGATCGTACCTGAACCGTTTCTAGATGATAATCTGGAGTAAGTGTCAGGATGACATCCGTATTTGGATCGTACCTGAACCGTTTCTAGATGAGAATCTGAATAAGTATCAGGATGACATCCGTCTTTGGATCGTACCTGAACCGTTTCTAGATGAGAATCAGGAGTAAGTGTCAGAATGACATCAGTCTATGGATCGTATTTGTATCGTTTCTAGATGAGAATCTGAATAGGTATAAGGATGACATCCGTCTCTAGATCTTACCTGAACTGTTTCTAGATGAGAATATGGAGTAAGTGTCAGAATGACATCCGTCTTTGGATCGTATCTGCACCGTTTCTAGATGAGAATCTGGAGTAAGTGTCAGGATGACATCCATATTTGGATCGTAACTAAACTGTTTCTAAATGAGAATCTTGAGTAAGTGTCAGGATGACATTCGTCTCTGGATCGTACCTGAACTGTTTATAGATGAAAATCTGCTTAATTTAAAATGTTTTCGCTGGGGAAGGGAAACTCTGTAATCCGCTTGGGGAATCCCGATAAGCTTGGTGACTTCATTGGGGAATTTTCGTTAGAGAAGTAATTTGGAGATTTTGCTCTGCCGAGGGTATGAGAACACCTGACATCAATAGGCTACATGCTAAGAACATGGTAGTGACCTTGTAGTAGAATGCCCTTGCCTCTGTACCTACTGGAGAAGGTATCTGCTGGGATTTTGTAGATGGTTTGACGGTTATCCCAACTCCTAGAGTTTTAAGTAGATGCAGATCAAGTTAATAAACCTTCTATTGATAGACAAGTGACGAGATGATGGGACGTAGTCGTACACTTTAATCCCTAATTTTTTGCCTGGACTGTCCTTTCAGATTTTCAATCCATCGGGATAACCTTTTTTTCCCAAGCCACCTTTTCAGGTTTTCGACATGTAGGGTGTACAGTTTTTTCCATATGTATATCCTTAATTTTTGCCCGAACCCTTTTGGTTCACCGGGATGCCCTTATTTTTTCCTAGGCCAGTCAACCTAGTGGGTCTTTGTTCATGCGTAGTATTTTTCGACTATGTCCATGTTCACCGGGTACGGAGAATTGTCATTGTCCATAGTAGTAAGTGTTGCCACACTGCCAGAAGATGTTTATTTGATCGTACGGGATTCGTTGCTAGAATTCATATCCAATGCCCCAAGTGATTCAGATAGAGTTCTGCCCCTGGCTATTTGGAATTTTTGAGAGATTCTTTTCATATTGTCTTGACTTCCCCAGATTAATTAGACACCATGCCACGGCCCTTGATTATGAAAGGCTTGTTATTGGGAATGCTTTTTTCCATCTAAGGTGATTCTGTCCATTGGGGGGGGGGGGGTCTTCGTTCACTGAATATTCGTTATGTGAATTTCTCTTCCATTTGAACAATTAACCATATGCAAACAATGTCATTTAAAGAATGCAAAACTTATGTCTGTCTTGAAATTTTTTGAAAATGTGTTTTTTATAGTAAAATGAAATTTGCAAGAATGTGATATCAACTCATGATTTATAGCAAACCTTATAGGAGTCAGGATACCTTTGTAACAGTATGCTCTCAAACTAACCCATGCTTCAACTAGGACTTTTAAGGGTTATAACGTGGCCTGATTCACGGTTTAAGAAACAAAGGATAAAGGCTCAAAATTTATTTTTACCCACCCGTTCTTCGTGATGTTCTTCAGTCTTATGCTCAGTTAATTGTGCATTTCGAATCCCAGTTGAGTTCTAGAATGTTGGCCCCGATATTCTGGTGATGGCTCCGAAATTGAACGTTTGTTTGAGAAGGAAGGCATTTTTGTGACCTTTTCTTTTTGTTGAGAATTTGTAGGACCTCTTTCTTTTTTTAATTTTGCTATCCCTGTCTTTTTCCTGAACTGTTTCTTTTGTGATTACAGGCAGCGGGGTGTCCCCAGTTTTTTTCTTAAGTCTCCTTTGTAGGTTTTGACTTAATGGGCTTTTATTTTGAGAGATAATGACTGCCTATTCTTAATGATTATGTGGAACCATCAGCATCTTCTATACTATTTGTCGTGTATGAAAGGAAAGCTTGCGACTAAATGCACATCTGGATTAATTGAGAAAACTACCCTGTCCCAGGTTATGATTAAGGATTTTAATTTGTATGAAAAGAAAACTCCTACTTCTTAGGCTCAAAGGAGTTGACTAGGGATTATCTTCCTTATAACTCCACTGTTTAGGATTTGAAACAACACCTGTACATCGTCAGCGGGGTCTGTTCAAAAGCATATTGTAGAGATTATGGTATCGTTCTCGTCATCCTCCCTCTAAAGGCTTAGAGCTTTTAATCAAGAGTTGAATATCACTAAAGGGAAATAAGAAAGTAGTTCAAGCATAGTGCAAACAAATTAATTCAAGACAAACATGTGCAATGCATTGATGAAATAACAAGGTTTGATATGAATAAATGTTCGAACAATCAAAAGAAAATCACAAATTGAAAATTCTAATGAACAAAATCCTCTTTGTCTAATCTTGTCATTCAGATGGTATGCCTTGGAGGGATAACAGAAGAATTCTAGTTGACCATCTTGTGCGAATTCCAATGCTCCCTCATCGACCAGGTCTTGAATTTTATATTTTAATGTCCGACAGCTATCAATATCATGCCCTGGACTATTGGAGTGATATGCACACCTTGCATTTGGATTGTACATTGGAGAGCCAGTATTGGGATTTGTAGGAGGATCCCTCAACGTGACCAAATTCAATTTCAACATGTGTTTCAAGACTTGCGACATTGGTATGCTGAGTTTGGTATATTTCCTAGTGAATGAATCCTGCTTACGCCAATTACCATGTGGTTGTTGGCGAGGTTGTGGTTGGGCTCGTGATTTAGCAGCAAATTGGAAAGGTCCACTCTCCACCAAGCCAACTCCTTGTCTCATCAGGGACTGATTAACGACTTGATCCTCAGCCTCGACCATTTGTTTCATATGGTTGTGACCGTCTTGATGAAGTTTGATGACGAGGATTCTTAGATCCTCTTGTCTCTGGGCTAGGCTTTGGACAAGAGCCATTTGACTGATCATCTGGGTTCTCATCCTTTCCATCTCAGCTTGACGTTGTTCAACCTGGTCATCCTTGTTGTTGTCAGGACGTTTCTTGGTCAGATTCCCAGCAAGGAGTGCTTTCAATTCTTCCTGCCTCTTGTATAGGTTCAGGGACATTTCCATGAACTGAGCCTCTTGAGTTTTGAGATCTCTATTGTCTGGTTTTAGAGCCATTGCTGAAATAAACAGCGAAAACATGAGAGACTTGTACTGGAGACTACCTGTTATGCAATGACATGTATGATATGAAAATGTTTTCAAGGATCTCGTGGGGTAAACAAGAAAAATGTTAGGCGTTGAACTTTACATCTTTGATTGAAGCACTTCATATCGTTGAAGGTCCTTCTACAAGAGTCAAACTCACCATATCAAGTGGGTCATAGCCCCTGACCCAAGTTGTCACTTTGGTCTTTTGACAGCATTGGCTAGAGGAAAATGAATCCCCTTTCCCCTTGCTAGACGTCTGTTTTATCATAACCTGCATCACAGGACCTTGAGATCCTTGAAATGGTTAAGGAAATTCTATAGTATGATGATATGATGTGTATGCTATGCATCAAGCAAAAATGCAGGGTAAGAAACCAATTTATTGGATTTATACAAATAAGGTCCTGCAAGGAATACAAACAAAGCCCTGCATTGAGTTCAAATTGTTAAGCAAAGAAAGAAAATAAGTCACATAAGTAGACTTAGGTTTAGGGTTGCATGGATTCCATAGGTAAGTACCCTCTTCAAGTTTAGTTGGCTCAACCTGTCTTAGAAATAGTAATCGGGTTCTAAGGAGTCTCGATATCACTGATCTTTCTTTATCAAGAATTATTTTAGCTTAGCAATATTTTCTTGCGGCCGAAACATCCCGAAAGTCCAATCTCAATGAGTGTAGTATAGAAAATCAACTGATTCCAAGCTTTACACCGAGGCCGACTATCTCACTACTTTCTAATTGCCAAGTTTGTTCAACTAAGGTTCTAAGGTTCGTTAGTGCTTCACGACACCATGCAGCGGCCCCGTATTCTCCTCGATTCAACACAAGGGATACCGATACCAACCAAAGTGTCACACCAACATAACTATCGCTTCATCCATATCGATCTACGCCATACAATCTCCATGGTCTATTGTTGTTTACCTAAAAAGATGCCCCAGATACGGGTATAGGATCTTTACAAGAATACCCCAACAAACCCTCAAAGATAAAGCAGTCAAAGCAAACAAAGAAAGCAATTTTAAAATGATATAGACCCTAAGGTAAACCCCACTTTATAAGTGTCCCCAACAGAGTCGCCAGTTCTGTGATACGGTGGGAGAACTGACTGTTAATACTGGTTTTTCATTTTGTATTCGCAAATATGCGGTAAGTAAGAGTCGCCATCACCTTTTCTTTTATCCAACAAAGGAAAGGGTGAAAAGAACAGAAAAAGACCTTTCGAGAGTTTCTGAGTAAGGGGGGTAGATTATGGAAAGGGAAGGTGTTAGCACCCTTTCCATCCGTAGTTTTCTACGGGCTCTTAGATGCTTAGCTCATATTTTGAAAATTGCTTGTGCTTTGTGTGTCTTGAAAATTGTTTTGAAAATGCCTTAGTACGGTGATTCGCTTTGTGATAACTCTTGTATCAGCCCTCAAGAGTGTTGACAAGGAAAATGTTTTTAAAGTGTTTTTGAAAATATTTTTGTGTAAGTGCAAAAAGTTATTTTGAGCAAGCATCTAAGAACTTATCTACTTATACTCGAAAAGGTCGTTCTTTTCCTCTTAACCTTTAGACAGTGCTATCCTACTATTAGTGAGTAGGTAGCCCTATCGTTGGATGTATGAGGGACAGAAGCGGGTCATCATTATGGTCATAGAAAGAAACATATAGGGATACCTTAGCAGTTCGAAGGGACTGTCATCATATATTCGTAGGCAACATCGAGGGACAAGATCATTTCTCGTAGGCAACTTGAGGGACATTGAGGGACTATGATCATTATGATGACTTTAACCGAGGGTCTTTGCTAAGGGTATCCCTATGTTTGAGGGATATGACCATTATTTTTCCGAAAGCAACAAGCGAGGTTACCCTAGAGGTGCGAGTGTGCAAATGATTCAGTTCGGTTATTTATCTTTCAACTAGGGTTTTCTATCGTTCATTTTTATCTTTCCATACAATCCTATTAATCTAAGCATTGCATAAAATATAGTAGCTGAAGGTAAAGGAGAAAATGTAAACCTAGGCTATTACAGAGCTTTGGGGTAGTTACATAATAGTGAAGAGTGCAGAAAAGAAATCCTAAAACTATTACATCCCGGAAGCAATTACATGATAATGATAAAAAAAATGGGAAAAATAAAGCTACGCTATTACAGTTGAACGCGCCCTATACACTTTATCTAGGAAAATGAAAATAAGATGAAAATAGCAAAGAAAATGTTTTGGTGATTTTTTTATGAAAAAAAATGATTTATGATAATTAATAAACCTAAAAAACCTAATTAATTTTAATTAATAAAAAAAGCTTAATTTTGAAAAATGGTTAATTAAAATACCTAAAACCTAATTAATTTTAATTAATAATAAAAAAGGTTAATTTTGAAAAAAAAGTTAATTAAAAAAAATCCTAAAACCTAATTAATTTTAATTAAAAAAAAGGTTTTAAAAAAAAGCTTATGTTTAATGATTAACAAAAAAAGATTATGTTTGCCAAAAAATAGATAGAGGAAGAAGCATCAATAGAAAATAGGGTTAGAAAATACAAATAATGCAAAAGTCAGGGGTGGATGTTGAACCAAAAATTAATTTAAAACCTAAAATAAAATTAAAAAAACCTAAAATTAATTAATCGAGTTTATTATGAAAAATCAAAGGTTTGTGAAAAATGTTAGGTTTTATGAAAAAGATTTTAAACAGAAAGAATGAAAATAGGTAAAAGGATAAATAGAATGGAAGAAAACCAAAACCAATAGGGGTGGGTGTTGAACCCACACCCTTAGCCTCCTCAGGATGCCTGCTGTTGTACCCCAAAATTTTCCCTCTCATTTTATTCAAAACACACTCCTAGAGGTCCTCAACTTGCCTAAGGATACCTAAGGATTGACCAGACAAATCCTCCTCCTAAGACAATGAGCCTCAAACTAGGGTTTCCATTTTCATCAATATGTTTGAGTTCCAAGGGTCCCAATTGGTATCTATTGACCTAAAATTTCCTCAGTATCATTCATGTCAAGTTTCATGCCTTGCACAAGAAGTTGGCTCAGTCAACTGCTCAAATGCCTAAAAATCAATTGTACTAGGTCAGAAGTCAACTGTGACCCTCATGCAGTCAAACTTTAAGATCTTTGGTAAAAAAACATTTTAAAGTAACATCCATCATTTGATCAAGGGTTGATCATGATTCCTTAAGGAATGTCCCAAATTCATCAAAACTCAAAAGTTGCTAAGTTAGAGTTTCTATAGGAAAGTAAACCAAACTTTGACATGGAATAACTTTCTCATACTTTCTCAGAAATTTCCCATCCAAGGCTTATTTTGAAGAGGATTCAATTCCATACAGCTCATCTTCATCCCTCAAGTTCAAGAAATGCACTCATGAAAATCTATAAATTCATACATTATAGGTTCTCTTCAAAAGTCACCAAAAGCACGTTTTGGATCAAAGCTTCTTACATAAACATGGAAGATCCAGTTGAGATGAAACCAAAAGGATTGTTTAGAGGACATCCTAAGATTTCTTAAAAGTTTAAGAACACCCTCCTAGGGTCAAAATTGAGGAAGTTATGCATTGTCAAAGTTGGCCATTTTTGGAAATTTGCACAAAGTCAACAATGCCCAAAATTGCATTTTCTCTACATGGGCCTATCTTTTCAAGTTTGGAGCTTGTTCCTAATATAGTCCACGACCCATGAACCACTCCATGCCTCAGTCACTTATTTATTTAATTTATTATGATTTTGTCCATTTAAAATTCAAATAAAATCAAATAAAATCAAAATAAATCATATAAGTTGCTTTTGGGATGATTTTGGCATTGAATGAAGATGATATATGCTGTCAAACAAATATCAAATCGTGCAAGGGGATGATTGGAATGAAAATGGTATGATTTAGCCAATTTTAGAAACAAAGAATATCACTTGCAAATCAATTCTTTTTCTCATTCAATCTTCACGATTTAAGTCAGTTTTTTTAACCTAATTCGTGCTACTACATATACATAACAAAACCTGATCAAAACAACAAGGATTGAGACGCGCAGCCGGCCTCTACACCAAGAACAAAATCCAATTTTTTTGTCAAAAAGTGAAGATTTCAATTTCCTCCACAAGCCATTTCAAGGATTAAATCACGTTCCTAGACGTTCATTGAAGCGTTTCCACCCATTGCCAGGCTCTGAAGCGCCAAGAATCACGTTATACGTGCCTCACGGTTTGCCTCCTATTTGTAATTTCGATTTCATTAATTTACTTAGCATAAACATGTTTTAAACATACATATGAGTTTCTTATCACATTTGCAATGTTTCTGGATGGTTTAATCTGAATATGGATACAGGAATCACACGATACCATTTTAGGGTTTGAAGCTTCAATTTGAGATCTTTTGATACAGGCTAAATTGGCCCAAAATAAGGATACCATCGTGTTCAGGGCATCAAACCCAATTGAACTTGGCCTCACCATGAATTTATATTGCATATTCTTGTTTTTTTTGAAAACGCATGGGCTATAGTGACGGACTGTGTCCGTTGGTAAAAGTTTTTACCTAAAACAACAGTTGTAGAAAGAAGACGATGAAGTGGCAAACTCCCATTGGGAGATTTGAATCCGCACGCATTTTTGGCATAAGGCTTAATATTTTATTTATGTTTTATTTATGTTATTGTATTAACAAACAAACCAGCCAATCCAGAAGGTAAAGTCAAACGCGTATGAGAGGAAGGACCTGTGTTCGATCCCAGGTCTAGACATTTTTCTTATTTTCTAATCTTTATATGCAGGATCTCATACATCACTATTCCAAGCCTCCATCCTGCGCTCTAAATCTCATCCATTGGATCATCCCTTGATCCAGGTCTATCATCTAGCCACTGCAGACCATGGTGAACCCCTAGAGGCCAGTTACACTGAATTTGGCACAGACTCTGGGCCAACAAAATGGGCCTATCACAAGTTTCAACAATGCACCTCCCAGATTACTACTTCACACCAGGCCCAATTTATTTCTTTTTTTTATTTATTTTCTTTTGTTTTATTTATTTGTTTAATTATTTTTACAAAAAAAACAAAAATCATTTTTTTTATTAAATCAAAAAATTACAAAAATAAATTTAGGTTTTTATAATTAAAATTAATTTTTGAAAATTAATTATTTCAACATTGATTATTTTGTTAATTAAAATTAATTAGAAAATTAGGTTTAATTTGAAAATTTCAATTATTTTTCTCAATAAAAAAATACAAAAAATGTTTCCTTTAATTAATTAGATTCACTAGGATATTTAATTCCCGTGTTCCTCCTCGCGCGCGTTTTATTTATTTATTTTTCAATTAATGTAATTGTTGACGGTTTGTAATAGTTCCAAATTAGGGTTTTATTTACTATTTATCCCCAAGTTTTGGTTATGTAACCCCCTCCCCGAGGCCTTGTAATAGTTAGGACTTTAATTTCTCGCACTTTTAAATTTCCGCAACTATGAACTATCTAGATGTATGGATAATAGGCTTGCATGTAAAAGAAAAATGAAATTAAAATAGTAGATCACCTTAATTGTGCAAAGATTAAATAAACGGAAATCAAACACATGCACATGCTCACTCCTAGGGTTTTCCTCACTTAGGTTGCCTTCGGTAAACGGTCATGAAGTATAGGGAGTTTTAGTGGTTGCCCTCTAGTCTCAAAAGATAAAAAATGACCCATTCGAATGTTGCCTCTGAAAGATCTTTAGGACTTTAGGATAATTACTAAAGTTTCCTAACCATTTCTTTTGTGACTGTAATTGTCCCTTTGAGTGTCCCTTAAAACTCCAACGATGGGGCTACCTATTCCTTAATAGTAGGATGGCGCTGTCTAAAGGAAACGAGAAAAAGAACAGTCTTTTTCGAGTAGGTAGAAACTCTTAAGTACTTTCTCAAAACAAAAAAAACTCTTTCACACAAACACTTTCAAAACACTTTTCAAAAATAACTTCGTCACACTCTTGAGGACAGATACAAGGGTTACCACGAAGTTAAACAAAAACTTTTCAAAACGCACACAAGCATTTTAAAAATGAGCAAGTACCTAAGAGCCCGTGGAAAACCACAGATAGAAAGGGTGCTAACACCTTCCCTTTCTATAATCTACCCCCCGTACTCGAAAAAGGTTTTTTCTGTTCTTTTTCCTTTTCCCTTGTTGGATGAAATAAAAGTCGGTGGCGACTCTTGCTTACCGTACATTTGCGAATACAAAATTCAAACCAGTAAAAATAGTCAGTTCTGCCACCGTATCACAGAACTGGCGACTCTGCTGGGGAATTTTCATAAAGTGGGGTATACCTTAGGATCTAAGTCATTTTAATTGCTTATCTTGCTTGTCTTGATTGATTTAGTTTTAAGGGCAACTGTTTGGGTTATGTAGATCCTAAAACCGGATCCGAGAACACCTTTTAGGTAAGTAGCAATAAACTGTGAGGGAACTGTGAGGGGTATACTGGCATGGTTGAAGCAGTAGCTACGTTGATGCAACACTTTGGTTGGTACCGGTAGCCCTTGAGTCAATCAAGGAGAATACGGGGCCGTTGCATGGTGTCATAAAGCATCGACTGACCTTAGAACCTTTAATTGCACAACTTGGCCAGTAGGACGTAGTGAGATCGTCGACTTTGGTGTATTCCCAAGGTCGACAGATACTCGATGCTACACTCATTGAGGTTTGACTCCTGAGTTTTATTCGGTTGCGAGTCAATCACCTATTGAATGAAGCTTGGGGGAAAGATCAGTGATATTGAGATCCCTTAGAACCCGGTTACTATTTATAGGACAGGTTGAACGAATCCAACTTCAAGAGGGTATGACCTTAAAAAATCATGCATGCTTAAACCTAAGGACTTGGTGTGACTTGTTTGTTGTTTGCTATACATGTGATTTCTTAGCATAATCATGACATCATAAACATGGCATATCATACTAACCATTTAAAGAATTTCTAGGGCTCATCTTTGCTTTGTTTTGTAGGACATGGCATCCGCCCGCAGGAACACTATCCAGATTAACCTTGTGAAAGTACCTCCTCAACTAAAGGACTTGACGTTAAGGATTCCTGAAAGCTCTCCCTTCATTGAAAAACATGGTCGGCTGCTTAACTTGGTCACTTGAAAACCTGATGAGGAATTGTTAAAAGTGCTATTTCAGTTCTTTGATCCTTTGCACCACTGCTTCACCTTCCTAGATTACCAACTAGTGCTTACTATGGAGGAATTTTCTCGGTTATTGGGGTACCTATTCTTGATCAGTTACCTTTCAATGGTACGGAAAGGCATCCAAAGCCTAAAGAGATTGCTCGAGCTCTATCCTTACAACGGTCCGATGTAGTGACAAATTGGGAAACTAGGGGAAGTGTCCAAGGAATCCCGGTTAAATTTCTATTCGAGAAAGCTCACTGTTTTTGGGATACCCTGGATTTACAAGCTTTTGAAGAGGTATTGGCACTCCTCATCTATGGGATGGTACTATTCCCTAACGCGGACCAACTCATAGATGTGAATACGATTAAGGTTTTTCTATCTCATAATCTGGTGCCTACATTACTTGGGGATATTCTACACTCTCTGCATGATCGCACTGTAAAGAGAAGGGGGACCCTCCTGTGTTGCACCCCTCTATTGGCTAGGTGGTTTATTTCGCACCTACCCAGGTCTATTTTGAAGAATGAGCAGGGTATGAAATGGTCTCATAGGCTGATGTCCCATACATATTCAGATATTCATTGGTGTTCACGGTCCTCGGAAGATGTTACCATCATCGATCGCTGTGGTGAATTCCCTAATGTCCCTATCTTAGGCATTAGGGGAGGAATCACTTATAGCCCTTGTCTGGAACTGCGATAGTTTGGTTATGCGAGAAGGGATGGTACCCATGATACACTTATCCAAGGAATTACCTTCGAATATGAGAATGATGCTCAGGGTTACCGTAAAAGGTTCATGTGAGCTTGCGGCATGGTACATAGAGTTGATAGCAAGACACTGGGGCACAAGAATTCCATCCCTCTTGAGCCTTATCTCAGATGGGTACGAGCCCGTGCCCAAAGTCTTATGATGCCTTAACCCTCCATCCTACCTATGATTATGGAACTGATTGCTGAAGGAGACACTTCTTATCTTGTTCTGCATCCTGACATGCAAACTGATCATGAGGAATTACAAAAATCTTGGGTTCAACTCAAAGAGGAGCAGGATACCTTTGAAACCCAATTCTACGCCAGCGAGAAGAAGGTCCTGGAACTGACTAGGCTACTTCATAAAGAAAGGAATATAAACTCCTACATTGCACCAAAGAGGATGCGCTCATGGGAGACCTAATTTTCTTTTTGCTTTAAGTTTTGTTTTGTTTAATTGTAAACCTAAAGGGAACTCTTTGTAACAATTCGAACTTATTAATATAATTAACGTGTGTTTCTTTTGGTTAAACAAATTTGAGCTTTTAAGAATTCTTGAAATCATTGCATACGCATATCATCCATAACATTGCATAAACATGTACCATAACAGGTTTCTCATCTTCTTTGTTGTTTATTTCAGCAATAATGTCTTCTGAACAAAGCATCAAGGATCTACAGGCACAAAATGCCCAATTTCAGCAAATGTTTGTAGCCTTGGCTAAAGGACAGGAAGATCTGAAGGCCCTTATTCTGAAAAAGAAAAAGAAGAAGAAGAAGAAGACCATCGGTGTCCTGAACCTGGGGAGAAGATTTATGGGACCGTTGAAGCAAACGGTTGATCTGACCTCTTCATCCAAAGAAGGGGAGAACCAAGAGGGCAAAACAAGGGAGGAATACCCTAGCCCAAGAGTTTCTGAGGATGAATCTGACTACAATGATGAACAGTATCCTCCCGCTGAGGATAGGTATAAAATGTTAGAGAATTGTCTAAGCGCATTGGAGATCCAAAGAATACCAAGGATGGATTTTGAAGAGCTGGGTTTAGTATCTGGGGTAGTCATCCCACAGAAGTTCAAGGCTCCGGTATTTGCAAAGTATGATGGGGCATCTTGTCCCAAGCTTCATCTCCATTCCTATGTGAGGAAGATTCAGCTTCACACTGCTGATAGGAACTTGTGGGTCCATTTATTTCAGGACAGTCTGTCTGGGACTCAGCTTGAGTGGTTCTATCAGCTGGAGGGAACCAATGTTCGCAACTGGGAAGATCTGGTTGCTGCTTTTTACAAGAAGTATCAATATAACACTGACCTTGCCCCTACCCATACTCAACTCCAGAGTATATCCATGGGTGCAAGTGAAGGTTTCAAGGACTATGGGAAGAAGTGGAGAGATCTGGCAGGGAGAGTCCAACCCCCTTTGTCTAGTAGGGAGTTGGTTGACATGTTTCTTGGGACGCTGTCTGGTCCATTCTTCAATCACTTGATTGGTAGCTCCTCGGCTGGTTTCACTGAGCTAATATTGACCGGAGAAAGGGTAGAAGCTGGGATCCGGATCAGAAAGATACATAAAGATACCTCGTCAAGCTCATTGAAGAAGCCCTTCACGGGTAAGAAAGAGGCCAATGCCATTCATAGCCCAGGAGGTTAGAGCAGAGCTGAGCGTCGTCCAATTGTAGTGGTTGTGATGATACCTAGGCCTGCGACTACTCAACAACGAAACAATCAGCCAAGGGTAGAAAGACCTCAAAGGAAGTTCACCCAAATCAACATGCCATTGTCACAAGAATTGCAACACATGTTGAAGATGAATTTGATTACAGTGATAAACCCTCATCCGAACCCTAAGACTTCCTCTCCTAACTAAAATCCAGATGTAAGGTATGCTTATCATTCTGGCATCCCGGGGCACGATACTAATGATTGTTGGGCGCTAAAATACAAGATTCAGAACATGATTGATGCCAAGGAGATTGAATTCGACCCTCCTGAGACTCCCAACGTGATCACTGCTCCCTTTCCAAAACATTGCTAGGATTGAAAGCATTTTTGTTCATTTAATTCTCAAGTTGTATTTTCTTTGCTTATTCGAACAATTATTGTCATATCAAAACTTTGTTATTTCATTAATGCATTAAACACATTTGTCTTGAATTGATTTGTTTTCATTATGCTTAAATTGCTTTATACTTCCTTTTCGTGATATTCAACTCTCGATTAAAAGCTCTAAGACTTAGAGGGAGGATGACGAAAACGATACCATAATCTCTACAGTATGCTTTTGAACAGATCCTGCTAACGATGTACAAACATTATTTCAAATCCCAAACAGTGGAGTTATAAGGAAGATAATCCCTAGTCAACCCCTTTGAGCCAAAGAAGTAGGGGTTTTTCTTTCACACAAATTAAAACCCTTAATCATAACTTGGGGCAGGGTAGTTTTCTCAGTTAACTCAGAGGCGCATTTAGTCACAATTTTCCGCTTCGCACACAATGAATGACCTCAAATACGTCCTTCCAAATCAGAAGATGGTGATGGTTCCGCATAATCATTAAGAATAGACAGTCATTATTTTTCAAAAGAAAAGTCCGCTAAGTCAAAAACTATGAAGGAGACTTAAGGAAAAAAACTAGGGCATCCCGTTGACTGTAAACACAAAAGAAACAGTTCAGGAAAAAGAAGGGATAACAAAATAAAAAAATAAAGAGGTCCTATAAATCCTCAATAGAAAGAAGATTACAAAAATGACTTCCTATTCAAAATAAACTGTCAGTATCCGAACCATCACCGGAACATCAAGGACAGTACTCCAGGACTCAACTGGTATTCTAAATGCACGGTTAACTGAGCATAGGACTGAAGGACATCATGAATAACGAGTGGGTATAAATAAATTTTGAGCCTTTATCCTTTGTTTCTTAAACCGTGAACAAGGACACGTTATAACCCTTAAAAGTCCTAGCTGAAGCATGGGTTAGTTCAAAAGCATATTGTTACAAAGGTATCCTGACTCCTGTAGGACTTGTTACGAATCCCGAGTTGATATCACATTCTTGCAAACTTTGTTTTACTACACAAAACACATTTAAAAAAAAATTTCAAGGCGGACATGAGTTTTGCATTCTTTAAATGACATTGTTTGCATATGACTAATTGTTTGACAGCAGAGAAATCCTCAAAATGTATATTCAATGAACAGACATCCTCTCAATGGACAAAATCATTTCAGCAAAGACACTTCCAATAACAAGTCTACCATAAGAAAGGGGCATGACATGATGTCTAACACACCTGGGGCAGGCTCTCCAAAAGTGCCAAATAACCAGGGGCAGATCTCTATCTGAATCACTTAGGGCATTACGCACGCATTCCAACAATGAATCATGTGCCATCAAGAAAACATTTTGATGGTACTACAACACAACACTAAGGACAGTGACAATTCTCTGCACCCGGTGAACATGGACATAGTTAGAAAAGACTACACATGAAAAGACCTGCTTGATTGACTAGCCTAGGAAAAAATAAGGGCATCCCGACGAACCAAAAATGTTCGGGCAAAAGTTAGGGGTATACATATAAAAAATCTGTACACCCGGCAAGTCGAAAACCTGAAAAGGCGGCTTGGGCAAAAAAGGGTATCCCGGTGGATTGAAAATCTGAAAAGAAAGTCCAGGCAAAAGATAGGGATTAAAGCGTAGGACTATGCCTCATCATCTTGTCACTTGCCTATCAGTAGAAGACTTATCATTCTGATCAGTGGTTACCAAGCACCTCATGAGTTGGGATAACACTCAAGCTATCCACAAAGCCTCCGCGGGTACTTTCTCCAGAAGATACATGGCAAGAAACTTCATGATGCAAAGTCACCGCTACATCCTCAGCACACGTCCCCGTGACACCTACACTCCATACAGAGTAGAGGCAACCAAAGCTTTGACATCGGCTTCTCCAAACAGGAGTCACTCTCCCCAACCAAGTTACTTCAGAAAACTGACATATATGTTCCCCAGCCGAATTTTATAAATCGCAAGCGGTTCATAAAGTTTTCTCCCGAGCAAAGTTTATTTCTCTAAATACAGAAGCTCAATCCCAGACAGAGTTTGTTCCTTCAGTTACGGAAGCTCATCCCCCATCGGAGTTTATTTTCCCAAGACCAGCAAAATATTCCCGTAAAGCATCTCCTCTCACAACAGAGTTATTCCCCTGCAGAGTCTCTCCCCGACAGAATATTCACAAACAGAAAGGAGTAAATCCACGGCATAGTCATATTCGTTCGCCATCCCCAGCGGAAGTAGAAGAACCACTTTTTCTACGACAGTTAGGAATTCAATTTCCAGTACTCTCTAGCAGCGGTCAAGGATTTATTTTCCCAGACTCGAATATGTCATAATAGCATTTCATGGTCATACATCATGACATGCGCATACATATCGCATACAACATAATTTCATTTATTTTGAGAACATCACCACACAATGCATTTCATGCATCGCATATAATTAACCCTGTACCTTTTCAAGAAAGATGGTTATTATCAACAATTTCCAGCAGGTCCAGGATTAGCTCCTGAAACTGAACAGAGTAATTATCTGCGCGACTAAATGCAGCTTCACACGGGCTTATCTTAAAAAATCTCACACGGGCTCCTTCTCATACATTTCCAAATAAAGTTTTACACGAGCTTATCCCGAAATAACCTTACCTAGGTTCCTCTCGAAGTTTTACACAGACTTAGCCCGAAGTAACCTTACCCAGGTTCCTTCTGAAGTTTTACACAAATTTATCCTGAAGCAACCCTACCCAGGTTCCTCCTTACAATTTCCCGATGTAGTTTTACCCAAACTCATCATGAAGAAACCTTACCCAGGTTCCCTCTCGGTTCAGATGCAGTTTTACCCAAACTCATAACAAAGCAACCTTACCCAAGTTCCTTCTCGGTTCAGATGAAGTTTTACCCAAACTCCTCATGAAGCAACCTTACCCAGGTTCCTTCTCGGTTCAGATGAAGTTTTACCCAAACTCCTCACGAAGCAACCTTACCCAGGTTCCTTCTCGATTCAGATGAAGTTTTACCCAAACTCCTCACGAAGCAACCTTACCCAGGTTCCTTCTCGGTTCAGATGAAGTTTTAGCCAAACTCCTCACGAAGCAACCTTACCTAGGTTCCTTCTCGGTTCAGATGCAGTTTTACCTAAACTCCTCACGAAGCAACCTTACCCAGGTTCCTTCTCGGTTCAGATGCAGTTTTACCCAAAATCCACACGAAGCAACCTCACCTAGGTTCCTTCTTGGTTCAGATGCAGTTTTACCCAAACTCATCATGAAGCAACCTTACCCAGGTTCCCTCTCATAGCCCTACTATCCATGGTTTCATCTCGAAGTAACCCAACAACCCAGGTTCCTTCCCATAAGCCCTACTATCCAGGCCTTCACCTCGAAGTAACCCTATTATCCAGGTTCCTTCTCATAAGCCCTAATATCCAGGCTATCATTTCGAAGCAACCCTACGACCTAGGTTCCTTCTTATAGCCCTACTATCCAGGCTTTCATTTTAAAGCAACCCTACGACCCAAGTTCCTTCTCATAGCCCTACTATCCAGGCTTTCATATCAAAGTAACCCTATGACCCAGGTTCCTTCTCATAGCCCTACTATCCAGGCTTTCATTTCGAAGCAACCCTACTATCCAGGTTCCTTCTCTCTTATCCTCGGACAATAGTTTACAACACTGTAAGACCTGGACTCGACCAGACACAGACGATTTCACATTTCCCCAGAAAGTCGTTGTGCAGCCTGGACCCTAACCAGATATGCAGCTCACTTTTGCACCTTCAGATCAAGAGTTAATTCCCCAGTAGAGTAGCGGAAAACTGAAGCTCCTAAATTCTATTCCCCAAGACAGAGACCAACATTCCTCAGTGAAGTCCTCCCTCACAACAGGAACATGAATTCCCACAAAGGAATATCTCACAAAATCATCATTGTTCTGGATGACATCTTTAAGCACATCTCCGACGACTCTCTTTCATCTTCTCCAAATGCCATATGTAATCCCATTTCCGATACTACCTATACAAATTAAGCATCATTTCAGACGAGTGCAAATTTCTGGGCACTCTAGTGTCAATCATCTTCAACCTTCAGATCACGAAAGGCAGACCAACCAATCTACATCCTCAGGTTTAATAAGATTGAACAAGGGAAGTTGTTATACCCAAAAATTAGCCCTCTCATTTTAGTCAAAACATGCTCTTAGAGGTCCTCAACTTGCCCAAGGATACCTAAGGATTTACCAGACAAATCCTCCTCCTAAGGCAATGAGCCTCAAACTAGGGTTTCCATTTTCATCAAGATGTTTGAGTTCCAAGGGTCCCAATTGGTCTCTATTGCCCTAAAATATCCTCAAGATCATTCTTGTCAAGTTCCATGCCTTGCACAAGAAGTTGGCTAAGTCAACTGCTCAAATGCCTAAAAATCAACTGTATTAGGTCAGAAGTCAACTATGACCCTCATGCAGTCAAACTTCAAGATATTTGGTCAACATCAACATTTTGAAGTAACATCCATCATTTGATCAAGGGTTGATCATGATTCCTCAAGGAATGCCCCAAATTCATCAAAACTCAAAAGTTGCTAAGTTAGGGTTTCTATAAGAAAAGTCAACCAAACTTTGACCAAGCATAACTTTCTCATACTTTATCAGAAATTTCCCATCCAAATCTCATTTTAAAGAGGATTCAATTACCTACAGCTCATCTTCATCCCCAAGTTCAAGAAATGAACTCATGAAAATATATAAATTCAAACATTATAGGCCCTCTTCAAAAGTCAACAAAAACACCTTTTGGGTCAAAGCTTCTTACATAAACATGGAAGACCCAATTGAGATGAAACCAAAAGGGTTGTTTAGAGGACATCCTAAGATTTCTAAAAATTTAAAGAAAACCCTCATAGGATCAAAATTTAGGAATATATGCATTGTCAAAGTTGGCCATTTTTGGAAATTTGCACAAAGTCAACAATGCCCAAAATTGAATTTTCTCCAAATGGGTCTATCTTTTCAAGTTTGGAGCTTGTTCCTAACATGTCCCAAGACCCATGAACCGCTCCATGCCTCATTCACTTATTTATTTAATTTATTGTGATTTTATCCATTTAAAATTCAAATAAAATCAAATAAAATCAAATAAAATCAAAATAAATCATATAAGTTGGTTTTGGGATGATTTTGGCATTGAATGAAGATGATATATGCTGTCAAACAAAGATCAAATCGTGCAAGGGGCTGATTGGAATGAAAATTGAATGATTTAGCCAATTTTAGAAACAAAGAATATCACTTGCAAATCAAATCTTTTTCTCGTTCAATCTTCAAGATTTAAGTCAGTTTTGTTAACCTAATTCGTGCTACTACATATACATAACAAAACCTGATCAAAACAACAAGGATTGAGACGTGCAGTCGGCCTCTACACCAAGAACAAAATCCAATTTGTCAAAAAATGCAGAGTTCAATTTCCTCCACAAGCCGTTTCAAGGATTAAATGACGTTCCTGGACATTCATTGAAGCGTTTCCACCCATTTCCAGGCTCTGAAGCGCCAAGAATCACGTTATACGTGCCTCACGGTTTGCCTCCTATTTGCAATTTTGATTTCATTAATTTACTCAGCATAAACATGTTTTAATCATACATATGAGTTTGTTATCATGTTTGCAATGTTTCTGGATGGTTTAATCTGAGTATGGATGCAGGAATCACACGATACCATTTTAGGGTTTGAAGCTTCAATTTGGGATCTTTTGATATAGGCCGAATTTTCCCAAAATAAGGATACCATCGTGTTCAGGGCATCAAACCCAATTGAACCTTGGTTGTACCATGAATTTATATTGCATATTCTTGTTTTTTTGAAAACGCAGGGGCTATAGTGACGGACTGTGTCTGTTGGTAAAAGTCGTTACCTAAAACAACGGTTGTAGAAAGAAGACGATGAAGTGGCAAACTCCCATTGGGAGATTTGAATCTGTGTGCATTTTTGGCATAAGGCTTAATATTTTCTTTATGTTTTATTTATGTTATTGTATTAACAAACAAACCAGCCAGCCCAGACGGTAAAGCCAAGCGCGTATGAGAGGAAGGACATGGGTTCGATCCCAGGTCCAGAAATTTTTCTTATTTTCTAATCTTTATATGAAAGATCTCATACATCACTTTTCCAAGCCTCCATCCTACGCTCCAAATCTCATCCATTGGATCATCCCTTGATCTAGATCCAGCATCTAGCCACTGTAGACCATGGTGAACCCCTAGATGCCAGCTACACTGAATTTGGCGCAGGCTCTAGGCAATCAAAATGGGCCTATCACAAGTTTCAACAATGCACCTCCCAGATTACTACTTCACACCAGGCCCAATTTATTTTTTTTTTTATTTTCTTTTGTTTTATTTATTTGTTTAATTATTTTTACAAAAAAATAAAAATCATTTTTTTATTAAATAAAAAAATCACAAAAATAGATTTAGGTTTTTATAATTAAAATTAATTTTTGAAAATTAATTATTTTCATTATTTCAACATTGATTATTTTGTTAATTAAAATTAATTAGAAAATTAGGTTTAATTTTCAAATTTCAATTGTTTTTCTCATTAAAAAATACAAAAAATGTTTCCTTTAATTAATTAGATTCACTAGGATATTTAATTCCCGTGTTCCTCCTCTCGCGCGTTTTATTTATTTATTTTTCAATTAATGTAACTGTTGACGGTTTGTAACAGTTCCAAATTAGGGTTTTATTTACTGTTTATCCCCAAGTTTTGATTATGTAACCCCCTCCCCGATGCCTTGTAATAGTTAGGACTTTAATTTCTCGCACTTTTAAATTTCCGCAACTATGAACTGCCTAAATGTATGGATAATAGTCTTGCATGTAAAAGAAAAATGAAATTAAAACAGTAGATCACCTTACTTGTGCAAAGATTAAATAAACTGAAATCAAACACATGCACATGCTTACTCTTAGGGTTTTCCTCACTTCGGTTGCATTCGGTAAATGGTCATGAAGTATAGGGAGTTTTAGTGGTTGCCCTCTAGTCTCAAAAGATAAAAAATGACCCGTTCGAATGTTGCCTCGGAAAGATCTTTAGGATTTTAGGGTAATTACTAAAGTTTCCTAACCATTGCTTTTGTGACCGTAATTGTCCCTTCGAATGTCCCTTAAAACTCCAACGATGGGGCTACCTATTCCTTAATAGTAGGATGGCGCTGTCTAAAGGAAACGAGAAAACGAATAGTCTTTTTCGAGTAGGTAGAAACTCTTAAGTACTTGCTCAAAACAACAAAAACTCTTTCACACAAACACTTTCAAAACAATTTTCAAAAATAACTTCGTCACACTCTTGAGGACAGATACAAGGGTTACCACGAAGTTAAACAAAAACTTTTAAAAACATACACAAGCAATTTCAAAATGAGCAAGTAGCTAAGAGCCCCTGGAAAACCACAGATAGAAAGGGTGCTAACACCTTACCTTTCTATAATCTACCCCCCGTACTCAGAAACATCTCGAAAAAGGTTTTTTCTGTTCTTTTTCCTTTTCCTTTGTTGGATGAAATAAAATTTGATGATGACTCTTGCTTACCGCACATTTGCGAATACAAAATGCAAACCAATAAAAACAGTCGGTTCTGCCTCTGTATAACACCTACCTTGCCATGAGCCATGCATTTGTTTTTATTCTGTTTTGGCCTCAGCGCTTTGTAATAAACCTGCATGGACCATCTAATAAACCTGCATGGGACCATTAGATGGTCTAAACCTGTAGTGTTGAATCTCATGAACACATTAAACAAATTAGTATACCATGAAATACAAAGAAAATAAATATATGAAATTTTGTAATGTTTCTACATCCTTTTGATCATGGAGATCAAACCAGCCTTATCCTTACTGGAGAATGAGATGGTTTGTTTGTAGTGATATGGGGGTTTGTAACAAGGATGGCTTGTTTGTAGTGAGATGGGGGTTTGTAACAAGGATTTCAATATTTCTATGGTTCTTGAAAGAATTTGATATTTTGACAAGGTTGTGGCAAAGCTTTTTTTTGTCGTGTCCAGTTTGTGTGAAGAGATTGAGATTATATAATGGAAATTAGAGCAAAGATATGGGCTTTGAATGTGTAATTAGGCCTCCAATAACCACAAGCAATAGTGCAGATTTTTATTCAATTGAGTCTGACACGTTCCAGGTTAAATCGTAGGAACTTAAGTACAATTTTTGAAGTTGTAATGTGAAAACAAAATGTAGCCGACATCGAGAACAAACTCTTGTCCGAAAATAGGCTCAATCAGATAAATGGTGAATTAGTTATGAATTTTTGAAGTTTCGCCTCAGACAAACTTATTTTGGGCTCCAGTGTCAACTCTAACACGTTTTTCAATAAACAACTGGTATTGATCGAAGCAGAACCTGGTCTCGACTTTGGAAGAAAAGTTGTAGATCTTTAAGTTAGTAAACTTGTGTAAAAATATGGGCCCGATGAGATAAAAATTGACCGAGTTATGAATTTTCGAAGTTTCGACACAAATGAAATAATATTCAATATTCAGGATTTTCGGCGCGTCTACACGCACTTTGGGCAAAAAACGAAGGCCTTTTGGATACCGTTCGAACTCATTACCTCCTATGAAAATGTATCCAACTCAATTTGTGAAAGTTTAGCGCCGGAACTAGCTCAATACAATGAAAATCGACCAAGTTATGATTTTCTGAACATGACGTAAATAAACTTCTGTCACAAATTTTTTGTACCAAAATACTTGATAAATTCGAATTTTTGAAGACCTTCTGGTCGAAATTTGCTTCCATCCGTGAGATATTAAAATGTAGATGACATCAAGAAAGATATTTGGCCACTAGAACGGGTTCAAAATGAGCCAAGATCTTCAAGTTATGAATTTTTTAGTGTGTAAAAATTGCACTTTCAGCATGTTTTTTCACCATATTTCTTCGAGAAAAATCGCACATTCATAGACCTTCTTTAAAGAATTGGCTCTAGAGTCGAACCTGAATTTGAGAATATGTTATCAAGGATATCTTCACGAAAGAACACCTGAATATGACGTGTCGGGTTGGAGTTATGAATCTTTGAACCCCAAAGTGTTGCGAAACGACGAACCGATCTTTAGCATGGAAAATACTCTAAGAACATCTGTTGCACCCAAACATTTGCCCTCTCACTTCACAAGGGATCACCCTGGATCCTCAAGTTTGCTTCCAAGCCTAGAACTACAAATTTTCCAAGGAAATCACTCACAAGGGCAAAATGGTCATTTGCATGTTGAAAAGTCAAACTATGACTTTTGGATCAAAATCAAGCTTCAAGAATCATATTTCATCAAGACACGTTGAAATATGAAGTTTTGTTTCATCAAAATCCAAAAGGTCAAAATTCTAAATACTTAGAATTTTTCTAAGTGTTTAAGAAAATATGACAATTTCAGAACTTCTAACCGGGTTATCACCATAACGCTCAGCAAATTCTGGATATTCTCAAGACAGAGTTTAGTCAAAACTTATGGGAAAGTTTTCATAAAAGCTCAGTCAGAGATTGCCAAGGTAATTCAAAGAAGGTTAAGGAGCGTGCTGCAAGCTTTCTAGAAAGTATGAAAGCTCCTTCAGAACATGCTGGAGCCAAAAGATAAGAGGATCAGAAGATTAGATGCTATGCTGAAGCAGAACTTCTGATCCAGAACAAAGCCTTGGTGTAGAGTTTCAAGTTGCAAGATTTCTGGTTGTGATAAGTCTCATCATCATTTAATGCTCATTTAATGCTCACAACCACCTTCTGAGTCTTTATCCAAAGGGATTTCACCACGTGTACCTCTTCTGTCTTAGGATAGCAACTTTGCTACTAAGCCCATGCTTTGCTTTTTGCCTTTCCTTAATTCCTGCTGACAACCACCATGCTTGCTTCAAGAACAAGGCAACGCTTCAGCACATGAAGACTATATTCAACGCTTTGGTCAGAACATGACCAAATCACAAAACCTTATTTATACAACCTCCTACAGACCTATGACCAACAGCTGGTTCAGCCTACGCCTGCATCCTATGATTGCACCAAACTAGCATACGAAAACTGTGATGAAAACTCAAAGGAACGGGATGCCAAAACAAGTTTAAATCCTATTTGTTTTTCCCCCCAAAGTCACAACAAATTCATCTATAAATACTTGGCTCCATCACACGTTCAAGGGGCTGGCTTTTGAAGAAGGAGATTGACCAAAAAGAGAGAAAAGGATGTTGTGAAACCTTCATAAAAATCTAGATTTCTCATACACAAAAACAAACCTTTGTTCTTCCCTTGGAGCCAAAGAATACAACCACTCTTCCATTTCTCTTGCTGACTCAGAACATCCAAAGGCAGCCACTCAAAGCTCCAAGCACGTTCCAGGTAAGTCTTTCTGACTTTACTTGCTTTTCATTTTGAACATCATTAACATGTAAATATCATAGTATTAATGTTGTACATATCATTGAATGAATAGAAAAAATATGAATCAGAACTTCTAGAATAATCCTAAGCTCAGACTTATGATTGGAACTTCTATGATTTGTTATGCTATGATCATTCTGATTTATTGAATTGAATAAATTGTTGATGTGCTGATTAAGAGTTGAAACATAACACAGAACTTCTGTTTTTCACTCACCATTTTAACATGCAGAACTTCTAAGATTTAGTCACGGTTCTAACACAGCACAGAACTTCTGAGTTCTCCTCACATGTCAAATACGCTGAACTTCTGATGTTTCCATCAGCTGTTTTCAAACACTCAGAGTTTCTGATTTTTACATGCTAATAACACACTGAACTGCTGACATTTGCTCACTATTTTAGTGTAATACAGAACTTCTGACTTGTGGCCCATGGTCTGAATGTAATCCAGAACTTCTGTGTCTGTCCTCTAACAATTCTTGCAGGACCTTAGAGTGTACCAACCCAGAACTTCTGATTCTGACGCTTCCTTCTGAGTCACCACGCGGCTGACTTCAGAACTTCTGATCCTTGTTATTTTTGCTTGCAGCAACACGCTGTTTTCTATCTTTCATTTATTTTCCTTTTCATCATTTTTAATATCAACATAAAAAGACATACAAAAATATTTTATAATTTATTTCTTTATTAAGACAAAAACATTTTCTAAACAAGTCCATTTCTTTCTTATATTGTACATTTCAATATGGTTGTAATAGTAACTTAAGACTTATTTTTACTTTCAACCCCCATTCATAAATTTGTACCCTCATCCCCTAAATATTGTAATAGCGTAGGACTTTACATTTCTGCAATTTATCGCTTTCAAGTGTAAATGCTAGTAATTAGGCGTGTATGGCAAGATAAAACCAACAAGTAGACCACCAAAAATCAAAAACAAATGCATGCAATCAAACACACTTGCACACATGCACCCTTAGGTTAATTCCACTTGTTGCCTTACAAAAAGGGCCATGTTATGCATGTGGGATGTCTTAGCACAAACAAATCGAAAAATACAAGATCATAGTCCCTCGATGACGCTATCAAAGTTGCCTTTCAAAATGATTTTAGTCCCTAAAGAAAAAGTGCTAAGTCATCTCACAACATTGCTATCATGGTCATACGATGACCCAACGCTCGTCCCTTCACATCCAATGATGGGGATTCTTACCAAATCAATGGTAAGATAGCAACATCTAAAGGAGGAGGAAAAGCACATCTAAAACCTTTTGAGTAGGTAGATTACTTTTAGTTACTTGCTCAATTTCGAAACAAATATCCTTGCTATTTTCAAAACAATCACATACACTTTCAAAACATCTTCAAAACACTTTCCCAGACTTGAAATATTTTCAAAAGCTCAACACTTTGTATACGTTCTTACGAACAAGAACTATTACAAAGTTCGCCTAAACGATGGCACCTTTTCAAAATACTTTCAAAAACCACACAAAGCACAAATTCTAACAAAAGCAAGTTTTCTAGAAAGTAACTAAGAGCCCATGGAAAACCATGGATGAAAATGGTGCTAATACCTTCCCTTTTCATAATCTACCTCCCGAACTAAAGAAAACATCTCTAAAGGTCTTTCCCGTGCTTTTTCACCTTTCCTTTTTGGGATAAAAGAAAAGTCGGTGGCGACTCTTTCTAAACCGCAACATTTGCAAACACAAACGCAAAACCTCAAGTCAGTTCTCCCACCGTATCACAGAACTGGAGACTTTGCTGGGGATGCATTCTAAAAGTGGGGTTACCTTAGGGATATATCACCTTTACTTGCTTACATTGTTTGATTTGATTGCTTTACATTTTGGTTCCTTCTTTGGGTTTGTTTTAAATCCTACACCCGAATTTTGGGGCACCTCTTAGGTAAGCCGCAATAAACTATGAGGGAACTGTGTGGGGTATACCGACACGGTTGAAGTAGTAGCTACGTTGATGTGGCACTTTGGTTGGTACTGGTAACCCTTGAGTAAGTAACGGAGAGTACGGGGCCGTCGCGTGGTGTCGTGAAGCATCAACTGACCTTAGAACCTTACTTGACCAACTTGGCCATTAGGAAGTAGTGAGATAGCCGGTTTCGGTATAAAGCTGAAAATTGGTTGATACTCGATGCTACACTCATTGAGACTTAACCCCTGAGTTTTGTTCGATTGCAAGTCAATTGCTTATTGAACGAAGCTTGTGGGAAAGGTCAGTGATATTGAGATCCCTTAGAACCCGGTTACTATTAACTAGGACATGTTGAGCCAACAAAACTTCAAGAGGGTACTTACCTACAAACTCCATGCAAGCCTAAACCTAAGGACTTGTCTGCTTTATGTGAATATGATCATACACTTGCATACCTCTCATATTTGTACATAGCATCATAACATCATACCATAGTATTTTCAATAACCATTTCAAGGATCTCGAGGGTCTTTGGTGCAGGTTGTGATGAACCAAACGTCTAGCATGGGGCAGGGGGATTTATTTTCCTCTAATCAAACATCGTCAAAATTCAAGTACAACAAACTTGAGTCAAGGGCTATGACCCACTTGACATGGTGAGCTTAATTCTCGTGGAAAGACATCCACCAATACAAAGCTCTCCAATCCAAAACTGTAAGTGACTACTTACCCCGCGAGATCCTTGAAAACATGCATCCACATATCATGCATCATATCATGACAGGTTTCTCCCACACAGTTCTCCTGAGCTTCCTACTGTTTATTTCTGTAAGATGGATATGGCACAGACTGTAAAAGATCTCCAAGCTCAAAACACTCAATTCCAACAAATGTTCCTGGCTATGGCTAAGGGGCAAGAGGACCTGAAATCTCTCCTTCTCAAAGACAAGAGGAAGAAGTCCAAGAAATCAGTAGGTATCCTGAACTCGAGAAAAAGACCTGGAGGATCAGTCAAGAGAGCTCTAGATCTTTCAACTCCGTCCAACATGGGGGATAGTATTGAAGAAGACCACAGTTTGGAGATTGATGAAGTTGAAGCTGACTACTCCGAGGAACAATATCCTCCTTCTGATGACAAGTACAAACAGTTGGAGGATCACTCAGTGCTATGGAGATTCAACAGATACCTGGCTTGGATTTAAGAGACATGGGTTTGGTTTCTGGAGTGGTCATCCCGCCAAAATTCAAAATCCCTACCTTTGCCCTTTACGATGGAGTCTCTTGCCCTAAGATGCACTTAAAGTCTTATGTCCATAAGATTCAACCATACACAGCTGATCCAAAGCTTTGGATCCATTTCTTCCAAGAAAGCCTGGTAGGGACTCAACTCGAATGGTTCTATCAATTGGAGAGTTCTCGCATCCACACTTGGGAGGATTTAGTTGCTGCTTTCTATAAGCAATATTAGTACAATGTTGATCTTTCACCAACTCGTGTGCAATTGCAGAACATGACCATGGGTTCCAACGAGAGCTTCAAAGGGTATGCCCAAAAGTGGAGAGATCTGGCTAGTAGGGTACAACCCCCTTTAACTGACAGGGAGCTGATTGACATATTTATGGGAACTTTGACAGGGTCTTTCTTCAAACACTTGATCGGAAGCTCCCTAGCCGGGTTCACCGAGCTAATACTGACTGGCGAAAGGGTCGAAGCTGGCATGAAAAGTGGAAATATTCAAGGAGCTACACCTCCTGATGTTCAAAAACAGCCGTACAGTGGGAAGAAAGAGTCTAATGCAGTGTCTGGTCAAAAGAGTTGTCATAACCAACACGTGGGGGCAATCCTGATCTCTGGTTCTACATCACACCGACAGCAGCAAAGGGGAAATCAACGAAGGCCAGACGATCCCAAAAGACATTTTACTAACATCAACATGCCGCTGTCTCAAGCGCTACAACACTTGTTGAGGATGAATCTGATTACATTGATAGGACCTCATCCAAACCCCAAGACTTCTTCTCCTAACTATAATCCTAATGCAACATGTGCTTACCATTCTAACAGTCCCGGGCATGATACTAACGATTGTTGGGCATTGAAGTACAAAATTCAGAATTTGATTGACGCCAAGGAGATCGAGTTTGATCCTCCAGAGACTCCAAACATAATCACTGCTCCTATGACGAATCGTTGAAAGCTTTTGTTCATTTGATTTTTCAAATTTTAATCTCGTTTGTTATTCAAACAATTATCTATTAATGTAAAACTTTGTTTCATTAATGCATTGCATATGTTTGTCTTGATTTTATCCACTCATTTTCATTACATTTAAATTATGCTTTTTACTCATTTTATGACATTCAACTCTTGCTAAAAGTTATAAGCCTTTAGAGGGAGGATGACGAAAACATTGCCATAATCTCATACAGTATGTTTTTGAACAGACCTTGCTGACGATGTACAGGCGTTTTTTTCAAATCCTAAACACTGGAGTTATAAGGAAGGTAATCCCCGGTCAACCCCTTCGAGCCAAAGAAGTAGAAGTTTTCTGTTTTAACACAAATTGAAACCTTTAATCAAAACCTGGGGCAGGGTAGTCTCTCAGTTGATTCAAACGCGCGTTTAGCCGCAAACTCTCATCTCGTAATACAACAAATGACGTCAAGAAACATTCCTCTGGAATCAAAAGACGGTGATGGTTCCCTATCACATAGGCAGTCATTATCTCTCAAAAAGAAAAGCCCACTAAGTCAAAACTTACAAAGGAGACTTAAGAAAACTTGGGCATCCCGCTGACTGTAATCTCAAAACAAGAACAATCAGGCAAAAATCAGGGATAACAAATCAAAAAGAGGTCACTACAAATCTTCAACAACACGAAAAATGTTGCAAAAATGATTACCTTCCGACAAACCTAACTTATCGGAACCATCACCAAAACGTCATTCCAGACTCGATTGGAGTTCAAACGTACAATTAACTGAGCTTAGGACCGAATAACATCACGAAGAACGGGTGGGTACAAATACACTTTGAGCCTTTATCCTTTGTTTCTTAAACTGTGAACCAAGCCACATTACAACTCTTCAAAAGTCCTAATTGAAGCATGGGTTAGTTCGAAAGCATACTGTTACAAAAGGTATCCTGACTCCTGTAAGGCTTTACTCAAAATCCAAAGTTGAATTACAAAATTCCTTACTTGCTGAAAACGCATTTTTCAAAACTTCAAGATAAGCATAAACTTTGCATTTCTTGAATATCATTGTTTGCATTTGGCTATTTGTTTGACAGCGGAGAAATTCACACAACGAATATCCGATGAACGAAAGCTCTCTTAGTGAACAAAATAATTTCAAGTGGGATGACATTTCCATTGAAAATATCCTATCAACAAGGGCGCATGACATGTCACTATCCATCACACCTGGGGCAGTCCAGTCAAGATTCTAAGAAATCTCTCAAAATGCAGAGTAACCAGCGGCAAGTCTCCATCTCCGTCACTTGGGGCATTGAACGTCAATCTCAGCGAAGGGTTACGTACAATCAAACATTTTATGGAAATGCCACAAACACTTGCTACTAGTGGCAATGACAAATATCCCCAAAATCCTTCTCATAGTATGACTCCCAACAAGGGTTTAATCTCTGAAAACCTTTCCCCAGCTGAGAAAACCTCAAGAGTCCTCGAATACTTTCCCCAACGAAGTTGTCACCTCTCTAGCTAATCGGCAACAAGGTTTATTTCCCCAACAAACTACAGATCCCCCAGCTTAATTTTTCCTCTCCGACTACTATAAATCAAAGGATCACAACTCCTCTTCCCCAGTAGACTACTCTACAATCCCCGGCAAGTTACTGTGAAACCTGGACCCGACCAGATATCAGTTCAACTTCGACTCCCCAGTAGAGTAACGGATAACCTAGACTCTTGAACTCTTTTCCCAAGCAGGAATAAACATTCTCCCCACAGAGTTTTCAATATACCCCAGTGGAGCTCTTCTCAAACAACAAAATAGGAATCCCCAATGGAAACATTCTAAGCAAAGTTTGAAGACACACCAACTCTTCAACAGCAGTCCAGGATTTAACAACTCCCCGACATGTGTCAAGGATTTATTTTCCTAGACAAAAATACATTCATTAACATTTCACATTTCATACATCCTATTTACATACATGATAAGTGCATACAACACAATCTCATTTATTATTGAGAACATCATGACATCATGCATTTCATACATCATGACATTGCATACAACTAACGTTCTACCTTTTCCAGATTCAAGATCAATCAACAGATGGCTACCATCAACCATTTTCAAATAAGTTCCAAGATTAATACCTGTAACAAACCAGGAAAACTATCCGTGGACGACTGATTATAGATTAACACCTGAAATCAGACAGGACAACTATCTACTCGACCATCATGAAGCAACCCTACATAGGTTCCTTCTTTCCAAGATGAAGTTTTACACGGACTCATCATGAGGCAACCCTACACAGGTTACTCCTTTCCAAGATGAAGTTTTACACGGACTCATCATGAAGCAACCCTACATAGGTTCCTTCTCACTTCTAGATGCAGTTTTACATGGACTCATCGTCAGGCAACCCTACACAGGTTCCTTTTCACTTCTAGATGCAGTTTTACACGAACTCATCGTCATGCAACCCTACACAGGTTCTTTCTTCCCAAGATGCAGTTTTACAGACTCATCATGAAGCAACCCTACACAGGTTCCTTCTCACTTCTAGATGAAGTTTTACACAGACTCATCATCAGGCAACCCTACACAGGTTCCTTCTCAGGACATTTCAGATGCATTTTTACACTGACTCATCATGAAGCAACCCTACACAGGTTTCTCCTTTCCAGATGAAGTTTTACACGGACTCATCATCAGGCAACCCTACACAGGTTCCTTCTTTCCAAGATAAAGTTTTACATCGACTCATCATCAGGCAACCCTACACAGGTTCCTTCTTTCCAAGATGAAGTTTTACACGGACTCATCATCAGGAAACCCTACACAGGTTCCTCCCTTCCAGATGCAGTTTTACACGGACTCATCATGAAGTAACCCTATACAGGTTCCTTCTCAATTCCATATGCAGTTTTACACGGACACATCATCAAGCAACCCTACACAGGTTCCTCCTTTCCAAGATGCGGTTTTTCACGGACTCATCATGAAGCAACCCTACACAAGTTCCTTCTCAGGAATTTCAGATGAAGTTTTACACGGACTCATCATCAAACAACTCAACTTTCCAATACAGTTCAGATGCGCTCCAGACACGGACGCCATGCTGGAAATCATCCAGTTCCAGCTTATAGATACAGTCCAACAGTCACCTATGGATGGCATATTTAAGCCCATATCCAACAACTATCCATTACCTCTCCAAATGGCATCTTTAAGCCCATTCCCCACATAATCAACTAACACATCTTTGAGTGCAAATTTTCTGGGCACTCTAGTGTTCAATCATCTTCCACCTTCAAGTCACGAATGGTAGAATTACCAATCTAACTCTTCAGGTGTAAGAAGATTGAACAGGGGCAGCTGTTGCACCCCAAAGTTTGCCCTCTCATTTCACAAGGGATCACCTTGAATCCTCAAGTTTGCTTCCAAGCCTGGAACTACAAATTTTCCAAGGAAATCACTCACAAGGGCAAAATGGTCATTTGCATGTTGAAAAGTCAAACTTTGACTTTTGGATCAAAATCAAGTTTCAAGAATCATATTTCATCAAGACACGTTGAAATATGAAGTTTTGTTTCATCAAAATCCAAAAGGTCAAAATTCTAAATACTTAGAATTTTTCTAAGTGTTTAAGAAAATATGACAATTTCAGAACTTCTGACCAGGTTATCACCATAACGCTCAGCAAATTCTGGATATTCTCAAGACAGAGTTTGGTCAGAACTTCTGGGCAAGTTTTCACAAAAGCTCAGTCAGAGATTGCCAAGGTAATTCAAAGAAGGTTAAGGAGCGTGCTGCAAGCTTTCTAGAAAGTCTGAAAGCTCCTTCAGAACATGCTGGAGCCAGAAGATAAGAGGACCAGAAGATTGGATGCTACGCTGAAGCAGAACTTCTGATCCAGAACAAAGCCTTGGTGTAGAGTTTCACGTTGCAAGATTTATGGTTGTGATAAGTCTCATCATCATTTAATGCTCATTTAATGCTCACAACAACCTTCTGAGTCTTTATCCAAAGGGTTTTCACCATGTGTACCTCTACTGTCTTAGGATAGCAACTTTGCTACTAAGCCCATGCTTTGCTTTTTGCCTTTCCTTAATTCCTACTGACAACCACCATGCTTGCTTCAAGAACAAGGAAGCGCTTCAGCACAAGAAGGCTATATTCAACGCTTTGGTCAGAACATGGCCAAATCCCAAAACCTTGTTTATACAACCTCCTGCAGACCTATGACCAACAGTTGGTTCAGCCTACGCCTGCATCCCATGATTGCACCAAACTAGCATACGAAAACTGTGATGAAAAAGAAAAGGAACAGTATGCAAAAACGAGTTCAAATCCTATTTGTTTTTTCCCCCCAAAGTCACAGCAAATTCATCTATACATACTTAGCTCCATCACACGTTCAAGGGGATGGCTTTTGAAGAAGGAGATTGACCAAAAATAGAGAAAAGGAAGTTGTGAAACCTTCATAAAAATCCAGATTTCTCATACACAAAAACAAACCTTTGTTCTTCCCTTGGAGCCAAAGAATACAACCACTCTTCCATTTCTCTTGCTGACTTAGAACATCCAAAGGCAACCACTCAAAGCTCCAAGCACGTTCCAGGTAAGTCTTTCTGACTTTACTTGCTTTTTATAGAAAAACTATGAAACAAAACTTCTAGAATAATCCTAGGCTCAAACTTAGGATTGGAACTTCTATGATTTGTTGTGCTATGATCATTCTGATTTGCTGAACTGAATAAATTACTGATGCGCTGATTAAGAGTTGAAACGTAACACATAACTTATGTTTTTCACTCACCATTTTAACACGCAGAACTTCTAAGATTCAATCACTGTTCTAACACAACATAGAACTTCTGAGTTCTCCTCACATGTCAAATACACTGAACTTCTGATGTTCCCATCAGCTGTTTTCAAACACTCAGAGTTTCTGATTTTTACACGCTAATAACACACTGAACTGCTGACGTTTGCTCACTATTTTAGTGTAATACAGAACTTCTGACTTGTGACCCTCAGTCTGAATGTAATCCAGAACTTCTGTGTCTATCCTATAACATTTCTTACAGGACCTCAGAGTGTACCAACCCAGAACTTCTGATTCTAACGCTTCCTTCGGAGTCACCACGCAGCTGACTTCAGAACTTTTGATCCTAATTATTTTTCTTGCAACAACGCGCTGTTTTCTATCTTTCATTTATTTTCCTTTTCATCATTTTTAATATCAACATAAAAAGACATAAAAAATATTTTCTAATTTATTTCTTTATTAAGACAAAAAACATTTTCTAAACAAGTCCATTTCTTTCTTATATTGTACATTTCAATATGGTTGTAATAGTAACTTAGGACTTATTTTTACTTTCAACCCCCATTCATAAATTTGTACCCTCATCCCCTAAATATTGTAATAGCGTAGGACTTTACATTTCTGCAATTTATCGCTTTCAAGTATAAATGCTAGTAATTAGGCGTGTATGGCAAGATAAAACCAATAAGTGGACCACCAAAAATAAAAAACAAATGCATGCAATCAAACACACTTGCACACATGCACCCTTAGGGTAATTCCACTTGTTGCCTTACAAAAAGGGCCATGTTATGCATGTGGGATGTCTTAGCACAAACAAATAGAAAAATACAAGATTATAGTCCCTCGATGATGCTATCAAAGTTGCCTTTCAGAATGATCTTAGTCCCTAAAGAAAAAGTGCTAAGTCATCTCACAACATTGCTATCATGGTCATACGATGACCCAACGCTCGTCCCTTCACATCCAATGATGGGGCTTCTTACAAAATCAATGGTAAGATAGCAGCATCTAAAGGAGGAGGAAAAGCACATCTAAAACATTTTAAGTAGGTAGATTACTTTTAGTTACTTGCTCAATTTTGAAACAAATATCCTTTCTATTTTCAAAACAATCACATACACTTTCAAAACATCTTCAAAACACTTTCCCAGACTTGAAATATTTTCAAAAGCTCAACACTTTGTATACGTTCTTACGAACAAGAACTATTACAAAGTTTTCCTAAACGATGGCACCTTTTCAAAATACTTTCAAAAACTACACAAAGCATAAATTCAAACAAAAGCAAGTGATCTAGAAATTAACTAAGAGCCCATGGAAAACCATAGATGAAAAGGGTGCTAATACCTTCCCTTTTCATAATCTACCCCCCGAACTCAAGAAAACATCTCTAAAGGTCTTTCCTGTGCTTTTTCACCTTTCCTTTTTTGGATAAAAGAAAAGTCGGTGGCGACTCTTGCTAAACCGCAACATTTGTGAACACAAACGCAAAACGTCAAGTCAGTTCTCCCACCGTATCACAACATCCATTGGCGAAATAAACGTCACATGTAACCTGACGAAGCTTGCTAAATATACCTTGACTCCATGACCATAAAACCAATGATATGCATGTATGTAATAATGAAATGCAAGTCAAAAAGGTCGAAATAAAGAGGGTAAAATTTGGGGTACAACACATTACACCAAAGAGGATGCGCCTGTGGGAAGCTTGAGTTTTTCTTTGCTTTGGGAGTTTATTTTCGCTTTGTTACTTCCTTTGTAAGCCTAAGAGGCATCATTGTGACCGTTAAAAATTCTTAATGCAATTAACGTTTGTTTTCTTTCTGTTTAAGAAAATTTAAGTCTTAGAAATCCTTGAAAACATTGCATACATATATCATACATATCATTGCATAAACAGGTTTCAAAGTAGATTTTTCATCTTCTTTGTTGTTTATTTCAGCAATGGCTCTCGAACAAACAGTGAAGGATCTACAAACTTAAAATGCTCAGTTTCAACAAATGATTATGGCTCTGGCCAAGGGGCAAGAAGAGCTGAAAGCCTTGATTTTCAAAGACAAGAACAAGAAGCCAAAGAAGCCAGCTGGTGTGGTGAATTTGGGAAGGAGGTTCAGAGGACCGTTAAGAGTAAGACCCCAGTCCAAGGGAATCTGATAATGAGTCTGACTATAATGAGGAGCAGTATCCTCTAGCAGATGTTAAGTACAAACAGCTGGAGGATCGCCTGAATGCAATGGAAATCCAGAGGGTACCTGGGCTGGATTTTGAAGAGCTAGGTTTGGTTTATGGGGTTGTCATCCCGTAGAAGTTCAAGATTCTGGTGTTCGCTAAATATGATGGGGTCTCATGTCTCAAGATGCATCTCCGGTCTTATGTGAGGAAGGTTCAACCTCACATTTCTGACAAGGATTTGTGGGTCCACTTCTTTCAAGACAGTCTATCCGAGACTCAACTAGAGTGGTCCTATCAGCTGGAGGGAACCAATATTCGTAACTGGGAAGACCTGGCGGCTGCTTTCTATAAGCAGTACCAGTATAATGCAGACATTGATCCCACCCGTACACAACTCCAAAGTATGTTTATGGGTTCTAGCGAGGGTTTTAAAGACTATGCTCAGAAGTGGAGAGACCTAGCGAGAAGAGTCCAACCCCCTCTATCTGATAGGGAGTTGGTGGATATGTTTTTGGGTACCCTATCTAGTCCGTTTTTCAATCATCTGATTGGAAGATCCTCAATTGGCTTTACTGAGTTGATTTTGACTGGAGAAAGAGTGGAAGCTGGTATTAGAAGTGGCAAGATTCAGAAAGATGCCTCTTCAAGTGCAGGAAAGAGACCTTTCGTGGGAAACAAAGAGGTCAGTGCTGCTTACAGTCAAAGAAATCAGGGAAAAACCGAACACCGTCCAACGGTAGGGGCTGTAAAGATATCCAAGCCTGCAGCTACTCAATAGTGGAACAATCAGCCTAGAGCACAAAGGCCTACGATACAGTTCACCCGGATAAATATGACTTTGTCTCATGTTTTACCTCACCTACTGAAATCTAATCTGGTTACCCTGAGGGAAGCTCCCAAGAATCCCAACACCGCATCTCCTCGCTACAACCCAAATGCTCGGTGTGCCTATCATTCAGAAAGTCCAAGCCATGATACAAACGACTATTGGGATTTAAGAATAGGGTGCAGGATCTGATCGAGGCAAAGGAGATTAAATTTGATGCTCTGGAAATTCCTAATGTTATAAATGCTCCCATGCCCAAGCACGACCATGGTGTTAATGCTGTTGACGATGATACGTTTATTACTTCTGTTGAGGAACTTGTTACTCCTCTCATGATTGTTAAGTGGAATCTGATGCAAGCTGGTTTATTTCCAGGCTATGGTTAAGATTGCCACTTATGTTTATCTCTACCGACTGGTTGCTATTTGTTGAAAGCAGGTGTTCAGCGCCTGATGAATGATAAAGAGATTCTATTTGAGAAGATTCCGTCACAACTGTTTCCTGTAAAGATGTTTCGACTATAACCATTTCCGCCAATCCTCCCAGGGTCTCCACCAAAAGACCCTTCAGGATTACATCTGCTCCAAAGTTGGCTCCCCTGATCATCACTATTCCAGGGCCAATACCATACTCCTCAGACAAAGTTGTTCCCTGGAATTATAGGGCTGACTTCTATTACCATGGCGTCAAGCAAGACATGTTGGCTGCTGAAGACAAAGTTACTGGAAATACTGATCCCATCATTGGCAACATCGTTGGGACTAGTAAAATAACAAGAAGTTGAAGAGTGTTCTCACCCGAGATTTATCCTCCTAAAGTTGTTACTATTCCTGTGATCATTCCTACTATTGTTCCTGCTGATACTACCACTACAACTCCTGTGATTACCCCTGTTGCCACTCCTATCACCGAGTCGGCCAATACTCGGGGTAAAGACATATTGGTTGAGCATGTCTAGACAAAGGCACATTCAGAATCCATTCCATAGGCTTCCAAGAAGGAAATGTAAGAAATCTTACAGATCATTAAGAAGAGTGACTACATTGTGGTTGAACAACTGGGGCCAACCCCTTCAAAGATTTCAATGCTGGCCCTACTATTATGCTCCGAAGCTCATGCAAAAGCTTTGGTGAAATTCCTCAAAACTGCTCATGTACCACAAGAAACCTCCGCTGACCAATTTGAAGATTGTGTGGCTAGTTTGACTGCTGATAGTGGGTTGGGTTTTTCTGATGCTGATTTGACACCCAGAGGAAGAAAACACAATGATGCGCTGCATGTCTCTATCGAATGCAGGGGAACCACTTTGGACCATGTTTTAGTAGATACTGGTTCATCGCTGAATGTTCTTCCTAAGAAGGCTCTTGACAGATTAGACTGCAAAGGTTTGACCCTGAAGCCTAGCAACATTGTAGTGAGGGCTTTCGATGGTTCAAAAATAATGGTGCACGGAGAGGTGAACATCCCTATCAAAGTTGGTTCTCATACCTTTGACTCCACCTTCTACGTGATGGATATCCAACCATCTTATTCCTGTTTGTTAGGACGCCCTTGGATCCATGGGGCTGGAGCTGTCACGTCCACTCTGCATCAGATGATGAAGTAGCCGGTGAAAGGAAAGATTGTCACGGTGCATGGTGAAGAGGAATACATGGTAAGTCACCTGAACTCTTTCAGGTATGTTGAAATGGACGACGAGTTCATCGAGACTCCTTGTCAGAACTTTGAAGAGGTGCCCCAGACCATGGCTGCAATTGAGACTATTATCAATATGCCGAAGATCACCATAACTCCATTGAAAATGGCTTCTCTCAAGGATGCCAAGGCAGTAATTGAAGAAGGGGCTCAAAGGGCTGTTCGTCGTGCTCGCGCTGGAGGACCTCCACTATGCATCAACAATCATGGGGTAAACGCTTTAGAAGATAGTGATGGTGACTATGACATGGATAACTGGATCTTCCCTACTACCAACGGTGGACCCAGTAACTGGACAGCTAAAGGCTTTGTACCGATTACTTTTATTCAGGAGTAATTGTCTTTCTTGTTTTCGGATATGTAATAAATAAACAATATAAACTATATGGCCATGTGCCTTACCCGGGGCACAATGGTTTATTTGTGAGGGTTATCATGTTTCAATATCATATGCCATTAATAAAGCATCAGACTTTTTTGCATACAAATTTTGCACTCTCTGTCTTTCTTTTTTGCTTTATTTTATCAATGCAGCTTTGATCTTACACACACTCACGCATCAAACTGCAGATCCATATCCACTCTGGATTCCATTGATAACGGTTTTGCTATTGCCGGTTATGACTTTGAGAATCCGATCAACCAAGCCAAGGAAGAAGGTGAGGAAGATTGTGAGGTACTAGGAGAACTTTCCAGACTATTACAACAGGAAGAAAGGATTATACAGCCTCATGAAGAGCCAGTTGAGACAGTGAATCTGGGTACAAAAGAGGACAGAAAAGAAGTCAAGATATGTACAAATTTGGAGCTTAGTGTCAAACAGCGACTGATTCAGATGTTGCATGATTATGTCGAGATCTTCGCTTGGTCATATGAAGACATGCCAGGGCTAGACACTGATATTATGGTTCATTGTCTGCCAACTAAAGAAGACTTCCCTCCAGTAAAGCAGAAGGTCCGTCGTATGCGTCCTGAAATGTTAGAGAAGATCAAAGTAGGAGTTATGAAACAGTTCAGTGTTGGGTTCTTAGCTGTCACCTCTTATCCATAATGGGTTGCTAACGTAGTCCCGGTGCCTAAAAAGGACGGAAAAGTACGGATGTGTGTGGACTACAAAGATTTAAACAGGGAAAGCCCCAAGGATGACTTCCAGCTTCTTGACATTGACGTCCTGGTTGACAACACCGCACAACATAAAATATTTTCCTTTATGGACGGCTTCTCTGGTTACAATCAGATCAATATGGCACCCAAAGATTTGGAGAAGACAACCTTTGTCACACATTGGGGCACTTTCTACTACAAGGCTATTCCCTTTGGGTTGAAGAACCCTGGGGCAACCTATCAACGAGCTATGGTAGCTTTATTCCATGATATGATTCACCATGAGATAAAGGTCTATGTTGATGACATGATATCCAGGTCTCAAACGGAAGAAGAGCACCTTGATCATCTACAAAAGCTGTTTGATAGGTTGAAGACGTACAAGCTAAGGTTAAATCCGAACAAGTGCACCTTTAGGGTAAGGTCTGGTAAACTCATAGGCTTCATTGTCAGTGACAAGGGTATTCAAGTAGACCCTGCAAAGGTAAAATCTATACAAGAGATGTCGGCTCCTCGCATTGAGAATGAAGTTAGAGGTTTCTTGGGATGCCTAAATTGCATTGCCAGGTTCATCTCCCATCTAACTGCTACTTGTGAGCCAATCTTCAAACTCCTGAAAAAAGATCAAGTGGTAAAGTGGAATGACGAATTCCAGACTGCCTTTGATAGAATTAAGGAATACCTTCAAGAGCCTCCAATTATGATGCTTCTGATTGAAGGAAGACCTTTGATAATGTACTTAATAGTGTTAGATAATTCAATGGGGTGTGTGTTGGGACAACATGACGAGTCTGGTTGAAAAGAGCATGAAATATACTACCTTAGCAAAAAGTTTACCGACTGTGAAACAAGATACTCACTACTTGAGAAAACTTGTTACGCTTTGGCATGGGCTGCTCACCGACTAAGACAATATATGCTGACTCACACTAACTTGTTGATATCTAAAATGGATCCGATCAAATACATCTTTGAGAAGCCCACTTTCTCCGGAAGAATAGAAAGATGGCAAATGATCCTGACCGAATACGACACTCAATACAAGACCCAGAAAGCAATAAAGGGAAGTGTACTAACTGATCATTTGGCTCATCAAGCTGTGGATGACTACCAATCCATGAACTTTGAATTCTCGGATGAGAATATTATGTTAGTAAATGATTATGAAGAACCTGGACCGAATGAAGGACCTGAGAAAGGATCCCGATGGACTATGGTTTTTGATGGAGCTTCCAACATGCTCGACAATGATATTGATAATGTAATCATATCTCTCGAGGGTTGTCATACTCCTTTCACCTCCAGACTATGTTTCAACTGTACCAACAATATGGCTGAGTATGAAGTGTGCATCATGGGTCTCAAAGCTGCTATTGACCTTAGGATCAAGTTATTGAGTGTTTTTGGAGATTCGGCCTTAGTAATAAGACAAATCAAAGGAGAATGGGACACGAAGCACCCTAATCTCATCCCTTACAAATAACATGTGCCGACATTTCTTCCACACTTTGAAGAAGTCACCTTTGAACATTTTCCACGAGAATAGAATCAGTTGGCGGACGCGCTAGCTACCATGTCATCCATGTTCAAGGTCAGGTGGGACAACGAAGCTCCTCAGATCACTATTGAGAGATTAGATGAACCAACTTACTGCTATGAGATCGATATTGAAGGGGTAAAAGGAAAACCTTGGTTCCAAGAAGTGAAAAGGTATCTCGAGGCTCAAGAATATCCTGAGGGGGCATTTGTCAATGATAAGAAGTTTCAGAGAAGGTTCTCCGCAAAGTTATTCCTCAGTAATGGAACCCTATACAAGCGTAACCACGACTTTACTTTACTTCATGTGTAGACAAGAGTGAAGCAGAGAGGATTATGGCAAATTTACACGAAGGTACCTTTGGTACCTATTCTGGTGGACACACCATGGCTAAAAAGATCCTATGGGCAGGATATTACTGGTCCACTATGGAAGCAGACCGTTATCAGCATTCCCGAACTTGTCACAAATGCCAGATCTATGCTGATAAAGTACATGTACCTCCGGTTCCCTTGAACGTCTTGACTGCTCCCTGGCTCTTTGCAATGTGGGGCATTGATATGATCGGAGAGATCAGACCTACCGCTTCAAACGAGCATCGTTTTATCCTAGTCTCCATTGATTACTTTACAAAGTGGGTTGAGGCTACCTCTTTTGCTACTGTTACTAAGAATGTTGTGGCGCGGTTTATCAAGCATAACCTTATCTATCGGTATGGTGTTCCCAAAAGAATCATCACAAATAATGGTACAAATCTCAACAGTACTATGATCACCGAACTCTGTAAGCAATTCAAGATCTAACATCATAACTCTTCTCCCTACCGGCCAAAGATAAATGGTGTTGTTGAAGCTTCTAATAAGAATATTAAGAAGATCATCCAAAAGATGATGGTGATATACAAAGAGTGGCATGAGATGTTACCATTTGTACTTCAAGGTTACCACACCTCAGCACATACATTAATAGGGGCAACACCTTTCTCTCTGGTGTATGGTATGGAGGTTGTCCTACCTATTGAGGTCCAGATCCCTTCTTTGTGAATCATGAAGGATGCAGGTTTGAACGAAGATGATTGGATCCAGACTCGACTTGACCATTGATGAGAAAAGGCTTGCTGCAATCTGTCATGGTCAGATGTACCAAAAGAAAATGATCAAGGCTTTCAACAAAAAGGTCAGACGTCAGGTATATCAAATGGGTGATCTAGTAATCAAGCGCATCATCCTGCCACAAGGTGATCCCAAGGGCAAATGGACTCCTACATACGAAGGGCCATTTGTAATTAAGAGCATATTTTCTGGTGGAGCCATGATTCTAACCACTATGGATGGTGACGACCTTCCTCACCATGTGAATGCGGATATAGTTAAAATATACTACGCATGAATAAATACCCACTAGTTTGACTGGACTAGGCAAAAATAAGGGCATCCCGGTGAACCAAAAGGGTTCAGACAAAAATTAGGGATAAATACAAAAAAATCTGTACACCCGGCAAGTCAAAAACCTGAAAAGGCGGCTTGGGCAAAAAAGGGTATCCCGGTGGACTGAAGATCCGAAAGAGAGGTCCAAGAAAAAGTTAAGGATTTAAAGCGTATAACTATGTCCCATTAGATCACCTTGCGACCAGAATTCAATATCAACTATCAAGCTCAAACGATACCGATCAATCCAGTCAGCTTCAGACAAGTAGAAAAGTGATGATACACTCAAGGAAATAAGGGCAATAGCAGAGTTGAAACTCAATTGGATTATTACACATAGCTATTTTCTTTTTGTACAATATTTTGTATAGTTTTCTTTTTCACAACGGCATTCTCCTACTAGAATGTCAGTCTCTTTGTACAAAAACGCATGTTATAGGCAAATTTATTCAAGTCAATACAAATCATTTCTTTGAAAGTAAAAAACTATTTTGTTTTCTATTTTACTGTTTTGTTTTGCAAAAACATCCAGTTATTATTTTGACATATGCATTGAATATGATTACTGTTAAAAATACTTGCATAATAAATAGAAAGACAATTGCTAATGACTTTAAGAAAAGGAGCAGAGTCTAAAATGCCATTTGTAGTTCCCACAATTACTTTCTCCACAGGTACAAAGGCATAAACGTCCTACTGCAAAATCACCACTACATCCTCAGCATACGTCCTAGTGATGTCTGTGTCCTCGTAGATTGAAAACAACCAAAGTTTTGACCTCTTCCTCCCCAAGCAGGAATTACTTCCTCCAGCCAAGTTCCCTCAGAGAGCTGAAATCCATGTCCCCAGCTAAGTTTTTATAATCTCGAACAACTTATAAAGCCTTATCCCCGGTAGAGTTTATTTCTCTAACCGCATAAGTTTATCTCCTAACAGAGTTTATTTCTCTACATTGGTAAAATCTTCTAACAGAGCATATTTCTCCCCACATAGTCTTTCTCAAGCAGGAGTCAAAGATCCCTGGTAGAATATCCTCAAACGGAAAGAGGAAATCTCCAGAAAATCATCTCCATTCATCATCCCCAACAGAAATGAAAGAATCACTTTCCTCATCTACCAAACAATAGTCTGAGATTCATCTTCCCTATACTCTCCAACAGTCAGGGATTTATTTTACCAGACTAGGAAATATCGCAACAGCATTCCATATTCATACATCGTGGCATGCGCATACATATTTCATACAACATAATCTCATTTATTTTGAGAACATAATTACATAATGCATTTCATACATCATGACATTTCATACGACTAACTCTTTACCTTTTCAGGAAAGATCAAATCAATAAACATCATTGACTACTTATATTACCTGATAGTCTTCTCAAAGGCTACGTCTGACGAAGGGCTATTTCAGCATTTTCCTCAGAAAGATCATTCTCAAAATACCTCTACTGGTTCAGTTTAAATTGACCAATGATTTATTCTGATTCTTTTCTGGTAGATACCTTCTCTGGTTCAGTTAAATCGACCCTAAGATTTTTCTGATTCTTATCTAGTTGAAGATAATTCAAGACCTCTATTGGTTCAGTTTAAATCAACCATTGATTTTTTCTGATTCTTTTCTGGTAGATACCTTCTCTGGTTCAGTTAAATTGACCCTAATATTTTTCTGATTCCAATCCAGTTGAAGACAATTCAAGACCTCTACTGGTTCAGTTTAAATCGACCAATGATTTATTCTGATTATTTTCTGGTAGATACCTTCTCTGGTTCAGTTAAATCAACCCTAATATTTTTCTGATTCCTATCCAGTTGAAGACAATTCAAGACCTTTCTCTGGTTCAGTTAAATCGACCCTAAGATTTTTCTGATTCTTACCCAGTTAAAGATAACTCAGGACCTCTGCTGGTTCAGTTTGAATCGGCCAATGATTTATTATGATTCTTTTCCAGTAGATGCTTTCTCTGGTTCAATTAAATCGACCCTAGATTTTATGATTCTTACCCAGTTAAAGAAACTGTAAAGCCTGGAGTCCGACCAAATAACAGTTTAATGTCCACAGTTATTGCAAAGCCTGGAACCAATCAGATAGCAGTTAATTTCATATTCCCCAGTAAGTCGCTGTGAAGCCTGGAATACAGCCAGATAGCAGTCAGCCTTGTTGTCCTCAGCAGGTCATTGTGAAGCCTGGATCTCGACCAGATAACAATTCGCTTTCATCTCTCCAGTCAAGAGATAACTCCCCAGTAGAGTAAAGGACAACAGAAGCTCCTAGACTCTATTTCCCAAAACTGAGACCAACATTCCTCAGCAGAGTTCTCCTCAACAACAAGAACAGGAATCCCCACAAAGGGATATCTCATGAAATCAGCATGTTCTCTAGATGGCATCTTTAAGCCCATCTCCGATGACTCTTCATCATTTTCTATGGATGGCATCTTTAAGCCCATCTCTATCAATCTTCTATCATCTTTTCCAAATGGTATCTATAAGCTCATTCCCGATATTATCCACCAACAATGCTACTTGAGATAAGGCAAATTTATGGGCACTCTAGTGTTCAATCATCTTCTACCTTCAGATCACGAAAGGCAGACAAGCCAATCTACATCCTCAGGTTTAAGAAGATTGAACAGGGGAAGCTGTTGTACCCTAAATTTTCCCTTTCATGTTTTTCCAAGATTTTCTCTTGCATAGATGGTTACAAGCATTTGCCTAAAGAAAAGGAAACTTTTTTAATGATGGTTAAAGGTGCTTCGATTGGCATCTGCAAAAGGTCCTCTGATTGGCATTTGTAAAAGGTCCTTCGATTGGCATCTGCAAAAGGTCGTTCAATTAACATCTGCAAAAGGTCCTTCGATTGGCATCTGCAAAAGGTCCTTCGATTGGCATCTGCAAAAGGTCCTTCGATTGGCATATGTAAAAGGTCTTTCGATTGGTATAAGGCCTTTTTATGGGCATCTCAAACAAGGCAGCTTCGACGGGCATCTTAAATAAGGTTGTTTTTCATTAAAGCGTACAAAGTGCCTTTCGACAGGCATGTTAACCAAGTGATGTTTCGATTGGCATATCAATAGGGTAACATCTTGATTGTCAAAGTTAAATAAAATGAGATCAAAAAGAGCAAGAACTGAGAGGTTTCTAGAAATTCTGATGATGGGTCATTCGAGTTCATACAAACCATGGCTCAAGCGAAGAAGCTCTGCTGATGGGAGCCTTGAGAAATTCGAATCAGGACTCAGCGCCATCAAGAAGAATAATGTTTAGGGGCTAATCAAAGAAACTCTGATGTTGAGAATATGTGCCATTCGAATCAAGTTCAAAGCCATCGAAGAGAGCAGAACAACACTTCGACTAGTCAATAAGATAATGTTTCAATTGGTCAAGTTCAAAGCCTTCGAAGAGAGCAAATTCATCTGTAGGGGCGTGTCAGCTTTCGATTTCCATCATATTGGAGGCCCAAGACAACTCATGAAAGCTGTCACATGGAAAAGAGAAACTTGCAAGCCACGAGTAGAAAGAAATCTTCAAAAATGGAAATTTTGGAAATCAAATATTTTTTTTGAAAGCATTGATACCCCCTCCATATTTGTTAACCTAATGTGGCTTAATATATATAAACACACATTCTAGCCTAAAAGGATACATGCAACCACTACAAAAAAAAACCCTAGTAAACTTCAAACTTTCAAAGAAAATCGTGAAGATCAAAAACCTCAGTTCCAGCCCTTTTTAATCCAAATAAAGGAGCAAAACATCCTCCCGAGGTTCCAAGGGAGACAAGCTGTAACACCCCAATTCTACCCCTCATAATTAATAATAAAATCAGAGTTTTAAAATTTCATCCAAACATAAATTGATGTATCACATATTCGTGTTTTTCATCACTTTGCATTATAATGCACATCACAAAATCAAAAGTCGGATATACCGATTCATAACATAAATCATCATATAAACATATGACTAATCACAACACATCGGATGTGTTCACAAAATGTACGTATCATCCTGTTATCATCAATACATAAAGTCATAAGATAGTATACATAAACTATCATATCAAAATAATAACGTCGCCTAAATCACGAGTGTTACTACTATCAGAGCAGAGCGACTCAAAATAAATAGACTCGAGCTAATCCTCATCATCCTCGCGGATCACCTGCATGTTACCAATATAAAGGCAACGACGAAACAAGTAAAGGGTGAGATACTCCAAAACATATAATTAATGGCATGATAAAATATATAAATAGTTTTGGAATCATAAATGATATCGGATTAATAAGAGTATGTCAATACATATCCAAATCTCACACACTTTAAATCATCATTTAGTGTATAAAATCAACACTTTAATTCCGTTACATAATCATCATAATCATACCAAAACAAGACATAAACTTCATCGCCATAAACTCATTTCATCGCTTTACCGTCATGTTATATTCATCACTTACTCATCATGAAATTATCGCATCATATTCAATTTATGTTCAACACAAAAATCATCACAAAACAAAGTATCATATATCATCGCAATTCATCATAAGCCATGAAATAAAACTCAACACCAAAAGACTAAAAAATAAACATAACTGACTCCATGAGACACGACTATGTTATGCATGTGGTACCCGTCACTTTGTCCATAATTAGGGACATTCGGCATAAAAGTCCATCGTCGCTTTGGCATAAAAGCCCTCGTCTCTTGGCATAAAAGTCCTCGTCGCGATTGCAATGTATGTGACTCGACAACACGACATCACAAACACGACACAACAAAACATCATCATCGCACATCAAAATTGGTATAAAACCCACATCGCCAGATTTATCCACATCAAGATAAACATATCATCGCATCGCATATCATCAAGTATTCATTATAAATAAACCGTCGCAAACATCATATTTAATCACACCACATCATTATCAAATAATTCACTAAATTTCAAACACGGAAAAATAGTCAAACATCAATAATCGTCGCGAAAGTCATTCATAATAATCGGCACCAATCATAATCATTAACGTCGCAGTCGGATTGTCCATACGCGACTTAAACCGACTAAAACGCAACCCATTTCAAATTAACCGTAAATTGGCCTATTTCAGGTCGCTTCATAAAAACTCAAAATCTCGAGAAAAAAAACTAACCTCACCACGACGTTCTACACGTCGAAATTAGCTAGCACGTCAATTTTCGTTCAATTCGGAGCAACTAGCTCCATCACCGAAATTGCCGAAATCGAGAAATCGGACATAATCGGGTTCCAAATTAAATCGACTAACTTATGTCATATTTGTATTTAATTAATATAAATATTTAATATATTAAATTAAGAAAAGAAAAACAAAACATAAATTAATTAATTTTCTAAACTTAATTTCAATTAACCTACTACTAACCTACTGCTAGTTTACGTTTTAGTTTTCTAAAGCTTAATTTCAAGTATTATATTCCATCCTTTAGTTTTCTAAACATGCTGCTATTACGTTTTTGTTAACTTAATTTAAGTATATACTGCCAGTTCATTTTAGTAAACTTAACTTAAGTATATACTGCTAGTTTTGTTTTATTTTTTTGGTTATAAACTAAACTTAATTAATATAATTTAGTTTTTCTAATTTAATTTCTATTAACATAACAATAATCTCACAACACTAACATTTAAATTAACTCTCCTAATTTATCTCAACAATCTCAAGAATCCTAACATCAATTTTATCCCAAATCAAAATATACCAAATCAAATCCTAACTATAAGCATTGGAAAATCAAACCCCTTACTTTAGATGTTTGAAATGATTCTTGATGTTCCAACCAACCCAAAACCCAAGCTTTGTTCTTGCTCCTCTTCTTCTCTTCCAAGACCTCTAGCTCTCTCTAACTCTCTCAAAGTGTGTTTTAGTGTTATGACATAAAACAAAGGAAATGATGGGTTTGATTTGTTTAGATGCAAGACAAAAGCTAGACAAAATACCAAAAAGCCCTTCTTAAAATATACTACTAATTAACACTAAATAATACTAAATATTATTATTACCCCGAATAATTAAAATAACTCCGAAAAATTAAATATCGGTCCGAATAATATTTTACCGAACCGAACGGAATAAAAACCGGACTGAACAAAATAATTACCGGTCCCACAAAATAAATAACGAACCAAATAAAATAATTACTGGTCCCTCTAAAATAAATATCGGACCGAATAAAATAATTACCGGTCCGAATAAAATGTCGCCGAATATATTAACAGATATATCGGTTAATATAAATATTCTCGTCGCAAAAATAAACGTCAAATGATAACTTGAAAATATTAATAATATAATATTAAATAAAACGGGGCGTTACAACTCTCCCCCACTTATAAAAGTTTCGTCCTCGAAATTACCTGACTCGAAAAGCTCGGGATAGGAATCCCGCATCTTGCTTTCTAACTCCCACGTCGCACTTTCACCAGCTGCTCCTATCCAAACAACTTTAACCAAGGAGATCTCTTTGCCACGAAGAGACTTCATCTCACGATCTTCGATCCTTAAAGGCATCGTCTCCACCGTAATATTATCTCGAACTTGAATATCATCCATCTCAATCACATGTGAAGGATCCGGAACATACTTCCGAAGTTGCGACACATCGAACACATCATGCAAGTTCGAAAGATTTGGCGGTAACGCCACTATATAAGCCACTTTTCCCACTTTACTAGTAATTTGGTAAGGACCAATAAAGCGAGGAGTTAGCTTCATCGACTTTAATGCTTGCCCAACACCGGTTGTAGGAGTAACTCGCAAAAATACATGATCACCATCTTGAAATTCCAAGTCTTTTCTCCTTTTATCATGATAACTCTTTTGTCGACTTTGAGAAATTCTCATCTTTTCTCTAATCATCTTCACCGTCTCAGTAGTCTCTCTAACCAATTCTGGTCCAAGCACCACACTTTCACCCGACTCATGCCAATACAAAGGAGTTCTACACCTCCGACCATACAAAGCCTCGAACGGTTCCATTCCAATACTAGCATGAAAACTGTTGTTATAAGTAAACTCAATCAAAGGAAGATATGTATCCCATGAACCACCATGTTCAAGAATACAAGCACGTAACAAGTCTTCCAACGATTGAATCGTCCTTTCCGTCTGACCATCAGTTTGAGGATGATAAGCCGAACTCAACCTCAACTTTGAACCCAAAGCCTCTTGCAAGATCTTCCAAAATTCAGAAGTAAACCTCGGATCTCTATCTGAAACAATACACAAAGGAATACCATGTAATCTCACAATCACATGCGTATAAATTTCCGCCAACTTCGATACGGGATAAGTGACGTTAATAGGAATAAAGTGAGTCGACTTCGTAAGCCTATCAACAATCACCCAAATCGTATCGTGTCCTCTTGGTGTATTCGGTAACCCCGTTACGAAATCTATAGAAATGCTATCCCATTTCCATTCTGGAATCTCTAACGGTTGCATCAACCCTGCAGGTTTCTGATGCTCCACTTTAGACTTCTTACAAGTCAAACAAGCATAAACAAACTGAGCCACCTCTCTCTTCATGCCCGACCACCAAAATAGTTTCTTTAAATCTTAATACATTTTGGTCGCTCCGGGATGAATACTCAAATTGCTTCTATGACTTTCTTCCAAGATCATTCTCTTCAAATCCACATCATCGGGAATACAAATCCTATCTCGAAACCTCAATACACCCTGAGCATCCAACTTGAAATCTTCATTTTCAGTTTGTCCAATACCAACCAACAAATCAACAAGTTTCACATCAAGCTTCTGAGCTTCTCTAACACTATCAAGGAAATCATTATTGATCTTTAACATTCCCAAGATAACACTCTTCGGCATCACTTCTACTACAAGACTCATATCTCTAAATTTCTCAATCAATTCCAACTCTTTAACCATCAAAAGTGACATATGCAAAGTCTTTCGACTTAAAGCATCGGCCACCACATTAGCTTTACTAGGATGGTAATTCAATCCAAAATCATAATCTTTCAACAATTCAAGCCACCGTATTTGTCTCATATTAAGCTCTTTCTGATCGAACAAGTACTTCAAACTTTTATGGTCACTAAATACTTCAAATCTAGAACCATAAACATAATGCCTCCAAATCTTAAGCACAAAAACAACTGCTGCAAGCTCCAAATCGTGTGTAGGATAATTCTTCTCATGAATCTTCAATTGCCTAGAAGCATAAGCAACCACTTTGCCATTTTGCATAAGTACACCATCTAAACCTATCTTAGAAGCATCACAATAAACAACAAATGGTTCTTCAGTATCAGGTAGAATCAAGATCGGATCCATTGTCAACCTTTTCTTCAATTCAACAAAACTTTCTTCACACTTGACATCCCACACAAATGCAGCTCCTTTACAAGTCAACTTTGTCAAAGGGAGCGCCAACTTAGAAAAACCTTCAATGAACCTTCTATAGTAACCAGCCAAACCTAAGAAACTTCTAATCTCAGTAACAAACTTAGGAGTTTCCCATCTCAACACAGCATCAACTTTAGAAGGATCAACTGCAATGCCATCACCAGAAATGACATGCCCCAAAAAGCTCACTTCACTTAACCAGAACTCGCACTTTGACAACTTAGCATAAAGCTTCTTCTCTTTCAGAACTTCCAACACGATGCGCAAATGTTCTGCGTGCTCTTCTTCCGATTTAGAATAAACCAGAATATCATCAATGAAAACAACCACGAAACGATCCAAGTAAGGTTGGAAAATACGATTCATGTACTCCATGAATACTCCCGGTGCATTAGTGACACCGAAAGGCATCACCGAATATTCGTAATGTCCATACCTCGTCCTGAAAGCAGTTTTCTGAACATCTTCTTCTTTCACCCTTATTTGATGGTAACCCGATCTCAAATCAATGTTACTAAACATGCGAGCGCCAACGAATCGGTCCATCAAATCATCAATTCTAGGAAGTGGATACCTATTCTTGATAGTCACTTTATTCAACTGACGATAATCAATACAAAGTCTTATGCTACCATCTTTCTTCTTCACCAATAACACAGGAGCTCCCCACGGCGACACACTAGGTCTAACAAACTTCTTCTTGAGCAAATCTTCTAATTGGCTCTTCAATTCTGCTAACTCAGATGCAGACATCCTGTATGGTGCCATAGAGATAGGTCTGGTACTAAGGACAAGATCCACAGAAAATTCAACTTCTCTTTCTGGAGGTGCACTAGGAATCTCATCAGGGAATACTTTGGGAAATCGCACACCACCGGAAAGTTTGCTATCACAGCTTGACTCTCCACAGAAAGAGTCGCCATCAACAAGAAAACCAACGCCTCATCCTTCATGAACTCATTCAACTTCTTCGTCGACACTAACATAGATTGTTCTTCTTCTACTAAGGAAGAAAACCTCACAGTGTTGTCATAGCAATTGATATGGACATAATTATCTTTCAACCAGTCCATACCTAAAACCACGTCCAACCCGACAAGCGGTAAAAAAACAAGATCCACCACAAAGTATCTATCAAAGATTGATAAAGGGCAACTTGCACACACAAAAGAAGTAGTAATTGTTCCCTTAGCCAGAACTTCTACCACCATATCTCTATCCAGAGACGACAAAGTGAGACCCAATCTCTTTACACAATCAACAGCAATAAAATAGTGAGTAGCAGCAGTATCAATAATAGTAATAAAAGGAAAGCTATTAATGAAACTAGTACTTCGAACAAGACCATCCTCGTTTTCCGTCGTAGCACCCGACAAAGAAAACACCTTTCCTGATCCTTGAGTCCTCTTAGGCTTCTTACATTGAGCACTAATGTGACCTCCATCGCCACAATTAAAACAGACCACATCCTTATGTCTACAATCGCGAGTCATATGGCCCACTTCTCCACATCGGAAACATCTCACCTCATTCTCCTTAGCTCTAACATCGCTTTGACAAACATTACTTTTGTGGCCATGTTTCCCACACTTGTAACAAACAATACTAGCAGGAGCATCTCCCCCACTAGTTCTTCGCCCTTGAAACGCTTTCTGTTTCCCTTTACCAGCTGGAGCATCATACAGTTTTCCACGGCTTTTCTGACCTTTGTTTCTCTTATCAGACATAATCTTATAATGAGCATTACTGTCCTCCTCAAAGATCCTACAACTATCAATAAATTTGAAAAGACACGAATTTTCTGATAACCAACAGCTTTCTTAATCTCAGGATGCAAACCATTTTCAAACTTGATGCATTTAGAGAACTCGCCATTCGACCCATCATAATGCAGATAGAACTTGGCCAACATAGTGAACCTTGCAGCATAATCAGTGATAGACATGCTTCCTTGCTTTAATTCAAGGAACTCTATCTCCTTCTTTCCCCGAACATCTTCCGGGTAATACTTCCTCATGAATTCCCTTCGGAAAACTTCCCATGTCACTTCCTCACCAGCAACCTCAAGCCTCTGACAGGTTTCAACCCACCAGTCATCCGCTTCAGCACTTAGTTTATGAGTACCATAACGGATCCTTTGCACAGGAGTGCAATCCATCACACGGAAGATTCTTTCAATCTCCTTCAGCCACGCCAAAGCACCTTCTGGATCATACTTTCCTTGGAAAGTAGGAGGATTCTCTCTTTGGAAGGTTGCCAAACTACGAGACTCAGCGTTCTCGTCAGCATTCGGCGGGTTTTGGAAAGCCTGAGCCATTTCCTGTATAGCAGCAGCAAGAGCCTCATCATTCCTACCACTGTTCCTTCCATCCATAACAACTTCTGCTCAAAACAAAACAAGGATTAGAATCAACAAATAACAATACTTGATTGATAGATGACAACAAACTCAACAACTTGGCCGGACAGACCGACCTGCTCTGATACCACTAATGTAACACCCCAATTCTACCCCTCGTAATTAATAATAAAATCAGAGTTTCAAAATTTCATCCAAACATAAATTGAGGTATCATATATTTGTGTTTTTCATCACTTTACATAATAATGCACATCACAAAATCAAAAGTCGGATATACCGATTCATAACATAAATCATCATTTAAACATATGACTAATCACAACACAGCGGATGTGTTCACAAAATGTACGTATCATCATGTTATCATCAATACATAAAGTCATAAGATAGTATACATAAACTATCCTATAAAAATAATAACATCACCCAAATCCCGAGTGTTACTACTATCAGAGCAGAGCGACTCAAAATAAAGAGACTCGAGCTAATCCTCATCATCCTCGCGGATCACCTGCACGTTACAAATATAAAGGCAACGACGAAACAAGTAAAGAGTGAGATACTCCAAAACATATAATTAAAGGCATGATAAAATATATAAATATTTTTGGAATCATAAATGATATCGGATTAATAAGAGTATGTCAACACATATCCAAATCTCACACACTTTAAATCATCATTTAGTGTATAAAATCAACACTTCAATTTCATCACGTAATCATCATAATCATACCAAAACAAGACATAAACTTCATCGCTATAAACTCATATCGTCTCTTTACCGTCATGTTATATTCATCACTTACTCATCATGAAATTATCGCATCATATTCAATTTATGTTCAACACAAAAATCATCACAAAACAAAGTATCATATATCATCGCAATTCATCATAAGCCATGAAATAAAACTCAACGCCAAAAGACTCAAAAATAAATATAACTGACTCCATGAGACACGACTATGTTATGCATGTGGTACCCGTCACTTTGTCCATAATTAGGGACATTAGGCATAAAAGTCCATCGCCGCTTTGGCATAAAAGCCCTCATCGCTTGGCATAAAAGCCCTCGTCGCTAATGCAATGTATGTGACTCGACAATACGACATCACAATCACGACACAACAAAACATCATCATCGCACATCAAAATTGGTATAAAACCCACGTCGCCATATTTATCCATATCAAGATAAACATATCATCGCATCGCATATCATCAAGTATTCATTATAAATAAACCGTCGCAAACATCATATTTAATCATACCACGTCATTAACAAATAATTAACTAAATTTCAAACACGGAAAAATAGTCAAACATCAATAATCATCGCAAAAGTCATTCATAATAATCGGCACCAATCATAATCATTAACGTCGCAATCGGATTGTCCATACGCGACTTAAACCGACTAAAACGCAACCCATTTCAAATTAACCGTAAATTGGCCTATTTCAGGTTGCTTCATAAAAACTCGAAATCTCGGAAAAAAAACTAACCTCACCACGACGTTCTATACGTCGAAATTAGCTAGCACGTCAATTTTCGTTCAATTCGGAGCAACTAGCTCCGTCGCCGAAATTGCCGAAATCGGGAAATCGGACATAATCGGGTTCCAAATTAAATCGGCTAACTTATGTCATATTTGTATTTAATTAATATAAATATTTAATATATTAAATTAAGAAAAGAAAAACAAAACATAAATTAATTAATTTTCTAAACTTAATTTCAATTAACCTACTGCTAACCTACTGCTAGTTTACGTTTTAGTTTTCTAAAGCTTAATTTCAAGTAATATACTGCATCCTTTAGTTTTCTAAACATGCTTCTATTACGTTTTTGTTAACTTAATTTAAGTATATACTGCTAGTTCTTTTTACTAAACTTAACTTAAGAATATACTGCTAGTTTTGTTTTTTTTGTTTTTGTTATAAACTAAACTTAATTAATATAATTTAGTTTTTATAATTTAATTTCTATTAACATAACAATAATCCCATAACACTAACATCTAAATTAACTCTCCTAATTTATCTCAACAATCTCAAGAACCCTAACATCAATTTTATCCCAAATTAAAATATACCAAATCAAACCCTAACTATAAGCATTGAAAAATCAAACCCCTTACCTTAGATGTTTGAAATGATTCTTGATGTTCCAACCAACCCAAAACCCAAGATTTGTTCTTGCTCCTCTTCTTCTCTTCCAAGAGCTCTAGCTCTCTCTAACTCTCTCAAAGTGTGTTTTAGTGTTATGACATAAAACAAAGGAAATGGTGGGTTTGGTTTGTTTAGATGCAAGACAAAAGCTAGACAAAATACCAAAAAGCCCTTCTTAAAATATACTACTAATTAACACTAAATAATACTAAATAATATTATTATCCCAAATAATTAAAATAAATCCGAAAAATTAAATATCGGTCCGAATAATATTTTACCGAACCGAACGGAATAAAAACCGGACCGAACAAAATAATTACCGGTCCCACAAAATAAATACCGGACCCAATAAAATAATTACCGGTCCCTCTAAAATAAATACCGGACCGAATAAAATAATTATCGGTCTGAATAAAACGTTGTCGAATATATTAACAGATATATCGGTTAATATAAATATTCTCGTCGCAAAAATAAACGTCAAACGGTAACTCGAAAATATTAATATAATATAATATTAAATAAAATGGGGCGTTACACAAGCCATTCCTCACACGCGCCTGAAGAACCATGAGATTGCCCAACCGAATCTCAACTTTTTAGTAAATTCTTGGATCTCAAACTTACACATTAGGCCATATAAATCTTGCTTAAGTTTATATTCGTATTGCTAATGATGTTTGTTGGCTTTTTGACGTATAACATGAGACGATAGGGTCTGGAATCGTACTATGCCATGGATGACCGCCGTTAGGGTTTTAGATTTTAATCCTACGATGTGTGAGGACTTAACCATTTTTAGGCCATATTCGTGATCAGTGAAGTTTTTTAAGTCAATTTGTATATTTGGTTTTCTTGTTTGGTCACATTTTCAAGTGATCCCACCGGAGAAGACGGTGGAAACCACTGGCTCTGGTGGTTGGACTGGCCTGACCTGAGTCAAAGGCTGGCATGACGTTTCCCATCCATCCCATTGGTTGATCTAAGATATGAATTCCCTCTCTCCATTTTTGATTGGTCTGTTCAAACTTCCAGGGGCCCACTGAAGGGCGCGCGTTGACAACTCAACATATGCCTTGTTTTCACATTATATTGTTTTGTTTCATTTACATTCACAAATGAACAGGTTGGCTGCGTGGTAAGAGAGAATACATATGAAGGGGAGGACCTGGGTTCGATACCCAGGTCAGGTGTTTTGATTTTTCTAATAAGTTATTTGCAGATTCGGTACCATAAATGCAAACGTGTGCACCATGCGACGTCTTCTCCACACCATGAGATATCATTAGATCTAGATCAGATGATCCAGATCTAGACGCCCACAGTGAACCCTCAAGGGCTGGAAGCATAGGATCTCATGCAGGCTTTGGGCTTGTACAATCCGAGCCTAGCAGATTCAGCCTCACACCCCCAAACTACTTCAGTAACAGACCCATTTTTCTTTTTTTTTTCTTTTTTAATTTCTTTGTTTTTTTTATTGTTTTAAAATCAATTTCTATTTTAATCATAAAATCAATAAAATTACAAAAAAATTGAATTAGTTTTTTTTTTATAATTAAAATTAATTTTGTAAATTAATCTAGTTTAACTACTTTAATCCTTTTTTCTTTAAATTAAAATTAACTAGAAATTAGGATTAAATTTTAAATCTTTTTCTTTAAAAATACCACAAAAAAATATTAGTTTCATTAAAATTAATTGTAATTAATTTTTTCTTTCCTTGTTTAATTTAGTTAACTAAGATATTATAATTTAATATTTTCATAAATAAAAACAAAACAAAAAATTCTTTTAACTTAGAAACATTTTTAGGTTTAGACGCTCTTCCCATTCTTCGCGCGCTTATTTTTGTTTTCGATTATTTCTTTTTTTCAATTATGTAATTGTTTCCCGGATTGTAATAGTTTTAATTAGGTTTAAAATTCTGCATTTTTATTATCCTAGTTATGTATTTGCCTCAAGGCCTTGTAATAGCTTAGGAGTTTTATTTTCCGCAACTTATTTTCTGCATTATTATTAACTGTTTAGATTAATAGGATTGTATAAAAAAGACTGAAATTAAAACGATTAGATAACCCTAAATGCGCAAGATAAATGAACTGAACCAATACACTCGCACATGCTCACTCCTAAAGTATCTCCCACTTCGGTTACCTTCGAAAACAGTCACAATTCTCGAAACGTGAGAATTTTTAGTGACTGTCCTTGAGTTCAAGAGATCACAAGTTCCTCGATGACCCTTTCGACTGTTGCCTCGGTTAAAAAAGTGATCTTAGAACTTTAGGACAATTACTAAGAGTTCTTGCCCAATTGCCTTAATGACCGTACATGTCCCTTCGATAGTCCCTCAACATCCAACAATAGGGCTACTTACTCACTAATAGTAGGATAACACTATATAAAGGAAAGGAGGAAAAAAACACCTTTTTCGAGTAGGTAGATAGCTGTTAAGTACTTTCTCAAAACAATCTTTTTCACACCACACTTTCAAACATTTTCAAAAAATGCTTTATCAACACTCTTGAGGACTGATACAAGAGTTATTATAAAGCAAGAAAACTTTTCAAAACACACAAACACGAAAACAATTTTTAAAATGAGCAAGTACCTAAGAGCCCGTGGAAAACCACTGATGGAAAGGGTGCTAACACCTTCCCTTTCCAAAATTTACCCCCCTTGCTCAGAAAATCTTGAAAAAGGTCTTTTTCTGTTCTTTTTACCCTTTCCTTTGTTGGATAAAATAAAAGTCGGTGGGGACTCTTGCTTACCGCATATTTGCGAATACAAAATGCAAACCAGTATTAAACAGTCGGTTCTTCCACCGTATCACAGCGTACCATTCAATGAGAGAGAGAGAGAGAGAGAGAGAGAGAGAGAGAGATGCCTATGTTTAAACTTTCCTCTTTTCAAAACTTTGACTGCTGAAAATGTTACAACATTTGAAATGACATTCTTCGTGCCATTAAACATGCTTATTCTGAGACTGCATAAAATACAAGAAGAAAGATAGTTGGCAACCCTGATCACCCAGTTACTACCAAAATTTTTCCAACAATGCAATTCTAAAAATACCCCCTGTATACTCAAAATAACTTACCTCAAGTTATGATAAAATGCTTCCCAAAGCGCCATAGCCAGACCAAGCATGGGAGTGCCAATATCTTGTATCAAGAACTTTAACACAATGACTTTGTTTTTCAAGAAGAATAAATATCCTTGTCCCTTAGTAGACGGAGAATGTTACACTATAATGTCATGACATTTGGTTAGACACTGTACCCTTTTAGTAACTAAACAAATAGAAAGCATTTATCTTCAACAATATACACACTCTTCAAGACATACCAGCGCTCAATTAATTCTAATCTTAGAGATCAGAATATCCTCCAACGATACAATCTTCTTCAGACTTGGTAAAAAGCTTTTTGCCCCAAAACTCTCAATCATTCAATATTCCATATCTGAAACATTTGATGATCACGGACTAAAACAAAATTCAAATAATAAACTCCCACTTAAACTAATTTCTTGAGATCTTCCTCATTTAGTGTCTCCTAGCCCTTTAGAACCTTCCGCATAATGGGGTAACAAACTGTTGAGATAATGTTCCAACATTTGGTTGAACATCAGTACCTTTCTCAATGAACATATCACTGATCTTGATTCTGAAGTTACTCATCACTAAAAAAACTTCTCTCAATAAAAATAACTCTAAAACGTAACTCGTTCTCATAAAGGAGTAGATCATACCTTGAAGACTTCATAGATAATATATTCACTTTGACAAAATAAAATCATATACACATTTTAATCCACCAGGACCTTCACCTTAAATTGAACCATTCAGATCCATAAAGTAGGTTCTTGAGCTTTTGCAACTGTCTGATATTGAACCTTCTAGTGCAACTTCTTGACTACTTCTTCCATTAAACACCAAGTAAGAGAGTAAAAAATTGAATGCTTGTGAATTTAACAAATAACAATAGTTCATAAGTCCTCAGAGGGACTTCAAACATCTCATTAGATACACAACATTCTTCCTTGATGACACAACTGAATCAGTTGTTAAGTAAAATAATTAACAAAAACTTAGAGAATCCATCCTGAATTCTTTAGTTATCCAATGTCCTTAAATTTACTTTTTTGCATCATCCACCAAGTAACATTTGATAAGAATGAGACTTAAACAAACCACCAGAAACACTTTTACTATAGCTAGGTGTCTGGAATAGTTAGCGTCAAAATACCAATCATCTTGGTTGGAGATCTAAAAAAGATATGAGAGAAAAGACAATAATCACCTTCCCTAAGTATTAACGACTTCTTGGTTAAGCAACACTGATCTCGACCTTCGAGAAAAATAACCAAAAACTATTAAAATCAACTCAACACAGAAGAGATATCTTCAGTGCAAGTAAAGCCCCTTTTTTCATGAGGAAGCAGAATGTCCAAAAAGTTATGACACCCTTGACTCAACTTTCCTTTTGATAACAACAACCTTTTGTCACTTTGAGTTTTCTCTTTTCTAATTAGCTTAAAAGAAAATTTACCCCCCCCCCTTAAACTTCCAATCATCTTCCCTCTTGAAGAAGCTCCTCCAACTGACCTAGATTATCCTTATAAAACTCGATCAAGACATCTATCTTGAGGTTTAAACAGAGTTACATCACCTTGCAAAAACATGGATAGTAGATACTTATTCATTCTCTTAAGACATAAGATCAGAAATAAATCAGATTCTATTTCTTCACAGTTGAAATCTCCCTTCATTCTAGATATAAATCATAGAATAAAATCTCCATCCCATTATGAGATAAATCTTCAGTGTAGAAATCTTCATGACAAGTTCATCTTCCAGTCAAACCAAAAATAGAAAACATGCACATTTGTCCTTGAGATAAGCAGCATTCTGCTTCACAAAGATCCAAGATCTCCACATCCATATGAATGATTTGACATTAGTAGATATTTACTCCAGTTCCAACATTCTTTTAGCATCACAGACATGCTGAAGTTAGTACAGATGTCTTTGACATTTAGTCTAGACATCCTGTCCAGTATCCTTAACTCTTAATTTGATCACTTTCCAAGGAAAACAATAGCAATAAGAAACCTTTAATTAGAAACCAAAACATAAGCTCCTTCAGAGTTGAAAGCAAAAATAAATTTCTCTTGTCTTTCTTCAATAACTTGTCATTTCGTGTCAAACCTCTAGAGTAGAGACTTGAGAAACTTCTTCTTGATCAACCTCACATATGAACTATTTTTATCCAAGCATACTTAGATGTGCCTTTATGAGTGTACTTGAGAAATTTCCAAGTATCGTTGGCCCCAATTCGAGTGGTGTACAAACTGGAATAAAATACTTATCAACTCCATGATAATGGCATTGATAATTGATCTTTTCTTCTATCTTTCAATCACCAGGATTCTTCTAACCAGATAAGCTTCACAGTTCTATTGTCCATTGATAACCAAAATGGAATCACTCCAGCTTTCCATACGACAAATAGTACCAGAAATAGACCTCTCTGAAGCTCCCCCAATAGACCAGGGTGTCTGCTCTAATACCAATTGAGATTCTGGTACAGATAACACATATAAACAAAATTGTCTTGACAGTGAGAGATGTCGAGACAAATGTTACAACATCTGGTAACAAACCAGATCAATCAAGCTGAATATGATACAGAAAATAAAACTGCAGAATGATAAATAACACAATGAGTTGTTAATCCAGTTCAGTGCAACATCACCTACTATGGGGGCTACCAAGCCAGGAAGGAAATTCACTATCAACAACATTAGTTCAAAGCTAAACTAGTCCCAAGTTTACAACTTCTCGCCTAATCACTGCCCAGTGCAACTTCAACTTAGATCCTCCCTAAGACAGGGAAATCGCCATCCCATATCCTAAATCACCTCAGTGATATCTAAAGTCACAATCCCAATAACTGCAATAAAAACAACCCAATTTAGAAGATCATACTTCCATTACAATAACTCAAACTCTTGCTTAAAAGCTTCGAGTGAGAATAATAACTTGACAAATTTTCAAGTAACAATTTGTCTACCACATAGTATCATAAGATACATGGGTAACGTACAATATGCACGAGAGGCTCTCAAAACTTAAGACTTATGCTTCCCCTAATTTTAGAATTGTTGAAAACTTAAAATACATTAGGTTAGGATTCCTCTATTTATACAACTCTGCAGTCCATGGGCTTCGATATTCTGATCCAGAAGTTTCTTGATCCATAAGCTGAGTGATGCACCAATTGTGAAAATAATCTCCTTCAATCTTGGAACAAACTGATACATAGTTTCCTAATTTGTCTCAAGGCCCAAATCAATATCTTATGTACAGCTGGAGATATAATCTTGTTCAAAAACAAATCTTCAAGACCTATAAGAATATTTGAGACATATCCTAAAAGAAATCTCCCAAATAAAAACAAATCTATGAAGATTTAAAAACAACAGCGCCTTGACTGCTACACTAGAATATGATGTTATGAAATCATGTTCAACATCTGGTCAGAAACCATGTTTTTGCAAAAATTTTCCAATTTCCTAAAACCGTGGTACTAAAAATGAGAATAGACTACACAACCAAATACTATAAGTCGGTCGAGATCTGGTGGATGACCCGACCAAACTTCGTCAGGTGTCTTCATCCTCAAGGCAGTCGAGGGATATATATTTGTCAGATATGCTGTTGTCGAAATGGCCTCAGCCCAAAACACCTTCTTTAATCCAACACTAACTAACATGCATCTAACTCTTTGCAAAATGGTTTGATTAAACCTTTCAGCTAAACCATTTTTCTAGGGAATACTTGCAGTAGTTTTGTGTCTTATAATACTAGACACAACATAATAGGTGTTGAAATCCTCATTGCAACATTCAAGACCATTGTCGGACATCAACCTCTTAACCTTCCTGCTAGTTTGGTTTTCGACCATAATTTTCCAACTTTTGAAACCTTCCTTCATCGTCGATGCTAACCTCAATATTCTCCATACCAAAAATCAGCTTATTGAACATATCCAACTACTCATATAAGACTTTGTCTTTACTCATCTTGAATGAATACAAAGCTTGCTTCAAGTACAGACAATTTACCAAGGATTTAGTCTTGTACAATCCTTCAAGTTTCGTCCATACACTAACCGTCATCTTATCCTTTGACACCTGCCATAGAATTCTATCACTAAGGCTCAATACGATGGCATTGTGGGCTTTCTTGATCATCGTCGTCTTATCCTTATCTAATAGGGAATAACCATGGATTTAACTCTCTTTAATGCTTATTTCAAACCCCGTTGAAAAATAAGGAGTCACATTTTCAAGCGCTATAAATCAAAATCATTCACTCCGTTGAATTTCTCAATCTCAAAATGTTTTGACGGTATCTTCTCCATGCTCATCGCACTAGTTTTTGTAATAGAGTGTCGTTAATAACAAACTAAAACTATGAGAAAGATTTATTTTCTTGAACAAACACAATAAACTCTATTAGGTTTTCACGAAAAAGAGATAGGATGGAAGAAGAAGAAGAATAAAATAAGGATTGGTTATAATTGTTTTACTATTCACTTACTCAATAAGGGTTCAAAGATTACAAGTGAATAATAAAAACCAACCTCTTTTAATAACCAGGGAGAACTAGTTTATTTATAGACTACTAAGCTAACTAAAGCTATAAGCTAACTTACACAATTAGACTAAACAAAAAGGCCCAATTCAATATGCTAACAATCCTAGCATTTCGACTACTACATGCTTGAGCTTACTTCGACTACAACAAGAAGAACTTCGACATCAATATGTGAACAGACTTCAACAACATGCTTAATCTCTGTTGAACCAAGAAGCTACTCTTGTCGAGACTAGAGTTTGATCCAAATTACCACATATATATATATATATATATATATATATATATATATATATATATATATATATATATATATATATATATATATATATATATATATATATATATATATATATATATATTAATAAGTCATATAAAATATTTACTTGTTAGTTTTATCATATCGCTTCGTGATTATCATAAAAAATAACATTCACATCAATTAAATCATTTTTCTTCACATGAGGTACGCACATGTGTTGGAAAAGAAGAGATATCAGAAATATCAATAGTTCAGCATGATTTGTATCACTAGTAGAAATGTGTTTTCCTTATAGAATATAGCATAAATAAAGTCATTATAAATATAGCATAATCAATCTCCTAAATCTCTTCAATGACCTCAAAGTACGATCTAGATGCCATTACATAATTCTTATCTTTTGAACTAGAGAAGTACACAAATCCAACCTCAACCATAACCCCTAGTATTTTGTATGGTACTATGATAATCCTTTGATTTTGTATATAATGAAAATATTGATTTTGTCTGTAGTCCAAGTTATTACATTAAAATTAGAAATATATGACATCCATTTAATTGTCGTGGATCCTATCTTCAGAATCCCTTTCATTAACCTAATTTATGAAAAATTTGTTATTCCTTGTTCACAACTATTTTTTACTCACCCAGATGAATCATTTATTGCTAAATCTTTTCTGAATAGATAAGTAAGGTTGAAATTCAATGAAATTATTAAATATATATAGAAATGTGCTAGAATTACATCTTGAGGCATTTATTTAACACTTAAGATGGATGTATCCAATAGAACGATACATGAAGATATTTAAAGGATATACGAAGAATCATCAACAACCGGAAGCTTCAATCATTAAAAGGTACATCTCAAAAGAAGCTCTTGAGTTTTGTTCAAACTATTGTGTGAAACAAAGTCTATAGGAATTCTAAAGTCTTGCCATGGTGACAAATATTGAGGTTGAGGTACTCAAGATTTAAATGTTAAGCCAATGGCTCGTGATGTAGTTCTTGAAGCAAATTTCTATATATTGAATAATCTTGATGAAGTTCAACCTTACATAGTTATTCACAAAATACTTGTGAAGAAAAATATCTCTGAATGAGTGACAAGTGGTTATTGCAGAGCATACCAAAAAATTCATAAGTTGGTTTAATGAAAGGATTTTTAAAGATGGTAGTGCTTCCAAGACGATTAAATGGTTATCGTACATGCCAAAATTTAATGTGATAACTTGGAATGCATGTGACATTAGTAATTGTTCATTTTATACAAAAGCAAAAGATGACCGTAGTAAAATGAAAAATAGTGGGGTTATGGTTGACACTGAATTCATCTATTTCTCTATTTCAAAAGATAAGAATCTTATATTGGGATCTAAAGCATTCTATGGTGTTGTTGAGGAGATTTCATAGATTTATTATGTTATTTTCAAAGTATCTTTATTTAAATGCAAGTGGATTCACAATAACAATGGTGTATAAAATGATGAGTTAGAATTTACAGGGGTTGACCTTGGAAATGCAACTTATATGACTGAACCATTCGCCATGGCTACTCAAGTGAAACAAGTATTTTATGTGACATACCCTTTGTACTTATCGAGGAGATGGTCAATTAATCTCCAAGGAAAACACATTTCTCATAGTAATAAAAAATTTAATATTCCTTTCGTTCCTTCTTACACAATACAAGTGCCTACTTTATATGAATAAGTTGATAGAGATGATGTGCATGATATTCGTAATGATCATGAAGAAGGAATATGGAAAAATTAACAAGTACGTATTTTTTATTCTTGATTCTTAATTTAGTATAAGTTATAATTTATAGGGTTATTTACTAACGAGTATTATTATTTGAAATTATAAGTGTAGACACTAAAAGATAAGACAGCAAGACACCAAGATACTAGTATATTATGTAATGATGTGTAAATTGTAGGTTGTTTTGTGCCATTTTAGTTTTGATGTATTATACAATTTTTGGTTCTTAATGAAATTTTGGCTTTGATGTAATACAATGTTTGGTTTGACACGATTCACAAATGGGTGTGTCGATGTTTCTGGTCTGATATAATTCAGAAAAATTCAGGTTAAAAAGAAGAAAGATTACAAAGCAATGTTGTTGATACATCAATCTGTTGGTGACGATAAATTTGAGAAAGTGGGTGATTGCGAATCATCGAAACAAGCTTGGGAAATCTTGGAAAAGGCTTATGCATAGGATGATAAGGAAATGGTGGTGAGGTTAAAAGCTTACAAACGTCAGTTTGAATTGATTCAAATGGAAGAAAATGAGACAATCAACGACTAGTCGACTATGTGACGCGAATTACGTGATTGGTGAATCAAATTAAGTCTTGTGGAGAGGTTGTTTCTGAGCAGAATATTATGTCAGCGATCTTGAGTTCTTTGATGTCAAGATTTGATAACATCGTAGTGGTGAATGAAGAGTCTAAGGATCTTCCGACATTGAGAAAAGAGGATCTTTAAAGCTCTCTTAAGGCTCATGAGAAAAGGATGGAAGAGACAAGTAACGATACGTAAAAGGCGGAGATCTCTTTGCAAGACCGGCTCAATGAGAAGAACAATAAGTCGAAAGGAAAATGACCCATGAAAAGTAAAGTGAATTTTCATAATTTTAGTGGAAAAGAGTCTCAAAATTCGAAGAATTAGACTTGTCAAAGTGGTGAGAGCAGCTACAACAAAAATCATGGTCAAGGAAACTTTAGAGGCAAAAAAGGAAAGTTTGACATAAGCAAAGCAAAATGCTACAATCGTCAAAAGTTCGGTCATTTCGCAAGAGAATGAAATGCAAAAGATACAGAATCTCAATAAGATGAAGCAAAGGTTGCTAGACAAGAGGTGGGTGATGATAATACACTCTTGGTCATTATTACAGAAGGAGAATATATAAATAGTAGGTTGCAAGGAAGTAGTAACAGCAATTTCGAGAACACTGCAGAGATGTTTGCAGAAGAAAATGTTATGGTGATTTTGAGAGAAGGAGTCCAATTCAGTGAATAATGGTACTTAGATTCTAGTTGTTCTATGCATATAACATTCAGGAAGGATTATTTTATTAAAATCAATCAAGCCATGAAGAATAAAGGGAAATTCATGGATGACACCACTTTAGCAGCCGATGGGATCAATGATGTTTTGATCATGAGAAGGGATGATGGACATTCCTAGATCAAAGATGTATTGTACATTCTTGGAATCAAATGTAGCTTTCTAAGTGTTGGAAAATTTCTTAAGAAAGGTTACAAGATTTGTATGGAAGACAAGACGTTGTGTGTTATGGACAAAAATCAGGGTTTAGTCCTTAAAGCTCATATGGTTGCCAATAGAACTTTCAAGATTGAGTTGAAGGTGATGGAACATAGGTGTCTTTCTACAACGAAAGTCGAGAAGAGTGGTTGTGGCACTTCCATCTTGGACATCCAAATTTTAGAGATCTCAATTCATTACAAAGGAAATTAATGGTAACTGGGTTTCCTTCCATCAACATTCCAGCTGAGATGTGTGAAGAGTGTGTGTAAGCAAAGAACATAAAGGTAAATCCAGGAAGGATGTAGAATTTAGAACCAAGAATCACCTTGAGGTGGTGTATTATGATGTTTGTGGGCTGGTGCAAGTTGATTTGTTTATTGGAAATATGTATTGTCACTTTTATCGATGATTTTAGTAGAAAGCTATGGACATATACTAATCAAGAGAAAGGATGAGGTATTTGAAGTGTTTAAGAAGTTCAAGTCCATGGTTGAGCGGCAAAGAAGTCACAAGCTCAAAGTTCTCAAAGTAATGGTGAAGGCGAGTATGTCTCAAATGACTTTTGGAAGTTTTGTAAAGAAGAGGGGATAATGCATGAGGTAGTACCACCCTATACACTGCAGCAAAATGGTGTTTCCGAGAGGAATAATCAATCGATTATGAACATGGTGAGAAACATGTTAAAGGGGAAGAACTTGTTGAAAGATTTATGGGGGGAAGCGATATCCACAACTGCCTATTTGTTGAATAGGTATCCTACAAAGAAGCTTGAGAAGATAACACTAGAAGAGGCATGGTGTGGATTCAAGCTCATCCTAAACCATTTAAGAGTTTTCGGCTCCGTGGCATATCGACATGTTCCAAGACAACTTAGAAAGAAGTTGGATGATAAAGTGGAGATGATGATACTTATTTTGGGTATCACCCTACTAAAGGTTATAATCCGTTTGATGTTGAAAACAAGAGGATTGTAATCAGTCGGAACATTATAATCAATGAAATGAAGCATGTGGAGCATCCTATTACCATTTACACTCAGACATTAACTAGTTACATGCATGCGTTAACCTGTTAGAGGAAAACATTAACCGATTACACACACGATTTTTTGGATTTTGGAGAAAATGAAACTGCAGAAGAGAGGTGTGTCGATGCTAGAACTGATGAAAATGTGAGATGACCAACTAGGCAAAGAGGTTTTCCTCAAGGACTCTAATATTTTGATATATTCTGCGATAACAAAATCAATGATGATAGTGATTTCATCTCATTTGCACTTATGGATGAGAGCCTGTTAAGCTGGAAGAGACCTTGAGTGATCTAAAATGGGTTTGTGATATGAAGGAGGAGCTGAAATCGATTGATAAAAATAGTATTTAGGAGTTGGTTATTCTACTGAAAGGAAAAAATACGATTGGTGTAATATGGGTCTATAAGGTGAAGGTAAATTCCTAAGGTGAAATAATCAAGCATAAGGCTCGATTAGCTACAAAGGAATTTTTGCAAAGAGAAGGTATAGACTTTGATGAGGTATTTGGACTAATTTCTAGGATCTAAACCATAAGGCTATTTGTTGGTGTTGCAAATAGAAACAATTGGTTTATCTATCAAATGGAAGTCAAGTCCGCGTTTTTGAACAGTCTGCTTGAAGAAGAGGTGTATATATAACAACCCTTTGGCTATTTTGTGAAAAACCAAGAGGGAAGATTTTACAAGTTGAGAAAAGAATTATATGGTTTCTTAGTTGAGGTTGGCTTCACGAAATGTGTGTCTGGGCATGATGTTTATGTGAAGACGAATACAAGTGAAGGTGTGGTCATTCTTTATCTATACATGGACGATTTATGATCACAGGAAGTAACAAGATGATTATTTCTAAGTTTAAGAGTGAACTTATGAAAGAATTCGAGATGAGCGTCCTTGATATCATGACATACTTCTTTGGCCTAAAGTTCCACAAGTCCAAGAAGGGTCTGCTTATGCATTAAAGGAGATATGTCCATGAGATATTGAAGAAATGTGAAATGGAACATTGTAATGCTGTCAAATATCAGCTAAACCAAGGTTGCAGCTGTCCAAGAATGAAGAGGAGCAGAACATAGATCCAACTTAATATAGAAGATTGATTGAATCATTATGTTACTTGTGCAATACACGACCAGATTTGGTATTTAGTGTTAGTATTGCGAGTAGATTCATGGAGAGACCGAAGGTGTCTCACTGACAGCAGTCAAGAGAATCATGAGATACATCAAAGGATCTATTGGCTGCGGAATTCTCTTTCCTGCAGCGGATACGAGTAGAAAAAGTAAATTGTTTGGTTTTACCGATTCCAATTGGTGCAGAAATAAAGATGATCAAAAGTCTACAACTGGATACATCTTTATGTTCGGTGGAGCACCAATCTCATGGTGCTTGAAGAAGGAACCGGTAGTTGCACACTCATCTTGTGAGGCCGAGTATATTTCCGCGTTGTTGTGTTCATGTCAAGCCGTGTGGTTAATGAATCTATTGAAAGAGTTGGGCAGCAATGAGGGTGAGGCTGCCACACTTTTGGTTGATAATGTTTTAGCCATTAATCTTGCTAAGAATCCAATTACATATGTGAGGAGCAAGCATATTGAGATGAAATTTCACTACTTGAGGAAGCTTGTTAGTGAAGGCAAGTTAAGATTGGATATTGTAGAAGTGAGGACCAAATTGCTGATTTGCTGACTAAGGGAGTCACAAATCATGTGTTCAAGAGGTTGAAGATGAGCATGTGCATGGAGGACTTGGAGCACTTGAGTTAAAGTGGTGTGTTGAGTAAAAAATCAATAATTTAAGTGTTATAACCGGTTAACACGAAGATATAACCAATTACAACTAATAGAAAAACACTTTTGCAAGTTGAAAAAACTAGTTTTATGTTGTGTTAACCGGTTACACCCGACATTGTATTTTCTATTTTATGTCTATGTAATCAGTTAACAATTTGTGTTAACTGGTTACGAGCCCGACTTTTAGCTTTTTCTTGTTATTAGATGATATATTTTAGGTCTCAATCATTTTGTAACACTTATATAAATGTCTTGAAGACATCAATGCAAATAATGATTATCACCCTCAATTATCTCTCTCTCATTCTCTTTTCTCCATCATTATCTTCTTCTCCATATTCCCTAAATTATCCAATATTCATCAATTGGTTGATTGCGAGAAATACTATCCTTTGAAATAAGAAAAAGAGCATGCAACTATTCCAAGATATACTAATGTTGAAAAAGAAACTTTAAATTCAAAGACACCCTCAAAGTCAGAAACTTTAAATTCAAAGACACCCTCAAAGTCCCTACTAAACAAGACGAAAACATTTCTACTCTAATTCTAAAACCTAAATTTGTAAAACTTAAAGTTGTAACCATGATGTCCTTCAACCACAAAGGTTTGTAAAATTTAAAGTTGTAGAACTATGATGCCCTTCAACCACAAAGGTAAGCAGTTTTCTCCAATTCAGTTTGTTGCTACTAAATCTTCTCCAAGGAGCCCTAGAAACACCACCAATACACCAATGCACCCATTTTTGTTTCATTTCATATTTTTCACCAACTTCTATTTACATACGATAAATGTCTTAATTCAAAATTCAAAATTTGAATCTAAAAATTAAATTTTGTGGGAGGATTATTATGGAGAATTTTTTGTGTGAGAGAGAGAACCCGGTCAAAAATTGTTGCTCTTACATTTATTAGCCGATAAGTGTACACTTGTTTGTCCATTTGTTTTCATTGTCCAAAAACTTGATGTGTCTTCCTTCCTTTACGTACTATCATCGTCCATGTCTGCTCAAAAGGAAACTCATATGGCCACGCGTACTGGTGTGGTGTCCTACCTTATAAAGCAACCACTTTTCTGTTTACGCCCATGCCACAAAGTAAATATATGTATCAGTTTATTCATCTTCATGGAATCATACTATAAAAATAATTTTGAAAAATGTACAACACCAAGACCCTATCATTTCCTAACTAATGTTTCCCAACCTTGTTTCACGAAGCATTTGGATCTTTCCCTTTTGCGGGTTGTCTGTCTTGTTGGACCTTCGTGGATGAGCGTCAGCCAAGTTTGAAACAGTAAACATTTCAGTATATACCAACATAGTTGAGTATGGCTTAGCGTTTCACCTTATTCTTCTGTACGTATTTCAGACTTCATGCTCTTCTTCACTTTGGAGTCCGTCTTGGCCTTTAGGGTTTTTATTTTCCAATAAGAATGTGATGGGATTTTAATAATCTTTGTCACCTTTACCTTATGCCACATGGGACCTACCATTAAAAGATTGATGCACCGCAACAAATAATATTTTTTATGACAAAACTTTTACGTCAATCAGAAAAAATCGAGGTATTATTTCAATGCGCGTCATATTTTATTTTTTTATAAAAATAAAAACAACTTGTTATATCGGTTAATATAGAAATCAAGGGAATAGACCATTTCGGATATGATTTGAATCCTAACTACTGTAATTTATGTTTTTATTTGTTTACATGTGTAAAATAAATTATCTAACTCTTCGATTTTTAGTGATAACCGAGAGATAAAATAATCAGATTTTAGTATAAAACACTGGTTAAACAGATTTTACCCTAATGTTATCTTAATTGTAGTTGCCCCACCGTCGCATGCATCATTTTTTTGGGAGGAATTACAAAACTGAATAAAATGTTCTTCTACATTGAACAAAATATTTTTTCAGTTTTTTAAATTCATCTCAAACAATGATGTTGATGTTGTTGTTGTTGTTGAATGTACAACAATGATTTTCTTGGGTTGACAACATTGATAAATGTATTACTAAAAATTATTACTGATGGATTGTAAGTGCAGAAAAAAGATTTTTCAATTTTTTAAGCAAACATCTTATTAGAAGTTGGTGCATTCAAAGCATGAACATTGTATACGTAGAGATAATGATATCACCAATAATCAATTTTGGATGTAAAGTTCTGACATTCAAGCATCAACACCATTATGATGGATTGCAAGTGCAGAAAAATCATTGAAGAGATTTGTTGTAAACAATTTATTTTAATATTTTGTGTAGATAATGTAATACTAAAAAAAATGAATAATAATTATCACATCGATTTTTAACCTTAACCAATGTGATGGTTAAAAGGAGATGAAAATATACCTCGGTTTTATAAATAAATCGAGGAGTATAATAATCACATTTTACTATAAAAACACTCGTTAAACAGATTTCCCCTAATCCTTAATATTATGAAGGCGCCCCAAAGAGAGGAAATATATACAACTGCAGATAATAAAAATTCTCTAGCATCTTCCACGGGACGTCTAAATCTTGTTGCATACAATGCATTTTTAATATTCTATGAAAACAATGTATTTTAAAAAAATGCTTATTACCTCGGTATTTTGTCATGAATGAGGTGAGAGTTTAGATTAAATTTTTCTATATGCATCAGCCATAACAAATCTTTGTCGTCCATTTAATGGTTATCAACGCTCAAGAATCTTCCATTAGTGATCCGCGTGAAACCTAAGGGACATTCGTTATAAAAGTTCCTTGCGATATTGTAAATCTAACCTAAATGAAACATATGAAGCGCTTGAAACCTAAGGACACTTGGAAAGTTCTATATGATGGTTTGCAAGAGTAGAAAATCATCTGGGTTCAATATTTATTTTATTAAATTTTTATTTGTATCGAAAATATTTTTGATTATTGATACTAATTATTTACCCTTTTTTCCACCTGAAACAAATGCATGCAAGATCCGTAGAGAATAATCTTGCACCCAACAGTTGATCTTCATCTAGATTCAATAATTCAAAGATCTAAAGTCTAAATCTCAAGTGAAATTGATTTTTATCTAGATCCCTTGGAAATTTGATTTTAATTTTAATTTTAATATTCGGGGTAAACAATGTAATATTCTGGGTAAATAATACAACAATTAAAAAAAGTAATCATATCCCTCGGTTATTTGGATAAACTGAGATAAAAGATACAACAGTTTTGAAAATAATAAAATTTACTTCTGTTGGGGTTCAAACTCATGTGCATATAATTTTACCCCTTGGTTTTTAATTCACTAAGGTATTAAGTGAAAAAATTTCATGACGCTCTTTGTTACCTCGATTCATTAGCCGAGGTAAAACACATTTTGTGTCTGACATTAAAAGCGCTTTTTGTAGTGGTGGTGGCCTATGAGTAGGAGTGATATGATTACTATCTAGGGACTGCAAGTGCTATTATTACTTGTCAAATTAGTCCTTGATGATGTGGAACCCACCCAGTCATTGGAGAATGTGCAATTAAGGATCTCTTGATTGTTGTTTGTTGGATTTTTTCTCTTTCCACCTTTTTATTCAACATAATGTATATAAATAAGGATTAGTTGTTTCTTTTTATTCTTTTCACTCTCTTGCTGAAACCCACCCTTGTTATTTGTCTTCTTATTACTCTCAAATCAAATCTTTGTTGCTCTTGTGATGTTCATTTTCATCATAGCTTCTTCTCTCTAGTCATACATATCTAGAATTTCTCTTATTTGTTATGTTCTTATTGCTTTCTGTTTTATTTACTTATGTTCTTTTACTTCTTACTTGCCTTGACTTATGGTGGTAGTTACTTCTTTAGTGGTGGTACTGTTGTACCAAGAAAGTTAGTTCCTTGAGTTATTTTACTCCCTCCCCTCTATGGATGGAAAAATGGGCCCGGCTCATTGGGTAGGCCCATTTTACCCACACTTTAGTGTAGAGAATATCAAGAATTTAGACCCTACCCTCTAATGTGACCATCCCGCCTCGTCCCGTTTTCTTCGGGGACTTTTGCGGGCATGATCATTAGCATACAATTTTGCATTTTTAGGCTTAAAAAATATAGTGCCTGCAGGCTTTCTCTTCCCAAAACTCACTTTTTTGTAGAGCGGGCCTAGGTTTTAGGCCCTCATCCTCAACTATTTTCGCCAACCCCGTTTTTTTGAGGGTTTTTGCAGGGCTGGCCTAAACAGGAAGAGCATGCTCGTTTTCCACCTCTACTTCTCTCTATAATTGATCGATCATAGGAAGGTATGGTAGACATATGAAAAATTTTCAGTGAGTGATCAATAATGTTGGAAAATTATAGTGTTCGTCCCTTTCACTTGAAGTGAAATGGTGGATAAGTGGAGTTCATTTCATCAGACTCATTCTTTCTCTCTATGTGAACATGTTTAATGGGTAGAATAATAAAAATTCTAGCTTAAGGGTTGCTGGTACACCATGATACACTTAAGAAATGTGTGTGGATAAATAACCCTTATCTTCAGAAGCCTTGTGTATACTTCGACTCGGTGTGGTTCTATGTGTTATGCAGATTGTGATGCTATCTTATATGGATTTGATGATGAAAAAAGACAAAGCCAAAATGATGATCATCATCATTAATGTAGAAGTTATCAAAAGGTGAATTTAAAAAGGTTCCAATGTTTAGAGAAAAATTAGTGAAATACAAAGATCGACATCGAAAGAAATAGAAGTTGTAAAAACTTATCTAATCTCGTGCTTTAATTTTATTTATTAGTTTTAGATTAATAATGTGTAATTAAGAAAGAGTATCTCTCAAAATACTAAGGAAATGCACATACTCACACACAAATAATTTGTAAATATTTATCCATTTTAAATCCTTTCTAAAAACTAGTTTTAGACTCTGACTAATCAATTAGGAAGCATTTTAATCAATTAGGCAAGAGAAATCCATATCCCTAATTGTTTAGAACTTATATCTAATGGATTAAGGAGTGAAATCACAACCTAGTCAATTATGAACCCTTTTAATCAATTAGAAAGCCAACTTAACTAAATTATTTACATATTTTCTAGGTCCAATCGATTAGTGTCGTAGGCTAATAGATTAGAGAATGGCTAGAGCCTATGGATTATTTACTCTTTAGCCAAAACATTTGTCCTATATAAAAGAATCTTATGAACTCTCTCAAAGCACAATTTTTTTTTATTTACTACTCTTTTATATTACTCACTCTCTTCATATAAAATATTTTTAAACATTGTCATTATCTTATTGAGAAAGCGAAAGACTTAAAATAGATATGTGTAACTTTGTTGTTCTAATCGAATTATGAGGTAATTATAATTCAAGAGCTTATTTCTCTTGTAACATTGTAAGTGATATAAAGTTTACAAGATAAACCTTTGTAAAAGTTTGGTGAAAAGAGGTAATGAGTTGAACCTAGTGTAAAACTTCCAATTTGTTAGTGAAAGTATCAAGAGAAAACTCTTAGGGACAAGATTAAACTAAGTGGTTTAAGGAAAAAGCAATATAAATCCTAGTGTGATCTCTCTATGTATTATCTTTTATATTTGGGCAATTCATATTTCGCTCGTAATTCTATGCTTCATCTTATTTCCTAAAACTAACCAACCTTGAAACCAATCTTTTGCAAACAAGTTTTAAAAAACCAAATAACACAATTACCCCCTGGTGTGTGAAGTAACTTGATCAATAAGTCACATCAGATGCTTACTCCGATTATACGAATAATCATCTCAAGAGGTAGAATGGTGACATTCAAACACTTTTCGTAATAGAAGTTTTTATATGAACAAACCTCCATCGATTGTTGGTGAAAGGTATTTCTCTACAACAAAAAAAAACTTTTTATGCTAATTTTTCTAAAATATTTTGATTTAGATGTTTGGGATGATGTTAATTACGATCCTTTTATTCTCAATAACTTCAAAAATAATGAAGTGATGAATAAACCAAAAAGTTTGTAGTAAAAGAGGAAAACAAAAAAGTACAACACAATTTAAAAGGCAAGTACATGATATTTTGTGTGTTAATCATTAAATAGTACAATTATGTTTTTTAGCTGAAGCTCTACTAAGAAAATGTGGAACACCCTTAAAGTATTGAAAGATTTTATTGATATTAAAAGAGATATGATGATCACATAAGTATTGAAATATGAGGATATGTTCTCTAGAAATATGATTATTTTTTATAAATTATAGGAGAAATTAGATGAGTTAAAAGTTATTAAGAAATTCAAAGAGAAAGAATTTGTGCAAACAAACAAGGTTTAAAATGAAATAGAAGAAAACAATGTGGTTTGCACAAAAGAAAGCAATAAATCAGACTCCTTTAATGAATCAGAACAAGAGGATGAAACACACATATGTTTTATGATAGACTACGAAAATGATGAGATACATAAATCTAAAGGAAACATTTCCGTTTAAGAATTATATTCTATATGAAAGGATCTAAATATACAAAATGATAGGTTAGAAAAGATTATTATTACTTCTAAATATCACGTCACCTCTTTAAAACTATGATCTTAGATTCTAATACTATCTCTTTTAACATGAATACTATATGTGGAAATTGTGATAGGCTGAAAACCAAAATTGAAGACCGGCATGAAAATCTTTGTAAATTAATCGAATATAGATATAATCTTGACATTATATTATCTAATAAAAGAGGGTCTTATAATAAATCCGGTCTTGAATATCAACCTAATAATAATACCAAAATTTCCAATAATACTTTCCTTCCTAAAAACTAAACCAAACATTTTGTTTTTAAGTGCAATTATTATGGTGAAAATGATCATATTGATCCACATTTTTTTTAACAGGATTCACGATTTGAAGTGGTCTCTTATATATTTTTCTAATAATATGAGTCACTTTAAATCAACTATCACAAAAGACCCAGAGAATCTAGGTACCAAAAATTAAAAATTTGAGTTATTTTGCAGGTATGCTTTACAGTTACAAACTCTAAACGACGAGATAAAAATGTTTGTCTAAAACATTTAACCAAAGAGTTTAATGGATTTATATCTTATCCTCTAATGTAGGGAGATGACTCCATTCAAAAACAAATCTTCATAAAATTACTCAAAAAGAAATCTCTAGAGAAAGATATAGAAAATATATGTCATATCAAAAAATTTAGAGAGATTCTAGAAACAAGAAGACAAATTAATTCTCAAAATAGCAAAGAAAAAGATGTTCCCTAAATGTTTGTGGAATAATAAAGGAAAGTCACTTGTTAAAAAATTTAAAAGGAAAACTCAATTTACTTTTCTAACAAGTGTTAATTATCCTTTTAATCATTTCAAGTTATTTTTATCATTAACTATGTGATTAAGTGAATGCCAAAAAGAAAAGAGTTCAGGAAAATAAAAAGTGGTTGCATATACAAATTTTGCCCAAAGTCAATTCAGGCCTAAAGCACAAGGGAGTAAAATTTTAGCCTTCTATATATTAGACCTTAGAGTTAATATTAGAAAGTTTTAAATTCAAATACAGTGCTTTCTAATAGATTAAATCAAATATCTAATCGATTAGATTTTCAAAAGTCTGCAACTACTTCATCAACCAATCAATTAATCAATTGCATTTAATTCCTAATTTATCACTCACATTTCTACTCCTTTCTAGTTTACTTTCTTTTTGATATATCTTTGCTACTTGTTATGTTGGCTCATCATCATAAATAACACCAAAGTGAATTCAAACCTCTGTTAGAGCTTCATCAACAAACTATGAGTATGATTATTTTTCATCTCAAATTCAAGAAAACTACGTCAACAAGAATTTTCTCAACCAGTCTGTCCTCAAATTGCACTATGTTGATGGAATATTTTTTCATAAACCTTGAACTATTTGGTGCATCATGTCAAGCCAAACTTAAAGATTTCATATGCAACAAGCTAGAGGAATTGTGTATTGATGGTTGATGAATATGTTTTATGCAAACATCAACTTCAAAGAGGGAATTATCACTTTTGTGGTATGCAAAACCATAATATTTCTATTTGTTGAAGAGTTTATGAACATTGTTTATCTATCCTCTAATGGTACTCTATACTCCTTAGATGCTTCGAATGACATGGATAATTGTATCTTCCCCTCTATTACTCAATCCCTTCTTTTTGATCCAACAGAGGATCATAAAGTCTCTCTTAACGGGATATATGTTTGTGACATACCGTCTCATTTTCTATGTGATCACCCATATCCTCATTCAAGGAAGTTAAACCATGTGAAACTGTTAAGGACCTATGTTGTGACTATTTGGATTTTATCCTATAACATTGAGATCAACTGGGCCATTTTAGTAATCTAACATATGCTAGGCTACATAAGAAATGGAATTACTTGGTTGCCATAATGAAAATTTGATCACAAAGATTATGATTTATACTAGAGTCATTCTAGAGGATAAGATTTTAATCCAATATTCTCAATAATTAGTAAGACTTATCTAAAGTAGATAAAGCTATAAGAATGAGTTTGGATGTACAATACACCAATGAGCATGCACCTCATTCTCCCCAATATCTAAAGCCAACAAATATAGATAAGTTTGATTATGACATACCTAAAACTCCTCCATCACAAGCTCTTATCAACACCATCCTTTAAAGAAATAAATATAACAACAAGATATATCATCGTATATATGCCCAAGTAGTCTTCATGTTTAAGCACCTAGTTAGCACCCGAGTATTTGTTCCTCCTGGGTTGTTTAGTGATGATAATGATGGAAACATTACTATATGTCTTATTGTATTTTCATTTTTTACTTTATCTAATTTCCCTTTTATTTTTATAATACTTTATTGTAAGTCATCTTTAATTTATGAAGTTATTTCCCTTCTTGTCTACATGGTCTTAAATATAAAATATGTGTTTAATGTGTTGTTTACTTGTATATAATTCTTCTTCTTCATTTTCTATTTCTTGATAATGATAAGGGGAGAGGTTTACTCTCGAGGAGAGTAGAGTATATTTTATTTATCTATAAGGGGGAGTTAGCAACTATAATCTTTTCATCTTAAATTTTCTTGTTTACCACCTCTTGAGAGATGGGGTGAACGGGGTAGCTTAACTGGTATGTGCTAGTTTAGTTAAATAGTTGTAACTTGTTGGCTTAGGATTCAATCTAAGGCAACAATATTTATTTATATTTATGCATTAATGTAAATAAGTTGTTGATATTTATAAATCAACCTCTTGAGAGATGTATTATCAAAAAGAGGAGACTATGATTCTATATGTTGTGTAGGTTGTGATGTTACCATATGTGGTTATGATGATGAAAAAATAACAAACATTAAATAATCATGAGTACAACCAATTTAAAAGTTATCAAAAAGAAAATTTAAAAATTTCTAGTTTTGAGTGAAAAATAGTAAAATACAAATATTAACATTGAAAGGAACTAAAGGTTTAAAAGCTCGCATGATCATGTATTTTAATTTTTATTTATCTGTTTTGGATCAATAGTAATTAGGAAAGTGTATAACTCAAGGTATTAAGGAAAGGCACACATGTACTAATTTTTTCTTACAAAAACTTCATCTATTTCAAAATCTTTCTAAATATCGCTTTTGACCTCTAACTAATCGATTATAAAACAACCTATCCAATTAGGAAAGTGAATCTCACTCTCTTATTGATTAAAACATTTATCTAATCTATTAAGGAGATAAGTCACCACCTAATCTATTAGTAACACTTTAATTTATTAGGAATAAAACTTGGCTAATTTGTTTCCATATTTCTATATATATTTCAATTAACGTTGCATGCTAATCTATTAGATCACTGACTGAGCCAATGACTTATTTCCTTTTTGTTTTTATATAAAGGAGTCTTATGCACTCTTCTAAAACACTAAAATATGATATGAAATTCTCTAGTACATACAACACATGTTAATACTGAAATCTCAATATTAGAACAATGTCAAGACAGATAATACAACATCCGTTATGACATCCTGAACAAATTTATCAAGATGCAAGTGATACTGAAACTAAATTGTAGAATGATAAATAACACACAAAGTTGATAACCCAATTTGGTGCAAATTCACTTAAGATGGGGGCTACCAAGCCAGGAAGGAAATCCACTATCAATAATATTAATTCAAAACCTAAACAATCTCAGTTTAAAACTTCTCACTTAATCCCTACTCAATGCAACTTCTACCTAGGAACCTCTTAGATATGAGAAATCACCATGTCACTCCCTAAATCACCTCAATGATATATAACAGTCTCAATCTCAGTGACTGTGTCAAAATAACTCAACAATAATATTACACTTCCAATACAAAACTTAGTTAAGACTCATGACTAAGAATAATACTCGGTGTTGCTTAAAAGCTTCATCCAAGACCAATACTCAACGAATTACCTAAAGGCTTATGAGATAGAATATTATATCTACCACAAGTATCAAAAGATATAAGGGTGACTTACACCCACATAAGAGACTCTCAAAATCTAATAATCTAAGCTTCCACTAATTTACAAATTATTAAGAAATTAATTGAAAAAATTGATCATTAGGTTTAGATTTTCTCCTTTAAATACACCTCTGGAACCCATGACCTTTAAAATCTGCATCCAGATATTTCTTGATCCACAAGCTGAGTGATGCACCAATTGTGTAACAAAATCTCCTTAAATCTTTGAATAAACAATACAAAGTTTCTTAAATTCTGTCAAGGCCTAATTTAGTAACTTATGTACAACTGGAGATATAAAACTTGTTCTAGATTAAATCTTTGTGACCTGTGGGATTTACTGAGACAAATTAAAAAGAGATATCACATAATCTAATTAAATCTCTCAAGATTTAAAATAGCAGCACCTGCTGTACCAGACCAAGATGTCATGACATATGTCTTCGACATCTGGTTAAAATACATAACAACTGAACTGTTATGACAGTTGATGAAAATGTTATATCATCTTTGCTCAACATCATTAGAACCATATTTAGCAAAATTATGTCAATCCTAAAACCATGGAACTAACAATCTCCCTCTTTGGCAAATTTTGGCTAAAACAACCAAAGCCTGATAAACTTGGAGAGAGGAATTAAACCACAGAAGAATCATACCACAAACACAAGCTACTTGCTAAACATGTACATTTTGTACATTAGGAAGAAGATGGATTGCATCTTCAGAACCATCTAAGATACTCCCTCTAAAACACATAACCAATTCTTGTCATAGAAAAAAGTCCCCCTTCAAGAACACAACATATTAGAAGAACATGCAGTAGAAGCAACACACACAAATCAGAGTACAAGACACAAAAATGCTGATAACTCAGAATACAAGACACAACATACACAACTGAAAGGATGTTGTAACATCCTATAGAATATCCTGCAACAACTACAATGTAAGTAGTAGAAAAAGACTCAAGATTTAAGACTCACATGACAAATAGTCATGCTCCCCTAAATTATTGCATAAAGCGAACAAAACTTGACTATACTCAATGACACTTTTCTCCCCATTTTTAAATTTTTTTTTTGACAAAAACAGAGTGAAAATAAACAGACATGAAAAGAATCAATAGAAGAAAGAATTGATTCAAGACAAACAAAGAAGACACAAAAAACTGACTCAAATCAAAACGGACCAATGACATAAATCAAATAGAGCCTATACTTGATACAAGACCACTTACACCAAATTGACTCAAAAGAATAAAACAAATAGGTTCATCCAAACAGGGCAAACTAAACTGAAGAAGGAGAAAAAGAAACTGACCCAAAGAGACAAAAACTAAGTATATATTTGGATTGGCGGTGGACATAATTGATTCTACTAGAATTGAGTTTGATAGAATTGATTTTAACAGAATTGGTTTATGTTTGTATACATTTATATAAAAGTGAGTTGAAAAAATAAATTTCAGTGTAAAAATCACCCAAAATCAATTCTGGAGGTAGAAGCTACAAATTCTAGCTTCAAGTAGAATCAATTATGGAGTCAGAACCAATTCTATTTTTAACAAACCAAACACTTCAAAATCACCAAGAATCAATTCTAAATCTCTAGAATTGATTCTGGGTCTTGTGGATGTGCAACCAAACATACACTAAGTCTCTACAAATAGACAAAAACTAACGAGATAAAGAAAAACAAGGACTTTGAACAAGATTGACTCAATGAAAAGAAAAATAAAAACAAACACACCTTTTTTTTCTTTTTTTTTTAAATTATATACACAAGATAGAATACCAAAAATATCCAATTCACCTTTCCTAGTCAATGAAATTTATTCAATATTTATCAACCTTCGAATCTGAGTCATGTAGCTTAACATGATTCTTCTTGAGGGACTTCACCTTGATTACATGTGTTTTTCCTGTGTGGATGTTCCAGTAGATGTTCCAACATTTGTTATAGTGTTGGACACTACTTTCTTTGAACCAGAACCCACTTACTTCTTGGTTTCCAGCAGAAGAACCTTCATTGCATCAACAATTTTATAAGATTTTCTCATGTTGAAATACAGCTTGTGAGGATGGTGAGGTAGTAAAGCCTTTAAATACAAGGAAAGTTACCTAGATTGTAACGACACCTTTCTTGTAACGATATTTTAGTCAAAGAAAGCGTTATTGGAAGGAGATAAAATCATCTTTAGTAACAGTGAACCGCTCGTAATAGGAGAGAGACACGTTCTTGATCAACTTTCTCTCTTTCCAAGCTTTGATTGCTTGAAAATATTACAACATTTGAAATGACATTCTCCATGCCAATGAAAATTATTAGTATAAGATTGCACACTCCACTAGGTGAAAGAATATAGTTGACAAACCGTCCAAACATTTACTACTATAATTCTTCAGTAGTGCAATTCTAAAATTACCTTCATATTCTCAATGTAACTTGCACTTTAAGTTATGATGAAAATACTTCCTAAAGCTTCTCAACCATACCAAGCTTAGTAGTTTCAATATAAACATATAGCAAGATCTCTGACACAATGATGACATAACCAATGACTTTATTCTACAAGCAAAATAAAATTCTTGTACCTTGATTGTAGTAGCATGTTACACTATGATGTCATGACATCCAGTTTGTCATTGTACTCTTTTAGTTATCAACCCAATTAAAAATACACCTTCCTTCAGTAATCTACCTAATCTTAAAGATATACCAGGATTCAATTAATTATAATCCAAGTGACCAAAATATCCTCCAATAATACGATCTTCTTTAGACTTGGCCAATAGCTCTTTACTCTAACACTCACAATCATTATATATTTCATCTCTGAAAATAATTGATGATCACAGACCAAAATAAACTCCAAATATTGACATCCCTCTTAAAATGTTTTTCTTGAGAGCTTTCTTATTCAGTGCCTCCTAGCCTTTTAGAATCTTCCACAATCTCTGGAGTAACAAACTACTATGATGATGTTTCAACATCTAGTTAAATATCAGTATCTTCCTCAGAGTGCATCACTAATTTTAATCCCGAAGTTAATATCACTTAAAGTACCTCTCTTAATAGAGTAACTCAGAAACATACCTTGTTCTCATTCAAGGACTAGATAAAAACCTTAGAAGACTTCACATATACTAGATTTTTCTTTGATATAGATCACAATAGAAAATCATATATTTGTATCTATCCACTAGGATACTCATCTTGCATTGAACTAATCGGATCCATATAACATGTTATAGAGCTTTTGCAACTATCTGATGTTTCACCTTTTAGTGTGACATCTTAACTTCATCTTCCTTGAACACCAAGTAAAAGGATAAGAAATTAAATACTTGTGGAGTCCACAAATAGAAATTGTTTTTAAATCCTCATAATAAATCCATACATCTCATTAGAGACAAAACATTATTCCTTGATGACATATACCTTCAGACCTTGATCACACAACTGACTTATGTGAAACACAATAGCCATTTGTCCTTCACTAAGAAGAAGAAAAATTACCAAAACTTAGAGAATCCATCATGAATTATTTAGTTATACAATGCCCTTAATCTTCCCTTTCATCATCAACAACACACGAAACAGTTGATAGAATGATACTAAACACACAACCAAAAACACTTTTATTCCAGTTAAGTGTCTGGAACAGCTAGTGCCAAAATACCAATCATCTTAGTTGAAGTTATAAGAAAGTTATGAGAGATAAGGAAATTAACACCTTACCTGAGTTTTAACCACTACTTGGTTAACCCATGTTGATCTTGAGTTTTGAGAAAGTAAACAAAACTGTTAAAATCAACTTTTCACATAAGAGATATCTTCAGTGTAATTATGTCTTTAGCTAGAGTATTATGATGTCTAGCATAATAATGAGACATTAAGATTGACATCCTTAACTCAACTTGCCTTTTGATGAAAATAACCATTTGTCACTTGAGTTTTATCCTTGCCATTTATAGCTTGAAAACTCTATCCCATTGAGCCTTCCAATCATCTTTATACTTGAGAAATCTCCTCCAATCAGAACTGAACTAACCTTACAGACTTGATCATGATATCAATTTTGAAAGATGAATATAGTTACCTCCCCTTGCAAGTTATATATTTAGAAAATCCATCATTCTCTTGAGACATAAGATTAGAAATAATTCACCTCATATTTCTTCATGGTTGATAACACTTTTTATTATAGATACACAGATCTTTGAATAAATATCCAACACACTCTAATACCTAGGAAAATTAATGAAGTCGCCACCATTATTTATTTGTCCTAAGGACGGGAAAACTAATGGGAAACCCTAATTTTATGGATAAGGCGGTCTTTGTAACTAAGTTAAGGGTTCAGGAGTCAATTAAGTAAGGGGACGGTGTTAGGCACCCCTCACTTTCCTTGTACTCAAGGGAAACCTTCTCTAATTTTAAGGTATGGTGTGTTTACTAAAGTTTGTTATTTGTCTAAATGCATAAGTTTATTTTATCTATTATATAGAAAAAAGAGAAAATATTTTAATTATTAGCTCGCCAGGTTTCTCCCAGTGCTTACGTATCCTCGAGGGGAGCGAAGAGGAATCAGAGTATCGTAGTTTGTATAAATTTTTCTAGTTGTTTATTAGTTTATGAAAAAAGTGTTTGATCTTGAGTTAGACGCACAAGGGCGTGGAGTGAATTAATTAGTCGCACGGGGCAAAGAGTTTGACTAGAAAAAAATTTGACACACGGGGCGTGAAAAATGATCTGAGTTTGTTGCATGGATTTTAAGGTGTGAATTGTTTTTTTTATATTTTTGTTTATTAGTTGGTGATTATGTTAATGATTTATGCCTAGGGGAAAATCAAGAGTATGTACAAATTAGATAAGATGTATATTTTTGGATTTTTGTATATTTGTTTTTTCTTAAATAAGACAAAACAAATTAATTAAACGAACCACATAAATTAAATTAAATAAACTAAGTAGACTAAATACAAATTAGAATTCAAAGGGATGTAAATGGAGTTTGAGGCTAGTGTTATTACTATAGAAACATAGAACCAAGCCCACAATGCAATACTAATCTTAATTATACCAAAACATAAGTTAATTAAAATGAAAACTAAAGTATGATTCTAATTTTCACACGATTTCAGATCTAAATAGACCCAAAACTCATACAAATCACATATGTCCATCGTACAGCGACAATACTTCTTAGTGCATATTACATACATCAAATAATGGTATTATTAGCATCCGTTATTCACAATTTCATCAAAGATTCATCACAAACATCATGTTATCAATTCATCACAAAAACCCCAAACAACCTACATACATCTAGACATATATCAATCATAATAATAAGGATAACCCCCTTTATCTTAGATTATATCTTTGATCTTCTTCTTTGTGTTCTACCAAAAATCCCTTTGTTCTCTTCTTGCCTTAACTCTACTACATTCTTTTAACTCGTTTCAGAATCATACACACTGACACACTTTTTCTTCTATTCCTTGTTTGATCCTTGAACCCTTTCTATGGTCTTCCCATCTTACCTTCCCTAATCCACATAACAGTAGCACTTTTCCCTCTTCATCTTCTACCTCATATTATTATTATCTCTATTTTTATCCAATAAAAATAATTCTAAATAATTACTCTAATTATCTAAAATTATTTAAACTACTCAATGTTTATTTATTTCCCACTATACCACACATAATATTACCTCACACATCATATTCATCAAAACATCATATAAACTCCCAAATACATCACAATTACTCGTTATAATACAATTAAATAATTAAATAAATAATCTAACTATTTTGGCGTATTACAACTCTCCCCAACTTAAAAGAATTTTTTCCCTCGAACATTACCTGGCGGAAACAAAATCGAATAAGACTCTCTCATATGATCCTCGCGTTCCCAAGTCCAACTTTCACGAGCTGGTCCACCCCACAATATTTTCACTATATAGATGTCTTTACCCTGTAATTGCTTCACTTTGCTTCCTTCTATCCACATGGGTGATGCTTCAACAATCAGGTTATCTTTCACATGTACATCATCCATTTGAATCACATGTGAAGGATTCAGAATGTATCTCCTTAACTGAGACACATGAAAGACATCATGAAGATTCACAAGCAACGGCGGTAAAATAATCTGATAGGCCACCTCACATATCTTCCCTGATATCTGATATGGACCAACAAATCACGGTGTAAGCTTTCTCGACTTCAAAGCTCTACCAACACCAGTCAGTGGAGTAGCTCTCAAAAATACATGATCATCTTTTTGGAATTCAAGTTCCTTTATCCTCTTATCGTGATAACTTTTTTGACGACTCTAAGAAGCTTTCATCCTCTCTTAGATCATCTTAATCTCTTCCGTATTTACCTGCACAATCTCAGGTCCAAGCACAACACTCTCGCCTGACTCATACCAACATAATGGAGTTTTATGCCTCCTATCATCCAATGCTTCATACGGTGCCATACTAATACTCGCGTGAAAACTATTGTTACATGTAAACTCAATCAATGGCAAGTGGTTGTCCCAATTACCTCCTTGTTCTAACACACACATCAATTCCATGTATCATCATACATCATAAATTGTACTCTCACTTTTTCATCACTAATACACATCAATTATATCGTCATATTATCATATTGACATCTATCGTCAAACACCACTTAGATCATAACATCAACAACATCACTTAATCAATCATTATGTAATGTCACATATAATTCAATGCAACATCATTGAATCATGCATGTGGTACCAAAACTCACTGATTACCAAGTCATCTTCCTCCAAAGATCCCCACCATAGGATCGATTCCCGCTTCAAACAGGAGCACATCATAATGTTACACTCAATCCACACTATGAGATTGAGGCCATCACTGAACTAACATCCGATCATCATCACTGGACCAATTATCCTAGCAACATGACTTGACCAAAGTCCTAATATATGTTGTTGTATAAACGATATATTTGAAACAAAGTATAAACTGTTTCTTTATGATCAAGAAACAATTAGGGTAGAAAATATGGAAAAACACGAAGAACCAATGATTGGTTATTAACTGTTATTCTTTACTTTTTCTTAAAACAAAATTACAAGTACACAAGAATAACAAATAACCCTCTCACCCTAAATTAGGATTTGTAGTATGCAGTGATGAGAGACTAGTATGTTATTTATAATAAACCTAACATACTGAACTAATGGGCTTTATCATAAATACCCATTACAAGCTAACTTAAGGTACAAGATAACTTAAACAATTGGACTTAACAAAAATTCCCCATGCGAAATACTAACAACTGTAGCATTTCGACACCCACATACTAGAACACACTTCGACTACAATATGTAGGTCTTCGACACCAGCATGTGAACATACTTTGACAGCATGCATAAATCCTGTCAAACCAGATGCTACTCTTTGACCCGATAGAGTTCGATACAACATCTCAAAAATCTCCACCTTGGAGTAAACTCTAATATAAAATAACAAAATAGCTTTCTTCATGCATCTTTATCAAATACATACAGTGAAACCCCTTGCAACCAACCTTGCGTTGTATCTTTTTGATGCCACTCCTTCGATTCCTTCCTTAACTTTCAAAATCCATTTACAGCTGACTAACCTGGCTCCAACAGGTTTCTTGATCAGTACCCAAGTGTTGTTATCATGAAGAGATTTCATCCCATCATTCATGGCCTTCAACCATTCAGTCTTATTTCGACTCCTCATAACTTCCTTATGGTCTCTAGCTTCTTCGTCTAGAACCTCACTGGTGGAGATTACGACATAAGCTATAAGATTTGCATACCCAAGTCTCTAAGGTGGCTTGATGAATCTTCTCATTTTATCTCTTCCTAACAGGTAGTCATCGACAGTTTCCTCAACTTCCTCAGCATCTTCTGCTTCTTCTTCAACTTCTTATGGGATATGCAATTCAGCATCAACATGCTCCACCTCAACCAAAACCTCTCCCTGTTCCAGCTCTTCGTCATATATTTCTCCACTTCGATCAACGTCATCAGTTTTATGGAAAGCTATTTCAGTTTCATTGAAAACTACATATCGATTGGTGATACACATCATGTGATCTGGCTCTAGGCACCATAATGTCGTAATCGGACAAAAAGTAAAGAGTCGCCACCGTTAATTTTATCTTAAGGATGAGGAAATAATGGATAACCCTAATTCATGTAGAGATTCTAGATTCGTAAGTCAATTAGACAAAGGGAAGGTATTAGGCACCCTTCATCTCCCTTGTTCTCAAGGGGCTCGACTTTTAAGTTTAAGGATAAAAATGGGAATTTGGTGATTAATATTTTTATATATTGAGAAAAGGATTTAGTTTTTTAGTTGTGAACTCGCATTGGTTTTAACCGCGTGCTTACGTATCTCCTTATGAAGAATCAGAGTCCAAATTCGTAGTTCGAAAGTGTTTGGTTGGTTTTTTTATGTAATATGGAAAATTTTGAAATTATCCTTGAACCTTGTATGAGTTTGAAAATAGCATGGTCGTAGACGCAATTTGTAGTTAATATAAAATGTTTCCATAATCCTTTTTAAAAATAAAGTTAAATTTGAAATTAAGTTAGTAAAAAATGTTAATATTTGATGGGTTAGATGTCTTAGAACTTATGATGCAATATGTAAAAACAAAATAATTTGAATGATGAAAATAAAAAAAAAGGATAGTATATTAAAAAATATATAATAAATAACTATTTTTCTTATTATTAAAAATATAATAAATATTTTTAATATTAATCCAATATTTATTTATTAATAATTTTATGACAAAAATGCACAAAAATATTTTAATGCAATAAAAAATGACATGAGATATTATAAAATTATATATAAAAAATAAAAATATTAAAAAATAAAATTAATTAATCAAATTAGAGCAGGGATATGAAAATTAAGTCAGGAGGGTGTAAAAAATAAAAGCCTAAGTCCAAATTCAAATCTAAGTCCAAAGGCGCAGGGGGGTGTTTTTTAACTTAGGTAGTAAAAGGGAGGTTTAAATAGCATTGGGCTTAAGCCCAGAAGTTTGCGCTGAAATCCTAAATAGACTTTGGGTTTGTTTGGACAATGTACGGGGAGGTGCATGTAGTTTGGTGCGGATAATGGAATTAGGCGCGTTAATATGATCTAACAGCCCTAAAGATCCAATCCTAGGGCGTTGGTTTTCTGGTAATCAAAATGGAGGGATGAGATTCAAAGTTGATTGAGGGATATTGATAAGAACAAGCGCATGTGATCGGTCAACGGTTACCTCATCCAGGGGCTCTCAGGGAGCCTTTTGGCGCGCATCTGAGAATGGAGGGAGCATTATAAAAAGAAAAACATGAGCTCATGACTCATTTTCTTCTCTTCTCTCTCTCTCTCTCTCTCTCTCTCTCTCTCTCTCTCTTCACAATAAACACAAACCCTTTGTATAATTCTAGAGAGAGAGGCTCTGCCTTCTCTATAGAATTACAGCAATCGTAAATCGCCTTGGCCAACAGCGTCGCCATGGGCTGCCCTGAGCCACCCTTTTAACCACCTTGAAACCCAGTTTCAGGTTGATCTTCAACCGAATAACTCATATATTCAACCTTTGCCACCTTATGAGTTTATAACCCTAATCCAGATCTTCAAGATCTTTATCCAACCATCTACCAAAACCCAGATGCCTTCATATCTTCATTCGGGTTCGCATGAACCCTATGAAGAACAACCCTAACCCTAAACAATCTTCATCCAAACCCCAACAACCCTAAACCTACTTCTTTAACCCTAACCAAATTATGAATCCCTAAGATGTCTTACCTAACCCTAACCCAAATCACAAAACTCTAAGGTGTTTCACGCTAACCCTAAATCAAAATCCAAAAAAGAAACCAATTCAAATCAAATTTCAGAACAACAACAAACCTTGTACACCAATCAACATCAACAAATCATAAACCCTAAGCTATGTTTTTAGAGTTATAGTTCGTGTCTTGAATCTTTATGTGATTTCTTCTTATGGTTTTCTAATTCCCCTTCTCTAATATCCTTCTTCTCCTTTTTATGTTTCAGGTACTTTGAATTGAGCACTGGGGCCGAGCTCTGAAGAACATAGGGTTTCAGTCATAAAACCCAAGTTTTCAATGAGGAGAGCTTTGGTGAATGATGTAGGGATTTAGAAGAAATCCAAAATCTCCAAGGGTTAATGTATTCGTCTTGATTCCAATAGCTTAAGTCTCCTTTTATAGTCTTAGGATTTTAGCAGTTATAGGTTGAATTAGGAAATTAGTTAGTGATGGGCAGTTTTAGGTTCTGAGATTGATTCGATTAAATCAATTTTGTAATTCTGATTTATATTTGATTAGATTCTAAATTTAGTTTGAAATTAGCTTTTTGTTGTATGCATCTGGCATGTTATTATGTACAAGATTCAAAACGTAATCAAATAAAATTCTAGATTTAATTTGATTTGTCTTCAGATTTGATCCAGAAATAAAGCCATGGGATTTTGATTAACCTTAGGGACGAAGAGTCTAAAAATTTGCGCAACATGGGGTAAGGGTTGAAACTCTAAAATTGACTCGGTCAACTTCTCCAAGTTATAATAATATAATTTAAAATGAAACAACAAATATATTCAATTTTAGTACGTTGACCTCAGATAGACAATAATATGAATGATGATATAAATAATGCTTAATATATAATACCAAAATAATAATTATAATAATTAATACAATAAAAATTTAATAATTATATAACAAAAATATTTAAACAATTATATGAGACTAAAATGTTGACCTTGGTCAACCCTCTTAGATAAAACCTAATGGGCCTTCAAAGACATGGTGGGCCACTCATTTTAATTTAAACCAAAGAAGTATATTTAGTAAAAATCAAACAAATATACACCCTCCCTATTGTATCTAAACAACAAAATAGAATAGCTTAGCCTGTACGCTTGTAATAAAAGTAATAATGAATAATGCCTAAGATAAAATAAATTGATTTTAACACTACTATGGGCAAATTTGGGGTAAGACAATTATCCTTATTTAATCTTTCTTCGACTGAGGGTGCAAGAATACGTAGATCTCTCACATTCAGATCGAAGGATTATTAAATAATGGAAGAACCTAAAATTTGACCACATACTTGAAAGGGTATGAAAATATAAACCCCAAATGATATATAGGTAATGGTGATGCAATTAACTCACCCAGATACGACGACGCGGACGACCCGTCAGTACCAAGAAAAAGTAGTCATCGACTTTGCGCATTTACCACAACCTAGGGGGTAAATAACGTAGAGTTCGAAAATAAATAACTTATTGCTGCTTTGAGACTGATGCAACATGTTATAACACATTTATTTCGTATTTACCAGGACTTAGAGGGTAAATAACACAAGGTTGAAAATTAACTTACTAACGCTTCGAGACTAACATAGAAAGGTATATCAGAGACTTGTGTATTTATCACGACTTAGAGGATAAAAATGACAAACTTTGATAATTCATTGTTGCTTGGAGATTGATACAATGAATTATATCGTATATTTTTCACATACCTACCACGACCTAGGGGGTATATAACATGTCTTTTGAAAATAGATAACTTACTAAAGCTTCGGGACTAACATAGTAACCTATATCACATTTTTTCATATTTATCACTACCTAGGGGATAAATAATGCGAGTTTGACATTTGAAAAAGTGTTTGATAATCGAATCTTAGATAACTGAACCAAAGCTATAAATTGTATATCTATCACTTAGTACAACCCTAATCTACTGGTTGTGTATGTCCTCAACCGAGGTATTTATTTGATTTACGCAAATAAGTTAGTTTTTAATAGGCCTCAAGATATGTTGCAGTATTATTAGCCTAAGCAGTTTTGAAAATGCAATGCATAATGTATATGTACAATGCCCTAAATTAATGTGATACCCAACGACGATGCTATTGACATGATACCCAAGTGTTTCATATGTATATGCACCAAATATCTCGTATGTACATGAACCAAGTTTTTTGTATATGTTTTTGATAATTTTCCCCCTTTAAACCATTGGCTTTTTCCTATGTCACCAACTCTCTAACATTGTTTGTTGTTTCATCATGGTGTCTCCAAGTTGATTTCAATTTGATATGCAGAAGTGAGCAGAGTCAACAAGGAATTGATAATTGTATCGTAGGTGCAGGCGTAGGCGTGAATTTTATTTTGACATTTTTCTAACCAAAATGCCTTTTGATGTTTTATCAAATACTTTTATTTGTTTGTCAAATCCCCAAAATGATTTTCAACGTAATGTTTATAAGAAATATTCGTAGTATTTTGCAAACAAGTCGAAAAAAGGAAAACACAATTGAATTTGAATTTGAAAAATAGATTGACTTATTGATGAAATTTCTTTTGAATATGCGAGAGTACAAGATGAAATTCCTAAAAAGAGGTAATTACAGAGAGTTTAACAGAATTTGAAAATGGCAATGAAAATGATAATTGATATTATCGTTTCTCCAATAACATTTGATAACTCCAATCTCCTTTTCTTATGAGTTTGATGATTTGGATTAATCCTTCTCCTTCGTGGTCGCAGTAATGAATTCTCGAATTGCAAACTATTTGTTCATTTTTTGATAAGATCCTTAACTTTTTCCTGGACCTCCCTTTTGGGTTTTCAATCATCGGGATAATAATTTTTGTTTGTATGTCCCTAATTTTTCCTAGATAGCCCTTTAGAGTTTTCAATCCATCGAGACACCCCTTTTTGCCTAAGTCTCCCATTTAGGGTTTTGACTTAGTGGGCCTTTTATACATAATATTTTTTTACTGCGTCGGAGTTCATCAGATGTGGGAAGAACAAGATAAGACCTCCATCTGATAATGTTGTTTTAACCACATATGGACCTTCGTAGTTAGGTGTCCATTTATGACATGAATCTAGGTGAGGTATCAAAATCTTCTTGAGAACCAAATCCCCCTCTTTGAACACTCGAGGACATACCTTTTTATCGAATTCTCTCTTCATCCATTCTGGTAGAACTGACCGTGGCACGGAGTCGTTAAGCGCTTTTATTCAACGAGGTTGAGTTGATCAAGTCGTGTCTGAATCCACTCTAATTCTTCGAGTTTGGTTTCCATTAGAAATCATAGTGATGGAATCTCCCCTTCAACAGAGAGTACAATCTCCATGCCATAAACAAGAGAAAAGGAGTTATACCTATCGACGAACACACTGAGGTACGATAGCCATGAAGAGCAAAGGGAAGTATTTTGTGCCAATCTTTATACGTCTTCACCATTTTCTGAATTATTTTCTTGATATTATTATTGGCAACTCAACGGCCCCATTCATCTTGGGTCGATAAGGTGACGAACTAAGATGTTCAATCTTGAAATCATCACATAACTCTTTCATCATTTTGATGTTCAAGTTGGACCCATTTTTTGTAATAATTCTGCTAAGAACCCCATATCTGCATATACGATTCTATGATAAACTGAGTAACCACTTGTCTTGTGACATTTTCATAGGACGCCACTTCCACCCAATTGGTGAAGTAATCAGTGGGAACTAGTATGAATCGGTGTCCATTAGAAGCCTTCAGTTTGATAATTCATATCATATCAATTCCCCACATCGAGAATGGCCAAGTTGAACTTAGGATATTTAGAGGGGTTGGTGGTACGTGCATTTTGTAAGTATAGATTTGGAATTTGTGACATTTCTTCGTATAATGGTAGCAATCAGCATCCATCATCAGCCAATAATAACTCGCTCTTATGATTTTTCTAGCCATGGCATGTCCATTTTTATGAGTTCTAAAGGTTCCTTCATGGATCTCTTTGATAAGCGTATTTGCTTCATGTTTCTCTATGCAATTGAGTAACACCATATTGTAGTTTCTTTTGTACAACACATTACCATTTAAAAAGAGTTTCACAGCTAGCTTTCATAGAGTTCGTTTGTTAATTACTGAGGCATTTTCCAGATATTACTGTTTCTTCAAATACCTCTTAATGTCATAGAACCAAGGTTTGTTATCTGGCCCTTCTTCAATGACAAGACATTGTGCAGGTTCTTCAAAATGTATGATCGTGATGCACGATTCGTAATTTGGCCAAGTTACCTTGAACATGGCTGACAAAGTTTCCAAGGCGTCTGCCATTTGATTTTCCTCTCTCGGAATGTGAGTGAAAGTGATCTCAGTGAATTTTGTAGCTGTCTTTAAAACATGATCCTGATATGGAATCAATTTGGGATGTTGAGTATCCTATTCACCGTTGACTTGGTATATGACCAATGTTGAGTCTCCATACACTTCGAGGTGTTTAATCCTTATATCAATAGCAGCTTCTAGACCAAAGATACAAGCTTTATATTCAACAACATTATTGGTAAAGTCAAACCATAACCTTTTAATATAAGGTTTATGGAAATTCTTTGGAGAAGTTAATACTTCCCCAATACCATGTCCTAGTCCATTTGAAGCACCATCAAACATTAGTGTCCAATGTGCCCCTGGTTTAGGTTCTTCATTGGGTTCCGGAATTTCGTAGTCACCTATAACCATGACATATTCGTCTGGAAAGTTGAACTTCATTGGTTGATATTCTGGAAATGGTTGGTGAGCTAGATGATCAGCTAGTATACTATATTTGAAGACCTTCTGAGTAACATATTGGATGTCGTACTCGGATAGCAATATCTACCATCGAGCAACTCTTTCTGTAAGAGCTAGTTTTTTGAACACATACTTCAAACGATCCATTCTTGCTATTAACCACATGGTGTAAGTTAAGATATACTATCTCAAACATTTAGTAGCCCAAGAAAAAGAACAACAAGTCTTCTCGAGGAGTGAGTACCTGGTTTCACATTCAGTGAACTTCTTGCTAAGATAGTAGATTGCATGCTCTTTTCTTCCTGTTTCATCGTGTTTCCTCAATACACATCCCATAGATCCTTCAAGCACTGTTAATTACATGATAAGTGGTCTTCCCAAAACTGGTAGCATCGAGATTGGTGGCTTTTGCAAATACTGCTTTATTGTTTCGAAGGTTGTTTTACAGACCTCATTCCACTCCAATAATTGATCTTTTTGGAGTAGTTTGAATATAGGATCGCACGTAGCAGTTAGGTGCGATATGAACCTTGAAATGTAGTTCAACCACCCTAAGAAACCATGAAACTATTTTTCTATCCTTGGAGTTGGAATTTCTTGTATGGCCTTCAGCTTGTCAGGATCCACCTCAATACCTCACTAACTTAGAATAAAACCCAACAATTTACCTCACATGACACCAAATATACATTTATGCGTATTCAACCTCAGTTTGAATTTCTGTAGACGTTCGAATAATTTCTGCAAGTGAACAATGTGATCCTCCTCCATATGGGATTTGGCAATCATATCATCCACGTACACCTCAACTTCTTTGTGGAACATGTCATGAAATAACGCGACCATTGTTTGTTTATACATCGCACCTACATTCTTTAGACCAAAGGGCATTACAATGTAATAGAAAGTGCACCAAGGAGTCATGATGGTAGTCTTTTCCATACCCTCGGGTTCCATTTTGATTTGATTATAACCTGAGAAACCATTTGTAATACGGTGGGAGAACTGGATTTTTTGGTTTTATCCAAAATGTGCGAATAGCTAGAGTTGCTACCGACTTTTCTTTTATCCAATATAAGGAAAGGGTGAAAAGAACAGGAAATACCTTGATAGATTTTGAGTTTGGGGGGTAGGTTATGAAAAGGGAAGGTGTTAGCACCCTTTTCATCCATGGTTATCTACGAGCTCTTAATTGCTAGCTCACTTTTAAAAATTTTGCTTTGTGTGTGTGGTTTGTAAATTTTAAAAAAAAATCCAAAGTACAACTAACTTTGTAATGATTCTTGTATCAGTCCTCAAGAATGCGTACAAAGTGTTTGAAAATTTTTTGTTTGAAAAGTGTGATGTGAAAAAATGTTTATTTTTAGAAATGGTCGTGAGAAAGCGATTAAGTGTTCCTTACCCACTAAAGGTCATTCTTATTCTTTTCCTTCTCCTTAAGAGATAGTACTATCCATACCATTAGTTGGCAGGTAGCCCCATCTATTGGATGTGAAGGGACAAACGTAGGGTCATCGAATGATTAATGAAGGCAACATGTAAGAATACTTTAGCAATTTATATCGGAGAGACTAAATCATTTTTGTAGGAAACTTCGAAGGGAAATCGAGGACTGTGATCTTTATTCGTAAGGGTCTTTTGCTAAAGTATCTCTACTTTCAAGGGACATGACTGTGATACGGTGGGAGAACAGACTTGATTGTTTTGCGTTTGTGTTTGCAAATGTTGCGGTTTAGCAAGAGTCGCCACCGAATTTTCTTTTATCCAATAAGGAAGGGTGAAATAGCACAGGAAAGACCTTTAAAGATGTTTTCTTGAGTTCGGGGGGTAGATTATGAAAAGGGAAGGTATTAGCACCCTTTTCATCCATGGTTTTCCATGGGCTCTTAGTTGCTTGCTAGATCACTTGCTTTTGTTTGAATGTGTGCTTGTGATGTGGTTTTGAAAGTATTTTGAAAATGTGACTTTGTAATGATTCTCGTCTCTATAAGAATGCGTACAAAGTGTTGTTTTGAAAATAGTTCAAAGAGGTGTTTGTGGGACGTGTTTTTGAAAGTGATTTTGAAAAGGGTTTTCTTTGTAATGGCTTTCGTCTCTATAAGAATGCGTACAAAGTGTTGTCTTTTGGAAATATTTCAAATGTGGGTGTTGGTATAAAAATGTTTTGTGGTGAGCAAGCGAGCAACTAGGAGCGAATTTACCTACTCAAAAGGTCTTAATTGTTTTTTCCTTCTCCTTTAGATGTTTCTATCTTACCATTGTTTTGGTAAGAAGCCCATCGTTGGATGTGAAGGGACATGCGTTGGGACGTTTGTATAGTCATAGAAGGAAACCTATGGGACGTTTTAGCAATTTCGTTTTTAGGGACTAGATCATTTACCGGAGGCAACATCGAGGGTCATCGAGGTACTTCGATCTTTTATCGAGGGTATTTTTCTAAACGCCCATGTTCGAGGGACATGACTATTTTTCTGATAGACAACAAGTTAGATTACCCTAAGGGTGCATGTGTGCAAGTGTGTTTGATTGCATGCATTTTAGTTTTGATTAGGGTTGTCTATTTGTTGTTTTCATGTCTTTCTATGCACACCTTAATTACTAGCATTTATATTTTAAATCGATAAATTACGGATAATATAAAGTCCTACGCTATTACAATATTTTAGGGATGGGGGTACATACTTATAAATGGGGATTGCAAATAAAAATTAAATGCTATGTTACTATTACAACCATATTGAAATGTACAATGTAGGAAAGAAAAAGGACTTGTTTAGAAAATATTTTTTTTATCTTAATGAAAAAAATATAAGTTAATAAAAGAAAAATATTTTTATGTCTTTTTATGTTAATATTAAAAATGATGAAAAGGAAAACAAATGAAAGATAGAAACAGCGTGCTGCTGCAAGCAAAACAGCAAGGATCATAAGTTCTGAAACCAGGCGCGTTGTGACTCAAAAGGGAACGTCAGTGGGTATCAGAAGTTCTGGATTGGTAAACTCTGAGGTCCTGCACAAAACGTTAGAGGGGAATCACATAAGTTCTGGATGGTGCGTGCTAAAGTTCTGAATGTGAGAACATTGAGAAAACCTTAGAAGCTCTGTGCGTATAAAAACAGTAGGAAGAACTCAGATGTTTTGATGGTGCTAAGACAATGAATGAACAATCAGTAGTTCAGCGTGTTATCAGCGTATGAAAATCAGAAGTTCTAAGTGTTAAAACAGTAGGAAGAACTCAGAAGTTCTGTGTTGTGCTAAAGCTGTGAGTGAACATCAGAAGTTCTATGCCATATTTCAACTCTTAATCAACACATCAACAATTTATTCAGTTCTTAAAAAATAGAAAATCAGAAGGATAATAGCACAACAGTTTATGGAAGTTCTAATCCTAAATTTGAGTCTAGCCCTAACCAAGAAGTTCTGATCCACAGTTTTTATACTTATGCAATGATATGGACAACATTAATATTGATATTTACATATTTAATGATGTTCTGAATGAGAAGATACAAAGCCAGAAAGACTTACCTTGAATCTGGAGCGTGTGCTTGGGACTTGAGCTGCTGTCTTCAGATATTCTAGAGTCAGTAAAAGCAACGAAAGAGAAAATGCCAAGTTCTTTTACTTCAAGGGAAGAATAAGGGTTTTCTGTTTTCTGTTTGGGATTTCTTGATTTTAATAAAGGGGTTCCACAAATTTCTTTTCTCTCTTTTTTGACGATTCTCTCTCCAAAAGCCAGCCCACCAGTACTTTGCAAGTGTGATGGAGCAACTTATTTATAGATGAATTTGTTGTGGTTTTTTTAGGGGGGAAAACATATGGGATTTGAACTTTTGGCACACTGTTCCATTTCTTTTTTATCACAACTTTTTGCATTTAGTGCAAATACAGGGTTTGGGAGAATGCAGGCGTGGACTGGATTAGCTGTTGGTAAGAGAAATGTATTGTAGCACTGCAGCAGGTTGTTCAAACGAGGTCTTGGGATTTGGTGATGTTCTGATCGCAAAATATCAGAAACGTAAACTCCAAATGCTGAATGGGCATGTTCTGACCGGAGCACATTGCTTCCATATGTTCTGATTGAAGCGTCATGTTCTGAACCAGAGAACATTGCTTCCATATGTTCTGATTGAAGCGTCATGTTCTGAACCATGTTTGCAACTTCCGATTGCACTTGCGTAGAGGCTGGCTCAGAAGTTCTGAAGTACCATATTCTCTTGACACTTAGAAAATTTTCTAAATGTTTAGAAATTTGATTTATTTCAAAGTAACTTATGGCTTATGATTTTTTTGATGAAACAAACTTCACATTTTAACATGTCTTGATGAAATATGATTCTTGAAATTTGATTTTGATCCAAAAGTCAAAGTTTGACTTTTCAGTGTGCAAATGCCTATTTTGCCCTTGTGAGTGATTTTCTTGAAAAAATTGTAATTCAAGGCTTGAAATTGGATGGAAGCAAACCTGAGGGTCCAGGTTGATCCTTTGAGAAATGAGAGGAAACATTTTGTGGTACAACAGTTGCCCCTGTTCAATCTTCTTAAGCTTGAGGATGTAGATTGGTTGGTCTGCCTTTCTTGATCTGAAGGTGGAAGATGATTGAACACTAGAGTGCCCAGAAATTTGCACTCGCATGCAGGATTGCTTATTGGTGATGTCGGTAATTGGCTTACAGATACCATTTGGAAGGCGATGGAGAATCATTGGAGAAGGGCTTAAAGATGCCATCCCGAAAATATCGGTTGCATAATAGATTCCTTGCCGATAATTCCCGTACCTACTGAGGAGGACTTTGCTAAGGATGTTGAGCTTTGTTGGAGATTGAGCTTTCGTACCCAGAGAAATAGACCCTGCTTGGGGAGATGAAAATTGTTGACTCGCCTGCGATTATGAACCTTGACTGGGGATAGTTATGCCCCGTGTTTGGGAAAGCTGACATCAAATGCCTTCAGATACTCTTACTCTATGGGGAGTGTACGTATCAACAATTATGTTTCCAAGCTGGCTTTATCCCGATACCTGCTAGGCAAAGTAACCGTGGGGCTTGGCACTTCTTGTTTTTCTCTGTTTATGGAATTACGAGTATTTGTCCTTTGTCTCTTATGTAAATATTTATGAGAAACAATTATTTTCAAATGCATATATCAAGAATAAATCAATGGACGTTCTTGCAAAAAAAAAAAAAATAATAAAAAAAGAAAAACGAACTGAAGTTTCTTGTGAAAATGACTTGTATTGATTTTTGAAGTTGGCCTGTAATAGGCGTTTTGTACAAAGAGGATGACGCCCTAGTAAGAGAACGCCGATGAAAGATAGAATTTATACAATTTGTGTAAAAGAAAGAAAAAAAACTATGTGAAACAAACCCATTGGGTTCCAACTCTGTTATTGCCTTTATGTCTTCAAGCATCTCATCACTTTGATTCTTGGCCGAAGGATGATTAGATTTGTAGAGGATTCCATTACTAAGGAGGAATTTCATGGCGAACCTTCTCAGGAATTTATTATCGTTGACAGATGCCCCTTCGGGATACTCCTGAACTTCGAGATACCTTTTAACTTCGTGAAACCAGGGTTTGTCTACCACTTCTCCGGTATCGATTTCACAGTAGTGTGCTGGTTCATCCAACCTCTCAATGGTGATTTTGGGAGCTTTGTTATCCCACCTAACTTTGAACATGGAAGACATGGTAGCTAGCGCGTCCGCTAACTGATTCTCCTCTCGTGGGAAATGTTCAAAAGTTACCTCCTCAAAGTGTGGGAGCAATGTCAGTACATGTTCTTTGTAAGGAATGAGATTTGGGTGCTTCGTATCCCACTCGCCTTTGATATTACTTATCACCAAGGCTGAATCCCCGAAGACATTTAGGAACTTGATTCTGAGGTCAATAGCGACTTTGAGACCCATGATGCAGGCTTCATATTCCACCATTTTGTTGGTGAAATTGAAACATAATCGGGCAGTGAACGGAGTATGACATCCCTCAGGGGATATGATCACATCGCCAATTTCGTTACCCAATGCATTTGAGGCTCCATCAAAATACATGGACCATCGGGATCCTTCCTCAGGTCCTTCATCCAATCCATGTCCTTCGTAGTCAGTTACCAGCATAATATTCTCATTCGGGAACTCAAAATTCATGGACTGGTAGTCATCCACGGCCTGATGAGACAAATGATCAGCCAATACACTCCCCTTGATTGCTTTCTGGGTTATATATTGTATATCGTATTCAGTTAAGATCATATGCCATCTCGCTATTCTTTCGGAGAGTACGGGCTTCTCGAAAATATACTTGATCGGATCCATCTTTGATATCAACAAGGTAGTGTGAGTCAGCATATACTGTCTCACTCAGCGAGCAGCCCATGCCAAAGAGCAACAAGTTTTCTCGAGCAATGAGTATCGTGTCTCACAGTCGGTAAATTTTTTGCTAAGGTAGTATATTACGTGCTCTTTTCGACCAAACTCGTTATGCTGCCCCAGCACACACCCCATTGAATTGTCTAGCACTGTTAAGTATAATATCAAAGGTCTTGCTTCAACTGGAGGCAACATAATTAGTGGTTCTAGGAGATATTCCTTGATTCTTTCGAAAGCGGTTTGGCATTCATCATTCCACTTTACCACTTGATCTTTCTTCAGAAGCTTGAAGATTTGCTCACAAGTAGCAGTTAGATATGAAATGAATCTGGCAATATTATTCAAACGTCCCAAGAAACCTCTAACTTCCTTCTCTGTACGAGAGCTGGAATTTCTCGTATAGCTTTTACCTTCGCAGGGTCTACCTGGATGCCTTTGTCACTGACGATGAAACCCAGAAGCTTACGAGATCTTACCCCGAAGGTGCACTTGTTCGGATTCAACCTTAGCTTGTATATCTTCAACCTGTCGAACAACTTTTGTAGATGATCGAGATGTTCCTCTTCGGTTTGAGACCTGGCTATCATGTCATCAACATAAACCTCAATCTCGTGGTGAATCATATCATGGAACAAAGCGACCATGGCTCGCTGATAAGTTTCCCCAGCATTATTCAACCCAAAAGGCATCACCTTGTAATAGAAGGTCCCCCACTGTGTGACGAAGGTCATCTTCTCCATGTCTTCAGGAGCCATCTTGATCTGGTTGTAGCCAGAGAAACCATCCATGAAGGAGAAGATTTTGTGCTGTGCAGTGTTGTCAACCAGAACATCAATGTGGGGAAGTGGGAAGTCATCCTTGGGACTTGCCCTGTTCAGTTCTCTGTAATCCACACACATTTGTACCTTTCCGTCCTTCTTAGGTAGCAGAACGATGTTAGCAACCCACCGCGGATAGGAGGTGACAACTATGAACCCTGTGTCGAACTGCTTCGTGACCTCTTCCTTGATCTTCTCTGACATTTAGGGACGCATACGACGGACCTTCTGTTTAATCGAAGGACACTCTTATTTAGTTGGCAGGCGATGTACCACAATATCAGTGTCTAAACCAGCCATGTCTTCATAGGACCAGGAGAAGATCTCAACATAGTCGTGCAGTATCTGTATCAACCTCTGTTTGACGTTGAGCTCCAGATTTGCACCTATTTTAACCTCTTTTCTGTCCTCCTCAGTACCCAAATTCACTGTCTCAACCAGCTCTTCGTGAGGCTGTATGGCCCTTTCTTCCTGTTGTAGTAGTCTAGCAAGTTCTCCAGGTACCTCACAATCGTCCTCACCTTCGTCCTCGGCTTGGTTGATTGGATTTTCAAAGTCATAATTGGAAATAACAGAGCTGTTATCAATGGGATCCAAAGTGGATATGGATCTGCAGTGTGATACGTGAGTATGTGTAGGAGCATAGCTGTATTGATAAAGTAAAGTCAGAAAAAAGAAAAACAGAGAGCGCAAAGTTTGTATGCAAAGAACGTCCAATGCTTCATTGATGAAATATGAGATGACATATAATAACCCTCATAGATAGAACCATCGTGCCTCGGGTAAGACACAAGGCCAAAAAGTTTAAATTGTTCATTACAAACTCAGAAAACAAGTAAGACAATTATTGCGGAATAAAAGAAACTGGAACAAAATCTCTAGCCGTCCAGTTATTCGGTCCATCATTGGTAGTCGGGTAGATCCAACTGTCGATGTCAGGGTCTTCCTCACTGTCTTTAATAGCGTTGACTTCACGATTACTGATGCGTAGTGGAGGTCCTCTATCTCGAGCGCGTCGAACAGCCCTTTGAGCCCCTGAAGTAAAGCCCAAGCTAAATTTGTCAGTCTCGTGAGTGAAATTAGGGAGCTGACCCCAATTGGCACACCCACCTTCTTCAACCACGGCCCTGGCGTCCTTGAGAGAAGCCATCTTCAGGGGAGGTTTGTTGTTAGTAGTAGTTTCAGTTGATGCCAAGATCTATGGGACCTCTTCGAAGTTATGACAAGGAGTTTCTATAACTTCCCCGTCCATCTCTACATAGCGGAAGGAATTGATATGGCACACCATATACTCATCTTTACCCCGTACAGTGACAATCTTCCCTTTCACCGAATACTTCAGAATTTGGTGGAGTGTGGAAGTAACTTCCCCAACCTCATGGATCCAAGGACGACCCAGCAAACAAGAATACGACGACCTGATGTCCATCACATAGAAGGTGGACTTGAAAGTCTGAGAGCCTATCTTGATAGGGATGTCCACTTCCCTGTGCACCATTCTTTTTGACCGGTCAAAATCCCTTACCACAATGTTACTAGGCTTTAAAGTCAATCCCTCTCAATCCAAACGGTCCAATGCCTTCTTGGGCAGAACATTCAGCGAAGACCCAATATCCACCAACACAGGAGCCATGGTAGTGCCCCTACATTCGATCGATACATGCATAACATCATTGTGTTTTCTCCCTTTCGTTGTCAAGTCTGCATCTTGAAAAACCCAGCCCATTGTCAGCAGTCAGGCTAGCCACACAATCTTTAAATTGATCAACTGAAGTCTCTTGCGGCACATGCACAGTTTTGAGGAATGCAATCAAAGCCCTCGCATGGGCCTCAGAGCACAACAACAGGGGTAACATGGATATCTTTGAGGGGGTCTGCCCCAGCTGCTCGACCACATTGTAGTCACTCTTTTTAATTATTTTCAAAATTTCCTCTATCTCTTTCTTAGAGGTTTCCACAACAATTTTCCTAGGTGCCTATGTCCGAGCAGGCTCACCTACAACTTCTTTTCCTCGAGTCCCAGATGACTTATCGGTAGGGGTAACAACTGGAGTAGTAATTGAAGTACTGGCGGGAGTAGAAAGTGAAATAACGATAGGCTTAGTGACATTCTTCGGGGAGATCTCAGGGGAGAAAATCCTTCCACTTCTAGTAATCTTACTGGTCCCGAAAATATTATCGACATCATGATCAGCTTCTTCGGTCTTCAAGTTTTGTTTAACTCCATGATAGTAAACATGGGCGCCATAATGCCAAGGGACAGCTTTGTCTGAGGTGTACGGACAGGACCAGGACATGTGATTATCAACAGAGCGATTCTCGTAGTGGGTTTAATCCTAACAGGTTTTCTCGAGGAATCCTTGGAAGGACTGACGGAAATGGTTATAATAGAAATATCTTCACATGGAACAGTTGGAATCAAAGTCTTTTCGAACAAAATTTCTCGGCTGTCCATCAGGCGTTGGACACCTCTCTTTAGCAGATAGCAACCAGAAGGCAGAGATGAACATATGTGGAAATCTTCATCACAACTTGGAAATAAACCAGCCAACAACAAATTCTTCTTGACAGTCATAAGAGGAGTAGAGACTTCATCAACTGAGGTCACAAATAGATCAGTATCAACGGTGTTAACTCCACGGTTGTATCTAGGCATGGGAGATGATATGACATTGGGCTTCTCTAGAGCGTCGAACTCAATCTCCTTGGCTTCAATCAGATCTTGTACTTTATTTCTCAGAGCCCAGCAGTCATTTGTATTGTGACCAGGACTCTCAGAATGGTAGGCACACTGAGCGTTAGGATTATACCGAGGAGATGAGGTATTAGGATTCTTGGAAGCCTCTTTCAAAGTTGTCAAGTTGGATCTTAGTAGATGGGGTAGAACCTCTGTCAATGTCATGTTAATCTGGGTAAACTGTCTTTGTGGTCTTTCTACCCTTTGCTGATTGTTACATTGTGGGGGCAGCCGCAAGCCTTGGTATTATTACAGCACTTACCGTTGGACGATTTCCCGCTCTGCTCTGATCTCTCGGGCTATAAATGGAAATGGCCTCCTTCTTTCCAGTGAAAGGTTTTTTTGCTGAACTTGACGAGGTATCTTTCTGTATTTTACCGCTCTGAATCCCAGCTTTTACCTTTTCTCCGGTTAATACCAGCTCAGTGAAACCAGCCGCTGAGCTACCAATTAAATGGTTGAAGAATGGACCAGACAGCGTCCCAAGAAACATGTCAACCAACTTCCTGTCAGATAATGGGGGTTGAACTCTCCCAACCAAGTCTCTCCATTTCTGTGTGTAGTCCTTAAACCTTCACCTGCTCCCATGGACATACTCTGGAGTTGAGTACGAGTAGGGGCCATGTCGGTATTGTATTGATACTGCTTGTAAAATGCGGCAGCCAAATCTTCCCAGTTTCGGACATTGGCTCCTTCCAATTGGTAGAACCATTCCAGCTGAGTCCCTGACAGACTGTCTTGAAAGAAATTAACCCATAAGTTTCTATCAGCGGTGTGGGGCTGGATCTTCCTTAAATAGGAACGAAGATGAAGCTTCAGGCAAGACACCCCATCATACTTTGCGAAAACTGGAGCCTTAAATTTTCGTGGGATGACTACCCCAGACACCAACCCTAGTTCTTCAAAATCCAACCCTGGTATTCTCTGGATCTCCATAGCAATTAACCGATCTTCTAACTGCTTGTACCTATCCCCAGTGGGAGGATACTGCTCATCATTGTAGTCAGTATCATTGTCAGAGACTTCAAGACTGGGGTCCTCTTCTTTTGTCTTCCCTCTTGATTTTCCCCTCTTTGGATGAGGAAGTTACATCAACTGATTGCTTTAGTGGCCCCCCGAATCTTCTGCCCATATATAGGGCACCGACGTGCTTCTTCTTCTTCTTCTTCTTCTTCTTCTTCTTCTTCTCTTTTTCTTTCAGGATGAGGGCTTTCAGATCCTCCTGCCCTTTTGCCAGAGTTGCGAACATCTGTTGAAATTGGGTATTTTGTGCCTGAATATCTTTGATGCTTTGTTCAAAAGACATATCTACTTGAAATAAACAGTGGAGGAAATGAGAAACATGTAACAGAACCTGCTTATGCAATGTCATGGATGGTATGCGTATGCAATGATTTCAAGGAATTTAGAGATTCAAATTTGTTCAGACCAAAAGCGGAACACACGTTATATTAATAAATTCAAGCTTGAGTACATTATGCCTTTTTGGGCTTACAATGAGAGAAACAAAAATACAGAAAAATTCTTAAGACAAAAAGGTTGAATGCATCCTCTTTGGCGTAATGTAGGCGTTCAGGTTCTGTTCTTCATGAAGCTGCTTGGTGAGTTCCAGAACCTTCTTCTCACTGGCGTAAAATTGGGCTTCAAAGGTGTCCCTCTCTTCCTTCAACTGAACCCAAGCTTTTTGCAAGTCTTCGAGGGAGGTAGGCGTGTCAGGATGAAGGACAGTGTATGAGACGTCTCCTTCAACAACAGGCTCTATGATAACAGCCCAGATAGAAGGGTAAGGCATTAAGAGACTTTGAGCACGAGCCCGTACCCACCTAAGGTAAGGCTCGAGTGGGGTAGAGTTTTTGTGTCCCAAATTCCTACTGTCCACCTTGTTCACCATTCTCCAAGCTCGTGTAAAACTCTGGAGATAACCTTGGTCTTCCTTGTCGTAGTCGAACACTAGACCTTGAACGAGCATCTTACGAGGGTCGTCTCTTCGGGAATACCCAAACTGTCTAAGAGCTAAGCAAGGATTGTAGGTGATACCGCCCCTAATACCAAGCAGAGGGACGTTGGGGAATTCCCCACAGCGGTCAATGATAGAGACATCTTCCAAGGATCTCGAACACCAATGGATGTCAGAATGGGTTAGGGACATCATCCTTTGAGACCATGTCAGTCTTTGCTCGTTCTTCAATACTGATTGAGGTAGGTGTGAAGTGAACCAATTAGAGAGTAGGGGAATACATCACAAAAGAGTACCTCTTTTCTTCATGGTGCGGGTATGAAGGCAATGCAAGATGTCTCCCAATAAGGTAGGTACATGATTGTGAGAGAGAAAGACTTTGATGGCGTTAATATCTATGAATTGGTCCAAGTTGGGGAACAAAAACAAACCATAAATGAGAAGAGCCAGGATGTCTTCAAAAGCTTGGAAATCCATGTCGTCCCAGAAAGAACGAGCCTTCTCCAATAGAAATTTGGCTAGGAAACCTTTGACCCCGCTTCTTGTCTCCCAATTGGCTATGATGTCGGTTCTCTTCAGATGCAAAGCTTCAGAGATGACTTCAGGTTTTGGAATCCCCTCTAAACCGGTGAATGGTATCTGATCAAGCACAGACACCCCTAAGAGTAAAGAAAACTCCTCTAGTGTAGGTACCAATTGATAGTCCGAGAAAGTGAAACAATGATGTACGGGATCAAAGAATTTTAATAGCACACACATCATCTCTTCTTGGAAATTGGATGTATCCAAACTGAGGAGTCGACCATATTTATTGGTAAAAGGAGAATCCCTGGGCACTCTTGAGGCTAACTCTTGAAGCTGAGGATGTGCTTTTACAAAGCTGATTCGGATGGTGTTCCTTCGGCCAGAATTCATGACATACAAAACAAAAACAAAGATGAATTTCTAAATCCTTGAAATGGTTAGTGAGCATGCGTATGATGCTCATGATGTTTATGATGTTATGTGCAAGTAGATATATACACACAAAGCAGACAAGTCCTTATGTTTTAGGCTTGCATGGGGTTTTATAGGTAAGTACCCTCTTGAAGTTTAGTTGGCTCAACCTGTCCTAGTAACAGTGATCGGGTTCTAAAGGATCTCAATATCACCGACCTTTCTCTTAGGCATTGTCTCAGCATAATCAATCTTTTCTTGCGGCCTAGATATCCCAAAAGTCCAGCCTCATTGAGTGTAGTATCGAGTATCAACCAATTTTCAGCTTTACACTAAAACCGGTTATCTCACTACGTCCTAATGGCCAAGTTTGTTCAATTAGGATTCTAAAGTCAGTTAGTGCTTCATGACGCCACTCAGCGGCCCCGTATTCTCCTCGGTTCACCACGAGGGATACCGGTACCCACAAATGCATCACACTAACATAGCCATTGTTTCAACCATATTGGTCTATGCCGTACAATTTCCACAATCTATTGCTACTTACCTAGAAAGGTGTCCCAGATCCGGGTGGAGGATCAAAGCAAGCCCAAACAGAGAACCATAATGTAGAGCATACAAATCAAACAAAGAAATCAAGTAAATGTGATCTAACCCTAAGGTAACCCCACTTTTTTGAAGATCCCCAATAGAGTCGCCAGTTCTATGATATGGTGGGAGAACTGACTTGATTGTTTTGCGTTCGTGTTTGCAAATGTTGCGGTTTAGCAAGAGTCGCCACCGACTTTTCTTTTATCCAATAAGGAAAGGTGAAAAAGCACAGGAATGACCTTTAGAGAATTTTTCTTGAGTTCAGGAGGTAGATTATGAAAAGGGAAGGTATTAGCACCCTTTTCATCCATGGTTTCCCATGGGCTCTTAGTTTCTTTCTAGATCACTTGCTTTTGTTTGAATGTGTGCTTGTGATGTGGTTTTGAAAGTATTTTGAAAATGTGACTTTGTAATGATTCTCGTCTCTATAAGAATGCGTACAAAGTATTGTTTTAAAAATAGTTCAAAGAGGTGTTTGTGGGACGTATTTTTGAAAGTGATTTTGAAAAGGGTTTCCTTTGTAATGGCTCTCGTCTCTATAAGAATGCGTACAAAGTGTTGTCTTTTGGAAATATTTCAAATATGGGTGTTGGTGTAAAAAAATTTTGTGGTGAGCAAGCAAGCAACTAGGAGCGAATTTACCTACTCAAAAGGTCTTAATTATTCTTTTCCTTCTCCTTTAGATGTTGATATCTTACCATTGTCTTGGTAAGAAGCCCCATCGTTGGATGTGAAGGGACGGGCGTTGGGTCGTTTGTATAGTCATAGAAGGCAACCTATGGGATGTTTTAGCATTGTCGTTTTTAGGGACTAGATCGTTTACCGGAGGCAACATCGAGGGTCATCGAGGGACTTTGATCTTTTATCGAGGGTCTTTTGCTAAAACACCCATGTTCGAGGGACATGACTATTTTTCCGATAGGAAACAAGTGAGATTACCCTAAGGTGCGTGTGTGAAAGTGTGTTTGGTTGCATGCATTTTAGTTTTGATTAGGGTTGTCTATTTGTTGTTTTCATGTCTTGCCATACACACCTTAATTACTAGCATTTATATTTGAAAGCAATAAATTGCGGAAAATGTAAATTCCTACGCTATTACAATATTTTAGGGATGGGGGTACATACTTACAAATGGGGATTGCAAATAAAAAATAAATCATAATTTACTATTACAACCATATTGAAATGTACAATGTAGGAAAGAAAAAGGATCTTTTTAGAAAATGGTTTTTTTTATCTTAATGAAAAAGAAATAAGTTAATAAAAGAAAAATATTTTTATGTCTTTTTATGTTAATATTAAAAATGGTGAAAAGGAAAACAAATGAAAGATAGAAACAACGTGCATCTGCAAGCAAAATAACAAGGATCAGAAGTTCTGAAACCAGGCGCGCTGTAACTCAGAAGGGAATGTCAGTGGGTATCAGAAAGTTCTGGATTGGTAAACTCTGAGGTCCTGCACAAAATGTTAGAGGCGAAACACAGAAGTTCTGGATGGTGCGTGCTAAAGTTATGAATGTGAGAACAGTGAGAAACCCTTAGAAGCTCTATGCGTGTCAAAACAGTAGGAAGAACTCAGAAGTTCTGTATGGTTCTAAGACAGTGAACGAACAATCAGCAGTTCAGCGTGTTATCAGCGTATGAAAATCAGAAGTTCTAAGTGTTAAAAAAGTAGGAAGAACTCATAAGTTCTATGTTGTGCTAAAGCTGTGAGTGAACATCAGAAGTTATATGCCATATTTCAACTCTTAATCAGCACATCAACAATTTATTCAGTTCTTAAAAAAAATAAAATCAGAAGGATAATAGCACAACAGTTTATGGAAGTTCTAATCCTAAATCTGAGTCTTGCCCTAACCAAGAAGTTCTGATCCACAGTTTTTCTACTTATGCAATGATATAGACAACATTAATATTTATATTTACATATTTAACGATGTTCTAAATGAGAAGATACAAAGCCAGAAAGACTTACCTTAAATCTTTAGGGTGTGCTTGGGACTTGAGCTGCTGTCTTCAGATATTCTAGAGTCAGCAAGAGCAACGAAAGAGAAAATGCCAAGTTCTTTTACTTCAAGGGAAGAACAAGGGTTTTTTATTTTCTGTTTGGGATTTATGGATTTTTATAAAGGGGTTCCATAGATTTATTTTCTCTCTTTTTTGACGATTCTTTCTCCAAAAGCCAGCCCACCAGTCCTTTGCAAGTGTGATGGAGCAACTTATTTATAGATGAATTTGTTGTGGTTTTCTTAGGGGGAAAATAGATGGGATTTGAACTTTTGGCACACTGTTCCATTGCTTTTTGATCACAGTTTTTTGCATTTTGTGCAAATACATGGTTTGGGAGAATGCAGGCGTGGACTGGATTAACTGCTGGTTAGAGCATTGTATTGTAGCAGCGCAGCAGGTTATTTAAACGAGGTCTTAGGATTTGGTGATGTTCTGATCGCAAAAGATCAGAAACGTAAACTCCAAATGCTGAAGGGGCATGTTCTGACCGAAGCACATTGCTTCCATATGTTCTGATTGAAACGTCATGTTCTAAATCGGAGAACATTGCTTCCATATGTTCTGATTGGAGCGTCATGTTCTGAACCATGTTTGCAACTTCTGACTGCACTTACGTAGAGGCTAGCTCAGAAGTTCTGAAGTACCATATTCTCTTGACACTTAGAAAATTTTCTAAATGTTTAGAAATTTGAATTTTTTCAAAGTAACTTATGGCTTCTGATTTTTTTGATGAAACAAACTTCATATTTCAACATGTCTTGATGAAATATGATTCTTGAAATTTGATTTTAATCCAAAAGTCAAAGTTTGACCTTTCAGTGTTCAAATGCCTATTTTGCCCTTGTGAGTGATTTTCTTGAAAAATTGTAATTCAAGGCTTGAAATTGGATGGAAGCAAACCTGAGGGTCCAGGTTGATCCTTTGAGAAATAAGAGGGCAAAATTTGGGGTACAATAATGACCATTAATCATAAGATAACAAGAGAGATTACCCTAGAAGTGCAAGTGTGAAGAGTGTGTTAATTTTAGTTATTTATCTTGAAATTAGGGTTTTTCTACGTTTGATTATTAGTCTTTCCATAAAATCCTAATTACTAGCATTTATATAGTATACAGAAAATAAAGGTGCAGAAAGTAAAATTCCTACGCTATTAAATGGCTTTGAGGAAATTACATAATAAAAGCGTGCGAGAATTTAAACCTATAAGTATTATAACCTCGGAGCAGATACATAATAGGAAAGATGCAGAAAGTAAATCTAAGTTATTACAATAGAATAATGCGACATATACATTTTAATCTAATTATTAAAATAAAAACAAAATAAAATATGAGAAAAAAAAGGTTTTGAAAAAGAAGAGAAGTATTTTAGTGTTTTAGAATATAATTTTAAGTGATGATTAATAACCTAAATTTTAATTGATTTTAATGTTTAAGAAGAAAGGTTGATTAATTAATATAGTAAATAAAAAATCAAGAAAATTAAATATTAGTTAAAAATACCTAAACCTAATTTATTAGTATTAATAAAAAATTAGGTTAGATTGATGATTGATTAATTGAAATAATTAGGGTTAGAAAAGACAAAGAAGAAAGTTAGGTTAAAACAAAAATAAGGGAAAAAACTCCATGGAGTGGATGTTGAACCCACGCCCTCCTGGCTTGTCACTGCATCGCTTGCCACTAGGCCAAGTACTTGTTAGTGTTTGAGAATAGGTGTTGCATAATATATGTGAAACGTGCGTTAGTTTGGATAAATAACAAAAAAACATTATGAAATGCAAGGATCGAACCCACGCCCTTAATGTTATACGCCTTTTCCTTGACCAGTGGTTCTACGCTCTCATCCGGTTATACAAATGAAACAAATAAATATATTATAAATCAGGTGGACCGGAGAGGCGTCAGAGCCCTAGCTCCGGTCGTCTTCTTCAGTGAGGAGATATTTTGACCTGCAAAAAGAACAAATGTTATAGATCAAGAAGGACCTTATCCCCCTAAATCGACCCTTGTGAATCCAATGGTGGCATTATTTTTGGCTAATTCATCCTGTTCAATGAGATACGATAAAAATAATGTAAATTGGTTCAATAATGGTGATGGGTTATATTGGCATAAAGAGTCTCCTGCAAGGGATCAAACCTACACTAATTTGTCTCAAGAACACATTACAAACATTAGTTCAAGTCAAAGCATCATGAAAATTAAAATACGAAATTCACAAAACATGTAAAAACGGTGATGTATGAAATACATGTTTTAGGCCTCTTTGATCATTAAGAATGATCTAAGCTTACTCTATGATATCTTTGGAATCGATTTGAATGGTTTCTTGGACTTGAGGATGGATGGAAATTGGATTTTGAATTTGCCCTAGTTTTTTACAAAAGTTGTGATTTTGAGAGACTGTTTTTGAGTAACTTTTTTCTTGTATCCTTTGGTCTAAATATGATGGATATATATAGATGAAGAGATCATGTCGCAAACATGGGCTTGGACTTTATACAAAACATATCTTTGATTTGTTTTTGAAATAGATTGAAAATTGACAAAACTATGGAGATTTGGTTGAGAAATAGGTATGCACATTTTCTATCTTGGTCTTGGGCACCCAAAATAATAAAATCATAAGCCTTATATGCTTTACACATTATCTAATATTTATTTGATTTAATTTTGAATTTAAATGATTAAAAATAAAAAATAAATGAAATAAAAATTAAAATAATACGTGTAAGGATTTAGAGGTCCTCTAAGGTATTATGAACATGTTTAGACCTTAAAAGATAGGTCCATTAGCCCAAAAGTCAAGTTTGCTTCAAATTGAATTTCACGCATTTCCTCAAAATTGTTCAACTTGCACAAGTCACATCTCACTCAATTTTCATCATATGAGAGTGATCTTTGACTTTTTAGAAACCTCAATATGTCCCCTACAACTTTCATGTAGGTCATTTTTTTTTATTTGAGGATTTTAACTTGATGTAAATTGCTTTGACAAAAAGTGACTTTTTGTTGACTTTTAAAATGACATGTAATGTTTTGGCCCATATATCTCAAATGAAGCATTTTCTGGCCTTGAGATTAGAGAGGCAAAGTTGTAGAGAATTGAATTTACTTAAAAATGGGAGTTGGTTGACAATTTTTTGATGAAGCATGTGAAAGTTATGCTTGGTCAAAGTTTAGTTGACTTCTCCTCAAGAAAACCCTAATTTAGCAACTTTTGACTTTTGATGAATCTTGAGTTTTCTTGATGAATCATGATCAACCATTAATCAAATGATTAATGTGACCTCAAAATCTTGATTTTGACCAAAAATCTTGAAGTTTTACAGTAAATTGGTCAAAGTTGAGTTTTTGCCCAATATAGTTGATTTTCAACCATTTGGCTAATTGACTGAGCAAACTTGTGCTGCAAGGCTAGAAACTTTGAATGAGGATACCTTAAAGCATATGAGAAACCATGAAGTGCATTTGAAGCATTAGAAGTCCAATTTTCCTTTAGAAAACCAAAACCCTAGTTATATGCCACTGCTTAGGAGGAGGATTCATTAGATCATTTCTTGAGTAGTCTTGAGTGTTTGAGACCCTTATAAGCATGAGGAGGTGTCTTGAATAAATTTGTATTGAAAATGAGAGGGAAAAGTTTAGGGTACAACAGCTTCCCCTGTTCAATCTTCTTAAACCTGTAAAGTTAGATTGGCATGCTCGCCATTCGAGATCTGAAGGTGGAAGAGGATAGAACACTTAAGTGCCCAGAAATTTTCACTCACATGTGCATAAAGTAACACTATTGGTTAATTGCTTGAATGGGCTTAAAGATGCCATTAGAAGAAGTGATAGAGTGTTGCCGAAGATGGGCTTATAGATGCCATCCAAAGTAACTCTTTATAGGAGTATCATAATGAGTCTACGCCTGACTGTATTCGAAGAATGATTTTCAGAAAATCTTCGACGGAAAATGCTTTTCATAATAGAGCCCTGAAGGAGATGCTTTTCAGAATTCATTAAATGAAGGGGAATGCTTTTCAGAATGAACCTCTGAAGGAGAATGCTTTTCAGAATGAAGCTCTGAAGGAGATGCTTTTCAGAATTCAGTCTTTGAAGGGAAATGCTTTTCAGAATAAACCTCTAAAGGAAATGTTTGCCAGAATTCAGTCTCTGGGGGGGAATGCTTTTCAGAATAAACTTCTGAAGAAAATGCTCCCCAGAATTCAGTCTCTAGGGGGAATTCTTTTCAGAATAAACTCTGTAAGGAAAATCTCGCTAGAATTCAGTCTCTGGGGAATGCTTTTCAGAATGAAGCCCTGAAGGAGATGCTTTTCAGAATAACCTCTGAAGGAGAATGCTTTTCAGAATGAATCCCAGGAGGAGAATTCTTTTCAGAATAAACCTCTGAAGGAGATGCTTTTATAATAAACTTCTGAAGGGGAATGCTTTTCAGAATAAAGCCCTAAAGGAGATGATTTTAAGAATAAACCTATGAAGGAGAATGCTTTTCAGAACAAAGCCCTGAAGGAGAATGCTTTTCAAAATAAATATCTGAAGGAGATTCTTTTCAGAATAAAATTTTGAAGTAGAATGCTTTTTAGAATAAACCTATTAAGGAGAATGATTTTCAGAATGAATCCCTGAAGGAGATGTTTTTCGGAATGAAGCCCTGAAGGAGATGCTTTCCAGAATAAACCTTTGCAGGTAGATGCTTTTCAGAGCGGAGCCCTGAAGGAGATGATTTTCAGAATTCATTCTCTAAAGGGGAATATTTTTAGAATGAAGGCCTAAAGGAGAATTCTTTGGTCATGTAGATAGTCGCCCCGTGTTGTTTCGCGAATTGATCTAGAATCTGTTTCTAAATTGCTAACGATACTCGTCTATTTGGGAACATAAACGGAAAAGACAAAGTTAGTTCTACGAAATTTCATGATGTATGTAATGCATTGCATAATGATGCTCTCAAATAAATGAGAATGTTATATGCGTTTCATATACATATGTTATGATATTTTGTAAATGATGTATAAATGAAATATGTTATTGGAGCGTATCGATAGTCTCCATATAATAATGTCTGGTTGGGGAAAATAAATCCCTGACTGTTGCTGGGGATGAAGAAAGTGATTATTCAATTTTGTTTAGGATAACTCTACTGGGAATTTATGCTTTCTGTTTGAGGACATTCTACTGGGGATCTTTGACTTTTGCTTGGGGATAGAAGCAATCAAGGAGAGTCAGTCATTTGTCGTTCTTCTGAAGGATTTGATTCTTAATTGGGGATAAAATAGATGGATAATATGGGTGTCATCTGTTTTTGGAAGGGGCAATAAAATTTGGCCGGAGAAGATAATCTTGTCGGGGAATTGCAATATTAGAGAAATAAACTTCGTTGGGGAAATAAACCATATAGATTGTGTTAAGGAAATAATATTTAATGGGGATTGGAATCTCATAGACTCGGCTGAGGAAGTTTCCTCTGTATGCTAGGGAAATGATCAAACTTCCTTATCTGCTAGGGGACCTATTGGGGAAGATGATCATGCCAAGCTATCCATCAGGGGTGTGGAAGTAAACAGCTGGAAGATGCCCCAATTTTTGTCTGAGGGCATATTAGACTTGTTGGGGAATATATCTCTGTTGGGGATGAGCTTTTGAAGATAGCTCTGTAGAGATTGCTCTGTGGGAATTTGTGGTCAACATGAACGTTATCCCGACCACTAGAGTCTTTAGTAAATGCTAATTCTGTGTCCATGCATATATTTGTAAACAGTAATCATATTCAAATGCATATGTTCATTTGATATAATCATTGGACGTTTTTGAAAACAAAACAAAGAAAGTAAAAAAAATCAATTTTGAAATCTGAAGTATATTTACATTGATTTGGAAAGTTTGCCTATAAACAAGCAGTTTTATACAAGGAGACAGAAATCCCAGTAAGCGCAAATCGTCGTAAGAAGAAAATGAGTACAAATATATGCATCGAGTTTGAACTCGTCTATTTGCCCTATGTCTTTAAGAATCTCATCCCTCGTTGTTGGAAGAAGTTGATTGAACTGATCTATACCATTTGAACTTGACGTTGGTAATTATGCTGGCTGTAAATAGATGGGTGATCCAATGGGACATAGTCGTACACTTTAATCCCTAACTTTTTCCTGGTCCGCCCTTTCGGGTTTTCAGTCCACTGGGATATCCTTTTTTTCCCAAGCCGCCCTTTCAGGTTTTCAATTTGACGGATGTACAATGTTTTATATATATCCCTAATTTTTGCCTGAACCATTTTGGTTCACCGAGATGCCCTTATTTTTGCCTAGGCCAGTCAACCTAGGGGGTCTCTTTTATGTGTAGTATTTTTTAACTATGTCTGTGTTCGTAGGGTGTGGAAAATATTCACCTCCCATGGTGGTAAGTATCATAGCACCGCTTGAGAATATCTTTTTGATCACAAATGGCTCTTCGTATGTGGGAGTCCATTTTCCCATGGGATTACCTTGTGGTAGGATAATGCGCTTTATTACCAAATCACCAGCATGGTACACCTGTTGTTTGACTTTCTTGTTAAAGGCCTTGATCATGCGCTTTTGATACATCTGACAATGATAATTAGCCGTAATCCTTTTTCATCAATCAAATTTATCTGGTTGAGTCTAGTCTAAATTCATTCGTCTTTATTTAAGCATGCGTCTTTCATAATCCTTAGTGAAGGAATCTGGACTTCGACAGGTAAGACAACCTCTATACCATATAATAAAGAAAACGGGGTTACCCTAGTTAATGTACATACTGAAGTGCGATAACCATGAAGATAAAATGGTAGCATCTAATGCCAATCATTGTACGTCATCGTCATCTTCTGCAAAATCTTCTTGATATTCTTGTTGCCAGCTTCCACTGCGCCATTCATCTTTGGTCGATACAGAGAAGAGTTGTGGTGCTTAATCTTAAACTGTGTGCAGAGCTCCGCGATCATAGTATTGTTAAGATTGGTATTGTCTGTGATGATCCTTTTAGTTATTCCATACTGACATATGAGGTTATACTTAATGAATCGAGCTACAACATTCTTGGTAACGGAGGCAAACGAGGATTCTTTCACCCACTTCATGAAGTAATCCATAAAGACCAGGATGAAACGTTGCCCAATGGAAGCAATAGGCCTAATCTATCTAATCATATCATGTCCCACATTGCAAATGGCCAAGGAGAAGTCAAGACATTCAATGGAACCGAAGGAACATGTACTTTGTTAGCATAAATCTAGCATTTGTGACAAGTCCCCGAATGACGATTGCAATCATTTTCCATGGTAGACCAATAATAACCCGCTCTCAGAATTTTCTTATCCATCGTGTACAGACTAGAGTGAGTACCAAAGACTCATTCATGCATATCTTCCATGATCTTCTCAGCTTCTTTCTTGTCTGCACAATAAAGCAAAGTCGAATCGTGATTGCGCTTGTATAAGGTTTTGTTACTCAGAAAAAACTTTGCAGAGAACCTCCTGAAATTTCTTGTCATTGATAGATGCCCCTTCAGGATAATCTTGAGTCTCGAGGTATCCTTTTACTTCGTGGTACCAAGGCTTTTCTTCTAATCCATCAATATCGACTTCGTAGCAATGTGCCAGTTCGCCTAGTCTCTCAATAGTAATTTGAGGAGCTTCATTGTTCCATCTGACTCTGAACATAGATGACATGGTAGCCAATGTGTCTGCCAATTGATTCTCTTCTTGTGGAATGTGTTCAAAAGTGATTTCTTTGAATTACAAAATTAATGTCAACATATGGTCTTGATAAGGAATGAAATCTAGATGCTTCATATCCCATTCTCCCTTAATCTTACTGATTACTAGGGCTGAGTCCCTATATACATTCAAGAATTTAATTCTCATATCGATAGCAGCCTTGATACCCATGATGCATGCTTTATATTCTACCATGTTGTTGGTACAGGCAAAACATAATCTGGTGGTGAAGGGCGTATGGAAACCCTTGGGAGAGACAATCACAACACTAATCCAATTGCCAAGCTCAGGTCCATTGGGATCCCAGCTCAGGTCCATTGGGATTGGGATCCAGGCTCTGAAACCCTTGTTAGAGACTTCATCAAAGACCATAGTCCATTGGGATCCCGACTCAGGTCCCTCATACGGTTCAGGTTCTTCATAATCAGTAACTAGCATAATATTCTCATCCATGAACTCAAAGTTCATAGACTGATAGTCATCTACCGCTTGATGAGCCAAATGATCTGCCAATACACTTCCTTTTATTTCCTTTTGAATAGTGTATTAAATGTCATATTCTATCAAGACCATTTTCTATCTTGCTATTCTTCGAGATAGAGCGAGTTTCTCAAATATGTATTTTATTGGATCCATCTTATAGATCAACAAGGTAGTATGAGTCAACATATACTGTCTTAGTTGGAGAGCAACCCATGCCAAAGAGCAACAAGTTTTCTCGAACAATGAGTATCTTGTTTCACAGTCGGTAAACTTTTTTCTAAGGTAGTATATTGCACACTCTTTTCGACCAAACTCGTCATGTTTCCCCAATACACACCCCATTGAGTTCTCTAATACTGTCAAGTACATGTTCAAAGGTCTTCCTTCAGCCAGTGGCATTAGAATCAGAGGTTCCTGGAGATACTCCATGATTTTGTCAAAGGCTATATGAGAATTGTCATTCCACTTCACTACTTAATATTTCTTTAGTAACTTAAAGATTGGCTCACAGGTAGGGATGTAAATGGATATCCATGGGGACGGATAATATGATATCCGTGTCCATTCCGTTGGATAAATATGATATCCATATCCAACCCCTTATCGATGCGGATATCTACTAAGCGGGTAATCCACGGGTTTTAAGATACCCGCGGATATTTACAGATATCCGTAGATAACATTTTATTCTAAAATTATTTTAAAAAAAAATATTTTTTCAGTTTTTTTAAAAAAAAAGGTCTTCCAATACTGAATTAATTTCAATGACTTCGGCTTTTGATATTGTATAACCTGAAAAAAGAAAAAGAATAAGTTAAACTCTAAGTGATTATAATTTTTATAAGAAGCAATGAATTGTTATAGTTAAACAAAACTTGCAGTACGAAATTGATATTCAAATTCTGAATAGTTATAATTTTTCTAAGTGTTAACACTAACTATGCTATAAAAAGGTACGTAGTCTAAAAATTAATCCAAAATTTAACATTAACTTGTAATAAATCATAAAAAGGCAGTACAAGGATTGCATCTCCAATGTTATAACCAAAACAAGTCTTAGTTCAAAAACAAACTAACTTGGTATAAGTAATCATTGTAACAAAAACATATTATTAATTTGATTACCTTTCACATCAGTCCACAGCCAATCTTGGACACACATTAATTCCTCCAAAGTATCTGAACGCAATCTACTACGATGAGGAGTAAGAATCCGACCACTTGTACTAAAAGATGACTCTGAAGCAACTGTTGAAATAAGAATGGCTAAGAAATATCTTGCAATCATTTGCAAGATTGGATATTTTAATCCATTAGACTTCCACCAACCTAAGATGTCAAAATTTTCATCATCCGACAACACTTTTTCCTCTATATATCCATCAAATTCGGACTTAATAGATGTGACACTTTTTTTTGAACTAATATGTTTTGCAAAATTAGACCTCCAAGCTTCTTTTTTGCCAACAACAATTGCATCAGATAGATTTTTAGTTTGATTTGAGGATGAGGAAACATTCTCCTTCTCCGTGAACTTCAAATCATACTCAATTACCATATTTTGGAGAAAATATTTTATCTTCTCAATTTCATTCTCAGCTTCAACTCCATAAATTAGAGGGAAAAAGTAATCTAACAAATCAACTTTATACCTTGGATCTAACACAATTCCTATTGCCATCACTCCATTGACCACCTTCCAATATTTGTCAAACTTAGAAAGCATACTAGAAGTCATATCTTTAATGACACTATCACTAGAACAAAGCCATTCAACCAAAGCCAATTTTATTTCACGTACTTTAGGAAAATAAACATTTGCAGTTGGAAACTTTGTACCAGAAAATAGTTGTGTAACATCATAAAAAACTTCTAACCTTTCATAAATTTATTTTGCTTTCATCCATTCATTTTAACTAGGCAAAGTTTTATATTGAGTATCCCTCTTTTCCAATCTACCAAACACATCTTTATATTGTATGGCAACATTAAGCATTAAGAATGTATAATTCCACCGAGTCCTACAATCTTGAACCAACTTTTTATCATAAGAGATATTCACTTGAGCATATGTCTCTATGAATTTCTCATCTCTTTTCGGTGTTGCTGTCCAATAGACAACACTTTGTCTTATATTCTCAATGGCACCCGAGAGTATAGACAAGCCCTCTTTCACAATTAAATTCAATATATGCGCGGAACAACGCATGTGAAACAATTTACCACCCAATATCAATGACCTAGGTGTAATCTTTTGTAAAATACGCTCAATCATAGCATCATTCATAGAGCAATTATCAACAGTCAATATGGACAACTTTGTATCTAGATTCCAATCCATCAAACATTGAGTCAAGGTATTAACTAGAGTTTTGCTAGTATGAGGAGCAGGCACATAAATGAACCTACCATAAATTAAAATTTCAATAATAACATTACTAACATTATACAAACAATAATAAGAATACCAAAAAAATTATTGTTATTACCTTACAAGCCGACTTTGAAGGGTCCACGAATCATCAATAAAGTGAGCTGTAACTGTCATATAGCCTTTGTTTTGGTTACTTGAAGTCCACATATCACTGGTAATTGTAAGACAACTTTGATTCTTTGACAACAACTTCATTGTATTCTCTTTCTCATCGTTATAAATTTTCATGATGTCATTCTTGATAGTGTTACGAGAAACCGCCTTAAATAAAGGTTACATAGAAGCACAAAATTCTCTAAAACCAATGTGTTCAACCATTTCTATAGGATACTCATGAAGAATTATCATCTTAGAAACAGCATGCCTTGCTATGTCCTGATTAAATGCATAAGAACCAACCATTACATTCTGACCATCAACTTGTTCAGTTTTGATCAAAGCTTGTATTATATCTCTATTTTTTCGACGTGGGTAGGATTTAACGTGTGATTTTAAGTGTGACGTTCCTTGATTTGGAACACCCAAGAGTTTTGCACCACAATAGTTGCAAATGTCCTTCATATTTCCATCTATTTTTTGCCTTTTGAAATGATTCCAAACTTCAGAAGTTAGCTTTCTTTTAGAACCTCCAGTCTTAACTTCACATAAAACCCGACTTTCAATTTCATTAGGAGTTAAATTAATTTCCACATTCAGAATATTTGGAGCAGCGACATTAGACTCGTCCGCATTGGAGGGTTCCAAATTTTCTTGCACAACTTCGGTAGGAGTAACAATTTTGTCAAAAGACATTCTAAAAATAAATAAATAATTGTTAGTAAGAGATTATAAATCACAATTAATAATAGCAGAGAAATTATGCAGAATTGGTCATATTTCAATTTCAGTTGACATTCTATCATTATGTTCAAAAAAGACAAATACAAAAGACATTTTGTGGCAAGCTAATAAATCAATTCAAGATGACTATGGTGACCAAATATAAGTATATAACCCTCATAGCAACACTAAAAAACAAAATTTGTTTGTGTCTCTCAGAGAAGTAAACGTAAAGAGAACTAAAATCATACCACTTTAGTTTAAGCCAATATTTATGACTTTATTGCATTTTATTGAAAGAGTGTGAGTGTTCATGTAAATAAAAAAACACCACTGTTAACTTCAAAATGAGCTATATGTCATCTCTTGTTCATTATTATTTTTCATAATCAATTTAAAAAAAAATTCATCTTTATGATGAAAGAACATTGAAATCCATACTATTAATTCACAAGTAATTTAATTTAATATAAATTGAAAATAGTTATTAAACATATAGAAATGGAAATGAGAAAAAGAAGTATAGATAAAAGATACAAATACCACTTGCCTGTGTGAGATGAGATGGTTGATTGTGATGTAAGTTGCGACGGAGCCGGTACGGAGCTGGTAAAACAAGGAAGATAAGATGGATCCTTATTTGTGTGGTGGAAGGTGCATTGATAACACTGAAGTGGAATTTGAGAAGGCAAGAGAAATGATCATATAAAATAAATTAATTATGAAATGGAAAAGTAAGGTTAATAATATATTATGGAATATAATTTTTTTTAAAGAAAACGTAAAAAAAAAGACCAAATTCTTTTGGAAGATGATAAGAGTTAGTAAAATATATAAATATTTAAATAATTTTTATAATTAATTAACGGATACAGATATCCACAGGTATGAATATTATTAAATCAGTATCCATATCCATTAAATAACAGGTATCTAAATATCCATTTATTTTATCTACGGATATCCATTAAGTTATCCATCTCATATCCGTAACGGATTTTATCCGCGGATACAGATTTTTTTGCCATACCTACTCACAGGTAGCGGTCAAATGGGAAATAAATCTGGCAATGTAATTCAATCGTCCCAGGAAACCTCTAACTTCCTTCTCAGTACGGGGAGCTGAAATTTCTTGAATATTTTTAACCTTGGCAGGATTAACTTCAATACCTTTACCACTGACAACGAAACCTAGGAGTTTACCGGATCTTACCCTAAAGGTGCACTTGTTTGGATTCAATATCAATTTGTACTTCTTCAGTCTCTCAAACAGCTTATGCAGGTGGTCAAGGTGTTCTTCTTCGGTCTGATACCTGGCTATCATGTCATCATCGTAAACCTCTATCTCATGATGGATCATATCATGGAACAAAGCTACCATAGCACGCTGATATGTTGCACCGGCGTTCGTAAAAAAATGCATAACTTTATAACAGAAATTGCCCCACTGTGTGACAAAAGTAGTCTTCTCCATGTCGTCAGGTACCATCTTGATTTTATTATAAAGGGAGAACCATTCTTGAAGGAAAATACCTTGTGATGAGTGGTGTTGTCAACCATAACGTCAATGTGTGGAAGCGGAAAGTCATCTTTGGGGCTTGCCTTATTCAGATCCCTGTAGTCTATACACATACGTACCCTACTATCCTTCTTAGGTATTGGCACCGTATTTGCAACCCACTGCGGATAGGACATAACAACTAAGAAACTTGCATCGAATTGCTTCATAACCTCGGCTTTGATCTTTTCAGACATCTCGGGACGCATACGATGAACCTTCTGCTTTATAGGAGGACAATGTAATAAGGTGGGAGAACTGACTTTTTTGGTTTTATCCAAATGTGTGGATAGCAAAAGTCACCACTGACTTTTCTTTTATCTAATATTTAGGAAAGATGAAAAGAACAGGAAAGACCTTCGATAGATTTTGAGTTCGGGGGGTAAGTTATGAAAAGGGAAGGTGTTAGCATGCTTTTCATTCATACTTATCTACGGGCTCTTAATTTCTAGCTCACTTTTGAAAACTTGCTTTGTGTGTGTGATTTGAAAATATTTTTGAAAAGCCAAAGTACAACCAACTTTGTAATGATTCATTCTTGTATCAGTCCTTAAGAATGCGCACAAAGTGTTTGAAAATATTTTGTTTGAAAAGTATGATGTGAAAAAATGTTTATTTCAAAAAAGAGTTGTGAGCAAGCGATTAAGAGTACCTTACCCACTAAAGGTCGTTCTTATTCTTTTCCTTCTCCTTTAGAGATAGTTCTATTCATACCATTAGTTGGTATGTAGCCCCATCCATTGGATGTGAAGGGACAGGTGTATGGTCATCGAATGGTCATTGAAGGCAACATGTAGAGATACTTTAGAAATTTGTATCAGAGGGACTAGATATTTTTTCATAGGAAACTTCGAAGGGTCATCGATGGACTATGATCTTTATTCAAGGGTCTTTTGCTAAAGTATCCATACTCTCGAGGGACATGACCAATTGTTTCCCAAGGCAACAAAGAGTGGTTACCCTAGAGGTGCAAGTCTGAATAGTATTTTGATTCAGTTATTTATCTTGTATTAGGGTTATCTATGTTGATTTTAGTCTTGCCATACAAACCCTAATTACTAGCAGTAAAATATGTACAAAAAATTAAAGGTGAGAAAAGTAACCCCTACGATATTACAAGGCTTTAGGAGAGATACATAACAGATAAAAATGCGAGAAAGTAAATCTACGCTATTACAAAAAACCCGTGCGACCTATACAATTGTTTCTAGGAATTTAAATGCAAAAGAATATAAACAAATGTTAGGAAAAAATGTCAAATGCCCTAAAATTTGAAGTGTTCGGAAAAATATCTTGGTGTTTTTGTTTAGAAAATAGTTTGAATGTTAATAAGTAATTAAACCTAATTCTAATCAGTTTTAGGAAAATTAAGTTAATAAAAACCCTAATGTCTAATTGATTAATTAATAAAAATATTATTCATTTAATTAAATAATAAAATAAAAAATTTCAAGAATTAATTATTAGCTAAAAACCTAAATCTAATTTGTTATGTTTTTGAAAAAGAAATTAAAGTTTGTTAGAAGTTAATAAAAAATAATAAAGAAAAAAAAGAGTGAAATTAGGGTTAGTAAATAGGGTTAGGAAAATAGAGAAAAAAATGTTTAGGGTGGGTGTTGAACCCACGCCTCCTAGGGTATCAGTGCGTCAGCTTTAACACTGAGTCATTACTGCTTTGGGGTTTAGGAATGGGAATCAATCAAGATATGATAACCTGCACGTTAGTTTGTAAAATAAGCAAAAAATAATGTAAAATGCCAAGATGAAACCCATACCCTTCATGATACACGCGCAATTGCTTGCCAACTTAGCCATGTTGTTTTTCTGTTAACCTAACAAAACAAAAACAATATATATAAAACAAAAAACAGTGAACCGAAGAAGCGTCAGAGCCCTAGCTCCGGTCGTGTTCTCCGGCCAGTCGTTTCCTTCATCTGCAAAATTAGCACATGTTAGAGGTTCAAAAGAAAGCTATCCCCCTAAATCGACCCCCCTGAATCCAATGGTGATGGTATTTTTAGCTGATTTGACTTGTACAAGAAGATACAATAAAAATAATGCAAATCAGTTCAATAATGGTGGTGGAACATTCTGGCATTATGGGACTCATGCAAGGGGTAAAACATGTATCAATTCATCTCAGGAACATGTTAGAACTGTTAGTTTCAATCAAAACATGATGAATATAAAAATATGAATTTTTAAAAATAATGCAAAACGGTGATGCTTGGTTGCATGTTTCAGGCACGTTTGGTCATCAAGAATGATCAAATCTTAACCTATAATACTTCATGGAGAAATTTGGATGATGGTTTTGCCTTGAGGATGCTTGCAAATAGGGTTTCAATTTCAACCTTCTTTTTGAAAATTTTTGGACACAAACCCTTATTTCTTGCACAACTCTTTTCGTCTCTCCCTTGGTCTGAATATTATATATATATATATATATATATATATATATATATATATATATATATATATATATATATATATATATATATATATATGAAGAGATTAGGTTAAAGGCGTGGGCTTGGACCTTGTACAACACATGTCTAAGATTTGTTTTAGAAATAAGTTGAAAGGGATAAAACTATGAAGATTTGGTTGAAAAATAAATATGCACGGTTTGTATCTTGCTCTTGGGCCCTCAAAATAATCAAATCGAAAGCCTTAATGCCTTACACATTTATCTAATTTTTATTTGATTTAATTTTGAATTTAAATGAATAAATATCAAAATAGATGAAATAAAAATTAAAATAATGCATGAAGGGAATTAGAGGATCATGATGAGGTCAGGAATACGTTTGGACTTGAAAAGATAAGCCCACTAGCCCAAAAGTCAAGTTTGCTTCAAATTGAATTTCATGCATTTCCTCAAAATTGCCTAACTTGCACAAATCATATCTCACTCAATTTTCATCATATGAGGGTGATGTTTGGCATTTTAGAAACCTCAATATGTCTCATATAACTTTCATGTTGGTAATTTTTCCATTTGAAGATTTTAACTTGATGTAAATTTCTTTGACAAAAAGTGTTTTTTTGTTGACTTTTAAAATGACCTGTAATGTTTTGGCTCATATCTCTCAAATGAAGCATTTCCGGCCTTGAGCTTAGAGAGACAAAGTTGTAGAGAATTGAATTTATATCTAAATGGGATTTTGTTGAGAATTTTCTGATGAAGTATGTGAAGTTTATGCTTGGTCAAAGTTTAGTTGACTTCTCCTTAAGAAAACCCTAATTTTGTAACTTTTGATGAATCTTATGTTTTCTTAATGAATCATGATCAACCCATGATCAAATGATGAACTTGAGTTCAAAATATTAATTTTGACCAAAAATCATAAAATTTGGCTGTAAATTGGTCAGAGTTGACTTTTTGTCCAATACAATTGATTTTTAATCATCTGAGTAGTTGACTGAGCAAACTTGTGTTGCAAGGCTTGAAACTTGGCATGAGGATTCTTTGAAGTATACTTGAAAACATGAAATCAAATTGAGGCATTAGAAGTCCAATTTCCATTTTGAAAACAAAACCCTGGTTGTAGGTTAATGCTTAGGAGCAGGGTTTGTCTGATCAATCTTTTAGTAGTCTTGAGGACTTGAGAAGTTTAGGAGCATGAGAAGGTATCTTGAATCATATTGTCTTAAAAAATGGGAAGGCAAATTTCGGGTTACAACAGACAACCTTCCTTTATCGGTAAATGGTGAACCATAATATCAGTATCAAACCATGTCATGTCTTCGTACGACCAAGCTAAGATCTCAATATAGTCATGCAACATCTGAATTAATATCTTCCTGACACTGTCTTCTAGGTTGGCACCTATCTTGACTTCTTTATTATCCTCTTCAGTACCCAAGTTCACAACCTCGATTGTCTCTTCATGTGGTCGTGTGGCTCTTTCTTCTTGCATTAACAACCTAGCAAGCTCTCTAGGTATTTCATAATCTTCCTCAGCTTCGTCCTCGGCTTGGTAGATCGAACTTTCATAGCATAATTGTTATCAATGGGATCCAGGGCGGATATGGATCTGTAATTTGTTGTGTGGGGGTGTGTAAGAATACATAGCTATTTTGAAAAAAATAAAGTAAAAGAAATGCAAAGAGCGCAAAATTTGAATGCAAACGTCCAATGATTTATTAAATGAAAATATGCTGATGAATAATGACAACCCTAAAAAATGGATCATTGTGCCCCGAGTAAGGCACAAGGCTTAAAGATTATTGTTTAAATTACATAACCAAAAAAACATGAAATTAAGAAAACAGAAAATAACATTTACTCCTGACTAAAGGAGATTGGTAATAAGTTTTCAATCTTCCAATTATTGAGCCCACTGCCGGCAGTAGGGAAGATCCAGTTGTCTATGTTGTAGTCACTATCAGCGCCTTCCGCAACATTGACATGATTGTTGTGAACTCCATTGTTGTTGATGCAGAATGGTGGTCTCCTAGAATTAACATGAGCACGACATAAAACCCTCTGAGCCTGTAAGGTGAAACCTAAACCAAATTTGTTGGACTTGTAAGGAATATAGGGAAGCTGGCCACAAACAGTGTAACCACGGCTTTAGCGTCTTTCAAAGAATCCATTTTGATGGAATCTTGGTAACTTTAGGGACAACAGGAGCAGGTTTATCAACAACTTCAAAGGTCTGGCAAGGGGTCTCGAAGAATTCACCATCCATATCAACATACTTGAAATAGTTCAAATGGATCACCATGTATTCTTCTTCACCGCAAACTGTTACAATTTTTCCTTTAATAGGATACTTCAACTTTTGGTGTAAAGTAGAAGTAACAACGCCTGACCCATGAATCCAAGGGCGTCCAAGCAAACATGAATAGGCTGGACGAATGTCCATTACATAGAAAGTAGAGTCAAAGACCTGGTAACCAACTTTGATTGGAAGATGAACCTCTCCATGCACCATTTTCTTTGAACCATCAAAAGCTCTCACCATAATGTCATTGGGTTTTAGCGCAATCTCCTCGCAGTCTAGTTTGTCTAAAGCAGGTTTTCGCAATACGTTCAATGAGGAACCTATGTCCACCAACACATGAGATGAGGTAATTCCCTACACTTAATAGAGACATGCAGGGCCTTATTATGGTTCCTTCCTAAAATAGTCAAATCAACATTAGAAAAGCCTAAACCATTATCAGTTGTCAACTTAGAAACACAATTTTTGAACTGATCAACAGAGATTTCCTGCGGTACATGAGCAGATTTCAGAAATTTTACCAAAGCCTGAGCATGGGCTTCAGAGCACAACAACAGAGATATCATATATATTTTGGAGGGGGTCTTCCCCAACTGTTCAACAATCTTATAGTCACTCTTTCAAATTATCTTCAGTATTTCCTCCATCTCTTGCTTGGAGGTGTCTTCAATAGTGACATCTTTTGGTGCCTTAAACTGGGCAGGCTCAGTCTTATGTTTTTTACCTTGAATTTCAGTAGTTGATTCAGTAGCAGTGATATGAACTAGTGCAGTAACAGCCTTCAGAGAGATCTTTAGAGAGAAAACCCTTCCGCTTCTGGTAACCTTACTAGTCCCAGCAATGTTACCAACATCGGGATCGATAAATTCAGCATTTTCATCTTCGACTATCAATGGTTCTTGCTTGACACCAGGGTTGTAGACATTAGCTCTGTAATTCCAAGGGATAGCCTTATTAGAGGAATATGGAATTTGCCCAGGTGCAATAATGATTAGAGGAGAAATTCTAGGTTCGGCAATAATCTTCACAGGACCCTTAGAAGTGATCCTTATAGGGGTACCGTAAATTGTAGACACGTCTTTAAGTGTCAGGTCTTGGGATATACTCTCCACAGAAGGAGTCTTCTCCAAAGGAATTTTCTCAAATAGAATGACACGATCATCCATCAAACACATAATACCTTCTTTCATCAATTCACAATCATTGGATTAGGATGCACAGTAATAGTAGCCTTCAATGCAAACCGGAAATAAACCGTCTTGCAACAACTTGTTTTTAATGATCATCAGAGGAGTAATCAGGTCATTCACAGTAGGAACATAACAAACATATTAAATAGCATTAATTCCCTTGTCATGATTAGGAATAGGTACAATAATCACATTAGGAGTCTCAGGAGGATCAACTTCACTTTCCTTAGCGTCAATCATGTCTTGGATGTTATTATTCAGAGCCCAATAGTTTCTAGTTTCATGCCCGGGGCTGTCGGAGTGATATGCACACCTTGCATTGGGATTGTAGCGAGGAGAGGAAGTGTTGGGATTCTGAGGAGGTTCTCTTAATGTAACCATCCCCACCTTTAACATGTGTTGCAATGCTTGAGCCAAAGGCATGTTGATTTTTGTGAACTTTCTCCTGGATGCATCCTGCCTACGCTGGTTATTCTATTTTTTTTGTTGCACTGTCACATGATTAGAGATCAACACTTCCCCCACAAATTGGTTGTTGTCACTCTTATTACGACCCTTCTGGCCGTACACAATATTGGATTCTCTCTTACCATTATAAGGCTTATTCAAAGTATTTGAAGATGTAGCCACCTGAATTTTACCGCTTCTGATTCCATTTTCAACATGTTCCCCTGTGAAAATCAGTTCAGTGAAACCAGCTGAAAAACTTCCAAGTAGGTGATTTTAGAAGGGACTTGTTAGTGTACTCATAAACATGTCAACCAACTCTCTATCAGCCAAAGGAGGTTGAACTTTTCCCGCAAGATCTCTCCATTTATGTGCGTACGTTTTAAAACCTTCTTCAGAACCCATGGACATTCTCTGCAATTGCATGCGGGTTGGTGCCAAATTAGAATTATATTGATATTGTTTGTAGAAGGCTGCAGCTAAATCTTACCAAGTGTGAATATTGGCACCTTTAAGTTGATAATACCATTCCAGTTGTTTTCCAGACATACTCTCTTGAAAGAAATGCAACCATAATTTCTTGTCAGCAAATTGTGGTTAAATTTTCTAAACATATGACCTCAAGTGCAACTTTTGGCAGGAAACGCCATCATATTTGGAAAATGTAGGAGTTTTTAGTTTAAGAGGAATTGCAACTCCTGAAACCAAACCCAAATCATCAAAGTTCAATCCAGGAACCTTCTGGATCTCCATAGCTCTCAGACGCTCTTCAACAACTTATACTTCTCATCGGAAGGGGGATATTGCTCATCCAAATAATCATTTTCCTCTTCATCAGGAAATTTGTCAAAACCAGGACTGCTTCTTTAAGTCTTCACACTCTTACCGTCATCCTGTTTATCATCTTCATATGCTGGGATATTAAAATATCGAGCTTGCTTGATTGGACCTCTGAACCTTCTTCCCATGTTAAGGGCACCAATTGTTTTCTTTGTCTTATTTTTATTCCCATTGGTGACAAGTGACTTCAATTCATTCAGCCCCTTGGCTAAGTTCAGAAACATCTATTGGAATTGGGCATTTTGAGGTTAGAAAGCTTTGACTGTCTGTTGAAGAGCCATTTCTGCTGAAATAAACATCAAGAAGATGAGAAAACTTGTCTTGAGAACACTTGTTATGTAATTATATGTGTTGCACCCCAAAATGTTCCCTCTCACCTATCAAGAATTTGCTCACAAGATCTCCTTGGGCTCAAGACTGCAATAGGGTTTGATCAGCTCAAGACACCTCCTTAGGCACTGATGACCAAAATTAGGGTTTGAGTTTGCACAAGGATTTTTGAACTTTCAATGCTTCATATGACTTTCATGGATCATTATGGACCCTCAAGATTACTCATGTCAAGTTTCAAGCCTTGGGTCACATTTTTGCTCAGTTAATTGAGAGTTGACCTAAAAATCAGTTGTATTGGGGAAAAGTCAAATATGGTCAATTTATAGTCAAACCTCATAATTTTTTATCCATATCAACATTTTTGACTCATATGTATAATTTGATCAAGTTTGGACCATAACTCCTCAAGAAATTTGATCAAATCTCCAAAAGGGCAAAATGGTCAAAATTAGAGTTTTGACTGCGAAAAGGCAATTTATGATTTTTGACCTAGAAAATGGTCAATTGGTTTAAGACATGATCTCAAGAGTCCAATTGCATTATTTTGACCTAATAACATGGTTCAAAACATTGCAAGTCCATTGGATTGACAGATGAATTTTGCAGTGAACTGATCAAAAGTCAACTCTATACTGAAAACTCAAACTTTGACTTTTTGGTCAAATTCAAGTACCAAAGATCACATTTCATCAAAACATGTCAAAATATGAAACTTATACATCAAGAAATAAAAAATTCAAGATTTCATTTTAAAAAGTCAAAATTTCTAAACTTGAAATTTTTTCTAAGTGTTGGAATTTTCATGTTTTTTTATAACTTTGAGCCAAATTATCACCATGATTCAAGAGAAACTTCCAACATGAAAGTTGTAGATGTCAATGAAATCTACAACTTTTCTTCACACAACTTCTTCCAAAAGTCCTTGGATCTCAAGTTATAATTTTATGAACATAGGGTCATGAAACTTAACACTTAGTGAAATTTTGTCCTAATTTGGTCAGGATTTTGACCCAACTTCATGGCAATTTTTTATATAGTTCCAAGAGAAATCTTCAAAATAAATTCAAAGATGGATTGTATAGAACATTTCAAGCTCTCCAATATGTCCAAGAACTCCTTGAGATCATTCTTGAGTAGGGAGAATCGAAGAGATGAAGTTAGGGTTTTGTCACTTGAATTACAAGTCATTTTTGTTGAACACATGAACCAAAGCCATAGCCATGATGCATAATCCTCACTTTCCAGGCCTCAAGATTGTTTTCACTCCATAATTAATGGTTTACACAACTGATTATGCCATTATCCAAGTGTTTCAAGTTTTGTCCAAATCAATTTGTCATTTTAAGGAGAAAGTAACATATCCATTCTTGTAAAGCAAGCTTTATGCACAAAGTTAGATTCTTGAGCTCCCAACTTATTTTTCTTGATTGCACTCCATCCACAAAGTCAAAAGCATTGTGTTTAAAGTGGTTAACAACTCTATGAACCAAGTACAAGGCATGGAAACTTGAATTTCTCAAAAAAATCACATGTTATGCATAAACATGTAAATTTGAATTCTGATCAACTAGAGCATTCCAAACTTGTTGCTTATATATAGAGTCACTATTTGTGAGCTAGAGGATGAGCTTGAGAACCCTGAAATACACCAAAACTCTCTCAAATCAGAAATTACACAAAAAACTCCATTGTTGCATAGTTTCTGACCTTGAACATCAAACTCCCATTTCCCTCGTGCGTTTCTTGGCCTTTTAGTTTCTAAAGCTTCCTTGCATCAAATACAACTCATCCTTATCCTTATTCCAGAACTGTAACACCATTTACCATAACTTTCATAACCAAAAAATAGAGTCTGCAACTTGACTTCTCCAGGCCATTTCATCCATCCATTGTTCAAGCTAATCATTGCATTAGCTTCCTAGGACCTCAAGGAAACTAACTTGATCATTGCATCACCGTGAAACAAGCTCAAACTCCAAACACGATTTCCAATTTTGAGGTAAGTTTTCTCAACTTGAAACTCTTCATACAGGCATCATTAATAGTTTATTTGTGAATAAAACATGTAGATATCATTGCCCTGAAGCTAACCATGTCCTTAGTTTCCATTAATTTTGCTTGAGCTTAGAGAATTTTGAAACTGAAATTTCTAAAATTTTTAGGGTTCTGATTAGGGCCATTAAAATTCTTGCTTATCTTTGATCTATAGTTTTAATACTTTATATTTCTGGAATCGTGAGAAAATTTGCTACAAGTTTCATGTTTTTAGTTTTCATTCTTGATGAGAAATGAGCAAGTTACAATAGGTCTGGCTGGAGGTTGAAGATAAAGTCTTCAGGGCGCATTTTACCTTACATATTTATTGTTTCATTTGTATTAACGGATGTATAGCCACCCCAGTGGTAGAAGCACGCGCCTGTAACCTATGGGACCTGGGTTCGAGCCCCAGTGGTACCCTTTTCATTTTTCACATTTTCATTTTCCTGATTTTTGTTGTTTTTTGCAGGCGCTGGACCCTGTGGGCCTGGTTTATTTTTATTTTTGCTAACTGACCTCTATATTGACTCTTGGCACCCCCTGACCCAAGTTATTTATTTATTATTTATTTCATTTCTCTTTTCTTAAATATATTTTTCTAAATACTAAAAATCATAAAATAAAAAAATGATATATTTATATTTTGACTTATTTTATTTTATTTTTCTCACAAAAATATTTTTATTAATTATACACTATTTACTTTTTACTTATTATCTTGTAAATATAAATAAAATTAGGTTATTAGTTATTTTCTTTCATACTAATTTAAATATATTATTTTTAATATAAAAAGACTAAAAAATATTTTATAATGCTATAAATATTTTCAAGATAAAAATACCAAAAATACTTTTCTTAAACTTATTTTCTTTTGATTAATTAATAGAACTAGGTTTTCATTTAAAATCTTTTCTTAATAAAATTCAATTTTTATTAATTATTTTCTTTATTTAATTAGGCTAAGACAAAATCCTTTTTCTCTAAAAAAACCCAAACAAAATTCATTTTCTTTACATTTTGCATCCTTGTACATTTATTCATTTCTATACTTTGTATTTATTTGATTCCTTGTATATTCATACCAATTCAATATGGTTGTAATAGACTAATTAGGTTTAAATTCTTGCAATCCCCATTCAATTTGTACACCCCCTCCCGACAAATGTTGTAATAGTGTAGTAACTTTAAATTTCACAATTTATCACTTTTATATAACATGCTAGTAATTAGGATTTATATAACAATGCTTAGAAAACCCTAATTCAAGACAAAAACAAGCATGAAAATGATACACTTGCACACAAGCACCCTTAGGGTTATCCCATTTGGTTGCCTTATACAAGATGACCATATTACGCATGTAAAGTATCTTAGCAAAAACAAGCAAATATAAAATCATAGTCCCTCGATGACGCTATCTAAGTTGCCTTACAAATGATCTTAGTACCTCAAAAAGAACGCTAAGATACCTTGAAACATTGTTAATCGTGGTTATACGATGACCCACGTCTGTCCCATTTACATCCAAAGATAGGGTTGCTTACCAAATCAATGGTAAGACAACAATGTCAAAGGAAAAGAAAATAAACAAGAAAGACATTTGAGTAGGTAGATTGCTCCTAATTACTTGCTCCATTTCAAATAAACATCCTTGCTATTTTCAAAAACAAGCACATACACTTTCAAGCATCGTACAAACTTGAAAACATTTTCAAAAGATCAACATCTTTGTATACATTCTTACGAACGAGAATCATTACAAATATTGCCTAAACAATGGCCTCTTTACAAAATACTTTCAAAAACCACATAAAGCATAATTTCAAACAAAAAGCAAGTGATCTAGCAAGTAACTAAGAGTCCATAGAAAACCATGGATGAAAAGGGTGCTAATACATTTCCTTTTCATAATCTACCCCCCGAACTCAAGAAAAAATCTCAAAGGTCTTTCCTGTGCTTTTTCACCTTTCCATTTGGATAAAAGAAAATTCGGTGGCGACTCTTGCTAACCGCAACATTTGCAATCAAACACAAAACACCCAAGTCAGTTCTCCCACCGTATCACAGAACTGGTGACTCTGCTGGGTAAAATTCTAAAATTGAGGTTGCCTTAGGGATATGTCACATTTACTTGCTTACATTGTTTTACTTGTATTCTTTACATTATGGTTCTTTGTTTGGGTTTGAATCCTCTACCCGAATTTGGGATACATTATAGGTAAGTAGCAATACATTGTGGAAACTGTGCGGGGTATACCGATATGGTCTAAACAATAGCTACAATAGTGCGACATATTTGTGGGTACCGGTAGCCTTTGAGTCAATAAAAGAGAATACGGGGCCGCTGAGTGATGTCATGAAGCACTAATGAACTTCTAGAACCTTTGCTTGACCAACTTTGCTATTTAGGATGTAGTGAGATGACCGGCTTTGGTGCAGCCTGAAGTTGGTAGATACTCGATACTACACTCATTGAGGTTTGGTTTCTTGAGATATTTTGGCCGCCATTAAAGAGGCTTGTACTGAAACAATGACCAAGGAAACAAACCAGTGATATTGAGCTCCTTAGAACTCGGTTACTATTACTAGGACAGGTTTGAGTCAACTAAACTTCAAGAGGGTACTTACCTATAAAACTCCATGCAAGCCTAAACCTAAGGATTTGTTTGCTTTGTTTGTATATACATACTTGTACATAACATCATGAACATCATAAACATCATACACATCATACACATCCACTAACCATTTCAAGGATTTTGGATTTATCTTTGTTCTTGTTTTGTAGGATATGGATTCCCTTCGTAGGAAAACTATTCAAGTCAATCTTGTGAGGATCCCTCCACAACTTAAGGAGCTAGCTTCAAGGATTCCAGAAAACTCTCCATTCACCGAGAGACATGGTCTCCTACTCAACTTGGTCACCTCCAACACAGATGAGGACATGATGAAGGTTCTCTTTCAGTTCTTTGATCCTTTACACCATTGCTTCATATTTCTCGACTATCAACTTGTGCCTACTTTGGAAGAATTCTCCCGACTCTTGAGGATTCCCATTCTAAATCAACTACCTTTCAACGGTCCATAAAGTGACCCAAATGTAGAAGAGATTGCTCAAGCTCTACACTTGCACTCATCTGATGTCACAACTCATTGGGAAACAGGGAGTGGTGTCAAAGGTTTCTTGGAAAAGTTCTGGTTCGAGAAAGCCCAAAATTGTTGGAATTCCTTGGATTTGCAAGAATTTGAGGAAATTGTGGCTCTCCTCATCTATGGGATGGTTTTGTTTCCAAATCCTGACCAACTCATAGATGTGAACACCGTCAAAATCTTCATATCCCGCAACCCAGTGCCTACATTGCTAGGGGATATCTTACACTCTTTTCACACTCGCACAATGAGGAAAAGAGGTGTCCCTATGTGTTGCACTCCTCTCTTGGAAAGATGGTTTATTTCACATCTTCCCCAATCTGTATTAAAGAATGATCAAGGTTCAAGGTGGTCACAAAGGTTGATGACGCTCAAACATTCAGACATTCATTGGTGCTCACAATCCATAGAGAATGTTACTATTGTAGACTGTTGTAGGGAATTTCATAATATCCCTTTACTTGGCATTAGGGGAGGAATCACCTATAATCCCTACTTAGCTTTAAGACAGTTTAGTTACGCCCGAAGGGATGGCCCGCATGAGATACTGATTCAAGGTTTGGTATTTGACTACGACAACAACGATCAAGGTCTTCGTTTGAGATTTATCCGAGATTGGAGGATGTTAAACAAGGTAGATAGCAAGACTTTGGGGCATAAAAATTCCATCCCTCTTGAGCCTTACCTCAAATGGGTACGAACTCGCGCTCAGAATCTTATGATGCCTTACCCCTTCATTCTCCCGGTAATTGTTGAACTTGTCATGGAAGGAGATGTTCCATGCACTATCCTACATCCTGACATGCCTACCTCTCTTGAAGACCTACAAAGGGATTGGATACAACTCAAGGGGGAGCGAGATACCTTCAAATCCTAATTCTACACAAGCGAGAATAAGGTTTTGGAACTCACTAGGCTACTTCATGAGGAGAAGACTCTGAATTCCTACATTGCACCAAAGAGGATGCGTACTACCTTTTTATCTTAAGAGTTTTTGTATTATTTTTCCCAAGGAGGCACTGATGTACTCAAAAACTTTAACTTATTAATATAACGTGTGTTTCCTTTTTGTATAAAACAAATTTGAATATTAAAATCCTTGAAATCATTACATATGAATTTACCATTCATCATAACATACGCATGTTTCTTGCAACAAGTCTCCTCATCTCTCTACTGTTTATTTCAGTAAGATGGATCTCGAGCAAACAGTGAAGGACCTCCAAGCTCAAAATGTACAGTTTCAACAGTTGTTCTTGACCCTAGCCAAAGGACAAGAAGAGTTGAAGACTTGCCTGGCTTAGGAGGAGAAAAAGAAGACAAAGAAGATAATCGGAGTTCTAAACATGTGAAGAAGATTCCAAGGGCAGACAAGAAGGGCCTTAGACTTTGCAACTACATCCGGTGAGAAAGACAATCAAGATGGGAAAGGCAAACAAATAGTTGTCCCGTCAGAATCAGAAGAGGAAGAAGAATAATATTCTGAAGAACAATACCCTCCAGTTGATGACAAGTATAAACATCTCGAAGAGCGGTTAAGTGCAATGGAAATCCAAAAAGTTCCTGGCTTGGACTTTGAGGAATTGGGTTTAGTGTCGGGGATTGTCATTCCTCCAAAATTCAAAGCACCTGTGTTCTGCAAATACGACGGAATGTCATGCCCCAAAATGCATCTCTGGTCCAATGTGAGGAAGATCTAGCCTCATACTGCTGATAAAGACTTATGGGTACACTTCTTCCAAGGCAGTCTGTCTGGAACTCAACTTGATTGGTTTTATCAGTTAGAAAGAGCCAATGTTCATAACTGGGAAGATCTTGTTGCAGCCTTTTACAAACAATACCAATACAACTCTGATCTTGCGCCTACCCGTACTCAACTCTAGAGTATGTCCATGGTTTCAAGTGAAGGCTTCAAGGACTATGCACAAAAATGGTGAGACTTGGCTGGAAGAGTTCAACCTCCCCTATTTGAAAGAGAATTAGTAGACATGTTTTTGGGAACCTTGTCTGGTCCCTTCTTCAATCACCTAATTGGGAGTTCATCAACAGGTTTTACTGAACTAATATTGACCGGAGAAAGGGTAGAAGCCGGGATAAAAAGTGGAAAGATTCAAAGATATGCTTCCTCTGCTGTTGTAAGGAAGTCATTCATCGGAAAGAAAGAATTGGTTGTTATATATCCTTAGAGAAATCAAGATAGGGCCGAACTCCGTCCAATTGTGAGGGATGTTATGATCCCTAAACCCGCGCCTGATCAGCAAAGAAACAACCAACCAAGGATGGAAAGACCAGTAAGACAATTCACCAGAATTAACATGACCTTATCTCAAGTATTGCCACATCTGTTAAGATCCAACCTAGTGACCTTGAAAGAAGCTCCAAAGAATCCTAACACAACATCTCCTCACTATCATCGTAACGCCCGTTGTGCATACCACTCTGAGAGTCCCGGTCATGACACTAACAACTGTTGGGCTCTAAAGAACAAAGTATAAGACCTCATTGAAGCCAAAGAGATTGAATTAGATGCGCCCGAAAAGCCAAATGTCATTTCTGCCGCTATGCCCAAACACGATCATACTACCAACGCCATTGAAGAAGATATGTTTGTTACTTCAGTTGATGAACTTGTGACCCCACTCCTGATTATCAAAAAGAATTTGTTGATTGCCGGTGTATCCCCAGGCTGCGATAAAGACTGTCATTTCTGTTTGTCCATACCAACCAGTTGTCCTTTGTTGAAAGTAGACGTTCAGTTCCTAATAGATAACAAGGAAATTTTGTTTGAAAAGACTTTTGTTCCACGTGTTCCTTTTAATGATGTTTCTATCATTACCATTTCCGCCAATTCTTCCAGGGTCTCCACCAAAAGACCCGTTAGAATTACATCAGTTCCAAAAGCAGCTCCTTTGATAATTACAATGCTTGGACTAGTCATGTATTCTTCAGAAAAAACCATACCATGGAATTATGGAGGGGATGTCTACTACCACGGTATTAAGCAAGATTGGCCAGCCGCCGAAGATTCAAGTTCTGAGAAAGTTGACTCTGATATTAGTAATATTGTAGGGACTAGCAAGATTACCCAAAGCGGAAGGATATTCTCTCCAGAAATTGCTCCCCCAAAAGTAGTTTCTGGACCCGTAATCATTCCTGTTGTTACTCCTCCAAGAGTTGTTCCCAGTCCTACAATCATCCCCACTAATACTCCTACTGACATTCCTGCTGCCAAGTTAACCGAGACTCGAGGTATAAGTATTCTAATTGAGCATGTCCGATCGAAGGAACAATCATTGGCTATCCTTGAGACCTCCCAGAAAGAGATGGAGGAAATTCTAAAAATCATAAAAAGAAGTGACTACGATATTGTTGAGCAACTGGGGAAAACTGCATCTAAAATTTCCATGCTGGCTTTACTACTATGTTCTGAGGCGCATGCAAAAGCCTTGGTAAAATTCCTGAAAACTGCCCATGTACCCCAAGAAACATTTGCCGATCAGTTCCAAGACTGCGTAGCCAGCTTGACTGCAGAAAATGGTCTAGGTTTTTCAGATGTTGATTTAACCCCAAGAGGAAGGAAGCATAATGAGGCATTGCATGTCTCAGTGGAATGCAGAGGCACAACCTTGGCTCTTGTTTTGGTGGACATCGGGTCGTCTCTGAATGAATTGCCAAAAAAGGTTGTTGATAGGCTTGACTGTGAGGGATTGACATTGAAACCAAGCAAAAGAGTAGTGAGAGCTTTTGACGGCTCGAAAAGGATGGTGCATGGGGAATTGGATATCCCCATAAAGGTTGGTACCCAAACATTTGATTCAACTTTTTATGTAATGGATATTCTCCCTTCATACTCCTGCTTGCTAGGCCGACCATGGATTCACAATGCTGGCACTGTTACTTCTATGTTGCACCAAATGCTGAAGTATCCAATTCAAGGGAAGATTATCACCGTTCATGGAGAAGAATAATATATGATCAGTCATCTCAATTCCTTCAGATATGTGGAATTAGATGGTGAATTTATTGAAACTCTATTCCAACATTTTGAAGAAGTCCCGCAAGATGTGGCAGTGACCATGACTGTGTCTCAAGTTCCCAAGATCACAAGGCCTCCACTCAGGATGTCATCTTTGAAGGATGCAAAGGAAGTGATAGAAGAAGGTGGGTGCAATATCTGGGGGAAACTCCCAGATATCGCATACAAGTCTGACAAGTTTGGCCTGGGTTTCACTTTAGGCGCCAAGAAGGTTATGCGCCGCGCTCGTGCCGGAGGACCACCCTTGAATATCAGCAACCGCGAAGTCAATGCGGTGGAAGATGATGAAGATAACTGCAACTTGGAGGATTGGATCTTCCCAACTGTCAGTGGAGGGCTCAGCAACTGGGAGGCTAGAGATTTCATCCCGATCACTTTTATCCCACAGTAATTTGTCTTTACATTTTGTTGGATCTGTAATATTAAAATAATTCAGACTCTTAAAACCTTGTGTCTTACCCGAGGAACAATGGTCCATTTGTAAGGGTTATTATCTCATTTTCATATGACATCAATGAATCATGGACGTTTTGCGTACTAACTTTGTGCTCATTTTTTTTCTTTTCATATTTTCAAAGATAGTTATACCCTTACATACACTCACACTTACAATGCAGGTCTACATCCATTCGGGATCCCATGGATAACGGTTCTGCTATGGCTTTCTGTGACCCTTAAAATCTAATCTACCAAGCCAAAGACGAAGGTGAGGAAGATTGTGAAGTACCAGGGGAACTTTCCAGATTACTACAACAAGAAGTGAGAACCATTCAACCCCACGAGGAACCACTGGACACAATCAACCTGGGTACCAAAGAAGACAAAAGAGAGGTCAAGGTGGGTGCCAATTTGGAACTGAGTGTCAAAGAGCGTCCAATTCAGTTTCTACACAAGTATGTTGAGGTCTTTGCCTGGTCGTATGAAGACATGCCAGGACTTGATGCAGATATTGTGGTACATCGTCTACCTACAAAAGAGGATTGCCCACCAGTAAAACAAAAGGTCCGTCGCATGCGACCAGATATGTCGGAGAAGATTAAAGCATAAGTCATGAAACAATTCAACGCTGGATTCTTGGCCGTCACCTCCTATCCGCAATGGGTTGTCAATGTTGTTCACATGCCCAAAAAGGACGGTAATGTATGAATGTGCATGGACTATAGAGATTTAAATAGGGAAAGCCCTAAGGATGATTTCCCACTTCCCCAAATTAACATCCTAGTTGACAATACGGCACAACACAAAGTGTTTTCCTTCATGGACAGTTTCTCATGCTACAACCAAATCAAAATGGCGCCTGAAGGCATGGAGAAGACAACCTTTGTCACACAATGGGGCACATTCTGCTACAAGGTTATGCCGTTCGGACTAAAGAATGTTGGGGCAACCTATCAGCCTGCCATGGTAGCTCTATTTAACGACATGATACATCATGAAATATAGGTCTATGTGGATGACATGATAGCTAGATCTCAAACAGAAGAAGAGAACCTCAATCATCTACAAAAACTCTTTGAGAGACTAAAGAAGTACAAGTTGAGGTTGAACCCCAATAAGTGAACGTTGGAGTAAGGTCTGGTAAACTCTTAGGCTTTGTCATCAGCAATAAAGGTATTGAAGTAGATCCTGCCAAAGTGAAAGCGATACAAGAGATTCCTGCTCCTCATACTAAGAAGGATGTCAGAGGATTCTTGGGAAGTTTGAACAACATTGCCAGATTCATTTCTCACCTGACGACTACTTGTGAACCAATCTTCAAGTTATTGAAGAAAGATCAAGTAGTCAAATGGAATGATGAATGCCAAACTGCTCTTGACAAGATAAAAGAGTACCTGCAAGAGCCTCCTGTGTTAATTCCACCAGTTGAGGGAATACCATTGATCATGTATCTATCTGTTTTAGAAAATTCAATGGGGTGTGTGTTGGGGCAGCATGACGAGTCTGTCCGAAAAGAGCATGCTATTTATTACCTGAGCAAAAAGTTTACCGACTGTGAAACAAGATATTCACTGCTCGAGAAAAATTGTTGCGCTCTGGCATGGGCTGCTCGCCGGCTAAGAAAGTATATGTTGACTCATACTACCCTATTGATATCTAAAATGGATCCAATAAAATACATCTTCGAGAAACCTGCTCTGTCTGGGAGTATAGCGAGATGGCAGATGATCCTGACAGAATATGACATACAATATACTACCCAGAAAGCAATAAAGGGCAGTGTACTAGCTGATCACCTTGCTCACCAAGCTGTGGAAGATTACCAATCCATGAAGTTTGAATTCCCAGATGAAGACATCATGATGGTAAACAACTATGAAGAATTCAGACCATATGACAGACTTGACCAAGGATCCCGATGGACCCTGGTTTTTGATGGGGCATCTAACGCACTCGAAAATGGTTTTTTTGATGTACTCATATCTCCTGAAGGATGTCATACTCCTTTCATGGTAAGACTCTGCTTCAATTGTACAAATAACATGGTGGAATACGAAGCGTGCATCTTTGGTCTCAAATCTGCCATAGACTTGGGGATCAAATCTTTGAATGTATTCGGAGATTCAGCTTTGGTTATTATCCAGATCAAAGGGGAATGGGACACCAAACATCCTAACATTATCCCTTACAAGGAACATTTTTTGACATTGCTCCCATATTTTGAAAAGATTACCTTCGAGCATTTCCCGCGAGAAGAAAATCAGCTAGCAGACGCACTAGCCATAATGTCATCTATGTTTAAACTTGAATGGATAATGAGGCTCCCCAGATCACCATTGAACAAAGGGATGAACCAGCACACTGTCACGAGATTAATACCGAAGAAGTAGTGGACCGACCTTGGTTTCACGAAGTCAAGAGGTATCTCGAGGCTCAAGAATATCCAGAAGGAGCTTCAGTAAACGATAAGAAGTTCTTAAGGAGATTCTCTGCTAAATTCTTCCTTAGTAATGGCATTCATTACAAACACAACCATGAATCCGTATTACTTCGGTGCATAGACAAGGTTGAAGCTGAAAGGATCATGGCTGAATTACATGAAGGCACTTTTGGCACCCATTCCAGTGGGCATACGATGGCAAAGAAAATCCTACGGGCAGGATATTATTGGTCTACCATGGAAGCAAATTGCTATCAACACTCTTGAACTTGCCATAAGTGTCAGATCTATGCTGACAAGGTGCACGTACCTACGGTTCCTCTAAAAGTATTGACGGCTCCTTGGCCCTTTTCTATGTAGGGGATTGATATGATTGGTTAAATCAAGCCAACGGCCTCTAATGGACACCGCTTCATCTTAGTGGCCATTGATTATTTTACAAAGTGGGTGGAGGCAGCTTTCTTCACTTCCGTTACCATGAACGTTGTCGCCCGATTCATCAAGCAGAATCTCATTTGTCGTTATGGTATCCCGGAGAGGATCATTATAGACAATGGTACATACTTGAATAATACTATGATCACCACCTTGTGCGAGCAATCCAAGATCCAACATCATAATTCTTCCCCTTACCAGCCAAAGATGAATGGTGTTGTCGAACCTGCGAACAAGAACATTAAAAAGATCATACAGAAAATGACAGTCACATACAAAGACTGGCATGAGATGCTACCATTCGCTCTCCACGGATATCGTACCACAACTCGCACATCAACCGGGGAAACACCCTATTCCCTGGTATACGACATGGAGGTTATCTTGCTTATGGAGGTCAGATCACCTCTCTAAGAATTATGAAGGATGCGGGGCTGAATGAAGAAGATTGGATCCAGACTCGACTTGATCAACTAAACTTGATTGATGAGAAAAGGCTTACTGCTGGCTGTCATGGTCAAATGTATCAAAAAGGGATGATCAAGACTTTCAATAAAAAGGTCATACGACAAGTGTATCAAGTTGGATATCTGGTGATCAAACATATCATACTACCGCAAGGTGATCCCAGGGGCAAATGGACTCCTACATACGAAGGACCATTTGGCATCAAAAACATATTCTCGGGTGGAGCAATGATCTTGACCACCATGGATGGCAACGACCTGCCGCATCCTACAAATGCAGACATAGTCAAAAGATACTATGCATAAGAGACCCGCTAGGTTGACACACCTAGTCAAAACAAGGGCATCCCGGCGAACCAAAAAGGTTCGGGCAAAAATTAGGGATAAAACAAAAAAAATGTGTATACCCGTCAAGCTGAAAACTCGAAAGGGCGGCTTGGGCAAAAAAGGGTATCCCGGTGGACTGAAAACCCGAAAGGGCGGTCCAGGAAAAAGTTATGGATTTAAAGCGTATGACTATGTCCCATCGGATCATCGTACGGATAACCTTTGACTTCCACTGACAAACTCAGAGGTTCTGATCAATTCAATCATCTTCAGACAAGGCAACAAATAGACAAGATGCTCAGAGATACAAAGGCTATAGCAGAATGGGAACCCCATGGGATTATTGCACATAACTATCTTTTCTTTGTATTAAAATTTTCATTTTTTACGATGACATTCTCTTACTAGAATGTTTGTCTCATTGTAAAAAAATACATACTCAAAGTCAATACAAAGGTATCCCTTTTGAAAGTGCAAAAACTATCTATTTTTCTTTTCGCTTGTGTTTTGTTTACAAAAATGTCCAATGATTCATTGTTGAACATATGCATTTGAACATAATTACTGTTTACAAATAAACAAAATAAAAGACAATCATTGATGGCTTTAAGGGATAGGGAAATCTCTCTAAGTTATCTCTATAAAATTCCCCACAGTGAGCAGTTTAATTCCCAGCGGAACAGAGCTTCCAGTTATCAGTCCCCAGTAGAAGTCATTCAATTTTTCAAGATTTCCCAACAGGATTTTACAAGCAGTACATGACATTTCCTTTACAATAGAGTTTCTTTCCCTAAAAGGAAATTCATCAACTTCACAACATGAAGACTTATGCTCCATATCCTCTGCAGCGGACATGGATTTATTTTCCCCAGTCCAATAGCAGTACAGCAGAATTAGCTCACATGCGCGTACACCGCATCCATATATCATAAAAATTGATAGCACGAATGCATTACAATATGCATCTCATACAACATGACTTTGCATTTTAGCTAACATTTTACCCTTTTCAGGATAAGGTTAATAGCTACCATTAATAATGTTCAAAGTTTTCAGATACAGTACTGATACGCTACAGACACGGAAGCCATTCTAATACTCATTCAGAGCCTCTTCCAGATATAGTTCAGATACGCTCCAGACACGGAAGCCATTCTGATACTCATTCAGAGCCTCTTCCAGATACATTTCAGATACGCTCCAGATATGGATGCCATTCTGATATTCATTCAGTTTTCAACTTCTGGATACAGTTCAGATACGCTCCAGATATGGATTCCATTATGATACTCATTCAGTTATCAACTTCCAGATACAGTACAGATACGCTCCAGACACGCAAGCCATTCTGATATTCATTCAGTTTTCAACTTCTGGATACAATTCAAATACGCTCCAAATATGGATGCCATTCTGATACTCATTCAGTTTTCAACTCTCAGATACATTTCATATATGCTTCAGACACGGATGCCATCCTAATACTCATTCAAATTCAACTCTCAGATACAGTTCAAATATGCTCCGGACACGGATGCCATCCTGACACTCATTCAAATTCAACTTTCAGATACAACACAGATACGCTCCAGACACGGACGCCATTCTGATATTCATTCTTTCAGCTTACAAATTACAATTCAACAATTACTACTGGGTGGCATCTACAAGCCCATCTCCAACAAATTTCTATCACCTCTCAAAATGGCATCTTTAAGCCCATTCCCTCTACCATCACATCGCCGAGTGTAAATTTCTGGGCACTCTAGTGTCCAATCATCTTCCACCTTCGAGTCACGAATGGAAAAACATACCAATCTAACTCTTCAGGCTTAAGAATATTGAACAAGGGCAGTTGTTGTACCCCAAAATTTTCCCCCTCACTTATCAATAATTTTCTCACAAGATCTCCTTGGGCTCAAGACTGCACTAGGGTTTGATCAGCTCAAGACACCTCCTTAGGCACTGATGACCAAAATTAGGGTTTGAGTTTACACAAGGATTTTTGAACTTTCAATGCTTCATATTACTTTCATGGATCATTATGGACCCTCAATATTACTCATGTCAGGGTTCAAGCCTTGGATCACATTTTTGCTCAGTCAATTGAGCAGTTGACCTAAAAATTAGTTGTATTGAGGAAAAAGATAACTATGGTCAATTTACTGTCAAACCTCGTAATTTTTTATCCATATCAACATTTTTGAATCATATGTATCATTTTATCAATTTTGGACCATAACTCCTCAAGAAATTTGATCAAATCTCCAAAAGGGCAAAATGGTCAAAATTAGGGTTTTGACTAAGAAAGGGCAATTTCTGATTTTTGACCTAGAAAATGGTCAATTGGTTTAAGACATGATCTCAAGAGTCCAATTGCATAATTTTTCCCTAATAACATGGTTCAAAACATTGCAAGTCCATTGGATTGACAAATGAATTTTGCAGTCAATTGATCAAAAGTCAAATGTATACTGAAAAGTCAAACTTTGACTTTTTGGTCAAATTCAAGTACCAAAGGTCACAATTCATCAAAACATGTCAAAATATGAAACTTATTCATCAAGAAATCAAAAAGTCAAGATTTCATTTTGAAAAGTCAAAATTTCTAAACTTAGAATTTTTTCTAAGTGTTGGAAAATTCATGTTTTTTTATAACTTTGAGCCAAATTTTCACCATGATGCAAGATGATTCAAGAGACACTTCCAACATGAAAGTTGTAGATCTCCATGAAATCTACAACTTTTCTTCACACAAATTCTTCCAAAAGTCCTTGGATCTCAAGTTATAATTTTATGAACATAGGGTCATGAAACTAAACACTTAGTGAAATTTTGCCCTAATTTAGTCAGGATTTTGACCCAACTTCATGGCACTTTTTCATATAGTTCAAGGAGGAATCTTCAAAATAAATTAAAAGATATATTTTAGAGCACATTTCAATCTTTGCATGATGTCCAAGAACTCCTTGAGATCATTCTTGAGTAGGGATAATCGAAGAGATGAAGTTAGGGTTTTGTCACTTGAATTACAAGTTATTTTTGATGAACACATGAACCAAATCCATAGCCATGCTGCATAATCCTCACTTTTCAGGCCTCAAGCTTGTTTTTAACTCCATAATTAATGGTTTAAACAACTGGTTATGCCTTTACCCAAGTGTTTCAACCTTTGTCCAAATCAATTTTCCATTTTACAGTGAAAGTAGCATATCCATTATTTTAAAGCAAGCTTTATGCACAAAGTCAGCTTCTTGAGCTTCCAACTTGTTTTTCTTGATTACACTCCATCCACAAATTTAGAAGCATTGTGTTTAAATTGTTTAACAACTCTATGAACCAATTACAAGGCATGGAAACTTGAATTTCTCAAAAAAATCACATGTTATGCATAAACATGTAAATTTGAATTCTGATCAACTAGAGCATTCCAAACTTGTTGCTTATAAATAGATTCACTATTTATGATCTAGAGGACAAGCTTGAGCACCCTAAAATACACCAAAACTCTCTCAAAATCAGAAATTGCACAAAAAACTCCATTGTTGCACATTTCTGACCTTGAACATCAAACTCCCATTTCCCTCGTGCGTTTCTTAGCCTTTTATTTTCTACAGCTTCCTTACATCAAATACAACTCATCCTTATCCTTATTACAGAACTGTAACACCATTTACCATAACTTCGATAACCAAAAAACAGAGTCTGCAACTTGCATTAGCTTCCTAGGACCTCAAGGAATCTAACCTGATCATTACAGCACCGTGAAACAAGCTCAAACTCCAAACACGGTTTCCAGTTTTGAGGTAAGTTTTCTCAACTTGAAACTCTTCATACAGGCATCATCAATAGTTTATTTTTGAATAAAACATGTAGATATCATTGCCTTGAAGCTAACCATGTCCTTAGTTTCCATTAATTTTGCTTGAGCTTAGAGAATTTTGAAACTGTAATTTCTGAAATTTTTAGGGTTCAGATTAGGGCCATTAAATTCATGATTATCTTTGATCTATAGTTTTAATACTTTACATTTTTGGAATCGTGAGAAAATTTGTTACAAGTTTCATGTTTACTGTTTTCATTTTTTATGAGAAATGAGCAAGTTACAGTAGGTCTGGCTGGAGGTTGAAGATGAAGTCTTCATGGTGTGTTTTGCCTTACATATTTATTGTTTCATTTGTATTAACGGATGTATAGCCACCCAAGTGGTAGAAGCGCGCGTCTGTAACCTATGGGATCTGGGTTCGAGCCCCAGTGGTACCCTTTTCATTTTTCACATTTTCATTTTCCTGATTTTTGTTGTTTTTGGCAGGAGCTGGGCCCTTTGGGCCCGGTTTATTTTTGGTTTTTCTAGTTGACCTCTATATTGACTCTTGGCACCTCATGGCCTAAGTAGTTTATTTATTTATTTATTTCATTTCTCTTTTCTTAAATATATTTTTCTAAATACTAAAAATCATAAAATACAAAAATGATATATTTATATTTTGACTTATTTTATTTTATTTTTCTCACAAAAATATTTTTATTAATTATACTCTATTTACTTTTTACTTATTATCTTGTAAATATAAATAAAATTAGGTTATTAGTTATTTTCTTTCATACTAATTTAAATCCATTATTTTTAATATAAAAAAGACTAAAAAATATTTTATAATGCTATAAATATTTTCAAGATAAAAATACCAAAAATACTTTTCTTAAAATTATTTCCTTTTGATTAATTAATAGAACTAGGTTTTCATTTAAATTTTTTTTTTAATAAAATTCAATTTCCCCCACAAATGTTGTAATAGTGTAGCAACTTTAAATTTCGCAATTTATCGCTTTTATATAACATGCTAGTAATTAGGGTTTATATGGAAAGACTAAAACCAATGCTTAGAAAACCCTAATTCAAGACAAAAACAAGCATGAAAATGATACACTGGCATACAAGAACCCTTAGGGTTATCCCACTTGGTTGCCTTATACAAAATGACCATATTACGCATGTAAAGTATCTTAGCAAAAACAAGAAAATATAAGATCATAGTTCCTCGATGACGCTATCTAAGTTTCCTTACAGATGATCTTAGTCCCTCAAAAAGAATGCTAAGATACCTTGCAACATTGCTAATCATGGTTATACGATGATCCATGCCCATCCCGTTTACATCCAAAGATAGGGTTGCTTACCAAATCAATGGTAAGACAACAATGTCAAAGGAAAAGAAAATGAACAAGAAAGACATTTGAGTAGGTAGATTGCTCCTAATTACTTGCTCCATTTCAAAAAAAACATCCTTGCTATTTTCAAAAACAAGCAAATACACTTTCAAACATCATACAAACTTGAAAACATTTTCAAAAGATCAACATCTTTGTATACATTCTTACAAACGAGAATCATTACAAAGATTGCCTAAACAATGGCCTCTTTACAAAATACTTTCAAAAACTACACAAAGCACAATTTCAAACAAAAAGCAAGTGATCTAGAAAGTAACTAAGAGCCCATGGAAAACCATGGAAGAAAAGGGTTCTAATACCTTCCCTTTTCATAATCTACTCCCCGAACTCAAGAAAAAATCTCAAAGGTCTTTCCTGTGCTTTTTTACCTTTCCTTTTGGATAAAAGAAAAGTCGGTGGTGACTCTTGCTAAGTGCAACATTTGCGATCAAACGCAAAACACCCAAGTCAGTTATCCCACCATATCACAATATGTATGCCATGTAGATGCATATGCAATGTTTTCAAGGATCTCGTGGGATTTGAAAAGTAATAGAAGATGAGTCTGGTTGCAGCTTTGTCTGAAGAACTTTGAGTCTTTATCTTTGAACGTCCTTATATAATAATTAAGCTCACCATATCATATGGGCCATAGCCTATGATTCAAGAGAATATAGTTTGATCTTGACGACATCTGGTTAGAGGAAAATAAATCCTCTTTCCCCTTTCTAGAAATCTAGCTTATGATAATCCTGCACCAAAGATCCATAATATCCTTGAAATGGTTAGTAAAAATGCCATGTTATGATGATATGATGATATGATGTTATGATGTCATGTTTAAATGTGCAAACACAAACAAGTTACACAAGAGCCTTAGGTTTAAAGGCTTGCATGAAGTCCAAAGGTAATTACCCTTCCTGTTTAAATTTAAGTTGGCTCAACCTTTCCTAAAAATAGTATCCTGGTTCTAAGAATCTCATATCACTGATCTTTCTCGCATGCTTTATTTTAGCACGGAAATTGGCTTGCCACCAACACATCTCGAAAGTTTAATCTCAATGAGCATAGCATCGAGTACCAACCAACCTTGGACTGCACCAAAGCCGACCATCTCACTACCTTCTAATGGGCAAGATGGGTCAATTAAGGTTCTAAAATTAAGTTAGTGATAATGACACCACATGGAAGCCTAATGTTATCATTGATTGACTCAAGGAACATTAGTATAAACCAAAGTGTCCCACTAACTGTAGCCATCATTTTAACCATATCGATCTACGCCGTACAGTCTCGATAATCTATTACAACTTACCTAAGGCATCCCTAGATCCGAGTGTAGGATCTTACAAGCAATAATAAACCCAAGAAACCATTAAATTTAAAGCAAACAAAGCAAACAAAGAAAGCAGGTAAAGTGATCTAACCTTAAGGTAACCCCTCATTTTTAAGTATTCCCTAGTAGAGTCGCCAGTTCTGTAATACGGTGAGAGAACTTACTTTTTTGGTTTTATCCAAAATATGTGGATAGCTATATCGCCGCCAACTTTTCTTTTATCCAAAATAAGGAAAGGGTGAAAAGAACTGGAAAGAGCTTGATAGATTTTGAGTTTGGGGGGTAGGTTATGAAAAGGGAAGGTGTTAGCACCCTTTTCATCTGTAGTTATCTACGGACTCTTAATTGCTAGCTTAATTTTAAAAATTTTGCTTTGTGTGTGTGATTTGAAAATATTTTAAAAAAAGCCAAAGTACAGATAATTTTGTAATGAATCTTGTATCAGTCCTCAAGAATGCGTACAAAGTGTTTGAAAATATTTTGTTTAAAAAGTGTGATGATAAAAAATGTTTATTTTTAGAAAAGGTCATAAGCAAGTGATTAAGAGTTCCTTACCCACTAAAGATCATTCTTATTCTTTTCCTTCTCCTTTAGAGATATTACTATCCATACCATTAGTTTGTAGGTATCTCCATCTATTGGATGTGAAGGGATAGGCGTAGGGTCATCAGATGGTCATTGAAGACAACATGTAAGAATACTTTAGCAATTTATATAAAAGGAATTGGATCATTTTCTTAGGGAAATTAGAAGGGTCATCGAGGGAATATGATCTTTATTCATAAGGGTCTTTTGCTAAAGTATCCCTACTTTCGAGGGACATAACCATTAATTGTAAAGCAACAAGAGAGGTTACCCTAGAGGTGCAAGTGTGAAGAGTGTGTTAATTTCAGTTATTTTTCTTAAAATTAGGGTTTTTCTATGTTTTATTATTAGTCTTGTCATACAATCCTAATTACTAGCAATTTTATAGTATTCAGAAAATAAAGGTGCAGAAAGTAAAATTCCTACGTTATTACATGGCTTTGGGGTAATTATATAATAAAAATGTGCGAGAATTTAAACCTATAACTATTACAACCTCAGAGCAGATGCATAATAGGAAAAATGCATAAAGTAAAGCTAAGTTATTACAATAGAATAGTGCGACCTATACATTTTTATCTAAGAATTAAAATAGAAACGAAAAGAAAATATGAGAAAAAAAGGTTTTGAAAAATAAGAGAAAGATTTTAGTGTTTTAGAAAATAATTTTAAGTAATAATTAATAACCTAAATTTTAATTGATTTTAATGTTTCAGAAGAAAGGTTGATTAGTTAATTTAGTAAATAAAAAATCAAGAAAATTAAATATTAGTTAAAAAACTCTAAACCTAATTTATTAGTATTAAGAAAAAATTAGGTTAGGTTAATGATTTATTAATTGAAATAATTAGGGTTAGAAAATAAAAAGAAAGAAAATTAGGTTAAAACAAAAAAAAGGGAAAAAACTGCATATAGTGGATGTTGAACCCACGCCCTCCTGACTTCTCACTTCATCGCTTGCCACTTTGCCAAGCGCTTGTTGGTGTTTGAGAATAGGCACGGTGTTGTACCCTAAAATTTTCCCTCCTATTTTTTTTCAAGATATCTTCTCATTCTCCTAGGGTCTTAATTTTCTCAATGTTACCCAAGAATTGATCAGACAAATTCTCCTCCCAAGCAATCGATCTACATCTAGGGTTTCACTTTTCTCAAGTAATATTGGGTTTTTAATGCCTCAAGTGGGTTTCATGGTCTCTTATATTTCTCAAATAATTCTCATACCAAGTTTCATGCCTTGCATCACAAGTTTACTCAATCAATGACTCAGATGGCTGAAAATCAACTATATAGGACAAAAAGTCAAATATGGTCAACATACAGTCAAACCTTAAGATATTTGGTCAACATCAAGGTTTTGGAGTCATATTCATCATTTTATCAAGGTTTGATCAGGATTCATCAAGAAAAACTCTCAAACCATCGAAAATTAAAAGTTGCCAAATTAGGGTTTTCTTTAGGAGAAGTCAACTGAACTTTGACCAAGCATAACTTTCACATACTTCATCATATTTTCCTCAACCAAAGCTCATTCTGAAGGAAATTCAATTCTCTATAATTTTGTCTCTCTAAGCTCAAATCAAAAAAATTCTTCATTTGAGAGATATGGGCCAAAACATATAGGTCATTTCAAAAGTCAACAAAAAGACACTTTTTGTCAAGGCAACTTACATCAAGATAAACTCTTCAAATGAAAAATGATAAAAATAGGGTTTGTATAGCACATCTCGGGCTTCCCAAAAGTTCATGATTACCTTCAAATGATAAAAATTGAGAGAGTTATGACTAGTGCAATTTGGGAAAATTTGAGCAAATGCATGAAACCAAAAATGATCAAAATTGAATTTTTGGGCTACTGGGCTTGTGATTCAAAGTCCATGCATGATATATACCTCAAGATGAACCTCATATCTTATTCATGCACCCCTTGACCTTTTTTATTTTATTTATTTTTATTTTTATTAATTTAAAGTCAAAATTAAATGAAATAAAACAAAAGCTTCTTACAAAGGTCCAAGCCCACTCTTTGGCTGACCTAACTTCAAGTTATATAATCTCCTCATTCAGATAAAGGCAATCATGAATCCTTGCAGCAAGAAACTTGTTCAAAAATCTCAAAAAAATATCAAAACTAGGGGAACTCGAAACCCTAACGACATCCACCTTCAAAGCATTCTAGAGGTTCCATTCACTTCTAAGAGAATTATAGAGTAAGATGGGATCGAATGTGATGATCCAAAAGGAATAGAATCAGCATGCATGCACCTCCATTTCTTCTTTTTTTGTTGCAAATTCATATATTTATTTCCTTCATGTTTCAATGCATACTAATGATATTAACATGCTTCTAAGATCTCAAGGTGCATGTTAGACCAATTGGATGGCCTCCATGCTACCAGAATTATGAACCACCATGTTCATACTGATCCATTCTATTTTCGTTGTAGCTCACAAACCAAGGCGAATCAGCCAAAAACAATTGTCACATTAAACTCGTAGTGGTTGATTTTGGGGGGTAGGGTACCCTTGGATCGCTAGCCATGTCTATTTTGCAGGAACAAGAAAAAGAATCATCAGAGAAGACGACCAGAGCTAAGGCTCTGTCACCTCTCCGGTCCATACAATAATTTTATAATATTATTATTTTGTTTCAATAATGTAAATAGATGTATAGCCACCCTAGTGGTAGAAGCGCGTGTGTTAAGGTCTTGCTATGCAAAGGCACGGGTTCAATCCTGCCTTTTGGTGTTTTGAAATTTTTTTTTCTTTCATATTTTCATGTTTTACAGATTACATAGCGTGCTGATTCCATCCCTTGACACAAGTGTGTGCTTGGCACAATGGTGAACATGTTGGCAGAAGAGTTTAGGGCGTGGGTTTAACACCCACCCCTAGCAATTTTATTGTTTTTTTTTCATTTTCTAACCCTTTTTCTTTGTTTTCTCCCTTATTTTCCCCTTAAAAACCCTAAATTCGTAAAACCATAAAACTATTTTTACAAACCTAATTTTTTCAAATTCTTTTTTTATAAACCCTAATCAAATTAGGTTTTAGGTTTTAATTATTTTAATTAATCAAAATTTTTTTAATTAAAATTAATTAGACTCTTTTAGGTTTATTTAATTAATCGTCAAAAAACCTTTTTCATAAAAATCACCAAAAAAATCTTTTCACATTCTTTTCTATTTTTATTTTCCTATTTTAATTTCATAGATCAATTGTATAGGCCGCACGTTTCCTATGTAATAGCTTAGGGTTTTTTTCCTGCATTTATACTTATGTAACCTCCCCGAAGCCATGTAATAGCATAGGACCTTTATTTTTCCGCACTTTATGTTTCTGCTATTATTTTACTATATTACTGCTTAGTAATTAGGGTTTGCATGAAAAGACTAAAGCGAATCGTTAGAAAAACCTAATTTCAAAGATAAAATGACTGAATACAAAACACATTCACACTTACGCCTCTAGGGTAACCTCCCTTGTTGCCTTCGGAAAACAGTCATGTCCCTCTAACGTAGGGACGCTTTAGCAAAGTCCCTCGATATAAAGATCATAGTCCCTCGATGACCCTTCGACGTTGCCTTTCGGTAAATGATCTAGTCTCTTAATGAAAATTGCTAAAGCGTCCTTAACAGTTTCCTTCGATGACTGTATGATGACCCATACCTATCCCTTCATATCCAACGATAGGGCTTTCTACTAACTAATGGTACGAATATCATTATCTAAAGGAGGAGGAAAATACAAGAATTACCTTGAGTAGGGTAGATCTTAATCCCTTTCTCACAAAAAACAAAACATTTTCTCACAATCACACTTTCCAATATACATTTTCAATTAAACACTCTGTATGCATTCTCTAGGACCGATACGAGAATCATTACAAAGTTTCTCCTTACATTGGTAACTTTTTTCAAAATATTTTTTCAAACATACAACACAAAGAAATTTTCAAAAGTGAGGTAGCGATTAAGAGCCCATAGATAACTACGGATGAGAAGGGTTCTCACACATTCTCTTTTCATAATCCACCCCCCAAACATAAAATCTATCAAGGTCTTTCCTGTTCTTTTCACCCATTCCTTATTGTATAAAAGAAAAGTCGGTGGCGACTCTTGCTATCAGCAATATTTGTGAGAAAATGAAAAACCAAGTCAGTTCTCCCACCGTATTACAGAATTGGCGACTCTGCTGGGGATCTCAAAAGAGGGGTTACCTTAGAGTTTAGGACCACCTTACTTGTTTTTACTTGTTTTCTTTGATTGCTTTATATTTGAGGGTTGATCGGGTTTAAGTTTCTTGCAAAGATCCTACACCTGGATTTGGGGACCTTAGGTAATTAGCTATATATCATGGAAACTATACAGCATAGACCGATATGGTTGAAGTGATGGCCACGTTAGTGTGACACATTGGTTTGTATTGGTGTTCCTTGAGTCAGTCGAGGATAACACTAGGCTACCGTGTGGTGTCATAAGCACTAACTGACCTTTTGAACCTTAGTTGACCCAACTTAGCCATTAGAAGGTAGTGAGATGGTCGACTTTGGTTCAGTCCAAAGTTGGTTGATACTCGATGCTACATTCATTGAGATTCGGCTCTCGGGATATTTCAGAGGCAAGTCAATTGTTCTGCTGAAACAAAGCCTGTGAGAAAGATCGGTGATATGAGATTCCTAGAACCCAGTTACTATTCGTAGGACAGGTTGAGTCAACTGAACTTCAAGAGGGTACTTACCTATGAACTTCATGCAAGCCTTTAAACCTAAGTCTATTGTGTTCTTCGTTTGTGTTTGTTATCTGTTCAAACATGACATTATGACATCATACCATAGCATTTTCATTAACCATTTCAAGGATCTCAAAGGCCTGTGGTGCAGGTTTATCATGAACCAGATGTCTAGCAAGGGGCAAGAGGATATATTTTCCTCTAACCAGATGTCGTCAAAGACCGAAGTACGTTCTTTTGATTTAAAGGCTAGAACCCACTTGACATGGTGAGCTTTATTCTCATATAAGGACGTTCAAAGATGCAAAGTTATTCAGTCAAAGCTGTAACCAGACTCAACTTCTAACATTTCCTTTTGTTTATCCTGCGAGATCCTTGAAAACATTACATTCACATATCATGCATGTCATTACATAACAGGTATTTCCCAAGACATGTTTTCTCATCTTCTTGTTGTTTATTTCAGTAAAAGATGGCTCTTGAACAAACTGTGAAAGACCTTCAAACTCAAAACTCCCAATTCCAAGAGACGCTCCTGAACTTAGCCAAGGGGCAGAAAGAGCCGGTGGCGCTCATCGCCAAGAAGAAAAAGACTCAAAAACTGGTTGGTATCTTCAACACGGGGAGAAGATTCAAAGGTTCCGCCAAATACGTTCAAGCTTCTGACATCCCATCAGATGAAGATGATAATCAAGAAGAAAACAATCGAAGTATCAAGGCTGAGGGGGGAAGCAACCTTGGTTCTGGTAAAATTTCTTATGAAGAAGATTCTTCTGATGAGCAATATCCTCCCGCTGATGACAAATACAAACAGCTAGAAGATCGTCTGAATGCCATGGAAATCAAGAAAGTTCCTGAGCTGGATTTTGAAGAGCTAGGTCTTATCTTGAGGGTTGTTATCCCTCACAAGTTCAAGGACCCTACTTTTTCAAAATATGACGGTGTTTCTTGTCTAAAACTACATTTAAGGTCTTATGTCTAGAAGATCCAACCCCATACTGCTGATAGGAAGTTATGGGTACACTTCTTTCAAGAGAGCTTGTCGGGAACATAATTAGAATGGTTCTATCAACTGGAAAGAACCAACATACGTACTTGGGAGGACTTGGATGCTGTCTTTTACAAACAATACCAATACAATGATGATCATGCACCAACCTGTGTGCAATTACAATGTATGATTATTGGCTCGAATGAAGGCTTTGAGGAATATGCCGAGAAGTGGAGAGATTTAGCTAGAAGAGTTCAAGCTCCTTTACGGGATAGGGAGCTGGTGGACATGTTTATGGGAACTTTGACAAGGCCTTTCTTTAATCATCGGATCAGAAGCTCTTTGTTTGGTTTCACCGAGCTGATATTAACTGAGGAACATGATGAAAGCGGAATTAGAAGTGCAAATATTCAAGTGGCTGCATCTTCAAGTATTGTAAAGGAAAATAATGTTGTGTATGGTTAAAAGGGTCGTGCTAGAAGTGATCACAACCAATCTGTAGGGGCGGTGCTAATTTCTAATCTTGTGTCTGTGCAATAAAAATAATAGGGAAATCAGCATAGGTCAGACACACCAAGAAGAAAGTTTACCAAGATCAGCATACCATTGCCTAAGGTATTGCAACATCTTTTGAAAGTAGACCTGATAACGTTAAGGGACCCTCCTCAGAATCCCAACACTTCCTCCCCTAAATACAATCCGAATTTAAGATGTGCTTACCATTTCAATAGCCCTGGGCACGACACCAATAGCTGTTGGGCCTTGAAGAATAAAATTCACGACATGTTTGACAATAAAGAGATTGAGTTTGATCCTCCCGAGACCCCCAATGTGATTACTACACCCATGCCTAAGTACGACAAAGGCATAAGTGTTATTGACGATGTTTCATATGTTTCTGTTGTAAGTGAATTGACTACTCCACTCCTAATTATCAAGAAGAATTTGTTATAGATCGATTTATTTTTGGGTTGTGTTGAAAAATGTTACTGCTGCGCAGCCCAACCCAATGGGTGTAAACTGTTGAAAGAAGGTATTCAACATCTGATAGACAACCACATGATTCTAGTTTAAAAGATTCTTGTTGTTGAGGATTCGTTTCAAGACTTAGAGCTTGAAGAGGTGTATGTAATTTCCAGCACTCCTATCAGGATCACTTCCAAGGGTTCTCTAAACATTATTGCTAAACCCAAAGTTGCTCCTTTGATAATCCATGCATCGAGACCTATTCCATATTCCTCGGACAAAGTTGTCCCTTGGAACTATGGAGCCGAAGTCTACTACCATGGTGTAAGGTAAGAGCCTTTGACTGTTGAGAGTGAAGGTACTGAAGTTGTTGATCCCAACATTGACTATATTGTTGGGACCAATAAAGTTACTAGGAGTGTGTTGTACCCCAATTTTTTCCTGTAAGATCCCTTTATCATACCATATTGATTCAATCACAACAAGATCACATTAGGGTTCCTGGTTCTCCTCCCTACCTTTAGCTTTTATCTTTGAGGAATCACCAAGCACCTTGACTTTTTTTCTTTTGTGATCATGAATATTTTGTCTTGATTTTTCCTTTTAATTAATAAAATGCAATGTTAGTTTGTCTTGCTTGTTACTAATGTAGGTAAAGGCAATGAGATATAGCAAGTTGCTCCATGGGTTCATGAGTTTATTTCCATGCCCTAGTCAATAAAGCTTGAGAAGTCTAAACCTCACCATTGAAGTTGTTTTGGAAAGGATGGCATGGAAAGGTTATTATGGTTCACTATATTTCCAAGTAATCAAGATTTATTCAAAAGTGCAAAGGATTGATTGAAGAAGTTGTCATGATTGGACAAGGTCTTGTTCCCATTGATCACAAATGCATATTTCTCTCAATTATCAAGATACAAAAGTTTGTTTTTGTGGCTATGAGTTCTCATTTTCATCCTCAACAACATCTATTTACAAAGGAATTTTGTTGGTACAAGAATTTTGTTCAAAATTGTCAAAGTTCCTCAAAGCATTTTCTTGATCTAGGAGCTAGGGTTTTGAACTTCAAAGAAGCATATCTTGTTCATATTTTGGTATTTTTAAGTGATTCCAAATACATACTTATCTTCAAAGGGTTATCAACAAATCACTTCAAAAGTTTCAAGGAGTTTTTTTAACACCCAAATTCTACCCGGCAATAATATATGCAAATCAGAGTCATAAAATTCATACAACGAATCAGGATGCCACAAATTCATCTTTCAAAAACTCATTGCACTCAACATGGATACATAACACTTTAAAACTTAGGATGAACCATCATCATAAATAATTTAATTAAATAATTCAACAAATTAACATCTACGCAGCGGAATTCTTAATAACATCTTTATCCATCGTTACAGCAACTTCAAAACAACACATAATTAATAATAATCAACTTAAAGTCCAACAACTGAATAATCAACAATAATCAAAAGCAACAAGAGTTAAACCCCCTGAGTGTTACATATCAGAGCAATGACACTGACTCGAACTAATGAAGGTATACAACCTTCACTCTCGATTACCTGCACGTTACCAACATAAGGATAACATTCAAATAGAAGGGGTGAGATATCTAACAATATAATAAAGCGTATGATAATTAAAATATTAAATTAGATCACATAACATCACCACTTCTTATATTATAATCAACAATAATCGCAACAGAAATACCAACAATAACACAACATTCATCACATCAATTCACAACTTCTTTATGCAATCATATAATGCGACTCGATACTATGAAAATGCATGTGGTACCATTAGAGAAGAACTCCCATCTTAAAAATCTTCCAATAAATAGAGGCATCAACAAGGCATAAGCCTTCATCTTAATATTCGCCAATACAGGCCATCTTAACGAGCATAAGCTCCATCTTGAAATGCAATGTATGCGACATCATCATGAATATAATGAAAACACCATAATTATAAACATCTCAACACAACATAATCGTTGTCCATAAGCCTACATATTTATAGCTGCCAATTATTAGAGGCATCTCAACATCTTGCATCAACATCGTTCATCAACATCATTTATCATCATAATTCATCAAATATCATTTATACATCATAATTTATCAAACATCATTTGTACATCATAATTCATCAAACATCATTTATACATCATAATTCATCAAACAAAATCTCATTAACATCATCTCATCAACAACTCGGTCGTACAACAATACAATAGTAACTCATCAATCTCGCAACGTTGGCCATAGGCCTACAACATGATATTACCTATAATTAATTAATCAACTAAGGCTTACTTCTAAATTACCAAACCTCTGTATATTACTATTCTGTAATACTACATAATTATCATCATTAATCCTACTATTACAAACCAGACAATAATCTATAAACATCTCATCCTCATTATTCTTCACCAAAAATCAACATAGCGATCAACACGGGAACTAATTCTAATCCTAATTTGGATACTAGTATTATCTTTCCTATTCTTCATTTTAACCCTTAAGAATTAATTTCATCGCGTTAGCAATTCAACGCTTCGAACGGCACCTCAAACAGATTCCGAAAACTCAAGTTATAGCCTTTGGAAAACGAATCTGTCAAAAACCAGACAACATGGATCATCGCGTAATGCCTTGGGTCGACGCGTACTGAACTGAACACGCTACATGAGTCGACACATATTCTCTTGTATCGACTCATACTAAGTCTGCAACACTGCATGTATCGATACATGCTCCTACGTATCGACTCATCTTGGGTCTAAAAGCCCTCATGTATAGATGCAGGACTCCTTTGTGTCGACTCATCCTGAGTCTAAAGGCCTTCTTGTATTGACACATAACATTTAGGGTCAACACATACTGCTCTATTATGCATATTCTTTGCGATTTCATTGCGTTTTCACTATGTTTTCCATACCTTAGGCCCTAAAAACATCTTCTAAACATAAACAATCATCAATTATAATTATCCTATAATTTTACATTAAATATACAGCATTGGGACATCGTTGTTCATCTTTCAATCATCGATTTCCATCATACAACATCATATATAATTCAATCATAAACCAAACCATATTTCACCTCTAACACCACATACCAATTATCATAAACCCTATTATAGAGTCAGAACCCCACCCTTACCTTGGATTGAAGGTTTCTCTATAACTTTTCCGGTTGAATTTCCGTTCTTCCTCTTTTCCTCCTTTCCAACAGCTTTCACGTTCTCTTCTTCTAACCCTTATTCTTCTTACTGCTTCTTCTTTCTTATTATTTATACAATAATAAAATAACCTTATTATTCTCTTTATGCCTTAATGGGATTAAGATTACTACACCCCCTTTTTACTACTTCTATTCCTTTAAAACAAGCCCACATCGAATAATATTATCCTTCTAATATTATTCCACAACTTAATAAAATAAACAAATCCAACTAATCACAACACATCAACTAACATAACAACATAACTTCACAATATTCCAAAGATAATTTAATTAAATAATTAATTAAATTACGGGCGTTACAACTCTCCCCCACTTAGAATATTTTCGTCCTCGAAAATTTACCTTAATCAAACAACTCAGGATAGGAGTCTCGCATCTTGCTCTCCAACTCCCAAGTCATGCTTTCACCGCAGCTCCTAGCCAAACCACTTTAACCAAAGCAATCTAGTTTCCCCTCAAAGTCTTTATTTCACGATCCGCGATATGTACAGGCATTGTCTCGACATTAAGATTATCTTGTACTTGCACATCATCCATATGAATCACGTGAGATGGATCTGAAATATACTTCCGGAGTTGTGAAACATGAAACACATCATGCAAATTCGAAAGATTAGGCGGTAAAGCCACTCTATAAGCAACATTCCCCACTCTCTCTGAAATATGATATGGTCCAATAAAACGAGAAGTGGTCTTCTTAGACTTCAATGCTCGCCCAACACCAGTCACAGGTGTAACTCTAAAAAACACATGGTCACCCGCTTGAAATTCTAAATCTTGCCTTCGCTTGTCATGATAACTCTTCTGTCTACTTTTGGAAGCTCTCATCTTTTCTCGAATCAACTTCACCTTCTCAGTAGTTTCACGAACAAGTTCAGGTCCAAGTACCACACTTTCCCTTGATTCATGCCAACATAAAGGAGTTCTACATCTTCGACCATACAACACTTCAAAAGGTACCATCCCAATACTGGAATGGTAACTGTTATTATAGGTGAACTCTATCAACGGAAGATAAGTATCCCATGAACTCCCTGCTCAAGAACACATTCCCTCAATAAGTCTTCCAACGATTGAATAGCCCGTTCAGTCTGACCATCTGTCTGAAGATGATACGCATAACTCAACCTCAACTTAGAACCCAACGCTTCTTGCAAACTCTTCCAAAAATCAGAAGTAAATCTTGGATTTCTATATGAAACAATGCACAAAGGAACACCATGCAGCTTCACAATCACACTAGTGTAAATCTCAACCAACTTCGACACTGGAAAACTGATGTTAATAGGAATAAAATGAGCCGACTTCGTAAGCCTATCAACAATCACCCAAATTAAATCATGTCCTCTTATAGTATTAGGTAACCCCGTCACAAAATCCATTGAAATGCTATCCTATTTCCATTATAGAACTTCTAACGGTTGCATCAACCCTGCTGGCTTCTGATGTTCAACTTTCGATTTTTGACAAGTCAGACATGCATACACAAACCGAGCCACATCAATCTTCATCCTAGGTCACCAAAACAAACCTTTCAAATCTTGATACATCTTTGTAGCTCCTGGATGAATACTCAACTTACTTCTATGACTCTCTTCAAGTATCACTTTCTTCATCTCACCATCATCAAGAATACAAATTCGGTTACGAAACCTCAACACACCTTACGCGTCTAGCTTAAAATCATTATTCTCAGACTGGTCGATTCCAACCATCAAATCTACCAGTTTCACATCCAACTTCTGAGCTCCTCTGATACTGTCTAGAAATTCATTATTAATCTTCAACATACCCAACATAACACTTCGCGGCGTAACCTTGCAAACTAAGCTCATATCTCTGAACTACTCAATTAATTCCAACTCTTTAACCATCATTGCCGACATATGTAAAGTCTTTCGACTCAATGCATGAGCTACCACATCCACTTTTCCTGGATGATAATTCAAACCGAAATCATAATCCTTTAACAATTCCAACCATCTTCGTTGCCTCATATTCAACTCCTTCTAGTCGAATAAATACTTTAAGCTCTTATGCTCACTAAACACTTCAAATCTAGAACCATAAAGATAATGTCTCAAAATCTTCAACACAAACACAACTGCAGCAAGCTCTAAATCATGCGTAGGATAGTTCTTCTCATGAGTCCTCAACTCCCTTGATGCATAAGAAACTACCTTATCATTCTACATAAGCACACCTCCTAAACCCATCTTAGAAGCATCATAATATACCACAAAAGGCTCTCCTGGATTAGGCAACGTCAAAATCGGAGCCGACGTCAACCTCTTCTTCAATTCTGTAAAACTTTCTTCGCACTGAACATCCCATACAAAAGCTCTACCTTTACAAGTCAACTTAGTTAATGGAAGTTCCAACTTAGAAAAACCTTTGATAAACCTCCTATAATAACCAGATAATCCCAAAAAGCTTCTAATCTCAGTAGTTGACTTTGGAGTTTCCCATTGCAACACAACATCAACCTTCAATGAATCTACAACAATGCCACTACCTGAGATCACATGACCAAGAAAACTAACCTCCTTTAACCAGAAATCACACTTGGACAACTTTGCATACAACTTCTTCTCTTTTAAAACTTGCAATACTACTCTTAAGTGTTCAGCATGCTCTTCTTCTGACTTAGAGTAAATCAAAATATCATCAATGAACACCACTACGAACCGGTCCAAATAAGTACGAAAAATACGATTCATGTATTCCATGAATACTCTCGGTGCATTAGTAACACCGAAAGGCATCACTGAATACTCATAATGTCCGTAACGCGTTCTGAAATCCTTCTTCTGGATATCTTCATCCTTCACTTTAATCTGATGGTAACCCAACCTCAAATCAATCTTACTAAACACACGAGCATCCACCAATTGGTCCATCAAGTCATCTATTATTGGAAGCAGATACTCGTTCTTAATCGTCACTTTATTCAACTGCCTATAATCAACACAAAGCCTCATACTTCCATCTTTCTTCTTTACTAACAACACTGGAGCACCCCACGACGATACACTTGGTCTCACAAACTTCTTTTCAAGTAACTCTTCCAATTTCTTCTTGAAATCTGATAATTCAGATGCAAACATCATGTATGGCGCCATAGACACAGGTCTGGTACCAGGTACAAGATCAATAGAAAATTCAACTTCCCTCTCCGGAAGTACATCAGGAATTTCATCAGGGAAAACTTCAGGAAATTCACACACCACCTATAATTGCTCAATTATAGCTTGAGTCTCTACAAATAGCGATGCCATCAACAAGAACATTTGTGCTTCCTCTTGCATCAAATTCCTCAACTGTTTAGCAGACAACAAACTATCTTCCTCTTCTTCAGGAGTAGAAAACCTCACAGACTTATCATAACAGTTAATATGAACATATTTATGCTCTAACCAAATCATACCCAAAATCACATCCAAACCTCTTAACGGTAAACAAACGAAATCAACAGCAAAGTCTCTGTCGAAGACCGACAAGGGACACTTTAAACACAAAAAAGAAGTAGTCACCGACCCCTTGGCTGGAGTATCGACGACCATTTCTCCATCCATAGAAGACAACATAAGACCCAATCTTCCAACACAACCAGCAGCAATAAAACAATGAGTAGAACCAGTATCAATAATAGTAATTAAATGAGTACTTTTAATGAAACATGTACCTCTGATAAGTCTGTCCTCAACAGTTGTCTGATCCTCAACCAAAGCAAACACTTTACCACTTGTCTGCACCATCTTTGGTTTCTGACACTGACTACCAATGTGTCCTTCTTCACTATAATTGAAACAAATCACATCCTTATGCTTGCCCTCAGATACAACATGTCCGTTCTTACCATAATGTAAACACCTCTTTACTTCAGTAGTACACACATTACTCTTATGCCCAGGTTTCTCACATTTAAAATAAACCACACCAGTAGGAGCATCTTCCCCACTAGTCCTCTGACCCTGAGCAACTTTCTATTTACCTTTACCAGCTGGGGTATCATAAGGCTTACCACGATTCTGTTGGTGCTTACCCCTCTTCTCACTGATAATCTTGTAATGAGCATTATTATCCTCCTCATAAATCCTGCAACTGTCAATCAAATCAGCAAATACACGGATCTTCTGGTATCCAACTTCCTTCTTGATCTCTGGGCGCAACTCGTTCTCAAACTTGATACACTTCGAAAACTCAGCATCTGCCTCAGTGTAGTGCAGATAAAACAAAGCCAACTCAGAAAACTTTGCAGCATACTCAACAACCAACATATTCCCTTGCTTCAGCTCAAGGAACTCAATCGCCTTCTTACCGCGGATATCTTCAGGAAAGTACTTCCTCAAAAATTCCCTACAGAACACAACCCAAGTGACATTCTCACCTGCAGCTTCTAATCTCTGACAAGTCTCTAGCCACCAGTCATCAGCCTCAATTGCTAGCATATGAGTACCATATCAAACGTTCTACACTGGAGTGCAGTCCATCACACGAAATATTCTCTCAATCTCCTCCAACCAATCCAATGCTCTGTCAGGATCATACTTTCCCTTGAACATAGACAGATTCTCTCTCTGGAATGTCACCAAACTACGAGATCTAGCATTCCCGTCAGCATTCGGCTGATTCTCCATTGCATGAGTCATTTCTTCTAAAGCAGCAGCAAGTGCAACATCATTCCTTCCATCCATCTCAACTTATCACTATAACATAAACAACGATTATAAATCAAATTAACAATACTCGATTATTAGACAACTACTACTCGACAACAAGGTCAGACCAACCGTTTTCTCTGATACCAACTTTGTAACACCCCAATTCTACCTGACAATAATATATGCAAATCAGAGTTATAAATTCATACAACGAATCAGGATGCCACAAATTCATCTTTCAAAAACTTATTGCATTCAACGTGGATACGTAACACTTTAAAACTTAGGATGAACCATCAGCATAAATACTTTAATTAAATAATTCAACAAATTAACGTCTATGCAACGGAATTCTTAATAACATCTTTATCCATTGGTACAAAAACTTCAAAACAACACATAATTAATAATAATTAACTTAAAGTTCAACAACTGAATAATCAACAATAATCAAAAGAAACAAGCGTTCAACCCCCCGAGTGTTACATACCAGAGAAATGACACCGACTCGAACTACAAAAGGTATACAACCTTCACTCTCGATTACCTGCACGTTACCAATGTAAGGTAACATTCAAACAGAAGGGGTGAGATATCTAACAATATAATAAAGCGTATGGTAATTAATATATTAAATTAGATCACATAACATCACCACTTCTCATCTTATAATCAACAATAATCGCAACGGAAATACCAACAATAACACAACATTCATCACATCAATTCACAACTTCTTTATGCAATCATATAATGCGACTCGATACTATGCAAATGCATGTGGTACCATTGGAGCAGAACTCCCATCTTAAAAATCTGCCAATAAATAGATGCATCAACAAGGCATAAGCCTTCATTTTAATATTCACCAATACAGGCCATCTTAGCGAGCATAAGCTCCATATGGAAATGCAATGTATGCAACACCATCATGAATGTAATGACAACACCATAATTATCAACATCTCAACACAACATCATCGTTGTCCATAAGCCTACATCTTTATAGCTGCCAATTATTTGAGGCATCTCAACATCTTGGATAAACATCGTTCATCAACATCATTTATCATCATAATTCATCAAACATCATTTATACATCATAATTTATCAAACATCATTTTCACAGCATAATTCATCAAACATCATTTATACATCATAACTCATCAAACAAAGTCTCATTAACATCATCTCATCAACAATTGAGCCGTAAAACAACTAATTCTAATCCTAATTTGGATACTAGGATTATCCTTCCTATTCTTCATTTTAACCCTTAAGAATGAAGTTCATCGCGTTAGAAATTCAACGCTTCGAACGACACCTCAAACGGAGTCCGAAAACTCAAGTTACAGCCTTTGGAAAACGAATCTGTCAAAAACCAGACAACATGGATCGACGCGTAATGCCTTGGGTCGACGCGTACTGAACTGAACACGCTACATGAGTCGATGCATATTCTCTTGTATCGACTCACACTGAGTCTGCAACACTGCATGTATCAATACATGCTCCTACGTATCGACTCATCTTGAGTCTAAAATCCCTCATGTATCGATGCAGGACTCCTTCGTGTCGACTCATCCTGAGTCTAAAGGCCTTCTTGTATCGACACATACTGCTATGTGATGCATATTTTCTGCGATTTCACTGCGTTTTCACTATGGTTTCCATACCTTCGGCCCTAAAAACATCTTCTAATCATAGACAATAATCAATTATAATTATCCTATAATTCTACATCAAATATACAACATTGGGACATCATTATTCATCTTTCAATCATCGATTTCCATCATACAACATCATATATAATTCAATCATAAACCAAACCATATTTCACCTCTAACCCCACATACCAACTATCATAAACCCTATTATAGAGTCAGAAACCCACCCTTACCTTGAATTGAAGGTTAATCTATAACTTTTCTGGTTGAATTTCCGTTCTGCCTCTTTTCTTCCTTTCCAACAGCTTTCACGTTCTTTTCTTCTAACCGTTATTCTTCTTACTGCTTCTTCTTTCTTATTATTTATACAATAATAAAATAACCCTATTGTTGTACCCCAAAATTTGCCCTCCCTTTTTCACAAGAAATCACAACCCGAGTATTTTCTCTGATTTTTAAGGTTGGTGCGAGAATCGGTCAAACAGACTTTTCTTTATCAATCGATCCAGAATTAGGGTTTTTCTCTGATTGTTTAGATTGGCTCAGGAATTGATCAAGTAGACTTTTCTTTGGAAACAAATCTGGAATTAGGGTTTTCGCTCGCATTTTTCAGAAGAAACTGAATCGTCAGAAATTCAGTTAACTGTTACATAGTTTTCACGCTTGTTCAAGTTTACTGGTTGTTTCTCAAGGCCTGATTATCTGGGATAAAAGTTGAGACTTTTGTTTGGAACGTTAAGGCATCTGAAAGGTTTACTATTTAATGGAATGCTTTGTTTGTCTAACTGTACAAGGCGTGGGTTAATTGGAGTATAATGCGTATTATGAGTAATGCAAGGTTACGAGACTGCAAAGTTTGTTGATTATTTATTTTATCTGGATTAGAATTATTGAGACACAGTTTCAATTATTTTGATTTAAGAGTCTTAAATAATTAAATAAACAATGCAAGGAAAGATTGGAAGATATTTGACAAAGACTTTTTATTTATTTATTTCAAATGTTGTTACCAATTTTATTCGAATATTGTAAGATTACAACTTATAGTATTTACAATAATATTTGTTTACAATAAATGGAAAAATAAATCTAAGCCTAATCTCCTAAGATCTTTGACTTCTACTTCTACTGCTCCCTCTATCATCCAACTTGTACTTACCTGCAAAAGACTGAAGAAAAAGAAATCAGCGCAATTAACTGAAAAGAATTTTCAAGCAGATAAAAAGAAAAATCATCATTAAAGTTTGTCGGCTGGAATCATAATGCTATGTTCATCATATTATTATTTTCCTCTCTGCAAATCACAAGAAGATCGCTCTACTCGGTTCACAGAGAGAAAAATAAAAGATATAAAATGAAAGCATGTCAAACTAGATGCAAAAACATGGTTCAAATACAAAGGTACAAGGCTGCATACAAAGCAAACTATACTGCAAACTGAGTTTCAAACTGCAGTAACCAAGCATGTCAAAGCTAAGTTACAAGAAGCATAGCAACTAGCAAAAGAAACAAAGTACACAATGCAGGAAACATGCAGTCAAAAGTACAACAATGCAGAGATAAACCAAGTTACAAGCAAGAGGCTTGCAATAGCCATCATCACTTTCCAGCACTAGACCAAACTTTTCAGAATTAAATATATTAAGCAAGAAAGTGCTTAGAGAGAGAGAAAAAAGAGAGAACCTCAGTGAGAGTTTGCAGTTTTGGAAAAAGCAGGTTTTTTCAAGAGAGTAAAAGAAAACGAAAAGATATAAAGAGGCTACTGCATAACAGTCCAAAAAAAGAGGGCATAGAGCCCACAAAACAACTCAAACCTGCATTACAAAGCTATAGACCAGCAAGCCTGCTTACCTTACTCAAACTCTCAAAACCAAAACTTACCCAACTTACAAAAACATGTAAACAACCAAAACACAAGCCTGCCTTACAAATTGCAAACCTGCTAGCCAAAGCATTACAAACTGCAAAACTGCAAACTACAGCTGCAAATCAAAACCCGTAAAGCCAAATTCCAAAACCTGCTCACAAGCCAAATTATAAGAACCTGTAAACACTTCCAAAACCGCAATCAGCAAGCTTGCATTACAAACTGCAAACTTGCATCTCAAACTGCAAAGCCAAAGCTACAACAGCTAAAACCTGTCAAAACTAAACTGAAAGACGTAGCCTGTAACTAAATCACCAAGTTTCACCAAAGCAAGCAAACAAGTTTCAGGTTGTGTCCATCAACAAAAATCAAAACAAAATAGTTTCAGAGGTGATCATCATTAACATATCAAAGAGAAAGGAAGAATTTCAGAAGAATTCTAGAAACATATTCAACATCAACATTCAAAGGGTTTTCAGAAGAAGCAAAGCTAAGTTTCAGTTTGTGTCCATCAACATAAGCCGATTTTAAGAAGCTAAAGATCATCACTCATCATCAACATAACAAAGAAGAGGAAGAGGTTCAGAAGTGAAAAAAAACAAAATAGTTTCAGATCTTTCATCATTAACAAACACTCAGAGGAAGGAAGAGAATCAACAAAATCATCAAGCTCAGTTCAAACAAGAATTTCAGAAGTATATCCTTCATCATCAACAAGAAACAAAAGCAAGCAAAAGTTTCAAGCAAGTTTTATGATTCATCATCATCAAATGACATAATCAAAAGAAAATACAGAAATACCAGAAACGCCATCATTTCCATCTTCCTCTCCGGCCACCGAGAGTGCCGCCGGTCCGACCCATTCCCCTCTCCCTCCATTTTTTTCAGAAAGATCTCTTAAGGTAAGTTTTTCTCACCCCTTACACTGCATCTTAGACATAATAACCATGGATTAGAGGATGAAACAAGAATATAAGAAAAACTCAAACAAACGAATACAACTGTAAAAGAGAAAAACCTAAACAAGATAAAACTTGTACCATTCAAACCACAACTGTGGGTCGCTGTGAGAGGAAAGGAAGTGAGAGGAGGTGGCGCTTTGGAAACCTAGGACATAGAGAGAATCAACACTTGAGAGAGATGAGAGAAACGAAGAAGATGAGAGAAGCGGCGCCGCTGAGGCCAAAGTTCCAAACCCTAATCAAATGAGCAAACCCTAAAAAACATTGTACGCTTCAGTTGGGCCTTCGCCCCAAACAAAATATGCTAAGCCCAAATGTTCCTGCGTATACCCCCCCTCATTTGCTTCCCATCTGAACTTATTTTCCTTTGGACCATCAAAAACATTTCCATAAGGCCCATTATCCTTTTTCTTTTAAATTTTTAAACAAGTACTCTTTCATTTATTTCTTTCTAAATGATTTATTTTTTGTTAATAATAAGAAACAATTAATAGCTTAACTTTTATTTTGATTTTCTCACATATAATTTTTTTCTTTTTTTATTTTATTTTGTTACATTTATTAAAATACAATAATAATAAAAACTTTAATTAAAATAATTTTACTTTCTTTTAAAACTTTGCTTTTCATAATTAATAAAACATAATAATAATCATACTTAAATATTTATTAGGTTAAAATTTATTTGTTCATTTGTAAATAAATACATGCATATAATAATTCTCTGATTTTCCTTAATTTGTTATAATTTTACATTGAATTGCGGCAGTTCGATTTAGTTGTAACGCATAATATTTGGACATTATTATTCTGATAAGACTCATCCCCATTTGTAAATAATTGTACCCCCATCCCCGGATACTCATTTGTAATAACTTAGACTATAAATTCCCACAATTTATTATTTTCAATATACTGTATAGTAATTAGGGTTTTTATGGCAAGATTCAAAATCAATCGCTAGGTCACCTAATACAGAATAAATGCATGAAAATCAATACACAATTCACACTTGCACCTCTAGGGTAATCTCGCTTGTTGCCTCGGAAAATGCAATCATGTCCCCCGAGTATGAGACACTCTAACAAATGCCCCCTCGATAAACAAAGATCGTAGTCCCTCGATGACCCTCGATGTTGCCTTCGATAAAATGATCTCGTCCCTTACAAAATTGTTAGAGCGTATCACAAGTTCCTTTCAATGATTGTATGCGATGACCCGCGCCTGTCCCGTTTAACATTATAACACAAGGTTGTTCACCAAATACAAATGGTGAAATAACACTGTCAAAAGGGTTAAAAACATTGGAAAGATCTTTGAGTAAAATAGGGTAGACAACTCTTAGTTACTTGATCAAAAGCTTACAAAACATCCTTGCCATTTTCAAACATACCTCACAAAACAATTTCCAAACAACTTTCAAAACATTGAATTATCTTTTCAAAAAGACACACACCTTTGTATATATTCAAACAAGAATCATTACAAAGGTTTCCTAGACAAGGCTTCTTTTTCAAAGCATTTTCAAAAACCACACACAAAGCACCATTTCAAACAGTTGAAAAGCAAAGGCAAGTGATCTAAAACAAGTAACTAAGAGCCCATGGATAACCATGGATGAAAAGGGTGCTAGCACCTTCCCTTTTCGTAATCTACCCCCCGAACCCAAGAAAACATATCAAAAGTCTTTCCTGTGCTTTTTGACCTTTCCTTTGGATGAAATACAAAGTCGATGGCGACTCTTGCTAAACCGAACAAGTGCGAAAACAAACGCAAAACCTCAAGTCAGTTCTCCCACCGTATCACACCTATTATTCTCTTTATGCCATAATGGGCTTAAGACTACTACACCCCCTTTTACTACTTCTATTCTTTAAAACAAGCCCACGTCAAATAATATTATCCTTCTAATATTATTCCACCACTTAATAAAATAAACAAATCCAACTAATCATAACAAATAAACTAACATAACAACATAACTTCACAATATTCCAAAGATAATTTAATTAAATAATTAATTAAATTACGGGCGTTATAATTTTCATGTGGAAGAAACTTGATGATGAAGAAAGATTACAAGTCCTCCAGATGAACTCCGATTTTCCCATGTGTGACTTTAAATGATCATAAATTTGTCAATTGTTATAATTTTGAGCCCACTCTTTTTCCACAAAGATCTTAAAGATGTGAACTTTATGCCTTCTTTTATATGCAAAATGAGAAAATGGATGGAAGATGCCCTAAGGATACAAACAATTATAGGTCATTTCATGATTTTTTGCCAACTTCAACAATTCATAACTCTCTCAATTTTTGGATATTTTGAATGGTTCAAGTTTCAAAATGTCATTCAAGAGGACTATTTCATTCCATCTTTTTTGGTCAAGAGCAAATTCCAAGTGGAAGGCCATGTTTGGATGCAAAACATTATAGCTCACTTTTGAAGAAAAATTTGAAATATTTCTAAGTATGGAAAGTCAACCTTTTTCCCCCAACTTTGACTCAATGCAACTTTCAGCTCAAGCATCCATTTGATTCCATTCTTTTTCCATTGCAAAGCTTGCAACCCCATCTTTCTAAAGCATCAATAATCATGCCTTAAGACCACTTGAGCTGTGAATGTCATTGAGTTGAACTTTGTAACTTGGAATTGAAATGTCTTCATAAGTCATAATTTGAAATTCATGTTTTGGCTTCTAAACATCAAATTAGCACGCGTTTGTGATCTAAACATGTTTAACCAAGTTACCAAAGTGGATTAGAGCCTTAAAACGCAATGATTTGATGAGTTTAGATGCAAATCAAATCACACTTTGCTCGTGCATCAAGTTCACACGATTTCCCTCCAAACTTCATCATTTCACACGCTTTAGCATTTCATTTGATTCCCTATCAATAAAGGGTCATCCCCCATTCATTTCCTCAAGCTTTGAGAGCCAAAAACACTATGTAAAAACCTCACGCGAACTACAAATTTTTGAAATCAGTTTCTGAAATTCCTGCCATTTCTTCCAAAATTCTTTGCACACTCATCTTCTTTAAGTATCATACAAACTCTCCAGCATTTAAACCAAGCAAAACGAGCCATAATTCAAGCTACAGAAATCCAGTTTCAGAGCTTATTTCTTGAACTTCGAAAAGATAGAATTCTCCACCATTTGGATCCAAATAAAGCACTAACATGTTCTACTCCTTCTCTTTATTCTAGTACTTCTTACAATTTTTAAATCTATTGAGAATTGAGAGAGAAATATCAAATTGAAGGTGCTCACTATTTTATGGGTTTTTGATTCATATCTCTTTGTATACTTTATATAAATTTGGCGTGACGGTGGTGTTAGAATCGTATTGAAGAGACGAATCCAATGATACTGGTATGGGTTCCTAATTTTTCCATTTGAAAGATCTTACAAAATCTCCATAGCAAGGTGGCTAGAGGTTGAAGACGATGACATATCTCGTCTCAGCCAATGATAGCGTGCCAAATGTTTTAATTTCATTGGTTTCCCTTTTTCTGATCCCATGTGCATCTTACTAAGGTCCATATCAAGCACAACGCATCTGGTCCATTGGATTAGCTTACTAACGAGTTTTGACTATGATATGATGGCCCATATCTTTTTGGTTGTATTTTATTTTCCAATTTTATATTTTAATTGATTTAATTTTCAAAAATTCATAACTCTTTTATTTTTTATCCAAAAATATGATAAAATTCACAAAAATACTTTGAATTATTTCTGATCTCATGACTATTTTTTTCACATTTTTACTTTGACATCTGATATTTTTTATATTTTTTGCATTGTTTGTTTGTTTTAATTACTTTAAAAATACTTTCTGACATTTTTTAATTCTAAAAAAATTACATAAATATCATTTTACATATTTCTGACTTTTTGAAAATTTTATGGAATTTTATATTGATGTTTACTATTTTTGATCTATTTTCTATTTGTTTGAACAATTTAAATTAGTTTTAAAATAGTTTCTGACGTTAAAAAAGTACCAAAAATTTTATAAAAATATTTGAGTCCTTTTCTGATTTTTCTATGGACTTACTTAATTTTTCTTGATTAATTTGAATATAGTTGATATTTTTCTTTCTTATTTCCATTTTAAAATATTTTTAAAACCTTTTTTTAATGTATATATTAAATGCAATATTATTTTGTGATTATTTTTTGGCTGATCTTGGGTTGAATTTTGATCATGAACTTTGTTAACAACATTGGATCCATGATGTGGAGTTTAACTCCATAAAAATGGATGAATGATTTTAATAATAGTTTGATTTAAATTTAATTCAAATGTGGTTTGTATTTTCTTTCCCACCCCTCTTCATCTTGTCCCTTTCTTATTGCACTAAGTGTTATTGGAGCATGATCTCTTTATCATGTCTCAAAACAAATGGAGCATAGATTCCTATTGACCGGCCTCAAAATAGGTGTGACTTCTATATAAGTCCACTTACGATTGCTTAACATAGCGCTAAATTTTGTCCCGATTCGAATAAATGATCATTCGTGGCCCAAACCTAAGTTTGCAAGCCCAAGTATGTTAATTTGATCCCTTTGATCCAATAACCTTGAGATTCATTGTGTGGAGGCTTTGGTTCTACCAATGCTCTAATGAATCTACAACACCTTTGGTCAACACAAATCACTTAAACATCGTTGATTATTAAATTGTACTTTTGAGGATTCCAAATGGATGATATACTTGACAAAAAGCAAATGCAACTTGTTGTGTGGAGGTTTTTGTTCTACCAATTCTCTAATGAGTTCCAAATGCAAGTTTCAAGATGGTCATCCAACTAACCACTAATTATTAAATTGTTTTTACTTTATGCCCTTTTTTTTTCATGCTTCATGTACCATTTACTTTAAGAATTACATTTCATACCATTTTTATTTTTCTCACTTGAGCATTTATACACTTGTTATTTTTTGTTTTTCTCACTTGAGCTTTTCCTTTTTAAGACACTTAATAATCAACATGAACTATAAAAGCTTAAATAATACTTGGACTATTTGGTTACTATCCTTTGCATTATGGAGCATTGGACTTCTTGGACTTAGGATTATAAACCTTGGCCTATGTTGGAGACTTTGTAACCTTAATTGATATTTTTTCTGAAGTTCTTGAGGTTTACCTCAAGACATTGGGTTGTTTATTTGTTTTGTGTGTAGGTTATTGTGATTACATACTTTGTTTGTAATCCCGTATACAACCGTTACTCTGCCCAATTTTTGTGAAGACTTAATACACTTGAAGTTTAGTTCTCTCAAGAGGTCTAGTATCTTTGCTTGCTTGGTTTCAATCTAAGGAATGGAAATTCTATCTTGACTCATAATGTCAAGTATTTTCTTCTTGTTAGTTAGATGGTTTTTATCCCTAGCTTTTACCTTATGCTTTAGGATAGTCTCTTCTTCTCCTCCCACCTTCTTTAATTTCAAAAATATTCCTCCTCCTTTTGAAAAACTCTTCTTGTTCTTTTTTAAACTTGAAACACTTTCATAATAAACTTGGACTTAGGTCCATGCATTTTCAAAACATTTTTCACAAATAAACTTCAATCAACTTAATAATACCTTGACATTTTTTGTGAGAAGACTAAAAGTCAATCAATCTCATTTCAAACCATTTTGCCACTTTGGCTTTTATTTTAAAACTTTTCTCAAAAGATTAGACTCTTGTCAATCCTTGTAGTGATGCAAACAACTATACTTATATAATATGTAGTAAAGAGAGATATTTTCCACTTGGGTGTTGAGTGAGGCATTGTTGATTTTAAAATCCAAGCCATATCCTTCACTTTGAGATGATGTAAATTCTCCTTTCACATTATTGTGGGTACTAAGTATGTTTTCCACACGGACAATGATGATGATGTCTTATCTCATAAAATTAACCAACACATTTGTGTTTTAAATTTTTAAAGGTGAACTACGTGTACCCTTATCCCCTATTGCACGAAAGGTAGTACATAGGCACTAAAGGTTCGCAAGCGCGGCGGATGCAAAAATCATAAAAAATATATTTCTTTTCTTAAATCTTAAATCTTTCCCCCTCTTTTTGGGTTATTCTCTCTTTTCCCATTCCTTTGGAAACAATAAAGCGCGGTGGCGATTTTTATTCTTTTGATTTGTATAAGTCTAGTTAATCCAATGGTTTAGTCTTAAACATTTCTACCGCTACAGAAAAAATGGCGAATTCACTGGGGAAAGATTGACCTCTTGCTGGTCCATCCCTAAGTGGGTTTAGCCTATCTTTGTTTATATCTGTATATGTGCTATTGTTGTTTATGTGTTATATGTTGTATATATGTTTATCTGGACTTTCCTGGTTTTCAGGGTGCTTGGTGATTACTTATAAGTCCTATACCCGGACTTGGGAAAACTTTAATATAGGACGGGCGGTATAGTCATGTTAACTTTGAGGGAGTAATCCCTAAAAAGGAGGCATGAGATCCCTCACTTAGTGGAGGCCCCTTTGACTATAGTATCATTTACCGAGTAATCGGGAAGACGTACTGCTTTCGACCTGGGAGCCTACTGAAGCTGGGGACCGTAGAATACCAAACCCATCTTGGCCTTTTAGGTGTAGTGCGGAAGCTATGATGGAGTAATCCGGAAATAGTTGTCACGCGATACTACGCTCGGACGAGTTTTTCTTGAGAATATTACTAATTACCGAGTTAATCGGGAAGTTTGTAATATCCGAAGGAAAGATGTAGACTCTGGGAACCTCTAGAACCTTTTTGGCAGGTGATAACTTTTAGACAAACACCTTATGGGTAGTACCTTCGACCTCATGATCGTGACGTTGAACCTATGAACCCTATATGTGTGATCTTTTGTGTGATTGTTGCATCATGCATCCATGCACTCATAAGCATCTTTTGAAGTATTTTTATTTTGAGGGACTTAAAATTTGACCATTTGTGAATATCTCAGGTACTTTTTAACCATGGATTCTGGAAAAAGAAAGACCGGGAAGTACAGTTTCAAGGATCTCAAGATAGATGAGTTGATCAGTCTAATTCCCGAGATTGAGTGTTCTGCAAATTTTCGAAAGAAGTATGGATCCATCATTCCTCTTATGAAGCTTAGGATGAATGAGGGTATTCTCTCGACCTTGGTCCAGTTCTATGATCCGATGTATCATTGCTTTACTTTTCTTGACTATCAGTTGGTGCCTACACTAGAAGAGTATTCTTATTTGCTGGATTTACCCGTTACCGATCCTGTTCCTTTTACTGGTTTGAAGGGTGAGCCAAAACCGCATGAGATTGCTGCTTTGATCCATCTGGGGAAGTCTGAGGTTGAAGCCCATATGACTAATAAAGTAGGGATTATAGGATTACCAGCCCAATTCTTATTGGAGAAAGCTCGTTACTTTTCCAGGATGAAGAGTACAGTCGCTTTTGAGGCCATCTTTGCTCTACTTGCTTACGGGTTATTCTTATTTCCTAATGTGGACAAGTTTGTTGACGTTAATGCTATCAGGATCTTCATGATTGGAAACCCGGTTCCTACATTTTTGGGTGATGCTTATTACTCTATTCATCTTCAGAATTCTTATCATTGGGGGATGATTATTTGTTGCACGCCTTTGTTGTATCGGTGGTTTATTTCTCATATGCCTCAGTCTGATGCTTTCTGGAATGTCAGGAAGGAACCCCGTTGGGATCCTAAGATCACGGCACCTAATCACTTGGATATTGATTGGTATCATCAAGCTTACCAGGATATAGAGATTGTTGATAGTTGTGGTAGTTTCCCCAATGTACCTCTTCTTGGTACAAAGGGAGGAATCAACTATAACCTTGTTCTTGCACGACGACAGCTTGGTTATCCGATGAGGGATAAACCAAATAGTATTCATTTGAGTAGTTTCTTTCTAAAGGAGGGAGGAGACCATAAGGAAGCTAAGGAGAAGATTGCGAAGGCCTGGCGTCACATTCATAAGAAGAGTAGGAAAGACTTGGGACCTAGGGGCTGTTTCTTTGGAGCCATATCTTCAGTGGGTTCAAGAGAGAGCTATTCAGTTGAAGATGCCATATTCTCGGGAAACACCTATGCTTGATTTGTTTGTGAAGACCACTCCTCCCTTATTGGATGATATAGAAGAGATACAACTTGCTTTGGTCCGGATGCAGCAGGAAAATGATGCTTGGAAGAATAAGTGTCAAACTTCAGAGATTTCCTATAGAGCATACTTAAAGGAGAAAGACGACTTGATTGAGATCCTTGAGAGTCGAGCGGTAGAGACCATGGAGAGGCAAGGGGACTTATTTTATCCTAATCCTCAGTCGGATATTAGTTGCTCAGTTCCCGATTCAGGTGATTGGAAGGAGGTGGCTACCAGGTATGCTAAAGAAAACCAGAGGTTGAAGGCTCAGATTTCCAGGCTTATAAGGAAGCGCCAGCGTGTAGAGTGATCTCCATCAGCTTTGCTTCTTAGGGTTTTAGACTTTATTTTTATCTTGTACTTGGGATCATTGAAACTTGTAATCCATTTTGAAGTTATTATAATAAATTTTTTCAGTATGTTATTACTTCGATATTTGCAATGTGTCTATAAATCTTTAAGTCCCTTAAAAATTAAAATAAATCATGTGAATATCATGCATCATATTGCACATATTTCTTGCATTTGTTATGCATATCCAGGTGTGTTACCAAGCTTCTTTACTTTGTTCAGCAAGCTGACTCATCACTACAACACTCGGGCTAATTTCAGAAGGAAGATGTACAACTTAGAATAAGAGAATCACAAGTTGCGCGAGGAAGTTTCTGGTTTGAAGGACGTCATGGCCAATATTACTGCTCTGATGGAATCTCTGGTGGCTGATCATAATCAGCCACCGAGTGTTCAACCTCAACCAAAAAGGGCTAATGCTGAAGCTCTAACTGTTCCTGTATCTACTACCCCAATTTTTGTTCAGAATCGCATGCCTCAAGTTTATCCATGGGGAATGCCAGAGAATTTTTCACCTAAAGGTTTCAATCTTGGTCCTCAAGAAGCTCTAGTTGTTGAGACTACTGTTACTCCTGCACCTCCTGTGGTGCATGTTCCTGCTGCACCTCCTTCGGTGAATTTGGTTCCATTTGTTAATGATGATGTGTGTCGTCCTTTTCCTCCACCAAGTGAAGACTTGGGTCTTTATGACAGAATGGATGATTTTCAAGAGAAGTTTGACAAAATGCAGAAAGAGATGAATGCCCTCAGGGGAAAAGAGTTATTCGGGCAGAATGTGAATAAATTATGATTGGTCCCAAATGTTAAGATACCAGCAAAGTTAAAGGTCTCGGAGTTTGAAAAGTACAAGGGCAACACTTGTCCTCGTGCTCATCTGGTGATGTATATAAGGAGAATGTCTACCCATACTGATGATCAGCGTCTGCTGATTAACTTTTTTCATGATAGTTTGAAAAGATTTACGCTGAAGTGGTATATGAGCTTGTATAGTGTCAATATCCATACTTTCAATGACTTGGGAGAAGCATTTATCAGACAATACAAATACAATATGTACATGGTGCCTGACCGTAATCAACTCAAGGCCTTGGTTCAGAAATACAGGAAATTAATCAAAGAATATGCACAGAGATGGCGTGAGGTAACTGCCCAAGTGATTCCTCCCATGGAAGAGAAGGAGATGACTAAGATTTTCTTGAAGACTCTGGGAGCTTTCTACTATGAAAGGATGGTAGCAAGTGCGCCAAGTGACTTTACTGAAATGGTAGGCATGAGTATCCATTTAGAAGAGGTTGTAAGAGAGGGCCGTTTAACGAAGAGTGAAAGTTTTGGAAATACAAAGAAGCCATCTTATGGGTTTACCAAGAAGAAGTAAGGGGATAAAAATTCTGTTATACAAGAGAGGAGGGTCAATCCTCCTAGAAGAAATTATCAGCGTCATCAGCAAGTCGCCTCAGTTACTCCAGTTGCTGGTGTAGCTCCAACCACCGTTGCTTATCAGAGACCATCCCAGCAGGGGAATCAAGGGTATAATCAGAGAAGGGAGAGTTATGACCCTATTCCTATGAGTTATACAAATTTACTACCGGAATTGATTCAGAAGAAGTTGGTTCAACCCCGACCACCTCCCGATGTACCATCACCATTACCTTGGCATTACAAAGCAGACCAAACATGTGCTTTTCATCAGGGAGCACCAGGGAATAATGTTGAGAATTGCTATCCTTTGAAGACTGAGGTGCAGAAATTGGTGAAGTATGGTATTCTATATTTCAAGGATGTGGGCCCTAATGTGAAAGACAATCCTCTACCCAAGCATGAAGGAGCAAACGATATGAATATGATGGTCGGTTTTCCAGGAGACTTTCGAATTTTTGATATTTGTCTGGTTAGAGGAGATCTGGTGAAAATGAATGCAGACCACTATGAATTTAGCTACTATACGCATGACCATTCCGGTTGTGCTATTTGCAGTACTAACATACAGGGTTGCGACAAGATAAAGGCTGATTTGCAGAAGATGATGGATGAGGGCCTCATCCATATAATCAGGCCAAGGGAAGAGTGTGAAGAGGAAGTGAATATGGTTTCTGGATGTCCTGGAGAGTTCATAATTTTTGATGTGGAGTATATGAATGAAGACCTTGTGCAATTGCATGCTACTTTCTGCCACATGGCTGGTAAGGTAGAACATCAGTATGGATCTTGCCGAATTTGTTGCCTGGACTCCCGGGGATGTTCAATTGTGAGGAAAGGTGTTCAATTGTTATTGGATAATGTAACTATCAAGGTTACAGGTCAAAGGGATGATTACCATGAAAATGATATGATTGAGGGTTGTTTGGCTGAAGAAGAGTCGGATGATGAGTATGCCTCTGCAGATGAGTTCTTCTCCTCGGATGAAGATTTATTTTCCAGAGATGACTCCGTAATGACTGATTGTGTTAAAGAAGGGGTAAACATCATTGTGTCGTGTTTTGGTGCACCCGCCCATTTTAAAGTCGGGTATCATAGCAAGCCGACTATTACTCCATTGGTGATTAGTTTGCTGGGTCTTGTCCCCTACAAGTCAGATAAGGTTGTACCCTACAAATATAACGCTACAATCTTGGAGGATGGTGTGGAAGTTCCCATCCAGCCAATTCCTGATGTTGGAAATATTGCTGAGACTAGAAAAGTGACCTGCATCGATCGTGTATTTGCACCAATTGTTCATGGAGATGTTAGCATTGGAACGAAGCTTGTTGAGAATGTTGAACCCAAGAAGGCTACGGGTGAATCTAGTGGAGCTATGTTAGAGAAAGAAGTGGATGATATTTTTAAGATAATCAAGATGAGTGACTATAGAATTATAGATAAGATATTGCAGACTCCTTCATAAATATCTATCTTGGCTTTATTGATGAACTCCTCTGCTCACAGAGAATCTCTGATGAGGGTACTGGATCAATCTTTTATGGAAAGTGACATGCCTATAGACCAATTTAGCAGTGTAGTAGGGAACATTACGTCATGTAATAACCTGAGTTTCTACGACGATGAATTGCCAGATGAAGGAAGGAATCACAACCTGGCCCTCCACATCTCTATGAATTTCAAGAATGATTCACTATCCAATATGCTGATTGATAATGGATCCGCTTTGAATGTTATACCGAGGAGCACACTTATGAAATTGAAATATCGGGGAACGCCCATGCGCCGAAGTGGCATTATTGTGAAAGCGTTTGATGGATCAAGGAAATATGTTATTGATGAAGTGGACTTGCCTATTCATATAGGCCCACATTTGTTTCAGATTACTTTCCAGGTCATGGATATTGTACCCGCTTATAGCTATTTGCTAGGAAGGTCGTGGATACATGAGGCAGGGGATGTCACTTCAACTTTACACCAGAAACTGAAGTTTGTACGTGAAGGAAAAGTGGTAATCATAAATGGAGAACAGGCATTATTGATATCTCATTTGTCCTCTTTCAGCATTGTGGAGGCGGATGAAGCTGCTGTTGGGACCCAGTTCCAAGCCTTATCCATTGATAACATAAGAGGAAATGGGAATTCTAGGGTGTCTCTTAAGGATGTGATAACACAAAAATGTATAGTATATTTGGCTTGGTTAATATAAATTATGTCTCTATTTTATTTTAATTATGTTGCTTTAAGTTCGTATTATGCTAGTATTTTAATGTGTTTCAGGAATTTAATATTTACAAAGCTTGCTTGAGAAAAGGAGTAAAAATGAGAACAAATTAAGTAACAATGCATAAAAGAAAAAAGCCCACGAAGAACCCAAGGCCCACAAAGAAAGAAGCGCTGCAAGGTGTGACGCTCGTCACACCCACTGTGACGATCGACAGAAGAAAAAAAGGAAATGGTGACGGTCGTCACCTACCCCTGACGTTCGGCATGCTTAATGCATGCTGCCCCACGTCACATGCCTTGACCCTCGTCACAAGACTTTTTCAACCAACTAGCTTCATTTGCAACAATTAAACCACTTCCTTCTATTTTTTCACCAACCAAGTCTTCCTTAATACTCTCTCCATGACCACACCAACCAAGACTACCATTCATCAGAGTATAAATTGGAAGGCAGTTTGCAACAAGAAAGGATGGCTATCTCTTCGATTATTTCCAATTTCTATTGTTTTAGTTTTTAGGAAGAAAGAGTCACCATGTAAAAGTGGTAGTTTCTCACACCGAGGAACTACCACACCATTAGTTTTAGGTGTTGTTTTTCTTTTATTTCCATTTTGTATCCGATTTTCAAGCGTGCCGGCATTTTATGAATTCCAGTGTTGGAATTAATTTCAGTTTCCATTTTCTGCATTTATAGGTTATTCATTTTACCGCTTCATTATTATTATTATTATTATTATTATTATTATTATTATTATTATCATTGCTATTCTTTTTTATTGCATTAATTATTATTATTATTTTGTTTGTCAAATTTAATTTCTATGTCGTTTTTCGTCGTAACTATAATTATTCATGCGTTTTTAATTAGTAACATATCTGGATAAATATTCTTTAGTCCGGTGTATAAGGATCGTTGTTGCCAACAGACTCGGTAGAAAATAATAGGTGCGAATTTATGACTAGAATTATTTTTTGGTTTTAATTTCCAAGTCTAATTTAAATATCCTTGTCACGAGAGTGAAAGATTATTTAACGCGATTTTGTCACGAGAGTGAGAAATCAATTAAGGTTAGATCCGGAACTGTGAGAGCGTGGGGATCGAACCAGATAGTGGAAATTAGGCAACAAATCTAAATACAGGAGGAGCACTTTAGACGTGTTTAAGATATAATTGGCTTTCAAAATATATTTCTTAGTTACCGGGCGAGCGAGAGCAAAATCTTGGACTAGGAAGTATGGCTTTAGTTAATAACGCGAGAGCGTGAGACATATCCTTTAAGTTAGTATATTCTACGGAACTAAGTTATAGTTGTAATTAGTACCCATTTTCTATAAGTCATTCAGGAACGCGAAAACCATATTCCGGTCTCTCTTTATTATTATATTTTCTAAAGTCATTTTTAGTTTTAGTTCTTAATTTCCCCCAAAAATCTAATTATTCATTAGCCTTAGCTTTACAAAGTAGCGATAGATTACAGTAGGTTGACATTGGTCTCTGTAGTTCGATAATCTTTTATATTACTTCGATATTTCCATGCACTTGCGGATGCATCAAGTTTTTGGCGCCGTTGCCAGGGACCAACAGTCAATATTGTTATTCCGTTGTTGCATCGTATAGACTAAGGAATTCTTGTCCCAATTACTATGTATGACCCAAATTTTTTCTACAACTCCCACTCCGAGTATTTCGAGGAATCACAAGAATCCCATAAATTCAACCTCGAAATACTATTGGAGAATTTCAACGCGTCACAAACTCATTCTCACCCGGATTACCTTTCCAACTAACAATCCCAACATTTTGAGGAATCGCAAGAAAATTATAATTCCAACCAAACTTATCCTCAACCAAATTTCCCCTACAATCACTACACCCAATATTTCTAGGAGACGCAAGAATCCTATAAATCCGACCTCGAAATATTAATGGAAAATTTTACTAAAATATCTATGATGACAAAGCACTTTATAGAAACACAAAATGCGACTCTAACTCACTTTGAAGAATCAGAAGAATCACATGATTTCAACTTCGAAACATCAATGGAGGATTCCGATGCAAAACTAATTCACTCTAGGTTAGAATCGATGATGGAGCACTTTATAGAGACACAAACTGTCCAAAATAAAGATTTTAGAAAACAAAGTCTTCAAAATAATGAAACCCTTAGGCAACTGACCACTATGGTTGAGTCGCTCGCGACTCACAACATAGCCTTAGAGACTCAAATCTCCCAGCTTGAACAAAACCCTCTAAGACCCTTCCCTGGGGAGAAAATGGATGTTGTAACAACCAGTAGTGAAAAGCAAATTGAAAATCCTAAGGAGAGTGATAATGAGGTTGAGGAGAGTGATGATGTAGTTGAGGAGAGTTCAGAAGAGAAAAGAGTAAAGATTAAGAAAAATCCTCCAACACCATCTAAAAGGGATGTTGTAGAAGAGGTAGAGAAGGAAGCACCTATTGTTGTTCCTCATCTATATACCCCACTGATTCCTTTCCCGAAAAGTTTTATGGAAGCTCAGATAGACTCCCAATCTAAAACGTATATGGAGGTATTGGAAAATATCCACACCAATGCACCCTTGTTTAAAGTCTTGCATAAAAGAGAAAATTAGAGGACTATGAAACTAGGTATATTATTAGCGTTAAGAGGGTAAGGTTAACCTTTGAGGTGGTGGATGAAATCACTAAGCCCAAACTTGAAAAGTTGATACTTTGGATAGATCCAGAACCACCACCACAAGTTCAAAAGAATGAACCACCCCACAGAAGAAAGAAAAGAAAAGGTGAGGGATATGTGAGATGGCTTGATAAGTGGCCATGGAAAACAATGATTACTAAAAGTTCAACTGAGGAGTCATTCTCAAGAGAACCACCATGAATGTTTGCACTCCTGAGCCGTCAAGCTATCAATGTTAAACAAAGCGCTGCGTGGGAGGCAACCCACGAGCTTTTAATTTAATGTTTTGTTTTTATTGTCTGAATTTGCAGAAAATAAAGATATGGATTGCTCCTCACATCTCGGCCATCTCTAGGCGGAAAATTTATAGATGATCATCTCGAAGATGAGCCGGTGCCCATGCACATTCCTACGAATGTCTTTGCTGGTGGTGACACTGTTGATGAGTACAATAGGAGAAGGTACTTCCTCTAGATGAAAATTGGATTTGGTCGTGATAGCCCATCAATAGCATTCATACAGGTTTTGTCTTTCCTATTTCCACCTTTTATCAAAACATTGAGGACAATGTTTGGTTTAAGTGTGGGGGAGGAACTCTACCGCTTTCCATTTATCTCTTTTTAGTTCGATTGATCATTTTCTAAGTTTATTTCATGTTTTTAGAATTTTACTTATTTTCGGTATTTGGTCGAGTCATAGCATGTGTTGTCAAGTCTGTATGCCTGTTTTTAGTTGTTATCGAATTTCCCCGTATTTTTAAAATTCTAACCACTCCAACAAAAAATTTATTTTTGATTCATGGCACCACACCCTGAAAGTTTATAGGTTGTCTACGCTTTGTTAGAGAGACTTGGGAAAGTTTCGATAAAATCGATACCGTTATGACACCCTAAACCCCTCATTATGTGATATCAATTTGGGTACCCATTATGTCAAGAACTTAGTCTCGAGTTTTCAAAGTAGCTCTTAAGTAGTTTATATTAGCAGTCAGCACAATCTTAAACACAAACTACGTAGGGAGTCGATGAATATAAGTGAATGATCCTATTTTTAATAAATAAATGATTTAATTGAAAAATAACCTTCTAAGTTAGGTGACCCTCACCCGATCATTTAGCCCAACGGTTGTTAAGCCTGTAAGAATTTAATGATAAGCACCCATTGTTGGTTGTTCCAGAGGTCACTGGTACTGGACTTGGTAGGGCGAGCTACGGTCTGATCCCCCGCAACCGTAGTTGGGAAAAGTGGGTTACACCGCTTAAATACCAGAACCTCGTGCTAAAGAAAAGAAAATGATCATAGTCGCTAACCGATTTACCCTACTATGGGCGTGTACAGATAACAGGCTTAATGTGATTGCGCTTGAATGAATAGAGTGAAATAAAAACGAGAGATATAGGTTGAGTTATAATGGCATAATTCGAATTGGTTTGCATAAAGTGAGAGTCTTTGAACATTGTATCATTACGGTATCGTTGGTATTGAATACTTAGTACCTATCAAACTAACATTATCCTAGCAGCCATGTATGATTAGGAGTCGTGTTGTGCCCTTGTCTCAAAGCTCTCTTATCATTTCTTTTACCGTGTTGGTTGATTGCTTGAGGCCAAGCAATGGTTTAAGTGTGGGGGAGTTTGATAACACGAAAATGTATAGTATATTTGGCTTGGTTAATATAAATTATGTCTATTTTATTTTAATTATGTTGCTTTATATTGGTATTATGCTAGTATTTTAATGTGTTTTTTGAATTAATATTTACAAAGCTTGCTTGAGAAAAGAAGTAAAAATGAGAAGAACTAAAGTAAAAATGCATAAAAGAAAAAAGCCCACGAAGACTCCAAGGCCCACAAAGAAAGAAGAGAAAAAGGAAAGGGTGACGGTCGTCACCTGCCCCTGACGGTCGGCATGCTTAATGCATGCTGCCCCACGTCACATGCCTTGCCCCTTGTCACAAGACTTTTTCAACCAACTAGCTTCATTTGCAACAATTAAACCACTTCCTCCTATTTTTTCTCCAACCAAGTCTTCCTTAATACTCTCTCCATGACCACACCATGTCTTCCTATTTTCTCTCACCAAAACAAGTTATCAGAGGAGTATAAATTGGAAGGCAGTTTGCAACAAGAAAGGATGGCTATCTCTTTGATTATTTCCAATTTCTATTGTTTTAGTTTTTAGGCAGAAAGATTCACCATGTAAAAGTGGTAGTTTCTCACACCGAGGAACTACCACACCATTAGTTTTAGGTGTTGTTTTTCTTTTATTTCCATTTTGTATCTGATTTTCAAGCGTGTCGGCATTTTATGAATTCCAGTGTTAGCATTAATTTCAGTTTCCATTTTCTGCATTTACAGGTTCTTCATTTTACCGTTTCATTATTATTATTATCATTTCTATTCTTTTTTATTGCATTAATTATTATTACTATTTTGTTTGTCAAATTTAATTTCTATGTCATTTTTCGTCGTAACTATAATTATTCATGCGTTTTTAATTAGTAACATGTCTGGCTAAATATTCTTGAGTCCGGTGTATGAGGACCGTTGTTGCCAACGAACTCGGTAGAAAATAATAGGTGCGAATTTATGACTAGAATTCTTGGTTTTAATTTCCAAGTCTAATTTAAATAGCCTTATCACGAGAGTGAAAGATTATTTAACGTGATTTTGTCACGAGAGTCAGAAATCAATTAAGATTAGATCCGGCACTGCGAGAGCATGGGGATCGAACCAGATAGTGGAAATTAGGTAACAAATCTAAATACAGCGGGAGCGCTTTAGATGCGTTTAAGATATAATTGGCTTTCAAAATATATTTCTTAGTTACCGGGCGAGCCATAGCAAAATCTTGGACTAGGAAGTATGGCTTTAGTTAATAACGCAGGAGCGTGAGACATAGTCGTTAAGTTAGTATATTCTATGAAACTAAGTTATAGTTGTAATTATTACCCGTTTTCTATAAGTCATTCAGGAACGCGGAAACCATATTCCGGTCTCTCTTTATTATTATATTTTCTAAAGTCATTTTTAGTTTTAGTTCTTAATTTCCCCCAAAAATTTAATTATTCATTAGCCTTAGCTTTACAAAGTAGCGATAGATTACAGTAGGTTGACATTGGTCTTTGTGGTTCGACAATCTTTTATATTACTTCGATATTTCCATGCACTTGCGGACGCATCAGGATGCAGTAAGTTGTGCGTAAGGGTCATAGTGAAGTATGGGGACAAATTGTGGATCCACCTGTAAATAAGAACAGAGTCGGCTTGGGGTTCTCTTTTAAGAATGACAAAAAGTAAGAGCATGAAGCCGAAGTCTGCTGTAGGAAAGTATCAAGACATCTTTCGTAGCAGGGGTTATCTTCACCCAACTGTTTCCGGGATTAATGCCATTATGGAAGATGAAGTAGAGCCAGAAATGCCAAATTATGTGACGCAGAGTTAGGGTTCAGAACTGGATCACCATTGATGTTCCCTCTTGCATACGTGTTTCAAAGTAATTTATTTTGTTAATCTTTTTGAAAAGCTTTCACTCTGCCCAAGGTGGAAGTATTAATATTGTATGGCTTATCTGTTTGCTATGACTTTTACAATCAATAATAAAAGTTGTCTTTGTTTCCCAAATTGTGTCTTTATTTTCTTCTTTTTCTTGGAAAATGGTAATAAAAAAAAACATTTCAAAATAAATAATAACTGAAATTCAATCTGCATGATCACTTGTTATATGTGTCAGTTTCTAAAAGCAATCATAAATCATATGTGCGGATTAATTAAAAAACTTGTTGAATACCCTGCACCCTCTTCCAACTTTGAATGTCCTGTGCATGGGGCCGAAGAAGAAGACTATGATGAGATTCCAGAAGAGGTCTCACGGTTGCTTGAGCACGAGGAGAATGACATTCAGCCACATAAAGAGCCATTGGAAGTAATAAATTTGGGTTCAGAAGAAAATCCAAAAGAAGTCAAGATCGAAGCGTTGTTGCATCCTGATGTGAAGAGCAGGTTGATCGAGTTGTTGAAAGAGTATGTGGATATTTTTTCTTGTTCTTATCAAGATATGCCTAGTCTAGATACAGATATTATAGAGCACCATTTTCCGTTGAAGCCAGAGTGTCCGCCAATCAAGCAAAAGTTGAGAGAACTCACCCAGATATGGAAGTAAAGATCAAAGAGGAAGTTCTAAAGCAGATCAATGCCGGTTTTCTTGTGATGTTAGTGTACCCTCAGTGGATGGCCAATATTGTCCAAGTACCGAAAAAGACGGAAAAGTAAGCATGTGCGTAGATTACAGAGATCTAAATAAATCTAGTCCAAAAGATGATTTTCCATTGCCACACATTGATATGTTAGTGGATAGCACAACAAAATTCAATGTATTCTCGTTCATGGACGTATTTTTCGGGTATAATCAAATAAGAATGGCTCTAGAGGACATGGAAAAAATGTTTATCACACCCTGGGGAACATTCTGTTACAGAGTGATTCCTTTCGGGTTGAAGAACGCTGGTGCAACTTACCAGAGGGCTATGACAACCCTATTCCATGATATGATGCACAAATAAATTGAGGTATATGTTGATGATATGATTGCTAAATCCCAGACTGAAGAAGGGCACGTAGAAGATTTGTTGAAGTTGTTTCAGCGTTTGAGGAAGTATCATCTCCGCTTGAATCTAAATAAATGTACCTTCGGTGTTAGATCAGGGAAATTGTTGGGTTTCATTGTTAGCCACAAAGGAATTGAAGTTGACCCTGATAAAGTCAAATAAATTCAAGAGATGCCAGCGCCAAGAACTGAAAAGCAAGTCAGAGGGTTCCTCGGGCGTTTGAATTATATTTCCAGATTCATTTCCCACATGACTGCAACATGTGAACCGATCTTTAAGTTGTTAAAGAAATATCAAGGATGCGTGTGGACGGATGACTGCCAAATGGAATTCGAATGTATTAAAGAATATCTGCTTGAACCTCCTATCTTGCTCCCTCCTGTCGAAGGAAGACCGTTGATTATGTATCTCACAATGTTAGATAATTCTATGGGTTGTATTCTGGGACAATAAGATGAAACGGGGAAGAAAGAGTACGCCATTTATTATCTCAGTAAAATTTTTACTGATTGTGAGTCACGGTATTCCATGCTAGAAAAAACATGTTGTGCTTTGGCCTGGGCGGCAAAACGTTTGTGGCAGTATATGTTGAATCAAACTACTTGGTTGATCTCCAAAATGGATCCAATCAAGTACATTTTTGAAAAGCCTGCTATTATTGGGAGAATTTCTCCGCTGGCAGATGTTGTTATCTGAATATGACATCGAATACTACACTTAAAAGTCTATTAAGAGCAGCGTGTTGGCAGATTATCTTGCTCACCAACCAGTTGATGATCATCGGTTTACGAAGTATGACTTTCCCGATGAGGATGTGATGTTTCTGAAAGTGAAAGTTTGTGATAAACCATTCCTTGAGGAAGGTCCTGATTTCGAATCTCGCTGGAGTATGATATTTGATGGAGTTATGAAAGCTTATGGTAAAGGAATTGGTGTTGTGATTGTCACTCCACATGGATCACACATTCCTTTTACTGAAAGGTTGACATTTGCTTGCACTAATAATATATCAGAATATGAGGCTTGCATCATGGGTCTCGAGGATGATGTTGATCTCAGAATTAAGATTCTAGATGTGTATGAAGATTCAACTTTGGTAATAAATCAGATTAAAGGAGAATGGGATACTCGTCACCTTGACTTGATCGCTTATAAAGATTATGCTAGAAGATTGTTACCTTTATTTAATAAAGGTGAATTCTATCACATTCCTAGAGATGAAAATAAAATGGCGGATGCTCTGGCAACTCTGGCTTCTATGTATCAAGTGAACACTTGGAATGATATACCTCGAATTATGGTTCGGCGACTGGATAAGCCCGCTCATGTGTTTACAACAGAAGAGGTAGTGGATGAAAAACCTTAGTATTATGATATCAAGCGTTTCCTTCAGACCCAGGAATACCCGATTGGTTCATCGAATAAAGATAGAAAGACATTGAGAAGATTGGCTGGCAGTTTCTTCCTCAGTGAAAATGTGTTGTGCAAGAGAAATTATGACATGGCCTGCTCAGATGCATGGATATACACGAAGAAGACATGTTGATGCATGAGGTTCATGAAGGCTCATTTGGTACTCACTCTAATTGAAATTCGATGGCTAAAAAGATGCTAAGGGCAGGTTACTATTGGTTAACAATGGAATCTGATTGTTACAAATTTGCAAAGAAGTGTCATAAATGCCAGATTTATGCGAACAAGGTTCATGTGCCTCTGACACTTCTTAATTTGATCTCTTCCCCATGGCCTTTCTCTATGTGGGGTATTGACATGATTTGAATGATAGAACCTAAAGCTTCGAATGGTCACCGTTTTATCTTGGTAGCAATTGATTACTTCACCAAGTGGGTGGAAGCTGCTTCATATGCTAACGTCACCAAGCAGGTGGTTGTGCGCATCATTAAGAATAATCTCATATGTCAGTATGGTGTTCTGAGTAGAATTATCACTGACAATGGCTCGAATTTAAACAACAAGATGATGACAAAACTGTGTGAAGAATTTAAGATTGTCCATCACAATTCATCTCCGTACAAGTCAAAGATTAATGGGGCTATTTAAGCTGCTAATAAGAATATCAAGAAGATTATCCTGAAAATGGTTGTTACTTATAAGGATTGGCATGAAATTCTCTCTTTTGCTTTGCATGGATATCGAACATTTGTCCGCACTTCAACAGGAGCAACCCCGTTCTCCCTTGTGTACGGAATGGAAGCGGTACTCCCAATCGAGGTTGAGATTCCCTCTTTGCGTGTGATAATGGAACCAAGTTATCAGAGGGTGAGTGGGTCCAGAATAGGTTTGACCAATTGAATTTGATCAAAGAGAAGAGAATGACAGCTTTGTGTCATGGACAGTTATATCATAAGAGAATGAAGAAAGATTTTGATAAGAAGGTCAAACATCATCAATTCAGAGAAGGTGACCTCGTGCTCAGGAAGATCATGTCTTTTAACGCTGATTCTAGGGGAAATTGGACTCCCAATTTTGAAGGCCCATATGTTGTCAAGAAATCCTTCTCTAGAGGTGCATTAATTCTTGAAACTATGGATGGCGAGGAGTTCCCACGTCCCATGAACACTGATGCAGTCAAGAAATACTTTGCCTAAAGAAATAAAATAACATCTCGCTAAGTTGAAAATCCGAAAGGGCGGCTTAGGCATCTCGGTAGGCCGAAAACACGAAAGGGAAGTCTAGGAAAAAATTAGAGACATAAATAGAATAAAATTTCCCGCTAAGCTGAAAACCCGCAAGGGAAGCTTAGGAAAAAGTTGGGAACTTTCTTGGCAGGTAACTACGTCAGACAAGACTTGATCGTTGGAGCAACAATCTTTTCGGATCCTCATCATACTTCAATAGAAGCTGCTGCTCAGAATTTCAAAAGTTTTTAGAGGGGATAATGGTAATTTTATCTCAATGTATCTTTTCCATTATATATTACCATTTTCCGAACTTTGTAATCATCCATGGAGTCTTGCCATTCGCAGACTACCATTTTATTAATGAAATTTGAGCCTTTACCGAATTCTTTGTATTTCTTATTTTATTTAGCTTTCAAAGACTCCATTTGTTATTGATAATAAATTTCAAAGCGAAAAGATTAAATAACAAAATTGATTTTCAAAAATAATTTACAATTTGCTTTTACTTTAAAATTTGTGACGCAAGAGAGAAAAAATTGGTGATCCCAGGAATGGACGAACTCCAGTTGTTTTAAGAAGTTTTGTTTCCCAGATAAGTTTTTCTCAAGATGTTTTCACTGTATTGGGTTTGTGACTCTAGTGTCCCCGGTCAAGTTTTGTTTTATTTCTCCTCTTTTCTGAGTTTGCATGATGTGAAGACTCAATCCAAGATTTCTTTGGTGAAGGTTTCGCTTGTTTGATAGACGTCCTTTCTACATAGAGAAGTTGGTACAATAATTACTCTCGAAGAACGCATGTCTCTGGTTCCTCCAGTAAGGAACGTATATTGGTTTTCCCTTTAAAAATATGGTGTTGACCTCCCCAATGAAGTCGGCACGAATTCCCCAGTGAATGTTTTGATGATTTGATGTTTGTCTGCTCTATTTGAAATTGATTTTTTTTCAAATCCCTAGTAGAAGCATCACTTTAGAAAATATTTGATTCCCCATTGAAGTATGAGCGCTACTCCCTGGTAAATCCTGGGAAAGGATATTGTATCTCTGCATCTGTACTATTTTGTCGCTATGTTTTGTTACTTCCGAATTGCGCTTCTCCCTAGTGAAGTTAAGCCGTGCAGTCGGATTTCTTTTCCTCAGTTGGCGCCTATTCTTATGGAATGTGTATCTTGGATGTGATTCAGCCGAGTGTTGATTGTTCCTGAGTTGGTTTTGCTTGGTTACTCCCAGTGTTATATGTATGTTTTGTTAGCATATGCATGATAACACTCATACGTTCATACATACATCATGCGTAGTTAAAATTTGGCAAATCATTGCTCATTCACATTTGTTTTGTTTTGTGGATGTATTACCCTGTTTTGTAGAATTGTGTTGACCCCTCTCCAATAGAGTATCAGTCATAAGCAAAAAGTGTATATTCTTTCATTTTCCCCACTAAGTTATCCCTCATGGAAGATTTTTGCTTTAGCCTTCCTGTACAACTCTTTGTCTGGATGATTTGAGTTTCCCACTTGAGTTTATTTCTCAAAGGGTGTATTTTGGCTGACTGTTTTACTCCAGTTTATTTCCGGTTTGAATCTATGATCCTTGGCAATATTATTACTTTGGATTTCCGCAAGCTTCGAGTTTTGGTTTGAGAATGTGCATTTATTTTGCACGATAAGACTTTATCCCCTCAACAGGAATACATTGGCATTTCCCCAAGAAATCTTATTTCTTTCCCCAAGAAGCTATATTGCTTTCCCCGGGAAGTCATCTTTATAATCCTTCACAACAGCAAGTATCCAGTATCTTTATTTGAGACAACTTATATATTACCCTTTCGGGCAGAATGCCTCGGTTAAAGAAGAAGTTGAGACCTGTTCTACGTGAAACGCCATGATTTTGGGAAAACTTGTTATCTTTTTGCTACCCTCAGTGAACGTTGGTATTTCATCGTCAGTGAACGATAGTGCTATGATATATATTTTCTCTACCTTCAGTGAAAGTTGGTAGGTCACCATCAGTGAAAGTTGGTGATTGTTATCTTTTTGGTACCCTCAGTGAACGTTGGTAGTTCATCATCAGTGAACGGCGGTGCTATGATATTTTCTCTCTACCTTCAGTGAAAGCTGGTAGGTCACCATCAATGAAAGTTGGTGATTGTTATATTTTTTCTACCCTTAAAGAACGTTGGTAGTTCATCATCAGTGAACGAAGGTGATATGATATTTTCTCTCTACCTTTAGTGAAAGTTGTTAGGTCGCCATCAGTGAAAGTTGGTGATTGTTATCTTTTTGCTACCCTCAGTGAATGTTGGTAGTTCATCGTCAGTGAACGGTGGTGCTATGATATATATTCTCTTCTACCTTCAGTGAAAGTTGGTAGGTCTTCGGCAGTGAACGTCGATGATTGTTATCTTTTTGCTACCCTCAGTGAACATTGGTAGTTCATTGTCAGTGAACGGGAGTGTTATGATATTTTCTTTTTTGTCTACCTTCAGTGAAAGTTGTTAGTTCATTGACAGTGAATGTCGATGGTTTTTTCTCTCTACCTTCAGTAAACGTTGGTAGCTCACCGCCAATGGATGCCGGTGTTGTTATTTATTTTCTCTTTCTACCTTCAGTGAATGTTGGTAGTTTTTCCTTCAGTAAAATTTAGTGTACCCTTTGACCTTTTTATCATCCTCTATGAGTCGGGTATTTTTGATCCACCAGTAATTTATTTTCCTGGTCGGGTTTCTCTTTTGTTTCTTTATTTCCTTTTCTACATCCCCAGTGGTGTTTTGCGTCTCTTTGGTTTTGTTCATATGCATTCATGCTCGTAAGCATTGCATGGCATCTTAGGGCCAAAAATAAGGTTTGTTTTATGTTTAAGTATCTTTGATCGCGTCGACACGAATATTTTTAACCTTCGTATCTCCGGATAGAAGAAACTTAAATAAGGGAAGTTGTTGTACCCTAATTTTTGCCCCTAAGATCCCTTCATCATACCATATTGATTCAATCACAACAAGAACACATTAGGGTTTTTGGTTCTCCTCCCTACCTTTAGCTTTGCTCTTTGAGGAATCACCAAGCACCTTGACTTGTTTTATTTTGTGATCATGAATATTTTGTCTTGATTTTTCTTTTTAATTAATAAAATGCAATGTTGGTTTGTCTTGCTTGTTACTAATGTAGGTAAAGGCAATGAGATTTAGCAAGTTTCTCCATGGGTTTATGAGTTTATTTTTACGCCCAAGTCAATAAATCTTGAGAAGTCCAAACCTCACCATTGAAGTTGTTTTGGAAGGGATGGCATGGCAAGGTTATTTTGGTTCACTACATTTCCAAGTCATCAAGATTGATTCAAAAGTGCAAAGGATTGATTGAAGAAGTTGTCATGATTGGACAAGGTCTTGTTCCCATTGATCACGATGCATATTTCTCTCAATTCTCAGGATATGGAAGTTTGTTTTGGTGGCTATGAGTTCTAATTTTCATCCTCAACAACTTCTATTTACAAAGCAATTGTGTTGGTACAAGAAGTTTGTTCAAAATTGTCAAAGTTCCTCAAAGCATTTTCTGGATCTAGGAGCTAGGGTTTTGAACTTCAAAGAAGCATATCTTGCTAATCTTTTGGTATTTTTGATTGATTCCAAACACATAATTATCTTAAAAGGGTTATCAAAAAATCACTTCAAAAGTTTCAAGGATTTTTCATGTGGAAGAAACTTGATGATGAAGAAAGATTACAAGTCCTCCAGATGAACCCCCATTTTCCCATGTGTGACTTCAAATGATCATAACTTTGTCAGTTTTTATCATTTTGATCCTACTCTTTTTCACCAACGATTTTAAGGATGTGAAATTTATGTCTTATTTTATGTGCAAAATGAGAAAATGGATGGAAGATGCCCTAAAGATACAAAAGATTATAGGTCATTTCATGATTTTTTGCCAACTTTAACAATTCATAACTCTCTTAATTTTTGGAGATTTTGAATGGTTCAAGTTTTAAAATGTCATTCAAGAGGTCTATTTCATGCCATCTTTTTTGGTCAAGTGCAAATTCCAAGTGGAAGGTCATGTTTGGATGCAAAAGATTATAGGTAACTTTTGAAGAAAAATTTAAAATATTTATAGGTACGGAAAGTCAACCTTTTTTCCCCAACTTTGACTCAATGCAACTTTCAGCTCAAGCATCCATTTGATTCCATTATTTTTCCATTGCAAAGATTGCAACCCCATCTTTCTAAAGAATCAAGAATCATGCCTCAAGACCCCTTGAGTTGTGAATGCTATTGAGTTGAACTTGGTAACTTGGAATTGAAGTTTCTTCATAAGTCAGAATTTAAAATTCATGTTTTGGCTTCTAAACATCAAATTAGCACAGGTTTTGATCTAAACATGTTTAACCAAGTTGCCAAAGTGGATTAGAGCCTTAAAATGCAACAATTGGATGAGTTTTGATAGAAATCAGATCACACTTTGATCGTGCATCAGGTTCACACGATTTCCCTCCAAAATTCATCATTTCACACGCTTGAACATTCCATTTGATTTCCAATAAATAGAGGGTCATCCCTCATTCATTTCCTCAAGCTTTGAGAGCCAAAAACACTGTCAAAACCTCACGCGAACTTCAAATTTTTGAAATCAATTTCTGAAATTCCAACCATTTCATCCAAAATACTTTGCACATTCATCTTCCTAAGTATCATACAAACTCTCCAACACTTAAACCAAGCAAAACAAGCCATAATTCAAGCTACAGAAGTCTAGTTTCAGAGCTTATTTCTTGAACTTTGAAAATGTAGTATTCTCCACCATTTGGATCCAAATAAAGCACTAACATATTCTACTTCTTCTCCTGATTCTAGTACTTCTTACAATTTTTAAATCCATTGAGAATTGAGAGAGAAATAAAAAATTGAAGGTGCTCACTATTTTCTGGGTTTTTGATTCATATCTCTTTGTATACTTTATATAAATTTGGCGCGATGGTGGTGTTAGGATCGTCTTTAAGAGACAAATCTAATGATACTGGTATGGGATCCTAATTTTTCCATTTGAAAGATCTCACAAAATCTCCATTGCATGGTGGCTGGAGGTTGAAGACGATGACATGTCTCGTCTAAGCCAATGATAGCGTGCCAAATGTTTTAATTTCATTGGTTGCTCTTTTTCTGATCCCATGTGCATCTTACTAAGGTCCATATCAAGCACAACACCCCTGGTCCTTTGGATTAGCTTACTAACGCGTTTTGACTATGATCAGATGACCCATATTTTTTGGTTTTATTTTATTTTCTTATTTTATATTTTAATTGATTTAATTTTCAAAAATTCATAAGTCTTTTATTTTTTATCAAAAAATTATGAAAAAATTCACAGAAGTACTTTGAATTATTTCAGATCTGATGACTATTTTTTCACATTTTTATTTTGACATCTGATATTTTTTATATTTTTTGCATTGTTTACTTTGTTTTAATTACTTTAAAATTACTTTCTGACATTTTTTAATTCTAAAAAAAATTCATAAATATCATTTTACATATTTCTGACATTTTTTAATTCTAAAAAAAACTCATAAATATCATTTTACATATTTCTGACTTTTTGAAAATTTTATGGAATATTATATTCATGTTTACTCTTTTTGATCAATTTTCTATTTGTTTGAATAATTTTAATTAGTTTTAAAATAGTTTATGACTTTAAAAAATTACCAAAAATTTTATAAAAATATTTGAGTCCTTTTCTTATTTTTCTATGGACTTACTTAATTTTTCTTGATTAATTTAAATATAGTTGATATTTTTTCTTACTTATTTCCATTTTAAAACATTTTTAAAACCATTTTTTAATGTATATATTAAATGCAATATTATTTTGTGATTATTTTCTGCCTGATCTTGGGTTGAATGTTGATCATGAACTTTGTTAACATCATTGATCCATGATGTGGAGTTTAACTCCATAAAAATGGATGAATGATTTTAATAATAGTTTTATTTAAACTTAATTCAAATGTGAGTTGTATTTTCTTTTCCACCCCTCTTCATGTTGTCCCTTTCTAATTGCACTAAGTGTTATTGGAGCATGATCTCTATATCATGTCTCAAAACAAATGGTGCATAGATTTCTATTGACCGACCTCAAAATAAGTGCGACTTCTATTTAAGTCCACTTACGATTGCTTAACATAGCGCTAAATATTGTCCCGATTCGAATAAATGATCATTTGTGGACCAAACATATGTTTGCAAGCCCAGCTATGTTAATTTGATCCCTTTGATCCAATAACCTTGAGATTTATTGTGTGGGGGCTTTGGTTCTACCAATCCTCTAATGGATCTAAAACACCTTTAGTCAACTCGGATCACTTAAACATAATTGATCATTAAATGGTACTTTTGAGGATTCTAAATGAATGATATACTTGACAAAAAGCAAATACAACTTGTTGTATGGAGGCTTTGGTTCTATCAATCCTCTAATGAGTTCCAAATGCAAGTTTCAAGATGGTCATCCAACTAACCACTAATTATTAAATTGTTTTTACTTTATGCCCTTTTATTTTTTATGCTTTATGTACCATTCACTTTAATCATTACATTTCATGCCATTTTTGTTTTGCTCACTTGAGAATTTATATTCTTGTTATTTTTTATTTTGCTCACTTGAGCTTTTCCTTTTTAAGACACCTAATAATCAACATGAAATATAAAAGCTTAAATGATACTTGGAATATTTGGTTACTATCCTTGGCATTATCGAGCATTGGAGTTCTTAGACTTAGGATTAGAAACCTTGGCCTATGTTGGAGACTTTGTGACCTTAATTGATATTTTTTATGGAGTTCTTGAGGTTTACCTCAAGACATTGGGTTGTTTATTTGTTTTGTGTGCATGTTATTGTGATTACGTACTTTGTTTGTAATCTGGAATTCATCCGTATACAGCCGTTACTCTGTCTAATTTTTGTGAAGACTTAATAGACTTGAAGTTTAGTTCTCTCGAGAGGTCTAATATCTTTGCTTGCTTAGTTTCAATCCAAGGAATGAGAATTCTATCTTGACTCATAATATCAAGTATTGGCTTCTTGTTGGTTAGATGTTTCTTATCCCTAGCTTTTACCTTATGCTTTAGGATAGTCTCTTCTTCTCCTCCCATCTTCTTTAATTTCAAAAATCTTCCTCCTCCTTTTGAAAAACTCTTCTTGTTCTTTTTTAAACTTGAACCACTTTCATAATAAACTTGGACTTAGGTCCATGCGTTTTCGAAACATTTTTCACAAATAAACTTCAATCAACTTAATAATACACTGACTTTTTTTGTGAGAAGACTAAAAGTCAATAAATCTCATTTCAAACCATTTTTCCACTTTGGCTTTTATTTTAAAACCTTTCTCAAAATATTAGACTCTTGACAATCTTTGTAGTGATGCAAACACTTATACTTCTACAATATGTAGTGAAGAGAGATATTTTATACTTGGGTGTTGAGTGAGGCATTGTTGATTTTAAAATCTAAGTTATATCCTCCACTTTGAGATGATGCAAATTCTCCTTTCACCTGATTGTGGATAGTAAGTATGTTTTCCACGCGGACAATAACGATGATGTCTTATCTCATAAAATTAACCAATACATTTGTGTTTTAAAATTTTTAAAGGTGAACTACGTGTACCCTGATCCCCTATTGCACGAAAGGTGGTATGTAGGCACTAAAGGTTCGCAACCGCGGGGGGTGCAAAAATCATAAAAAAATATATTTCTTTTCTCACCTCCACCATCTATTTTACATACAATATTTTATAGCCAAAATATACAGATATTTCTCAAAGAGGTTCCTACGGAGTACCGTAGATGTTTAGGGTGCTAATACCTTCCCTTTGCATAACCAACCCCCTTACCTTGAATCTTTCCCCCTCTTTTTGGGTTACTCGCTCTTTTTCAATTCCTTTGGAAACAATAAAGCGCAGTGGCTATTTTTATTCTTTTGATCTGTATAAGTCTATTCAATCCAATGGCTTTGCCTTAAACATTTCTACTGCTACTGAGTAAAGAGTTTTCTCTCCCGGAATCTCTCTGAAGGCTGTCGCCACACCAGTTCGTGTTACCGCTACCGAGTCAATTACTGAGACTCGGGGAAAAGACCAAATGAATGAGCCTAACCAGAAGGAGGCACCAAGAGAAGCTACCATTGAAATACCTCCAGGAAAGAGTTGGAGGAGGTATTAAAGATCATTCGAAAAAGTGATTACAAGATTGTTGAACAGCTGGGGAAGACTCCCTTAAAGATCTCAATGTTATCCCTCTTATTATGCTCTGAAGCCCATGCCCAGGCTTTCATGAAGTTCTTGAAATCAGTGCACGTGCCATAAGAAATCTCTGCTGATCAATTTGAAAATTATGTTGCTAGCCTGACCACTGATAATGGGCTAGGCTTTTCTGATGCTCACTTGACTCTCGAAGGAAGGAACCATAACAAGGCCCTGTATGTATCTATTGAATGCAAGGGCACTACCTTAGCTCATGTGCTGGTTGATACGGGTTCTTCGTTGAATGCTATACTGAAGGATGCTCTAGACAGACTTGATTGTGAAGAGGTTATGCTGAAACTCAGTGATATTGTAGTCCGAGCCTTTGACAGTTCAAAAAGGATGGTGCACAGAGAAGTGGATCTTCCAATCAGAGTAGGTTTGCAGGTATTCGATTCCACCTTCTATGTAATGGATATTCGACTCAGTGATATTGTTACCTCTACATTGCATCAAAAGCTGAAATATCCCGTGAAAGGGAAGGTGGTTACGGTTTCTGGTGAAGAAGAGTATATGGTGAGCCACTTAAATTCATTCAAGTATATTGAGATGGACGTTGAATTCATCGAAACTCCCTGTCAGACTTTTAAAGTTATCCCTCCTACAACTACTGAACATGTTTCTTCCATTCCCAAGGTTACTAGGGTTTCACCTAGAATGGCTTCTTTAAAGGATATTAGAGCTGTAGTGGAAGAAGGTGGTTGCACTACATGAGGTCATCTTCCTGACATTCCGTACAAATTTGACAAATTTGGTTTGGGTTTTACTATAGAGGCTCAGAGGGTTGTTCGTCATGCTCGTGCTAGAATACACCTTTGCGCGTCAGCAACAATGGAGTTAACGTGGTAGAGGATACTGATGGCGACTATGACCTAGACAACTGGATTTTTCGCACCATTAGCAATGGGCTCAACAACTGGAAGACTGAAGACCTTATCCCAATCTCCTTTAGTCAGGAGTAAATTCTACTTTCTATTTTATTGCTTTCAAGTTTGGTTATGTAACTTTAAAACAATAACTTTAAGCCTTGTGTTTTACCCGGGGCACAACAGTTCATTTATTAGGGTTGACATTTCATTCGCATATTTTCATTCAATAAAACATTGGACGTTTTGCATTCAAATTTTGCGATCATTTCTATTTATTATATTTTTATCACTTTTAAAATAGATATGTGTTCTTAAACACACCCACACAATTAATTGCAGATCCACATCCACTCTGGATCCCGTTGATAACAACTCTGTTATTTTCGGTTATGACTTCAAAAATACGATCTACCAAGCTAAGGACGAAGGTGAGGAAGATTGTGAAATACCTGGAGAACTTGCCAGAATTTTAGTACAAGAGGAAAAGGCTATACAACCGCATGAATATCCAGTTGAGGTTGTAAACTTGGGTACTGAAGCTGACAGGAAAGAAGTCAAGATAGGTGCCAACCTAGAGGACAACGTCAAGAACAGGTTAATTCAGATGTCACATGACTATGTTGAAATCTTTTCTTGGTCATACGAAGACATGCCATGGCTTGATACTGATATTATGGTTCACCGTCTACCGATGAAAGAGGGTTATTCTCCAATAAAGTAGAAGGCTCGTCGTATGCGTCCCGAGATGTCCGAAAAGATCAAGGGTGAGGTTATGAAGTAATTCAATGTAGGTTTCTTATCTGTTACATCCTATCCTCAATGGGTTGCAAATGTGGTTCCAGTACCTAAGAAGGATGGAAAAGTGCGTATGTGCGTGGATTACAGGGATCTAAACAGGGCGAGTCCTAAAGATGACTTTTTGCTTCCACATATTGATGTTCTGGTTGAGAACACCACTCATCATAAAGTATTTTCTTTCATGGACGGTTTCTCAGGTTATAATCAGATCAATATGGCATCAGAAGACATGGAGAAGACTACCTTTGTCACACAGTGGGGCACTTTCTGCTACAAGGTTATGCCTTTTGGTTTAAAGAACGCTTGTGTAGCATATCAACGTGCCATGGTAGCCCTGTTCCATGACATGATCCACCACGAGATAAAGGTTTACATCAATGACATGATAGCCAGTTCTCAGAATGAAGAAGAACATATTGATCATCTACACAATCTTTTTGAGAGACTGAAGAAGTATAAGCTTAGGTTGAATCCGAACAAGTGCACTTTTTGGGTGAGATCTGGTAAGTTTTTGGGTTTCATTGTCAGCGGAAAAGGTATTGAAGTTGATCCCGCCAAGGTCAAAGCCATTCAAGAAATGACTACTCCCCATACTGAGAAGGAATTCATAGGTTTCTTGGGACAATTTAATTACATCGCCAGATTTGTTTCTCATCTTACTGCTACTTGTGAGCCAATCTTCAAGTTGCTGACGAAAGATCAAGTAGTGAAGTGGAACGGCGATTATCAGATAGCTTTTGACAAAATAAAGGAGTACCTCCAAGAAACTCCAATTCTGATATCACCAGTTGAAGGAAGACCTCAGATCATGTACCTAACAGTGTTAGAGAACTCAATGAGTGTGTATTGGGTCAGTATGACGGGTCTGGTCGAAAAGAGCATGCAATATACTACCTTACCAAAAAGTTTACCGACTGTGAAACAAGATACTCACTGCTGGAGAAAAATTGATACGCTTTGGCATGGGCTGCTTGTCGATTAAGACGATATATGCTGACCCATACTACCTTGTTGATCTCTAAAATGGATCCCATAAAGTACATATTCGAGAAGCCCGCTCTCTTCGTAAGAATAGCCAGATGGAAAATGGTATTAACAGAATACGATATTCAGTACACCACTCAGCACGAAATTAAAGGAAGTGTATTGGAAGACCATTTGGCTCATCAAGCTGTAGAAGGCTATCAGTCTATGAAGTTTGAGTTCCCGGATGAGAACATTATGATAGTTATAGATTTTGAAGAACCTGGACCGTGTGAAGGACCTCAGACAGGATCCCGATGGACTATGGTTTTTGATGGAGCTTCCAACGCGCTTGGTAACAGAATTGGTGATGTGATTATATCTCCCAAAGGTTTCCATATGCCCTTCACCGCCAGACTATGCTTTGAGTGTACCAACAATATGGAAGAATATGAAGCGTGCATTATGGGCATCAAAGCTTCTAATGATATGAGAATTAAGTTCTTGAATATATATATGGGGGCTCAGCCTTAGAGATCAGTCAGATTAAAGGAGAATGGGATATGAAACACCTGAATCTCATTCCTTATCGAGAGCATGTATTGACCTTAATCATGTACTTCGAGGAAATCACTTTTGAACATATTCCACGAGAAGAGAATCAGTTGGTAGACGCATTGGCTACCATGTCATCTATATTCAAAGATAGATGGGATAACGAAGCTCCTCGAATTACTATCGTAAGACTAGATGAACCAACACACTGTTACGAAGTTGACACTGATAGGGTAGAAGAGAAGCATTGGTTTCAAGAAGTAAAAAGGTACCTCGAAGCTCAAGAGTATCCTGAAGGTGCATCTATCAACGAGAAGAAATTTCTACGAAGGTTCTCGGCCAAGCTCTTTCTGAGCAATGGAATTTTATACAAGCGCAACCATGATTCGACACTACTTCGTTGTGTAGACAAAAAGGAAGCTGAGAAAATTATGGAGGATATGCACGAAGGTATCTGTGGTACTCACTCCAGTGGATATACCATGGCTAAGAAGATTCTGAGAGCAGAGTATTATTAGTCGATCATGGAAACTGATTGCCATCAACATACCAGAACTTGTCCCAAATGCCAGATTTATGCTGATAAAGTACATGTGCCCCCGGTTCCTTTGAACGACTTGAATGATCCTTGGTCGTTTGCAATGTGGGCATTGATATGAATGGAGATATTAAACCTATGGCTTTTAATGGATATTGTTTCATCCTCGTTGCCATTGATTACTTCACGAATTGGGTTGAAGCAGCCTCATTTTCCTCCGTCACCAAGAATGTTGTGGCTCGGTTCATCAAGCATAACCTTATTTATCGGTATGGCATCCCCGAAAGGATTATCACATGAAATGGTACAAATATTAACAATACTATGATCATGAAACTCTGCACACAGTTCAAGATCAAGTACCATAATTCTTCTCCATATCGACCGAAGATGAATGGGACAATTGAATCCGCCAATAAGAACATCAAGAAGATTATACAAAAGATGACAATGAAGTATAAATATTAGCATGAGATGTTACCATTTTCTCTTCATGGCTATCTCACTTCAGTATGGACATCCACTGAGGCAACCCAATTATCTCTAGTCTACTGTATGGAAGTTGTCCTACCTGTCGAAGTCCATATTCCTTCCCTAAGGATTATGAAAGACGTAGGTTTAGACGAAGATGAATGGATTCAGACTAGGCTAGACCAGTTAAATCTGATTGACGAGAAAATACTTCGGCTAATTTTCATGGTCAGATGTACCAAAAGCGTATGATCAAAGCCTTCAAGAAAAAAGTCAAACATCGGGTATATCAAGTTGGTGACTTGGTAATAAAGTGCATCATCCTACCACAAGGTGATCCCAGGGGTAAATGGACTCCCACCTACGAAGGGCCATTCAAAATCAAGAAGATATTTTCTGGCGGCGCTATGATACTGACCACCATGGACGGTGAATATTTCCCGCACCCTATGAACATAGACATAGTCAAAAAATACTATGCATGAAAAAGAGACCCGCTAGGTTGAATGGCCTAGGCAAAAATAAGGGCATCCCGACGAACCAAAAGGGTTCGGGAAAAAAATAGGGATATATATATATATATATATATATATATATATATATATATATATATATATATATATATATATATATATATATATATATATATATATATATATATATATATATATATTTTACACTCGGCAAGTCGAAAACCTGAAAAGGCGGCTTGGGAAAAAAAGGGTATCCCGATGGACTAAAAACCCGAAAGGGCAATCTAGGAAAAAGTTAGGGATTAAGGCATACGACTATGTCCCATTGGATCACCTACATATGGAAAACTTTATTACCAACAACAAGTTCAATTGGTGCAGATCAATTCAGTCAACTTCTTCCGACAGCAAGGGATGAGATGCTCGAAAACATAGGGGTAATAGTAGAATTGAAACTTGATGAGATCGTTTCCACATAGCTATTTTAATCTGTTTTATTTTATACTCCTTTTTACAGAGATTTTATCTTACTAGGATCTATGTCTCTGTACAAAATCGCCTGCTTATAGGAAAATTATCAATACAAGTCAATTCCAAAATTCAAAATTGCTTTACTTTCTCTCTTTTGTTTGCAAAAACGTCCAATGACTAATTTGAATGAACATATGCATATGAATATGATTAATGTTAAAAAATATATGCATAAACACAAGGATAAGAATTTAGTAAATACTCTAGGAGTTGGGATAACGTTCAAGTCACCCACAAATCCCCACAGAAAAATCCCCACAGAGCTACTTGCACAAGCTCATCCCCGACGGAGATGCATTCCTCTGCGAGTCTAATATGTCCTTAGACAGAAATTGAGGCTTCTTCCATCTATTAACATAACCATCATCACAAGTACACAACCTAGAAAACAAGGAAGTTTGATCATTTCCCCAGCATACGATGAAAACTTCCCCAGTACAACTATGAGAATACCAATTCCTGTCATAAATGATTCTTCAACACAGTTCACAGGAATTTAATCCTCTAGAGGAGTTTATTTCTCCAACATTATATCCTGCAGAATTCTCTTCTCCAGCAGGGTTTATTTCCCCAGTAGGGTTTATTTCCCCAGCAGGGTTTATTTCCCCCAACAGGGTTTATTTCCCCAATAAAGTTTATTTCTTCGATTACTGCGAATCTCTAGTAGAATTCTCTTCTCCAGTAAAGTATGGACAAGGTTGTTATCCCTAGAGAGTTGCTATGGAATCTGAAATCGGGCCAGATGTCATCTAACTTTGTCCTCCCCATAAGAGTTAGCATCAATTTCGGAAACTCAGACAGACAACGCCTAAGAAGGTTATTCACCTCTTTTATCCCCAGTTAGGGTATATAAGAATTAAATTCCCCACTAGAGCGATGAACGACCAATGTTCCTGAACTCTTCTATCCCCAAGCAGAAGTCAAATATTCCTAGCGGAATGTCCTCAAAACAGAAAGCAGGAATCCCCAGCAGAGTCATCCTAAACAAGATTCATATTCTTCATCCCCAACAACAGTCAGGGATTTATTTTCCCGAACAAGGATGTTATACAAAGCTACCAATACGCTTCAACATTATCTTACATCCATACATCATTTACAAAATATCATAGAATATACATACGAAACGCCTATAACACACTCTCATTTACCTTGAGAACATCATTACATAATACATTACATACATAATGACATTGTATGAAACTAACTTTGTTTCTTTTAGGTTAGTTTAAAAATAGATGAATATCATAAACAATTCTCAACAGGTCAAAGATTAATTCTCGAAATAGGACAGGGCAACTATCTATATGATCAGGTCGCCGATTAATTCTCGAAACAAGACAGGATAACTATCCATACAACCAGGCAGTATGAATTCCCAAAACATGTAGGGTTTACCAACAAAAAGCAGGTCAAAGATTAATTCTCAAAACAGGACGGGGCAACTATCTATATGACCAGAAAAAGATTAACTCCCGAAACAAGACGGGGCAACTATTTGTATAACCAGGAAAAGATTAATTCCCGAAACAAGACGGGACAATTATCGACATGGTCAGGTGGTATGAATTCCCGAAACAGGACGAGTTTACCAACAAGAACAGATTATGGATCAATTCCCAAAATAGGACGCGACGACTATCTACATGAAGAGCATTTACCTTAGAGACTAAATATGACAAGCATTTCCCTCAGAGACTAAATCCGATAAGCAGCTACTTAAGCACTTTTCCTAAAGAGTCATCCTGGTCAGCATTCTTCAAGATACAGTCAAGCGTAGACTTATTCTAATACTTCTATCAACGACCACTTTGATGGCGTTTATAAGCCCATCTCCAACGACATTTTGTCACCTCTCTGAATGGAATGTTTAATCCCATTCACGCAATATTATCAACCAACATTGTTACCTTCTACACATGCAAGTGCAAATTTCTGGGCACTTAAGTGTTCAATCCTCTTCTACCTTCAAATCACGAATGGCGGACATGCCAGTCTAACTCTTCAGGTTCAAGAAGATTGAACAGGGGCATCTATTGTATCCCAAAATTTTCCATCCTATTTTCTTCAAGATAACTTATCATTCTCCTAGGTTCTTTATTTGCTCAAGGTTACCCAAGAATTGATCAGACAAATTCTTCTCTCAAGCAATGGATCCTCAACTAGGGTTTCACTTTTCTCAAGAAAGATTGGGTTTCTAATGACTCAAGTGGATTTCATGGTCTCTTATATGTCTCCGAGAATTCTCATACCATGTTTCATACCTTGTATCATAAGTTTGCTCAGTCAATGGCTCAGATGACTGAAAATTTACTATATTGGACAAAAAATCAATTGTGGTCAACATACAGTCAAACCTCAAGATTTTTGGTCAACATCAAGGTTTTGGAGTCATATTCATCATTTTTCAAGGGTTGATCATGATTCATCAAGAAAAATTCGCAAACCATCGAAAGTCAAAAGTTGCCAAATTAGGGTTTTCTTTAGAAGTCAACTGAACTTTGACCAAGCATAACTTTCACATGCTTCATCAGATTTTCTTCAACCAAAACTAATTTTGAAGGAAATTTAATTCTCTACAACTTTGTCTCTCTAAGCTCAAATCAAAAAATGCTTCATTTGAGAGATATGGGCCAAAATATTATAGGTCATTTCAAAAGTCAACAAAAAGACACTTTATGTCAAGGCAACTTACATAAAGATAAAGTCTTTAAATACAAAAATGATTAAAATAGGGTTTGTAGAGTACATCTTAGGCTTTCCAAAAAGTCCAATATCACCTTCAAATGATAATGACTAATGCAAGTTATGAGATTTTAAGCAAATGCATGAAACCAAAAAATTTGAAACTTGAATTTTTGGGCTATTGGGCTTGTGATTCAAATTCCATGCGTGATATATACCTCAAGATGAACCTCAAATATAATTTGTGCACCCCTTGACCTTTTTTATTTTATTTATTTTGATTTTTTTTAATTTAAAGTCAAAATTAAATGAAATAAAACAAAGGTTGCTTACAAAGGTTCAAGCCCACTCTTTAGGTGACCTAATTTCAAGCTATATAACCTCCTCATTCAGACAAAGGCAGCCACGAATCCTTGCATCAAGAAACTTGTCCAAAAATCTCAAAAAAACTCAAAACTAGGGCAACTCGAAACCCTAGTTGCAACCACCTTCAAAGCATTCTAGTCGTTCCATTCACTTCCATGAGAACTATAAAGTAATATGGGATCAAATGTGACAATCCAAAGGGCATAAAATCATCATGCATACACCTCCGTTTTTTTTTTGCAAATTCATATCTTTATTTCATTCATATTTCAATGCATACTAATAATATTAACATGATTCTGAGATCTCAAGGTGCAGGTTAGACCAATCGCATGGCCTCCATGCTACCAGAATCATGAACCACCATATTCATACCGATCCATGCTATTTTCGTTGTAACTCGCAAACCAGTGCGAATCAGCTAAAAACAATGGTTCCATTGAACTTGCAGGGGTTGATTTAGAGGGGTAGGGTACCCTTGGATCACTAACCATGTCTATTTTGCAGGAACAAGAAAAAGAATCACTAGAGAAGACGACTGGAGCTAGGGCTTCGCGCCTCTCTGGTCCATACAATAAGATTTATAATATAATTATTTCATTTCAATAATATAAATGGATGTATAGCCACCCCAGTGGTAAAAGTGTGTGTGTTAAAGTCTTACTATGCCAGGGAACGGGTTCGATCCTTGCCTTTTGGCGTTTTAAATTTGTTTTTTTCTTCATATTTTCATGTTTTGCAGATTACATAGCACACTGATTCCATCCCTTGACACAAGCGTGCGCTTGGCGCAGTGGTGAACATGCTAGGTAGAAGACTTGAGGGCGTGGGTTCAACCTTTTTCTTTGTTTCTCCCCCAATTTTTTGCTTAAAACCCTAAAAATATTCATAAAACCATAAACTTTTTTTAACAAACCTAATTTTTTTCCAAACCTTTTTTTATAAACCCTAATCAAATTAGGTTTTATGTTTTAATTGATTTAATTAATCAACCTTTCTTAATTGAAATTAATTAGATTTTTTTAGGTTTATTTAATTAATCATCAAAAGACTTTTTCATAAAAATCACCAAAAAAATCTTTTCACGTTCTTTTCTATTTTTATTTTCCTATTTTAATTTCATAGATCAATTGTATAGGTCGCGTGTTTCCTATGTAATAGCCCAGGTCTTTATTTCTGGTTTCTTTTTCACTATTATGTAATTTCTTCGAGTATGTAATTGTTTAGGGTTTATTTTTCTACATCTATACTTGTGTAACTGGCCTGAAGCCATATAATAGCGTAAGACCTTTATTTTTCTGCACTTTATGTTTCTGTTATTATTTTACTATATTACTGATTAGTAATTAGGGTTTTCATGAAAAGACTAAAACGAATCGTTATAAAACCCTAATTTCAAAGATAAAATAACTGAATATAAAAAACTTGCACACTTACACCTCTAGGATAACCTCCCTTGTTGCCTTCGGAAAACAGTCATGTCCCTCGAACGTAGGGAAGTTTTAGCAAAGTCCCTTGATATAAAGATCATAGTCCCTCTATGACCCTTCGACGTTGCCTTTCAGTAAATGATCTAGTCTCTTAATGAAAATTGCTAAAGCGTCCTTACCAGTTTCCTTCGATGACTGTTGGATGATCCATGTTTGTCCCTTCACATCCAATGATAGGGCTTCCTACTAACTAACGGTACGGATAACACTATCTAAAGGAGGAGGAAAGTACAAGAATGACCTTGAGTAGGGTAGATCTTAATCGCTTGCTCATAAAAAACAAAACATTTTCTCACAATCAGACATTTCAATAAACATTTTCAAATAAACACTTTGTATGCATTCTCGAGGACCGATAGGAGAATCATTACAAAGTTTCTCCTTACATTGGCATTTTTTTTCAAAATATTTTTTCAAACACACAACACAAAGCAATTTTCAAAAGTGAGCTAGTGATTAAGAACCCGTAGATAAATACGGATGAGAAGGGTGCTCACACCTTCCCTTTTCATAATCTAACCCCCAAACTCAAAATCTATCAAGGTCTTTCCTATTATTTTCACCCTTTCCTTATTGGATAAAATAAAAGTCGGTGGAAAATCTTCTTATCCGCAACATTTATGATAAAATGCAAAACCAAGTCAGTTCTCCCATTATATTACACGCAGCATAATATATATGAAACCTACGTTAATTTGGAAAAATAACAAAAAAATATTGTGAAACGCAAAGGTCGAACCCACGCCCTTAACGTTATACGCCTTCTCCTTGACAGCGGTGCTACACTCTCATCTAGTTATACAAATGAAACAAATAAATATATTATAAATCAGGTGGACCGGAAAGGCGTCGGAGCCCTATCTCCGGTCATCTTCTTCGGTGAGGTGATTTTTTGACCTGTAAAAAGAACAAATGTTAGAGATCAAGAAGGACCTTATCCCCTTAAATTGATCCTTACAAATCCAATCGTGGCATTATTTTTGGCTAATTCGTCCTGTTCAATGAGATACGATGAAAATAATGTAAATCAGTTCAATAATGATGATGGGTTATCTTGGAATCATGGGCCTCATGCAAGGATCAAACCTATACTAATTTGTCTTAGGAAAACATTGCAAACGTTAGTTCAAGTCAAAGCATCATGAAAACTAAAATATGTAATTCACAAAACATGTAAAAACGGTGATGCATGGAATACAGGTTTTAGGCCTCTTTGATCATCAAGAATGACCCAAGCTTACTCTATGATATCTCTAAAATCAATTTGAATGGTTTCTTGGCCTTGAGGATGGCTGGAAATTGGATTTCGAATTTGTCTTAGTTTTTGACAAAAGTTGAGATTTTGAGAGAGTGTTCTTTTTCGTGTATCCTTGGGTATGAATATGATGGATATATATAGATGAAGAGATCAGGTCAAAAACATGGGCTTGGACTTTATACAAAACATGTCTTTGATTTGTTTTAGAAACAGATTGAAAAGTGACAAAACTATGTAGATTTGGTTGAGAAATAGTTACGCACAGTTTCTATCTTGGTCTTGGGCCCCCAAAATAATCAAATCATAATCCTTATATGCTTTGCACATTATCTAATATTTATTTCATTTAATTTTGAATTTAAATGAATAAAAAAATCAAAATAAATGAAATAAAAATTAAAATAAGGCATGCATGAATTTAAAGGTCCTCTAAGGTGTTATGAACATGTTTAGACCTTAAAAGATAGGTCCATTAGCCCAAAAGTCAAGTTTGCTTCAAATTGAATTTAATGCATTTCCTCAAAATTTTCCAACTTGCACAAATCATATCTCACTCAATTTTCATTATATGTGAATTATATTTGACTTTTTAGAAACCTCAAGATGTCCCCTACAACTTTCATGTAGGTCATTTTTTCATTTGAGGATTTTAACTTGATGTAAATTGCTTTGACAAAAAGTGTCTTTTTATTGACTTTTAAAATGATCTCTAATGTTTTGGCCCATATCTCTCAAATGAAGTATTATCTGGTCTTAAACTTAAAGAGACAAAGTTGTAGATAATTTAATTTACTTCAAAATGGGCTTTTGTTGAGAATTTTCTGATGAAGCATGTGAAAGTTATGCTTGGTCAAAGTTCAGTTGACTTGTCATAAAGAAAACCCTAATTTAGCAATTTTTGACTTTTGATGAATCTTGAGTTTTCTTGATGAATCATGATCAACCATTGATAAAAATATGAATTTGACCTCAAAATCTTGATGTTGACTAAAAATCTTGAAGTTTGACTTTAAATTGGTCAAAGTTGACTTTTGCCCAACATAGTTGATTTTCAACCATCTAGTTAATTGACTGAGCAAACTTGTGCTGCAAGGCTTGAAACTTGGCATGAGGATACCTTGAAGCATATGAAAAACCATGAAGTCCATTTGAATCTTTATAATTCTAATTTTCCTTGAGAAAACCAAAACCCTAGTTGCAGACCACTGCTTAGGAGGAGGATTTATCTGATCATTTCTTGAGTAGTCTTGTGTGTTTGAAACCCTTAGGAGCATGAGAAGGTATCTTGAATCAATTTGTTTTGAAAATGAGAGGTAAAATTTTGGGGTACAACACCATCCATGAAAGGAAATAATGAACCTTGAGTTGTATTATCCACCAAAACATCTATGTGAGGTAACGAGAAATCATCGTTGTGACTTGCTTTGTTTATATCCATATAGTCTACACGCATCTGTACTTTAACATCCTTCTTGGGCGCTGGCATGATGTTAACTATCCAAGGCGGATAATCTACCACGGCTAAGAATCCTACATCAAATTTTTAAGGACCTCTTCTCGAACCATTTCAGACATGTCTCTATGATTTCTTCTGAGTTTTTGTCTAACTGGATAATAACCTTCTTTGAGAGGTAGTTTGTACACTATAATTTTTGTATCAAATCCCGACATATCTCTATAAGGCCAGGCAAATAGGTCCACATACACATACAAAAGCTCAATCAACCTTTCTTTGACGCTTTCCTCCAAGGTTGCCCCTCGATTGATCTCCTTTAGATATTTTTCATGCCAAGGTTTATGATCTCAATAGATTCATGGTACGGTTGTATATTACCTGCTTTTTTCTCTAATACCCTCACCAATTCATCAGAGAGTTCAAGATCTTATTCACCTTCCTCTTCAGCTTGGTTAATCGGTGGATCAAAATCATATCGGATAGTAGCAGTATCATTACCGGTGAGTTTAGATGTGGATATGCACATTTTATCATGTTTTAGAGCTTTTTAGAATGTGAATTTCGATAATGTATATGAAGAAAAGTATTGCCATTTGAAAAACAATAAAAGAGAAATGCAGGAGAAAGATATGGATCTTAATTGAATGCAAAGAATACCTCTTATTAATTGAAAATATTGTTTGAAAACAAATGGGGGGCCCTTACAAGCTACCCCTATTCCTCGGGCGTGACATAGGTTCTTTTTTTTTAAATAGGAAAATTACTTTGGAAAGAAAAAGATCTCTGGAATCTCCACAGTTTTCCAATTCTTGAGTTCTTCGCCAGGAGCACATTCATGGATGAAGTTTGATGCTCCTTTGGTGTTGCTCTTGTTGGATATCATTTCTACTTGCTTATTGTGCTCTTCTCCTTTGCTGATAAAGGTCTCTTGGATGGGAGGAAATTGTGCCTTGCCTTTTAGAGTAGCCTTTGACAGTTTTTATCCAAAACTAAAATTATTTTTCTTCTCATGCATCTCTATAATTTTACCCCAACCTTTTGATGTATGATCCTCCACGACTGTTTGTAAATATCTCCATGAAGTCATAATAGTTCCCAGTTTATTGATTTTCTTCACTGGTAGGGGTACCATTGAAACAACTTCTAGGACTTGGAATGGTGTTTCTATGCACTCTTCTTCCATGCTGATGTATCTGTAGGAATCTTAGTGGCTTATAAAGATTTCCTCCTCTCAGCCGTTCATAACCAACTTTCCTTCAACAAGGAACTTCAATTTTTGATGCAAGGTTGAGGTTGCATCCCCTACCGCATGAATCCAAGGTCGCTCGAGCAAGCATGTATATGTTGGTTCTATATCCATCATTTGAAAGTTAATGTAGAACATATGCAACCCAATCTTAACAATAAGATCCACTTCTCCAAACATTATACTTTGAGAACTATCGAAAGCTTTAACTATCGTTGAACTTAGCCTTATGACAACATTGTCTAGTGTTAGCTTCATCAAACTGGATATTGGTAGTATGTTTAGGGCGGAACCAGTATCAGTGAGCACCTTGGATAGGTTGGTTGTTCTTATATGGATAGAGATATGTAACGCCTTATTGATGGCTCTACCTTATGGAGGAAACTCACTGTCATTGAGACCTAAGCGTGATCCAGATGTTAGATTCGCTACGACTCCATCAAATTGATTTACTATAATCTCCTTTGTAACATGGACATAACTTAAAATCTTCATTAGAGAGCCTCGGTGTGCTTCTGAGTTGATGAGCAACAAGAGTATTGAAATAATGGCTGGGATTTGGTGTAGCTGATCCTTCACCCTATAATCATTTTTCTTGATTGTTTTTAAGAATTCTTTCGCCTCTTGGTCAGTAAAATTATTACTTGGAGATTCTTGTCCTTGACCACACTATCATCTTTCTTTTGTTGTTTGGGGCCATATAATCAACCGCTGTGGGTCATGCCCCCTAATCCTACTATATTTGTAACTACAGGCCCCTGGCTTATTGATGGTTCACATTCTTGTTTTAAACCATTTACATAGACAATCGCATCATAATTCCACGACACAGCTTTGCCACTTTCATAAGGAGTGGGAGATGGTCCCCTAATCACCATTGTAGTCTTCGTAGGTATCGGTATCCTTAGATTCTGGCGTGGTATCATCACTGGTGTTTTTGTCGTACCTGACTCCCCCCAAGGAATTACAAGAGGTTTCTTGGAAATACTCGGCCTTTGATAAGGAATCACCAATGTCTTCTTTGAATTTCTGTCAATTGTAGCTACATATTCTGCTTCAGGATATTTCCCAAATTGGAATATCCCTTGATCTACCAATTTATGTAAAGTCTTCTCGAAAGCATCATTATGTTCCAAAAGGAAACTGTGTTCAAAAAGATATTCCTTCAGAAGATCTATTAGAGTTTTTACCCGTTTAATTGCTCCAGGATCAGTAACTATCTCAATTACATTGACAGTTGGCCCGCCATGCGGAGGCATGGGGTTTGTCTTGATATTAGGCTTGTCAAAAGTGATTTCTTGGTCATCCAACAAATCTTGCACTTTATGTATGAAGGCCAACACTTCTCTATTGTGTGGCCTGGAGACTTGGCATGATATTCACACCTGGCATTTGCATCATATTTTGGTGGGAGTGACCTAATTGGAAGAGCTAGTGGCTTCAGCTCTACCAAATATACCTTGAGTAAGTGTTATAGTAGTTGACTGTGAGGCATGAGGAGAGGATCAAATCTTCTTGGAAGTTCTTTCAAACTTGTTATATTGTTGTTCTCGCGGGATTACCAATGTTTGTTAAGCTTTCAGATGTGATGCAACAACATTAATTTCTCCTTCCTTCTTTTTTGAGAAGTTAGGAACATGATTTTTTTAACTATAAGGAGTACTGAATGACGCCCCTTGTATTTTTCCACTTCACATCTTCTTCAATTATTTCACCAATAGTCACCAAATCCGAGAATCTTGAGGAGACACTGCCTACCATCTTCTCATAGTATACACCTTGTAGAGTACCCGTGAACATATCAACCAATTATTTCTCCATGAGTGATGGTTGTACATGGGCTACCATTTCTCTCCACCATTGAGCATACTCTTTGAAGGACTTATCTTTCTTTTGAGATAAGTTCTAGAGTTTCATGTGAATAGAAGTCATGTTCAAGTTTTACTTGTATTGTCTCAAGAAAGCGTTAGCAAGATCTACCCATTTTCGATGTGGACTCGCTCCAATTGCATATACCAATCTAGAGATGCCCCACTCAAACTTTCTTGAAAGCAATGGATCATCAGCTTATGATCTTGAGCATAAGCATGCATTTTCCTAGAGTACATGCGTAGATGATTCCTTGGGCATGTGAGCCCCTTATCTTTTCCAAAGTCAGTTACTTTGAAAATTTTGGAAGGATCACTACATCTGGAACTAGACCCATTTTGAAAGCATCGACATCGAAAGCGTCATAGCCCTCCACAGCCTTCAACATTTATTTAAGAGATTTAAACTGATTGAGTGCCATAGGATTTTCAGCAATGTTAGTATGGGCAGCCCTTTGAGGAACTTGTTGATGCCTTCCAAGTCATGGTCTCCATACTACAGGTCTATGTAGTTGTCTATGTTGTGTGGATTATTGACTCGAATCTGCAAAGTATGAGATGCCCCTACTTTCAAAGGAGGTGGGAGAAAGCCTTCAGTATCAGCTTATTTGGCCTCTTGCTGATCCATAATTGACTTTAGAGGACCTGAGTCAGGTTCTTGTCTTGGTTAGTGACCACTCGATGCATCAATAGTCTGGGATACTTCTTCAAAGGAAACCTTAGGAATTCTATCTTGCCTTTCAATGATGTTCTTTAAGGCTAGCAGAATTTGACTCATGTCTCCTTTCATCAAGGAAATGCTACCCTTCACTTTCTTTAAATCTTCTTGGAAGACAGCTTGATTCTGTTCGATCTGTTCCATCACTTTCTTTTGATGAGTTGTGGTTTGATAAAGAAGTCGTAGAGGTGGTGCTCGTTTACCAATGATTTAACTGGAGATGATTTTTAAAATGTGAGTTTTATGTATGAAATTTGCTAAATGTGATGCTTGTTGTAATACGGTGGGAGAACTGACTTGTTTTTCATTTTATCGCAAATGTTGCAGATAGAAAGAGTTGCCATCAAATTTTCTTTTATCCAAGAAGGAAAGGGTGAAAAGAACAGGAAATACCTTGAAGATTTTGAGTACAGGGGGTAGGTTACAAAAAGGGAAGGTGTTAGCACCATTTTCATCCGTAGTTGCCTACGCGCTCTTAACCACTTAGCTCACTTTAAAAATTTTCTGTGTGTTTGAAAATATTTTGAAATTTTAACTTTGTAACAATTCTTGTATCGGTCCTTAAGAATGCGTACAAAGTGTTTTGAAAATACTTTGAAGGTGTTTGCGTAAAATGTTTTGTGTTTTATGAGAAAACGGTTAAAAGTTCTACCCACTCAAGGTCGTTCTTGTACTTTTCCTACTCCTTAAGATAATTCTATCCATACCATTAGTTAGTAGGAAGCCCTATCGCTGGATGTCAAGGGGCAGGCGTAGGGTCATCGTACAGTTGTCGAAGGCAACAGGTAAGGAAGCTTCAGCAATTTTCATAAGGGACTAGATCATTTATTGAAAGGCAGCATCGAAGGGTCATCGAGGGACTATGATCTTTGATTAGAGGGACTTTGCTAAAGCGTCCCCACCTTCGAGGGACATGACTGTTTTTATTCCGAAGGCAACAAGGGAGGTTACCCTAGAGGTGCGAGTGTGTAAATGTATTCAATTCAGTTATTTTATCTTTGCAATTAGGGTTTTCTATCGATTTGTTTTAGTATTTCCATATAACCCTAATTACTAAGCAGTAATATAGAACATATAAAAAATACAGTAAAGGTGTGGAAAGTAAAAGCTGAAAAGATAAACCTAAACCTATTACATGGCTTTGGGGAAGTTACATAATAGAAAGAGGAACGTAAAACCCTAAGCTATTACAACCCAGAAAACAGCTACATAATAATGAAAAAGGAAAGCGAGAAATTTAAGCTATTACAAATTGCGAACCTCATACACTTTATCTATGAAAATAAATTAAAATTAAAATAGAGGAAAAAAAGAAATGTTTTTGATGATTTTTTTATGGAAAAGGTTTTTTAATGATGATTAAAATAAACCTAAAAAGTAATTAATTTTAATTATTAAAAATAGTTGATTAATTAAATAAATAAATAAAGGTTAATGATAAAAACCTAAAAATTAATTAATTTTATTTAAGAAAAAGGTTAATTAAAAAAAACTAAAACTTAAATAGGGTTTGTAAAATGGTTTTATGGTTAAGTGAATTTAGGGTTGGAAAGAAATTAAGGAAAAACTAGTTAGAAACAAAATAAAGTAAAAATTTCAAGGGGTGGGTGTTGAACCCACGCCTTTAGCCTCCTGCAGCAAGGCTTGCCATTGCGCCAAGCGCTTGCTTGTGTTAGGGAAATGCGTGTAATGCAATACATAGAAAAACTTGCGAAAATATGAAAAATGTGAAAAAAATCCCCAAAACACCAAAAGGTAGGGATCGAACCCACGCCATGGCATAGTAAGACCTTATCTTACGCGCGCTTTCCACTGGGGTGGCTGTTTCATCAGGTATATTTGAAATTCTGGCTGTAGATACTCAATGTCACAGTCAATGTTGTGACACCGTATCTGACTTTCTATAAGACAGTAAATACAAAAACAGTAAAGAACACAGTCAATTGTTTACCCAGTTCAGTGTGAAACAACACCTACTCTGGGGGCTACCAAGCCAGGGAGGAAATCCACTATAAGAGATATTAATTCAGGAATAAACCAACCAGTTTATCTCCTTCACTTAAGACCTACCCAATGCAACTTCAATCTAAGTTCTACTTAAACCTGAGTTCCCACTCACTCCCCCTCAATCACAGCAGTGATACTTAAAACAATTGACTAATGAATTAATGAAGACACTCTTCAAAACATACACTTGATTATGCTTCACAGCTTTTTAATCAAGTAACACAGACACTCTTACTTCACAGCTTTGAGTGATACATAAACCTAACTTGACTTTGCTTCAAAGCTTTAGTCAAGAGACACAAAACACTCTTGCTTCAAAGCTTTGAGTGGTAAAAAAACCCTTAAAAACAAAACCTATTCCAAGTCACTTATCACAATGATAATTGCTTGGATTACAGCAGTTAAAACTATACAGTTTCTGATTGATCTTCAGTCCAAAGAGTTATTTTCCAAATAGCAGTCCTGTTGAATATATAGCAGCTGTTTCTTCAGTTAGGGTTTCCACAAAAAGCTAGGGTTAATTAGGTTTAACCATAAGACTTGGTCACAAGACTTTATCAACCAGTTTTAGGGTTGAGCTAGGTTAACCCAAAGACAACGGGAGATTTTGTTCTGGAAGGAATGAGCCAACTTCCTGAAAAATCTCAGAATTAACCAAACTGCACTACTGTTAGATCAGTACAAGATGTCTTAACATTTGTTATGACATCAGAATTCCTGTTTACTGAGAAGACAATAAATGTGATCTTTTTGCAAAAAGCTCAGATACACACTCATAAACAGCAGTACCTGTATGCCACTATTTTTCTGCAAAGATACCTAATAAACCAGTACCTAATAAATCAGAATGTTATGACATCAGTCATGACATTCACACACCTGGTTTTACCAAAAATTCATGCCAATAACTAAACACCTACAAACTCCCCCTTTGGCAGATTTTTGGCTAAAGCCCCTAAGCAATCAGAGAATAGATAGCAGCAGAATAAATGTGACTGCAGAAAAATATAGTGTCTATCAAGTAATTAACCACAGAATATCTCCCCCTCTTTAGCCACAAATGGGCCAAAGATACATGTACTTTAAAAGTTATACAGTCATCCCAAACAAAGACAGCAAAAGAAAAACAAACAAAACACTTGCATCAACTGGAACTAGCAGCCAGTTTGCGATCTCCACTGAACTTTAAGCACTGTCATCAGACTCAGAAGTTTCGGGCTTCTTCCTTTTCTTGTGAGCAATATCAGCATTCTTCTCTTTGTCCATGTCAACAACTGGGGCTTCAGCATCCTTATCTTTGTCTGGTGTCTCAACATCCTTAGAGACATCTGGATTTGTTTCAGCATTTGAACTTTCTTGATTTAAAGGAACGGAAATGCCAGGAACTAAGTGGTTCTCATTCAGAATTCTTGTAACAAGTTTAGCTATTGCTTGACGTACATAGGCTGACCCTTCCCTATTTGAAATTTCAGAGGGGACAGAAGAAGAAGGATGAGAGGGATTACCAGAAGCAGTAGCTTGGGACCTTCCTGCATTCCTTGTTCTCAGCTCTTTGACCTTGGTGGGGTTAGTTTCCATTTCTCTAAGAGGAGCAATCTCCAGGACTTCAGAATCCATGCAAGATGAGATTTCCCTAGAATCTTGATCAGAGGAAGAGGATGAAATAGTCGTATTGGATGATGATGATGTTTGAGACATTTTGATAGTCTTAGAAGACCAATAGCAACTAGAGAGAAAATTTTGATTGTGAGACTGGGTTTTGATGCGGAGGCGAGAGGGGAAGGAGGTAAATAAGTGACTATTCAAATTCTTAAATATTTTGAAGGAAATGGGAAAGCATATGTTTAACCCAATCAAAATAGACTTAGCAAAAATAACTCCTTCAACCCTTGTTTTAAGCAAAATTAATTGCTACAATTCCTCATGTTGGAAAATACCCAACTTGCCCCTCAAGTTTTCAAATTGATTTGCATCAAGTGCCTTTGTAAAAATGTCAGCCAGCTGTAGCTCAGTGGCAACATGTTCCAGTTTAATCGTCTTCTCTTCTACAAGGTCTCTGATAAAGTGATGTCTTATGTCAATATGTTTGGTCCTACTATGCTGAATAGGATTTTTGGAAATGTTGATTGTACTCAGATTGTCACAGTACAATGTCATAACATCTTGTGTGACATTATACTCAGTAAGCATCTGTTTCATCCAGATCATTTGAGAACAACTACTACCAGCTGCAATGTATTCAGCTTCAGCAGTAGAGAGAGATACACAGTTATGTTTCTTGCTGAACCAGGAAACCAGATTGTTTCCTAAGAAGAAACATCCACCAGAGGTGCTTTTTCTATCATCAGCACTTCCAGCCCAACCAGCATCACAATAACCAGTCAGAGTTGATTCACAGCCATGAGAATATAACAAGCCATAGTTGTAAGTTCCACTCACATACTTCAAAATTCTCTTCACTTGGTTGATATGACTGACTTTAGGATCAGCTTGGTATCTTGCACAAACTCCAACTGCAAAAGCAATGTCAGGTCTGCTGGCAGTTAAGTACAACAAACTTCCTATCATTCTTCTGTACAGACTTTGGTCCACCTTAACCCCACTTGAATCTTTGGATAGCTTTAAATGAGTAGGTGCATGAGTCCTTTTGTGACTAGCATTCTCCATACCAAACTTCTTTACAATGTTCTTTGCATACTTGCTTTTAGATAGAAAGATTGAGTCCTCCATCTGTGAGACTTGCATTCCAAGAAAATAAGTCAGTTCTCCCATGAGACTCATTTCGAATTCAGCCTGCATCTGGTCAGCAAAATGTTTAACCATTTGTTCTGACATTCCCCCAAACACTATGTCATCAACATATATTTGAGCTACCATTAACTTCCCTCCTTCAGTTTTGACAAAGAGGGTTTTATCCAAGCCTCCTTTTCTGTATCCTTTGTCTGAGAGAAATTTTGTTAACCTGTCATACCATGCTCTAGGAGCTTGTTTCAGGCCATATAGAGCTTTCCTCAATTTCTAGACATGATCAGGGTGGTTTGGATCCACAAAGCCTTTAGGCTGTTCCACATAAGCTTCCTCATTCAAGTACCCATTTAGGAAGGCACTTTTCACATCCATCTGAAATAACTTGAACTTCAGGAGACAAGCAATTGCCAATAGGAGTCTGATTGATTCCAGCCTGGCTACAGGAGCAAAGGTTTCATCAAAATCAACCCCTTCAACTTGAGTGTATCCTTGAGCAACAAGTCTTGCCTTATTTCTGGTGACAACTCCTTCAGCATCTGATTTGTTCTTGAAAATCCATTTTGTGCCAATGATGTTTGTTCCTTCAGGTCTAGGAACTAGCTCCCAAACTTCATGTTGCTTGAATTGGTTCAGTTCATCTTGCATTGCTCCAATCCAGTATTCATCAGTTAAAGCTTCCTTGACATTTCTTGGTTCAATTTTAGACACAAAGCAAGAGTTTGAGATGATTTCTCTAGATCTTGTAATGACTCCACTGTTGGGATCTCCTATGATGAGCTCTTTTGGATGATCCTTCTGAATTCTGATGGAAGGGATTTTTCTAGCTTCCTTTGATTCAGATTCTGCTGTGGTGGTGTTGGGTAGATCATTATGTTGAGTTGGAGTCTCAAAGAATGTCTCAACATTACAAGGGACATCTGTTTCCTCATGATAATCATCAATTATGACATTTATTGATTCCAACATGGCTTTGGTCCTGGAGTTGAATACCCTATAAGCTCTGCTGTTTGAGGAGTATCCTAGAAATATGCCTTCATCACTTTTAGGGTCCAGTTTTCTCCTTTGTTCACGATCTGCCAGAATATAGCATTTGCTACAAAATACATGGAAGTACTTCACAGTTGGTTTTCTTCCTTTCCAGAGTTCATATATGGTGGATGAGGTTCCCTTTCTCAAGGTGACCCTGTTATGGACATAGCAGGCTGTATTCATAGCTTCAACCCAACAATACATAGGAAGTCTTTTGGCATGTATCATTGCTCTGGCAGATTCCTGTATGGTCCTGTTTTTCCTTTCCACAACTCCATTTTGCTGAGGAGTTATAGGAGAAGAAAATTCATGACTAATTCCTTCTGAGGAACAGAACTCATCAAACTTGCTGTTTTCAAATTCCTTGCCATGATCACTTCTGATTCTGACAATACACCCTTCTTTCTCTCTTTGAATTCTTTTGCACAGTTCTTTAAAAACTTCAAATACATCAGATTTTTCCCTAATGAAGTTAATCCAGGTGAATCTGGAAAAATCATCCACAACAATATAGGCATATCTTTTTCCACCAAGACTTTCCACCTGCATTGGTCCCATCAGATCCATATGAAGAAGTTCTAGAACTTTAGAGGTGGTCAGATGTCTTGACTTTGGATGTGACATCCTAGTCTGCTTACCAACCTGACATTCACCACAAACTCTCCCTTCATCAATTTGCAGTCTTAGAATCCCTCTGACTGCGTCCATGGAGATAATCCTTTTCATTCCTCTTAGATGAAGGTGGCCAAGTTTTTGGTGCCACAGTTTCACCTCTTTTTCTTCTTTGGCAATAGAACACACAGTAGAGGTATTAGTGTTCTCAGGCTCCCACAAGTAACAGTTGTCTTTAGATCTGACTCCTTTCATTACAACTTCTTGTTTTTCATTTATTACAAGACATTCAGATTTTGAGAAATTGACCTTGAATCCTAGATCACATAATTTACTGATACTAATGAGATTAGCAGTCAGGCCTTTTACCAATAGTACTTCATTCAGATTTGGAACTCCAGGGCAGTCCAAATTACCAACTCCTTTGATTTCACCTTTAGCACCATCTCCAAAGGTCACATAACTAGTGGTGTGAGGTTTAACATGATTGAGAATGTTCTTGATTCCAATCATGTGCTTAGAACACCCACTGTCAAAGTACCAGTCTTCCTTTGCAGAGACTCTCAGGGAAGTGTGGGCTATCAGGGCAGTAGCCTTTTTCTTCCATTGAGGAGTATGTGGTACCCTGTTAGCCTTAGGTTTGACACCTGGGTTCTTATTAGGGTATCCATACAATCTGAAGCAAAAAGGCTTTATGTGACCAAACCTCCCACAATGGTGACATCTCCATCTTTGGTACTTTTTCTTCATATTTTTCTGTTCCCGATGTTGAATGTTATGTTGTGACATCTGCTTTGACCTTTGTTTATCAGACCTGATCTTCTTGTCTGCACCAGGTTTCTTTGCTTCCACAAATCCTAGTCCAGACTTGTTTCCCATATTTTGTCCAACCTGAAGGATTTCTTCCAATTTGTCAGTTCCATTTGTCAGCATCTTGACAGATTTGGTCATCTGGTTCAGTTTTGAGTTTAGCATTTGAACTTCCCCTTCTAGATGACTTATAGTTTCAAGGTCTGCCCTTTTTTCAGCCTCCAGCTTTATGATGAGTTTTGTTTGTTTCTCATTCTGCACACAGACTTCAGCACTTCTGATACACAATTTCTTGTAAGTATCAGACAGTTCTTCAAATGTCACTTCCTCATCACTAGTGTCACTTTCAGAGGAACAAACACCAGTTAGTGTAGTAACTAGTTTGGCAGATTCTTCTTCAGAATTACTTTCTGAATCACAGTCAGACCAGGTAACAGTCATTCCTTTCTTTTGTTTCTTAAGAAAGGTAGGACATTCAGCTCGAATATGCCCATATCCTTCACAACCATGGCATTGAATTCCTCTGCCTTGATTTCCCTTCTCTTCTGACCTTGGTCTTCTGCTGGAACTGTCAATGTCAGATGGGATGTTATGAACATTAGACCTTGACTTTGGATCTATTCTTTTGATGAGTTTGTTGAATTGTCTTCCTAGCATGGCTATAGCTTCTGAAATATTTTCTTCTTCATCCTCCTTGTTTTCATCTTCAGTGTTGGATACAAGTGCTATGCTCTTGTTCTTTTTGTCAACATTTTCAGTGATCCCCATCTCAAAAGTCTGAAGAGACCCAATGAGTTCATCCACTTTCAACTTGCTGATATCCTGGGCTTCCTCTATAGCAGTTACCTTCATTGCAAATCTTTTAGGCAAGGATCTGAGAATCTTTCTCACCAGTTTTTCTTCTGACATCTTTTCTCCCAATGCTCCTGAGGTGTTGGCAATCTCCAAGATGTTAATGTGAAACTCATGAATGGTTTCATCTTCCATCATTTTTAGATTCTCAAACATGGTAGTCAGCATCTGAAGCCTTGACATTTTTACTTTGGAAGTGCCCTCATGGGTAGTTTTGAGAGTGTCCCAAACTTCCTTGGCCAATTCATATTGATGTACTAGTCTGAATATGTTTCTATCAATTCCATTGAACAAGGCATTTAAAGCTTTGGAATTTCCCAGGGCTAACACATCTTCTTCTTTACTCCATTCTTCCTCAGGCTTCAGACTGATTGTCCCATCTTTCTCAGTTATGGTGGGATGGTTCCATCCTTTGTCAGCAGCTCTCCAGGCCTTTTTGTCCAAAGATTTTAAGAAGACAATCATACGAGGTTTCCAGTAGTCATAATTTGTTCCATCCAGAATGGGTGGTCTATTTCCAAAAACTCCTTCTTTGTCCATAGTGCCAGAAAGTGATATCCCTAGATCTCACCCAGTAAAACAGGCAGGGTGCCTGCTCTGATGCCAATTGAAATTCTGGCTGTAGATACTCAATGTCACAGTCAATGTTGTGACACCGTATTTGACTTTCTATAAGACAGTAAATACAAAAACAGTAAAGAACACAGTCAATTGTTTACCCAGTTCAGTGTGAAACAACACCTACTCTGGGGGCTACCAAGATAGGGAGGAAATCCACTATAAGAGATATTAATTCATGAATAAACCAACCAGTTTATCTCCTTCACTTAAGACCTGCCCAATGCAACTTCAATCTAAGTTCTACTTAAACCTGAGTTCCCACTCACTCCCCCTCAATCACAGCAGTGATACTTAAAACAATTGACTAATGAATTAATAAAGACACTCTTCAAAACATACACTTGATTATGCTTCACAGCTTTTTAATCAAGTAACACAAACACTCTTACTTCACAGCTTTGAGTGATACATAAACCTAACTTGACTTTGCTTCAAAGCTTTAGTCAAGAGACACAAAACACTCTTGCTTCAAAGCTTTGAGTGGTACAAAAACCCTTACAAACAAAACCTATTCCAAGTCACTTATCATAATGATAATTGCTTGGATTACAGCAGTTAAAACTATACAGTTTCTGATTGATCTTCAGTCTAAAGAGTTATTTTCCAAACAACAGTCCTGTTGAATATATAGCAGCTGTTTCTTCAGTTAGGGTTTCCACAAAAAGCTAGGGTTAATTAGGTTTAACCATAAGACTTGGTCACAAGACTTTATCAACCAGTTTTAGGGTTGAGCTAGGTTAACCCAAAGACAACGGGAGATTCTGTTCTGGAAGGAATGAGCCAACTTCCTGAAAAATCTCAGAATTAACCAAACTGCACTACTGTTAGATCAGTACAGGATGTCTTAACATTTGTTATGACATCAGAATTCCTGTTTACTGAGAAGACAATAAATGTGATCTTTTTGCAAAAAGCTCAGATACACACTCATAAACAGCAGTACCTGTATGCCAGAATTTTTCTGCAAAGGTACCTAATAAACCAGTACCTAATAAATCAAAATGTTATGACATCAGTCATGACATTCACACACCTGGTTTTACCAAAAATTCATGCTAATAACTAAACAACTATAATATTATTGAAATAAAATAAATATATAACAAACATAATTAGTGGGATGGAGAGGCGTCAGAGCCCTAGCTCCGGTCGTCTTCTCCGACGAGCTTGTTACTTATCCCTGCAAAATAGCAAACATTAGAGGTTCAGTGGTACCCTACCCCTCTAATTTGGGTATTATGATTTCAATAGAACCATTATTTTGGCTAAATCTCTTTGTATAGGGAGATACGAAGAAAACAACCTAAAACGGCATTAACATGGCCAAGCATGGTTTGATCATCATGGGGGTCATGCAATAGGTCTACCATGTGTGGTTATGTCTCAAAAACATATGTTAGTGAGATTAGTATACATTAAAACGTAAAGAAAACAAGAATTCAAATTTGCAAAAAAAATCAAGAAATGACAAGGAAATTATGTTGGTTTTATGCTCTTTGAATCATCACGAATGATCCAACCTTACCCTATAGAGCTTCTGGAAGTGAATGGAACGACTGGTTTATTGTGAAAGTGGTTGCAAATAAGGTTTACAACTTGCCCTAGTTTTTGAGAATTTCGGAAGTTTTGGAACAACTTCTTGTCGCATGGGTTTCATGTGTATCTTCTCTTGTCTGAATGAAGAAGATATATAATGCTTGAAATTAGGTCAAACATGTTAGGCTTGGACCTTTGTAAGAAAGCTTTTATTTTACTTCATTTATTTTGACTTTTAAATAAATAAAAATAAAAAATAAATAACATAAAACCCAAGGGGTGTATGAATAAAATCAGAGGTTTATATTATGACCTATAACACGTAAAGACCTTGAAACACAAGCCCTATAGCCCAAAATTCCAAGTTTGATCACTTTTGGTTTCATGCATTTGCTCAAAATTTCCCAACATGCACTAATCATAACTCACTCAATTTTTATCATATGAATGTGATTTTAGACTTTTTGGAAAGCTCTAGTTGTCCTCTACAATATCTTTATTTGTCATTTTTGCATTTGAATAAATTATCTTGATGTAAGTTTCCTTGACAAAAAGTGTCTTTTTATTGACTTTTGAAATGACCTATAATGTATTGGCCCATATCTCTCAAATGAAGCATTTTTTGGACTTCAGGTTAGAGTGGAAAAGTTGTAGATAATTGAATTTCCTTCATAATGATCTTTGGTTGAGAAAAATCTGATGAAGCATGTGAAAGTTATCTTGGTCAAAGTTCAGTTGACTTCTCCCTAAGGAAACCCTAATTTGGCAACTTTTGACTTTTGATGAATCTTGAGTTTTATTGATTAATCATGATTATCCCTTGATCAAATGATGAATATGACTTCAAAATCTTGATGTTGACCAAAAATATTGAAGTTTGACTGTATGTTGACCACATTTAACTTTTTACCCAATACAGTTGATTTTTAGTCATCTGAGCAATTGATTGAGCAAACTTGTGATGAAAGGCTTGGAATTTGGCATGATCATTCTTAGAAACATATGAGAAACCATTAAATCCACTTGAGGCATTGTAATCTCAAATTTCATTGAGAAAAGTGAAACCCTAGTTGTAGGTCAACTACTTAGGAGGTGAAATTGTCTGATCAAACATTGAGTAGCCTTGAGCAATTGAAAACCCTACGAACATGAGGATGTGTCTTGAAGAAAATGGGAGGGGAAATTTTTAGGTACGAAAGCTGCCCCTGTTCAATCTTCTTAAACCTAAAGAGTTAGACTGGCATGTTCACCATTCGTGATCTGAAGGTGGAATAAAATTGAACACTTAAGTGCCCAAAAATTTGCAGTCACTGGTGCATGAAGTAACGCTGTTGGTTGATAGTATTTCCTGAATGGGCTTAAAGATGCCATTCAGAGAGGTGATGGAATATCGTCATAGATGGGCTTATAGATGCCATCCAAAGTGACTATTGATAGGAATATCAGAATGATTCCATGCTCGAATTGATCTGATGAAATGAAAATTTCCGAAAAAAATGCTTTTCAAAATGAAGGCCCTGAAGGAGATTCTTTTCAGAATTCGGTCTCTGAAGGAAATTCTTTTGGTCATGTAGATAGTCTCCATGTCCTGTTTCAAGAATTGATCTACAATCTATTTTTGTTTGTAAACCCGTCCTATTTTAGGAACTCATACCACCTAGTCATATAGATAGTTGCCCTGTCCTATTTCGGGAATTAATCTTTGTATGGTCACATAGATAGTTTCCCCATCCTATTTAGAGAATTAATCTTTGTCTGGTCACGTAGATAGGTTCTCCGTCCTGTTTCTAGAATTAATCTTTGACCTACTTTTATGTTGGTAAACTCGTCCTGTTTTGGGAATTCATACCGATTGGTCGTATAGATAGTTGCCTTGTCTTGTTTTGGGAATTAATCTTTGGCCGTTTTAAAATTGCTGATGATATTCGTCTGTTTGCAGACTAACCTGGAAGAAACTAAGTTAGTTTTATGAAATGCCATGATGTATGTAATGTATTGTGTAATGATGTTCTCAAAATAAATGAGAGTGTCGTATGCGTTTTGTATGCATATATTATGATGTTTTATAAATGATGTAAAGATGTAAGATGTCACTGATGACAATGGTAGCTTCGTATAACATCTTTGGCCAGGGAAAATAAATCGCTGCTCGTTGCTGGGGATGAAGAATATGAATCTTCAATCTTTCCTAGAGCGTCTTCGCTGGGGATTCTTGTTTTCCATTTGAGAATATTCCTTTGGGAACCTACTGGGGGAGATGATCATGTGAACTGCTGGAAGATGCCTCCATTTCTATCTGAATATATATTAGACTCGTTGAGGAATATATATCTATCGAGGATGAGTTTGTAAAGGTAGTTCTTCAGAGATTTCTCTATGAAGATTTGTGGATGACCTGAAAGTTATCCCAACTCCAAGAGTCTTTGGCAAATGCTAACCCTGTTTTTATGCATATATTTTTAACAGTAATCATATTCATATGCATATGTTCATTCAATTTAGTCATTGGATGTTTTTTTGAAAACAAAACAGAGAAAGTGAGTTTGAATTTTGAATTATATTTGTGTTGAAAGTTTTGCCTATAAATAGGCAGTTTTGTACAAGAAGACAAATATCATAGTAAGAGGAAATCATCGTAAAAATGAAGAAAGTACAAATAAAAACACAAAGAAAGACAACTATGTGGAAACAATCCCATCGGGTTTCAACTCTGTTATCGCCCCTATATCTTCAAGAATCTCATCCCTCGTTTTCGGAGGAAGTTGACTGAATCGATTTGTACCATTTGAACTTGACGTTGATAACAAAGTTTGTTGTAGGTAGATGATCCAACGAGACATAGTCGTACACTTTAATCCCTAACTTTTTCCTGGACTGCTCTATCGGGTTTTCAGTCCACCGGGATACCCTTTTTTGCCCAAGCCATCTTTTCAGGTTTTTGGTTTGTCGGGATGCCCTAATTTTTTCCTAGGCCAGTCAACCTAGTGGATCTCTTTTATGCATAGTATTTTTTTACTATGTCCGCGTTTACAGGGTGTGGAAAATATTCACCGTCCGTGGTGGTAAGTATCATAGAACCTCCAGAAGATATCCTCTTAATCACAAATGGACCTTCGTGTGTGGGAGTCCACTTGCCCCTGGGATTACCTTGTGGTAAGATGATTCGCTTTATTACCAAGTTGCCAGCTTGGTATACCCAATGTTTGACTTTCTTGTTGAAAGCTTTGATCATACGCTTCTGATACATCTGACCATGACAGACATCCGCAAGCCTTTTCTCGTCAATCAAATTTATTTGGTGCAGCCTAATCTGAATCCAATCGTCTTCGTCTAAACCTACATATTTCATATTTAATAATTCGTCTAAACCTAATTGATGTGTGTACTGAAGTTCGATAGCCATGAAGAGAAAATGGTAACATCTAATGACAATCTTTGTATGTCATTATCATCTTCTGCAAAATCTTCTTGACGTTCTTATTGGCGGCTTCCACTGCACTGTTGATCTTCTGTAGATACAGAGAAGAATTGTGGTGTTTAATCTTGAATTGCATGCAGAGTTCCGTGATTATAGTATTATTGAGATTGGTACCATTGTATGTGATGATCCTTTCGGGGATGCCGTACGAATAGATAAGGTTATGCTTATTGAATCGGGCCATAACATTCTTAGTAACGGAGGCAAACGATGTTGCTTCAACCATCTTCGGAAAGTAATCAATAACGACGAGGATGAAACGATGCCCATTGGAAGCAGTAGGCTTAATATCTCCAATCATGTCAATTCCCCACATTGCGAACGACCAAGGAGCAGTCAAGACATTTAAAGGAACCGGAGGCACATGTACTTTATCAACATAAATCTGGAATTTGTGACAAGTTCTGGAATGATGATAGCAATCAGTTTCCATAGTCGACCTATAATAACCCGCTCTCAGAATTTTCTTAGACATCATGTTCCCACTAGAGTGAGTACCAAAGATACCTTTGTGCATATCTTCCATAATCTTTCATTCTTGTCTATACAGCAAAGTAAAGTTGAATCGTGATTCCGCTTGTACAAAATTCCATTGCTCATAAAGAACTTGGTAGAGAACCTCCGTAGAAATTTCTTGTCGTTAATAGATGCCCCTTCAGAGTAATCTTGAGCTTCGAGGTATCTTTTCACTTCGTGGTACAACGGATTTTCCTCTTCTTCATCGGTATCAACTTCGTAGAAATACGCTGGTTCGTCTAGCTTTTCAATAGTGATTCGAGGAGCTTCATTGTCCCATCTGAATTTGAACATTGATGACATGGTAGCTAATACGTCTGCCAACTGATTCTCTTCTCGTGCGATATGCTCAAAAATGATCTCCTTGAAGTACGTAATTAATGTCAACACATGCTCTCGATAAGGGATGAGATTTGGATGTTTTGTATCCCATTCTCCCTTAATCTAACTGATCACTAGGGTTGAGCCCCCGTACACATCCAAGAACTCGATTCTCATGTCAATAGCATCTTCGATACCCATGATGCATGCTTCGTACTCGGCCATGTTGTTGGTACAGTTAAAGCATAATCTGGCGGTGAAGGGCGTATGGCAACCCCTGGGAGAGATAATCACAACACCGATTATGTTGCCAATCGCATTAGAAGCTCCATCAAAAACCAAAGTCCATAGGGATCCCGACTCAGATCTTTCATACGGTCCAGGCTCTTCACACTCTATAACTAGCATGATATTCTCATCCGGGAACTCGAAATTCATAGATTGGTAGTCATCTATATCTTGATGAGCCAAATGATCTTCCAGTACACTTCCTTTGATTGCCTTCTGAGTGGTGTCCTAAATGTCATATTCTGTCAAGACCATTTTCCATCTTGCTATTCTTCTGGATAGAGCGGACTTCTCGAATATGTATTTTATAGGATCCATCTTAGAGATCATCAAAGTGGTATAAACAAACATATATTGTCTTAGTCGGCGAGCATGCCATGCCAAAGCGCAGAAATTTTTCATGAGCAGTGAGTATCTTGTTTCACAGTTGGTAACTTTTTGCTAAGGTAGTATATTGCATGCTCTTTTCGACCAGAGTCGTTATGCTGCCCCAATACACACCCCATTGAATTCTCTAACACTATTAAGTACATGATAAGAGGTCTTTCTTCAACTAGTGGCATCAGAATTGGAGGTTCTTGGAAGTACTTCTTGATTTTGTCTAAAACTATCTGACAATCGTCGTTCCATTTTACTACTTGATCTTTCTTCAGTAACTTAAAGATCGGCTCACAAGTAGCGGTCAAATGAGAAATTAATCTGGCAATATAGTTTAATCGTCCGAGGAAACCTCTGACTTCCTTCTCAGTACAAGGAGTTGACATTTCTTGGATGGCTTTGACTTTGGTGGGATCAACCTTAATACCTTTACAACTTACAAAGAAACCTAGGAGTTTACCAGATCTTACCCCAAAGATACACTTGTTTGGATTCAATCTTAGCTTGTACTTCTACAATCTTTCAAATTGTTTGTGTAGGTGGTCGAAATTTTCTTCTTCAGTCTGAGATCTTGCTATCATGTCGTCATAGTAAACCTCTATCTCGTGATGTATCATGTCAGGGAACAAAGCTACCATAGTATGTTGGTATGTGACACCGATGTTCTTTAACCCGAAAAGCATAACCTTGTAGCAGAAAGTGCCCCACTGTGTGACAAAATTAGTCTTCTCCATGTCTTCAGATGCCATCTTGATATGATTATAACTTGAGAAACCATCCATGAAAGAAAATACTTTATGTTGAACAGTGTTTTCAACCAGAATATCAATATGCGGCAGTGAAACGTCATCTTTTGGGCTTGCCCTGTTCAGATCCTTGTAGTCTAGACACATACACACTTTGCCATCCTTCATAGGTACTGGAACCACATTTACAACCCATTAAGGATAAGACATAACAGCCAAGAAACCTGCATTAAAGTACTTTATCACCTCAGCTTTGATCTTTTCAGATATCTTGGAATGCATACAACGAAGCTTCTGCTTTATTGGAGAACAACCATCTTTCATTGGTAGACGATGAACCACAATATCAGTATTAAGCCCTGGAATGTCTTCGTATGACCAAGCAAAGATATCAACATAGTCACGAAACATCTGGATTAATATGTTCTTGACATTGTCTTCTATATTGGCACCTATCTTGACCTCTTTCTTGTCCTCTTCAGTACCCAATTTGACAACCTCGATTGACTCTTCATGCGGTTGTATGGCTCTTTCTTCTTGCATTAACAACCTAGCAAGCTCTCCAGGTACTTCACAATCTTCCTCACCTTCGTCCTCGGCTTGGTAGATCGGATTTTTAAAATCATAAGTGGCAATAACAGAATTGTTATCGACAGGATCCAGAATGGATGTGGATCTGCAATTTGTTGTGTGGGTTTGTGTAAGAACACATAGCTATTTTGAAAGTGATAAAATAAAAGAAAGACAAAGAGAACAAAATTTGAATGCAAAGCGTCCAATGGTTTATTGAATGAAAATATGTTAATGAAATGACAATCCTAACAAATGAACCATTGTGCCCCAGGTAAAACACAAGGCTTAAAGTTATTGTTTTAAAATTACATAACCAAACTTGAAAGCAATAAAACAGAAAGTTGCATTTACTCCTGACTAAAGGAGATTGGTATAACGTCTTCAGTCTTCCAATTGCTGAGCCCATTGCAGGTAGAGGGAAAAATCCAACTGTCTAGGTCATAGTCACCATCAACATCTTCTACCGCGTTAACTCCATTGTTATTGACGCGGAATGGTGGTCTTCCACTACGAGCATGATGCACAGCCCTCCGAGCCACTATAGTGAAACCCAAACCAAATTTGTCAGACTTGTAAGGAATGTCAGGAAGCTGACCCCTAGTAGTGCAACCACCTTCTTCTACTACAGCTCTAGCATCCTTCAAAGAAGCCATTATGGGCGGTGCCCTAGTAACCTTGAGAATAGAGGAAACGTCTTCAATAATGGTAGTTGTTCGAGAAATAACTTCAAAATTCTGGAATGGGTTTTAATGAATTCTCCGTCCATCTCAACATACTTGAATGAGTTTAAGTGGCCCACCATATACTCTTCTTCACCACAAACTGTAACAATCTTTCCTTTCACGAGATATTTCAGCTTTTGATGCAATGTAAAGGTAACAACACTTGCCCCATGAATCCACGGGCGTCCAAGTAAACAAGAATAGGCCGGTCGAATATCCATTACATAGAAGGTAGATTCGAATACCTGCGAACCTAATCTGATTGGAAGATCCACCTCTCTGTGCACCATCCTTTTTGAACCGTCAAAGGATCTCACCACAATATCACTAGGTTTTAGCATAACCCATTCACAATCAAGCCTATCTAGATCACCTTTTGGTAAGACATTCAACGAGGAACTCGCATCAACCAACACATGAGCTAAAGTAGTGCCCCTGCATTCAATAGAGACATATAGGGCCTTGTTATGGTTCCTTACTTCGGAATCAAGTCAGCATAAAAAAAGCCTAACCCATTATCAATGGTCAGGCTAGCAACATAATTTTCAAATTAATCAGCAGATATTTCTTGTGGTACATGAGCGGATTTCAAGAACTTCACCAAAGCCTGGTGTAATACGGTGGCAGAACCGACTGTTATACTGGTTTTATGCGTTTTTATTCACAAATGTTGCGGTAAGTATGAGTCGCCACCAATTTTTCTTTTATCCAACAAAGTAAAGGGTGAAAAGAACAGAAAAAGACCTCTTGAGATTATTTCTGAGTAAGGTGGGTAGCTTATGGAAAGGGAAGGTGTTAGAACCCTTTCCATCCGTAGTTTTCTACAGGCTCTTAGATGCTTAGCTTATTTTTTAAATACCTTGTGTTTTTTTGTGCTTTTTAAAAGTATTTTGAAATGCCTTAGTGCGGAAATTTGCTTTATGATAACTCTTGTATCAGTCGTCAAGAGTGTTGATAAAGCGTTTTTTAAAAGGTTTTTGAAAATCGTTTTGTGTAAGTGTAAAAATTTGTTTTTTGAGCAAGCATCTAGGAACTATCCACTTTACTTGAAAGAGTCATTCTTTTCCTCCTTTCCTTTAGACAATGCTAGCCTACTATTAGATAGTAGGTAGCCCTAGCCGCTTGGATGTTTGAGGGACATTCAAAGGGACATTTTATAGTCACAAAGGCAACTGGGCAAGAAACCTTAGTAACTACCCTAGGGTTTTAAGATCATTTTTTACCGAGGCAACATCGTGAGGGTCATCGAGGGACTTATGATCTTTTTAAACCGGAGGGTAGCCACTAAAATCTCTCATGCTTCGAGAGTTGTGACTATTTTTTCGAAGGCAACCAAAGTGGGAGTACACTAGAGGTGCGCATGTGCAAGTGTGTTTGTTTCCAGTTATTTTTGTCTTGTGTTAAGTTTGCTGATGTTGATTTTAATTCTTGTCATACAATCCTATTAATCATACATCTAAATAGTTCAAATATGTACAGGAAATAAAATGCGGGAATTTAAATCTATGTTATTACAAAGCTTCGGGGAGGGGGATTATTACAAGTCTAAAAACTTGGGAAAAATAAAGAAAAGCGGTAAAAGAGTCCTAGTTAATTTCTATTACATCCCATGAGCAAGTACATTAATATGAAAATAAAGAAAGCCAAAAAATGCGCACGAATTGAAAATAACATCTAGTCCTAAACGAAAGGAAATATTTTTGTTGTTTTGTTTTGTTTTGTTTTTATTTTGGGAAAATTATTTAATTAAAATCCTAAGTCTATTTAGTTTTAATTTTAAGAAAAATGTTAAAGTAATTAATTAATTAGTTAATAAAATTAATTTTAATTATAAAAGACTAGACCTAATTTTTGTGATTTTTTATAATTATTTTGCTGAGTAAATAAAACAAAACAAATAAAAAGAAATAAGTTAATAAAAACAAAACAAAATTTAAATGGGCCAGGATAGTGAAAGAAACTGCAGGGTGAGACTTGAAATTCGATGGGCCCAAGTCTGAGGAGAGGCCCAGGCTGCCAATGGATTCAATGGGAAGATCCTCAAGAGAGTCCATAGTGAGACTGTACGCTCACGGTGTTGGATTTGGATCAGATGTGCATCTTGGAAGCATTGAATTTGCAAATATTATGTTAGAAAAAATAAAATTGCAAGGCTTGGGTATCGAACCCAAAACCTTCCTCTCAATTTGAATCCCTCTACCTCGAATTCCCTGTGTTCAAATTTGGGTTTGTTTTAGCCTGAAATGGCCTACATCATGAGTTTCGAAGGTAAACAGATTTGAAGGCCCTAACAATAGTCTCTTGGCATTTGGACATTACAACTTACATGTATCACGTTAAATTATTCACAAAAAAAGTAATGACACTAATATGCAATCAAAAATGGTTTTAAATCAGAGATTGAATGAGTTTGAAATTGGAAATTCTTTTTACCAAACAAAGGTGCTTCGATTTGCAGTCATGGGCGTGGGATGGCTGCCAGGAAGTCTTAGGAGAATGAATCTGATATTTGTTTGGACTGAGGGAGTTTGCAAGAACTTTTCGAATTTGGCAACTTTGTGAAGGTTTGGAGAATTTTGTGTGATTTTTGTATAGGCAACGTGCGTGTGTGGGCGAAATGTCTCTGTGGGAAATTAGTCGTCCTTTTGTTGGCACTCTAGTTTTGTACTTATAGGGGTGTGAGGGGACAAGGAAATGGGGAAAGAAGTATGGAATTAAGGACCAGCCATTAAACATGTCTTTGAAAACAAAATTAGACAAATTAAAGGATTTCCATCTTTGATGATTTCATACCCTTTTGGGTTTCGGGATGAACCTGGACATGTCTCACTCCCTGACTCCTTTGAATGGCTCCACGCCTTGTTCTTCGATTGGCTCTAAATTTCTCCTTTCGATGGCTCTAGGCTTCATTATTGTGGCTTTTTCGATTGAGCCCCTATTTGCCTTGTTCTTCGATTGGCTCTGAAAATACCCAACTAGCCCAATCAAAAACTTCTTTCTGGCCAATCGAAGCTTCTATTGTCATGAATGTAATTGTGCGGGAGGCTTAGGCTTGGTAGCTTGTAGGACTTTGGCTAGCAAGCATCTTGAACAAGACTCATCAAAAGGCAAAACAAACTTGTTTCCAACAATTGTGTATCCTTCAAATGGACAACACGTGTGTTCTTCGAATGGAAGAATTTTATGTCCTTTGAAGGCACCATTTGTGTGTCCTTCGAATGGACCAAATGTATGTCCTTCGAAGGCACCACTTGTATGTTTCTTAGAATGGACCTTACTATGTGTCAAAGTGTAGAAAATTGTGTGTTGAAGGGTTTAGAGGTGGAGTCAAAGCTAGCATGAGGGAAGACACTATTTTGTGAGTCAAAACACACATGAAAGAAGTTCTTGCCTTTTGAATCGAAGGAAAGCATGAAGAGGAAGCCTTTTCCTTGTGTGTTAAAAGCAAGCACAGAGTAGGAAGTTGTCTTGTGGATCAAAGCAGACATGTAAGAATCCAATGCTAATCGAAGCTTACATGTAGGAGGCCACTACTTTGTGAATCAAAACAAATCTGCAGGAGGCTACTGCTTGTGAATCGAAGCAAACCATTTCAAAGGGAGCCATTTTCCCAGTGAAGCTAGCACAAAGGAAGCCAATGCCTTGTGGATGTTTAGCATGAGGGAGACCGTTGTTTGTGGATCAAAGCAGGCACAAAGAAGGCCATTGCCCAATGAATCGAACCAGGAACAAAGGAAGTATTTGCCTAGTGAATCAAAAGAAAGCCTAAAGCAGCCAACGCTCAATCGAAGCTTTGTGAATTAAACTTGATCGAAGGAGGCCCAGTGCTCAATCGAAGCTTGTGAACTAATCTTGCATCGAAGGATTCCAAATTCACAATCGAAGCTTGTGAACCAAGCTTGCAACGAAGGAGGCCAAATCCTAATTGAAGCTTGTGAAACAAAGCTTGCTCGAAGGATTTTAGATGCCCAATCGAAGCTTATGGATCAAGGTAAACTTGCCCTTCTTTAATTTGATGCCTGAAAGCCAAAAATCCAATTGTACTTGTGCAAACTTTCCCTTTTGAAAATTCTTGTGAGAAAATGTATTGAGAAAAAGGAGGGAAAATTTTGGGGTACAACAGCTGCCCCTGTTCAATCTTCTTAAACTAGAAGATTTATATTGGCTTGTTTTCCATTCATGATCTGAAGGTTGAAGATGATTGAATACTAGAGTGCCCAAAAATTTGCACTCGCATGATGTGATGGTTGAATGTGTAGGGAATGGGTTTAAATATGCCATTTGGAGAAAATAATTGAGAGTTGTCAGAGATGGGCTTAAAGATGTCATCCAAAGTAGATGCTGACTTCATAAGAGGTCTCTTTATGGGGATTCCTATTCCTGTTTTCTGGGGAGGACTCTGCTGGGGAAAATTGATTTCTGTTGTTCTCCTGCTTGAGGAAAACTCTGTAGGAAATAGAGTCTAGGAGCTTTAGTTGTCCATGGCTTTACTGAGGAGTTATCTCTAAACTGGAGAGATGAAAGTTTGTTATTTTTTGGTTGAACTCTAGGCTTCAGAGTAACTTTCTGGGGAGAATGAAATTGAGAATTGTCTGGAAATGTATTAGAAAGAGCCCATGTAGGGCTATTTCAGGATGAGTCCGTGTTAAACTTCACCATGAGATCGTGAGAAGAAACCCATGTAAGATCGCTTCAGGATGAGCCCGTGTAAAGCTGCATCTAGAGATTGAGAAGGAATTTGTGTAAGATTGCTTCATCTGGTCGTGTAGATAGTCACCCCGTCTTGTTTTGGGAATTGATTTATAATTAGTTGTTCACAGATAGTTGTTCTGTCTTGTATCAGGTATTAATCCAGAACTTGCTTTTGTTGGTCGTTGAGATGGCTGTCCTGTCCGGTTTCAGGTATTAATCTCTAACCTAAGAGAAATAAAGATAGTTTTCTCGTATGGTTTCGATTATTAATCTTTAATCTGCTCATGTAGATAGTTGTCATGTCTGGTTTCAAGTATTAATCTACAACCAGTCTCTCACAAATAGTTTTCATGTCTTGCTTAAGGTATTAATCTGGAACTGGTTTATTTGTCAATCATTGAGATAGTTGTCCTGTCTGATTTCAGGTATTAATCTCTGAACTGAGAAAGGAAGATAGTTTCCATGTCCTGTTTTGGGAGTTAATCTTCAATATATTCATGTAGATAGTTGTCATGTTTGGTTTCAGGTATTAATCTACATTAGTCGTTCACAGATAGTTGTCCTATCTTGTTTCAAGTATTAATCTGGAACTAGTTTTATGTTGGTTGTTGAGATAGTTATCCTGTCTGGTTTCAGGTATTAATCTCTGACCTGAGAAAGGAAGATAGTTTCCCCATCCTATTTCTGGAGTTAAACTTCAATCTGCTCATGTAGATAGTTGTCTTATCTGGTTTCAGGTATTAATCTACAATCAGTCATTCACAGATAGTTTTCCTATCTTGTTTCAGGTATTAATCTGTGTAATACGGTGGGAGAGTTGACTTGGTGTTTTGTGTTTGATCGCAATTGTTGCGGATAGCAAGAGTCACCACCGACTTTTCTTTTATCCAATAAAGGAAAGGTGAAAAGAACAGGAAAAACCTTTGATATTTTTTCTTGAGTTTAGGGGGTAGGTTATGAAAAAGGAAGGTGTTAGCACCCTTTTCATCTATAGTTATATACGTTCTCTTAGTTGCTTGCTAGATTACTTTCTTTGTTTGAAAATGTGCTTAGTGGTGCGGGTTTGAAAATATTTTAAAAACGTCTTTGTAATGATTCTCGTTTCTATAAGAACGCGTACAAAGTGTTCGTTTTGGAAATAGTTCAAAAAAGGTGTTTGTGGAAGATGTTTCTGGAAGGGATTTTGAAAAGTGCCTTTGTAATGATTCTCGTCTCTATAAGAACGCATACAAAGAGCTTTGTCTTTTGAAAATGTTTAAATTGAAATTGTTGGTGTGTAAAAATGTTTTCGTTGTGAGCAAGCGAGCAACTACGAGTATCCTACCTACTCAAAAGGTCTAACGTTCTTTTCCTCCTCCTTTAGATGTTGCTATCTTACCATTGATTTGGTAAGAAGCCCCATCATTGGATGTGAATGGACGGGAATGGGTCATTTGTATAGTCATAAAAGGCAACTTATGAGATGTTTTAGCAATTATCATCTAGGGACTAGATCGTTTACCGAAGGCAACATCGAGGAACATCGAGGAACTACGATCTTTTATCGAGGGTCTTTGCTAAAACACCCATATTCGAGGGACATGACTATTTTCTGAGACAACAAGTGAGATTACACTAGAGGTGCATGTGTGTGTAGTGTGTTTGATTGCATGCATTTTTGTCTTTGATTTTTAGGTTGTCTATGTGTTGGTTTTATCTTCCCATACATCCTAATTACTAACATTTGTATAAAGAAATAAAAATGCAGAAGATAAATATCCTACACTATTAAAACCATATTGAATAGCAAGAAAATATAAAGACAACACAAAATAAAAGAAAGGAAAACAAGTTCTTCGATCAGGCAGAATGCAATTTTTCGATTCTGCTCTTTCTTGCTTCTTTTGATTTGGGCCTAGCATAAAGCGTGAGATGCAGCCTTCGATTCTACCTTTCTGCTTCCTTCTATTACAGGAATTTTAAGGTGAGTAAGTAACCTTCGACCATGACCATTTTCCTTCTTTTGATTGAGGCTTGGAAGTCAGTGTGGTCACCTTTTGTTTCTCCCTTCTTGCTCCTTCGTTTGGACTTTAACGCAATATGGGCATGTAAAGCAGCATGAGAGCGTATCCTCCGTTTATGCCCTCCTTGTCTTTCACTTGGGACTGTGAAACTATAAGGGAGCGAATCCTGAGGCTTCGTTTCACACACAGCTTCTTCTGTCGTTTGGGGTCTGTATAGGTTAGTTTTAACGTATACTTGGGGCAGGAAAAGCATGTAATTGAAAGGATGAAAATAAAAAATGAACAAATGTTATTTACATGCTTAAAACAAAAAGTTTAAGGTCAAGGGACTTACCTTGATTCCGAAGTAGGAGCTTCTGGACCTTGGGTGATTGGTCTGGATGCTCTTAGATTCGAAGGAAATAAACAAGTGTGGTGTTTCTTTGAATGGATTCGAAAGAAGGAACCAAGTGTTTAGTCGGTGTTTCAATAGGTTCTAGATTCGAAGGGAAGAAACAAGTGTGTTGTTTCATTTGATTCTGGGTCTGAATGTGTTGTTAAGTATTTGAGAGTGTTTGATAGTTTGAGAGTTTAATAGTTTGATGATTTTTCTTCACGCCCCAAAGTTTACTGGATGTGTTGTCCCGCCCCTTATTTATAGATGAAGTTGGCTGAGGTTTAGGAGGGAAAACAAAAGAATTTAAAAAAATTGGCTATACTTTTTTTGTAGCTTTCCAGGGGAAGTATTTGTATGCCAAATTGGTGCAAATACATGAGCAGTGTAGCAGGACTGCTGTGCAACAGTTTTGGAGCGTTATGGCCAGTGTATCAGGCTTTGAATTATGGAAATCATCTTTGAATATTTCATTCTTTTCGTTTTGACCTCATAGGTCAAACCTCCAACCAAACTCCTCTTCAGACTTCAATATTTATTTACAATCAAAGTGTCTTACGAATGGGCCCTTTTTGTGCATCCTTCGAAGCGGCCAGTTGTGAGTGTCATAGCGCAAAAACTATGTGTGTCGAAACAAACTGTTTCCAATGGAGATACTTCCCAGTCGAAACTGGCGTGAAAGTAGCCAATGCTTTGTGGGCGCCATTTCCTTGTGAATGCTAGCCATGGAGAAGCTTTTGCCTTGTGCATATTGGCCTGAAGGGAGCCTTGGATTTTGTGAATCGAAGGAATCATGCAAAGGGAAATGGCTTATGAATCGAAGGAAAGCTGTAGGAGGCCATTGTCATGTGCACCAAAAGCCAACTTGTAAGGAGTCATTGGTGTAATCGAAAATTGCATGCAGGAGGCCTAAATTCCCAAATGAGACTTGCATGCAAGAGGTCCCTATTTTGTGAATCAAAGGAAACCTTCAGAAGGCCATTTCCTTCTAAATCGAAGGAAGATTTCAGAAGGTCCTTTCCTTCTGAATCGAAGGAAGCCAGTATGAAGCCACTACCTTATGAATTGAAGGACACCAACAGGAGGACCTTCCCTTTTTTAATCTAAGGAGGCTGTTTCAAATGCCAGTCAAAGCTAGTTGAAGATAGGTGTTGCCTACTCTGTGGATCGAAGCTAGTTGCTTCGAAGGAAACCTTTTTCCTTGTGGATCGAGGCATGCAGAAGGAAGGAGTTTCCTTATGGATCGAAGGAGGCACAAAGGATGCTATTGTCTTATGGATCGAAGGAGGCATGAAGGATGCCATAGTCCAATCAAGTTAGTCTTGAAAGAGACTAAAGTCCAAACGAAGCAAAGGAAATTGAAAAAGGCTTGAAGGAGACCAAAGTCCAATCGAAAACTTGTGAATCAAAGTAAGCTTATTTTTCTTCAAAAAATCATTTTACCTGTTTTTCCCTTTTTTAACAATTTCCTCTTTAAGTTGATGCTATAAAATCCAATTGTACTAGTGCAAGCTTGAATTTTTGAGAATCCTTGTGAGAAAATCCCTTGAGAAAAGAGAGGGCAAATTTTAGGGTACAACAGTTGTCTCTGTTCAATCTTCTTAAACCTGAACAATTACATTGGCGAGTCTTCCATTTGTGACTTCAAGGTGGAAGATGATTGAACACTAGATTGCCCAGAAACTTGCACTCGATTATGTGGTGGTTGGTTGTGTAGGGAATGTGCTTAAAGATGCCATTTGGAGAGTTGTCGGAGATGGGCTTACAGATGCCATCCAAAGTGATTGTTGACAAAAATTAGACTAAGTCTAAGCTTGACTTCAACTGGATAAGGAATCAGAATAAATCTTTAATTGACTTAGACTGAACCAGAAGAAGTGTCTACCGGGACGGAATCAGGATAAACCATCGATCGATTTTAACTGAACCAGAAGAGGTCTTGAATAATCTTTAACTGGAAAAGAATTAGAATAAATCTTTGTAGAAATTTATCTGAACCAGATAAAGTGTCTACCATAACGGAATCAGGATAAACTATTGATCGATTTAAACTGAACCAGTAAAGGTCTTGAATATTCTTTAACTGAAAAAGAATCAGAATAAATCTTTGGAGCGATTTATCTGAACCAGAGAAAGTGTCTACCGAAATAGAATCATGATAAACCATTGATCGATTTAAACTAAACCAGCAGAGGTTTTGAATATTCTTTAACTGGAAAAGAATTAGAATTAATCTTTGGAGCAATTTATATGAACCAGAGAAAATGTCTATCAGAATGGAATCAGGATAAACCATTGATCGATTTAAACTGAACCAGCAGAGGTCTTGAATAATCTTTAACTGGAAAAGAATCAGAATAAATCTTTAGAGTGATTTAACTGAACCAGAGAAAGTGTCTACCGGAACGGAATCAGGATAAACCATTGATTAATTTAAATTGAACCGGCAGAGGTCTTGAATATTCTTTAACTGGGAAAGAATCAGAATAAATCTTTGGAGCGATTTATCTGAACCAGAGAAAGTGTCTACCGGAACGGAATCAGGATAAACCATTGATTGATTTAAACTGAACCAACAGAGGTCTGAAGGAATTATTTGTTATGTAGATAGTTTTCCTGGCTTGTTACAGGTATTAATCTACAATTAATCGACCACAAATAGTTTTCCTGTCTTGTTTCAGGTATTAATCTGGAACTTACTTTTTGTTGGCTGTAGAGATAGTTGTCCTGTCTGATTTCAGGTATTAATCTCTGACCTTAGAAAGAAAGATAGTTTTCCTGGCTTGTTACAGGTATTAACCTTTAATCTGCTCATGTAGATAGCTTTCCTGGCTTGTTACAAGTATTAATCTACAATCGGTCGTCCACAGATAATTTTCCTGTCTTGTTTCAGGTATTAATCTGAAACTTGTTTTTGTTGGTAAGTATGAAGCTTGACTGTGACAGATAATTAAGTAATCTTGGATGATTTCTACTCCAAAAGGTAATGAAGGAATCTTGGACGATTATTACCTCAACAGAAAATGAAGGAATCTTGGACGATTACTACCTCAATCGAAAATGAAGGAATCTCGGACGATTACTACCTCAACCGAAAATGAAGGAATCTTGGACGATTATTACTTCAATAGATAATGAAGGAATATTGGATGATTACTACCTCAACAGATAATGAAGGAATCTTGGATGATTACTACCTCAACAAATAATGAAGGAATCTGGGACAATTACTACCTCAATAGATAATGAAGGAATCTTGGACGATTACTACCTCAACCGAAAATGAAGGAATTTGGACGATTAATACCTCAACAGATAATGAAGGAATCTTGGATGATTAGTACCTCAACCAAAAATGAAGGAATCTTGGACGATTACTACCTCAACAGATAATGAAGGAATCTTGGATGATTACTGCCTCAACAGATAATGAAGGAATCCTGATGATTACTACTCCAAAAGGAAATGAAGGAATCTTTGACGATTGCTACTCTAAAAGGTAATGAAGAAATCCAAGCTTGATTTTGTCTTGGAGAAGTTTACAGATAGTTGATGACACTTATCTGTTGATTGATCTTTTCCTGAAAAGGTAAAGATTTAGTTGTATTCAATGTCATGATGTATGCATTGCGTAATGATGTTCTCAAAATAAATGAGATTGTTTTGTATCCATGTATGATGCATGAATGTGAAGTATTTGTTGAAATGTAATTTTGTATTGGAAAATAAACCCTTGAAAAGTGTTGGGGAGCTTTGGGAAGTTAAATCCCGGACTGCTGTTGGGGATGTAGAATATGCACATCTTCAAACCTTGTTTAAAATGCTTCCATTGGGGATTCCCATTTTGTTGTTTAAGGAGAAATCCGCTGAGGAAGATTGACTTTGTTTGAGGGAAAACTCTGTGGAGAGTGTTGATTCATGCTTGGGGAAAGGAGTTCAGGAGTTTTATATGTATGTTGCTCTATTGGGGAGTTATCTCTTGATGGAATAGAAAGGAAGTTAACAACTTGTTAGGGATAAAGAAGTTAACTGTTATTTAGTTGTCTCCTAGGCTTTGCAGCAACTCACTGGGGATTGTAGAAAAGTCTATTGGGGAAGAGGGGTTGTGGTCTCTTGACTTGTGATAGCCTGAGAGGCAAACTCAAGTTGGGGAATATGTAGTTTGTTGGGGGAAATAAACCCTGTTGCAAATCTTCTAGAGAGGTGTTTTCTTTTGGCAGAACTCCTCGAGGATTCTTGAGATCAACTCAGTTGGGAAGAAGGTTTTCCAGATATTGAAACTATGGTTGGGGATTGTCTAGATCTAACCTTGTGAGGATATCCATGAATTTGGCCTTGAGGGGTTTTGGACCCTCATCCGCGAAGATTATTCTGTGGGGATCACCTTATAGAGATGACTTTGTGGGTACTTGACTGAGGATCACCCTATGAAAAGGACTGTGGGAATTTGTCACTGCCCCTAGAAGTAACTGTTTGTAGCACTACCAAGAAATGTTTTCTTGACCGTACGTAACCCTTTGCTGGAATTCATGTTCAATGCCCCAAGTGATTCAGATACAGACCTTCCCCTTGCTATTCAGCATTTCTTGAGAGATTTCTTAGAATCTCGACTTGACTGCCCCCGGAAAATTTGGACAGTGACATGTCATGCCCCCTTGTTTATAGAATATTTTTCATTTGAAGTGTCTTCCCATTTGAAGTGGTTCTGTTTTTTTTTTGAGAGAATTTCCGTTCACGGGATATTCGTCATGCGAATTTCTCTGTTGGGAAACAAGTAGCTATATACAAACATCGATATTCAAATAATGAAAATTTTAAGCTTGTCTTGAAGTTTTGAAAATGCATTTTAGCAAGTAGAAGAATTTTGTAAAAAACAATGAATTCGACTCATGATTTGCAGTAAGCCTTACAGGAGTCAGGATACTTTTTGTAATAGTATGCTTTCGAACTAACACATGCTTCAATTAGGACTTTGAAAGGGTTGTAGCATGGTTTGTTTCATGGTTTACGAAACAAAGGATAAGGCTCAAAGTGTATTTGTACCTTCCCGTTCTTCATGATGTTCTTCTGTCCTAAACTCAGTTAGTTGTGCATTTGAAATCCAACTGGGTCTGAATGACGTTTTGGTGATGGTTCAGATATTGAACGTTTATTCGTGAAGGCAGTCATTTTTGCAACATATTTTCATGTTGTTGAGGATTTATAGCGACCTCTTTTTGATTTATTATCCATGATTTTTGTCGGACTGCTCTTGTCTTGAGATTACAGTCAGTGGGATGCCCCAGTTTTAGTTCTTAAGTCTCCTTTGTAGGTGTTAACTTAGTGGGATTTTCTTTTGAGAGATAATGACTGCCTATTTTATGGGGAACCATCACGGTCTTTTGATTCCAGAGGAATGTTTTTTGATGTCACTCATTGTGTATGAAGTTAAAGCTTGCGACTGAACGCGTATTTAAATTAACTAGGAGACTACCCTGCCCCAGGTTTTGATTAAAAGTTTCAATTTGTGTTGAAAAAGAAAACTCATACTTCTTAGTCTCAAAGAAGTTTACTAGGGATTATCCTCCTTATAACTCCAGTGTTTAGGAATTAAAACAAACGCCTGTACATCGTCAGCAAGGTCTGTCCAAAAGCATACTGTATGAGATTATGGCATTGTTTTCGTCATTTTCCCTCTAAAGGCTTGCAAATTTTAAAACAAGAGTTGAATATCATAAGGGATTAAAAAACATAGTTTAAATGAAAACGAATGGATTAATTCAAGACAAACATATGCAATGTGGGAATGGTGGGAGAACTGACTTGGGATGATTTGTGTTTGATCGCAAATGTTGCGGTTAGCAAGAGTCAGCACCGACTTTTCTTTTATCCAAAAGGAAAGTCTAAAAAGAACAGGAAAGACCTTTGAGATTATTTATTGAGTTCGGGAGGTAGATTATGAAAAGGGTAGGTATTAGAACCCTTTTCATCCATAGTTATCTATGGGATCTTAGTTGCTTGCTAGATCGCTTGCTTTTGTTTGAAAAGTGTGCTTTGTGATGGTTTTTGAAAGTATTTTGAAAAGGCGCCTTCGTTTAGGCAAACTTTGTAATAGTTCTCGTTCGTGAAAATGTATACAAAGTGTTGAGCTTTTGAAAATATTTCATGTTTGGAAAGTATTTTGAAAGTTTTTGGTGTTTGTTTTGAAAATAAGCAAGAATGTTTGATTTTAAAGTGAGCAAGCAACTAGGAACAATCTGCCTACTCAAAAGACTTTGTTCATTTCTTCCTTTCCTTTGATATTGCTATCTTACCATTGATTAGTAAGAAACCTTATCTTTCGATGTAAAGGGACAGATGTGGGTCATCGTATAGTCATGATAGCAATGTTATGAGATATCTTAGCATTTCTCTTTGAGGGACTAAGATCATTTTGAAAGGCAATATTGATAGCGTCATCGAGGAACTATGATCTTATATTTCTGATTGATTTTGCTAAGATACCACACATGCATAACATGACCATTTTTGTAAGGCAACAAAGTGGAATCACCCTAAGGGTGTAAGTGTGCAAGTATGCTTGATTTACATGCATTGTTTATCTTGAATTAGGGTTTGTTACTTGTTGGTTTTAGTCTTGCCATACAAACCCTAATTACTAACATTTATATAAATCGATAAATTGCGGAAAATAAAATTACTACGCTATTACATCATTAAGGGAGGGGGTATACAAATTTTCAAATGGTGATTTGCAAGAAAATTAAACCTAATTATCTATTACAACCATATTGAATAATATACAAGAATTGAAAAGAAAATAATGCAAGAATGTAAATAGAAAAAGAAATGATTTTTGTTTTGGATTTTTGTGAAAGGGTTTAGTTTTAACCTAATTAAGAGAATGATTAATTAAAATTAAATAAAATTAAAACTAAATTAATTAAGAAAACAAAATTAGGTTAAAAAGTATTTTTTTAGGATTTTTTTTGTGAAAGGGTTTAAGTTTAATGAAAATAATATGAAAATTAATTAATTAAAAGAAACCTAAACTCTAAGTTAATTTTAATTTAAAAGAAAATAAAATAATAATTAAACCTAAATCTAAATATTAATTATTTAAGAAAAAGAAATTAATTTATTAAGAAAATGTTTTTGTTCTTTTTGTTTTATAAAGAAAATAAAATATAAGTGAGCATTTTTAAAATATGCAAATAAATAAATAAAATATTTTTGGATTTTTTATTAATAAAAATAATAATAATGATAATAATAGTAGTAATAAAAAATAATAAAGAAAGTAAAATAAAATAAAAAATAAGAAAAATAAAATAAATAAAGATGAAATAATAAAAGAAGTTGGGTCAGCATGCAAAAGTAAACAGGGGGGGTTAGAAGTCAGCAAAAAAAAACAAAGCCCATTGCTTGGAGGCCCAAACGCTGCTATTTGAAACAAAAAAGAAGGAAAAATGTGAGAAAAATGCACAAACGGTAGCGCTGGGACTTGAACCCCTAACCCTCAGTATACACACACGCTACCTTTGCCACTAGGGTGGTTATACATTCGGTAACATTGATGAAATAATAAATACATAACATAAGTCATGTCCTGAATATGACTTCATCTTCAACCTCCAGCCTGAACATCTGTAACTTCAGCATTTCTCATCCATTTACAAAAATGTAAACACCAAACTTGTTCCAAATTTCACAACGATTCCAGAAATGTAAATTACTAAAACTATAAATCAAAGATGAGCATGAATTTTGAATGGTACCAAATTCTGACCTAATTTTTTCAGAACGTTCAAACTTAAAATTCTCACTACTCAAGCAATATAAATGAAATCTATGGACATGTACTGTTTCAGGGCAATGATGTCCACATTTTATCTTCACAAATGTAAGTATAACAATGCCTAAATGAAAAGATAGAAGTTCGGAAAATGTACTTCAAAATTGGAAATTGTGAAATGCAAATGAGGTTGATTCAAGGTGCTGCAATGATCAGGTTAGCTTCCTCAAGTTCCCAGGAAGCTAATGCAATGATTAGCTTGAGCAAAGGATGGCTGGAATGGTCTGAAGAAGTCAACTTGTAGTGCTCCGTTTTTGGTTATGGAAATGGAGTTACAGTTAAGAAACAAGGTCGGGGGTGGATTATGCTTGATGTATTGGAGCTTTGTGATTGATTAGGAAGGAAAACGCACGAGGGAATTGTGAGTTTCAAGTTCAAAGTCAGAATATGTGCATCAATGGAGTTTTTGGAAAATTTTTGGCTTGAGGGAGTTTGGGAGAGTTTCATGGTGCTTAATCTCATGTCTTATCTCACAAATAGTGCCTCTATTTATAAGCAACAAGTTTGGAGGCTTGTATTTGATCAGAATTCAAAATCACATGTTTAAGCTCAACATATGATTTTCTTGAAAAATCAAGTTTCAATGCCTTTGTACTTGCTAATGTAGAGTGGTTATGCTTTAACCAAACTTACTTATGACTTTGTAGATGAAGTGTGATTAGAGGGAACAAGTTAGAGGCTCAAGAGGGAACAACTTGCTTATGACATTGTTAACTTTCTTCCCAAAATGGCAATTTGAATTAGATAATTCTTAAACCACTTGGATTATAGCTCAAAAGTTTGTGTAATCCATTAATGATGGCAATATACACAAGTTATAAGGCCTTCAAAGCAAGATTATGCAGCCTAACATTGAGATTGAATTATGTGTTCATCAAGAAATGACTTGTAATTCAAGAATGAAACCCTAACTTCTTGACTTCGATTCTCCTTGCTCAAGTATGATCTCAATGAGTTCTTGAACATTTTCGAAATCTTGTAACATCCTATACAACCTCTATGTTGGACATTTTTGAAGATTCATCTTTAGGTCAACTGATCAATTGACTGAGCAAAAATGTGATCCAAGACTTGAAACTTGACATGAGCAATCTTGAGGGTCCAAAGTGATCCATGAAAGTCATATGGGGCATTAAAAGTCCATTTATCCTTGTGCAAACTCAAACCCTAATTTTCAGTTATTAATGCTTAAGGAGGTGTCTTAAGGTGATCAAGCCTTTTGCAGTCTTGAACCAATGGAGATTTTGTGAGAGATTACTTGAGAAATGAGAAGGCAAATTTTGGGGTACAACAGTTGCCCCTGTTCGATCTTCTTAAACCTGAAAAGTTAGATTGGCGGATCTGCCATTCGTGACTTGAAGGTGGAAGATGATTGAACACTAGAGTGCCCAGAAATTTGCACTCAAAGATTTATTAGGAATGGGCTTACAGATGCCATTTGGAGGAATGATGGTAAACATTGGAAGAAGTATCAACACAAATATTTGGTCGATTTATAATAAAACTCAATGTTTCACCTATGGGAAAAAGGGTTGGTAAAATGCAGATGTATGCATGATATTCACAAGATGAATGAGATCATGCTAAATGCATTTTGTATGTATATGTTATGATGCATGAATGTGGGATGCATATTTGTCCGGGAAAATAAATTCCTGACTACTGCTGAGGAGTTCTGAATCCCAGATTGTTGTTTAGGGATTATCTCTTGATTGTTAGTTGTTATCTGGTCGGGTCCAGACTTCACAACTTATTGAGGATGAGGAAGTCAACTTCTATCTGGTCAAATCTAGGCTTCATGGTAACTTACTGGAGAGGAAAAAATTAATTGTTATCTGGTCGGATTCCAGGCTTCGCAGAAGATTTCTTGGGAAGAGTGAAGTTAGGTTGTTATCATGTTGGATTCCCAGCTTCACAACAACTTGCTGGGGATAAGGAAGTTAACTGTTATCTAGTCGGATTCCAGGCTTCATAGTAACTTGGAGTGGTAACTACTATCTGGTCGGGTCCAGGCTTTATAGTTTTTGAAAAGTTATACTATTATTTGGTCGGGTCTAGGCTTCACAATGTCTTGCTGGGGATTGTAGCTAGTTGTTATTTGGTCGAGTCCAGGCTTCACAATAACTTTCTTGAATAGACGAAACTGAACTGATATCTGGTCAGATCCAGGATTTGCAGATTTTGAGGTCGACGAAGTTAATTTATATATGGTCGGGTCCAGGCTTCACAATAAATTGGTCTGAGGAGATATGGTTGAACTGATATCTGGTCGAGTCCAGGTTTTACAGTAACTTGCTTGGAGCTTAGTTGTTATCTGGTCGGATTCTAGGTTTCACAACAAACTTCTGAGGGGAGTTGTTATCTGGTCGGATCCAGGATTCACAATAACTTACTTGAAAATATGAAGTTGAAAACTGATATCTAGTCGGATCCAGGCTTCACAGTAACTTGTTAGGGTAGAGGCAAACTCTATTGGGGAAAAGAAGTTAAGCCATGATCTGGTTGAGTCTGGGTTCTTCTATATCTCAAAGAGTTAGCTATTATCTGGTCGGGTCTAGGTTTCATAGCATTTGAAAGTTGTACTATTATCTGGTCGGGGCCAGTCTTCAAAGTGTCTTGAGAAGTTAACTATTATCTGGTAGGGTCCAGGCTTCATAGTAGCTTGAAAATTATACTATCATTTGGTCGGGTCCATGCTTCATAGTATCTTTTGGAGATATTAAAGGTTTTTTTGACGACTTTATTGGGGATTAGGGGTTGTGGCCCTATGATTTTCAATAGTTTGAAAGGAAAACTCAAGCTGGAGAGAATAAACTCAGTCGAGGAAGACAGACTCAACTGGGAAATATAGACTATGCCAGGGGAATTTGTTGTTCGTTGATTGTTGTATGTTGGGGAAATAAACCTTGTTAATGAATATTTGATGAACTGCTGATGGGGTGAGTTATTTTAGGAAGGGATCCATAAGGCTTCTACTTGTAGGATCAACTTAGTTGGGCAGAGAGCTCTCAAAAGATTGAGACTCTTGTTGGAGATCAACCTATGCAAAGATACTTCGTGGGTAACTTTGTTGAGGATTAGTTTATTGTAGCCGGTCTTGTGGGGATAATGTTAATGAGATAAATCTGTGGGGATATTTCATATACATTAAAGAGATGCTTGCTGCTGCTTAGCAGGACACGTGTGCCAAATAGTTTTAATTATGTTCATATGCATATGTTCATTCAATTTTAGTCATCGGACAAATTTGCATTCAAAATTAAAATAGAAAGTTTGCACTTTAAAATATATTTGTATTGATATTTTCCCCATGAATAGGAGTTTTTTGTACAAGGAGACTGAGATCCTAGTAAGAGGAAATCGTCGAAAGGAAAAAAAGATTGAAAACAAAAACAAATAACCATGTTAAAGTGATCTCATTGCATTCCAACTCTAATATTGCCCCAATTTCTTCGAATGCCCCTTGCCATTGACAAAAGTTGATTAGATTGTTTCTGGACCGTTTGAACTCGGACCTTGGTGATAAAGTTGACTGTGGTGATTCCACGAGACATAGTCATACGCTTTCAATCCTTAATTTTTTCCTGGGCCGCCCTTTCGGGTTTTTAGCCGACCAGGATACCCATTTTTGCCCAAGTCTCCCTTTTGGGTTTTCAACTTGTCGGGTGTACAATCTTTTCCATATATCCCTAAGTTTTTCCCAAACCTTTTGGTTTGTCGGGATGCCCTTATTTTTCCTAGGTGTGTCAACCTAAAGGGTCTGTTATGCATAGTATTTTTTAACTATGTCCGCGTTTATAGGATGTGGGAAATCTTCACCATCCATGGTAGTCAGCATCATGGCACCACCAGGGAAAACTCTCTTGACAACAAATGGCCCTTCGTAGGTGGGAGTCCATTTGCCTCTAGGGTCGCCTTGTGGCAGAATGATGCGCTTTATCACCAAGTCACCAGCTTGATATACTCGAGGCTTGATCTTTTTGTTGAAAGCCTTGATCATACGTTTTTGGTACGTCTGACCATGACAAATAGCAGCCAGTCGCTTTTTGTCGATTAAGTTCAACTGATCCAATCTTGTCTGAATCCACTCGTCTTCACCTAAGCCTGCCTCATTCATATTCCTTAGTGAGGGAATCTGAACTTCCACTGGCAAAACAGCTTCCATGCCATAGACTAGAGAAAAGGGAGTTTCCCTAGTTGACGTCCTAGCTGAAGTACGGTAGCCATGTAGAGCAAATGGTAACATCTCATGCCAGTCTATATAGGTCACTATCATCTTCTGCATAATCTTCTTAATGTTTTTGTTAGCCGCTTCGACTGCGCCATTCATTTTAGGTCTATATGGAGAAGACTCGTGATGCTTGATCTTGAACTGAGTGAAAAGTTCGGTAATCATAGTATTGTTGAGGTTAGTCCCATTGTCGATGATGATCCTTTCGGGAATACCATAGCGGCAGATGAGGTTATGTTTGATGAATCTAGCTACCACGTTCTTGGTGACTGAGGCAAATGAGGCGGCTTCGACCCATTTGGTGAAATAATCAATAACAACCAGAATGAAGCGATGTCCATTGGAAGCGGTGGGCTTGATTTCTCCAATCATGTCAATGCCCCACATTGCAAATGGCCATGGAGCGGTCATGACGTTCAGAGGGATAGGAGGCACATGGACCATGTCACTATAGATTTGGAATTTGTGACAAGTTCTAGAGTGTCAATGGAAATCAGTCTCCATTGTTGACCAATAGTAACCAGCTCTTAATATTTTCATGGCCATCGTATGTCCTCTTGAGTGAGTCCCAAAGAGACCATCGTGCATGTCTTCCATAATTTCCTCTGCCTCCTTCTTGTCCATAAATCGGAGTATAGTAGAATCATGGTTGCGCTGGTACAGTATTTCGTTACTTAGGAAGAATTTGGTTGAAAATCTTTATAAGGACTTTCTATCATTGATGGATGCCCCTCAGGATACTCTTGTGCTTCAAGGTATCTGATCACCTTATTGTACCATGGCTTTTCTATGTCAGTGTCAATCTCACAGCAGTGCGCAGGTTCGTCAAATCTTTCAATTGTAATCATAGGGGCTTCGTTGTCCCATCTGACCTTGAACATAGAAGACATGGTGGCCAAAGCATCGGCCAACTGATTTTCTTCCCTAGGGAAGTGTTTAAAGGAGATCTCTTTGAAGTAGGGAATCAGGGATAGCACAAGTTCCTTGTAAGGGATGAGATTAGGGTGTTTAGTGTCCCAATCTCCTTTAACTTTTCTAATCACTAGAGCGGAATCCCCAAACACATTCAAATGCTTGATCCTCAAATCAATGGCAGCCTTCAGACCCAAAATATACGCTTCGTACTCGACCATGTTGTTCGTGCAATCGAAGCATAGTATGGCAGTGAAAGGAGTGTGTCAACCTTCAGGGGAGATGATCATAACACCAGTTCCGTTACCCAAGGCGTTGGAAGCCCCATCGAAGACCATAATCCATCGGGATCCTTGTTCATGCCTGTCATACGGCGTTGGCCTTTTTCATTGTGTATTGGATGTCATACTCAGTCAAGATCATTTTCCATCTGGCTATCCGTCCAGAAAGAGCAGGTTTCTCGAAGATGTACTTGATTGGGTCCATCTTAGAAATCAACAAAGTGGTATGAGTAAACATATGTTGTCTTAGCCTGCGAGCAGCCCATGCCAGAGCGCAGCAAGTTTTCTCGAGCAGTGAATATTTGGTTTCACAGTCGGTAAACTTTTTTCTCAGGTAATGAATAACATGCTCTTTTCGGTCAGACTCGTCATGTTGGCCCAAAACACACCCCATAGAGTTCTCTAGTACTGTCAAGTACATGATCAAGGGTCTTCCTTCAACTGAGGCATGAGAATAAGAGGCTCTTGTAGATATTCTTTGATTTTTTTGAAGGCAGCTTGGCATTCATCATTCCATCTGACTACCTTATCTTTCTTCAAGAGTTTGAAGATTGGCTCACAAGTAGCAGTCAATTGAGATATGAAGCGGGTGATGTAATTGAGACGACCCAATAATCCTCTAACTTCCTTTTCAGAATGAGGGACTGGAATTTCTTGGATGGCCTTTACCTTGGCAGGATCTACTTCAATGCCTTTATTGCTGACGGCAAAACCTAGAAGCTTTCCAAATCGTACTCCAAATGTGCACTTGTTAGGGTTCAACCTCAACTTGTACTTTTTCAACCTTTAGAATAGCTTATGCAGGTGATCGGGATGTTCCTCCTCAGTTTGTGATCTGGCAATCATATCATCCACATATACCTCTATTTCATGATGGATCATATCATGAAACAAAGCTACCATAGCCCTTTGATATGTTTCCCCTTCATTCTTCAATCTAAACAGCATGACCTTGTAACAGAAGGTTCCCCATTGCGTAACAAAAGTTGTCTTCTCCATGTCTTCGGGAGCCATCCTGATTTGATTATAGCCTAAGAAGCCATCCATGAAAGATAAGACTTTATGATGAGCAGTATTATCGACCAAGACATTAATGTGAGGTAGAGGGAAATCATCCTTGGGGCTTGCCATATTTAGATCCCTATAATATACGCACATATGGACTTTTGTCTTTCTTCGGAACTGGAACCACATTGGCAACCCATTGGGGATAAGATGTCACAGCTAGGAATCGTGCATCAAATTGTTTCATCACTTCATCTTTTATCTTTTCGAACAAGTCAAGCCTCGTGCGACGAACCTTTTATTTGACAGGAGGACAATCTTCTTTTGTCGGCAGGCGATGCACTACGATGTCGGTATCCAACCCTGGCATATCTTCATACGACCAAGCAAAAACTTCCACATAATCATGCAACATCTGAACCAATATGCTCTTGACATTGCTTTCTAGGTTAGAGCCAATCTTGACTTCTTTCTTGTCTGTCTCGGTACCCAGATTGATGACTTCAACTAACTCTTCGTGCGGCTGAATAACTTTTTCCTCTTGTAATATATGTCTGGCTAGTTCTCTCAGTATTTCACAATCTTCCTCGCCTTCATCTTCATCTTGGTTAATTGGACATTCAAAGTCATAGTCGGCAATAGTATATTCATTAGCAATTAGATCCAGAGTGGATGAGGACCTGCAATAGTGTGTGTATGTGTGTGTGCATGTAAGATACATGACTAGTTTGAAAAATGTATTTGAAGAAATGAAAGACAATGAGCACAAAGATTTGAATGCAAAAGAGTCCAATGTTTTGTATTGAATGATTATATGATAAGATGAACATAAATAAAACCCTTGACAAATGGACCAAAGTGCCCCGGGCCAGGCACATGGCTTAAGAGTCATTGTTAAATATTACAGACAAAATGTTCTTGAATTAATAAAAAGCAATAAACAAGTAGATTACTCCTCAATGAAGGAGATGGGAACAAAGTACTTTTCATGCCAATTCTTTAGCTCCGTTGTAGTAGGATACACCCAATCTTCAAATGCAGCTTCATCATCTGAATCACCCACAACGTTAACATCATGGCTTCCAATGCGGAGAGGTGGCTTTCCTACACGAGCGCTTCTCGCTTCCTTCTAAGCCTTGACGGTGAAACCCAAACCAAACTTGTCCTCTTTGAATGTGATATCGAGGAGTTTCCCCCACGTATCACAACTTCCTTCTTCAATTGCAGCACGAGCATATTTGACTAAAACCATCTTCGGCATGATCTTAACAGCTTTGGACACATCAGAGGAACATTTGGCAGTGGCAATCATTGGTGGCACAAATTCAAAGGCTTGACATGGGGTCTCAATGAATTCTCCATCCATCTCCACGTATTTGAAAGAGTTAAGGTGGCTTACCTTAAACTCTTCCTCTCCACAGACAGTGAAAATTCTTCCTTTGACCAGATATTTGAGCTTTTGATGGAGAGTTGATGTTACTTCCCCAACTTTATGGATCCAAGGGCGAACCAACAAATAAGAATAGGTAGGACGGATATCCATAATGTAGAAGGTGGAATTGAAAATTTGTGAGCACACCTTGATTGGAAGATCCACCTCTCCATAAACTGTCCTTTTTGATCCACTGAAGGCCCTCACAATGATATCACTTGGCTTCAAGACTAAACCTTCACAGTCTAAACGGTCTAACACCCCCTTTGGTAGCATGTTTAAAGAAGAGTCGGTGTCGACCAGAACATGTGCTAAGGTAGTCCCTTTGCACTCGACAGAAACATGTAGAGTTTTATTGTGATTCTTCCCAAGCGGTATTAGATCGACATCTGAGAACCCCAAACCATTATAAGTTGTCAATCTTTCCACCCAATTCTCAAACTGGTCCGTTGTGGTCTCATGAGGGACATGAGCCTTCTTCAAGAATTTGATTAATTCCCGAGCATGAGCGTCTGAATAGAGTAGAAAAGACAGCATAGAAATCTTGGAAGGGGTTTTCCCCAACTGTTCCACAATCTTGAAATAGCTCCTTTTTATTATTTTCAAGATTTTTTCCATCTCACAAGCGGAAGGTTCTCCGTCAGCAACGTCCTTAGCGGGTATTTCTGTTTTGACTGTCTCAACAACTTTCTCTTTCCATCTGGTATCAGTACTTGGCCTAGCAACAGTGATACAGACGGGTGCCTTTGTAACAACTGGTGGTGAGATGTTGGGTGAAAAGATTCTCCCAGTTCGGGTTACCTTACTTGAGCCAGTTATGTTACCAATATCACCAGCTTTGTCTTCTTCGATCTAAGCGTCTTGTTTTATCCCATGGTAAAACACCTCAACACCATAGTTCCATGGCACTGCCTTGTTTGAAGAGTAGGGAATTGGTCCGGGATTGGTAATTATTAGGGGAGCAACAGTTAGGTCATTTGAAATCCTGATAGGACCTTTGGAGGAGATCCTAAGAGGCTTGTTGGAGATGGTTATAATGGAGAGATCTTCACATTTATTAGTGAAACTTTTGGCAAGAGGAGTCTTCTCAAATAGGATCTTGTGGCTACCCATCAGGTGTTGAATGCCTTCCTTAAGCCCTTCACACACATTGAGTTGTTTGGCACAGCAAACACAGTCTTTCACACAGCTAGGGAAAATCTCGACTTTCAACAAATTCCTTTTGATAATATTCAAATGAGTAGTCAAGTCTTTGATAGAAGCAACGAAAATTGTATCTTCAACGGTATTAACACCCTTGCCATGATTTGGCATAGGCACGGTGATTACATTCAGAGTTGGAGGAGGATCAAATTCAATAGTCTTCTTATCGATCAAATTCTGAATTTTATTCTTCAAGGTCCAGCATTGGTCAGTCTCATGCCCGGGGCTACTTGAGTGGTAAACACATTTAGCGTTCGGATTATACTTTGGTGGAGAAGTATCTGGATTGGCAGGAGGATTGCGCAATGTCACCAAATTATCCTTTAGCAAGTGTTGTAAGGCTTAGGATAGTGACATGCCTATCCTTGTAAATTATCTTCTCGGAGTTTCAAACTGTTGATGATTAGCAGATGGTCTTTGAGTAGGAGTTGGATTGGAGATTCAAACAACATTAACAGATTAGCGGTCATCCTTCTTGGTACGGAACCTTGCCCCATACACAGTATTGACTTCTTTCTTCGTGGTAAAAGGTTTCATTACAGGATTGTAAGGGGAAGCAGACACCATGGAAATCTTCCCACTTTTGATGCCGCTTTCAACTCTTTCACCGGTTAAGATCAGCTCGGTGTAACCAGAAGAAGAACATCCAACCAACAAGTTAAATAATGGACCATATAAAGTTCCCATAAACATGTCAATTTGCTCCCTATCATTCAAGGGTGGTTGAACCCTACTGGCAAGGTCTCTCCATTTTTGTGCATATTCTTTAAATCCTTCATTCTTCCCCATTGTCATATCTTGTAACTAGGGATGTAAATGGATATCCCTGGGGACGGATAATATGATATCCGTGTCTGTTCCGTTGGATAAATATGATATCCATATCCACCCCATATCCATGCGGATATCTACTAAGCGGGTAATCCACGGGTTTTAAGATACCCGCAGATATTTACAGATATCCGTGGATAACATTTTATTCTAAAATTATTATTTTTTTAAATATTTTTTCAGTTTTTTTTAAAGACACAAAAAAATTATTATCATATAAAATTTATACAATTTAGTCTCAATTTAATAACAAAATTTCATCATATTAATATTTGCCTTTTTCACCTAAACATAATAACATCCATATAGAATATCCATAATTTTTAACCAAAACAATATTCATCATAGCATATAATAATTGTTCCAAACAAAATAAAAAGTAATGATGCAGATAGTTTTCATCAATCATTGTAAAATTCCATATTATGCATTCCTTGCTTTAACAATTCCACTTTGATTTCCTAGCTCCTGAAATAAAACCATAAAAATGTTCAAATAAAAATCTAAATAATCAATATAATAATAATAATAATTAAAATGAAATCTTTAACATTTCACTAACAATGTCAGCATCCATATCTTCCAATACTGAATTAATTTCAATGACTTCGGCTTTTGATTTTGAATAACCTGAAAAAAGAAAAAGAAAAAGTTAAACTCTAAGTGATTTATAATTTTTTTAAGAAGCAATGAATTGTTTTAGTTAAACAAAACTTGTAGTACGAAATTGATATTCAAATTCCAAATTGTTATAATTTTTCTAAGTGTTAACACTAACTATGCTATAAAAAGGTACAATACTCTAAAAATTAATCCAAAATTTAACATTAACTTGTAATAAATCATAAAAAGGAAGTACAAGGATTGCATCTCCAATGTTATAACCAAAATAAGTCTTACTTCAAAAACAAACTAACTTGTTATAAGTAATCATTGTAACAAAAACTTATTATTATTTTGATTACCTTTCACATCAGTCCATAGCCAATCTTGGACACACATTAATGCCTCCAAAGTATTTGAACGCAATCTACTACGATGAGGAGTAAGAATCTGACCACTTGTGCTAAAAGATGACTCTGAAGCAACTGTTGAAATAGGAATGGCTAAGAAATCTCTTGCAATCATTTGCAAGATTGGATATTTTAATCCATTATCCTTCCACCAACCTAAGATGTCAAAATTTTCATCATCCGGCAACACTTTTTCCTCTATATATCCATCAAATTCGGACTTACTAGATGTGACACTTTTTCCGCACTAATATGTTTTGCAAAATTAGACCTCCAAGCTTCTTTTTTGCCAACAACAATTCCATCAGATACATTTTTAGTTTGATTTGAGGATGAAGAAACATTATCCTTCTCCTTGAACTTCAAATCATACTCAATTACCATATTTTGGACAAAAGATTTTATCTTTTCAATTTCATTCTCAGCTTCAACTCCATAAATTAGAGGGAAAAAATAATCTAACAAATCAACTTTATACCTTGGATCTAACACAATGCTTATTCCCATCACTCCATTGACCACCTTCCAATATTTTTCAAACTTAGAAAGCATACTAGAAGCCATATATTTAATGACATTATCACTAGAACAAAGCCATTCAACCAAAGCCAATTTTATTTCACATACTTTAGGAAAATAAACATTTGCAGTTGGAGACTTTGTACCAGAAAATAGTTGTGTAACATCATAAAAAACTTCTAACCTTTCACAAATTTCTTTTGCTTTCATCCATTCATTTTCACTAGGCAAAGTTTTATATTGAATATCCCTCTTTTCCAATCGACCAAACAAATCTTTATATTGTATGACAACATTAAGCATTAAGAATGTAGAATTCCACTGAGTCCTACAATCTTGAACCAACTTTTTATCATAAGAGATATTCACTTGAGCACATGTCTCTATAAATTTCTCCTCTCTTTTCGGTGTTGCTGTCCAATAGACAACACTTTGTCTTATATTCTCAATGGCACCCGAGATTATAGACAAGCCCTCTTTCACAATTAAATTCAATATATGCGCGGAACAACGCATGTGAAACAATTTACCACCCAATATCAATGGCCTAGGTGTAATCTTTTGTAAAATACGCTCAATCATAACATCATTCGTAGAGCAATTATCAACAGTCAATGTGGACAACTTTGTATCTAGATTCCAATCCATCAAACATTGAGTTAAGGTATCAGCTAGAGTTTTGCTAGTATGAGGAGCAGGCACATAAATGAACCTACCATAAATTAAAATTTCAATAATAACATTACTAACATTATACAAACAATAATAAGAATACCAAAAAAATTATTGTTATTACCTTACAAGTCGACTTTAAAGGGTCCATGAATCATCAATAAAGTGAGTTGTAACTGTCATATAGCCTTTGTTTTGGTTACTTGAAGTCCACATATCACTGGTAATTGCAAGACGACTTTGATTCTTTGACAACAACTTCATTGTATTCTCTTTATCATAATTATAAATTTTCATGATGTCATTCTTGATAGTGTTACGAGAAACCTCCTTAAATAAAGGTTGCATAAAAGCACAAAATTCTCTAAAACCAATGTGTTCAACCATTGCTAGAGGATACTCATGAAGAATTATCATCTTAGAAACAGTATGCCTTGCTATGTCCTGATTAAATGCATAAGAACCAACCATTACATTCTGACCATCAACTTGTTCAGTTTTGATCAAAGCTTGTTTTATATCTCTATTTGTTCGACGTGGGCAGGACTTAACGTGTGATTTTAAGTGTGACGTTCCTTGATTTGGAACACCCAAGAGTTTTGCACCATAATAGTTGCAAATGGCCTTCATCTTTCCATCTATTTTTTTCCTTTTGAAATGATTCCAAACTTCAGAAGTTAGCTTTCTTTTAGAACCTCCAGTATCGACTTCACATGAAACCCGACTTTCAATTTCATTAGGAGTTGAATTAATTTCCACATTCAGAATATTTGGAGCAGCGACATTAGACTCGTTCGCATTGGAGGGTGCCAAATTTTCTTGCATAACTTCGGTAGGAGTAACGGTTTTGTCAAAATACATTCTAAAAATAAATAAATAATTGTTAGTAAGAGATTATAAATCACAATTAATAATAGCAGAGCAATTATGCGGAATTGGTCATATTTCAATTTCAGTTGGCATTCTATCATTACGTTCAAAAAAGACAAATACAAAAGACATTTTGTGGCAAGCTAATAAATCAATTCAAGATGACTATGGTGACCAAATATAAGTATATAACCCTCATAGCAACACTAAAAAACAAAATTTGTTTGTGTCTCTCGGAGAAGTAAACGTAGAGAGTATTAAAATCATATTTTATGCAAATGTCTTACTCATTAGCCAAAACATGCTACCACTTTAGTTTAAGCCAATATTTATGACTTTATTGCATTTTATTAAAAGAGTGTGAGTGTTCATGCAAATAAAAAAACACCATTGTTAACTTCAAAATGAGCTATATGTCATCTCTTGTTCATTATTATTTTTCATAATCAATTTCAAAAAAAAAATTATCTTTCTGATGAAATAACATTGAAACCCATACTATTAATTCACAAGTAATTTAATTTAATATAAATTGAAAATAGTTATTAAACATATAGAAATGAAAATGAGAAAAATAAGTATAGATAAAAGATACAAATACTACTTGCCTGTGTGATATGAGATGGTTGATTGTGATGTGAGTTGCGACGGAGCCGGTACGGAGCTGGTAAAACAAGGAAGATAAGATGGATCCTTATTTTTATGGTGGAAGGTGCATTGATAACACTGAAGTGGAATTTGAGAAGGCAAGAGAAATGATCATATAAAATAAATTAATTATGAAATGGAAAAGTAAGGTTTATAATATATTATGGAATATAATTTTTTTTAAAGAAAACGTTAAAAAAAAGACCAAATTCTTTTGGAAGATGATAAGACTTAGTAAAATATATAAATATTTAAATAATTTTTATAATTAATTAACGGATACGGATATCCGCGGGTGTGGATATTATTAAATCCGTATCCATATCCATTAAATAATGGGTATCTAAATATCCATTTATTTTATCTACGGATATCCATTAAGTTATCCATCTCATATTCGTAACGGATTTTATCCGCAGATATCTGCGGATACGGATTTTTTTGCCATCCCTACTTGCAACTGAACTCTTGTTGGTGCCAAGTCGACCATATATTCATATTGGTGGTAGAAAGCGGTAGCTAAGTCTTCTCAGGTATTGATACGGGAGCCATCTAACTGGTAGAAGCATTCTAGTTGTGTTCAGGATAAGCTTTCTTGGAAAAAGTGAACCCAGAGTTTCTTATCAGTGGTGTGCGGCTGTATCTTGCGCACATAAGATTTCAGGTGAAGTTTTGGACAGGAAACTCTGTCGTATTTTGCAAATACTGGTATTTTGAATTTGTAGGGAATAACAACCCCAGAGATCAAACCCACATCATCAAAATCTAAACCGGGGACAGCTTAGATCTCGACGGCCTTCAATCTGTCTTCTAGCTGCTTATACATGACATCAGAGGGAGGGTATTGCTCGTCAAAATAATCATCATCGGACGCTTGACCATTGATGCATCCATCCTGGGTACTCTTAGCTTCTCCAATCTAATTCTCATCTTCCTCATACGAGTCTTCCACTACCGGGATCTGACCGACCGACTCTTTGAACCTCCTAGCCATGTTGACCAAGGCTTTTCTCTTGGGCTTCTTCTTGGCTGCCAGTAATGCCATCATATCTTGTTGCCCTTTGGCTAGGGCCAGTAGAGTCTCTTGGAATTGAGATTTTTGTACTTGAAGGTCCTTCACAGTTTACTCTAGATCCATCTTGCTGAAATAAACAGCAGAAAGATAAGGAAATTTGTTGTGTAAAGACCTGTCATGTTATGATGCATGGAAGATGTATATGCAAATGATTTCAAGGATTTATGAAATTTAAATTTGTATAGACAAGGAAATGAACAAACATCAATTTTCATTAATTAGTTCAAAATGATTACAACTTGCCTCTTGGGCTTACAAAATAACTCTCTAAGATAAAAAGGTTGAATGCATCCTCTTCGGTGCAAGGTAAGCGTTCACACTTTGTTCTTCTTGTAGCTGCTTTGTAAGCTCCATGACCCTCTTCTCACTAGTGTAGAATTGAGCTTCGAAAGTATCTAATTCTTCATTCAGCTGAATCCAACCTTTTCACAAGTCTTCAAGAGAAGTAGGCATGTCTGGATGGAGGACAGTTTACGGGACATCTCATTCAACCACATGTTCCATGATAACTGGTAAGATGGAGGGATAAGGCATCACAAGTTTCTGAGCACGGGCTCGTATCCACCTAAGGTAAGGCTCAAGGGGAATGGAATTCTTGTGTCCCAGCATCTTACTTTCCACTTTTCTTACCATCCTTCAAGCTCGTATAAACCTCTGAGGGTAACCTTGATCGTCGCTCTCGTAGTCGAATACCACTCCTTGGATCAGCATCTCATGAGGACCATCCCTTCGGGCGTAACCAAATTGTCGTAAGGATAAGTAATGGTTGTAAGTGATACCTCCCCTAATTCCAAGCAAAGGGACATTAGGGATTTCCCCATAATGGCCGATGATAGTAATGTTCTCCAAGGATTGAGAACACCAATGAACATCTGAATGTCTGAGCGTCATCAGCCCATGGGACGACCTCAAACCTTGCTCGTTCTTTAACACAGATCGGGGAAGATGCGAAATAAACCATCTATCCAAGAGAGGAGTGCAATACATGATGATCACTCTCTTCCTAATAGTGCGAGAGTGAAAAGAATGTAGGATATCTCCTAACAAAGTAGGCACTAGATTGCGAGACATGAAGATTTTGACAGTGTTTACATCTATAAGTTGGTCAGGGTTTGGAAACAAAACCATCCCATATATGAGAAGGGCCGAAATTTCTTCAAAATATTGTAAGTCTAAAGAGTTCCAACAATCTTGAGCTTTCTCGAACAAGAAATTGGCTAAAAAACCTTTGACACCACTCTTTTTTCCTAATTAGTCGTGACATCAGATTGTTGTAAGTGTAGTGCTTGGGAAATCTCTTCAGGTTTTGGATCTATTTCCGTACCTTTAAATGGTAGTTGATTGAGAATGGGAATCCTCAAGAGTTGAGAGAATTCTTATAGAGTAGTCACAAGCTGATAATCGGGTAAAGTGAAGCAATGGTGTAGAGGATCAAAGAATTGTAAAAGCACCTTCATCATATCTTCATCAGTGTTGGAGGTAACCAAGTTTAGGAGGCGACCATGTATTTCGGTGAATGAAGAATTCTCAGGGACCCTTGATGCTAACTCTTTGAGTTGAGGAGGAATTCTTACGAGATTGAATTGGATAGTATTTCTATAGATAGAAGCCATACCCTACAAAATAGAACAAAGATAAATCCCAATAATCCTTGAAATGGTTAGTGAGATTGAGTATGATATTATGATGGTTATGATGCCATGTACAAATAATTATATACAAATAAGGCAAACAAATCCTTAGATTTATGCTTGCATGGAGTCTTGTAGGTAAGTACCCTCTTGAAGTTTAGTTGGCTCAAACCTGTCCTAGAAATAGTAACTGGGTTCTAAGGGATCTAAATATCACTGATCTGTCTTATCGGGCATTGTTTCAGCGCAAGCCTCTTTCACGACGACTGAAATTTCCCGAGAAGTCAAATCTCAATGAGTATAGTATCGAGTATCAACCAACTTCGGACTGCACCAAAGCCGGTTATCTCACTACATCCTAATGTCCAAGTTGGTTAAGTAAAGGTTCTAAAGTCAGTTAGTGCTTCATGAAACCACACAGCGGCCCCATATTCTCCTTGACTACTCAAGGGTAACGGTACCCACAAATTTTTCACACTAACGTAGCTATTTATTAGACCATGGCAGTATACCCTGCACAGTTTCCACAACGTATTGCTACTTACCTATAAGGTATCCCAAATCCGGGTAGAGGATTTAAACAAGCCCAAACAAGGAACCAAAATGTAAAGCAAACAAGTCAAACAATGAAAGCAAATAAAGGTTATCTAGCCCTAAGGTAACCCCACTTTTAAGTTTTTCCCCAGCAGAGTCGCCAGTTTCGTGATACGGTGGGAGAACTGACTTCTGATGTTTTGTGTTTGATGGTAAATGTTGCGATTAGCAAGAGTCGCCACTGACTTTTCTTTTATCCAAAAGGAAAGGCTGAAAAGAACAGGAAAGACCTTTGAGATTATTTCTTGAGTTCGGGGGGTAGATTATGAAAAGGGAAGGTATTAGCACTCTTTTCATCCATAGTTATCTATGGGCTCTTAGTTGCTTGCTAGATCACTTGCTTTTGTTTGAAAAGTGTGCTTTGTGATGGTTTTTGAAAGTATTTAGAAAAGGCTCCTTCATTTAGGCAAACTTTGTAATAGTTCTCATTCGTGAAAACATATACAAAGTGATGAGCTTTTGAAAATATTTCATGTTTGGAAAGTATTTTGAAAGTGTTTGGTGTTTGTTTTGAAAATAAGCAAGGATGTTTGATTTTAAAATGAGCAAGCAACTAGGAACAATCTACCTACTCAAAAGTCTTTGTTTATTTCTTCCTTTCCTTTGATATTGCTATCTTACCATTGATTGGTAAGAAGCCTTATCTTTGGATGTAAAGGGACGGGCGTGGGTCATCGTATAGTCATGATAGCAATGTTGTGAGATATCTTAGCATTTCTCTTTGAGGGAATAAGATCATTTTAAAAGGAAACATTGATTGCGTCATAGAGGGACTATGATCTTGTATTTTTTATTGCTTTTGCTAAGATACCCCACATGCATAACATGACCATTTTTGTAGGGCAAGAAAGTGGAATTACCCTAAGGGTGTAAGTGTGCAAGTGTGATTGATTTACATGCATTGTTTATCTTGAATTAGGGTTTGCTACTTGTTGGTTTTAGTCTTGCCATACAAACCCTAATTACTAACATTTATATAAAGAGATAAATTGCAGAAAATAAAATTACTACGCTATTACATCATTAAGGGAAGGGGTATACAAATTTAGAAATGGGAATTTGCAAGAAAATTAAACTTAATTATCTATTACAACCATATTGAATAATATACAAGAATTGAAAAGAAAATAATGCAAGAATGTAAATGGAAAAAGAAATGATTTTTGTTTTGGATTTTTGTGAAACAGTTTAATTTTGACCTAATTAAAGAGAATGATTAATTACAGTTAAATAAAATTAAACCTAAATTAATTAAGAAAAAAAATTAGGTTAAAAAGTTTTTTTAGGGTTTTTTTTGAAAGGGTTTAAGTCTAATGAAAATAATATGAAAATTAATTAATTAAAAGAAACCTAAACTCTAAGTTAATTTTAATTTAAAATAAAATAAAATAATAATTAAACCTAAATCTAAATATTAATTATTTAAGAAAAAGAAATTAATTTGTTAAGAAATTTTTTTTGTTCTTTTTGTTTTATAAAGAAAATAAAATATATGTGAGCATTTTTTAAATATGGAAATAAATAAATAAAATATTTTTGGATTTTTTATTAATAAAAATAATAATAATGATAATAATAGTAGTAATAAAAAATGATAATGAAAATGAAATAAAATAAAAAAATAAGAAAAAGAAAAATAAAGAAAGATGAAATAATAAAAGAAGTTGAGCCAGCATGCAAAAGCAAACAGGGTGGTTAGAAGTCAGCAAAAAAAATAAAGCCCATTGCTTGGAGGCCCAGGCGCTGCTGTTTGAAACAAAAAGGAGGAAAAATGTGAGAAAAATGCACAAAAGGTTGCACTGGGACTTGAACCCCTGACCCTCAGCATACACGCGCTACCTTTGCCACTGGGGTGGCTGTATATCTGGTAACATTGATGAAATAACAAACACATAACATAAGTCATGTCTAGAATATGAGTTCATCTTCAACCTCCAGCATGAACATCTGTAACTTCACCATTTCTCATCCATTTGCAAAAATGTAAACATCAAACTTGTTCCAAATTTCACAACGATTCCAGAAATGTAAATTACTAAAACTATAAATCAAAGATGAGCATGAATTTTGAATGTACCAAATTCTGACCTAATTTTTTCAGAAAGTTCAAACTTAAAATTCTCACTACTCAAGCAATATAAATGAAATCTATGGACATGTACAGTTTCAGGGCAATGATGTCTACATTTTATCTTCACAAATGCAAGCCTAACAATGCCTAAATGAAAAGATAGAAGTTCAAAAAATGTACCTCAAAACTGAAAATCGTGAAATGCAAATGAGCTTGATTCAAGGTGCCGCAATGATCAGGTTAGCTTGCTCAAGTTCCCAGGAAGCTAATGTAATGATTAGCTTGAGCAATGGATAGCTAGAATGGTATGGAGAAGTCAACTTGAAGTGTTCTGTTTTTGGTTATGGAGGATGATGGAAATAGAGATACAGTTAAGAAACAGAGTCAGGGATAAACTATGCTTGATGTATAGGAGCTTTGTGATTTATTGGGAAGGAAAACGCACGAGGGAATTGTGAGTTTCAAGTTCAAAGTCAGAATCGTTGCATCAATGGAGGTTTTGGATAATTTCTGGCTTGAGGTAGTTTGGGAGAGTTTCAGGGTGCTTAAGCTCGTGTTTTAGCTCACAAATAGTGCCTCTATTTATAAGAAACAAGTTTGGAGGCTTGTATTTGATCAGAATTCAAAATCACATGTTTAAGCTCAACATGTGATTTTCTAGAAAAATCAAGTTTCAATGCCTTTGTACTTGCTAATGTAGAGTGGTTATGCTTTAAAAAAACTTTATTTTCATTTTGTAGGTGAAGTGTGATCAGAGGGAACAAGTTATAGGCTCAAGAATTGACTTTGTTTCTTTTCAAGAATGGCATTGTTAACTTTCTTCCCAAAATGGCAATTTGAATTGGATAATGCTTAAACCACTTGGATTATAGCTCAAAAGTTTGTGTAATCCATTAATGATGGATAGATACACAAGTTAGAAGGCCTGCAAAGCAAGATTATACAGCCTAACATTGAGATTGAATTATGTGTTCATCAAGAAATGACTTGTAATTCAAGAATGAAACCCTAACTTCTTGCCTTCTATTCTCCTTGCTAAAGTATGATCTTAATGAGTTCTTGGACATTTTGGAAAGGTTTTAAAATCCTCTACAACTTCTATGTTAATCATTTTTGAAGATTCTTCTTGGAACTATGTGAAACGTTTCCATGAAGTTAGGTCAAAATCATTCCTAAACTAGGTCAAAATTTCACTAAGTTTTCAAGTTTCATGAGCATGTCTTTACAAAATCATAACTTGAAATCTAAGCATTTCTAGAAACAGTTATGTTATACAATGTTTTAGATCTCATTGAGATCTACAACTTTCATGTTGGAAGAGTCCTTTGAATCATCTTGCATCATGGTGTAAATTTGGTTCAAAGTTTTGAAAAAAAAGTGAATTTCCAACACTTAGAAAAAATTCTAAGTTTAGAAATTTTGACTTTTCAAAATGAAATCTTGAATTTTTTATTTCTTGATGAACAAGTTTCATATTTTTACATGTCTTGATGAATTGTAATCTTTGAAACTTAATTTTGATCAAAAAGTCAAAGTTTGACTTTTCAGTGTACATTTGACTTTTCATCAGTTGACTGAAATTCAACTATCAATCAATTGATCTTGAGAAATGTTTTGAGCCATGCCATTAGGTAAAAATGAAGTATTTGAAACCTTGATATCATGTCTCAAACCATTAAGTCTTTTTCTAGGTCAAAAATCAAAAATTGCACCTTCTTAGTCAAAACCCTAATTTTGACCATTTTGCCCTTTTGATGATCTGATCAAATTTCTTGAGAAATTGTGATCTAAACTTGATCAATTGACATATATGAGTTCATAATGTTGATATGGATAAAAAATTATGAAGTTTGACTATAAATTGACCATAGTTGACTTTTTCCCCAATACAGCTGATTGTAGGTCAACTGATCAATTGACTAAGCAAAAATGTGATTCAAGACTTAAAACTTGACATGAGAAATCTTGAGTGTCTAAAATGATCCATGAAAGTTATATGTGGCATGAAAAGTCCATTTATCCTTGTGAAAACTAAAACCCAAATTTTCAGTCATTAGTGCTTGACGAGGTGTCTTGAGCTGATCAAGCCTTGTGCAGTCTTGAACCAATGGAGATCTTGTGAGAGATTACTTGAGAAATGAGAGGGAAAATTTTGGGGTACAACACAATGCATTAATGAAACAAATTTTGACATTAATAGATAAGTGTTTCAACAATAAAAGAGATTACAATTGAAAATTCAAGAATGAAATAAACATACTCAATTTTGGCCATGATTTGGCATGGGAGCAGTGATCATATTGGGAGCCTTATGAGGGTCAAATTTGATCTCCTTGTTTTCAATCAAACCTTGAATCTTTTTCTTCAAGTCCAACGGTTGTCGGTGTCATGTCCAGGACTATCAGAATGGTAGGCATATCTTACATTTGGATTGTACTTAGGAGAGGAGGTATCGGGGTTTTGAAGAGGATCCCTTAGTGTAATTAGATCCACTTTCAGCAAATGTTGTAACGCTTGAGACAATGGAATATTAATCTTAGCATACTGCCTTTCTTGGTACTGTACCCTACGCCTATTGCCATGTCGTTGTTAAACAAGTGTAGGATTAGAGATCAGGATTGCACCCACATGTTGGTCGTGGTTACTCTGGTTACGACCTTTTTGATCGTGCATAGTACCAGACTCTTTATTCCCATTGAAAGGTTGTTTCCCTACACTTGGAGATACATCCCTTTGGATTTTACCGCTTTTGATGCCAGCTTATACTCTTTCGGTTGTCCGTATTAGTTTGGTGAACCCAGCTGAGGAGCTTCCGATCAGATGGTTGAAGAATGGTCCTGTCAAAGTTCCCATGAAGATATCAATCAGCTCCCTGTCAGTTAATGGGGGTTTCACCCTACCAGCTAGGTATCTCCACTTTTGGGCATATTCTTTGAATCTCTCGTTGGAACGCGTGGTCATATTCTGCAACTGCACACGGGTTGGTGCAAGATCAGCGTTATATTGGTACTGCTTGTAGAAAGTGGGATCTAAATCTTCCGAAGTGTGAATATAGGAACTATCCAATTGATTGAACCATTCAAGTTGCGTCCTAGTTAGGCTCTCTTGGAAAAAATGGACCCTGAGCTTCTGATCAGTGGTGTATGGTTGAATCTTGTGGATATAAGATCTAAGATGCATCTTAGGACAAGAGACCCCATAATACATGGAAAAATTAGGGATTTTGAACTTTGGTGGGATGACCACTCCAGAAACCAAACCCAAATCTTTAAAATCCATCCCAGGTACCCTCTGAATTTCCATGGCGTTGAGACGATCCTCCAGTTGTTTGTATTTCTCGTCTGCATGAGGATACTTTGTTAGAACATAGTTTGATTCTACAACCCTTTATTAGATTTTTGATGATAACAAACACAAAGAACAAATATGCACTCTAAAAATTGTGTTACTGTGTATGCAGAAGTTCTGACCAAAGAAGCATCAGAAGTTAAGCTATAGAATCTTTCACGCCGAGGTAATCAAAATCTGTGATGAAGAATGATGATCAGAACATGCGCTAAAGTGAAGCATACTCTGATTCTTAATAGAAGGTTTAGATACAATCATATTCTCACAACTCTAAGTCATCAATGTTATGAAGCATTTGCAGCATACAAGATTGTAAGATTCTGTAGCGTTACTATTCAATCATGACAACATCACTTGTAACAGCTTCATTCAGACAGGATCTTCTCAATATGGAAACTGCTTAAATGTCCATTATCACACTTAATGTTGGACAGAATTCCATTTCCTATATAAACAAGCTAAGAGATCAAATCGTTTATGATTTTCCAACACTACTGCAATACAATTCAAAACGTTGCAAGCTTACACACTTTATCCTACGCTCTAATTTGTGTAAATTATCACAGTTGTGGTAACTGTTTTTGTAACGAAAAACAATCATACACAGAATTCTTGTATCTTGATTAAGACAACTTTTCCTTGAGATTAACCGGATTGTGGTTATACTCAAGAGGACTTTGACAATTGTCAAAGTAGTGATTGTAATCAGTTTTTTTTATTAGTGGATTAAGTCCTCGTTGGAGAGAGGCGAAATCACCTTGACGGGTGGACTGGAGTAGTTTGATATCAAACGAACCAAGATAAAAATATTGTGTCATTGCGCATTTGATTTTAAGTTTTCAATTCAACCCCCCCCCCCCCCCCCCCCTCTTGTGTTTTTCAATTCTTCATACTACTTTTCAACGTAGTCAGCCTCTTCTTTGTTATACCCCAGATAGTGGTCCCTTTCTTTTGTTTGATTGTCCCTTTCCATTGACGGAGTTGCAAATTCTAGAGCTCGCTCTGTTGGTCTTTTGAACTTCCTTCCCAAATTCAGGACGCCCACTGACTTCTTTGTCTTTTTATTCTTGTCTTTGAGAAGAAGAGTCTTCAAGTCCTCTTACCCTTTAGCCAAAGTCAGGAACTTCTGTTGGAATTGAGCATTTTGTGCTTGAAGATCCTTCACTGTTTGTTCCATATCCATCTTATTGAAATAAACAGTAGGAAGATAAGGAAACCTGTGCGGGAGAAACCTTCCATAATATGATGCATGGTATGTAGATGCATGTTTTCAAGGATCTCGCGGGCTAAACACAAGAAGAGGTTAGAAGTTGAATTTTGATCAACAGCTTTGATTGGAGAACTTTGTATCGGTGGATGTCCTTCCATGAGAATCAAGCTCACCATGTCAAGTGGGTCATAGCGCTTGACTTAAGTTATCATGCTTTGGTCTTTGACGGTGTTTGATTATAGGAGAACGAATCCTCTTTCCCCTTGATAGGCGTCCGGTTCAACATTATCTTGCATCGTAGGCCCTTGAGATCCTTGAAATGGTTATTGAAAAATTCTATGGTATGATGTTATGATGTTATGTACAATTATGCAAAGCAAGCAAGTCGTTATGTACAAACAATCATATACACACAAAGAAGACAAGTCCTTAGGTTTAGGCTTGCCTGGGGTTTGTAGGTAAGTACCCTCTTAAAGTTTATTTGGCTTGACCTGTCCTAGAAAGTAACCGGGTTCTAGGGGATCTCAATATCACTGATCTTTCTTCATTGGGCATTGTTTCAGTGCAAGCCTCTTTATTGGCGACCGAAATATCCCGAAAGTCCAATCTCAATGAGTGTAGTATTGAGTATCAACCAACTTCATACTGCACCAAAGCCAGCTATCTCACTACTTCCTAATGGCCAAGTTGTTCAATTAAGGTTCTAAGGTCAGTTAGTGCTTCATGGCACCACACAGCGGCCATGTATTCTCCTTGACTACTCAAGGGCTATCGGTACCAACAAATGCGTGTCACACTAACATAGCTATTGATTTGACCATGTCAGTATACCCCGCACAGTTTCCATAATTTATTGCTACTTACCTAAAAGGTTCCCTAGATCCGGGTAGAGGATCAAAACGAAACCCAAATAAAGAACCATAATGTAAAGCAAGCAAGTCAAGCAAAGAAAGAAAGAAAATTTGATCTAGCCCTAAGGTAACCCTGGTTTTAAGTAAAACATATCCCCAACAGAGTCTCCGGTTCTATAATATGGTGGGAGAACTGACTTGGTGTTTTGTGTTTGATCGCAATTGTTGCGGATAGCAAGAGTCACCACCGACTTTTCTTTTATCCAATAAAGAAAAGGGTGAAAAGAACAAGAAATGCCTTTGAGATTTTTTCTTGAGTCTGGGGGGTAGGTTATGAAAAAGGAAGGTGTTAGCACCCTTTTCATCCGTAGTTATCTACTGGCTCTTAGTTGTTTGCTAGATCACTTGCTTTGTTTGAAAATGTGCTTCGTGGTGTGGGTTTGAAAATATTTTGAAAACGTCTTTGTAATGATTCATGTTTCTATAAGAACGCGTACAAAGTGTTGGTTTTGAAAATAGTTCAAAAAAGGTGTTTGTGGAACATGTTTTTGAAATGGATTTTGAAAAGTGCCTTTGTAATTATTCTCATCTCTATAAGAACTCGTACAAAGAGCTTTGTGTTTTGAAAATGTTTCAATTGAAAGTGTTGGTGTGGAAAATGTTTTTGTTGTGAGCAACCGAGAAACTACCAGCATCCTACCTACTCAAAAGGTCTAACGTTTTTTTCCTCCTCCTTTAGATGTTGTTATCTTACCATTGATTTGGTAAGAATCCCCATCATTGGTTTTAAAGGGACGGGCATGGGTCATTTGTATAGTCATAGAAGGCAACTTATGAGACGTTTTAGCAATTTTTCGTTTAGGGACTAGATCGTTTACTAAAGGCAACGTCGAGGAACATCGAGGGACTACGATCTTTTATCGAGGGTCTTTGCTAAAACGCCCATATTCGAGGGACATGACTATTTTCCGAGGCAAGAAGTGAGATTATCCTAGAGGTCCATGTGTGTGTAGTGTGTTTGGTTGCATGCATTTTTTTCTTTGATTTTTGGGTTGTCTACTTGTTGGTTTTATCTTTCCATACATCCTAATTACTAACATTTGTATAAAGCAATAAAAATGCAGAAGATAAATATCCTACACTATTACAACCATATTGAATAGTAAGAAAATATAAAGACAAAATAAAATAAAAGAAAGGAAAACAAGTTCTTCGATCAGGAAGAATGCATCTTTCGATTCTGCTCTTTCTGGCTTCTTTCAATTTGGGCCTAGCATGAAGCGTGAGATGCAGCCTTCGATTCTGCCTTTCTGCTTCCTTCGATTACAGGAATGTTAGGGTGAGCAATTAACCTTTGACCATTACATTTGTCCTTCTTTCGATTGAGGCCTTGAAGTCAGTATGGTCACCTATCGTTTCTCCCTTCTTGCTCCTTCATTTGGACTTTGAAGCAATATGGGCCTGCAAAGTAGCATGAGAGTGTATCCTCCATTTATGCCCTCCTTGTCTTTCGTTTGGACTGTGAAACTATAAGGGAGCTAAGCCTGAGGCTTCGTTTCACACACAACTTCTTCTTCCTTTTGGAGTCTGTATAGGTTAGTTTTAACGTATACTTGGGCAGGAAAAGCATGTAATCGAAAAGACAGAAATAAAAAATGAACAAATGTTATTTACATGCTTAAAACTAAAAGTTTAAGGTCAAGGGACTTACCTTGCTTCTGAATTAGGTGCTTATGGACCTTGGGTGATTGGGATGGATGCTCTTGGATTCAAAGGAATGAAACAAGTGTGGTGTTTCTTTGACTGGATTCGAAAGAAGGAACCAAGTGTTGAGTTGGTGTTTCACTAGGCTCTGGATTCGAAGGGAAGAAACAAGTGTGTTGTTTCGGTTGATTCTTGGTTTGAATGTGTTGTTAATTATTTGGGAGTGTTTGATAGTTTGAGATTTTAGAGTTTGATAGTTTGATGATTTTTCTCCACGCTCCAAAGTCTTTTGGATGTGTTGTCCCGCCCCTTATTTATAGATGAAGTTGGTTAAGGTTTAGGAGGGAAAACAAAAGAATTTGAATAAATTGGGTATACTATTTTTGTAGCTTTCAAGGGGCAATATTTGTATGCCATATTGGTGCAAATAAAAGAGCAGTGTAGCAAGACTGTTGTGCAGCAGTTTTGGAGCGTTATGGCCAGTGTATCAGACTTGCAATTGTAGCAAACATCTTTGAATATTTCATTCTTTTCATTTTGACCTCATAGGTCCAACCTTCGACAAGACTCCTCTTTGTACAACAATATTTATTTTCAATCAAAGTGTCTTTTGAATGGGCCCTTTTTATGCACCCTTCGAAAGGGCCAGTTGTGAGTGTCATAGCGCAAAAAATGTGTGTATCGAAACAAACTGCTTCCAAGGGAGATACTGCCCAGTCGAAACTGGCGTGAAAGTAGCCAATGCTTTGTGGGCGCCATTGCCTTGTGAATTCTAGACATGGAGAAGCTTTTTCCCTCTGCATACTAGCCTAAAGGGAGTCTTTGCGTTTGTGAATCGAAGGAATCATGCAAAGGGCAAATGGCTTCTGAATCGAAGGAAAGCTGCAGGAGGCCATTGCCATGTGCACAAAAAGCCAACTTGTAAGGGGTCATTGGTGTAATCGAAGCTTGCATGCAAGAGGCCTAAATTCCCAAACTAGATTTACAAGCAGGAGGTCCATGTTTTATGAATCAAAGGAAACCTTCATAAGGTCGTTGCCTTATGAATCGAATGAAGCTTTCAGAAGGTCCTTTCCTTCTAAATCAAAGGAAGCCAGTATGAAGCCATTACCTTCTGAATTGAAGGACACCAATAGGAGGCCCTTCCCTTTTTTAACGGAAGGAGGCTGTTTCAAATTCCCAGTCGAAGCTAGTTGAATATAGGTGTTTCCTGCCCTGTGGATGAAGCTAGTTGTTTCGAAGGAAACTTTTTCCTTGTGGATCGAGGCATGTAGAAGGAAGGAGTTCCCTTATGGATCAAAGGAGGCACAAAGGATGTAATTGTCTTATGGACCGAAGGATGCATGAAGGATGCCATAGTCCAATCGAAGCAGACTTGAAAGAGACTAAAGTCATAACGAAGCAAAGGAAATCGAAAAAGGCTTGAAGGAAACCAAAGTCCAATTGAAACCTTGTGAATCGAAGTAAACTTGTTTTTCTTCAAAAAATAATTTTACCTGCTTTGCCCTTTTTTAATAGTTTCCTCTTTAACTTAATGCTGGAAAATCCAATTGTACTTGTGCAAGCTTGAATTTTTTAGAATCCTTGTGAGAAATCCCTTGAGAAAAGACAGGGAAAATTTTGGGGTACAACAATCTGGAACTTGTTTTTGTCGATCGTTGAGATAGTTGTCCTGTCTGGTTTTAGGTATTAATATCTGACGTGAGAAAGGAAGATAGTTTCCTCGTCCCGTTTTTGGACTTAATCTTCAATCTGCTCATGTAGATAGTTTTCCTGTCTAGTTCCAGGTATTAATCTATAATCAGTCGTCCACCGATAGTTGTCTTGTCTTGTTTTAGGTATTAATCTAGAACTTTTGAAAATTGTGGACGATATTCATCGGTCGATCTTTCTTGAAAAGGTAAAGAATTAGATGCATGCAATATCATGATGCATGAAGTGCAAATGATGCTCTCAAAATAAATGATATTGTGATATATGCATTCATGTTGCATATGCTATGACACTTGTGAAATGGTGTATGAGTGTAATGTATGAACGTGTCAATCGTTCTATTGTTGTATTATTGAACTAGGGAAAATAAATCCCTGATTGTTGTTGGGGATGAAGAGTGTAAGTATTAAAATTTTGTTGAAGTTGAGATGCTGGGAGATGGATTTCCGTTGCTAGAGAAATAAACTCTGTTGGGGAAGGGAAACTCCATCGTCTGCTTGGGGATTTTTCTAAAATCCTGCTGGGGGATCCTGAAAAGCTTGTGACCCAGGTTAGGGAATTCTTTAAGGTGCCGAGGCAGTAATTAGAGATTCTTGCTCCGCTGGGGATATAAGAACACCTCACATCATTAGGTTGTATGTTGAAGATATGGCAGTGACTTTATAGTAGGATGCTCCTGCCTATGTACCTACTGGAGAAAGTATCTGCGGGGATTTGCAGACAGTTTGAATGTTATCCCAGCTCTTGGAGTCTATAGTAGATATTGATCAGGGTGGCCAGTCTTCTACTGATAGACAAATGACGAGATGACGGGACATAGTCGTACGCTATAATCCCTAAATTTTTCTTGGACCGCCCTTTCGGGTTTTCAGTCCGCTGGGATACCTTTTTTTCCCAAGTCGCCTTTTCAGGTTTTCGACTTGCCGGTGTACATGTTTTTCTATGTACATCCATAATTTTTGCCCGAACCATTTTCGTTCGTCGGGATGCCTTTGTTTTTTCCTAGGCCAGTCAACCTAGCAGGTCTTTTTTCATGCGTAGTATTTTCCGACTATGCATGCGTTCACTGGGTGCAGAGAATTGTCATTGTCCATAGTAGTAAGTGTTGTAACACTGCCAGAAAAATGTTTGCTTGATCATTTGTGACCCTTTGCTGGAATGCATGTTTAACGCCCCAAGTGATTCAGATGGAGATCTGCCCCTGGCTATTGGCCACTTTTGGGAGATTCCTTGAATCTTGACTTGACTGCCCCAGATCAGTTAGACACTATGCCATGCCCCTTGATTATGAAAGGCCTGTTACTGGAGATGTCTGTCCATCTGAGGTGATTATGTTCATTGAGAGGATTTCTGTTCATCAAGTATCCGTCGTGCGAATTTCTCTGTTGTTGAACAAATAGTCATAAGCAAACAATGGTATTTTAAAAATGCAAAGCTTATGTATGTCTTGAAGTTTTTTGAAAACGCATTTTTTAGTAAAATAAACAAATTTTGTAAGAATGTGATATCAACTCTGGATTTGTAGCAAACCTTACAGGAGTCAAGATACCTTTTGTAAAAGTATGCTTTTGATCTAACCCATGCTTCAGTTAGGACTTTTAAGGGTTGTAACGTGGCCTGGTTCACGGTTTAAGAAATAAAGGATAAAGGCTCAAAATTTATTTGTACCCAACCTGTTCTTCGTGATGTTCTTCGTGATGTTCTTTCGTCCTATACTCAGTTAACTATGCGTTTAGATCCTAATTGAGTCTGGAATTATTGCTCTGATACTTGGTGATGGTTCAGAAATTGAATGTTTATTTGAGAAGGCATTCATTTTTGTAACATTTTCCTTTTGTTGAGGATTTTTAGTGACCTCTTTTTTTATCATCCCTACTTTTTTCCTGAACTATTTCTTTTACGATTACAGTCAGCGGGATGCCCTAGTTTTTTCTTCTTAAGTCTCCTTCATAGGTTTTGACTTAGCGGGCTTTTCTTCTAAGATATAATGATTGCTTGTTTTAATGATTATGCGGAACCACCGCCATCTTTTGTTTTGGAAGGGAATCTTCAATACCATTCTTCGTGTATGAAGAGAAAGTTTGCGATTGAATGCACCTTTAAATTAACTGAGAAATTACCATGCCCTAGGTTGTGATTAAGGGTTTTAATTTGTGTGAAAAGAAAAGCTCCTACTTCTTAGGCTCAAAGGGGTTGACTAGGGATTATCTTCCTTATAACTCTAATGTTTAGGATTTGAAACAACGCCTGTACATCATCAGCAAGGTCTATCCAAAAGCATACTGTAGAGATTGTGGTATTTTTTTGTCATCCTCCCTCTAAAAGCCTTATAGCTTTTAATCAAGAGTTGAATGTCACAAAAAGGAAGTAAAAGCACAATTTTAGTATAGTGACAACAAATGACCTAATTCAAGACAAACATATGCAATGCATTGATGAAATAACAAAGTTTGACATAAATAAATGTTCGAACAATCAAAAGAAAATTACAATTTGAAAATTCTAATGAACAAAAGCCTATTTATCTGAACTTGTAGCTTCAAATGATGTGCCTTAGAGGGATGGCAGTAGAATTCAGTCTGGCCATCTTGCGTGAACTCTAGCACTCCTTGTTGATCAAGTCTTAAATCTTATTTTTCCATGCCCAACAATCATTTGTATTATGTCCAAGACTATTGGAATGGTATGTGCACATTGTGTCAGGGCGATAGCTAGGAGCGGAGACATTGGGATTTCGAGGAGGATCCCTTAATGTAATCAACTACATATTCAACATGTGTTGCAATACCTGATTTTGGTGAATTGCCTTTTGGGTGTGTCCTGCTTATGCTGATTGTCTTACCATTGTTTCTGCATCGATGCTGGAATAGAAGTCTGAACTACCCCCACAGATTGGTTAAGATTACTCTTATTGCGGCACTTCTGGTCGTACACGGCATTGGACTTTGTCTTCACATTGTATGGTCTCTTCTGAGTACTTGAAGATGCAGTCCCTTGAATGTCACCACTCCTGAGTTTATTGTCAACATGCCTCTGTATGAACATGTCACCCAATTCCCTATATGCCAAGAGAGTTTGATCATTGATTAGGCCCCAAGCTCTAGCAGTTTTCCCCAGACCGTTGTATCTGTCATAAAGAAGCTTGTTGATTATAATCCTCAACTCTTCTTGTTCCCGAGCTAAACTTTGGATAAAGGCCATCTGAATACTCATCTGGATTCTCATCTTTCCCACCTCAGCCTGCAGTGTTAGAACAAAGTTTGAATCTACTACCCTAAGTTTAAGTTTTGATGATAACAAAATGCTAAGATACATTAATTGTATGATTCATGTAAGACACATATGCTATCTAAAAATTACATTTTGTTTTACAGAAACTCTGATGGGTATCAGCATGAGAACATCCTCATCAGCATCAGAAAATTGGATATCAACATCAGCATCAGAAGATGCTATATCAGATACCAGAATCAGAAGATCAACTTGCGCTTATGCTGAAGCTTGATGAACAGATCTGCGCTTAACACTCTGAACTCTAATAAAGACAACAACAGTTCATCAACACCTAAGCAGCGTCAGAATGAGCCTAAGCCAGAACACTCTTAAGTGGCAACAGTACTGTGCATTCAAGATGAGTTATTACCAACGGCATCATTCCAGACAAGATCTGCTTAATAAGGAAAGATTGTTATTGGCATTGAAACAAAATTATTGCTCCAACGTACACTATTTCCAATGCTATATAAACAAGTCAATGAAGATTGAATTGGCTAACGCTCTACAACAATCTACACGCCAAAAAGCTATTCATCATCTTCCTCACTCTCAGTTTGCTAAAAGCTCAAATTCCTAACTCAATTATTTTAGCACTCTAGTTCTCTTAAGCTTAATTTGTGTAGTATCACAGTTGTGATAAACAGTTTTGTAGAAAACATTCACACACCTAGATTTTAATTCTTTGTAAGAAAGTAATTCCTTGAGAAACCGGTTTGTGGTTTGCATCAAGAAGGCTTTAGCAGTTGTTAAAGCAGATTGTAATATTCAGTTGAATATAGTAGATTAAGACCTCGTTGGAGAGAGGCGAAATCACCTTGACGGGTGGACTGGAGTAGTTTGAGATCAAACGAACCAGGATAAAAATATCGTGTTGATTGCAATTGATTTCCAGTTTTTACAATTCAACCCCCCTTCTTGTGTTTTTCACTTCTTCAATTGGCATCAGAGTGCCTGGTTCCGAGCTAAAACACTTAACCGTGTCAGTACAAGATCCAGCGTCAGAAAAACACAATGGCAGGAATTTATCAACACACCAGCAATGACAACAATGAAGACAGAGACAGATTCAGCAGCAAACCTCCAGTCTTTGATGGAGAAAATTTTGATTACTGGAAAGACAGAATTGAAAGCTTCTTTCTGGCACATGATGCTGATCTGTGGGACATGGTGACAGATGGATACACGCACCCTGTGAATGCAAGCGGTCAGAAGATTGATAGGAAGGCAATGTCTGACCAACAAAAGCGTGACTTCAAAAATCACCACAAGGCCAGAACCATTCTTCTCAGCGCCATCTCTTATGTTGAATATGAAAAGATCTCCAACAGAGACACAGCAAAGAACATGTTTGACTCACTCAGAATGACGCATGAGGGCAACATTCAGGTCAAAGAAACTAAAGCTCTTGCGCTCATCCAGAAGTATGAGGCATTCAAAATGGAAGAAAGTGAATCCATTGAAACAATGTTCTCAAGATTCCAAATTCTAGTGGCTGGTCTCAAGGTTCTGGACAAAGGATACTCTACTGCTGATCACGTCAAGAAGATCATCAAAAGCTTACCAAAGCAGTGAAGGCCAATGGTTACAGCTCTAAAGCTAGCAAAAGATCTCAACAAAATTTCTCTGGAGGAACTTATCAGCTCCCTCAGAAGTCATGAGATAGAGCTAGAAGCTGATGAACCTCAGAAGCAAGGTAAGCCTTTAGCATTAAAATCTAACAAAAAATCTGAGTCTAAATTTTTGCAGGAAGTTGAAGAAACATTTGATGGATCCTCATCAGAAGAAGACGAACTTTCTCTTCTCTCCAGAAGAGTGAACCAACTGTGGAAGCAGAGGCAAAGGAAGTTCAGGAATCCCAGAAGATCTGATCAGGACGAGTCTTCTTCCAGATACAGAAGAACAAATTCTTCCTCTGGATACAGGAGATCTGAAGGCTCCTCAGGAAGCAGAAAGCCAAACACCAAGGACATCATCTGCTATGAGTGCAATGAGCAAGGACACTACAAGAGTGACTGCCCAAAGCTTCAGAGGGAAAAGACCAAAAAGAAGTTTGGAAGAGAAAAGAAGAAAAGTCTTATGGCTACATGGGATGACTCTGACTCATCTGAAGCTGACTCAGAATCAGATGATGAGAGAGAAAACATAGCTCTCATGGCCCACATTTCAGAAGATAGTGAAGCTTCTGAATCAGACTCAGAATCAGATACTGAAGAGGTATTTCCTGACTTTGCAATTAATTTTACTAAGGCTGAACTTGCTGAAAGCCTTAATGAAATTCTGGAAAGGTACCAGCAGATTAGAGTTAAATTCAGAAACCTGAAAAGGAATCTTGAATCTAACTCTGATAAGACTGTGAGTCTTAAATTGGAAAATTTTGAGCTGAGAAATAAAATTTCAAAATTAGAAAATACTTTACAAAACTCTCAGAAGGAACCAATTTCTGAAACTCCTAGCAGCGCTGATGAGATCATCAAGGAGTATGATCACAGTTTCCAGAAGTTCCTTGCTAAAAGCATAGATAGAAGCAAAATGGCTTCAATGATCTATGGAGTTAGCAGAAATGGCAGGAAGGGAATAGGATACCAAGGTAAGGTTCCTACACCAAAGAATGTCATGGATTTAACCATTAAACACACTCCTCTGAAATCACATTTTGTGTATGGTCACACACATGATATTAAATACACTAGCAGTAAGTATTCTGTGAAACCAAAATTCAACCATAGTTATGGTAAATCTAACAAATCAGGACCCAAGAAAATCTGGGTACCTAAGGATAAAATAATACATGTTGCAGATATCTTTAGCAGCAAATCAGAAACACCAGTCATGGTACCTGGACTCTGGCTGCTCGTGACACATGACGGGAAGAAGGCATATGTTCGAAAGCCTGGAACTTAAGCCTGGAGGCCACGTTGGCTTTGGAGGCAATCAGAGGGGAAAGATCATTGGCTCTGGAACTGTAGGTAATGGAAATCTTCCCTCCATAAATAATGTTCTGCTAGTAGATGGATTAATGCATAATATGTTATCCATAAGTCAATTAAGTGATAACGGTTATGACATAATCTTTAATTAAAAATCATGTAAAGCTGTTAGTCAGAAAGATGGGACTATACTGTTTATTGGAAAGAGGAAAAATAACATCTATAAAATCAAACTTTCTGAACTGAAAAGTCAGAATGTAAAGTGTCTTCTGTCTGTTAACAACGAGCAGTGGATCTGGCACAGAAGATTGGGGCATGTTAGTATGAGAAGAATATCTCAGATTAACAAACTCAATCTGGTCAGAGGACTTCCTAATTTGAAGTTCAATTCAGATGCTCTGTGTGAAGCATGTCAGAAAGGCAAGTTTGCAAAACCTTCTTTCAAATCTAAAAATGTCGTTTCTACCTCTAAGCCATTAGAACTTCTGCACATTGACTTATTTGGACCAGTTAAAACTGCTTCAGTCAGTGGCAAGAAGTATGGGTTAGTAATCGTAGATGACTATAGCAGATGGACATGGGTAAAATTCTTAAGACACAAGGACGAGTCACACTCTGTGTTTGTTACCTTCTGTAATCAAGTTCAGAATGAAAAGGATCTTAGAATCGTTAAAGTCAGAAGTGATCATGGTGGAGAGTTTGAAAATAAAGATTTTGAGTCATTCTTTAATGACAGAGGCATTCTGCATGATTTCTCTTGTCCTAGAACTCCCCAACAAAATGGAGTTGTAGAACGAAAGAACAGAACATTGCAAGAAATGGCCAGAACCATGATCAATGAGACAAACGTTGCTAAGATCTTCTGGGCAGAGGCAATAAACACAGCGTGCTACATTCAGAATAGAATCTCAATAAGACCTATTCTGGAAAAGACTCCATATGAATTGTGGAAGAACAGAAAGCCCAACATTTCATATTTTCATCCATTTGGATGTACTTGTTCTATGTTAAATACAAAAAATTATTTGAACAAGTTTGACTCTAAAGCACAGAAGTGTATTATGTTAGGATACTCTGAACACTCAAGAGGGTACAGAGTATACAATACAGAAACACAGATTGTGGAAGAATCAATCAGTGTTCGTTTTGATGATAATCTTGACTCTGAAAAGTCAAAGCAGAATGAAGTTTTTGGAGGTATGGAAATTGAATTTACAGGTTCTGAAGACAAGTCATCAGAAGCTCTCAACACAGACACTCCTTCAACATCTGAAAGGAGCACTGCTACCAATCCTACAACAGCTGCTGATCAACCTCAGAAGAGACCACCCAGAAGCAGCCTGGATCACCTAGAAGAAACTATCTTAGGAAGAAAGGAAGATCCAATCAGAACAAGAGCAAGCTTCAGAAACTCTGAAGAATCCCTCATAGGACTTGTGTCTATGATTGAACCTTCTTCTATTGATGAAGCACTTCTGGACAACGACTGGATTCTAGAAATGCAAGAAGAGCTGAATCAATTCACCAGAAATGACGTATGGGATCTTGTTCCCAGACCAAAAGGATTCAACGTCATTGGAACAAGATGGGTGTTCAGAAACAAGCTAAATGAACAAGGTGAAGTTATCAGAAATAAAGCACGACTGGTAGCACAAGGTTATAGTCAACAAGAGGGGATAGACTATACAGAAACCTTTGCTCCAGTCGCCAGGTTAGAATCTATCAGACTTTTAATTTCATTTGCTGTTAATAGAGGCATCACTCTGTATCAGATGGATGTCAAGAGTGCTTTCTTAAATGGTTATATAGAAGAAGAGGTTTATGTGCACCAACCCCATGGTTTTGAAAATACAAAATATCCAGAACATGATTTCAAACTAAAGAAGTCACTATATGGTCTGAAACAAGCTCCCAGAGCTTGGTATGAAAGACTAAGTAACTTTCTGTTAGAAAATGAATTCACCGGAGGGAAGGTGGACACTACCTTATTCTGTAAGTCAGTTAAGAATGACATCTTAGTCTGTCAAATTTATTTTGATGATATTATTTTTGGATCTACTAATCCTTCTCTTGGAAGAAAATTTGCTAAGTGTATGCAGGCAGAATTTGAGATGAGCCTCATGGGGGAACTAAAATTCTTTCTAGGAATTCAGATCAATCAAACTCCAGAGGGAACTTACATTCATCAGAGCAAATATGTCAGAGATCTTCTGAAGAAATTTGACCTCTCAAAATGTAAGCCATCAAAGATTCCAATGCATCCCACGTGCATTCTGGATAGAGAAGAGGTAAGCAAAAAGGTAGAACAGAAGGTCTACAGAGGTATGATTGGTTCTCTCCTTTATCTGACAGCTTCAAGACCTGATATCTTACTCAGTGTATGTATTTGTGCTAGATTCCAATCAGATCCTAGAGAATCTCACTTAACAGTTGTTAAGCGAATTTTCAAGTATCTGAAAGGTACTACTAATCTGGGTTTATTTTATAGAAAATCTAGTGATTATAGCTTAGTAGGCTACTGCGATGCTGACTTTGCTGGAGACAGAGTAGAGCGTAAAAGTACTTCTGGAAGCTTCCAGTTTCTGGGAAAAAATCTGATCTCTTGGTCCAGCAAAAGGCAATCCACAATTGCGCTATCAACAGCAGAAGCTGAGTACATAGCAGCAGTAGGATGTAGCACACAAATGCTCTGGATTAAAAGTCAGCTTGAAGACTTCCAGATTGTTGAGAGTAACATCCCTATACTCTGTGACAATACTTCTGCTATTTGCTTAAGTAAGAATCCCATTTTACATTCTAGGGCTAAGCATATAGAAATAAAACATCACTTCATTAGGGACTACATTCAGAAAGGAATTTTGAACTTAAAATTTATTGATACAGACCATCAATGGGCTGATATCTTCACTAAACCCCTTTCTGAAGATAGGTTCAATTTCATTCTGAAACATCTCAGCATGAAAATCATCTCCAGAGTGAAAATGCTTTAATTCTATATATTATCCTTTAGAATGTATTTATTTTTACTGTGAACTTCTGATCAATCTCTTTTCAGAAAGATAGACATGCAGATTGTATCAGATGCTATTCTTAAAGATCTGAGCGTTTCAGCTCAAGGATAGACGTGCTGCTCACTAAATCAAACAAGTGTCATCCAATCATCAGCAAATCTCTGAAGCAGAACGCGTGCACACTTCTGAGAAGGCAAAACGCTGATTGGGTGCATTGAGACACATGTCTGGTAACCGTTTCAAGTATCTTTCTCAAATCCCCCAAAATCAGCAAGCATTAAATGAAAGTAATCATGTTTTAAAAATGTAATCATGAATTATTTCTCTTTCTTGAAACCGTTTACACTTTCAAAAATTATTTTGAAATCTATTTAAGCACATTAACATCTCACATTAATCCTTTACCGTTTCTTACAATCTTACAAATATTTTTCTGCATTTTCCTTGTGTGTTCATCTCTCTCAAAAGAAACCCATTTTTCAGTTTTCTCAGAAAAACTCTAAGTGTGAACATGGTAACCTCCAGCAATGTTTCTGCAGGTTCTCAGAAGGAAGCTTCTTCTGAACAATACCAAGTTCCTTTCAGAACACTCCTTACACCGGTGAAGAATTTGGAAGTGCTGTCTGAAATAATTGTTGACTTCTCTAGTCTGAAAGAAAATGGATTTGACTTGACAGAAGAAGTTAGGGCACAAGGATGGGAGAGATATTTTGATAGGTTGGTTGGACCAACGTTCCCAGTCTTGGTCAAGGAGTTCTGGATTCATGCGTACTCATCAGCGCATCAAGTCACCTCCTACATAATGGGAAAGAAGATTGTGATCACTGAGGATCACATAGCAAGATTGATTGGATACAGTGGTGGTGGTATCCGCTGTATCGACATGGCTGAAAGATGCTCTGACGTTGCTGTCATTGCAAGGCAGATTTTCACCCATGGGGTTCCCAGCAGCAAAATCAGAGACTTAAAGGATCAGGACAGAATATGGGCGAAGATCATTCTGGGGTGCTTTAATCACAGGAAGCCAACAAGCTCCCCTGATTATATAAATATAGATCAGCAGTTTCTGATCTATTTTATTAATCAGAAGGTAAAGATCAACTTGGCTCATCTTCTGTTTAATCAACTCAGGACCAGCGTCAAGGAGACAAGGGAAGAATAAAGAACAAAAAGGGATTGGATACCCTTTGGCAGGTTAATATCAGATATTCTGACTGAGAATAGGCTGATAGAGCACCTTACAGAAGCTCAGGAATTAAGCTCTATTGAACCTACTATTGGCAAGCCTCTGAACGCCAAGAATCTGAAGAAAATGAAACTGATAGAGAATATCAGAATGGAGCCCAGCGTTACTCCTCTTGCTGACATCACCAGCAGAAGAGTCCCACTGAACGACTTTCCACTATTCTCTGAGATTGAATCAAAACCAGTTGTGGTTCTCAGATACTTGGACGCTTGCAAGGCTGATGGTACAGATCCCAAACTGAATATCAAAGATCTGCACCAACAACAACCAGAAGTTGCTATGAAGAAGACGAAGAAAAGAAAGGCCACTTCAGAAGGACCATCCCAGCAGACCCCTAAGAAAAGAGGTAATTTATCTGCTGCTTCTGTTTTAAATTCTTCTGTTATTCCAACATCAATCCCAACCCCAGCTTCACATGAACTTCCAATCCCCATACCAACTATTGATGAAACCGAACCAGAAGATGACCCTTCTGAGTCACTGACTCTCAGGAGACCCCGCACCAAAAATCCAAAACCCACAACATCAACAGCATCAGAACTTGACAAAGTTCTGTCTGAAATTGATCAACGCGTTTCTGATCACCTCTCAACAAATCCAAACACTCAACCAGAGATTGCACACTCTCCTCAACCAGAACAACCTCTCTCACCCATACCAGAAGAACCACAAATTCCACAACAACCAGAAATTCCACCTCCTTCTCCACAACCAGCAATTCCTCCTCCCTCTCCTCAACCAGAACTTCATCCACCATCACCTCAACCATAACCTCCACAACCTGAGTTTCACCATTCTGAAACTCCATCACCTGAACCTCATTCTCCTCAATCCTCTGAGCCACAACCCTTGGCAATTCAGCTGCCATATGGAACAACTGTAACCATGGCCAGTTGCCATCCTCGCCAGAAACTACCCCTCAAAATACTCCAAAAAGTCCAATTATTATTTCTGATTCTCCCACTCCATCTCCCAAACAAACTACAGAAAACCACAACAGGACCTTCATCGATTTAACAATCCTTGACCGTCTTGCTGATCTCAAAAATAAAATAGCCATTCCAAAACCAAAACAGCTAGATGTTGGCTCTGGCATTGTGGATTTTGAAACAGGCTTGCAGCAGTGGATTGCTTCTCTGAAGCAAGTTTTTGTCCTGGAATGATTGATCCTGCTGCCTCAGACCAACTCTGGACACGATTCAGAATATGGGTACCTGCTGAAGCCCTCAAATTGCAAGATATCAATTATGAGCAGGCACAACAGAATTTCAGCAAGCTGCTGAAGGAAGTTGGAAGTCAGCTGCTGAAGGAAGAAGTGCTCCTTCTGGATAGTGAGCCATGGTCTGAGAAGCGCCCAACTTCAAAAGTGCAGCCAGCAGAAGATCAGACTACTCAAGCTGAAGTCAGTCAAGCTGAAGATGTTGCAGAAAGCTCTCAGAAGCTTCCTGCTTCTGATGTTTCTCAAGCTGCCTTGGACAGGCAGACTCTGGAAGAGCTGAAGCTGAATGATATTCGTCTGCAGCAAAGAATGGATGAAAATGATCAGAAGATGAAGGAAAGGATGGATGTGCAAGACAGCAAGATAGATACAGTAGTCAGCATGGTGCACAAGCAGAATGAAACTGCTGATCAGATTAAGGCAATGCTGGAGACTCTGTTCACACGCTTTCCTCCCCAACCTTAGTTTTTCATTCATGACATTTTCAATGTTTTCTTTGCATATCTTCTGTACTGTTTTGTCTGGCTCTGAATTTTAATATAACAAGTTTTTCTGCTCTGATCGTTTTAGCACATCACTTACACTTTTTGATTGCTGACAAAAAAGGGAGAACAAGAATGATATTTTTCAATAACGGATTACTGAGACAAAAAGTCTCAAACATTCTAACTCTGATATACTTGAATGTTTTCTGTTTTTGCATAAGTCTACAGGTACAAGAAGCTAATCACCTCTGATACACTGAAGCTCGAAGCTCTGATATTCTGATCTGAAGCTCTGATATTCTGATGTTCAAAGAAAGTCAATAAAGATCTGATCCTGAAGAACTCTTGGAATTAAAAAGGGGAAGTAATAAATTCAGGGGGAGTATCTCTGATCTCAACTCTGATATCTCTTTATCCCTTATCTTTGATAACTTCCTAATTAATTCTGATACAACTTACTATTTGATTATCTCTGATACTTTTCTCGCTAATTTTTCAATCAAAAATATCTAGTTTTTTTCATCATCAAAAAGGGGGAGATTGTTAGAACAAAGTTTGAATCTACTACCCTAAGTTTAAGTTTTGATGATAACAAAATGCTAAGATACATTAATTGTATGATTCATGTATGACACATATGCTATCTAAAAATTAAATTCTGTTTTACAGAAACTCTGATGGGTATCAGCATGAGAACATCCTCATCAGCATCAGAAAATTGGATATCAACATCAGCATCAGAAGATGCTATATCAGATACCAGAATCAGAAGATCAACTTGCGCTTATGTTGAAGCTTGATGAACAGATCTGCGCTTAACACTCTGAACTCTGATAAAGACAACAAAAGTTCATCAGCACCTAAGCAGCGTCAGAATGAGCCTAAGCCAGAACACGCTTAAGTGGCAACGGTATTGTGCATTCAAGATGAGTTATTACCAACGGCATCATTCCAGACAAGATCTGCTTAATAAGAAAAGATTGTTATTGGCATTGAAACAGAATTATTGCTCCAATGTACACTATTTCCAATGCTATATAAACAAGTCAATGAAGATTGAATTGGCTAATGCTCTACAACAATCTACACGCCAAAAAGCTATTCATCATCTTCCTCACTCTCAGTTTGCTAAAAGCTCAAATTCCTTACTCAATTATTTTAGCACTCTAGTTCTCTTAAGCTTAATTTGTGTAGTATCACAGTTGTGATAAACAGTTTTGTAGAAAACATTCACACATCTAGATTTCAATTCTTTGTAAGAAAGTAATTCCTTGAGAAACCGGTTTGTGGTTTGCATCAAGAAGGCTTTAGCAGTTGTTAAAGCAGATTGTAATATTCAGTTGAATATAGTGGATTAAGACCTCGTTGGAGAGAGGCGAAATCACCTTGACGGGTGGACTGGAGTAGTTTGAGATCAAACGAACTAGGATAAAAATATCGTGTGTATTGCAATTGATTTCCAGTTTTTACAATTCAACCCCCCTTCTTGTGTTTTTCACTTCTTCATGCAGTTGTTCCAACTGGTCATCCTTGTTGTTTTCAGGATGTTTCTTGGTCGAGTTCCCAGCGAGGAGTGCTTTCAATTCTTCTTGCCCCTTGGATAGGTTTAGGAACATTTCCTTGAACTGAGCATCTTATGTTTGGATGTCTCTGTCATTCTGTTTGAGAGCCATTTTCCTTGCTGAAATAAACAGCGAGAAGTTGAGAAACCTATACTGGAAGATCTGTTATTGTAATGACATGTATGCCATGTTTTCAAGGATCTCGTGGGGTAAAAAAAAGACGCTGTTAGAATCCGACTTTTCTTTGATTGAAGAACTTCGTATCGTTGAAGTTCCTTATACGAGAATCAATCTCACCATGTCGAGTGGGTCATAGCCTCTGACTCAAGTTGTTGTGTTTTAGTCTTTTGACAGCATTGGCTAGAGGTAAATAACTCCCCTTTCCCCTGGCTAGACGTCTAGTTCATCATAACCTGCATCACAGGCCCTTGAGATCCTTGAAATGGTTAACGAAATTCTATGGTATGATGCTATGATGTGTATACTGTGCATCAAGCAAAAAATGTAAGGTGCCGAAGACAAGTGAGACTTGCAGGAAATCTTATTTATTGGATGATAACTACAAACAAGTCCTGCAACAAATAAAGCCCTGCAATGAGTTTATGTTTTTAGACAATAAAAGCAAACAAGTCACACAAGTAGCCTTAGGTTTAGGCTTGCATGGATTCCATATGTAAGTACCCTCTTGAAGTTTAGTTGGCTCAATATGACCTATTAATAGTAATCGGGTTCTAGGGGATCTCAATATCACTGGTCTTTCTTCACAGGGCATTGTTTCAGCGCAAGCTTCTTTATTGGCGACTGAAATATCCAGGAAGTCAGATCTCAATGAGTGTAGTATCGAGTATCAACCAACTTCTGACTGCAACAAAGCCGACTATCTCACTACTTCTTAATGACTAAGTTGTTCAATTAAAGGTTCTAAGGTCAGTTGGTGCTTCATGACACCACACGGCGGCCCCATATTCTCCTTGACTACTCAAGGGCTACCGATACCAACAAATGTGTCACACCAATGTAGCTGTAGTTTCAACCGTGTTGATATACCCCGCACAGTCCCCACGATCTATTGCAATTACCTAAAAGGTGCCCCAGATCTGGGTGTAGGATCTTTATAAGTGAACCCAAACAAAACCCTTAAAAGTAAAGCAAGAAAAGAAAACATGGAAAGCAATTTCAAATGAACTAAACTCTAAGGTAACCCCACTTTATAAGTAAATCCCCAACAGAGTCTACAGTTCTGTGATACGGTGGCAGAACCGACTATTATACTGGTTTTTTGCAGTATTCGCAAATGTTACGGTAAGCAAGAGTCACTGTGATACGGTGGAAGAACTGGTTGTTTTTGGAATGCTGGTTTGCGTTTTGTGTTTGTTTTTGCAAAATGTCGCGGTAAGTAAGAGTCGCCACCGACTTTTATTTTATCCAACAAGGAAAGGAAAAAAGCACAAAAAAATTCCTTTTTCGAGATATTTCTGAGTACGGGGGGTAGATTATAGAAAGGGAAGGTATTAGCACCCTTTCTATCCGTGGTTTTCCACGGGCTCTTAGGTACTTGCTCATTGTTTTCAAAATTGTTTTCTTTGCGTTTGTGGGTTTTGAAAAGTTTTTGTTTTAACTTCGATTTAACTCTTGCGTCTGTCTACAAGAGTGTAATGAAGTGTTTTTGAAAACTTGTTCGTAAAAGTGTAAGTGTGAAAAAGTTTTGTTTTGAATGAGCAAGTACTTAAGAACTAATATACCTACTCGAAAAAAGAATCGTTCTATATTTGTTTCCTTTAGACAATGCTATCCCACTATTAGTGAGTAGGTAGCACCGTCGTTGGAGTTTAAGGGTCAATTCGAAATAGGGACATACAATCACTAAAGCAACGTTAGGACCTCTTAGCGGTAACCCTAATGTATTAGATCATTTATCCGAGGCAACGATATCCGAGGCAACCTTTCCGAGGCCACTTATGATCTTTTAGACAAGAGGGAGACCTCTAAAACAACCTATACTCAATGACCGTTTACAAAGGCAACCAAGTGGGAGTGTACCCTAGGAGTGCGCATGTGCGAGTGTGTTGGTTTCAGTTATTTTATCTTTGCACATTTAGGGTGATCTAACTGTTTTAAGATTAAACATTCATTCTTGTCATGTCATCCCTAATTATTCACATATCTAGCAGTTAATAATTTGCAGAATTAAAATGCGGAATTTAAACTAAACTATTACAAGGCTTCGGATATTTACATAGCCAAAAACAAACCCTTTGAAAGTAAAAGTTATAAATGTAAAAGTCCTAATTAAAATTATTACAAACTGGGAGCAGATACAATAATTGGATAAAAATAAAGCGCACGAGGAAATTAGATCGAATGCGAAAACTAGGGTTTTGACCCTCCTAATTAAAAGAAAATGTTTTTGTTTTTTTCTTTTAATATTTTTTAAGAAAAGAAATTAAGTCTTAAAATTAAATTAATTAGTTAATTAAATTAATAAATGAAAAATAACTAAATGACATATTTTTGGAGTTTTTGTTATTTTAGGTAAAAAATAAATACAATTAAGTTAGTAATAAAAACCTATTGATTCTAATTAATTTTAAATATTTACAAAAATAAATTAAGGTTATCTAATTAATAAACCTAATTAAATTAATTAATTTATTGCTAAAAATAATATTCTAATTTTAATTGGGCATAAAATATTTTTTGGTGCTTTTTTGATAAAAAGAAAATTGTTTTTGGTTAGTAAATAAATAAATAAATAATTAAATCAAAAATATAAACAAAAATATAAAAGAGAGAGATTGGCCTGAATTGGAGGTGTAGAAAGCAGATTCCTGGGCCCAAAAGGAGAAGGTCCACGCTAATTTTTGCCATCCAGTGTTGCATCTTTGACTTGGCTTATGGTGTACTCTCAATGGTGGCCACCAGATCTGGCCATCTGGCGCGTTGATGAGGAAGGAGTATGGTGGGCATCAGGATCAAGCGCGCATTGGATTTCTTGAAATAATAATAAAAAATAGCAAATGCTGGAGGCAGGGATCGAACCCCTGACCTCCAGCCTTCCAAGGCTTTAACGCTTAGCTGGCCTCCGCTGGGACACTTGTTTCTATTTGTTCATAAAACATAGAATAATGATAATATATAAATTAAGAAAAAATAAAAGAAATTCCGCATGAAATTCAAATAAGCCAGTAGGGGAGTGACACACAGTTATCCCATTCCTCTCTCTGTGGCTAAAAACTCGTTTACCTATACCTACGGACAAACGTCCGTTGCTACAGGCCTTAGCTTCCTCAAAATCCTCCACAGGCCATGGAAATAACATCTAACACCATGGTTAGACTTGTCTTGTCCTCCTGATCATATTGGTATCACTCACGAATGCCAATTGTTCCTGAAATCAAAAACCCTAAAAAAACTCCAAAAAACCTAACAATGGTGATTCACGATTCAGTCCATTAAAATGCAATTGGCTATTGTAGAAAGTTTCCAAACATCTTGGTGATCAAGAATGTACAGTTATTTTACACTATGGATGCAAGAACAAGGCTATTCGAATTCAAGAAGATTGCCTTACCGTGACGGACTTACAGTGTGTTGTAGGGCTTGAAAACACTTGCTTTTGATTGCTTTCGCTTTTAGAGACTCCCTGGAAGTGACTGGGATCGTCAAAGAGTCTTGAAACTGCCTCTAAAAGTGATTTCGAACTCACACTTTTCTTGGTATTTTGCATATTGTGTTCTATCTCTAGCGCCTGTTTCCAACCTCCCTCTTGGTCTACACGCAGTCCTTATGTATTAGTGAAGGGATTAGGGTTGCAAGTTGCATCCAAATCTTCTTCTTTCAATGCTTTTGATATTTGATTTGATTCCTCTTTAAAATCTTTCCAAACATGGCTTTTTCAATCTTTTTGTCCACTCTATGTATTTGCACGAATTTGAATGCTTGCAATCTGTAATTTAAGACCTGAAATCATCACAAAATCCTTGGTTTCAATGTTTTTGGATTTTATTTGATTTATTTTGATTTAAATTGAATTAATTAAAATAAAAACCAAAATAAATAATAAAAATAAAATATGGACAAGTGGCCATGGTTAGAGCACGTGGGCTATGTTGCCAACTCAAAACAAGTGAAAAAGATTGGGCCCATTTGGCAAAATTTGAAGTTTTGGGGATAGTTGACTTTTGGCAATTTTGCAAAAAAGGTCAACTTCAACAATGCATAACTTCCTCAATTTTGACTCTTTGGAGGTGTTCTTGGACTTTTTAGAAAGCTTGAGATGTCCTCTAATCAACCCTTTTAGTCTCATCTCATTTTGATATTCCATTCTCATGTATGAAGCTTTGACAAAAAAGGTGTTTTTGTTGACTTTTCAAAATGACCTATAATGTCCAAATTCATAACTTCTTGTGAGTGCATATTTTGAACTTGGGAGCTGAAGATAGATTGCAGGGAATTTCATACTATTCAAAATGAGCTTTGGATGGGTCATTTCTTAAAAAGTATGAGAAAGTTATGCTTGGTCAAAGTTGAGTTGACTTTTCCTACAAAACCCTAATTTAACAACTTTTGAGTCTTGATGAATTATGAGCAATCCTTGATGAATCATGATCAACCCTTGATAAAATAATGAAATATACTTAAAAATGGGGATGTTGACCAAAAATCTTGCAGTTTGACTGTATGTGGGCCACAGTTGACTTTTGCCCTAGCATAGTCGATTTTTGGACCTTTGAGCAATTGACTGAGCAAACTTCCTCTGCAAGGCTTAAAACTTGACATGGATGATATTGAAAACATATTAGGACATTGGTGAGAACTTGGTATCACTTGGACTCAAGTATCTTGATGCAACATGAAACCCTAATTTGAAGTAGACTGCTCTAGGAGAGGGCTTGTCTGGCCAACCCTTGGGCTACTTTGAGCAACTTGAAGATCTTTCTTGAAATGTTTTGAGAAATATGGGAGGGAAAATTTTGGGGTACAACAGCTGCCCCTGTTCAATTTTCTTAAACCTGAGGATGTAGATTGGCTTGCGTGCCTTTCGTAATCCGAAGGTGGAAGATGATTGAACACTAGAGTGCCCAGAAATTTGCACTCGCATGAAGTGGTAACTATCTTGTGATGTCGGGAATGGGATTACAGATGCCATTTGGAGATTGCTAACGGGAGATGGGCTTAAAGATGCCATCCGAAGGAGTGTCGATCACATAAGAGATTCCTTAGCGAGAGCTTGTATACCTGTTGTTTGAGGAAAATGTCGCTGGGGAAGTCTGGTTTTTGTTGAGAGAAGTAGAAATTTAGGAGCTTCGGCGTCTGTTATCCTGCTGGTGAGTCATCTCTGTTGATATTTAGGAACTTCGATCATCCGTATTCTCATGAGGAAACATCTCTATTGATATTTAGGAACTTCGATCGTCCGTACTCAAATGAGGAATCATCTCTGCTGATATTTAGGAACTTCGATCGTCCATATTCTCATGAGGAAACATCTCTATTGATATTTAGGAACTTCGTTCGTCCGTACTCAACTGAGGAATCATCTCTGCTGATATTTAGGAACTTCAATCGTCCGTACTCAACGGAGGAAACATCTCTGCTAATATTTAGGAACTTCGATCGTCTGTACTCAACGGGGGAATCATCTCTACTGATATTTAGGAACTTCGATCGTCCGTACTCAACGGAGGAAACATCTCTGCTGATATTTAGGAACTTCGATCGTTCGTACTCAACGGAGGAATCATCTCTGCTAATATTTAGGAACCTCGATCGTCTGTACTCAACGGAGGAATCATCTCTATTGATATTTAGGAACTTCGATCGTCCGTACTCAACGGAGGAATTATCTCTGCTGATATTTAGGAACTTCGATCGTCCGTACTCAACGGAGGAATCAACTCTACTGATATATAGGAACTTCGATCGTCGGTACTCAACGGAGGAAACATCTCTGCTGATATTTAGAAACTTCGATCGTCCGTTATTCAACCAAGGAAAAAGCTTTATAGCTTGAATTTTGTGAGAATCTGATCATATTTTTCCTGAAAGATAAAGGTTAGCTGTATGTAATGCATGATATGTATCAAGAAATGATGTTCTCAAAATAAATGAGATTGTGATTGTATAATGCGTATATGCATGTGTCATGATGTATGAAAATGTGATGTTTGTAGCTGGGGAAAATAAATCTCGGGTTGCTGCTGGAGAAAAGAGTTGAATTCTTCGTTTCCGCTGGGGATAGTGAATGAAGATGATTGTGAGAATAAACCTGCAGGAGAGGATAACTCCGCTGGGGAATAAACTGATGAGGAAATGGCTTTGTGGGGAGGACATGCTCTGCTGAGGATTCCGCTGATAAATTCAGCTGGGGATGAATTACCGTTGTCGGTGATACAGAATATTGTTGGGGATTGAGTTTCTGTTTATGAAAGGAATGAACTCCGCTGGGGATGATCTTTCAGTTGCGACTTCACTGGGGATAACCTTTTAGACTCTACTGGGGACAATCTTCCAGAGTCTACTGGGGATGATTCTTCAAACTCCACTAGGGAAGATTTTCCAGACTCCACTAGGGATAATTGTCTAGTGCTGGTGATGGATAAACTCTGCTTGGGGAGAACATCGCCAACTCGTTCTTGGTTGCGAGCCTCAGCTGGGGAGAGTGGTGTCTTGTTTTAGACATCTAACATCATTGTATTTTTCTTACTCTGCAAGGAGTGAATGTTACTGGGACACGTGCTAAGGATATAATGATGGCTTCGCATCGAGACTTTTCTGCCCCTATATCTTTAGGAGAAGGTGCCTGTGGAGGCCTTGTGGATTGAGTGTTATCCCAACCTATGAGGTGCTTGGTATCTTTTGATCGAAATGACAAGTCTTCTTCTAGTAGGCAAGTGACGAGATGACGGGACATAGTCGTACGCTTTAATCCCTAACTTTTTCCTGGACTGTCTTTTCAAATTTTCAGTCCACTGGGATACCCCTCTTTTCCCAAGCCGCATTTTCAGGTTTTCGACTTGCCGGGTGTACAGACTTTTTCATTTTCATCCCTTATTTTTGCCCGAACCCTTTTGGTTCACCGGGAAGCCCTTATTTTTTCCTAGGCCAGTCGACCTAGCGGGTCTTTGATTATGCGTAGTACTTTTTTGACTATGTCCACACTCTCAGGGTGTAGGGAGTTGTCACTGTCGGTAGCATTGTGTTGCCATACTACTAGAAGATGTTCGTTTGATCATGCAAGATTCATTGATGGAATTTATGTCCAATTCCCCAAGTGGTTTAGATGGAGCTTTTCCCCTGGATATTTGGAATCTTTGAGAGATTCCTTGAATCTTGACTTGACTGCCCCAGATGATGGACAATGATCATGCCGTGCCCCTTGGTTGGAAGTGCTTTTTTCCACTTGAGGTGACCCTTTTTATTGAGAAGGTTTTTGTTCACTAGATATTTGTCATGTGAATTTCTCTGCTGTTGAACAAATAGTCATATGCAAATAATATTATTTTAAGAATGCAAAGCTTATGTCTGTTTTGAAGTTCTTTGAAAATGCAGTTTTCAATAAAACAAGCGAATTTTTTGTAAAATGTGATGTCAACTCAGGATTTACAGCAAGCCCTACAGGAGTCAGGATACCTTTTGTAACAGTATGCTTTCAAACTAACCCATGCCTCAGCTAGGACTTTTAAGGGTTATAACGTGGTCTGGTTCACGGTTCAAGAAACAAAGGATAAAGGCTCAAATTTCATTTGTACCCACCCGTTCTTCATGATGTTCTTCGATCCTAAACTCAGCTAATTGTGCATTTAGACCTCGTTTTGAGTCTTTGCTCTAATATTCTAGTGATGGTTCGGATACTGACAATTTAATTTGAACAGGCAGTCATTTTGTTGAGAGTTTGTAGGATCTCTTTCTTTTTTATTTTATTATCCCTGTCTTTTGCCTGAACTGTTTCTTTTGTGATTACAGTTAGCGGGATGCCCCAGTTTTTGTAAGTCTCCTTTATAGGTTTTGACTTAGTGGGCTTTTATTTCGAAAGATAATCACTGCCCGTCCTTACGATTATACGAAACCATCATTGTCTCTTGTTTCGGAAGGACTTCTTTGATGCCATTCATTGTGCACCTGGATTAACTGAGAAAACTATCCTGCCCCAGGTTATAATTAAGGGTTTTAATTTGTGAAAATAAAAACTCCAACTTCTTTGGCTCAAAGGGGTTGACTAGGGATTATCTTCCTTATAACTCCACTGTTTAGGATTTGAAACAACGCATGTACCTCATCAGCAGGGTCTGTTCAAAAGCATATTGTAGATATTTTGATATCATTTTCGTCATCCTCCCTCTAAAGGCTTAGAATTTTTTAATCGAGAGTCGATCATCATAAAAAATGAAAGCAATTTGAATATAGTGAATACGAATGGATTGATTCAAAGCAGACATATGCGATGCATTGATAAAGTAACAAAGTTTGACATGAATAGATATTCGAACAATCAAAAGAAAATTACAAATTGAAAATTCTAATGAACAAATAGCTCTCTCTTGTCAGAACTTGTCACTTCAAATGGTGAGCCTTGGAGGGATGGCAGAAGAACTTAATCTGACCGTCTTGTGTGAGTTCCAATGCTCCTTCATCAATTAGGTCTTGAATTTTGTTTCTCAACGCCCAATAGCCGTTGGTGTCATATCCAGGGCTGTTGGAATGGTATACACACCTAGACTCAGGATTGTACCTTGGGGAGGCTATGTTGGGATTCTGAGGAGCGTCCGTTAACGTCACGAGATTCAATCTCAACAGGTGTTGTAAAGCTTGAGACAGAGGCATGTTGAGCTCAGTGAACTGCCTTTTGGGCGTATCTGGCTTACTCTGATTAACCTGTTGATTTTGGTGAGGTTGTTGTTGGACCCTTGAGGTAGCAGCAACTCAGAGAGGTCCATTCTTTACCAAACCAAATCTTTGTCTTCTTGGAGGATGATCAATGACTTGGTCCCTGGCCTTGACTGTTTTCTTCATACTGTTGTATTTGTCTTGATGAAGCTGGTTGATAATGATTTTCAACTCTTCTTGTTCCCGAGCTAAGCCTTGGATGACAGCCACCTGCTCCAGCATTTGGGTTCTCATTGCATCTACCTCAGCTTGCAATTGTTCCAGCCGTTCGTCCTTATTGTCTTCAGGACTTTTCTTGACCAAGTTCCCAATGACGAGTGTTTTCAACTCTTCCTGCCCCTTGGATAGGTTTAGGAAGATTTCCCTGAACTGAGTCTCTTGAGTATGAAGATCTTGGTTGTCTTGTTGGAGAGCCATTGCTGAAATAAACAGCGAGAACATGAGAGACCTATATTGGGAGACCTGTTATGCAATGATATGTATGATATATGTATGCAATGTTTCCAAGGATCTCGCAGGGTAAACAACAAACTGTTAGAATTTTTTTGCAGATTGATTGAAGAAACTTCGTGTTGTTAAGAGTCCTTCTTTAAAAGTCAAGCTCACCATATCGAGTGGGTTATAGCCACTGACTCAAGTTATCGTGTTTTGATTTCTAGACAACCTTGGCTAGAGGAAAATAAATCCCCTTTGCCCCTTGCTAGATGTTCGATTTACCATAACTTGCATCACAAAACCTTGAGACCCTTGAAATGGTTAAGGAAATGTTAAGGCATGATGTTATGATGTGTATGCTATGCGCTTAAGCAAAAGGGTGAGGTGATGTAAGTAAACCCTGCAATAAATCCAAATTATTGGATAAGGACTGTAAACAAAACCTTTAAGGAACTCATGTTGTCAGACGATAAAAATATGCAAGTAGTTCAAGTTGAAGGCACACAAGTCACACAAACAGCCTTTAAATTTCAGGCTGTCATGGAGTTTAGGTACTACCCTCTTTCAGTTTAGTTGGTTCAACCTGTCCTAGTAATAGTAATCGGGTTCTAGAGGATCTCAATATCACTTACCATCCTCAATCGGTCATAATTCCAGTTTAGCAACCTTTTCTTGCATCCGGAATCATCGCGAGAGTATGGTCTCAATGAGTGTAGCATACTGCTACTTTTCTATGGCCAAGTTGGTCAATTCTAGGTTCTAAGGTCAGTTGGTGCTTCATGACCCCTTAGCAGCCCCATATTCTCCTTGTTCCTCCACAAGGGATATCGGTACAAACTAAAGTGTCACACCAACATAGCTACTGCTTCAACCGTATTAGTCTATGCTGTACAGTTCCCTCACAGTCTATTGCTACTTACCTAAAAGGTATCCCCAGATCCGGGTTAGGATCTATAGTAACTCCAATTCAAACCCACAAAAATAAAGCAAATAGATCAAACAATTGAAATCAGTATGAATTAATCCTAAGGTACACCCCACTTATTACTCCCCAGCAGAGTCGCCAGTTCTGTGATACGGTGGAACAACTGACTGTTTTTGGAATGCTGGTTTGCGTTTTTCGTTTGTTTTTGCAAAATTTCGTGGTAAGCAAGAGTCTCCACCGACTTTTATTTTATCCAACAAGGAAAGAAAAAAAGCACAGAAAAATTCTTTTTTTCGAGATATTTCTGAGTACGGGGTAGATTATAGAAAGGGAAGGTATTAGCACCCTTTCTATCTGTGGTTTTCCACGGGCTCTTAGGTACTTTCTCATTGTTTTCAAAATTGTTTTCTTTGTGTTTGTGGGTTTTGAAAAGTTTTTGTTTTAACTTCGATTTAACTCTTGCGTTTGTCTTCAAGAGTGTAATGAAGTGTTTTTGAAAACTTGTTCGTAAACGTGTAAGTGTGAAAAAGTTTTGTTTTGAATGAGCAAGTACTTAAGAACTAATCTACCTACTCAAAAAAAGAATCGTTCTATGTTTGTTTCCTTTAGACAATGCTATCCCATTATTAGTGAGTAGGTAGCACCGTCGTTGGAGATTAAGGGTCAATTCGAAAGAGGGACATACAGTCACTAAAGCAACGTTAGGACGTCTTAGCGGTAACCCTAATGTCTTAGATCATTTATCCGAGGCAACGATATCCGAGGCAACATTTCCGAGGCCACTTATGATCTTTTAGATAAGAGGGCGACCTCTAAAACAACCTATACTCAATGATTGTTTATGAAGGCAACCAAGTGGGAGTGTACCCTAGGAGTGCGCATGTGCGAGTCTGTTGGTTTCAGTTATTTTATCTTTGCACATTTTGGGTGATCTAACTGTTTTAAGATTAAACATTCATTCTTGTCATGCCATCCCTAATTATTCACATATCTAGCAGTTAATAATTTGCAGAATTAAAATGTGGAATTTAAACTAAACTATTACAAGGCTTCGGGTATTTACATAGCCAAAAACAAACGCTTTGAAAGTAAAAGTGATAAATGTAAAAGTCCTAATTAAAATTATTACAAACTGGGAGCAGATACAATAATTGGATAAAAATAAAGCGCGCGAGGAAATTAGATCGAATGTGAAAACTAGGGTTTTGACCCTCCTAATTAAAAGAAAATGTTTTTGTTTTTTTTTTATAAATATTTTTTAAGAAAAGAAATTAAGTCTTAAAATTAAATTAATTAGTTAATTAAATTAATAAATGAAAAATAATTAAATGACATATTTTTGGAGTTTTTGTTATTTTAGGTAAAAAATAAATACAATCAAGTTAGTAATAAAAATCTATAGATTCTAATTAATTTTAAATATTTACAAAAATAAATTAAAGTTATCTAATTAATCAACCTAGTTTAATTAATTAATTTATTCCTAAAAATAATATTCTAATTTTAATTGGGCATAAAATATTTTTTGGTGATTTTTTTATAAAAAGAAAATAGTTTTTGGTTAGTAAATAAATAAATAAATAATTAAATGAAAAATATAAACAAAAATATAAAAGAGAGAGATGGGCCTGAATTGGAGGTGTAGAAAGCAGATTCCTGGGCTCAAAAGGAGAAGGTCCACGCTGACTTTTGCCATCCAGTGCTGCATCTTTGACTTGGCTTACGGTGTACTCTCAATGGTGGCCACCAGATCTGGCCATCTGGCCATCTGACGCGTTGATGAGGAAGGAGTATGGTGGGCATCAGGATCAAGCGCGCATTGGATTTCCTAAAATAATAAGGAAAAATAGCAAATGCTGGAGGCAGGGGTCGAACTCCTGACCTCCAGCCTTCCAAGGCTTTAACGCTTAGCTGGCTTCCGCTGGGACACTTGTTTCTATTTGTTCATAAAACAGAATAATGATAAAATTTAAAACAAGAAAAAATAAAAGAAATTCCGCATGAAATTCAAACAAGCCAGTAGGGGAGTGACACTCAGTCGTCCCCTTCCTCTCTCCGTGGCTAAAAACTCGTTTACCTATACCTACGGACAAACGTTCGTTGCTACAGGCCTGAGCTTCCTCAAAATCCTCCACATGCCATGGAAATAACATCTAACACCATGGTTAGACTCGTCTTGTCCTCCTGATCACAATGGTATCACTCACGAAGGCCAATTGTTCCTGAAATCAAAAATCCTAAAAAAACTCCAAAAAACCTAACAATGGTGATTCATGATTCAGTCCATTAAAATGCAATTGGCTATTGTAGAAAGTTTGCAAACATAATGGTGATCAAGAATGTACAGTTATTTTACACTATGGATGCAAGAACAAGGCTATTCGAATTCAATAAGATGGCCATACCGTGACAGACTTTCAGTGTGTTGTAGGGCTTGAAGACACTTGCTTTCGATTGATTTCGCTTGCAGAGACTCCCTGGAAGTGATTGGGATCGTCAAAGAGTCTTGAAACAGCCTCTAAAATTGATTTCGAACTCACACTTTTCTTAGTATTTTTCAGATTTTGTTCTATCTCTAGCGCCTGTTTCCAACCTCCCTCTTGGTCTGCACGCATTCCTTATGTATTAGTGAAGGGATTAGGGTTGCAAATTGCATCCAAATCTTCTTCTTTCAATGCTTTTGATATTTGATTTGATTCCTCTTTAAAATCTTTCCAAACATGGATTTTTCAATCTTTTTGTCCACTCTATGTATTTGCACGAATTTGAATGCTTGCAATCTGTAATTTAGGACCTGAAATCATCACAAAATCCTTGGTTTCAATGTTTTTGGATTTTATTTGATTTATTTTGATTTAAATTGAATTAATTTAAATAAAAACGAAAATAAATAATAAAAATAAAATATGGACAAATGGCCAAGGTTAGAGCACGTGGGCTATGTTGACAACTCAAAACAAGTGAAAAAGATTGGGCCCATTTGGCAAAATTTGAAGTTTTGGGGATAGTTGACTTTTGGCAATTTTGCAAAAAAAGGTCAACTTCAACAATGCATAACTTCCTCAATTTTGACTCTTTGAGGTGTTCTTGGACTTTTTAGAAAGCTTGAGATGTCCTCTAATCAACCCTTTTGGTCTAATCTAATTTTGATATTCCATGCTCATGTATGAAGCTTTGACAAAAAAGGTGTTTTTGTTGACTTTTCAAAATGACCTATAATGTCCAAATTCATAACTTCTTGTGAGTGCATATTTTGAACTTAGGAGATGAATATGGATTGTAGGGAATTGCATCATATTCAAAATTAGCTTTTGATGGGTCATTTATCATAAAGTATGAGAAAGTTATGCTTGGTCAAAGTTGAGTTGACTTTTCCTACAAAACCTTAATTTAGCAACTTTTGAATCTTGATGAATTATGAGCAATCCTTGATGAATAATGATCAACCCTTGATAAAATGATTAAATATACTTCAAAATGAGGATTTTGAACAAAAATCTTTTAGTTTGGCTGTATGTGGGCCACAGTTGACTTTTGCCCTAGCATGGTCGATTTTTGGACCTTTAAGCAATTGACTGAGCAAACTTCCTCTGCAAGGCTTGAAACTTGACATGGATGATCTTGAGAACATATTAGGACATTGTTGAGCACTTGGGATCACTTGGACTCAAGTATATTGATGCAACATGAAACCCTAATTTGAAGTAGACTGCCTTAGGAGAGGGCTTGTCTGGCCAACCCTTGGGCTACTTTGAGCAACTTGGAGATCTTTCTTGAAATGTTTTGAGAAATATGGGAGGTAAAAATTTGGGGTACAACAGTCACCACCGACTTTTCTTTTATTAAACAAAGGAATGGGTCAAAAGAACAGAAAAAGACCTTTCGAGATTATTACTAAGTAAGGGAGTAGATTATGGAAAGGGAAGGTTTTAGAACCCTTTCCATCCGTAGTTTTCTATGGGCTCTTAAATGCTTAGCTCATTTTTGAAATACCTTGTGTTTTTATGTGTTTTTGAAAAGTATTTTGAAATTCCTTAGTGCGGAGATTTGCTTTATGATAACTCTTGTATCAGTCCTCAAGAGTGTTGATAAAGCATTTTTGAAAAGGTTTTTGAAAATCGTTTTGTGTAAGTGTAAAAATTTGTTTTTTGAGCAAGCATTTAGGAACTATATACGTTCCTCTAAAGGGTAGTTCTTTTCCTCCTTTCCTTTAGACATTTCTATCCTACTATTAGTGAGTAGGTAGCCATAGTCGTTTGGATGTTTTAGGGACATTCGAAGCGACGTTTTATAGTCACAAAGGCAACTGGGTAAGAAACCTTAGTAACTACCCTAGGGTTTTAAGATTATCGTTTATCGAGGAAACATCGAGAGGGTCATCGAGGGACTTATGATATTTTAAACTGGAGGTTAGCCACTAAAATCTCTCACTTTTTGAGAGTTGTGACTATTTTTCTGAAGGCAACCAAAGTGGGAGTACCCTAGAGGTGCGCATGTGCAAGTGTGCTTGTTTCCAGTTATTTTTGTCTTGTGTTAAGTTTGCTAATGTTGGTTTTAATTCTTGTCATACAATCCTATTTTTTGTACCCCAAAATTTTCCCTCCCATTTTTACTCAAAGCGTGCTCCTAGAGATCCTCATTTGCTCAAGGTTAACCAAGAATTGACCAGACAAATTCTCCTTCTAAGAAATGAACCTCTAGCTAGGGTTTCACTTTTCATCAAGATGTGTGAGCTCCAAAGGTCCCAAATGTTTTCTATGGTCATATTATGCCTTCAAGATTGTCCATGACAAATTTCATGCCTCCCACTACAAGTTTGCTCATTCAATTTCCCAAATACTTGAAAATCAATTGTGCTAGGTCAAAAGTCGATTGTGGCCCATGTACAGTCAAATTTCAAGATTTTTGGTCAACATCAACATTTTGAAGTGATTTCCATAATTTGATCAAGGGTTGATCATGATTCCTCAAGAAATGCTCCTAATCCATCAAAAGTCAAAAATTGCTAAATTAGGGTTTCTATAGGAAAAGTCAACTAAACTTTGACCAGACATAACTTTCACATACTTCATCCATTTTTCTCAAACTAGAGCTCATTTTGAAGAGGATCAAATTCCATAAAACTTCTCTTCATCCCTCAAGTCCAATAAATACACCATTTGAAAGATACAAGCTCATACATTACCGGTCCTTTTTCAGAAACTCAACAAAAGACACTTTTTGTCAAGACCATTTACATCAAGATAAATTCTTAAAATATAAAATTGATCAAAAGAGGAATGAAGTAGACATCTTGGGCTTTTCAAAAAGTCTAAGATCATCATTATGGGATCAAAATTGAGCAAGTTATGGCTTGCCCAAGTTGTGAAAATTTAGGAAATTTCAAGAATTAGGCATTGAGCAAACTTGAAGTTTTAGGTCAGTGGCTTAATTTCTTTGACTTCAAGCATCTTCCTAAGCCTATAGAGGACCTATAAAATCATTCTTACCACGCCTTACATTTTGTACCTATTTTGTACATATTTATTTTAATTTATTCAAATAAATATAAAATAAAATGTATAAAATAATTGGAAATGAGCTTTGAGCATTTGGGCTAGTGTTTTGGTCGGCCTTGGGCCCAAGAATTCATGCAAACAATGTCCAAGTTCACCCAAATTTGAAAAAAGACAAGAATTCCATGTATCTTGCCAAAATTCAAATTCTCAGTCATGGCCTTGAAGAACATGTTTATGGTTGTTTCATTCTTTGTTTTCTTGTCCCCCCATCTCCACTATATATACAGCACACTAGCAAGCTTCATGGACACGAAAAAAAAGCTTAGAGACCACGTTCCAAACTTGAAATTTTCAAGAAAAGTGAATCTCCATTTTCAAATTCCAGGGAAATTCAGAGGCTTTTGAGCCTTCAGCAAACATCCATGGACATCATTGAAGGTTTCACAATCACCCTCGAGCCTTGAAGCATCACAAAACGTCCTAACCAGCCCTCACGGTTTGTATCTCATTTTCAAATTCATTTATTTGATTCATGTGATATAAGCTCGTTTCAACCATGCATATTTGTTCATATGAATGTTTACAAGCTTTCTGTATAGTTAGATTTAAGTTTTGATGCAGGTATGATGCTTGGCCATGGTTAGGGTTTGGACCTCTGAATTGGGGTTTTTAAAATCAGTCAAAATTATCCCCAAATAATGGTACCATCATGCTCCGGAGGTCGAGGCCAATTGATCCATGGCCTCACATTGAATTTATGTTGCGTATTATGGATTTTCTAGAGTGCAGGTGTTTTGGTGACAAACAAACAAATTGTCATTATAGGTCTCTAAACCTAAATTGACGGAGTGAGGAAGAAGACAACGCGTGGCAGCTTCCCATTGAGCCATTCAAACAGCGCGCGCATTTTTTTTAGTTTTCTCCAATATTGACATTGTATTGTATATTATATTATTGTTTTATTTTATGTAACGAATGGACATGTAGCTCAGATGGCAAGGCGGCGTGTGTAAAGGGGTGAGGCATGGGTTCGAGTCCCAGGTCCAGCATTTTCTCATTTTATTCATGCAGATCCCATGTAAAGCATGGTCAGACGTGCACCATGCACCCTCGGTCTACACCATTAGATATACATCTGACATGGATCAAGGCGTCCAACCTACAAGCTAACCGTGGACATGCAGAAGCTGTCTCCACTGGATTTTTTTGGCAAGTCTGGGCTTCAGCTTTGGGCCCAGAGAATTCCCAAACAACACCCCCTTTTTATTTTTTCATTATCAGGCTCATTTATCCTTTTGGTTATTTTGTTTTAGTTTTATTAATTTTTGTTTTTCTTTATTTATTAATTAAACAAATAATCATAAAAAATATTTAAAAAATATCATAGACTTAGGATTTTTCAATTAATTTAATTTTCATTAATTTAATTAATTAATTATTTTAATTTTATTTTATCAATTTAAAATTAACTAGACTTAGGTTTATTTCATTCAAAAATTTCCTTAAGTAAAAACACAAAAAAATTGTAGATTTAGTTTTTATTAAAATTATTTTTCTTTTACTTAACTAATTAGGATTAAATTTAGTTTCTTTTCTTTTCTCATTTAATTTAGTTTTAAATATTTTCTTAGAATAAATAAAAACAAACAAAAAGATTTTTATTTCCTTAGAATGCTTAGACATTTTTTTCAATTTGCGCGCGTTGGTTATTTTCCCAATTTTTACATTCATGTATCTGCTGACAGTATGTAATAGTTAAAACTAGGGCTCTTTACTTCTTTCTTTATTTTCTTTCCCCCCAAATTTTTGGACATTATAAATATCCCTCTCCCCGAAGTCATGTAATAGCTTAGGGTTTATTCTCGCACTTTACATTCTTCTGTACATATTAACTGCTAGTTATTAGGATTGCATGGCAAGACTAAAAACAAAACAAAATGTTAGCAAACCTAAATACGCAAGATAAATAACTGAACATAACACACCATGCACATATACACCTCTATAGTATCCCACTTCGGTTGCCTTCAAAAAACAGTCACAATTATCGAAACATTAGAAGTTTTAGTTGTTGTCCTCTAGTTTGAAAGATCACAAGTCCCTCGATGAGCCTCTCGATGTTGCCTCGGTTAAAAGTGATCTTAGAACTTTAGGAAAGTTACTAAAATTCCTTGCCAATTTGCCTTCGTGACTGTATCGTCTCTTCGATGTCCCTCATACATTCAACGATATGGCTACCTACTCACTAATAGTAGGATATCACTATCTAAAGGATAGGAGGAAAAGAACTACCTTTTTGAGTACAAGTAGATAGCTGTTAGATGCTTTCTTAAAACAACTTTTTACACTCACACATTTCTGAAACACTTTCAAAAACATTTTCTTTGTCAACACTCTTGAGGACTGATACATGAGTTATCACAAAGCGAATCGCTGCACTAAGGCATTTTCAAAACAAATTTTCAAAATACACAAAGCACAAACAATTTTCAAAACATGAGATAGCATCTAAGAGCCCATAGAAAACTACGGATGGAAAGGGTGCTAACACCTTCCCTTTCCATAATCTACCCCCTTACTCAGAAAAATCTCGAAAAGTTCTTTTTCCGTTCTTTTCACCCATTCCTTAATTTGGATAAAAGAAAAGTCGATGGCTACTCTTGCTTACCGCAACATTTACGAACACAAAATGCAAAACCAGTATTAACAGTCGGTTCTGACACCGTATCACGGAACTGGCGACTCTGCTGGGGATCTTTAAAAAGTGGGGTTACCTTAGAGTCTAGTTCATTGTAAATTTCTTTACCTTGTATGCTTTGTTTGCTTTACTTTTGAGGGCTTTGTTTGTGTTACTATAGATCCTACACCCGGATCTAGGGCACCTTTTAGGTATGTAGAAATAGATCATGGAAACTGTGAGGGGTATACCGACACAGTTAAAGCAATAGCTATGTAGATGTGACACTTTGGTTGGTACCGATAGCCCTTGAGTAGTCAAGGAGAATACGGGGCCGCTGCATGGTGTCATGAAGCATCAACTGACCTTAGAACCTTTAATTGAACAACTTGGCCATTAGGAAGTTGTGAGATAGCCGTCTTTGGGTTAGCCCGAAGTCGGTTGATACTCGATACTACACTCATTGAGATTTGACTCCTAAGTTTTTTTGGTGGCAAGTCAGTTGTCGATCGGAACGAGACTTGTGGGAAAGATCAGTGATATTGAGATCCCTTATAACCCGATTACTTTCTAGGACAGATTGAACCAACTAAACTTCAAGAGGGTACTTACCTGAAAACCCATGCAAGCCTTAAACCTAAGGTCTTTATGTGATTTGCTTGTGCTTGCTATATTTGTGTTTTCTTAGCATAATCATGATATCATAACATCATAACATGGCATTACATACTAACCATTTCAAGGATTTGTAGGACTTATCTTTGTGTTATTTTGTAGGACATGACATCCACTCGCATGAATACTATCCAAGTCAACCTCATAAGGGTACCTCCTTAACTCAAGGAATTAGCATCAAGGGTTTCTGAGAGCTCTCCGTTCACTGAAAGACATGGTCGACATCTCAATCTGGTCACCTCAAGCCCTAATGAAGAAATGTTGAAGGTGCTCTTTCAGTTCTTCAACCCTTTACATCACTGCTTCACCTTTCCTGATTACCAATTGGTGCCTACCACGAAGGAGTCTTGTCAGTTATTGGGGGTGCCCATTCTTGATCAGTTACTTTTCAATGGTATGGAAAGAGACCCAAAACCTGAAGAGATTGATCATGCACTGTCTTTACAACGGTACGATGTAGTGGCAAATTGGTAAACAAGAATAGGCGTCAAAGGGTTTCTAGTTAAGTTTATATTTGAGAAAGCTCATCATTTTTGGGATACCCTGGATTTACAAGCTTTTGAAGAAGTGTTGGCCCTTCTCATCTATGGGATGGTACTATTCCCTAATTCAGACCAACTCATAGATGTGAATACGGTCAAGGTTTTTTTTGTCTCACAATTCGGTGCCTACTTTAATTGGAGACATCCTACACTCTCTGCATACCCGCACTGTAAAGAGAAGAGGGACCCTTCTGTGTTGCACTCCTCTGTTGGCTGGGTGGTTTATTTCACACCTGCCTCGATCTATGTTGAATAATGAGCATGGCTTGAGATGATCTAATAGGTTGATGTCCCTCACACATTTGGACATTCATTAGTGTCCTCGATCCTTGGAGAATGTTACCATCATTGACCGTTGTTGGGAATTCCCTAATGTCCCTCTCCTAGGCATTAGGGGGGAATCACTTATAATTCTTGTTTGGCATTGCGACAGTTTGGTTATGCTAGGAGGGATGGTTCTTATGATACACTTGTCCAAGGAATCTTATTCGACTATGAGAATGATATTCGGGGTTATCTCCATAGGTTCATAAGAGCTTTGGTCATGGTGAACAAAGTTGATAGAAAAACGCTGGGGCCTAAGAACTCCATTCCTTTGGAGCCTTATCTTAAGTGGGTACGAGCCCGTGCTCAAAGTCTCAGGATACCTTATGAAGCCATTCTATCCATCATCATGGAGCCAGTTGCTGAGGGAGACACTCCTTACATTGTTCTTCATCCTGACATGCCGACTAATTTCGAGGAGTTACAAAAATCCTGGATTCAACTCAAAGAGGAACGGGATACCTTTGAAACACAATTCTACGCCAGCGAGAAGAAAGTTTTAGAGCTCACCAGGCTACTTCACGAAGATAAGAGTAGAAAATGCCTACATTGCACCAAAGAGAATGCGCCCGTGGGAAGCTTGAGTCCATTTTTGCTTTGAGAGTTCGTTTTTGCTTTGTTACTTCCTTTGTAAGCCCAAGAGGCATCATTGTAACCGCTTAAACTTCTTAATGTAATTAACGTTTGTTTTCCCTTTGGATAAGCAAATTTAAGTCTTAGAAATCCTTGAAAACATTGCATACATATATCATACATATCATTGCATAAACAGGTTCCAGGACAGGATTCTTATCTTCTTCGTTGTTTATTTCAGCAATGTCTCTTGAACAAACAATTAAGGAGCTTCAGGCACAAAATTCTCAATTCCAAGAAATGTTCCTGAATCTAGCTAAGGGACAAGAAGATTTGAAAGGTCTGATTCTCAAGGACAAGAAGAATAAAAAGAGGCCAGTGGGTGTTCTGAATTTGGGAAGAAGGTTCAAAGGACCAGTGAGGCAAGTTTCAGAGCTCACAACTCCGTCAAGAGAGAGAGAGAGAGAGAGAGAGAGAGAGAGAGAGAGAGAGAGAGAGAGAGAGAGAGAGATAATCAGGAAGGAGAGCCAAGAGAAGAAGACCGCAATACAAGGGAGTCTGAAGAAGACGAAGCTGATTACACCGAGGAACAATACCCTCCTGCTGATGATAAGTACAAACAGCTAGAGGACCGTCTCAAGGACATGGAAGTTCAGAAGGTACCTGGTCTGGATTTCGAATAACTAGGATTGGTTTCTAGAGTCGTTATCCTGCAAAATTTCAAAGTTCTCGTATTTTATAAGTATGATGGGGTCTCATGGCCTAAGCTGCATCTCAGATCTTTTGTCAGGAAGATCCAGCAGCACACTGCTGACAGGAACTTGTGGGTGCGTTTCTTTCAAGACAGTGTATCAGGGACTCAATTAGAGTGGTTCTATCAGCTGGAGGGAACCAACATTTGTAACTGGGAAGATCTGGCTGCTGCTTTCTTCAAGCAGTACCAATATAATGCTGACCTCGCTCCAACCCGTACACAACTTCAGAGCATGTCTATGGGTTCTAGTAAGGGCTTTAAAGATTATGCCCAGAAATGGAGAGACCTTGCAGTAAGAGTCCAGCCTCCTTTTTCTGATAGGGAGCTGGTGGACATGTTCTTGTGAACATTATTTGTGCCATTTTTCAACCATCTGATTGGCAGCTCTTCAGTTGGGTTTACTAAGATGATCTTGACAGAAGAAAGAGTGGAAGCTAGTATTAAAAGTGGTAAGATACAGAGAGATGCATCCTCCAGTACTGCAAAGAAACCATTCACATGGAAGAAGGAGGTCAGTGCTGCTTATGACCAAAGAAATCTTAACCAAACTGAGCGTTGTCCAACAGTAGGGGTTGTTATGATTTCCAATCCTTCATCAAACCAGCAACAGAATAATCAGTCTAGAACAGATAAGCCAAGAAGACAATTTACCCGGATTAATATGACTTTGTCTCAAGTTTTGCCATATTTTCTGAAATCTAATCTGGTTACCCTGAGAGAGGCTCCCAAAAATCCCAACACTGCATCTCCTCACTACAATTCAAATGCTCGGTGTGCTTACCATTCTGAAAGTCCATGCCATGATAAAAACAAATGTTGGGCTTTGAAAAACAAGGTGCAAAATTTGATTGAGGCAAAGGAGATTGAATTTCATGCTCCTGAGACCCCTAATGTTATAACTACCCCTATGCCCAATCATGGCCGTGGGGTTAATGTTATTGATGATAACATGTTTGTTGTTTCTGTTGATGAACTGGCTACTCCACTCTTGACTGTTAAAAAGAATCTCTTGCAAGTTGGTTTATTTCGAGGTTGCGGTGAAGGTTTCCACTTATGTTTGTCTCTACCTAATGGTTGCCATTTGTTGAAAGAAGGTGTTCAACGCCTGATGGATGATAAATAAATTCTATTTGAGAAGACTCCAGTTACAAGTGCTATGTGTGAAGATGTTTCTATAATTACCATTTCCGCTAATCCTCCCAAGCGCTCCTCCAAAAGACCTGTCAGGATTACATCTGTTTCAAAAGTTGCTCTGTTGATAATTACTTTTCCTAGACCTATACCATATTCCTCGGATAAAGGTGTTCCCTGGAATTATGGGGCTAGCGTCTATTACCATGGCGTCAAGCAAGATTTGTTGGTTGTTAAAGACAAAGATACTGAAGACTCTGATCCTGACATTAGTAACATTATCGGGACTAGTAAGATAACAAGAAGCGGAAGAGTTTTCTCTCCCTAGATCTCTCCAAAAACTATTGCCACTCTTGTGATCATTCCTGTTGTTGCTCCTGCTAGTACTCCTATTACTACTCCAGTGATTATTCCTGCTGTTTCTCCTATCAATATTCCCACGGCTACTCATGTTGTTAGTCCTACTATTATCCCTGTTATCGGGTCAGCCGAGACTCGGGGCAAAGAGGTATTGGTCGAGCCTGTCCGTATGAAGGCACATTCAAAAGCCATTCCTGAGGCTTCTAAAAAGGAGATGGAAGAGATATTGAAAATAATCAAGAAAGGTGATTACAATGTCGTAGAGAAATTGGGGAAGACCCCTTCAAAAATATCAATGTTGGCCCTACTGCTGTGCTCTGAAGCCCATGCCAAGGCTTTAGTAAAATTCCTGAAGTCTGCCCACGTTCCTCAAGAGACCTCCACTGATCAATTCGAGAATTGTGTGGCTAGTTTGGCAGCTGACAATGGCCTGGGATTCTCTGATGCAAACCTAACTCCCAATGGAAGGAAACACAATGATGCCCTACATGTCTCCATTGAGTGCAGGGGCACTACATTAGCCCATGTTCTGGTGGATACAGATTCATCACTGAATGTCTTACCCAATAATGCTCTAGACAGGTTTGATTGAGAAGGGCTCACACTAAAGCCCAGTAACATTATGGTGAGGGCCTTCGATGGTTCTAAAAGAATGGTGTATGGGGAGGTGGACATCCCTATCAAATTGGGTACTCAGACTTTTAATTCCACTTTCTATGTGATGGACATTCGCCCATCTTACTCTTATTTATTGGGTCGACCCTGGATCCATGGGGCTGGTGCTTTGACTTCCACCCTACATTAGATGCTAAAGTACTCAGTCAATTGGAAGATTATCATAGTTCATAGGGAGGAGGAGTACATGGTGAGCCACCTAAACTCTTTCAGGTACAGTGAAATGGACGGTGAGTTCATTGAGACCCCATATCAGAACTTTGAGGAGGTTCCACAGACCGCTGCTGCAACCAAGACCACTACCAGTATTCCAAAGATTACCAGGCCTCCGTTGAAAATGGCTTCCCTCAAGGATGCCAAAGCAGTAGTTGAAGAAGTTGGGTGTATAATTTGGGGCCAACTTCCGGATATTCCCTACAAATCATACAAATTTGGTTTGGGTTTTACTTCAGGAGCCCAGAGAGTTGTTCGTTGGGCTCACACCGGGGGACCACCTTTATGGGTCAACAACCATCGAGTCAATGCCCTAGAAGACAGCGATAGTGATTGTGACCTGGACAAGTGGATATTCCCAACCATCAGTGGTGGACTCAGCAATTGGGAGGATAAAGACTTTGTGCCCATTACTTTTATTCAAGAGTAATTTGTCTTTTGGTGTTAAGGAAATGTAATATTTGAATAATTGAAACATTAAAGCCTTGTGTCTTACCCGAGGCACAATGGTCTATTTGTGAGGGTCATTGCTTCATTTTCATATGCCATCATTAAAACATTGGATGTTTCGCATGCAAATTTTACGCTCTTTGTTTTTTTCTTTTCTTCCTCTTTACTTTATCAAAAATATACAATTATGCTCATACACACACTCACATATCAAACTGCATATCCACATCCACTCCGGATCCCATTGATAACGGTTCTGCTATTACTCAGTATGACTTTGAAAATCCGATCAACCAAGTTGAGGACGAAGGTGAGGAAGATTGTTAGGTACCAGGAGAGCTTGCCAGACTGTTACAACAGGAAGAAAGGGAAATACAACCTCATGAGGATCCAGTTGAGACAGTAAACTTGGGTACTGAAGATGATAGAAAAGAAGTCAAGATAGGTGCTAACTTGCAGCCCAGTCTCAAACAACATTAATACATATGCTACATGACTATGTTGAGGTTTTTTCCTGGTCGTACAAATACATGCCGGGACTTAACACCAATATTGTGGTTCATCGCCTACCTACAAAAGAGGACTACCCTCCAGTGAAACAGAAGGTCCGTCGTATATGGTCGGATATATCAGAAAAGATCAAGGCTGAAGTCATGAAATAATTCAATGTCGGTTTCTTAGCTGTCACATCCTATCCGCAATGGGTCGCTAATGTTGTTCCAGTACCTAAGAAGGACGGCAAGGTACATATGTGTGTGTATTACAGATACCTAAACAGGGCAAGCCCCAAGGAAGACTTTCCGCTTTCCCATATCGATGTTCTAGTTGACAACACTGCACAACATAAAGTATTCTCCTTCATGGATGGTTTCTCCGGATACAATCATATCAAAATGTCACCTTAGGAAATGGAGAAGACGACCTTCGTCACACAGTGGGGCACGTTCTGCTACAAAGTTATGCCATTTGGACTAAAGAACGTCAGGGCAACCTATCAACGTGCCATGGTAGCTTTGTTTCATGATATGATCCATCACGAGATAGAGGTCTATGTTGATGATATGATAGACAGGTCTTAGACTCAAGAGGAGCAACTTGATCATCTACAGAAGCTATTTGACAGGATGAAGAAATAAAAATTGAGGCTGAATCCGAATAAGTACACCTTTGGAGTAAGATCTGGTAAGCTCTTGGGTTTCGTTGTCAGCAACAAAGGCATTGAAGTCGACCCTGCAAAGCTCAAAGCTATACAAGAAATGCCAACTCCTCGCACTGAGAAGGAGGTTAGGGGATTCTTGGGACGCATAAACTATATTTCTAGATTCATTTCACATTTGATTGCTACTTGTGAGCCAATCTTCAAATTACTGAAGAAAGATCAAGCTGTGAAGTGGAATTACGATTGCCAGTATGCCTTTGACAAAATCAAGGAATATCTCCAAGAGCCTCCAATTTTGATGCCACCAGTTGAAGGAATACCTCTGATCATGTACTTCACAATATTAGAGAACTCAATGGGGTGTGTGTTGGGGCAGCATGACGAGTCTGGTCAAAAAGAACATGCAATATACTACCTTAGCAACAAGTTTATCGACTGTGAAGCAAGATAATCACTGCTCGACAAAACTTGTTGCGCTTTGGCATAGGCTGCTCGCCGACTGAGACAGTATATGTTGACTCACACTACCTTGTTGATTTCTAATATGGATCATATCAAGTACATCTTTGAGAATCCTGCTCTCTCCGTAAGAATAGCAAGATGGCAAATGATCCTGACCAAATACGACATTTAGTATGCAACCTAGAAAGTGATTAAGGGAAGTGTACTAGCTGATCATTTGGCTCATCAGGCTGTGGACGACTACCAATCCATGAATTTTGAGTTCCTGGACGAGAACATCATGTTAGTAACTGATTATGAAGAACCTGGACCGGATGAAGGACCTGAAAAAGGATCCCGATGGACTATGGTTTTTGATGGAGCTTCCAACGCTCTTAGCAATGGCATTGGCGTTGAGATCGTATCTCCTGAAGGTTGTCATACTCCTTTCATTGCCGGGCTATGTTACAATTATACCAACAATATGGTTGAGTATGAAGCATGTATCATGGGTCTCAAAGCTGCAACTGTTTTAAGGATCAAGTTCTTAAGTGTGTTTGGAGATTTGGCTTTGGTAATCAGCCAGATCAAAGGAGAATGGGACACGAAGCATCCTAATCTCATCCCGTACAAAGAGCATGTGTTGACACTAATCCCATACTTTGAAGAAGTTACCTTTGAGCATATTCCACGAGAGGAAAATCAACTAGCGGACGTGCTAGCTACGATGTCATCCATGTTCCAGGTCAGGTGGGATAATAAGGCTCCTCAGATCACCATTGAGAGGATGGACGAGCCAGCATACTGTCACGAGATTGGTACTGAAGAAGTAGTGGACAAGCCTTTGTTCCATGAAGTCAAAAGATATCTCAAAGCCCAAGAATACCATGCGGGAGCTTTAGTTAATGATAATAAGTTCCTAAGAAGGTTCTCTGCTAAGTTCTTCCTCAGTAATGGGATCCTCTATAAGCGCAATCACGATTCTATCTTGCTTCGGTGTGTAGACAAGAGTGAGGCAGAAAAGATTATGGATGATTTGCATGAAGGTACCTTCGGCACTCATTCTAGTGGGCACTCAATGGCTAAAAAGATCATACGGGCAGGATACTACTTGTCCACTATGGAAGCAGACAATTATCAGCATTCACGAACTTGCCATAAGTGTCAGATCTATGCTGATAAGGTGCATGTACCTCTGGTTACTTTAAATGTCTTGACTTCTCCTTGGTCGTTCGCAATGTGGGACATCGATATGATTGGGGAAATCATACCTACGGCTTCTAACAGACACCGCTTCATCCTGGTTGACATTGATTACTTCACGAAGTGGGTCGAGGCAGCTTCATTTGCTTCTGTTACCAAGAACGTTATGGCCCGATTCAATAAACATAACCTTATATGTCGGTACGGTATTCCAAAAAAAATCATTACAGATAATGGTACCAATCTCAACAACACTATGATTACCGAGTTTTCACGCAATTCAAGATTCAGTATCATAACTCTTCTCCCTATCGGCCGAAGATGAATGGCGTTGTTGAAGCTGCTAACAAAAATATCAAGAGAATCATAAAGAAGATGACAGTGACATATAAGGATTGGCATGCGATGTTACCATTTTCTCTTCATGGTTACCGCACCATAATATGCACATCAACAGGGGCAACTCCTTTCTCTTTGGAATATGGTATGGATGTTGTCCTGCCCATTGAGGTCCAGATCCCTTCCTTGAGGATCATGAAAGATGTAGGTTTTGGCGAAGATGAATGGGTTCAGACTCGATTTTACCAATTAAATCGGATTGACGAGAAGAGGCTCCCAATTGTTTGTCATGGTCAGATATACCAAAAACGTATGATCAACGCTTTTAACAAGAATGTTAGACGTCAGGTATATCACGCTAGTGACCTGGTAATCAAGTGCATCATACTACGGCAAGGTGATCCCAGGAGCAAATGGACTCCCACATATGAAGGGCCATTTGTGATCAAGAATATATTTTCTGGTGGAGCCATGATCTTAACCACTATGGACGGTGACGACCTTCCGCACCCTGTAAACACGGACATAGTTAAAAGATACTACGCATAAACAAAGACTCGCTAGGTTGACTGGCCTAGGAAAAAATTAGGGCATCCCGCGAACCAAAATGGTTCGGGAATAAATTAGGGATATACATGAAAAAATATATACACCCGGTAAGTCGAAAACCTGAAAATGTGACTTGGGTAAAAAAGGGTATCCCGGTGGACTGAAAACCCGAAAGGGAGGTCCAGGAAACAGTTAGGGATTTAAATCATATAGTTATGTCCCATTGGATCACCTTACAACCAATCTTCAGTATCAACTATCAAAATCAAGCGGTACTAATCAATCCAATCAGCTTCGGATAAGCAGCGAAAGGGAAGAGACGCTCAGAGACATAAAGGCAATAGCAGAATGGGAGCCCAATGGGATTATTTCACATAGTTGTTTTTCTTTGTATACTATTTTTGTATAATCTCCTTTCTTACGAAGGTATTCTCTTACTAGGATGTCTGTCTCCTTGTACAAAAACGCTTATTTCAATTTAATACAAAACCATTCCTTTGAAAGTGTAAAACTTCTGTGTTTATTTTTCTGTTTTATGTGTGAAAACGTCCAGTGATTATTTTTGAACATATGCATTTGAATATGATTATTGCTCACAAATACCCACGCATCAAAACAAAAAGACAATTGCTAATGACTTTAAGAAACGAGACAATATCTAAAGGCCATCCACAAAATCCCCACAGATGTTTCCCCGGCAGATACCTTCTCCAGCAGGTACAGAAGCAGGGGCATTCTACTACAAGGTCACTGCCATATTCTCAGAAAAATCTCCAATTGCTACTCCAAAATTCCCCAGTGAAGTCGCCAAGCTTCTCAGGATTCCCCAATGGGATTTCAACAAAATCCCCAAACAGTTCATGGAATTTACTTTCCCCAACAGAGTTTATTTCTCTAACAATGGAAGTTCATCTCCCAGCAGTTCAACTTCAAACAAAATCTGAAGACCTACATTCTTCACCACCAGCAACCGGGATTTATTTTCCCTAATTCAACAACACAACAATGGAACAATTGGCACGTTCATACATTGCATACATACATCATTTCTACAAACATCATAGCATATGCATCACAAATGCATATATCACAATCTCATTTATTTTGAGAGCATCATGCAATTCATACACCATAACATCACATGAAACTGACTTTACCTTTCCAGGTTGAGTTTGCAGAAATACAAACACTATTAATGTATACAACAGGTCAAAGATTAATGCCCGAAACCAGACGAGAAAACCATCTACACGACCAAATGGTATGAACTCCCGAAGCAAGATGTGTTTACCAACAAATACAGCATGCCACAGATTAATGCCCGAAACCAGATGGGGAAACTATCTATGTGACCAACAAAACATGTCCCAAATTAATACCTATAATAAGCCAGGATAACTAATCTGTGGATAGATGATTGTAGATTAACACCTGAAACCAACCAGGACAGCTATCTACATGAGGAGATTAAAGATTAATACCTGTAACAAGCCGGGAAAACTATCTTTCTTTCTCGGGTTAGAGATTAATACATGTAACAAGCCAGGACAACTATCTCAACAACCGACAAAAACAAGTTCTAGATTAATACCTATAACAAGCCAGGATAACTATCTATGGACGTCCGACTGTAGATTAATACCTGTAACAAGCCAGGAAAGCTATCTACATGAGGAGATCAAAGATTAATACCTGTAACCATCCAGGACAACTATCTCAATGATCGACAATTTTCAAGTTCCAGATTAATACCTGAAACCAGACCGGACAACTATCTACGAACAGATGATTTGTAGATTAACACCTGAAACCAGACAGGAAAACTATCTACACGACCAGACAAAGTAATATTACATGGGTTTCTTCTCATGATTTCCAGATACAGTCTAACACAGACTCATTCTAAAGTATCCCCACACCAGTTCCCTCTCATATATCTTCGGATGCAGACTAACACGGACTCATCCTGGAACATCCCTACACAGGCTCTTTCTAATACATTTTCAGGTAACGGTTAATTCCATTATCCCCAGCAAGTTACTGTGAAGCCTGGATTTCAAGCAGAAAGCAGCAAAGTTTCATCTCTCCAGACCAGAGATAACTCCTCAATAGAGCCTTGGACAACTGAAGTTCCTAGACTTTATTCCCCATAGAGTTTTCCTCAAGCAGGAAAAGCAGAAACCCACATTCCCCAGTGGACTCCTCCTCAGACAATAGGAACAGGAACCCTCAAAGGGACCATGTGTGAAATCAGCATCTGTTTTGGATGGAATCTTTAAGCCCATCTCTGAAGACTCTCGGTCATCTTCTCCAAATGGAATCTGTAAGCCCATTCTTGACATCATCAACCAACAATATTACTTCATGTGAGTGCAAATTTCTGGGCACTCTAGTGTTCAATCATTTTTCACCTTCAGATCACGAAAGGCAGACAAGTCAATCTAAATCCTCGGGTTTACGAAGATTGAACAGGGGAAGTTCTTGTACCCCAAAATTTTCCCTTCCATTTTTACTCAAAGCATGCTCCTAGAGATCCTCAATTGCCCAAGGTTGACCAAGAATTGACCAGACAAATTCTCCTCCTAAGCAATGAACCTCTAGCTAGGGTTTCACTTTTCATCAAGATGTGTGAGCTCTAAAGGTCCCAAATGTTCTCCATGGTCCTATTATGCCTTCAAGATTTTCCATGACAAATTTCATGCCTCCCACTATAAGTTTGCTCATTCAATTGCCCAAATACTTGAAAATCAATTGTGCTAGGTCAAAAGTCAATTGTGGCCCATGTATAGTCAAAATTCAAGAATTTTGGTCAACATCAACATTTTTAAGTGATGTCTATCATTTGATCAAGGGTTGATCATGATTCCTCAAGAAATGCTATTAATCTATCAAAAGTCTAAAATTGCTAAATTAGGGTTTTTATAGGAAAAGTCAATTGAACTTTGAACAAGTATAACTTTCACATACTTCATCCATTTTTCTCCAACCAAATATCATTTTGAAGAGGATCCAATTCCCTACAACTTCTCTTCAGCCCTTAAGTCCAGGAAATGAACCATTTGAAAGATACAAGCTCATACATTACAGGTCATTTTCAGAAAGTCAACAAAAGGCACTCTTTTCAAGACCATTTACATCAAGATAAAATCTTCAAATGAAAAATTGATCAAAAGAGGGATTTAAGTATACATCTTGGGCTTTCCAAAAAGTCAAAGATCATCATCATGAGATCAAAATTGAGCATGTTATGGCTTTCCCAAGTGGGGAAAATTTGGGAAATTCCAAGAATTAGGCATTGAGCAAACTTGAAGTTTTAGGTCAATGGCTTAATTTCTTGGACTTCAAGCATCTTCCTAAGATTATAGAGGACCTATAAAATCATTCTTACCATGCCTTACATTTTCTACCTATTTTGTACATATTTATTTTATTTTATGCAAATAAATATAAAATAAAATGTATAAAATAATTGGAAATGGGCTTTGAGTATTTGCGCTAGTGTTTTGGTCAGGCTTGGGCCCAAGAATTCGTGAAAACAATGTCCAAGTTCATCCAAATTTGAAAAATGACAAGAATTCCATGTATCTTGCCAAAATTCAAATTCTCATTCATGGCCTTTAAGAACATGTTTATGGCCGTTTCATTCTTTGTTTTCTTGACCCCTCCATCTCCACTATATATACAGCACACTAGCAAGCTTCATGGACACGAAAAAAATAGCCTAGAGACCATATTCCAAACATGAAATTTTCAAGAAAAAGTCAAATTCCATTTTCAAATTCTAGGGTAATTCAGAAGCTTTTGAGCCTTCAGCAAACATCCCTGGACATCACTGAAGGTTTCACGATCACCCTCAAGCCTTGAAGCATCATGAGACGTCCTAACCAACTCTCACAGTTTGCATCTACTTTTCAAATTCATTTATTTGATTCATGTGATATAAGCTCGTTTCAACCATCCATAAATTGTTCATATTAATGTTTACAAGCTTTCTGTATAGTTGGATTTAAGTTTTGATGCAGGTATGATGCTTGGCCATAGTTAGGGTTTGGACCTCTGAATTGGGATTTTTCAAATCATTCAAAATTAGCCCCAAATAATGGTACCATCATGCTCAGGAGGTCGAGGCCAATTGATCCATGGTCTCACATTGAATTTATGTTGCATATTATAGATTTTATAGAGTGCAGGTATTTTAGTGACAAACAAAAGAATTGTCACTATAGGCCTCTAAACCTAAAACGACAGAGTGAAGAAGAAGAAAAAGGGTGGCAGCTTCCCATTGGGCCATTCAAACAGCGCGCGCATTTTTTTTATTTTTCTCCAATATTGACATTTTATTGTATATTATATTATTGTTTTATTTTATGTAACGAATGGACATGTAGCTCAGATGGCAAGGCAGCGTGTGTAAAGGGGTAAGGGCCTGGGTTTGAGTCCCAGGTGCAGCATTTTCTCATTTTATTCATGCAGATCCCATGTAAAGCATGGTCAGACGCATACCATGAACCCTCAGTCTACACCATCAGATCTAAATCTGAACTGGATCAAGGCGTCCAACCTGCAAGCTCACCATGGACATACAGAAGCTGTCCCCACTGGTATTTTTTGGCAAGTCTGGGCTTCAGCTTTGGGCCTAGCAAATTCCCAAACAACACCCCCTTTTTATTTTTTTGTTATCAGGCCCATCTAGGCTTTTGGTTATTTTGTTTTAGTTTTATTAATTTTTGTTTTTCTTTATTTATTAATTAAACAAATAATCATAAAAAATCCAAAAAAAAAATATCATAAACTTAGGATTTTTCAATTAATTTAATTTTCATTAATTTAATTAATTAATTATTTTAATTTTATTTTATCAATTTAAAATTAACTAGACTTAGTTTTATTTCATTCAAATATTCCCTTAAGTAAAAACCCAAAAAAAATAGTAGGTTTAGTTTTTATTAAAATTATTTTTTAATTAATAATTATTTTTCTTTTACTTAACTAATTAGGATTACATTTAGTTTCTTTTCTTTTCTCATTAAATTTAGTTTTAATTATTTTCTTAGAATAAATAAAATTAAACAAAGATTTTTATTTCCTTAGAATGCTTAGACATTATTTTCAATTTGCGCGCGTTGTTTATTTTCACATTTTTTACATTCATGTACCTGCTGACGATATGTAATAGTTAAAACTATGGCTCTTTACTTCTTTCTTTATTTTCTTTCCCCCCAAATTTTTAGACATTGTAAATATACCCCTCCCCGAAGCCATGTAATAGCTTAGGGTTTATTCTCGCACTTTACATTCTTCTGTACATATTAACTGCTAGTTACTAGGATTACATGGCAAGACTGAAAACAAAAAAAAACATTAGCAAACCTAAATGCGCAAGATAAATAACTGAAAATAACACACCATTCACATATACACTTCTAGAGTACCCCACTTCGGTTGCCTTCGGAAAACGGTCAAAATTCTCGAAATGTGAGAAGTTTTAGTGGCTTTCCTCTAGTTTGAAAGATCACAAGTCCCTCGATGACCCTTTAGGTGTTGCCTCGGTTAAAAATGATCTTAGAACTTTATGATAGTTACTAAAATTCCTTGTCAAGTTGCCTTCGTGATCGTCTCATCTCTTCGATGTCCCTCATACATGCAACGATAGGGCTACCTACTCACTAATAGTAGTTTAGCATTGTCTAAAGGATAGGAGGAAAAGAACTATCTTTTCGAGTACAAGTAGATAGTTGTTAGATGCTTGCTCAAAGTAACTTTTTATATTTACATATTTCAAAAACATTTTCTTTGTCAACACTCTTGAGGACTGATACAAGAGTTATCACAAAGCGAATCGCCGCACTAAGACATTTTCAAAACAAATTTTCAAAATACACAAAGCACAAACAATTTTCAAAACATGAGATAGCATCTAGGACCCCGTAGAAAACTATGGATAGAAAGGGTGATAACACCTTCCCTTTCCATAATCTACCCCCTTTACTCAGAAAAATCTTGAAAAGGTCTTTTTCTGTTCTTTTCACCCTTTCCTTAATTTGGATAAAAGAAAAAGTCGGTGGCGACTCTTGCTTACCCCAACATTTGCAAACACAAAATGCAAAACCAGTATTAACAGTCGGTTCTGCCACTGTATCACACTATTAATCATACATCTAAACATTTCAAATACGTACAGGAAATAAAATGTGGGAATTTAAATCTACGCTATTACAAAGCTTCGGGGAGGGGGATTATTACAAGTATAAAAACGTGGGAAAAATAAAGAAAAGCAGTAAAAGAGTACTATTTAATTTCTATTACATCCCATGAGCAAGTACGTTAATATGAAAATAATAAAAGAAAAAATATGCGCGTGAATTGAAAATAACGTCTAGTCCTAAACGAAAGGAAATTTTTTTGTTGTTTTGTTTTGTTTTTATTTTTGGAAATTGATTTAATTAAAATCCTAAGTCTATTTAGTTTTAATTTTAAGAAAAATGTTAAAGTAATTAATTAATTATTTAATAAAATTAATTTTAGTTATAAAAGACTAGACCTAATTTTTGTGATTTTTTTATAATTATTTTGCTGTGTAAATAAAACAAAACAAATAAAAAGAAATAAGTTAATAAAAACAAAACAAAAATTTAAATGGGATAGGATAGTGAAAGAAACTGGGGGGAGAGACTTGAAATCCGTGGGGCCTAAGTCTAAGGAGAGGCCCAGGCTGCCAATGGATTCAATGGGAAGATCCTCAAGAGAGTCCATGGTGAGACTGTGCGCTCAAGGCGTTGGATCTGGATCGGATATGCATTTGATGGCATAGATTTGATGGTTTATGGTATGCGTGCGTAAATTAGAAGCATTGAATCTGCAAATATTATGTTAGAAAAAATAAAATTGCAAGGCCTGGTATCGAACCCAGGCCCTTCCTCTCAATTCGAATCCCCTCTAATTCTTACTCACTCAGTTCGAATCTGGGTTTGAAATGTCCTACATCATGAGTTTCGAAGGTAATTGTGCGGGAGGCTTGGGCTTAGCAGCATGTAGAACTTTGGCCAGCAAGCATCTTGAACAAGACTCATCAAAAGGAAAAACAAACTTGTTTCCAACAATTGTGTATCCTTCGAATAGACCACATGTGTATTCTTCGAATGGATCAATTGTATGTCCTTCGAAGGCACCATTTGTGTGTCCTTTGAATGGACCAAATGTATGTCCTTCGAAGGAACCACTTGTATGTTTCTTCGAATGGACCTTTGGAATGCTTCTTCGAATGGACCTTACTATGTGTCAAAGTGTAGAAAACTATGTGTTAAAGAGTTTAGAGGTGGAGTCAAAGCTAGCATGAGGGAAGCCACTATTTTGTGAGTCGAAGCACACATGAAAGAAGTTCTTGCCTTGTGAATCAAAGGCAAGCATGAAGAGGAATCCTTTGTCTTGTGCGTCGAAAGCAAGCACCAAGGAGGCACTTGTCTTGTGGATCAAAGCAGACACGTATGAAGCCAATGATCAATCGAAGCTTGCATGCAGGAGGCCACTGCTTTGTGAATCAAAACAAACCTGCAGGAGGCTACTGCCTGTGAATCGAAGCAAACCGTTTCAAAGGGAACCATTTTCCCAGTCGAAGCTAGCACAAAGGAAGCCAATGCCTTGCGCATTTTTAGCATGAGGGATGACACTGCTTTATGGATCAAAGCAGACACAAAGGAGGCCATTTCCCAATGAATCGAACCAGGCATGAAGGAAGTATTTTCCTAGTGAACTGAAAGCAAGCCTGGAGCAGCCAACACTCGGTCGAAGCTTTGTGAATTAAACTTGATCAAAGGAGGTTGAGTGCTCAATCGAAATTTATGAACCAAGCTTGCATCGAAGAAGGCCAAATGCTCAATCGAAGCTTGTGAACCAAGCTTGCATCGAAGGAGGCCAAATTCCCAATCGAAGCTTGTGAAACAAAGCTTGCTCGAAGGATTTTAGATGCCCAATTGAAGCTTATGGATCAAGGAAAACTTGATTTTCTTTGATTTGATGCCTGAAAGCCAAAAATCCAATTGTACTTCTGCAAACTTGTCCTTTTGAAAACCCTTGTGAGAAAATGTATTGAGAAAAAGGGGGGAAAAATTTTGGGTACAACAACTGCCCCTATTCAATCTTCTTAAACCTGAAGATTTAGATTGGCTTGTTTACCATTCGTGATCTGAAGGTGGAAGATGATTGAACACTAGAGTACCCAGAAATTTGCACTCGCATGACGTGATGGTTGATTGTGTAGGGAATGCCATTTGGAGAAAATAATTTATAGTTGTCAGAGATGGGATTAAAGATGCCATCCAAAGTAGATGTTGACTTCATAAGAGGTCTCTTTGTGGGGATTATTATTCCTGTTGTCTGAGGAGGACTCCACTGGGGAAAATAGATTTATGTTATTCTCCTGCTTGAGGAAAACTCTGTGGGAAATAGAGTCTAGGAGCTTTAGTTGTCCATGGCTCTACTAAGGAGTAATCTTTGGACTGGAGAGATGAAAGTTTGTTGTTTTCTGGTTGAACTCTAGGCTTCACAGTAACTTGCTGGGGAGAATGAAATTAACTATTGTTTGGAAATGTATTAGAAAGAGCCTGTGTAGGGCTGTTTCAGGATGGGTCTGTGTTAAACTTCACTTGCATATTGTGAGAAGAAACCCGTGTAAGATTGCTTCAAGATGAGCCTGTGTAAAGCTGCATCTGGATATTGAGAAGGAATCTGTGTAAGATTGCTCCACCTAGTCGTGTAGATAGTCACCCCGTCTTGTTTCGGGAATTGATCTACAATCAGTTGTTCACATATAGTTGTCATGTCTTGTTTCAGGTATTAATCCAGAACTTGCTTTTATTGGTCATTAAGATGGCTTCCCTGTCTGGTTTCAAGAATTAATCTCTGACCTAAGAGATGGAAAGGTAGTTTTCCCGTCTTATTTCCGGTATTAATCTTCAATCTTCTCGTGTAGGTAGTTTTCCTGTCTGGTTTCAGGTGTTAATTAGTCGTCCACAAATAGTTGTCATGTCTGGTTTCAGGTATTAATCTAGAACTTGGTTTTGTTGGTCATTGAGATAGTTGTCCTATCTGGTCTCAAGTATTAATCTCTGACCTAAGAGAACGAAAGATATCTTTCTCATCTGGTTTCAGGTATTAATCTTTAATCTACTCATGTAGATAGTTATCATGTATGGTTTCAGGTATTAATCTATAATCAGTCGTTCACAGATAGTTGTCATGTCTTGTTTCAGGTATTAATCTGGAACTGGTTTTTTATTGGTCGTTGAGATAGTTATCCTGTCTGGTTTCAGGTATTAATCTCTGACCTGAGAAAGGAAGATAGTTTCTCCGTCCTGTTTTGGGAGTTAATCTTCAATCTACTCATGTAGATAGTTGTCCTGTCTGGGTTTAGGTATTAATCTGCAATCAGTCGTTCACAGATAGTTGTTTTGTCTTGTTTCAGGTATTAATCTAGAATTGGTTTTTTGTCAGTTGTTGAGATAGTTGTCATGTCTGGTTTCAAGTATTAATCACTGACCTGAGAAAGGAAGATAGTTTTCCCATCCTATTTCAGGAGTTAATCTTCAATCTTCTCATGTATATAGTTGTCTTGTCTGGTTTCAGGTATTAGTCTACAATCAATCGTTCACAGATAGTTATCCTGTCTTGTTTCAGGTATTAATCTGGAACTGGTTTTTTGTTGTTCGTTGAGATAGTTGTCATGTCTGGTTTCAGGTATTAATATCTAACCTGAGAAAGGAAGATAGTTTCCTCGTCTTGTTTCGGGAGTTAATCTTCAATCTGCTCATGTAAATAGTTGTTCTATCTGGTTTCAGGTATTAATCTACAATCATTCATTCACAGATATCTGTCCATTCTTGTTTCAGGTATTAATCTGGAGCTTGTTTTTGTCGGTTATTAAGATAGTTGTTCTGTCTAGTTTCAGGTATTAATCTCTTACCTGAGAAAGGAAGATAGTTTCCCCGTCCTGTTTCAGGAGTAAATCTTAAATCTGCTCATGTAGATAGTTTTCCTGTCTGGTTCCAGGTTTTAATCTACAATCATTCCTCCATAGATAGTTATCCTGTCTTGTTTCAGGTATTAATCTGGAACTTTTGAAAATTGTTGACGATATTCATCAATCGAAGCTTGTGAACCAAGCTTGCATCGAAGGAGGCCAAATTCCCAATCTAAGCTTGTGAAACAAATCTTTCTCGGAGGATTTTAGATGCCCAATTGAAGCTTATAGATCAAGGCAAACTTATTCTTCTTCGATTTGATGCCTGAAAGCCAAAAATCCAATTGTACTTGTGCAAACTTGCCCTTTTGAAAATCGTTGTGAGAAAATGTCTTGAGAAAAAGGAGGGCAACTTTTGGGGTACAACACCTGGGCATGGGCTTCCGAACATAATAATAGGGATAACATGGAGATCTTAGAGGGAGTCTACCCCCAGGTGTTCAACAACCTTGTAATCACTTTTTCGGATGATTTTTAGTACTTCCTCCATTTCTTGCATAGAGGTATCTTCAACAGTAATCTCTTTTAGTGCCTCAGTCTGGGCAGGCTCAATCATTTGTTCTTTGCTGTGAGTCTCAGTAATTGACTTGATAGCGGTAACACGAATTGGTGTGGCCACAGCCTTCGGAGTATTTTTGGAGAGAAAACACTTCTGCTTCTAGTAACTTTATCGGTCCCAGCAATATTGTAATGTTGGGATCAACAACTTCAATACCTTTATTTTCAACAGTCAATGGTTCTTTCTTGATGCCATGGTAGTATACGTCAGCCCCATAATTCCAAGGGATGGCCTTTTCAGATGAGTATAGGATTGGTCCGTGTGAGGTGATTATCAGAGGAGCCACTCTAAATTCAGCCTTAATCTTCACATGGCCTTTGGCAGTGATCTTGATAGGAGTGCCAGAAATTACAGATACTTCTTCAAGTTCCAAGTATTAAAACAAATTCTCTATAGAGGGAGTCTTCTCAACTAGTATTATGTTGTTTTCCATCATACGTTGAATACCTTATTTCAGGAGTTTGAGGCCATTTGGTTGGGTTACGCAGCAGTAGCATCTTTCACTGCAACCCAAAAATAAATCAGCTTGCAATAGATTCTTCTTAATAATCAGGAGCGGAGTAGTCAACTCACTTACAATGGAAACATATAAAACATCATCAATGGCACTAATGCCTTTGTCGTGCTTAGGCATGGGTGTTGTAATCATATTAAGGGTCTCAGAAGGATCAAAATCAATATCTTTGGAGTCAATCATGTCTTGAACCTTATTTTTCAAAGCCCAACAATTATATGTGTCATGTTCAGGACTATTGGAATGATAGGCGCATCTTACATTAGGGTTGTACTTGGGGGAGGAAGTGTTGATATCCTGAGGCGGATCTCTTAATGTTATCAATTCTTCTTTCAATAGATGTTGTAATTACTAAGACAATTGCATGTTGATCTTAGTAAACTGTCTTCTGGGTGCGTCTGACCTACGCTGATTGCCTTATTGATGTTGTTGCACTTGCGTGGGATTAGAAATTAGCATAGCTCCCACAGACTGATTGCGTTCATTTTCTAGCACGACCCTTCTGGCCATACACATCATTAGTTTCCTTTTTCTTGTTGAATGTCTTCTTTACATTACTCGAAGATGCAACCACCTGAATTTTTCCACTCCTGATTCCACCTCCAACCCGTTCCCCTGTTAATATCAGCTCTGTGAATCCAGCTGAAGAGCTTCCGATCGGATGATTGAAGAAAGGACCTGTCAAAGTTCCCATAAACATATCAACCATCTCCCTATCAGATAAAGGAGTTTGAACTCTTCCAGCTTGATCCCTCCATTTCTGGGCATACTCTTTGAAGCCTTCGTTCGAGCCCATGGTCATACTTTGTATTTACACACGGGTTGGTGCAAGATCATCATTGTACTGGTATTATTTGTAAAACGAAATAGTTAAGTCTTCCCAAGTATGGATATTGGTCCCTTCCAACTGATAGAACCACTCCAACTGTATTCCCAATAAGCTTTCTTGAAAGAAGTGCTCCCATAACTTCCTGTCAGCAGTATAGGATTGAATCTTCCAAACATACGACCTTAAATGAAGCTTTGGACAGGAAACACCATCATACTTCGTAAAAGTAGGGACCTTGAATTTGTGAGGAGTTACAATTCCCAATATTAAGCCCAGATCTTCAAAATCTAACCCAGACACTCTCTGAATCTCCATAGCATTGAGATGATCTTTAAACTATTTTTATTTGTCATCAGTCGGAGGATATTGTTCATCTGAATAGTCTGCTTCCTCTTCATCAGAATCCTGGTTGTTATTCTCCATAGCTTTCACACTCTTATCATCTTCCTCTTGGTTATCATCTTCATTTGATGGGACCTCAAAGTCTAGAACCCTCCTAACCAGACCTTTGAATCTTCTACCCATATTAAAGATGACAGTTGGTTTCTTAGTCTTTTTCTTCCTCTCTTTGGTGATGAGGGTCTTCAGCTCTTCTTGCCTCTTGGCTAATTCCAGGAAAATTTGTTGAAATTGAGCATTTTGAGCTTGCAGTTCTTTGACGGTTTGTTCGAGAGCCATCTTTTACTGAAATAAACAGCAAGAAGGTGAGAAAACTTGTCTTGGGAAATACCTGTTATGATATGATGTGTATGGTATGCATATGTAATGTTTTTATGGATCTTGTGGGATAGACAAAAGTGAAATGTTAGAAGTTGAGTCTGGATGCATATTTGACTAAAGAACTTTGCATATTTGAACGTCCTTCTATGATAATCAAGCTCACCGTGTCGAGGGGATCCTACCCTTTGACTCAAGGGAACGTACTTCAGTCTTTGACGACATTTGGTTAGAGGAAAATAAATCCCCTTGCTAACAATCTGGTTCATGATAAACCTGCATCACAGGCCCCTGAGATCCTTGAAATGGTTAGTGAAAATGCGATGTTATGATGTCATGATGTCATGTTTGAACAGATAGAAAACACAAATAAAGCACACAAGAGCCTAAGGTTTAAAGACTTGCATGAGGTCCGTAGGTAATTACCCTTTTTCTATTGAAGTTCAGTTGGCTCAACATGTCCTAAAAATAGTAATCGGGTTCTAGGTATCTCATATACGAGTCTTTCTCAAAGGTTTTATTTTAGTACAACAACTGATTTGCCACCAAAACATCCCGTGAGTCGAAACTCAATGAGTGTAGCATCGAGTATCAACCAACTTTAAACTGCACCAAAGTCGACTATATCATTATCTTCTAATGGAAAATATGGGTCAAATAAGGTTCTAAAAGTCAGTTAGTGCTTATGACACCACCCGACAGACCAATATTATCCTCGACTAACTCAAGGAACATCGATATAAACCAAAGTGTTACACTAACATAGCCATCACTTCAACCGTATCGGTCTATGCCGTACAGTTTCCATGATCTATTGCTACTTACCGAGAGTACCCTAGATTCAGGTGTAGGATTTTTGCAAGAAATTAAACCCAAGAAGACCTCAAATTTAAAACAAACAAAGTAGACAAGTAAAATCAAGTAAAATTGATATAAAACTCTAAGATAACCCCTCTTTTTTAAGTACTTCCCAGAAGAGTCTCCAGTTCTGTAATACGGTGGGAGAACTGAATTGTTTTGTGTTTTATCGCAAATGCTACGGATAGCAAGAGTTTCCTCCGATTTTTGTTTTAACCAAGAAGGAAAGGGTGAAAATAACAAGAAAGACCTTGAAGATTTTTAGTTTGGGTGGTAGGTTATGAAAAGGGAAGGTGTTAGCACCCTTTTCATCCGTAGTTATCTACGGGCTCTTAACCGCTTAGCTAAGTTTGAAAATTTTCTTTGTGTGTTTGAAAATAATTTGAAATTTAAACTTTGTAACGATTCTTATATCGGCCATTAAGAATGCGTACAAAGTGTTCTGAATATATTTTGAAGGTGTTTGTGTAAAATGTTTTGTTTTTTGTGAGCAAGCGATTAAAAGTTCTACCCACTCAAGGTTGTTCTTGTACTTTTCCTCCTCCTTCGTATAATGCTATCCATACCATTAGTTAGTAGGAAGCCCTATCGCTGAGTGTGAAGGGACAGGCGTAGGGTTATCGTACAGTCTTCGAAGGCAACTGGTAAGGGCGCTTTAGCAATTTTTGTAAGGGACTAGATCATTTATTGAAAGGCAACGTCGAAGGGTCAGCGAGGGGCTATGATCTTTGATTCGAGGAACTTTGCTAAAGCATCCCCATTTTCGAGAGACATGACTATTTTTATTCCGAAGGCAACAAGGGAGGTTACGCGAGAGGCGCTAGTGTGAAAATTTATTCAATTCAGTTATTTTATCTTTGCAGTTAGAGTTTTTTATCGATTTGTTTTAGTCTTTCCATACAACTCTAATTACTAAGCAGTAATATAGAATATATAAAAAGACAGTCAAGAAAAGATAAACCTAAACCTATTACACGGTTTTGGGGAAGTTACATAATAGAAAGCGGAAAGTAAAACCCTAAGTTATTGCAACTTGGAAAACAACTACATGATAATGAAAAAGGAAAGCGAGAAATCTAAGCTATTACAAATTGTGAACCCCATACACTTTATCTATGAAAATTAAATTAAATTAAAATAGAGGAAAAAAGAAATGTTTTTGATGATTTTTTATGGAAAAGGTTTTTTAATGATGATTAAAATAAACCTAAAACTAATTAACTTTAATTAACAAAAATAGATGATTAATTAAATTAATAAAAAAAAAGGTCAATGATAAAAACTTAAAAATTAATTAAATTTATTTAAGATAAAGGTTAATAAAAAAACTAAAACCTAATTAGGGTTTGTAAAAAGGTTTTGTGGTTAAGTGAATTTAGGGTTGGAAAGAAATTAAGAAAAAACAAGTTAGAAACTAAATAAAGTAAAAATTGCCAGGCGGGGTGTTGAACCCACGCCCTTAGCCTCATGCCCAGCAAGGCTTGCCACTGCGCCAAGTGCGCGCTTGCGTTAGGGGAATGCGCGTAATGCAATACATAGCAAAACCTGCAAAAATATGAAAAATGTGGAAAAAAATTCGAAAAACACCAAAAGGTAGGGATTAAACTCACGCCCTGGCATATTAAGATCTTATCTCGCGCGCGCTTGTTACTGGGGTGGTTGTTTTATCCGGTATATTATTGAAATCAAATGATTATATTACAAACATAATTAGTGGGACGGAGAGGCGCCGGAGCCCTAGCTCCGGTCGTCTTCTCCGGCGAGCTCTTTCCTTGTCCCTGTAAAATAACAAAGATTAGAGATTTTGTGGTACCCTACCCCCTAATTTGGGTATTGCAATTTCAATGGAACTATTATTTTTGGCTAAATATCTTTGTAGAGGGAGATACAAAGAAAACATCCTAAAATGGCATAAACATGGCAAAGCATGGTTTGATCATCATGGGGGTCATGCAATAGGTCTACCCTACGTGGTTATGTCTCAGAAACATGTTAGTTAGATTAGTATACATTAAAACGTAAAGAAAATAAGAATTCAAATTTCCAAAAAAAAAATCAATAAACTACAAGGTAATTATGTTGGTTTTATTCTCTTTGAATCATCATGAATGATCCAACTTTATCCTATAGAGCTTCTGGAAGTGAATAGAACGGTTGGTTTATTGTGAAAGTGGCTGCAAATAGGGTTTATAACTTGCCCTAGTTTTTGAGAATTTTGGAAGTTTTGGAATAGCTTTTTTTTGTAAGGGTTTCTGTGTGCCTGCTCTTGTATAAATGAAGAAGATATATAATGCTTAAAATTAGGTCAAACATGTTAGGCTTGGACCTTTGTAAGAAAGTTTTTGTTTCATTTCATTTATATTGACTTTTAAATAAATAAAAATAAAAATAAATAAAATAAAAACCCAAGAGGTGTATGAATATGTTCATAGGTTCATATTATGACTTATAACATGCATGGACCTTGAAACACAAGTCCAATAGCCCAAAATTCCAAGTTTGATCACTTTTGGTTTCTTGCATTTGCTCAAAATTTCCCAATTTGCACCAATCATAACTCACTCAATTTTTATCATATGAAGATTTTCTGGGACTTTTTGGAAATCTAGAGATATCCTCTATAATCTCTATTTTGATCATTTTTGAATTTGAAGAATGTATCTTGATGTAAGTTTCCTTGACAAAAAGTGTCTTTTTGTTGACTTTTGAAATGACCTATAATGTATTGGCCCATATCTCTCAAATGAAGCATTTTTTGGATTTGATCTTAGATATACAAAGTTGTAGAGAATTGAATTTCCTTTAAAATGAGCTTTGGTTGAGAAAAATATGATAAAGCATGTGAAAGTTATGCTTAGTCAAAGTTTTGTTGACTTCTCCCTAAGAAAACCCTAATTTGGCAACTTTTGACTTTCGATGAATCTTGAGTTTTCTTGATGAATCATGATCAACCCTTGATAAAATGATGAATATTACTTCAAAATCTTGATGTTAACCAAAAATATTTAAGTTTGACTGTATGTTGCGAACATTTGTCTTTTTACCCAATATAGTTGATTTTTAGTCATATGAGCAATTGACTGAGCAAACTTGTGATGAAAGGCTTGGAATTTGGCATGAGCATTCTTAGAAACATATGAGAAACCATAAAATCCACTTGAGGCATTATAAGTTTAAATTTCCTTGAGAAAATATAAACCCTAGTTGTAGGTCAACTGCTTAAGAGGAGAATTTGTCTGATTAAACATTAAGTAGCCTTAAGCAATTGAAAACCCTAGAAACATGAGGAGATGTCTTGAAGAAAATGGGAGGGAAAATTTTAGGGTACAACACTTGTGAATACTGAAACAAACATACTGAAACAAACAATACTTATGTATATTCTTTTTTTTTGTATATATTTATTTTATGTTTTTCTTTTTTTATTAGTGAGTATCAAAATAAATACACAACTTAAAATACTAAAACAAACATTCTTTTTTTGAATTAAAAACCATCCTTACAAAGAAAGGGAAATACAATCCAACTACTGAATGGGAAATACTGAAATCGGGAAATTAAAACCAAATGTTAAATATAGAAAGAAATGACAATAGGAAAACTAATATCTCCTAAGCACGCTTGTGGATCTCTATCCTAAACCCATCAACAATTTCCCTAGAAAGCTTGAGGAAGTCTTCAACGTCCTTCGGGAGAAGGACCACCACAGCTTCTGTATCTCTCAAACTTCTAGGGATATCGCCAATAAGAATGTTCTCCAAAAAAGAAATCCTTGCATGCTTGTCTTTGTACCTCAGATACTCCTTGTATAGAATTAGGATTATAACCTTGTTATTTTCCCCTGCTTCTGAAATCTTCACATACTCTCCTTTCCAATGCATCTTTTCAGCCTTCATCTCCTTATAGAGTACCCTTTAAATGAGGAAGTATTTTGAGAGGCCTTCCAACTCTTGAAAAACACTTTCATACTCTTCTTTCTTTTAGGCGATAAGTCTTTCTACCCTTATAAATTATAGGCGTTCTCCTATATCTGATTCTTGGCTATCCTAGATTCTGGTAGTGAGATACTCAATTTGCTCTTCGTGATCTAGAGCACCTTGTGCTAGACCTTGGATTTGGGCTCTCAGATTCTCTTCCATCTCCTTTTTTGTCTTGTAGGGATTTTTCATACCACATATTTAGCCTTCCAATTTCCCTAGAAGCATCATCCAAGTGTTGGTTGAGGGAATCCAAGTTAAAAGTGGCACTCAATAATCGTTCGGTCGAATGCTTCATTTAAGACTCTCCTTTTCAAACACTTCATGATCTCTTTGAATTTGTTGATATTTTGACTCAAGCTCTTGTTGCAAATGTCTTCTCTCCTAGTAAGGACATGAAGGCTATGCTTAAATCCCTCTTTTTCTTTTTAAGCTTGATACAGAGCTTTCTTCAAATTTTCTATCTCTTCAACAAACATCAGAAGAGGATTTGGCACGTCCGGTGCGTAGGTAGGATCAACCAAAAAGGGGAGCTTAACTATTTGAACTATATCTGAAACCCATTGAGTGTAGGGTTCCCTTGCCACAACATTCTTTCTTTTGAATCCTTTCTTAGGAATTCTATTCCAAGCTTGGATTATCTTATTAAGTAATTCAGGGTTGTTTTTCCCATGTCATGAAGAATTAACTGTCGAAGTTGCTTGGTGAAAGGCTTATCTTCCCAAGGATATCCAAGTTGGCGTAGAGCCAAAGTGGGATTATAGTTAATACATCATCTTGATACAATCAAGGGAACATTGGGAAAGTCTCTACAGTTACCGAAAATTTCCTCTATCTTTAACTTCCTTGAGTACCATAAAATTGAATCAGCAGTGAGAGCCCTCAATTTTTGGGACCATTGTTCTCGGGTTAGATTATTAACAATATACTCTTATTTGTATATATGAGTTATAATCCAAGAATATAAGAGAGGGATACAACAACTTAACATGCCTCTTCATTTTTCAGAACGAGTATGAAGAGCATAATAAACATCCGCGAGTAAATCGAGAGTAGGGTCAGCATTCAACACCTTTACGGCTCAAAACACACTAATGGCAACATGATCTATGTAATCCACATTGTGCAGAAAGAGAATCAAACCAAAAACCATTAGTGCCAAACAGTCTATACAAGGCCCCCATTTTTTCTTATTAGCAAAAGTAAGAGCTTTGGCCTCTAAGTACTGTCTTTTAATCCCTTGAACTCCGCCATATTTTTTGTAATTCAGCAATAAATCAGTAAAGGGTATTCCCAATCCTTTAGCCAAATCTTAGACATTGACAGTCTTCTCAATCCCCATGTAAGGTTCATCCTAGATTCTAGAAAAGTCTGAGATCCTATCAAATTCCTCCAGCGTAGGTGCTAATTGAAAATTCTAGAAAGTGAAACATCAGAGTGGAGGTTCGTAGAGCAGTGCTAGGGAAGTAACAACTTCTTCTTGTACAATCACTTTGGTCAACTCAAGGATGTCTCCATAGCGTCAAACAAACATTTTCATAGCTTTGTCAGTCAATTTTCCCACAATCAGCTTTGTCTTCTACATATCATGAATCACAATGCTAACTCTGATGGTTTGTTTCTTATTGGTATTAATTTTTAAGATACTCACCAAAAAGCCTTTGATTATTTTTTCTTTTTTTAGAAATCCCGTGAATAAGACAACACAAATGCAAAAACAAGGAATATTTGAAATGTAAAATGCATGTATGCATGGTAATGGTTGTGGGATTGAAAGGTATCCTTAGTATGTAGGTTCCTAGTTTCTTCCTATGGATATTCTAATCTCCCCATAATGGTGGCTTACTTAAGGGTATCATGGATAACACTTGAGGGAAAAGCACAAGGGCCTCCCTTAAGAAGAGCCTCTTTGTAGACCTAGACTTTCGTCTCTTAGGTTATACAAGGTCTCACCATGAAATTTTGTTTAGGGTTATACAAAGAGTCATTGGCCAAATTCCAAAGTCCTACCTCTTAGAGAGTCTAGCCATCTAAAAGATATTCCTTCCTTGGAATTCAACCGAATCTAGGAGAAGTCGTAACAAAAACTCGTAGGGATATTTACCCCTTTGACCAATAGACAATCCTTCTTTCTAAGGATTAATTTTATATTTTAAATTAAATCCCACACCAACAATATATAATATGATAATATGAATAAATAAATAAAATGAACAGATAAACATATATTGAAATATACCAAAAATAGAAGGCACCCAAGAAACCCGAGACCTAAAAGATATAGAAGAGTCTAAACCCTAGGGTTGTGTCTTCAGCACAGTCGCCAACTGTCGTAACCGGCAAAAAAATAAAGAGCTGCCACCATTAATTTTTATCCTAAGGATAGGGAAATAAAGGATAACCCTAATTCGTGTAGAGATTCTACATTCGTAAGTCAATTAGACGAAGGGAAGGTATTAGGCACCCTTCATTTCCCTTGTTCTCAAGGGGCTCCGCTTTTAGGTTTAAGGATAAAAATGGGAATTTGGTAATTAATATTTCTATATATTGAGAAGAGGATTTAATTTTTTAGTTGTGAACTCTCCTTGGTTTTAACCGCGTGCCTACGTATCTCCTTACGGAGAATCAGAGTCCAAAACCGTAGTTCGAAAATGTTTGGTTGGTTTTTTATGGATTGTGGAAATGTTTGAAATTATTCTTGAACCTTGTCTGGATTTAAAAATAGTGTGGTCGTAGATGCAGTTTTTAGTTAATATAAAATGTTTCCACAATCCATTTTGAAAATAAAGTTAAATTTGAAATTAACTTAGTAAAAAATGTTAGTATTTGATGGGTTACCTGTCTTAGAACTTATGATGCAATATGTAAAAAAATGAATTTGAATGATGAAAATAATAAAAATTTGGTTAATATTTTATAAAATATTTAATAAATAACTATTTTATTATTATTAAAAATATATTAAATATTTTTAATATTAATCCAATATTTATTTATTAATAATTTTATGACAAAAATGCACAAATATATTTTTATGTAATACAAAAATGATATAAAATATTTTATATATATATATATATATATATATATATATATATATATATATATATATATATATATATATATATATATATATATATATATATATATATATATATATATATATATTTAAAAGTAAAATTAATTAATCAAATTAGCGTAGGGGTGTGAAAATTAAGTCAGGAGGGTGTAAAAAATAAAAGCCTCTGTCCAAATTCAAATCTGAGTCCAAATATGAAGGGGGTGTGTTTTTGAACTTAGGTAGTAAAAGGGGGATTTAAATAACATTGGGCTTGAGCCCAGAAGTTTGTGCAGTAAGCCCAAACAGACTATGGGTCTGTTTAGACAACATACGGGGAGGTGCATGTAGTTTGGTGAGGATAATTGAATCAGCCGCGTTGATATGATATAACAACCCTCAAGATCCAGTCCTGGGGTGTTAATTTGCTGGTAATCAGAATGGAGGGATGAGATTGAAAGTTAACTGAGGGAGTATGATGAGAATAAACGCAGGTGACCGGTCAACAGTCACCTCATCCAGGGGCCCTCAGGGAGCCACCTGGCGCGCATATGAGAATAGAGGGAGAATTATAAAAAGAAAAACTTGAGCTCATGGCTCATTTTCTTCTCTTCACACTCTCTCTTTACAATAAACACAAACCATTTGTATAATTCTAGAGAGAGAGGCTTTTCCTTCTCTCTAGAATTCTGGCAATCGGAAATTGCCTTGGCCAGCGGTGCCACCATAGGCTGCCCTGAGCCACCCCTTGAACCACCTTAAAATCCAGTTCCCGGTTGATCTTCAACCGGAGAACTCATATATTCAACCTTTTCCACCGTCTGGGTTCATAACCCCAACCCAAATCTTCAAGGTCTTTATCAAACCTTCAACCAAAACCCAGATGCCTTCATATCTTCATCTGGGTTTGCAAGAACCCTATGATGATCAACCCTAACCCTAAACAATCTTCTTCTAAACTCCGAGAACCCTAAACCTAATTCTTCAACCCTAACCAAATTTCGAAACCCTAATGTGCTTTGCCTAAGCCTAACCCAAATCACAAAACCATAAGGTGTTTTACCCTAACCCTAAATCAAAATCTAAAAAAAAAACCAATTCAAATCAAATTTCAAAACAACAACAAACCTCGTACACCAATCAACATCAAGAAATTATAAACCCTAAGCTAAGTTTTTAAAGTTATTGTCCGTTCCGGGAATCTTTATGTGATTTCTTCTTCTAGTTTTCATATTTCCCTTCTCTAATCTCCTTCTTCTCTTGTTTTTGTTTTAAGTACTTTGAATTGAGCACTGGGGTCGAGCTTGAAGAACTTAGGGTTTCAGTCGTGAAACCCAAGTTTTCAATGAGAAGAGCTTTGGTGAATGGTATAGGGATTTAGCAGCAATCCAAAATCTCCAAGGGTTAATGTCTTCGTCCTGATTCCAATAGCTTAGGGATCCATTTATTGTCTTAGGATTTTAGCAGTTATAGGTTGAATTAGGAAATTAGTTAGTGATTGGCCGTTTTAGGTTTTGAGATTGATTTGATTGAATCTATTTTGTAATTCTTATTTAGATTTGATTAGATTCTAGATTTAGTTTGAAATTAGGTTTTTGTTGTATGCATCTGGACATGTTATAATCTATAAGATTCAAAATACAATCAAATAAAATTCCATATTTAATTTGATTTGTCTGCCGATTTGATCCAGAAATAAAACCATGGGCTTTTGATTAACCTTGGGGACGAAGAGTCCAAAATTTTGTGCAATTTTGGGTAAGGGTTGAAACCCTAAAGTTGACTAGATCAACTTCTCCAAGTAACAATAATAATATAATTTAAAATTAAACAACAAATATGTTTAATTTTAGTATGTTGACCTCGGTCAAACAATAATATGAATGCTGATATAAATAATGGTTAATATACCATACCAAAATAATCATTATAATAATTAATATAATAATAATTGAATAATTATATAACAACAATATTTAAATAATTATATGAGACTTAAATGTTGACCCTGGTCAACCCTCTTAGATAAAACCTAATAGGCCTTCAAATACCTAATGGGCCACCCGTTTTAATTTAAACCAAAGAACTATATTTAGTAAAAATGAAACAAATAAACACTCATCCCTATTGTATCTAAACAAAAAAAATAGAATAGTATTGCCTGTACGCTTGCAATAAAAATAATCATGAATAATGCCTAAGATAAATGAATTGATTTTTTAACACTACTATGGGCAAATTTGGGGTATGGCACATAGCCTATAAGCTTTGACTCCTTCAGGGTATTCCATGAACATGCATTTCAGAGCTCTAGGTTCGAGCTTGCCTTGCCTAATGTGAGCATAGGCTACGCAGCCAAATACTCTCAGTTTGTCGAGATCTGGTGTATGTCTCGACCAAACTTCTTCAGGTGTCTTCATATCTAACTCATTCGAAGGATCTATGTTTATCAGAGATATTACTATCAAAATAGCCTCAGCCCAAAACACCTTCTTTAACCCAGTACTAGTCAACATTCATCTAACTCTCTCCAAAATAGTTCGATTAAACCTTTCAGACAAACCATTTTTCTATGGAGTACCTGCATTATTTATGTTCCTTGCAATACCAGGGGCAGCACAAAAGTTTTCAAAAGCCTCATTGCAAAATTCAAGGCCATTGTCGGTTCTCATCCTCTTGACCTTTCTACCAGTCTGATTTTCTACTAGAGTCTTCCAACTTTTTAAATTCTCAAAAATTTTATCCTAGTCTTCTGGATGAATACCCATAACTTTATGGAATAATCATCTAATATGGATAGAAAATACCTTGCTTCTGAATATGATGGACACCTTGCAGGCCCCTAAAGATTAGCATGGATGTAATCAAGGGATCAATGTGTTCTTTGTTTACCTTTGTTAAACTTCACTCTACAATATTTTCCAAGTACACAAGTGTGATACGGTGGGAGAACTGACTTGGTGTTTTGAGTTTTATCGCAAATGTTGCGGTTAGCAAGAGTCGCCACCGACTTTTCTTTTATCCAAAAGGAAAGGTGAAAAAGCACAGGAAAGACCTTTGAGATGTTTTCTTGAGTTCGGGGGGTAGATTATGAAAAGGGAAGGTACTAGCATCCTTTTCATCCATGGTTTTCCATGGGCTCTTAGTTACTTGCTAGATCACTTGCTTTTTTGTTTTGAAATTATACTTTGTGTGGTTTTGAAAGTATTTTGTAAAAGAGGCCATTGTTTAGGCAATCTTTGTAATGATTCTCGTTCGTAAGAATGTATACAAAGATGTTTGTCTTTTTGAAAAATTTTCATGTTTGTAAGATGTTTGGAAATGTGTGTGTGTGTGTTTTGAAAATAGAAAGGATAGTTGTATGAAGATAGAGCAAGTAACTAGAAGTAATCTACCTACTCAAATGTCTTTCTTGTTCATTTTCTATTCCTTTGACATTGCTGTCTTACCATTGATTTGGTAAGCAATCCTATCTTTGGATGTAAACGTGATGGGTGTGGGTCATCGTATAACCATGATTAGCAATGTTGCAAAGTATCTTAGCATTTTTGAGGGACCAAGATCATTTTTTAAGACAACTTTGAATAGCGTCATCGAGGGACTATAATCTTATACTTGTTTGTTTTGCCAAGATACTTCGCATGGTATGTAAAAGCGGTAAATTACGTAATTTAAAAATTACTACGCTATTACAACATTTTATGGGAGGGGGAATACAAATTATGAATGGGGATTTGCAATAATATAAATCTAATTAAGCTATTACAACCAAATCGAATTTGTACAAATATTTGAATAAATAAGATACAATATAAATTAAATGTGCAATGGTATGTATATGCAAGAAAAAAGATTTTGTTTTGTTTTTATGTGAAAATGAGTTTTGAACTAAACCTAATAACTTAAGAAAAGGAAATTAATTCTTGAAAAATAGTTAACCCTAATTTCTAATTTAAAAGAAAATAAAGTTCTTTAACAATTATTTTTGTGTATTTTTTGCCTTAAAATAATAAATAACATTTACAAAAAAAATATTTAGTCTTTTATATGTCAGAAATAAATATTTAGTCTATTTTTATTTACAATTTTATTAAAAAAAGTATATGTATAATATGTAACTAAAATAAAATATTTTTTATGAGAAGAAAAAAAATAAAATGGACAAAAATATAAATTTAGCATTTTTTATATTTTTTATGATTTTTAATATTAAGGAAAATATATTAAATAGAATGAATAATAGAAATATATGGGTCAGGAGTGCTACAAGCAAACAGAGGGTAAGCTTTAGAAAAAAAAATCATAAGCCCAATGGAACAAAAAGCCCAGCGCTCCATAGTGAGAAAAATGACAAAAAAATGTGAGAAAATAGGCAAAAGGCAGGCACCAAGGCTAGAACCCATGACCTTAGCAATTTCAGCATGTTGCCTTGCCACTGGGGTGGCTGTACATCAGTTAGTTCAAATGAAACTAAAAATAGATAACACAAAACACTTCCTTTGCCCTGTACTTCGTCTTCTTCCTCTAGCTAGCCAGACCAAGCATATCTCTCTCATTTCTCTATGAAAATGGAAACTTCAAACATGAAAATGATAGTACTCTTTCTCACGATTTCAGACATATAACTTATGGAAACTAACAATCAAAGATCAAAATGAATTTTAAAGGCCCTAATTTCAAACCTAATTTTTACAGAAATTTGAATTCTAAAATTCTCTATACATAATGATCAGAAATGAAATTTATGCACATGGTTGGCTTTAGCACAATAATATCTACATTTTCCTTTCACAAATCGTGGCTAATGGATGGTTGTATGAAGAGATAAAAGTTGGAGTTCTTACCTCTTTCAGCTGAGGTCGTGAATGGAGTTTGAGTGAGATATATGAAGGCCTGAAGATTCCTTTAGCTTGCTTGAACCTCCCTGAGTGTGTTCCAATCCTTACCTTGCTTTGAAAGTGTCTGAAACTCTCTATCCAAGTCAACCTGCAAGCTTCAAAAACAAAAATGGCAGATGGAGAAGGAGGTGTTACAGTGGAGGGATGATGGCCTGGAACACTTAGATATGAGGTAGGTAAAGTGTTTGAGTGATTAAAACTTGAAACGCACGAGTGAATTTTTGGATTGTTATGCTATGCTCAAACTGCAACTTTTTTGACAGGTTTTTGGTGATAGGGAGTTTTGGAGTGTTTTAGGCCTTTAGCAATCGTCCTCTAAGTAGTAATGTGTTTGTGTATTAGTATAGAGAAGGTTTCTAATCCAATGCACAACAAATTTCTAAGTTTTAGCCTTTTTGTACTCTTACTTGCTTTTTAAGAAAGATGAAGAGACAAGTCTCCACATGCTTGTACTGGCCTGCTTGGAGTTGGTACAAGTCCTAGACAACTTGTATTTGGTTTATAGGACTTGTGTGTGCGGAGAAAACAGGTCCAATGCTCAAGAAATGTAAATTTGCAAAAGCTATGCTTTTCCAAAATGGCAATGGCAACTTTATGCCATTTATGGAATTAAAACTTGGACAAAGACTCTTGTGCTTGGATTAAGGCTTTGTCAACTGATTAAGCATCAAATTATGAAGTGAAAAACATGTTTGAGACCTGTAAAGCATGGATTATGCATCATAGGTTCAGATTTGAATTTTGTTCTTCATGAAATGGCTTGAAATCAAAGTGAGAAATTGCTAACTTCATCTCTTCGATTCTCCCTACTCAAAAATGATCTCAAGGAGTTATTTAACATTTTGGAAAGCTTGAAATGTGCTATATAACTCATCTTTGAAATTCATTTCAATATTCCTCTTGGAACTAGGTGAAAAATTGCCATGAAGTTGGGTCAAAACTTGCCTAAATTAGGGAAAAATTTCACTAAGTTATTTTAGTTCATGAGCATGTATTCACAAAATTCTATCTTGATATCCAAGCATCTTTAGGGAAAAATGTGTGAAGAAAAGTTGTAGATTTCATGGAGGTCTACAACTTTCATGTTGGGAACTTTCTTTGAATCATCTTGCATCATGGTGGAAATTTGGCTTAAAATTGAGAAAAAATAAGAAATTTTCTATACTTAGAAAAATTTCTAAGTTAAGAAAATTTTCAAATTTCAAAATCAAATCTTCAATCTTTGGTTTCTTGATGAACAAGTTTCACATTTTGACATGTTTTGATGAATTATGATCCTTGGCATTTGATTTTGACCAAAAAGTCAAAGTTTGACTTTTCAATATACAGTTTACTTTTGATTAGTTAATTGCAAATTTCATCTGTCAATCCAATGAAATTGCAATATTTTGAACCATGTCATTAGGTTAAGATGATACAAATGAATCCTTGAAATCATGATTCAAATTAATTGGTCATTTTCCAGGTCAAAAATCAGAAATTGCTCTTTCTCAGTCAAAACCCTAATTTTGACCATTTTGCCCTTTTGATGATTTGATCAAATTTCATGAGGAACTGTGGTCCAAATTTGATCAAATGATAAATATGAGCCTAAAATGTTGATTTTGATCAAAAATTATGAAGTTTTATCGTAAATTGGCCATGGTTGACTTTTTCCCCAATACAGTTGATTTTTAGGTCAACTGTCCAATTGACTGATCAAAAATGTGATTCAAGGCTTGAAAATTGTCATGAGTAATCTTAGGGGTCCATGATGATACTTGAAAGTCATATGAAGCATGGATAGTCAAAAAATACTTGTGCAAAATCAAACCCTAATTTTGGGTCATCAATGTAAGATGAGATGTCTTGAGCTGATCAAACCCTAATCCAGTCTTGAGTCAAAGAGGTCTTGTGAGAAAAGTCTTGATAAATGAGAGGGCAAATTTTGGGGTACAATTGCTGCCCCTGATCAATCTTCTTAAGCCTGAAGAGTTAGATTGGCGAGCTTTTCCATTCGTGACTCGAAGGTGAAGGATGATTGGACACTAAAGTGCCCAGAAATTTGCACTCGACGATGTGTATTTGAAGGAATAAGCTTAAAGATGCCATTTGGAGAAGTGATAGAATGGAGATGGGCTTGTAGATGTCACCCAAGAATGTTTGTTGAATTGTAAGTTGTAATCCAAAAGAATAAGTATCATAATGGTGTCCGTGTTTGGGACATATCTGAATTGTATCTGAAACGTTGTATCTAGACGAGTATCAGAATGGCATCCGTGTATGGAGTGTATCCGTACTGTATCTGAAATTTGAATCTGAATGAGTATCAGAATGGCATCTGTGTCTGGAGCGTATCTGTACCGTATCTGAAAGTTGAATCTGAATGAGTATCAGAATGGCATCCGTGTCTGGAGCATATCCATACTGTATCTGAAAGGTGAATCTGAATGAGTATCAGAATGGCATCCGTGTCTGGAGCGTATCCGTACTGTATCTGAAAGGTGAATCCGAATGAGTATCAGAATGGCATCCGTGTATGGAGTGTATCCGTACTGTATCTGAAAGTTGAATCTGAATGAGTAACAGAATGGCATCCGTGTTTGGAGCGTATCTATATTGTATCTTAAAGTTGAATCTGAATGAGTATTAGAATGGCATCTGTGTCTGGAGCGTATTCGTACTGTATCTGAAAGGTGAATCTGAATGAGTATCAGAATGGCATCCGTGTCTGGATCGTATCCGTGTTGTATCTGAAAGGTGAATCCGAATGAGTATTAGAATGGCATTAGTGTTTGGAGTGTATCCGTACTGTATCTGAAAGTTGAATCTGAATGAGTAACAGAATGGCATCTGTGTCTGGAGCGTATCTGTACCAGATCTGATTGCATATTGTTAATGGTAGCTGTTAATCTTATCCTGAAAAGGGTAAAATGTTATCTAAAACACGAAGTTATGTTGTATGAAATGTATAATGCAATGTATTTGCTTTATCAATGTTTATGATATGTGGATGCAATGTATGCGTATGTAAGCTGATTTGCTGTATTGTTGTTCAATTGAGGAAAATAAATCCTTGAATGTTTCTGAGGATATGTTGAATTTTTATGTCTTGAAGTTGAAGTACTGAAGAACTCTTGTTGAGAGAAGTAAATTCTATTGTGAGGGCAATGCCATGTACCGCTTGTAAGATCTGCTTGGGGGATCCTGAGAATTTTGACGATTTCTAATGGGGATTAATAATTTGAAATTTGATCCGCTGGGGATTTAAATGACGTACTGTGGGGATTTCTTTGGTAATAGCCTAGAGACATTTCCCTATTCTTTCAACCTATCAGTAATTGTCTTTCTCATTTTATATATTTGTAAACAGTAATTATGTTCAAATGCATATGGTCATCAATGAATCATTGGACGTTATTGCAAACAAAACACAATCGTAAAGAAAAAGACAAATAGTTTTTTCACTTTCAAAGGGGTATCTTTGTATTGATTTTGAATAAGTATTTTTTTTGTACAAAAGGGGACAAACATTCTAGTAAGAGAATGTTGCCATAAAATAAGAAAAATTTATACAAAGAAAGAAAGCTATGTGTAATAATCCCATGGGGTTCCCACTCTGCTATAGCCTTCATATCTCTGAATATCTTGTCTATTTGTTGCTTCGTCCGAAGATGATTGAATTGATCAGAAACTCCGAGTTTGTCAGTGGACGTCAAAGGTTGTTCGTAAAGTGATCCAACGGGACATAGCCATACGCTTTAATTCCCTAATTTTTGCATGGACCGCCCTTTCGGGTTTTTAGTCCACCAGGAAACCCCTTTTTTCCCAAGCCGCCCTTTCGGGTTTTCAACTTACCGGGTGTATATTTTTTTTTATCCCTAATTTTTGCCCGAACCTTTTGGTTCACCGGGATGCCCCTTGTTTTGCCTAGGTGTGTCAACCTAGCGGATTTCTTATGCTTAGTATCTTTTGCCTATGTCCGCGTTCGCAGGGTGTGGAAGGTCGTCGCCATCCATGGTGGTCAAGATCATTGCCCCACCGGAGAATATGTTCTTGATTACAAATGGTCCTTCATAGGTAGGAGTCCATTTTCCCCTGGGATCACTTTATGGCAAAATGATACGTTTGATCACTAGATCCCCAACTTGATATACTTGGCGTCTGACTTTCTTATTGAAAGCCTTGATCATCCGTTTTTGATACATCTGACCATGGAAAATAGCAGTAAGTCTTTTTTCATCAATTAAGTTTAGTTGATCAAGTCGAGTCTGGATCCAACCGTTTTCATTCAATCCTGCATCCTTCATAATTCTCAGAGAGGGGATCTGGACCTCAATAGGTAGACCAGCCTCCATGCTGTAAACCAAAGAATAGGGTGTTGCCCCAGTTGATGTGCGAGTCGTGGTATGGTACCCGTGGAGAGAGAATGGTAGCATCTCATGTCAGTCTTTGTATTTGACTGTCATTTTTCGTATGATCTTGTTAAAGTTTTTATTCGCATCATCGACAACACCATTCATCTTTGGCCGGTAGGGAGAAGAATTGTGGTGTTGAATCTTGAATTGTTCGCACAAGGCAGTGATCATAGTGTTGTTAAGATTTGTACCATTGTCAGTGATGATCCTTTCCGGGATACCGTACCGGCAAATGAGATTTTGCTTGACGAAGCGGGCAACAACATTCTTAGTAACGGAAGCGAAGGAAGCTGCTTCGACCCATTTTGTAAAATAGCCAATGGCCACTAGGATGAAGCGCTGTCCATTGGAGGTTGTCGGCTTGATCTCTCCAATCATATCAATTCCCCACATAGAAAAGGGCCAAGGAGCCATCAAGACATTCAGAGGAACTGGAGGTACGTGCACCTTGTCAGCAAAAATTTGGCACTTATGGCAGGTTCGAGAAGGTTGATAGAAATCTGCTTCCATGGTAGACCAATAATAGCTTGCCCGTAGGATTTTCTTCGCCATCATATGCCCACTGGAGTGGGTGCCAAAAGTACCTTCATGTAATTCAGCCATGATCTTTTCAGCTTCAACTTTATCCACACACCGAAGAAAAATGGAGCCATGGTTGCGTTTGTACAGGATGCCATTACTAAGGAAAAACTTAGCAGAAAATCTCCTTAAGAACTTGTTATCATTGATTAAAGCTCCTTCTGGATATTCTTGAACCTCGAGATACCTCTTGACTTCATGAAACCAAGGTTGGTCCACTATTTTTTCAGTATTAATCTCATGATAGTGTGTTGGTTCATCCATTCGTTCGATGGTGATTTGGGGAGCCTCGTTATCCCAATTAAGTTTAAACATAGATGACATTATGGTTAGAGCGTCTGCTAGCTGATTTTCTTCTCGCAGGAAATGCTCGAAGGTAATCTTCTCAAAATGTGGTAGCAATGTCAAAACATGTTCTTTGTAAGGGATAAGGTTTGGGTGCTTAGTGTCCCATTCCCCTTTGATCTGAATGATGACCAAAGATGAATCTCCAAACACATCCAAGGATTTGATTCCCAAATCTATGGAAGCTCTGAGACCAAAGATATATGCTTCGTACTCTGCCATGTTGTTTGTAGAATTGAAGCAAAGTCTGGAAGTAAAAGGAGTATGACACCCTTCCGGAGATATGAGTACAGCGTCGATACCATTACCAAGTGCATTAGATGCCCCATCAAAGAACAGGGTCCATCGGGATCCTTGTTTAAGTTCGTCATATGGTCTGATTTCTTCACAGTTGTCTAATGTCATGATGTCTTCATCCGGGAATTCAAACTTCATGGACTGATAGTCTTCTACAATTTGATGAGCAAGATGATCAGCTAGCACACTACCCTTTATAGCTTTCTGGGTAGTATATTGTATGTCGTATTCTGTCAGGATCATCTGCCACCTAGCTATTCTCCTAGACAGAGCCGGATTTTCGAAGATGTACTTTATCGGATCCATCTTAGATATCAACAAGGTAGTATGAGTCAGCATATATTGTCTTATCCGGTGAGCAGCCCATGCCAGAGCGCAGCAAGTTTTCTTGAGCAGTGAATATCTGGTTTCACAGTCAGTAAACTTTTTGCTCAGGTAGTAAATAGCGTGCTCTTTTCGGCCAGACTCGTCATGCTGCCCCAATACACACCCCATTGAGTTTTCTAAAACAGTCAGGTACATAATCAACGGTCTCCCCTCGACTGGTGGCATAAAAATAGGAGGCTCTTGTAAGTACTCTTTGATTTTGTTAAAGGCAACCTGGCACTCAACATTCCATCTGACTACTTGATCTTTCTTCAATAGTTTGAAGATTGGCTCACAAGTAGCCGTTAGGTGAGAAATGAATCTGGAAATATAGTTTAGGCGTCCCAAGAACCCTCTGACTTCTTTCTCAGTACGAGGAGCAGGAATTTCTTGTATTGCTTTAACCTTGGAAGGATCGACCTCAATACCTTTGTTACTGACGATAAAACCTAAGAGTTTACCGGACCGTACTTCGAATGTGCACTTGTTTGGGTTCAACCTTAGTTTATACTTCTTCAATCTCTCAAACAACTTTTGCAAGTGATCAAGGTGCTCTTCTTCCATTTGTGATCGGGCTATCATATCATCTACGTAGACTTCTATTTCATGATGTATCAAGTCATGAAATAAAGCTACCATGGCGCGTTGATAGGTTGCCCCAACATTCTTCAGTCCGAATGGCATCACCTTGTAGCAGAATGTGCCCCACTGTGTGACAAATGTGGTTTTCTCCATGTCCTCAGGTGCCATTTTAGTTTGGTTATAACCTGAGAATCCGTCCATGAAGGAAAACACTTTGTGTTGGGTCGTATTGTCAACCAGGATATCAATGTGGGGGAGTGGAAAATTATCTTTAGGGCTTTCCCTATTAAAATCTCTATAGTCCATGCACATTCATAATTTTCCATCCTTTTTAGGTACGGGAACAATGTTGGCAACCCATTGAGGATAGGAAGTGACAGCCAAGAATCCAGCATTGAATTGTTTCATGACCTCCGCTTTGATCTTCTCTGACATATCAGGTCTCATGCGGAGGAATTTTTGTTTTACTGGTGGATAGTCTTCTCTTGTAGGCATACGATGTACCACGATGTCCGTATCAAGTCCTGACATATCTTCATATGACCAAGAAAAGATCTCAACATAATCATGCAACATCTGAATCAGACGCTCCTTGACACTGGGTTCCAAATTGGCACCCACCTTGACCTCTTTTTTATCCTCCTCGGTACCCAAGTTGATTGTATCCACAAGTTCCTCATGAAGCTGAATGGTTCTTTCCTCTTGTTGTAGTAGTCTGGCCAGTTCCCCTGGTACTTCACAATCTTCCTCACCTTCGTCTTTGGCTTGGTAGATTAGATACTCAGAGTCACAAAAGGCCATAGCAGTATCGTTATCCATGGGATCCAGAATGGAGGGTGTGATCGGTGGATCTGGAACTGACTGTTTAAAGCTGGTTCGCGAAATGTCGCGGAAGCAAGAGTCGCCACCGTCTTTTATTTTCTCCAAATGGAAAGGACAAAAGCACAGAAAAATTCCTTAAAGAGATTGCTCTCGGTTCGGGAGGTAGGTTATAGAAAGGGAAGGTGTTAGCACCCTTTCTATCCATGGTTATCCATGGGCTCTTAGATACTTGCTCACTTGTGTTTTCAAAAATTGTTTGTTTGCTTTTCAACTGTGGGTTTAAAAAGTTTCTTTGAAAATTTCAGTTCGACTCTTGTATCGGTCCTCAAGAGTGTTTGAAAAATTGCTTTCGAAAGCTTTTTGAAAAGGTGTCGGTGTGAAAAGTATTTTTGAATTTTGTTTTTGAATTTAGAGCAAGTATCCATGAGAACCTACCTACCCTAAGGAATTCGTCTGTGTAAATGTCCTTTAAAGTAGTGCCATCCCACCATTGAGAGGTAGGTAGCACCACCGTTGGAGGTGTTCGGGTCAATTCGAGGTTCGGGACATGGTGATCACCAGAGCAATGGGAAGACACCTTAGAAGCTACCCTCATGCCAGGTTCCCGGATCATGAGGACTTACTAAGACATCCTCTACTCGACGATCACCTTTCGAGGCAAGGCAACAGTGAGGCGTACCCTAGGGGTGGTGTGTGAATTTGTGTGTCATGTTCATTTATTTTTGTCTTGTCAGGTTATTGGTGATCTAACGTTTTGTTTTTATTTTTGTCATTCATTCTTGCATGCATTTATTAACAGTTAAATATTTTGCGAGGAAATAAATCTAAACTATTACAAATGGCGCGGGTCCACATCGCCAAAATAAACCGGACCCGATTTAGCGGAAAAATAAATAAGGTAAAGAAATAAAGTGCGAAAAGTAAATTACATGGCTTAGGGACAATTACATAATTATAATTACGACATAAGATAAATGCGCAAATTACATAATTAAAACGAAACTAGGGCGTTGGACCCTTTTGGCAAATAATTAGAATTAATAAGGATTTAAAAATTAAAATTAAATGAGAATGATATTTTTGTGTTTTTTTAGATTTAATGAGAAAAAAAAAGTTAATTAAAATTAAATTAAGAAGCAAACCCTAATTCTAATATTTTTTATTTTTATTGTGAAAGAATTAAAATATGACCTAAATTAAACCTAATTCATTTATGTACAATTTAAATAGGACAATAAATAAATAAATAAATATAATTGTGGAAGAAAAAAGGAAAAAATTAAAAAAAGGAGGAAAATGTTTATTAACCCTAAATTCTATTTTTTTGGATTTTTATTAAAAAAGATTAAAATTATAACCTAATTAAACTAAATATTTATATATAATTTATTTATGAAAATAATTATAATAAAATAAATATTATGTTTTTTTCTGTATTTTCTGATTTTTATAATGTTTTTAGATTTTTGTTGAAAATAATTAATTAAAACAAATAATTAAGATAAACATAACAATTAAAATAAATGAAATAAAAAAAAAGAAATCAAACCAGAGTGGGGTGTAGTCCCCAATTTAGGAGGTATGAATTTGGAAAGCCTGGCCCAATAAGCATGGAATTCCATTGACTTTTTGGATCATGTGTCACGCGTTGACTGATGCTTATGACGTTCTTTGAATCCTGACCCTTGATTTGCAGGCAGCTGGACGCGTGTTCCCTGGATTTTGAGCGTGCATGGTATGCTCTAATGAGGAATCTGCATGGGAATTGATTTGGAAAAATAATATGGAATTATTCAGACCTGGGGTTCGAACCCAGGTCTTTGATGTTACCACTAAGTATCCCTGCCACTGAATCACTTTGGTTTCAATTAATATATAATAACGCGTAAATAATATAAAAAGAAAATGCTAATGCCTTGGAATTCCGCGCGAAATTCAAATGGACCTGTCACCAATGGACACGTCTTCGTCTCCTTCCCCTTCCCTGTAAAATAAAACTAATGGGCAACGGTTTTTGATCGTGGCTTTAGGGGGTTTACAAAAAAATAGCGAATAGCCATATATGAAACATAAATTGGGCGCGATGACATGTTCTTCTTCGTCTCTAAGCCCTGAATTCAACCATGGTATCCAGAAGTCCTAATTTTTCTTGTATTGGGAAACCCTCTTTTTGAATTCCTGAAACCCTAAAACGCATACATGGTATAATCACATAGATCACGAAAAAATGCAATTAAAAGTAACAGTTAGCTTCAAAACTTGATGATGAACACGAATCAGCCATTAATTTTTACAAATAATGCCTAGAATGGGATGCACGATTATGGAATTTCTTGGATGCAGTTTTAGTTACAGGTACCAATTCTTTGCGCTTTTATCGTTGTTTTTGATTGGAGTACGATCAGGAATTCACAAGGAAGCTTTTGCAAAAGGAATGGAGCTTTGAATCAGTCTCTAGGGTGGATTTCAGAATTGGATTTTTTTGAGAAATTTTGCAAGTTTGTAATGAGGTTCTGAGCGCAGCTTTCAGTCCTCTAGCCATTAGGTCTTGTTCTAATACTTGTAAGGAAGCAATTAGGTCAACAATTTCAACCAAAATCTCTTGCAATTATGATTTCATATATTTGATTTTGAAAAATCTTTTTTCATATCTTTTCATGTGCAACTTGGTTCAAATCTGATCAAAACTTATCAAAACTTGCCATAATCCATTAAGCACGAAATATTGACATGATAATGTGCATAAAAAGATTTTTTAAGTTAAGGTTATATTTTTCATGAATTAAAATGATTTAAATGAATATAAATTAATATTAATTCAAATAAATAATTAAAAAATATGAGAATACTTCCCTTTGGGCCTAGTGGTCGTGCATAGGCTTGGCATGAAGAAATTTGGAAGAAAAATGGGCCCATTTGCATTTTTAGGCCTTTTGCATCAATGTTGACTTTTCAAAATTCCTAAAAATTTCCCAACTTCCACAAGGCATAACTTGGTCAATTTTTAAGCTTTTCACATGTTCTTGGACATTTTGGAAAGGTCTTTGAGTCCTTTAACCAATGCCTTTGGTCCCATGTCATTTTGATTTACCAATCTCAAGTTATGGCCTTTGACTTAAAGTCACTTTTTGTTGACTTTTGAAAATGACCTATAATGTTGAAATTGATAACTTTTTGTGAGAGCATTTCTTGGACTTGGAATATGAAGATGAATTGTAGGAAATGTCTTTCTCTTCAAAATGAGCTTTGGATGGAATTTTTCTGATAATCCATGTGAAAGTTATGCCTTGGTCAATTTCAGTTGACTTTTTCAGCTGTCCAAATATAGCAACTTTTGCATCTTTGATGATTTCTGAGCCAAATTTTGAGAATCATGATCAAGCATTGATCAAATGATGTTTGTGGCTTCAAAATGATATGTTGACCAAAAATTTGAACTTTTGACTGTCAAATGACCATTTTGCCCCTACAGTTGACTGTAGTGCAATCTAGGGTTTTGACTGTGCAATTTTGAGCTGAATGCCTTGAAACTTGACATGAGGATACTTGACCATCTTTGTAGGCATATGAGACTTGATTGGGCCTTTGAAAAGTTCATTTGCTTGACCAGAACCCAAACCCTAGTTTTGACTGTATAGGAGACAGTTGAGCTGCACAACCCTGGGGGGAATTTTGTGACCTTGACTTTGACAATTCTTGATGAATATGGGAGGGCAAATTTTGGGGTACAACAGTTGCCCCTGTTCAATCTTCTTAGACCTGAGGATGCAGATTGGCTGACGTGCCTTTCGTAATCCGAGGGTAGAAGATGATTGAACACTAAAGTGCCCAGAAATTTACGCTCACATAGTAACAGTGATGATGAGGGAATGGGCTTATAGGTGCCATTTGGAGATTGCTGGATAGGATGATGGGCTTATAGATGCCATCTGGACGTTGATCGCGTAGGAGATTCCTTAGCGAGAACCTGCATACCTGCAAAACAGAAAAATGAGTACCTGACACGTCGCAGGAGCTGATTTTAGATGCTCGATATAGATATGTCCTGACTGGTTACAGGAACTGAGGTCTGGAGCTTCAAACGTTGATGAATGAACCAGAGATGGTTACTGCCTTAACCTGAATGATAAGTGAACCTTGGATGATTCTAACTTCAACAACGCTCGTTGAGAAAATCTTGGTGAGGATTACCATCTTCGTAGTGTCAGGAAGAGAACCAAAGGACATTATAATCTCGAAGGGAGTCACCTTACTCACCGCTGGAGAGGGAACTATAGGAAATTATAATCTGAAAGGAGATATCACCTCACGCTCATGCCGGAGAGGGAAACATCTGAAGAAGGAATTACCACCTCACGCGCCGTTGGAGAGGGGACCACAAGAGACTATCACCTCACGCTCATGCCGGAGAGGGGAACATCTGAAGAAGGAATTACCACCTCACACGCCGCTGGAGAGGGGACCATAAGAGAATATCACCTCACGCTCATGTCGGAGAGGGGAACATCTGAAGAAGGAATTACCACCTCACACGCCGCTGGAGAGGGGACCATAAGAGAATATCACCTCACGCTCATGCCGGAGAGGAGAACATCTGAAAAAGGATTTACCGCCTCACACGCCGTTGGAGAGGGGACCATGAGAGAATATCACCTCACGCTCATGCCGGAGAGGAAAACATCTTGAAAAAGGAATTACCACCTCACGCTCACCGTCGGAGAGGGGACCACAAAAGACTATCACCTCACGCTCATCGTCGGAGAGGAAAACATCTTGAAAAAGGAATTACCACCTCACGCTCACCGTCGGAGAGGGGACCACAAAAGACTATCACCTCACGCTCATCGTCGGAGAGGAAAACATCTTGAAAAAGGAATTACCGCCTCACACGCCGTTGGAGAGGGGACCATAAGAAACTTTAACTTCAACAACGCTCGTTGAGGAAAAATCTTGGGTGACTTTATCTTCAACAACGCTCGTTGGGAAAAGTCTTGGGTGACTTTATCTTCAACAACGCTCGTTGAGAAAAGTCTTGGTGTCTTCTACTGGGATAAGAATCAGGGAGGTCTTAGGGTCGATTTGACTGGACCGGTCTAGGTCTTGAAATGTGATTGAGAATTTAAACTGCATCTTTCCTGAAAGGTAAAAGTCAGTCATATGCAATGCATGATATGCAATGACGTTCTTAATGTAAATGAGACTTGTATGATATGATGTGTCTATGCATGCTATAATGATGTATGTGACGTTTTATGAATGTATGTTTTTGTCTAGGAAAGTAAATCCTTGACAGGCGCTAGGAAGTCGTATCCTGGGCTGATGTTGAGGTATTGATTTCCCTTCCGCTGGGGATGGTAGTTGCAAGAATACTGGTAGGAGAAGATAACTCTGTTGAGGAATAAACTTGGCAAATGGAAGATTCTGCGGGGAGAAAAGATACTCTGACGACCATGCTAGGAAGCGGTACTCTGTGGGGAGAGAAATGCTTTGCTGAATTATTGAGAACGACTTGCTGAGGAAACCCTTGTTGTATAGGAAGCGTTGATAGACTTCGCTGGGGTAGGAAGGCTTTGTCGACGACGCTCTTCCCGTGGCTTTTGGCTGAGGATAACCCAGTTATATCCTGTTACGGAAATAACTCTTTAAGTCAAGCCGGGACGATGCGTTCGTGCTCTGCGAGGGATAAGCTTCCAGAATCTACTGGGGATAAGCTTACTGCTTGGGGAGATATGAATTCCAACTTTCTTAGGGAAACTGGGTTGGACTCTCCTGGGGGAGGTTTGAATTGCAGGGAAGTGATTCCTTTGAATAGTGGTATACCGCCGGGGAACAATCTTTAGACCAAGACTGCCGGGGATGTTTGTGTATTGCTGCTGGGGAAGTATTGAGATCTACGGGAGGATACTCAATTTCCTTGATATTTGATGACTTTGCTTGGAGGAGAATGTATTGACTTGTTGAACCACTCTCTGGGGGATCAAAATGCACTGGTTATGTTCTTCAGTCGAACCTACTTTGATGCCTTTGAAGGACAGAACAATTAGCTTGCTTGGACAGCTCATCATTGCCCCTGTTTCTGATATTGGAGAGGAAGACCTGTGAGGTGCTGACAAATCTTCTGGTGGGCAGGTGACAAGATGACAGGACATAGTCGTACCCTTTGATCCCTAACTTTTGCCTGGACCGCCCTTTCGGGTTTTCAGTCCACCGGGATACCCATTTTTGCTCAAGCCGCCTTTTCAGGTTTTCGACTTGTCGGGTGTACAGATTTTTTTTATTTCATCCCTTCATTTTGCCCGAACCCTTTTGGTTCGCCGGGAAGCCCTTATTTTTGCCTAGGTGTGTCAACCTAGCGGGCCTTTGATTTTTGCGTAGTATTTTCCGACTATGTCCGTTCTCAGAAAGTAGGGAGTTGCCCCTGTTAGAAATGTTTTGTCATGCCACCAGAAGGTGTTTGGTCAGGCCGGATTCGTCGTTGGAATGCCCCAGGTGGCTCATGCGGAGATTTGCCCCAGGCTATTTGACTTTTGAGAGATTCTTCGAATCTTGATTGGACTGCCCCAGATGATGGACCATGGTCATGACATGCCCCTTGATTGGAAGTGCTTTCGTTCACTAGGTATTCATCGTGCGAATTTCCTTGCTGTTCAAACAAAAAGTCATATACAAACAAGGTTATGTCAAAAATGCAAAGCTTATGTCTGTCTTGAAGATTTTGAAAATGCATTCTCTTTCATAAAACAGGTGATTGTTTATAAAATGTGATGTCAACTCTGTACTTTACCGTAGGCCTTCAGGAGTCAGGATACCTTTGTAACAGTATGCTTTCGAACTAACCCATGCTTCAGCTAGGACTTTTGAGGGTTATAACGTGGCCTGGTTCACGGTTTAAGAAACAAAGGATAAAGGCTCAAATTGTTTGTACCCACCCGCTCTTCGTGATGTTCTCCAAACCTAAACTCAGTTGATCGCGCGTTAGACCTTGTTTGAGTCTTTGCTTTGATGTTCCAATGATGGTTCAGACATTGATGATTTCTTCTGAATAGGCAGTCATTTTTGTTTTTGTTGAGGGTTTGTAAGACCTCTTTCTTTTCTTTTTTGACTTTGTTATCCCTATTTTTTGCCTGAACTGTTTCCTTTTTTTGGAATTACAGTCAGCGGGATGCCCCAGTTTTGTAAGTCTCCTTCATGGGTTTTGACTTAATGGGTTTTTTTATTTTTTGAGACAATGACTGCCTTTCTTTATTGATTATTCGGAACCATCACTGTCTTTCTTCGTTTTGTAAGGATCTCTTTGGTGCCATTCGTTATGCACTTGGATCAACTGAGAGACTACCCTGCCCCAGGTTATGATTAAGGGTTTTAAATTTCGAAAAGAAAAACTCCTACTTCTTTGGCTCAGAGGGGTTGACGAGGGATTATCTTCCTTATAACTCCAGTGTTTAGGAATTGAAACAATGCCTGTACCTCATCAGCGGGGTCTGTTCAAAAGCATACTATAAAGATCGTGGTATCGTTTTCGTCATCCTCCCTCAAGAGGCTTAGAATTTTAGATCAAGAGTTGACATCAGAAAAAATATGAAAATAATATGAAAATAATTGGCATTTAGTGAATACGAATATATTGATTCAAAATAGACATAAGCGATGCCTTAATGTGATAACAATGTTTAACATGAATAAATGTTTGAACGGTCAAAAGAAAACACAACTTGAACATTCGAATGGACAAAAGTTTCTTAGTCTCGGAGCTTGTCACTTCAACTGATGATCCTTGGAGGAATGGTAGAAAAATTCAACCTGTCCATCTTGTGTGAACTCCACTGTCCCTTCATCGATCAGGTGCTGGATTTTGTTCCTCAGCTCCCAACATTCATTGGTGTCATGTCCTGGGCTAGCAGAGTGGTAGGCACATCTCTTATTGGGGTCATAGGCAGGAGATGCTGTGTTGGGATTCCGGGGACGAGCCTTTAATGTGATCAGATTCAACCTCAATAGGTGTTGCAAAGCTTGAAACAGCGACATGTTGAGCTGGGTGAATTGCCTCCTGGGCTTGTCTGGCTGAACTCGGTGAGGTTGGCGTTGAATTTGTGGCACTGGAGTCATTTGAGGAACTTTCCCCTTATCCTCTTGTCTCGAGGATGATTGGATGATGAATGGCTTTTTACCCTCAGATGTTTGCCCCAGTAGGTTACCCTGAAGCAGTTGGTTGAAGAGAAACCAGAGCTCCTCTTGTCTTTGAACTAGGCAGTGAATGATATTCCTCTGTCCCAGCATCTGGGCTTTCATAGCATCCATCTCAGCTTGTAGGTGTTCCAACTTTCCATCCTCAGCATTGCCCCTGGCGGAGGTCTCTGTGAGAAGTGTCCTTAGCTCCTCCTGCCCCTTGGATAGATTCAGGAGGATTTCCCCGAACCGAGTCTCTTGAGCAAGAAAGTCCTGGTTGTCTTGTGGGCGAGCCATTGCTGAAATAAACAGCGAGAAGGGTGAGTGACCTGCAACAAGGGATACCTGCTATGCAATGATGGGTATGATATGCATGCAATGTTTTCAAGGACCTCGCGGGGTAAACAAGAAAATTGGTTAGCATTTGGATCCGGCAGTTTGATTGAAAGAACTTCATATTTGTTGAGAGTCTTTCTTCCAAGGGTCAAAGGCTCACCATATCCAGTGGGTCATAGCCTCTGACTTTAGTCATCGTGTCTGGTTTAGATTTCCAAACAACCTTGGTTAAGAGGACCTTCTTCAGGAGTCAGAGCTCACCATATCAAGTGGGTCATAGCCTCTGACGACCTTAGCTGGAGGAAAATAAATCCTCTTTTCCCCTTGCTGGGCAGTTGGTTCATCATGACCTGCATCACAAGCCCTTGAGATCCTTGAAATGGGTTAGGATGTATGCAATGGTATGCAATGGTATGATGTCATGCTATGCATGGGGTGAAGTAGGTAAACCCTGTTATGAGTCCCATTTAAGGACTGCGAACCCAAAACCTGCAAGAAACTTGATAAACTTGTTATGAGTCCTGGTTAAGGACTAAAACAAACCCTGCAAGAAATTTGGTTAACCCTGTCATGAGTCCTAGTTAAGGGCTATAAACAAGACCTGCAAGAAATTAGTTCACCCTGTTATAAGTCCCGATTAAGGACTATGAACAGAACCTGCAAGACATTCGGTAAACTTTGTTATGAGTCCTAATTAAGGACTATAAACCAAACCTGCAAGAACTCGAGGGTTAGACAACAAGCATGCGAATAGTCAAGTACGAAGGCACACAAGTCACACAAAGAGCCCTTAGAGTTTAGGCCAGCATGAAGTTTGGGGTACTACCCTCTTGAAGTTGGTGGGTTCAACCTGTCCTATTAGAAGTAACCGGGTTCTAAGGTTCCCAATATCACGGGATTGCTTTCATTGTTCATCGTTTCGATTTAGCCACTGAACTGGCGACCGAAATATTCCAGGAAAGCAACCCTCAATTGAGCGTAGTATCGAGTATCAACCAACCTCGGACTGTACCAAAGTCAGTTATCTCACTACCCTAAAGAGGCCAAGATAGTTCAATTAAGGTTCCTAAGGTCTGTTGATGCTTCATGACACCACGCGGAGGCCCCGTACTCTCCTTGACTGAACTCAAGGGTTACCGGTACACACCAAAGTGCCACATCAACGTAGCAGACTGTTTCAACCGTGTCGGTATACCCCGCACAGTTCCCTCACAGCCTTGTTGCTACTTTCTAAGAAAGGTATCCCCCAGATCCGGGTGTAGGATCTATAGAACTCCCAAGCAACCCACAATTTAAAGCACACAAGGAAATACAATTGAAAACATGGTTATAAACTAGCCCTAAGGTAAACCTCACTTTAAGTTTAATTCCCCAGCAGAGTCGCCAGTTCTGTGATCGGTGGATCTGGAACTGACTGTTTAAAGCTGGTTCGCGAAATGTCGCGGAAGCAAGAGTCGCCACCGTCTTTTATTTTCTCCAAATGGAAAGGACAAAAGCACAGAAAAATTCCTTAAAGAGATTGCTCTCGGTTCGGGAGGTAGGTTATAGAAAGGGAAGGTGTTAGCACCCTTTCTATCCATGGTTATCCATGGGCTCTTAGATACTTGCTCACTTGTGTTTTCAAAAATTGTTTGTTTGCTTTTCAACTGTGGGTTTAAAAAGTTTCTTTGAAAATTTCAGTTCGACTCTTGTATCGGTCCTCAAGAGTGTTTGAAAAATTGCTTTCGAAAGCTTTTTGAAAAGGTGTCGGTGTGAAAAGTATTTTTGAATTTTGTTTTTGAATTTAGAGCAAGTATCCATGAGAACCTACCTACCCTAAGGAATTCGTCTGTGTAAATGTCCTTTAAAGTAGTGCCATCCCACCATTGAGAGGTAGGTAGCACCACCGTTGGAGGTGTTCGGGTCAATTCGAGGTTCGGGACATGGTGATCACCAGAGCAATGGGAAGACACCTTAGAAGCTACCCTCATGCCAGGTTCCCGGATCATGAGGACTTACTAAGACATCCTCTACTCGACGATCACCTTTCGAGGCAAGGCAACAGTGAGGCGTACCCTAGGGGTGGTGTGTGAATTTGTGTGTCATGTTCATTTATTTTTGTCTTGTCAGGTTATTGGTGATCTAACGTTTTGTTTTTATTTTTGTCATTCATTCTTGCATGCATTTATTAACAGTTAAATATTTTGCGAGGAAATAAATCTAAACTATTACAAATGGCGCGGGTCCACATCGCCAAAATAAACCGGACCCGATTTAGCGGAAAAATAAATAAGGTAAAGAAATAAAGTGCGAAAAGTAAATTACATGGCTTAGGGACAATTACATAATTATAATTACGACATAAGATAAATGCGCAAATTACATAATTAAAACGAAACTAGGGCGTTGGACCCTTTTGGCAAATAATTAGAATTAATAAGGATTTAAAAATTAAAATTAAATGAGAATGATATTTTTGTGTTTTTTTAGATTTAATGAGAAAAAAAAAGTTAATTAAAATTAAATTAAGAAGCAAACCCTAATTCTAATATTTTTTATTTTTATTGTGAAAGAATTAAAATATGACCTAAATTAAACCTAATTCATTTATGTACAATTTAAATAGGACAATAAATAAATAAATAAATATAATTGTGGAAGAAAAAAGGGAAAAATTAAAAAAAGGAGGAAAATGTTTATTAACCCTAAATTCTATTTTTTTGGATTTTTATTAAAAAAGATTAAAATTATAACCTAATTAAACTAAATATTTATATATAATTTATTTATGAAAATAATTATAATAAAATAAATATTATGTTTTTTTCTGTATTTTCTGATTTTTATAATGTTTTTAGATTTTTGTTGAAAATAATTAATTAAAACAAATAATTAAGATAAACATAACAATTAAAATAAATGAAATAAAAAAAAAGAAATCAAACCAGAGTGGGGTGTAGTCCCCAATTTAGGAGGTATGAATTTGGAAAGCCTGGCCCAATAAGCATGGAATTCCATTGACTTTTTGGATCATGTGTCACGCGTTGACTGATGCTTATGACGTTCTTTGAATCCTGACCCTTGATTTGCAGGCAGCTGGACGCGTGTTCCCTGGATTTTGAGCGTGCATGGTATGCTCTAATGAGGAATCTGCATGGGAATTGATTTGGAAAAATAATATGGAATTATTCAGACCTGGGGTTCGAACCCAGGTCTTTGATGTTACCACTAAGTATCCCTGCCACTGAATCACTTTGGTTTCAATTAATATATAATAACGCGTAAATAATATAAAAAGAAAATGCTAATGCCTTGGAATTCCGCGCGAAATTCAAATGGACCTGTCACCAATGGACACGTCTTCGTCTCCTTCCCCTTCCCTGTAAAATAAAACTAATGGGCAACGGTTTTTGATCGTGGCTTTAGGGGGTTTACAAAAAAATAGCGAATAGCCATATATGAAACATAAATTGGGCGCGATGACATGTTCTTCTTCGTCTCTAAGCCCTGAATTCAACCATGGTATCCAGAAGTCCTAATTTTTCTTGTATTGGGAAACCCTCTTTTTGAATTCCTGAAACCCTAAAACGCATACATGGTATAATCACATAGATCACGAAAAAATGCAATTAAAAGTAACAGTTAGCTTCAAAACTTGATGATGAACACGAATCAGCCATTAATTTTTACAAATAATGCCTAGAATGGGATGCACGATTATGGAATTTCTTGGATGCAGTTTTAGTTACAGGTACCAATTCTTTGCGCTTTTATCGTTGTTTTTGATTGGAGTACGATCAGGAATTCACAAGGAAGCTTTTGCAAAAGGAATGGAGCTTTGAATCAGTCTCTAGGGTGGATTTCAGAATTGGATTTTTTTGAGAAATTTTGCAAGTTTGTAATGAGGTTCTGAGCGCAGCTTTCAGTCCTCTAGCCATTAGGTCTTGTTCTAATACTTGTAAGGAAGCAATTAGGTCAACAATTTCAACCAAAATCTCTTGCAATTATGATTTCATATATTTGATTTTGAAAAATCTTTTTTCATATCTTTTCATGTGCAACTTGGTTCAAATCTGATCAAAACTTATCAAAACTTGCCATAATCCATTAAGCACGAAATATTGACATGATAATGTGCATAAAAAGATTTTTTAAGTTAAGGTTATATTTTTCATGAATTAAAATGATTTAAATGAATATAAATTAATATTAATTCAAATAAATAATTAAAAAATATGAGAATACTTCCCTTTGGGCCTAGTGGTCGTGCATAGGCTTGGCATGAAGAAATTTGGAAGAAAAATGGGCCCATTTGCATTTTTAGGCCTTTTGCATCAATGTTGACTTTTCAAAATTCCTAAAAATTTCCCAACTTCCACAAGGCATAACTTGGTCAATTTTTAAGCTTTTCACATGTTCTTGGACATTTTGGAAAGTTCTTTGAGTCCTTTAACCAATGCCTTTGGTCCCATGTCATTTTGATTTACCAATCTCAAGTTATGGCCTTTGACTTAAAGTCACTTTTTGTTGACTTTTGAAAATGACCTATAATGTTGAAATTGATAACTTTTTGTGAGAGCATTTCTTGGACTTGGAATATGAAGATGAATTGTAGGAAATGTCTTTCTCTTCAAAATGAGCTTTGGATGGAATTTTTCTGATAATCCATGTGAAAGTTATGCCTTGGTCAATTTCAGTTGACTTTTTCAGCTGTCCAAATATAGCAACTTTTGCATCTTTGATGATTTCTGAGCCAAATTTTGAGAATCATGATCAAGCATTGATCAAATGATGTTTGTGGCTTCAAAATGATATGTTGACCAAAAATTTGAACTTTTGACTGTCAAATGACCATTTTGCCCCTACAGTTGACTGTAGTGCAATCTAGGGTTTTGACTGTGCAATTTTGAGCTGAATGCCTTGAAACTTGACATGAGGATACTTGACCATCTTTGTAGGCATATGAGACTTGATTGGGCCTTTGAAAAGTTCATTTGCTTGACCAGAACCCAAACCCTAGTTTTGACTGTATAGGAGACAGTTGAGCTGCACAACCCTGGGGGGAATTTTGTGACCTTGACTTTGACAATTCTTGATGAATATGGGAGGGCAAATTTTGGGGTACAACAGAGGGGTACCTGCATTTGTGAGTGTGGGTGTGTGTAAGGGTATAGCCATCTTTTTTTAAAAAAATAAAATGTAAAAGAAAAAACAATGAGCACAAAAGGTTGTATGTGAAAAACGTCCATGATTCATTGAATGTCATATGAAGATGAAATAATAACCCTTACAAATGGACCATTGTGCCTCGGGAAAGACACAAGGTTTTAAATGTGCGAATTGTTTGTGAATATTACAAGTCCAACAGAAATGTAAAGATAAATTACTGAGGGATGAAAGTTATTGGGACAAAGTCTCTGGCCTCCCAATTGTGAAGTCCTCCGTTGACAGTTGGAAATATCCAATCCTCCAATCTTCAATCCTCCTTACCATCTTCCACCGCATTGACCTTGCGGTTTCTAATCCTCAAGGGTGGCCCTCCAGCACGGGCACAGCGTACAGCCTTCTGAGCACCTGAAGTGAACCCTAAACCAAACTTGTCAGATTTATACGGAATATCCAGAAGTTTCCCCCAGATGGTGCATCCACCCTCCTCTACTACTGCCTTGGCGTCTTTCAGAGATGACATCCGGAGTGGAGGTCTTGTGATCTTGGGAACCTGGGACGCAGTCTTGGTCACTGCTACCTGTAACACCCCTTCTAAAATACCCTGAATAATATTAATTATATCAACGATTAAAGACATATTCCATCAGAGTTAACACAGAACAAGGGATGTCACAATTATGAAATAAATAAAACTTCCAATAAAACAGTAGTCATGCTACACTGAGGGTCATTATTCAAATAATTCAATCAAATTAAGACCATGTCTTACACAACGGAAAAATACCATAACCAAAACGGAATAAACCAAAACATAATTATTCCCAATGAAATTCAAAGAAATAATTGAATAATAACTAATTCCTCAACTAAATGTTCCCCAGTGTTACAACCAATCAGAGCACGACACTGACACGCGGACTTAAAGTAACATAGCTCTAGAGCCATCCTCACCAACTCCTGAGCTGCTAACTTTAATCTGAAATTGTTAAAGTAAGGGTGAGATTTCTCATAATTAACATACATTATAAGCTTCTCAATCAACATTATATCACAAGCATATTATTTCACGCATTTTAGCATAAATTCAGGTTCAACACGCAGTTCTAATCATACAAGTCATTATGCACAAATCAATAATCAACCAAAGAATTGTAACACTGGAAGACATCCTAACATGTTACAATTCCATGCAAACACAAGTGCAGACACAATGTATATGGTACCAACACGTGACCAAGTCACCCAACACTGATCCATCATCAACCGGATACAGCAACCATCGATTCGTCCATAAACACCTGGACACAAATCCAGCCTAACCACCCATCATCACCCGGGTATCGGTTAACGGCAATACAAGTCAAATTCCACACAATGGGAATTAACTTCACCAAAACAATGCATATGCACGCACATCACTAGCATGCAACATCAAATCAGTCTATGAAATACATCAATTTATCATAACTGAACCAAAACCAAAAACATGATATCTCAACGATCATGCACACCATCATTAGCAACATAAACATGCCTTTCATTCACACAATACTAATACATCCATCCATCACAGATTCACTGCTACATACACACCCATATGCGTTAGCCAATAATCACTTATTCCGAGATTTGACTCATTTTCAAAATAATTTCAGGTTTTAGGAAATCTTTTCATTTTATAAAATATAGCATTAAATTTAAGAAATAACGTCCAAAACGGCACTCAAAATAGACTTACGGTTTGAAAGTTATGAATTTTCAAAGTTTAATATTTTTCAAAAAGTTACAGCAGAACCCGGTTCCTACATATGCAGGAACCGGTTCCTGCGAAGTTCAAAAATCACGCTTCTGGAAAATGTATGGGAACCCGGTTCCTACCTATACAGGAACCGGTTCCTACGTGCATTTTTGCCAGTTTTAATAAATTCACACAGTGGAACCCGGTCCCTCCCCACTGGGAACCGGTTCCCACGACCTGCAGAGTCAAATTCTGCACTTTTGACAGCATTTATTCATTCTAAACCAATTCCAAACATACCCATACGAATTGCAACATGAGAAACACCAAAACACATCCATTTTGCACCATTATAACATCAAACAACATTATTTCATCATTCCTTTTTATCATCTGACACCCTAATGGTTTTCAATCTACAATTCGACGCAATAGGGACAATTCTACGGAACCCTAGAATTACAAACTGGGATTCCCTAACATGCTATGATCCATACTATTGAATATCTAAACCGATAATACGAATTAACTAATCGAAATCACCCCTTACCTTGTGGATTCTTCGAATTCTGACGCTTCCGGTTTTCTCCTTCTTTTTCCTCTTCTCAAATGCACGTATGATGAATATTCCAAAATAACTCTCTTTCTCTTCTTTTTCCTTTTAATACTCCTTTTATTATTCCAATAAAATAATTAAATTAGTAATTAGTAAGAGTAGAGTATTTTACCCCTCACACCCTCTAATCACTCTTCACACCACCAATACTTCTTTCCTTTAATTAATTAAATTAATTCCAATAATCCAAAAATACCAATAATTAAATTTCCAATTAAATTAATAATTAAAAATTCTAATTATTTAATAATCGGATTATTTGGGGTGTCACAACTCTCCCTAACTAAAAGAGTTTTCGTCCTCGAAAACATACCTTAGACGAACAGTTCGGGATACGAGTCCTTCATATGACTCTCCAGCTCCCAAGTGACATTTCCATCTGCTGGTCCTCCCCAAGCCACTCTTACCAACGCGATCTCCTTGCCTCGCAACTATTTCAACTCCCGATCCTCAATTCTCGCAGTTACCGCTTCCACAGTCAAATTCTCTCGTACCTGTATATCGTCTACCTGAATCTCATGAGACGGAACAGAAATGTACTTCCTTAGCTGAGATACATGAAAAACATCATGCAAATTTGCAACTGACGGCGGCAAAGCAATCTGATAAGCAACTTTCCCAACTCTCTTGGTAATCTGAAACGGACCAATAAAATGTGGAGTCAACTTCTTTGACTTCAAAGCTCGACCAATACCAGTCATCGGAGTAACTCACATAAAAACATGTTCTCCTTCGCTAAACTCAAGATCTTTCCTCCTCTTATTGTGATAACTTTTCTGACGACTCTGAGAAGTCTTCATCTTCTCCTGAATCATCTTAATCTTTTCCGAAGTCTGTTGGACAATTTCCGGTCCAATCACAGCACTCTCTCCAGATTCATACCAACACAACGGTGTCCGACACCTCCTACCATACAATCCCTCAAACGGAGCCATACCAATGCTCGAATGAAAACTATTTTTGTAGGTAAACTCAATCAATGGTAGATAACTATCCCAAGCTCCACCTTTCTCCAACACACAAGCTCTTAACAAATCTTCCAACGACTGAATCGTTCTCTCCGTCTGACCATCTGCCTGTGGATGATAAGCGGAACTCAAACGCAACTTAGTACCCAAAGCTTCTTGCAATCCCGTCCAGAATTTAGATGTAAACCTCGGATCTCAATCCGACACAATACTAGAAGGAATACCGTGCAAACTCACAATCTTCTCAACATACAATTCTGCCAACCTTTCCATCGGATAATCCATTCTTATCGGAATAAAGTGAGCAGATTTCGTCAACCGATCAACAATAACCCAGATAGAATCACAATTCTTCGATGTCCTTGGCAAACCAGACACAAAATCCATAGAGATTCCATCCCATTTCCATTCCAGAACAAATAACGGTTCCATCAATCCTGACAGTTTCTGATGCTCAATCTTCGACTTCTGACAAACCAAACAAGCATACACAAACTCAGCAATTTCCTTTTTCATTCCCGGCCATCAAAACAACTTCTTCAAATCATGGTACATTTTAGTAGCACCAGGATGAATACTCAATCCACTACGATGTCCTTCTTCCAAAATACTCTTCCTAATCTCTGCAACATCCGGAACACACACCCTATTACCAAATCTCATAACACTATTCTCATCAATCCGGAACTCGCCTCCTTGACCTTGGTTGATCAATGTCAATTTATCAACTAACCCAACATCGGACTTCTGTCCATTCCGAATTTCTTCCAGAATACCACTAGTCAGTTTCAACATACCCAATTTCACATTATTCGGAGTAGTTTCACATACCAAACTTAAATCTCTGAACTGCTCAACCAAATCTAACTCACGGACCATTAACATCGACATATGAAAGGACTTCCTACTCAAGGCATCCACAACAATGTTTGCCTTACCAGGATGGTAATTCAAACCGAAATCATAATCCTTTAGAAATTCTAACCATCTCCTCTGCCTCATATTCAACTCTTTCTGATCAAAGAGATACCTCAGACTTTTGTGACCACTGAACACCTCAAACCGAGAACCATATAAATAATGCCTCCACAACTTCAAAACAAACACAACAGCTGCCAACTCCAAATCATGAGTCGTATAATTCCTTTCATGTACTTTCAATTGTCTCGAAGCATAAGCCACCACCTGCTTATCTTGCATCAACACACCACCTAATCCCATTAATGATGCGCCACAATACACAACAAAGACTTAGTCGAATTTGGCAAAATCAAGATTGGAGCACTTGTCAACCTCCTCTTCAGCTCTTGAAATCCTTTCTCACATTCAACATCCAAAACAAACATCTAACCCTTCCTTGTAAACTTAGTCAACGGTAACGCTAATTTGGAAAATCCTTCTATAAACTTCCTGTAATAACCTGCAAGACCCATAAAACTACGGATCTCATAAGCATTCTTCGGCGCTTCCCACTGAGATACTGCTTCTACCTTCGTAGGATCCACAACAATTCCATTCTTGGAAATTACATGGCCAAGAAAACTTACTTCACTTAACCAGAATTCACACTTGGACAACTTCGCATAAAGCTTCTTCTCTTTCAACAATTCCAATACAACTCTGAGATGTTCTGCATGCTCTTCATCGCTCTTCGAATAAATTAGAATATCATCAATGAACACCACCACAAACTTATCAAGATACGGATGAAATATCCTGTTCATATACTCCATGAAAACACCAGGTGCATTAGTAACTCCAAACGGCATAACAGAATACTCGTAATGTCCATACCTCGTTCCAACTGCAGTTTTCTGAATATCTCCCGACTTCACACGAATCTGATGATATCCAGATCTCAGATCAATCTTACTAAATACACAAGCTCCAACTAGTTGATCCATCAAATCATCGATCCTCGGCAAAGGATACCGATTCTTGATTGTAACTTTATTCAGCTGTCTGTAATCAACACATAATCTCATTGAACCTTCTTTCTTCTTAACCAACAACACCAGACTAGTTCCAGGAATTAAATCTATAGTAAATTCTACCTCCCTCTCAGGTGGCAATTCACTAACGTCTTCCGGAAACACCTCTGGAAATTCATTCACCACTGGAAATCCATCACTCTTTGCTTTTCCCTCCGCTTCTATTGCAGAATACAACATAAATACCACAGCACCATCTTTCACAGCTAGGTTCATCTGTTTAACCGACATAGTCACATCTTCAACACCAACCTCTTCAGGAAAAATAACCGTCTTCGCAAAACAGTTGATATGAACCTGGTTGAATTCCAACCAGTTCATTCCAAGGATGATATCAAGTTGTTCTAACGGTAGGCACACTAAATCCATACCGAAACCCCTACCAAAAATCACAATAGGACAATTCCTACAAACATACGAAGTAGTCACTGAACCCGACGCAGGAGTATCAATAACCATACTTCCATCCATATTAGAAATTTCCAAATTCAATCTTTTAGCACAATCCAAAGCAATAAAAGAATGCGTAGCTCCAGTATCAATAATCGCAATCAAAGGTATGTCATTAATAAAACATGTACCTTTAATCAGCCGATCATCTGGCTTAGTCTCTGACCCAGACAATGCAAACACTTTACCACCAGCTTGCTCCTTCTTGGGTTTTGTACACTGAGGACGAGTATGACCTTCTTCACCACAGTTGTAACAAGTCACCACTCTTACTCTGCAATCATTGGCCACATGGCCGAGTTTCCCACACTTGAAACACTTCTTATCATTACTTTTGTAATCCACCATACGATGTCCTATCTCACCACACTTGTAGCACTTAATGGAAGAACTAGAATCTCCTCCACCAAACTTCTTCCAACCACCGGGTCTCTGATTACTTCTATCATAAGGCTTACCATGATCCATCTGTTGCTTACCCTTCCTATCAACATACCCTCGAGCATTCGACTTAGTGCTAGCAAGATCCTCCTCTAAAATCCTACTACAGTCAACCAGATCAGGAAATCTTCGGATACGCTGATACCGAATACCCTGCTTCATCTCATCACGAAGACCATTCTCAAACTTGATACATTTGGAAAATTCTCCATCTGCATCGATAGTATAATGAGCATAATACTTCGCTAACTCAGTAAACATCGAAGCATACTCACTGACAGTCTTGTTACCCTGCTTGAGTTCCAGAAACTCAATCTCCTTCTTACCTCTGATGTCCTCAGGAAAGTACCTCCTCAGAAAAGCCCTCCTGAACACAGCCCAAGTCAATTCAATACCATCTTCTTCCATTTCAGTTCTGGTAGCAACCCACCAGTCATCAGCTTCCTCTGCTAACATGTGGGTTTCGTATCTCACCTTCAGCCCTTCAGCACAGTCAATTACTCTGAAGATCCTCTCGATCTCCTTCAACCACTTCTGAGCACCTTCGGGATCATGTGCACCCTTGAACAACGGAGGATTATTCCTCTGAAAATTCCCCAATTGTCGGTAAGCACCAATCACAGCTCCCTGCTGGTTCCCTCTGAGTACTCCAGCCAACATTCCCAATGCTTCAGCAATAGCATCGTCGTTTCTTCCGTTACCTCTTCCGGCCATTGTTCTGTAACATTACAAAACAACCTCATCAGCACACAAGTATCAACAATTTCATCTTACACTAGTCGCATACGAAAGGGATAACGACACAAGACAAGACCAACTATGCTCTGATACCACTATTGTAACACCCCTTCTAAAATACCCCGAATAATATTAATTATATCAATGATTAAAGACATATTCCATCAGAGTTAACACGGAACAAGGGATGTCACAATTATGAAATAAATAAAACTTCCAATAAAACAGTAGTCATGCTACACTGAGGGTCATTATTCAAATAATTCAATCAAATTAAGACCATGTCTTACATAGCGGAAAAATACCATAACCAAAACGGAATAAACCAAAACATAATTATTCCCAATGAAATTCAAAGAAACAATTGAATAATAACTAATTCCTCAACTAAATGTTCCCCAGTGTTACAACCTATCAGAGCACGACACTGACACGCGGACTTAAAGTAACATAGCTCTAGAGCCATCCTCACCAACTCCTGAGCTGCTAACTTTAATCTGAAATTGTTAAAGTAAGGGTGATATTTCTCATAATTAACATGCATTATAAGCTTCTCAATCAACATTATATCACAAGCATATTATTTTACCCAATTTAGCATAAATTCAGGTTCAACACGCAGTTCCAATCATACAAGTCATTATGCACAAATCAATAATCAACCAAAGAATTGTAACACTGGAAGACATCCTAACATGTTACAATTCCATGCAAACACAAATGCAGACACAATGCATGTGGTACCAACACGTGACCAAGTCACCCAACACTGATTCATCATCAACCGGATACAGCAACCATTGATTCGTCCATAAACACCCGGACACAAATCCAGCCTAACCACTCATCATCACCCGGGTATCGGTTAACGGCAATACAAGTCAAATTCCACACAATGGGAATTAACTTCACCAAAACAATGCATATGCACGCACATCACTAGCATGCAACATCAAATCAGTCTATGAAATACATCAATTTATCATAACTGAACCAAAACCAAAAACATGATATCTCAACGATCATGCACACCATCATTAGAAACATAAACATGCCTTTCATTCACACAATACTAATACATCCATCCATCACAGGTTCACTGCTACATACACACCCATGTGCGTTAGCCAATAATCACTTATTCCGGGATTTGACTCATTTTCAAAATAATTTCAGGTTTTAGGAAATCTTTTCATTTTATAAAATAGAGCATTAAATTTAAGAAATAACGTCCAAAACGGCACTCAAAACGGACTTACGGTTTGAAAGTTATGAATTTTCAAAGTTTAATATTTTTCAAAAAGTTACAGTAGAACCCGATTCCTACATATGCAGGAACCGGTTCCTGCGAAGTTCAAAAATCACGCTTCTGGAAAATGTATGGGAACCCGGTTCCTACCTATACAGGAACCGGTTCCTACGTGCATTTTTGCCAGTTTTTATAAATTCACACAGTGGAACCCGGTTCCTCCCCACTGGGAACCGGTTCCCACGACCTGCAGAGTCAAATTCTGCACTTTTGACAGCATTTATTCATTCTAAACCAATTCCAAACATACCCATACAAATTTCAACATGAGAAACACCAAAACACATCCATTTTGCACCATTATAACATCAAACAACATTATTTCATCATTCCTTTTTATCATCTGACACCCTAATGGTTTTCAACCTATAATTCGACGCAATAGGGACAATTCTACGGAACCCTAGAATTACAAACCGGGATTCCCTAACATGTTATGATCCATACTATTGAATATCTAAACCGATAATACGAATTAACTAATCGAAATCACCCCTTACCTTGTGGGTTCTTCGAATTCTGACGCTTCCGGTTTTCTCCTTCTTTTTCCTCTTCTCAAATGCACGTATGATGAATATTCCAAAATAACTCTCTTTCTCTTCTTTTTCCTTTTAATACTCCTTTTATTATTCCAATAAAATAATTAAATTAGTAATTAGTAAGAGTAGAGTATTTTACCCCTCAGACCCTCTAATCACTCTTCACACCACCAATACTTCTTTCCTTTAATTAATTAAATTAATTCCAATAATCCAAAAATACCAATAATTAAATTTCCAATTAAATTAATAATTAAAAATTCTAATTATTTAATAATCGGATTATTTGGGGTGTCACACTACCTCTTGGGGGACCTCTTTGAAATGTTGAAAAGGAGTTTCAATGAACTCGCCGTCCAATTCCACATACCTTAAGGAATTGAGGTGGCTAATCATATACTTTTCCTCTCCGTGGATAGTGATAATCTTTCCCTAGACCGGATATTTCAGCATCTGGTGCAGTGTAGAGGTGACAGCGCCGGTATTATGGATCTACGGCTGTCCTAGCAGACAGGACTAAGAGGGGCGGATGTCCATTACATAGAAGGTTTAGTTGAAAGTTTTAGTCCCAACCTTTATGGGGATATCCACCTCCCCGTGGACCATCCTCTTTGAGCCATCAAATGCCCTTACGACTATATTATTGGGTTTCAACATCAGTCTTTCGCAGTCTAGTATGTCGAGAGCTTTCTTCGGTAAAACATTCAAAGATAAGCCAGTGTCCACCAAGACATGGGCCATAGTTGTGCCTCTACATTCAACAGAGATATGCAATGCCTCATTGTGCTTTCTTCCCCTTGGTGTCAGATCAGCATCCGAGAAGCCTAGGCCGTTATCTACCGTCAAGTTGGCCACACAATCTTGAAATTGGTCAGCAGATGTCTCCTGAGCCACATGGGTTGTCTTTAGGAACTTCACCAGGGCTTTCACATGCGCCTCGGAACACAGTAACAATGCTAGCATGGAGATTTTGGAGGGAGTTTGCCCCAACTGTTCAACTACGTCGTAGTCGCTCCTCTTTATTATTTTCAGGATCTCCTCCATTTCCTTCTTAGAGGTCTCGGGGATAGTCGGTGATTGAGCCTTCATTCGGACAGGCTCTACTTGAATACTTTTTCCTCGAGTTTCAGCAGTAGGAGTGTTGGTAGGAATAACAGCAGGGGTTGTATTGTCTTCATCAATAGGAGCACTTGTAGAGATGATTATTGGTACGGAAGTAACCTTTGCAGCAACCAAGGGTCTAAAATCTGCCTTTGGGGGGGGGGGCAATTTCTGGAGAGAAGATTCTACCGCTTCGGGTAATCTTACTGGTTCCGGCAATATTTCTAATGTTGGAGTCTTCTTCTTCAGAGTTTATCTCTTCGGCGGCCAGCCCATCTTATTTGATTCCATGGTAGTAGATATCCCCACCGTAATTCCACGGCACAGTTTTGTCTGATTCATACGGGACTGGCCCAGGCATTGTGATTATAAGAGGAGTAGTTTTTGGAACCGATGTAATTCTAACGGGTCTTTGGGGGACCCTGGAAGAATTAGCGGAGATGGTGATAATTGAAACGTCTTCAACAGGAACAAGTGAAACAGGAGTACTTTTAAACAGAATCTCTTTGTTGTTTATCAAGCGTTGAATGCCTGTTTTCAACAAAGGGAAAACAGTTGGTGAGGATAAGCAAAGATGGCAGTCTTCATTATAACCCGGGAATACGCTTTCAACAAGTTTATCTTAATGATTGGGAGTGGAGTCAAGAGTTCATCAATTGTGGTAACAAACTGATCTTCTTTAATTACATTGGTGTTGTGACCATGCCTGGGCATATGAGCGGAAATGATGTTTGGCTTCTCGGGCGCATCAAACTCAATCTATTTTTCCTCTATAAGGTCTTGAATTTTTTTTTTCAAAGCCCAACAATTGTTAGTGTCGTGACCCGGACTTTCGAAATGATATGCGCAACGGGAATTTGGGTGGTAATGAGGGGACGCTATGTTGGGGTTCTTTGGAGCTTCCTTTAAAGTTGACAAATTGGATTTCAGAAGGTGCGGTAAAAACTGGGCTAGAGTCATATTGATTCTGGTGAATTGTCGGACTGGCCTCTCCACCCTCGGTTGATTACTTCTTGGTTGATCAGATGTAGGCTTTAGGATCATGACAGCCCCTACCATTGGTCAGCGCTCGGCTCTCCCTTGGTTCCTTTGTGGATATACAGCATCTACTTCTTTCTTCCCAATGAAAGGTCTCCTCACAACTGTAGAGGCAGATGAATCCTTCTGAATCTTTCCACTTTTTATGCCAGCTTCCACCCTTTCTCCAGTCAGTATTAACTCAATAAATCCTGCAGATGAGCTCCCAATCAGATGGTTGAAGAAAGGGCCCGACAGAGTGCATAAGAACATGTCCACCAATTCCCTTTCGGCCAGAGGGGGTTGAACTCTCCCAGCTAGATCTCTCCATTTTTGCGTGTAATCCTTGAAACCCTCATTTGAAGCCATAGCCATACTCTAAAGTTGAGTATGGGTAGGCGCTAATCAGCATTATATTGATATTTCTTATAGAAAGTTACGGCAAGGTCTTCCCAATTGTGGACGTTGTCCCTTTCCAATTGGTAAAACCAGTCGAGTTGTGTTCCAGATAGACTATCTTGGAAAAAATGCACCCACAAGTCTTTATTGGCAGAGTGTGGCTGGATCTTTCTCACATATGATCGGAGGTGCATCTTAGGACATGACACCCCGTCATATTTTGCAAACAAAGTGTTGTACCCCAAAATTTTCCCTCCCATTTCCTCAATATTTTCTCACCACAAGACCCTTGGAGCTCAAGATCCAGTTAGGGTTTCCTCTGCTCAAGACTTCTCCTTGCACTGTGGACTCAAATTAGGGTTTATGTTTGAACAAAGATGTTTTGACCTAAAATGCCTAAGATGACTTTCATGCTTCATATTGGACTCCCAAGTTTACCCATACCAAGTTTCAAGTCCTGATTCCAAGTTTTACCCAGTCAATTGGACAGTTGACCTAAAAATCAGCTGTATTGGGGAAAAAGTCAACTGTGGCCAATTGACAGTCAAATCTCATGAAAATTGACCCACATCAACATTATGAACTCATATGGACCATTTGATCAAGTTTGGATCACAATTCCACAAGAAATTTGATCAGATCACCAAAAGGGCAAAATGGTCATTTTTAGGGTTTTGACTGCACAAAGGTAATTTTTGACTGTTTGACCTAGCCAATGGCAAACCAAGCTCACATATGGACTCAAGAACCCCATGGAATTATCTTGACATGATCAACAAACTCAAAAGATCCTAAATACACAAGATTGACAGTTGAATTTCCCAGTCAATTGATCAATTTTGATTGTATACTGAAAAGTCAAACTTTGACTTTTTGGTCAAAATCAAGAGTCAAGATTCATTTTTCATCAAAGCATGCCAAATCATGAAACTTGTTCACCAAGAAACCAAGAAATGCAAATTAGGGTTTGAAATGGAATTTTTCATAACTTAGAATTTTTCTAAGTTATGGAAAACCCTAATTTTTTTCCCAACTTTACCCCACTTTTTCACCAAGATTCATTTGGATTCAAACAAAAGTCAAAACATGAAAGTTGTAGCTTGTTACATAATCTACAAATTTGTTTCACAAAGTTTTCCCAAATGAGGCTTGTATCTCAAGTTACAAATTTTTGAATAAGGGCACTAAACCATTCATAACTTAGTGAAAATTTGACCTTTTTGACAAGGTTTTCTACCTAACTTCAAGGCCATTTTCCATACACTTCAACTTGGAATTTCAATTTGCATTTCAAAGATGGATTGTAGTACACATTCCAAGCTTTCCAAAATGTCCAAGAACTTCTCAAACAACCTCATGGTTAGGGAGAATCGAATTTTGCAAAATGGGCAAAAGTCACTTTGATTCATGACCATGTACATGTTCATACACTTTGCAATTTTTCAAATCAGCATGGGAAAGCTAGTTACAGGCCTCTAATCCTTTTCTTACTCAATAATTAAATGCCAATCCATTGTGTTTTAGCTTTGTTTTGTTCATATAGTCATTACACAAGGAATTAAGCCTTAATTGGAAAAAGTGGTTTATCCATTTTTGAAAAGAAGAACTTTATGTCAAGTTTGCAAATCAAATGGTACAATGCATATCTTTGGACACAAGATTCATGGACATAACACTCTGATCAAGACAAAAAGATGCAGCATAGTGTGAGGGCCTGTACAGGCTAGAATGATCAAGTGGCTTTTGTTTGCTTCAAGTTCAAGAAATATGGCATAACTTGTACCAACTTACAAACCAGCTTACAAACACTTAGACAAAGTTATCAAACACATTCCACAGATCATAACCAAGCTATTGCACGAGCCTTTTACCTCCAATCCATCCCAAAACTCAGAATCACCTTGAAACTGCTCAAACAGAGCAGCCTCTGCAGATTGAGTTCCAACTCTCAATCCTTTCAAGCATTCTTGTCCAAACCAGTTCACATACCTTCCTTACCACCTATGCAAGCTATCCAAAAGCTAAAGCACGATCTGTAACACCTCCAAGCCACTTCACCATTTTTGTTTTTCTGTTTTGCAGTTGAAGTTCTCCAGCACGATTCAGGGAGTTTCAAGACAAAGTAGAACTTGGAATAGCATCCTCACACTTCAAGGAAGCTATACAAATCATCATCTTGCTCTGAAAACTCCTCCATTGCAAAGCACGATTCCAACTGAACAGGTATCTTCATGAGGTTCTATCTCTCAGTATAGACATTGTTAGCTTTAGGTTTGTGAAGGAAATATGTCACAATCATAGCCCTGAACATGACCGTATAGTTAGATTCCATTTATGTTATGTGTACTGCAAGAATTTTGAGTCTGAACATGGCATAAAAGTTAGGTCAGAAATTGGGGGAGAAGAAATTCTCCCTCATCTTAGAGAGTTAAGTCAAGTTCTTTACATGGTTGAATTCGTCTTCTCATGCTCTACACTTTTCATGTTATGAGTTTTGCTTGAAAGTCCAGGAATTGGAAGATAGAAAACGCGTGCTCATTGTTGTTCATACAGTCTGGAGGTTGAAGAAGGAGTTTTCTGGGCTGGGCCTGTTTGGTTATTTCTTTTCACACCACTTTTCTTGTTTTACACCCCCTGAGCCCATTTCATTTATTTTTAATGATTTCTGACTTTCTCTTTTTTTTTATTGATTCATTTATTTTTTCTCATGCTATTAAAAATATAAAAATCTTTTTTCTCACCATTTTTTAATTTATTAGGTATTTATATTATTTTCTTTTGATTAATACATAAATAAATGGATATATTACATTTCATTAAAATATTGAGAAATATGTAAAAATACTTTTATTTTCATTTTTTATTTTATTTTACCTTCTGAAAATATTTTACATAAAAAATACATTTTTACAAATATTAAAAAAAATTATTATTATTTATATATATAACACATATTTAAAATAATACATATATACATATATTTATTAATATATTCAGGATAAATACAAAATATATACACTTTTGTTCTTTTTTATTATTATTATTAATATTTAATATAAAAATACATTTTTGACAAATACTTCACTTTATTTTATTTTTGTACATAATAAATAAATACTTGTATTAAATCAAATAATAATACATTTTATTTAATAGAATTAGGGTTTTTACCCTAAATATGAAAACTCCAAAAAATAATACCTTTTTATTTTCTTTTTATAAATAATTCTTTTTTTTCTTCATACATATAAAAATTCTTTTTGCATTCTTGCATATTTGTCTTATTTTATCTAATATATGTAAATTAATCATCTTGTAAAATATTTCAATATTGATGTAATAGTTTTAGGTTTACATTACTTGTCAAAATCCCCATTTGAACATTTGTACCCCCCTTCCCATATTTGGTTTTGTAATAGCTTAGTAAATTTATTTTCGCGCTTTAATTGCTTTCTAATTATGCCATGTTAGAATTAGGGTTTGTATGCGAAAAACGACAAAATAGTTATGACCTAATCTCAAGACAAACAAGCATGAAAATGGACACACAAATCACACTTGCACCCCCTAGGGTACTCCACTTGTTGCCTTTCAAAATTGGGCCATATTGTATGTTAGGTCTCTTTGGGCAAAACAAACAAACCAAATGATCATAGTCCCTCGATAACACTTTTCAAAATATTGCCAAACAAATGATCAAGTCCCTTAAAGAAAAATGCCCAAAGATACTTGGCACCATTGCAATTATGGTCCAAACAATGACCCTCGTCCGTCCCTTTCACATCCTAACATGAGATTGTCCACCAAATACAATGGTGGAACAAACTTATGAAAAGGGTTAAAACATAGCAATAGTCTTTGAGAAATTTAGGAGTAGATAAACTCTTAGTTACTTGAATCAAACTTGCAAAAAACAAAACACTTGCCTATTTTCTAAAACACACCTCACAACACTTTCAAAACAACTTTCAAAAACAAATGAAAATCTTTTCAAAAGACATACATCTTTGTATACATACCCACATGGATCATTACAAAGGTTGCCACCACATTGGCTTCTTTTCAAAACATTTTCAAAACCCACACACACACAAACACCATTTGAAACAATTGAAAACAAAAGGCAAGTGATCTAAGCAAGTAACTAAGAGCCCATGGATAACCATGGATAGAAAGGGTGCTAATACCTTCCCTTTCTATAATCTACTCCCCGAACCCAAGAAAAATCTCAAAGGTTTTTGCTGTGCTTTTTAAACCTTTCCTTAAGATAAAATAAAAAGTCGGTGGCGACTCTTGCTCAACCGAAACATTTGCGAAAACAAACGCAAAACCATAGTCAGTTCTCCCACCGTATCACAGAACTGGCGACTCTGCTGGGGAACATTTAAAAGTGGAGTAACCTTAGGGTTTAGATCACCTTTGTTTTCAATTGTTTGCTTTGTTTGCTTTTATATTTGTGGGCTTTGTATCGGAGTTTCATAGATCCTAACCCGGATCTGGGAAATACCCTTTTTAGGTAGCATAATCTGTGAGGGATCTGTCCGGCGTAGACCGACATGGGTGAAGCAGTGGCTACATTGGTGTGGCACCTTGGTCTGTACCTATATCCCTTGTGTCGTAACGGGGAGAATATAGGTCTTCTAAGGAGTCATTAAACACCAACCAACCTTAGAACCCTAAATTGACCAACTTGAATATTAGGACAGTAGCAGTATGCTACACTCATTGAGGCTAAACTCTCGAGATGGTTCTGGCCGCGAGAAAAGATTGCGATGCTGGAGTTATGACCGATTGAGGGTAGCCAATGATTTGAGATCCTCTAGAACCCAGTTACTTTTGATAGGACAGGTTTTAACCAACAAAACCAAAAGAGGGTAATACCTGAAATTCATGCTGGCCTGAAACCTAAGGGTGCCTTGTGTGACTTGTGTGCCTTATCATGCTTGCCTATGTGAATACTTGTAGTGTGCTTTATCATAGCATCATGTCATCATACCATTGCATGCATCCTGTATAAAGGACTAATCCATTTCAAAGACAAAAAAGCTTCATCTTTGCTCTGTTTTGTAGGACATCATGATGCCCGTACGTAGGAATACTGTCCGGCTCAACTTTGTTCAACCACCAACTTTACTCAAGGATTTGGTTGGAAGGATTCCAAACACTTCTTCCTTCATCAGAAGACATGGTTCTCTCCTTGGCTTGATCACTGCAAAATGGGACCAACAACTGATAAGTGTTCTGACCCAGTTTTATGACCCTCTGTATCATTGTTTCACCTTTCAAGACTTCCAGCTGGTTCCTACCCTGGAAGAATTCTCTTATTTGCTTGGGATCCCGGTCTTGGAACAAACTCCATTCACTGGTTTGGAAAAGACTCCTAGGCCTGAAGAGATTGCTGCAATTCTCCCCTTGACCAAAGAAGAGGTATTGTCCAACTGGGAAACTAGAAATGGGGTCAAGGGCTTTTTGGTCAAATTTCTAGTTGTCAAGGCTAATGATTTCTGGAATGACTTGGACTTCAAGGCGTACGAGGATATTCTGGCTCTTTTGACCTATGGTCTGGTATTGTTTCCCAATCCCGACACCTTTATCAGTATCCATGTCATAAGGATCTTCATGTCTCGGAATCCGGTACCCACTCTTTTGGGTGATATTCTACAACAACTCTATGCTCGTACTGCTCGAAAACGGGGAACTCCGTGGTGTTGTGCTCCTTTGCTAGTAAGGTGGTTTATTTCGCACCTTCCTAAGTTCGTGCTGAAGAATGAAGAAGGAAAAGGTTGGGCTCGGAGGTTAATGTCTCTCACTGATAATGACATCACCTGGACTCTCAGAGGTTTGGATGAGGTAGCTGTTATTGACCGTTGCGGAGAATACCCTAATGTTCCGTTGATTGGTATCCAAGGAGGAATCTCTTACAATCCATGCTTAGCTCTCCGTCAGTTTGGAAGAGGCAGAGGAGATGGGCCTCATGAAATGTTGGTTCCTCACTTCTATTTTGAGTTTCAGGCAGACAGTGACAAACTACGCCATGGATTCATTAGAGCTTGGGACAGAATTCACAAAGCTGACCCACATGAGTTGGGACCAAAGACTTTTCTACCAATGGAGCCCTATTGCAAATGGGTCCGCATCCGTGCTCAGAGGTTAGGTATGCCATACGAAGCTGTCAGACCAATTATTCTTGAATCTCCTGATGAAGATGGGGTTCCTCCGACTGTCCTCCCTCCTCAGATACCCACTGATTTTGACACAATGAAGAGATCTTGGGCGCAGCTAAAGGAAGAACGGGATTTCTATCGGGAGAAGTTCAACGAGCAGGAACGGAAGATCCAGAGGTTGACTAAGCAATTGGAGGAAGAACGGGTCCTGAACAACTACATCAGCACTGAAAAGAGGAGGCCATGGGAGCATTAATGGGCTTTTGATATTTCCTTTTATAGCTTTTATTTCTTTTCCAGTATTTTTCATTCCTGTAATGCCTAAGGGCAAATTGTTGAACAATTGAAAATTTTAATCTAATGAAGTGTGTTTCCCTTTTTGTCTACAAAGTTGAATCTTGTTTGTCTTTGAAAACATAAAACATACGCATTCCATTGCACCATATGCATAGCAGGTACCCTATTTCACAGGTTGCTTAATCTCCTTCGCTGTTTATTTTGAACAGTCATCATGAATCCAGACTCATCCAGTGAGCAAGCAATCAAGGCCCTTCAGGCCCAAAGTGAACAGTTTCAAGAGATGGTCCTAAGCCTAGCCCAAGGTCAGCAAGAGTTGAAGACTCTACTCTTGAAGAAGAAAAAGAAAAAGAGGACTGCGTTGTTCAACACCGGACGCAGATTTGGGAACACACTCCATAATGAAGATGAACCAACTACTTCCTCTGCTGAGAAAAACAGTCCCCAAGGGGGAGGAGCTCCTAGTCCCGCAGTCTCCGACAACGAGACGGACTATAATGACGAACAATACCCACCTGCTGCTGACAGATACAAGCAATTGGAGGACCGCTTGAGCGCCATGGAAATTCAGAATGTGCCGGGACTGGATTTCGGAGATCTGGGGTTATCTTCTGGGGTAGTAATTCCACACAAGTTTAAGGCGCCTGCCTTCGCCAAGTATGATGGGGTCTCCTGCCCAAAGCTGCATCTGAGGTCGTACGTAAGGAAGATCCAACCTTACACGGCAGATAAGAACCTCTGGATTCACTTCTTCCAAGATAGCCTCTCGGGGTCACAGCTTGAATGGTTCTACCAATTAGATGGAACTAGCATCCGACACTGGGAAGATTTGGCAACCGCATTCTACAGACAATACCAATACAATTCTGATCTCACTCCTACGCGTACCCAACTTCAGGGTATGTCTCTAGGAACGGGTGAAGGGTTCAAAGAATACGCACAAAAATGGAGAGATTTGGCTGGCAGGGTGCAGCCTCCATTGACTGATCGTGAGCTGGTTGATATGTTCTTAGGGACTTTATCTGGTCCATTTTTCAATCATTTGGTTGGTAACTCCTCCGCCGGGTTTACGGATTTGATTCTAACAGGAGAAAGAATTGAAGCTGGCATCAAGTCAGGCAAGATACAAAAGGCTGCCTCTACAAGTACTGAGAAGAGGCCGTTTAAGAAAGAAGCAAGTGCCGTCTACGGTCCTAGACGACAAGTCAAGCCCGAAAGTCGCCAAGCCGGCAATGCTTTGGTCATCTCAAAACCTGTTGCTGCTCCTCAGCAGTACAATCAACAAAGAAGTGAAAGGCCCAAGAGGCAGTATACTCGGCTGAGTATGACCTTATCTCAAATTTTACCCCAACTGTTATCAACCAACTTGGTGACCCTCAAAGAAGCTCCTAAGGTCGTCAACATTGCGTCTCCTAAGTATAACCCAAATGCCCGGTGTGCTTATCATTCCGATAGTCCCGGGCACACTACTGATGATTGCTGGGCCTTGAGAAACAAAGTGCAAGATCTTATTGACGCGAAGGAAATTCAGTTTGAAGCACCTGAGAGACCGAATGTTGTAACTGCTCCTATGCCCCAGCATAGAGTAAATGCCATTGAGGAAGAGTTGTATGCTGTTTCGGTAAATGAAGTTGTTACCCCTCTTTTGACTGTTAAGAGGAACTTACTACTAGCCGGTTTATTTCCGGGTTGTAGTAAGGGTTACCTCCTGTGTGCTGTTATCCCTACCGGTTGTCCACTGCTGAAATCAGGCATCCAAAGCCTGATGGATAGCAAGGAAATTATGTTCAAGAAAACTGTTGTTCCGTCTGTTTCCATTGAAGAAATATATGTTGTCACAATTTATAATCCTGCCAAAGCTCCCGTGAAGAAACCAGTCCAAATTATGTCTGTTGCACCCATCACTATCACTGTCCCGGGGCCTCTCCCGTATGAGTCTGATAAAGCTGTTCCATGGCATTATGGAGCTGACGTGTATGTGCTTGGGGTGAAGCAGGAGTTCAACACCAGTACCAATATTAGTAATATCACTGGTCCCGCAAAGATTACCCGCAGTGGCAGGCTCTTCTCGCCTGACATTGCACCGCCGGTTATCCGAAAACCTCTCACCATCACACCCGCAAGTGTGCATGTTCTAGTTCAAATTCCCGTGTCTACTACTGCCGCCGAGTCCTCTGATACTCGGGGCAAAGAAGTTGCTACCGATTCGCCTGCCAGGACGGAGGCACCAAAAAAGAAGACTGCTGTGGAAGCCTCCCAACAAGAAATGGAGGAAATTCTTAAAATTATCAGAAAAAGTGACTTTAACGTTGTTGAACAGTTGGGGCATACTCCCTCCAAAATCTCTATGTTATCATTGCTGCTATGCTCAGAGGCCCATGCAAAAGCCCTGATTTCATTTCTGAAAATGGCCCATGTGCCGCAAGAGACCTCCGCGGATCAATTCACCGACTGTGTGGCTAATTTGACAGCTGGCAATGGTCTAGGGTTCTCGGATGCTGACCTTACCGCCAAAGGGAAAAATCACAATGATGCCCTGCATGTTTCCATAGAATGCAGGGGCACTACTCTCGCACACGTGCTAGTGGATACCGGCTCTTCCCTGAATGTTTTTCCCAAGAAAGCATTGGATCGCTTGGATTGTGAGGGCCTGGAGTTGAAACCTAGTAACATCATCGTTAGATCCTTCGACGGTTCTAAGAGGATGGTGCATGGTGAAGTAGACATTCCCATTCGTGTGGGTTCCTAGGTTTTCAACTCAACGTTCTATGTGATGGATATTCGTCCATCTTACTCCTGTTTGTTGGGTCGACCCTGGATTCACAAAGTTGGGGCAGTAACGTCCACTCTACACCAAAAGCTCAAATACCCTGTCAAAGGGAAGATTGTTACTGTGCAGGGTGAGGAGGAGTACATGGTTAGTCACTTGAATTCATTCCGGTATATCGAGATGGATAGGGAGTTTATTGAAACCCCCTTTCAGCATTTTGAGGAGGTACCCCCAGTGTTGGCATCGGCTGAGGCAGTGGTTGAAGAAGATTTTCCGTTGAAGATGGCGTCCTTGAAGGATGCACGGGCTGTAATCAAGAAAGGCAATTGTGCAAACTGGGGTCAGCTTCCTGACTTCACTCAAAAGAACGACAAGTTTGGGCTGGGCTTTACTGCAGAGGCTCAGAGGGCTGTGCGCAAGGAAAAGATCAGAAAGGCTCCGGTGTTTGTCTCCAACCCCAGGGTGAATGCTATTGAGGAGGATGTAGAGGAAGCAGAGTTTGACAGTTGGATCTACCCGACTACCAGCGACGGACCAAGCAACTGGACGGCAAAGGATTTTACACCTATCACATTTGTCACGCAGTAATTAATTTCTTTTGATTTCCAATTTGTAACAAACAATATGTTAAAACTTTGTTGGCTCGGTGTCCTACCCGGGGCATCGTAGCTCCATTTGTGAGGGCTTTTTGTATGACATTTCCATATATCATCAATCAAAACATTGGACGTTTGTTGCATTTCAAATCTTGTGCTCTTTTTCTTTCTGTGTTATATATATTGCAAAACAGCTATATTTACACACACTCACTTATACAGGTTTCAATCCACTCTGGATCTCACTGGTAACAGCTCTGCTACCGCCAGTTATGACTTCGAGAATCCGATCAACTTGGCCGAAGACGAAGGTGAAGATGATTGCAAAGTGCCTGGTGAACTCGCAAGACTACTACTCCAGGAAGAGAGGGCTATTCAACCACATGAAGAGCCGGTAGAAACGATTAACCTGGGTACTGAGACAGATAGGAAAGAGGTCAAGATTGGGGCTAATCTAGAGCTCAGCGTGAAGCAACGATTGATCCAGATGCTACAGGATTACATGGAGATATTTGCTTGGTCCTATGAAGACATGCCTGGTTTGGATGCCGACATTGTAGTTCATCACCTGCCAACCAAGGAAGATTGCCCTCCGGTAAAGCAAAAGATCCGACGTATGCGCCCAGAGATGTCTGAAAAGATCAAGGCTGAAGTTATGAAGCAATTCGATGTCGGGTTTCTTGCAGTGACTTCTTACCCTCAGTGGGTTGCCAATGTGGTGCCAGTGCCAAAGAAGGACGGTAAAGTCAGAATGTGTGTCGACTATAGGGACTTGAACAGGGCAAGCCCCAAGGATGACTTCCCCTTACCTCACATCAATGTTCTTGTTGACAATACTGCACAACACAAGGTGTTCTCCTTCATGGATGGTTTTTCAGGGTATAATCAGATCAAGATGGCCCCGGAAGATATGGAGAAGACTACCTTTGTGACTCAGTGGGGCACCTTTTGTTATAAGGTCATGCCGTTCGGATTGAAAAATGCTGGGGCAACCTATCAACGTGCCATGGTTGCTTTATTTCATGATATGATCCATCATGAGATTGAGGTATACGTTGATGACATGATTGCAAGGTCTCAAACTGAGGAAGAGCACCTTGACCATCTGAGGAAGTTGTTTGACCGACTCAAGTTATACAAGCTAAGGTTGAATCCCAACAAATGCACCTTTGGGGTAAGATCCGGAAAATTGCTAGGTTTCATTGTAAGTGACAAAGGTATTCAGGTGGACCCTGCCAAGGTAAAAGCCATACAAGAGATGCCGACTCCAAAGACAGAGAAAGAAGTCAGGGGCTTCCTGGGACGACTGAATTACATTGCCCGATTCATCTCACATCTGACTGCTACTTGTGAGCCAATCTTCAAATTACTGAAGAAAGATCAAGTAGTACGCTGGAACGATGAATGTCAGGCTGCCTTTGAAAAGATAAAGGAATATCTCCAAGAGCCACCCATTCTTATGCCACCAGTGGAAGGAAGACCTCTGATACTATACTTGACAGTGCTTGATAATTCAATGGGGTGTGTGCTGGGGCAGCATGACGAGTCTGGCCGAAAAGAGCACGCTATTTATTACTTGAGCAAAAAGTTTACCGACTGTGAGTCTCGTTACTCACTGCTTGAGAAAACTTGCTGCGCTCTAGTATGGGCTGCTCGCCGGCTGAGACAGTATATGCTGACTCATACTACTCTATTGATTTCAAAGATGGATCCCATCAAGTACATATTTGAAAAGCCTGCTCTGTCTGGAAGAATAGCGAGATGGCAAATGATCTTAACAGAATATGACATCCAGTATACAACTCAGAAAGCAATTAAAGGAAGTGTACTGGCAGATCATTTGGCACACCAACCTGTGGACGATTACCAGTCATTGAACTTTGACTTTCCGGACGAAGACATCATGGTGGTAACTGACTGTGAAGTACCTGGACCGGATGAAGGACCTGAGGAGGGATCCCGATGGTCTATGCATTTTGACGGAGCCTCCAATGCTTTGGGTAATGGCGTCGGCGCTGTAATCATATCTCCCAAAGGAACTCATACTCCACTCACCGCCCGATTATGTTTCAACTGCACCAACAACATGGCAGAATATGAGGCATGTATCATGGGTCTGCAAGCCACAATCGACTTAAGGATCAAATTTATGAGTGTCTTCGGAGATTCCGCTCTCGTGATCAATCAGATCAAAGGCGAGTGGGATACGAAACACCCAAATCTTATTCCTTACAAGGAGTATGTGTCAACCTTGCTTCCCCACTTTGAAGAAATAACTTTTGAGCACTTCCCAAGAGAGGAGAATCAGCTAGCGGACGCACTAGCTACGATGTCTTCAATGTTCAAAGTTAAATGGGACAATGAGGCTCCCCGGATCATTATCTGGAAGTTGGACGAACCGGCATACTGCTGCGAGCTTGAGGCTGAAAAGGAGACTGAAAAACCCTGGTATCATGAGGTGAAGAGGTACTTGGAAGCTCAGGAATACCCTGAAGGTGCATCTGTCAATGACAAGAAGTTCATGAGGAGGTTTGCTGCAAAATTATTCCTCAGCAATGGCATTCTCTACAAACGGAATCATGATTCGACTCTACTACATTGTGTGGATAAGGCTGAAGCAGAGAAGATCATGATAGAACTGCATGAAGGAACATTCGGGACACATTCCAGTGGACACACCATGGCTAAGAAAATCCTTCGGGCAGGATATTTCTGGTCCACAATGGAAGCTGATTGTTACCAACACTCCCGAACTTGTCACAAATGCCAGATCTATGCTGACAAGGTGCATATTCCGCCGGTTCCTCTGAACGTCCTGACGGCACCTTGGCCTTTTGCAATGTGGGGAATTGATATGATCGGTGAGATCCGACCAACGGCATCCAATGGGCATCGCTTCATCTTGGTGGCGATCGATTATTTCACAAAGTGGGTTGAGGCATCTTCCTACGCCACAGTAACCAAGAGCGTCGTGGCACGTTTCATCCGGCATAATCTGATCTGTCGGTACGGTGTCCCAGAAAGAATCATTACGGACAATGGTACCAATCTCAATAACAAGATGATCACTGAACTCTGTGAACAATTCAAGATACAGCACCACAATTCTTCTCCCTACCGGCCGAAGATGAATGGGGCTGTAGAGGCAGCTAATAAAAATATCAAGAAAATTGTGCAGAAGATGACAGTGACCTATAAAGATTGGCACGAGATGTTACCGTTTGCTTTTCATGGGTATCGTACCTCAGCAAGGACGTCAACAGGGGCAACTCCTTTCTCCTTGGTCTATGGCATGGAGGCAGTCTTGCCAATCGAAGTCCAGATACCCTCTCTCCGGATAATGAAGGATGCAGACTTGAGTGAAGATGACTGGATACAGACTCGACTTGATCAATTAAATTTGATTGACGAAAAGAGGCTCACCGCTGTCTGTCATGGTCAGACGTATCAAAAACGGATGATCAGGGCATTTAACAAAAAAGTCAGACCACAAGAGTATCAAGTTGGGGACCTGGTAATCAAACGCATCATCCTTCCTCAAAGTGATCCCCGGGGCAAATGGACCCCTACATACGAAGGGCCATTTGTGGTTAAGCATGTGTTCTCAGGAGGAGCCATGATCCTAACCACCATGGATGGTGACGACCTTCCTCACCCCGCCAATGCAGACATAGTGAAAAAATACTACGCATAAATAAAAGACCCGCTAGGTTGACATACCTAGGCAAAAATAAGGGCTTCCCGGCGAACCAAAAGGGTTCGGGCAAAAATAAGGGATGAAATGAATAAAAATCTGTACACCCGGCAAGTTGAAAACCTGAAAAGGCGGCTTGGGCAAAAATGGGTATCCCGGTGGACTGAAAACCCGAAAGGGCGGTCCAGGCAAAAGTTAGGGATAAAGCGTAACACTATGTCTCATTGGATCACTTCGCATCCGGAATTCGACATCAACTATCTGGCTCAGATTTCGGCATCGACCAATCAGCTTCATCTTCGACCAAGCAGCAAAGTGATGAGACGCTTGGAGACATAAAGGCGATAGCAGAGTTGGAATCCAGTGGGATTGTTCACATAGCTGTTTTGTTTTCTTTTTCAAAATTGTAAATTCTATGTTATTTGGCGGCATCCTCTTACTAGGATGTCAGCCTCTTGTACAAAAAAAAACGCCTATTCACAGGCAAAGTTCAAATCAATACAAATTCACTTGTCCATACAGATTGCCATTGTTTTTCTTTTTTGTTTTGTTTTGCAAAAAACGTCCAATGTTCATTTTTGATATATGCATTTGACATTAAATTGCTGATTCATAAATATTTTGCATATAAAACAAAAGATTAACTACAGGTGACATCAGAGACAAGGGACAATGTAAAGTTATCTGATGCAGTCTGGTTGCTTTGTCCGCCAAGGTACCAAGGTAGGTTCGACTGAAGAATATGACCAAGTCATCTCAACACCCCGCAGAGTAAGACAAGATTCAGCAATACTTTCTCCAAGCGGAGTTGATTCCCCGTCGATCCTGAAAAGGCACAAAGTTTCTCCGGCCGGCCTTAAAGCTTATCCCCAGTAGATTCTGGAAGCTCGTTCCCTGCAGAATACGGACGTCTCTCCCGAGCTTTATTCAGAGTTATTCCTCGCAAGGGCTTATAACTGGGTTATCCTCAGCTAATTGCCACGGAAGATCGCCCTCGGCAAAGTTCTTTCAATCCCCGGCGGAGTTTATCTTTAGTGTTCCCCAGCGGAGTTTATCATCATGATCCCCAGCGGAATCCATCATTAAAGTCCTCAGCAGGCCTCTCGTCGAAACTTCAGCAAAATATCTCTTTCACAGAGCAATTCTCCGGCCGATCGTCAAAGATTTATTTTCCTAAGACGGAATTACATTCATAAACATTTCACAATTTCATACATCTTGCTTACATACGTGATGAAGTGCATACAACACTATCTCATGTTGAACATCATGACATCATGCATATCATACATCATGACATTGCATACAACTCATGTTTTTGCCTTTTCAGGGAAAAGGACAATCCCAAAGACAACTACTTTCAACTGTCACAATTCCAGATTCGATACCTGTACCTAGCCAGGGCACATCTGAGAGTGATCAGTTTCCGGACTCGATTCCTGTATCTAGCCAGGGCACGCCTGAAGAAGTTTGAAGATTCGATTCCTGTATCCAGCCAGGGCACATCTATCAACTACCACATTTCCAGACTCGATTCCTATATCTAGTCAGGGCACGCCTGAAGAAGTTTGAAGATTCGATTCCTGTATCCAGCCAGGGCACATCTATCAACTACAGCATTTCCAGATTCGATTCCTGTATCCAACCAGGGCATATCTGTTGACCACATATCCAGACTCGATTCCTGTATCTAGCCAGGGCACGTCTGAAGAGTTCGAAGATTCGATTCCTGTATCCAGCCAGGGCATATCTGTTGACAACTATTTCCGGATTCGATTCCTGTATCCAGCCAGGGCACATCTGTGAGTAACCGTTTGTAGACTCGACACTTGTATCTAGCCAGGGCATATCTGCATAAGGAGATTGAAGATCAAACACCTATAACAAGCCAGGAAAACATCTGTCTTTCTCGAATACACAAGTTCTCGCTGAGGAATCTCTTATGCGATCAATATTTCCAAATGGCATCTATAAGCCCATTCCCGACAAGGTTCTGTCACATCTCCAGATGGCATCTATAAGACCATCCCCCTATCCACCATCTCTCCAAATGGCATCTGTAAGCCCATTCCCGACATCACATTGTTGAGACTCCAACATGCGAGTGCAAATTTCCGGGCACTCTAGTGTCCAATCTCCTTTTACCCTCAAGTCACGAAAGGCAAACTTGCCAATCTAACTCTTCAGGTTCAAGAAGATTGAACAGGGGCAACTGTTGTACCCCAAAATTTTCCCTCCCATTTCCTCAATATTTTCTCACCACAAGACCCTTGGAGCTCAAGATCCAGTTAGGGTTTCCTCTGCTCAAGACTTCTCCTTGCACTGTGGACTCAAATTAGGGTTTATGTTTGAACAAAGATGTTTTGACCTAAAATGCCTAAGATGACTTTAATGCTTCATATTGGACTCCCAAGTTTACCCATACCAAGTTTCAAGTCCTGATTCCAAGTTTTACCCAGTCAATTGGACAGTTGACCTAAAAATCAGCTGTATTGGGGAAAAAGTCAATTGTGGCCAATTGATAGTCAAATCTCATGAAAATTGACCCACATCAACATTATGAACTCATATTGACCATTTGATCAAGTTTGGATCACAATTCCACAAGAAATTTGATCAGATCACCAAAAGGGCAAAATGGTCATTTTTAGGGTTTTGACTGCACAAAGGCAATTTTTGACTGTTTGACCTAGCCAATGGCAAACCAAGCTCACATATGGACTCAAGAACCCCATGGAATTATCTTGACATGATCAACAAACTCAAAAGATCCCAAATACACAAGATTGACAGTTGAATTTCCCAGTCAATTGATCAATTTTGACTGTATACTGAAAAGTCAAACTTTGACTTTTTGGTCAAAATCAAGAGTCAAGATTCATTTTTCATCAAAGCATGCCAAATCATGAAACTTGTTCACCAAGAAACCAAGAAATGCAAATTAGGGTTTGAAATGGAATTTTTCATAACTTAGAATTTTTCTAAGTTATGGAAAACCCTAATTTTTTCCCCAACTTTGCCCCACTTTTTCACCAAGATTCATTTGGATTCAAACAAAAGTAAAAACATGAAAGTTGTAGCTTGTTACATAATCTACAACTTTGTTTCACAAAGTTTTCCCAAATGAGGCTTGTATCTCAAGTTACAAATTTTTGAATAAGGGCACTAAACCATTCATAACTTAGTGAAAATTTGACCTTTTTGACAAGGTTTTCTACCTAACTTCAAGGCCATTTTCCATACACTTCCACTTGGAATTTCAATTTGCATTTCAAAGATGGATTGTAGTACACATTCCAAGCTTTCCAAAATGTCCAAGAACTTCTCAAACAACCTCATGGTTAGGGAGAATCGAATTTTGCAAAATGGGCAAAAGTCACTTTGATTCATGACCATGTACATGTTCATACACTTTGCAATTTTTCAAATCAGCATGGGCAAGCTAGTTACAGGCCTCTAATCCTTTTCTTACTCAATAATTAAATGTCAATCCATTGTGTTTTAGCTTTGTTTTGTTCATATAGTCATTACACAAGGAATTAAGCCTTAATTGGAAAAAGTGGTTTATCCATTTTTGAAAAGAAGAACTTTATGTCAAGTTTGCAAATCAAATGGTACAATGCATATCTTTGGACACAAGATTCATGGACATAACACTCTGATCAAGACAACAAGATGCAACATAGTGTGAGGGCCTGTACAGGCTAGAATGATCAAGTGGCTTTTGTTTGCTTCAAGTTCAAGAAATATGGCATAACTTGTACCAACTTACAAACCAGCTTACAAACACTTAGACAAAGTTATCAAACACATTCCACAGATCATAACCAAGCTATTGCACGAGCCTTTTACCTCCAATCCATCCCAAAACTCAGAATCACCTTGAAACTGCTCAAATAGAGCAGCCTCTGCAGATTGAGTTCCAACTCTCAATCCTTTCAAGCATTCTTGCCCAAACCAGTTCACATACCTTCCTTACCACATATGCAAGCTATCCAAAAGCTAAAGCACCATCTGTAACACCTCCAAGCCACTTCACCATTTTTGTTTTTCTGTTTTGCAGTTGAAGTTCTCCAGCACGATTCAGGGAGTTTCAAGACAAAGTAGAACTTGGAATAGCATCCTCACACTTCAAGGAAGCTATACAAATCATCATCTTGCTCTGAAAACTCCTCCATTGCAAAGCACGATTCCAACTGAACAGGTATCTTCATGAGGTTCTATCTCTCAGTATAGACATTGTTAGCTTTAGGTTTGTGAAGGAAATATGTCACAATCATAGCCCTGAACATGACCATATAGTTAGATTCCATTTATGTTATGTGTACTGCAAGAATTTTGAGTCTGAACATGGCATAAAAGTTAGGTCAGAAATTGGGGGAGAAGAAATTCTCCCTCATCTTAGAGAGTTAAGTCAAGTTCTTTACATGGTTGAATTCGTCTTCTCATGTTCTACACTTTTCATGTTATGAGTTTTGCTTGAAAGTCCAGGAATTGGAAGATAGAAAACGCGTGCTCATTGTTGTTCATACAGTCTGGAGGTTGAAGAAGGAGTTTTCTGGGCTGGGCCTGTTTGGTTATTTCTTTTCACACCACTTTTCTTGTTTTACACCCCCTGAGCCCATTTCATTTATTTTTAATGATTTCTGACTTTCTCTTTTTTTTTATTGATTCATTTATTTTTTCTCATGCTATTAAAAATATAAAAATCTTTTTTCTCACCATTTTTTAATTTATTAGGTATTTATATTATTTTCTTTTGATTAATACATAAATAAATGGATATATTACATTTCATTAAAATATTGAGAAATATGTAAAAATACTTTTATTTTCATTTTTTATTTTATTTTACCTTCTGAAAATATTTTACATAAAAAATACCTTTTTACAAATATTAAAAAAAATTATTATTATTTATATATATAACACATATTTAAAATAATACATATATACATATATTTATTAATATATTCAGGGTAAATACAAAATATATACACTTTTGTTCTTTTTTATTATTATTATTAATATTTAATATAAAAATACATTTTTGACAAATACTTCACTTTATTTTATTTTTGTACATAATAAATAAATACTTGTATTAAATCAAATAATAATACATTTTATTTAATAGAATTAGGGTTTTTACCCTAAATATGAAAACTCCAAAAAATAATACCTTTTTATTTTCTTTTTATAAATAATTCTTTTTTTTCTTCATACATATAAAAATTCTTTTTGCATTCTTGCATATTTGTCTTATTTTATCTAATATATGTAAATTAATCATCTTGTAAAATATTTCAATATTGATGTAATAGTTTTAGGTTTACATTACTTGTCAAAATCCCCATTTGAACATTTGTACCCCCCTTCCCATATTTGGTTTTGTAATAGCTTAGTAAATTTATTTTCGCGCTTTAATTGCTTTCTAATTATGCCATGTTAGAATTAGGGTTTGTATGCGAAAAACGACAAAATAGTTATGACCTAATCTCAAGACAAACAAGCATGAAAATGGACACACAAATCACACTTGCACCCCCTAGGGTACTCCACTTGTTGCCTTTCAAAATTGGGCCATATTGTATGTTAGGTCTCTTTGGGCAAAACAAACAAACCAAATGATCATAGTCCCTCGATAACACTTTTCAAAATATTGCCAAACAAATGATCAAGTCCCTTAAAGAAAAATGCCCAAAGATACTTGGCACCATTGCAATTATGGTCCAAACAATGACCCTCGTCCGTCCCTTTCACATCCTAACATGAGATTGTCCACCAAATACAATGGTGGAACAAACTTATGAAAAGGGTTAAAACATAGCAATAGTCTTTGAGAAATTTAGGAGTAGATAAACTCTTAGTTACTTGAATCAAACTTGCAAAAAACAAAACACTTGCCTATTTTCTAAAACACACCTCACAACACTTTCAAAACAACTTTCAAAAACAAATGAAAATCTTTTCAAAAGACATACATCTTTGTATACATCCCCACATGGATCATTACAAAGGTTGCCACCACATTGGCTTCTTTTCAAAACATTTTCAAAACCCACACACACACAAACACCATTTAAAACAATTGAAAACAAAAGGCAAGTGATCTAAGCAAGTAACTAAGAGCCCATGGATAACCATGGATAGAAAGGGTGCTAATACCTTCCCTTTCTATAATCTACTCCCCGAACCCAAGAAAAATCTCAAAGGTTTTTGCTGTGCTTTTTAAACCTTTCCTTAAGATAAAATAAAAAGTCGGTGGCGACTCTTGCTCAACCGAAACATTTGCGAAAACAAACGCAAAACCATAGTCAGTTCTCCCACCGTATCACACAAAGGCACTTTTAATTTTGGAGGAATCACGATCCCTGACACTAGTCCCAATTCTTCAAAGTCTAGACCTGACACCTTTTGTATTTCCATAGCGCTCAAATGCTCTTCAAGATGTTTGTACTTATCATCGGCTGGAGGATATTGTTCCTCATAGTAGTCTTCCTCTTCTTCCTCCTCTTCAGATTCTGACGGAACCACTGTTTCTTTTCCTTTCCCCTCTCCTTCACCAGACATTGTCGCAAAATTCAAGGTTCTTCTAGTCTGTCCCTGAAACCTTCTCCCCATGTTTAAAACCTCGGTGACCTTCTTTGTTTTCTTTTTTCTTTCTTCAGCTAACAGAGTCTTCAACTCTTCCTGCCCTTTGGCTAGGGTTATGAGCAATTGTTGAAATTGTGTGTTTTAAGCTTGGAGATCTTTGACGGTCTGTTCGAGATCCATCTTAATGAAATAAACAGTAGAGAGATGAAGAAACTTGTTGCAAAAGACGTGTTTATGTTATGATGAATTGTATGTGCATATGCAATGTTTTCAAGGATTTTAAAGATTCAAGTTTGTTTTAGACAAAAAGAAACACACGTTATATTAATAAGATAGAGTTTGAGTACATCAATGCCCCTTGGGCAAAATAATACAACACTCTAAGATAAAAAAGTAGTGCGCATCCTCTTTGGTGCAATGTAGGCATTTAGAGTCTTCTCCTCATGAAGTAGCCTAGTGAGTTCCAAAACCTTCTTCTCGCTTGTGTAGAATTGGGCTTCGAAAGTATCTCGCTCTCCTTTGAGTTGTATCCAATCCCTTTGTAGGTCTTCAAGAGATGTGGGCATGTCATGATGTAGGATAGTGTATGGGACTTCTCCCTCCTTGACATGCTCAATGATCACCGAAAGGATGGAAGGATAAGGCATCATAAGACTTTGAGCACGGGTTTGTACCCACCTGAGGTAAGGCTTAAGAGGGATGGAATTCTTGTGTCCCAAAGTCTTGCTATCCACCTTGTTTAGCATCCTCCAAGCTCGAATGAATCTCTGGTGAAGACCTTGACCGTCATTGTCGTAGTCGAATACCAAACCTTGAATCAGCATCTCGTGCAGGCCATCCCTTCGGGCGTAACCAAACTGCCTTAGAGCTAAGCATGGGTTGTAGGTGATGCCTCCCTTAATGGTAACATTATCTTTGGATCGGGAGCACCAATGAATATCTGAATGTTTGAGCGTCATTAACCTTTGTGACCATCTTGAACCTTGCTCATTCTTTAAGACTGATTGGGGAAGATGATAAATAAACCATCTTGCCAGGAGAGGAGTGCAACACATAAGGACACCTGTTTTTCTCATTGTGCGAGTGTGAAAAGAATTTAGGATATCCCCTAGCAATGTAGGCACGGGATTGCATGACATGAAGATTTTGATGACGCTCACATCTATGAGTTGGTCAGGATTGGGAAATAAGACCATCCCATAGATAATAAGAGCTACAATTTCCTCGAAGGCTTGCAAGTCTAAGGAATTCCAACAGCTTTGGGCTTTCTCAAACAGGAACTTTGCTAAGAAGCCTTTGACACCACTTCTGGTTTCCCAATGAGTTGTGACATCAGATGAGTGCAAGTGCAGAGCTTGAGAAATCTCTTCTGGCTTTGGGTCTCTTTCCGTACCGTTGAAAGGTAGTTGATTGAGAATGGGAACCCTCAAGAGTTGAAAGAATTCTTCCAAAGTGGGCACAAGCTGATAGTCGGGAAATATGAAGCAATGGTGCAAGGGATCAAAGAACTGGAAGAGCACCTTCATCATATCCTCATCTGTGTTGAAGGTGACCAAGTTGAGTAGACGACCATGTCTCTCGGTGAATGGAGAGTTCTCAGGGATCCTTGAAGCTAGCTCCTTAAGTTGTGGAGGAATTCTTACAAGGTTGACTTGGATAGTTTTCCTGTGAAGTGAATCCATATCCTACAAAACAAGAACAAAGATGAATCTCCAAAATCCTTGAAATGGTTAGTGATGTATATGATGCTCATGATGTCCATGATGTTATGTACAATTATGCATATACAAGCAAAACAAACAAGTTCTTAGTTTAGGCTTGCATGGGGTTTTATAGGTAAGTACCCTCTTGAAGTTTAGTTGGCTTAAACCTGTCCTAGTAATAGTAACTTGGTTCTAAGGAGCTCAATATCACCGGATTGTGTTCCTTGGTCATTGTTTCAGCTTAAGCCTCTTTACTGACGACCGAAATATCCCAAGAAACCAACCCTCAATAAGTGTAGTATCGAGTATCTACCAACTTCGGACTGCACCAAAGCCGGTTATCTCACTACATCCTAAAGGCAAAGTCGGTCAAGTAAAAGGTTCTAGAAGTTTTTTAGTGCTTCATGACATCACTCAGCAGCCCCGTATTCTCTTTGATTAACTCAAAGGCTACCGGTACCCACATATATGTCACACTAACATAGCTATTGCTTAGACCATGTCGGTATACCCCGCACAGTTTCCACAACGTATTTCTATTTACCTATAATGTATCCCAAATCCGGGTAGAGGATTTCAAACCCAAACAAAGAACCATAATGTAAAGCAAATAAGTCAAACAATGTAAGCAAATAAATGTGATCTAGCCCTAAGGTAACCCCACTTTTAGAATTTAAATCCCCAGCAATGTCGCCAGTTCTGTGATACGGTGGGAGAACTGACTTGGTGTTTTGCGTTTTATCGCAAATGTTACGGTTAGCAAGAGTTGCCACCGACTTTTCTTTTATCCAAAAGGAAAGGTGAAAAAGCACGGGAAAGACCTTTGATATGTTTTCTTGAGTTCGGGGGGTAGACTATGAAAAGGGAAGGTACTAGCACCCTTTTTCATCCATGGTTTTCCATGGGCTCTTAGTTACTTGCTAGATCACTTGCTTTTTTGTTTTGAAATTGTGCTTTGTGTGGTTTTGAAAGTATTTTGTAAAAGAGGCCATTGTTTAGGAAATCTTTGTAATGATTCTCGTTCGTAAGAATGTATACAAAGATGTTTGTCTTTTTGAAAATATTTTCATGTTTGTAAGATGTTTGGAAATATGTGTGTGCGTGTTTTGAAAATAGCAAGGATAGTTATATGAAGATAGAGCAAGTAACTAGAAGTAATCTACCTACTCAAATGTCTTTCTTGTTCATTTTCCATTCCTTTGATATTGTTGTCTTACCATTGATTTGGTAAGCAACCATATCTTTGGATGTAAACAGGACGGGTGTGGGTCATCGTATAACCATGATTAGCAATGTTGCAAAGTATCTTAGCATTTTTAAGGGACCAAGATCATTTTGTAAGACAACTTTGAATAACGTCATCGAGGGACTATAATCTTATACTTGTTTGTTTTGCCAAGATACTTCACATGCGTAATATGGCTATTTTTGTATAAGGCAACCAAGTGGAGAAACCCTAAGGATGCTTGTGTGCAAGTGTGTTATTTTCATGCTTTGATTTTGTCTTGGATTTAGGGTTTTCTATTTGATTTGTTTTTATCTTGCCATTTAAACCCTAATTACTAGCATGGTATGTAAAAGCCGTAAATTGCGTAATTTAAAAATTACTACGCTATTACAACATTTTATGGGAGGGGGAATACAAATTGTGAATGGGGATTTGCAATAATGTAAATCTAATTAATCTATTACAACCAAATCGAATTTGTACAAATATTTGAATAAATAAGATACAATATAAATTAAATGTGCAATGGTATGTATATGCAAGAAAAAAGATTTTGTTTTGTTTTTATGTGAAAAGGAGTTTTGAACTAAACCTAATAACTTAAGAAAAGGAAATTAATTCTTGAAAAATAGTTAACCCTAATTTCTAATTTAAAAGAAAATAAAGTTCTTTAACTATTATTTTTGTGTATTTTTTTCCTTAAAATAATAAATAACATTTATAAAAAATATATTTAGTCTTTTTATATGTCAAAAGTAAATATTTACAAGTATGAAAGAAAAGGAATAAAATAATTAACCTAATTCTATTTTTATTTACAAGTTTATTAAAAAAAAGTATATGTATAATATGTAACTAAAATAAAATATTTTTTATGAGAAGAAAAAAAATAAAATGGACAAAAATATAAATTTAGAATTTTTTATATTTTTTATGATTTTTAATATTAAGTAAAATATATTTAATAAAATAGAAAATGAAAATAAAATGAATAATAGAAATATATGGGCCAGGGGTGCTGCAAGCAAACAGAGGGTAAGCTTTAGGCAAAAAAAATCATAAGCCCAATGGAACAAAAAGCCCAACGCTGCATTGTGAGAAAAATGACAAAAAATGTGAGAAAATAGGCAAAAGGCAGGCACCAAGGCTCGAACCCATGACCTTAGCAATTTCAGTGCGCTGCCTTTCCACTGGGGTAGCTGTACATCCGTTAGTTCAAATGAAACTAAAAATAGATAACACAAAACACTTCCTTTGCCCTGTACTTCGTCTTCTTCCTCTAGCTAGCCATACCAAGCATATCTCTCTCATTTCTCCATGAAAATAGAAACTTCAAACATGAAAATGATAGTACTCTTTCCCACGATTTCAGACATGTAACTTATGGAAACTAACAATCAAAGATCAAAACGAATTTTAAAGGACCTAATTTCAAACCTAATTTTTACAGAAATTTGAATTCTAAAATTCTCTATACATAATGATCAGAAATGAAATCTATGGACATGGTTGGCTTTAGCACAATAATATCTACATTTTCCTTTCACAAATTGTGGCCAATGGATGCCTGTATAAAGAGATAAAAGTTGAAGTTCTTACCTCTTTCAGTTGAGATCGTGAATGGAGTTTGAGTGAGATTTATGAAGGCCTGAAGATTCCTTTAGCTTGCTTGAACCTCCCTGAGTGTGTTCCAATCCTTACCTTGCTTTGAAAGTGTCTGAAACTCTCTATCCAAGTCAACCTGCAAGCTTGAAAAACAAAAATGGCAGATGGAGAATGAGGTGTTACAGTGGAGGGATGATGGCCTCGAACACTTAGATATGAGGTAGGTAAAGTGTTTGAGTGATTAAAACTTGAAACGCACGAGTGAATTTGTGGATTGCTATGCTATGCTCAAATTGTAAGTTTTTTGAAAGGTTTTTAGTGATATGGAGTTTTGGAGTGTTTTAGTCATTTAGCAATCGTCCTCTAAGTTGTAATGTGTTTGTGTATTAGTATAGAGAAGGTTTCTAATCCAATGCACAAAAAATTTCTGAGTTGTAGCCTTTTTGCACTCTTACTTGCTTTTTAAGAAAGGTGAAGAGACAAGTCTCCACATGCTTGTACTGGCCAGATTGGAGTTGGTACAAGTCCTAGACAACTTATATTTGGTTTATAGGACTTGTGTGTGCAGAGAAAACATGTCCAATGCTCAAGAAATGTAAAGTTGCAAAAGCTATGCTTTTCCAAAATGGCAATGGCAACTTTGTGCCATTTATGGAATTAAAACTTGGACAAAGACTCTTGTGCTTGGATTAAGGCTTTGTCAACTGAGTAAGCATCAAATTATGAAGTGATAACCAAGTTTGAGACCTGTAAACCATGGATTAGGCATCATAGGTTCAGATTTGAATTTTGTTCTTCATGAAATGGCTTGAAATCAAAGTGAGAAATTGCCAACTTCATTTCTTCGATTCTCCCTACTCATAAATGATCTCAAGGAGTTATTGGACATTTTGGAAAGCTTGTAATGTGCTCTATAACTAATATTTAAAATGAATTTCAAGATTCCTCTTGGAACTAGGTGAAAAATTGCCATGAAGTTGGGTCAAAAACCTGCCTAAATTAGGGCAAAAATTCACTAAGTTATTTTAGTTCATGAGCATGTATTCACAAAATTATATCTTGAGATCCAAGCATCTTTATGGAAAAATGTGTGAAGAAAATTTGTAGATTTCATGGAGGTCTGCAACTTTCATGTTGGGAACTTTGTTTGAATCATCTTGCATCATGGTGGAAATTTGGCTTAAAGTTGAGAAAAAATAAGAAATTTTCTATACTTAGAAAAATTTCTAAGTTAAGAAAAATTTCAAATTTCAAAATCAAATCTTCAATCTTTGGTTTCTTGATGATTAAGTTTCACATTTTGACATGTTTTGATGAATTATGATCCTTGGCATTTGATTTTGACCAAAAAGTCAAAGTTTGACTTTTCAATATACAGTTGACTTTTGATTAGTTGACTGCAAATTTCATCTGTCAATCCAATGAAATTGCAATGTTTTGAACCATGTCATTAGGTCAAGATGATACGAATGAATCCTTGAAATCATGCTTCAAATTAATTGGTCATTTGCCAGGTCAAAAATCAGAAATTGCCCTTTCTCAGTCAAAACCCTAATTTTGACCATTTTGCCCTTTTGATGATTTGATCAAATTTCTTGAGGAATTGTGGTCCAAATTTGATCAAATGATAAATATGAGCCTAAAATGTTGATGTTGATCAAAAATTATGAAGTTTGACTATAAATTGGTCATGGTTGACTTTTTCCCCAATACAGATGATTTTTAGGTCAACTGTCCAATTGATTGATCAAAAATGTGATTCAAGGCTTGAAACTTGTCATGAGAAATCTTAGGGCTCCATGATGATATTTGAAAGTCATATGAAGCATGGATAGTCCAAAAATCCTTGTGCAAACTCAAACCCTAATTTTGGGTCATCAGTGTAAGATGATATGTCTTGAGCTGATCAAACCCTAATCCAATCTTGAGTCAAAGAGGTCTTGTGAGAAAAGTCTTGATAAATGAGAGGGAAAATTTTGGGGTAAAACAACAAGATTCATAAATATTCAACTTTTTGACTTTCTCTCCACCAAGCAAATTTTGTTTCCTTAATTTGATCAGACCCCTTTTACTGACATGGTCCAATCTCATGTGCCAAATTTTTGTCTTCGACAAAGGTTTCGTGGATGCAACATTTGTTGAACCACTTTCAACTTCAATCTCAAGGGTATAGAAGCATTGCTTCTTCACGCATCTCAAGACTTCCTTCGAACCCTTCATGACTCGTAGGATACTTTTCTCTCCTTTAAAAACATATTTCTTCTTGTCGAATTCACCAAGAGAAATCAAATTTCTCTTCAAATCTGGTACATACCTGACTTCAGTCAACAACTTTATTAACTCATCATGGAGCTTGAATCTCATAGATCCAAAACCTATAATCTTGCAAGCTTTGTTGTTTCCCAGCAATACAGATCCACCATCTTGATCACATAGCTCTTTTAACAAATCTTTATTTGGAGTCATGTGCTAAGTGCACCTAGAATCCATAATACACTCCTTCCAAGAGTTGCTGCTCGAAACCACAAGAACATCAGATGATTCGAAATCATCTTGAATAATGGTTGCATTGCCATTACCCTTACCTCCATGATCTTTCAAGCGTTCAGGGCACACTTTTCTAGTGTGACCCTCCTTCCTACATTGATAGCATTGAATACCAGATGCTTCTTATCAAACTTACCATCCTTTCGCAAGAATATTCCCTTAACGGTCAAACCTTCACCAATTGTCGAAGGTTTATTCTCTTTTCGTTCATTCAAGTCCTTAGGATACAAGGCCGATTGAACTTGTTCAAAGGTCATGGACTCCCTTCCATACAAGAGAGTTTCTTTGAAATGAGCATGTGTTTTGGGAAAAGTGCACAACATCAATAATGCTTGATCTTCATCATCGATCTTCACTTTAATATTTTCAAGATCAAGAATCATCTTGTTGAACATATCCAACTACTCAACCAACACTTTGTCTTCAATCATCTTGAATGAATACAAAGCTTGCTTCAGGTAGAGTTGATTAACCAATGATTTGGTCATGTACAAGTTTCACTCATAACCCTGTCGCCGTCGTCTCCTTTGATACATGTCGAAGAACCTTATCACCAAGGCTCAAAAAGATCGTGTTATGGGCTTTCTCTATCATCTCTATCTTCTCAGCTTCCGTTAACGTAGTGTTCATGGCTCCCTCTCCCTTTAATGCTTCCAAACAATCACGTTTAACCAATAAGACTTTCATCTTCAAGTGCCACAGATCAAAATCGTCCACTCCGGTGAACTTTTCAATCTCATACTTTGTTGAAGGCATCTTCTTCACGCTCACTACACCAATCTTTTTTGAAGAAAATTATAAATTGTTTCTTTATGATCAAGAAATAATTAGGGTAGAAAGTATGGAAAAACACGAAGAACAACAAGGATTGTTTATTAACTGATATTCTTTACTTTCTCTTAAAAAAAGATTACAAGTACACAAGAATAACAAATAACCTTCTCACCCTAAATTAGGATTTGCAATATGAAATAATCAGACTAGTATGATATTTATAATAAACCTAACATGCTAAACTAATGGGCTTTATCACAAATACCCATTACAAGCTAACTTAGAGTACAAGCTAACTTAAACAATTGGACATGACAAAGAAGCCCTATTTGAAATACTAACAACCCTAGAATTTTGACACCCATATACTAGAACACACTTCGACTATAGTATGTAGGTCTTTGACACCAGCATGTGAACATACTTTGATGGCATGCATAAATCTTGTCGAACCAGAAGCTACTCTTTGATACAATAGAGTTGGATCCAATATCTCACATATGCCATGAATGCATGATGCGCAGCACACAATAAATCATGACCACTGCTAGTCAAAACGCATCATCATTCATGAATTCATCACAATATCATCACATACATCATAGTACACAAAGCATCATCATAACAACATCAATCCATTATACAAGTATACCCCAGGTTGCATCAATCGCACAATCACATCAATTCATCATAGTATTATCAGAGTTTATCATTATATATCTAGTTTAATTGTAGCAAGGTACTATAAATATACATCATTTTACTCATTTTATTCCACCTAATTAAATTTCATTGCTTTAGATACCCAACTCTCCGAAGGGCGCGTTAAACGGTGTTCGAAAACTCAAGTTACGACACTTTTAATATTCTGCCATCTACCTCTCGCCCGAGGCTCGCTTGAGGATCGCTAGGCAAGGATGGGTAGAAATTTCTTCCCCATACAAAATCCCGGAGCACCTCATTTTTCCCTTTCCTTCTCCCCGTTACTCGCCTGACAAGCTCACCCTCGCCTCTGCTTCGCCCGGCGAAGTTGGGGCGAGTCAACCTTCTCCATACCAAATTCCAGGGGCTCTGTTTTCCACCCCTTCCCTTCGCTTACTCCTCGCCCGATGAATCAAGGGATAAGTCTTTTTGCTCGATGAAGCTATGTGTTCGCCCCACGATGCAACGCGAACAAGAGAGTTCCTGTGGATTTTCTACACTGCACTAGTCCCAAATTCCACACAATTTCACATTCAAACAGACCCAAAACTCATATAGATCACATATTTTCATCTTACAACAATAATACTTCTTAGTGTATATTACATACATCAAATAATGGTATTATTATCATCTATTGTTCATAATTTCATCAAACATTCATCACAATCATCATGTTATCTGAAATTTTGGAATATCATACTTCATATGTCCTATGACATGTTAAGACATCTGATCTGACTTAAACAACACAGGCAAGGTATAAACAATCAAAACAGTACTGAAAAGGATAAACAACACACCAGAATTGTTAATCCAGTTTGGAATAACCTTCTTACTCTGGGGGCTACCAAGCCAGGGATAAAGTCCACTATAATAGTATCAATTCAAAGACCCTACAGCAAACATACCAGTTTATAATCTTCTAACTTAATCACTACCCATGTTGACTTTCTATCTAAGACTCACCTAGATATGAGGCCCTCCTCAATCATTTATCAATCACAAACAGCAATTGGATAAACAGGAAGAAACACTTCCATGACATCAAACTAGAAGACTCACTTCCATGACTATACCTAGCCAAGACTCTTGCCTAAGAACACAACTTTGATATGCTTACAAGCATCCTCCAAGAACAATACTCACTCTTACTTCACAGCTTCGAGGAGAACAATAATAGAGACATTACAACTCTATAACATAGTCCAACTCACAACCCAAGTGGAACACACAACCAAATCTCCTAGAGAGTGGTACAGACTCAGCCCTAATAACTACATCTTGTAAATTCACAGTTGGTACTTAACCTAGGTTACAATGCTGCTATTTATATTCTGTCTCCCAACTGGATTTGGGCTCCAAAATATTGCTCTTTAACTTTTACAAATTTTCAGAAGATTCTGCTACAAAATAGGTCTTCAATCAAATATTTCCTAAAATGTATCCTTATTTAGAAAGTCAATATTCTTCAATATTCTTCTTGATTCTGACTTGAATCTTCCAGACCTATAAAAAAGCACCATATATGATTGCATAATATTCCCAAAATATTATGCACCATTTAAATCATAACAGAATCCAACTGTCCGGCTCAGGCGCGATGTTGAATGACCCTGCATAGGACATCTTATCCAACATGTTTCTCCAAATGATGAGAACTTCTCATCTCAACATGTCTCAACATAAAATAGGACTTTTTTCTCAACATCTTCTTCTTAGCAAGATAATACATCATATTTAACATATTTTTTCTATATTAGTTTTACCAAACATAATGTCAACCATAAAAATAGAGAATTAATTTACATAACCTTTAATTTACATAACCTTTGCACATATAATTCAGAATATTCATAAAGGGTAAAGCAATACAAAATAGCAGCAACCATAAAATGGAAACATCAAAGCAGTCAGTCTTCAGTCTGCACCTCTTTGACAGTCTTCAGTCTTTACTGTCTTCACTCATGATATCACAATATCTTGTCAGGACTTCTTCATGACAATCCTGCACATACTCACTGACCAATAGAACATCTTCATGACTTTCCAACACATATTTTTGTACCCCAAAATTTTCCCTCTCATTTCTCAAGACATTTCCCACAAGATCTTCAATAGCTCAAGCTTGCACAAGGATTGACTAGGTCAAGACATCTTCTCAACACTGATACCTCAAATTAGGGTTTGAGTTTTCACAAGGACAATTGGACTTTTAATTCCTCATATGGCTTTCATTGATCATTTTGGACCTCCAAGATTGCTCATGTCAAGTTTTAAGTCTTGCAGCTCAAGTTTGCTTGATTAGATGACCTAAAATCAGTTGTATTGAGTAAAAAGTAAATTATGGTCAACTTACAATCAAACTTCAAGATTTTGGACCCATATCAACAATTTGGACTCATAAGCATCAACTGATCAAGTTTGGATCATAATTCCTCAAGAAATTTGATCAATTCACCAAAAGGGCAAAATGGTCAAAATTAGGGTTTTGATTGAGAAGGCTTGATTTTTGACTTTTGACCTAATACATGACTTATTGGTTTGAAACATGATAAAAAGGATTAAAATGCATCATATTTACCTAACTGCATGTTTCAATGCATTCCTCAAAATCAATTGATTGATAGTTGAAATTTGGTAAATTGATGAAAAAGTCAATTGTACATTAGAAAGTCAAACTTTGACTTTTTGATCAAAATCAAGTTTCAAATATCATATTTCATCAAGACATGTCAAAATATGAAGCTTGATCATCAAGAAAATCAAAATTTTCAAATTTCATCTTGAAAAGTCAAAATTTCTAAGACTTGGAAATTTTTCTAAGTGTTTTATACATGGTTTTCTTCATGACTTCATGCCAATTTTTCACCATGATGCAAGATGATTCAAGGAAAACTTTAAAAATGAAAGTTGTAGATGTTGATGAATTATAAAAACTTTTATTAGAGGGCTCATGTCCAAAAAATGCTTAAATTTTGATTTATAAGGCCATAAAGTCATGAACTTTTTCTTAAAACACTTAGTGAAAATTTGACCTAGTTAGGCAGATTTTTGGTACCAACTTCATGACAACTTTTCACATAGTTCCAATTGGATTCTTCAAAAATGGAAAACATTAAGGTTGTAGAGGATGTTACAAGATTTCCAAAAAGTCCCAGAACTCATTGAGATTATGCTTGAGCTAAGAGAATCGAAGAGATGAAGTTAGGGTTTCATTCTTGATTTACAAGGCAGAATTTGTGATGAACACTTAACCAATTCATAGCCATGTTGCATAATATTTGCTTTTCAGGCCTCAAACTTTTTAATCACTCCATAATTTAATGTTTACACAACTAATTGATCAGTTGTCCAATTTATTCAGGCATTATCCAAACCAAATTTCCATTTTGGGAAGAAAGTAACCATTCCATTCTAGTAAAGTTGCTTTAATCACAAAGTCAACTTGTCTTAAGCATTGAACTTGTTCTTTCTGCACAAGCATCCCCTACACAATCATAAAAATCATGTTTAAAGGTTACAACCACCCTATAATCTTTATACTTCACATTGGAACAAGATGTTTCAAGCTTGCTTCAAAAATAAACAAAAATCCAAGAACTTGTGCTTTTGTGATTCTGACCATCTCAAGTCTCCAAACCTTTTCCTATATATCAAGACACTCTTATGTAACTTACGGGACAATATTATAATCCCTCTAAACCTCTCAAATTCCCTCAAGCCAGAAGTTGCATAAAACCTCCATTTTTGTGTCATTTCTGACTTTTCACATTCATCTTCAAATCCACTCGTGCGTTTCTTGGCCAAACCATTCATAAAGCTTCTAATACACATATAGAGACTATCTCAATCCTTGTTTTTAAATTGTAACACCTCCATCACCATATTCCATTTTCAAAAACAGAGGTCTGCATCTTGACTTCTTCAGGCCAGTTCAAACACTCTCAACTCAAGGTAACCATTGGAATAGCTTCCTAGGGACTCAAGAAAGTTGACCTGATTATTACAGCTACTTGAATAAAGCTCATTTGTAGAACACAATTTCGAGTTTTGAGGTATATTTTCTTATTTTTAATCTTTTCATATATGCATTGTTAGGTTTTCATTTTCAAAGATAAAATGTAGACATCATAGCCCTGGAGATGATAGTGTCCTTAGATTTCATTTATATTGACTGAGTAGTGAGAATTTTAGAGTTGAACTTTCTGAAAAAATTAGGTCAAATTTGGTACTATTTAAAATTCGTATTCATCTTTGATCCATTTCTTAAGTTACTTAAATTTTTGAAATCGTGATGAAATTTCTAACAAATTTGATGTTTATACTTTTGAGAATGGTTTAGAAATGAGTAAGTTATGAAATTCAAAAATGGTGAAGGAAGATGGCACGAGGAAGAATAAGATGACAGCCATGGAAGGAGTTTAAAATATAATAATATGGTTTTACATAAGTTAACGGATGTATAGCCACCCTAGTGGTAGAGCGTGTGCGTATTATTCCTAAGGGCCTGGGTTCGAGCCCCAGCGCTTCCCTTTTTCCAAATTTTCATTATTTTTTCTTCTTTTTCTGACACAAGCTAGCGTGCCTAGGCCTAAGGCAACTGGACTTTGATTTTTTGCTCAGATTCACCCCCCCTTGTTTCATTTAACACCCAGACCTTTTCATTGTTTTTATTTTTCTTTTTCTGACTAACAAAAAAAACTCCTATTGGGCTTGAACTCAAAACAAAAATCTTTTGCTACTAAACACTCTTTCACATTTTACACCTCCTGACTTGAATACTATATTTTATTTTATTTTATTTTTCTTTATTTTTATTATTAATATTATTATTATTATTATTATTATTATTTTTATTAATAAAACGTCCAAAAATATTTTATTTACTAATTAACATATTTAGTATACTCTTATTTTTATTTCTTTTAAGACCAAAAGACCAAAAACATTTTCTTATTAAATTTAATTTCTTTTCTTAATTATTAATTAAAATATTAGACTTAGGTTTATTTCATTTTTATTTTCTTTCTTAATTAAAATTAATTTAGAATTTATGACTTTTTATTAATTATTTTTTCATACTAGTTTAATCAAGTTAAAACATTTTCATAGAACCCTAAAAAACTTGTTTTCTTCATCAAATCTAATTTCTTTTCTAAATTAAATTAAGTTTTGTTTCCTTGAAATAATTAATTATCCTTTCAGTTTATTTAGGTTTAAAAAGCCTTTTCATTACAAAAACTTAAACAAAAACAATTTCTTCTTTCCTTATATATTATTTTACATTTTTCTACATTACTCATTATTCATTGAATATGATTGTAATAGTAATTAGGCTTTAATTTACTTGTCGTCCCCCCATTTGTAAATTTGTATCCCCCATCCCCAAATGATGTAATAGCGAAGGATATTTATATTCCACAATTTATCGCTTTCAAGTATAAATGCTAGTAATTAGGGTTTGTATGGCAAGACTAAAATCAACAAATAGCAAACCCTAATTCAAGATAAAAAAACATGAAAAAAAAATGCTTTGCACACTTGCACCTCTATGGTTAACCTCACTTGTTGCCTTGATAAATAAATAGTCATGTTATACATATGGGATATTTTAGCAAAATACTTTCAAAAGACAAGATCATAGTCCCTTGATGACCCTTCCAGGTTGCCTTATAAATGATCTTAGACCCTCACAAAATTGCTAAGGTATATCACAACCTTGCTTTCTATGACTATACGATGACTCATTCATGTCCCTTCACATCCAATGATAGGGCTTATTACAATCAATGGTAAGATAGCCATATCTAAGGGAGGAGAAAAAGAACTAAGACTTTTTGAGTAGGTAGGACGCTCGTAGTTTCTTGCTCACAACCATTTTCAAAACATATTTCAAACACACTAACATTTCCTAATGGAATATTTTCAAAAGTTAACACTTTGTAAACATTCTTATAGAGACGAGAATCATTACAAAGTTCGCCAAAACGAAGGAACTTTTCAAAAATAATTTAAAAATCAATCACAAACACATATCAAGCAAAGCATTCAAAGTGAGATAGCAACTAAGAGCATGTACATAACTACGGATGAAAGGGATGCTAACACCTTCCCTTTTCATAACCTACCCCCTGAACTCAAGAAAATATCTCAAAAGGTCTTTCCTGTTCCTTTCACCCTTTCATTTATTGGATAAAAGAAAAGTCGGTGGCGACTCTTGCTATCCGTAACAATTGCGATAAAATGCAAAAACACTAAGTCAGTTCTCCCACCGTGTTACAGAATTGGCGACTCTGCTGGGGACTTAAAAGTGGGGTTACCTTAGATCTAGATCACCTTTAGATGCTTTCATTATTTTATTTGTTTGCTTTATATTTTGGGTCCTTGTTTGGGTTTGTATTGATCCTCTACCCAGATCTGGGAACACCATTAGGTAAATAGCGAAAGTTGTGGAGACTGTACGGTGTAGACCAATATGGTTGAGATAATAGCTATGTTAGTGTGGCACATTTGTGGGTACCGGTATCCCTTATGGAGAATTAAGGAGAATACGGGATCGTTGTTTGGTGTCATGAAGCACTAACGAACCTTAGAACCTTTTGTTGAACAACTTGGACATTAGGAAGTAGTGAGATAGTCGGCTTTGGTGCAGTCCAAAGTTGGTTGATACTCGATACTATGATTATTGAGATCGTACTTTTGGGATTTTTCAGTTGCCAAAAAAGAGGCTTGCACTGAAACAATTCCCAATGAATAAAGATAAATGATATTGAGATCCCCTAGAACCTGATTACTTTCTAGGACAGGTTGAACCAACTAAACTTCGAGAGTGTTTTACCAATGAACCCATGCAAGCCTAAAACCTAAGGAATTGTGTGCTTTGTTTGTATATGTTTACTTGTACATAACATCATAACATCATACTATTGAATTTGTACTAACCATTTCAAGGACTTTGGGATTTATCTTTGTGTTGCTTTGTAGGACATGGCTTTCATGCAAAGAAACACTATCCGAATTAACCTTGTGAGAGTGCCTCCTCAACTTAAGGATTTAGCGTCAAGGGTTCCAAATGATTCTCCATTCACTAAGAAGTATGGTCATCTCATCAACTTGGTTACAACAAACTTTGAAGAGGATATGGTACATGTGTTTTTCCAATTCTTTGATCCTAAGCACCATTGCTTTACATTTCCTGATTACCAATTAGTGCCTACTATGGAGGAATTTTCTCAACTCTTGGAAGTTCCTATTCTTGATCAGTTACCCTTCACCCATATTGAGAGAGACCCAAGACCTGAGGATATTGCTTGAGCTTTATATTTACAATGATTCGACGTGGTGGAAAATTGGGAAATAAGAAGTGGTGTTAAGGGACTTCTAGCTAATTTTTTGTTTGAGAAGGCTAAAAAATTTTGAGATGCTTTGGATTTTCAAGCTTTTGAAGAGGTTTTTGCCCTTCTAATCTATGGGATGGTACTATTTATTAACCCGGACCAACGCATAGATGTGAATGCAGTTAAGGTTTTTCTATCTCATAATCCCCTGCCTACCTTACTTGGAGATATCTTGCACTCTCTTCACACTCGCACCATGAAGAGAAGGTGAATTCTTATGTGTTTCACTCCTTTGTTAGCTATGTATTTTATTTTGCACCTTCCTCGATCTATTTTGAAGAATGATCAAGGAATGATATGGTCTAATAGGTTGATGTCACTCACGCATTCAGATATTCATTGGTGTTCTCACTCTTTGGAGAACATTACCATTATTGACCGTTGAGTGAATTCCCTAATGTCCTTCTTCTTGGAATTATGGGAGGTATCACTTATAATCCTTCCTTGGATTTGCGACAGTTTGGGTATGCTAGGAGGGATGGTCCTCATGATGCACTTGTCCAAGGAATTGTTTTTGACTATGAGAATGATGCTCAAGGTTATCGTCAATGATTTGTACATGATTGGGGCATGGTGAACAAAGTTGATAGCAAGAAATTGGGGCATAAGAACTTCATTCCTTTGGAGCCTTATCTCAAGTGGGTGTGAGCTCATTCTCAAAATCTCATGATGCCATATGAGGCCATTCTACATATCATCATGGAGACTATTGGCGAAGGAGACGTTCCCTACACCATTCTTCACCCTAACATGCCTGCTACTCTCGAGGAGTTGCAAAGATCATAGATCCAACTCAAAGGGGAGCGTGAACCCTTTGAAGCCCAGTTCTACGCAAGCGAGAAGAAGGTTTTGGATCTCACGAGACAACTTTATGAAGAGCAGAGTTTGAATTCCTACATTGCACCAAAGAGGATGCGCTCATGGGAAGCTTGAGTCCCTTTTGTTCTAGGAGTTTACTTTGTATTCTTTTTGCTTCTTCCATTGTAAGCCCAAGAGGCACCTTTGGTAATCATTTGAACTTATTAATCCAATTAATGTTTGTTCCTTCTTTGTTTAAACAAATTTAAATCTTAAAAGTCCTTGAAAACATTTGCACTCGCTTACATGCATCATAATATAAGCAGGTTTTCGACACAGGTTTCCTCATCTTTCTACTGTTTATTTCAGTAAGATGGATCTCGAGAAGAGTGTGAAAGACTTGCAGACACAAAATTCTCAATTTCAAGAAACCTTTCTCAACTTGGCCAAAGGGCAGCAAGAACAGATGTCACTTCTGGTTGCCAAGAAGAAGACTAAGAAGAAGGCTTTGATCAACATAGGGAAGAGATTAAAGGGATCTGCACAACAAGTTCAAGTGGTAGAAGATTCATCCGAGGAAGATGAGAATCGAGATGAAGATGCAAGGAGCACCTGCGCTGGGGGTGGTAACAACCCAACTTCTGAGGATGAGGATTATTTTGATGAATAATATCCACCCGCCGAAGACAAGTATAAACAACTAGAGGAGAGATTGAAGGCTGTGGAAATTCAAGTTGTACCCGGCCTGGATTTTAGTGATTTGGGTTTAGTTCCTGGGGTAGTGATCCCCCACAAATTCAAGATTCTAGTTTTTGTCAAATATGACGGTGTCTCATGCCCAAAGCTTCATTTGAGATCCTACGTCCAAAAAATTCAACTGCATACCACTGATAAGAAGTTGTGGGTACACTTCTTTTAAGAGAGTATGTTTGGGACTCAATTGGAGTGGCTTTACCAGTTAGAAGGTTCTAACATTCATACCTAGAAGGACTTGGCCACCACTTTCTACCGTCAATATCAATACAACATCGATCTAGCTCCAACTAGAGTTCAGTTACAAGAAATGACCATGGGTTCCAATGAAGGTTTCAAATAATATGCGCAAAAATGGAGAGACTTAGCAGGTAGAGTGAAGTCTCCACTGACTGATAGGGAGCTGGTGGATATGTTCATGGGAACATTAACTGGACCATATTTTAACTTACTAATTGGTAGCTCATCATCCAGTTTCACTGAGTTAATCTTGACTGGTGAAAGGGTTGAGAGCGGTATTAAAAGTGGAAAAAACTTCCCATGGCCTCTGCCTCTACATCCAATATTGTGAAGAAACCTTTTATCGGAAAGAAGGAAACCAATGTCGTGTATGGATCAAGGGGCCATGTCAAGAAATACCGTCGTCAATTTGGCAGTGTTGTTTTGATCTCCAATCCACCCTTTACTCAAAGACAACCACAACAAGCCAACCATCAAAGACTTGAGGTTCCAAGAAGAGAATTCACAAGGATTAACATGTCGTTATCTCAAGCCTTGCAACACATGTTGAAGGCTAACTTGGTAACATTGCGTGATCCACCATCAAATCCCAATGTTTCATCACCAAAGTACAATCCTAACACCAAATGCTCTTATCAATGTTGGGCTTTGAAATGCAAGATTCAAGACCTCATCGTTAACAAAACCATTGAGTTTGATCCTCCTCCAACTCCGAATGTAATCACTACACTAATGCCAAATCATGGAAAAGGTGTCAATGCAATTGAAGACATTGCTTTTATTTCCTCTGTTAAAGACTTGACTACTCCACTGACCATTGTAAAAGAAAATTTTTTGAGAGCTGGGGTTTTCCCTAGTTGTTTAAAATACTGTAATTGTTATGCTCTATAAAAGAATGGATGCGAATGGCTAAAAAAAGGTGTTCAACGCCTAATAGATAGTCATGAGATCCTATTTGAAAGAAATTCGCCCATAAAAAGTTTGACTGAAGAAGTTAAAGACATATCAATCATCACCATATCCAACAAACCTATTAGGATCTCTTCAAACGGTCCTATTAGGATTCCCAACGAACCAACGATTTCCCCCTTGATAATTACCGCACCCGGATAATTCCTTATTCTTCCGATAAGGTAGTACCTTGGAATTATGGCGCCGAAGTATACTACCATGGAATTAAGCAAGACTCCTGGATTGATGAAGACAAGACTGGTGACATTACAAACATTACTGGCTCTAGCAAGGTGACAAGAACAGGGAGAATATTCTCTCCTGACATTTCACCTCCAACCACTACAACTACACTTGTTTGAATCACTGCTAACAAACCTAGTACTGACGCTAGGGTCAAAGAAAAGATGATTGAGCCTGCCAAGATGTAGGCGCCTACCAAAGACATTACTGCTGAGGAACCCTCCACCCAAGAAATAGAGGAGATTTTGAAGATTATAAAGAAGAGTGATTTTAAGATAGTAGAGCAGTTGGGGCAAACCCCCTCCAAGATCTCTATGTTGTCTTTATGGCTTTGTTCTGATGGGCATGCTCAAGCATTGATCAAATTTTTGAAGAAAGCACATGTTCCTTAAGAGACCACAGCCGATCAGTTCAAAAATTATGTGGCGAGTTTGACTACCGATAATGGATTGGGATTCTATGATGCTGATTTGACTTCAGTTGGAAGAAATCATAACAAGGCCTTGCATATCTCCATTGAATGCAAAGGAACTACTCTGGACCATGTATTGGTGGATATTGGGTCCTCTCTAAATGTTTTACCCAAAGGTGCCTTAGATCGGTTGGATTGCGAAGGTCTGGTGTTGAAGCCAAGTGACATAGTTGTAAGGGCTTTTGATGGATCTAAAAGGATGGTCCATGGAGAAGTATACCTCCCCATCAAGGTTGGTTCTCAAACTTTCAACTCGAATTTCTATGTGATGGACATCCGTCCTGCTTACTCTTGTTTACTTAGACGCCCTTGGATACATGGGGTAGGAGCGGTGACATCCACTCTTCATCAAAAATTGAAATATTTGGTCAAGGGAAAGATTGTTACCGTCTGTGGTGAAGAAGAGTTTATGGTTAGCCATCTGAATTCATTTAAGTATGTTGAGATGGATGGTGAGTTTATATAAACTCCTTGTCAAGCCTTCGAAGTGGTTTCTCCCATGGTTGTTGCTATCAAGGCTATTCCTGATGTTCCAGAAGCTGTTAAAGATGTGCCGAGGATGGCTTCCCTCAAAGATGCTCGTGCTGTGATTGAAGATGGAGGTTGCACCATTTGGGGACAAATCCCTGACATCCCTTTCAAATCAGACAAAAATGGTTTGGGTTTCACTTCCGAATCTCAAAAGGAGGTCAGACGTGCTCGCATAGGAAAACCACCTCTTCGCATCAGTAATCATGAAGTGAATGCTCTTGAAGACTCCGACAACGAATGTGATTTTAATAACTAGATCTACCCGATTGTCGATGAAGGACTCAATAATTGGCGTGCCAAGGATTTCATTCCCATCTCCTTCAACAAGGAGTAATTACCATTTACTATTTTATCAATTTAAGAACTTTGTCTGTAATTTTATTGAAATAGTGACTTTAAGCCATGTGTCATACCTGGGGCACCATGGTCCATTTGTTAAGGGTTTGTTCATTTTCATATGTCATATAATCATTTAATGAAAAAACATTGGACTCTTTTGCATTCAAATTTTATGCTCATTGTCTTTCTTTCACTTTATTGCATTTTCAAAATGGCCATGTATCTTACATGCACACACACACACACACATTTTCATATCCTCATCCACTATGGATCTCGTTGACAATGATTCCGCTATTGCCATCTATGACTTTGAACATCCAATCTACCAAGCCGAAGATGAAGGCGAAGAAGATTGTGAAATACCTGGGGAATTATCCATATTTCTGATGCAAGAAGAAAAAGCCATTCAACTGCATGAAGAGTCAATTGAAGTGATCAACTTAGGTACTGAGGAAGACAAGAAAGAGGTCAAAATCGGCACTGACTTGGAAGATAGTATCAAAGGAAGATTGGTCAAGATGTTGCATGACTATGTTAAAGTGTTTGCTTGGTCATATGAATATATGTCGGGGCTTCATACTGACATTATGGTTCATCTTCTACCAACAAAGGAAGATTGTCCTCCAGCCAAGCAAAAAGTTCATCGTATGCGGCCAGACATGTCTGAAAAGATAAAATCTAAGGTAATGAAGCGATTTAATGCAGGTTTTCTAGCAGTGACGTCATATCCCCAACGGATGGCAAATGTGGTCCCCGTACCAAAGAAGGATGGAAAGGTCCGTATGTGCGTAGACTATAGAGATTTGAATAGGACAAGTCCCAAAGATGATTTTCCACTAATGCATATTGACGTCTTGTTCGACAACACTGCTCAACATAAAGTCTTCTCCTTCATGGATGGTTTCTCTGACTATAATCAAATCAAAATGGCTCCCAAGGACATAGAGAAACCCACTTTTGTTACATAGTAGGGCACTTTTTGTTACAAGGTCATGCCTTTCAATTTGAAGAATTCAGGGGAAACCTATCAACGAGCTATAGTAGCCCTATTTCATGATATGATTCATCATTATATAGAATTATATGTGGATGATATGATTGTGAGGTCACAGGCCAAGGAAGAACACCTTGATTACTTACACGAGCTGTTTAAAAGGATGAAGAATTATAATCTAAGATTGAACCCTAACAAGTGCACCTTCGGAGTAAGATTTGGAAAGCTCCTAGGTTTTGTAGTCAGTGGTAAAGGTATTGAAGTGGATCCTGCGAAGGTCAAAGCCATTCAAGAAATGCCATCCCCCCATTTTGAAAAGGAGGTCAGAGGTTTCTTGGGTCGACTTAACTACATTGTTCTATTTATATCTCACCTAACTGCTACTTGTGAGCCAATCTTCAAACTCTTGAAGAAAGATCAAGTAGTCAGATGGAGCAACGACTGTCAAGCAGCCTTTGACAAGATTAAGGAATATTTACAAGAACCTCTTATCTTGATGCCTCCAGTTGAAGGAAGACCTCTGATTATGTACTTGACTGTATTAGAGAATTCTATGGGGTGTGTGTTGGGCCAACATGACGAGTCTGGCCAAAAAGAGCATGCAATATACTACTTGAGAAAAAAGTTTACCGACTATGAAACCAGATATTCACTGCTCGAGAAAACTTGTTGCGCTCTGGCATGGGCTGCTCTCCGGCTAAGATGGCATATGTTTACTCACACCACTCTATTGGTTTCTAAGATGGACCCTATCAACTATATCTTCCAGAAGCCAGCTCTCTCCGGACGAATAGCTAGATGGAAAATGATTCTGACTGAATATGACATCCAATATACAACACAAAAGGCCATCAAGGGAAGTATATTGGAGGATCAGTTGGCTCATAAAGCTGTTGAGGATTACCAGTCTGTGAACTTTGAATTCCTGGACGAGAATGTCATGCTAGTGACTGACTGCGAAAAGCCTAGGCCGTATGACGGGCCTGAACAAGGATCTCGATGGACTATGGTTTTTGATGGGCTTCCAACTCCTTGGGAAATGGAATCAGTGATGTGATTATTTCTCCTGAGGGTTTCCATACACCCTTCACCGTTAGATTGTGCTTCGACTGTACGAACAATATGGCTGAGTACGAGGCGTGCATCTTGGGTCTAAAGGTTGCCATTGACCTAAGGATCAAGTTCTTAGACGTATTCGGAGACTCTGCTTTATTAATCAGCCAAGTCAAAGGAGAATAGTATTCCAAGCATCCTAACCTGATTCCTTACAAAGAGCTTGTGCTAACCCTGATCCCATACTTTGAGAAGGACACTTTCGAACACTTCCCTGGAGAAGAAAATCAGTTAGCAGATTCCTTGGAAACAATGTCTTCTATGTTCAAGGTTAATTGGGACAATGAAGCTCCTAGGATTACAATCGAAAGATTTGACGAACCTGCACACTGTTATGAAATTGACACCAACGAAGAAAAGTCGTGGTACCATGAAGTAAGGAGATATCTTGAGGCACAAGAGTATCCTGATGGGTCTTCCATCAATGATAAAAAATTCTTGTGAAGATTTTCAGCCAAATTCTTCCTAAGCAATGTAATCATGTACAAGCGAAGCCATGATTCTACTCTGCTCTGTTGTGTAGACAAGAAGGAGGCAGAAAAGATCATGGAAGACGTGCATGATGGTATCTTTGGGACTCACTCTAGTGGACAAACTATGGCCAGGAAGATTTTGAAGGCTGGTTACTATTGGTCCACAATGGAAACTGATTTTCACCACCACTAGAGGACTTGCCACAAGTGCCAAATCTATGCCGACAAAGTTCATGTACCTTCAATTCCCATGAATGTCATGACTGCTCCTTGGTTATTTACAATGTGGGGCATTGACATGATTGAAGAGATCAAACCTACCTCTTCCAATGGACACTGTTTCATTCTTGTTGCTATTGATTACTTCACCAAATGGGTCGAATATGCCTCATTTGCCTCAGTAACAAAGACCGTTGTAGCCAAGTTTATCAAACATAACCTCATCTGCTGTTACGATATCCCCAAAAGGATCATCACTGACAACGGAACCAATCTCAATAATTCTATGATTATGGAACATTGTACGCAGTTCAAGATCAAGCATCACAATTCTTCTCCATATTGACCTAAGATGAATGGCACAGTGGAAGCCGCCAATAAAAACATCAAGAAGATTGTGCCAAAGATGGTGGTGACCTACAAAGATTGGTATGAGATGTTACCATTTTCTCTTCATGGCTATCGTACTTCCGCTCGAATGTCAACTGGGGTAACCCTTTTCTCTTTAGTCTATGGCATGGAAGTTGTCCTGCCCATTGAAGTTCAGATCCCTTCCCTAAGAATCATGAAAGAAACTGACTTAGGAGAAGACGAATGGATTCAGACTAGGTTGGATCAGTTGAATTTTATTGATGAGAAGAGATTGGTTGTTGTTTGTCATGGTCAAATGTATTAAAAGCGTATGATCAAGGTTTTCAACAAAAAGATCAAGCCTCGAGTGTATCAGACTGGCTACTTGGTAATAAAGGGCATCATTCTTCCACAAAGCGATCCCAGGGGAAAATGGACTCCCACTTACGAAGGGCCATTTGTTGTTAAGAAAGTATCCTCTGGTGGAGCCATGATGTTGACTACTATGGATGGTGAAGACTTCCCACATCATATGAACACAAACATAGTTAAAAAAATATTACGCATAAAATGACCCGCTAGGTTGACATACCTAGGAAAAAATAAGGGCATCCCGGTGAACCAAAGAGGTTCGGGCAAAAATTAGGGATATATACAAAATATTATACACCCGGAAAGTCGAAAACCCGAAAGGGTGGCTTGGGCAAAATGGGTATCCTGGTGGGCTGAAAACCTGAAAGGGCGGTCCAGACAAAGGTTAAAGATTAAATCGTATGCTTATGTCCTGTGGGATCTCTACAGCCAACTTCAATACCAAGGTCCAAGTTCAATGGTCCAAGATCAATCTAAGCAACTTCTTTCAACGGCAAGGGATGGTGCTCGAAGACATAGCGGAAATAGTGGAGTTGGAACACAATGAGATCACTTCCACATGGCTATTATTTTTATTTTCACTTTGTATTCTTTTCATTCATTCGACGATTTACTCTTACTAAGATCTCAATCTCCTTGTACAAAAACGCCTATTTATGGGAAAAACATCAATACAAATATACTTTGAAGTGCAAACTTTTTGTTTTTCTATTTTGAGTGCAAAAATGTCCAATGACTAAAATTGAATGAACATATGCATATGAACATGATTGACTGTTAACAAATGTATACATAAAAACAGTAACAAGCATCTTCTTAAGTATTTGGGATATCCCCACACAGTTACTTCAATAAAATTATCCCCATAGATTTACTTCAATAAAATTATCCCCACAGAGACGGATCCATGCAATCCCCATCCAGAATTACAATCTCTTGAAAACCCTTTCCCCAACTGAGTTGATCTTAAGAAGAAGCGTTGAAGAGTTCTTCCTAAAGAAAATACCTCCCCCGTAGGTCATCAAATAGTCTCTTCAACCGGGTTTATTTCCCCAATAAAACTACAAATTCCCCAGTTTGAGTTTACCTCTCAGACTATTACAAATCAAAGGACGAAACCCCTTAATCCCCGGAAGAGTCATTGCAATCCCCAGCAGAGTCATTACTATAAGTTATTGTGAAGCCTGGAATCTGACCAGATAACAATTAACTTCAATTTTCTATGAAGCCTAGAATCCGACCAGATAACAGTTCAATTTCATCCTTTCAAGCAAGTAACTACGAAGCCTGGAATCTGACCAGATAATAGTTGATTTCATCTAAGTTGCTGCGAAGCTTGGAAACCGACCAGATAATAGTTAACTTCAATTTTTTGTGAAGCCTAGAATCCAACCAGATAACAGTTTAACTTCAATTTTCTGCGAAGCCTGGAATCTGACCAGATAATAGTTAATTTCATCTAAGTTGCTGCGAAGCCTGGAAGTCGACCAGATAATAGTTAACTTCAATTTTCTGTGAAGCCTGGAATCCGACCAGATAACAGTTTAATTTCATCTTCCCCAATAAGTTGCTGTGAAGCCCGGAATCCGACCAGTTAACAGTTAACTTTATTATCCCCAGCAAGTTGCTATGAAGCCTGGATTTCGACCAGATAACAACTAACTTTCATTCTCCCAATCAAGAGAGAATTCCCCAGTAGAGCAATGGACAACTAAAACTCCTGAACTTCTATTCCCCAAGCAGAAATCAACACTTCCCGCAGAGTTTTCTCAAGCCAAAGTCAATGTTCCTCGGAGGAAACCCTCAAAACAAAGTTTGAAGATACATTGCTCTTCATCCCCAACAGCAATCCGGGATTTAACTTCCCAAAGCTCCCTAGCATTTGGAGAGGATACATTCCAACATATTTCACATTACATACATGACAAATACATATAGCATAATCTAATTTATTTTGAGAATATCGTTACGCCATGCATATATCTGCATGCAACCAACCCTTTTTCCTTGCAAGAAAAAAAATCAATCAATAATTAAAGTCCTCTTCCGGTTAGATTCATTTCTTCCAATTAACGATAGGAAATAAACAGACCTCTTTTGGCTAGATTCACTTCCTCCAGTTAATAATAGGCAACCAAAAGGCCTCTTCGGGTTATATTTTTTTCCCCCGTGAAGTCACCATCACAATACCTCTTCTGGTTAGTTTTATTTCTCCCAGTTAAAGACAGGCAAAAGACATCTACAGTTTCAGTATAAATCGACCAAGGATTTATTCTGATACTTCTTCTAGTTTCTACCAACAGTCACTCTGGATGACATCTATAAGCCCATCTCCGACAAACTCTTCATCATTTATCCAAATGTCATCTTTAAGCCCATTCCCAACATAATCAACTAACACATTATCGAGTGAAAATTTCTTGGCACCCTAGTGTTCAATCATCTTTCACATTCAAGTTTCAAAGATCACATTTCATGACTTCCTGCCAATTTTTCACCATGATGCAAAATGATTCAAGGAAAACTTTCAACATGGAAGTTGTAGATCTTGATCAGTTATACAAACTTGTATTAGAGGTCTCATGTCTAAAAAATGCTTAGATTTTGAGTTATAAGGCCATAAAGTCATTAACTTTTTCTTAAAACACTTAGTGAAAATTTGACCTAGTTAGACAGATTTTTGGTACCAACTTCATGACAACTTTTCACATAGTTCCAATTGGATTCTTAAAAAATGGAAAACATGAAGGTTGTAGATGATGTTACAAGCTTTCCAAAAAGTCCAATAACTCATTGGTATAATGCTTGAGCTAAGAGAATCGAAGAGATGAAGTTAGGGTTTCATTCTTGATTTACAAGGCTGAATTTGTGATGAACACTTGACCAATTTATAGCCATGCTGCATAATATTTTCTTTTCATACCTCAAACTTGTTAATCACTCCATAATTTACTTTTTACACAACTGATTGATCAATTTTCCAATTGATTCAAGCATTATCCAAACCAAATTGCCATTTTGGGAAGAAAGTAACCATTTCATTCTAGTAAAGTTGCTTTAATCACAAAGTCAACTTGTCTTGAGCATTGAACTTGTTCTTTCTGCACAAGCAGGTTTAAAGGTTACAACCACCCTACAAGCTTTGTACTTCACATTGGAACAAGATGTTTCAAGCTTTCTTCAAAAATAAGCAAACATCCCATAACTTGTGTTTTTGTGATTATGACTATCTCAAGTCTCCAAACCTTTTCCTATATATCAAGACACTCTTATGCAACTTAGGGGATGGGATCACAAGCCCTCTAAACCTCTCAAACTCCCTCAAGCCAAAAGTTGCATAAAACCTCCATTTTTGTGTCATTTCTGACTTTTCACATTCATCTTCAAATCCACTCGTGCGTTTTTTGGCCAAACCATTCACAAAGCTTCTAATACACATATAGAGACTATCTCAATACATGTTTTCAAACTATAACACCTCCATCACCATCTTCCATTTTCAAAAATAGAGGTCTGTATCTTGACTTCTCCAGGCCAGTTCAAGCACTCTCAACTCAAGGTAACCATTGGAATAGCTTCCTAGGGACTCAAGGAAGCTGACCTGGTCATTATAGCAACTTAAATCAAGCTCATTTGTAGAACACGATTTCTAGTTTTTAGATATATTTTCTTATTTTGAATCTCTTCATATAGGCATTGTTAGGTTTTCATTTTCAAAGATAAAATGTAGACATCATATCCCTGAAGATGACCATGTCCTTAGATTTCATTTATATTGACTGAGTAGTGAGAATTTTAGAGTTGAACTTTCTGAAAAAATTAGGTCAGATTTGGTACCATTTAAAATTTATGTTCATCTTTGATCCATTGCTTAAGTTATTTACATGTTTGAAATCGTGATGAAATTTCTAACAAATTTGATGTTTATACTTTTGAGAATGGTTGAGAAATGAGTAAATTATGAAATTCAAAAATGGTAAAGGAAGATGGCGCGAGGAAGAAGAAGATGACAACCATGGAAGGAGTTCAAAATATAATAACATGGTTCGACATAAGTTAACAGATGTATAGCCACCCTAGTGGTAGAGTGCATGCGTATTATTGCTAAGGGTCTTGGTTTGAGCCCTAGCGCTGCCCTTTTCCAAATTTTCATTATTTTTCCTTCTTTTTTTGACACAAGCTAGCGCGCCTGGGCCTAAGGCCACTGGGCTTTGATTTTTTTCTCAAATTCCCACCCCCCCCCCCCCCCTTGTTTCATTTAACACACAGCCCATTTCATTGTTTTCTTTTTCTTTTTCTGACTAACAAAAAAAACTCTTATTGGGCCTTGAAATCAAAATAATTTTTTTTGCTACTAAACACTCTTTCACATTTTACGCCTCTTGACTTGAATACTATATTTTCTTTTCTTTTCTTTTGGTTTATTTTTATTATTAATATTATTATTATTATAATTATTTTTATTAATAAAAAGTTCAATAAATATTTTATTTACTTATTAACATATTTAGTATACTCCTATTTTTATTTCTTTTAAGACCAAAAGACCAAAAATATTTTCTTATTAAATTTAATTTATTTTCTTAATTATTAATTAAAATATTAGACTTAGGTTTATTTCATTTTTATTTTCTTTCTTAATTAAAATTAATTTAGAATTTAGGAATTTTTATTAATTAATTTTTTCATACTAGTTTAATCAAGTTAAAACATTTTCATAGAACCCTAAAAAACTTGTTTTCTTCATCAAATCTAATTTCTTTTCTAAATTAAATTAGGTTTAGTTTCCTTGAATTAATTAATTTTCCTTTCAGTTTATTTAGGTTAAAAAAGCCTTTTCATAACAAAAACAATTTCTTCTTTCCTTGTATATTATTTTACATTTTTGAACATTATTCATTATTCATTCAATATGATTGTAGTAGTAATTAGGCTTTAATTTACTTGTCATCCCTCCATTTGTAAATTTGTATCCCCCTTCCCCAAATGATGTAATAGCATAGGATATTTATATTCCGTAATTTATCACTTTCAAGTATAAATGCTAGTAATTAGGATTTGTATGGCAAACGCTTTGCACACTTGCACCTCTATGGTTAACCTCACTTGTTTCCTTGAGAAATAAATAGTCATGTTATGCATATGGGATATTTTAGCAAAATACTTTCAAAATACAAGAGCATAGTCCCTTGATGACCCTTCAAAGTTGCCTTATAAATAATCTTAGACCCTCACAAAATTACTAAGGTATCTCACAACCTTGCTTTCTATGACTATACAATGACCCATGTATGTCCCTTCACATCCAATGATAGGGCTTCTTATCAATCAATGGTAAGATAGCCATATCTAAGGGAGGAGGAAAAGAACTAAGACTTTTTGAGTAGCTAGAACGCTCGCAGTTGCTTGCTCACAACTATTTTTAAAACATCTTTCAAACACACTAACATTTCCAAATGAAATATATTCAAAAGTCAACACTTTGTATACATTCTTATAGAGACGAGAATCATTACAAAGTTCGCCAAAACGAAAGCACTTTTCAAAAATACTTTCAAAATCAATCACAAACACATTCCAAGCAAAGCATTTCAAAGTGAGCTAGAGACTAAGAGCCCGTATATAACTACGAATGAAAAGGGTGCTAACACCTTCCCTTTTCATAACCTACCCCCCGAACTCAAGAAAATATCTTAAAAGGTCTTTCCTGTTATTTTCACCATTTTCTTTATTGGATAAAAGAAAAGTTGGTGGCAACTCTTGCTATCTTTAAAAATTGCGATAAAATGAAAAAACACCAAGTCAATTCTCCCACCGTTTTACACATAGCAACCAATAGGATATCTTCATGACTGTCCAACACATATTCTCTCCCTCTTTTTAGCCAGAATATGACAAAGTCAGCAAGGAGAAGTAATATACTCAGTCTGATTAATGTCAAAAAATCATATTCGACATCTCTTCATAGCACCCTGAACCAATCCATTACAGCCCCTCGGGATAATTTGGGAAGAAATTCATGAAGTCATTTAGGGTACACTCCCCCTCAAAATAAGAACACATCTCCAAACGTGATGTTTCACAAAACTTTTCACGTGTTCTGAAGCACAAATAGAAAACCTTTCGCTAGATTCTAAGTATACTCATTTCACTTAGAATAAGTAAAACACACCAAGACATCAGAGCTTCATAAGTGTGACATCTTCCATTCAACAAAAACCTATGATAGAGTCCATCCAAAAACTATAGAGAAAAATAAATTCTCCCAGATAGAAACAAAACTGCCCTTCATACTCCTCTAACCATGCAATGTTAATGAGTACAAACCATAACAACGTTCAACATCCCAATGTTATAACATGTTGTCTGAAATCATAACCTCACAAGAGGTATAAATTCTCCACAAGCTTGAACAACATGTAAGCTTCAAACAAAAATTTACATCATTGCAGCAATATCCCATAGACAAGTACTAAATCCCCTTGTCATGGATAATCAGTGCTCCTTCTAAACATAAACACTTCAACGCCAGATGAAAAATACATGAAGATTCTCACATGCTTATAATGAAGGACCACATCTTCACATATCTGCTGAACATATTCACACCCTTGTAAAAATACACCAGATCCTCTAGCTCCTTGAGAGTACATCTAAGCCCTCTGACTTCTTCATCTTAATAAAGACATGACTAAAAATGTCCTCTCTGATCCACACAGTATCATGACCTTTAGGTTGTCATGCATACTTAGTTTGACATCACTCACATGTCAAAACACATAGTTTCCTTGCTTCTTAAGAAACTACTTCTCCATAAATTCTCAGTTTGCTTAAAAGCTTTACTGAGATCCAGACATACCCAATCTCTTGTAGAGTAAACTGCAGCAGAAGAAAACATCTCCTAAAAAATAACATGATCAGATCACAATAATATTCTTCTGCCCTTACTAGCAATTGCTGATACTAGTGAAGTCTTCAACATAATAGTCATGCATTCATCAAGCATACTCTTGCAGACATGATCAGAATCTGCACATTCTAATCCCCATAGTCAGAACTGCCACTTCTGACAATAATGCTTGAGAATCTGACTCCATATTGTAATACAGCGGGAGAACTGACTTTGGATGTTTGCATTTGATCGCAATTGTTGCGGTTAGCAAGATTCGCCACCGACTTTTCTTTTATCCAAAAGGAAAGGTGGAAAAGAACAAGAAAGACCTTTGAGATTATTTCTTGAGTTTGGGGGGTAGATTATGAAAAGGGAAGGTGTTAGCATCCTTTTCATCCATAGTTATCTATGGGCTCTTAGCTGCTTGCTAGATCACTTGCTTTGTTTGAAAATATTCTTTGTGATGGTTTTGAAAGTATTTTTGAAAAGGCGCCTTCTCTTAGGCAAACTTTGTAATGGTTCTCATGTCGTAAGAACGTATACAAAGTGTTGGACTTTTGAAAATATTTCATGTTTTGAAAGTGTTTGGTGTTTGTTTTGAAAGTGAGCAAGGATGTTTGTTTTGAAAGTGAGCAAGCAACTAACAACGTTTCTACCTACTCAAAAATCTTTCTTCACTTCTTCCTTCCTTTGATATTGCTATCTTACCATTGATTGGTAAGATGCCTTATCTTTGGATGTAAAGGGACGGGCATGGGTCATCGTATAGTCATGATAGCAATGTTGTGAGATATCTTAGAATTTCTCTTTGAGGGACTAATATCATTTGAAAGGCAACATTTGAAGCGTCATCGAGGGACTATGATCTTGTATTTTTTATTTGTTTTTGCTAAGACATCTCACATGCATAACATGGAAATTTTTATAAGGCAACAAGTGGAATTACCCTAGGGGTGCATGTGTGAATAGTGTGTTTGATTTGCATGCATTTAATCTTTGATTAGGGTTATCTACTTGTTGATTTTATCTTTCCATACAAACCCTAATCACTAGCATTTATATGAAAGCGATAAATTGCGGAAAGTAAAATTACTATGCTATTACATCATTAGGGGGATGGGGTATACAAATTTATAAATAGGATTGCAAGAAATTAAACCTAATTATCTATTACAACATATTGAATAATGTATAAGAATTGAAAAGAAATATAATGTGGAAGGATGGAAAGGAAATGATTTGTTTGGTTTTTTTGAGGAAAGGGTTTGGTTTTGACCTAATAAACTAAAAGAAGTGATTAATTAAACCTAAACTAATTAAGAAGAGAAATTAAATTAGAAAACATTTTTTAGGGTTTTTTAGAAGAGGTCTTAAGTTTAATAAAAATAGTATGGAAATTAATTAATTAAAAGAAACCTAAATTCTAAGTTAATTTTAAATAAAAAGAAAGTAACTAAACCTAAATCTAATTATTAATTTATTAAGAAAAGAAATTAAGTTTGTTTAAGAAGATATTTTTGTCTTTTTGTTTTTTAAAGGAATAAAATATGATTGAATATAAATATATTAGATATATAAATAAATAAACTATTTTTTGGACTTTTATTATTAAAAATAATAATGATAATAATAAAAATAATAATGATAATAATAATAATAATAATAATAAAGAAAAATAAAATAAATATAAAATATAAAAATAAAAGTCAGGGGGGGTTGAAATGAAATTTGGGAGTTTGTTAGAAAAAATATTTTTTTAAAGCCTGACCCAAATGGTGCTTTTTGTAAGCATAAAAATAAAATAAAATAAAAGGTTGGGCCTGTGTTGTAGATGGAAACAGGGGAGTGAGGAGAAGCAAAAATTGGAAAAGCCCAGCGAGGGATGGCCCAGGGCGCTGGTTTGAAACAAAGAAGAGAAAATGTTGAAAAATAACAAAAAGTAGCAGCGTTGGGGCTTGAACCCACGCCCTGGACATGAAACGCGCGCTGCCTTACCACTGGGTGGCTATACATTCGTTAACTAAACTGAAAACACACATATATATATATATATATATATATATATATATATATATATATATATATATATATATATATATATATATATATATATATATATATATATATATATATATATATATATATATATATATATATATATATATGATGCAAAACAATTTCTAGAAATGACTTCATCTTTAACCTCTAGCCATGGTTCCTGTAACTCACTCATTTCTCATCCATTCACAAAACTTCCAACATCAAACTTGTTAGAAATTTCACCATGATTCTGAATATGTAAATAACTTAAACTAATTCTCAAAGATGAGCATGAATTTCTAAAAGTACCAAATCTTGACCTAACTTTTTCCAGAGATTCAAACCTTAAATTCTCTAAGCTCAGGCAATATAAATGAAAACTATGGACATGTACAACTTCAGGGCAATGATATCTACATTTTATCTTCACAAATCAGAATCAAATGATGCTTGTATGAAGAGATAGAAGTTTGAAAACTTACCTCTTGCAGTTGGATTTGTGTATGGAGTTTGAGAAACCTTTGAGATGGCCTGGTGATTTCTTTAGCTTTCCTGGACCTCCTTGAGTGTATTCCAACTCCTACTTTGCTTTGAGGATGGCTGAAACTCCCAACTCAAGTCAAGTTGCAAGCTTAAATTTTGAAAATGGTGGATGGTGATGGAGGGGTTACAGTTAGGAAACAGGGGCCTGGATCACTTTGATATGATGTATATTAAGTGTTTGGAAGGTTAAAACTTAATACGCACGAGTGGATTTGGAGATGGCTATGTAAGGTTCAAAACTGTCAATTTATGGCAGATTTTGGGTTGTAGAGTGCTTAGGAGAGTTTTGGGGTGCTTGAGCTCGTGTGTTATGTTGTAATAGACTTATGCATATGTATGGAAAAGTTTGGAGATCAAATGCACACTAGATTTTAGAGTTCTAGCCTTTTGGCGCTATAGCTTGCTTTTGAAGAAAAGTGAGAAGACAAATCTCAAAGCGTTGTACAAGCATGGTCTGAGTTGATAGAGGCCTTAGAAATGTTTCTTTTGGTTTATAGGGCTTGTGTGTGCGGAAAGAACAAGTTCAAGGCTCAAGAAGTTGACAATTGCAAAAGTGATGCTTTATCAAAATGGAAATGGCAACTTTGTGCCATAAATGGAAAATCATTTTGGACAAAGCTTAAACCAAGTGTATAAAGGCCTAAAGAGTTGTGTAAACCATTAATTATGGAGTGAAAAACAAGTTTGAGGCCTGCAAAGTGAGGATTATGCAGCATGGCTATGGATTTGGTTCATGTTCATCACAAAATATGCCTTGTAAATCAAGTTTGAAACCCTAACTTCTTGTCTTCGATTCTCTTAGCTCAAGTATAATCTCAATGATTTCTTGGACATTTTGGAAATCTTGTAAAATCCTATACAACCTTTATGTTGGACATTTTTGAAAATTCAATTTGGAACTAGATGAAAAGTTGTCATGAAGTTAGGTCAAAATCCTGCCTAACTAGGGCAAAATTTCACTAAGTCTTTTTGGTTTCATGAGCATGTCTTCATGACTTCATAACTTGAGATCCAAGAATTTCTAGAAAAATTTATGACCTAAAATGTTTTAGATCTCATTGAGATCTACAACTTTCATGTTGGAAGTTTGCCTTGAATCATCTTGCATCATGGTGGAAATTTGGCACAAAGTTGTGAAAAAATGTGAACTTTCCAACACTTAGAAAAAATTCTAAGTCTTAGAATTTTGAATTTTCAAAGATAATTTTGACCTTTTCAATTTCTTGATTAACAAGTTTCATATTTTTACATGTCTTGATGAATTGTGATCTTTGAAACTTGATTTTGATCAAAAAGTCAAAGTTTGACTTTTTAGTGTACAATTGACTTTTCATCAGTTGACTAAAATTCAATTATCAATCAATTGATCTTGAGAAATGTTTTAAGCTATTCCATTAGGTAAAATGATGCATTTTAATCCTTGATATCGTGTCTTAAACCAATAAGTCATTTCCTTGGTCAAAAGTCAAGAACTGAGCCTTCTCAGTCAAAACCCTAATTTTGACCATTTTGCCCTTTTGATGATCTGATCAAATTCCTTGAGGAATTGTGATCCAAACTTGATAAAATGACATATATGATTTCATGATGTTGATATGGATCAAAAATTATGAAGTTTTACTATAAATTGACCACGACTGACTTTTTCCCCAATACAACTGATTTTAGGTCAATTGATCAATTGACTGAGCAAAAATGTGATCCAAGACTTGAAACTTGACATGAGCAATCTTGAGGGTTCCTAATGATTCATGAAAGTCATTTGGGGAATTAAAAGTTCAATTGTCCTTGTGAAAACTCAAACCCTAATTTTTAGTGATCAGTGTTGAGGAAGTGTCTTGAGCTGATCAAACCTTGTGTAGTCTTGAATCAAAGGAGATCTTATGAGAGATTTATTGAGAAATGAGAGGGAAAATTTTGGGGTACAACACATATGCACAAGCACAACCCAACATGATGTTACAACATCATTTAGCACATCAGCTTCATAACACAAAACCCAAACACCATGGTTCTTAAAACATCATTCAAAGGACTCATTATGCAGAGACGTACTTCAAGAAGCTCCCAACAAACACAAGAAGATCTCAAAAGATCACACCTTCTGCAACTCATTCAGGTTATCACAAACACTTGAATGTCATAGAGTGAAACAAACTCTCAAAAAATTTCTGAACCAACAGTTCAGAAATCATATTTGCAGCCAACATCAGATAATTACCCAACTCTCGACAAGGTTTTAATCATCAGTAAAATGAATATTTTCACCATATTATACTACTACCCATCTCCCAACAAGGCACTTATCATTAAAGGAAAATTTCCTCAAACAAAAACAGCAAATGATGTTCCCCTTCCTAAAACAAGAGGCTTCTTCGCAACATTCCAGACTTGGTCAGTGACTGGACTTCACACCTCGTCATGGTCAGTGTTGTACCCCAAAATTTGCCCTCCCATATTCTTCAAGATTTGCCAAGTCAAAGCTTCAAAATCTCCCCAAAGATTGCACAGTTCAGGGGCCTCCTAACAGTCAAAATTAGGGTTTTGGTTCTGACAAATAAAATGAAGTTTCCAAGGGTCCAATCAAGTCCCACATGCCTAAAAACATGGTCAAGCATCCTCATACCAAGTTTCAAGACTTACAGCACAAAATTGCACAGTCAAAAACCCTAATTGCACTACAGTCAACTGTAGGGGCAAAATGGTCATTTGACAGTCAAAAGTCCAAAATTTTGGGCACCATCTCATTTTGAAGCCACAAACATCATTTGATCAATGCTTGATCATGATTCTCAAAGCTTGGCTCAAAAAAATCTCAAGATGCAAAAGTTTCCATATTTGGACAGTTGAAAAAGTCAACTGTAACTTGACCAAGGCATAACTTCCACATGGATTATCAAAAAAATTCCATCCAAATCTCATTGTGAAGATAAAGACATTTCCTACAACTCCTCTTCACACTTCAAGTCCAAGAAATGCTCTCACAAAAAGTTATCAATTTCAACATTATAGGTCATTTTCAAAAGTCAACAAAAAGGGACTTTAAGTCAAAGGCCATAACTTGATATTGGTAAATCAAAATGACATGGGACCAAAGACATTGGTTATAGGACTCAAAGACCTTTCCAAAATGTCAAAGAACATGAGCAAAGCTTAAAAATTGAGCAAGTTATGCTTTGTGGAAGTTGGGAAAGTTTTGGGTATTTTGAAAAGTCAACATTGATTCAAATGACCTAAAATTGCTAATGGGCCTCTTTTTCTTCCACAATTCATCATCCAAGGCATGTGCACGACCATTTGGCCCAAAGGGAAGTTTTTTATCATTTTTATTTATTTATTTGGATTTTTAATCATTAATAATTCATTTAATTAATTAAAATATATGAAAAATACTAGACCTAGGTTTTTAAATCTTTTTATGCATGATATACACTCAATATTTCGTGCATGGTCAGATTTGGAAATAATCAAAATGATTTGTCATGATTTGGTAGCAAATATGCATGAAAAGATTGGAAAATATTTTGCCATAAAAATCAATATCCTCTCCATCAATTCCTTGATCCTTTGGCTCTGAATTCTTACCCTAATCACTCACATACATATAAGGATGCAAACCCTCGTGCCCATAAGCTTCCAGCTGCGCCATAGACCAAGAAGAAAACTTGAGTTTTTTTGCAAAAAAGTGGGAAACTGAAAACTAGGTTCTAAGGTGATTCAAGCCACAATACTTATTCCATTGTGTTCCTGAGGCTTCAAGGAACATATACAGATCAAAATCATCGTCCCTAACACAGGAAATAGGTAGAACGATCTTGACCGGTTCAAGCATTTTTTTCAGATTCTTGAAACATAATTCATGCATTATTTGTAAATTCTAATATTGGATTTGTATTCATTATATCATTCTGAAGCTAACGGTGTACTTTGATTGAATTTTTATGCACCATACGCGATTTCACCATGAACGAGACCTAGGGTTTTCAAAACTGTGAATTGGGGTTTCCCAGTTAAGGAAAAATTGGGACGTGAGGCTTGGACCATTAGAACCAGAAGACCATGGCCAATCAATTCCACATCTCGCGCCTAATTTATGAGCCAAGAATCTCTAATCGTTATTTTTGGCATTTGGTTATTTTTTTGTTTTCAGATGAAACGCAGGGATGAAGAAGACGACCCAGTGGCAATCAGTGATTGGTCTATTCGAATTTCGCGCTAAATTTCCCACTGACCATTGTTTTTATGTTATATTATTTGTTTCATATTATATAATCAAAGCGCGTTGGATAGCTCAGTGGTGAAGCGTAGCATTGGTAATCTTCAGGACCTGGGTTCGAGCCCCAGGTCCCCACCCTCTTTCAATATTTTTTCTATAAAACTAATCCCATGCAGATTCAACCATGAAGACCACCATATTCTCCACATCCATGCTTGCCACGCGTGCAATGATCTTAATCCAAAAGCCCAGATCTGATGGACACCATATACGTGAGTCAATGGAGTTACACGCTGGCACAAAAGTCAATCAGGCCATGAGCTTAATGGGCCAGCAATGCTAACAAAACCTCCCAAATGGGGGCAGACCCCCCCTAGGTTTGCAATATTCTTTTCATTATTATTTTATTTATTTCAATTATTGTTTTTTAATTAATTCCTTTAATTTAATATTTTCATAAAAAACATAAAAACAATATAAAATCAAAAGAGACAAAAATAAGTATTTTTTTATTTAATATTTTAATATTTTGTAAATAAACATCATTAATTGATTTTAGTGTTAATTTAGGTTTAAATCTTAATGTTTTCAATAAAACCTAAAATTGGTAGAATTAGGGTTTCAAGCATTTTTCATCCTTTTTTATTTTACTATATTAATTATTAATTCTTAATTAGTTATTTTTATAAATCAAGTTGCAATTAATTAATTAGGCTTAATTTTAGATAATTGTCATATTTTCTTAATAAACTAAAAAACAATTAGAATTAGGGTTAGCATTTTAATCTCAATTAATCTTTCTCATTAAAACCATAAATGCAAAAAACATCAAAAAAAACAATTTCTTTTTCATTTTAATTTAATTAATTTAACAATTTAATTTAATTCCATTAAAAAGGGGTCAACGCCCTCGTTTCCAACTTTCAATTCCAATTCGCGCGTTTTATTTTGTTTCTTGTAAATATTTATGTAATTCTCCCAAAGCCGTGTAATTTTATAATTTCTCGCATTCTATTTATTTTCTGTCAAATCGGGTCCTGGAAATTTTGGCGATGTGGACCCGCGCCTTTGTAATAGTTTAGAACTTTTAATTTCTCGCAATTTTTAACTGTTAAATAAATGCATGCAAGAATGAATGACAAAATAAAAACAAACGCGTAGATCACCCATGACATGACAAAAGACAAAATATCTGAAAACGACACACAAATCACACACCACCCCTAGGGTACGCCTCACTGTTGCCTTGCCTCGAAAGGTGATCGTCGAGTAGAGGATGTCTTAGTAAGTCCTCGTGATCCGGGAACCTGGCATGAGGGTAGCTTCTAAGGTGTCTTCCCATTGCTCTGGTGATCACCATGTCCCGAACTTCGAATTGACCCGAACACCTCCAACGGTGGTGCTACCTACCTCTCAATGGTGGGATGGCACTACTTTAAAGGACATTTACACAGACGAATTCCTTAGGGTAGGTAGGTTCTCGTAGATACTTGCTCTAATTTCAAAACAAATCAAAAATACTTTTCACACCGACACCTTTTCAAAAAGCTTTCGAAAGCAAATTTTTCAAACACTCTTGAGGACCGATACAAGAGTCGAACTGGAATTTTCAAAGAAACTTTTTTAAAACCCACAATTGAAAAGCAAACAAACCATTTTTGAAAACACAAATGAGCAAGTATCTAAGAGCCCATGGATAACCATGGATAGAAAGGGTGCTAACACCTTCCCTTTCTATAATCTACCTCCCGAACCGAGAGCAATCTCTATAAGGAATTTTTCTGTGCTTTTGTCCTTTCCATTCGGAGAAAATAAAAGACGGTGGCGACTCTTGCTTCCGCGACATTTCGCGAACCAGCGTTAAACAGTCAGTTCCAGATCCACCGATCACAGAACTGGCGACTCTGCTGGGGATTTAAACTTAAAGTGAGGTGTACCTTAGGGTTAGTTCATAACTGTGTTTTCAATTGTATTGACTTGTCTGCTTTAAATTTGTGGATTGCATGGGAGTTACATAGATCCTAACCCGGATCTGGGGATACCCTGTTTAGGTAGCATAAGCTGTGAGGGACCTGTCCGGCGTATACTGACATGGGTGAAGCAGTGGCTACGTTGGTGTGGCGCCTTGGTCTGTACCGATATCCCTCGTGTTGAAACGGGGAGAATATGGGTCTTCCAAGGAGTCATTAAGCACCAACCGACCTTAGAACCTTAAATGACACAACTTGGCCATTAGAATAGTAGCAGTATGCTACGCCCATTGAGGCTAAACTCTCGTGATGGTTCTGGCCGCAAGAAAAGATTGCGATGCTGGAGTTATGACCGATTGAGGGTAGTCAATGATATTGGGATCCTCTAAGAACCCGGTTACTTTGATAGGACAGGTATGAACCCACCAACTTCAAGAGGGTAATACCCAGACCCCATGCTGGCCTAAACTCTAAGAGTTTCTCTTGTGTGACTTGTGTGCCTTTGTACTTGCCTACTTGCATGCTTGTTAGCTGACACATGAACTACTTGCAGGTTTTGTTTATAGTCCTTAATTGGGACTCATAACAGGGTTTACCAAGTTTCTTGCAGGTTTTGGTTTGCAGTCTTTAATTAGGACTCATAATAAAGTTTGCTAAGTTTCTTGCAGGTTTTGGTTTGCAGTCCTTAATTGGGACTCATAACAGGGTTTACTTACATGCATAGCATGACATCATACCATTGCATACATCTTAACCCATTTCAAGGATCTCAAGGGCTTGTGATGCAGGTCATGATTAATCAAACATCTAGCAAGGGTCAAAGGGGATTTATTTTCCTCTAGCCAAGGCTGTCAGGGGCTATGACCCACTTGATATGGTGAGCTTTGACTCCTGGAGAAGGTTCCCCTAACCAAGGTTGTTTGGAAGCCAGAACTAAACATGATGACTAAAGTCAGGGGCTACGACCCACTGGATATGGTGAGCCTTTGACCCTTGGAAGAAAGACTCTCAACAAATATGAAGTTCTTTCAATCAAGCTACCGGATCCAAATGCTAACAAATTTTCTTGTTTACCCCGCGAGGTCCTTGAAAACATTACATGCATGTCATACTCATCATTGCATAACAGGTATCCTTGTTGCAGGTCACTTACCTTTCTCGCTGTTTATTTAAGCAATGGCTTCACAACAAGATAACCAGGACCTTCCCGCTCAAGAGACTCAGTTCAGGGAAATCTTCCTAGGCCTATCCAAGGGGCAGGAAGAGTTGAGGACACTCCTCATGAGGAATCTGATCAGAAAGAGTCCTGAAGATGACAAGGACGAACAGCTGAAACGTCTACAAGCTGAGGTAGACACATTGAAAACCCAGATTGTAAGTGCCTTCGTTTAGGATTGGCTCATTTCTTGTAAAACAAATAGTAACAACAATAATGTAATGTAATGTACAATAGGAACAGCCTGAAAATCCTATTGTAAATGCCTAAACATGTTGTGTTGAATCAACATCTGGAACAACATGTCTCAAGAGATGTCATAACATCATACCAGACATCAAGCTACTGAACTGTCAAGTCTGATGCAGTTCTGTTCCTGAAGTTATGCAGAATATTCTGCCAAATAGAATGCATAACAAGTAGCGAAAATTGAAGGCATATGTGGAGCCCTAGAAGATTCAATCAGAAGCTAAGGATAAGGAGAAAAACTCGATGGAAGACCTAACTTACAGCAGAAGTTTTCTGCTTACTTTATGCAGGTCGTTAAAGCTGCATTGCTGTCATATGAAGGCCCAAATCCAGTTGGGTAAAAAGGGTTATAAATAGAAGCATTGTAACCTAATTTAAGACGAGGTCGAGTATTGAAAAAATGTAATATTTTAGGGCTAGTTTTGTTGTGAACCACCCGGGCTGTGGGATGGTCACCATACTCCTTGAAACCTGTAGGTTAGAGGATGTATGCATTGTACTTGATTGAAGCTTTTAAGCATGATCAAGATGTGTAATGGAAGTGTATCTTCTGAACAGTTTATGTACTGTAGAAAGTTATCACTGCGGTGATTGAGGGGGAGTGAGAGGGGTCTCATATCTAGGATTGGATCTTAGGTAAAAGTGTCATTGGGTAATGATTAAGTGAGAAGGCTGTCAACGAGTGTGTTGGCTGTAGGGTCTTTGAATTGATACTACTAATAGTGAACTTTATCCCTGGCTTGGAAGCCTCCAGATGTAGGTTGGTTGAACCGAACTGGGTGAACAATTCTGTGCGTTATTTACTTTCTGCATTGGTTATTTGTTTGATGTCTCAGCATTCTTCATGACATCAATGAATATGATTAACCTTAACTGTTCTGAACTTCAGTAAATCAGAATATGCATTTGTCAAAGGTGTTGCAGGTTCTGGTATGATAGCTCAGTGTCTGTTGTAGAACTGATATCAAAAGTACAGCCTATTCTACCTGTACAGCGCTTAATGTCAGATCAGATGTCTTAACATTTCATTAGACATCCTGAGTCTGTGACATACCAGGAATTTCAATTGGTATCAGAGCAGGCATCTTGTCTGTCTCTGGATGAGATCCATGGGGGATACTTTCCGGTTGTGTACAAGGTAGAATATTGTTTGAACCAGTAGTGTTCATATTGTTTGGTCCCTAGGAGTGGAGGATGGACCAATTTGGGAGAAACTAGATCAGCTATGTTGAAGGAAGATGAAAGTGTTTGAACAAATTCAAAGACCTCATGCGGGAGTGAAGATTTTGGAGTGCATTGTTCAACCTGTATTCAACACAGAGAAGAATATTATCAAAACCTTCATGCAGGAGTGAAGATATTGATAAGGCATCATATGTGTTTATAAAGCTTTCTTTTAACAGGGATGTAGAGTTGGGCCTAGAAAGTTGCTTGGTGAAGAAGCAAACAACTTGTAGGATTGATTTATTTTCAATCCTTATGTGTCATGCTTGCTATATGGAGTAAGCACTATGTAAGTTCTGGTGAAGAACTGCTATTCCGCTGCATAGCTTCTGATACAACCCCTGAAGTGAAAGAAGAACTCTAGGGTTATTATTTTCAACGGAATTTGTAAGCAGATTTTGCAATCTATCAATAATGTCAAAGATACTTGAGATTTCCTCAAGTCCACTCATAAAGGCTTTTATTATTAGTGTTGATGAGTATCAATTGATCAATGATTCTCATATACATCTGCAAGCTGCTTGAAGACCTTGAAGATTATCAAGGATGATGTGTTCCAAGGAGATGGAACTGATGTTCTTAAGGATGTTAGAACATCATGCAACTGCCAGTTGAAGAACAGATGTTCTGGGTGCTAAACACATGTAATATGAGTACATATGTTTGGAACCTACTCCTGATCTGGAAGAGGAGACATCTGTTGTGAAATAATTGATCAGGACACGATCAAACAGGTCATCTACTCCAGTTGTGAGTTTAAGGGAGTATATGTGCTGAGCTAAATGCACTTAAAAGGACTTTAAAGCTGTGATTTCCAGGTTTCCCCTCATGTGATTGATGATGGAACATCATTTCTGTGTCTTCAGCCAAGTAAATATGCTTAGCAAGCATGAAGAAGTAATCAGTCAGGATCCTCTAGTGTAATTAGATAATTCTAACTGTATAAATGTGGAAATCAGAATCAAAAGTTCTAAAGCTTGTGATGATAAAGGATGTACAACATCACAACTGTTGAAGACATCCGTTGTTGAGGAAAGACAAATAAGTTCCAGATTTAGTGAACATCCTCATGATTGATAATGAAGTTTCTTCTAGTACAAGTTACAGAATGTGGCAACCTGAAACTTGTACAGCAAGCAAACTAAGGACTCTTAATTTGAAACCTGTGGCAAATTCCAAATAAAGAGTACTTACTATGAGCTCAACACTGTATCCATAAAGAGGGAAGTTGGATAACATTTTGTTCAGAGGGAGTAGTATGATCAAGCTGATGTGAAAGGGAGTTCATCTTACCTTGTTCTATAAGATGCTTGAGTGATCTTAGTGATTTCCTAGGAGGATAGGAATAGAACAGATTATGTCTACCAATCACATAAACTGCAGCATGTGAAGGAGAATTCACTTAAAAGATCTGAGCTGAGTTTCAGGAGGAGTCCTTAACCTGAAGATCTTGGAAGACATGTCATACAAAATGTCTTGACATCCTGGACCAAAGTCAAATGGTGGATATCTGCACTTTGACAAGTCATCCCCACCACCTAGGATGAACTTGTTAGTTGTATGTAGCAAGGAGGAGTTATCTTCAAAAGATCATGGGTTCCTGAGAAGATCCTCTTTTTACTTGAAGTTCATTTATGTGGTGTCCTCACATAATAGAACAACTTGGTCTGCTCTTGTCTACAGGAGTATGGTACAATTAACTCCTTTGTAGTGATCAAGGGTCAACAGACAAGGTGAAGGTGATACATGCTAGTTGCTGCATGGTTATGTGGTTGTTGTGGGTCTGATCATAAAGGATGTAAGAAAAGTATGCTTTGATTGCTATGGATGTTCATCCAAAACCATAGTATAAGCCAGGCTCATATGGTTGAGATCAATGTCAGATCTGATGTTGCAACATCATCTCAAACGAAGGGCCGCTTCAGCAAAGGAAGCTTGTAAGGACCAGTTGGTTCTTCATGCATGGAGCAGAAGATTGTTGGAATAATTATCCTACCTTGAGAAGATGGAATAATCTAACTAATAATGAATACTTTGACGGGAGACTAAGTATTCATTAGGATCTTGCATAAAGATATATATAAGCACTTTGATGGGAGACTAAGTGTTTGTATAATATGCATGCAAGGCTGTATTCTGAACCTATTTCTCAGAACTTGGTAGAGAGTTTATTTCTCTCTAAGAGTATTCTGGTGAGTAATCATACCTTTCTTATGGGGAATATAAAAGGGCATTAATCCCCTGAATGCTAACTTCAGAACCCAAGCAGATAGGTTCATGCTGTAACATCATTATTGTTAGAAGTCTGTGGCAGAGACTTGGGACTGTGAATCTTAATATTCTAGTGTGGCAGTTCTATTGTTGGTTTGGAATAAGTAGATTCTACTTGTGTTTAAAAGTAGTATGCTTAACAATGCATAACTACTGTTGTGGTCTGAAGAATTTACTAGTATTAGCAACTACTAGTAAATATATTATACAGAAGGATGACATGATCAAAGGATAATCCTTCTAGAAAGTCTGAATCTTAGTAAAGCTTGTAAGCACACTAAGAAGGTTGGAGGTTGGTTTCAGACTATGGCTACATGATTTCTCAGCCATCCAGAGAGTCATGAATCAGAGATGTCCTTACTGTTCTAAGACTAGTTCAGGGTGCTTGAAGTTACCACCTCAGAGCTAGTGCTACTGGTGTCCACGCTACGGTTTTGATTGGCATTAACAAGGGGAGTCACTGAGTGTTGCACTTTCCCCAATTACAATATACATTGAAGGGAGACTTTGTATGTGTATTGTTGGACTTAATCTGAAGATCAGAAGTCAGAAGAGGACGGTGGTATGCTGATGTTTATGTGTTCTGATAATATGACATTGTGAACCTCTAAGTGAAGTCATGAATAATGTCTCAACATCATGAGATTGAAGAATTGCTCTTGTTATCTGTCTGGGTTTAGGAAGAAAATCTCAGAGATTCTTAAAAATCTCATAAGTGGCAGTTTTGATACTTTTGGAGCAATTTGGAAGATTCAGATCTTATCAATAACAACTTGGTCTGGTAAATCAGAAATCTGATATATTCAGCATATGTTCAAGGGGTTCTTTTACTACAAGAAATTGAAGAGGCATCTAAATTTTGTGTATTAGAACTAATCTGTGATGTCTTGTGAAGCATTTTGGAGTCTTCTGGTTTATTCCCTCCTTCCTTATTTTGCTGTCTGGAAGAAGGTAGAAAGTAATTGTGGTGGATCTCAGCAACACTTAAGAAAGCATGATTGATGGCCATGCTTAATGCTACTAGTCTCTTGCTACTGGCTGTTTAAAGTGTTCTTCTCTGTGCCTAACTGAGAGAAGTAAAAAGAAGGCTGCTGTTGTTGAAGAATGTCTAAGTAAGTGTCATGACATTATCAACGACATTGCAACCTTGGGAAAATCAAGAAGAATACGTGGAAAATAACTTCACCACGTAATTTTAGCTATTCAGGAGCTATATTTGGTATTCTGTTTCCCAAAAGAATCTTCAACCTTAAAAGTCGGTCAAAGGCTGATTTTATTCAGAAATTGCTTTGACCTAAACTTATGCATGTATTAGGACTGGTTCTTTTGGCAGAAACAAACAAATGCGTCTAAATTTCATGCACAGTCAGTCTGAAACATGCAACAACTTTAACAGGTATCCTTGACCAAGATTTTATATTGCCATCCTCTTGAACCTGTTATCTCCTTATATAACCTCCTGTCACACATTCTTTTCTCTCACAACCATCATGGGGTTTGTACGGATCTGGGAAAACTGTTCTTGGATCTGGTTTTGTGAGGGCTTTCTTTGTCAATTTTTGGCCAAAAAGGGGGAGAAAGGAGTAAAGGAGTACTGTTACGGTTTGACATTGTCCTCGTTGCAGCAGCTACTCAAAATTTTGATCACAAATTCAGCAGAAATTCAAATGGCGTGAATTTCTTTGTGACTTGTGATCTGAGTTATGAACACAGTTGTGACCTGTGTTCTGAGTTACAAGGGAGATATTCTGGTCACTCCTTAAAGGTTCTCTGATGCCTCTGAAAGGATAGTTTATCTCCCACGGTCCTCTTTTTCCACCACCAGTGACAAGAAATGGTTCGTGGTCTAAAAGGGAATGAGGTGCATCCTCTTCCTCCTGTGCTTCAAGAGGTCCTGAATGGTTAGTATGGTTACAACCAAAGATGTCAAGATCAATGTCAAGACATCCTTATGTGTGTATCCTGAACACTTTTATTGTTGTATTTGTTTTAGCCAAAATTTGCCAAAGGGGGAGATTGTAAGTGCCTTCGTTTAGGATTGGCTCATTTCTTGTAAAACAAATAGTAACAACAATAATGTAATGTAATGTACAATAGGAACAGCATGAAAATCCTATTGTAAATGCCTAAACATGTTGTGTTGAATCAACATCTGGAACAACATGTCTCAAGAGATGTCATAACATCATACCAGACATCAAGCTACTGAACTGTCAAGTCTGATGCAGTTCTGTTCCTGAAGTTATGCAGAATATTCTGCCAAATAGAATGCATAACAAGTAGCGAAAATTGAAGGCATATGTGGAGCCCTAGAAGATTCAATCAGAAGCTAAGGATAAGGAGAAAAACTCGATGGAAGACCTAACTTACAACAGAAGTTTTCTGCTTACTTTATGCAGGTCGTTAAAGCTGCATTGCTGTCATATGAAGGCCCAAATCCAGTTGGGTAAAAAGGGTTATAAATAGAAGCATTGTAACCTAATTTAAGACGAGGTCGAGTATTGAAAAAATGTAATATTTTAGGGCTAGTTTTGTTGTGAACCACCCGGGCTGTGGGATGGTCACCATACTCCTTGAAACCTGTAGGTTAGAGGATGTATGCATTGTACTTGATTGAAGCTTTTAAGCATGATCAAGATGTGTAATGGAAGTGTATCTTCTGAACAGTTTATGTACTGTAGAAAGTTATCACTGCGGTGATTGAGGGGGAGTGAGAGGGGTCTCATATCTAGGATTGGATCTTAGGTAAAAGTGTCATTGGGTAGTGATTAAGTGAGAAGGTTGTCAACGAGTGTGTTGGCTGTAGGGTCTTTGAATTGATACTACTAATAGTGAACTTTATCCCTGGCTTGGAAGCCTCCAGATGTAGGTTGGTTGAACCGAACTGGGTGAACAATTCTGTGCATTATTTACTTTCTGCATTGGTTATTTGTTTGATGTCTCAGCATTCTTCATGACATCAATGAATATGATTAACCTTAACTGTTCTGAACTTCAGTAAATCAGAATCTGCATTTGTCAAAGGTGTTGCAGGTTCTGGTATGATAGCTCAGTGTCTGTTGTAGAACTGATATCAAAAGTACAACCTATTCTACCTGTACAGCGCTTAATGTCAGATCAGATGTCTTAACATTTCATTAGACATCCTGAGTCTGTGACATACCAGGAATTTCACAGATGCTGGGGCAAAGGGCCCTCATTCAAGGTTTAGCTCAGGAGCAAGGAGAGCTGAGAGCCATGATCAGCCAGTTTCCTCAAGGCATGAAGCAACCAGCCCAAATCAGGGACCAGGTCATGGAACAGCTTCCAAGAAGGCAAAGGTCGGGTCCAGTGAATAGACCTCTCCGAGTTGCTACTACTTCTCAGGTCCAACAACGACCTCGCCAAGAACAGCGGGTTGATCAGAACAGGTCGGACGAGCCTAAGAGACAATTCACCTACATCAACATGTCGTGGTCACAAGCATTGCAGCACATGTTGAAAATGAATCTGATTGCGGTGATCAACCCTCCTGCAAATCCAAAGACTTCCTCTCCAAATTACAACCCAGAAGCAAGGTGTGCTTACCATTCTGGTAGCCCGGGGCACGATACTGAGGACTGTTGGGCATTGAAGTACAAGATTCATAATATGATCGATGCTAAAAAGATCGAGTTCGAGCCCGCCGAGACTCCCAATGTGATCATTGCTCCCTTGTCAAAATATGGCTAGGATTGAAAGACTTTTGTTCATTCGAATGTTCAAGTTGTAATTTTCTTTTGTTCAAACATTTACTCATATTAGAACGTTGTTATTTCATTAATGCATCGGATATGTCTGTTTTGAAGCAATATATTCGCATTCACTATATGCAAATTGTTTTCATATTTTTTCTGATGATCAACTCTCATTAATTCTAAGCCTCTTGAGGGAGGATAACGAAAACGATACCACGATCTTTACAGTATGCTTTTGAACAGACCCCGCTGATGAGGTACAGGCATTGTTTCAAACCCCTAAACACTGGAGTTATAAGGATGATAATCCCTCGTCAACCCCTCTGAGCCAAAGAAGTAGGAGTTTTTCTTTTCGAAATTTAAAACCCTTAATCATAACCTGGGGCAGGGTAGTCTCTCAGTTGATCCCAGTGCATAACGAATGGCACCAAAGAGGTCCTTAAATAAACAAAAGACAGTGATGGTTCCGAATAATCATAAAGACAGACAGTCATTACCAAAATCAAAAACCCATAAGTCAAAAAACATATGAAGGAGACTTACGAAGCTGGGGCATCCCGCTGACTGTAATTCCAAAAAAGGAAACAGTTCAGGCAAAAAAAATAGGGATAATAAAACCAAGGAAAAAAGAGGTTCTACAAACCCTCAACAAAAAAGGAATGACTGCCTATTCAAAATAAGTTATCAACATCCGAATCATCACCGGAAAATCAGAGCAAAAACTCAAACAAGGTCTAACGCACGATCAACTGAGCTTAGGTTTGAAGAACATCACGAAGAGCGGGTGGGTACAAATGATTTGAGCCTTTATCCTTTGTTTCTTAAACCGTGAACCAGGCCACGTTATAACCCTTAAAAAGTCCTAGCTGAAGCACGGGTTAGTTCGAAAGCATACTGTTACGAAAGGTATCCTGACTCCTTAAGGCCTACGGTAAATACGGAGTTGACATCACGTTTTACAAACATTCACTTGTTTTATGAAAAAGAATGCATTTTCAAAATCTTCAAGACAGACCTAAGCTTTGCATTTTTGACATAACTTTGTTTGCATATGACTTTTTGTTTGAACAGCTGGAAAATTCGCACGAAGAATATCTGGTGAACAAAAGCATCTCCAATCAAGGGGCATGGCATGACTATTGTCCATCATCTGGGGCAATCCAATCAAGATTCGGAGAATCTCTCAAAGGCCAACTAGCTCGGGGCAAATCTCCGCCTGAGTCACTTGGGGAATTCCAACAACGAATCTTGCCCGATTAAACATCTTCTGGTGGCATGACAAAACACTGCTAACAGGGGCAACTCCCTACGTTCTGAGAGCGTGGACATAGTCGGAAAAAAAAATACTACGCACAATCAAAGACCCGCTAGGTTGACACACCTAGGCAAAAATAAGGGCTTCCCGGCGAACCAAAAGGGTTCGGGCAAAAATAAGGGATGAAAATGAAAAAATCTGTACACCCGGCAAGTCGAAAACCTAAAAAGGCGGCTTGGGCAAAAATGGGCATCCCGGTGGACTGAAAACCCGAAAGGGCGGTCCAGGCAAAAGTTAGGGATCAAAGCGTACGACTATGTCCCGGCGTCTCGCCACTTTCCTACCAGAAGATTTGTCAGCTACCCCCACAGGTATCTTCCTCTCCCACATCAGAAACAGGGGCAATAATGGGTGGTCTAAGCAATCTGATTGTTCTGTCCTCCAAGGTATCAAGGTAGGTTCCGTTGAAGAACATAACCAATACAGTTCAATACTTCCCCAGGAGAGTCTAATCCAGTTTCCCCAAGAAAGTTGGAATTCATCTCTCCAAGCAGTAAGCTTATCCCCAGTAGATTCTGGAAGCTTATCCTCGCAGAGCACGAACGCGTCGCCCGGCTTTATTCAAAGAGTTATTTCCTTACCAGGATATAACTGGGTTATCCTCAGCCAAAAGCCACGGAAAGAGCGTCCGCGACAAAGTTTTCTTATCCCTAGCAAAGTCTGTTAGCACTTCCAACATATCAAGGGTATCCCCAGTAAGTTACCATCAACTTCCCAGTAAGTACCTCTCTCCCCACAGAGTTCTGCTTCCCAGCAAGATCGCTAGAGTACTTTTCTCCCCGCAGAGTTACCCATTCGCCAAGTTTATTCCCCAACGGAGTTATCTTCTCCTACCGGTATTCTTGCAACTATCATCCCCAGCGGAAGCAAAAATCTATTTTTCACAGCAGCCCAGGAGTGACTTCCCGGCACCCGTCAAGGATTTACTTTCCTAGACGAAAAAACATTCCTAAACATCACATACATCATTATAGCATGCATAGACGCATCATATCTTACAAATCTCATTTATGTTGAGAACATCATTGCTCGATCCATATCATGCATTGCATATGACTGACCTTTACCTTTCATGAAAGATCCAGTTAAATTTTCAACTATATTCCAAGACCTAGTCTGGTTCAGTTAAATCGACTCCAAAGATTTCTCTGTTTCTTATCCAGTCAAAGGCCTTCTCTGGTTCAGTCAGATCGACCCTAAGATATCCTTGTTGCTTATCCAGTTGAAGGCATTTCAATACCTAGACCGGTTCAGTTAATCGACCCTAAGATTTTCTGTTTCTTATCCAGTCCAAGGTCTTCTCTAGTCCAGTTAAATCGACCCCAAACAGATTTTCCTGATAAAGACTCAATAGAAGTTATCCAAGATTCTCTCAATGATTGCTGTTGAGGTTGTAGTCGCCTATGGTTCTCTCCCCGATACTGCGGAGGTAGTAATCATCCCCAGATTCGCTCAACGATTGCTGTTGAAGTTGAAGTCGCCCAAGATTCTCTCAATGATTGCTGTTGAGGTTGTAGTCGCCTATGGTTCTCTCCCCGATCCTGCGGAGGTAGTAATCATCCCAAGATTCGCTCAACGATTGCTGTTGAAGTTGAAGTTATCCAAGATTCTCTCAATGATTGCTATTGAGGTTGTAGTCGCCTATGGTTCTCTCCCCGATACTGCGGAGGTAGTAATCATCCCAAGATTCGCTCAGCGTTACTGTTGAAGTTGAAGTCGCCCAAGATTCTCTCAATGATTGCTGTTGAGGTTGTAGTCGCCTATGGTTCTCTCCCCGATCCTGCGGAGGTAGTAATCATTCCAAGATTCTCTCAATGATTGTTGTTGAGGTTGTAGTCGCCTTTGGTTCTCTCCCCGATACTGCGGAGGTAGTAATCATCCCCAGATTCGCTCAACGATTGCTGTTGAAGTTGAAGTTATCCAAGATTCTATTAATGATTGCTATTGAGGTTGTAGTCGCCTATGGTTCTCTCCCCGATCCTGCGGAGGTAGTAATCATCCCAAGATTCGCTCAACGATTGCTGTTGAGGCTGAAGTTATCCAAGATTCTCTCAATGATTACTGTTGAGGTTGAAGTCGCCTAAGGTTCTCTCACCGTTCCTGTTGAGGTAGTAACCATCCCTGGTTCATTCATCATCGTTTGAAGTTCCAGATCCAGCTCCTGTAACCAGTCAGGACACATCTACACAAAGAATTTGAAGACCAGCTCCTGTAACAGGTCAGGTAATCCTTTTCTTTTGCAGGTACGCAAGTTCTCGCTAAGGAATCTCTTACGCGATCAACATCCAGATGGCATCTATAAGCCCATCCACCATCCATCACCTCTTAGCATGGCATCTGTAAGCCCATCATCCTATCCATCAATCCCTAAATGGCATCTATAAGCCCATTCCCACCATCATACTACTATGTGAGCGCAAATTTCTGGGCACTCTAGTGTTCAATCATCTTCCACCTTCGGATTACGAAAGGCACGTCAGCCAATCTGCATCCTCAGGTCTAAGAAGATTGAACAGGGGCAACTGTTGTACCCCAAAATTTTCCCTCCCATATTCTTCAAGATTTGCCAAGTCAAAGCTTCAAAATCTCCCCAAAGATTGCACAGTTCAGGGGCCTCCTAACAGTCAAAATTAGGGTTTTGGTTCTGACAAAGAAAATGAAGTTTCCAAGGGTCCAATCAAGTCCCACATGCCTACAAACATGGTCAAGCATCCTCATACCAAGTTTCAAGACTTACAGCACAAAATTGCACAGTCAAAAACCCTAATTGCACTACAGTCAACTGTAGGGGCAAAATGGTCATTTGACAGTCAAAAGTCCAAATTTTTGGGCACCATCTCATTTTGAAGCCACAAACATCATTTGATCAATGCTTGATCATGATTCTCAAAGCTTGGCTCAAAAAAATCTCAAGATGCAAAAGTTTCCATATTTGGACAGTTGAAAAAGTCAACTGTAACTTGACCAAGGCATAACTTCCACATGGATTATCAGAAAAATTCCATCCAAATCTCATTGTGAAGATAAAGACATTTCCTACAACTCCTCTTCACACTTCAAGTCCAAGAAATGCTCTCACAAAAAGTTATCAATTTCAACATTATAGGTCATTTTCAAAAGTCAACAAAAAGGGACTTTAAGTCAAAGGCCATAACTTGAGATTGGTAAATCAAAATGACATGGGACCAAAGACATTGGTTAGAGGACTCAAATACCTTTCCAAAATGTCCAAGAAAATGAGCAAAGCTTAAAAATTGAGCAAGTTATGCTTTGTGGAAGTTGGGAACTTTTTGGGTATTTTGAAAAGTCAACATTGATTCAAATGACCTAAAATTGCTAATGGGCCTCTTTTTCTTCCACAATTCATCATCCAAGGCATGTGCACGACCATTTGGCCCAAAGGGAAGTTTTTTATCATTTTTATTTATTTATTTGGATTTTTAATCATTAATAATTCATTTAATTAATTAAAATATATGAAAAATACTAGACCTAGGTTTTTAAATCTTTTTATGCATGATATACACTCAATATTTCGTGCATGGTCAGATTTGGAAAGAATCAATATGATTTGTCATGATTTTGTAGCAAATATGCATGAAAAGATTGGAAAATATTTTGCCATAAAAATCAATATCCTCTCCATCAATTCCTTGATCCTTTGGCTCTGAATTCTTACCCTAATCACTCACATACATATAAGGATGCAAACCCTCGTGCCCATAAGCTTCCAGCTGCGCCATAGACCAAGAAGAAAACTTGAGTTTTTTTGCAAAAAAGTGGGAAACTGAAAACTAGGTTCTAAGGTGATTCAAGCCACAATACTTATTCCATTGTGTTCCTGAGGCTTCAAGGAACATATACAGATCAAAATCATCGTCCCTAACACAGGAAATAGGTAGAACGATCTTGACCGGTTCAAGCCTTTTTTTCAGATTCTTGAAACATAATTCATGCATTATTTGTAAATTCTAATATTGGATTTGTATTCATTATATCATTCTGAAGCTAACGGTGTACTTTGATTGAATTTTTATGCACCATACGCGATTTCACCATGAACGAGACCTAGGGTTTTCAAAACTGTGAATTGGGGTTTCCCAGTTAAGGAAAATTTGGGACGTGAGGCTTGGACCATTAGAACCAGAAGACCATGGCCAATCAATTCCACATCTCGCGCCTAATTTATGAGCCAGGAATCTCTAATCGCTATTTTTGGCATTTGGTTATTTTTTTGTTTTCAGATGAAACGCAGGGATGAAGAAGACGACCCAATGGCAATCAGTGATTGGTCTATTCGAATTTCGCGCTAAATTTCCCACTGACCATTGTTTTTATGTTATATTATTTGTTTCATATTATATAATCAAAGCGCGTTGGATAGCTCAGTGGTGAAGCGTAGCATTGGTAATCTTCAGGACCTGGGTTCGAGCCCCAGGTCCCCACCCTCTTTCAATATTTTTTCTATAAAACTAATCCCATGCAGATTCAACCATGAAGACCACCATATTCTCCACATCCATGCTTGCCACGCGTGCAATGATCTTAATCCAAAAGCCCAGATCTGATGGACACCATATACGTGAGTCAATGAAGTTACACGCTGGCACAAAAGTCAATCAGGCCATGAGCTTAATGGGCCAGCAATGCTAACAAAACCTCCCAAATGGGGGCAGACCCCCCCTAGGTTTGCAATATTCTTTTCATTATTATTTTATTTATTTCAATTATTGTTTTTTAATTAATTCCTTTAATTTAATATTTTCATAAAAAACATAAAAACAATATAAAATCAAAAGAGACAAAAATAAGTATTTTTTATTTAATATTTTAATATTTTGTAAATAAACATCATTAATTGATTTTAGTGTTAATTTAGGTTTAAATCTTAATGTTTTCAATAAAACCTAAAATTGGTAGAATTAGGGTTTCAAGCATTTTTCATCCTTTTTTATTTTACTATATTAATTATTAATTCTTAATTAGTTATTTTTATAAATCAAGTTGCAATTAATTAATTAGGCTTAATTTTAGATAATTGTCATATTTTCTTAATAAACTAAAAAACAATTAGAATTAGGGTTAGCATTTTAATCTCAATTAATCTTTCTCATTAAAACCATAAATGCAAAAAACATCAAAAAAACAATTTCTTTTTCATTTTAATTTAATTAATTTAACAATTTAATTTAATTCCATTAAAAAGGGGCCAACGCCCTCGTTTCCAACTTTCAATTCCAATTCGCGCGTTTTATTTTGTTTCTTGTAAATATTTATGTAATTCTCCCAAAGCCGTGTAATTTTATAATTTCTCGCATTCTATTTATTTTCTGTCAAATCGGGTCCTGGAAATTTTGGCGATGTGGACCCGCGCCTTTGTAATAGTTTAGAACTTTTAATTTCTCGCAATTTTTAACTGTTAAATAAATGCATGCAAGAATGAATGACAAAATAAAAACAAACGCGTAGATCACCCATGACATGACAAAAGACAAAATATCTGAAAACGACACACAAATCACACACCACCCCTAGGGTACGCCTCACTGTTGCCTTGCCTCGAAAGGTGATCGTCGAGTAGAGGATGTCTTAGTAAGTCCTCATGATCCGGGAACCTGGCATGAGGGTAGCTTCTAAGGTGTCTTCCCATTGCTCTGGTGATCACCATGTCCCGAACTTCGAATTGACCCGAACACCTCCAACGGTGGTGCTACCTACCTCTCAATGGTGGGATGGCACTACTTTAAAGGACATTTACACAGACGAATTCCTTAGGGTAGGTAGGTTCTCGTAGATACTTGCTCTAATTTCAAAACAAATCAAAAATACTTTTCACACCGACACCTTTTCAAAAAGCTTTCGAAAGCAAATTTTTCAAACACTCTTGAGGACCGATACAAGAGTCGAACTGGAATTTTCAAAGAAACTTTTTTAAAACCCACAATTGAAAAGCAAACAAACCATTTTTGAAAACACAAATGAGCAAGTATCTAAGAGCCCATGGATAACCATGGATAGAAAGGGTGCTAACACCTTCCCTTTCTATAATCTACCTCCCGAACCGAGAGCAATCTCTATAAGGAATTTTTCTGTGCTTTTGTCCTTTCCATTCGGAGAAAATAAAAGACGGTGGCGACTCTTGCTTCCGCGACATTTCGCGAACCAGCGTTAAACAGTCAGTTCCAGATCCACCGATCACAGTCAGACTTCCTATTTTAGAATCCATTGGTGATCAGAAATTATCACCCCATGATCTTCAATACAACTTCCTTTCATGAAGTTGTAAACACCTGAGATGATGTTCTAACATCTTTTCAAACATCAATCTTAGTCACATGGATTTCACCTTTAACCATGGTTCTGGAGACAAAACCATAGTAATCCATACCTCACTCTTGAAGGAAACACAAGAGAATCAACCATCAGTAGTTGATCATCCTTCAAGACTAGATCACAAGCATATGCAGTATTCTACATACAACACACCTAAAGAAGCTTCTTCTTTATATCACAATGTCCAGACCTCCTGTATGACTTTAAGATGTTAGATGCCATCCTTCTGCACCTAAAGAGGAGATTCCCTCTAACAGGTATCTGGAGAAGACTTCAACAAACATGGCATCAACATATCACAACCAGTCTGCTTCTTCCAATCCTTCAGGACTCAAAAATTGGAAGAGCTTTTCCCAAACAGTTTGGATGACACGCCAAAAATACCAAACTACCACTAGTTGATTCACACCACAACTATGGGTTAATCTTTTATAAGAATCTTAACCCATCTCAGGTTGGAGCATCTCCATTGCATATAACCCCTTGACTTCCTCTTCTACAACAGCATAACAAGAGTTCCATGTTCTCATAGACTTGATAAGTGATATCAAGTTAGAGTAAACAACCTTTATCCTATTTGTGAGAAACATCATCCAAACACATTGAGAAAAATAAATTCTCAACACAAAAATGTCAAGACATTCTATATGACATCTCTTCAAGAATACATCAACCACACACTAAAGTTCCTTTATGAGTGGACTTGAGAAATAAAACTCAAGTATCGTTGGCAACTTTACAAAGTTGGTTGAAACAATATTGCACATATCCCATCACCATAGGATAAACCTACCGAGGAGACCAAACCCTAATTCCCTTCCAAGAAAAAACCAGGACTACATTAGATACCATGCAGAGGAACAAACAACTCTTAAACATCCGTCAGGCACAACAAACCCTTGCACATAAACACCACAGTCCAGGTGCCAACAACATAGGTTTAAAAATAAATCAAACCCACAAGCAACAGCTCACCACCAAAGCTACAAGCCTGATAACAACCAACAGGTCCATCACACAATATGAACTCTCCAAGTTCAAACACCTTTTCAGTATTCACTTTCTTCCTTGCCCATGACCAGAAAGTACCTTCCCTGGATCTCACCCAAAACAGAACAAGATGCTTGCTCTGATACCAATTGAAATTCTAGTATATCATACTGCAGATGTCCTATGATATATTGAGACATCTGATTTGACTTAAACAACACAATTAAGGTATAACCAATCAAAATAGTACTGAAAAGCATAAATAATACACCAAAATTGTTAACCCAGTTCAGAACAACCTTCCTATTCTGGGGGCTACCAAGCCAAGGATAAATTCAACTATAATAGTATCAATTCAAAGACCCTACAACCAACATACCAACTTACAATCTTCTCACTTAATCACTACCCGTGCTAACTTTCTATCTAATACTCACCTACATATGAGGCCCTCATCAATCCCTCATCAATCACAGACAGCGACTGGACAAACAGGAAGTCACACTTCCATGACATCAAACTAAAAGACTCATTTCCATGACAATACATAGGTACTCAACCTAATAACTACATCTTTTAAATTCACGGCTGGTACTCAACCTAGGTTACAATGCTTCTATTTATAACTTGTATCCCAACTGGATTTGGGCTCCAAAATATAGCTTTTTAGCTGTTACAAATTTGAAGAAGATTCTACTATAAAATAGGTATTCAATCAAATCTTTCCTAAAAAGTCTCCTTATTTAGAAAGTCAATATTCTTCAATATTCTTCTTGATTCTAACTTGGATCTTCTAGACCTATAAAACAGCACCACATAGGATTGTATAATGTTCCCAGAATATTCTACACCATTTAAATCATAACAAAATCCAACTGTCCAGCTCAGGCGCAATGTCAAATGACCCTGCATAGGACATCTTATCTGGCATGTTGCTCCAGATGATGAGAACTTATCATCTCAACATGTCTCAACATAAAATAGGACTTCTTGTTTAACTTGTTCTTCTTAGCAAGATAATACATCATATTTAACATATTACCGCTATATTAGTTTTACCAAACATAATGTCAACCATAAAAACAGAGAATTATCATTATCAATTCATCACAAAAACCCCAAACAACCTACATACATATAAACCCTATATCAATCATAATAATTAGGATAACCCCTTTACCTTAGATTATAGCATTGATCTTATTCTTTGTGTTCTACCAAAAATCTCTTTGTTATCTTCCTGCCCTAGCACTGTTGCATTCTTCCAACTCTTTTCACGATCGTACATACTGACACACTTTTCCTTTTATTCCTTGTTTAACCCTTGGACCCTTTCAATGGTCTTCCCATCTTACCCTCACTAATCCATATAACATTACCACTTTTCCTTCTTCATCTTCTACCTCATATTATTATTATCTCTGCTTTTCTCAAATTAAAATAATTCTAAATAATTACTCTAATTATCTAAAATTATTTAAACTACTCAATGTCTCCTTATTTCCCATTATACCACACATAGCATCACGTCACACATCATATTAATCAAAACATCACAAAAACTTGCAAATACATCATAATTACTCATTATAATACAATTAAATAATTAAATTAATAATCTAACTATTTTGGGGTGTTACAGTAGCAGCTGCTACATGTCGTAGTAGCTGCTATGAGTGGTCGTAGTAGACCTACTGTAACTTGTGATTTTTGCTGACTAAATAGAAGGTATGTTGCATGCCTGCTACGGGCCGTAGCAGCTGCTATGGGCGGCCGTAGCAGACCTCCTGGAACATGGGGAAATTTCTCTGATTCTTCACAATTTTTCCTGATTGTTTATCTGAAGCTGCAAGCAGTCACGAAACACAATCAAAGCATAAAATGCAGAAGAAAAGGAACTAAAATACTTTTAAAAAATGAGAAGATTAACTAAAATTACTGTTAAATAAAGGTGAAAAAATCATTGATCAAACTCCCCCAAACTTAGACCGTTGCTTGACCTCAAGCAACATAGAAAAGAGCTCATGAAATGCAAAGTATAGAGGTACTCATATGCGAGACTTCCATTCATATTGGTCGAGAGGTAGTTCGTCCGGTTCACATGACGTGAAGACTTTTTATGAGAATATTTTAAACTTGAGCATCCCTTTCAGATAACTCTCTAACTATGCTTTGTACTTAAGTCTTTTTTCGATTTTCCTCCTTTTTTATCCGGACAATCAAATTAAGAAAATGAGAATTATGATGATCATCACATGCATAAGAATAATCAAGAATTTTTTTAAGCACCCAATAAGCAGCAATTGCTACTTTTAATTACTGATGAAATTTTCAAAACTTTTCAATTTATATATTGTCCTTATTTGGACGACGTTTGGGGATCAACCTCCTTTGGACTAAATAACCGGGTGAGGGTTACCCAACTTAGCGGGTCAGTTGCCTTTACCTCCTTTTCATCATTTGGTTCTAAAATTATTTATTTCTCAACCAATCATACATGCATGTGAATCTATATTATGTCAAACTATCAGGATAAACTAATCAATGGTTACTTCTCAGGATTCAAGCACTATGGTATAAATATACATGTTAGACTCATATCACTTTTTAGGGAACCTAGGGTGTTCAAACAAACTCCCTTTTTGTCATATTATTCCGGACCTCCTACCCTCAAACAAGTATCCCTTTATCTTTATATACTATTCTTAATCCCTTTGAAATAAAAGCTCTTGCACAAAACAACACAAAAAATTCTTGTCAATATTCGGGGAGAACTTCGAAGTGTGGTTTTATACCAAAAAAATAACATAAAACAAACAAACAGAAGCAAATTAAATCCCCCCAAACTTGAAATAAAAATTGGCCACAATGTTTTAGAACACGAGTGAGAAGGGTGAGTCACATAGATCATTATTGAGGAGTTTAAGGGTATTCCAACACCAACTACTACATCATAACTTGCATTTATAAGGCCTTATTTATTACCTGAAGACGAAACAAAACAAACAACAAAAAGAAAATACTCAGTCATTAAAAATGTGGGTTGCTTCCTATGTAGCATATCATTTAATGTCGTATGGCTCGAAGGTTCATTCCCCCTTGTTATGGTGGGTATTTCATCTTCCACGCCTTATTGGTTGTCCTTTCCCGCAACAAAGAAATGGTCTGGTTTAGAGATAGGTGCTACTTTGTGCCTCAAGTCACCTCCAACTTCCAGATCCTTACCTTGATGTTCCTTTTTCTTTCTCTTTGTGACTTCTTGAATGAACTTTGGAGTTTTTATATGTATTATAGATGAATGAGATGATGCCACCTGAGAGATTATGCCTGAGACATTTCTGGAGGTGGTTTTGAAATTTTTATTTCTCCTTATAGTTTGATCATGCCAACTGAGGGATTGATTATGTTCACCTTCACCTTGCTTCTTGATCTCCAACACTTTCAAAGTTATTTCCTCATCAAATGATTTTAACATCAGATTACCTTTTTCGATGTCAATATTACATTGACTAGTAAGAAAGAACGGTCGACCAAGAATGATAGGGGTCTCTTCATCTTCTAGAATGTCCATGATCTCAAAATCAATTAGAAAGATAAATTTCTCAATTTACACCATTACATCTTCAGCTACCCCATATGACTGCTTTATGGTGTGATCATCAAATTTTAAAATTTTTTCTATCTCGCTTACCTTTCCAATACCAAGCTTTTGGAAGATAGATAATGACATTAAGCTCACACTAGCACCTGAATCAATTAGAACCTTCTTGAAAGTTTTGTCTTTTATAGTGCAAGGTATTGCAACTGATCTAGGATCTTTCTGCTTGATTGGGATTCTCCTCCATGACGAGATTGCACATAATTTCTTATCGTTGGATACCGATCCATCTCATATTGGTCTCTTTTTAGATAGTACTTCCTTCATGAATTTCTAGTACATGGGTGTTTGCTCGAGTACTTCAAAGAACGACATACGGATCTCCAACTTTTTGAACAATGTGAAAAATTTCTCTAAGTATTTCTCTTTTGGGTCCTTCTTTGTTACACGATAAGGATACAGAAACTTAATCACCAGTTTAGTATCCTTTTTATTCTTCTCTTCAGTTGGCTTCACATGTGGTATAACTTCTTCCATTTATTTCTTATCTTCCCTCACTTCCAGTTCTACCTCTATGACATGGTCATCAGATTTATCCTTCTCTTATTTATATTTATCAACTTTCTGACTTCTTGTGGTGACAACATTAACATTCTCATGATATTTTGGATTGCCTTGTGCTTGAAGAGATAAGTGTTGTGTTATTTGTCCCATCTGAACCTCAAAATTTTTTTTATAAAAGTTGTGGTATTTCTTTGATTGTTCCTTGTCTCTTCTTGGAATTGGGAAGCTTAGGCAGCCATCTTTTCTATAGCTACCTCACAAATTGCCTTATGTGGATCTTGTTGTTGATTTTGAACATTTCCCTGTTGATCTTTCTAGGAGAAATTATAATGATTCTTCCACCCTGGATTGTAGGTATTGGAATAAGGATTATTCTGCTTCAAGAACTTTATCTCTTCAATTTTTTGTGAAGTCGCAAGACAATAAACAGTATGATGAGGTCCACTACAAATTGCATAACTCATATTTTGAGCAGGTTGAACTTGGGATACCTATTGGGTGCCTATATTCATTTCCTTTAGTTTCTTTTCTACTTCAGCAGCAATGGTATATTCTACCCTTATTTTGTTGGTTTCCAACTTCTAATCAATAACTCCTACAGGCTTGCTTGCACACCTATCATACAACTATAAATGCCCATTAGCAATTATTGCTTCAATGATCTTCTTGATACCAGTGGCTGTTGAGAAATTAGTTGAGGCACCGACTGCTGTATCAATTAACTGCTTGGTCTTAATTCTAAGACCATTAACAAACATCTACATTTGTTCAAGTTGATCCATATTATGATTAGGACAAGCCACTAGGATTATTTTGAATCTTTTGTAAGCATATCTCAATGACACGCCCTCTTTCTGCTTAAAGATCAAAATATCATATCTTTTTCTCAAGAACACTGAAGCTGAAAAATACTCGTTCAACAAAGCAGTCTTTATCTCTTTCTAAGAAGTAATACTGCCAACTGGAAGAGAATAAAACCACTCTTCTGCATCTTCAGATAAAGTGAAAGGAAACATCCTTAACTTCTTTGCCTCATCAGTGTGGCCATCAATCCTTAAGGTGGTACTCATAGTCAGAAATCTTTGGAGGTGTTTATTAGAATCTTCATTGACCTTTTCGGTGAAAGATCTCCTCTCGAGTTGAGTAATTATGCTCGGATACAGTTGAAAATTTGGCACATTCACTGATTGGTTTACAATTGTCAACCTATCACCCGGTGCATTTGCCCTACCATAGTCACCAACAAGTCTCTCAGGTGCTGGTGGATCTTCATCCATAGGTTCTTCCTCTGATCCCGACTCTAAATGAATGGAGATAGCTTCTTCTTTAGATTATAGTCTGGCTAATCTAGCTTGTCTGCGCCTTGCGTGAAAAGTTCTTTCAATTTCTGTGTCATAAGGAAAATAAACTGAGGGTTCTCCTTGCATACAAATGTCAGACGCGGATTAGTAGTAACAGAACAAAAATATAATAATAAAACTGAAATAAAATTTCAGTTTACGACCAACAAAATTTCAATTGAACTAAAATTAAAAATCTATATTTTGGCAGTCCCCGACAACGACGCCAAAAACTTGATCGGTAAAATAGAAAGTATAATATTTTTCCTCTGTAGTAATAATACGGAAAGTTTCCCGAAATGTAGATCTTAAGGACTACATGTAAATATGGAGTTTGAATTGTTGCTCAATTAAACAAAAACTAGAGTTTGGGTTTGATTTTCTACAATAAAATAATTGCGAGTAAAGTAAATTGACGCGGAGAATTGTTTCGACAAATATGAGTAACATGCTAGGGAAAGTGTGTGATTTATTCACGTAACAAATTCTAATTAATTCTATAATAATTTATTTTACATAATCAATTACCGGTTCTTAAGGGTGTTTACTCCTAAGTCCTTAGTGAGAAAACCTTTAATCATTCATCCTAGGCCGTAAGTCCAAAGAAACTTACCGATGAAATTAAGCATTTTTATTATCAAGAACACTCCAGTAGCTATAGGGTATCCCTAGTCCTAGGTGATATCTACTATAGCATAATCTCATAAAAGCATTAACAATGACAATCCAACCTAATTGTTAACCATAAATCAATTTATGTTTGTCCGACAGAGAAGGCACTAGAAACATTATAAGATTAAATTAATAATGAAAAACAATACTTTTATTGCAATAAGAAGTTCAAAGTCATTACAATAATCAAATAAGGGACACTCCCTAGTATTGAGGGGTTTAGCTACTCCTAATATTCAAGGGAAACAAAAGATAAATTGTACACATTACAAGTATTGGGGAGAAATTTGATCTTCAATCGCTTCCATTCATGAAAATCTCCTTCCCACAGAAACCCTTGTCTTCTCCAATCTTTTCTCGTGTAATTCTTCGCTTGCCAAAAATTCCAAAATTCATTGCAAAAACTCCTCTAAATAGCAAAAATCCACTGAAACCTGTTGCAAATACCAAAAACACCCTTACAGACCAAAACTTGAGCACAATAAAAGAAAATAATGAAATTAGTGTCACAAGTCGCTACGGCCTATAACAGGTGTTATGGGTGGTTGTAGCGGTCCCCTGGTCCTTTTTCAACTTTTTGCGAACATGGTCTGCCTACTACGGGTCGTAGCAGGCCTACTGTAACTTGTGATTTTTGCTTACTGAATGGAGGGTCTGCTTCATGCATGCTATGGGCCATAGTAGCTGCTACGGACGGTCGTAGCAAACTTTCTGGAACTTGGGGAAATTTCTCTGATTCTTCACAATTTTTCCTGATTATTTATTTGAATCTGCAAACTGTCACGAAACACAACCAAAACATAAAATGCAGAAGAAAAAGAATTAAAGTACTTAAAAACAACGAGAAGATTAACTAAAATTACTGGTAAATAAAGGTGCAAAAACCATTGATCAAGTACATGGTACAAAATCAAATATTCCTTTCACTACATTGATTATGTGGCGCAAGGACAGTATTATGGTACGATGTTGTCTATCATTCTCATTGACTGTTGTGAAGAATACAACTGAAATTTGGTATTCTCATTCTACCCTCCGGTGAATCTTTCTTTGGCTATATAAAGAAGACTTGGAAGAATGAAAAATAATTTTTGCCCTAAGAACTTTTCACGTGAAATCTCAAACGTAAATAATTCATTATTGTGTAAAGAGCTGTAAAGCAAGAACCTTTTGTTCACATACTTGTAGAAAAACTCTTTTGTGTTTATCATTGCATCTCAACTTGTGTAATCTGCTTTCTTAGAAGCATCTTTGTAAACACATTTTTTGAGTTGTTGTTCCTTGAGAGACTATGGTATAGTCAGAATTTTTCAAGAAGACATCGACAAGTAGTCTTTTTTTATTGTAATCAATATAGTTATAGTGGATTAAATCCTTGTTGATAAGACGATATAACCTTAGCGAGTAGACTGAACTAATTTCATTAGCAGTGAATCAAAATAAAAATAATTTTATTTACTTTTGTTATCTTTATTTATTTGGGTGGAAAAAATTTCAAATCTAAAAATTCAATTTAAATCTCTCTTTCTTATATTTCTTATGCCTAAACTCTTTACGAGTGTCCCGGAAATAATGCTTAACTTTTCCCTTTATTTTATTGGATAATCTTCAAGTTAATATTTTATCCATATAATAGTTGAGACATACTACAATTATTGTTGAGGTGTATTATGTTCTCTTGTTAGTAATGTGATTGATCTTTGTTTTTTGTTGGAGTATAAGGTTGTCATCAGAGAAGAAGTCATATATATGTGCGAGTTTTTTAGAAATAGACCGGAACCTAACACATATAAGTACACTAAATGTAATATGAATAATGTTTTGAATTTTCTTTTTCAAAGTTAAACAAATTTATAAATTTATATTATTTATTAATGAAAAATAAATGGATGAAATGAGATATATTATGTGAAAAAATATATTTTTTAAAATGATTGATTACTTATGTAAAAATATTTTTTTTAAAAATGATAATTAAAAAAACTGATAGAGTATATTTTTTCAAAAAAAAAAGAGAAGCTTCCATCTTATATAATTATTTATTTAATTTTTAAATTATGAGATATTTCTTAGTTTGACTCCATTAATAAATTTCAGTCGTTCAAAACAAGAAGATTTTCAGTCAAGATTCAAACTACAAGAAAAATCAAAGTTATGCAATTTCTACTAGTATAATAACGAAAAGGAATTTATTAAAAACAAAATAATTAAAAGAAGAATATAAATTATAAATTAATAATTAGAATTGTAAGACTAGATGAATGGCAAGTGGCAACAGTGTGGTGAATTGTTACGACATGCTGACGTGGTAGCGCGTGTAAGAACAAGAATGAAGTGCGCGTGGGATAAAAGGTGCGTAATGCCGTACGTCCGTACAAAGGACAGGCGACCGACCCACTTGCTTGTTTTAATGAGTCACGGCAAAAACAGTATCCACTCTTTCTGACAAGGATTTCCATGAATATGTTCATGACCCCACTAATTATTTTTTCTCAATCTTTCCATCAACATGTTACTCTTGTTACTGTTAGGGATTTATTTAGAAGTACATTGATCAAGTTGAAAATAGGATTATTATGGTAGGGACCGTCTAATTGAAGTTTTATGATTATTGTAGGACCATTTAATTGGTTTTATTTATTTTATGGATCATTATCAATTCAATATTTATTTTATTTTAACTAATTATAATTCATTTCTTTTTTATAATTATATAATATAATTAAATTTATATGGTAATTATTCATTTTATAATTAAATAAATTATTTTGAATTTTATATTTATATTTAAATATATTTTATATTAAATCAAATATTTTTTTTATCTCACGAGTCATTATCAACATAATATTTATTTTATTTTAATTAATAATTATTTTTATTTGAAAAATAATTTTTATTTTTAAATATTAAAATTTAATTTTTTTCTCTCTATCTCAGAGATCTTTTTTATATGATTGTTTAATATAATTAAATTTATATAATTATTATTCATTTATAATTAAATTATTTATTTTAAATTTATATATGATTAAATATATTTTATATAATATTAAATAAATTTATCCGTGCGAGAGTATGAATATCTTATTAACTTATTCAAAGAAATCAAAATATTTTATTCACGCAAAAAATATAAAAACTATAACAAAAATGAATATAAAAATTATTCAAATAAATTAAAACAGAAAACTAATGAGCTTAAAATTATAAAACTTATCATTTAAAGATTCATGATATTTCAAATTTGTATTATTGACTAATACCTAATTTAGTAAAGTATAAACCACTTAATTTTGATCTAATATTTGAAATGTATTGATTGTAATCATTTTAGAAGAGACAAATAAATGTGTTAATAAATACAGGATTTAAAGCCGATTTCTTGCGAGTTTTGGCGATTTACGGTGTTATTTTAGGTTTTCAATTAATTAAGGTTTTTATCATTTGCGTACGATTTCGATATGGTTTAAACTCCTAATCCTAGGAGTAGGGATCAATCAGAGTTGTTATTACAGTTGGTTCGAAGCTTTCAACGTGTTAGGGTATGGCTCAAGGAAGAGGAAGACCGAAGAAGAAGGTATTTTATCCGACACAAACCTCGAACTCGAAAAATAAAATAGAGAATAGTAACACTTCTATAGGAATAACCAGTATTGCTGATAAAGCACCATCAAAAGAGAGCATTGATAAGGAATTGATCTCACAAGTCCTAGCAGAAAACCCATCGCTGGAGAACAAACCAAACAACTCTGAGGTGGCGGTGATGAAACTATGGGTTGATATCTGTTAGAACATAGTTTGATTCTACAACCCTTAATTAGAGTTTTTATGATAACAAACACAAAGAATAAATATGCACTCTAAATTTATGTTGTTTTGTATGCAGAAGTTCTGACGAAAACAACATCAGAAATTAAGCTACAAAAGCTTTCAAGCTGAGGTAATCAGAATTTACGCTGAAGAATGATAATCAGAACCTGCGCTGAAGTGAAGAATACTCTGATTCTGAACAGAAGGTTCATATACCATCAGATCCTCACATCTCTGAGTCATCAATATTCTGAAGCAATTGCAGCATGCAAGATTCTAAGTTCTGAAGCGTTACTATTCAATCAAGACAACATCATATGCAACAACTTCATTCAGACAAGAATCTTCTCAATATGGAAACAGCATTGAATATCCATTATCACGCTTTATGTTGGACAGGATTTTCATGCCTATATAAACAAGCTTAGAGGTCAAATCGTTTACGATTTTGATACAACTGCAACATACCTCTAAAACGCTGCAATCTTACATATTCATATATACGCTCAAAATTGTGTAAAATATCACAGTTGTGATACAGTTTTTGTAAGGAAAAACAACAATATACAGTATAGTCTTTTATCTTAATTAAGCTAGTTTTCCTTGAGATTAACCGGGTTGTGGTTGTACTCAATAAGACTTTGGCAGTTGTCAAAGTAGTGTTGTAATCAGTTTTTGATTAGTGAATTAAGTCCTCGTTGGAGAGAGGCGAAATCACCTTGGCGGGTGAACTGGAGTAGTTTGAGATCAAACGAACCAGGATAAAAATATCGTGTCTACTGCGCTTTTGATTTTAAGTTTCAATTTAATCCCCCCCTTCTTGTGTTTTTCACTTCTTCAATTGGCATCAGAGCGCCTGGTTCTGAGTTCATACACTTAACCGTGTCAGTACAAGATCCAAGCTTTAGAAAAACACTATGGTGGGACCAAGCCAAAACATCAGCAATGACTATCATGAGGACAAGGAAAGAATCAGCGGCAAACCTCCAGTCTTTGATGGAGAAAATTTTGACTACTGGAAAGACAGAATTGAGAGCTTCTTTCTGGCTCATGATGCTGATCTATGGGACATGGTAATTGATGGATACACACATCCAGTGGATGAAAGTGGTCACAAGATAGACAGAAAAAGGATGTCTGACCAACAAAAACGTGATTTCAGAAACCATCATAAAGCCAAAACAATACTTCTCAGTGCTATCTCATACTCAGAATATGAGAAAATCTCAAACAGAGAGACAACCAAAAACATGTTTGACTCTCTGAGAATGACGCATGAAGGCAACATACAAGTCAAAGAAACCAAGGCCCTTGCACTCATTCAGAAATATGAAGCATTCAAGATGGAAGACAGTGAATCCATAGAAGCAATGTTCTCAAGATTCCAGATTCTTGTTGCTGGGCTGAAGGTTCTTAACAAAGGATATTCTACTGCTGATCACGTAAAGAAGATCATCAGAAGTCTATCCAAGCAATGGAGGCCAATGGTCACTACACTTAATCTAGCTAAATATCTCAACAAGATATCTCTGGAGGAACTTGTCAGCTCCTCAAAAGTCACGAGATAGAGCTAGAAGAAGATGAGCCTCAAAAGCAAGGTAAGCCTCTAGCATTAAAATATAACAAAAAATCTGATTCTAAGGTTTTGCAGGCTATGGAAGAAACCTCTGATGGATCCTCATCAGAAGAAGATGAATTGTCTCTTCTCTCCAGAAGGGTCAATCAACTGTGGAAGAAGAGACAAAGGAAATTCAGAAACCCGAGAAGATCAGAGAATCAAAATGAATCCTCCTCCAGATATAGAAAGTATGAGTCCTCCTCTGGACACAGAAGATCTGAAGGTTCCTTAGGACACAGAAAGTCAAATAACAAGAACATCATCTGCTACAAGTGCAATGAGCAAAGGCACTACAAAAGTGACTGTCTAAGGCTTCAGAAGGAGAATCCCAAAAAGAAGTTCTTCAAGGAGAAGAAGAAAAGCCTCATGGCAACATGGGACGATTCAGACACCTCTGATGCTGACTCAGAGTCAGATGATGAAAGAGCCAACATAGCTCTCATGGAAAATGTGGCAGAAGACAGTGAAGCTTCTGGTTCAGACTCAGAATCATACACAGAAGAGATATCTTTAGCAGCAAGGCTAAAACACCAATCATGGTACCTAGACTCTAGATGCTCTCGACACATGACGGGAAGAAAGCATATGTTCCAAAGCCTGGAACTTAAACCTGGAGGCTACGTGGGCTTTGGAGGCAACCAAAGAGGGAAGATCATTGGCTCTGGAACAATAGGTAATGGTAATCTTCCTTCTATAAATAATGTGCTTTTAGTTGATGGATTAATACATAACCTGTTATCCATAAGTCAATTAAGTGATAACGGTTATGATATAATCTTTAATCAAAATTCATGCAAAGTTGTTAGTCAGAAAGATGGAACTATCCTTTTTAATGGAAAGAGGAAAAACAACACGTATAAGATAAAAATTTCTGAACTAAAGAGTCAGAATGTAAAATGTCTTCTCTCTGTTAACAACGAGTAATGGGTCTGGCACAAAAGATTGGGGCATGTTAGTATGAGAAGAATATATCAGATTAACAAACTCAATCTAGTCAGAGGACTTCCTAATCTGAAGTTCAACTCAAATGCTCTGTGTGAAGCATGTCAGAAAGGAAAATTTGAAAAACCTGCTTTTAAATATAAAAATGTTATTTCCACTTCTAATCCATTAGAACTTCTACACATAGACTTATTTGGACCAGTAAAAACTGCGTCTGTTAGTGGCAAGAAGTATGAGTTAGTGATCGTAGATGACTATAGCAGATGGACATGGGTAAAGTTCTGAAGACACAAGGACGAGTCACATTCTGTGTTCGTTGCATTCTGTAACCAAGTTCAGAATGAAAAGGATCTTAGAATTTTCAAAGTCAGAAGTGATCATGGTGGAGAATTTGAAAATAAAAAATTTGAAACATTTTTTAATGAAAAAGGCATCTTGCATGACTTCTCTTGTCCTAGAACTCCCCAACAAAATGGAGTTGTAGAACGAAAGAACAGAACACTGCAAGAAATGGCCAGAACCATGATCAATAAGACTAACATTGCTAAGATCTCTGGACAGAAGCAATTAACACAGCGTGTTACATTTAGAATAGAATCTCTATAAGACTTATTCTGGAAAAGACTCCATATGAATTGTGGAAGAACAGAAAGCCTAACATTTCTTATTTCCATCCTTTTGGATGCACCTATTTTATTCTGAATACTAAAGATCATCTGAACAAGTTTGACTCTAAAGCATAAAAGTGTATTATGTTAGGATACTCTAAACACTTAATAGGGTACAGAGTATACAATACAGAAACACAGATTGTTGAAGAGTAAATCAGTGTTAGATTTGATGATAAGCTTGACCCTCAAAAGTCAAAGCAGAATGAATCTTTTGCAGATATAGAAGTTGAATTCACAGGTACTGAAGACAACCAATCAGAAGTTCCCAACAGAGACGCTCTAACAACTTCAGCAAGAAATGTTACAAGTGATCCTGTACCTTCTGTTGATCAACTCCAAAAAAGGTTATCCAGAAGCATCAAAGCTCACCCAGAAGATAAGATCCTGGGAAAGAAGGATGATCCAATCAGAACAAGATCAATATTTAGAAACTCTGAAGAATCCCTCATGGGACTGGTCTCTCTGATTAAACCAACAACAATTGATGAAGTTCTTCTGGACAATGACTGGATTCTAGCAATGCAGGAAGAATTAAATCAGTTCACCAGAAATGACGTATGGGATCTGATTCCCAAACCAAAAGGATTCAACGTCATTGGAACAAAGTGGGTGTTCAGAAACAAACTGAACGAGCAAGGAGAAGTCATCAGAAACAAAGCACGACTGGTGGCACAAGGTTATAGTCAGCAAGAGGGGATAGACTATACAGAAACCTTTGCTCCAGTCACTAGGTTACAATCTATCAGACTCTTAATCTCATTTGCTGTAATCAATGGCATCACTCTGTATCAGATGGGTGTCAAAACTGCATTCCTAAATGGCTACATAGATTAAGAGGTATATTTGCACCAACCCCCTGGGTTTGAAAATTCCAAACACCCAGAACATGTTTTCAAACTAAATAAGTCACTCTATGGTCTGAAACAAGCTCCCAGAGCTTAGTATGAAAGACTAAGTAACTTCCTGTTAGAAAAGGAATTCACCAGAGGGAAAGTGGACACAACCTTGTTCTGTAAGACATTTAAGAATGACATTTCAGTTTGTCAGATTTATGTAGATGATATCATTTTTGGATCCACTAAACCTTCTATGGGAAGAGAATTTGCTAAGTGCATGCAGGCAGAGTTTGAGATGAGCTTAATGGGGGAACTCAAATTCTTTCTGGGCATTCAGATAAATCAAACTCCAGAAGGAACTTACATTCATCAGAGCAAATATGTCAGAGAACTTCTGAAGAAATTTGACCTCTCAGAATGTAAGCCCTCAAAGACTCCAATGCATCCCACATGCATTCTGGAAAAGGAAGAGGTAAGTAAAAAGGTAGAGCAGAAAATCTACAGAGGTATGATTGACTCTCTCCTTTATCTGGCGGCTTCAAGGCCTGATATTTTATTCAGTGTTTGCTTATGTTCTAGATTCTAATCAGATACTAGAGAATCTCACTTAACAGCAGTTAAGCGAATTTTCAAGTATCTGAAAGGTACTACTAATCTGGGTTTGTTTTATAGAAAATCCAATGAATACAGATTAGTAGGATACTGTGATGCTGACTTTGCTGGAGACAGCGCATAGCGTAAAAGCACTTCTGGAAGCTGCTAGCTTATGGGAGACAATCTGATCTCATGGACCAGCAAGAGACATTCCATAATAGCATTGTCAACAACAGAAGTTGAATACATAGCAGCTGCTGGATGTAGCACTTAAATGCTCTGGATGAAAAGTCAACTTGAAGACTTCAACATATTTGAGAGTAACATTCCTATCTTTTGTGATAACACTTCTGTCATATGTCTCTCTAGAAATCCCATTTTGCATTTTAGGGCTAAGCATATAGAAATAAAACATCACTTTATTATGGACTATATTCAGAAAGGAATTCTTACGTTAAAATTTATTGACACAGACCATCAATGGGCTGATGTATTTACAAAACCCCTTTTTGAAGATAGATTCAATTTCATTCTGAAACATCTCAGCATGAAATTATGTCCGAAATAAAATGTTTTATTTGCATATCCTAACCCTCAGAACTTTATTGTTTTCTGTGAACATCTGATCAACTTGTCTTCAGAAGTTAGAAGTACAGTTGTCTCAGAATCTATCTATGAAGATCTGAACGTTTCATTTCAAGGATAGAGGCGTGCAGTTCACATCATCAAACATCTGTCATCCCCTCACAAGCTACCTTCTGAGGCTGAACACGCGTTCAAATTCTGAAGGATCCAAGGCTCTGATTGGATGAATTGAGACACTTGTCAGTGGCAACTGTTCAATATCTCTCTAAATCCCCTAATTTCAGGTTTCATTAATGCATATAATCATTACTTATTTTCTTTCTTACTGATTATGTTTTCAAAAAACCTATATAAACTCAATTTACTATTTCATTTATTCACGTTTTACCCTCTTCTATATTCTCTCTTGTTCTAGTTTCTTTTTCAAAAAATCTTTCAATTAATTTTCCTCAAAGAATCCGTGTGAACAATGGCATCATCATCAAGTCTCAAGAATCTCAGTGCTCCTGAATCTTCATCAACGGAACAATATGAAGAGCCCATTAGAATACTACTCACTTCGGTTGACAACCTTGAAGTTCTCTGCGAATTGATCGTTGGTTTTGAAAGCTTACAAGAAAATGGGTTTAATCTGTATGAAGATGTAACTGCACAAGGATGGAACAGATACTTTGATCGTCTGTTGGGTCCAACTTTTCCCATTCTTGTTAAAGAGTTCTGGATTCATGCTACCTCATCCAACCACCAGGTCACATCATATGTTATGGGGAAGAAGATAGTGATAACAGAAGATTTGATTGGGAAACTCATTGGATACAATGGCAGTGGAGTCAGGTGCATTGATATGGATGATAGGTGCTCTGACCTAAAATCTATTTCTAGGGAAATCTTCACTTTTGGACAGCCATCTAGCAAGATTAGAGACTTGAAGGATCATCACAAAATCTGGGCTAGAATAATTCTGGGATGTATCAATCACAGGAAGCCTACAAGCTCTCTTGATTACATCAATATTGATCAGCAGTTTCTGATTTACTTCATTGCAAAGAAGACCAAGATAAACCTTCCACACCTGCTCTTCAACCCTCTCAGAACAAGTGTGAAAGAGACAAGAGAAGAAGAAAGAACTAAGAAGTATTGAATTCCTCTAGGAAGATTGATTTAAGATATTCTAACAGAAAACAGGTTGATAGAACATTTGACAGAGGCTCAAGAAATCAGCACTCTGGAAGCAACCGCTGGGAAACCTTTGAATGCCAAGAATCTGAAGAAAATGAAGATTATTGAGAACATTAAGAAGGAACCAACAATTGCTCCTCATGAGACCATCACTTCTAGGAGAATCCCTCTGAAGGATTTTCCACTATTTTCTGAGATAGATGCCTCTCCAGAAATCATAGTCAGATATCTTGAAGCTTGCAAGGCTGATGGGACTATTCCAGAAATCAACATCCAAGATCTGCACAAGATAGCTCTAGAGGTTGTGCTAAAGAAATCCAAAAAGAGGAAGGCAGCAGGAGAAGGATCCTCTCAGAGGACACCTAAAGCTGCGAAAAAGAAAGGCAATCCATCTACTGTTTCTGTTGTAGAATCAATAGTTATTCCAACATTTGAAACCATTCCCCCTCAACCAACAGAAAATCCATCACCTCAAACATTTGAAGATTTTGACATAGAGTTTGACCCATCTGTAACTCTTGGAAACTTCTTGAATGAACCTCACTCCCCCAATCCAAATCCAAATCCAGAACAACATCAACCAGAACTTACTAGAGTTCTATTTGATATTGAAATGTTTGATCAAGACTTTTCCTCACCACTCCCAGAAAATCCAAACACTCAACCTCAACAACCAGAAAATCCACAACCACACTCTCAACAACCAGAAAATCCACAACCACACTCTCTCAACCAGAAAATTCACAACCACACTCTCCTCAACCAGAACATCTGAAACTCAACTCACCTCAACCAGAGAATGAAAACCCTCTCACTCCTCCTTCTGAAAACCAATCTTTTGAAATTCCTGAACCAGAAATTCAACACGCTACCACAAATCAATCAGAAGACTCCTCTTCAGATTCTGATACCACTACCCTAATTCCTGGGATAACAGATCCTCTTACGGTTTGCTTACCTCTCACTATTCATGATATTCCAGAAATCCCTTCACCATATGAATCTACACCACCAAACACCCCTAACTCACCAATCTGATTTCTGACTCTTCCACTCCATCACCCATCAACCGTCCAACTGACAACCTCAGACTTGTCATTGATCCACAAGTACTGGACCAACTAGCTTCCACCTCAAACAAAACTGTCACTCCCAAACCTAAACCAACCTCAACCAAATCATATGTTGGTAAGAATCTGTTGATTTTTGAAACAAAAATGCAGGAATGGATTACTTCTTTGAAGCAAGCAAGTCAAGAGATTTCTAATCCTGCTGCTTCTGATTCTCTGTGGGAAAGATTCAGAAAATGGCTCAACTCTGAAACCCAGAAGCTGAAAGAATTGGGCTATGAAAGGGCTCAGCAGAACTTTAGTGATCAGCTGAAAGCCTTCCAAGATCAAGTTCTGAGCCAATGGTACAAGAAAGAAATTCTTCTGCTGGATAATGCTCCCTGGAAAGAGCACCATCTTTCAGAAGTCTCTAAACCAGATTCTGATAGTCAACCTCTGACTACTGCTCCAGAAAACATGATTGCAACAGAAGAAGTGGTTCAATCAGAAGAGGCTGCAGAATGTTCTGAATGACATGCAACCCCTGAAGATACACCAGCTTCGTCTCTAGTCATGTAAACTCTGGAAGAGTTGAAGAAGGAGAATGCCTTAACCCATGCTAGACTGGATAAGCAAGAGGATACAAACAAAGAGATCAAGGGTATTTTGGATAAACAAGAAGATACAATAAAATAAATCAAAGACATTCTGAGAAAGCAGGTAGAATTAAGCACTCAGATTAAGAGCTTGTTGGTAGCGTTGTTCACACGTCTTCCCCCTCCTTCTTAGATTTTCTTTAAACTATTTATTTGTAATTTTTTATCTTATCCTCCTTGTTTTCTGAAAATTGTCATTGCATTCTGTTGTCAATATAATTCATCTTTTTTACTCTGATTATATTCATTTTTGATACCTGACAAAAAGGGAGAGAAAGTAAGATATTTTCAATAATAGTATATCGGGACAAAGTCTCAAACATTCTGAATATCTTAACCTCTATATTTTCAGAAAAGCTTGAACAGGAATACATTCTGATAAGGACAAAAGGAGATGCATCAAAAGCTCTAACGAGAAGGAACTTCGGGGAAGTAATCAACTCAGGGGGAGTCTCTCTTAAGCCTCTTAAGCTTTTTGTTCTTATATTTTTTCATTGAAAATCCTAGTTTTTGTCATCATCAAAAAGGGGGAGATTGTCAGAACATAGTTTGATTCTACAACCATTAATTAGAGTTTTAATGATAACAAACACAAAGAACAAATATGCACTCTAAATTTGTGTTATTTTGTATGCAGAAGTTCTGACCAAAACAACATCGGAAATTAAGCTACAGAAGCTTTCAAGCTGAGGTAATCAGAATCTGCGCTGAAGAATGATGATTAGAACCTGCGCTGAAGTGAAGAATACTTTGATTCTGAACAGAAGGTTCATATAACATCAGATCCTCACATCTCTGAGTCATCAATATTCTGAAGCAATTGCAGCATACAAGATTCTAAGTTCTGAAGCGTTACTATTCAATCAAGACAGAATCATATGCAACGACTTCATTTAGACAAGAATCTTCTCAATATGGAAACAACATTGAATGTCCATTATCACGCTTTATGTTGGACAGGATTTTCATGCATATATAAACAAGCTTAGAGGACAAATCGTTTACAATTTTGATACAACTTCAACATACATCTAAAACGCTGCAATCTTACATATTCATATATACGCTCAAAATTGTGTAAAATATCATAGTTGTGATACAGTTTTTGTAAGGAAAAACAACAATATACAATATAGTCTTTTATCTTAATTAAGCTAGTTTTCCTTGAGATTAACTGGGTTGTGGTTGTACTCAAGAAGACTTTGGCAGTTGTCAAAGTAGTGTTGTAATCAGTTTTTGATTAGTGAATTAAGTCCTCGTTGGAGAGAGGCGAAATCACCTTGGCGGGTGGACTGGAGTAGTTTTAGATCAAACGAACTGGGATAAAAATATCGTGTCTACTGCGCTTTTGATTTTAAGTTTCAATTCAACCCCCCCTTCTTGTGTTTTTCACTTATTCAATATCATAAGTGGAAACCGACTTACTGCAAATGGAATGGCTATAGACTTCGGTGCTCCCAAAAGTGTTGAAGGAGAGATAAAAGTTGAAATTGAGGAAGCTGATGCCGACACTGATGTCAAATTCTGGGAAACATCTCTTATAATGTATTCCATCGATAAAGAACTAAGTATGATAATGAAACAATTCATGAGTAAGTTTTGGAACTTTTCCCAACTGCCTGACATGTTCTACCATGAATAGGGTTATTTCCTCTTGAAGTTTCACACATTCAAAGGTAAATATCTAGTCCTCATGAGAAGACCTTACACAATACATGATGTGCCAATGATTCTCAGGGAATAGAGCCCAAATTTTGATTTTAAGAGAGACATATTGAGAACTTTACCTATATGGATGAAGTTATCTCATATGCCACTACACCAATGGGGGCTAGAATCTTAGGCTAGATAGGAAGTACTCTAGGGAAACCTCTCTTCACAGATGAAAGCACAACTAACAAGTTGAGAGTTTCATATGCTAGTTGAAGTTGATATCACAAAGAAGCAAAATGAAAGCATTTCCATAAAGGATAATGATGGAAAGAAAATCAACCAACCAGTTGAATTTGTATGGAAGCCAAAATGTTGTGATAACTATAAGAAGGTAGGGCATCAACGCAACAAAGAAAAACCAAAGATCATCAATCAATGGCGTGAAAAATCTGACCAAGAGGAGCCTAAAGAAGCAACTGACATCATCACACCAGATGAAAAAGATAGTACTTATAACTGGATACAAGTCTCAAATAATGGGAAATCCAAAGTATCACGACGCGAAGAATACCCGAGAGTAAGGAACTCTCGAAATACAAAAGAGTCACCACCGAACTTTATTTATTCTAAAGGAAAGGGAAAATATCGATAAAACTCACGAAAGAAAATAAAATGGTTGTCGTAACCAGATTAGGGTTTGAGAGTCAGTTATGTCAGGGGACGGTATTATCACCCCTTACACCCTTTGACTAAATGGGACCCATTTAGTTAGTTTTGCGAATGAGTGTTAGTATAATATTAGGTTTGTGTTTTTCTACTTATTATGCGAGAACAAGAAAGAAAAGATTTTAGGGTTTTTTTTTAATTATTGTGTCTGAAAAGATTTCAAAATCCTTCTCCTACGTATCTCCGGGTGCAATGGAGAACCCAACTCAATGCTTCTCAAAATCCTTCGTGTAACGCCCGTAATTTAATTTAACTATTTATTTAGTTAAATTAATTTTGGATTACTTGTGAAGTTGCGAGATGTTAAGAATTATTGGTATACGTTGTTGGATCATTATTAATTAATTAATTAGTTGATTAATAATAATTATAATGTTGGGATTAAGGGAATATTTATATAATGTTGGACTTATGCTATTGATTGCAAGTAGTAAAGTGGGGGTGTGTATGTTAGGCCCAATAGGATTGATATATAAGGCTAAGCTGACACAAGGAATTATTTTATTTGGAGAATAAGAAGCATTGTGCGTTGTCCGGGAGAGTTGCACGGAGAGAGAAGCAAGCTGCCCTGTAACGAGCAGAACGAAGCAAAGCCGTCGGCTAGAGTTTTTGGTTGAGCAACCTTCAATCCAGGTAAGGGTGGGGTTATGACCTTATAATGGGATTTATGTTGTTTGTTATGGAGAATTGGTCGTAATTATGATTGTTGCCCGTGATGTTGCTGAACCTGTTAAGGGAAGATGCCCATTCTATTATTGTTATGGACGTTTTGAGTTGTGTGATTTCCCGGTAGAATAGATGATTAAGTGAGTGTAGTTTATCCTTGGTTGTCGTGGTCGTTATGTTGTTGTGTTCGTTACAATGTTGTAGTGTTCCGAGCAGTTGGTAGAAAACTAGGAATAATTGTTGTGGTCGTATTAGGAGGGTTATGCGTGACAGTTTTATGCAATGAAAGAATCTGTCGATAGGAAATACAGTTGCTCGTTAATGTGTTATTCCGAGCGGTTGGATGGAAGTTATGAATAGTAGTGGTGTGGTTGTTAAGACGTTGTATCGTGTTGTGCTGTTGGTCGAACTAGTGGTCGAGGAGAATGCTGATGGCGTTAGGCACTGAGTGGTATTTAGGATACGAGGCATGTCGGGGGATTATGTGTTATATTTTTTTAGCAGAATTAGGTTGTAGGACATGCCGAGGAGCATAGGTTGGCTGTTACCCTATTTTTCTCAGTGCGAGTCGAGGAGTATAAATTAGTTGTTATGCTGTCCTAGTTGTTGTGCGTGTCGAGGGACACATATTTTCCCTATCACTTTTGCCCGTACATGCTGTGTTTTTGGTCGTTAACCGTGCTGTGTGAATCATTTTCAGTTTCTGTTTAATTATGTTAATGATTGAATCGTTGATTGATGTGATGAGCTTATGGCTAATGTCTATTTATGTTAAGATGTTATGTTGTTGTGATTGTTGTTGTGAATAATTGTTGATAATGCGAAGTTGCAGGGAGTTTTAAATGATGATGAATCACCTCTATTTACTGATAATAATGGTGATGAGGTCTTATGCCTTATGATAGATGATGATTGTTGTGAGTATGTGATAATGCATTCATATACATTTGCATACTTTGTGATGGCCTGGATTGGCAAACTGCAAAGAAGGCTTATGCCTTATTGATGCCTCTATTTACTGGCAAACTTTAAGATAGGACTTTTGCTCCAATGGTACCACATACATTCGTATAGTATTGAGTCGTATTCTAAGTCATATAATTGAGCTATTGCATTGATGAATTAATGGTTGTATTTTATTGATATCCTGTTGTGATTGTTGTTGTTTATAAGTCGTGAAACGGTGATTTCGCATGAACTGATTCTAATATAATATTTATCATATGTTCTATTATAGTGTTTGATATCTCACCCCTTATGTTTGAATGTTACCCTTATGTTGGTAACATGCAGGTAATCCAGAGTGAAGGAGGTTTACCTTCAGTAGTTCGAGTCGGTGTCATTGCTATGATACGTAACACTCGGGGGGATGAATACTAGTTGCTTTAGTATTTGTTATTTCAGTTGTTGAACTTTAAGTTGATTGTTGTTAAGTACTTGTTATTCAAAAGTTACTTTTAATGTTGGATAAAAATGTTATTATGACTCCGCAGAGTAGTTGTTCAAGTTGTTGGTTTGAAGGATTAATTTATTTTGGTGTTGGTTCATCCAAAGTTTTAAAGTGTTATGTATCCATGTTGAATGCAATGGTTTTTAAGTTGAAATTGTAGCATCCTGATTCAGTTGTATAATTTTTATAACTCTGATTTACATTTATATTGTCGGGTATAATTGGAGTGTTACACTTCGCCTATCAAAATCAATACCAAAGTGACTAAACGATGGTAAAGAAAGCAAACAAATTACAGTAGGAAAAGTGACGCTAGATGGAATTCTTCCAGGACTTTTAATCTTAAGTTTCCTCATTGGATGGAGGAGGAGCCTCCTCACCTTTGCCAATATATCAGGGCGGATTTATCCCTAAGCCCCTTTTCCTGATGTTCTCCCCTAGAGTGCATACCTTATTAATTTTTAGGTTATCCTTATAACATGTTCTATCAATTTCCTAATCTCCTTGGATAACTCATACTCGTCCCTTAGGGAGCAAGTACTTCATACGTAAATACAAAGTGGGCAAGGCGACACCCAAATGATTAAAATATGGCTTCCATATAATCATATTGTAATATGAGGGGGCATCAATAACAAAATACATGACCTTAATTTCTTTGGCATGACCATGCTCTCCAAAGGTGGTATTTAGTGTGATGTAGCCTTTCACTTTAACATTCTTCCTCAAAGAATCCAACTAATGAGTAGGGGTAGCAGAATGGGCGATAGCCTGCCTGGCTGACCCGTCCACCCACCAAAAAAGGGTTGGGTTTGGATTTTAGGCCCTTCACCCACCAAAGTCCGCCCACTAAAGACTTCCACCCGCCAAAGCCTGCCCCGCCAAAACTTGCCACCCGCCAAAGCTCGCCGCAATATTTCTTTTAGCTTGTCCCACCTTAAGCCCGACCATTTTTAGTGAATTCTAGTAATTTTTATTCTTGATGATTTTATTTTATACATTTATTTGTGAATATATGTAATATTTTTTAAGTAAAATTTATTAAAAAGATGCTTTATAAAAAATTATTCTAAAAAATAAGTGAAAAATCTAATTAAAATGTAAAAAAGCCAATTAATCTATTAAAAAATGAAATAAATAAATAAATAAAAAAGAAGGCGCGTAAGCCTGCTGCCCGCCAACCCGCCACCTTGGCGGGGCGAGTTAGATTTTTTTGCCCATATTCACTTGGCGGGCTTGCTCGCCCTACTCTTTTTTTGGTGGGCATAAGGCGGGGCGGGCGGCCTGTTTTCCACCCCTACTAATGAGCCCTTGAAGTGTTTTAGGTCCTCTGGATCAAGACGAAGTCTTTCAAATGCATCCTAATAGCATTGAGCGTGTGGTGCACAACCTTGTTTCCATCGCCTTGGGATGTATCCTTTTCTTTATTGGGCCTGGGGCGTCCTGTGTCATATTACCTTCGCGAGTTATACTTGTTTGATCCACAGGAAGAATCACCCTTCAGATATTTCTTGAGGTGTCCTTCCTGGATCAATTTCTTGATGTCTTTCTCGACTTGGTAATAATCCTTAGTGTGATGTTCTTTGACTCTATGGAATTTTCATCATCTACTAGGTTCAGGACCTATTACATCTTCCTTCAGATCTGGAGGCATAGGCATGTTTGTAGGTGAAGAACCTTGTGCCAAATTTGTTCACATTGATTGTTTGGAGGCGTGAAACTTTCCACCGTCTTGCCTACTTTCTTAAATGCAATAATGTATTTGATAGGAGATGTATAATTACAATTCATCAGGTGGTGTGAACCTTCGGTGTTGGAAACACACTCTTTGACGTCTCACACCTACTTATCGGTGTTTCTTTCCTCTCCTTTTATGTAACATTCTCCTCTGGTGAACACTTCCGCTAACAAGAGTGTTGGCTTCTCGGCGGGAGACTCATTGAAGTGTCCCTCCTTGAATCTATTTTGGAAAGCCCCAGCAAACATTTCTTGGTTTGGGGGGACTTTGGAAATATTTTTTTCAGATTTCTAATCAAGGAAGTTCCCTTAAAGACGAACATGCTTTTGATGATAACAACTAGTCTTTGATGACAACTAAAGTCAAGTGTAAAATGGTTAAAGATGCAAACTGATTTATTGATCTTAATAAGTTGGATTATCTAATGATGGCCCTTAAAGAACTATAACTCAAACCTTATATTAAAGTAAAGATCAAGCAAGACGGAAGCATCTTACAAGTTTTGAAGTATATGAAAGTTGGCCTCAGTGCGCCTGAGTGATTATATATTGTAACATCATTAAAACTTGTTAGGTATACAGCTAATCACTCACACACTAAAAAAATTTAAACTAATTTTTCTCAAGAAAATATGTTCAAAAATTCCTTAAAGACGTGCCATATGATTTTGGAGTTGTTAGAATAGTTCTAGGTAGAGTTTTGTCATTGCCAATTGATCGACACTTTATCCCAATAGATTGGGAGAATTAAAAAATGGATGTTAAGTGATTAGGAAAACATCTTAATGATAAGTAACAATTAAATATCTTTTCCTACCTTTTTGAACTTATTAATCGGTTAATTTTAGGCCTACCAATTGATTGATGCATAATGCCTATCGATTGGCACAATAATTATGGCCTTAAAAATATTTTCCCTTTTTCTGCCAACCCCTAGTCTATAAATAGATGTCCCTTCCCACATATTTTATATCTAAAAAAGGTGATTTCATTTCTCACCTCCCACTCTCTCTCTCTCTCTCTCTCTAAAACTCCTTTAGTTTACTTTCTCTCAATAAAATTTTCTTTGTAGTGCTTTTGAGAAATTTATTTTACGAGTGAGGAAATTGAAATTTTGGAAGGGTAGTTTTGTAAGTTCACCAAGTAAGATTTTGTTTTACCTTGGTTGAACAATTTATCCACTTAGGGAATTTTTTTTGGGTTTGAAACTAAACCAGAGAAAAGATTTGGTTTGGGATTTTTGTGATCAAGTCTCCATTTAGGTTCAAGATCAGCTCGCTGTTAAAATATCATAGGTTCTTGGCTAACCCAGTATAAACCAAGTTTTGGTTCTAGCTCAGTCCGATGTTAAAAGCTTGGTTTGATTTGAGATAAGTCCGGTGGTAAAGTCTCATAGATTCTTGGTTAGCCTGCTACAAAACCAAATTTTAGTTTGCAAGCTCTGCCCAGTGTTAAAAGCTCTCCAAGGTTCAAGATCATCCAGGGCAAAATCTTAGTTTGAAGCTTAAAGATTAATTGCTCTAAGTTTCTTATGGAAATGAGACTAACCGTTTCAATTCATCGTTTGAAAGGAAAACTCGCCGCTTTACTCCTTGTTTAGCTTTTGGTTGGAAGTTAACCATAAACTTCATTTTCCTTCGTTAGTTCAACCTACTAAAAGCTTTAAGTGTAATTGATACTCTCAAAATAAATTCTTGGGGACATGACTAAGTCGGTTTTTACTGAACCTGTATAATTTTTGGTGTTCTTCTCTCTTCCCTTAAACTCTTTATATTTCTGCATTTTTCCTTCTGCAATTTTATATTTTGTATCTTAATCCTAATATTTTTCTAATGTTTTCAAACCCATGATTTTAATATTAAAAGTTTTTCAAACTCGAATTTTTATGAAACACACAATTCACCCCCCTCTTGTTCACCCTGCATGTAAGCTGATTTTTTATACAATAATCATATCTTATTCCCAATAAAAAGTAATTTTAGCACCATCCACAAATCAGACGTTCCTGCAATCTGGTTTTTGGAAAATTAAATCAAGAAAAATTGGGTGGATGCCATATTTCATCACATGTTGTATAGAAAAAAGAAAAATATCACTATACCTTATGCCGAACTAATTACAATTGTTTTTAACCTACATTGGTTATAATTTTGGAGAGGAAGAACTGGAATTCATGCATACAAAGATAAGAAAAGGGATTGTAAGCAAAATAGGGTATTCCATTCAAGGGAAAGAACTTTTTTCACTACCGCCAAGAAGAGAAATACACCAGAGAAATAGTGATCTTCCTCCATCTTCCTCAAACACCCATAATGATATCCGTGAAGAGAAAAGGATAATGATTTTAAAGATTAACAAGCTCATTGAAAGCAGGGTTAATACCTATTTTACGCCTTGCCAAATTAACGAATTTTGAAAAACTTCCCTGTAAAAACCAATTTGAATTCCCTCCCTTCCATATGAAGATTCCCCTGTTTTATCCTCTCAAGAGACCCAATCATAAAAAATAATGACATGGCAGACGGTTTTTTTTCTCTAAAATATCCAATTTGGCATTGGAAAATATGTATTAATCCTTAAAAATTACATGGCATTTAATAGGTTATCAACGAGTACATTTCTTGAGGGGTTAAAGCGGGAGAATCTTTATAAGGCAGGGAGAGAATCCAAACTTTTTTATAGGGGGTTTTAAAAAATCACCAATTTGACATGAATAAAATACGTATAACCCTTGAAAGAATGGAGAGAAGAAACCTCATTTCTCCAATAGTTTCAAGCAAGAATGATGATGATGATGATGAGATGAATCAATTGCTTCTTATTTATTTTTGTTGCCAATTTCTTTTCTTGCAATTTCCCTTATATTTTCCTTTTCTTACATTGAATTCTTAGCATTTTCAATTAGTAAAAGTATTATTTCCCTTCCTAAATGTCTAATAGTCTATGTTTGCATACTTAAATTATCACAATGAATTTTTACTCACCTTTTTTTATTTCGACAAAGGGGGAGATTTATACTCTCAGAGGGAGTAAAGTATACTCTCTACTTAATTGATGGGGAGTTTAATCACTCCAAAATGCCATTTCTTTTACCACCTCCATGAGAGATGTTTATCATTATCAAAAAGAGGTAGAATGTGGAACCTTGTTTTGCAGATTTCTATCAAGGAAGTTCCTTCAAAGACGATCATGTTTTTTATGATGACAACTAATATTTGATGACAACTAAAGCCAAGCATAAAGTTGTTAAAGATGCAACCAGGTTAGTAGAACTTGATAAGTTGGATTATTTGATGATGGCACTCAAAGGAATATAACTCAAGCTTCATATTAAAGTAAATATCAAGCAATATAGAGGTATCTGATAAGTCTTGGAGTATATGAAAGTTGACCTTAATGCGTCTAAGTGGATACATATTGTAAAAGCATTAGGGCTTTCTCGTTAGGTATATGGCTAATCACCCCCCCCACACACACACACTAACACTAAAACTATTTTAAAACTATTTTTCTCAAGATAATATCTTTTAAAATGCCTTGAAGTCGTGCTAGATGAGCTGGGAGTTATCAGAATAGTTTTGGGAAAAGTTTGTTCTCCACCAATTGATTGACAACTTATCTCAATCAATTGGGAGAGTTCAAAAATGCATACTAAGAGATTAGGACAACATATTAATGATATGTAATGACTAAATACATTTTCTTACCTTTTTGAACATAATAATCGATTAATTTTAAGCCTTCCAATCGATTGGTGCATAATGCCAATCAGTTGGCACATCAATTATGGCCTCAAAATGTTTTCCTTTTTCCCAACCTCTAGCCTATAAATAAATGTCCTTTCTCATACATTTTCACATCCATAAAATGTAATTTCTTTTTTCACCTATCACTCTTTCTTTCTCTCTCTCTAAAATTCCTTTTGTTTACTTTCTCTCACAAAAACCTTAGTCGTAGCGCTTTCGAGAAAGTTGTTTTGCGAGTGAGGAAATTGTAATTCTGGAAAGATAGTTTTGTACGTTTATAAAGGAAGTTATTTTTTTTACCTTTGTTGAACACTTTATCCACTTGTGGATTATTTGTTTGGTTTCTAAGTTAAATCTGTGAAAAGCTTTGGTTTGGGATTTGTGTGATCAAGTCTCCATTTAGGTTCGAGATCAGCTCGCTGTTAAAATATCATATGTTCTTGGTTAGTTCAGCATAAAACCAAGTTTTGGTTCAAGCTCGGCCTGGTGTTAAAAGCTTGGTTCAGTTCGAGATCAGCCCGCTATTAAAAAATCATAGTTTCTTGGTTAGAACGATATAAAACCAAATTTTTATTCACGATATCATCCCTTGTAAGTGTTTGTTGGAAGCAATTTTGGTAAAACAATGACTTGTAAATGTTTTTCTAAATGTCTTAACATTTGGAGCAAAACTCTTTTGAATGATGTCAAAGAAGATGTCTTGACATCTGCCTACTGAACTGATCTCATCCCAAACTTAGTTAAGTCTTTTGTTTCCTGATTTCCAGAACTCTATAATTCAGGATTTGTGATCTACAGGCTGCGAAAAATATGGAGGAATATTTTTCAAATTGCATAATTTTATCTTGGCCTGTTTTTATGGAAATATTCAAAAGATTTGAATATTTGTTTTTAATCCCAAGCCCAAAGCTTCGCATATATAAGGACTTTCTTCCTTATTCAAAGATAATCAACTTTTGAAGAAGAATACTTTCTTTTTGATCAGAAGTCTAGGCTTTTTATTTGTAATACACTCTAAGTATTAGTTTAAATACTTGAGTTGTTATTTGGGTTGTTAATTATGTATCATTCATAAGCTTTTAAGCATTGAATGATTGAAGTGTTTCAAACTTATTAATTTTGTTAAGTTCTTCACTTTAAGTGATTGAAGGGGTTTGAGGATGGCCTCATACCTAGGTGAATCTTAGGTAGAAGTTTATATTGGGTAGTGATTAAGTGATTAGATCGTAAACTAGTTGTTTATTAAGGGTCTATGAATTGATACTATTTAGTGAACTTGTCCCTGGCTTGGTAGCCTCTAGAGTAGGTGTTGTTGTACAGTGAACTAGGTGAACAATCTCTTGTGTTTTTACTGCTTTTGATTTTACTGCACCTTACTTGCAAACAAACATTTGTGTCGTGACATCTCATTCGACATCACATATCTAATACCAGAATTTCAATTGGTATCAGAGAAGGCATTCTGCTCTTTATCTAGGTGAGATCCATGGAAGATACTTTTTGGTACTATGGACAAGGAAGGATGATTTATGAACTGACCACCTATTCTGGATGGAAGCAATTATGACTACTGGAAACCACGTATGGTTGCCTTTTTAAAGTCCTTAGATAACAGGACCTGGAAAGCTGTTTTAAGAGGTTGGAAATACCTTGTCAAATTGGGAGAGAATGGAGAACCTAATTTTGAATTAAAACCTGAAGAAGATTGGTCTAAGGAAGAAGATGAAATTGCTCTTGGAAATTCTAAAGCCTTGAATGCTATATTTAATGGAATTGACAAGAATATTTTCAGATTGGTGAATACATGTGAAGTTGCTAAGGATGCATGAGGAATTCTTCAATCTACTACTCATGAAGGCACATCCAAAGTTAAGATGTCAAGACTTCAGCTGCTCACCATAAAATTTGAGAATTTGAGGATGAAAGATGATGAAAGTATAAATGACTTCCATATGAACATCCTTGAAATTGCTAATGCCTCCAGTGCTTTAGGAGAGAAAATTCCTGAAGAAAAATTGGTGAGAAAGATGCTCAGGTCTCTTCCCAAGAGATTTGATATGAAAGTAACTACTATAGAAGAAGCCCAAGAAATTGAAAAAATGAAAGTGGATGAACTTGTTGGATCCCTTCTAACATTTGAATTAAGCGTAAATGAAAGATCTGAGAAGAAAAACAAAAGCATAGCCTTTGTATCTAATACTGAAGATGAAGAAGAGGACTGTGATCTGGATATAGATGGGGGAATATCAAATGCCCTAGCTATACTTAGAAGACAATTTAATAAAGTGATAAAAATAATGGATAGGAACCAAAGGTCAAATGTAAAGAACTTTCCATCTGATATCTATAAGTCAAATAAGGTGGGAAGAAAAAGGGCTGAAGAAAAATCTTCTCAAGGGAAGGGAATACAATGTCATGAATGTGAAGGCTTTGGTCACATTAGATATGAATGTCCTACATATCTAAAGAAATAGAAGAAGAATCTATCTATTACTTGGTCTGAAGAGGACTCAGAGAGTGATCTTGAAGAATCGGCCAAATATGTGAAAGCACTGACAGGAAAATATGTATCTGATGAAGAGTCTAGTGATGGGGAACTAACCTTTGATGAGTTAGCTGCATCATACAAAGAATTATGTCTCAGAAGTGCAGAAGTATGTCTTGAAGGGTAGAAACAGAAAGCCCTTATAACTCAGATGAAGGAGGAAAGGGAAGAGCATCTTAAAATTATATCTGATCTGGAAAGTGAAGTGTTCTCTCTATATTCAAATCTTGATAGAATGGTCAAGTCTCTCAAGATGCTGAATAGTGGGTCTGACACATTATATGAAATTCTCCAAGTAGGAAGAGTGACAAGAGATAAGAGTGGTTTAGGTTTCAATGAGAAAAAGGAACCTAACTCAGAAGAGCCTTCATCTGTTTCCACTCATGCCAAGCCTAAACCAAAGATGTCAAATCAAATGTTTCAACATCATGGCAAGAAAGGACTCTTGGAAGACATCATGTGAAGAAAGAACATCATGGCAAACAACCTGCATCTGTTTCCACACATGCCAAGGCTAAATCAAAGATGTCAAATCAGATGTCTCAACATGTGGGAAAACATCATGATAAGAAAGGACATCTTCGGAAACCTCATTTGAAGAAAGGACATCATGGAAAACCTCATGGGAAGAAAAAGTTTAATCACACTAGAGAAAATTCCCAGCCCTGGAAATGTCATCATTATGGAAGGCTTGGACATATAAGGCCCTTCTGTTTCCAGTTGTATGGGTATCCTAAAAATACTCCTCTTCCTAAAACTGATAAGGTTCCCCAAAATAGCAAAAAGAAGAAACAGTGGGTTCCCAAGTCCAATGTTAGAAGTCTTATTGCTCACTCTTCTCTCAGAGTATCAACCAAAGATTACTGGTACTTTGGCAGTGGCTGTTCTAAACACATGACAGGTGTCAAGAATCTGTTGGTGGATGTCAAATCTCATTCCACTAGTTATGTAACTTTTGGTGATGGAGCAAAAGGAGAAATCAAAGGTGTTGGAAAGCTTGACTATTCAGGAGTTCCTAAGCTTGATAATGTGTTACTTGTAAAAGGGTTAACAACTAACCTAATAAGTATAAGCTAACTATGTAATCAAGGATTCAAAGTTAACTTCTCCAAGGAAGAATGTCTTGTATGCAATGAAAATAATGAAGTTGTCATGAAAGGAATCAGATCTAAAGACAATTGTTATCTATGGGTTCCTCAAGAGTTAAATCTCTCCTCAACATGTGTTTTAGCCAAAGAGAATGAAGTTAAACTATGGCATAAAAAATTGGGGCACTTGCATCTGAAAGGCATGAAGAGAACTATATCTGAAGAAGCAGTGAGAGGGATTCCTAAGCTCAAGATAGAAAAATAAAAGGTATGTGGGGACTGTCAAATTGGAAAGCATACTAAGATGTCACATCAGAAGATTTAACATCTTACTACATCAAAAGTTTGGAACTTCTTCACATGGACTTGATGGGACCTATGCAGGTTGAAAGTCTTGGTGGTAAGAAGTATGCCTATGTTGTTGTAGATGACTTTTCCAGATACACATGGATAAGCTTTATTAGAGAAAAATTAGAAAATTTTGAAGTGTTCAAAGATCTTTGTCAAAGACTTTAAAGGGAAAAGGAAAGTCATGTCATAAGAATCAGGAGTGATCATGGAAAAGAATTTGAGAACAACAAATTTGCTGAGTTTTGCTCCTCTGAAGGAATCAGCCATGAATTTTCTCCCATTACTCCTCAACAGAATGGGATTGTAGAATTCAAGAATAGAACTCTCCAAGAATCTTCCAGAGCCATGATTCATGCTAAGAAGCTACCCTACCATTTCTAGGCTAAAGCTATGAATATTGCATGCTATATTCATAACAGATTCACTCTAAGGAAAGACACTTCAGATACTTTGCATGAAATATGGAGGGGAAGAAAACCAACTGTAAAATACTTTCATGTTTTTGGAAGTAAATATTACATCTTAGCTGATCGCGAACAGAGGAGGAAGATGGACCCCAAGAGTGATGAAGGAATATTCCTGGGCTACTTTACAAACAGCAGAGCATACATAGTTTTTAACTCTAGAACCAAAGTTTTGATGGAGTCAATAAATGTCACTATTGATGATAGAGGATGGAATGTTGAAGAAGATGTCTCAGAAGATGTTGGAACATCTTTGCCTGATAGTCCAACTGAATCAAATGACACAAGTATTGATTCTAATCCTCCTCAAGAAGATCCCTAGCCTAGTCAGCTCAATAAAGGACCTTCAATTAGAACTCAGAAAGATCATCCTAAGGAGCTCATCATAGGAGATCCAAACAAGTGATTTACTACCAGATCAAGAGAAGGGATTTCTAACTCTTGCTTTGTATAAAAAATTGAGCCTAAAAAATGTCAAAGAGGCCCTAACTGATGAGTTCTGGATTAATTCTATGCAAGAGGAGCTGGAATAATTCAGTAGAAATGAAGTTTGGGATCTGGTTCCAAGACCTGAAGGGACAAATGTGATTGGAACTAAATGGGTATACAAGAATAAATATGATGAAAAAGGGGTGGTCACTAGAAATAAGGCAAGGTTAGTTTCTTAAGGATACACTCAAATTGAAGGAGTGGACTTTGATGAAACCTTTGCTCTTGTGGCTAGACATGAATCAATCAGACTACTATTGGGAGTTGCATGCATTTTGAAATTTAAATTGTTTCAAATGGATGTAAAAAGTGCCTTCTTGAATGGGTATCTAAATGAAGAAGTTTTTGTTGAACAACCAAAAGGATTTGTTGATCTAAGTTTTCCTAAACATGTTTATAAACTGAAGAAAGCTTTGTATGGATTGAAGCAAGCTCCAAGAGCTTGGTATGAAAGACTGACATAATTCCTTGGGGATAATGGATATAGGAAAGGTGGCATAGAAAAAACCCTCTTTGTCAAAGAAGAAGAAGGGAATATTATGATTGCTCAAATCTATGTTGATGATATTGTATTTGGAGGGATGTCAAATGAGATTGTGGAACATTTTGTCAAGCAAATGCAGTCTGAACTTGAAATGAGTCTTGTTGGTGAATTAACCTATTTTCTTGGTCTGCAAGTTAAACAAATGGAAGACTCCATATTTTTATCTTAGAGCAAGTATGCCAAGAATATAGTGAAGAAGTTTGGGATGAAGAATGCCAGTCATAAAAGAACCCCTGCTCCCACACATATGAAGCTGACTAAAGATGAAAAAGGAGTAAGCGTAGATCAAAGTCTCTACAGAAGCATGATAGGAAGCCTTCTATATCTCACAGCTAGCAGACCAGACATTGTCTTTGCGGTAGGGGTGTCTGAAAGATATCAAGTTGATCCCAAAGTTAGCCATGCCAACCATGTGAAGAGGATTCTTAAATATGTGAATGGGACAAGTGATTATGGTATGATGTACTCTCATGGATCAAATTCCGCCTTAATTGGTTTTTGCGATGCTGATTGGGTAGGAAGTGTTGATGATAGAAAGAGTACATCAGAAGGATGCTTCTTTCTGGGAAATAATCTCATATCTTAGTTCAGCAAGAATAAAAATTGTGTGTCTCTGTCCATTGCTGAGGCTGAGTACATTGCTATAGGAAGCAGTTGTTCTCAATTGGTTTGGATGAAACAAATGTTATCAGAATACAATGTCAAACAAGATGTCATGATATTATTATGTGAAAATTTTAAGTGCCATAAACATATCAAAGAATCCCATTCAACACAACAGGACCAAGCATATTGACATCCGTCATCACTTTATAATAGAGCTTGTTGAAGAAAAGATTGTTGCCTTAGAACATGTAGCCACTGAATTGCAACTGGCTGACATCTTCACAAAGGCTTTGGATGCTAATCAATTTGAGAATTTAAGAGGAAAATTAGGGATATGTTTATATGAGGGTTTGTAGCAATTAAAAGTGTTTGGGAATATCATTAAAGTGATAGTATGTTATTTGTGTTTCCAACAAATAAACTTTAGAAAACAATCATTACAAGACTGCCTCAAATTGTTTCCCACACGCTACTACATTTCTTCTCTCTACTTTCACAAACTCTTCATTCTCCTCAATAAAAGAAGAACCCTTGCCATTCCTCATCTCCTTGCTAGAAAATTTTCAAACATGTCTCATCATCACACATCATCTTCCTCAAAATATGCAAATGAAAATCTTTCTCTTGACATAGTACTGGATGTTACTCCTCTATCAATGATCCCTCCGCTTGAGAAAAAGGTCAAGAAACGTAGATCATCACCAGCTAAGAAATCTAAAGATGACAAAGGTAACTCTTCTACTGCTACTGACAATAGGACTGAAGAAGAAATAGTCAATGTTGATAGAAGCATCAGAAGGCTTGTGGACAGGGTTTTAAATGAAGGCTTTGCTATTCCTGGGATCTCTACTCCCCTTGCTTGCATGCCTCCTCTCGCTGACAAAGGAAGTAATCCTAAAAATGATGTTGCTGAATCATCCAAGAATGATGTTGTTGATAGCAAACTTGAGAAGCTTGCTACCTCTACCCTAAAAGATGTGGAAGAAGAAAATGTTGATCAAGATGTTGAGGAAAATGTTGAAGAAAAATCTCCTTCTAAAGAAGATGTTGCTTCCTCCAAGGATGGAGAAGGTCACAATGTTGTGAATTAAGTCAATGTTGAAGAGTTGTTTGACAGTGAGCTCATCACTAATGTTGTACCTGGTATTTCTAGAAGGCTAAAGTCCAGGAGAGTGAAAGATGCAAGTATCACACCCCCTCCCAAGACAATCAAGAAGAAAACCATGTATGGACCCCCAAAAGCAGGAAGTAAAGTGGTCCCTCCTTCTAGCAAGAGAAAAGATAGACATGTTAGCTCTAGTGATGATGATGAGGATACTGTAAAAAGATCCAAGAGTAAGAAGAAAGTTGTTCTGATTGAAGAGACTGATTTTGAGTATGATGTCGAGCAAGATGTCCAAGACATCTCTCCTATCAAAAATTCTGCAAATAAGAAATTGTCTGTTAGGGTTCCTGATGCCCCACTTGACAACATCTCCTTTCACTCTGTTGGGAATGCTGAAAAGTGGAAGTAAGTGTATAAAAGAAGGATGGCCCTAGAGAGAGAACTAGGAGCTGGTGCCTTGGAATGTAAGGAAATCATGGAGTTGATCTCCTATGCTGGACTGATGAAAACAGTTACCAGGTTTGAAAATTGCTATGAAACTCTTGTTAAGGAGTTTATTGTTAATATTCCAGTTGATTGTGCTGACCATAAGAGTAAGGAATATAGAAAGGTTTTTGTTAGAGGAAAGTGTGTATAATTTTCTCCTGCCATTATAAACAAATTTCTAGATAGGTCTGAAGATGTATGTTGTGAGCTGGAAGTAACAAATAATCAAGTGTAGAGCCGTTACTACTAATCAATTAAGTGAATGGCTAATGAAAAACAAACTTCCTGTCAGCAAACTGAGTGTGAAATATGCAATTTTACATAGGATTGGAGCTGCAAATTGGGTTCCCACTAATCAAACTTCAACCATCTCCATTGGTTTAGGAAAGTTCATTTATGCTATTGGAAACCAAAAACTTTTTGATTATGGGATTTGTGATACGGTGGGAGAACTGACTTGGGTGTTTTGCGTTTGATCGCAAATGTTGCGGTTAGCAAGAGTCGCCACCGACTTTTCTTTTATCCAAAAGGAAAGGTGAAAAAGCACGGGAAAGAACTTTGAGATTATTTCTTGAGTTCGGGGGGTAGATTATGAAAAGGGAAGGTATTAGCACCCTTTTCATCCATGGTTATCCATGGGCTCTTAGTTACTTGCTAAATCACTTGCTTTTGTTTGAAATTATTCTTAGTGTGGTTTTTTGAAAGTATTTTGTAAAGAGGCCATTGTTTAGGCAATCTTTGTAATGATTCTTGTTTGTAAGAATGTATACAAAGATGTTTGATCTTTTGAAAATATTTTCAATTTTGTAAGATGTTTGAAAGTGTATGTTTTTGTTTTAAAAATAGCAAGGATGTTTGTTTTTAAATGGAGCAAGTAATTAGGAACAATCTACCTACTCAAATGTCTTTCTTGTTCATTTTCTTTTCCTTTGACATTGTTGTCTTACCATTGATTTGATAAGCAACCCTATCTTTGGATGTAAACGGGACGGGCGTGGGTCATCGTATAACCATGATTAGCATGTTGAAAGGTATCTTAGTATTATTTTTGAGGGACTAAGATTATTTGAAAGGCAACTTAGATAGCGTCATCGAGGGACTATAATCTTGTATTTGCTTGTTTTTGCTAAGATACCTCACATGCGTAATATGGCCATTTTTTTATAAGGCAACCAAATGGAATAACCCTAGGGGTGCTTGTGTGCAAGTGTGTTGTTTTCATGCTTGATTTTGTCTTGAATTAGGGTTTTCTATTTGATTGATTTTATTCTTTCCATACAAACCCTAATTACTAGCATTTGTATATAAAGCGATAAATTGCGGGAATTAAAATTACTACGCTATTATATCATTTAGGGGAGGGGGTATACAATTTGTAAATGGGGATTGCAAGAAATTAAACCCTAATTAGTCTATTACAACCAAGTTGAATTTGTACAAATAATTGAATAAATATATAAATACAAGAATATAAAGAAAGAGAGATGATTTTTGTTTGGTCTTCATAAAAAGAGTTTAACCTAAACCTAATTAAAAAATAATTAGTTAACATTAAAATAAAATTGACTTAAACTAATTGAGAAAAGAAATTAAATTAAAAAAGGGTTTTTTTAAAGGGTTTTTATGAAGGAAAAGGGTTTTAAGTTAAATAATAATAAAAAGTAAAAATTAAATAATTAAAAGAAAACTAAATTCTAAATTAATTTTAATTAAGAAAAATAAAATAATTATTAAACCTAAGTCTAAATATTTAATTATTTAAAAGAGAAATTAATTTGTTAAAAGAAAATGTTTTTAATATTTTTTTTTGTTTTATAAGAAAATAAAATGAATAAGAGTAAATAAAATATTTTTTTGGATTTTTTCACGTTTAATGAGAATAATAATAATAATAAATAAAAATATTAAAGAAGAAATAATATAAAAAAAAGAAAATAGTAAAAGAAATTGGGCCAGGAGTGCACAAGTAAATCAGGGGGTTAGTAAAAGAAAAACATCATCAGGCCCAAGCTGGAAGCCCAAGTGTTGCTTGTTTGGAAATAAAAAAGTGAACAAAATTGTGAGAAAATAAAAAAGGTAGCGCGCTGGGTGTTGAACCCACGCCCTCTGGGTTACCAGCGCGCTGCCTTACCACTAGGGTGACTATACATCCGTTTATATAAATGAAACAATAAATATGTAAGGCAAAACGTGTTCTGAAGACTTCATCTTCAACCTCTAGCCAAAGAACCTGTATCTTCTTCATCTCTAAACAAAAATGAAAAGTTCAAACATGAAAGTTGTGGCATTTTTTCCCACGAATCCAAATATATAAACAACTTAAGCTAATAATCAAAGATGAATGAGAATTTTTCTAGCCTTAATTCAAAACCTAAAAATTGCAGAAAACTTCAACCCTAAAATTCTCTAAGCTCAGGCCATATAAATGTAAACTATGGATATATACAGCTTTGTGGCAATGGTATCTACATTTTATCTTCACAAATCAAACTCAAATGATGCCTGTATGAAGAGATAGAAGTTTGAAAACTTACCTCTTGCAGCTGGAGTCGTGAATGGAGTTTGAGCAACTTTGGAGATGGCCTGTTGATCTGTTTAGCTTGCCTGGACCTCCTTGAGTGTATTCCAACTTTTAATTTGCTTCGAAAGTCCCTGAATCTCCCTACTCAAGTCAACCTGCAAGCTTGATATTTGAAAATAGTGGATAGTGATGTAGGTGTTACAGTCTTGAAACAGGGGCCTGTATCACTTGTGTATGATGTATGTAAGGTGTTTGAATGATTAAGAATCAAAATGCACGAGTGGAAATGGAGATGGAGAGTTTTGGCTCAAAACTGTCAAATTGAGCAGTCTTGTGCAGCAAAGGTGTTTGGGACAGTTTTTAGATGCTTGAAATCATGCCTTAGCTTGCAATAAACTTGTTAATATGTATGGAAAATATTAGAGCACAAAATTACTCCAGGTTTCTGAGTTATAGGGTTGTGGCTCTATAACTTGCTTTTGAAGAAAAGTGAAATGACAAATCTAAAATGTTGTACAAGCATGTCCTAAGCTTCTTCAGGACTTAGACACCTTACTTTTGAATTATAGGGGTTGTGTGTGCATAAAGAAAAAGTTAAAAGCTCAAGACAAGTTGACTTTGTGATTAAAGCAACTTTTCAAGAATGGAATGGTAACTTTCTTCCAAAAATGGAAAATTGTCTTGGACAATGCTTGGAACACTTGGATAATAGCTCAAAAGCAAGTGTAATCTTCATATTATGGAGAGATCTTGAGGTTTAGAAGCTTGCAAAACAAGATTGTGCAGCATAGGTTTGAAATTGGATTTTTGTTCATCACAAAAATGCCTTGTAATTCAAGTGACAAAACACCAACTTCATCTCTTCGATTCTCCATACTCAAAAATGATCTCAAGGAGTTCTTTGACATTTTGGAAATCTTGCAATGTGCTACACAACCCATCTTTGAATTGCTTTTGAATATTCCACTTGGAACTATGTGAAAAATTTCCATGAAGTTAGGTCAAAAAATCTGCCTAATAGGGCAAAATTTCACCAAGTCTTTTTTAGTTCATGAGCATGTATTCATAAAATTATAACTTGTGATACAATCACTTTTGGAAGAAGTTGTGTGAATAAAAGTTGTATATTTCATGGAGATCTACAACTTTCATGTTGGAAGTTTATTTTGAATCATCTTGTATCATAATGAAAAAATTGCTCAAAGTTATGAAAAAATAAGAAATTTTCAACACTTAGAAAAATTTCTAAGTTTAGAAATTTTGACTTTTCAAAATGAAATATTGATTTCTTGATGAATAAGTTTTCTATTTTGACATGTTTTGATGAATTGTGATCTTTGGCACTTGAATTTGACCAAAAAGTCAAAGTTTGACTTTTCAGTATACAGTTGACCTTTGATTAGTTGACTGCAAAATTCATCTGTCAATCCAATGGATTTGAAATTTTTTGAATCATGTCATTAGGTCAAAATGATGTAATTGGACTCTTGAGATCATTCCTTAAACCAATTGACCATTTTCTAGGTCAAAAATCAGAAATTTCCCTTTCCCAGTCAAAACTCCAATTTTGACCATTTTGCCCTTTTGGAGATTTGATCAAATTTCTTGAGGAATTGTGGTCCAAACTTATTCAAATGATACATATGAGTCCAAAATGTTGATGTGGATAAAAAATTATGATGTTTGACTATAAATTGACCATGGTTGACTTTTTTCCCCAATACAGCTGATTTTTAGGTCAATTGTTCAATTGACTGATCAAAAGTGTGATCCAAGGCTTGAAACTTGACATGAGCAATCTTGGGGGTCCATAATGGTCAATGAAAGTCATATGAAGCATTGATAGTGAAGATGTGAAAAACACAAGAAGGGGGGGGGGGGGTTGAATTGACAAACTTGAAATCAAAACGTAAAGACACCATATTTTTATCCTGGTTCATTTGATCTCAAACTACTCCAGTCCACCCGTCAAGGTGATTTCGCCTCTCTCTAACGAGGTATTAATTCACTAATCTCAACAAGATTACAAAAGCTACTTTAACAACTGTTAAAGTCTTCTTGAGTATAACCATATTCCGGTTAATCTCAAGGAACACTGTTTCAATACAATTATACAAGATATGTGTTGTTATTTTTCTAACAAAAAACTGTTTATCACAACTGTGATAAATTACACAGGATTATAGCTTGGAAATGAAAATGATATTGCTTGCAGCTTTGAATATGCGTGAGTGGTAACATGGAAAAATCGTTATTTATTTTGAATTATGACTTTGTTTATATAGGCAGTGGAATGACGTTGATCATCAAGCATGTTTAATGTCATTAACACACTTTCCATTTGGAGAAGATCATGTCTGAAAGAAGCCGTTGGAATTGATGCTGTCTTGAATGATCAGTAACGCTTCAGAATCTTATCTCCTTACTTGCTGATGACGCTTCAGAGTATTGATGACTTGGATTAGCATATTCTTGTTCAGAATCAGAGTTTACTTTGCTTAAGCGCAGGTTCTGGTCATCAATCTTCAGCGCATGTTCTGATTACTTCAGCGTGTAGCTCTTATGACTTATCTTCTGATGCTTCTTTGGTCAAAACTTCTGCATACATAAACATAATTTTTAGGGTGCATATTTGTTCATTGTGTTTGTCATTAGTTCTTTGTATTTATTATCATCAAAACTCTAACTAAGAGTTGTAGAATCAAACTATGTTCTAATGATCTCCCCCTTTCTGATGATGACAAAAACTAGATTTTTCAATTAAAAATAAAGAACAAAAGGTTCAAGAGAAACTCCCCCTGAGTTGATTACTTCCCTTAAGTTCCTTGAGCATCAGAGTTTAGCTGCATCTTTCATCAGAATTTGTACCTGTTCAAACTTTTCAGAAGATAGAGATTAAGTAATTCAGAATGTTTGAGACCTCTGTCTTAGTAAACCATTATTGAAAATATCTTACTTTCTCCCCCTTTTTGTCAGTTATCAAAAAGGAAATATAATCAGAGTAAAAAAATTGAATTATATTAAAAAACATGGTGCAATGATAAGTTCCAGAACATAAGAGGTAAAAAAGTTAAGCGTTACAGATAAATAGATTTAAAACAAAAAAAAATCTAAGAAGGAGGAGGGGGATGTGTGAACAAAGCTTCCAGCAACCTCTTGATCTGAGTATTAGACTCTTCTTGCTTTCCCAAAATGCTTTTAATCTCTTTGTTTGTGTCCTCCTTCTTATCCAACCTTGCATGGATTATAGCATTTTCTTTCTTCACCTCTTCTAGAGTTTGCATGACTGAGGAAGGTGCCGGAGTTTCTTCAGGAGTTGGACATTGCTCAGAGCATTATGCAGCTTGTTCAGAGTGAACCATTTCTTCTGCTGTGATCATGTCTTCTGGAGCAGCAGTCTGGGAGAGACTTTCTGATTCTGGTTGAACTTCATCTGAGGGATGATGCTCTGTCCAGGGAGCATTATCTAGAGAGAGGATATCTTTCTTGACCAATTGGCTCAGAACTTGGTCTTGAAAAGCCTTCAGCTTAGCACTAAAGTTCTGCTGAACCTGTTCATAACTCTGTTCCTTCAGCTTTAGCGTTTTAGAACTAATCCAGTTTCTGAATTTTGTCCATATTTAATCAGAAGCAGCAGGATTAGTCATCTCTTGACTAGCATGCTTCAAAGAATTTATCCATTCCTGTATTCCTGTTTCAAAAATCAACAAACTTGTACCAACATCTGAAGTGGTTTCAGTTGGTTTAGGTTTTGGAATGGTAGTTTTGTGAGAGATAGACGCTAGTCTTTCCAGCACAATTGGATCAATGACAAGTCTTACATTGTTAGCTGGAATGTTAGTGGGTGAAGGAGTGGGAGAGTCAGGTATGATGATTGGACTGGTAGGGAAGTTTGGCGGTGTGGATTCCAGATATGAAGGAATTTCTGGAATGTCGTGGATGGTGAGAGGCATGCAAATAGAAAGTGGTTCTGTGATTCCAGGTATAGGGACTGTATCAGAATCTGAATGAGGTTCTTCAGATTGGTTTGTTGAAACATGGTGAGGTTCTGGTTCATGGATATCAGAAGATTGATTCTCAAAAGGTTGAGCTTCTGGTTGTTGTATTTAAGGTTGTGGTGATTGTGGATGAGGAATATCTTGTTGTGGAGAGTGAGGTTGCGGAATTTCTGGTGTGGTATCAGAGTTTGGATTTTCAGGGAGTTGAGAGTTTGGATTTTGTGGTACGGGAGCTGAAAAGTCTTGGTCAAATGAATCAATATCAGACAGAACTTTGGCAAGTTCTGGTTGGGTTTGTTCAGGATTTGGATTATGATAAAGGGAGTGATTTTCATTTAGACCTAGAGTTTCTGATGGATCAAACCCTAGGTCAAAGTCTTCAAATTTTTGTGGAGTTGGATGTTCTGGTTGAATAGGCATGGATTCAGATGTTGATACATTTATTGATTCTATAACAGGAACATAGGAAGGATTACCTTTCTTTTTGGAAGCTTTTGGAGTCCTCTGAGATGGTCCTTCTACTGCAGTTTTCCTCTTCTTGGTCTTCTTCAAAACAACTTCTGGAGCAGCCTGATGCAAGTCCTGGATATTGATTTCTGGTGCAGTACCATCTTCCTTGCAAGCGTCCAGATATCTGACTATTATTTCTGGCTTGGAGTCACTCTCAGAAAATAGAGGAAAATCATCCAGAGGTATCCTTCTTGAAGTGATGGTTGCATGAGAAGTAATAGTAGGTTCCTTCTTGATATTCTCAATGATTTTCATCTTCTTCAGATTTTTAGCGTTCAGGGGCTTCCCAGCAGTTGCTTCCAGAGTGTTGATTTCCCGGGCTTCAGTCAAATGTTCTATCAGCCTATTCTCTGTCAGAATATCTGATACGAGTATTCCTAAGGGTATCCAGTCCCTTTTGGTTCGTTCATCTTCTCTTGTTTCTTTCACACTAGTTCTAAGATGATTAAACAACAAGTGTGAGAGGTTTACCTTAGTCCTCTTGGCAATGAAATAGATCAGAAACTGCTGATCAATGTTGATATAATCAGGAGAGCTAGTTGGCTTCTTGTGGTTGATACACCCCAGAATAATTCTTGCCCAAATTCTGTGGTGATCCTTCAGATCTCTGATTTTGCTGGAAGGAAGTCCATGAGTAAATATTCCCTTGCAATAGAGCCTACGTCAGAGCATCTCTCAGCCATGTCAATGCATGTGACACCTCCACCATTGTAACCAATAAGCTTTGAAATTAGGTCTTCTGTAATGACAATTTTCTTCCCCATGACATAAGAGGTAACTTGATGATTTGAAGAAGAATCATGTATCCATAATTCTTTGACAAGAATTGGAAATGTTGGCCCCAGAAGAAGGTCAAAGTATCTGTTCCAACCTTGAGCAGTAACGTCTTCATACAGATTGAAGCCGTTTTCTTGCAAGCTTTCAAAGTCAATAATCAGTTCTGAAAGAACTTCCAGATTATCAATGGGAGTGAGTAGCGTTCTGTAAGGTTCTTCATACTGTTCCATTGAAGCAGATTCCTGAGTAATGATGTTTTGGATGCTTGAAGAAGCCATTGTTCACACAAGATTTGAGGAAGATGAAAGGGGTTTTTGAAAATACGAACTTGAAATGATAGAAAGTAGTTAGAGAGTAAAAAGAAGTGAATGTAAAAAGTGAGATTTGAGTTTAAATAGTTTTTCTTGAAAGCGTAAACAGTAAGAGAGAGAAATAATTAGTCATGATTATAAGCATTAATGACAGCTGAAATTAGGGGATTCATAAAGATAATGGAACAGTTACCCATGACATGTGTCTCAATGCACCCAATCAGCGCTTTTGATCTTTCAGAAAAGTGAACGCGTGTTCAGCCTCAGAAAGTAGCTGATGAATGGATGACAACTGTTTGATTATGTGAACAACACTCTTCTATCCTTGAAATGAAGCGTTCAGATCTTTATGGGTAGATTCTGATGCAATATGTACTTCTAAACTCTGAAGACAGGTTGATCAGTAGTTCACAGAAAATAATAAAGTTCTTATGGATAAGATATGTAAATAAAACAATTTATTCTGGGCATAGCTTCATGCTGAGATGTTTCAGAATGAAGTTAAACCTATCTTCAGAAATAGGTTTTGTAAATACATCGGCCCATTGATGGTCTGTGTCAATAAATTTTAAGCTAAGAATCCCTTTCTGAATATAGTCCCTAATAAAATGATGTTTTATTTCTATATGCTTAGCCCTAGAATGCAAAATTGGATTTTTACTGAGACAAATAGCAGAAGCATTGTCACAGAGGATAGGAATGTTACTCTCAAATATATTGAAGTCTTCAAGTTGACTTTTCATCCAGAGCATTTGTGTGCTACATCCAACAGCTGCTATGTATTCAGCTTCTGCTGTTGATAGTGCTATTGTGGACTGTCTCTTGCTGGTCCATGAGATCAGATTTTCTCCCAGAAACTGGCAGCTTCCAGAAGTGCTTTTACGTTCTACTCTATCTCCAGTGAAGTCAGAATCACAATATCCTACTAAGCTGTAATCATTTGATTTTCTATAAAACAAACCCAAATTAGCAGTACCTTTCAGATACTTGAAAATTCGCTTAACTGCTGTTAAGTGAGATTCTCTAGGATCTGATTGGAATCTAGCACATAAGCAAACACTAAATAAAATGTCAGGCCTTGAAGCCGTCAGATAGAGAAGAGAACCAATCATACCTCTGTATACCTTCTATTCTACCTTTTTACTTACCTCTTCCTTTTCTAGAATGCACGTGGGATGCATTGGAATCTTTGAGGGCTTACATTCTGAGAGATCAAATTTCTTCAGAAGTTCTCTGACATATTTTCTCTGATGAATGTAAGTTCCTTCTGGAGTTTGGTTTATCTGAATGCCCAGAAAGAATTTGAGTTCCCCCATTAAGCTCATCTCAAACTATGCCTGCATACATTTAGCAAACTCTCTTCCCAGAGAGGGTTTAGTAGATCCAAAGATGATGTCATCAACATAAATCTGACATACTAACATGTCATTCTTAACTGTCTTACAGAATAAGGTTGTGTCCACTTTCCCTCTAGTGAATTCCTTTTCTAACAGGAAGCTACTTAGTCTTTCATACCAAGCTCTGGGAGCTTATTTCAGACCATAGAGTGACTTCTTTAGTTTGAAAAATATTCTGGATTTTTGGAATTTCCAAACCCAGGGGGTTGGTGCACATATACCTCTTCATCTATATATCCATTTAAGAATGCACTTTTTACATCCATATGATACAGAGTGATGCCTTTATTTACAACAAATGATATTAAAATTCTGATAGATTCTAACCTGGCGAATGGAGCAAAGGTGTCTGTATAGTCTATCCCCTATTGCTGACTATAACCTTGTGCTACCAGTCGTGCTTTGTTTCTGATGACTTCTCCTTGTTCATTCAGTTTGTTTCTGAACACCCACTTTGTTCCAAGACGTTGAATCCTTTTGGTTTGGGAACCAGATCCCATACGTCATTTCTGGTGAATTGATCCAGTTCCTCTTGCATTGCCAGAATCCATTCATTGTCCAGGAGTGCTTCATCAATAGTTGTTGGTTCAATCAGAGAGACCAGTCCCATGAGGGATTCTTTAGAGTTTCTGAATGTTGATCTTGTTCTAATTGGATCATCCTTCTTTCCCAGTATTGTATCTTCTGGGTGATCAATGCTGCTTCTGGATAGTCTTTTCTGGAGTTGATCAACAGAAAGTGCTGGATTTCTTGCAGTAACTCTTTCTGATGTTGAGGGAGTGTCTCTGTTGATAACTTCTGATGAGTTGTCTTCAATACCTGTGAGTTCAACTTCCATACCTACAAGTAATTCACTATGTTTTGACTTTAGAGTCAAGCTTATCATCAAACCAAACACTGATTGACTCTTCAACAATCTGTGTTTCTGTATTGTATACTATGTACCCTCTTGAGCGTTCAAAGTATCCTAACATAATACACTTTTATGCTTTAGAGTCAAACTTATTCAAATAATTTTTTGTATTCAGAATAAAGCATGAGCATCCAAATGGATGAAAATAAGAAATGTTGGGCTTTCTGTTCTTCCACAATTCATATGGAGTCTTTTCCAGAATAGGTCTTATAGAGATTTTATTCTGAATGTAACATGCTGTGTTAATTGCCTCTTCCTAGAGATCTTAGCAATGTTAGTCTCGTTGATCATGGTTCTGGCCATTTCTTGCAATGTTCTGTTCTTTCGTTCTACAACTCCATTTTGTTAGGGAGTTCTAGGACAAGAGAAGTCATGCAAAATGCCTTTTTCATTAAAAAATAATTCAAAATTTTTATTTTCAAATTCTCCACCATGATCACTTATGACTTTGACAATTCTAAGATCCTTTTCATTCCGAACTTGGCTGCAGAAGGTAACAGACACAGAGTGTGACTCGTCCTTGTGTCTTAAGAACTTTACCCATGTCCATCTGCTATAGTCATCTACGATTACTAACCCATACTTCTTGCCACTGACAGAAGCAGTTTTTACTGGTCCAAATAAGTCAATGTGCAGAAGTTCTAATGGCTTAGAGGTGGAAACAACATTTTTGGATTTGAAAGCAGTTTTGCAAATTTGACCTTCTGACATGCTTCACACAGAGCATCTGAGCTGAACTTCAATTTTGGAAGTCCTCTGACAAGATTGAGTTTGTTAATCTGAGATATTCTTCTCATACTAACATGCCCCAATCTTCTGTTCCAGACCCATTGCTCGTTGTTAACAGAAAGTAGGCATTTTACATTCTGACTCTTTAGCTCAGAAAGTTTTATTTTATAAATGTTGTTTTTCCTCTTTCCATTAAATAGGATAGTCCCATCTTTCTTACTAACAGCTTTGCATGAATTTTGATAGAAGATTATATCATAACCATTATCACTTAATTGACTTATGGATAATAGGTTATGCATTAATCCATCAACTAATAATACATTATTTATAGAGGGAAGATTTCCATTACCTACTGTTCCAGAGCCAATGATCTTTCCTCTCTGATTACCTCTAAAGCCCACGTAGCCTCCAAGATTAAGTTCCAGGCTTTGAAACATATTCCTTCTTCCTATCATGTGTCGCGAGCAGCCTGAGTTCAGGTACCATGATTGGTGTCTAAGCCTTGCTGCTAAAGATATCTGCTACATGTATAATTTTATCCTTAGGTACCCACATTTTCTTGGGTCCTGATTTGTTAGTTTTACCAAAATTCTGATTGAATTTTGGTTTGACAGAATAATCACTACTTGTGTATTTTATGTCATGTGTGTGCCCATATATCAAATGTGAATTGAGTGGTGTGCGTTTTATAACTAAGTCCATGGCATTTTTTGGTGTAGATACCTTACCTTGATATCCTATCCCTTTTCTACCATTTCTACTAACTTCATAGATCATTGAAGCCATCTTGCTTCTGTCTATGTTTTTAGCTAGAAACTTCTGAAAGCTGTGATCATACTCTTTGATGATCTCATCAGCATTACTGGGAGTTTCAGAGATTGTTTCCTTCTGAGGGTTTTGCAAATCATTTTCTAATTTTGAAATTTTTTCTTTTAACTCAGAATTCTCTAATCTGATACTCTCAGACTTTTCAGAGTCAGAGGCAAGATTCCTTTTCAGGTTCCTGAATTTGACTCTGATTTGCTGATACCTTTCCAGAATTTCATTTAGGCTTTCTGCAAGTTCAGCCTTAGTAAAGTTTATGGTAAAATCAGGAAATACCTCTTCAGTGTCTGATTCTGAGTCTGAACCAGAAGCTTCACTGTCTTCTGATACGTTTGCCATGTGAACTATGTTTTCTCTTTCATCATTTGATTCTGAGTCAACTTCAGATGTGTCAGAATCATCCCATGTAGCCATGAGGCTTTTCTTCTTTTCCTTGAGGAACTTCTTTTTGGGCTTTTCCTTCTGAAGCTTTGGGCAGTCACTTTTGTAGTGCCATTGCTCGTTGCATTCATAGCAGATAATGTCCTTGTTGTTTGGCTTTCTATATCCTGAAGAACCTTCAGATCTTCTGTGTCCAGAGGAAGACTCAGAATTTCTGTATCTGGAGGAGGATTCATTCTGATTCTCTGATCTTCTGGGATTTCTGAACTTCCTTTGTCTCTGCTTCCACAGTTGGTTCACCCTTTTGGAGAGGAGTTCATCTTCTTCTGATGAGGATCCATCAGAAGTTTCTTCCACATCCTGAAAAATCTTAGAGTCAAATTTTCTGTTAGATTTTAAAGCTAGTGGCTTACCTTGTTTTCGAGGCTCATCTTCTTCTAGCTCTATCTCGTGACTTCTGAGGGAGTTGACAAGTTCCTCCAGAGATATTTTGTTGAGATCTTTGGCTAGCTTAAGTGCTGTGACCATTGGCCTCCATTGCTTGGGCAAGCTTCTGATGATCTTCTTAACGTGATCAGCAGTAGAATACCCTTTGTCAAGAACCTTCAGTCCAGCAACAAGGATTTGGAATCTTGAAAACATAGTTTCTATTGATTCACTATCTTCCATCTTGAATGCCTCATACTTCTGAATGAGCGCAAGGTCCTTGGTTTCTTTGACTTGAATGTTGCCTTCATGCGTCATTCTCAGAGAGTCAAAGATGTTCTTGGCAGTCTCTCTGTTTGATATTTTTTCATATTCTGAGTATGAGATGGCGCTGAGGAGTATTGTTCTGGCCTTGTGGTGGTTTTTGAATTCACGCTTTTGCTTATCAGACATCATTTTTTTGTCTATCCTCTGACCACGTCCATCCACTGGGTGTGTGTATCCGTCAGTTACCATGTCCCATAGATCAGCATAATGGGCCAGAAAGAAACTCTCAATTCTGTCTTTCCAGTAGTCAAATTTTTCTCCATCAAAGACTGGAGGTTTGCCACTGAATCTGTCCTTGTCTTCATGGTTGTCATTGCTGATGTTTTGGCTTGGTCCCACCATAGTGTTTTTCTGAAGCTTGGATCTTGTACTGACACAGTTAAATGTTTAAGCTCAGAACCAGGCGCTCTGATAGCAATTGAAGATGTGAAAAACACAAGAAGGGGGGGTTGAATTGACAAACTTGAAATCAAAACATAAAGACAACGTATTTTTATCCTGGTTCGTTTGATCTCAAACTACTCCAGTCCACCCGTCAAGGTGATTTCGCCTCTCTCCAATAAGGTTTTAATTCACTAATCTCAACAAGATTACGAAAGCTACTTTAACAAATGTTAAAGTCTTCTTGAGTATAACCACAATCCGGTTAATCTCAAGGAACACTGTTTCAATACAATTATACAAGATATGTGTTGTTGTTTTTATAACAAAAACCTGTTTATCACAACTGTGATAAATTACACAGGATTATAGCTTGGAAATGAAAATGATATTGCTTGCAGCTTTGAATATGCGTGAGTGGTAATATGGCAAAATCGTTATTGATTTTGAATGCTGACTTTGTTTATATAGGCAGTGGAATGACGTTGATCATCAAGCATGTTTAATGTCATTAACACACTTTCCATTTGGAGAAGATACTGTCTGAAAGAAGCCGTTGGAATTGATGCTGTCTTGAATGATCAGTAACGCTTCAGAATCTTATCTCCTTACTTGCTGATGACGCTTCAGAGTATTGATGACTTGGATTAGCATGTTCTTGTTCATAATTAGAGTTTACTTTGCTTAAGCGCATGTTCTGGTCATCAATCTTCAGTGCATGTTCTGATTGCTTCAGCGTGTAGCTCTTATGGCTTATCTTTTGATGCTGCTTTGGTCAGAACTTCTGCATACATAAACATAATTTTTAGGGTGCATATTTGTTCTTTGTGTTTGTAATTAGTTCTTTGTATTTATTATCATCAAAACTCTAACTAAGAGTTGTAGAATCAAACTATGTTCTAACAGATAGTTCAAAAATCCTTGTGCAAACTCAAACCCTAATTTTAGTCATCAGTGCCTTAGGAGGTGCCTTGAGCTGATCAAACCCTAGTGCAGTCTTGAGCCCAAGGAGATCTTTTGAGAAAATTCTTGATAAGTGAGAGGGAAAATTTTGGGGTAAAACAGCTGCCCCTGTTCAATCTTCTTGAGCCTGAGGAGTTAGATTGGCAAGTTTTGCCATTCGTGACTCGAAGGTGGAAGATGATTGGACACTAGGGTGCTCAGAAATTTGCACTCGGTGATATGATGGTTGAGGGAATGGGCTTAAAGATGCCATTTGGATAGGTGATAGAAAGTTGTTGGAGACGGGCTTAAAGATGCCATTTGGATAGGTGATAGAAAGTTGTTGGAGACGGGCTTAAAGATGCCATCCAAAAATGATTGTTTGTATTGTAATTTGTAAGCTGAAAGAATGAGTATCAGAATGGCGTCCATGTCTGGAGCGTATCTGAACTGTATCTGGGAGCTGAATCTGAATAAGTATCAGGATGGCATCCTTGTTTGGAGTGTAACTGAACTGTATCAAAAGTTTGAATCTTGAATGAGTATCAGGATGGCATCCGTGTTTGGAGCGTATCTGAACTGTATAAAAAGGTTGAATCTGAATGAGTATCAGAATGACATATGTGTCTGGAGCGTATCTGAACTGTATCAAAAGTTGAGTCTGAATGAGTATCAGAATGACATCCGCGTCTGGAGCATATCTGAACTGTATCAAAAGAAACTCTGAACATTGTTAATGATAGCTGTCAATCTTATCCTGAAAAGGGTAAAATATTAGCTAAAATGCAAAGTCATGTTGTATGAAATGTATGATATAATGCTTTCGCGTTATCAATGTTTATGATATATGGATCCAACGTATGCGTATGTGAGCTAGTTTGCTGCACTGCTGTTGGATTAGGGAAAACAAATCTCTAAATGCTTGTGAGGATATAAAGTATAAGCCTTCATGTTGTGAAGTCTAAGTGTTGACGAATTTCTACTTAGATAAATAAACTCTGTTGTAAAGGAAATGCTATGTACTGCTTGTAAAATCTTGTTGTGTAATCCTGAGAAAATGAACGACTTCTACCGGGGATTGATAATTGGAAGCTTGTTCTGCTGGAAATTAAACTGCAAATTATGGGGGATTTATGGAAATAGCTTAGAGAGATTTCCCTACCTCTTAAAGCCATTAGTAATCGTTTTTTATTTTGTTTATTTGTACACAGTAATTATGTTCAAATGCATATGTTCAACAATGAATCATTTGACGTTTTCATAAACAAAACACAAGAGTAAATAAAAATAGATGGTTTTGCACTTTCAAAGGAATATCTTGGCATTGACTTTGAGTAAGTATTTTTGTACAATGAGACGAACATTTTAGTAGGAGAACTAAAAAATGAAAATTTTAATACAAAGAAAAGATAGCTATGTGCAATAATCCCATGGGGTTCCCTTTTTGCTATAACCTTTGTATCTCTGAGCATTTTGTCTATTTGTTGCCTCGTCTGAAGATGATTGAATTGATCAGAACCTCTGAGTTTGCAGGTTGTCCGTAAGGTGATCCAACAGGACATAGTCATACGCTTTAATTCCCTAACTTTTTCCTGGACCGCCCTTTCGGGTTTTCAGTCCACCGGGATACCCTTTTTTTCCCAAGTCGCCCTTTCGGGTTTTCAACTTGCCGGGTGTACAAATTTTTGTTTTATCCCTAATTTTTTCCCGAACCTTTTTGGTTCGCCGAGATGCCCTTGTTTTGCCTAGGTGTGTCAACCTAGCGGGTCTCTTATGCGTAGTATCTTTTGACTATGTCCGCGTTCGCAGGATGCGACAAGTCGTCGCCATCCATGGTGGGTAAGATCATTGCTCCACCAGAGAATATATTTTTATTACAAATGGTCCTTCGTAGGTAGGAGTCCATTTGCCCCTGGGATCACCTTGTGGTAGTATGATGTGTTTGATTACCAGATCCCCAACTTAATACACTTGGCGTCTGACCTTCTTGTTGAAAGCCTCAATCATCTGTTTTTGATACATTTGACCATGGCAAACAACAGTAAGTCTCTTCTCATCAATCAAGTTTAGTTGATCAAGTCGAGTCTGAATCCAATCTTCTTCATTCAGCCCTGCATCCTTCATAATTCTCAAAGAGGGGATCTGGACCTCGATAGGCAAGACAACCTCCATGCCGTAAACCAGAGAATAGGGTGTTGCCTCGGTTGATGTGCGAGCTGTGGTACGATACCTGTGGAGAGAGAATGGTAGAATCTCATGCTAGTCTTTGTATGTGACTGTCATTTTCGGTATGATCTTTTTAATGTTCTTATTTGCAGCTTCGACAACACCATTCATCTTTGGCCGGTAAGGGGAAGAATTATGATGCTGGATCTTGAATTGTTCACACAAGGCGGTGATCATAGTTTTGTTGAGATTTGTACCATTTCCAGTGATGATCCTTTCTGGGATACCGTACCGGCAAATGAAATTTTGCTTGATGAAACGGGCAACAACATTCTTGGTAACAGAAGCGGAGGAAGCTGCCTCCACCCACTTTGTAAAATAATCAATGGCCACTAAGATAAAGCGGTGTCCATTAGAGGCTATTGGCTTGATTTCCCCAATCATATCAATCCCCCACATAGCAAACGGCCAAGGAGCCGTCAAGACATTCAGAGGAACCGGAGGTACGTGCACATTATCAGCATAAATCTGACACTTATGGCAAGTTCGAGAGTGTTGATAGCAATCTGCTTCCATGGTAGACCAGTAATAGCCTGCCGATAGGATTTTCTTTGCCATCGTATGCCCACTGGAATGGGTGCCAAAAGTGCCTTCATGCAACTCAGCCATGATCCTTTCTGCTTCAACCATGTCTACGCATCGAAGTAGCACAGAGTCATGATTGCGTTTGTACAGGATGCCGTTACTAAGGAAAAATTTAGCAGAGAATCTTCTTAAGAACTTCTTAAGAACTTCTTATCATTGATTAAAGCTCCTTCTGGATATTCTTGAGCCTCGAGATACTTCTTGACTTCGTGAAACCAAGGCTGGTCCACTACTTCTTCAATATTAATCTCGTGACAGTGCGCTGGTTCCTCCATTCGTTCGATGGTGATCCGGGGAGCCTTGTTATCCCAATTAAGTTTAAACGTAGACGACATTGTGGCTAGAGCGTCTGCTAGATGATTTTCCTCTCACGGGAAATGCTCGAAGGTAATCTTCTCAAAATGTGGTAGAAATGTTAAAACATGTTCTTTATAAGGGATAAGGTTAGGGTGTTTGGTGTCTCATTCCCCTTTGATCTGACTGATAACCAAAGCTGAATCTCCGAATACACTCAAAGATTTGATCCCTAGGTCTAGGGCATCTTTGAGACCAAAGATGCATGCTTCGTATTCCTCCATGTTGTTTGTATAATTGAAGCAGAGTCTTGTGGTAAAGGGAGTATGACACCCTTCTGGAGATATGAGTACAACACCGATACCATTGCTAAGTGCATTGGATGCCCCATCAAAGAACAGGGTCCATCGGGATCCTTGTTCAGGTCCATCATATGGCCTGAATTCTTCACAGTTATTTACCATCATGATGTCTTTATCTGGAAATTCAAACTTCATGGATTGGTAGTCTTCTACAGATTGGCGAGCAAGGTGATCAGCTAATATACTGCCCTTTATTGCTTTCTGGGTAGTATACTGTATGTCATATTCTGTCAGGATCATCTGCCATCTTGCTATTCTCCCGGAGAGAGCAGGTTTCTCGAAGATGTATTTTATCAGATCCATTTTAGATATCAACAGAGTAGTATGAGTCAGCATATACTGTCTTAACCGGCGAGCAGCCCATGCCAGAGCGCAACAAGTTTTCTCAAGCAGTGAATATCTGGTTTCAAAGTCGGTAAACTTTTTGCTCAGGTAGTAAATAGCATGCTCTTTTCGGCCAGACTCGTCATGCTTCCCCAATACACACCCCATTGAGTTTCCTAAAACAGTCAGATAAATAAACAATGGTCTTCCCTCGACTGGTGGCATCAACACAGGAGGCTCTTGTAAGTATTCTTTGATTTTGTCAAAAGCAACTTGGCACTCGTCATTCCATTTGACTACTTGATCTTTCTTCAACAATTTGAAGATTGGTTCACAAGTAGCTGTCAGGTGAGAGATGAATCTGGCAATGTAGTTCAAACGTCCCAAGAATCCTCTAACTTCCTTCTCAGTACAAGAAGCGGGCATCTATTGTATCTCTTTAACTTTGGCAGAATCTACTTCAATACCTTTGTTACTAACGATGAAGCCTAGGAGTTTACCAGACCGTACCCCAAATATGCATTTGTTTGGAATCAACCTCAACTTGTACTTCTTCAGTCTCTCAAACCATTTTTTAAGTGATCAAGATGCTCTTCTTCTGTTTGAGATCTGGCTATCATGTTGTCTATATAGACCTCTATTTCGTGATGTATCATGTCATGAAATAAGGCTACCATGGCACGTTGATAGGTTGCCCCAACATTCTTCAGTCCGAATGGCATCACTTTATAGCAGAAAGTGCCCCACTGCATGACAAACGTTGTTTTCTCCATGTCCTCAGGTGCCATTTTGATTTGGTTGTAACCCGAGAATCCGTCCATGAAGGAAAACACTTTGTGTTGTGCCGTATTGTCAACTAGAATATCAATGTGGGGGAGTGGAAAATCATCCTTAGGGCCTGCCCTATTCAAATATATGTAGTCCACACACATTCACACTTTGCCGCCCTTTTTGGGCACGGGAACAACATTGGCAACCCATTAGGGATAAGAGGTGACAACTAAGAATCCAGTGTTGAATTGCTTCATGACTTCTTCTTTAATATTTTCTGACAAATCAGGCCTCATGCGGCGAACCTTTTGGTTTACTAGCGAACAATCCTCTCTTGTAGGAAGACGATGTACCACAATGTCTACATCAAGTCCCGACATGTCTTCATACGACCAGGCAAAGACTTCAACATAATCGTGTAACAACTGAATCAGACGCTCCTTGATACTGGGTTCCTGATTGGCACCCACCTTGACCTCTTTTTGTCTTCTTTGGTACCTAGGTTGATTGTATCCACGGGTTCCTCGTGAGGCTGAATGGTTCTCTATTCTTGTTGTAGTAGTCTGGAAAGTTCCCCTGGTACTTCACAATCTTGCTCACCTTTTTCTTCGGCTTGGTAGATTAGATTCTCAGAGTCACAAAAGGCCATAGAAGTATTGTTACCCATGGGATCCCGAATGGATGTATACCTACATTGTGAGTGTGAGTGTGTGTAAGGGTATAACTATCCTTGAAAAGAAATAAAAATGTAAAAAGAAAAACAATGAGCATAAAAGTTTGTATGCGAAAATGTCCATGATTCATTGATGTCATATGAAAATGAGATAATAACCCTTACAAATGGACCATTGTGCCTCGGGTAAGACACAAGGTTTTAAGAGTGCGAATTTTTTTAATATTACAGATCCAACAAAATGTAAAGACAAATTACTGTGGGATAAAAGTGATCGGGACAAAATATCTAGCCTCCCAGTTGCTGAGCCCTCCACTGACAGTTGGGAATATCCAGTCCTCCAAGTCATATCTATCTTCATCATCTTATACGATGTTGACCTCACGGTTGCTGATCTTCAGGGGTGGTCCTCCGGCACGAGCACGACGTACAACCTTCTGAGCACTTGAAGTGAAACCCATGCCAAACTTGTCATACTTATATGGGATATCTGGGAGTTGTCCCCAGATAGTGCACCCACCTTCTTCTACCATTGCCTTGGCATCCTTCAAAGATGACATCCAGAGCGGAGGCCTTGTGATCTTGGGAACAACCTTGGTTACTGCCATATCTTGCGGGACCTCTTCAAAGTGTTGGAATGGAGTTTCAATAAATTCACCATCTAATTACACATATTTGAAGGAATTGAGATGGCTGATCATATACTCCTCTTCTCCATGAGCGGTGATAATCTTCCCTTGAATCGTATATTTAAAAATTTGGTGCAATGTAGAAGTGACAGCGCCAGCATTGTGAATCCACGGTCGTCCTAGCAAGCAAGAATATGAGGGACAGATATCCATTACATAAAAAGTTGAATCAAAAGTTTGTGTTCCAACTTTTATGGGAACATCTACCTTCCCATGTACCATCCTTTTCGAGCCGTCAAAAGCCCTTACTACTATGTTACTTGGCTTCAATGTCAATCCCTCACAGTCAAGCATATCAAGAGCTTTTTTAGGCAATACGTTTAGAGATGAGCCAGTGTCTACCAAAACATGAGCCAGGGTTGTGCCCCTACATTCAACTGAGACATGCAATGCCTCATTATGCTTCCTTCCTCTTGGCGTTAAATCAGCATCCAAAAAACCTAGACCATTATCTATAGTTAAGCTGGCTACGCAGTCTTGAAACTGATCGGCAGATGACTCTTGGGGTACATGGGCAATTTTCAGGAATTTTACCAAGGCTTTTTCATGCGCCTCGGAACATAGTAGTAATGTCAGCATGAAAATTTTAGAGGGAGTTTGCCCCAGTTGTTCAACTACATCGTAGTCGCTTCTTTTAATGATCTTCAGATTCTCCTCCATCTCTTTCCGAGAGGTCTCAGGGATAGCCAATGACTGAGCCTTCATCCGGACAGGCTCAATCAGAATACTTTTACCTCGAGTTTCAGTTAGCTCGGCAGCAGGAGTGTCAGTAGGAATGATAACAGGGGTTGTAACAGCTTTGTCAGTTGGAGTATTGGCTGAGATGATTGTAGGACCGGGAACAACTTTTGGGGGAGCAACATCAGGAATGATTACGGGTCCAGAAACTGCTTTTAGGGGAGCAATTTCTGGAGAGAATATCCTTCCGCTTCGGGTAATCTTTCTAGTTCCTGCAATATTACTGATGTCAGAGTTGACTTTCTCGGAGCTTGAATCTTCGGCGGCTAGCCAATCCTGCTTGATACCATGGTAGTAGACATCCCCTCCATAATTTCATGGTACGGTCTTGTCTGACGAATATGGGACTGGTCCAGGTATTGTAATTATTAAAGGAGTTGCTTTCAGAACTGATGTAATTCTAACGGGTCTTTTGGTGGAGACCCTGGAAGAATTGGCAGAAATGGTAATGATAGAAACATCTTCAAAAGGAACAGGTGGAACAGAAGTCTTCTCGAATAAAATTTCTTTGTCATCTATTAGGCACTGAACACCTATTTTAAACAAAGGATAGCTGGTTGGTGAGGACAAACAGAAATGGCAAACTTCATCACAGCCCGGGAACACACCGAAATTCAACAAGTTCATTTTAATAATCAAAAGTGGGGTCATAAGTTCATCAACTGAAGTAAAAAAAATTTCTTCTTCAATGGCATTGGTATTATGGCCATGTCTGGGCATAGGGGCAGAAATGACATTTGGCTTTTCGAGCGCATCAAATTTAATCTCTTTTTCTTCAATGAGGTCATGTATTTTGTTCTTTAGATCCCAACAATTATTAGTGTCATGGTCGAGACTTTCAGAGTGATATGCGCAACGGCCATTGGGATGATAGTGAGGAGATGTTGTGTTGGGATTTTTTGGAGCTTCTTTTAAGGTCACCAAATTGGATCTTAGTAGATGCGATAATACCAGAGATGGGGTCATGTTAATTTTGGTGAATTGTCTGACTGGCCTTTCCATCCTTGGTTGGTTATTTCTTTGCTGATCATGCGCCAGTTTAGGAATCATAACAGCCCCCACCATTGGTCGGCGTTCGTCCCTATATTGATTTTTGAGGATAAACAACAACCACTTCTTTCTTTCCGATGAAAGGCTTCTTTACCGCTGCAGAAAAGGATGTATCTTTCTGAATCTTTCCACTCTTTATACCGGCTTCTACCCTTTCTCCGGTAAATATTAGTTCAGTAAAACCTGCAGATGAAATTCCAATTAAATGATTGAAGAAGGGATCAGACAATTTTCCCAAGAACATGTCTACCAACTCTCTCTCAGATAGAGGGGGTTGAACTCTTCCGGCTAAATCTCTCCATTTTTGCGCATAGTCCTTGAAACCTTCATTAGAAACAATGGCCATACTCTGGAGTTGAGTACGTGTAGGCGCAAGATCAGCATTGTATTGGTATTGTTTGTAGAAGGATGCAGTAAGATCTTCCCAGTTGTGAATGTTGGCTCTTTCTAGTTGGTAAAACTAGTCAAGTTGAGTTCCAGACAGACTGTCTTGGAAGAAGTGTACCCATAAGTCTTTGTCAGCGGTATGGGGCTGGATTTTCCTTACATAGGATCGGAGATGCATTTTAGGGAATGAGACTCCGTCATACTTGGAAAACACAAGTGCTTTAAATTTCGAAGGAATGACAATCCCCGATACTAACCCCAATTCCTCAAAGTCAAAGCCAGGCACTTTTTGGATTTCCATCGCACTCAACCGCTCTTCGAGATGTTTATACTTGTCATCAGGTGGAGGGTATTGTTCTTCAGAATAGTCTTATTCTTCCTCTTCCCCTTCTGATTCTGATGGGACAATTGTTTCCTTGCCTTTCCCATCTTGGTTGTCTCTTTCACCAGATGTCGTTGCAAAGTCTAAGGTCCTTCTTGTCCGCCCACGAAATCTTCTTCCCATGTTCAGGACTCTGGTTACCTTCTTTGTTTTCTTTTTCTTCTCCTCAGCTAGCAAAGTCTTCAACTCTTCTTGTCCTTTGGCTAGGGTCAAGATCAACTGTTGAAACTGTGTATTTTGAGCTTGGAGGTCCTTCACTGTTTGCTCGAGATCCATCTTACTGAAATAAACAGTAGAGAGATGAGGAGACTTGTTGCAAAAGGCCTACTTATGTTATGATGAATGGTATATGCATATGTAATGATTTCAAGGATTTCAAAGATTCAAACTTGTTTTAGATAAAAAGGAAACACACGTTATATTAATAAGTTAAAGCTTTGAGTACATCAATGCCCGTTGGGAAAAATAATACAAAAACTCTAAGATAAAAAGGTAGTTCACATCCTCTTTGGTGCGATGTAGGCATTCAGAGTCCGCTTCTCATGAAGTAGTCTAGTGAGTTCCAAAACCTTCTTCTCGCTTGTGTAGAATTGGGCTTCGAAAGTATATCGCTCCCCCCTGAGTTGTATCCAATCCCTTTGTAGGTCTTTAAGAGAGGTGGGCATATCAGGATGTAGGATAGTGTATGGAATATCTCCCTCCATGACAGGCTCAATGATTACTGGGAGAATGGAGGGGTAAGTCATTATAAGGCTCTGAGCACGAGCTCGTACCCATTTGAGGTAAGACTCAAGAGGGATGGAATTCTTGTGCCCAAAAGTCTTGCTATCCACCTTATTCAACATCCTCAAAGCTCGGATAAATATCTGGCGAAGACCTTGATCGTCGTTGTCGTAGTCAAATACCAAACCTTAAATCAACATCTCATGTGGGCCATCCCTTTAGGCATAACCAAACTGTCTTAAGGCTAAACAAGAGTTTTAGGTGATACCTCCCCTAATGCCAAGTAAAGGGACATTAGGGAATTCTCCACAACGGTCGACAATGATAACATTCTCTTTGGACCGGGAACACCAATGAATGTCCGAATGTTTGAGCGTCATCAACCTTTGTTACCACCTTGAACCTTGCTCATTTTTTAATACATATTGGGGAAGATGCAAAATAAACCACCTTGCCAAGAGAGGAGTGCAACACATAAGAACACCTCTTTTCATCATTGTGCGAGTGTGAAAAGAGTGTAGGATATCTCCTAGCAATGTAGGCACCGGGTTGCAGGATATGAAGATTTTGACGGTGTTGACATCTATGAGTTGGTCAGAATTTGGAAACAAAACCATCCCATAGATAAGGAGAGCCACAATTTCCTCAAAGGCTTTCAAGTCCAAGGAATTCTAACAATTTTGGGCTTTCTCAAACATGAACTTTGCTAAGAAATCTTTGACACCACTCCTTGTTTCCCAATGAGTTGTGATATCAGATGAGTGCAAGTGTAGAGCTTGAGCAATCTCTTCTAGATTTGGGTCTCTTTCCGTACCATTGAAATTTAGTTGATTGAGAATGGGAATCCTCAAGAGTTGGGAGAATTCTTCCAAAGTAGGCACACATTGATATTCAGGAAATGTGAAGCAATGGTGTAAAGGATCAAAGAACTGAAGGAGCACCTTCATCATATCCTCATCTGTGTTAGAGGTGACCAAGTTGAGTAGGCGACCATGTGTCTCGATAAATGGAGAGTTTTCAGGAATCCTTGAAGCTAGCTCCTTAAGTTGTGGAGGGATTCTTACAAGGTTGACTTGAATAGTTTTCCTGTGAAGTGAATCCATATCCTACAAAACAAGAACAAAGATGAATCCCAAAATCCTTGAAATGATTAGTGGATGTATATGATGTTCATGATGTTATGTACAAGTATGTATATACAAACAAGTCCTTAGGTTTAGGCTTGCATGGAGTTTTATAGGTAAGTACCCTCTTGAAGTTTAGTTGGCTTAAACCTGTGCTAGTAATAGTAACCGGGTTCTAAGGAGCTCAATATCATTGGTTTGTTTCCTTGGTCATTATTTCAGCACAAGCCTCTTTAATGGCGACCGAAATATCCCAAGAAACCAAACCTTAATGAGTGTAGTATTGAGTATCTACCAACTTCGGACTGTACCAAAGCCGGTCATCTCACTATATCCTAAAGGCCAAGTTGGTCAAGTAAAGGTTCTAAAAGTTCATTAGTGCTTCATGATATCACTCAGCGGCCCTGTATTCTCTTTGATTAACTCAAAGGCTACCGGTACCCACAAATATGTCGCACTAACGTAGCTATTGCTTAGACCATGTCGGTATACCCCACACAGTTTCCACAATATATTGCTACTTACCTATAATGTATCCCAAATCTGGGTAGAGGATTCAAACCCAAACAAAGAACTATAATATAAAGCATACAAGTCAAACAATGTAAGCAAATAAATGTGATCTATTCCTAAGATAACCCCACTTTTAGAATTTTCCCCAGCAGAGTCGCCAGTTCTGTGATACGGTGGGAGAACTGACTTGGGTGTTTTGCGTTTGATCGCAAATGTTATGGTTAGCAAGAGTCGCCACCGACTTTTCTTTTATCCAAAAGGAAAGGTGAAAAAGCACAGGAAAGACCTTTGAGATTATTTCTTGATTTCGAGGGGTAGATTATGAAAAGGGAAGGTATTAGCACTCTTTTCATCCATGGTTATCCATGGGCTCTTAGTTACTTTTTAGATCACTTGCTTTTGTTTGAAATTATGCTTAGTGTGGTTTTTTGAAAGTATTTTGTAAAGAGGTCATTTTTTAGGCAATCTTTGTAATGATTCTTGTTTGTAAGAATGTATAAAAAGATGTTTGATCTTTTGAAAATGTTTTCAATTTTGTAAGATGTTTGAAAGTGTATGTTTTTGTTTTGAAAATACCAAGGATGTTTGTTTTAAAGTGGAGCAAGTAATTAGGAGAAATCTACCTACTCAAATGTCTTTCTTGTTCATTTTCTTTTCCTTTGACATTGTTGTCTTACCATTGATTTGGTAAGCAAACCTATCTTTGGATCTAAATGGGACGGGCGTGGGTCATCGTATAACCATGATTAGCAATGTTGCAAGGTATCTTAGCATTATTTTTGAGGGACTAAGATCATTTGAAAGGAAACTTAGATAGCGTCATCGAGGGACTATGATCTTGTACTTGCTTGTTTTTACTAAGATACCTCACATGCGTAATATGGCCATTTTTGTATAAGACAACCAAATGGAATAACCCTAGGGGTGATTGTGTGCAAGTGTGTTGTTTTCATGCTTGATTTTGTCTTGAATTAGAGTTTTCTATTTGATTTATTTTATTCTTTCCATACAAACCCTAATTACTAGCATTTGTATATAAAGCGATAAATTGCCGAAATTAAAATTACTACGCTATTACATCATTTAGGGGAGGGGGTATACAATTTGTAAATGGGGATTGTAAGAAATTAAACCATAATTAGTCTATTACAACCAAATTGAATTTGTACAAATAATTGAATAAATATATAAATACAAGAATATAAAGAAAGAGAGATGATTTTTGTTTGGTCTTCATAAAAAGAGTTTAACCTAAACCTAATTAAAAAATGATTAGTTAACATTAAAATAAAATTGACTTAAACTAATTGAGAAAAGAAATTAAATTAAAAAAGGTTTTTTTAAGGGTTTTTATGAAGAAAAAGGGTTTTAAGTTAAATAATAATAAAAAGTAAAAATTAAATAATTAAAAGAAAACTAAATTCTAAATTAATTTAAATTAAGAAAAATAAAATAATTATTAAAACTAAGTCTAAATATTTAATTATTTAAAAGAGAAATTAATTTGTTAAAAGAAAATGTTTTTAATATTTTTTGTTTTATAAGAAAATAAAACGAATAAGAGTAAATAAAATATTTTTTTGGATTTTTTCACGTTTAATGAGAATAATAATAATAATAATAATAATAATATTATTATTATTATTAATAATAATAATAATAATAATAATAATAATAATAATAATAATAAAAAATTAAAATATTAAAGAAGAAATAATAAAAAAAAAAGAAAATAGTAAAAGAAATTGGGCCAGGGGTGCACAAGTAAATCAGGGGGTTAGTAAAAGAAAAACATCATCAGGCCCAAGCTGGAAGCCCAGGCGTTGCTTGTTTGGAAACAAAAAAGTGAAAAAAGTTATGAGAAATGAAAAAAGGTAGCACGCTGGGTGTTGAACCCACGCCCTCTGGGTTACCAGCACGTTGCCATACTACTGGAGTGGCTATACATCCGTTTATATAAATGAAACAATAAATATGTAAGGCAAAACGTGTTCTAAAGACTTCATCTTCAACCTCCAGCCAAAGGACCTGTATCTTCTTCATCTCTCAACAAAAATGAAAAGTTCAAACATGAAAGTTGTGGCATTTTCCCCCACGAATCCAAACATATAAACAACTTAAGCTAACAATCAAAGATGAATGGGGATTTTTCTAGCCCTAATTCAAAACCTAAAAATTACAGAAAACTTCAACCCTAAAATTCTCTAAGCTAAGGCCATATAAATGTAAACTATGGATATGTACAGCTTCGCGGCAATGATATCTACATTTTATCTTCACAAATCAAACTTAAATGATGCCTGTATGAAGAGATAGAAGTTTGAAAACTTACCTCTTGCAGCTGGAGTCGTGAATGGAGTTTGAGCAACTTTGGAGATGGCCTGATGATCTGTTTAGCTTGCTTGGACCTCCTTGAGTGTATTCCAACTATTACTTTGCTTTGAAAGTCCCTGAATCTCCCTACTCAAGTCAACCTGCAAGCTTGATATTTGAAAATGGTTGATAGTGATGTAGGGGTTACAGTCTTGAAACAGGCGCCCGGATCACTTGTGTATGATGTATGTAAGGTGTTTGAATGATTAAGAATCAAAACGCACGAGTGGAAATGGAGATGGAGAGTTTTGGCTCAATACTGTCAAGTTGAGCAGTCTTGTGAAGCAAAGGTGTTTGGGACAGTTTTTGGATGCTTGAAATCGTGCCTTAGCTTGCAATAAACTTGTTAATATGTATGGAAAAGATTAGAGCATAAAATCGCTCCAGGTTTCTGAGTTATAGGGTTATGGCTCTATAACTTGCTTTTGGAGAAAAGTGAAATGACAAATCTCAAATGTTGTACAAGCATGTCCTGAGCTTATTCAGGCCTTAGACACCTTGATTTTGGATTATAGGGGTTTAGTGTGCAGAAAGAACAAGTTAGAAGCTCAAGGCAAGTTGACTTTGTGATTAAAGCAACTTTTCAAGAATGGAATGGTAACTTTCTTCCAAAAATGGCAAATTGTCTTGGGCAATGCTTGGAACACTTGAATAATATCTCAAAAGCAAGTGTAATCTTCTGATTATGGAGAGATCTTGAGGTTTAGAAGCCGGCCAAACAAGATTGTGCAACATAGGTTTGAAATTGGATTTTTGTTCATCACAAAAATGCCTTGTAATTCAAGTGACAAAACACCAACTTCATCTCTTCGGTTATCCCTACTCAAAAATGATCTCAAGGAGTTCTGGGACATTTTGGAAAGCTTGCCATGTGCTCTACAACCCATCTTTAAATTTATTTTGAAGATTCCCTTTGGAACTATGTGAAAAATTTCCATGAAGTTAGGTCAAAAAATCTGCCTAACTAGGGCAAAATTTCACTAAGTCTTTTTTAGTTCATGAGCATGTATTCATAAAATTATAACTTGAGATCCAATAACTTTTGGAAGAAGTTGGGTGAAGAAAAGTTGTATATTTCATGTTGATCTACAACTTTCATGTTGGAAGTTTCCTTCGAATAATCTTGTATCATAATGAAAAAATTGCTCAAAGTTATGAAAAAATAAGAAATTTTCAACACTTAGAAAAATTTCTAAGTTTAGAAATTTTGACTTTTCAAAATGAAATCTTGATTTCTTGATTTATTGATGAATAAGTTTCCTATTTTGACATGTTTTGATGAATTGTGATCTTTGGCACTTGAATTTGACCAAAAAGTCAAAGTTTGACTTTTCAATATACAATTGACCTTTGATCAGTTGACTGCAAAATTCATCTGTCAATCCAATGGATTTGCAATGTTTTGAATCATGTAATTAGGTCAAAATGATGAAATTGGACTGTTGAGATCATGCCTTAAACCAATTGACCATTTTCTTGGTCAAAAATCAGAAATTTCCCTTTCCCAGTCAAAACCCAAATTTTTACCATTTTGCCCTTTTGGAGATTTGATTAAATTTCTTGAGGAATTGTGGTCCAAACTTGATCAAAAGATACATATGAGTCCAAAATGTTGATGTGGATAAAAAATTATGAAGTTTGACTGTAAATTGGCCATGGTTGACTTTCCCCCCAATATAGTTGATTTTTAGGTCAATGTTCAATTGACTGATCAAAAGTGTGATCCAAGGTTTGAAACTTGACATGAGTAATCTTGGGGGTCCATAATGGTACATGAAAGTCATATGAAGCATTTATAGTTCAAAAATCCTTGTGCAAACTCAAACTCTAATTTTGGTCATCAGTGCCTAAGGAGGTGCCTTGAGCTGATCAAACCCTAGTGCAGTCTTGAGCCCAAGGAGATCTTGTGAGCAAATTCTTGATAAGTGAGAGGGAAAATTTTGGGGGTACAACAGGACTTATATATTTGATAATACCATCAAACATGCAGGAACTTGTTCCATTAAGATGCCAATTACTTTTCCTTCCCTCCTTTGTGGAATTATCCTAAATTAGTATCCTAGAATCCTAAGTGGAAATGATGTTGTATGTAAGAGGGAGTCTATCTTGACCCTAAATTTTAACCTCTTTTCAGGAAAACATGTCCCAGACATTGTTTTAACATCTGCTCCTGCTGAAAAGACTTCTACTAAGGATGAAATGATCAATGAACTAAGGGAAGCCTGCAAGGAATTAGATGATATGATCAGAGTGAGCTCAACTAGGAAGCAAATCTTTGAAAAGATGATCAAGGACCTACAAAAGGATAACAACCTTGATGATGCAATGAGCTACGAAGGTGAAGACTCCAGTATGGAAAGAAGTTCTGGTTCAACCAAGTCAATTGATCCAGATGACAGTTAGACTATTTGATGTTTCTCTGAACACTTTGTTCCTTTTTTGGAACTTGTATGTGCTTGACATTTGAATTATATGGTCTGTACCCTAATAATGGTATTATCTTGATTTCATCCTTTCTTTGGCATATTATGACTAAAAAGGGGGAGAGAAAGTGAGTGAGTGTCTGACTAACCACTAACTGCTAACTGACCACTGACCATTGATTGAGGGTTGATTGAGGGGGAGCTCAATACTTGAGGGGGAGCCTCATGTCCCAGAAGATGTTTTGACATCTTCCTGTGCTAACAGCTAACTGCTAACTGAATGTATGTTTTGATTGCCTTGCTTTTGCTGCTGCCCTGATAATGCTCTGATAATTGTGCTGCTGCTATGATAATATGCTTTAACAATGTTTTAGCTAAAATTTGCCAAAGGGGGAGTTTGTAAGTGTTTGTTGGCAACAATTTTGGTAAAACAGTGACTTGTTAATATTTTGCTAAATGTCTTAACATTTGGAGCAAAACTGTTTTGAATGATGTCAAAGTAGATGTCTCGACATCTTCCTACTGAACTGATCTCAGCCCAAAATTAGTTAAGTCTTTTATTTCCTGATTTCCAGCACTCTATAATTTAGGATTTATGATCTACAGGCTGCAAAAAATATGGAGGAATATTTTTCAAATTGCATAATTTTATCTTGGCTTATTTTTATGGAAATATTCAAAATATTTGAATATTTGTTTTTAAGCCCAAGCCCAAAGCTTCGCATATATAAGGACTTGCTTCCTTATTCAAAGATAAGCAACTTTTGAAGAAGAATACTTTCTTTCTGATTAGAACTCTAGGATTTTTATTTGTAATACACTCTAAGTATTAGTTTAAATACTTGAGTTGTTATTTGAGTTGTTAATTGTGTATCATTCATAAGCTTTTAAGCATTGAATGATTGAAGTGTTTCAAACTTATTAATTTTGTTAAGTTCTTCACTGTAAGTGATTAAAGGGATTTGAGGATGGCCTCATACCTAGGTGAGTCTTAGGTAGAAGTTTAGCTTGGATAGTGATTAAGTGATTAGATCGTAAACTGGTTATTTACTGTCAGTTTATGAATTGATACTATTTAGTGAACTTGTCCCTGGCTTGGTAGCCTCCAGAGTAGGTGTTGTTGTACACTGAACTGGGTGAACAATCTCTTGTGTTTTTACTGCTTTTGATTTTATTGCACCTTACTTGAAAATATATATTTGTGTCGTGACATCTCATTCGACATCACATATCTGATACCAGAATTTCATCCCTATTTTAAAATCTCTCTACGGTTCAATATCATTTCATGCAAAATATTAGTTTAAAGCTTGTAGACTAACTGCTTCTAGTTTCTTGTAAAAAGGAGACTAACCGCTTCATTTCACCGTTTGGAAGGAAGACTCACCACTGCACCCTTTGTTTACTGTTTAGTTGGAAGTTTGCAACGAACTTCATTTTCCTTGTATAAGGGGGTTCAAGAGTTCCACCTACTAAAAGCTCTTTAGTTTAATTGGACACTCTCGAGATTAATTTTTGGGGACATTACTTAGTCGTTTTTGACTGAACCTGTATAATTCCTTATGTTCTTATCTCTTCCTTTAAACTCTTTATATTTATGAATTTTACCTTCTTCAATTTTATATTCCATTTCTTAATCCTAAAAATTTTCTAAAATATTTTCAAAATATGATTTAATACTAAAAGCTTTTCAAACTCAATTTTTTCTAAAACACACAGTTCACCCCCTCTTGTGTGTGAAGTCACATGTCCAACACAGATAACCCTAATAGCGGTTTCATTGAAATAGACGAGATAGTTCCTCACCGAATATGATGGACCTCGTTGTATGTTGACTAGGATGGTGGTGAACATATTCTTATGACAGTTTGCAGCAAACCTGTGTATGAGTTTCTTTACAAGCTCCTGATAGCCTATGATGGAAGCCCAAGGAAGACCAATGTACCATTCAAAGGATGCATCCCTGAAGATGCCAGATAAATTTTTTCCCTCATAAGTGTCAGAATGACATCCGTCTCTGGATCGTATCTGAACTGTACTTGAAACACGTGTTGAATGAGCATCAGAATGACATCCATCTCTGGATCATCTCTAAACTGAATTTGAAACATGTGTTGAATGAGTGTCAGAATGATACCGTCTTTGGATCGTATCTGAACTGTATTTGAAACATGTGTTGAATGAGTGTCAGAATGACATCCGTCTCTCGATCGTATCTGAACTTTATTTGAAACTTGTATTAAATGAGTGTCAGAATGACATCCATCTCTAGATTGTATCTGAACTATATTTGAAACATGTGTTGAATGAGTATCAGAATGGCATCCGTCTCTGGATCGTATCTGAACTGTATTTGAAACATGTGGTGAATGAGTGTCAGAATGACATCTGTCTCTGGATCGTATCTGAACTGTATTTGAAACATGTGTTGAATGAGTGTCAGAATGACATCCGTCACTGGATCGTATCTGAACTGTATTTGAAACATGTGTTGAATGAGTGTCAGAATGACATCTGTCTTTGGATCATATCTGAACTATATTTGAAACATGTGTTGAATGAGTGTCAGAATGACATCCGTATCTGGATCGTATCTGAACTGTATTTGAAATATGTGTTGAATGAGTGTCAGAATGACATCCGTCTCTGGATCGTATCTGAACTGTATTTGAAACATGTATTGAATGAGTGTCAGAATTACATCCGTATCTGGATAGTATCTAAACTGTATTTGAAACATGAATTGAATGAGTGTCAGAATGACATCTGTCTCTAGATCGTATCTGAACTGTTTCTAGAAGAGAATCTGAATAAGTATTAGGATAACATCCATCTCTGGATCGTACCTGAACTATTTCTAGAAGAGGACTTGGTTTATTTAGAATGTTTCTGTTGGGAATTCCTGTTCAATTGCTTTTGAGAAGAAATCCGCTAAGGAACATTGATTTTGCTTGATTGTATGTGATTCTTTGCTGGAGTTCATGTCTAGTGCCCTAAGTGATTCAGATGGAAATCCGACCCTGGTTGTTTGGCATTTTTGAGAAATTCCTTGAATCTTGACTCGACCGCCCCAGATGATGGACAATGATCATGCCGTGCCCCTTGGTTGGAAATGTTTTTCCACTTGAGGTGAACCTTTTCATTGAGAAGGTTTTTGTTCACTAGATATTTGTCATGTGAATTTCTCTATTGTCGAACAAATAACTATATGCAAACAACGATATTCAAATAATGCAAAGTTTATGCTTGTCTTGAAGTTTTTGAAAATTCACTTTTTCAGTAAAAAACAAATTTCACAAGAGGGTGATATCAACCCATGATTTATAGAAAACCTTACAGAATTCAGGATACCTTTTGCAACAGTATGCTTCTGAACTAACCTATGCTTCAGTTAGGACTTTTAAGGGTTGTAACGTGGCCTGGTTCACGGTTTAAGAAACAGAGGATAAAGACTCAAAATTTATTTGTACCCACCCGTTCTTAGTGATGTTCTTCAATCCTATGCTCAGTTAATTGCGCGTTTAGATCCCGATTGAGTTTGACATCTTGTCCTTGATATTCTAGTGATGGTTCGAAAATTTGAATGTTTATCTGAGAAGGAAGTCATTTTTGTGACCTTTTCTTTTTGTTGAGGATTTGTAGGACCTATTTCTTTTTTTATTTTTCTATCCCTGTGTTTTGCCTGAATTGTTTCTTTTGTGATTACAGCCAGCAGGATGCCCCAGTTTTTTTCTTAAGTCTCCTTCATAGGTTTTGACTTAATGGGCTTTTATTTTGAGAGATAGTGACTGCATGTTCTTAATGATTATGTGGAACCTATCACCGTCTTTTGATTTGGAAGGACGTCTTTGATGCCATTCATTATGTATGAAGCAGAAGATTACGACTGAATGTGCGTCTGAATTGACTGAGAAACTATCCTGCCCCAGGTTATGATTAAGGGTTTTAATTTGTGTGAAAAGAAAAAAATTCCTACTTTTTAGGCTTAAAGGGGTTGACTAGGGATTATCTTCCTTATAACTCCACTGTTTGGGATTTGAAACAACGCCTGTACATCGTCAGTAAGGTCTGTTTAAAAGCACACTGTGTGAGATTATGGTATCATTTTCGTCATCCTCCCTCTAAAGGCTTATAGCCTTTTTAATCGAGATTTGAATATCACATAAAGGAAGCAAGATAACAGTTTAAATAAAATGACAATGAAATCATTCAAGACAAACATATGCGATGCATTAATGGGAAAACCAAAGTTTGGCATGACAGTAATTGTCTAATCAACAAATGAAATTACAAATGAAAAATAAAAAAAATTAAACTGGATGTTCTTAATGATTTGGCCTAGGAGCAGTGATCACTTTGTGAGTCTCTAGAGGGTCCAATTCAATCTTTTTGGTGTCAATTATATCCTGAATTTTATTCTTCAGAGTCCAGCAGCCATTTGTGTCATGTTCAGGACTATCAGAATGGTACGCACACATTTCGTCGGGGTGGTAACTAGGAGCAGAAGTATTGGGGTTTCGCAGGGGAGCCTTTAATGTAATCAACTCTTCCTTTAACATGTGTTGTAACGCTTTAGCTAGTGACATATTGATTCTGGTGAATTGTCTCTTAGGCGTGACCTCTTTATGCTGATTCCCTTATTGGTGTCATTGCATAGGCATAAGATTATAGACCAGTATTTCCCCCACAGATTGATTCTGGTCGTCTGCCTTATTACGACCCTTCTGGCCATACACAACATTGACTTCCCTCTTACTAGTAAATGGCTTCTTCTCAGCATTAGAAGATGCAGCCATCAGGATCTTCCCACTCTTGATACCACTTTCGATTCTTTCTCTAGTCAGAACCATCTCTGTGAACCCAGATGAAGAACTCCCAATCAACAGATTAAAGAACGGGCCTGTCAGAGTACCCATGAACATATCTACCATTTCCCTATCATTCAGAGGAGGTTGTACCCTTCCAGCTAGATCCCTCCATTTCTAGGCATATTCCTTGAAGCCTTCGCTAGAACCCATAAACATGCTTTGAAGTTGTGTACGAGTTGGAGCGAGGTCAGCATTGTATTGGTACTGCTTGTAGAAAGAAGCAACCAAGTCTTCCCAAGTATGGATGTTGGTTCCTTCCAACTGATAGAACCAATCCATTTGAGTGCCGGCCAAACTTTCTTGGAAGAAATGGATCCATAACTTCCAGTCAGTAGTGTGAGGTTAGATTTTTCTGACATATGACCTCAAGTGAAGCTTGGGACATGAAACACCGTCATATTTTGTGAAGATAGGGACCTTGAACTGAGGTGGGATGACAACCCCTGAAACCAAACCTAATTCTTCAAAATTCAGACTGGGCACCCTTTGGATCTCCATGGCATTGAGCCGATCCTCCAGCCGTTTGTATTTATCGTCAGCAGGGGGTATTGCTCCTCAGAATAGTCAGGTTCATCTTCTTCCGACGTTGGATTGTTGTCTCTTTCCTCTGATTCCTCGTCGTCTTCCTCTTGATTATCCCCTCTCTTTGATGGGGTTGCGAAATCTAGAGCTCAGTTAGCTGGTCTTCTTCTTCTCACACTTAAAACACAAACTGGTTTCTTTGCCTTCTTAGTCTTCTTTTTGACGATCAGAGCTTTCAGGTCTTCTTGCCCCTGGGTCAGAATCAGGAACATTTTTTGGAACTGAGCGTTTTGAGTCTAAAGGTCTTTGATTGTTTGTTCAAGATCCATTTCTTCTTACTGAAATAAACAACAAAGGGATAATAAGCTTGTACCTGGAATACCTGTTATGAAATGACATGTATGATATGCAAATGTTTTCAAGGATCTTGCGGGTTAAACAAGAAAATGTCAGAAGTCAAATTTTGCAGCTTTGAGTGAAGAACTTTGTATCGTTGAGTGTCCTTCTATGAGAGTCAAGCTCACCATATCAAGTGGGTCATAGCCCCTGACTCAAGTTGTTGAGTTTGGTCTTTTGACGGTATTGGCTAGAAGAAAATAAATCCCCTTGCCCCTTGTTAGATGTCTGATTTATCATAACCTGCATCATAAACCCTTGAGATCCTTGAAATGGTTAAGGAAATGCTGTGGCATGATGTTATAATGTGTATGCTATGTGTTTAGAAAAAGTGTAAGGTGATGAAGACAAGTGAGTCTAAGAAGTCCAGGTTACTGGATAATGACTGTAAACAAATCCTACAAGGAGATCATGTTGTTAGATAAAAACCCTTCAAGTAGCTCAAGTTGAAAGTAAACAAATCACACAAGCATCCTTAGGTTTAGGCTTGCATGGGGTTTGTAGGTAAGTACCCTCTTGAAATTTAGTTGGCTCAACCTGTCCTAGTAATAGTAACCGGGTTCTAAGGGATCTCAATATCACTGATCTTTCCCACAAGTTTCGTTCCGATTGACAACTAACTTGCCACTAAACAAAACTCGAGAGTCAAATCTCAACGAGTATAGTATCGAGTATCAACCGACTTAGGACTACACCAAAGACGGCTATGTCACTACTTCCTAATGGCCAAGTTGGTCAATTAAAGGTTCTAAGGTCAATTGATGTTTTATGACACCACACAGCGGCCCCGTATTCTCCTTGATTAATCAAGGGCTACCGGTACCAACCAAAGTGTCACATCAACGTAGCTATCGCTTCAACTTTGTCGGTATACCCCGCACAATTTCCACGATCTATTGCTACTTACCTAAAAGGTGCCCCAAATCTGGGTGTAGGATCTATAGTAACCCAAACAAAGCCCTCAAAAGTAAAGCAATCAAAGCACACAAAGTAGTTAAATAATTAACTAACTCTAAGGTAACCCCACTTTTTGTATTCCCCAACAGAGTCGCCAGTTCTATGATACGGTGGCAGAACCGACTGTTATATACTGGTTTTGCATTTTGTATTCGCAAATGTTATGGTAAGCAAGATTCACCACCGACTTTTCTTTTATCCAAATTAAGGAAAGGGTGAAAAGAACAGAAAAAAACCTTTTTTGAGATTTTCTGAGTAAGGGGGGTAGATTATGGAAAGGGAAGGTGTTAGCACCCTTTTCATCCGTAGTTTTCTATGGGCTCTTAGAGGTTTGCTCATTTTGAAATACCTTTGTGCTTTGTGTGTTTTGAAAATGTTTGGAAAATGCCTTAGTGCGGCGATTTGCTTTGCGTTTAACTCTTGTATCAGTCCTCAAGAGTGTTAACAAAGCAAATGTTTTGAAAATTCTTTTTGAAAAGTAGTATTTGTGTAAGTGCAAAAAAGTGTTTTTGAGCAAATTTCTAACAGCTATCTAGTTTTATACTCGAAAAGGGTCGTTCTTTTCCTCTTATCCTTTAGACAATGCTATCCTACTATTAGCGAGTAGGTAGCCCTATCGTTGGATGTTTGAGGGACATCGAAGGGATGTTTACAGTCACTAAGGCAACTTGTGGAGACGCTTTAGAAATTTTCTTTAGGGACTAGATTATTTACTGAAAAGGCAACTATAGGGTCATCGAGGGACTATGATTGGACCTCCCACGCACCCTTTGAATGGGCCTTTTTGTGTAGCCTTCGACTGGGCTCAAGTTGCCTCTTTCAATTGGGTCTTTAGATGTTCCTTCTGGTGTACCTTTCGAATGGGCCTTTAGTGTGTCCTTCGCATGGCCATTTTGAATGGACTCTCTATGCATGCTTTGGCCCTCTTCGAATGCCTTCAACCCTTGCCCTTCAATTAGACCTCCTGCATGTTTCTTCGAATGGCTCTGATTTAGCTTCTTCGAATGGCCAGCAATATGCATCCTTCGAATGGACTTTTGGAATGACATAATGTAGAAATTGGGATGTCAAAATTTAGCATGAGGGAAGTTCCTGCCTTGTGTAGGCAGGCATGTAGCAGGTATTTGCCTTGTAGGTACGAAGAAAATTCATGCCTTGTGCAGGCATGCAGGCCATTTGTCCAGTGTGGAAGAAACCAAAGGCGCTTCAAATGAAGGAGGCCTAGAGATGCTCCAAATGAAAGAAGTCAAAGGTGCTTCAAGCGAAAGAAGCCCAAAGGAGCTCCCCTTATTTCTGAATCGAAGGGAACCATTTCAAAGGAAAACAAAGCTCAATCGAAGACTTGTGGACCAAAGCTTGATCTAAGGGTGTTAAATGTCCAATCGAAGACTAATGAGTCAATCTTGTATCTGAGGATTTTGAAAGTTCAGTTGAAACTTGCTGTTAGGCTAACCGAAGGGCACTGTTTAACTGCCAATCGAAGGACATTGTTGAGCTGCCAATCGAAAGACATTTTGCTAAGATTCAAAAATTTCCTCTTTCTTTAAACAAGTGTTTGTAACCACCATGTAAGGAAAAAATATTGGAAAATATGAGAGGGCAAATTTTAGGGTACAACACTATGCACTCAAAATACTTATTTGATTTGCCTTAGATAAACACCGTAGCAATAGTAATCGATAGATTGACTATTGATCTTTGTGGGAATGATAATTTTTTGTATTACTTTGACGTTTCCTGTATAATTGCGGATAATATCTGTAATACGATGGGAGAACTGACTTTACTGGTTTTTCATTTTATCGCAAATGTTGCGGTTAGCAAGAGTCACCATCGAATTTTCTTTTATCCAACAAAGGAAAGGGTGAAAAGAACAGGAAAGACCTTTTTAAAGATTTTGAGTTCGGGGGGTAGGTTATGGAGAGGGAAGGTGTTAGCACCCTTTCGATCCATAGTTATCTACGGGCTCTTAGTTGCAAGCTCACTTTTGAAAAATGCTTTTTGTGTAAGAGTATTTTAATAAATATTTTGAAAAGACGCCTTGGTGCGGCGAACTTTATAATGTTTCTCGTATCATTGAGAAAATATACAAAGTGTTTTATCTTTGAAAATAGTTTAGGGAAGAGTTTGTGTATGTGTGAAGAAATTGTTTTGTTTTTTTGTGAGCAAGCAACTATGAATGGTCTACCTACTCGAATGGTCTTTATTCTTTTCCTCTTTTCCTTTAGACATTTCTATCCTACTATTAGTCAGTAGGTAGCCCTGTCGTTGGATGTTTTAAGGGACAGGCGCGGGTCATTGTACAGTCATAAAGGAAACTCGTAGGGAACTTTAGCAATTTTATCGTAAGGGACTAGATCATTTACCGAAAGGAAACATCAAAGGGTCACCGAGGGACTATGATCTTTGTATCGAGGGACTTTGCTAAAGTGTCCCACATTCGAGGGACATGACAGTTTATTTTCCGAAGGCAACAAGTGAGGTACCTTAGAGATGCGTGTGTGTGAAGTGTGTTATATTTTAGTTATGTTTTTGAATTTTAGGTTTTCTAGCATTTGTTTTTAGTCTTATCATACAAGCCTATTAGCATACATCTAGTAGTTAATTGTATAAGTAAGGAAAATAAAGTGCGGAAAATTTGAATTTACGCTATTACAATGCTTCAGGATGGGGGAGTACAAACCAAAATTGGGGGAAATAAAATGTAAAAGGTCCTAATTTAAACTATTACATCTCTTGTGCAGTTACATAATTCATGGAATTAATAATATGAAAGAACAAACGAGCGCACAGAGGAGAAAAGGGAAACATGTAAAAACCCTAAAAAATTCTAAGTGGAATTCTTTTTTTGTTGTTTTTAATTTTTTTTTAGAAAAATAATTAAATTATGAGAACCTAATTCTAATTATTTAATTAATTAAAAAAAGGTGATTAAATGATTGATTAATTTAATTAATTAAAACTTAAATATACTATGTTTTGTGATTTTCTGATTTTCTGATTTTTTATGTTCATAAAAAGAAAAAAAAAGATTTAAAGAAAATTAAATAAATAAAACAACAAAAAAAGAAAAAGAAAATGGGCCAGGCACTACAAAAATTAGTTAGAGGGTGTGAAATAGCAAAAAAATCCCAGGCCCATTAGCAATAGGGCCCAGTCGCCTGGAGATCTAGTGAGGGACGCTTCTTAGGGTTCATCATGGGGACGTGCCTTTGAGGGTTTGGATCTAGCCTAATGAAATTTGGTGGTCAGGAATTGGAGGTGCATGATGCGCATATTTGGTCCCACTCATACCTGATCTATAGATTCATATAAACTCAAACAAATGTTAACATGCCATAAAATGTGATTAAAATTGGAGATTTGAAATTTTAAACTTTACCAAGTCTATGTTATTAAATTGGAGTATTCTAGGCTTGTAATGGACTGATCTTGGGCCTTGTAAAAAAATCCTGGGGACTTTAGAAGGGTGGCTTGAGGCTTGGTTTCAATCGAGAGAGGCTGGAACTTTGAGATATGACTTGCACCAATTCTTTGATTTTTTTGGAGAGTTTTTGGAGAGCTTTTGGAGAGCTTTTTTGGAGAGCTTTTGGAGAGCTTTTACATGTAGAAATTTTGTGCTCCTTTGTGCTTGTAATGTTGTGTATTTATAGAGGGAAGAGAGGAGGTGAACAAACATGGTAAATAATCAAGTTTGATGGCCTTTGAGACAAGAATAAAACACATTAAGAAGTTGCCAAAAATGAGATATTTCTTGCCATTCTTGATTCTGCATGAACTTGGACAATTTTTGTGTGTCTTTCACGAAATATTGGCCCTTATAATTGATCAAGTCAAGCCCATATGCACTAGCCCATGATTTCTTGTGATTTTATTCAATTTATTTGATTTTAAATAAAATAAAATTAAGATAAACATGAATAAAAATAAAATCCATATATAAATGAATTTAGAGGTCCTCTAAGATGTTATGAACATGTTTGAACATCAAAATCTTGGTTCATTGGTTCAAAATTGCAATTTTGCTCAATTTGCACTTCATGAATTTCTTCAAAATTCCCCAACTTGTGCAACTCATAACTTGCTCAATTTTCATATTTTGAATATGACCTTGGACTTTTTAGAAATCCTAAGATGTACTCTACAATCTCTATGTTGATCATTTTTTATTTTTAAGACTTTATCTTAATGTAAGTTGTCTTGATAAAAAGTGTCCTTTATTGACTTTTGAAAATGACCTATAATGTATTAGGTCATATCTTCCAAATGAAGCATTTTTTGGACTTGAGAATAAAAGAAAAGATGTAGAGAATTGAATTTTATTCAAAATGGGCTTTGGTTAGGGAAACATTGATGAAGCATTGGAAAGTTATGCCTAGTCAAAGTTCAGTTGACTTCTCCTAAGGAAACCCTAATTTGGCAATTCTTGACTTTTGATGATTTGAGAGTTTTCCTTGGGGAATCATGATCAACCCTTGATAAAATGATGAATATCACTTTAAAGCTTTGATGTTGACCACAAATATTGAAGTTTGACTGTATGTTGACCATAATTGACTTTTTGACCAATATAGTTGATTTTCAATCATCTGAGCCATTGACTGAGCAAACCTTTGATGCAGAATTTAAAACTTGACATGAACCTTGTTGAGTACCTAAGGGGAACCATGGAAGCCACTTTAGACCTTTTCAAACCAAATTTCCTTGAGAAACTCCAAACCATAGTTGTATGCCTTTGGCTTAGGAGGAGCATCTTGACTAGTCAACCCTTGAGTGTCTTTAATATCTGAGAAGCCTTGAAAGAATGTCTTGAGAAGACAAGGGGATAGAAAATTTTGGGGTACAACAGCTGCCAATATTCAATATTCTTAAACTTGAAGAGTTAGATTGGCATGTCCGTCATTCGTGACTTGAAGGTAGAAGATGATTGAACACTTAAGCGCCTAAAAATTTGCACTCGCCTGTGCAAGAGGTAACGTTGTTGGTTGATTGTATCGAGAATGGGATTATAGGGGCCATTTGGAGAGGTGAAGGAGAGTTGTCGGAGATAGGCTTTTAGATTCCATCCAAAATAACTGTTGACTTCAACTGGAAGAAGTATCCGAATAAATCTTTGGTTGATTTAAACTAAACCAGAGAAAGGTCTACTGGAAAAGCATCAGGATAAATCATTGGTCGATTTAAATTGAATCAACAGATGTCTATACTTAACTTTAACTGGATAATAATCAGAATAAATCTTTGAGCGATTTAAGATGAACCAGAGAAAGGTCTTGATTGTCTTTAACTGAATAAGAATTAGAATAAATCATTGAGTTTATTTAAACTGAACCAGAGAAAGATCTACTAGAAATGAATCAGGATAAATTATTGGTCGATTCAAACTGAACCAGCAGAGGTCTTTAATTGTCTTTAACTGGATAAGAATCAGAATAAATCTTTGAGCGATTTAAACTGATCCAGAGAAAGTATCTACCAGAAACGAATCGGGATAAATCATTGGTCGATTTAAACTGAACAAGTAGAGGTCTTGAATTATCTTTGACTCGATAAGAATAAAAAAAATCTTAGGATCGATTTAACTGAACCAGAGAAAGTATCTACCGGAAATGAATTAGGATAAATCATTGGTCGATTTAAACTGAACCAATAGATATCTTGAATCATCTTTAACTGGATAAGAATCAAAAAAATATTAGGGTCGATTTAACTGAACAAGAGAAAGTGTCTACCAGAAAATGAATCAGGATAAGTCATTGGTCGATTTAAACTGAGCCAACAATTGTCTTGAATTGTCTTTAACTAGATAAGAATCAGAAAAATCTTAGGGTCGATTTAGCTAAACTAGAGAAAGAGTCTACCGGGAATGAATCAGGATAAATCATTGGTCGATTTAAACTGAACCATAAGAGGTCTTGAATTGTCTTTAACTGGATAAGAATCAGAAAAATCTTAGGGTCAATTTAACTGAACTATAGAAAGTGTCTACCAGAAACGAAAGAGAATAAATCATTGGTCGATTTAAACTGGACTAGCAGAGGTCTTGAATTGTCTTTAACTGGATAAGAATAAAAAAACTCTTAGGGTCGATTTAACTGAACCTGAGAAAGTATCTACCGAAAATGAATCAGGATAAATCGTTGGTCAATTTAAACTGAACCAGAGGTCTGTACTTGAGAATGACCTTATGAGGAAAATGCTGAAATGACCCTTCGTCAGATGTAGCCCTTGAAAAGACTGTCCGGTTATATAAGTAGTTAATGATGTTTGTTGATTGATATTTCCTGGAAAGGTAAAGAGTTAGTTGTATGCGATGTCATGATGTATAAACTTCATTGCGCAATGATGTTCTCAAAATTAATGAGACTGTGTTATATGAGTTTCGTATGCATATGTTATGCTGTTCGTAAATGATGTATGAATATGACATGTTACTGAAGTGCATTTGTAAATTCGAGCAGCATCTTTGTCTGGGGAAAATAAATCCATGACTGTCATTGGGGATGAAAAGTATGTGTAATCTTCAATCTTCTGGGGATTGTTTCCGCTGGGGACCCCTGCTTTGATGAAACTTCGTTGGGGAACATTGATTTCTTCTTTGACTAAATTCTGATGGAGAATGTTAATTCCTGCTTGGGGGAGAAGATTTCAAAACTTTGGTTGTTCTTTTCTCTATTGGGGAGTTATGATTCTTTTTATACCCTGACTAGGGATAAAAGAGACGGATAACCTTCCGGCCCGTTTCGGGAGGATAAAGTTAACTGACATCCGATCTGGTTTTAGATTCAGTAGTAACTCTCTGGGATAGTGGCAACTTCACTGGGGAGAGGTTTTTTAGCCGGTGATTTATGGTAAAAGCATACTCAAGCTGGGGAGTGTCTATGCCTTGATTGTATCTGAAGATGTATTGAATGGGTATCAGAATGATATCCATATCTGGTCTGTTTCCGAACCGTATCTGAAAGATGTACTGAATTAGTATTAGAATGAATTTGTATCTTAATCGTATCTGAACTGTATCTAGAAGATGTACTGAATGAGTATCATAATGAATTTGTATCTTGATCGTATCTGAATTATATCTGGAATAGAAATCTGGAATGAGTGCCAGAATGAATCTGTATCTTGATTGCATCTGCACTGTATCTAGAAGTGGATCTGGAATGAGTGTCAGAATGAATCTATATTTAGACTATATCTAAACTGTATCTAGAAATGGATCTGGAATGAGTGTCAGAATGGATTTTTATCTTGATTGTATCTGCATTGTATCTAGAAGAGAGCCTGGAATGAGTGTCAGAATGAATCTATATCTAGATTGTATATGAACTGTATCTAGAAGAGAATCTAGAATGAGTGTCAGAATGAATCTATATCTAGATTGTATCTGAAATGTATCTATAAGATGCATTTGAATGAGTATCAAAGTGACATTCATATCCGGATCTTATCTGAACCATATCTGCAATAGAATCTGAAATGAGTGTCAAAATGAATTTATATCTAGATTGTATCTAAACTGTATCTGAAGCGAATCTAGAATAAGTGCCAGAACGAATCTATATTTAGATTGTATCTTATCTGTATGTAAAAACTGTTGGCAATCTCTATCTGTTTGGGAACTGGCATGATGTGTGTAATGTATTGGTGCGTTTATCGGGAGAAGATCAATACTCCTTTGTCTTCTAGAGAGATCTACCAGAGATCTACCAGAGATATTATGGGGATAATCCATGGAAGTGACTATGTGGGGATTTGTGGACAGCTTGAACTTTGTCCTTAAATTCTAATCAGGGTGATAAGTCTTCTACTAATAGACAAGTGATGAAATGATGGGACATAGTCGTACATTTTAATCCCTAACTTTTGCATGGACTGTCCTTTCATATTTTCAGTCCACCGGAATACCCCTTTTTGCCCAAGCCTCCTTTTCAGGTTTTCGACTTACCAGGTGTACAGTTTTATTTATATATCCCTAATTTTTTCCCAAACTCTTTTGGTTCTCCAGGATGCCCTTATTTTTTCCTAGGCTAGTCAACCTAGCGGGTCTTTTTTCATGCGTAATATTTTTTGACTATGTCCACGTTCACAAGGTGCGGAGAATTGTCACTGTCCATAGTAGTAAGTGTTGTAGCACTTCTAGAAAATGTTTGCTTGATTGTACATGCCCCTTTGCTGGAACTCATGTTCAATGCCCCAAGTGATTCAGATGGAGATCTGCCCCTGGCTACTCAGCACTTTTGAGAGATTATTTGAATTTTAACTTGACTGCCACAGATGAGTTGGGAAATAATATGTCATGCCCCTTGATTATGTAAGTTTTGTTATTGGAATTGTCTTTCCATTTGAGGTGATTCTGTTCATTGAGAGGATTTCTGTTCCGTTGTACAGAATTCTCTGTTGTCGAAAAATTAGTCACATGCAAACAATGGCATTTTTAAAAATTCAAAGCTTATGTCTGTCTTAAAGTTTTGAAAATACATTTTTACTAAACAAACAAAATTTTGTAAGAATATGAATTCAACTCAGGATTTATAGTAAACCTTACGGGAGTCAGGCTACCTTTTGTAACAATATGCTTTCGAACTAACCCGTGCTTCAGTTAGGACTTTTAAGGGTTGTAACGTAGCCTGGTTCATGGTTTAAGAAACAAAGGATAAAGACTCAAACTTTATATGTACCCAACCTGTTCTTCATGATATTCTTCGGTCCCATACTCAGTTAATTGTGTGTTTAGATCCCAATTGAGTCTGGAATCTTTGATTTGATATTTCGGTGATGGTTCAAATACCAAAAGTTTATTTGAGAAGGCAGTCATTTTTTTATAACATTTTTTCTTTTGTTGAGGATTTTTAGAGACCTCTTTTTATTTTATTTTATTATCCCTACTGTGATACGGTGGGAGAACTGACTTGAGGTTTTGCGTTTGTTTTCGCAAATGTTTCGGTTGAGCAAGAGTCGCCACCGACTTTTTATTTTATCCTAAGGAAAGGTTAAAAAGCACAGCAAAAACCTTTTGAGATGTTTTCTTGGGTTCGGGGAGTAGATTATAGAAAGGGAAGGTATTAGCACCCTTGCTATCCATGGTTATCCATGGGCTCTTAGTTACTTGCTTAGATCACTTGCCTTTTGTTTTCAATTGTTTGAAATGGTGCTTGAGTGTGTGGGTTTGAAAATGTTTTTGAAAAGAAGCCAATGTGGAGGCAACCTTTGTAATGATCCATGTGGGGATGTATACAAAGGTGTATGTCTTTTGAAAAGATTTTCATTTGTTTTTGAAAGTTGTTTTGAAAGTGTTGTGAGATGTGGTTTTGAAATTAGGCAAGTGTTTTAGTTTGCAAGTTTGATTCAAGTAACTAAGAGGTTATCTACTCCTAAATTTCTCAAAAGATTATTGCTATGTTTTAACCCTTTTAACAAGTTTGTTCCACCATTGTATTTGGTGGACAACCTTATGTTAGGATGTGAAAGGGACAGGCGCGGGTCATCGTTTGGACCATAATCGCAACGGCGTTAAATGTCTTTGGGCAATTTTCTTTAAGGGACTTGATCATTTGTTTTTGTTTGTTTTGAAAAGTTTTATCGAGGGACTATGATCATTCAAATTGTTTGCTTTGCCCAAAGAAGTTCAACATACAATATGGCCCAATTTTGAAAGGCAACAAGTGGAGTAACCTAGGGAGTGCAAGTGTGATTTGTGTGTCCATTTTCATGCTTGTTTATCTTGAGATTAGGTCATAACTATTTTTGTCGTTTTTCGCATACAAACCCTAATTCTAACATGTTATCATTAGAAAGCAATAAAGTGCGAAATTTAAATTACTAAGCTATTACAAAACCAAATATGGGAAGGGGGGTACAAATGTTCAAATGGGGATATTGACAAGAATTTAAATCTAAATTATTACATCAATTTGAATATTTGCAATGTAAATAATGTACAAAAATTAAATAAGAATGCAAGATGCAAAAGAAATGTTTTGTATATGTATGAAAAAATATTATTTATGTAAAAGAGAAAAGAAAATAAAATATATTATTTTTTTGGAGTATTTTGAATTTAGGGCAAAAACCCTAATTTTAATGAAAATGGATATTAATTGATTTAATACAAACATTTATTTATTATTTGTAAAAATAAAAATAAAATGAAGTATATCATGAAAAAAAGTATTTTTGTATCAAATATTAATAAAATAAAAAAATTCAAGTATTTTTATATTTTAACTTAAATATATTGATAAACATATATATATATATATATATATATATATATATATATATATATATATATATATATATATATATATATATATATATATATATATATATATATATATATATATATATATATATATATATATATATATATATATATATATATATATATATATATATATATATATATATATATATATATATATATATATATATATATATATATATATATATATATATATATATATATATATATATATATATATATATATATATATATATATATATATATATATATATATATATATATATATATATATATATATATATATATATATATATATATATATATATATATATATATATATATATATATATATATATATATATATATATATTAAGTCTTAAATATGTATTATACACAAAATAACATTTATTTAATATTTTAATAAAATAAATAAAAAGAGTATTTTTATGTGAAATATTTTCAGAAGGTAAATAAAAAAATAAAAATGTATTTACACTATTTTTCTATTTATTCTAATAATGGTATATATATAATATTTATATACAAACAAAAGAAATAAATCAAATAAATATGCCATATATTCAAAAAATGATGAAAAGAAAATATTTTTATTTTTTAATGTCATGAGAAAAAATAAACAAAGTCAATCAAAAAAGAAAAAGTCAAAAAGAGTCAAAAATGAAGCAAATGGGCTCAGGGGGTTCATGAGTAATGAAGTGGTGCAAATAAGAAAAAATTCCAGGCCCAGCCCAGAAGACCTATCTTCTTCAACCTCTGAACAATATCCTTCAAGCAAACACGCGTTTTTTATCTCTGGATTCCTGGACTTTCGAACAAAACTCATAACATGAAAAGTGTAGAGCATTAAGAGACGGTTTCAACCATGTAAAGAACTTGACCTAACTCTCTAAGATGAGGGAGAATTTCTCCTCCCCCAATTTCTGACCTAACTTTTCATCAATGTTCAGACATAAAATTCTCTAAGCACACGAAATATAAATGAAATCTAATCATATGAGCATGTTCAGGGCTATGATTGTGACATGTTTTCTTCACAAACCTAAAGCTAACAATGCCTAATAAGGGAGATAGAACTTCATGAATGTACCTGTTCAGTTGGAATCGAGCTTTGCAATGGAGGATGTTTCAGAGTGAAATGATGACTTGTATAGCTTCCTTGAAGTGTAAGGATGCTTTTCCAAGTCCTACTTTGTCTTGAAACTCCCTGAATCGAGCTAGTGAACTCCAACTGCAAAACAGAAATTTAAAAATGGTGAAGTGGCTTGGAGGTGTTACAGGTCAGGTTTCAAGTCATGGTTAGCTTGCATAGGTTGTAAGGAAGGTAGAGGAACAGGTTTGGGCAAGAATGCTTGAAGGGATTGAGAGATAGCACTCAATCTGCAGGGGTTGCCCTGTTTGAGCAGGTTCAAGGTGCTTATGGCAATGGGAGTGTTTGAGAGGCCAAGGGCTCGTGTGTTAGCTTGGATATGTTATTTGGAATGTGTTTGATAACTTTTCTCTTGTGTCCTAATGCTGAGATTGAAGTTGGTACAAGTTATGGACCTTTCTTGAACTTGAAGCAAACAAATGCAACTTGGCTTTCTAGGTCAGTAGAGGACCCCCTAATGTGCTGCATAATCCTCTCTTGATCAGTGTGTTATGCACATAATCTTGTGCCAAGCAGATTTTCCATGTACTTTCTTGATTTGCAATTGGACATAAAGTTAATCTTTTCAAAAATGGAAAGTTCACTTTATCTAGTTTAGGATTAATCTTGCATACAATGCTTGCACTCAAAGAACAACACTTTAACACATTGAATATGAATTAAATTATTGAGTATGGAATGGTTCAAGGACCTGTAATCAAGCATAAAGCAAGCTGAGTTTCAAATGGTAAGGTTATGGACATGTTTTGATGAAGAACAAAAGTGAATTTTTGCCAACTTGTGAAATTTGAATCTCTCAAGTTATGAGGTTGTTTGAGAAGTTTTTGGACATTTTGGAAAGCTTGGAATGTGTAATACAATCCATCTTTGAAATGCAAGTTGAAATTCCAAGTGGAAGGGTATGAAAAGTGGCCTTGAAGTGGGGTAGAAAACCTTGTCAAAATAGGTTAAAATTTCACTAAGTTAAAAATGGTTTAGTGCCCTTATTCAAAAAATTGTAAATTGAGATAAAAGCTTCAAATGAGAAAACTTTGTGAATCAAAGTTGTAGATTATGCAACAAGCTACAACTTTCATGTTTTGACTTTTGTTTGAATCCAAATGGATCTTGGTGAAAAGATGGGGCAAAGTTGGGAAAAAATTAGGGTTTTTCATAACTTAGAAAAATTCTAAGTTATGAAAAATTCCATTTTCTAACCCTAATTTGCATTTTGTGATTTCTTGGTGAACAAGTTTCATGATTTGGCAAGTTTTGATGAAAAATGAATCTTGACTCTTGATTTTGACCAAAAAGTCAAAGTTTGACTTTTCCGTGTACAGTCAAAATTGATCAATTGACTGGGAAATTCAACTGTCAATCTTGTGTACTTGGGATCTTTTGAGCTTGATGAACATGTCAAGATAATTCCATGGGGTCCTTGAGTCCATATATGAGCTTGGTTTGCCATTTGGCTAGGTCAAACAGTCAAAAATTGCCTTTGTGCAGTCAAAACCCTAAAAATGACCATTTTGCCCTTTTGGTGATCTGATCAAATTTCTTGTGGAATTGTGATCCAAACTTGATCAAATGGTCCATATGAGTTCAATATGTTGATGTGGGTCAAAAATCATGAGGTTTGACTGTCAATTGGCCACAGTTGACTTTTTCCCCAATACAGCTGATTTCTAGGTCAACTGTCCAATTGACTGGGCAAAACTTGGAATCAAGACTTGAAACTTGGCATGGGTAAACTTGGGAGTCCAACATGAAGCATGAAAGTCATCTTAGGCATTTTAGGTCAAAACATCCTTGGGCAAACACAAACCCTAATTTGAGTCCACAGTGCAAGGAGAAGTCTTGAGCAGAGGAAACCCTAACTGGGTCTTGATCTTCAAAGGTCTTGTGATGAGAAAATGTTGAGGAAATGGGAGGGTAAATTTTGGGGTACAACACCTACCTTTTGCCTAAACTGTTTATTTTGTGATTACAGTCAGCGGTATGCCCAGTTTTTTCTTAAGTCTCCTTCATAGGTTTTGACTTGACGGGATTTTCTTTTGAAAAATGATGACTGCCTGTTTTAGTGGTTACGGGGAACCATCACTGTATTTTGATTTAGAAGAGCATCTTCAACACTATTTGTCGTGTATGAAGGTAGAGCTTGCGACTGAATGGACATTTGAATTAACTGAGAAACTACCCTGCCCCAGGTTATGATTAAAGGTTTCAATTTGCATGAAAAAGAATACTCCTACTTCTTAGGCTCAAAGGGGTTGACTAGGGATTATCTTCCTTATAACTCCACTATTTAGGATTTGAAACAATGCTAGTACATCATCAGCAAGGTCTGTTCAAAAGCATACTGTATGAGATTATGGTATTCTTTTCGTCATCCTCCCTCTAAAGGCTTATAGCTTTTAACGAGAGTCGAATATCACAAAAAGGAAGTAAAAGCATAGTTTCAGTATAGTGAAAACGAATGGATTAAATTAAGACAAACATATCCAACACATTAATGAAATAAAAATGTTTTACATAAGTCTTTGAAAAATCAAAAGAAATTACAATTTGAAAATTCTAATGAATAAAAAGCCTTTCCGTATGAACTTGTCACTTCAGATGGTGTGCCTTTGAGGGATGATAGAAGAATCCAGTCTGACTGTCTTGTGTGAACTTCAGAACTCCCTCATCGATCAAGTCTTGAATCTTTTTTTCAATGCCCGACAATCATTCGTATCATGTCTAGGACTATTAGAATGGTATGCACATCTCGCGTTCGTATTGTACTGAGGAGAGGAGGTGTTAGGATTCTGAGGAGGATCCTTCAATGTAATCAACTCCATCCTCATCATGTATTGCAATGCTTGGGCCAAGGACATGTTGATTTTGGTGAATTTCCTTTTGGGAGTGTCCTACTTATGCTGGTTGCCCTGTCGTTGTTGCCGCATCGGTGTTGGATTGGAGATCTGCACCGCCCACATACATTGGTTGAGATCACTCTTATTATGACCCTTCTGGTCGTACACAGTACTGGACTCCTTCTTTATGGTGTATGATCTCTTTTGAGTACTTGAAGATGCAGTCCCCTGAATTTCACCGCTCTTGAGTTTATTTTTAATATGTTCCCGTATGAACATGTCACCCAATTCCCTGTCTGCCAAGAGAGGTTGGTCATTGATTAGGCCCCAAATTCTAGCAGTTTTCCCCATACGGTCGTTTTGTATTGATGAAGCTTGCTGATTAGAATCCTCAACTCTTCTTGTCCCTAAGCTAAATTTTGGATAAGATCCATGTGACTGCTCATCTGGATTCTCATCCATTCCATCTCAACTTGCAGTTTTTCCAACTGGTCATCCTTGTTATCTTCAGGGTTTTTCTTGGCCATGTTCCTAGCAAGGTGTGTTTTCAATTCTTCTTTACCCTTGGATAGATTTAGAAATATTTCCTTTAAATGAGCATTATGATCTTGGAGATCTTTGTCGCTCTGTTCGAGATCCATTTTCCTTGCTAAAATAAACAGCAAGAAAATGAGAAACTTGTTATGTAATGATATGCATGCAATCTTTTCAAGTATCTCAAGGGGAAACACAAGAAAATGTTAGCAACTGTATCTGATCGCAGCCTCTATTGAAGAACTTTGTATCGTTAAATGTCCTTCTACGAGAATCAAGCTTACCATGTCGAGTGGGTCATAGCCACTGACTCAAGACATCATGCATTCACGAAATTGGCTAGAGGAAAATAAATCCCCTTGCCCCTTGCTAGACGTTTGGTTCATCATAACCTGCATTACAGGCCCTTGAGATTTAAGAAAATGATATGGTATGAATGTTATGATGCAAGATGTTATGTTTGAGCAATTTAATCACACAAAAAAAACACAAGGCCTTAGGTTTTGGCTTGCATGGAGTTTTATAGGTAAGTACCCTCTTGAAGTTTAGTTGTTTCAACCTGTCCTAAAAGAAGTAACCGAGTTCTAGGAGTCTCAATATCACCGATCTTTCTCTCGGACATTGTTTCAGCACAAGCTTCTTTATTAGCGACCGAAATATCCCTAAAGTCCGATCTCAATGAGTGTAGTATCGAGTATCAGTCAAATTTAGTCTTGCACCAAAGCTGGCTATCTCACTACTTTCTAATGGCCAAGTTGTTCAACTAAGGTTCTACGATCAGTTAGTGCTTTATGACACCACACAGCGGCCCCGTATTCTCCTTGACTGGACTCAAAGGATACCGGTACCAAAATATGTGTCACACTAACATAGCTATATCTTCAACCATGTTGGTATTACGCCACATAGTCCCACGATCTATTGCTACTTACCTAATATTCCCTAGATCCAGGTATATGATCTATACAAGAATACCCAAACAACCCTTCAAGAATAAATCAAGCAAGTCAAACAAGGAAAACATTTAAAATATGAACTATCTCTAAGGTAACCCCAATTTTAGTTCTCTCCACCAGAGTCTCCAGTTATGTAATACGGTGGGAGAACTGAATTTACTGGTTTTGCATTTTATCTCAAATGTTGCAGTTGGCAAGAGTCGCCATCGACTTTTCTTTTATCCAATAAAGGAAAGGGTGAAAAGAACAGGAAAGACCTTCTTAAAGATTTTGAGTTCAGGGGGGGGGGGGGGTAGGTTATGGAGAGGGAAGGTGTTAGCACCCTTTCCACCCGTAGTTATCTATGGGCTCTTAGTGTTAGAACAAAGTTTGGTTCTAATCATATCTTAGAGTTTTGATGATAACAATGAAATAAATTTTGTGAAATATATTTTATACTCTGATGTGTTTGTTTTCTAAGTTCAGATGATGTTCTGACTCATGCATCTTAAGAAAGAAAAATCATTCTACGCAAGTCTAATGCAAACTCTGAAGGAAGCACTCCAAGGCAAACTCAGATGAAAAGCAATCTTAAGCAACCTCTAATAAAGCTAGCTGAAGCAAAGATTTGAAAGAAGCACGCTGAAAGCAACATCTGATAATACAAGCTGAAGCAAACTCTGATGAACATAAAGTGAAGAATAATCTGATAGAAGAATAGTTAAAGTAAACTCTGAAGTGGCAACGCTGCAAGCAAACTCTTAAACTTCCAGAGACAAGTTCTGACAGTACTGTTGGTCATTTAATGCTAATACGGATAACACACTCAAGTGGTACTACGCACGAGAACATTGGAAACATAAAGACCAATCCAACATGCTACATTAATGCAAACACTCTCTTCAAGGCAGTAACGGTCAAGATTGAAATCTATATATAGAAGATCATTTGTTTCAAAGAAAGGTTACTGATCCACGAGAAACATACTAACGCTCACTGTTTTCATTCTTGTAAACTAATACTGTATAGTGGGTAAATCTTAGCTATTAGGCAACAATATTAGTGATAAATCACAGTTTGTGATAAAGCTTATTAGAAGCATTTTGTTTCACTGCTATTAAGAGATAATTTTTGTAAGTGTTCCTTGAGAGACCAGTTGGGTCAGATTTCTCAAGAGGGCTAGGACTAGTTGAGTCTTAGAGGTGTTAGTCACTTGCAGTTGGCTTGTACATTGTATTGTTAGTCACAACTGTTTGGTTGTGCATTTGTAATCAGTTTGATTATAGTGGATTAAGTCCTCGTTGAGAGAGGCGAAATTACCTTAGCGAGTGGACTGGAGTAGTTTGAGTTTCAAAGGAACCAGGACAAAAATATTTGTGTCCTTCCATTAGTATTGCGCGCGAAAAAGGAAAAACTTATTCAACCCCCCATTCTAAGTGTTTTCTCATCCTTCAATTGGAATCAGAGCTCTAGTTCTGGGTGCAAACACCTAACAATGTCAGAAAAAGATCCAGAAGGAAAACACTATGGCAACTGAACAAAACAACAACAATTGCAACAAACCTCTTGTGTTTGATGGAGAAGACTTTGAATACTGGAAGGATAGACTAGAAAGTTTCTTTCTAGGTCATGATGTTGATCTATGGGATTTTGTCCTATATGGCTACACACATCCAAAAGACAAAGACAAAAATAAGATTGACAGAAAGAACATGGATAAACAACAAAAGTTAGATTTCAAGAATCACCACAGAGCCAGAAACATCTTTTTGAACGCTATCTCTAAAACAGATATGAGAAAATCACCAACAGAGATACAACACATGACATGTTTGAGTCTCTCAAAATGACTCATGAAGGAAATGCTCAAGTAAAAGAGACAAAAGCTCTGGCTCTCATCTAGAAGTATGAAGCCTTCAAAATGGAAGAAAATGAGTCCATCGAAGCCATGTTCTCAAGATTCCAAACTCTGACCATTGGCCTGAGAGTTCTGAACAAAGGATACACCAAGGCAGACCATGTTAAGAAAATTATCAGAAGTTTACCCTGAAGATGGGAACCTATGGTTACTGCATTCAAAGTGTCAAAAGATTTGAATGATGTATCCCTTGAAGAACTTATCAGTGCATTAATAAGTCACGAGATAGAACTTGACGAACATGAGCCTCAGAAGAAAGGTAAGTCTGTCGTCCTTAAATCTATTAAAAAAATGTGAAACTAACGCTTTTCAGGCAGAAGAAGGAAACTCTGAAGATTCTGCATCAGAAGAAGATGAGTTATCTCTGCTCTCCAGAAGGATCAACCAGATGTGGAAGCACAGACGAAAGAAGTTCATAAACTACAAGAGGCCAGAAGACAAACTAGAATCTTCTGGACATAAGAAGTCAATCAGGAGAGATATAGTCTTCTATGAATTTAAAGAACCAGGACACTACATAAGTGATTGTCCTATGCTGCAAAGAGAAAGACCAAAGAAAAAGTTTGGAAGAAAGAAAGGCATGATGGCCACCTGGGATGATTCAGAATCTTATGAAGCTGAATCTGACTAAGAAGATGAACATGATAACTTACCGTTTATGGCTACCACAACATATGATGATGACTCAGACTCTGATTCAGAACCGAAAGAGGTATTCTCTAAATTTTCTAGAACTGAACTTGCTGAAAGCTCATCTGAACTTCTTGAAAACTACAGTAAACTCAAAATCAAATACAAGAAACTCAAAAAGAATCTTGCATCTGATTTTGAGAAACTTGAAACAGAAAACTCTGAACTTAAAGAAAACATTTTTAAACTCAAAGAGGAAGTTCAAAAATTTCAAAATATTTATATTTCAGATTCTTCTTCAAGTTCAAAAGATATTATTAAAGAATATGACTCTAGTTTTCAAACGTTTCTTGCTAAAAGCATATATAGAAGCAGAATGGCTTCAATGATCTATCGTGTTAGTGGAAATAACATAAGAGGTATTGGATATGAAACTCCCAAAGGGAAAGAAACATATAAACCTAAGCCTGTTGAGGAAATGGTTATCACATATAAACCACTACACAAACAATTTAGTTTTGGGCACACACATGATATCAAATACACTTCTCACTCTGAAAATTCTTATGAAAAATCAAAGTTCAATCAGAACTTTAGAAACTCTAACCAAAAAGGACCAAAAAAGAAATGGGTACCTAAGGAGAAAATAATCTATGTTGCAGATGTCCTTAACAACTCAGTTGAAACACCAGTCATGGTTCCTGGACTCTGGATGCTCGCGTCATATAACGGGAAGAAAGTCTATGTTCCAAAGTCTGGAACTTAAATCTGGAGGAGATGTCAAATTTGGAGGAAATCAAAAAGGAAAAATTATTGGTTCTGGAACCATTGGAAACGGTAACCTTCCTTCTATAACTAATGTTCTGTTGGTAGAAGGATTAGCGCATAACTTGTTGTCCATAAGTCAATTAAGTGACAACGGTTATGACATAATATTTAATCAAAAATCCTATAGAGCTGTTAGTCAAAAAGATGGATCAATCCTTTTACTGGAAAGAGAAAGAACAACATCTATAAAATTGATCTTTCTGACCTTAAATCTCAGAATGTAAAATGCCTTATGTCTGTTAGCGATGAGCAATGGGTCTGGCACAGAAGATTCAGGCATGTTAGCATGAGAAGAATATCTCAAATTAACAAACTCAATCTGGTCAGGGGACTTCCAAATCTGAAGTTCAACTCAGAATCTCTGTGCGAAGCATGTCAGAAAGGAAAATTTTCAAAACCTTCTTTTAAGTCAAAAAATGTTGTTTCTTCCTCTAGGCCGTTGGAACTTCTTCATATTGATCTGTTTGGACCAGTTAAAACAGCATCCATCAGAGACAAGAAGTATGGATTGGTTATTGTTGATGACTATAACAGATGGACATGGGTTAAGTTTTTAAAACACAAGGATGAGTCACATTCTGTGTTCTTCGACTTCTATAACTAAGTGCAAAATGAAAAAGAATTTAGAATCATAAATGTTAGAAGTGATCATGGAGGAGAATTTGAAAATCATTATTTTGAAAAGTTTTTTTTAAAGAAAATGGCATTTCTCATGATTTCTCTTGTCCTAGAACTCCCCAACAAAATGGACTTGTAGAACAGAAGAATAGAACTTTGCAAGAAATGGCCAGAACCATGATTAATGAAAGTAATATGGATAAACACTTCTAGGCAGAAGCTATGAACACAGCATGTTATATTCAAAATAGAGTCTCTATAAGACCTATTCTCGAAAAGACTCCTTATGAATTGTGGAAAAACAGAAAACCCAACATTTCATATTTCCATCCTTTTGGATGCACTTGCTATATTTTGAATACTAAAGATAATTTGAACAAGTTTGATTCTAAGGCACAAAAGTGCTTTCTGCTTGGATACTCTAAATGCTCAAAAGGCTATAGGGTATACAACACAGAAACTCTGATTGTTGAAGAATCAATCAAAGTCAGTTTTGATGATAAGTTTGGCTAGCAAAAGCCAAAGCAGAAGATCATCTTACAAACTCTGAAGCGTCATAAGCAAAGGACAACTCAGAAGACCCTCCTATTGAAAATGCTCTAAAAAATCTAAGAATTTCTGAACAAACCTCACAGAATAAATTCCTCATAATCACATCAGCACATCCAGAAAATGTGATTATTGGAAAGAAAGAAGATCCCATCAGAACAAGATCCTCTTTCAGAAACATTAAAGAATCACTGTTTGGGTTGGTCTCTCTGATTGAACCAACCTCAATAGAGGAAGCTCTGCAAGACAACGATTGGATCCTATCTATGCAAGAAGAACTAAATAAATTTTCAAGAAATGATGTGTGGGATCTAGTTCCAAAGCCCAAAGGATTCAATATCATAGGAACAAAATGGGTATTTAGAAACAAGTTGAATGAGCAAGGAGAGATTGTCAGAAACAAGGAACGACTGGTTGCACAAGGTTATAGTCAACAAGAAGGAATTGATTATAATGAAACCTTTTCCCCAGTCGCCAGGTTAGAATCAATTAGATTGTTAATTTCTTTTGCTGTTCAACACAACATCTCATTATATCAAATGGATGTTAAAAGTGCTTTTTTAAATGGTTACATAGAAGAAGAAGTTTATGTCTACCAACCTCCGGGTTTTGATGACCCAAAATTTCCAAAACATGTTTTTAAACTGAAAAAGTCTCTGTACGGTCTGAAACAAGCTCCCAGAGCTTGGTATGAACGTCTGAGTAACTTTCTTTTAGAAAAGAATTTTACCAGAGGGAAAGTGGACACTACCTTATTCAGTAAATCATTTAAAAATGACATTTTAATCTGTCAAATATATGTAGATGATATTATTTTTGGAACTTCTAATGTCTCTCTTGGAAGAGAATTTGCTGAGTCTATGCAGGCTGAATTTGAGATGAAGATGATGGGAGAACTGAAATTTTTTCTGGGAATTCAAATTAATAAAACTCCAGAATGTACCTACATATATCAGACAAAGTATGTCAAAGAACTTCTGAAGAAATTCCAGCTATCAGAAAGTAAAGAAGCAAAAACACCAACGCATCCTACATGCATTCTGGGAAAAGATGAGGTAAGTAAGAAAGTAGATCAGAAACTCTACAGAGGTATGATTAGATCTCTTCTCTATCTGACTGCATCTAGACCATATATATTATTCAGTGTATATTTATGTGCGAGATTCCAATCAGATCCTAGAGAATCTCACTTAACTGATGTTAAGAGAATTCTGAGGTATCTGAGAGGTACTACTAACCTTGGACTGTGTTACAGAAGATCCAAAAATTTTAAACTAGTAGGTCGTTTGTGATGATGACTTTGCTGGAGATAAAATAGAATGCAAAAGCACCTCTGGAAGCTATCAATTTATGGGTGATAACATTATATCATGGTACAGTAAGAAGAAAGCCACTATTGCACTATCAACCACTGAAGCTGAATATGTATCTGTTGCTGGATGTAGCACTCAGATGATCTGGATGAAGAGCCAGCTAGAAGATTATCATCTATATGAAAGTAAGATTCCTATCTTCTGTGATAATACCTCAGCTATTTGTCTTTCAAAAAATCTCATCTTACATTCTAAGGGAAAACATATAGAAATTAAACATCATTTCATAAGGGACTACTTTCAGAAAGGAATCCTAAGTTTAAACTTCATAGACACAGACCATCAATGGGCTGATATTTTCACAAAACCCCTTTCTGAAGATAAATTTAAATTCATTATGAAAAACATCAGTATGGAATTTTGTCTTGAATGAAATTTTTTTTCTCTATATGTGTTTCCAGAATGTTCTGAAATGAATGTTCTAATTAACTACTCTTCAGAAGTGAGAAGAGGAGTTACATCAGAAGCCATTCATCATGTTCTGAAATGTGTCTAACGTTTCATTACACGAATGGCTTAGAAGTTTATTATATTAAACCAACTGCCACACGCTACCCTCAGAAGTTGAACGTGTGTTTCAACTCTGAAAGGTCACGCATGCGTGTGCTGCTATTGAGACGTTGTTCCTAGGTAACTGTTTAGATTTGATAAAATCTCACGCCTCCCCTCAATGTCATATTTCATTAATTTCTAGTAATGATTATTTTTTAATTTCAATCGTTCAAAATTATTTATTGGTTTTATTACTCTAACAAAATTTTCAAGCTATAAATACCTTGCAAAATTCCCCTCTTTTACTTTTTACTCTCTCTCTCAAAGTTTCAATTGCCTCTGCGTTTTTGTGCAAACTCTCTCTATTTTTCCAAAATCCTAAACCTAAACGTTCCAAATGGCTTCATCTTCATCCCCTTCCGAAAGCATTCCCGTTTCATCAAGCAACTCTCAACATGCAGAAAGATATGTCATTCCTGAGAGAACAACGCTCATACCTGTTGATAGCTTGGAAGTGGTTAGTGAACTTATGGTCGATTTTGATAATCTGAAAGCAAATGGGTTTGACTTGTTTTCGGCTGTGGAGTTCCAAGGGTGGCAAAATTTATTTGATCGTCTAGTTGGACCAGTGTTCCCTCATCTTGTCAAGGAATTATGGATTCATGTCATTGTTTCACCAAAGGTCATACTTTCATTTGTCATGGGCAAAGAAATTTCCATCATTGAGAATCTCATAAGGAGGCTTCTAGGCTTTGAAGGAAATGGTGTTACTGGAATCTCAAGTGGAAGAATGGATATGTCCAAAGTCTATGCTGAAATTTTTACTACTGGGCAAGCTTCCAACAAAGTTAGAGATTTGAAGAACAAATAGAAAATTTGGGCTAGAATCATTCATGGTTGCATTCATCATAGGAAGGAAACCAGTTCTCCTGACTATATCAATGCTGACCAAAAATATCTTTTGTTCTGTCTTGGCATAAATGTGAAGATTGATTTGCCCTATCTTCTATTCAACCATCTCTGGACACATGTGAAGGAAACCAGGGAAGCTGAGAGGGTCAAAAACCCTAAGTCAAAAAGAAACTGGATCCCTCTGGGAAGACTAATCTCAGACATTCTGACAGAGAATGGTCTGGTAGCCCATTTAGAAGACGCCAACTTGCTTGGAGAATTGGAGCCCACGTGTGGAAAATCTCTGACTGGGAAGAACATTCTAAAAAGGAAGCTGATTGACAAACTTCTGGTGGAACCTACTCCCTATGTGTCAGCAGCTGTCACCAGAAGGAGAGTCCTTATAGAAGATTTTCCTCTCATCAACTTTGGTGATCATCCTAAGATCATTTTGAATTTCATTGAAGCTTGCAAGGAGAGTGGCATTCCCATTGACCATGCATGGCTTCAAGGAAGGAATGTGCCTGCTCCAGAAGTTTTTCTCTAGAAGCAGAAGAAAAGGAAAGCTAGAGAAGGTCCCTCTGCTCGTCCTTAGAAAAAGAAGAAGAAATCTTCAGGTATGTCCACTGAAACAATTTCTGTTTGTGATTTTGTATGTATATCATCATCTGCTGAACCCTAAACTATAGGATATATAGAAGTAGACATAGACCTCACCATCCCATCTGAACCCCTCCAAAATAACCCTCAAATTGATCAAGTTCTATCTGAAATAGACAATTTTGATACTGTAGTCCATACACAATCTCAATCTCAACCACCACTCTCTCCACATATATCTCAACCTGACACATCTACTCTTGCTCTCCATCAATAACATCAAAATACTCCTGCTGAAAACCTTCTTCCAACATCCCCCATCATACCTTTATCCCCAAGATCCTCTGAGTGGTATGATGGTTCTTGGAGATTACCAGGAATAAATGTGCCTCTGGCCACACAACCTCTGTCCTTCATCATTCCCTCTGAAAACATTTTTGCTGTGAATGAACCCCCTCCACCTATTCCTTCTTCCTCAGCCCAAACCACCATCATCATCTCTCCTGACATCACCCCTCCTACGTCACCAGAAATTCCCACACCTCCCTCACCACCTCACTCTCTAGAACCAACCTTTAGTCCATCCTCATCAGAACCTCCTGAACCATCAGAACCTTCTGACTTTCTTAGGACTGTAGTTGATCCTGAAGCTCTACGTTATCTACAAATAAAATCCACCAAAAAATCTATTCCCGAACCAAACCCAAAACCTGTTCAGTCAGATGTTATTGGATGTTTTCAGAATTTTGCAACATAAATGCAGACGTGGATAGACCCGCTGAAGGCAAACAGAGTCAGTAACCTGGACCCAGCTGCATGTGATTTTCAGTGGGAAGCATTCAGAAGGAAATTCAATGATGAAACCTTCAAGTTGCAAGATCTGTGCTATTCTCAGGTTCTTGAAAATTTCACCCAGTATCTGAATGCCTTCAAGATAGAAGTGGTAAATATCTGGGATAAACAGTCTCCACTACAGATTACCAATGCTCCATTACCACTTGTTGACCTCATGGAAATTTAAGAAGATGAATCTGAAGATGGCTCTGAGTCAGATCCCAATCCCTTGGCAATGACTCTATCACCAACCTTCTGCTAAAGCTGCCTCTGAGAAAGTTCCTACTCTTTTGATTGATCTTGGCACCCTCCTCTCAACTTTTGTAGGCTTAGGCTCTGCTGCTTCTGCTCCAAAGGTTGTATCCTCTGAAGCTGCTTCAACATCTGCTCCCTCTTCACTGGTGATGGATACACTGAATGAACTGAAGAAGGAAAATGAAGCCATCCATGAATGTTTGGACAAACAGGATGAAACCAACAAGGAAATCAGTACTTGGATGATGAAACAAGAGGAATCCTCAAATGAAATCAAGAATATTCTTTTTTCTTTTGTCTCTCGTCAATCCTAGTTTTATTTTTTTAATTTTCTTGTTGTTTTTGCTTTGTACCTCTGTCCTTTTTGAATCTTCAATATACAAACATTTTGAATCTATTTATTTTATTTACTTTTTGATTATGACAAAAAGGGGGGAGAAAATAAGATTTTGATCTGATCCATGATAACAGTTATGGGACTAAGTCTCAAACATTTCTAACAAAATACAAAGATCTTTTCTGTTTAAGAGATATGCAGGTACCTCAAGACTCTAAAAGACTAAGCTCTGAACATCATCTGGAAAAGAACTGCCAAAGAAACTCTGAAGAAAAGATCAGGAGCACTTAAAGAAACTCTGAAAGAAAAACGTCTCAAAAGCTCTGAAGAACAAATATCAGAAAGTTTCCCTTATGCTTTTAAACTCTTTGATTTTTTTCCAGAAGAAGAAATATAAATATCAGGGAGAGATTATCAATCTCAGGGGGAGATTCTAACCCTTGCACAAAATTTTTTTTAATCAAAATCTTAATTGTTTTGTCATCATAAAAAAAGGGGAGATTGTTAGAACAAAGTTTGGTTCTAATCATATCTTAGAGTTTTGATGATAACAATGAAATAAATTTTGTGAAATATATTTTATACTCTGATGTGTATGTTTTATAAGTTCAGATGATGTTCTGACTCATGCATCTCAAGAAAGAAAAATCATTCTACGCAAGTCTAAAGCAAACTTTGAAGGAAGCACTCCAAGGCAAACTCTGATGAAAAGCAATCCTAAGCAACCTCTGATAAAGCTAGCTGAAGCAAAGATTTGAAAGAAGCACGCTAAAAGAAACATCTGATAATGCAAGCTGAAGCAAACTCTGATGAACATAAAGTGAAGAAAACTCTAATAAAAGAATAGTTAAAGTAAACTCTGAAGTGGCAACGCTGCAAGAAAACTCTTAAACTTCCAGAGACAAGTTCTGACAGTACCGTTGGTCATTTAATGCTAAGACGGCGAACACACTCAATTGGTACTATGCACGAGAACATTGGAAACATAAAGACCAATCCAACATGCTTCATTAATGCAAATACTCTCTTCAAGGCAGTAACGGTCAAGACTGAAAGTTATATATAGAAGATCATTTGTTTCAAATAAAGTTTATTGATCCACGAGAAACATACTAACACTCACTGTTTTCATTCTTATAAACTAATATTGTATAGTGGGTAAATCTTAAGTATTGGGCAACAATCTTAGTGATAAATCGCAGTTTGTGATAAAGCTTATTAGAAGCATTCTGTTTCACTGCTCTTAAGAGATAATTTTTGTAAGTGTTCCTTGAGAGACCAGTTGGGTCAGATTTCTCAAGAGGGCTAGGACTAGTTGAGTCTTAGAGGTGTTAGTCACTTGCAGTTGGCTTGTGCATTATATTGTTAGTCACAACAGTTTTATTGTGCATTTGCAATCAATTTGATTATAGTGGATTAAGTCCTCATTGAGAGAGGCGAGATCACTTTGGCGGGTGGACTGGAGTAGTTTGAGTTTCAAACGAACCATGATAAAAATATTTGTGTCCTTTCATTAGTATTGCGTGCGAAAAAGGAAAAACTTATTTACCCCCCCCCCCCTTCTAAGTGTTTTCTCATCCTTCACTTAGTTGCTAGCTCACTTTTGAAAAATACTTTTTGTGTAAGTGTATTTTGAAAAGACGCCTTGGTGCGGAAAACTTTGTAATGTTTATAGTATCGTTGAGAATGTATACAAAGTGTTTTGTCTTCGAAAATATTTTAGAGAAGAGTTTGTGTATGTGTGAAAAATTGTTTTGTTTGTTTTTGTGAGCAAGCAACTATGAACGGTCTACCTACTCGAATGGTCTGTGTTATTTTCCTATTTTCCTTTAGAAAGTGTTATCCTAATATTAGTCAGTGGGTACCCCTGTTGTTGGATGTTTTGAGGGACATGCGCGGGTCATCGTACAGTCATAAATGCAACTCGTAGGGCACTTTAGCAATTTTATCGTAAGGGACTAGATCATTTACCGAAAGGCAACATCGAAGGTTCATCGAGGGACTGTGATCTTTGTATCTAGGGACTTTGCAAAAGTGTCCCACGTTTGAGGGACATGAATGTTTATTTTTTGAAGGCAACAAGTGAGGTACCTTAGAGGTGTGTGTGTGTGTGCAAAGTGTGTTGTATTTCAGTTATGTTTTTGAATGTTAGGTTTTCTAGCGTTGGCTTTTAGTCTTATCATACAAGCCTATTAGCATACATCTAGAAGTTAATTGTATAAGTACGAAAAATAAAGTGCAGAAAATTTGAATCTACGCTATTACAATGCTTCAGGATGAGGGAGTACAAACCAAAAATGGGGGAAATAAAAAGTAAAAGGTCCTAATTTAAACTATTACATCCCTTGTACATTTACATAATTCATGAAATTAATAATACGAAAGACCAAACGAGCGCACGGAGGAGAAAAGGGAAACATGTAAAAACCCTAAAAAACTCTAAGTGGAAAATTTTTTTGTTGTTTTTAATTTTTGTTTAGAAAAATAATTAAATTATGAAAACCTAATTCTAATTAGTTAATTAATTAAAAAATTATGATTAACTGAATAATTAATTTAATTAATAAAAACTTAAAAATCTACTATTTTTTGTGATTTTAAGAAAATGGGCCAGGCACTGCAAAAAATAGTTAGAGGGTGTGAAATAGCAAAAAATTCTCAGGCCCATTAGCAATAGGGCCCAGGCGCCTGGAGATCCAATGAGGGACGCTTCTTGGGATTCATCATGGGGACGCGCCTTTGAGGCTTTGGATCTAGCCTGATGAAATTTGGTGGTCAGTAATTTGAGGTGCATGATGCGCATATTTGGTCCCACTCATACCTGGTCTATAGATTCATTTAAACTCAAACAAATGTTAGCATGCCATGAAATGTGATTAAAATCAGAGATTCGAAATTTTAAACTTTACCAAACCAGTGTTATCAAATGGGGCTGTTCTAGGCTTGTGATGAACTGATCTTGGGCCTTGTAAACAAGTCATGGGGACTTCAAAAGGATGGCTTGAGGCTTGGTTTCAATCGAGAGAGGATGGAACTTTGAGATATGACTTGTACCAATTCTTTTATTTTTTTGGAGAGTCTTTGGAGAGCTATTTTGGAGAGATTTTGGAGAGCTTTTGCATGTAGAAATTTTGTGCTCCTTTGTGCTTGTAATGTTATGTATTTATAGAGGGAAGAGAGGAGGTGAACAAACATGGTAAAGAATCAAGCTTTGATAGCTTTTGAGACAAGAATAAAACACATTAAGAAGTTGCCAAAATGAGATATTTCTTGCCATTATTTGATTTTAAATTAAATAAAATCAAGATAAATATGAATAAAAATCAAAGCCAGATATAAATGATATTAGAGGTCTTCTAAGGTGTTATGAACATGTTTGAACATCAAAAACTAGGTTCATTGGTTCAAAGTTGCAATTTTGCTCAATTTGCACTTCATGAATTTCTTCAAAATTCCCTAAGTTGTACAACTCATAACTTATTCAATTTTAATCTATTTAAGATGATCATGGAATTTTTAGAAATACCAAGATGTCCTCTACAATCTCTATGTTGATCATTTTTGCTTTTGAGGATTTTATCTTGATGTAAGTTTCCTTGACAAAAATTGTCTTTTATTGACTTTTGAAAATGACCTGTAATTTATTAGGTCATATCTTCCAAATGAAGAATTTTTTGGACTTGAGAATAAAAGAAAAGTTTTAGAGAATTGAATTTTCTTCAAAATGGGCTTTGGTTGGATAACATTTGATGAAGCATGTGAAAGTTATGCTTGGTCAAAGTTCAATTGACTTCTCCTCAAGAAACCCTAATTTGGCAATTCTTGACTTTTTGATGTCGACCAAATATCTTGAAGTTTGACTGTATGTTGACTACAATTGACTTTTTGACCAATACAACTGATTTTCAATCATTTGAGCCATTGATTGAGAAAACTTGTGATGCATGACTTGAAACTTGACATGAACCTTGTTGAGGACCTAAGGGGAACAATGGAAGCCACTTGAGACCTTTTCAAACCAATTTTCCTTGAGAAACTCCAAACCTTAGTTGTAGGCCTTTGGCTTAGGAGGAGCATCTTGAATAGTCAACACTTGAGTATCTTTAATATCTGAGAAGCCTTGAAAGAATGTCTTGAGAAGAAAAGGGGAGGGGAAATTTTGGGGTACAACAATACCCATCAATTTTTTGGTGCCATTTCCGGGATCAACCACGTCAAATTTCATACCATGTTGTTACACCGTTTAGACTAAAGCCCTGTTAATCGGTAAATGCAAAAAACTCACAGTACATGAAGTTTCGTAGATCCAATAGCAGAACTCAAAAGATACGCTCGTGCACGTCTCTTACTCCAAAGAGTTAGGAGAGAAATGGCTGTTGTACCCCAAAATTTGCCCTCCCATATTCTTCAAGATTTGCCAAGATCAATCTCCAAATGGTTCAAAATATCTCAAGGGTTGCACAGTCCAATTGCCTCCTAACACAGTCAAAATTAGGGTTTTGGTTCTTGCAAAGAAATTGAGGTTTTCAAGGGTCCAATCAAGTCCCATGTGCCTATATACATTGTCAAGCATCCATATGTCAAGTTTCAAGACTCACAGCATCAAGTTGAACAGTCAAAAAACCCTAATTGCTTCACAGTCAACTGCAGGGGCAAAATGGTCATTTGGCAGTCAAAGGTCAAAATTTTTGGTCAACATCTTATTTTGAATCCACAATCATCATTTGATTAATTCTTGATCATGATTCCACAAGCATGGCTCAAAAATCATCAAGATGCAAAAGTTTCTATTTTTGGACAGTTGAAAAGTCAACTGCAAATTGACCAAGGCATAACTTTTTCATGGTTCATCAGAAAAATCCCATCCAATGCTCATTTTGAAGGGGATTACATTTCATACAACTCATCTTCACACTCCAAGTCCAAGAAATGCTCTCACAAAAAGTTATCAATTTCAACATTATAGGTCATTTTCAAAAGTCAACAAAAAAGCACTTTAAGTCAAAGACCATAACTTGACATTGGTGAATCAAAATGACATGGGACCAAAGTAATTGGTTAGAGGACTTAAAGACCTTTCCAAAATGTCCAAGAACATGTTCATAGCTTCAAAATTGAGCAAGATATGCATTGGAGAAGTTGGGAAATTTTAGGGAACTTTCAAAAGTCAACTTTGCCTAAAACACTTCATTTTTGCTAATGGGCCTTGTTGTACCCCAAAATTTGCCCTCCCATATTCTTCAAGATTTGGCAAGATCAAGCTTCAAAATCTCTCAAGGGTTGCATAGTCCAATTGCCTCCTAACACAGTCAAAATTAGGGTTTTGGTTCTTGCAAAGAAATTGAGGTTTTCAAGGGTCCAATCAAGTCCCATATGCCTATATCCATTGTCAAGCATCCATATGTCAAGTTTCAAGACTCACAACATCAAGTTGCACAGTCAAAAACCCTAAATGCTTCACAGTCAACTGCAGGGGCAAAATGGTCATTTGACAGTCAAAAGTCAAATTTTTTGGTCAACATCTTATTTTGAAGCCACAATCATCATTTGATCAATTCTTGATCATGATTCCACAAGAATGGCTCAAAAAGTCTCAAGATGCAAAAGTTTCTATTTTTGGACAGCTGAAAAGTCAACTGCAGATTGACCAAGGCATAACTTCTTCATGGTTTATCAGAAAAATCCCATCCAATGCTCATTTTGAAGGGGATGACATTTCCTACAACTCATCTTCACATTCCAAGTCCAATAAATGCTCTCACAAAAAGTTATCAATTTCAACATTATAGGTCATTTTCAAAAGTCAACAAAAAGGCACTTTAATTCAAAGACCATAACTTGAGATTGGTAAATCAAAATGACATGGGACCAAAGGCATTGGTTAGAGGACTTCAATACCTTTCCAAAATGTCCAAGAACATGTGTATAGCTTCAAAATTGAGCAAGATATGGATTGGAGAAGTTGGGAAAGTTTTGGGAACTTTCAAAAGTCAACTTTGCCTAAAACACTTCATTTTTGCTAATGGGCCTCAAATTCTTTCTTGAATCTTTACCCAAAGCCTATGCACGACCCATTGAGCTCAAAATAATTTATTTTCTTATTTTTAATTAATTAATTGAATTTATATTAATATTAATTCATTTAATTGGTTTTAATTATAGGAAAATCAAAAAGATATGTTTTTTGGATCTTTTGTGAAGAAAATCAAATCAGGGCAAGCTGGCAAACTCGTTTCTCAATCAAAAAGGGAAGATTATCCATATTTGGCAAGGTTTTCATTGAAAAAGATTGAAAATTACATGATTGAAAATCAAAGATTGCAAACTTAATTTCATGGACTTTTGGGCCAAAGTTCTAACCTAATTCACATCACATACATATGCTGAGGCCAACCCTAGTGTAGAACACGAAAAAGCTGCCATAGAACTCCATAACAAAGTTGCAAAAAATTGAGAAAAAGTGTGAAACTGAGTTCCTATTTGCAGGTGGATTCAAGGCCTAAAATTGTTTCCAATACATTGCTGACATTGCCAGGAAGCCATTGCAATCAAGAACGAAGCTTAACACGCAAAGAATCAGAGAACACAAGTGACAAGGTTTGCTTTATTTTCCAGATTTGCATATCACGATTCATGTGTTTTTGACCATTTTTTTGGATTGATTTACGTTAATAGGGACCTTCTGAAGCTGTTGGTACAAACCAATTTGGTTATAGCCCTCTGAATCAAAATCCACCATGGATAAAATCTAGGGTTCCGAAGCTAGCAAATTAGGGCTTCACTCATGAGGAAAAATTGGACCATGTCATGACCATGGTTGAATTCGTCAAGGCCAGACGAATTCAACCAGACTATCGCGCTCTTTTATATCATCCATGCTGCTAATCGATATTTTCTGCACTTTTGGTTTGTGGGGGTTTAAAACCCCCGCTATCTTGTTTTCTTTTTACAGGGCAAACGAGGAAGACAATAGGTGGCAAGGCGTGACTGGAGGATTCAAACATGGCGTGCGCTTTTTGTATTTCCAGCCTGGCCATTATTCTTCTTATATAATAATTGTTGTCCATTCATATAACAAACGCGCTGGATAGCTCGGTTGACAAAGGCATAATGGCAAGAGGTACTGGGACCTGGGTTCGATTCCCAGGTCCCCCATATAATTCTTTCTATTTTTTCACAAAGTATTCACATGCAGTACACGCCCAGAATTCCATCTTGCACCCTCACGCCTAAGCCTGCCAAGTGGCTTCAAGGTCCAATCCAATGGCCACAGAATGAAGTCCATGGTGTATCCCAGTCAAACAGCATGCGCGTAATGCCAGAAAGTCAAACGTGACTTTGTCTAATGGGCCAGAATTTCTCAAAGTTCACCTCCACATGGGCCATCTAACCCCCTTGGTTTGCATAATTTTATTTTCTTGTCTTTTTAATTCTTTAATTGTTTTAATTATTATTATTAATTCACTAAATTAATTTTTTACAATAAATCCAGAAATCAAAAATTGTAAATATATATTTAATTATTTATTAAATTTCATCATTAACCTATTTTTTGTAAATAAATATTAATAATCAAATTAGCTTAATTTAGGTTTTAATTTTAACCCTTTTTCTTAATAAATAAAAATCATATAGAATTAGGTTTTGACACTTTTTAATCATGTTCTTAATTAATTATTATTATCCTTAGTTATTACTATTATTTTTGTAAATAAACATGTAAATTAATTAATTAGTTTAACTTAGGTCAACTTCGACATTTTCATTAATAATTAAAATAAACATAGAACTAGGGTTTTCTTTAATTCTTTTTCTTATTTTCATTAAATACAAAAAACATAAAAAAAACACTTTCTTGTAAATAATTGAATAATTAGATTTAGGTTTAATTTTAATTTCATACAAAAGACACAAAAAACTCATAATTGCTCAAAAGGGTCAAAACCCTCGGACGTTCCAATTTAATTTATTCGCGCGTTATTTCTATTTGATTATTATGTAACTGCTTTCCGGATGTAATAGTAATTAGGTTTATTGCTTTTTTTACTTTCCGCACTTTTATCAAAAATGGGTCTTTGTATTTTGGCGATGTATAGACCCGCGCCTTATAATAGCGTAGCATTTACCTTTCTGTACTTCCTTTTCCGCACTCCTAATTGCTAAAATTGCATGAAAGAATGTATGATAATTAAAAACAACTCGTAGCTCACAATTGCATGATCCAAGATAAATGTTAACATGAAAACAACACACAAACGCACACACCACTTCTAGGGTACGCCTCACTCGTTGCCTTCGAAAGTGGTCGTCAAGTATATGACGTTTTAGCGGTCGCCCTTATGTCTAAGATCCAGTCGCCTCGAAACGGTTGCCTCGGATTAAAAAGGATCTAGGACATTAGGGTTACTTCTAAGGTGCCCTACCTATTACTTCGGTGACCACACTGTCCCTCAATCGAATTGACCCGAACACCTCCAACGGTGGTGCTACCTACCTCTCAATGGTGGGATGGCACTACCTTAAGGACTCTTACACAGCCTAATTCCTTAGGGTAGGTAGATGACTCATGGGTACTTGCTCTCTTCAAAAACAAATCAAAAATCTTTTCACACTGACACTTTCAAAAGTTTTCAAAACAAATTTTTCAAACACTCTTGAGGACAGATACAAGAGTCACTCAGAAATATTTCAATGAAACTTTTTCAAACCCACTCACGTTTTGAAAAGCAAACATTTTGAAAACATAAGAGCAAGTACCTAAGAGCCCGTGGATAACCACGGATAGAAAGGGTGCTAACACCTTCCCTTTCTATAAATCTACCTCCCGAACCGAGAGACATTCTCAATAAGGAATTTTGCTGTGCTTTTGTACTTTCCATGTTGGAGAAAATAAAAGACGGTGGCGACTCTTGCTTACCGCGACATTTCGCGAGCCAGCATTCCAAAACAGACAGTTCTATTTCCACCGATCACAGAACTGGAGACTCTGCTGGGGATACTTAAAGTGAGGTGTACCTTAGGATAGCTCATACTTATGTTTTCAATTGAATGTTTTGTTTGCTTTATTATTATGGGCTTTGTCTTGGAGTTTCATAGATCCTAACCCGTATCTGGGGAATACCCTTTTAGGTAGCATAAGCTGTGAGGGACCTGTCCGGCGTAGACCGACACGGGTGAAGCAGTGGCTACGTTGGTGTGGCACCTTGGTCTGTACTGATATCCCTTGTGTCGCAACGAGGAGAATATGGGTCTTCTGAGGAGTCATTAAGCACCAACCGACCTTAGAACCCTAATTTGACCCAACTTGGCCATAGAACAGTAGCAGTATGCTACACCCATTGAGGCTAAACTCTTGCGATGGTTCTGGCCGCAAGAAAAGATTGCGATGCTGGAGTTATGACCGATTGAGGGTAGTCAGTGATATTGGGATCCTCTAGAACCCGGTTACTTTTGATAGGACAGGTCTTAACCAACAAACTGAAAGAGGGTAGTACCTGAACTTCATGTTGGCCTAAACCCTAAGGGTTGTCTTGTGTGACTTGTGTGCCTTATCATGTTTGCCTTTATGAATATTTGTGGTGTGCTTTATCATGACATCATACCATCATAAACATTGCATGCATCCTGCATAATGACTGACCCATTTCAAAGACAAGAGGGTTTCACCTTTGCTCTGTTTTGTAGGATATCATGATCCCTGTGCGAAGGAACACTATCCGGTTCAATTTTGTTCACCCACCCGAGTTGCTTGAAGAATTGGTTAGCAGAATTCCAAACACCACTTCCTTCATCCAGAGGCATGGTTCTCTTCTCGGTTTAGTCACTTCAAAGTGGGACTAACAACTGATGAGTGTCCTGACCCAGTTTTATGATCCCTTGTATAACTGCTTCACCTTTCAAGACTTCCAGCTGGTCTCTACCCTGGAAGAATTCTATGATTTGCTGGGTATCCCTATCTTGGATCAGACTCCCTTCACTGGTTGGGAAAAGACTCTTAGGCTTGAGGAGATTTCTGCAGCCCTCCCTTTGACCACCAAGGAGGTAATGGACAACTGGGTGACTAGAAGCAGAGTTAAGGGTTTCTTGGCCAAGTTTCTGATCGGTAAAGCTAACAGTTTCTGGAATGACTTAGACTTCAGGGCGTATGAAGACATTATGGATCTCTTAATCTATGGTCTAGTCTTGTTTCCTAATCCTGATAACTTCATTAACGTCATTGCCATAAGGATCTTCATGTCTCGAAACCCTGTGCCCACTCTCTTGGGTGATATCCTGCAACAACTCTATGCTCGTACTGCCCGAAGACGAGGAACTCTGTGGTGTTGTATTCCTTTGTTAGTGAGGTGGTTTATTTCGCACCTCCCTAAGTTCGTGCTGAAGAACAAAGAAGGAAGAGGCTGGGCTCATAGGTTAATGTCTCTCACTGATAATGACATCATTTGGACTCTCAGGGGTTTGGATGAGGTAGCTGTTATTGATCGTTGCGGAGAATATCCTAATGTTCCTTTGATTGGTACCCAAGGAGGAATCTCTTATAATCCATGTCTAGCTCTCCGTCAGTTTGGAAGAGCCAGAAGAGAAGGGCCTCATGAGATGTTGGTGCCTCACATCAGTTTTGAGTTTCAGGTAGATAGTGACGAGCTGCGTCGTAGATTCATCAAGGCTTGGGACAGAATTCACAAAGCTGACCCATATGAGTTGGGACCGAAGACTTCTCTACCTATGGAATCCTACTACAGATGGGTCCGCATCCGTGCTCAGAAGTTAGGTATGCCATACGAAGCTGTCAGACCCATCATTCTTGAATATCCTGATAGAGACGGGATTCCTCCAACTGTTCTCCCTCCTCAGATACCTACTGATGTTGATACACTAAAGAGGTCTTAGGCGCAACTACAAAAAGAACGGGATTCTTATCGGGAAAAGTTCAACGAGCAGGAATTGAAGATCCAAAAGCTGACAAAGCAGTTGGAGAGCGAGCGGGCCTTGAATGACTACATTCGTACTGAGAAGAAGAGACCCTGGGATCAATGATGAGCTTTGGATGTTCTTTTACAGTTTTTTATTTCCCTTTTCAGTATTTCCATTTTATGTAACGCCTAAGGGAAATCTGTTGAACAATTTAAATTCCAAAGTTTAAATCTAATAAAGTGTGTTCCTTTTTGTTTACAAAGTTAAATCCCGATTGTCTTTGAAAACATAAATCATACGCATTCCATTCATCATGTGCATCACAGGTACTCTTCTCTTCAGGTTGCTTAATGTTCTTCGCTGTTTATTTCCGCAGCCATCATGAATCCTGAATCATCTACTGAGCAATCCATCAAGGCCCTCCAGGCTCAGAACGCCCAGTTCCAAGAGTTGATCATGAGTTTAGCCCAAGGTCAAGAGGAATTAAAGGCTATGCTGGTAAAGAAGAAGAAGAAGAGAACTGTACTATTCAACACTGGCCAGAGGTTTGGCAACACACTGCAAAATGAGGCTGATCAAGATGGTTCTTCTGTAGGGAAAGGCAGTCCCCAAGGGGGAAGGGTTCCTAGTCCTATGGTCTCTGACAACGAGACTGATTTCAATGAAGAGCAGTACCCTCCCGCTGAAGACAGGTACAAGCAGCTAGAGGATCGTCTGAATGCCATGGAAATCCAACAAGTGCTTGGGTTGGATTTTGGAGACCTGGGTTTATCTTCTGGGGTGGTAATCCCACATAAGTTCAAGGCACCATCTTTCGCAAAGTATGACGGGGCGTCCTGCCCTAAGTTACATCTCAGATCTTATGTGCGGAAGATCCAACCATATACTGTGGACAAGAACTTATGGATCCATTTCTTCCAGGAGAGTCTTTCAGGGACTCATCTCGAATGGTTCTATCAGCTCGATGGAACCAAGGTTCGTAACTGGGAGGACTTGGCTACTGCTTTTTATAAGCAGTATCAGTACAATGCCGACCTCGCTCCTACACGTACCCAACTCCAGGGTATGTCGCTAGGATCGGGAGAAGGTTTTAAAGAGTACGCGCAGAAGTGGAGGGACCTGGCTGGCAGGGTGCAGCCGCCGTTAACCGACCGTGAACTCGTGGACATGTTCTTGGGGACCCTATCTGGGCCATTCTTCAACCACTTGATCGGTAATTCTTCTGCAGGTTTCACAGACCTCATTCTAACTGGTGAAAGGATAGAAGTTGGGATGAAATCAGGGAAGATACAGAAAGGTGCGTCCTCAAGTTCTGAGAAGAAGCCTTTCAAGAAGGAAGCCAGTGCTGTGTATGGGCCCAAAAGACAAAATAAACCGGAACGCCGCCAAGCTGTCAACGCGGTGGTGATTTCAAATCCTGCTGCCGCTCCTCGGCAACCTAACCAACCAAGGGGTGAGAGACCCAGAAGAGAATACACTCGGCTTAGTATGACCTTGTCACAGATCTTGCCGCAACTGCTATCGACCAACTTGGTAACCGTCAGAGAAGCTCCGAAGGTGGTAAACACAACCTCTCCGAAGTACAATCCCAACGCCCGCTGTGCTTATCACTCTGATAGCCCGGGGCATTCTACTGATGATTGCTGGGCCCTGAGAAATAAGGTCCAGGACCTTATCAATGCCAAGGAAATACAGTTTGAGGCGCCCGAAAGGCCCAACGTTGTGACTGCTCCTATGCCCCAGCATGGAGTAAATGCTATTGAGGAAGACCCGTATGTAACCTCGGTGGATGATATTGTGACCCCGTTGTTGACTGTCAAGAGGAACCTGTTGCTAGCCGGTTTATTTCCGGGTTGTAGTAAGGGTTGCCTTCTCTGCGCTGTTTCACCTACTGGTTGTCCGTTGCTGAAGTCAGGCGTCCAAAACCTGATGGATAGCAAAGAGATCTTGTTCAAGAAGACCGTTGTTCCTATTGTTCCTACTGAAGAGGTATCCGTTGTTACCATTTTCAACAATCCTACCAAGGCTCCCCCGAGGAGGCCAGTCAAAATCATGTCTGTTGCACCTATCATCATTACTGTTCCAGGGCCCCTCCCTTATAAATCTAACAAGGCTGTCCCATGGCACTATGGGGCAGATGTGTATGTGCTCAAAGTGAAGCAGGAGTTCAACACTAGTACTGGTATCAGTAACATCACTGGTCCCGCTAAAGTTACTCGCAGTGGCAGGCTCTTCTCACCTGACATTGCGCCACCAGTCATCCGAAGACCTCTTATCATCACGCCTACAAGTGCGCCTGTTTCCCCTCCTGATCAAGTTTCTACCCCTGCTGCCGAGTCATCTGACACTCGGGGCAAAGGGATTGCTGATATGCCTGCCCAGATGGAGGCACCAAAGACTGTTAGTGTTGAAGCCTCCCAGCAAGAGATGGAGGAAATTCTCAAGATCATCAAGAAAAGTGATTTCAACGTCGTTGAGCAGCTGGGGCATACCCCCTCTAAAATCTCTATGCTATCACTGTTGTTGTGCTCGGAGGCCCATGCCAAGGCCCTGATTTCATTCCTAAAGACGGCCCATGTGCCACAAGAAACGTCGGTTGATCAATTTACTGACTGTGTGGCCAACTTGACCGCTGACAATGGGTTGGGTTTCTCTGATGCTGATCTGACCACTAAGGGAAAGAACCATAATGATGCCCTGCATGTCTCCATCGAATGCAGGGGCACTACTCTTGCACACGTGTTGGTAGACACTGGTTCTTCACTTAACGTATTGCCCAAGAAGGCCTTAGACAGGTTGGATTTTGAGGATTTGGAGTTGAAGCCTAGTAACATCGTTGTCCGAGCCTTTGACGGGTCGAAGAGGATGGTACATGGTTAAGTGGACATTCTGATCCGGGTTGGTTCCCAAGTCTTTGATTCAACGTTCTATGTGATGGACATTCGTCCATCCTATTCTTGTTTGCTGGGTCGTCCTTGGATCCACAAGGCTGGGGATGTGACCTCCACTTTACACCAAAAGCTTAAATACCCTGTCAGAGGGAAGATTGTTACAGTGCAGGGGGAGGAAGAATACATGGTTAGTCATCTAAACTCGTTCCGGTATATAGAGATGGACGGGGAGTTCATTGAAACCCCCTTTCAACATTTTGAAGAGGTGCCTCCAACATTGGCGTCAGCAGAGACAGTGATTGAAGAAGACTCTCCTTTGAAGATGGCTTCCTTGAAGGACGCCCGGGCTGTGATTGAAAAAGGTGAATGTGCAAACTGGGGCAGGCTTCCTGATTTTACACCAAAGACTGACAAGTTTGGGCTGGGTTTCACTGCAGAGGCTCAGAAGGCTTTATGCAAAGCAAGGATCGGGAGACCTCCCGTGTTCATCACCAATCCGGGAGTGAATGGTATTGAAGGCGATGCGGAGGAATCTGAGTTCGATAGCTGGATTTACCCGACGACCGACGGTGGACTGAACAATTGGACTGCAAAAGACTACATACCTATTACTTTTGCTACTCAGTAATGAATTCCTTTGTTTTTTAAATTTGTAACGAACAATAATGTGAAACTTTATGGCCCGGTGTCCTACCCGGGGCACCGTTGGTTTCATTTGTGAGGGCCTATTACTTGTCATTGCCATATATCATGAATAAAAACATTGGACGTTTTTCGCATTTCAAATCTTGTGCTCCTTTTCTTTCTTTATATATTGCAAAACAGTTATATTTACACACACTCACCTATACAGGTTTCAATCCACTCTGGATCTCACTGGTAACGACTCTGCTACTGCCAGTTATGACTTCGAAAATCCGATCAACTTAGCCGAAGACGAAGGTAAAGATGATTGTGAAGTGCCTGGAGAGCTTGCAAGACTGTTACTCCAGGAAGAGAGGGCCATTCAGCCACATGAAGAGCCAGTGGAAACGGTAAATCTGGGTACTGAGACAGATAGAAAGGAAGTTAAGATTGGTGCCAATCTAGAGCTCAGCGTAAAACAACGGTTGATTCAGATGTTGCATGATTATGTGGAGATCTTCGCCTGGTCTTACGAAGACATGCCTGGGTTGGATACCGACATTGTGGTCCATCACTTGCCTACCAAGGAAGAATGCCCTCCTGTTAAACAGAAGATCCGCCGTATGCGTCCAGAGATGTCCGAGAAGATCAAAGCTGAGGTTATGAAGCAATTTGACGTCGATTTTCTTGCAGTAACTTCTTACCCTCAGTGGGTTGCCAACGTGGTTCCGGTGCCGAAGAAAGATGGTAAGGTCCGAATGTGTGTTGATTACAGGGATTTGAACAGGGTGAGCCCCAAGGATGATTTCCCTCTACCTCACATGGACGTTCTGGTTGACAATACTGCTCAACACAAGGTATTCTCCTTCATGGACGGCTTTTCAGGTTATAATCAGATCAAGATGGCTCCTGAAGACATGGAGAAGACTACCTTTGTTACTCAGTGGGGCACCTTCTGCTACAAGGTCATGCCTTTTGGGTTGAAAAATGCTGGGGCAACCTACCAACGTGCCATGGTCGCTTTATTTCATGACATGATCAACCATGAGATTGAAGTATATGTCGATGATATGATTGCAAGGTCTCAAACTGAGGAGGAACACCTTGACCATCTGCAGAAGCTGTTTGACCGTCTGAAGTTGTACAAGCTAAGATTGAATCCAAACAAATGCACCTTCGGGGTAAGATCTGGAAAGTTGCTAGGCTTCGTCGTGAGCGACAAAGGTATTCAAGTGGACCCTGCCAAAGTTAAGGCCATACAAGAGATGCCAGTTCCCAAGACAGAGAAAGAAGTCAGAGGCTTTCTAGGACGTCTGAATTACATTGCCCGATTCATCTCGCATCTAACTGCTACCTGTGAACCAATCTTCAAGCTGCTGAAGAAAGATCAAGCAGTACGTTGGAATGATGAATGTCAGGCCGCTTTCGACAGAATCAAAGAGTATCTCAAAGAACCACCCATTCTTATGCCACCGGTTGAAGGGAGACCTCTAATACTATACTTGACGGTACTTGACAGCTCAATGGGGTGTGTGCTAGGGCAGCATGACGAGTCTGGCCGAAAAGAGCATGTCATTTATTACCTTAGCAAAAAGTTTACCGACTGTGAGACCCGATACTCACTGCTCGAGAAAACTTGCTGCGCTTTGGTATGGGCTGCTCGCCGGCTGAGACAGTATATGCTGACTCACACCACTCTGTTGATTTCAAAAATGGATCCAATAAAGTACATATTCGAAAAGCCCGCTCTGTCTGGAAGAATAGCAAGATGGCAAATGATCTTGACAGAATACGACATCCAGTACACGACTCAGAAAGCAATCAAAGGAAGTGTATTGGCAGACCATTTGGCACACCATGCAGTGGACGACTACCAGTCAATGAACTTTGAGTTTCTAGACGAGAACATCATGGTAGTGACTGATTGTGAAGTACCTGGACCGGATGAAGGACCTGAGGAAGGATCCCGATGGTCTATGCACTTTGACGGAGCCTCCAACGCTTTGGGTAACGGTATTGGCGCTGTGATCATATCCCCAAAAGGCACTCATACTCCACTCACTGCCCGGCTATGTTTCAACTGCACCAACAACATGGCGGAGTATGAGGCATGCATCATGGGTCTTCAGGCTGCAATTGACCTAAGGATAAAGTTTCTGAGTGTCTTCGGAGATTCCGCTCTCGTGATCAATCAGATCAAAGGCGAGTGGGATACGAAACACCCAAACCTTATTCCTTACAAAGAGTGTGTGTTGACATTGATCCCCTATTTCACAGAGATAACTTTTGAACACTTCCCAAGAGAGGAGAATCAGTTGGCGGACGCGCTGGCTATGATGTCTTCTATGTTCAAAGTCAAATGGGACAACAAGGCTCCCCGGATCATTATCTGGAAACTGGATGAACCTGCATATTGCTGTGATCTTGAGGCTGAAGAGGTAACTAAAAAACCCTGGTATCATGAGGTGAAGAGGTACCTGGAAGCTCAAGAATACCCCGAGGGTGCATCTGTCAACGACAAGAAGTTTCTGAGAAGGTTCGCGGCAAAGTTCTTCCTCAACAACGACATTCTTTACAAGAGAAACCATGATTCAACCTTATTGCGTTGTGTAGATAAGACTGAAGCAGAAAAGATCATGGCAGAGCTGCATGAAGGTACCTTAGGAACACATTCCAGTGGACATACCATGGCAAAGAAAATCCTCCGGGCAGGATATTTCTGGTCCACAATGGAAGCCGACTGTTACCAACATTCTCGGACATGTCATAAATGCCAGATATATGCTGATAAGGTGCATGTTCCTCCAGTACCTCTGAATGTCTTGATAGCACCTTGGCCTTTTGCAATGTGGGGCATTGACATGATCGGCGAGATTAAACCTACGGCATCCAACGGGCATCGTTTCATCCTGGTGGCGATCGATTACTTTACAAAGTGGGTTGAAGCGGCTTCCTACGCTACCGTAACCAAGAACGTCGTGGCACGGTTCATTCGTCATAACCTGATCTGTCGATACGGTGTCCCGGAAAGGATCATTACAGACAATGTTACCAATCTTAACAACAAGGTGATCACTGAGCTCTGCGAACAATTCAAAATACAGCACCACAACTCTTCTCCCTACCGGCCGAAGATGAACAGGGCTGTCGAAGCAGCAAATAAGAATATCAAAAAGATTGTGCAGAAGATGACAGTGACCTATAAAGATTGGCATGAGATGTTACCGTTTTCTCTTCATGGGTATCGTACCTCAGTAAGAACGTCAACCGGGGCAACCCCCTTTTCCTTGGTCTACGGTATGGAGGCAGTCTTGCCGATTGAAGTCCAGATACCCTCTCTCCGGATAATGAAGGATGCAGGTTTGAGCGAAGATGACTGGATCCAGACTCGACTTGATCAATTTAATTTAATTGACGAAAAGAGACTCACTGCTATTTGTCATGGTCAAACGTATCAAAAACGGATGATCAGGGCATTTAACAAGAAAGTCAGACCACAAGAGTATCAAGTTGGGGACCTGGTAATCAAATGCATCATTCTTCCTCAAAGTGATCCCAGGGGCAAATGGACCCCCACGTACGAAGGGCCATTTGTGGTTAAACATGTCTTCTCAGGAGGAGCTATGATTCTAACCAACATGGATGGTGACGACCTTCCTCACCCCGCCAATGCAGACATAGTAAAAAGATACTACGCATGATAAACGACCCGCTAGGTTGACACACCTAGGCAAAAATAAGGGCTTCCCGACGAATCAAAAGGGTTCGGGCAAAAATAAGGGATGAAATGAAAAAAATCTGTACACCCGGCAAGTCGAAAACCTGAAAAGGCGGCTTGGGAAAAAATGGGTATCCCGGTGGACTGAAAACCCGAAAAGGAGATTCAGGCAAAAGTTAGGGATTAAAGCGTAATACTATGTCTCATTGGATCACCTTGCATCCAGAATCCGATATCAACTATCAGGTTCAGACGGCATCGATCAGTCAGCTTCATCTTCAACTGAGCAGCCAAGTGATGAGACGCTTGAAGACATAAAGGTGATAGCAGAGTTGGAACCCAGTGGGATTATTCTCTTCACATAGCTGTTTTGTTTTCCTTTTTCACAAAATTGTATAAACTCTGTTGTTCGGCGGCATTCTCTTACTAGGACGTCAGCCTCGTGTACATAAACGCTTATTTACAGGCAAATTCAAAAATCAATACAAATTTACTTTTCAGCTAAATTGCCAATTATTTTTTCTGTTTTGTTGTGCAAAGAACGTCCAATGTTCAATTGTGATATATGCATTTGACACTAATTGCTAACTCATAAATATTTGCATATGAAACAAAGGACTAATTACAGGTGACATCAGAAACAGGGGCAATAATGAGTTGTCTAAGCAATCTAATTGCTCTGTCCACCAAGGTACTAAGGTAAATTCGGCTGAAGAATGTAACCCAGATACCTTCACTCCCCGCCGAGTAAGACAAGACTCAACAATACTCTCCCAAGCAGTTGGTCTCCAATCAGCCCTGAAAAGGCACAACATTCCCTAGCAAGTCAGCAACACTCTCCCCGAGCAGAGTTAGTCTACTGTCAGCCTCAAGGAAGTTGGGTATCCCCCAAAAGATCTCAATATTCCCCAACGGAGTACACAAACATTCCTAGCAAGCATCCCCGACAATCTTGATCTAAGATTGTTTTCCGGCGGTATACCGGACATCCAGTGGAGCCATTCCCCAGTCCAATCAGAAAAGTTTCCCCAGGAGAGTTCAATCAATCTCCCCATTAGATTCAGGAAGCTTATCCCCAGTAGATTCTGGAAGCTTATCACTTGCAGAGTACGAACGCGCCTCCCCGGTTTTATTCAAAGGTTATTTCCCCACCGGGATATAACTGGGTTATCCTCAGCCAATTGCCACGGAAAGATCGTCCCCGGCGAAGTCTTCCTATCCCCAGCGGAGTTCATCAAATCTTCCAACATAACTTATCAATGGTATCCCCAGCGAAGTTATCATCAACATCTCGGCGAAGCACCTCTCTCCCCACAGAATATTTCCCCGCAGAATATCTCTTCAACAAGTTTATTCCTCAACGGAGTCATCTTCTCCTACAGGTTTATTCTCGCAACCGTCATCCCCAGCGGAAACAAAGAGCTATATTCTCCAAACATCAGCCCAGGATTCAACAAACTTCCCGGCACCCGTCAAGGATTTATTTTCCTAGACAAAAATACATTCATAAACATCACATCTTCATACATTATAGCATGCACAAACGCATCATGAACATACAACCTCATTTATTTTGAGAACATCACACATTTCATACATCATGACATTACATACAACTAATGTTTCGCCTTTTCAGAACAAAGGTCAATGCAAAGATGATTACTATCAACTGTCGTAATTCTAGATTCGATACCTGCATCTAGCCAGGGCATATCTATGAGCGATTATTTGTGGATTCGACGCCTGTATCTAGCCAGGGTATATTTGCATGAAGAGATTCCGGACTCGATTCCTGCATCCAGCTAGGGCACGTCTGAAGAGTTTGAAGATTCGATTCTTGTATCCAGCCAGGGCATATCTGTTGACGACTAATTTCGGACTCGATTCTTGTATCCAACCAGGGAACGTCTGAAGAGTTTGAAGATTCGATTCCTGTATCCAGCCAGGGCATATCTGTTGACGACTAATTATGGACTCGATTCCTGCATCCAGCCAGGGCACGTCTGAAGAGTTTGAAGATTCGATTCCTGTATCCAGACAGGGCATATCTGTTGACGACTAATTCCGGACTCGATTCCTGCATCCATCCCGGGCACGTCTGAAGAGTTTGAAGATTCGATTCCTGTATCCAGCCAGGGCATATATGTTGATGACTATTCCGGACTCGATTCCTGTATCCAGCCAGGGCACGTCTGAAGAGTTTGAAGATTCGATTCTTGTATCTAGCCAGGGCATATCTGTTGACGACTAATTCCGGACTCGATTCCTGTATCCAGCCAGGGCACGTCTGAAGAGTTTGAAGATTCGATTCCTGTATCCAGCCAGGGCATATCTGTTGACGACTATTCCAGACTCGATTCCTGTATCCAGCCAGGGCACGTCTGAAAAGTTTGAAGATTCGATTCCTGTATCCAGCCAGGGCATATCTGTTGACGACTAATTCCAAATTCGATTCTTGTATCTAGCCAGGGCACATTTGGGAGTAACTGATTGTAGACTCGATACCTGTATCCAGCCAGGGCATATCTACATAAAGAGTTTGAAGATCAACCCCTGTAACAGGCCAGGTAATTATCTTTCTTTCTCAGGTACGCAAGTTCTCGCTAAGGAATCTCTTACGCGATCGACACCTATATGGTATCTATAAGCCCATCCACATACCAACTGTCACCAAATGGCATCTATAATGTATCCAGCCAGGGCACGTCTGAAGAGTTTGAAGATTCGATTCCTGTATCCAGCCAGGGCATATCTGTTGACGACTAATTCCAGACTCGATTCATGTATCCAGCCAGGGCACGTCTGAAGAGTTTGAAGATTCGATTCATGTATCTAGCCAGGGCATATCTGTTGACGACTATTCCAGACTCGATTCCTGTATCCATCCAGGGCACATCTGAAGAGTTTGAAGATTCGATTCCTGTATCCAGCCAGGGTATATCTGTTGACGACTAATTCCAGATTTGATTCCTGTATCTAGCCAGGGCACATCTGGGAGTAACTGATTGTAGACTCGATACCTGTATCCAGCCAGGGCATATCTACATAAAGAGTTTGAAGATCAACCCCTGTAACAGGCCAGGTAATTATATTTCTTTCTCAGGTACGCAAGTTCTCGCTAAGGAATCTCTTACGCGATCGACACCTATATGGCATCTATAAGCCCATCCACATACCAACAGTCACCAAATGGCATCTATAAGCCCATTCCCGAAAAGATTCTGTCACATCTTCAGATGGCATATATAAGCCCATCCTCCTATCCATCATCTCTCTCCAAATGGCATCTGTAAGCCCATTCCCGACATCACACTGCCAACATTCTACTATGTGAGTGCAAATTTCTGGGCACTCTAGTGTTCAATCATCTTCCACCTTCGGATTGCGAAAGGCACGCCAACCAATCTACATCCTCAGGTCTAAGAAGATTGAACAGGGGCAACTGTTGTACCCCGAAATTTGCCCTCCCATATTCTTCAAGATTTGGCAAGATCAAGCTTCAAAATCTCTCAAGGGTTGCACAGTCCAATTGCCTCCTAACACAGTCAAAATTAGGGTTTTGGTTCTTGCAAAGAAATTGAGGTTTTCAAGGGTCCAATCAAGTCCCATATGCCTATATCCATTGTCAAGCATCCATATGTCAAGTTTCAAGACTCACAACATCAAGTTGCACAGTCAAAAACCCTAAATGCTTCACAGTCAACTGCAGGGGCAAAATGGTCATTTGACAGTCAAAAGTCAAAAATTTTGGTCAACATCTTATTTTGAAGCCACAATCATCATTTGATCAATTCTTGATCATGATTCCACAAGAATGGCTTAAAAAGTCTCAAGATGCAAAAGTTTCTATTTTTGGACAGTTGAAAAGTCAACTGCAGATTGACCAAGGCATAACTTCTTCATGGTTTATCAGAAAAATCCCATCCAATTCTCATTTTGAATTGGATGACATTTCCTACAACTCATCTTCACACTCCAAGTCCAATAAATGCTCTCACAAAAAGTTACCAATTTCAACATTATAGGTCATTTTCAAAAGTCAACAAAAAGGCACTTTAAGTCAAAGACCATAACTTGAGATTGGTAAATCAAAATGACATGGGACCAAAGGCTTTGGTTAGAGGACTTCAAGACCTTTCCAAAATGTCCAAGAACATGTGCATAGCTTCAAAATTAAGCAAGATATGCATTGGAGAAGTTGGGAAATTTTTGGGAACTTTCAAAAGTCAACTTTGCCTAAAACACTTCATTTTTGCTAATGGGCCTCAAATTCTTTCTTGAATCTTTACCCAAAGCCTATGCACGACCCATTGAGCTCAAAATAATTTATTTTCTTATTTTTAATTAATTAATTGAATTTATATTAATATTAATTCATTTAATTGGTTTTAATTATAGGAAAATCAAAAAGATATGTTTTTTGGATCTTTTGTGAAGCAAATCAAATCAGGGCAAGCTGGAAAACTCGTTTCTCAATCAAAAAGGGAAGATTATCCATATTTGGAAAGGTTTTCATTGAAAAAGATTGAAAATTACATGATTGAAAATCAAAGATTGCAAACTTAATTTCATGGACTTTTGGGCCAAAGTTCTAACCTAATTCACATCACATACATATGCTGAGGCCAACCCTAGTGCTAACAACGAACAATTGCTGCAAGAACACCATATGCAACATTGAAAAAAAGTGAAAAAGTTCAAAACTGTTTTCTAACTTCCAGGCAGATTTAAGGATGTTTGTTGATTCTAATCCCTTGCTGAGAGTTTCCTGAACGTATTGCAAGCACTTTCCAACTCCATAGCTCAAGGAAACGGTAAAACAAAGTCACGGTTTTAACAAATATTTTCATAATCGAAATCTAATTTCTATGCATCATTGACATGTTTTGCTTATTGATTTGTATTGCTGACATCTTCCTGAAGCTTTGTGTGTGGATTAATTGAGTTATAACCTTCTGAATCGAAAGTCACCATGGAAGCACATTAGGGTTCCGAAGCTGTGGAATTAGGGCTTTATGCATAAGGAAAAATTGGACCACATCATGACTATGGTTGAATTCGTCAAGGCCAGACAAATTCAACCAAACCCTCGCGCTCAATTTATGTAATCCATAGCTCTAATCTCTATTCTTGGGACTTTTGCTTTGTGGGGGTTTAAAACCCCCGCTATCTTGTTCATGTTTGCAGGAAAAACGAAGAAGAAGGGTGAGCTGTCCAAACGCTAGTGGATCATTCAAACTCAGCACGCGTATTTTTGTTTGCATCATAATGATTGTTTGTATTTTATATAATATTTGTTTATCAATATGTTTACAAACGCGCTTCATAGCTCAGATGGTGGGAGACGTGGCTGGCAAACACTGGGACCTGGGTTCGATTCCCAAGTCCCCCATATATTTCTTCATCTTTTTCTTAACCCATTCCAATGCAGCAACGATTCAATGGTCCACCATACGTCCTCACGCCTAAGCTTGCCAAGCGTTCATGATGATCAATCCAGTGGCCAGGAGATGTGGAGCATGGTACAGCCTAGTCAGCCAGCAAGCACGTGATGCCAAAAGGTCAACGGGGCTTTGTGTTTCTTGGGCCAGAATTGCTGCAGCTTACCTCCATATGGGCCATCACACCCCCTTTGGTTTGCTTTGTTTTTATTTTATTTTCTTTTATTTTAATACTTTTAATTGTTTTTAATTATTTTAATTAATTCACCACAAATTTATTTTTCCTAATAAAAATCAGAAAATCAAAATTGTGAATATATTTTAATTAATTATTAATTTCACCATTAACCTACTTTTGTAAATAAATAACTAGCAATTAATCTAGCTTAATTTAGATTTAAATTTTAATCCTTTTCTTAATAAATAAAAATTGCATAGAATTAGGCTTTGACCTTTTTTTAATCATTTTCTTATTATCATAATTATTAATTATTATTATTTTTGTAAATAACATGTAAATTAATTAATTAGCTTAAATTAGGTTAACTTTAACATTTTCATTAATAATTAAAATAAACTTAGAACTAGGGTTTTCTTTTGATTTTAATTTCTTTATTTTCATTAAATACAAAAAACACAAAAAATATCTTTCTTGTAAATAATTAAATAATTAGATTTAGGTTTAATTTAATTTAATTTCAAACAAAAGGACAAAAAACTTTTAATTTCAAGCAAAGGGTCAAAACCCGAGGACGTCCTGATTTTAATTCTTTCGCACGTTATTCTTATTTCTTTTGATTATTATGTAACTGTTCAAGGATGTAATAGTAATTAGGTTTATTGCTTTTTTTTACTTTCCGCATCTTTATCAAAACGGGTCTTTGTTTTTTGGCGATGTATAGACTCGCGCCTTGTAATAGCATAGCTTTTACCTTTCCGTATTTTATTTTCCGCACTCCTAACTGTTAATTGCATGAAAGAATGTATGGTAATTAAAAACAACTCGTAGCTCACAATTGCCTGATCCAAGATAAATATAAACTGAAAACAACACACAATGCACCCGTCACTTCTAGGGTACATCTCACTCGTTGCCTTCGAAAGTGGTCGTCAAGTATAAGGTGTTTTAGCGGTCGCCCTTATGTCTAAGATCCAGTTGCCTCGAAACGGTTGCCTCAGATAAAAGGATCTAGGACATTAGGGTTACTTCTAAGGTGTCCTACTATTGCTTCGGTGACCACACTGTCCCTAAAATCGAATTGACCCGAACACCTCCAACGGTGGTGCTACCTACCTCTCAATGGTGGGCTGGCACTACCTTAAGGACTCTTACACAACCTAATTCCTTAGGGTAGGTAGATGACTCATGGGTACTCGCTCTCTTCAAAAACAAATCAAAAATCTTTTCACACTGACACTTTCAAAAGCTTTCAAAACAAATTTTTCAAACACTCTTGAGGACAGATACAAGAGTCACTCAGAAATCTTTCAATGAAACTTTTTCAAACCCACTCACATTTTGAAAAGCAAACCAATTTTGAAAACATAAGAGCAAGTACCTAAGAGCCCGTGGATAACCACGGATAGAAAGGGTGCTAACACCTTCCCTTTCTATAAATCTACCTCCCGAACCGAGAAACATTCTCAAAGAAGGAATTTTGCTGTGCTTTTGTCCTTTCCATGTTGGAGAAAATACAAGACGATGGCGACTCTTGCTTACCGCGACATACGCGAACCAGCTAAACAGTCAGTTCTATTTCCACCGATCACAATGGCCGAAGACCAAAACCGAAGGCCCCTTAAGGAATTCACCCAACCTTCTAACAAAAAAATTAGTTTTAGTATTGTAATCCCGACTATTCCTTCTAATAATTTTGAACTAAAACCCTCTTTATTGCAACTAGTACAACAAAACCAATTCGCATGTCTCTCTACAGAGAACCCGATTCAGCATTTAAAAGTTTTTATCCAATTAGCTGATACTTTCAAAACTAATGGTGCTTCGCTTAAGGCGATACATCTAAGACTATTTCCCTTTTCCTTTAGAGATAGAGCATAATCTTAGTTAGATTCCTTTGCAGCCAACTCAATAACAACTTGGGATGACCTCATGAAAGTGTTCCTTGCTAGATGTTTCCCCCAAGTAAGACCACTGTCCTACGAAACCAAATAACCAGATTCACTCAAAATCAGGGTGAATCACTTTTTGAAGCTTGGGAAAGATATAAATAAATATTAAGAGCTTGTCCATACCATAGCCTAAAACAATGGCTGATTATTCACACCTTCTATAATTGACTTCACTATAACACAAAGATGACCATCGATGCTTCCACCGGTGGTGCATTGATGAGCAAACCTTACCACGAAGTTTGTGCTTTCATTGAAGATATGGCACAAAATCATTACCAATGGGAGACAGAACGAGCATCAGTGGAGAAAAAGGAGACAAAAGGAGGAATACACTAGGTCAATTGTATTGACAAGATTAAAGCTAAAACGGATGCTCTAGCCATGAAGTTGAACACATGTCTACAAATCCTACAACCGTTGTAGCTGCAGTCCTCCCAGAATTCGAAATCTGTGGAACCAAAGGACACCTTGCAGCGGAATGCAATCTGTTAGTTAAATCAAACACATACCAGGTCAATTATGCCCAAGGAAACTCGTTTTCAAACACTTACAACCCTGGATGGAGGAATCACCCAAACTTCTCCTATAAAAACAATAACCCTATTCAGAACTCTACACCTCAAAGACCACTAAGTTTTCAAGCTCAAAGACCAATCCAACCTATGCAGGTTATTCCTCCAAAGTCAAACTTTGAGAAAATCATGGAGAATTTCATTTCGGCCCAAACTCAGCAAACAAAGAATTCCTAAACCATAACATTCATGTAAATGAACTGATTACACAAATAGGAACTAAGGTTAATTCGATAATCACTCAAAATAAGATGCTTGATTCGGCCACACTTGGAGGGAAATTTCCTGGACAAACTCAACCCAACCCCAGAGGGCATGCTAACATTATTACCCTACAAAGTGGGACCACTTATGACGGACCTGTAAAACCAACATGGAGTGAATCAGAAACTTCTAAGAAAAATGTTGTGTCTACAGACCAAGTAGAGGAACTAGTAGACCCTGAGAAACATAAAGACCAAAAAGTGAAAGATACAAGAGAAGTCAAATATAAAGTTTATGTTCCACCCCTCCTTATAAACCACCGATTCCATTTCCGCAAAGGCTTAAGCAAACCAAAATTTATAATCAATATAAAAAGTTCATAAAGGTGATCGAGAAAGTCTACGTATAGATTCCATTCACTGAAGTCATAACCCAGATACCATCTTATGCTAAATTTCTTAAAGACATCTTGACCAATAAACGTAGGCTTGATGATCCCAAATCCTTAGAATGAAAATTCATTGCTGAAAATAAACTTGCTAAGAAAGAGAAATATCTAGGAAGTTTCTCCATGCCTTGTATTTTAGGGAATCATTTTATCGACAAAGCATTTCTAGACTTGGGAGCTAGTGTAAGCTTAATTCCTTTAGCAGTTTGTAAAAAGTTAAACCTAGGATAATTACAAACAACTAAGATGTCTCTTCAATTAGCCGATAGATCCATTAAATATCCAATAGGCATATTATAAGACATTCCAGTTAGAATCCGACAACTCTATATCCCGACAGGTTTTATAGTTACGGACATTAAAGAAGACATCGAAATCTCAATCCTCCTAGGTAGACCATTCTTATCAACAACTGGAGCCATAATAGATGTTAAAAGAGGAAAGTTAACCTTTGAAGTAGGCGATGAAAAGATAGAATTTATACTTTCCAAATTTCTAATGGCACCAGTCATAGAAGATTCGTGTTATGCCATTGATATCATTGATGAGTGCATTAGAGAGATGGACCAAGAAGAACCTCCCAAAGAAATTAAATTACCCTCGACCCTTATAAGAGAGGATGACAAATTTGAAAAATTAATGAAACTGTACATTGGTGATACCCTTTATGAATGCTTAGCACTTACCCTGAACCATATGCCATGTTCTAAGAAACCATCTATAAAACTTAAGGAACTACCCAAGAATCTAAGATACGAGTTTTTAGATGAAGAACTGAATTGCCCGGTCCAAGTCAGTGCCACCTTAGATAAAGATGAAACAAATCAACTCTTGGATGTTTTGTGAAATTATCCCTCAACTTTAGGATATAACATATCTGATCTCAAAGGAATAAGCCCATATGTGTGCATGCATCGAATTTTGCTGGAGGTAGATTCTAAACCCTTCAGGGATCATCAAAGAAGGATAAACCCTATAAAAAGCGATGTGGTTAAGAAAGAAGTACTAAAATTACTAGAGGCTGGTATAATTTATTAAATTTTGGATATTAAGTGGGTAAGCCTTGTACATATGGTGCCTAAAAAGGAAGGTGTCACAGTTGTGAAAATCGAGAAAGGAGAGCATGTAGCTAAGAGTGTAGAAAACGGTTGGCGTATGTGCATCGATTACAAAAAACTAAATAAGGCAACTAGGAAGGATCATTTCCCTCTTCCATTCATAGATCAAATGCTTGAATGTCTAGCTAAACACTCTTATTTTTGCTATCTAGATGTATACTCAGGATTTTTCCAAATTCCTATTCACCCCTAAGACCAAGAGAAGATAACCTTTACATGCCCTTATGGAACATTTTCATATAGATGAATGCCATTCGGACCTTGCAGTGCCCTAACCACCTTCCGACGATGTATGATGTCAATCTTCTCAAATTTCCTCGATGAGATCATGGAAGTTTTTATGGACGTGTTGGCTAGGATTTTCACAAAGGGTTAAAATCCAACCAAAAGCCAAAAAGGTTCTCTGAGAACTTTGATTTTAGGAAGTCGACTATATAAGCAATCGATTGTGAGAGATTTCACAAATAGTCAATTGGGCTTGTGGACACAGTCGACCAGAAAAGAGGCCTCATGAGGAATGGATTGGGCCCGGGAATGTTAAAAATCCTAAAGAGTGCATAACTAGAAAAGCAAAGTGTTAAGGATGGAGAACGTAGTTTCGACAGCAGGAATGGAGAACATGGGTTCGATAGCAGGGATGGAAAACGTGTGTTCATGGAGGGAAGTTACAAGAGACACGTGGCTTATAATTAAGTGAAACCCGTTGAAAAGTAGTTATTTTTATGTATTATAAATAAAGCACTTAGTACATAGTATTAAGGGTTCAAACTTTCACATTCCTACATGCTAGTCACTCAGAATACCCAAGAAAACGAGTGAAATGAGTCAAGCTAGGGAAGTGTGCGTTTGAATCAACCCATTTTCAACTATTTTAATGTTATGTCATATATTTTTAGAGTTTAAAATGTATTTTGTTTTATTTTACAAGTCCTTCTTTATTGCTTTTAAATTCGTTTTGCCTTAGTCGAATGAATCCTTTTGAAAATACATTGTGAAAACAATCGAAAACTGAAGCACTGTACTGGGATTCCCTAGTCAATCTCGCCAGTAAATTTTTTGTTAAGAGACCAGCATTGTTTGCCAAAACCAGAGGTAAACAAATTGGCACACCCGGTGGGACACTGCTAATAATTTCGTATTTTGTGTGTGATTTTATAAAGTTTCTTATAGTTAGTTTGTTTGTGTATGAATTTAAGAAGTGGTAAACTTTTGTCCAAGTCTATAATGCCATGCTCTGACAAAAACACTGCACATATGCAGATTTCTACACAAAATGTGGACGTCATACCAGTGAATACCACAACTCAAAGCGCGATAATTTTATCTCCTGTGAGATCGACCGATGTTCATGGTTCAGTGACAACAGTTACAATTACAGAACCTAGGCATGGGATATCACCATTTGACCTAAATCGACCACTCTTCCCAGGGGGTCCAGGGTCACCATTTGTCCCTTACCAATATAGTATGCCTTATTCCATGATGGTTAGGTTGTATTCGAACCCGACCATATATATAGAAAACACAATGGCCACTGTAAACCAAGGCAGTTATGTCCCAAGTGGTCGACCAGGTGGTGTTAGTTACGTCCCTCAGTCGACACCATATTTGAATACTACTTATGTTATGGGTTTAAGGTAACAAATGGATGAGAGTAATTTATATTTAGTATATGTCTTAACTCAACAAATAAGAGTTTCCCTCAATCATGTACTTGACCAAATAAGTAGATTTATCGACTCATTAGGAATCCAACCAACTCAAATGCGCTACAGGTCGTTAAGAGTGTTTGAAGAACTAGAGGGGGAAATAATGAGCGTTATTTTAGACCTAGAAGAGTGGAAGAACTCACTTATAAAGAGGAAGAATTCGTTGAACATTATGAACCTAGGGCTGTCGTAGTTAGGAGAAACCAAGATGTTGATTGAGTGTTAAGAAATTCCATTGTTGGGCATAACAAAATAGTAATTGTAGTAGAAGAAGTATTAACATGATCTGGGGTAAATGTTGGCCTTCGGAGGCCCAATGACTCTTCGCCTTGCCCGATACATTTTACAAGAAGAATTACCTAAGGGATGTAAGGTACCTAAATTTACCAAGTTTACTGGTGATGCCAATGAGTCAAACATTGAACACATTGTTAGGTATGAAACAGAAGCTGGTGATATCGCCAACGATGAGGGTTTAAACTTAAGACATTTTCCTAATTCATTGACCAAAAAGGCTTTTACTTAGTTTACGACATTGACTCCAAATTCCATATGAACTTGGGAACAACTTGAGGGTATATTTCATGAGCAATTTTATGCTGGTCAGCCTAAGATAAGTTTGAAAGAGTTATCCTCAATCAAGAGGAGGTCGCCTGAGTCAATGGAATATTATTTAAATAGGTTTAGGGTCCTAAAGTCTAGATGCTTCACTAGAGTTCCTGAATATGAGCTGGTCAAAATGGCTGTTGGGGGCTAGATTATTCTATTAGGAAAAAGTTTGATCCTCAATCTATTAGAGATATGTCTCAACTAGCTGATAAGGTTCGATATGTCGAACATTTGAAAACAGAGAAAGCTAGGGTGTCAAAGGATCATAGAAAAGGAAATGTGGCCAATGTAGACACAAAAGATTATTCCATAGAGTCTAAGGATGAATACATGGAAGAAGGAGAAGTTAATTTGGCTGAATCAAAAGTCGGACCTCCGTATGCATGTAAACTTATAAGACCGTCAAAAGGAAAGACGACCGAAGAACAAAAAATGATAATTTACTACTAAAACGTATACTTTGATGTGTCATAATATGATGAAATATTTGATGTTTTAGTTTCAGATGGTCAGATTATTGTGCCTCCAGGCAGTAAAAAACCACCATTAGAGCAGAAACAAAAAAGAGGTTTATGCAAGTATCATAATTTGTTGGGTCATAATACTTCTTAATGTTTTCTTTTTAGGGATTTGATTCATAAGGCTCTCAAAGATGGTCGATTGAAATTTGGTGAAAAACCAAAAATCTCCATGAAGGTCGACTCAGATCCTTTACTTGTTGCTGATGCGAACTTTGTCGAACCATTGGAAGTGTTGATGATCGAGACTACTGATGGTCTCGAAGGCGAATAGGCGGACCTTATCGACTCACTCACGACATTCAAAATCAAGACCACTGATGGTTTTGATAACGAACAAGATGTGACTACTAATCCAATGGTAGTTGCAACAGTCAAGACTATTGAAGGTCTCAAAAGTGGTAATGGCAATTTGTCTAAGCCATAAGAAGTGATGGTAGTTGATATTGCTGAAGATCTTGAAGGTAATCAAGGCGACGAGGAAAAAATAGATTGTGAAACTAAGAATAAGGAATTGTCTGAAGAAACATTTGCTGAAATAATGAAGGTTGTTTTTCCTAAACCTGAAGAGGAGTTGGTGGATTTTCTAAATAGGTGTAAGGTGGGTAATTCCAGGTCTATGTTATTCCCAAATTTTAACATAGTCTATGACGAAAACGCTGCAAAGAAAATTGAGGCATTTAGAAGAAACACCCTCAAGAGAAGAATCCAAAGGCGGTGTTCGACCATGCAAAGGGACCGTACAATGTCTAAGTGCCCCAAGGGAAACCTAGGTTTCTGTATCAAAGGACCTTTGTGCCACTAAATGATGTTCCCAACAAAAATTGGGTCCGTCCTTTCTACCAAAGGGGGGCAAACCAAAATTGGAAGGTAGTAAAGAAAGTTTCAGGTTCGAGTCATAAGTGGGAAATGATGGAGAAAGGATCACATTTTTCCCAATTTGTTGAAGCTGGGATCACTTCAAAGAAGTATCATGTTCCTCTCATATACAAAGGGAAAAATCCTATGACAAAGACTCAGTGGAGAAGGTTCTAGAGAAACAAAAAAGCTGCAAGAGAAGCAGAATTAAAATTTTCTCCATCAAAGGGTGAGAGCATTCAGAAGGAAGTGCATCGTCGACCAACAAAAGAGAGGTTATCGATGCCGGTTGTGAGTACGCCGCCAGCAAAAGTTGAAAATCCTGGTGATGACAACATGGATGATGAACTATCTGATGATTTTGAAGATAACTCAGAAGATGGTTTGATTATTCATTGTAATATTGTGTAGGTCCTTCCTAATAAGTATGATATCACATTCTTACAAATTTTTGTTTTACTAAAAAATGCATTTTTAAACTTCAATACAGACATAAGCTTTGCATTTTAATATCACTGTTTGTATATGACTAAGTGTTTGACAACAGAAAAATTCGCATGATGAATATTCAATGAATGAAAATCCTCCCAACCAACAAAATAACTTCAGATGATGTGTCAAAGAGAAAGACACATCCAGTAACAGGCCTTTTATGTACCCAATTGGTTATCAATCAAGGGGCATGACGTATTATTGTCCAACTCATCTGTGGCAGTCAAGTCAAGATTTAAAGAGTCTCTCAAAAGTGCTAAATAGCCAGAGGAAAATCTCCATCTGAATCACTCGGGGCATGTTACATTGATCATGATTTTCAAAAAAAGACACTACGAAAATTGAATCTTCGGTATCATTAAATTTCTTGTCTATGTCAGTAGTATCAGATGGTGTCATTCTGTCGTGACACTTCTTAGAAAAATACTGAGGAAGGTTAAGATTATTAGAAAATTTGCAATCAATTTTTGATCAATAACTTCAAGCATTGGGTGCATCAGACTAATCCCGGGGGAAAATGGATTCCCGCATAGGAAAGGCCACATATGATCAAGAAAATATTGTCTGGTAGTGCTACAACACTTACTACCATGAATAGTGAAAATGCTCCGCACCCTGTGAACACGGACAAAGTCAAAAATACTACGCATAAAAAAGAGACTCGCTAGGTTGATTGGCCTAGGAAAAAATAAGGGCATCCTGATGAACTAAAAGATTTCGGGAAACAAATAGGGATATATACATAAAATTATACACCAGGCAATTCGAAAACCTAAAAAGTCGGCTTGGGCAAGAAAGGGTATCCCGGTGGACTGAAAATCTAAAAAGGCAGTCCAAGAAAAAGTTAGGGATTAAAGCGTACGACTTTGTCCCATTTATCAGTAGAAGATTTATCACTCTGATCAGCATTTGCTAAAGACTTTAGGTGTTTGGATAATGTTCAAAGTTATCCACAAATTCCCATAGAGCAATCTCCATGGAACTATCTCTACAAAGCTATATTCACAAGCTCATCCCCAACAAAGACATATTCCCCAACAAATCAACTATGTCTTCAGACAGAAATTGGGGCATCTTCCAGCAGTTCACCTCCATTTTTTATAAATAGCTTGACATGATCATCTTCCCTAATGGGGCCCCTAGCAAATAAGGAAGTTTGATCATTTCCCCAGCATACAGAGGGAGCTTCCTCAACAGAGTCTATGAGATTCCAATCCCTATCAAAGATTAGTTCCTCAACACAGTCTACATGTTTTATTTCCCCAACAAAGTTTATTTCTCTAATATTGCAATTCCCCGACAAGATTATCTTCTCCGGCCATATATCATTAAACATTATCCTCCCTAGAAGTTTTGATACCCGTATCTAATACCTAGTCAGATAACACATCAGAGGAACATCCATCTCTTTTATCCCCAGTCAGGGTACATAAGAATCAAAGAACGACGAACGAAAGCAGAAATCCCCAATGAGGACGTTCTAAATAGAAGTAGAGCATCCCCAATGGAGTTTCCTCAAACAGAAAGCAGAAATCCACAGTGAGGACTTTCTAAACAAAAATTGAGGAACTACTGTCTCCATCCCCAACAACAGTCAGGGATTTATTTTCACCGTCCAGACATTGTTACACAAACCTACCGATACGCTCCAACGACATATTGCATCCATATATCATTTAAAAATTTCATAACATGAGCATACAAAACGCATATAATATTCTCATTTCTTTTGAGAGCAACATTACGAAATGCATTTCACGCATCGTGACATTGCATAAAAATAACTTTTCCTTTTCAGGTTAAGTTCCTGAACAGACAAATATTATCAGCAATCTATAGACAGGTTGTAGATCAATTCCCGAAACAGGATTGGGTGACTATCTACATCACCAGATGATTTCCTTCAGGGATTCATTCTAAAAAAGCATTCCATCAGAAACTAATTCTGATGAGCATTTCCATCAGAAACTAAATATGACGAGCATTCCCTTCAGAGATTCATTCTGAAAAGCATTTCCTTCATAGATTCATTCTGAAAAGAACTCCCCTCAGAGATTAAAATCTGAAAAGAATTCCCCCCATATACTGAAATCTGGCGAGCATTTCCTTCAAAGATTCATTCTGAAAAGCATCTCCTTCAGAAACTTATTCTGACGAGCATTTCCTCAGAGGCTGAAATATGACGAGCATTTCTATCAGAAACTAAACCTGACGAGCATTCCCTTTAGAGATTCATTCTGTAAAGAATTTCCTTCATAGACTCATTCTGAAAAGCACTCCCCTCAGATACTGAAATCTGACGAGCATTTCTTTCAGAGCTTCATTCTGAAAAACATTTCCTTCAGAGATTCATTCTGAAAAGCACTCCCTTCGGAGACTGAAATCTGACGAGCATTTCCTTCAGAGCTTCATTTTGAAAAGCATTTCCTTCAGAGATTCATTCTGAAAATCATCTCCCTCAAATCTTCATTCTGAAAAGAATTTCCTTCAGAGATTCATTCTGAAAAGCATCTCCCTCAGAGATTTATTCTAAAAAGCATTCCCCTCAGAGACTGAATTCTGACGAGCATTTCCTTCTGAGATTTATTTTGAAAAGCATTCCCCTCAGAGACTGAATTCTGACGAGCAATTCCTTTAGATATTTATTTTGAAAAGCATTCCCCTTAGAGACTGAATTCTGACGAGCATTTCTTTCAGAGATTTATTCTAAAAAGAATTTCCTTTAGAGTTTCACTCTGAAAAGCATTTCCTTCAGAGATTCATTCTAAAAATAATTTCCCTCGGATAAGATTGGATAGATTCATTATGAAAAGCATTCTTCAGATAAAGTCAAGCATAGACTCATTCTGATACTCCTATCAATAGTTACTTTGGATGGCATCTATAAGACCATCTCCGATAACACTCTATCACCTCTCTGAATAGCATATTTAATCCTATTCATGCATTATAATCAACCAACAATTTTACTTCGTGCACACGTGAGTGCAAATTTCTGGGCACTTAAGTGTTCAATCCTCTTCCGCCTTCAGATTACGAATGGCGAGCATGCCAATCTAACTCTTCAGGATTAATAAGATTGAACAAGGGTAGCTGTTATACCCCAAAATTATCCCTCCCATTTTCAAGACAAATTAATTCAAGATACCTCCTCATTCACATGAAGGTCTCAGTTACTCAAGACTACTCAAAGGTTGACCAGATAAACTCTCCTCCTAAGCAGTTGAACCACAACTAGGGTTTCACTTTTATCAAAGGAAATTGGACTTCTAATGCCTCAAGTGGACTTTATGGTTTCTCATATACTTCAAGGTATCCTCATTACAAAATTTTAAGCCTTCCAGCACAAGTTTGCTCAGTCAATTAGCCAGATGATTGAAAATTAATTGTATTGGACAAAAAGTCAATGTTGACCAATTTACAGTCAAACTTCAATATTTTTGGTCAAAATCAAGATTTTTAAGTCATATTCATCATTTGATTAAGGGTTGATCATGATTCATCAAGAAAACTCAAGATTCATCAAAAGTCAAAAGTTACTAAATTAGGGTTTTCTTAAGGAGAAGTCAAATGAACTTTGACCAAACATAACTTTCACATGTTTCATCAAGAAATTCTCAAACAAAGCTCATTTTTAATTAAATTAAATTCTATACATCTTTTTCTCTCTAAGCTCAAGGCCAAAAATGCTTCATTTGAGAGATATGGGCCAAAAAATTACAGGTCATTTTAAAAGTCAACAAAAAGACATCTTTTGTCAAAGAACTTCACATCAAGTTAAAGTCTTCAAATGAAAAAATTACCAACATGAAGGTTTTAGGTGATATCTTAAGCTTTCCAAAGAGTCAAAGATCACCTCCATTTGACAAAAATTGAGAGAGTTATGATTAGTGCAAGTTGAGCAATTTTGAGAAAATGTATGAAATTCAAATTGAGCAAATTTGAATTTCTAGGCTAATGGACTTATCTTTTAAGGTCCAAAAGTGTTCCTAGCCTCATATTAGACCTCTAAATCCATTCACATATTTTTTATGATTTTTATTTCTTTTATTTGGATTTTATTCATTTAAATGCAAATTAAATCAAATAAAATATCAAATAAATGATATAAGGCATGGGATCTATTTTTGAATCAAATCTTAAGTATAAAAAGTTGGTTACAACTTGCAAAAAAAATTGATTGTTTGATATTGACCTAAAAAAGAAAGATTTCATGCAAAACTTCAATCAAATATTTGATCATGAAATTCAAATCTTTTGTAATTTCATCAATATTTGATCATGAAATATTTGATCATGAAATTCAAATCATGGAATATTTGATCATTAAATACAAAAGATTTGATTCAATTTTGTTAACCTAAATCTTATACTATAAATACATGACATCTTAAGACCAAGAGGGACACGAAAATTGGCCTCAAGAATAAGTCCTAAAAAATCTCAAAATTGTCAAAACTAGGGCAAACTAAAAATCTTGTGTGTAGCCTCTTTCAATCCATTCCAAGCATTCCATCGTGTTCCTAAAGTTCTCAGGAGTTCATCACATCCATCTTTGAAGCTTGAAGCACACTAGATCATCACATCTCAACATCACTCGTTGGATAATATTCTTAAAATTCAAACTCATAATTCATGTGTTGTTGATTAATTCTATGCATATATACATGTTTATAATGATGTTTAGACTTGTTTAGAATCATTATTTGCAAGCTTTGAAGCAAGAATAAGGACCTTCCATTGCTAGGGCAGTTTGAGTTATTTTCATCGAATCTCACGATACAAGTATTTTCAGGCCAAATTAACACCCACCCCAGGCAATTGATTTTTTTCCTTTTTTTTACTAACCCTAATTTATTTTCACCATATTTTTTAATTTCTTTTATAATTCACAATTAATTAACCTAATCCTTTTTAACACTTTAACAAATTAGGATTAGGGTTTTTAATTAGTAATTAAATTCTTGATGTATTTTAATTAATTAATTAGTTAATTAACCTTTTTCTTAATATTAAAAATTAATTAGAAATAATTAGGTTTTAATTAATAATTATCATTTAAATTATTTTCTACACAAAAACATTTTAATATTTTAACATTCTTTTTCTCATTTCTTTACTATTTAATTTTCTATTTTCTTAATTAATTTATTTTTAATTAATCATTAACTAACCTAATCTTTTTTTAAAACTATAACAAATTAGGGTTAGGTCTTTTTAATTAGTAATTAAAATTTTTCTTATATATTTTTATTTTACTAATTTTTTATTAATTAATTAACTTTTTTCTTAATATTGAAATTAATTAGAATTATGTTTTTAATTACTATTATCATTTAAATTATTTTCTACCAAAATCACAAAAACAAAAACATTTTTCATTTTAACATTCTTTTCCTATTTTCTTTCTTTGCTATTTAATTTTATTAGACAAAGTGTATCGGTTGCACTATTGATGTGATAACATAGATTTATGTTCCCGCAGTTTTTCTAATTATGTATTTGCTCCAAGAGTGTAATAGCGTAGGTTTATTTTTCCTGCAAATTTCTATACTTATGTATCTCTTCCAAAACCATGTAATAGCTTAGGTTTTACATTCCACACTTTATCTTTTCTGTACATATTTTAACTGCTAGTAACTAGGGTTTGTATGGAAAGACTAAAAACAAACATAGAAAACCCTAACTCTCGAGATAAATAACTAAATTAACACACCTCGCATGCTTGCACCTTTAGGGTAACCTCTTTTGTTACCTTACGATATTGGTCACGTCCCTCAAAAGTGGGGATACTTTAGCAAAAGACCCTCGATCAAATCATCATGTCTCTTTCGAATAAAGATCATAGTCCCTCGATGACCCTTCGAAGTTGCCTATAAAATGATATAGTCCCTACGAGCAAAATGATGATAGTCTCTTCGATACAATTGCTAGAGTATCATTATATGTTGCCTTTGATGACCATACAATGACCATATGTATGTCCCTTCACATCCAATGGATAGGGCTACCTACCAACTAATGGTATGGATAACACTATCTTTAAAGGAGAAGGAAAAGAATAAGAAGGACTTTAGTGGGTAAGAAACTCCTAATTTCTTGCTCACAACTTCTCTCACAAACAATACACTTTTAAACAAATATTTTCAAAAATACTTTGTAGACATTCTCGAGGGCTGATACAAGAATTATTATAAAGTTAGCCTTACATTGGAATTCAAAATATTTTCAAACAAATCGCACACATACAAAGAAAGTTTTCAAAGTGAGATAAGAAATTAAGAGCTTGTAGATAACTACAAATGAAAAAGGTGCTAACACCTTCCCTTTTCATAACTTACCCCCCAACTTAGAATCTATCAAAGGTCTTTCCTAATCTTCTCACCTTTCCTAAATATTGGATAAAAGAAAAGTCGCTGGCGACTCTTGCTATCCGCACATTTGGAAAAAACCAAAAAAGTCAGTTCTCCCACCATATTACACCCATCTTGTACAATAGAATTGGGAAATGGGCGCTAGCATTAACTGAATACTCTTTAACATATGTTCCTTTAAAAGTAGTGAAAGGGCAAATTATTACAGACTTTATAGTTGACCATTCAATAGTCGACATCAATGAAGCCTATGTAAGTACTAAGTGTTGGCAATGCTATTTTGATGGTTATAAACATAAACAAGGAAGTGGAGTAGGGATATTTATTTTATCACCAGATGGAGTTCCAACTAGATTTTGTTATAAGATTAAAGTTGAATGCTCTAATAATGAGGTTGAATATGAAGCCTTAATAATTGGACTTCAAATTATGTTAGACGTGGGAATCAAAGACATTGACATCAAAAGAGATTTAGAGTTAGTGGTGAGACAATTAACCAAAGAATACAAATGTGTTAAGGATCATCTGGTAATTTATATGGCCAAAGCATTATCGTTACTTCAGAAATTTGATAACGTGTCGATTAGTCATGTTAGGCGTATTGACAACCAAGAGGCGAATGACATGGCCTAATTACCGTCTAGATATAAGATATCTAAAGAGAGTATAGACGAATTCATTGAGGTAAAATATAAATTGGTGTTTGAGAACACGCAAATGACAAAAACATGGGGGCAACGCCTGAAGTGATCCCTGATCTCTTGAATTATGACTATTTTGGAAATTTTGAAGTGGTAGAAGAAGTTTTTTCCATTGATGCATTAGATGAGAATGATTGGAGGAAACCTATAGTCGACTAATTATAAAATCCAGTTGGGACGATAGAGCGTAAAGTTAAGTACAAGGTGTTATGTTACAAGTTAATGGGAAACAAATTGCTCAGGAAAACGCCTGAAGGAGTGTTGTTAAAATGCTTAGGGGAAAATTAAGGATATGTGGCAACATCTGAAGTACATAGTGGAGCTTGTGGTATGCATCAGGAAGGACTTAAAATGAAATGGTTGTTGTGTGAAATAGGAGTATATTGGGCGAACATGTTAAAAATTGCATTGAGTTTGCCAAACACTACCAAGAATGCCAAAAGAATTTTGGAATGCAACATGTACCATCTAGCGAATTACATTATGTTATAAAACCTTGGCCTTCCAGGGGATGTGCCTTGGATATTATAGGAGAAATCAATTGGCCGACCATGTTAAAAAATTGCATTGAGTTCCCCAAAAGCTATCAAGAATGCCAAAAACATTCTGGAATGCAACATGTACCAGCTAGAGAATTAGATTATGTTATCAAACCTTGGCCTTTTAGGGGATGGGCTTTGGATATTATAGGAGAAATAAAACATGCCTCATCGAAAGGCCATAGGTACATCTTAGTGGGTATTTATTATTTTTCAAAATGGGTAGAGGTCGTCGCTTTGGTTAAAGTAGATCAAGTGAAAGTAATGGCCTTTATTTAAAATCAAATCATACATAGGTTTGAAATACCAGAAACTATAATAATGGACCAAGGAACCGTGTTCATAGGTTGAAAGGTAACTGAATTCTCCGCAGAAACGGAATTCAAACTGTTAACATCAATGCCATATTACGCCCAGGAAATTGGGCAAGTCAAAGCAGCAAATAAGGTCATTATAAGTTTGATCAAAAAATAGGTTGGACAAAAGCCTAGAAGCTGGAATGCATCTCTGGGCCAAGAATTGTGGGCATGGAAAAACTCACCAAAGGAGTCGAATAACACAATGCCTTTCAACTTAGTTTATGGGCACAAAGCAGTATTGCCTCTAGAGATTCATCTGCAATCGTTGAGAGTGCAAAGGCAATCATATATTCCTTTTCAAAAGGAATGACATTTTCGTCTCCTTCAGTGGGAAAGAATGCTTCACATGTGGGGCGGAGACTAGTGATGGCCGCAATGTCGAATATGGTAGGATTAAGCATCCCAACATCAAAATGGAAAGTGTTTGTGGAGCCTTCCCAAAAATATAGTGCAGAAATCAGCATATGATTACAATAACTAGGGCCATCCCTAGAAAGCTGAATCAAGTCAAAAATGCCTTGGGCCTTTCAAACGCCACCTTTAACTTTCTCCACTTTATTCAACCATGCAATGTAATCTTGGTTAACAGCAGAACCAGAGTGAAAGACTTTAGATTTCCAGTAGATGTGTGAAAAATCTATAGTACAATCTCTATTGATAGGGGGTTTTGTAGTTTTGTGAGTGGGGAAGCAACTTTCCAATTGTTTAAGTGCCCTAATCTCATCAAGAATAGGTCCCAATAGAGCGTAAGCAACATTGTTACAAATGAAGGGGAGCAAAAGCTGGGAGCGAAAAGTTTGAAGATTTCGTGTTAGCGTTGGTTCTAAAACGAAGGTATTTTGATTATGAATGAAGAACTCACTCATGTTAGAAATCAGTTCAATTTCCTGGGGAGTTTGAATATGCTCATAGATTTGGCTTGAAGCGGCCTTGGAGATGGTGGAAAGTTTTTTCTGGGTAGAAACGAAAGTAAGAATTTCTTTTGTGTACGAAAAAAAAGAGCTTGAGTATGCAGGGAAAACGTAAAAAGGAAAATGAAGAGATGAAAGGGGTATTTATACCATCAAGGAAACCAACTGTTTAAGAATAAAGTGGGAAAAATGTGGCTACACGACCAGCACATGTCAAACAGGTGGCGACTGAGTTGAAGGAGTTGGTTAGTTGGGGGCCACGATTATCCTAGGAAGTTGAAGCTAGAAAGTAGGGAAGTGGCTGTGTGATTGTTAATGTAACATTTGAGGGAAAAGGTCATGATTATGATGAAGTCACTTCACACTAAGAGAAAAGGATTAAAATGCCTGTTTCTGTTCTTTCAGTTGAAAAGGACATTTTGGGGGGCAGTTTGTTGGCTAGGATTTTCACTAAGGGTTAAAATCCAACCAAAAGCTAAAAAGGTTCTCTGAGAACTTTGAATTATAGGAAGTCGAATACAGAAGCAGTCGACCGAGAGAGATTTCACAAATAGTCAATTGGGCTTGTAGATGCAGTCGACCAGAAAAGAGGCCTCGTGAGGAATGGATTGGGGCCAGGAATGTTAAAAAACCCAGAGAGTGCATAACCAGCAAAGCAAAGTGTTATGGATGGAGAGCGTGGATTCAGTAGCAGGAATGGAGAATATGGGTTTGATAGCAGGGATAGAGAATGTGGTTTCATGGAGGGAAGTTACAAGAGACACGTGTCTTATAAAGAAGTGAAACCCGCTGAAAAGTAATTATTTTTGTGTATTATAAAATAAAGCACTTAGTGCATAGTGTTAAGGGTTCAAAATTTCACATTCCTACACGTTAGTCACTCAGAGTACCCAAGTGAACGAGCGAAATGAGTCAAGTTAGGGTAATGTACGTTTGAATAAACCCATTTTCAACTATTTTAATGTTATGTCATCTACTTTTACAGTTTAAAACATCTTTTGTTTGATTTTACAAGTCTTGCTTTATTTCTTTTAAATTCGTTTAACCTTATTTGAACGAACCCTTTTGAATATACTTTGTAAAAACACTTGAAAACTGAAGTAGTGTATTGAGATTCCCTGGTCGATCTCTCCAGTAAACTTTTTGTTAAGAGATCAACATTGTTTGCCAAAACTAGAGGTAAACAGAATGATTTCTGGGTATGCGGATTTAATTTTTAAAATTGTCTTGCTAACCTTGAGAGAATTCTGGAAAGGTGCGTGGAAATAAATCTTGTGTTAAACTGGGGAAAATGTCATTTTATGGTTACCGAAGGTATAAAATTAGGACACGTAGTCTCTGAAAAAGGCATTGAGGTTGACAAATCCAAAATAGAGGTCATATAAAACCTCAAACCACCTTAGACCGTTAGGGAAGTACGAAGATTTCTTGGACATACTAGTTTTTATCGATGCTTTATCAAAGACTTCTCTAAAATAAGAAAACCTATGACTGACCTTCTAATGAAAGACGTTGAATTCATTTTCAACGAAAAATGTATTAAAGCATTCAACCTCTTGAAACTAGCACTGATTTTTGCACCTATTATACAACCCCCAAATTGGAACCAACCTTTTGAAATCATGTGCGATGCTAGTGATTACGCTGTTGGTGATGTGTTAGGGAAAAGAAAGAACAAGAAATTACATGTAATTTACTATGCCAGTAGAACCTTGGATGATGCCAAACTTAACAATGCAACAACCAAAAAAGAACTCCTCGCTGTTGTTTTTGCCATTGATAAATTTCGATCTTATCTGGTCGGAGCCAAAATTATAGTTTATACAGATCATGCAGTTATTTGATACATGTTAAGCAAGAAGAATGCTATACCTAGGTTACTTTGATGGGTCCTTTTGATGCAAGAGTTTGACCTAGATATTCGAGACAAGAAGCGCACAAAAAATGTAGTTGTTGACCACATTTTTAGGCTTGAATATTAAAACTAGACCTAGTTCCTACAAATGACAACTTTACCTATGATAGACTTATAGCTATAACTGAAACCATTCAAAATGATGACCCCAACCCTTGTGTAGAATTCAACTTTGAAAAGGCGATAGTAGTGACCAACGTACCTTGGCACGTTGACTTTGTGAACTACCTAGTAGATGATATCATACCCCCAACCTTAACTATTAACAGAAGAATAAATTCTTTCATGAAGTAAGTCATTTTTATTGGGACAAACCACTCCTTTTCAAAAGAAGTATGAAAAACATCTTTCATCATTGTGTCCCTGAAGAAGAAGTAGAAAACATCATAAAACATTGTCACTCCTCACCTTATGGTGAACATGTAGGCACATCTAAAACATGTGCTAAATTTCTAGAAGCTATCCTTTTCTGGCCAACACTATGGCGCGATGTTCATGCTTATATTTTCAAATGTGATCAGGGCCAACGTACTGGGAACATCTCAAGACATGATGAAATACCCTTAAGAAATATCCAAGAAGTAGAACTCTTCGATGTTTGGGGAATTGATTTCATGGGACCATTTCCTTTGTAAATGGGAAAAATATATATCCTAGTAGTTGTTGATTACGTGTCTAAATGGATTGAATCCATAACCTCACCTACAAATGACACTCGAGTAGTAATTAAGTTATTCAAGAATAACCTATTTCCTAGATTTGGAGTTCCACACCTTGTTATAAGAAACAATAGATCACATTTCATATCCAAGATTTTTGACAACCTTTTAAGTAAATATGAAGTTCAGCATAGAGTAGCAACACCATACCACCTGTAGCAGTAGAAATGTTAAGACTAAGCCATTGGATTGACTTAACTCACACAGATTAAATAAAAATTGCCATCCAACTTTATTGTTTCTAGAGGAATGAGAAAAGAGCGAATAAACCCAAAAGAGAGGGGGAGAGAATCTAGGTACGGGGGTTGGTTATGAAAAGGGAAGGTATTAGCACCCTAAACATCTACGGTACTCCACAGGAACCTCTTTGAAAATCTGTGTATTTTGACTATAAATGGTGTATACAAAAATAGATGGTGGAGATGAGAAAAGAAGTATTTTTTATAATTTTGCACCCGCCGCAGTTGCGAACCTTTAGTGCCTATGTACCACCTTCTGTGCAATAGGGTATCAGGGTACTCGTAGTTCACCTTAAAATTTTAAAACACAAGTGTATTGGTTAATTTTAAGAGAAAAGACATCATCGTCATATCCGAGTGGAAAACATACTTAATACCCACAATTATGAGAAAGGAGAATTCGCACCATCTCAAAGTTGAGGATATGGCTTGGATTTTAAAATAAAAAAAGCCTCACTCAACACCCAAGTGGAAAATATCTCACTTCACTACATATTCTAGAAGTATAGTAGCCCGCATCACTACAAGAATCGACAAGTGTCTAATCTTTTTGAGAAAAAAGTTTTAAAGTAAAAAGCCAAAGTGGAAAAATGGTTTGAATTAGGTTAATTGACTTTTAGTCTTCTCACAAAAAAATGTCAAAGTATGATTAAATTGATTAAAGTTTGATTAAGAATTTTTTTTTTGAAAATGCATGGACCTAAGTCCAAGTATATTATGAAAGCGGTTCAAGTTAGACAACAAGAAGAGTTTTGAAAAGGAGGGAAAATATTTTTGAAATTAAAGAAGATGGGAGGAGATGAAGGGAATATCCTAAAGCATAAAGTAAAATCTAAGGAAAAGAACCATCCAACCAACAAGAAGCCAACACTTGATATAAAGAAGTCAATGTAGAATTTCCATCATTTGGATTGATGCCAAGAAAGAAAAGATACTAAACCTCTCAGGAATACCAAGCTTCAGATGAATTAAGTCTTCACAAAAATTAGGCAGAGTAACTGTTGTATACAGAGGAATTCTCAATCACAGACAAAGCATATAACCAGAATAACCTGCACACAAAGAAAATCAACTCAATGTCTTAGAGTATGCCCAAAGAACTTTAAACAAAATAACAACAGAGTCACAAGGTTCCAAGGGTAATCAAAGCTCATAATCCTAAGTCCAAGAGGTCCATAACTCCATAATGCCAAGGATAGTAAACAAATAGTCCAAGTAACCTTAAAGTTTTTTAATGTTCAAGTTGGTTATTAAGTATCTTCAAAAAAAAATAATAATGTGAAAAAAAATAAAAAGACATAAAGATAAATGCTCAAATGAGAAAATATAAAAATAGCATGAAATATAAATGATAAAGTAAATGGTGCATAAGAGTAAAGGCATAAAAATAAAAGGCATAAAGTAAAATCACAAAGTAAAAGCACAAAGTAAAAACACAAAATAAATTCAAATGTTAATAAATTAGAAGTTATAGGTTAGTTGAATGACCATCTTGAAACTTGCATTTGAAAAATCATTAGAAGATTGATAAAATCAAAGCTTCTCAACAACAATTTTCATTTTCTTTTTGTCAAGTATATCATTATTTTCAAGTACTCAAGGCAAGCATATATGATCAACAATGTTTAAATGATTCACTTAGACCAAAATCCATGAAAGTTCATTAGAGGATTGATAAAATCAAAGCCTCCTAACAATGAACCTCAAGGTTATTGGATCAAAGATTTCAAATTAAACATACTTGGGCTTGCAAACATAGGTTTGGGCCACAAATCATCATTTTTTGATTCAGGAAAAATTTAGTGCTATATTAAGCAATCGTAAGTGGACTTATGTAGAAGCCACACCTACTTTGAGGTCGGTCAATAACGATCTATGTATCACATGTTAGAGAAATGATATGTAGATTATTCTCCAACAACATGTAGCACAAGTAAGAAAGGGATAAGATGAAGAGGGAGGGGATGTATTAGATGAAATTAGGGTTTTAAATATCATCAACACCGTTCATCCATTTTGGTGGATTTGGTTTTTCAACCTATCAACACCTAAGATCCAAAGAGGTTGAGGAATTTGTCCAAAAATAACACACAAATCAGGACCAAGCAAAAATAATAAAATATATTCAATAAAATAATATTTAAATGATTAATAAAAGTCAGTAAGTGTTGACAAAAAAATTTAGAATTTTTTAAAGTCAGAAACTATTTTTTAAAATTCAAAGAAATAAGCAAAATAAACCAAAAGTATTAAAAAAATAGTAAAATCAGAAATAAAAATAAAATGAGGTCACCAATATTTGTCAAGAGGTCATTGGATCCTTCCATATTTTTTTCAGAACTTAAAAATCAAGAAAAGTATTTTAAAACAATTAAAAAAGTTCAAATAAAGTGAAAAATCATAAAAAATGCCAAATCATAAAATAAAACTGTGAAAAAATAAGAATCGGAAAGAGTAAAATTAGAAGTATTTTTGTGAATTTTTTCAGATTTTTAGAAGTTAAAATAAATTTTTTATGAATCTTTGAAGTTTAAAACAAATAAAATATAAAACCAGAAAATAAAATAAAGCCAAAAAGATGTGGACCATCTGATCAATGTCAAATGCGTTAATAAACAGATCTAAGGGACCTGGCGCGCTATACATGTTATGGACCTTATTGAAAAACATACAAAATCAAATAAATTCAGGCCATTCAAAATAAAACAATTGTCACAGTATTATTGGTTGAAGAACAACCCGTAGGTCGTTTTCAACCTCCGGACCTCTGTGTGTTGGGTTTTACGAGATCCTTTAAACGGAATTGTCAGAAGCTCAAACTGGTATCATTGGATTCGTCTCTTCCAGAAAATCCTAACCTTACCCTCGCAAAAAATTTCTTTAAACCACAGCTCAATCAATTTGAGAAAAACCAGAAGAAAAAAGTTAGAAAGGGATTTGAAAATTCATGAGCAAAACTCACTTCCACTTAAAAAATAATGATGCAATCAGCATCAGAGTGATGAGAGCTACTTTGTAGCAACAAGTTTGGAGTGAATTGATAGAGGATTCTACCTGTTGAAGTTTAAATTTAGAGCTCTGAAACTTGACTTGGCAAGCACGATACAAGACACCTCAAGGCTTGGTTCTTCTTCTGTTAGCTTTAGTGAAGTTCAAGGATGAAGAATCAACAAAGAAATTGGATCGAAAGATGCTTTAGAATTAAATTCGAAGTTGTAGAATTATGATTTATGGAGGAAGTTCAATAGAGGTTCTTTGGCTCTCTAAAGCTTATCTAATAAGTGGGATATCATCCTCTATTTATAGGGAACCAAATGGGATACTCAAGCGTGTCAAATGATGAGATTTTGAGAGAATTCGTGTGAAGTTGCAAGCATGAAAAGTGTGACTCATATTTGCTCAAAACTCAGCCAAAACTTGTGTTTCAAGGTGCTAATCACTTCTGGAAGATTGTTAAGCATTGTTTTACCCCAATTTTTGCCCCTAAGATCCCTTCATCATACCATTTTGATTCAATCACAACAAGATCACATTAGGATTCTTGGTTCCCCTCCCTATACTTAGCTTTGCTCTTTGAGGAATCACCAAGCACCTTGACTTGTGTTCTTTTGTGATCATGAATATTTTTGTCTTGATTTATTCTTTTAATTAATGAAATGTAATATTGGACTGTCTTGCTTGTTACTCATGTAGGTAAAGGCAATAAGATTCAGCAAGTTGCTCCATGGGTTCATGAGTTTATTTCCATGACCTAGTCAATGAAGCTTGAGAAGTTCAAACCTCACCATTGAAGTTGTTTTGGAAGGGGTGGGATGGAAAGTTTATTTTGGTTCACTACATTTCCAAGTTATCAAGATTTGATCTAAAAAGTACAAGGGGTTGATTGAAAAATAATCATGGTTGGACAAGGTCTTGTTCCCATTGGTCACAAGTGAATATTTCTCTCAATTATCAAGATATGGAAGTGGTTGTGGTTGCTATGAGTTCTAATTATCATCCTCAACAACTTATATTTACAAATCATTTGTTTTGGTACAAGAAGTTTGTTCAAAATTGTCAAAGTTCCTCAAGGCGTGTTTCTTAATCTAGGAGCTAGGGTTTTGAACTTCAGAGGAGTATATCTTGCCCATATTTTGGTATTTTTGAGTGATTCTAAAGACATCCTTCTCTTCAAATGGATATTAACAAATCACTTCAAAACTTCCAAGGAGTTTTCATGTGGAAGAAACTTGATGATGAAGAAAGATTACAAGTCCTCCAGATGAACCCCCAATTTCTCAAGTTTGACTTAAAATGATCATAACATGGTAAATTTTTATCACCTTGAGCCCATTCTTTTTACATAATGATCTTGAAGATGTGAACTTTATGCCTTCGTTTATGTGCAAAGTGAGAAAATGGATGGAAGTTACTTTAAGGATACTAAAGATTATATGTTACTTTATGAAATTTTGCCAACTTCAACAAGTCATAACATTCTCAATTTTTGGAGATTGTGAATAGTTCAAGTTTCAAAATGTCATTCAAGATATCTACTTCATGCCATCTTTTTTGGTCAAGAGCAAATTCCAAGTGGAAGGCTATGTTTGGATGCAAGACATTATAGATCACTTTTGAAGAAAAATTTGAAATATTTCTAAGTATGGAAAGTCAACCCTTTTTCCTCAACTTTGACTCAACATAAATTTCAGCTCAAGAATCCATTTTATTCCATTCTTTTTTCCATTTCAAATCTTGAAACCTGACCTTTCTAAAGCATCAAGAATCATGCCCTAAGACCCCTTGAGTTGAAAATGCCATTGGTCAGAAGTTGGCACTTTGAAACTGAATTTCTCACCAAGTTAGACTCAACACCATGGATCCAATGATGTTAATAAAGTTCATGATTAAAAATTTAACCCAAGATCAGCCAGAAAATAATCACAAAATAATATTACATTTTAATATATACAAAAAGGTTTAAAAATAATGTTTAAAAATATAAATAAAAGAGAAAAATGTCAATTATGTTCAAATTTTGAAATTCTGGATGATGTTGTACCCTAAAATGTTCCCTCTCACTTATCAAGAATTTTCTCATAAGATCCCCTTGGGCTCAAGACTGTATTAGGGTTTGATCAGCTCAAGACACCTCCTTGTGCATTTATGACCAAAATTAGGGTTTGAGATTGCACAAGGATTTTTGAACTTCCAATGCCCCATATAATTTTCATGGATCATTATGGATCCCCAAGATTTCTCATGTCAAGTTTCAAGCCTTGGATCACATTTTTGCTCAGTCAATTGAGCAGTTGACCTAAAAATCAATTGTATTGGGGAAAAAGTCAACTATGGCCAATTTACAGTCAAAATTCTTAATTTTTTATCCATTTCAACATTTTAAACTTATATGCATCATTTGATCATGTTTGGACCACAACTCCTCAAGAAATTTGATCAAATCTCCAAAAGGGCAAAATGGTCAAAATTAGGGTTTTGACTGAGAAGGGGCAATTTCTGATTTTTGACCTAGAAAATGGTCAATTGGTTTAAGGAATGATCTCAATAGTCCAATTTCATAATTTTTACCTAATGACATGGTTCAAAACATTGCAAGTCCATTGGATTGACAGATGAATTTTCCAGTCAACTGATCAAAAGTCAACTGTATACTGAAAAGTCAAACTTTGACTTTTTGGTCAAATTCAAGTTCCAAAGATCAAAATTCATCAAAACATGTCAAAATATGAAACTTGTTCATCAAGAAATCAAGAATTCAAGATTTCATCTTAAAATGTTAAAATTTCTTAACTTAGAAATTTTTCTAAGTATGGAAAATTTCTTATTTTTTCATAACTTTGAGCCAAATCTTCACCATGATGCAAGATGATTCAAGAGAAACTTCCAACAATAAAGTTGTATATCTCCATTAAATCTACAAATTTGCTTCACATAACTTCTTCCAAAAATTCTTGGATCTCAAGTTACAATTTTATGAACATAGGGTCATGAAACAAAACACTTAGTGAAATTTTGCCCTAATTTGGACATGATTTTGACCTAACTTCATGACACTTTTTCACATAGTTCCAAGGGTAATATTTAAACACAATTCAAATAGGGGTTGTAGAGAATGTTACAAGCTTTCCAAAATGTTAAAGAACTCTTTGATATCATTCTTGAGTAGGGAGAATCGAAGAGATGAAGTTAGGGTTTTGTCACTTAATTTATAAGCCATTTTGTGATGAACAAGAAGTCAATTTCAAACCTATGCTGCACAATCTTGTTTTGCAGGCCTCTAAACCTTAAGATCTATCCATAATCAGAAGATTACACGTGCTTTTGAGCTTTTATCCAAGTGTTCCAAGCATTGTCCAAGCCAATTTGCCATTTTAGGAAGAAAGCTACCATTCCATTCTTGAAAAGTTGTTTTAATCACAAAGTCAACTTGTCTTGAGCTTCTCACTTGTTCTTTCTGCACACACAACCCCTATAAACCAAAAGCAATGTGTCTAAGGCCTGAAGAAGCTCAGAACATGCTTGTACAATACTTGAGATTTGTCACTTCACTTTTCTTCAAAAGCAAGTTATAGAGCCATAACCCTATAACTCAGAAACCTTGAGTGATTTTATGCTCTAATCTTTTCCATACATATTAAAAAGTCAATTGCAACATAACACACGAATGCTAGCACCATGAAAAACCTCCCAAGCACCTTGATGCACAGAACTGCCCAAACTTGACAGTTTTAAGCAAAAACTCACCATCTTCATTTGCACTCGTACGTTTTGAAAAGTAACCATCCAAAAATCTTCCATACATCATATCAAAGTGATCCACACCCTCATTTCCTAACTGTAACTCTTCCATCATCATCCACCATTTCCAAAACTGAAGCTTGCAACTTGACTTGAGTTGGGAGTTTCAGCCATCCTCAAAGCAAGGTAGGAGTTGAACCACATTCAAGGAGGTCCAGGCAAGCTACAGAAATCATCAGGCCATCACAAAGGTTGCTCAAACTCCATACATGACTCCAGCTGCAAGAGGTAGGTTTTCAAACTTCTATCTCTTCATACAGGCATCATTTGAGTTTGGTTTGTGAAGATAAAATGTAGATACCATTGCCAAAGTTGTACATATCCATAGTTTACATTTATATGGCCTGAGCTTAGAGAATTTTAGGGTTGAAGTTTTCTGAAATTTTTAGGTTTATAATTAGGGCTAGAAAAATTCTCATTCATCTTTGACTATGATCTTAAATTATTTACATGGTTGGATTCGTGGGAAGAAATGCCACAACTTTCATGTTTGAACTTTTCATTTTTGTTGAGAGATGAAGAAGATACATGTCCTTTGGCTGGAGGTTAAAGATGAAGTGTAATCATGGTGCGTTTTATGTTATTTATTTATCCTTTCACATAAGTTAAAGGATGTACAGCCACCCCAGTGGTAAGGCAACGTGCGTTATTGGTAGAGGTCATGGTTTCGAACCTCAGCGCTGCCTTTTTGCATTTGTTTTACATCTTTTTGTCATTTTTCCTTTCTTTTTGCTTCAGCAAATAGGTGTTGGGCCTTTTGGGCTTAGCTTTTTTTTTTTGCTTACTAACCCCCTGCAGGTTTTTGACACCCCTGGCCCATTTATTTTATTTTTTATTTTATTTTCATTTTATTTTCTTAAATATATTTTTTTTAAATACTAAAAATCACAAAATACAAAAAAAATGATATATTTATATTTTGACTTAGTTTATTTTATTTTTCTCACAAAAAAATATTTTTATTAATCATACTTTATTTATGTTTTACTTATTATCTTGTAAATATAAATAAAATTAAGTTATTAATTAATTTCTTTTTTACTAATTTAAATACATTATTTTTTATATAAAAGAAAAAAGACTAAAAATATTTCATAATACTACAAATATTTTCAAGATAAAAAAATACCAAAGAATATATATTTTTCTTAAACTTATTTTCTTTTGATTAATTAATAGAATTACGGTTTTCTTTTAAAATCTTTTCCTTAATAAGTTTAAACTTAAATAACTATTTTCTTTATTTAAATTAGGTTAAGACAAAATCTTTTTTCATGAAAACCAAACAAAATTCATTTTCTTCATATTTTGCATCCTTGTACATTTATTCATTTTTATACTTTGTATTTAAATTCCTTGTATATTCATGCCAATTCAATATGGTTGTAATAGACTAATTAGGTGTAAATTCTTGCAATCCCCATTTACAAATTGTATACCCCCTCCCCATAAATGTTGTAATAGCGTAGTAACTTTAAATTTCACAATTTATCGCTTTTATATAACATGCTAGTAATTAGGGTTTGTATGGAAAGACTTAAAACCAATAAATAACAAACCCTAATTCAAGACTAAATCAAGCATGAAAACAATAAATTTGAACACAAACACCCCTAGGGGGATTCCACTTGGTTGCCTTATACAAAATGGTCATATTACGCATGTAAGATATCTTAGCCAAAACAAGCAAATACAAGATCATAGACCCTCGATGACGCTATCTAAGTTGCCTTACAAATGATCTTAGTCCCTCAAAAAGAATGCTAAGATACCTTGCAACATTGATAATCATGGTTATACGATGACCCACGCCCGTGCCGTTTACATCCAAAGATAGGGTTGCTTACCAAATCAGTGGTAAGACAACAATGTCAAAGGAAAAGAAAATGAACAAGAAAAACATTTGAGTAGGTAGATTGCTCCTAATTACTTGCTCCATTTCAAAACAAACATCCTTGCTATTTTCAAAACAAACACATACACTTTCAAAACATCTTACAAAGCTTGAAAACATTTTCAAAAGATCAACATCTTTGTATACATTCTTACGAACGAGAATCATTACAAAGATTGCCTAAACAATGGCCTCTTTACAAAATACTTTCAAAAAACCACACAAAGCACAATTTCAAACAAAAGAAAGTGATTTAGTAAGTAACTAAGAGCCCATGGAAAACCATGGATGAAAAGGGTGATAATACCTTCCCTTTTCATGATCTACCCCTCGAACTCAAGAAATAATCTCAAAGGTCTTTCCTGTGCTTTTTTCACCTTTCCTTTTGGATAAAAGAAAAGTCAACGGAGACTCTTGCTAACCGCAACATTTGCAATCAAATGCAAAACCCTCAAGTTAGTTTTCCCACCGTATCACAGAACTGGGGACTCTGCTGGGGAGTATTCTAAAAGTGGGGTTACCTTAGGGCTAGATCATATTTATTTGCTTTCATTGTTTGATTTAAATGCTTTACATTATGGGTCTTTTTTTAGGTTTGAATCCTCTACCCGAATTTGGGATACATTATAGGTAATTAGCAATACATTGTGGAAACTGTGTGGGGTATACCGACATGATCTAAGCAATAGCTATGTTAGTGCGACATATTTGTGGGTGCCGGTAGCCTTTGAGTTAATCAAAGAGAATACGGGGCCGTTGAGTGATGTCATAAAGCAATAGTGAACTTCTAGAACCTTTATTTGACCAACTTGGCCTTTAAGATGTAGTGAGATGACCGGCTTTGGTGCAGTCCGAAGTTGGTAGATACTCGATACTACACTCATTGAGGTTTGGTTTCTTGGGATATTTCGGTCGCCATTAAAGAGGCTTGTGCTGAAACAATGACCAAGGAAACAAACCAGTGATATTGAGCTCCTTAGAACCCGGTTACTATTACTAGGACAGGTTTGAGCCAACTAAACTTTAAGAGGGTACTTACCTATAAAACTCCATGCAAGCCTAAACCTAGAGACTTGTTTGTTTTGTTTGTATATACATACTTGTACATAACATCATAAACATCATAACATCATACACATTCACTAACCATTTCAAGGATTTTGGGATTCATCTTTGTTCTTGTTTTGTAGGATATGGATTCTCTTCGCAAGAAAACTTTTCAAGTTAACCTTGTAAGGATCCCTCCACAACTTAAGGAGATAGCTTCAAGGATTCCTGAAAACTCTCCATTCACCGAGATACATGGTCGTCTACTTAACTTGGTCACCTATAACACATATGAGGACATGGTGAAGGTTCTCTTTCAGTTCTTTGATCCTTTACACCATTGCTTCACATTTTTCGAGCTTGGAGGATGTTAAACAAGGTAAATAGTAAGACTTTGGGACACAAGAATTACATCCCTCTTGAGCATTACCTCACATGGGTACGAACTCGTGCTCAGAGTCCTATGATACCTTACCCCTTCATTCTCCCGGTAATTATTGAGCCTGTCATGGAGGGAGATGTTCCATATACTATCCTACATCCTGACATGCTTACCTCTCTTGAAGACCTAAAAAGGGATTGGATACAACTCAAGGGGGAGTGAGATACCTTCGAAGCCCAATTCTACACAAGTGAGAAGAAGGTTTTGGAACTCACTAGGCTACTTCATGAGGAACAGACTTTGAATGCCTACATTGCACCAAAGAGGATGCGTACTACCTTTTTATCTTAGAGTTTTTGTATTATTTTACCCAAGAAGGCATTCATGTACTCAAGCTTTAATCTATTAATATAACGTGTGTTTCCTTTTTGTCTAAGACAAATTTGAATCTTAAAATCCTTGAAAACATTTGCATATGCATTTATCATTCATCATAACATAAGCAAATTTCTTGCAAAAAGTCTCCTCATCTCTCTACTGTTTATTTCAGTAAGATGGATCTCGAGCAAACGATAAAGGACCTCCAAGCTCAGAATGCACAGTTTCAACAATTTTTCTTGACCCTATCCAAAGGACAAGAAGAGTTGAAGACTTTGCTGGCTGAGGAGAAGAAAAAGAAGACAAAGAAGAGCGCTAGACTTTGCAACAACATCCGGTGAGAAAGACAACAAAGATGGGAAGGGCAAGGAAATAGTTGTTCAGTCAGAATCAGAAGAGGAAGAGGAAGAAGAAGACTATTCTGAAGAACAATACCCTCCAGCTGATGACAAGTATAAACATCTCGAGGAGCGATTGAGCGCAATGGAAATCCAAAAAGTGTCTGGATTGGACTTTGAGGAATTGGGTTTAGTATCGGGGATTATCATTCCTCCAAAATTCAAAGCACCTGTGTTCGCCAAATATGACGGAGTTCCATGCCCTAAAATGCATCTCCGGTCCTATATGAGGAAAATCCATCCCCATACCACTGACAAAGACTTATGGGTACACTTCTTCCAAGACAGCCTATCTAGAACTCAACTTGATGTTTTACCAGTTAGAAAGAGCTAATGTTCATAACTGGGAAGACCTTGCTGCAGCCTTTTACAAACAATACCAATACAATGCTGATCTTGCGCCTACCCGTACTCAACTTCAGAGTATGGCCATGATTTCCAATGAAGATTTCAAAGACTATGAGCAAAAATGGAGAGAATTGGCTGGAAGAGTTCAACCTCCTCTATCTGAAAGAGAATTTGTAGACATGTTTTTGGGCACCTTGTCTGTGTAAGTATGAGAGTGCGCCTAAGAGGGGGGGATGAATTAGGTACTTTAAAATTTTGACCGTTTAGTGATGATGGATATTATTTTTCTGGTTTAGTGCATGAGTTTACAAATATGTTTCTTTCTTTTCTGGTTTATGGCTAGTGATGAAAGCGGTAAATACGGAAAAGTAAAGAACACAGAGATGTATCCTGGTTCCCCTCACAGTCCGAGAGTACTCCAGTCCCCTTTCAACATGAAAGAGATTTCCTTATTGTTAGATCTCTAGACAAGACACCCTAGTCCTTCTATACAGTACTCTAACCAATAAAACCACCAAGAACAATCCTCTTGGATTTTTCACTATGTCAACAATGAGAACAATCCTCTCAAAGTGGCTACAATTGTATCCAAAAATCCTGGAAAGACAAGATTTATAAAACCACTTAAACTTATTTCCAACAATCGTGGAAAAATAAGTAAGTATCTATCAATATTTGATTTTGAGTGAGTTGAATAGTATTGATAACTTAGAGTGATTTAATAATGAATGATCTTCTCTTCCAATAATAATATTTTATAATGACTCAAGATATAATTTCTCAAAGTTTTCTGTTTAACAATGTATGAAAGTGTGCAGAAAACTTATGTATGAAAGTGAAGAAAAGCTTGAGTTTGTATTTTGAAAATTCAGAAAATTTATTTGGAAGAGGTGTTGAAAAAGATTTTGAAAATGAATATTTATATGTTCACAACACCTTTTTGAAACATGATGAAGTTCTGTAAATGAATCATGAATAATTGCCAAGATTGAGTAAACGGTTTCAATGAAAAGGTATTATGAATAGGCATGTGCAAAGCTGCTGTTTTTCAAAATCATGCAGCATGCAATCGATTGCACCCTTTGTGTAAATCGATTGCACGGGGTTTCAACAGCTATATTTTCAAAAGTTTTAAGTGTGCAATCGATTGCACAGGAATGTAAATCGATTGCAAGAGAAGTCAGTAGCCAAAAATGATTGAGTGCAATCGATTGCACAAGCAATGTAAATCTATTGCATTGAGAAACAGTAGAAAATGTTTTGAAAATTTTAAGCATGCAAACGATTGCACAAGCAATGTAAATCGATTGCACTGAGAAATAGAAGCAAAAGATCTGAAAATTTGAAGCATGCAATCGATTTCACTAATATGCAAATCGATTGCACTCAAGTGAAAAATAAATTTTAACTTTGAAAAACTTGAGTAATGGTTTATAAAACATTTCTTATTCACCATTGAGCATCTATATCTTAAGATTAAAGTAAGTAATATCATTATACCTTTAAAGTTGTTAAGAGCTTGAACTAAAGACTTTGTCCATAGATGCCTTGAGCTTGATTAGAAATCTTTGCCTTCTTTGTCAATTATGGTTTGTCTTCATCAAAACAAAAGTTCATTTGAGAAGCTTGATTTTACATTCTCCCCCTTTTTGATGATGACAAGCAATCTTGCTTTGTGCGTTGTAATTTCCGGAAAGAACTTCTCCCCCTAGGATGCATAACTCCCCCTATGTATGAGAAGGTTGGAATCCTTTGTATTTGTTCATCTTGGTTGGAGAGTACCTTAAAAAAATTAAGACAAGGAAATATACAAGCATAAAGTGTAGCATCCTTCTCCCCCTTTGACATTATCAAAAAGAAGGGAAAGATACAATAAAAAATGGACAAAATATATGTAATAATATTGAAAACTTAACCATAGCCATATTGCTCCATGATGCTTTTTATCATCCTTCGATAAATGAATAGTTATCTTCATCAAAACATAATGTTGAAGATGCTTGACTCTTTTAGGTGGAATGAGAAACTCTTATGTGAATGCTCCCCCTATCTTTGATAACTCCCTCTTGATCAAAATTCTCCCTTGAGTCATAGAGATTTTTCATCTTTCTTTGGGATGAAATAGTTAAAGACAAGCATACACACACACACACACACACACACACACACACACACACATATATATATATATATATATATATATATATATATATATATATATATATATATATATATATATATATATATATATATATATATATATATATATATATATATATATATATATATATATATATATATATATATATATATATATATATATATATATATATATATATATATATATATATATATATATATATATTTCTCCCCCTTTGTCATTTAAAAAGGATGGGAAAAGCCTTATAATTCATAAAGAAATTATTGAAAGTAAAAACAATTTATACCAATGAGTTTCACCTCAAGAGTGACTTCATAAATTATGCATCCTTGATGAATTTGAAGCCTTTGTCACAAAGTTGACTTGTACTTAAAAGTTGTATTTTGTTCTTCAACATGAAGTACATCTTCAATGGATATGAAAGTTAGTGTATCAACTTTGCCAATGCCAAGAATTCTTCCTTTAAGGTATTTCCCATATGTGAAATAATCCTTGGACTTGAACTAGATTTGAAAGTTAGTGTATATCTCCCGTCATATGCTTTGAACAACCACTATCAAGATACCAAAGATTGCATGTGGTCATCAAGCATGTCTACAAAACAAATTAATTTTGATTTGGTACCCAATATGCTTTGGGTCCATCATAGTTAGTTCCTTTCTTTACCCACACATAATGCTCACTTGCCACACTAAAGTTTCTAACATAGCAAGCATTAGGTGTGTGGCCTTTAATACCATAATAAAAACAAGTAGGTTCAAAGTTACCTCTATATCTAGAAGGATAAGATTTCTTCTTAGTAAATGTTTTCTTTTTAGGATAGTGATGAACTATTTTAGGTTTGTTCACTTTCTCTTTGGATGATTGATCACTAGCCTTAACAAAGATAGTTTTATTAGAACTTGGTTTTGAAAACTTTGAATATCCAAGTCCACTTTTATCATTGGAATATCTTTGTTGGCTAAGAACACCTTCCAATCCAATTTTCCCTTTTTCATATCTTTCAATGACTCTTTTTAATTGGACAATTTGGAAAGAGAGTGATTCACAATTTTTGCATACAAAATTCTTTTTTTGTTCATCACTTAATTTTTGTTTTTCTTCTTTGAAATATTTTTCCATAGATTCATATTTTTCTTCTAAGGATGAAATTTGTTTCTTTTGTGATTAAATAGTTTTATACAGAATTTTGCATTTATTCAATAGTTCATCTATAGCACCTTGTACATCACTATCAAAAATAGAAAATTCATTACTAACCTCATTGTCTTCATCATCAGAATGGTGTGAGGCCATCAATAAGAGATTAACACGTTGATTATTTTCGGAATCGGGAGATGAACTTTCCCATGCTATATATGCTTTCTTTGACTTATTATCTTTATTTCTATTGAAATATTTCTTCTTCTTTTCAAGTGTAGGACATTCACTTTTAACATGTCCCTTTTCTCCACATTCAAAGCATATAACCTTCCTTGTTGGTGCTTCCCTTTTTCTTTCTTTTCATAGAACCTTTTCAATCTTCTTGATAAGATCATCATCTTCACTACTAGTGGATTCAACCTCTTGATTGTTATCATGATTTTTTATCCTTGTATTTAAAGCAATGTCTTTTGAATCGTTTACTTGGATTTCATTCTTTTCAAGTCTTGCAAGTTTCCTCTCATATTCTTTAAATTTTACGAATAAAGTGGCAGAAGTCATTGTGGATAGATTCTTCTTCTCGGATATTGCTGTCACTTTTGGTTGCCATTCTCTGGATAAAGATCTAAGCACTTTAAGATTAAGTTCATCATTAGTTAAAGTCTTATCGAGTGCTTTCAAGTGATTTGTCAAGTGTACAAATCTTTTCTGCAAGTCGAGGATTGATTCTCGGGGCTGATTCTGAATAGTTCGTATTCTTGACTCAAAGTATTTAATCTCGATCTTTTAACTTCAGCGGTTCCTTCATGAGTTTCTACCAAGGTATCCCATATTTCTTTCGTCGTTTTTTATGCCGAGACACGGAAGAATTCATCCATGCTAAGTGCACCTTGAAGAAGATTTATCGCCTTTTTATCATAGAGAACCTTCTTCTTATCATCTTCGTCCCATGCAGCTTTAGGCTTTGATGAGCCAGCACCATTAATTACCGTTATAGGGATAAATGGACCATTCTCGACGGCATCACATATATCTTCTCCTTGTGCTTCTAGATGTGCCTTCATGCGTATTTTCCATAAGTCAAAATATTCACCACAAAATAGAGGAGGCTTGTTGTTACTACCACCATCTCTGAAAACGGGATTTTGATTTGCGAAAGCCATTCTGGATCTTTTAGGAGCAGGTTACCTATAACCTGCTCTGATACCAATTGTAAGTACGAAAGTGCGCCTAAGAGGGGGGGGGGGGTGAATTAGGTACTTTAAAAGTTTTACCATTTATTGATGATGGATATTATTTTTCTGGTTTAGTGCATGAGTTTACAAATGTGTTTCTTTCTTTTCTGGTTTATGGCTAGTGATGAAAGCGGTAAATGCGGAAAAGTAAAGAACACTGAGATGTATCCTGGTTCCCCTCACAGTCCGAGATTACTCCAGTCCCCTTTCAACATGAAAGAGATTTCCTTATTGTTACATCTCTAGACAAGACACCCTAGTCCTTCTATACAAGACTCTAACCAATAAAACCACCAAGAACAATCCTCTTAGACCAAGAGAAACCCTCTTGGATTTTCACCATGTCAACAATGAGAATAATACTCTCAAAGTGACTACACTTGTATCCAACAATCCTGGAAAGACAAGATTTATAAAACCACTTAAACTTATTTCCAATAATCGTGGAAAAATAAGTAAGTATCTATCAATATTTAATTTTGAGTGAGTTGAGTAGTATTGATCACTTAGAGTGATTTAACAACGAATGATCTTATCTTCCAATAATAATATTTTACAATGACTCAAGATATAATTGCTCAAAGTTTTCTGTTTAACAATGTATGAAAGTGTGCAGAAAACGTATGTATGAAAGTGAAGAAAAGCTTGAGCTTGTATTTTGAAAATTCAGAAAATTTATTTGGAAGAGGTGTTGAAAAAGATTTTGAAAATGAATATTTATATGTTCATAACACCTTTTTGAAACATCATAAAGTTCGATAAATGAATCATGAACAATTGCCAAGATTGAGTGAAAGGTTTCAATGAAAAGGTATTATGAACAGGCATGTGCAAAGCTGTTACTTTTCAAAATCGTGCAGCATACAATCGATTGAACCCTTTGTGTAAATTGATTGCATGGGGTTTCAACAGCTATATTTTCAAAAGTTTTAAGTGTGCAATCGATTGCACAGGAATGTAAATTGTTTGCAAGAGAAGTCAGTAGCCAAAAATGATTGAGTGCAATCGATTGCACAAGCAATGTAAATCGATTGCATTGAGAAACAGTAGCAAACATTTTGAAAATTTTAAGCATGCAATTGATTGCACAAGCAATGTAAATCGATTGCACTGAGAAACAGAAGAAAAAGATCTGAAAATTTGAAGCATGCAATCGATTGCACTAATATGCAAATCTATTGCACTCAAGTGAAAAATAAATTTTAACTTTGAAAAACTTGAGTAATGGTTTATAAAACATTTCTTATTCACCATTGAGCATCTATATCTTAAGATCAAAGTAAGTAATATCATTATACCATGAAAGTTGTTAAGAGCTTGAACTGAAGACTTTGTCCATAGATGCCTTGAGCTTGATTAAAAATCTTTGCCTTCTTTGTCAATCATGGTTTGTCTTCATCAAAACAAAAGTTCATTTGAGAAGCTTGATTTTACAGTCTGGTCCCTTCTTCAATCACCTAATTGGGAGTTCATCGGCAGGTTTTACTGAACTGATATTGACCGGAGAGAGGATAGAAGCCGGGATAAAGAGTGGAAAGATTCAAAAATATACATCCTCTGCTGCTATAAGGAAGCCATTTATCGGAAAGAAAAAAGTGGTTGTTGTTTATCCTCAGAGAAATCAAGATAGGGCTGAACACCATCCAATGGTGGGGGATGTTATGATTCCTAAACATGCGCCTGATCAGCAAAGAAACAACCAACCAAGGATGGAAAGACCAGTCAAACAATTCACCAGAATTAACATGACCTTATCTCAAGTATTGCCACATCTGTTAAGATCCAACTTAGTAACCTTGAAAGAAGCTCCAAATAACCCTAACATAACATCTCCTCACTATCATCCTAATGCCCGTCGTGCATACCACTCTGAGAGTCCCGGCCATGACACTAACAACTGTTGGGCTCTAAAGAACAAAGTACATGACCTTATTGAAGCCAAAGAGATTGAATTCGATGCGCCCGAAAATCCAAATGTAATTTTTGCCCCTATGCCCAAACACGGCCATAATACCAACGCCATTGAGAAAGATATGTTTGTTACTTCAGTTGATGAACTTATAACCCCACTCCTGATTATCAAAAAGAATTTGTTGATCGTCGGTGTATTCCTAGGATGCGATAAAGGCTGTCATTTCTGTTTGTCCTTACCAACCAACTGTCTTTTGTTGAAAGCAGGCGTTCAGTGCCTAATAGATAACAAGGAAATTTTGTTTAAAAAGACTTTTGTTCCACTTGTTCCTCTTAATGATGTGTCTATCATTACCTTTTCTGCCAATTCTTCCAAGGTCTCCACCAAAAGACCCGTTAGAATTACATCAGTTCCAAAAGCATCTCCTTTGATAATTACAATGCCTGGACCAGTCCCGTATTCGTCAGACAAAATCATACCATGGAATTATGGAGGGGATGTCTACTACCACAATATCAAGCAAGACTGGCCAACTGCCGAAGATTCAAGTTCTGAAAAAGTTGACCCCGATATCAGTAATATTATAGGGACTAGCAAGATTACCCGAAGCGGAAGGATATTCTCTCCAGAAATTGCTCCCCCAAAAGCAGTTTCTGGACCCGTAATCACTCTTGTTGTTGTTGCTCCTCCGAAGGCTATTCCCAGTCCTACAATCATCTCCACCAATACTCCAACTGACAAAGTTGTTACAATCCCTGTTATCACTCCTACTGACATTCATGCTGCCGAGTTAACCAAGACTCGAGGTAAAAGTATTTTGATTAAGCACGTCCGGACGAAGGCACAATCAATGGCTATCCCTGAGACCTCCCGGAAAGAGATGGAGGAAATTCTAAAGATCATAAAAAGAAGCAACTACAATGTAGTTGAGCAATTGGGGCAAATTCCATCCAAAATTTCCATGCTGGCTTTACTACTATGTTCTGAGGCGCATGTAAAAGCCTTGGTAAAATTCCTGAAAACTGCCCATGTACCCCAAGAAACATATGCCGATCAGTTTCAAGACTGCGTAGCCAGCTTGACTGCAGATAATGGTCTAGGTTTTTTGAATGCTGATTTAACGCTAAGAGGAAGCATAATGAGGAATTACACGTCTCAGTTGAATGTAGGGGCACAACCTTGGCTCATGTTTAGGTGGACACTGGCTCATCTCTGAATGTATTTCCTAAAAAGGCTCTTGATAGGTTTGACTGTAAGGGATTGACATTGAAACCAAGTAACATAGTAGTGAGGGCCTTTGACGGATCAAAAAGGATGGTGCATGGGGAAGTGGATATCCCCAAAAAGGTTGGAACCCAAACATTTGATTCAACTTTTATGTAATGGATATCCGTCCTTCATATTCCTGCTTGCTAGGCCGACCATGGATTCACAATGTCGGCGCTGTTACTTCTACGTTGCACCAAATGATGAAGTATCTGATTCAAGGGAAGATTATCACCATTCATGGAGAAGAAGAGTATATGATCATCCATCTCAATTCCTTCAGATATATGGAGTTAGATGGTGAATTTATTGAAACTCCATTCCAACACTTTGAGGAAGTCCCGCAAGATGTGGCAGTAACCAGGGTTGTTCCCAAAAAAAGTAAGGCCTCCACGCAAAATTTCATCGTTGAAGGATGCAAAGGCAGTGATAGAAGAAGGTGGGTGAATTATCTAGGGGGCAACTCCTAGATATCCCATACAAGTCTGACAAATTTGGCCAGGGTTTCACTTAAAATGCTCAGAAGGTTGTATGCCGCGCTCGTGCTGGAGGATAAGCCCTGAAGATCAGAAATCGTGAAGTCAACACGGTAGAGGATGATGAAGATGTTTGTAATCTGGAAGATTGGATCTTTACAAATGTCAGTGGAGGGCTCAGAAATTGGGAGGCTAGAGATTTCGTCCCGATCACTTTTATCCCACAGTAATTTGTCTTTACATTTTGTTGGATCTGTAATATTAAAACAATTCAAACTCTTAAAACCTTGTGTCTTACCCGAGGCACAATGGTCCATTTGTAAGGGTTATTATCTCATTTACATATGACATCAATGAATCATGGACGTTTTTCATACAAACTTTGTGCTCATTGTTTTTCTTTTTACATTTTTTCTTTCAAAGATAGATATACCCTTACACACACTCACACTCATAATGCAGGTCTACATCCATTCGGGATCCCATGGATAACGGTTCTGCTATGTGTTTTTGCGACTCTGACAATCTAATCTACCAAGCCGAAGACAAAGGTGAGGAAGATTGTGAAGTACCAGGGGAACTTGCCAGATTACTACTGCAAGAAGAGAGAACCATTCAACCTCACAAGGAACCCGTGGACACAATCAACCTGGGTATCAAAGAAGACAAGAGAGAGGTCAAGGTGGGTGCCAATCTGGAACCGAGTGTCAAGGAGCGTCTGATTCAGTTGCTACACGAGTATGTTGAGGTCTTTTCCTGGTCATATGAAGACATGCCAGGACTTGATGCAGATATTGTGGTGCATCGTCTACCTACAAAAGGGGATTTCCCAGCAGTAAAACAAAAGGTCCGTCGAATGCGACCAGATATGTTAGAGAAGATTAAAGTTGAAGTCATAAAGCAACTCAATGCTGGATTCTTGGCCGTCACCTCCTATCCTCAATGGGTTGCCAATGTTGTTCCCGTGCCCAAGAAAGACGGAAAGGTACGAATGTGCGTGGACTACAGAGATTTGAATAGGGCAAGCCCTAAGGATGATTTCCCACTTCCCCATATTGACATCCTAGTTGACAATACTACACAACACAAAGTGTTTTCCTTCATGGACGGTTTCTCAGGTTACAACCAAATCAAAATGGCGCCTGAGGACATGGAGAAAACAACATTTGTCACACAATGGGGCACTTTCTGCTACAAGGTGATGCCATTAAAACTGAAGAATGTTGGGGAAACCTATCAGCGTGCCATGGTAGCTCTATTTCACGACATGATACATCACGAAATAGAAGTCTATGTGGACGACATGATAGCTAGATCTAAAATAGAAGACGAGCATCTTGACCATCTACAAAAACTCTTTGAGAGACTAAAGAAGTACAAGTCGAGGTTGAACCCAAATAAATGCACATTTTGAGTAATGTCTGGTAAACTCCTAGGCTTTGTCATCAGCAATAAGGGTATTGAAGTAGATCCTGCCAAAGTGAAAGCGATACAAGAGATGTCTACTCCTCGTACTGAAAAATAAGTCAGAGGGTTCTTGGGACGTTTGAACTACATTGCCAGATTCATTTCTCACATGACAGCTACCTGTGAACCAATCTTTAAACTATTGAAGAAAGATTAAGTAGTCAAATGGAATGATGAATGCCAAACTGCTTTCGACAAGATCAAAGAGTACCTGCAAGAGCCTCCTGTTTTGATGCCACCAGTCGGGGGAAGACCGTTGATTATGTATCTGACCGTGTTGGAAAATTCAATGGGGTGTGTGCTGGGGCAGCATGACGAGTCTGGCCGAAAAGAGTACGCTATTTATTACCTGAGCAAAAAGTTTACCAACTGTGAAACAAGATATTCACTGCTCGAGAAAACTTGTTGCGCTCTGGCATGGGTTGCTCGCCGGCTAAGACAGTATATGCTGACTCATACTACCCTATTAATATCTAAAATGGATCCAATAAAATACATCTTCGAGAAACCTGCACTCTCTGGGAGAATAGTAAGATGGCAGATGATCCTAACAGAATATGACATACAATATACTACCCAGTAAGCAATAAAGGGTTGTGTACTAGCTGATCACCTTGCCCACCAAGCTGTAGAAGACTACCAGTCCATGAATTTCGAATTCCCAAATGAGGACATCATGATGGTAAACGACTATGAAGAATCCATACCATATGACGGACCTGAACAAGGATCCCGATGGACACTGGTTTTTGATGGGGCATCTAACGCACCCGGCAATGGTATTGGTGTTGTACTCATATCTCCTGAAGGATGTCATACTCCTTTTACATAAATACTCTGCTTAAATTATACAAATAACATGGCGGAATGCGAAGCGTGCATCTTTGGTCTAAAGGCTGCCATAGATTTAGGGATCAAATCTTTGAATGTATTTGGAGATTCAGCTTTGGTCATTAGCCAGATCAAAGGGGAATGGGACACCAAACACCCTAACCTTATCCCTTACAAAGAACATGTTTTGACGTTGCTCCCACATTTTGAGAAGATTACCTTTGAGCACTTCCCACGGGAAGAAAATCAGCTAGCCGACGCACTAGCCACAATTTCATCTATGTTTAAACTTAAATGGGATAATGAGTCTCCCCAGATCACCATTGAACAAAGGGATGAACCAGCACACTGTCACGAGATTAATACTGAAGAAGTAGTGGACCAACCTTGGTTTCACGAAGTCAAGAGGTATCTCAAGGCTCAAGAATACCCAGAAGGAGCTTCAGTCAATGATAAGAAGTTCTTAAGGAGATTCTCTGCTAAATTCTTCCTTATTAATGGCATTCTTTACAAACACAACCATGAATCCGTATTACTTTGGTGCGTAGACAAGGTTGAAGCTGAAAGGATCATGGCTGAATTACATGAAGGCACTTTTGGCACCCATTATAGTGGGCACACGATGGCAAAGAAAATCCTACGGGTAGGCTATTACTAGTCTACCATGGAAGCAGATTGCTATCAACACTCTCGAACTTGTCATAAGTGACAGATCTATGCTGACAAGGTGCACGTACCTCCGGTTCCTCTGAATGTCTTGATGGCTCCCTGGCCCTTTGCTATGTGGGGGATAGATATGATTGGGGAAATCAAGCTAACAGCTTCTAATGGACACCGCTTCATCTTAGTGGCCATTGATTATTTTACAAAGTGGGTGGAGGAAGCTTCCTTCGCTTCCGTTACCAAGAATGTTGTCGCCTGGTTCATCAAGCAGAACCTCATTTGTTGGTACGGTATCCCGGAGAGGATCATTACTGACAATGGTACAAATCTTAACAACACTATGATCACCGCCCTGTGCGAGCAATTCAAGATTCAGCATCACAATTCTTCCACTTATCGATCGAAGATGAATGGTGTTGTTGAAGCTGCAAATAAGAACATTAAAAATATCATACAGAAAATGGAAGTCACATACAAATACTGGCATGAGATTCTACCATTCGCTCTCCACGGGTATCGCACCATAGCTTGCACATCAACCGGGGCCACACCCTATTCTCTGGTTTACAGCATGGAAGTTGTCTTGCCTATAGAGGTCCAGATCCCATCTTTGAGAATTATGAAGGATGCAGGGCTGAATGAAGATGACTGGATCCAGACTCGACTTGATCAACTAAACTTGATTAATAAGAAAAGGCTTATTGCTGTCTGTCATGGTCAAATTTATTAAAAATAGATGATCAAGGCTTTCAACAAAAAGGTCAGATGACAAGTATATCAAGTTGGAGATCTGGTGATCAAGCGCATCATACTGCCGCAAGGTGATCCCAGGGGAAAATGGATTCCTACATACGAAGGAACATTTGTAATCAAAAACATATTCTCTGGTGGAGCAATGATCTTGACCACCATGGATGGCGAAGACCTGCCACACCCTGCGAACGCCGACATAGTCAAAAGATACTACGCATAAGAGACCCGCTAGGTTGACACACCTAGGCAAAACAAGGGCATCCCGGCGAACCAAAAAGGTCCGAGAAAAATTAGGGATAAAAACAAAAAAAATCTGTACACTCGGCAAGTTGAAAACCTGAAAGGGCGACTTGGGCAAAAAAGGGTATCCCGGTGGACTGAAAACCCGAAAGGGCAGTCCAGGAAAAAGTTAGGGAATTAAAGCGTATGACTATGTACCGTTGAATCACCTTACGGACAACTTGCAAACTCAACATTTATGACCAATTAAATCATATTTGGACAAGGCAACAAATGGACAAGATGCTCAGAGATACAAAGGCTATAGCAGAATGGGAACCCAACGGGATTATTGCACATAGCTATTTTTTCTTTATATTAAAATTTTCATTTTTTACGACGACATTATCTTACTAGAATGTTGGTCTCATTGTACAAAAATACTTACTCAAAGTAAATACGAAGATATCCCTTTGAAAGTACAAAAACTATCTATTTTTGTTTCTTTTCGCTTGTGTTTTGTTTACAAAAACGTCCAATGATTCATTGTTGAACATATACATTTGAACATAATTATTGTTTACAAATAAACAAAGTAAAAGACAATCGTTGATGGCTTTAAGGGATAGGGAAATCTCTCTAAGTTTATCTTCATAAAGTTCCCCACAGTGAGCAATTTAATCCCCAACAGAACAAAGCTTCCAATTATCAATCCCCAGTAGAAGTCATCCAAATTTTTCAAAATTCCCCAACCATAATTTTTCAAACAGTACATGGCATTTTCCTTACAACAAATTTTATTTCTCTAAGGGAAATTCATCAGCACTTCAAACTTCATAACATGAAGACTTATAATCCTCACCAGCGGATAGGGATTTATTTTCCCCATTCTAATAGCAGTACAGCAGAATTAGCTCACATGCGCATACATCGCACCCATATATCATAAACATTGGTTACATAAATGCATCATACCATGCATTTCATACAACATGACTTTGCATTTTAGCTAACAGTTTACCCTTTTCAGGATAAGGTTAACAGCTACCATTAATAATGATCAAAGTTTTCAGATACGCTCCAGACACAGATGCCATTCTGATACTTATTAAGAGTCAACTTTCAGACGCAGTACATCTACGCTTCATACATGGACGCCATTCTGATACTCATTCAAAGTCAACTTGCAGACGCAGTTCAGATACGCTCCAACCACGGACGCCATTCTGATACTCATTCAAATTCAACTTTCAGATATAGTACAAATACGCTCTAGACATGGACGCCATTCTGATACTCATTCAGAGTCAACTTTCATACGCAGTACAGATACGCTCCAGACGCGGATGCCATTCTGATGACCCATTCAAGGTTCAACTCTCAGATATAGTTCAGATACGCTCCAGACACAGACGCCATTCTTATACTCATTCTTTCAGCTTACAAATTACAATTCAACAATCACTCTTGGATGGCATCTACAAGCCCATCTTCTGCAACTTTCTATCACCTCTCCAAATGGCATCTTTAAGCCCATCCCCTCAACCATCACATCGTCGAGTGTAAATTTCTGGGCACTCTAGTGTCCAATCATCTTCCGCCTTCGAGTCACGAATGGTAAAACATGTCAATCTAACTCCTCAAGCTTAATAAGATTGAACAGGGGAAGCTATTGTACCCCAAAATTTTCCCTCTTAATTGTCAAGAATTTTCTCACAAGATCTCCTTGGGCTCAAGACTGTATTAGTGTTTGATCAGCTCAAGACACCTCTCAGTGCATTGATGATCAAAATTAGGGTTTGAGATTGCACAAGGATTTTTGAACTTACAATGCCCCATATGATTTTCATGGATCATTATGGACCCAAAGATTACTCATGTCAAGTTTCATGCCTTGGATCACATTTTTACTCAGTCAATTGAGCAGTTGACCTAAAAATCAGTTGTATTGGGGGAAATGTCAACTATGGCCAATTTACAGTCAAAATTCTTAATTTTTGATCCATGTCAACATTTTAAACTTATATGCAACATTTGATCAAGTTTGGACCACAACTCCTCAAGAAATTTGATCAAATCTCTAAAAGGGAAAAATGGTCAAAATTAGGGTTTTAACTGAGAAGGGGCAATTTCTGATTTTTGACCTAGAAAATGGTCAATTGGTTTAAGGCATGATCTCAAGAGTCCAATTTCATCATTTTTACCTAATTACATGGTTCAAAACATTGCAAGTCCATTGGATTGACAAATGAATTTTTCAGTCAACTGATCAAAAGTCAATTGTATACTGAAAAGTCAAACTTTGACTTTTTGGTCAAATTCAAGTTCCAAAGATCATAATTCATCAAAAAATGTCAAAATATGAAACTTTTTCATCAAGAAATCAAGAATTCAAGATTTCATCTTAAAATGTTAAAATTTCTTAACTCAGAAAATTTTCTAAGTATGGAAAATTTCTTATTTTTTCATAACTTTGAGCCAAATCTTCACCATGATGCAAGATGAATCAAGAGAAACTTCCGACATGAAAGTTGTATATCTCCATGAAATCTACAACTTTTCTTCACACAAATTCCAAAAATGCTTGGATCTCAAGTTACAATTTTATGAATATAGGGTCATGAAACAAAACACTTAGTGAAATTTTGCCCTAATTTGGACAGGATTTTGACCTAACTTCATGACACTTTTCACATAGTTACAAGGGGAATATTTAAAAGCAATTCAAATATGGTTTATATATCATGTTACAAGCTTTCCAAAATGTCCAATAAATCCTTGAGATCATTCTTGAGTAGGGAGAATCTAAGAGATGAAGTTAGGGTTTTGTCATTTAATTTACAAGCCATTTTGTGATGAACAAGAAGTCAATTTCAAACCTATGCTGCACAATCTTGTTTTGCAGGCCTCTAAACCTCAATACCTATCCATAATCATAAGATTACACTTGCTTTTGAGCTTTTATCCAAGTGTTCCAAGCATTGTCCAAGCCAATTTGCCATTTTAGGAAGAAAGCTACCATTCCATTCTTGAAAAGTTGCTTTAATCATAAACTCAACTTGACTTGAGCTTATCACTTGTTCTTTCTGCACACACAACCCTTATAAACCAAAAGCAATGTGTCTAAGGTCTGAAGAAGCTCAGAACATGCTTGTACAATACTTGAGATTTGTCACTTCACTTTTCTTCAAAAGCAAGTTATAGAGCCATAACCCTATAACTCAGAAACCTTGAGTGATTTTGTGCTCTAATATTTTCCGTACATATTAACAAGTCAATTACAACAAAACACACGAATGCTAGCACCCTGAAAAACCTCCCAAGCACCTTGCTACACAGAATTGCCCAAACTTGACAATTTTGAGCAAAAACTCACCATCTTCATTTCCACTCGTGCGTTTTGAAAAATAAACATCCAAACATCTTCCATACATCATATCAAAGTGATCCAGACCCTCATTTCCTAACTGTAACTCTTCCATCATCAGCCACCATTTTCAAAACTGAAGCTTGCAACTTGACTTGAGTTGGGAGTTTCAGCCATCCTCAAAGAAAGGTAGGAGTTGGAACACATTCAAGGAGGTCCAGGAAAGCTACATAAATCATCAGGCCATCACAAAGGTTGCTCAAACTCCATACATTAAGTTGTAGATATCCATAGTTTACATTTATATGGCCTGAGCTTAGAGAATTTTAGGGTTGAAGTTTCTGAAATTTTTAGGTTTTGAATTAGGGCTAGAAAAATTCTCATTCATCTTTGACTATTAGCTTAAATTACTTACATGGTTGGATTCGTGGGAAGAAATGCCACAACTTTCATGTTTGAACTTTTCATTTTTGTTGAGAGATGAAGAAGATACAAGTCCTTTGGCTAGAGGATGAAGATGAACTGTAATCAGGGCGCGTTTTGTGTTATGTATTTATCCTTTCACATAAGTTAACAGATGTACAGTCACCCCAGTGGTAAGGCAGCACGCGTTATTGGTAGAGGTCATGGGTTCGAACCTCAGCGCTGCCTTTTTGCATTTGTTTTACATTTTTTGTCATTTTCCTTTCTTTTTGCTTCAGCAAATAGGCGCTGGGCCTTTTGGGCTTAGCTTTTGTTTTGATTTTTTTGCTTACTAACCCCCTGCAGGTTTTTGACACCCCTGGCCCATTTATTTTATTTTTCATTTTATTTTCTTAAATATATTTTTTTTAAATACTAAAAATCATAAAATACAAAAAAAAATGATATATTTATATTTTGACTTAGTTTATTTTATGTTTCTCACAAAAAAATATTTTTATTAATCATACTTTATTTATGTTTTACTTATTATCTTGTAAATATAAATAAAATTAAGTTATTAATTAATTTATTTCTTACTAATTTAAATACATTATTTTTGATATAAAAGAAAAAAGACTAAAAATATTTCATAATACTACAAATATTTTCAAGATAAAAAAATACCAAATAATATATACTTTTCTTAAGCTTATTTTCTTTTGATTAATTAATAGAATTAGGGTTTTCTTTTAAAATCTTTTCCTTAATAAGTTCAAACTTAATTAACTATTTTCTTTATTTAAATTAGGTTAAGACAAAATCTTTTTTCATGAAAACCAAACAAAATTCATTTTCTTCATATTTTGCATCCTTGTACATTTATTCATTTTTAAACTTTGTATTTAAATTCCTTGTATATTCATGCCAATTTAATATGGTTGTAATAGACTAATTAGATGTAAATTCTTGCAATCCCTATTTACAAATTGTATACCCCCTTCCCCATAAATGTTGTAATAGCGTAGTAACTTTAAATTTCGCAATTTATCGCTTTTATATAACATGGTAGTAATTAGGATTTGTATGGAAAGACTTAAACCCATTAAATAGAAAACCATAATTAAAGACTAAATCAAGCATGAAAACAATACATTTGCACACAAACACCCCTAGGGGGGTTCCACTTGGTTGCCTTATACAAAATGGCCATATTACGCATGTAAGGTATCTTAGCCAAAACATGCAAATACAAGATCATAGACCCTCGATGACGCTATCTAAGTTGCCTTACAAATGATCTTAGTCCCTCAAAAAGAATGCTAAGATACCTTGCAACATTGCTAATCATGGTTATACGATGACCCACGCCCGTCCCGTTTACATCCAAAGATAGGGTCGCTTACCAAATCAGTGGTAAGACAACAATGTCAAAGGAAAAGAAAATGAACAAGAAAGACATTTGAGTAGGTAGATTGCTCCTAATTACTTGCTTCATTTCAAAACAAACATCTTTGCTATTTTCAAAACAAACACATACACTTTCAAAACATCTTACAAAGCTTGAAATTTTTTTCAAAAGTTCAACATCTTTGTATACATTCTTACAAACGAGAATCATTACAAAGATTGCCTAAACAATGCCATCTTTACAAAATACTTTCAAAAAACAACACAAAGCACAATTTCAAACAAAAGCAAGTGATCTAGCAAGTAACTAAGAGTCCATGGAAAACCATGGATGAAAATGGTGCTAATACCTTCCCTTTTCATAATCTACCCCCCGAACTCAAGAAATAATCTCAAAGGTCTTTCATGTGCTTTTTTCACCTTTACTTTTGGATAAAAGAAAAGTCGGTGGCGACTCTTGCTAACCTCAACATTTGCGATCAAACGTAAAACCCCCAAGTCAGTCCTCCCACCGTATCACAGATGATATACTTGACAAAAATCAAATGCAACTTGTTGTGTGGAGGATCTGGTTCTACCAATCCTCTAATGAGTTCCAAATGCAAGTTTCAAGATGATCATCTAACTAACCACTAATCACTAATAATTGATTTGATTCTGTGTTTTTATTTTATGCTCTTTACTTTATGCACCCTTTACTTTTAGCATTTACATTTCATGTCATTTTCCTCTTTGCTCATTTGAGCATTTACTTTCTTGTCATTTTTATTTTGCTCACTTGAGCTTTTCTTTTCTTAAGATACTTAATAATCAACATAAACCCTAAAAAAATTTAATGATGCTTGGACTATTTGGTTACTATCCTTGGCATTATGGAGCATTGGACTTTCTGGACTTAGGATTAGAAACCTTGGCATATGATTGGAGACCTTGTGATCTTATCTGATTATTTTGTCTGGAGCTCTTGAGGTTTACCTCAAGACATTGGGTTATTTGTTTTGTGTGCAGGTTATTGTGATTACATCCTTTGTTTGTAATCTGGAATTCACCCGTATACAGCCGTTACTCTGTCCAATTTTTGTGAAGACTTAATACACTTGAAGTTTGGTTTTCTCAAGAGGTCTAGTATCTTTGCTTTCTTTGTTTCAATCCAAAGAATGGGAAATCTATCTTGACTCATAATGTCAAGTATTGGCTTCTTGTTTGTTAGATGGTTCTTATCCCTAGCTTTTAACTTATGCTTTAGGATAGCCTCTTCTTCTCCTATCATCTTCTTTAATTTCAAAAATCTTCTCCCTCCTTTTGAAAACTCTTCTTGTTTTAAACTTGAACCACTTTTATAATAAACTTGGACTTAGGTCCATGGATTTTCAAACATTTTCATAAATAAACTCCGATAAACTTAATAATACTTTGACACCCTTTTTGTGAGAAGACTAAAAGTCAATTAATCTCATTTCAAACCATTTTGCCACTTTGGCTTTCATCTTTAAACTTTTCTCATAAAAGATTGAACTCTTGTCAATCCTTGTAGTGATGTGTTTTACCCAAAAATTTTCCCTCTCATTTTTATTCAATATACTATCCTATGTCTTCTTGAATACTCAATTTGGCCCAGAAGTTTGATCGGACAGATTCTCTTCCTAGGCAGTAACTTAACGATTAGGGTTTGACGTTTCTCAAATAAAATTAATTCTTCAAGGGTTCAAATGGTCTTCATAGATCTTCACGTATCTTCAAGGATGTTCATTCCGAGTTTCGAACTTCGCGTCACAAGTTTGCTCAGTCAATGGCTCAGACGACTGAAGATGACTCCATTAACCCAAAAGATGACCTTTTGCGAGACCAAGTTCAAGCGACCATAACTTCTTTGTTATTCGATATTTTTGAGTAGTTTTTCTTGCGTATGACTCTCCTCGATGTTATCTATAATTTCTCTTCACAAATAAAGAGATGATTACGTGTAAAAGATCACCAAATTCGAATGCATTAGAAGTCACTTCGTGGATTTTGACCTAATATTAAATAATTGTCGCCTGATTTCTAAGAATTGTGATCTCCTCAAATTACGATATTTTGAGACGATTATTTCTGCATATGGTCAATAGGTGATGTTGCAAACGAGTTTATCTTCAAAGATCGAAAGAAAATTATGTTGGGAACACTTTGAAAGTTATCGAATTGTCGCAAGTCATTTGTTTGATTTCAAGTGTTCTTAATCATCACTGTTTTTGAAATTTGTTAAGGTTGATGATTGTTCTCAAAGCATGATTGTTTGGCAATGAAGTTCCATTTTTATTGAGCATGGCATGCGAGTTTCATTTTGAATGCAAATCTGGTGTGGACAAGAGGTGAAAATTAAGACTGTCATTTAGATGACCATGGCTTTGGGGTTGGGTTAACAAAGTTAGAATTGAATTCTTAAACATTTATTTTATTTAGAAATTTGATTGGAGTATAAGGCGCATTGGTTATTTAATCATTTTGTGATTGCTTGAAATCCAAGTTACCAAACCAAGATGTTTAAATCCAAAACATTCAATTGAGAATTGCACAGTTTAAGTAAATTCAAGTTTTGAACAATAAATTTATTCAAGGCTTTGTATTTATTACGTTACAAATGAAATAATTTACAAGTTTTTTGTTTTGTTTACAAAGAATCAGAAATTTTTTGTCTACAAAGAGAGAACTTTTATTTTGTTTCTTCAAGTCTCTGTTGCTTCATCTTCCAGCAAACCTTGCTCGCCATCCACGCCTCATGTTCATGAAACAAAGAAGAGAAAATTAGCAATTCAAGCAAGGTGATATGTAAAGAAAACGAAAGAGCATTTCATCACTAGGGTTTGTATATAGGAATTATATTTTAAGTTTGTTTTGTTTTATCATAATCTCTCTTCTCCCATCCTTGCAAATCACAAGGTTGGACCTTGGTTCACAAGAAAGGAAAGAAAATATGCAAGCTGCAACAAGTAGCAACAAACTGCTACACAAGAATAGGCTGCAAAGCCAGCAAACAAAGCAAGTATAGAAGCAAGAGCAGGCTTCTATACAAGCAGCAAGCAACGACAAAATATGCAAACAAACAAAATAGCAGCAAGTCCAAGGCTGAAAAAGAACAGGAAGCATTAGGCTGCAATGATGCAGCACAAGCTGCCAAACAAACCTGAAACAAACAGAATAGCAGAGCAAGCTTGCTACAATATTGCAGCAAATATCGCAGCAGATAACAGCAAAACATAGCAAGCAAGGCAGCATAGGCTGCTAGGATGACAGAAGAAGGTAGCAATGAGTAAAACAAAATGGAACAAGGCAAAGCATAACTAGTTTGCTTAGCTCAACAAACAAGTTATCATCATTTTCCTGAAATTATACAACCTTCAAAAAATTTCGTAGAAAGAAAAGCATATTAGCCTTATATTTTCATTGAAAGATAAAGAGAAAAAAGATTAGGCTTGGAAAGATGTCACCTAGAAATAACAATCTCCAAACCAGCATAAGCCTGCACAACCTGCTGCATTTTCTGTCCAAAACAGTCCAAGTACAAGAGACCACAGGCTGCTATACCTCAGTCCAAAACCTGCACAAACTTGCACCAAAATAGACATGCCTTAAACTACACTCAAAAGGACATAAGGTCAGCTAACCAAAAGTGTTCAAAGTTATCTGATTTCCCCCCAAAACACAATGGGACTGTATATAAGAAGGAGATAACCGAGCCAGAAAAACAAAAAAGAAAGAGTGATTTTACATAGCCATAACATACACACAAAAATCATAGAATACGAACATCACCCCACAGCCAGCACCAACATCATCAAATATACAGAAAAACAACAGTATTCATTTTTTCCCATCACTGTATACACAAAAACCAGAGAAACCGAGCCACCAAAAAATAGCAGCACCTTCCCTTTAAATTTTGTTTTTCAGCAAAATACCAAAAAAATGATCACAGTTCAGACAACAACCGTAGCAGGCATACAAACAACATCCAAACTCTAACTATTATCATCATTTTTCCTCACATAACCCTTCAGAAACTTAAGAGAGAAAGAGAAAATTTTACAGAAAATCAACTTCCTTGTCAAAAAATCGCGAAGTCACTGTAACCACAAACCACAACCTTCAAATCCAACCTTATCTCAGAATCGTCCACAATACAGAAAACAACAACAACAGATTTTGTAACCAAGAGGCAATCCGACCAAATGCACGGATCTAGCAAATCAAACAGAGAAGAAAAAAAAATTAAAGAACAAGAAGAGAGTTCGAATCACTTTACCTGAGCATTTTCCGGGGAAACTCTCATCTCCATCGGTAACGATCTTCTTTTTCCCATATTTTCAAATTATTGTGATTATTGTTGTTCTGTTGAGGGAACAGAGGAAGCGTGCCATGAGAGATAGAAGGTGTTTTTGTTTGTCGCGAAAATGAGTTTCATAAGAGACAGAGAGGAGAAGCAGTTGAGATCTAAGAGAGATTGAGATAGCGATGAAGGGAAGATGAACATAGTAGAAAGAAGTAGGGAGAACGAGAGGAAATGGGGAAATTAGGGTTCTGCACCTCTCAACCTTTTTTTGTTTTGTTTATGAGATGGGTCGCGGATCCGAGTCATATCCGGTCTAGCCCATATATTTTATAACTTTCACCCCCTCCTCCCCACTAACACTTAAACTCATATGTTTTTTATTTATTTTTACTTTTTTTTGTTACATTAGGCCTAGCCTGAATCCCGATACCAATCCAGCTCTGCCTTCTCATTTATTATTTTGTTTGGTCATTTTTTTATAACATTTGGGCTTCAACTCAACCAATTTTTTTAAAACCCATCTGTATTTTTTAACTTCACCACATAATGTTGTTTCACACCTCATTTTTTACAATTGACCTAATTTAGGTTTAATTTAATAAATTAGGATTTTAAGTTAATAACTTTATTTAGTTTAGATTTAATTTTATTAATCTAAAGTTTTAATATTTAATAAAAATTCAATCAAAAATAAAAAATATAATCTCAAATTATTTAGTTTTTTCTTAATTAGTTTAGTTAGGGATTTTGTGAATAATTTAGTTAAATTAATATTTTATTGTTTTGGTAAATATTTTTTAAAATTTTTTAGTTTCTTCCTGATAATAAAATTCAAATAATAATAATAGAATAGATCTTTATTTACTTTTTTTTAAAAATTCTCACAAACAAAAATATCAAGAATTTTTATACTTTGTTAATTAATTTTTACTTCATAGACTATTGTAGTTTTAAATTAATTCGTTCGATTCGATTTGGTTGTATTGATTGCCTATTTTGACTTTTAATCGTATTGATCCATCCCCATTTGTAAATCTATACCCCCATTCCCGAAAACTCTATAATAGCGTAGAATTTCGACTGCAATTTACTGTTTTCTATATACTGTATAGTAAATAGGCGTGCATGGCAAGATTCAAAATCAATCGATAGATAACCTAATCAAAGAACAAAATAACTTGAATCAAACACACTTTTTCACACACGCACCTCTAGGGTAACCTTGCTCATTGCCTCGGAAATACAGTCATGTCCCATGAATATGGGACGCTTTAGCAAAGACCCTTCGATAAAAAAGATCATAGTCCCTCGATGTCCCTCGATGTTGCCTTCGGTAAAATGATCTAGTCCCTTATGAAAATTGCTAAAGCGTCACACAAGTTGCATTCTATGACTGTACAAACGTCCCGTGCATGTCCCTTCACATCCAACGATGGGCTTCTTGCCAAATCAATGGTAAGATAACAACATCTAAAGGAGGAAGAAAAGAACATTTAAGACCTTTCGAGTAGATAGATTCTCTCTTAGTTGCTCGCTTTCTCACAACCAAACATTTTACACCAATACTTTACCATTAAAACCTTTTTCAAAAGCCAAAAACTTTTTGTATACGTTCTGATAGAGACGAGAACCATTATAAAAACATCTTTTCAAAATCACCTTCAAAAAACACAATACACAAACACCTCTTTGAACTATTTTTTGAAACAAGACTTTGTATGCGTTCTTATAGAGACGAGAACCATTGCAAAGACATTTTCAAAATACTTTCAAAACCCACACCATAAGCACATTCAAACAAAAGCAAGTGATCTAGCGAGTAACTAAGAGCCCATGGAAAACCATGGATGAAAAGGGTGCTAATACCTTCCATTTTCATAATCTACCCCCCGAACTCGAGAAGTTGTATTGAAAGGTCTTTCCTGTGCTTTTTACCTTTCCTTTTGGATAAAAGAAAAGTCGGTGGCGACTCTTGCTAACCGCACAATTGCGATCAAACGCAAATGACCCGAGTCAGTTCTCCCACCGTATCACATGATGCAAACAACTGTACTTCTACAATATATAGTGAAGAGAGATATTTTCCACTTGGGTGTTGAGTGAGGCATTGTTGATTTTAAAATCCAAGCCATATCCTCCCCTTTGAGATGATGCAAATTCTCCTTTCTCATGATTGTGGGTAGTAGGTATGTTTTCCACACGGACAATGACGGTGATGTTATATCTCATAAAATTAACCAACACATTTGTGTTTTAAAATTTTTTAAAAAAAGAGGAACTACGTGTACCCTGATCCCCTATTGTATGAAAAGGTGGTACTTAGGAACTAAAGGTTCACAACCGCGGCGGGTGCAAAAATCATAAAAGATATATTTCTTTTCTCACCTCCACTATCCATTTTTATACAATATTTTTTTTATAACCAAAATATACAGATTTTTTACAAAGAAGTTCCTATGGAGTACCATAGATGTTTAGGGTTCTAATACCTTCCCTTTGCATAACCAACCCCCTTACCTAGAATCTTTCCCCTTCTTTTTGGGTTATTCGCTCTTTTCCCATTCCTTTGGAAACAAAAGCGCAGTGGCGATTTTTATTTTGATTTGTAAAAGTCTAGTCAATCCAATGGCTTAGTCTTGAACATTTCTATCGCTACAAGCATGATTAAAAGTAAAAATGCGTAACAATTTTGTGATTAGAGACCACATTAACTAATTTGCAATCTGACTGTTTTGACAAAATCAGTTTCATGGTGCCAACTTTGAATCCATGGTATAAATAGCTCGATGGGCTTTATGACATGAATCTTGAAGCATTTGGAAGATGAGGTTAAAATCTTTACAACGTGGCAAGAAAGACTCCATTTGGATAATTGAGCAAAAAGTTATGTCCAATTGAATTTGTGAAAAACACACGGATCTTTTGTAATTAGAAAAATTCTAAGTGTTGAACTTCAAAATGACCTATAATGTTATTCAAAATTACATGACCTTCCACTCAAAATTTGATCTTGATATCTGAAGATGACATGAAGTAAACCTATTGAATTGAAGTTTGGAATTGAGATCACTAAAAAATTATAAAAATTGAAAGAGTTATGGTCTTTGGAAGATGATGAACAAATTTGAGGAAAATCACAAAAGACCTATAATATTTTCAATTCTTAAACCAATTTCCAAGCATCTTCAAGTCATGCACATAAAAACAAAGTTGTAGTAGACATCCCAAATATTGTTTTGGAAAAATAATTGGCTCAAGGAGATAAAAATTGACCATGTTATGATCATTTGAAGTCAAACCCTAAAATTCAAAGGCTCTTCAAGGAGGTTTGTAATCTTTCTCAATCATTAGTGATCTTCCATTAAAAATTAGCCTTAGATCACTGAAGAGATATTGTTAAGGAACCTTTAAAGAGAATAATGGATTTGGAACCAATCAATAATATCAAACAATGAGCAAGATATGGTCCCTAGAATTCAACAAACCCTAGCTCAGAGAGCGTTAAAATGACTTGAAACCCCTTTCAACTTTTGATGATTTTTTCTTGCACAATTGGATATTGTCATGTGAAGAGAGGTTAATGTTGATGATGATAATAATACATATCAAAAATAACCAACTCCAAATGTTGAAAATTGAGAGAGTTATGCACTTGCGATCACTGAATCAAGCATTTTCTCAATTATGTCAAACTTGTTGAGCCAACCTTGGATCTCTTTGAACTTTCTTAGCAAAATAAAGCATGATGAATCATAAGAGGCCTTGAAATAATGTTGTCTTGAATAATACTCAAACATGGAGCTTAATTATCAATGAAGCTTGTTGAAGAAGGCATGGAAATAAACACATGAACCTATGGATCTTCTTGATGAATTCCACCACCAACTTTCAGGAGATATTGACTTAAATAAAGTCAAAGAGCTCCTTGAACCAAAAATATTTGATATCATAGACATGAACTTGAATATTTAGTTCTTGTAATCCATTGAAGCATCATTTAACTGAGAACCACCCCTCAAAACCCTAGGTTATAGGGTGAGATAAAAGCAATTGTGACCACCTACAATTTGAACATTCAAAAGAACATATATACACATATTAATGTTAGTTAAAAGAACACATGTACAAGATACACAATTAAAGGTTCTTGGTAATCCCTCAAGGTAATACATAAACATAGGATAAAGAGAGAAACAATCCTAATGTGTGTGTCTTGATGCATTGTGACATGATACGATGAGAAATATTAGGGGCAAAAATTGGGGTATAACACCACCCGCAAACTAGTGGACAAGTGGAAGTATCAAATAAAGAGATTAAGAAAATCCTAGAAAAAATAGTTTCAATATCCAAAAAAGATTGGTCTCAAAAGCTTAAAGAAGAATTATGGGCTTACAGAACCTCTTATAAAACCCCTATATGAACCACCCCATACCAATTGGTTTACAGAAAATCTTGTTACCTACCTGTCAGACCCCAAATTTTCCCGTCCTTTATTTCTACAATCAAAAATAATTTCAACATTGGGTTTTATAATATTCTTTGGCTCAATTTTACTAACATTTTAACAATAATTTATTTATCTAATTTAAAAATGTATAACAATTCATTTCAAAATATTTGTATTTTAAATAGCAAAAACTTGTTAGCTTTCATATACTTTCAATTGGGTTTTTTTATTTAAAATGAGTAACATAGCACATATGGTAAGGAATGAAGCTTGCAAGTATAAGGTCATGGGTTCGAATCTCCTGTGTGTCACTTTTAATATTTTATTTTTCTATTTTTTTTACTAATTTTCTTTCCTTTTTTAGAAATCAGGCTTTGGGCTTTTCAGTGTTTTGGATAACTTAATTTCCATGTTTTTTAACCTAGTTTTAACTATATAAATAGGACTATTGTCCATCATAATTTTTCATCAATAATTTCATAATCTGATTCTTTCTCTCAGTTCTAGTTTAGTCCAGGGTTTCTGAAGAGAAAATCTGAGAAATATATCCAGAAATCCAAGATATCATAATCTCATTCTTTCATTCTTTTTCTCGCTGCTGGTTTATTCCATGGTTTTTGAACAGAAATTCTGAGAAACATATCCAGAAATCAAAATTTTTCTCAAACAACAATCTCCTCCTCCATATTATTTTATTATGTTTAATATTTTTATCGTGCGATGAATATCTGATGGTAGTCTTACCTTTTTAAAAAAACTCATATTTTTATAATAACAATTGCTAACCGTTGCATCATATTTTTAGCTTGATTTATAATAATCCATACACATCTCGCACTAACCTTGTATATGCATTCTAACATAACTCTCTTTTCACGATTCAAAATCCTAAACCAAAATCAAATTTTTTTTAATCTGTAAAATAGTCAAACACTAAACTTTGTTTTAATTTCTAGAACCTATATATGACTCATACAATTGTTACAGCAAAAATGGCCATTTATTTTATGAACAAATCAACAATGTTCCTCACAGATTTTTTTATTACATTAAATCACCCTCAAACCTTGTTTGTCTTCAAATTTCAACCATGAACACCATTAAACATCGCCCAAATGTGAAGAAACCGATACATATTTTCACATAACAACATGCTAACAATGATAACATATAATTTTCTTCATATCACCATCACTACGACTATGAAAATTTTCTTGTAGACTGAATGGAACCATTTGATTAATTAAACTTAGGGTTGGAGAACATAAAGGAGAATGAGGCGTGCTAAATAAATTTTGAGCCTTATATCCTTTGTTTCTTAACCCACGAACCTAGGCCACGTTCCAACCTTCTAAAGTCCTAATTGAAGCAAGGTTAACTATGAAAGCATACTCGACAAAAAATGTGTTAAATTGACTCCTATGTTTGTTAAAACTATTGATGACCACTTCGCTTCTTCGAATCTCCATCTCTAATCATCCATTTCTATTCCATAACAAACTTCAATTTAAAAACTTGCATGTACATAAAATAGAATTACCTTTCAAAATGTACAATTTGATCTACGAATAGACACTTAGCATCAAAGGAGATATCAAAATTGGTTTAATCAAAAGCGGTCCTTTCCAGGAAGCTCCTAACTAGGGGAAAAGCATCCAAAAAAGAAACCTATAATCATAAGCAAGACTATTGATCGTAGGGGAATATCACATGAAGATCATATTGACTAGAGGTGATCATTCTGAGATTTAATTAACTTAGATCACATTTCAAAGCACCAATCAGGGGAATACCTTTCGAAGGAGCATTCCTTAATCAAGTCATATCACAACATGGTATGACTCAGTTTCATCTTTTCAACAAACTTCTCAAGGCCCTCTAAGAATCAAATGTTGGGGCAGTGCATATCAATTTCATCTTATGGAATGTAGGGTACAAGTTCCCCTTCAAACGACTTTAGATACAAACTCCGCGAGATTCGAATACTTGGGGTAATTCATATCAAACCTATATCATGGAGATCCAAGAGTTCCTACTCCAAATTCTAGAGATTGAGGGGCATAACTTTCAAGGAAGTCAAATATATGGGCAAACCACTGCGAGGCTCAATCAAGAGAAGTTGATCAGAGATGTTTGTCTTTTAAGAGTCTATTAATTAGGGGCATAGCTCAAGATAGTAGGGTCATTCATGATCAAAATACTTCCAAAATCATGTCAAGAAGAATCTCTGCAAGACCTTACCAAAAAATTGGAGCAAAACAGACCACGAAGAGGAAAACTTTCCTCCTATATCAACAATCTTCGAGTTCGAAACGAGTATCAGGAAATCATGTTAGCATAACGCTCTATAACATATGACCCATCACAAGGGCATCCATCAAAAGCATATGAGTTTTCATAATACATTCATTAGGTTATTTCAATACATAATCAAATTATGCCCATCATGTCATCCATCTGACGAATTTCGACAACATGAGTCTGATAGATAAAAAGCTCAATCCCACTTGGAATTTACTCTTAATACCAATATCACTTGGTTTTTACCCTGCAAGCACAGTTATCCGTTGGCATTTCAAAATTCTGACGTCCATTGATACGTGTCCAAATCACTCATTACATACATTGGTCAAACCATTACATACTACGTATTAACACTTGCATCTACATGCATAAATTCCATATCAAATGCAAAGACAATTCAATATCAACAAACAAAAGGTATTGGGGAGTTAGTAAGTTCATAGATCCAATGGTCTAAAAGAAGGAGACATTTCAGAATAACATTTTGCGCATATGCAAAATCATAAGCACTATCATTTATCAATTGGCATACGCATAATCATCAAGCATATATGATCATATTCATATGTTAACCTAGCATTTTCATACTATCAAAGTCTTGGTTGAGAACAAACACAACCGACTCCATCATCTAACTTCAGTTTCAAACCTATGTCATTTATCCCCTAGGTAGCGATAAATGTACAAATTCTACGATAAAGCCTGCTAGGTTAGTCTCTAACCTTTAGAAGATATTTTCCAGATTTATTCAACATGTTTTAGTTAGGACCTTGGCATAAACAAAGTTAATACCCACGCCATCTACTCCTTAGGTTGTAGTAGACACACAAAACCATAAACGTTCACATTAGTCCCCGAGCAGTGATGCGTTATAATCCTCAATCTTATCTGATTAATCGCTTGGCAACAATAAAATCGACCTCACATTATCCATCCCCTGGGTAGTGATAGATAAACGGAGATCCGCAATACAACTTGCTTTATTAGTTTCCTAGCCTTAGCAAATCAATTCTCCAAAACATTCTCCAGCAGGCTGTCATTAGTAAAATACGTGAGCAGACTCATGCACTTCAATCAATGAAAGACGTGAGCAGCCTCGCGTTATTTCTATCAACATAACTGTAAGCAGCCTTACAAAGTGTGAGTAGCCTCACACACCCCCAGTCCTCATCTAAATACGCGTTGTGTGGCTCTTTGAGAGCCATGAGGTCTGGTGACCATTTTTTGGTTGCCATGCGCTCCCTTCCTCCGTCCATCCTAGTAAACGGTTCATCTCAGCCTTTCGTTTGTCCTACTTTCAATCAAACGCCTCCGAATGAACTCTCAGGGGGCTCTTTGATTAGAAACAAGTGTCCCTGATCATTATACCATAATTTTAACCCAGGTTTCTTCTCAGTTTTCGTTGGATAGTCAGTTCTCATTTGACAATTAATTAAAGCCTAGTTCTTGTCTAGTAGCCCATGTCAACGTCCACAGTTCAAAAATTATAGGCATTGGCATTTATCAATCATTACATCATTTCATAACACTATCATATCAAGCATACATAACATGCATCATGCATCCATCAAGCATAACCATATCAAACATGCATACATGCATTACATTCAATCATGAATGCCCATTAAAATTGCGGAAAATATCAAGGCATGCTTACCAGCTAAGACACACTCAATTTCAAATCCGAGCTCGGTACTATCCATTCTTTTTATTATCATTATAACCACCTCGGTTGGGAACAAACACATCCTCCAAAGGTAAGTTATCAAAATTTCACTAGGAAACTTACCTATGGTACATATCCAAGGCCTAGTCATCACCAGCCTCTGGGCATTATACTTTCAATTATCAAGTTCAAAACTTTTCTAAAATTAAAAAAAAAAATCAAATTCATTTGGTTATCAAGCCTTGGTTAAGAACATACACAACCGGCATCATCAGCAAAACTTCAGTTTCAATCTTCAAACCTAGCATTCTTTATGCTAATTAATACCTTGGTTGAGAACCAACACTATCGGTAAACTCCGATCTTATCTTTGGTTTAGTTATCTGAGATTCGATTACCAAAACCCTCTTCAAGTATCTATCCTCTAGGTTGTGGTAGATATGCAAATTTTTAGGATTATGTTATTTATCCTTTAGGTCATGATAAGTACGTAAGACTACCCCTCTGTCGTTTATCCTCTAGGTCGTGATAAACACACAAACGTTTTAATCATCTATCCCTTAGGTTGTGTTAGGTGTGTGAATTATCAGGTTTATATTATTCATTCTCTAGGTCATAATGAATATGTGAATCTATCTTCGTGTCGTTTAACCTCTAGTTCGAGATAAACACACTAACTTTTTCAATTATCTATCCCCTAGGTTGAGATAGGTATGCGAATTTTCAGGGTTATAATATTCATCCTTTAGACCGTGATGAGTACATAAGCCTATCCCTGTGTCATTTATCCTCTAGGTCGTGATAAATGCGCAGGTCCATCCTCGTATTGTTTACTTTATAGGTTGTATTACACATAACAAAATATGCGGTATAATTCATTGTGTCAGTCTCCATGCGGCAATGTGTTATCAAGCTTTGTTTTATTCATCCCATAGGCTGTGATGAATAGACAAAACATGCATTATAAACTTACTATATTAGTCTCGAAGCGTTAGTAAGTCAACTTTCAAACTTGTATTATTTACCTCCTAGGTTATGGTAAATATGCAAAAAATCTACGATCTCTTTTAGATATTGACGAGTTATCCACATCATCATATATAAGCCAAATCAAAGCTCTTCGTTCAAACTCTGGTAAGATGATACATCATCATCTGTGCCTATTTTCTCTACACTCATAGGAAACACTGTACAACGTATCCTTATAATCTTGTGGTCAAATTTTAGGGAGTTCCATTATTTAATATCCCTCTGATTCGAATGTGCGAGACATGCATATTCTCGCACCCTTCAATTGAAGAGTAATTAAATAGGGGCAGTTGTCATACCCCAAATTTGCCCGCCCTTTATTTTTACAGTAAAAAATATTTTAAACATTGGTTTTTAAAATATTCTTTGGTTCAATTTTACTAACATTTTAACAATAATTTATTACGCTCATTTAAAAATGTATAACAGTTCATTTCAAATAATTTGTATTTTAAATAGAAAATACTTGTTAGCTTTCATATACTTTCAATTGGGTTTTTTATTCCAAATGAGTAACATAGCACAATTTGTAAGGAATGAAGCTTGCAAGTATGAGGTCCTGAGTTTGAATCTCCTGTGTCACACTTTGAATATTTTATTTTTCTATTTTTTGTTACTAATTTTCTTTCCTTTTTTAGAGATCGGGCTTTGGGCTTTTTAGTGTTTTGGATAACTTAATTTCCAAGTTTTTAACCTAGTTTTAACTCTATAAATAGGACTATTGTCCATCATAACTTTTCATCCATAATTTCATAATATCATTCTTTCTCTCACTTCTGGTTTAGTTCGGGGTTTCTGAACAGAAACTCTGAGAAATATATCCAGAAATCCACAGTTTCATAATCTCATTCTTTCATTCTTTTTCTCACTACGGTTTATTCCAGGGTTTCTGAGCAGAAACTCTGAGAAACATATCCAGAAATCCAAATTTTTCTCAATCAACAATCTCCTCCTCCCTATTATTTTATTATGTTTACTCTTTTTATCATGCGATGAATATTTTATGGTAGTCTTACCTTTTTAAAAAAACTCATATTTTCATACTAACAATTGCTAACCGTTGCATCATATTTTCAGCTTGATTTATAATAATCCACACACATATTGCACTGACCTTGTATATGCATTCTAACATAACTTGGTGTCATTAGTTTATTTTAATATCAAGAAACACAAAATAATTTAGGTCATTAGTTTTAGATTATTTTAATTATTAATTTTATATATATATATATATATATATATATATATATATATATATATATATATATATATATATATATTCGAAGCTTCGATTCAATTACATCACTTGTAAATGAAATCTCCATTAATCTATACATTAAAACAAATACTTCTCATAACTAAGTAATTTAATATTTTACAAAGATATTAAAAACCACAAAAATTCACCAATGAGCGACACGTGGGCAATATCTGGCCACGTGATGAAGAGACTTTATCAGACTTCCCCCGCTTTATGTCCTACTATAACGTAATCAAAACCATTCTTCCACTAACATAATCAAAACCATTATCCCATTCTTGCATTCTTCCACTAACATAATCAAAACCTCAAGAACATTTTCTAAAAAGGATTAAGGAGAATTGCTATCAAAATTAACTGCGAACTGCATTCATGATCACTCAACTTATAACCCAGACTTAGTTCATGGAAAATTTGAAGTATTTTCGTAATCCATAAAAAACACTAACCAAACAATTGTGAACTACGAATTAGGACTATGATTCCTCATAAGAGGATACGTAGGCATACGACTTAAAATAGTGGTGAATTCCCCTAATAACAATTAAAACCCTATTCCTAAACCTTAAACCTAAACCATAGTATCCTTGTGAACAAGGTAGATGAGGGGTGCCTAACATCTTCCCTTTGTCTAAAACGAGTCAACAACTTAGAATCTCTGCTCAAATTAGGCTTATCCATTATATTCCCTTCCCTAGGATAAAAGTTAATGCTGGAGACTCTTATTTTAAAACTGGTTACAACAGCTGGCGACTCTACTGGGAACTTAAACCTAGGGTTTAAAAGCCTTTTATTTTGGTTTAGGGTTTTTAGGTTTGTTTTTATTTCTCTATATTTTATTTATTTATTTATTTTATTTATTTATTGTTGTCTATTTACCTATTGTTATATTATTACCATTGTTTTTTTATTTGTGGGCGGGATTTAATTTTTAAAAAAATGTTTTCAAAACCTTATAAAGAAGTTTCGTCTATTGGCCAAGGGGATATATCATCCCTATGAGTTTTTGTGACGACTTCGCATAGAATCGGTGGAATTCCAAGAAAGAAATATATCTCAAGAGGTATCTTCTTAGGGGGTAGGACTTTGGAATGAAACCTATGAATTTTTATATAACCCTTAAACCAAAATCTCATGGTGAGACCTTTCACGACCTTAGAGACGAAAGTTTTAGTTTGCAAAGAGGCTCCACTTAAGGGAGGTCCTTGTGTCGTTCCCTCTAGCGTAATCCATGATACCCTTAAGGAAGCTAACTTATGGGGAGGGTATAATATACGTAGGCTGAAACTAGGAACCTACCAACTAAGGGTACCTTTCATAAAATCCCACTACAATCCTTAAACCCACAACTGTTATCTTTTCGTCCATTATTATCTTTAGCCTATAGGAGTTTCCCTTTCTATGTCATAACCCCTATCCTGTAGGGATTCCTTTTTGTGTGTTACAATCCTTAGCCTGTAGGGACTCTCCTTTTTTGTCTGTCATTATCTTTAGGACGTCTTTGCTGATGCACGCCTTGTGGCCTATATCAGGCCATGGGATTTGGTGATTGTTGACCGGTCATCATGTGCTCTCTTCCATGTTATTCCCTTAGCCAAACCATCATCTTAATTGTCCATTAAATTATCATAATCCCTAGCCTCTAGGGGTTATCTTTTGTGTGTCTTAATCCATAGCTTCTAGGGGTTTCCTTTGGTGTATAATAATCCCTAGCTTGTATGGTTTTCACAATTATATATCCCTAAAATCCGTTTAGGGTGTCCTTAGGTTTATCTTCGTTCTAACCTCATATTACATTACGTCTCCATGAAATTATTTTCGCATACCCTGAAAAGCCAAAAAGAATTTTTTTTTGCATACCCATGTGTTGTACCCCAAAATTTGCCCTCCCATTTCCTCAATATTTTCTCATCACAAGACCTTTGAAGATCAAGATCCAGTTAGGGTTCCCTCTGCTCAAGACTTCTCCCTGCACTGTGGACTCAAATTAGGGTTTGTGTTTGCCTAAGGATGTTTTGATCTAAAAAGCCTAAGATGACTTTCATGCTTCATATTGGACTCCCAAGTTTACCTATACCAAGTTTCAAGTCTTGATTCCAAGTTTTGCCCAGTCAATTGGACAGTTGACCTAGAAATCAGCTGTATTGGGGAAAAAGTCAACTGTGGCCAATTGACAGTCAAACCTCATGAAATTTGATCCACATCAACATTATGAACTCATATGGACCATTTGATCAAGTTTGGATCACAATTCCACAAGAAATTTGATCAGATCACCAAAAGGGCAAAATGGTCATTTTTAGGGTTTTGACTGCACAGAGGCAATTTTTGACTGTTTGACCTAGCCAATGACAAATCAAGCTCACATATGGACTCAAGGACCCCATGAAATGGTCTTGACACATTCATCAAGCTCAAAAGATCCCAAGTACACAAGATTGACAGTTGAATTTCCCAGTCAATTGATCAATTTTGACTGTATACTGAAAAGTCAAACTTTGACTTTTTGGTCAAAATCAAGAGTCAAGATTCATTTTTCATCAAAACTTGCCAAATCATGAAACGTGTTCACCAAGAAATCACAAAATGCAAATTAGGGTTTGAAAATGGAATTTTTCATAACTTAGAATTTTTCTAAGTTATGAAAAACCCTAATTTTTTCCCAACTTTGCCCCATCTTTTCACCAAGATCCATTTGGATTCAAACAAAAGTCAAAACATGAAAGTTGTAGCTTGTTGCATAATCTACAACTTTGATTCACAAAGTTTTCTCATTTGAAGCTTGTATCTCAAGTTATAATTTTTTGAATAAGGGCACTAAACCATTTTAACTTAGTGAAATTTTAACCTATTTTGACAAGGTTTTCTACCCCACTTCAAGTCCACTTTTCATACCCTTCCACTTGGAATTTTGATTTTCATTTCAAAGATGGATTGTAGTACACATTCCAAGCTTTCCAAAATGTCCAAGAACTCATCAAACAACCTCATAACTTGAGAGATTCGAATTTCACAAGTTGGCAAAAATTCACTTTTGTTCTTCATCAAAACATGTTCATAAACTTTGCAAATTTGAACTCAGCATAGTTTGTGCTACTTTACAGGTCTTTAAACCAAATTACACTCCTTAATTTAATGCAAAACCATTGAACCAAGTTGTTATTCTAAGCCTTTGGTCATTACACAAGGAATTAAGCCTAAACTAGAAAAAGCACTATTTCCATTCTTGAAAAGAAGAACTTTATGTCAAGTTTGAAATCCAAGTGGTACAATCAAGATCTTCTTGGCACAAGTTTGTGAGCAAATTGCACTGATCAAGGCAAGGGATAGCAGCATAGTGGGAGGGCCTGTACTGACCTAGAGAGCCAAGTTGCATTTTGTAGCTTAAGTGTGAAGAAAGGTCCATAACTTATGCCAACTCTCTCTACAGCAAAAAGACACAAGAAAAAAGTTATCAAACATATTCCATAGACCATATCCAAGCTTTGGCACGAGTCCTGAACCTCTCAAGCATCCTCCATCTCAAAATCACCTTGAAACTGCACAAACAGGGGGACCCCTGCAGATTGAGTGCAAACTCCCATTTCCCTCGAGCATTCTCACCAAAAACAGTTCATACACCTTCCTTACAACATATGCAAGCTAACCATGGCCTAAAACCTGACCTGTAATCACTCTAACAGTTTCCACCATTTTTAATTTCTCCTTTTGCAGTTGAAGTTCTACAGCTTGATACAAGAAGGTTCAAGACAAAGTAAGCATTGAAAAAGCATCCCTGGACCTCAAGGAAGCTTTTCCAATCATTACATTGCACTGAAAGTCCCTCATTCTCCATATAGAAGTTCAACTGCACAGGTAAAACTTTGAACTCGTATCTCTCTTATCATGCATCTTTAGTCTTAAGTTTGTGAAGAAACAAGGTCCTACTCATAGCCCTGAACATGTACATATCTTTACATTTCATTTCTTTTGCCTGAGTAGAGAGAATTTGGAGTTTGAAAATGGTAGAAAAATTAGGTTAGGATTTGGGGGAGGAGAAATTCTCCCTCATCTTAGAGAGATAGGTCAAGTTCTTTATATGGTTAGAACCGTCTCTTCATGCTGAACATTTGTTGTGTTATGAGTTTTTGCTGAAAAGCCAAGAATCAGGAGTTAGACATTGAAGAACAGGGGCGCGCGTTTTTTCAAATATCTGTGCTGGAGGTTGAAGAAGGAGTGGAGTGGGCTGGGCCTGTGTTATTTTGCTTTTCACACCATCTTTTTTGATTCACACCCCCCTGAGCCCATTTGTTCATTTTTTAACATTTTTGACTTTTTCTTTTTTGGTTGACTTTGTTTATTTTTTCTCATGGCATTAAAAAATTAAAAATATTTTTTCCATCATTTTCTGAATTTATGGCATATTTATTTGATTTGTTTCTTTATTTATGCATAATATATATATATACCATTATTAGAATAAATAGAAAAAAATAGTGTAAATACAATTTTTATTTTTGTTTACATTCTGAAAATATTTCACATAAAAAAATACTCTTTTTCTTTATTTCATTAAAATATTAAATAAATATTTATTTTGTATATAATGCATATTTAGAACTTAATATATATGTTTATTAATATATTTAGGTCAAAATATAAAAATACTTGAATTTTTCATTTTTTATTAATATTTGATACAAAAATACTTTTCTTATAATACACTTCATTATTATTTTATTTTTATAAATAATAAATAAATACTTGTATTAAATCAATTAATATCCATTTTCTTCAAAATTAGGGTTTTTGCCCTAAAAGTTAAAAATACTCAAAACAATGCATTTTTATTTTCTTTTTTATTTTACATAAATAATATTTTTCATACATATACAAAACATTTTTGTGCATCTTGCATTCTTATTTAATTTTTGTACATTATTTAAATTGCAAATATTCAAATGATGTAATAATTTAGATTTAAATTCTTGTCAATATCCCCATTTGAACATTTGTACCCCCCTTCCCATATTTGGTTTTGTAATAGCTTAGTAATTTTAATTTCGCACTTTATTGCTTTCTAATGATAACATGTTAGAATTAGGGTTTGTATGCGAAAAACGATAAAAAATAGTTTGACCTAATACAAGATAAACAAGCATGAAAATGGACACAAATCACACTTGCACCCCCTAGGGTATTCCACTTGTTGCCTTTCAAATAAATGGGCCATATTGTATGTTGAACTTCTTTGGGCAAAGCAAACAATTTGAATGATCATAGTCCCTCGACAAAACTTTTCAAAACAAACAAAAACAAATGATCAAGTCCCTTAAAGAAAGTTGCCCAAAGACATTTAACGCCGTTGCAATTATGGCCTAAACGATGACCCGCGCCTGTCCCTCTCACATCCTAAACATAAGGTTGTCCACCAAATACAATGGTGGAACAAACTTGTCCAAGGGGTTAAAACATAGCAATAGTCTTTTGAGAAATTTAGGAGTAGATAACCTCTTAGTTACTTGAATCAACTTGCAAAACAAAACACTTGCCTAATTTCAAAACCACACAACACTACACTTTCAAAACAACTTTCAAAAACAAATGAAAACCTTTTCAAAAGACATACATCTTTGTATACATCCCCACATGGATCATTACAAAGATTGCCACCACATTGGCCTCTTTTCAAAACATTTTCAAAATCCACACACAAAGCACCATTTCAAACAATTGAAAATTAAGGCAAGTTGATCTAAGCAAGTAACTAAGAGCCCATGGATAACCATGGATAGAAAGGGTGCTAATACCTTCCCTTTCTATAATCTACTCCCCGAACCCAAGAAAACATCTCAAAAGGTTTTTGCTGTGCTTTTTAACCTTTCCTTAGGATAAAATAAAAAGTCGGTGGCGACTCTTGCTAACCGCAACATTTGCGAATACAAACGCAAACCTCAAGTCAGTTCTCCCACCGTATCACAGAACTGGCGACTCTGCTGGGGAATACTTTTAAAAGTGGAGTAACCTTAGGGCTTAGATCACCTTTATTTTCAATTGTTTGCTTTGTTTGCTTTTATATTGGTGGGCTTTGCATCGGAGTTCATAGATCCTAACCCGGATCTGGGATACACCCTTTTTAGGTAGCATAATCTGTGAGGGACCTGTCCGGCGTAGACCGACATGGGTGAAGCAGTGGCTACGTTGGTGTGGCATCTTAGTCTGTACCTATATCCCTTGTGTTGTAACAGGGAGAATATAGGTCTTCTAAGGGGTCATTAAACACCAACCAACCTTAGAACCCTAAATTGACCAACTTGGTTATTAGGACAGTAGCAGTATGCTACACTCATTGAGGCTAAACTCTCGAGATGGTTCTGGCCGCGAGAAAAGATTGTGATGCTGGAGTTATGACCGATTGAGGGTAGCCAATGATTTGAGATCCTCTAGAACCCGGTTACTTTTGATAGGACAGGTTTTAACCAACAAAACCAAAAGAGGGTAATACCTGAACCTCATGCTGGCCTGAAACCTAAGGGTGTCTTGTGTGACTTGTGTGCCTTATTTGCCTATGTGAATACTTGTGGTGTGCTTCATCATAGCATCATGCCATCATACCATCGCATGCATCCTGTATAAAAGGCTAACCCATTTCAAAGACAAAAAGGTTTCATCTTTGCTCTGTTTTGTAGGACATCATGATACCCGTGCGCAGAAATACTGTTCGGCTCAACTTTGTTCAACCACCAGTGTTACTCAAGGATTTGGTTGATAGGATTCCAAACACTACCTCCTTCATCAACAGACATGGCTCTCTCCTTGGCTTGGTAACTGCAAAATGGGACCAACAACTGATAAGTGTTCTGACCCAGTTTTATGACCCTCTGTACCACTGTTTCACTTTTCAAGACTTCCAGCTGGTTCCTACCCTGGAAGAGTTTTCTTATTTGCTTGGGATTCCTGTCTTGGAACAAACTCCATTCACTAGTTTGGAAAAGACTCCTAGGCCTGAAGAGATTGCTGCAATTCTCCCCTTAACCAAGGAAGAGGTTTTGTCCAACTGGGAAACTAGAAATGGGATCAAGGGCTTTTTGGTCAAATTTCTGGTTGGCAAGGCTAATGATTTCTGGAATGACTTGGATTTCAAGGCATATGAGGATATTCTGGCTCTTTTGATCTTTGGTCTGGTATTGTTTCCCAACCCTGACACCTTTATCAGTATCCATGTCATAAGGATCTTCATGTCTCGGAATCCGGTGCCCACTCTTTTGGGAGATATTCTACAACAACTCTATGCTCGTACTGCTCGAAAACGGGGGACTCCGTGGTGTTGTGCTCCTTTGCTAGTAAGGTGGTTTATTTCGCACCTTCCTAAGTTCGTGCTGAAGAATGAAGAAGGAAAAGGTTGGGCTCGGAGGTTAATGTCTCTCACTGATAATGACATCACCTGGACTCTCAGAGGTTTGGATGAGGTAGCTGTTATTGACCGTTGCGGAGAATACCCTAATGTTCCGTTGATTGGTATCCAAGGAGGAATCTCTTACAATCCGTGTTTAGCTCTCCGTCAGTTTGGAAGAGCCAGAGGAGATGGGCCTCATGAAATGTTGGTTCCTCACTTCCATTTTGAGTTTCAGGCAGACAGTGACAAACTACGCCAGGGATTCATTAAAGCTTGGGACAGAATTCACAAAGCTGACCCACACGAATTGGGACCAAAGACTTCCCTGCCTTTGAAGCCCTATTGCAAATGGGTCCGCATCCGTGCTCAGAAGTTAGGCATGCCCTACGAAGCTGTTAGGCCTCTCACTCTTGAATCTCCTGATGAGGATGGGGTTCCTCCAACTGTCCTCCCTCCTCAGATACCTACTGATTTTGACACCATGAAGAGATCTTGGGCACAGCTAAAGGAAGAACGGGATTTCTATCGGGAGAAGTTCAACGAGCAGGAACGGAAGATCCAGAGGCTGACTAAGCAATTGGAGGAAGAGCGGGTCCTGAACAACTACATCAGCACTGAAAGGAGGAGGTCATGGGAGCATTGATGAGCTTTGGATGTTTTCCTTTTATAGTTTATTTCCTTTCAGTATTTTTCATTCCTGTAATGCCTAAGGGCAAATTGTTGAACAATTGAAAATTTTAATCTAATGAAGTGTGTTTCCCTTTTTTTGTTTACAAAGTTGAATCTTGTTTGTCTTTGAAAACATAAAACATACGCATTCCATTGCACCATATGCATAGCAGGTACCCTATTTCACAGGTTGCTTAATTTTCTTCGCTGTTTGTGTGCACAGTCATCATGAATCCAGACTCCTCCAGTGAGCAAGCAATCAAGGCCCTTCAGGCCCAAAGTGCACAGTTTCAAGAGATGGTCCTAAGCCTAGCCCAAGGTCAGCAAGAGTTGAAGACTCTGCTCCTGAAGAAGAAGAAGAAAAAGAGGACTGCATTGTTCAACACCGGACGCAGATTTGGGAACACACTCCACAATGAAGCTGATCCAACCACTTCTTCTGCTGAGAAAAACAGTCCCCAAGGGGGAGGAGCTCCTAGTCCCGCAGTCTCCGACAACGAGACGGACTATAACGACGAACAGTACCCACCTGCTGCTGACAGATACAAACAATTGGAGGACCGTTTGAGCGCCATGGAAATTCAGAATGTGCCGGGACTGGATTTCGGAGATTTGGGGTTATCTTCTGGGGTAGTAATTCCACACAAGTTTAAGGCGCCTGCCTTCGCCAAGTATGATGGGGTCTCCTGTCCAAAGCTACATCTAAGGTCGTACGTAAGGAAAATCCAACCTTACACGGCAGATAAGAACCTCTGGATTCACTTCTTCCAAGATAGCCTCTCGGGGTCACAGCTTGAATGGTTCTACCAATTGGATGGAGCTAGCATCCGACACTGGGAAGATTTGGCAACCGCATTCTACAGACAATACCAATACAATTCTGATCTCGCTCCCACGCGTACCCAACTTCAGGGTATGTCTCTAGGAACGGGTGAAGGGTTCAAAGAGTACGCTCAAAAATGGAGAGATTTGGCTGGCAGGGTGCAACCTCCGTTAACTGATCGAGAGCTGGTTGATATGTTCCTTGGGACTTTGTCTGGTCCGTTTTTCAATCATTTGGTTGGTAACTCCTCCGCTGGGTTTACAGATTTGATATTGACGGGAGAAAGAATTGAAGCTGGCATCAGGTCAGGCAAGATACAGAAGGTTGCCTCTACAAGTGCTGAGAAGAGGCCATTTAAGAAAGAAGCAAGTGCCGTCTATGGTCCTAGAAGACAAGTCAAGCCCGAAAATCGCCAAGCCGTCAATGCTTTGGTCATCTCGAAACCTGTTGCTGCTCCTCAGCAGTACAATCAACAAAGAAGCGAAAGGCCCAAGAGGCAGTATACTCGGCTGAGTATGACCTTATCTCAAATTTTACCCCAACTGTTATCCACCAACCTGGTGACCCTCAAAGAAGCTCCTAAGGTCGTCAACACTGCGTCTCCTAAGTATAACCCAAATGCCCGGTGTGCTTACCATTCTGATAGTCCCGGGCACACTACTGATGATTGCTGGGCCTTGAGAAACAAAGTGCAAGATCTGATCGACGCAAAGGAAATTCAGTTTGAAGCACCGGAAAGACCAAATGTTGTAACTGCTCCTATGCCCCAGCATAGAGTAAATGCCATCGAAGAAGAAATGTACGCTGTTTCGGTAAATGAAGTTGTCACCCCTCTGAAGACTGTTAAGAAGAACCTACTGCGGGCCGGTTTATTTCCGGGTTGCGGTGAAGGTTGCCTGTTCTGTGCTATTTCCCTATCTGATTGTCCCTTGCTGAGGTTAGGCATCCAAGTCCTAATGGATAGCAAGGAGATTCTATTCAAAAAGACTGCCGTTCAATTGGTTCCGATGAAAGAAGTTTCTGTGATTACCATCTTCAAAAATCCAATCAAGGCTCTCCCGAAGAAGCCTGTTCAAATCATGACTGTTGCACCTGTGATTATTACTGTTCCGGGGCCTCTCCCCTACGTATCTGATAAAGCTGTCCCCTGGCATTATGGGGCAGACGTGTATGTGAATGGAATCAAACAAGAATTCGACGCTGGCGCCAGTATCTGCGATATCACTGGTCCAGCCAAGGTCACCCGCAGTGGCAGGCTCTTCTCGCCTGACATTGCACCGCCCGCTATTCGAAAACCCCTCCTTATAAAACCTGCAAGTTTACCTGTCCCTGTTGCTGATCAAGTTGTTTCCCCTGCTGCCGAGTCATCAAATGCTCGGGGCAAAGGGATTGAAGAAGAGCCTGCCCGGATGGAGGCACCAATACCCATAAATGTTGAGGCCTCCCGACAAGAAATGGAGGAGATTCTGAAAATAATAAAGAAAAGTGATTTCAATGTTGTCAAGCAGCTGGGGCATACGCCCTCCAAGATCTCTTTGATCTCCTTATTGCTGTGCTCCGAGGCCCATGCTAAGGCCTTGATCTCATTTCTCAAGACGGCCCATGTGCCGCAGGAAACGTCTGCAGTCCAGTTCACTGATTGCATAGCGAATCTGACAGCGGATAATGGCTTGGGTTTTTCAGATGCTGACCTGACTGCGAAGGGAAGAGACCACAATGATGCCCTGCATGTCTCTATCGAATGCAGGGGCACTACTCTGGCACATGTATTGGTGGATACTGGTTCTTCCTTGAATGTCCTACCAAAAAAGGCTTTAGATCGTCTGGATTATGAGGGCCTGGAGTTGAAACCCAGCAATATCATCGTCAGGGCCTTCGACGGTTCCAAAAGGATGGTTCATGGAGAGGTTAACATCCCTATTCGTGTGGGCTCTCAAGTGTTTGACTCTACTTTTTATGTAATGGATATACGTCCATCGTACTCTTGTCTACTGGGTCGACCTTGGATCCATAAAGCTGGGGCAGTGACCTCCACCTTGCACCAGAAGCTGAAATATCCCGTCAGGGGGAAGATCGTCACTGTGCAAGGAGAAGAGGAGTATATGGTGAGCCATTTGAATTCCTTCAGGTACATTGAGATGGACGGGGAGTTTATTGAAACCCCCTTCCAGCATTTCGAAGAGGTGCATCCAATTTCAGCAGCTGCAGAGACAATAGCCGAAGAGAATGATTCCTTGAAGATGGCTTCCCTAAGGGATGCCCGGGCTGTGGTTCAGAAAGGCAATTGTGCACACTGGGGTCAGCTTCCTGATTTCACTCAGAAGAATGACAAGTTTGGGCTAGGCTTTACTGCAGAGGCTCAGAAGGCGGTGCGCAAAGAGAAGATCAAAAAGGCTCCGGTGTTTATCTCCAGCTCAAGGGTGAATGCTATCGAGGAGGATGTGGAGGAAGCAGAGTTCGACAATTGGATCTACCCGACTACCAGCGACGGACCAAGCAACTGGACGGCAAAGGATTTTACTCCTATCACATTTGTCACGCAGTAATTAATTTCTTTTGATTTCCAATTTGTAACAAACAATATGTTAAAACTTTGTTGGCTCGGTGTCCTACCCGGGGCATCGTAGCTCCATTTGTGAGGGCTTTTTTGTATGACATTTTCATATATCATCAATCAAAACATTGGACGTTTGTTGCATTTCAAATCTTGTGCTCTTCTTCCTTTCTGTGTCATATATATTGCAAAACAGCTATATTTACACACACTCACTTATACAGGTTTCAATCCACTCTGGATCTCACTGGTAACAGCTCTGCTACCGCCAGTTATGACTTCGAAAATCCGATCAACTTGGCCGAAGACGAAGGTGAAGATGATTGCGAAGTGCCTGGTGAACTTGCGAGACTGCTACTCCAGGAAGAGAGGGCTATTCAACCACATGAAGAGCCGGTGGAGACAATTAACCTAGGTACTGAGACAGATAGGAAAGAGGTCAAGATTGGTGCCAATCTAGAGCTCAGCGTGAAGCAACGATTGATCCAGATGCTACAAGGCTACATGGAGATTTTTGCTTGGTCCTATGAAGATATGCCTGGCTTGGATGCCGACATTGTAGTTCACCATCTGCCAACCAAGGAAGATTGCCCTCCGGTAAAGCAAAAAGTCCGACGGATGCGTCCAGAGATGTCTGAAAAGATCAAGGCCGAGGTTATGAAGCAGTTTGATGTCGGGTTCCTTGCAGTGACTTCTTACCCTCAGTGGGTTGCCAATGTGGTGCCAGTGCCGAAGAAGGACGGTAAAGTCAGAATGTGTGTTGACTACAGGGATTTGAACAGGGCCAGCCCCAAGGATGACTTCCCCCTACCTCACATTGATGTCCTTGTTGACAATACAGCTCAACACAAGGTGTTCTCCTTCATAGATGGTTTTTCAGGGTATAATCAGATCAAGATGGCTCCAGAAGATATGGAGAAGACTACCTTTGTGACTCAGTGGGGCACCTTCTGTTATAAGGCCATGCCATTCGGATTGAAAAATGATGGGGCAACCTATCAACGTGCCATGGTTGCTTTATTTCATGATATGATCCATCATGAGATTGAGGTATACGTTGATGACATGATTGCGAGGTCTCAAACTGAGGAGGAGCACCTTGACCATCTGAGGAAGTTATTTGACCGACTCAAGTTGTACAAACTGAGGTTGAATCCCAACAAATGCACCTTTGGGGTAAGATCCGGAAAATTGCTAGGTTTCATTGTAAGTGATAAAGGTATTCAGGTGGACCCCGCCAAGGTAAAAGCCATACAAGAGATGCCGACTCCAAAAACAGAGAAAGAAGTCAGAGGCTTCCTGGGACGATTGAATTACATTGCCCGATTCATCTCACATCTGACTGCTACTTGTGAGCCGATCTTCAAATTACTGAAGAAAGATCAAGTAGTACGCTGGAACGATGAATGTCAGGCTGCCTTCGAAAGGATAAAAGAATACCTTCAAGAGCCACCCATTCTTATGCCACCGGTGGAAGGAAGACCTCTGATACTTTACTTGACAGTGCTTGATAATTCAATGGGGTGTGTGCTGGGGCAGCATGACGAGTCTGGCCGAAAAGAGCACGCCATTTATTACTTGAGCAAAAAGTTTACCGACTGTGAGTCTCGTTACTCACTGCTTGAGAAAACTTGCTGCGCTCTTGTATGGGCTGCTCGCCGGCTGAGACAGTATATGCTGACTCACACTACTCTATTGATTTCAAAAATGGATCCCATCAAGTACATATTTGAAAAGCCCGCTCTGTCTGGAAGAATAGCGAGATGGCAAATGATCTTGACAGAATATGACATCCAGTATACAACTCAGAAAGAAATTAAGGGAAGTGTGCTGGCCGATCATTTGGCACACCAACCTGTGGATGATTACCAATCATTGAACTTTGATTTTTCGGACGAAGACATCATGGTGGTAACTGACTGTGAAGTACCTGGACCGGATGAAGGACCTGAGGAAGGATCCCGATGGTCTATGCATTTTGATGGAGCCTCCAATGCTTTGGGTAACGGCGTCGGCGCTGTAATCATATCTCCCAAAGGAACTCATACTCCCCTCACCTCCCGATTATGTTTCAGCTGCACCAACAATATGGCAGAATATGAGGCATGTATCATGGGTTTACAAGCTGCAATCGACTTAAGGATCAAATTTCTAAGTGTCTTCGGAGATTCCGCTCTCGTGATCAATCAGATCAAAGGCGAGTGGGATACGAAACACCCGAATCTTATTCCTTACAAGGAGTATGTGTCGACCTTGCTTCCCCACTTTGAAGAGATAACTTTTGAGCACTTCCCCAGAGAGGAGAATCAGCTAGCAGACGCACTAGCCATGATGTCTTCAATGTTCAAAGTTAAATGGGACAATGAGGCTCCCCGAATCATTATCTGGAAGTTGGATGAACCGGCGTACTGCTGTGAGCTGGAAGCTGAGAGGGTGATTGAAAAACCCTGGTATCATGAGGTGAAGAGGTACTTGGAAGCTCAGGAATACCCTGAAGGTGCATCTGTCAATGATAAGAAGTTCATGAGGAGGTTTGCTGCAAAATTCTTCCTCAGCAACGACACTCTCTACAAACGGAATCATGATTCAACTCTGCTACGTTGTGTGGATAAGGCAGAAGCAGAGAAAATCATGATGGAACTGCATGAAGGTACGTTTGGAACACATTCCAGTGGACACACCATGGCTAAGAAAATCCTTCGGGCAGGATATTTCTGGTCCACAATGGAAGCCGATTGTTACCAACACTCCCGAACTTGTCATAAATGCCAGATCTATGCTGACAAGGTGCATATCCCTCCGGTTCCTTTGAATGTCCTAACGGCACCTTGGCCTTTCGCAATGTGGGGCATCGATATGATCGGTGAGATCCGACCGACGGCATCCAATGGGCATCGCTTTATCTTGGTGGCAATCGACTACTTCACGAAGTGGGTTGAGGCAGCTTCCTACGCCACAGTAACCAAGAGCGTCGTGGCACGTTTCATCCGGCATAATCTAATCTGTCGGTACGGCGTCCCAGAAAGAATCATTACGGACAATGGTACCAATCTCAACAACAAAATGATCACTGAGCTCTGTGAACAATTCAAGATACAGCACCACAATTCTTCTCCCTACCGGCCGAAGATGAATGGGGCTGTAGAGGCAGCCAATAAAAATATCAAGAAAATTGTGCAGAAAATGACAGTGACCTATAAAGATTGGCACGAGATGTTACCATTCGCTCTTCATGGGTACCGCACCTCAGCAAGGACGTCAACCGGGGCAACACCCTTCTCCTTGGTCTATGGCATGGAGGCAGTCTTGCCAATTGAAATCCAGATACCCTCTCTCCGGATAATGAAGGATGCAGACTTGAATGAAGATGATTGGATCCAGACTCGACTTGATCAATTAAATCTGATTGACGAAAAGAGGCTCACTGCTATCTGTCATGGTCAAACGTATCAAAAACGGATGATCAGGGCATTTAACAAGAAAGTCAGACCGCAAGAGTATCAAGTCGGGGACCTGGTAATCAAACGCATCATCCTTCCTCAAAGTGATCCCCGGGGCAAATGGACCCCTACTTACGAAGGGCCATTTGTGGTTAAACGTGTGTTCTCAGGAGGAGCCATGATCCTAACCACCATGGATGGTGACGACCTTCCTCACCCCGCCAATGCAGACATAGTGAAAAAATACTACGCATAAATAAAAGACCCGCTAGGTTGACATACCTAGGCAAAAATAAGGGCTTCCCGGCGAACCAAAAGGGTTCGGGCAAAAGTAAGGGATGAAATGAATAAAAAAATCTGTACACCCGGCAAGTCGAAAACCTGAAAGGGCGGCTTGGGCATAAATGGGTATCCCGGTGGACTGAAAACCCGAAAGGGCGGTCCAGGAAAAAGTTAGGGATAAAAGCGTAACACTATGTCTCATTGGATCACTTCGCATCCAGAATTCGGCATCAACTATCTGGCTCCAGATTTCGGCATTGACCAATCAGCTTCATTTTCAACTAGGTAGCAAAGAGATGAGACGTTCGAAGACATGAAGGCAATAGCAGAGTTGGAACCCAGTGGGATTGTTCACATAGCTGTTTTGTTTCCTTTTTCAAATTGTAAACTCTATACTATTTGGCGATGTCCTCTTACTAGGATGTCAGCCTCTTGTACAAAAACGCCTATTCACAGGCAAAGTTTAAATCAATACAAATTCACTTGTCCATACAAATTACCATTGTTTTCCTTTTTTCTGTTTTGTCTTGCGAAGAACGTCCAATGTTCGTTTTGATATATGCATTTTACATTAAATTGCTGATTCATAAATATTTGCATATGAAACAAGAAATTGATTACAGGTGACATCAGAGACAGGGGCAATTTGAAGTTGTCTAATGAATGTCTGGTTGTTTTGTCCGCCAAGGCACCAAGGTAGGTTCAACTGAAGAATGTGGCCAGATCATCTCAGCTCCCCGCAGAGTAAATCAGGTTCAGCAATACTTTCCCCAAGCAGAGTTGGTTCCCCGTTGATCCTGAAAGGACACAACATTCCCCGACAGGTCTTAAAGCTCATCCCCAGTAGGTTCTGGAAGCTTATCCCCTGCGGAACACGGACGTCTCTCCCGAGTTTTTATTTAGAGTTATTTCCTCACAAGGACTTATAACTGGGTTATCCTCAGCTAAAAACCACGGAAGACCGCCCTCGGCAAAGTTCCTCCAATCCCCAGCGGAGTATACCGTCATTATCCCCAGCGGAATCCATTATTAAGGTCCTCAACAGGCCACTCAGCAAAACTTCGGCCAAGTATCTCCTCCACAGAGCAATTCTCCGGCCGATTGTCAAGGATTTATTTTCCTAAGGCGAAGTTACATCCATAAACATTTCACATTTTCATACATCTTGCTTACATACATGATAAAGTTCATACAACACTGTCTCATATTGAACATCATCATGCATATCATACATCATGACATTGCATACAACTTACGTTTTTGCCTTTTCAGGAAAAAAGACAATCCCAAAAAAAAACAATTACCGTCAACTATCGCAATTCCGGATCCGATACCTGTATCTAGCCAGGGCACATCTGAGAATGATCAGTTTCCAGACTCGATTCCTGTATCTAGCCAGGGCACGTCTGAGGAGTTCGAAGATTCGATTCCTGTATCCAGCCAGGGCACATCTATCAACTACAACGTTTCCAGACTCGATTCCTGTATCCAGCCAGGGCACGTCTGAGGAGTTCGAAGATTCGATTCCTGTATCCAGCCAGGGCACATCTATTGACAACTATTTCCGGATTCGACTCCTGTATCCAGCCAGGGCACATCTGTGAGCAACCAATTGTAGATTCGACACCTGTATCTAGCCAGGGCATATCTGCATGAGGAGATTGAAGATTAAACACCTGTAACAAGCCAGGAAAACATCTGTCTTTCTCAAATACACAAGTTCTCGCTAAGGAATCTCTTAGGCGATCGACACTTCCAAATGGCATCTATAAGCCCATTCCCGACAAGGTTCTGTCACGTCTCCAGATGGCATCTATAAGCCCATCTCCCTATTCACCACCTCTCCAAATGGCATCTATAAGTCCATTCCTGACATCACATTGCTGATACCTCAACATGCGAGTGCAAATTTCCGGGCACTCTAGTGTCCAATCTTCTTTTACCCTCGAGTCGCGAAAGGCAAACTTGCCAATCTAACTCTTCAGGTTCAAGAAGATTGAACAGGGGCAACTGTTGTACCCCAAAATTTGCCCTCCCATTTCCTCAATATTTTCTCATCACAAGACCTTTGAAGATCAAGATCCAGTTAGGGTTCCCTCTGCTCAAGACTTCTCCCTGCACTGTGGACTCAAATTAGGGTTTGTGTTTGCCTAAGGATGTTTTGATCTAAAAAGCCTAAGATGACTTTCATGCTTCATATTGGACTCCCAAGTTTACCTATACCAAGTTTCAAGTCTTGATTCCAAGTTTTGCCCAGTCAATTGGACAATTGACCTGGAAATCAGCTGTATTGGGGAAAAAGTCAACTGTGGCCAATTGACAGTCAAACCTCATGAAATTTGATCCACATCAACATTATGAACTCATATGGACCATTTGATCAAGTTTGGATCACAATTCCACAAGAAATTTGATCAGATCACCAAAAGGGCAAAATGGTCATTTTTAGGGTTTTGACTGCACAGAGGCAATTTTTGACTGTTTGACCTAGCCAATGACAAATCAAGCTCACATATGGACTCAAGGACCCCATGAAATGGTCTTGACACATTCATCAAGCTCAAAAGATCCCAAGTACACAAGATTGACAGTTGAATTTCCCAGTCAATTGATCAATTTTGACTGTATACTGAAAAGTCAAACTTTGACTTTTTGGTCAAAATCAAGAGTCAAGATTCATTTTTCATCAAAACTTGCCAAATCATGAAACTTGTTCACCAAGAAATCACAAAATGCAAATTAGGGTTTGAAAATGGAATTTTTCATAACTTAGAATTTTTCTAAGTTATGAAAAACCCTAATTTTTTCCCAACTTTGCCCCATCTTTTCACCAAGATCCATTTGGATTCAAACAAAAGTCAAAACATGAAAGTTGTAGCTTGTTGCATAATATACAACTTTGATTCACAAAGTTTTCTCATTTGAAGCTTGTATCTCAAGTTATAATTTTTTGAATAAGGGCACTAAACCATTTTAACTTAGTGAAATTTTAACCTATTTTGACAAGGTTTTCTACCCCACTTCAAGTCCACTTTTCATACCCTTCCACTTGGAATTTTGATTTTCATTTCAAAGATGGATTGTAGTACACATTCCAAGCTTTCCAAAATGTCCAAGAACTCATCAAACAACCTCATAACTTGAGAGATTCGAATTTCACAAGTTGGCAAAAATTCACTTTTGTTCTTCATCAAAACATGTTCATAAACTTTGCAAATTTGAACTCAGCATAGTTTGTGCTACTTTACAGGTCTTTAAACCAAATTACACTCCTTAATTTAATGCAAAACCATTGAACCAAGTTGTTATTCTAAGCCTTTGGTCATTACACAAGGAATTAAGCCTAAACTAGAAAAAGCACTATTTCCATTCTTGAAAAGAAGAACTTTATGTCAAGTTTGCAATCCAAGTGGTACAATCAAGATCTTCTTGGCACAAGTTTGTGAGCAAATTGCACTGATCAAGGCAAGGGATAGCAGCATAGTGGGAGGGCCTGTACTGACCTAGAGAGCCAAGTTGCATTTTGTAGCTTAAGTGTGAAGAAAGGTCCATAACTTATGCCAACTCTCTCTACAGCAAAAAGACACAAGAAAAAAGTTATCAAACATATTCCATAGACCATATCCAAGCTTTGGCACGAGTCCTGAACCTCTCAAGCATCCTCCATCTCAAAATCACCTTGAAACTGCACAAACAGGGGGACCCCTGCCGATTGAGTGCAAACTCCCATTTCCCTCGAGCATTCTCACCAAAAACAGTTCATACACCTTCCTTACAACATATGCAAGCTAACCATGGCCTAAAACCTGACCTGTAATCACTCTAACAGTTTCCACCATTTTTAATTTCTCCTTTTGCAGTTGAAGTTCTACAGCTTGATACAAGAAGGTTCAAGACAAAGTAAGCATTGAAAAAGCATCCCTGGACCTCAAGGAAGCTTTTCCAATCATTACATTGCACTGAAAGTCCCTCATTCTCCATATAGAAGTTCAACTGCACAGGTAAAACTTTGAACTCGTATCTCTCTTATCATGCATCTTTAGTCTTAAGTTTGTGAAGAAACAAGGTCCTACTCATAGCCCTGAACATGTACATATCTTTACATTTCATTTCTTTTGCCTGAGTAGAGAGAATTTGGAGTTTGAAAATGGTAGAAAAATTAGGTTAGGATTTGGGGGAGGAGAAATTCTCCCTCATCTTAGAGAGATAGGTCAAGTTCTTTATATGGTTAGAACCGTCTCTTCATGCTGAACATTTGTTGTGTTATGAGTTTTTGCTGAAAAGCCAAGAATCAGGAGTTAGACATTGAAGAACAGGGGCGCGCGTTTTTTCAAATATCTGTGCTGGAGGTTGAAGAAGGAGTGGAGTGGGCTGGGCCTGTGTTATTTTGCTTTTCACACCATCTTTTTTGATTCACACCCCCCTGAGCCCATTTGTTCATTTTTTAACATTTTTGACTTTTTCTTTTTTGGTTGACTTTGTTTATTTTTTCTCATGGCATTAAAAAATTAAAAATATTTTTTCCATCATTTTCTGAATTTATGGCATATTTATTTGATTTGTTTCTTTATTTATGCATAATATATATATATACCATTATTAGAATAAATAGAAAAAAATAGTGTAAATACAATTTTTATTTTTGTTTACATTCTGAAAATATTTCACATAAAAAAATACTCTTTTTCTTTATTTCATTAAAATATTAAATAAATATTTATTTTGTATATAATGCATATTTAGAACTTAATATATATGTTTATTAATATATTTAGGTCAAAATATAAAAATACTTGAATTTTTCATTTTTTATTAATATTTGATACAAAAATACTTTTCTTATAATACACTTCATTATTATTTTATTTTTATAAATAATAAATAAATACTTGTATTAAATCAATTAATATCCATTTTCTTCAAAATTAGGGTTTTTGCCCTAAAAGTTAAAAATACTCAAAACAATGCATTTTTATTTTCTTTTTTATTTTACATAAATAATATTTTTCATACATATACAAAACATTTTTGTGCATCTTGCATTCTTATTTAATTTTTGTACATTATTTAAATTGCAAATATTCAAATGATGTAATAATTTAGATTTAAATTCTTGTCAATATCCCCATTTGAACATTTGTACCCCCCTTCCCATATTTGGTTTTGTAATAGCTTAGTAATTTTAATTTCGCACTTTATTGCTTTCTAATGATAACATGTTAGAATTAGGGTTTGTATGCGAAAAACGATAAAAAATAGTTTGACCTAATACAAGATAAACAAGCATGAAAATGGACACAAATCACACTTGCACCCCCTAGGGTATTCCACTTGTTGCCTTTCAAATAAATGGGCCATATTGTATGTTGAACTTCTTTGGGCAAAGCAAACAATTTGAATGATCATAGTCCCTCGACAAAACTTTTCAAAACAAACAAAAACAAATGATCAAGTCCCTTAAAGAAAGTTGCCCAAAGACATTTAACGCCGTTGCAATTATGGCCTAAACGATGACCCGCGCCTGTCCCTCTCACATCCTAAACATAAGGTTGTCCACCAAATACAATGGTGGAACAAACTTGTCCAAGGGGTTAAAACATAGCAATAGTCTTTTGAGAAATTTAGGAGTAGATAACCTCTTAGTTACTTGAATCAACTTGCAAAACAAAACACTTGCCTAATTTCAAAACCACACAACACTACACTTTCAAAACAACTTTCAAAAACAAATGAAAACCTTTTCAAAAGACATACATCTTTGTATACATCCCCACATGGATCATTACAAAGATTGCCACCACATTGGCCTCTTTTCAAAACATTTTCAAAATCCACACACAAAGCACCATTTCAAACAATTGAAAATTAAGGCAAGTTGATCTAAGCAAGTAACTAAGAGCCCATGGATAACCATGGATAGAAAGGGTGCTAATACCTTCCCTTTCTATAATCTACTCCCCGAACCCAAGAAAACATCTCAAAAGGTTTTTGCTGTGCTTTTTAACCTTTCCTTAGGATAAAATAAAAAGTCGGTGGCGACTCTTGCTAACCGCAACATTTGCGAATACAAACGCAAACCTCAAGTCAGTTCTCCCACCGTATCACACCATGCGTTTTCATACATTCATACATTTACATTTTATGCATTTCCACCTTCGCCCTTGGTCACTATCAATACAACTACCATTAGGAATCCTCCAGTATCAAAAGCAACGGTATCAACAATAGCAATGCCCTCACGAAATAGGTATGCCAAAGAAGAATAAAGGGTCACTCTCATGCTTTGACAAGTCCAAGAACTAAGAGGTATCACCTAAAGTCAAGTGGATCAACAAAAAAGCTCTTCCATAGGATCATCAGACTTATCAATTTCAATTTGTAATTTCCAGGTTGCCAAGTTGTATTTGGTGTAACTTTGTATCTCTTGATTAGTAATTCGAATAAATAATCATGCATGTTTTTGGAATCGATCCATTTGTATCCACTCTTCTATCTCTTTCCATAAATAATCAACGACTTTCCATTTTCATTCTTCTTCGCTATCTTCCATTATATAACTTTAACAAACTTCGAGGGAGAATGATGAAAACTAAAAAATCGAATTTTACTAACGTATGATTTTTAATAGTAAGACTTAGATGACGATGTAAGGCATTGTTTCACTTCCTAAACAGTGGAGAAATAATGAGATAATCTGTAGTTAACCCCCTCGAGCCAGGAGTTGGAGTTTTGTTCTATTTTCTAAAATAAAAAACCTTAATTTCTACTAGGGCAGGGTAGATTTCAATTAATTCAACGATGCATTTCAATCCCAGTAGAATCGGGCCATCTAAGCAAAGGTTCAAGCACATCCTTTTCCTCGCACATCAACAAAGATTGAGGAAGCAATCAATAAAGACAAAGTTCACGACATCTCTTTCCTCATTACAACATTCAAGATCGAGGAAACAATGAAGATAAAGCTTACAACAATTAGCATGACAGTCACAAGTGTTCAAATTTCGAAATGAAAAAAAAAATCAAAAAAAAAAGAGAGCCCGCTAAGTCAAGTAACAATCAAAATACTTGACTTAGGCAAAAGTTAGGGCATCCCGATGGACCAGAAAATTCAAAAAGAATTGGTCCATGCAAATAAGGGATTAAAAGCAAAAATGGAAACAAGCTTGTTAATGAAAGTAGGTGACTTCCACATCAAAAATCATCTCATCAAGTGCTTGAACCTTGTCAATTATTATCACCATCACTACGACTATGAAAATTCTCTGGTAGACTGAATGCTTCCATTTGATTAATTAAACTTAGGATTGTAGAACATCAAGGAGAATGGGGAGGGCTAAATAAATTTTGAGCCTTATATCCTTTGTTTCTTAAACCACAAACCATGGCCACGTTACAACCTTCTAAAGTCCTAATTGAAGCAAGGTTAACTATGAAAGCATACTCGACAAAAAAAGTGTTAAACTGACTTCTATGTTTGTTAAAACTATTGATGACCACTTCGCTTCTTCGAATCTCCATCTCTAATCATCCATTTCTATTCCATAACAAACTTCAATTTAAAAACTTGCATGTACATAAAATAGAATTACCTTTCAAAATGTACAATTTTATCTACGAATAGACACTTACCATCAAAGGAGATATCAAAATTGGTTTAATCAAAAGAGGTCCTTTCCAGGAAGCTCCTAACTAGGGTAAAAGAATCCAAAAAAGAACCCTATAATCATAAGCAAGACTATTGATCGTGGGGGAATATCACATGAAGATCCTATTGACTAGAGGTGATCATTCTGAGATTTAATCAACTTAGATCATATTTCAAAGCACCAATCAGGGGAATACCTTTCGAAGGAGCATTCCTTAATCAAGTCATATCACAACATGGTATGACTCAGTTTCATCTTTTCAACAAACTTCTCAAGGCCCTCTAAGATTCAAATGTTGGGGCAGTGCATATCAATTTCATCTTATGGGATGTAGGTTTCAAGTTCCCCTTCAAAAGACATTTGATACAAATCCGCAAGATTCGAATACTTGGGGTAATTCATATCAAACCTATATCATGGAGATCCAAGAGTTCCTCCTCCAAATTATGGAGATTGAGGGGCATAACTTTCAAGGAAGTCAAATATATGGGCAAACCACTGCGAGGCTCAATCAAGAGAAGTTGATCAGAGATGTTTGTCTTTTAAGATTCCGTTAATTAGGGGCATGGCTCAAGATAGTAGGGTCATTCATGATCAAACTACTTCCAAAATCATGTCAAGAAGAATCTCTCCAAGACCTTACCAACAAATTAGAGCAAAACAGACCACGAAGGGGAAAACTTTCCTCCTACATCAACAATCTTCGAGTTTGAAACGAGTATCAGGAAATCATGTTAGCATAACACTCTACAACATACAACCCATCACAAGGGCATCCATCAAAAGCATATGAGTTTTCATAATACATTCATTAGGTTATTTCAATACATAATCAAATTATGGCTATCATGTCATCCATCTGACGAATTCCGACAACATGGGTCTAATAGATAAAAAGCTCAATCCCACTTGGAATTTACTCTTAAGCCCAATATCACTTGGTTTTTACCCTGCAAGCACAGTTATCCGTTGGCATTTCAAAATTCCGACGTCCATTGATACGTGTCCAAATCACTCATTACATACATTGGTCAAACCATTACATACTACGCATTAACACTTGCATCTACATGCATAAATTCCATATCAAATGCAAAGACAATTCAATATCAACAAACAAAAGGTATTGGGGAGTTAGGAAGTTCATAGATCCAATGGTCTAAAAGAAGGTGACATTTTAGAATAACGTTCTGCGCATATGCAAAATCATAAGCACTATCATTTATCAATTGGCATAAGCATTATCATCAAGCATATATGAGCATATTCATTGGTTAACCTAACATTTTTATACTATCAAAGTCTTGGTTGAGAACGGACACAACTGACTCCATCATCTAACTTCAGTTTCAAACCTATATCATTTATCCCCTAGGTAGCGATAAATGTACAAATTCTACGATAAACCCTGCTAGGTTAGTCTCCAAGCTTTAGAAGCTATTTTCCAGATTTATTCGACATGTTTTAGTTAGGACCTTGGCATAAACAAAGTTAATACCCACGCCATCTATTCCTTAGGTTGTAGTAGACACACAAAACCATAAACGTTCACATTAGTCCCCGAGCAGTGATGCGTTATAATCCTCAATCTTATCTGATTAATCGCTTGGCAACAATAAAATCGACCTCACATTATCCATCCCCTAGGTAGTGATAGATGAACGGAGATCCGTAATACAACTTGCTTTATTAGTTTCCTAGCCTTAGCAAATCAATTCTCCAAAACATTCTCCAGCAGGCTATTATTAGCAAAAGACGTGAGCAGACTCATGCACTTCAATCAATGAAAGACGTGAGCAGCCTCACGTTATTTCTATCAACATAACTGTAAGCAGCCTTACAAAGTGTGAGTAGCCTCACACACCCCCAGTCCTCATCTAAATACGCGTTGTGTGGCTCTTTGAGAGCCATGAGATCTGGTGACCATTTTTTGGTTGCTATGCGCTCCCTTCCTCCGTCGGTCCTAGTCAACGGTTCATCTCAGCCTTTCGTTTGTCCTACTTTCAATCAAACGCCTCCGGATGAACTCTCAGGGGGCTCTTTGATTAGAAACAAGTGTCCCTGATCATTATACCACAATTTTAACCCAGGTTTCTTCCCAGTTTTCGTTGGATAGTCAGTTCTCATCTGACAATTAATTAAATCCTAGTTCTTGTCTAGTAGCCCATGTCGACATCCATAGTTCAAAAATTATAGGCATTGGCATTTATCAATCATCACATCATTTCATAACACTATCATATCAAGCATACATAACATGCATCATGCATCCATCAAGCATAATCATATCAAACATGCATACATGCATTACATTCAATCATAAATGCCCATTAAAATTGCGGAAAATATCAAGGCATGCTTACCAGCTAAGACACACTCAATTTCAAATCCGAGCTCGATACTATCTATTCTTTGTATTATCACTATAACCACCTCGGTTGGGAACAAACACATCCGTCAAAGGTACCGTTATCAAAATTTAACTATGAAACTTACCTATGGTACATATCCAAGGCCTAGTCATCACCAGCCTCTGGGCATTATACTTTCAATTATCAAGTTCAAAACTTTTCAAAAATTAAAAAAAAAATTCAACTTCATTTGGTTATCAAGCCTTGGTTGAGAACATACACAACCGGCATCATTAGCAAAACTTCAGTTTCAATCTTCAAACCTAGCATTCTTCATGCTAATTAATACCTTGGTTGAGAACCAACACTACCGGTAAACTCCGATCTTATCTTTGGTTTAGTTATCTGAGATTCGATTACCAAAACACTCTTCAAGCATCTATCCTCTAGGTTGTGATAGATATGCAAATTTTCAGGATTATATTATTTATCCTTTAGGTCATGATAAGTACGTAAGACTACCCCTGTGTCGTTTATCCTCTAGGTCGTGATAAACACACAAACTTTTCAATCATCTATCCCTTAGGATGTGGTAGGTGTGTAAATTATCAGGTTTATATTATTCATTCTCTAGGTCGTAATGAATATGTGAATCTATCTTCGTGTCGTTTAACCTCTAGTTCGAGATAAACACGCAAACTTTTTCAATTATCTATCCCCTAGGTTGAGATAGGTATGCGAATTTTCAGGGTTATACTATTCATCCTTTAGACCGTGATGAGTACATAAGTCTATCCTTGTGTCATTTATCCTCTAGGTCGTGATAAATGCACAGGTCCATCCTCGTATTATTTACTTTCTTGGTTGTAGTACACATAACAAAATATGCGGTATAATTCATTGGGTCAGTCTCCATGCGACAATGTGTTATCAAGCTTTGTTTTATTCATCCCCTAGGCTGTGATGAATAGACAAAACTTGCATTATAAACTTACTATATTAGTCTCGAAGCGTTAGTAAGTCAATTTTCAAACTGGCATTATTTACCTCCTAGGTTATGGTAAATATGCAAAAAATCTACGATCTCTTTTAGATATTGACGGGTTATCCACATCACCATATATAAGCCAAATCAAAGCTCTTCGTTCAAACTCTGGTAAGATGATACATTATCATCTGTGTCTATTTTCTCTACGCTCATAGGAAACATTGTACAACGTATCCTTATAATCTTGTGGTCAAATTTTAGGGTCGTCCATTATTTAATAACCCTCTGATTTGAATGTGCGAGACATGCGTATTCTCGCACCCTTCAATTGAAGAGTAATTAAATAGGGGCAGTTGTCATACCCCAAATTTGTTCGCCCTTTATTTCTACAGTAAAAAATATTTTCAACATTGGTTTTTATAATATTCTTTGGTTCAATTTTACTAACATTTTTATCAATAATTTATTACGCTCATTTAAAAATGTATAACAGTTCATTTCAAATTATTTGTATTTTAAATAGCAAATACTTGTTAGCTTTCATATACTTTCAATTGGGTTTTTTATTCTAAATGAGTAACATAGCACAATTTGTAAGGAATGAAGCTTGCAAGTATGAGGTCCTGAGTTTGAATCTCCCGTGTCACACTTTTAATATTTTATTTTTCTATTTTTTTGTTACTAATTTTCTATCCTTTTTTAGAGATCGGGTTTTGGGCTTTTTAGTGTTTTGGATAACTTAATTTCCAAGTTTTTAACCTAGTTTTAACTCTATAAATAGGACTATTGTCCATCGTAACTTATAATCTCATTTTTTCATTCTTTTTCTCACTTCGGTTTATTCCAGAATTTCTGAATAGAAACTCTGAGAAACATATCTAGGAATCTAAATTTTTCTCAATCAACAATCTCCTCCTCCCTATTATTTTATTATGTTTACTCTTTTTATCATGCGATGAATATTTTATGGTAGTCTTACCTTTTAAAAAAACTCATATTTTCATACTAACAATTGCTAACCGTTGCATCATATTTTTAGCTTGCTTTATAATAATCCATACACATATTGCACTAACCTTGTATATGCATTCTAACATAACTCTCTTTTCACGATTCAACAGCTTAAACCAAAATCAAACTTTTTTTAACCTGTAAAACAGGCAAACACTAAACTTTCTTTTAATTTCTAGAACCTGTATATGACTCATAAAATTGTTACAGCAAAAAGGGCCATTTATTTTATGAACAGAACAGTAATGTTCCTGAAAGATTTTTTTATTACATTAACATCACCCTCAACCCTTGTTTGTCTTCAAATTTCAACCATGAACACCATTAAACATCGCCCAAATGTGAAGAAATTGATATACATATTTTCACATCAACAACATGCTTATTAGAGGATAATTTAGTATTTTGTTATTTGTAGATAAGTTTATGATTAGGGCCTATGTGGCATCCTTGTTTGTGTATAAATAGGTGTACTAGGTTTACATTATTAATTCAATCAATTATCCAATCATTTGTGTCAGCCTCTATTGCATTTATTCCCTTTCATCTTCTTCCTCAAATTCATCACCTTGCACTAACAAATTGGTATCTAGAGCTCTTGGTTTGATTCTGAAACTCTGGGAAACACGAGTGATAGTGAGCTGTGTGTTTGATTTTTGATTCTTGAACAAAAATCTGAAACAGAATCACACTGATTCTGTGGGTTTGGGAAACACTGAGTGAGATCTGAGTTTTTCTGTGCAAAGGTTTAAGATGAATGGAGGCAGTAGTTTGAACACTAAACTTCCAGTTTTTGATGGTAAAAACTGGAACAGATGGAAGATACAAATGAGTGTGCTGTTTGGTGCTCAGGATGTTCTGGACCTTGTCTCTGAAGGTTATGTTCCAGCAGCAGCAAATGCTACTGAAGAACAGAAATCAGAAGAAAAAGCTACAAGGAAGAGGGATCAGAAAGCACTGTTCTTCATCCATCAGTGTGTGGATGAAAATGTGTTTGAGAAGATTGTTGATTCGACGACGTCGAAAGGGGCATGGGATATTCTGACCAGATGTTATGGTGGTGACGTATCAGTAAAGAAGGTAAAGCTTCAGTCCCTGCGAAAACAATATGAAAATCTCAGCATGAAGAACAGTGAGAAAGTTTCTGATTACATCTCCAGATTGATTCTGATCACTAATGAAATGAAGGCTTGTGGAGAAACACTTTCTGAACAGGTAATCATAGAAAAGATTCTGAGGTCACTTACGCCTCAGTTTGATTACATTGTTGTTTCTATTGAACATTCTAAAAATCTGGAAACCATGAGAATAGAAGAGTTGCAAAGCAGTCTAGAAGCACAAGAGTTGCGTCTGACTGAAAGAACTTCTGAGAGGGAAGTGGAGCAAGCTCTGAAAGCTTCTTTTGTCAAGAAGGACCAGAAGCAGAATAGACATGGTGATAAATTCCAGAAGTCAGAAACCTCAACTTCTGATGAAAAGAAATATCAGAAGGGAAAGGAAAGGTATGACAAGAAGAAGGTTCAATGTTACTGCTGTAAACAGTTTGGGCATTTTGCCAGAGACTGTAGAAACAAAGGAAGAAAATCAGAAGAAGCAAATATAGCCAGAGAAGATTCTGATGATGATCCAGAATCTGGTGGTGATTTTACTTCTGGAAGGGAAAACTCTGAAGACATAGGGTCTGGAGAACAAATTTCCAGAAGTAACTCTGAAGGTGGTAATTCTGAAGGAAGTAGTTCTGGACAAGGTTCAGAAGCCAGTATTGTTCCGAATTCTGGAGAACCTTCAGAACAAGACCAGAGGCCACAGAGAATCAGACGAATACCAAGTAAGTTTGCAGATTTTAGCATGTTGCATGATACTGAAGTAGATTCTGAAGGTGAAATCGTTCAGTGTGCCATGCTAGTAGATTCTGAACTAGTGGGTATTGAAGAAGCACTCAAGAAGAAAGTATGGCTGAATGCCATGAAAGAAGAACTTGAGGCAATTGAAAGAAACAAGACTTGGAAGCTGACAGAACTTCCAAAAGGCAAGAAAGCCATCAGCGTCAGATGGGTTTTCAAGCAGAAGCTAAAGCCAGATGGATCAATTGGCAAACATAAAGCGAGACTAGTGGCCAGAGGTTTTCTTCAGAAACCTGGACTAGATTATTTTGAGGTGTTTGCACCTGTAGCTAGACACGAAACAATCAGACTGGTGATTGCTTTAGCTGCAAACAGAAATTGGCCTTTGATACATCTGGATGTGAAGTCTGCATTTCTGAACGGTCCATTACAGGAAGAAGTTTATGTGTCACAACCTCCTGGATTTGTGAAAAAGAATCAGGAAGGGATGGTATACAGGTTAAGTAAAGCTCTGTATGGACTGAAGCAAGCGCCCAGAGCTTGGAATCTGAAGATTGATTCGTTTTTCAAGGAACAAGGGTTTCAGAAGTGTGAGATGGAGTATGGTGTTTACGTTCAGCACACTTCAGAAGGTAATATGATTTTGGTCTGCTTGTATGTTGATGACATATTACTCACAGGAAGTTCTGAACAAGAAACAACTGAGTTCAAGAAAGTTCTGATGAAGGCGTTTGAGATGACAGATCTTGGAAAAATGAGTTTCTTTCTAGGGATGGAACTTATATACTCTGAGAAAGGAATCATTTTACATCAGAAGAAGTATGAACTAGAGCTTCTGAAGAGATTTGAGCTAGCAAATTGCAAGATTGCTATCACACCTGCTGATACGAATCAGAAGTTGGACTCTGATTCTGATGGAGAGGATGTGGACGCTACAACCTTCAAACAGATGGTTGGTTCTCTGAGGTATTTATGCAATACCAGACCTGATATTTGTTATGCAGTTGGAATGGTCAGCAGATACATGAGCAAACCAAAGTGGTCTCATTACCAAGCTGCTGTCAGGATTCTGAGGTACATAAAAGGAACTCTGAAATATGGATTGTTATTTCCTTCTGGAGGAAAGATCAAATCAGAACTTCTGAGTTATTCTGATTCTGATTGGTGTGGAGACAGAGTCGACAGAAGAAGCACTTCTGGGTATTTATTCAAGTTTCTGGGAGGTCCAATTTCTTGGTGTTCCAAGAAACAGCCTGTTGTGGCTCTGTCAACATGTGAAGCTGAATACATTGCTGGTGCTGTAGCCGCCTGTCAAGCAGTTTGGCTTCTGAATCTACTGCATGATCTGAAGGTTGAAGTTGAGGAACCTCTGAAGCTGATGATTGATAACAAGTCTGCAATTAATCTTGCAAAGAATCCAGTTCTACATGGCAGAAGCAAACACATTGAGACGAAGTATCACTTTCTCAAAAGTCAAGTGCAGAAAGGAGTGCTAGAAGTTCTGCACTGTAGCACTCAGAAGCAACTGGCAGATGTTCTGACCAAGGCAATAAAAACAGACCAATTTCTGCGCTTGAGAGATGAAATTGGTGTTGTTAACTTCTGATAAATTACTAAATTATGGGATGGTATTAGAGGATAATTTAGTATTTTATTATTTGTAGATAAGTTTATGATTAGGGCCTATGTGGCATCCTTGTTTGTGTATAAATAGGTGTACTAGGTTTACATTATTAATTCAATCAATTATCCAATCATTTGTGTCAGCCTCTATTGCATTTATTCCCTTTCATCTTCTTCCTCAAATTCATCACCTTGCACTAACAATGCTAACAACGATAACATATAATTTTCTTCATATTTGCATCATAAAAACTTTCATAATAACAATAACAATAACCATGGCTATCTCTATTATGCCAATACTGTTGTACAAAAATTGTTTTTCTTGCAGAACAAAAGGAAAAGTAAGAAAGGAAATTGAGATTGAGAAATTGGAATATTTAACACAGATACTCGCAAAACAATGGGTCCAAAATCAAGTAAGAATAGTGAACCACCGCCGAGATCTACACCATCACGCTATAGCAGAGCTGCGACGGGCCGTCGACCATTGAAAATCTCAGATCCGCCGATTGCAAAAACTAATATCAAATCTGCACATCTCCGCTCCGACGAACCTTGCCAACACAAATGCACAACCGCGAATCAGACCACCAACCTCTCCTTCTGATCTGTCGATGACTACCGCGAGAATCCTTCATGAGCACTCCTTCGATCACAGCCTCCATCGCATTTCCTCCGACACGAGACGCTCGACGCTGCTGCCACTCCTTTGATGACCCCTCCTCCAAGAACGATTGCTAGCCACCATGATCTCTCATTGTTGCTCGTCCCGATCACATATCAGTGCAGGTTCATCTTGATGTTATTGCTTTTTGTTTTGATCAGGAACTTATGGTGTTTGTTTGTATTTGGAATAAGGGAGAAAGAAACAACGAAAAGAAGGAAGCAGAGTGTTGGAGAAAGAAAGAGTAACTCAGTGTGGATCTGAAAATCTCAACGTGTAAGTATTTTGGGTTTTTATTTTATTAATCCATTTAATGCCACGTTTCATTTTCTGTATGGCTGTAATTTTAAGTTAAATAGGTCAAAACCTTCCCCATGAAACATCCTCTGCCCCGTACTTATCTTTGCTGTAACTTTCATATTTTTTCTTCTTTTTGTTTTTTACATTATGTTAGTAAGGTTTAAAATTAGGGTTTTCCAATTTGAGCTTTGGGCTTTGATTTTATCTTTTTACTAACTCACACCCCCATTTCCAGATTTACACTCCCTTAGTTTATTTCATTTTTGTTGTTAACTTTTAATTAACTTGGTGTCATTAGTTTATTTTAATATTAAGAAACACAAAATAATTTAGGTCATTAATCTATATGAAATCTCCATTAATCTATAATACATTAAAACAAATATTTCTCATAATTAATTAATTTAATATTTTTCAAAGATATTAAAAATCATGCAATTCACCAATGGGTGACACGTGGCCAATATCTGGCCATGTGATGAGGAGACTTTATCAGACTCCCCCCGCCCTGTGTTCTACCATACTCTTTAATCAAATTAAAATTCAAAACAGATAACCAACGATCAAACCATTCTTCCACTAACATAATCAAAACCCCAAGAACATTTTCGAAAAAGGATTAAGGAGAATTGTTATCAAAATTAACTGCGAACCGCGTCTATGATCACTCAACTTATAACCTAGACTTGGTTCAAGGAAAATTCAAAGTATTTTCGTAATCCCTAAAAAGCACTAACCAAATAACTTTGAACTACGTATTGGGACTCAGATTCCTCATAAGAGGATATGCAAGCATGGAATTTTAAATCGTGGCGAGTTCCCCTAATAAAAATTAAAACCCTATTCCTAAACCTTAAACCTAAACCCTAGTATCCTTGTGAACAAGGTAGATGAGGGGTGCCTAACACCTTCCCTTTGTCTAAAACGAGTCAACAACTTAGAATCTCTGATCAAATTAGGGTTATCTGTTATATTTCCGTCCCTAGGATAAAGATTAATGGTGGTGACTCTTATTTTAAAACCTGTTACAACACTACCTTTTGAGCTATAACACAAAGCCTATTGGGCAATCAAAACTCTGAATTTAGATTACTTAACAGCTGGTGGCAAGCGCATTCTTGACTTTCATAAATTAGAAGAACTATGCTGTGATGCTTACGAAAGTGCCATAATATATAAGGAAATAACTAAAGCATGGCATGATAAGATAATTGTAAAAAAAGAATTCAACATAGGAAATCCTATTCTCGTTTTTAACTCCAGGTTGCGACTTTTTCCGGGTAAGCTGTGCTCAAGATGGACTGGCCCTTACGATGTCTCTAAAATCCTAAAGTATGGAGAAGTAGAAATCTGAAACCACTCCTGTAATCCTTTCATAGTAAATGGCCAAATGTTAAAGCACTATAAAGGAGGTGACATCCTTATTGATTATTCTAGCCATACTCTTATCGATCCACTTGTCCCTACTTCTCAAATATTAGCCTCTAATTGTCAAGCTAATGACGTTAAAGTAGCGTTGCGTGGGAGGCAACCCATGGTTTTTTTTTCTGGCTTTATTATTTCTTGCATTATTTTTTCTGGCTTTATTATTTCTTGCATTATTTTCATAAGGTGATTTATTTATGTACTTAACTGGACTAACCTTCATAATGTTTATATTTCAGGTTTCAAATCCCGTCGTTCTCCATAGCATTCTCCACTAACCATATTTTTCTAGAAGCAAAGTTTCGATGATATGCATGTTGTGTTCAGAGATGAAATTCAAAGAAAGTCGTATGTGGTCCTATCTGAGCATCCCATGTTACCAACCATATTCCCTGACCCTGAATGTGTATAAGACTTAATTCTTGAGGCAAGTGTGAGGTACCTATGCAATCAACTTCAATGGTAAGAATACGATGATGCCATGAATGTCACCTATAGGAACCTTACCCTGGAATTCCTAAGCTCACTAAATTATGAACCATACATTGGTAGAGGTTTTCAGAGAGGCCATATAAACTTCAGAATGTTTGGAATTGAGTACACCTTTAATCATAAGGAGTTTGCTGATTTACTAGGTTTTCAGTGTGGCCTTCATGTTATGCCTGAACTCCTTGTAGGCTATTTTATGTAGGATGAGATAGACAATTTCTGGAGTGATATCACAGGTGGAGGGAGCCCTGACCTATCTACCCAGGTGTCCAAAAAAATCCATAACCCAGCTTTATGATACTTCTAGATGATCCTAGACCATGTTTTCCTTAGAAAGAGTGATACTGATAACCATGTTAGTGCTAAGGAGATCTTCATTTTGTTTTTCATCACCCAGTCATGCCCTATAGCCTCTGGAAATTTTTTTATTGAGAACCTTCACCTTACTTCCTTATCCTCTAAGGGACTTATTCATGTGGGAGGAAAATTGACACATATAACATCTGCCCTAGGTCTTGATAGCAAATTATCTCACCTGAATTCTTACTGTGGCTACACCCTGATGGATATTACCTACTGTTTAGACTGTGGCCTAATGAGGAGATCCCATGTTAACCCAAATCACTATAGATTCCTGATAGACAATGAGACTATTCACTACTTTACCATACCTAATCCCATATTGACTAGTGTCCATGATAGAGAAAAATGGACATATGCCTTAGAAGGCCAGGGTGAGACACCTGACGAGCCCATACCCACTCCAGTACCATAATACCATCATTTTCCACCTTTTGTTTGGACCATAGTGCTTTCTAATAATTTTAGTCTGCAGAGACGCGACGTTTACACAAAGCTCACTGAGTTGCACATGGAGATGGCCATCCTTCGCCAGGAGCTTGTTGATCTTACCTTGCAGTTATAGGTATCCGATGCTACTAATTCCCCAGAGACTGATTGCCTATATCAGGAAATCAGTGGTCTCCGTCGTTAGCTAGCAGAGGCACGAGATTCCAGGAGCATTGTGGAGCCTCCGACGCACTGAGGACATTGTTTTCGATGTTCGTGGGAAGCCATTTTTATCGCTTTATTTATTTATTTCACCTATTCATACATATTGATATCTATTTTCCTACATGCTAGACTTGTTTTATTTCACATAGTTTTTCTTCCCACATTTCTCTATTTTCAGCTACATGGTATTATCGCAATTATATAATTTTATTTCTTTGATATTTCTATTTATATTATTTCTTAAATTTTTTCTATTTATATTATCTAATGTTTTTGCTAAAAAAATTATTATTAACTATATCATGCATGTACAACAAAAATGAAAGAATAACATCTAGAAGATGCTATACACACCCCCAAACAAGAAAAAAAAAACAAAGCCCAAAACCCATTCAAAATTCCGGCCCAGCGGAACCCAACAAAGATGGAGCACACCATCTGGACCTTTGCGGACGCCATGAGGTCTGGGAGTGATACGGGACATAGTCTAAAAACCCTTCATTTTTTCACCCTTAACTCATCTTCAACCTCTCAAAACCCCCATTTTCTCTATTTTTGACCACCATTAAAATCCACCAACAAACCATTAAGATTCCATTCAAACATTAACCCACTACCATTCCCACTTCCCTTTCCAATTTCAACCATTAAAATCCCATTAAAAACCCAATTCACCATCTTCCCTTATAAAACCCTTATTTTCTTCCGCATTCATCATCAATGGTAGAAATGGAGCATAATGGAGTCATTTTTCACGGAGGAAATCCTGGAGATAGGCAGAGGAAAATATTCGAAGAATTACAGACATAAGAAATCTACTCCACCAGGTATATCAATGAATATTGTCTGTATAATTTAGGGATTTATCATAGTGTATTTTACATGTTAGATAATTTAGGATTGCAAGATATTTTTGCAAAGAAGGAACCTACCTTTGAGAAGCTGACCCAAGAATTTTTAAGTTCCCTAATCTATAAAGTCAGTCCTAACACTACTAGCACGTTTGGTACGCTACATTTTAGATTGTTTAATGTTGAATATGAGTACACTACCGACGAGTTAACATGATTATTAGGAATTCCTCATGGGGAAGGTGTCCTTTGTGAGGCACCCTTGGATTCTGATTGGTCATCTGAGGCATTTGAACTTTGGAGAAAATTGACAGGTCAAAACACTGCTTCTTTTGAGTGGAACCTAGCCTCAAATATCCATAACCCGGCCATACACGTTTTTCTCTATCTTTTGGTTTGTAGCATTTTTGGCTGGGAGAATCCAAATAAAATTAATACAAAAGAACTACTATTTTTGCAAGGTAGCCTCACAAATAGAAAAATCAACTTTGTCCCCTTTCTTCTAGAACATATGTGTGTCGTTCTGAAAAAGGGGGGACAATTTCTTTTGGAGGGTTAATTATGTCCATTTCCAGAGCTTTGCAGCTTGACACTGAGCTAGCTACATTAGAACCATTACCTCACCGCATAATAAATTTAAATTTTTTGAAAGACATACGATTGTGCAGGGTGAGGAAAGAGGGAGGTTATAACCTCATGGTCCATAATGTAGCTATCCCTAATGTAGTATTACCTTGCTCTCGATGTACAAATGTGTGATTCGAGAAAAATTTGACTTATGACCAGCAAGCTCTGCCTTTTGCCAGCCCGTTGCCACCCAACATCCCATTAGAAGAAGGTATCGATACTGACGATGAGTATGAGCAGAGAGACCAGTCTCCCGTTCAGACCGAGCCTCTACACCATGCATCACCTGCACACACTGCACCAACTTTTACTCACTCTTCTGCAGGTATAACTTGTGGTTTCCATAATACTCAAGAAATATGGCGAGAGCACCAAGATCGAGAAGAAATACAGGATGGCCTATTTTCTGCCATGAATCAGCAGCTTGCGGAAAACATAGAATTCATGTGCTAATTGCAGCAGCAAACTGATCTCTCTCTTTGTAGTATTATGGAATCTCAAAACGCAATCCTTTCTGAGCAGTGGCGCCAACAAGCCTATTTTCAAAGAAATTTCACCCTAATGGAGGCCACTCAAGGCTCCGTACCGGGTAACCTTCGACAACTGCAAGAGTCTAATGCCACACTATCAGCTAGGGTTGAGCAACTTGAGCTTTCATAGAGTGATCATTGTCGCAACATGAGTCGTTGTCCTAGGCATTAAGAGCAGGGAGGCGAGGGTAACAGTGGTCACCAGTAGTATCATCCAGGTTACTTCTTCCTAATCTTTTATCGAAACATTACGGACAATGTTTGGTTTAAGTGTGGGAGGAGATTTATTTTGTTTTCCTTACTTCCATATTTCTTGAGCCTTACCAAAAAATATTTGACAAATAAAACATATTTTATTTTTAAAATTTAGGCTATCACACAAGTTTGGGATATGATCTTGAAGACTTGGGAAAACTTTTGAAAAATCATCGTCTTAATACCGTAAGCTTCTTGATTATAGGAACTGATCCTGATACCTACTATGCTATAGACTTAATTATTATCCCAAATAAACCCTTAAGTAGTTTACTTTAACAGTCAGCTCCAGCTAAAGCATGCTCTACGTAAGAAACCGATGAAAATAAGTGAATGATCATGATATTTCTTCTCTACTAATAACTTAAAAACATGGATTGCAACTCCTGAGCTAGGTGACCCTCACACGGTCACTTAACCCAACTGCTGTAAAACCTGCAAAAATAAAATAAAATACCCGTTGTTAATTGGTTCAGAGGTTTCTGGTGCTAGACATGGTAGGGAGGATTACGATTCGATCCCCCACAACTACAATAGGGAAAATAAAGGGGTTGCACCAATTAATGTACCAGAGCCTCATGCATATGATCAGAATCACTAATCGGTCGCCTTACTATGAGTATGTATGGATAACGGGCTTAATGTGATTGCGCCCGAATGAAAAGGGATTTAAAAAGATGAAAAAGATAGGCTTAGGTATAGTAACGTTATATGGATTGGTTTGTATAGGAAAGAAGCTTATGACCGCATTTGTGGAAAGTGTCACCACGATATCCTTGGTTCATTAGTTAGTACCTATCAACACATCTTTGATTGAGCTTAGAGTCTTTTTATCCTAAATTGAATACTTGTGTGTTGCTGCTTTTCTTTTGTGCCCATAATAGTTTTGCTTGAGGACAAGCAAATATTTAAGTGTGGGATAATTTGATAACACTGAAACACACTGTGTATTTGACTCATATTGCACATGTTTATTAGAGTTTTATTATTATTTTCTTGTGTTATGTTTTCTTTTTGTTTTATTTTCAGGTACTTTGCCTTGCAAGAGCCCTTCTTGAGGAAACGAAGCCAAAAGAGCAAGAAGTCGAGACTTTTATGGAAAAATACACATGTGGCATTTAGCATGACGGCCGCCAGGGGATGCGCCAAGTAGGGATGGCGGATGCCATTTTTGTTAATTCTGTCCCACTCAAGAGCGGTTGGAGGGCAGCTTTGTCATTTCAAGGGATTTCAATTTTCTATAAATAGGTGTTTCTAGTTTCATTTCGGGGCATCCAACTTAGTATGCAACACTATGCCTAAACTCACCATTGTAAAAGTGATAATTCGTTACATCGGGGGATTATTGCACCATAGTTGTAGTTAGGTTGGAGCACTGTACTGTTAATCTTACTGCCACTTTACTTTCAAGTCAAGTTTACTTTCAAGTGTACTAGTTTAAAGTCTACTTTCCAGTTGTACCGGATTAAAGTCTCTGATTTGGAGCAGATTTCTTATTCGAGTTTTTTGCATTTACATTTTACTTACCTTGCACTTGCTTTACTTTATTTATTTCCTTGCTTTGTCTTTGTTTACTTGTTTATTATCTTGCATGATTTACTTTCTTGTTAAGTTTTACAAAAAACCTTTATCTTCAAAGCATTTCTTTACCGATGTCTATATTTGAAAAACCATCCGCGCACCTAGAACTTATTTTCAACATGATTTATTCCGCTATGTTGATTCATGTTTTCATCTCTGGCTGAAACTTTAAGGGCTAGGATGTAAGGATGTAAGGATTGTTGGTATGATGGTACTCCACATGTCGTATCAGTAGAAATGCTTTATGGGCTATTTTTGTTTTAATTCAAGTTTTTAATACTTAGTTTGATCGGTAACTACGAAAGTAGAGGCGAGATATAGTTGGGTAAGATCAAAATTCGTCTGACTGTTAAAGATAAACTTGGTTAGTTTTAACTTGTCAAAGATAGTGAAATCACTTTGTCTAGTTAACTAGGAGTTCTTAACACTATTAGAAAATTATTTTGAAACTATCTTCGGACGCGTTTATAGGTTTAAAATCTGGTTCCTTGAGCGAAAGTCGTGGATCCATTTTAAGTGAAACATTCCAAATTAAAATCCCTTTTCAACTTAGTAAAGAGTTTAATTTCTTAAAAATATGTTTACTACTATAACACGACAAGTGTTGTACCCCAAAATTTGCCCTCCCATATTCTCCAAGATTTGTCAAGTCAAGGTCACAAAATGCCCCAAGGGTTGTGCAGCTCAACTGTCTCCTATACAGTCAAAACTAGGGTTTGTGTTCTGATCAAGAATTGAAAGTTTTCAAAGGCCCAATCAAGTCTCATATGCTTACAAAGATGGTCAAGTATCCTCATATCAAGTTTCAAGGCATTCAGCTCAAAATTGCACAGTCAAAACCCTAGATTGCACTACAGTCAACTGTAGGGGCAAAATGGTCATTTGACAGTCAAAAGTTCAAATTTTTGGTCAACATATCATTTTGAAGCCACAAACATCATTTTATCAATGCTTGATCATGATTCTCAAAATTTGGCTCAGAAATCATCAAAGATGTAAAAGTTGCTATATTTGGACAGCTGAAAAAGTCAACTGAAATTGACCAGGGCATAACTTTCACATGGATTATCAGAAAAATTCCATCCAAAGCTCATTTTGAAGAGAAAGACATTTCCTACAACTCATCTTCATACTTCAAGTCCAAGAAATGCTCTCACAAAAAGTTATCAATTTCAACATTATAGGTCATTTTCAAAAGTCAACAAAAAGGGACTTTAAGTCAAAGGCCATAACTTGAGATTGGTAAATCAAAATGACATGGGACCAAAGGCATTGGTTAAAGGACTCAAAGACCTTTCCAAAATGTCCAAGAACATGTGAAAAGCTTAAAAATTGAGCAAGTTATGCCTTGCGGAAGTTGGGAAATTTTTGGAAATTTTTGAAAGTCAACTTTACTTCAAATGATCCAAAAAGGCAAATGGGCCCATTTTTCTTCCAAGTTTCTTCATGCCAAGCCTATGCACGACCATTAGGCCCAAAGGGAAGTATTTTCTCATTTTTTAATTATTTATTTGAATTTATATTAATATTAATTCATTTAAATTATTTTAATACATGAAAAATATAAAGCTTGACCTAAAAAATCTTTTTATGCACATTCTAGACTCAAGATTTCGTGCACATCCTAATTAGGCAAGATTTGGTTTGATTTGGCATGATTGAATAAAATTACACATGAAAAAGATTCAAAAAATCCTTAGAAAATCAATTATCCAAAATCATTATGGCAAGAGATTTTGTGCAATTTTGTTGACCTAGCATGCTCACTACATATTCAGAATCAAAGACCTAATGGCATGGGACAAAAAGCTGCGCTCATAAGCCATAGAAAAACTTGAAAATTCTGGAAAAAACTCAAGAACTGAAAAGTGCTTTAGAGATCGCTTCAAGCCATAATACTGAGTCCATCATATTCCTGAAGCTTCAAGGATCACATACCAATCAAAACCACTCATTCTAGCATCAAGAATTGGTAAAACGGGCACCCCCTGTACCGAAAATATTTGATGCTCTTGCATATTGATTCATACATTTTCCATAATCTTTGAGACTTGATTTGTGTTCCTGACATGATTTCAAAGCTAACCCATAACTTTAATTTGATTATTATGCGTTGTAGGCGATTTTGCCATTGTTAAAATTTAGGGTTGCAGGTTTTCTGAATTAGGGCTTTTGCATAGAGGAAAAATTAGGACTCATGAATGCCATGGTTGTATACAGTAGGTCTGGACGAAGAAGACACAAGCCTCGCGATCAATTTATGATCACCATAGCGCTAGTCGCTATTTTCTTGTAGCCAGCTTTAGACCACGCCCAGAAAACCGTTTCCATAGGCTTGTGTTTTCAGAAAAAAATAAAAACATTGAGGAAGATGATGTGGTGGCGAAGCGTGATTCGCTAGTTTGAATTGCGCGCGTTTTTAATTACTATGCGTTGGTTTTGATTTTTGTTATTTATTAACCATAATATATTAAATGAAATTCAATGGCTCAGTGGCAGGGACATGTGTTGGTAACATCAAAGACCTGGGTTCAAGTCCCAGGTCTGTACAAATCCCATATTATTTTTCATCAATTAATCCTATGCAGTTTCAGCGTGATGGTTTACCATATTCCATCCAGATCAGGCCCTACATACATCCAAGAACACCAGATCTAAAGGCCAAGATTCAGGGAACGCAGTATGCCTTAGTCAACGCACCATATGGAAACTGGCAAAGTCAATGGATCCAATGCTTAATGGGCTTGACTTGCTGAACCTTACCTCCAATTTTGGGGCTACACCCCACCCTGGTTTGCCAATTTTATTTATTTTCCTTATATCCTTTTAATTATTATTTTATTTATTTTGTTGTTTTAATTCAGTAATTATTTTTTACAAAACATAAAAAACAGAAAAGGCCAAAAAATATAATATTTATTTATTTTAATTATTTTTATGAATAAATGCATGTAAATAAATTTAGTTTAATTAGGATTTTGCAACTTTAATTCCTTTTAATAAAAAATCCCAAAATATAGAATTAGGTTAATTGATAATTTTTATATCTTTTTAATTTTTCCTTTTTTTCACAATATTATTTATTTCTTTATTTTATTTTTATAATTAAATATACATAAATAAAAATTAGGGTTTTAATTTAGGTTAATATAATATTTTCACAATAAACTTAAAAAACAATAGAATTAGGGTTAGTCAATTAGAATTAATTCCTTCTTTTTTTTTTCTTTTAAACCTTAAAAAACACAAAATACCAAAAACATTTAATCATTTAATTTTAATTCTCATTAACTTTTAATATTTTGCAAAAGGGTCCAACGCCCGTCGCTTTAATTATTTTATTTCGCACATTTACTTTGTCGCTTATTATAATTATGTACATGCCCCAAAGCCTTGTAATAATTTTATTTCTCGCACTTTTATTGCTTTATTTACTTTCCGCTAAATCGGGTCCGGTTTAATTTTTGGCGATGTGGACCCGCGCCTTTGTAATAGCCTTAGATTTATTTTTCCGCAAATATTTTTAAACTGTTAAATAAGCATGCAAGAATGAATGGACTCAATTAAAATCAAGCGTAGATCACAACAAACATGACAAGACAAATAACTGAAACATGACACATAATTCACACACACCACCCCTAGGGTACGCCTCACTGTTGCCTTGCCTCGAAAGGTGATCGTCGAGTAGAGGATGTCTTAGTAAGTCCTCATGATCCGGGAACCTGGCATGAGGGTAGCTTCTAAGGTATCTTCCCATTGCTCTGGTGATCACCACGTCCCTAAAACTCGAATTGACCCGAACACCTCCAACGGTGGTGCTACCTACCTCTCAATGGTGGGATGGCACTACTTTAAAGGACATTTACGCAGACGAATTTCTTAGGGTAGGTAGGTTCTCGTAGATACTTGCTCTAATTTCAAATCAAAATCTTTTCACCAACACATTTTCAAAGGCTTTCAAAAGCAAATTTTTCAAACACTCTGACGTACGAGTCGAACTGAAATTTTTCAAAGAAACTTTTAAACCCACATTGAAAAGCAAACAGATAATTTTGAAAACACATTGAGCAAGTATCTAAGAGCCCATGGATAACCATGGATAGAAAGGGTGCTAACACCTTCCCTTTCTATAACCTACCTCCCGAACCGAGAGCAATCTCTTTAAGGAATTTTTCTGTGCTTTTGTCCTTTCCATTTGGAGAAAATAAAAGACGGTGGCGACTCTTGCTTCCGCGACATTTCGCGAACCAGCGTTAAACAGTCAGTTCCAGATCCACCGATCACAGAACTGGCGACTCTGCTGGGGATAAACTATAAAGTGAGGTGTACCTTAGGGCTAGGTCATAACTGTGTTTTCACTTGTATTGTTTTGCTTGCTTTACTATTGTGGGTTGCATCGGAGATATATAGATCCTAACCCGGATCTGGGGATACCCTGTTTAGGTAGCATAAGCTGTGAGGGACCTGTCCGGCGTAGACCGACACAGGTGAAGCAGTGGCTACGTTGGTGTGGCACCTTAGTCTGTACCGATATCCCTTGTGTCGCAACGAGGAGAATATGGGTCTTCTAAGGAGTCATTAAGCACCCAACCTTAGAACCTTAATTGACACAACTTGGCCTTTAGAACAGTAGCAGTATGCTACGCCCATTGAGGCTAAACTCTCGTGATGGTTCTGGCCGCAAGAAAAGATTGCGATGCTGGAGTTATGACCGATTGAGGGTAGTCAATGATATTGGGATCCTCTAAGAACCCGGTTACTTTTGATTAGGACAGGTATGAACCAACAAACTGAAAGAGGGTAGTACCTAGACCTCATGCTGGCCTAAACTTTAGGGGCTTGCCTTGTGTGACTTGTGTGCCTTACATGTTTGCCTTTGTATCTGTATGTGGTGTGCTTTATCATAACATCATAGCATCATGAGCATTGCATGCATCCTGCATAAGAACTGACCGTTTCAAAGACAAGAGGGTTTCATCTTTGCTCTGTTTTGTAGGACATTATGATGCCTGTGCGAAGGAATACTATCCGGTTCAACTTTGTTCGTTCACCTGAGTTGCTTGATGAGTTGGTTAGCAGAATTCCAAACACCACTTCCTTCATTCAGAGGCATGGTTCTCTTCTCAGTTTAGTCACTGCAAAGCGGGATCAACAGTTGATGAGTGTCCTGACCCAGTTCTATGACCCTCAGTACCAGTGCTTCACCTTTCAAGACTTCCAGCTGGTCCCTACCCTGGAAGAGTTCTCTGATTTACTTGGCATCCCTATCTTGGATCAGACTCCCTTTACTGGTTGGGAAAAGACCCTCAGGCTTGAGGACATTGTTGCAGCTCTTCCTTTGACCCATCAAGAGGTAACAGACAACTAGGTAACTAGAAGCGGAGTTAAGGGTTTCTTGGCCAAGTTCCTAATTGGCAAAGCTAACAATTTCTGGAATGACCTGGACTTTAGGGCATATGAAGACATCTTGGCTCTCCTAATCTATGGGTTAGTCCTGTTTCCTAATCCTGACAACTTCGTCAATGTCACTTCCATTAGGATCTTTATGTCTCAGAATCCTGTGCCCACTCTCTTGGGTGACATCTTGCAACAACTTCATGCCCGTACTACCCGAAGACGAGGAACCCTATGGTGCTGTATCCCTTTGTTAGTGAGGTGGTTTATTTCGCACCTCCCTAAGTTTGTACTGAAGAACCAGGAAGGAAGAGGTTGGGCTCACAGGTTAATGTCTCTCACCGATAAAGACATCATTTGGACTTGCAGAGGTTTGGATGAGATAGCTATTATTGATCGATGCGGGGAGTATCCTAATGTTCCTCTGATTGGTACTCAAGGAGGGATCTCTTACAATCCATGTCTAGCACTCCGTCAGTTTGGAAGAGCAAGAAGAGCAGGCCCCCATGAGATGTTAGTGCCTCACATCAGTTTTGAGTTTCAGGTGGATAGTGACGAGCTGCGTCGTAGGTTCATCAAGGCTTGGGACAAGGTTCATAAAGCTGACCCACAAGAGCTAGGGCCAAAGACTTCTTTACCTATGGAAGCCTACTACAAATGGGTCTGCATCCGTGCGCAGAAGTTAGGTATGCCGTATGAAGCTGTCAGACCCGTCATTCTTGAATGTCCTGATAAAGATGGTGTTCCTCCAACTGTCCTTCCTCCTCAGATACCTACTGATTATGAGACATTGAATAGATCTTGGTCGCAACTGCAAGAAGAACGGGATTCTTACCGGGAAAAGTTCAACGAGCAGGAATCAAAGATCCAGAAGCTGACAAAGCATTTGGAGAATGAGAGAGCTCTGAATGCCTACCTCCGTACTGAGAAGAGGAGACCATGGGATCAATGAGGAATTCTGAATGTGCCTTTACAGTTTTTATTTCCTTGCCAGTTGTTTCATTTCATGTAAACGCCTAAGGGCAACTTGTTGAATAATTTCAGTTGCAAAGTTGAATCTAATAAAGTGTGTTCCTTTTTTTTTGTTTACAAAGTTGATTCCCGATTGTCTTTGAAAACATAATTCATACGCATTTCATACATCATGTGCATAGCAGGTTTTTCCCCTTTTTTCAGGTTGCTTACAGTTCTTCGCTGTTTATTTCAGCATCATGAATCCCGGATCTGAATCAACTGAGACATCAATCAAGGCTCTCCAGGCGCAGAATGCGCAGTTTCAAGAACTAATCAAGGGGCTGGCTAAAGGCCAAGAAGAACTGAAGACTATGCTCCTGAAGAAGGAGAAGAAGAAGAAGAAGAGAAGAACTGTTCTGTTCAACTCGGGCCGAAGGTTCGGCAATACTTTACAACATGAAGAGGCTGGTTCTTCTGTTGGCAAGAGTCCTTCTCAGGCAGAAGTAAAGGTTCCTACTCCAGAAGTCTCCGACAACGAGACAGATTTTGATGAAGAGCAGTACCCTCCTTCAGATGACAGGTACAAACAACTGGAGGACAGGTTGAAGGCTATGGAGGTGCAACAGGCACCTGGGCTGGATTTCGGAGATCTGGGTTTGTCGACTGGTGTGATTATCCCGCATAAATTCAAAGCACCATCCTTCTCAAAGTATGACGGGGCGTCTTGTCCCAAGCTGCACTTAAGGTCCTATGTTCGGAAAATTCAGCCGTACTCTGCGGACAAGAATCTATGGATCCACTTCTTCCAGGAGAGTCTTTCAGGGACTCATCTCGAATGGTTCTATCAGCTGGATGGGACCAAAGTTCGTAACTGGGAGGAGCTGGCTACTGCTTTCTACAAGCAGTATCAGTATAATGCCGACCTTGCCCCCACACGTACCCAACTCCAGGGTATGGCGTTAGGTGCAAGCGAAGGTTTTAAGGAGTACGCTCAGAAGTGGAGAGACCTGGCTGGCAGGGTGCAGCCACCATTGACGGATCGGGAATTGGTTGACATGTTCTTGGGGACCCTATCTGGGCCGTTTTTCAACCATCTCATTGGGAATTCTTCTGCTGGTTTCACTGATTTGATCTTGACTGGAGAGAGGATTGAAGCTGGATTAAAGTCTGGGAAGATTGCAAAGGGTGCATCATCTAGTTCGGAGAAGAAACCCTTCAAGAAGGAGTCTAGCGCCGTGTATGGTTCTAGGAGATCAGAGAGAAATGAACACCGCCAATCTGTCAGTGCGGTCATGATTGCTAAGCCTGCTGCCGCTCCCCGGCCAAACAATACTCAGAAGGTGGAAAGACCCTGGAGAGAATTCACCCGTTTAAACATGAATTTGTCGCAGATCCTGCCACAGTTGCTCTCAACTAATTTAGTGACTGTCAGGGAGGCGCCGAAGTTTCCAAATACTGCATCCCCCAAGTACAACCCGAATGCTCGTTGTGCTTACCACTCAGAAAGCCCGGGGCACTCTACTGATGACTGTTGGGCACTAAAGAACAAGCTGCAGGACCTCATTGACGCTAAGGAGGTACAGTTTGAGGCATCTGACAAGCCTAATGTGGTGACAGCTCCCCTGCCTGCTCATGGAGTTAATGCTATTGGTGATAAAGAGGAAGTTGATGAAGCTGAGTTCGATAGCTGGATTTACCCGGTAACTGATGGTGGACCCAACAATTGGAGCGCAAAGGACAATCTCCCTGTTTCTTTTGTCACTAAGTAATAAATTTCTTTGTTTTGATATTTTGTAATAAACAATGATAAACTCTATGGCCCGGTGTCTTACCCGAGGCACCGTGGTTCTATTTGTGAGGGCATACGAACTGTCATATCATATATCATGAATGAAAATCTTGGACGTTTTTCGCATTGCAAATATTGTGTTCCTTTTCTGTCTTTTCTTTTCCTTTACATAATGTTCAAAACAGCTGTATTTACACACACACTCACTCATACAGGTTCCAATCCACTCTGGATCTCACTGATAACAGCTCTGCTACTGCCAATTATGACTTCGAAAATCCGATCAACTTAGCCGAAGACGAAGGTGAAGATGATTGCGAAGTGCCTGGCGAGCTTGCTAGACTGTTGCTTCAGGAAGAGAGGGCAATTCAACCCCATGAAGAACCAGTGGAAACCATAAACCTGGGTACTGAGGCAGACAGGAAAGAGGTAAAGATTGGTGCCAACCTAGAGCTCAGCGTGAAGCAACGGTTAACCAAGATGTTACATGACTATATGGAGATCTTTTCCTGGTCCTACGAAGACATGCCAGGGTTGGATACCGATATTGTTGTCCATCATTTGCCGACTAGGGAAGACTGCCCTCCAGTCAAACAAAAGGTTCGTCGGATGCGTCCAGAGATGTCCGAGAAGATTAAAGCCGAGGTCATGAAACAGTTTGATGCTGGGTTTCTCGCAGTGACTTCTTACCCTCAGTGGGTCGCTAATGTGGTGTCGGTACCTAAGAAGGACGGTAAGGTCAGAATGTGTGTTGATTATAGGGATCTGAACAGGGCCAGCCCCAAGGATGACTTCCCCTTGCCTCACATTGATGTCCTTGTTGATAATACAGCTCAGCACAAGGTATTCTCTTTCATGGATGGTTTTTCAGGTTACAATCAGATCAAGATGGCACCTGAAGACATGGAAAAGACTACATTTGTTACTCAGTGGGGCACCTTCTGTTACAAGGTCATGCCGTTCGGACTAAAGAATGCTGGGGCAACCTACCAACGTGCCATGGTTGCCTTATTTCATGACATGATCCATCACGAGATAGAGGTGTATGTGGACGACATGATCGCTAGATCCCAGACTGAGGAAGAGCATCTAGATCATCTGCAGAAGTTGTTTGACCGGCTGAAACTGTACAAGCTGAGATTGAACCCGAACAAGTGCACCTTCGGGGTAAGATCTGGGAAGTTGCTAGGCTTCGTGGTCAGTGATAAAGGTATTCAAGTGGACCCTGCTAAGGTCAAAGCTATTCAAGAGATGCCAGTTCCCAAGACAGAGAAGGAAGTCAGAGGCTTTTTAGGACGCCTGAATTACATTGCTCGATTCATCTCTCATCTGACCGCTACCTGTGAGCCAATCTTCAAGCTACTGAAGAAAGATCAGGTAGTACGTTGGAACGATGAATGTCAGGCTGCCTTCGACAGAATCAAAGAGTATCTTCAAGAACCACCTATCCTTATGCCACCGGTTGAAGGGAGACCTCTGATACTATACCTGACAGTGCTGGACAACTCAATGGGGTGTGTGCTGGGGCAGCATGACGAGTCTGGCCGAAAAGAGCATGCCATTTATTACCTTAGCAAAAAGTTTACCGACTGTGAGACCCGATACTCACTGCTCGAGAAAACTTGCTGCGCTTTGGTATGGGCTGCTCGCCGGCTGAGACAGTATATGCTGACTCACACTACTTTGTTGATCTCAAAGATGGATCCTATAAAATACATATTCGAAAAGCCTGCTCTGTCTGGTAGAATTGCAAGATGGCAAATGATCTTGACGGAATACGACATTCAGTATACAACCCAGAAAGCCATCAAAGGAAGTGTATTGGCATACCACTTAGCTCATCAAGCTGTAGATGACTACCAATCAATGAATTTCGAGTTTCCGGATGAAAGCATCATGATTGTGACTGATTGCGAAGTACCTGGACCGGATGAAGGACCTGAACCAGGATCCCGATGGTCTATGCACTTTGACGGAGCCTCCAATGCTTTGGGAAATGGTATCGGCGCCATCATCATATCTCCACAAGGTACTCATACTCCACTCACTGCCCGGCTGTGTTTCAACTGTACCAACAACATGGCGGAGTATGAGGCGTGTATCATGGGTCTTCAAGCTGCGATCGACCTAAGGATCAAATTTCTAAGTGTTTTCGGAGATTCCGCTCTTGTGATCAATCAGATCAAAGGAGAGTGGGATACGAAACATCCCAACTTGATTCCTTATAGAGAATGTGTGTTGACCCTGATTCCCCACTTCACAGAGATAACCTTTGAGCACTTTCCAAGAGAAGAGAATCAGTTAGCGGACGCGTTAGCTACAATGTCCTCAATGTTCAAGGTTAAATGGGATAATGAAGCTCCCCGGATCATCATCTGGAAACTGGACGAACCGGCATACTGTTGTGATCTCGAAACTGAATTGGTAACTGAGAAGCCTTGGTACCACGAAGTGAAGAGATATCTGGAAACTCAGGAATACCCTGAAGGTGCCTCTGTCAATGATAAGAAATTCCTGAGGAGGTTCGCAGCCAAGTTCTTCCTAAGCAACGGCATCTTGTACAAGCGAAACCATGATTCAACCTTACTGCGTTGTGTGGACAAGATTGAAGCAGAAAGGATCATGGAAGAGCTACATGAAGGGACCTTTGGTACGCATTCCAGTGGACATACTATGGCTAAAAAGATCCTACGGGCAGGATATTATTGGTCCACAATGGAAGCTGACTGCTACCAACACTCCAAGACATGCCACAAGTGCCAGATCTATGCAGACAAGGTGCATGTTCCTCCGGTTCCCCTGAATGTTCTGACTGCGCCTTGGCCGTTTGCAATGTGGGGCATAGACATGATTGGCGAGATCAGACCTACGACATCCAATGGACATCGCTTCATCCTTGTGGCGATTGATTATTTCACAAAGTGGGTTGAGGCAGCATCCTATGCTACAGTGACCAAGACTGTTGTGGCACGGTTTATTCGGCACAACCTGATCTGTCGGTATGGCGTTCCTGAGCGGATTATTACGGACAACGGTACCAATCTGAATAATAAGATGATCGCTGAGCTCTGCGAACAGTTCAAGATACAGCACCACAATTCTTCTCCTTACAGACCGAAGATGAATGGGGCTGTAGAAGCAGCTAACAAGAACATCAAGAAGATCGTGCAAAAAATGACAGTAACTTACAAAGATTGGCACGAGATGTTACCGTTCGCCCTGCATGGGTACCGTACCTCAGCCAGGACGTCAACCGGGGCAACTCCCTTCTCTCTGGTTTATGGCATGGAGGCGGTCTTGCCGATCGAAGTACAAATTCCCTCTCTCCGGATAATGAAGGATGCAAACCTGAACGAAGATGATTGGATCCAGACACGACTTGATCAACTCAACCTAATAGACGAAAAGAGACTTGCTGCTATCTGTCATGGTCAGACGTATCAGAAACGGATGATCAGGGCATTTAACAAAAAGGTCAGGCCACAGGAATATCAAGTTGGGGATCTGGTTATCAAGAGAATCATCCTTCCTCAGAGTGATCCAAGGGGCAAATGGACTCCTACGTACGAAGGGCCATTTGTGGTTAAGCATGTGTTCTCAGGAGGAGCAATGATATTAACCAATATGGATGGTGACGACCTTCCTCACCCCGCCAATGCAGACATAGTCAAAAAATACTACACATGAAAAAGACCCGCTAGGCTGACATGCCTAGGCAAAAATTAGGTCTTCCCGTCGAACCAAAAGGGTTCGGGCAAAATGAAGGGATGAAATGAAAAAAATCTGTACACCCGGCAAGTCGAAAACCTGAAAAGGCGGCTTGGGCAAAAATGGGTATCCCGGTGGACTGAAAACCCGAAAGGGCGGTCCAGGCAAAAATTAGGGATAAAAGCGTAATACTATGTCTCATTGGATCACTTTGCATCCAGAATTCGGTATCTACATCAAGCTCAAACGGCATCGATCAGTCAGCTTCACCCTCAACCAAGGTCATCAAGTGATGAGACGCTCGGAGTTATAAAGACAATAGCAGAGTTGAAACCCAGTGGATCATTCATCTTTCACACAGCTATTTTATTTTCTTTTGTACAAAACTTGTATAAACTCTCTTGTTCGGCGACGTACCTCTTACTAGGACGTCAGCCTCTTGTACACAAAACGCCTATTCAGGCCATTCAAAAATCAATACAAATATATTTTCAGTTAAATGTGCCAAGTGTTTTTCTTTTTCTGTTTTGTTTTGCGAAGAACGTCCAAGGTTCAATTTGCGATGTATGCATTGACAATAATTTGCTAACTCATAAATATTTGCATACGAAACAAAGGAATTAATTGCAGGTGACACTAGAAACAGGGGCAATAAAAGAGTTGTCTGAGCAGTCTAATTGTTCTATCCTCCAAGGTGCCAAGGTGGGTTCAGCTAGAGAACATAACCGGTATATCCTAAATCCCCAGAGAATGATTAAACAATACATTCTTCTCCAAGAAAATCATCAAATATCAAGGAAATTGAGTATCCTCCCGTAGATCTCAATACTTCCCCAGCAGCATATATTCTTAACAAGCATCCCCGGCAGTCTTGGTCTAAAGATTGTTCCCCGGCGGCATACCAACATTCAAAGGAATCACTTCCCCGCAGTCCAAAACTTCCCCAAAGAGTCCAGTCCAACCCAGTTTCCCCAGGAAAGTTGGAATTCATATCTCCCCAAGCAGTAAGCTTATCCCCAGTAAATTCTGGAAGCTGATCCTCACAGAGCACGAACGCGTCGTCCGGCTTTATTTAAAGAGTTATTTCCTTAACAGGATATAACTGGGTTATCCTCAGCCAAAAGCCATGGAAAGAGCGTCGTCGACAAAGTCTTCTTACCCCAGCGAAGTCCTTCAACATTTCCAACAACAAGGGTACCCTCAGCAAATTATTATCAACAATCAGCAAAGTATCTCTATCCCCACAGAGTACCGCTTCCCAGCATGGTCGCTAGAGTATCTTTTCTCCCCGCAGACTCTTCATTTGCCAAGTTTATTCCGCAACGGAGTTATCTTCTCCTACCGGTATTCTTGCAGTTATCATCCCCAGCGGAAGCAAAATCTATTCTTCAACGTCAGCCCAGGATACAACTTCCCGGCACCCGTCAAGGATTCACTTTCCTAGACGAAAACATACATAAAACTTCATATACATCATCATAGCATGCATAACGCACTGCATCATACAAGTCTCCTTTATGTTGAGAACATCATTGCTTGATCCATATCATGCATTGCATATGACTGACTTTTACCTTTCAGGAAAGATGCAGTTTAAAGTCTCAATCACATTTCAAGACCTAGACCGGTTCAGTCAGATCGACCCTAAGATTTTCCTGATGCTTACCCAGTCAAAGGCCTTCTCTTGGTTCAGTCAGATCGACCCTAAGATCTCCCTGATGCTTACCCAGTTGAAGATATTCCAAGACCTTGTCCGGTTCAGTTAAATCGACCCTAAGATTTTCCTGATTCCTACCCAGTCAAAGGCCTCTCTGGTTCAGTCAGATCGACCCTAAGATCTCCCTGATTCTTATTCCAGTAGAAGACACCCAAGATTTTTCTCAACGAGCGTTGTTGAAGTTAAAGTCGCCCAAGGTTCTCTTACCATTCATGCTAAGGTAGTAATCATCCCTGGTTCATTCATCAGCGTTTGAAGCTCCAGATTCAGCTCCTGTAACCAGTCAGGACACATCTATACCAAGCATCTAAAATCAGCTCCTGCAACGTGTCAGGTACTCATTTTCTCTTTTGCAGGTATGCAGGTTCTCGTTAAGGAATCTCCTACGCGATCAACATCCAGATGGCATCTATAAGCCCATCATCCTATCCAAGCGACTTCTAAATGGCATCTATAAGCCCATTCCCCCCATCACTGCTACTATGTGAGCGCAAATTTCTAGGGCACTCTAGTGTTCAATCATCTTCTACCCTCGGATTACGAAAGGCACGTCAGCCAATCTGCATCCTCAGGTCTAAGAAGATTGAACAGGGGCAACTGTTGTACCCCAAAATTTGCCCTCCCATATTCTCCAAGATTTGTCAAGTCAAGGTCACAAAATGCCCCAAGGGTTGTGCAGCTCAACTGTCTCCTATACAGTCAAAACTAGGGTTTGTGTTCTGATCAAGAATTGAAAGTTTTCAAAGGCCCAATCAAGTCTCATATGCTTACAAAGATGGTCAAGTATCCTCATATCAAGTTTCAAGGCATTCAGCTCAAAATTGCACAGTCAAAACCCTAGATTGCACTACAGTCAACTGTAGGGGCAAAATGGTCATTTGACAGTCAAAAGTTCAAATTTTTGGTCAACATATCATTTTGAAGCCACAAACATCATTTGATCAATGCTTGATCATGATTCTCAAAATTTGGCTCAGAAATCATCAAAGATGCAAAAGTTGCTATATTTGGACAGCTGAAAAAGTCAACTGAAATTGACCAGGGCATAACTTTCACATGGATTATCAGAAAAATTCCATCCAAAGCTCATTTTGAAGAGAAAGACATTTCCTACAACTCATCTTCATACTTCAAGTCCAAGAAATGCTCTCACAAAAAGTTATCAATTTCAACATTATAGGTCATTTTCAAAAGTCAACAAAAAGGGACTTTAAGTCAAAGGCCATAACTTGAGATTGGTAAATCAAAATGACATGGGACCAAAGGAATTGGTTAAAGGACTCAAAGACCTTTCCAAAATGTCCAAGAACATGTGAAAATCTTAAAAATTGAGCAAGTTATGCCTTGCGGAAGTTGGGAAATTTTTGGAAATTTTTGAAAGTCAACTTTACTTCAAATGATCCAAAAAGGCAAATGGGCCCATTTTTCTTCCAAGTTTCTTCATGCCAAGCCTATGCACGACCATTAGGCCCAAAGGGAAGTATTTTCTCATTTTTTAATTATTTATTTGAATTTATATTAATATTAATTCATTTAAATTATTTTAATACATGAAAAATATAAAGCTTGACCTAAAAAATCTTTTTATGCACATTCTAGACTCAAGATTTCGTGCACATCCTAATTAGGCAAGATTTGGTTTGATTTGGCATGATTGAATAAAATTACACATGAAAAAGATTCAAAAAATCCTTAGAAAATCAATTATCCAAAATCATTATGGCAAGAGATTTTGTGCAATTTTGTTGACCTAGCATGCTCACTACATATTCAGAATCAAAGACCTAATGGCATGGGACAAAAAGCTGCGCTCATAAGCCATAGAAAAACTTGAAAATTCTGGAAAAAACTCAAGAACTGAAAAGTGCTTTAGAGATCGCTTCAAGCCATAATACTGAGTCCATCATATTCCTGAAGCTTCAAGGATCACATACCAATCAAAACCACTCATTCTAGCATCAAGAATTGGTAAAACGGGCACCCCCTGTACCGAAAATATTTGATGCTCTTGCATATTGATTCATACATTTTCCATAATCTTTGAGACTTGATTTGTGTTCCTGACATGATTTCAAAGCTAACCCATAACTTTAATTTGATTATTATGCGTTGTAGGCGATTTTGCCATTGTTAAAATTTAGGGTTGCAGGTTTTCTGAATTAGGGCTTTTGCATAGAGGAAAAATTAGGACTCATGAATGCCATGGTTGTATACAGTAGGTCTGGACGAAGAAGACACAAGCCTCGCGATCAATTTATGATCACCATAGCGCTAGTCGCTATTTTCTTGTAGCCAGCTTTAGACCACGCCCAGAAAACTGTTTCCATAGGCTTGTATTTTCAGAAAAAAATAAAAACATTGAGGAAGATGATGTGGTGGCGAAGCGTGATTCGCTAGTTTGAATTGCGCGCGTTTTTAATTACTATGCGTTGGTTTTGATTTTTGTTATTTATTAACCATAATATATTAAATGAAATTCAATGGCTCAGTGGCAGGGACATGTGTTGGTAACATCAAAGACCTGGGTTCAAGTCTCAGGTCTGTACAAATCTCATATTATTTTTCATCAATTAATCCTATGCAGTTTCAGCGTGATGGTTTACCATATTCCATCCAGATCAGGCCCTACATACATCCAAGAACACCAGATCTAAAGGCCAAGATTCAGGGAACGCAGTATGCCTTAGTCAACGCACCATATGGAAACTGGCAAAGTCAATGGATCCAATGCTTAATGGGCTTGACTTGCTGAACCTTACCTCCAATTTTGGGGCTACACCCCACCCTGGTTTGCCAATTTTATTTATTTTCCTTATATCCTTTTAATTATTATTTTATTTATTTTGTTGTTTTAATTCAGTAATTATTTTTTACAAAACATAAAAAACAGAAAAGGCCAAAAAATATAATATTTATTTATTTTAATTATTTTTATGAATAAATGCATGTAAATAAATTTAGTTTAATTAGGATTTTGCAACTTTAATTCCTTTTAATAAAAAATCCCAAAATATAGAATTAGGTTAATTGATAATTTTTATATCTTTTTAATTTTTCCTTTTTTTCACAATATTATTTATTTCTTTATTTTATTTTTATAATTAAATATACATAAATAAAAATTAGGGTTTTAATTTAGGTTAATATAATATTTTCACAATAAACTTAAAAAACAATAGAATTAGGGTTAGTCAATTAGAATTAATTCCTTCTTCTTTTTTTTTCTTTTAAACCTTAAAAAACACAAAATACCAAAAACATTTAATCATTTAATTTTAATTCTCATTAACTTTTAATATTTTGCAAAAGGGTCCAACGCCCGTCGCTTTAATTATTTTATTTCGCACATTTACTTTGTCGCTTATTATAATTATGTACATGCCCCAAAGCCTTGTAATAATTTTATTTCTCGCACTTTTATTGCTTTATTTACTTTCCGCTAAATCGGGTCCGGTTTAATTTTTGGCGATGTGGACCCGCGCCTTTGTAATAGCCTTAGATTTATTTTTCCGCAAATATTTTTAAACTGTTAAATAAGCATGCAAGAATGAATGGACTCAATTAAAATCAAGCGTAGATCACAACAAACATGACAAGACAAATAACTGAAACATGACACACAATTCGCACACACCACCCCTAGGGTACGCCTCACTGTTGCCTTGCCTCGAAAGGTGATCGTCGAGTAGAGGATGTCTTAGTAAGTCCTCATGATCCGGGAACCTGGCATGAGGGTAGCTTCTAAGGTATCTTCCCATTGCTCTGGTGATCACCACGTCCCTAAAACTCGAATTGACCCGAACACCTCCAACGGTGGTGCTACCTACCTCTCAATGGTGGGATGGCACTACTTTAAAGGACATTTACGCAGACGAATTTCTTATGGTAGGTAGGTTCTCGTAGATACTTGCTCTAATTTCAAATCAAAATCTTTTCACCAACACATTTTCAAAGGCTTTCAAAAGCAAATTTTTCAAACACTCTGACGTACGAGTCGAACTGAAATTTTTCAAAGAAACTTTTAAACCCACATTGAAAAGCAAACAGATAATTTTGAAAACACATTGAGCAAGTATCTAAGAGCCCATGGATAACCATGGATAGAAAGGGTGCTAACACCTTCCCTTTCTATAACCTACCTCCCGAACCGAGAGCAATCTCTTTAAGGAATTTTTCTGTGCTTTTGTCCTTTCCATTTGGAGAAAATAAAAGACGGTGGCGACTCTTGCTTCCGCGAAATTTCGCGAACCAGCGTTAAACAGTCAGTTCCAGATCCACCGATCACAACAAGCACCTTTCACAAGTGACAATGGACGACATTAATTAGAGAGTAAACTCAGTTTTGAATATGTGATAGCGACAGTTCCTGTCAAATTGATTCTTCTCAAAGTAGAAAATATTGCCCCATAAGTAGTTCTATTTAGAAAAAATTGGAGTACTGCCTGACTGATGCAAATTACATTCAAGCCTAAATTTTATCTGAATTTATTTTCTCATTATTTCTTTTCCTATGCACTCAAAGTACTTATTTGATTTTCCTTCGTTAAACACCATAACAATAGTAATCAATAGATTGACAATTGGTGTCGGTGGGAATGATATTCTTTTGTATTACTTTGACGTTTCTCGTATACTTGCGGATAGTACCCATCAGGCGTCGAGCTAATGACGTAAAAAGAGCATGTTTTATTATCTTTCTCTATTTTCTTTGTTAGTAGTATAGATAGAGTGGTGTAGTGGGTTAAGGAAGCAAGATTGAATCTATTTTTAAATTTATGAGCAGCTCTGAGACCACTTAGCATGCTCTGCTGCTTAATTCTTCACTTTTTATTTTCTTGTTCATTACACCATATCTCTTATATATATATATATATATATATATATATATATATATATATATATATATATATATATATATATATATATATACATTTGTTTTTAATTAGTGTGAGGGAGTTTGTACGCAATCTCGAGGACAGATACGAGAATCATTATAAAGTCTTGCCTCCCATTGGCATTTCAAAATGTTTTTTCAAACACACAAATAAATTTTCAAAAGTGAGGTAGCGATAAAGAGCCGATAGATAACTACGGACGAAAAGGGTGCTAACACCTTCCCTTTTCATAACCTATCCCATGAACTCAAAATCAAAAAAGGTCTTTCCTATTCTTTTCACCCTTTCCTTATTGGATAAAACAAAAGTCAGTGGCGACTCTTGATATCCGCAACATTTACGATCAAACACAAAACCAAGTCAGTTCTTCCACCGTATTACCATAAGATTTGGATCTATGTTTAAATCTCTAAGTTTTGATGATAAAAAGCATATATTTTATGAAGAACAATTTTATTTCTAATGGTTCCATTGAGTGTGCAGATACATGAATAGAATTCTCGATATTCTAAATCAAGATATCATCAGAATCACATTACCACTCAGAAGAATAACCATTGAGTTATGCTTCTAATGAAACATCAGTAGTTATATGGAACTTTGAATGTTCGACAAGAAAAGAATCTCAACGAGTTTCCAAGAAGAAAGAAGTTTCTGATAAGCTACTACTACAAGATCAAAAATCAAGAGTATACAAGAAACAAGCTTATAACACAGAAGATCGTAAGTCAAGATTCGGTCATTAGAAGAGCTGCTGCTTGGATTCTAAAGACGAAGTCAAGACTCTGAACATATGTGAAGAAAGATTTTACTCCAAGATCAGAAGTCAAGATTTGCTCATCAGAAGAGTTGTTGCTCATAGTTCTGAAGACAAAGTCAAGATTCTGAAGACTTGGAGATTTCATGGAATACGTACTTTCATTTAACATCATAAGTATTCAATCAGAAGAAATGAAGAAAGATATTGTGGACTCACATCTAATCAACATCTCAAAGTCCATCAGAAGACAAGATCAAAGGATGATATCTTCTCAAGCTAATCTACTCAACAAAAGGAATATTCATTAGAAGATATAATTCATCAAAAGGACCACTGCACTCAATATAAGAAATATTGTGACCACTTCTAACAGAAACATCAGCAGTTCTAAGGAATGCTGAATGTTCATCAGAAAGGGAATCAATACAAAGATCAATAGATTAGAATAAATATATTTAACAATAAATTAGATGTACTGATATAAGTTATTGCTTCAGAAATCAGACATCACATATTCATCTTAGAAAAGCTGATTATCAAGGAACAAATACAAGGTCAAGATCAGATAGAAGGAACCACCCAAGATCCAATGAGTTTGAGGAACTTGACCCAAGGGATCAACCATCACCCATAAGTCAGAACCAATTACAAAATAGAAATAGAATATATTTAATATAAAATAATAAAACAATTCTTAAATGATTTAACAAAATGAGAATAATTGATGAAATAAACAAAAATGTATTAAATCGTCAAATAAAAATCCCAAAAAAAATTCAGAGGTCAAACATGAGTCAACAAGTGTTGACAATTTTTTTTACCATTTTTTAAAAGTCAGAAACTATTTTTAAAATTCAAAGAACTAAGTAAAGTAAACCAAAAATCATTAAAAAAAAATAGTAAAATGAAAAATAAAAATCAAATGAGGTTGCCAATATTTATTAAAATATCATTGAATCCTTCCATAATTTTTTTCAGAATTTTCAAAGGTCTAAAAATATTTTTAAACAATTTAAAAGATGAGAAAAAACATAAAAAATATAAAATCAAAAATTAAAATTATGAAAAAATTAAAAATCAGAAAGAGAATATTCAAAAATATTTTTGGTAATTTTTTCATGACTTTTGAGCTTGAAATGAATTTTTTTATGATTTTTTGAAGTTTAAAACAATTAAAACAAAAATTAGAAAATAAAAATAAAACCAAAATAATGTGGTCCATGTGATCAATGTCAAAACGCGTTAGTAATCAGATCTAGAGGCTCTGACGATTGTGCATGATATGGATCTTATTGAATAATACAGTGAATCATTAAAATGAAATCAGAAAAAAAATATAAAACAACAAAAAAGGAGAAGCGTTTGATCTGAACCAATTTTAAACACGCTGACAATCTGAACAGACCATAAATGTGAACACACGGTAAGCCAGAGTTAATGTGCGTGGATGGAAACCAAAAGAGTCAAGCCAATCAAATTAAAATGATTGGTTGTGTATCATTAGTTGAAGAACGACATGTAGGTCATCTTCAACCTCCAGCCACCTGAACTAGGGCAAGTATGAGATTCTTCAAACGGAAATGTTAGAAGCTCATAGGGGTATCATTCGATTCGTCTCATCCAAACGATTCTAACCGTACCCTCGCGAAAAATTTATTTAAATCACAGCTCAATCAATTTGAAGATTACCAGAGCAAGATTGCAAAATTCATTTTAAAAATAAATGCTTAATTCCCAATGAAAACGAAAACCAACATAAGTATGAGACTCAGAGGAATAAGGACTACAATTTAGCAACTTGTTTGAATCGATTTGGTTGAGAAAACTACCTGAACAAAGTTCAAACTGTAAGCTCTAAAACTGAAATTATGTAGACTGAATTAGGGCTCGATTTGCTTGGTTTTTGTTATGGAGAGCTCGTATGATGATTGAGAATGATAATTCTAAAAAGATTTTGGAGAAAGGAAGCTTGGAATATTGAAATTGATTTTCAAATTTCAAGCTTCGAACGAGAGTTTGGCAGGGTGATTATGGCTGTCTAAATATTGGGAAATGAAGGGAGAATGATCCTTTATTTATAGGAGAATGAGTGGCGTGACTCCAAATTGCTCAAAACTCTAAATAAGCTTTGGAACTTTGTTAATCTTGTTTAAATCAAAATGCGCAGCAAAATAATCATTAGAAGCCTTATTATTCAAATTCGATTCTGACTTGGTGATAAAGTTTCAGTTACAAGGTGTCCTCTTTGAATCCATGGTGCAAACAACTCAGGAAGCTTTATAGCATGATTATTGATGCATTTGAAAGAAAATATCACACTCTTAACCATGTTACAAGAAAGGTGGAATTTGGATACTTGAGCTAAGAGATATGTTCATTTGATTTTGGGAAAAACACACAGATCCTTATGATTAGAAACATTTCTAAGTATGGGCTTCAAAATGGCATATAATGTTTTTCAAGCTTACAATCCCTTCCATTCAAAATTATCTCTTGATCCTTGAAGGTGAAATGGAATAGACTCATCAAATTAAATTGTGAAATTGAGATCACTCAAAAATCATAAAGATTGAAAGAGTTATGGCCTTTGGAATAAAGTTGTAGTATACAATCTTAAGTTCATTGGTAAAAAATAATGAGATCAAGGAGGTAATAATTGAACAAGTTATGGTCCTTTGAAGTCACTTTTAGAGAATTTAAGATATTTTTCAAAGGCCTTGTAATCTTCTTCCAACTTTAATGATCTTCCACTCAAACTTGACATTGGATCCTTGAAGAGAAGTTGTTAGGGACTCTTTAAAGAGAACCATGGCTTTAGAATCAACTCAAAATCTCAAAAATCAAAAAATATATGGTCTTTAGAAGTCAACCAAACCTTACTCAGAAAGACCAAAAGTTATTTGTAACCCCTTTCAATTTTCGATGATCTTCCTTGCACAATTGGATAAACCAAAATAAAACGGATTACAATCCAAATGCATCCGCTAAGCTAGTGCCTCGCACTACCGTCTTCGGTACCTGAACAATGCCGAAGCAAGCATTTTCCAACAGAAGGGTAAGAATTCCAACAAACATAAAGTATGTAATTTAAAGCAAATGAAAGGCATTAAATAAAGGAATCTTACTCTTTTTTTCCAACTCTTACACGAACTACATAAGATATTCATTTAATCAAATTCTCATATTCAATAACTCAAAGAAAACAAACACAATCCATTTCATTTACCAATTAGCACATAATGCATAATATTCAACAACACATAAACTCAATAAAACGTGTACGTGCGACTCGACACAACGACGCGACTCATGTATGTGGTACCAATCATCTATTATCTTTCAGACTTGCCGATGTCTATCCCTCAGACAGATGATCACAAAAGCCCATTCCCTAAGCTTTCAAACCCCCACTCTGAGTTTGGGACGAGCCACTAGCCTCCACGAGACTAACAGACATCGCCTCTTGACACGACTTATGATGTTGTGTGCAATTCAATCAACAACAATATGCAAATCGAGGCATCCTTCTATCTCAGTTACAAGCATACATCACCATAATTCAACCCTATGAATTAATCTCACAATATTGCACAACAAACATTATTGATTTCATTTTCAACAATTATCCCACAACACCAAAATATTCATAAACCAAACACATTATTTCCGGAATCGGCAATTAACCAAATATCTCGAATATTCAACACATCTACAATTTAATTCATCTCCGGTCGTACTCAAAATATTAAGTTTTACCAATTAATTATAACGGGTTATATTAATTAATTACACTGTTAATTATAATATATATAAATATATTAATTAAATTATTAATATAATATAATATTTATAAACTGAACAATGTTATTTCCGAAATTGATATTTCACAATACATTTCAAATCTACCACACATCTACGATTTAATTAATCTCCGATCGAAACTTAAATATCAAGTTTCATCGATAAACCGTAACCGGTTATATAATTAATCACACTATTAATTATAATATATATATATATATATATATATATATATATATATATATATATATATATATATATATATATATATATATATATATATATATATATATATATATATATATATATATATATATATATATATATATATATATATATATATACTTATATTACAGTAAGTAACAGAAAAAAGCAAAAAAAAAAGATAACGTAGTAGCCCCCCACCCCCCAATTTCGGTTGATTTTCCATAAATTTCTCCTCTTCTCTTCAACCCTAGTTTTCCTCTTTTTCTTCACTTCTTCTTCTCTATTTCTCTCTTTCTCACTTTTCCAACTTTCTGATATCTTTTTCTTTCTATCTAACTGCTTATTATATAATATATAAAAAACTAACTTATTTTATTATATTACTTACTTATTATATTATATAAAATTAACCTACATAACATATAAATTACTACTGTAAGTTAACATAACTTATATATATAATAAAACTAATATTTTATTAAATTAGTTTAATATAATTAAATAACATTAATTTATTAATTTATAATAAATCAGTTAATACTAATATAAATTCATCCTCACAAATAAATCAAATAATACATATAATAAAATATTTACGCACTAAATATAATACTATCGTACAAAAATAGTTATTTTTCGGTAAAACAAATAAACCCAATTAATCACATACCGGACTGAATTACCGACTAAATAATTATTATTTTATTCAAAATAAACATCAACCGGTCATTTTTAGAAAATAAAAATAAAAATAATATTAATTAAAACGGGGTGTTACAACTCTCCCCCACTTAAAAGATTTTCGGCCTCGAAAATTACCTCTAAACGAACAACTCGGGATATGAATCCTGCATCCGGCTTTCAAGCTCCCAAGTTATGTTTCCATTAGCCGCACCACCCCACACCACCTTAACCAAAGAAATATCTTTTCCTCTAAGTTGCTTCACTTTCCGATCTTCGATTCTTGTTGGCAAGGTCTCAACGGTTAAGTCTTCTCTAACTTCCACATTGTCCACTTGCACCACATGTGACGAGTCCGCAATATACTTTCGCAATTGCGACACATGAAACACATCATGTAAATTGGAAAGTGATGGTGGTAATGAAATCCTATACGCCACATTACCAATCCTTTCCGAAATTTGATACGGACCAATAAACCGTGGTGTCAACTTCCGCGATTTAAGAGCCCGACCAACACCCGTCGTAAGATTCACTCTCAAAAACACATGGTCATCCTTCTTGAACTCAAGAGGCTTCCTACTCTTATCATAGTAGCTCTTTTGGCGACTTTGTAAAATTTGCATCTTCTCTCTAATCAACTTAATCTTATCTGTAGTTTGTTGCACAATTTCTGGTCCAACCACCGCACTTTCTCCCGACTCGTACCAACATAAAGGTGTTCGACAACGCCTTCCATACAACGCTTCAAAAGGAGCCATACATATGTGTTGTACCCCAAAATTTTCCCTCTCATTTTATCAATATTCCCCTCACATGACTCTTTGGACTCCAGACAGAATTAGGGTTTGCTCTGCCCAAGACATCTCCTTGCACTGTTGACCTGAAATTAGGGTTTGAGTTTGCACAGGGATTTTTGGACTTCCAATGCTCAAAGTGACTTTCATACTTCATGTTGGACTTATAAGATTTCCCCTACCAAGTTTCAAGCTTTGAATCAAATTTTTGCCCAGTAATTAGACAGTTGACCTAGAAATCAACTGTATTGGAGAAAAAGTCAACTGTGGCCAATTTACAGTCAAACCTCATGATTTTTGATCCACGTCAACATTATAGGCTCATATGAACCATTTGATCAAGTTTGGACCACAACTCCTCAAGAAATTTGATCAGATCTTCAAAAGGGCAAAATGGTCATTTTTAGGGTTTTGACTGCAGAAGGGCAATTTCTGATTTTTAACCTAGCCAATGGAAAATTGGCTTCAAACATGGATTCAAGGACTCAATGGCATCATCTTGACCTAATCACAAGGTTCAAAAGATCTCAATTGCATTGGATTGACAGATGAATTTTCCAGTCAACTGATCAAAAATCAACTGTATACTGAAAAGTCAAACTTTGACTTTTTGGTCAAAATCAAGTGCCAAGGGTCATTTTTTCATCAAGATGTGTCAAAACATGAAACTTTTTCATCAAGAAACCTAATTTTGCAAATTAGGGTTTAAGATTGAAAATTTTCATAACTTAGAAATTTTCTAAGTTATGAAATTTTCTTATTTTTTCCCAACTTTGCCCAACATTTTCACCATGATGCATTTGTATTCAAACAAAACTTCCAACATGGAAGTTGTAGTCCCCCACAAAATCTACAACTTTGATTCACAAAGTTTTCCCAAAGGATGCTTGGATCTCAAGTTATGATTTTTGGAATAAGGGTCCATGAAACTTTTAACTTAGTGAAATTTTGCCCTAGTTTAGGCAGGATTTTGACCTATCTTCATGGCAATGTTTCACCTAGTTACCATTGGAATCTCAAAATGCATTTCAAAGATGGATTGTAGATCATGTTACAAGCTTTCCAAAATGTCGAGGAGTATCCAAAATCATTTGTGGTTAGGGAGAATCGAAGGTTTGAATTTGGCAAAAAGTCACTTTGATCTATGGCATTTTTCATGTTGCTACAAATTGCAAATTCTATCCAGCCTTACTTGTACTTTCTCACAGGTCTTTAAACCCTTCCAAACTCAAAAATTGAATGCAAACTCAATGGTTTAAGGCATTATTCTGATCAATGGAAGTTTACACAAGGGTTTAATCCATTTTTGGCAAAAAGGCAACAATGCTATTTTCATAAAGCACAACTTTATGTCAACTTGTTTCCCTTGAGCCTTGAACCCATCTCTTTGCAGCAAACAAGCTCCGTAAACTTAGGCAAAGGTACAACAATCTTGTGCATGCTTGGAGCTATCCTGTACAGGTCTGCCTTTTGTCATTTCACACTTTTCTTAAAAGCCAAGTCAACTTGCAAAAACAAAGGGAACTTTGGTATCTGATAAAACCAACTCTTGTAACCATTCAAAACAAGTTTTGCATATGCCTTAAGTCAGAAGCACGAGCTAACCACTTCTCAAGCCTTCCAAAACACCAAAACACCATCTTCTTGCAAAACAGGGCAGCTTCTGCGGTTGCACCTCCATCTCACAAACCACTCGTGCATTTAGCCCCAAACCTCTTCCAACACATTCCATACAACCCATCTAAGCTCTCCCAACCATTGGCCAGTAACTGTAACTTCATTTACAAGCTTCACCATTTTTAAATTCTGCTTGTGCAGGTTGACTTCTACAGGATCATTAAAGCAAACTCAAAGCAAACTAAGCATTGAGGAAGGTCAAAGGAAGTTCAAGCAAGCTCCCAAGCATCTCAGGCCTCATTGAAAAACTCCACATTTCCATACTCGAGTTCAAATGAAGCAGGTATTTTCCAACTTTCTATCTCTCTATTTAGGAATCATTAGGCTTAGGTTTGTGAATAAAAAAATGTATTACTCATTGCCCTTAAGCTGTACATATGCATAGATTTCATTTAAGTTAACTATGTTGAGAGAATTTGATTGATGAACTTTCTGAAAAAGTTAGGTTAGAAATTAGGGCCAGAGAAATTCTCTCTGGTCTTTGAGAGTTAGATTAAGTTCTTTATATGGTTGGAATCGTGTTGAAAAATGCTATAACTTTTGTGTTGTGAGTTTTTGCTTTAGAGCACGTATGCAGGAGTTAGCCATTTGTACAAGAAAACGCGTTTTTTGTTTGGTCAGAGGTTGAAGATGAAGTAAGTGGGTTGGGCTTGGTTTCTCCTTGCTTTTGACACCCCCTGACTTGCTATTTGCACCCCTCAGCCCATTTGTTTATTTTTTGCATATTTTTCTATTTCTTTTTCATTTATGACTTTATTTTATTTTTTCTAAATTACCAAAAATATTTTATTTAATTTTCACATTTTTATTTTATTATTTTTATTATTTTTTAGACATAGAAATAATTATTAAATAGTATATACTTTTATTTTCATCCACTTGTTGCCTTAAAAATGGCCATGGTATGCATGCTAGGTGTCTTGGCAAAACCAAAATCAAAACAAAAAGATCATAGTCCCTCGATGATGCTATCTTGGTTGCCTATACATAAATGATCTAGTCCCTCAAACAAAATTTGCTAAGATACTTAACACCATTGCTATCATGGTCAATACGATGACCCGCTCCTGTCCCGTTTAACATCCAAATACAAGGTTGTTTACCAAATACAATGGTAAAACAACACTGTCAAAGGGTTAAAAATGTGTAAGAAGGATCTTTGAGTAGATAGGGTAGACAACTCTTAGTTACTTGATCAAAACTTGCAAACATCCTTGCTATTTTCAAAAACACATCACAACACAATTTCAAAACATTTCCCAAAACAAACTTTCAAACATTGAAACATTTTTCAAAAGACAAAACACCTTTGTATACATTCAAACAAGAATCATTAAAAAGGTTGCAACAATGATGGCCTCTTTTTAAAATACTTTCAAAACCACACACAAAAGCACCATTTCAAACAATTGAAAAGCAAAAGCAAGTGATCTAAAACAAGTAACTAAGAGCCCATGGAAAACCATGGATAAAAAGGGTGCTAGCACCTTCCCTTTTCATAATATACCCCCCAAACCCAAGAAAACATCTCAAAGGTCTTTCCTGTGATTTTTGACCTTTCCTTTAGATAAATAAAAAGTCGGTGGCGACTCTTGCTAAACCGAAACATTTGCGAACACAAACGCAAAATCCCAAGTCAGTTCTCCCACCGCATCACAGAACTGGCGACTCTGCTGGGGACTAACTAAAAAAAGTGGGGTTACCTTAGGGTTTTAGATCACCTTTACATGCTTATTTTGCTTGACTTGATTGCTTTACATTTGGTTCTATTGTTTGGGTTTGAATCCTCTACCCGGATTTGGGAAACATTCATAGGTAAATAGCAATACATTATGGAAATTGTGTGGGGTATACCGACATGGTTGAAGTAATAGCTATATTAGTGCAACATATTTGTGGGTACCGGTAGCCTTTGAGTTAATCAAAGAGAATACGGGGCCGCTGAGTGATGTCATGAAGCACTAATGGACTTTTAGAACCTTTACTTGACCATCTTGGCCTTTTTAGGGGTAGTGAGATGACCGGCTTTGGTGCAGTCCGAAGTTGGTAGATACTCGATACTACACTCATTGAGGGTTGTTTTCTTGGAATATTTCAGTCGCCAGTTAAGTGGCTAAACTGAAACAATGAACACAGAAAATAATCCAGTGATATTGAGCTCCTTAGAACCCGGTTACAATGAACACAACAGTCTTTGAATTGATCCAGCCTTGGACCTTGTCTCTGGATGACATACCATCTTCAATCGAATGGTCATGTGCCCCAGAATAATATGCATAGAAGATTCTTTCAGAAGAGCGAATGAATGATTTACCAAGAAAATTGGTATAAACTACATCACCAAACATCTTATGCCACAAAGAAACAATACAATTCGTCTTCTATCATAATAGAAGAGACGTCCAGCTGGTGAGAAAGAGTGTGGCAGTTGGCCAAATAGGAATTAGACTTTTGGACGAGACGCCAGACAAGTGATGGGCTTTATAATTCAACCCCTTTACAGTCTTCAATATCAAAATCGGGTTCCTCAAAACAGGGGAGACATCTAGCATGTGCATCGCGATTAGAAGAGATGTTTGTGGGAGGAGGACCCTGGAGATCAGAGCTTTACTAATTGAATTTCCACCAGGCGAGGAAACAAATGGATGTAATACACTGGGATCGCATCAACATGCTCATTAGGCTTCTTCTGTCTTTACTTAAAAGCTTTTCCCCATGAATTCACTTTGAGAACAAAGAATTGCTGTTGTGGAGAATGCCCTTGATTGAATAGTCGGATGCCTTGGTGTGGTAACCACATTTGTCGTTGGTATCATGAAATGGAAGGGAATTTATAGATGGTGCTGAAGTACGGGGTTTAATCGACTGAAGCTCAAATAAGTGTGGAAACCAATGAGAATGAAGCACTGATATAAGATCGACTCTTGTTCAGGCGTATTCTAATCTCGCTGGTAAAACAAGTTTCTTGAATTTACATAGTAAATGGGAACCATTTTCCGATAAGATGTTCCAAGAACTCAATATTGTGTAGCACTCCATGGTTGAAAGTGATTCCATGACCCGACTCACCTAAATCTTCAATCTATTATCTTCCTTATCAAAGAATTTCTGACCACGGGCCAAATCTTTCTTGTATACCATGAACAACCTCATCGAGATCTTCGTATCGGTCAATCCCCCACAGAGTTATCCCAAAAATGATCTCTGAACATGTGAGAGAAAGAAATTAAGTCCAAACCACTTAGGAGAACACCATGTCTGAATAAGAATCCTCAATCTTCGAGTACATGTTATGGATGCATGAATATGCATGGGGTGCATAAATGGATGCCATGTCATATTCCGCTATTTCCAAGAAATTTACATGCTTTGATTTTGATTTTACACAGGTAAGTGGATGGAAAAGTTCAACACAAGACTTACAAATATGATTCCCTGGAAATAATAGAACATGTATGTTAAGTATGTGGTTAACCATGTTATGTATGCAAAGACATGGTGTTGTACCCCAAAATTTTCCCTCTCATTTCTCAAGAATTTCCTCCCAAAATATCTCATGACATCAAGTTTGCAGCGCTGTGTTGGCTCCTAAATTCGACACCCTTGTTTTTATTAATATCAGCCATTAAAGCTGAAGGATGTTTTCGACCAGCTGGGTCTGTCGAAATGCCCATCAGAAGATGGCAATGTACTTAGAGGATTTCTCCCAAGGGAGAATGTGGTTGCCTTCGACGTCGAAGGTGTGGCTCGTCGAAGATGCTTCTCGACGAAGGTGTTCGATTGTTCAGAGTGGAACGGTTTGAAATTCAAGTGTTTGGAGGGAAAACGGTTCCCAGCGGTTACCGAGTGCAACGTGCAAAGATCTGGAGCGTCGAACGCTGAGAACGTGCCAAGTGGAGTCATCTCGAAGCAGTGTAACTGCCCGACGGTTACTTGGGATGTTTTAGTATAAATGTTAGTAGTTCACGCAGTTTTTCGCGTGTGTTCACAATTATATACAAGTCACTCATATAGATTCGAGTACCCAGCGTGTGAGAAAGAATTGTTGAGAATGTATGTGTGAAACACCGCTTTTATTAATCAAAGTCATTTATTTTTCAGAAACTTTACTTGCTTTCTCCTTTACTTTTCCTGTCGAAAACCTTTATTTCAAGCCTTCCTTTAATTTATCAAGTTCTCTTCTTCATGCAATTTACATAAAGCTTCCTTATTTTCTTGTCATTTAACCATTGTCAAACTTAATCAAAACCCCAAAATCAACCATGTCTTAGGATCAATCTGATCGATCCTGCGAGTAACCAAATAAGTAACCATTTGGAAGATCAGCGGTTGTTTACCAAAACCAACGGTAAACAAATTGGCACACCTGGTGGGACTGTGTGTTGATTTTGAAGTTTAATCTTTTTACATAGGATATCATCTTTTCGAGGAGTGTTGTATGTTATTGAGAAGTGGTAGAATATACACTAACAATACCAATACTTCCAGAAGAAGAGAAGAGATGGCGAATCCGCCAAACAATAACGAAATCCCACAAACGAATGTGGGATCAACGGTTATCCCAACCGTAAGTGAAGCGATAACCGCTGGTTCAACACCAGCAGTAACGATCACGACAACGGGGCCATTACCTCCGTTCACTGGCCCCAGAGTGCCTTTGGGAACCCCCCCACCAAGGGGAAATTTAGGCACAAGGCCTTATGTTCCCCCAGGATTTATGACAGGCGGTCATAATCGAGAACCACTCTATGGCATGCCAACGTCTGATTTGGCTAGCCTAACAAACGCAGCGTCCACTTTTTCAGACCCTTTAGTGAGTGCCTCTTCGCCACTCCAAGGTTCTGGAGTAGGTATGGCGAACAGAAACAGGACCCAACTCTTAGGAGGAACGTCCCAAGTAGCACATGGCCTTACAAATGCCTCGACAGCAGTCTTGAGGCAACAAATGGACGAAAGCAACCATGATATGGTTCAAATGCTGGCACAAACTTTAAGTACAGTGCTGAACCCTCTAATACAAAACACCACCCAATTGAATCAGCAGATGACAACGCAAATGACGCGTTTGGCTGATTTCTTTGGAGTACCCCAACCTATTCGACAGCCCCAAAGGGCGCCAATAAGGGGAAACCAAGGTATATTCTTAGAGGAAGAAACCACTATCAATCAAGGCCAGCAGCCTGTCGAAGAAAACCTTAGGGCACGATTGGAGCATCCTGTCGAAGAACCTAGGGTAATAACCCCAGAGGTAAGGTTAGTTAACAGAAACCAAAATGCTGACGAAGTAGTTCAGCATATCCAATACCAAAATATGGGTTTGGAAAATAATCTGGCAACCATGATCGAAAGAATCATGACGCAGAATGGGATGAACATGGGCTTTCGTAGGCCCAACTTCACATCCCCACTTTCAGAATACGTGTTACAAACAGACTTACCTCCTAGATGTAAAGTCCCTAAGTTCACTAAATTCTCTGGGGACACGATAGAAAATACTGTCGAACATGTGGCGAGATACTTGATCGAAGCAGGAGATATTTCAAACAACGAAAACCTGAGGATTAAGTACTTCCCAAGTTCTTTAACAAAGAACGCTTTTACTTGGTTTACGACTCTTCCCCCCAATTCGATCCATCATTGGACCCAGTTGGAGAGATTGTTCCATGAGCAATTCTACATGGGACAAACCAAGATAAGCCTGAAAGAATTGGCCAGTGTAAAGAGACGTTTCACTGAACCTATAGACGAATATCTAAATAGGTTTAGGTTGCTCAAAGCAAGATGTTTTACACAAGTGCCAGAACATGAGTTAGTCGAAATAGCCGCAGGCGGTTTAGATTATTCCATTAGGAAGAAGTTAGACACTCAATACCTGAGAGACATGGCCCAACTGGCCGATAGAGTTCGACAGGTCGAACGCCTTAAAGCTGAGAAAGCCAAGGCAACGAAAACTCATAAGAGAGAGAGGATAGCGTATGTTGAGATGGATGACGAAGATCCAGAAACCTTCGACGAAACTATAACTGTCGAAGAAGGCGAAGTCGATTTAGCGGAACTAAAACAAGGACCACCATATTCTTGCAAACTGTTAGTCCCCTCAAGTGGAAAAAATCCCACTGGTCCAGAAAGGACCAACGATAGGTTCCCCAAAAAGACTTATAGTTTTGATATTACAAAATGTGATGAAATCTTTGACTTGCTTGTAAAAGATGGCCAAATGATAATACCCCCAGGGGTAAAAGTGCCTCCTCTCGATCAAAGAAAGAAGATAGGCTTTTGTAAATATCATAATTTTCTGGGCCATAAAACGTCTCAATGTTTTCTTTTCAGGAATCTTGTGCAAGATGCTATCGAAGAAGGGAGGTTGAAGTTTGCTGACAAGACCCCCATGACTGTGGACTCTAACCCGTTGCAGGCTGAAGCCCATTATGCTGAACCTTCAGAGGTGAACGTGATAGAGGCATCCAGAAGCCAGTCGAAGAGGCCAGGAATCACAATGGTCGAAGTCTCAAAGGACCATGTCAACATGCCAATCTTTGGCAGTTTTTCTGGGAATCTTTCCAGAAAGACAATTGAAACGGTTCAGAAAGCAGTCGAAAGCCCAAAGCTGGAGACAGTTGGAGCCCAAAAATCTAGAACAAAACCCAGTTCTCACTTGGCCGCAGTTCAAGGCCAGACGGGGGACTTGGAGATTCAAATGAAGCAGTTGACGCTTGCCAACAAAGACACCATGAATGTCAACATGGTCGAAGTCTCTGAACCAAAAACATCAGAGGAGGCCATGAGGCAAGAACAAGCTAACAAAACTGCTTTCCCTCGGGAAAATGAAAATTTGGCAGATTTCCTGCAAAGATGCCAGAAAAAGAAGTCAGAAGTGATGCTGTGTCCCAGATGCAGTTCGATCTTCGACAAAAAAGCTGCTGAACATATTCAAGGTGTAAGAGCAGCAAATAAGAGAAGGGAAAGTGTTGATCTTCGACATGATCCTAGAAGAGCCTCCCAAAGAGGTTCAAACCAAGAAAAGAGGCCAATGACTTTCAGGCCTCCAACTAATGTGCCAGTAGATACATGGTACAAAACATCTGGTCGAAAGAGGCCAAGCGAGGAAAGATGGCACTCCTTCGATGTGCCAAGAGGTTCATCTTTAACACAAAAGAAAGAGCCTCAGGTTGCTGCCCCTAAAGTTACACAGGTGTCAAGCAACTACAAAGGGAAAAATCCCATGTCTCGATCTCAATGGAGGAGATACCAGAGGCGACGAAAAGCTGAGAGGGAGGCTGCTAATGAACCAAAGGCAGAAACCAGTTCAAATGTTCCTCAAAGAAAGCAAAGGAAGCCTCTGGAAAGAGAACCAGTAACCAACAGGCTAGTTTGGCCTAACCAAGGTGAAGTTGATGACGAAGATGGCTCTGAGTCTGATGACACTTTGGACATCATGGTGAATATAGTCTCAGTGCTGCCCAGAGAGTTCAACCGACAGGTGGAGGTCGAAACAAGTGATTGGGAAGTGGAGCAAGAAATGGCCAAACATAGGCCAGTGTGCTATTTCGTCATGGATAATGGCGCCACTGAAGAGCAGAATGGGTTCTTCGAACCACCTACAGAGGCGATGAAAAATCACCTCAAGCCTTTATTTATAAGGGCTAAACTCGAAGAAACCACAGTGAATAAAATCTTGGTGGATTGTGGGGCAACCATCAACATTATTCCTCACTTTATGCTAAGGAAAATAGGCAAAAGTGATGAGAACATCAAGCCTCACAACATGGTCATGTCGAACTATGAAGGCGGCATAGGGACCACTATGGGAGTGATCCAACTGGATATCAAGGTGGGATCTATCCTTCGACCAACTATGTTTATGGTCATATCGGCCAAACCTAACTATAATCTTTTGTTGGGTCGTGAATGGATTCATGGTGTTGGAGCTGTACCATCATCAATGCACCAGAGGTTGCTGCTATGGCGTCCTGATGGAACGGTCGAAAACATAGAAGCGGACCAAAGCTATTACCTGGGCGAAGTGAATCACCTAGGGCTGGCAGACTTCGACAAGAACTTGGCTCACATAGGGCTATGTCCAACACCTGACTTCGACTTGGCGCCAGCGCCAAACACTTTTTGTTCCCTATACCTGCACCCTGAGCATGGTTTTCAATGGGACAGAGAAGACTTGTCCCACATAGACTTCAGTGGGTTAACTGACATCCAACCAACTGGTTGGGGAAGTGAATTCAGTGATAATGACTGAGTCACAATCATTGAAGCGAATTTCGGCTTACGTAGCCGAAACCAAGATGATAACGGCTCTCGAAGCCGAAGTAAAATACATGGCCACACAGGCCAATGATCAACAGTTATCTTCTACAGGTCCTGGAAAGGACTTCGATCCAGAACCTCCTGATATCGTACTAGAAGGGATGCAGGAACAGAGGCTCGACGCCATCTATGACGATAAGCCTTTGGGCTTCGAAAAGGACCCCTTGGCGAACAACATCAAAATGTTAGCGCAAGATCCTTTAGAAGAAATCAACTTGGGCGAAGGGTCAGAGAAAAAGCCAACTTACATCAGTGCCAAAATTGACCCAGAACTTAGGTTGGAAGTAATCCAATTGTTAAAGGAGTTCAAGGACTGTTTTGCATGGGATTACGACGAAATGCCTGGTCTCGACAGAGGGTTGGTGGAACTTCAGTTGCCAATCAAACCTGGGAAGAAGCCAATCAAGCAAATACAAGACGCTTCGCTCCAGAAATACTGTCGAAGATCAAAACGGAAGTCGAAAGACTGCTGAAGTGCAAATTCATACGCGTTACGAGGTACGTCGAATGGATTGCAAACATTGTGCCAGTAATTAAGAAAAATGGTACATTGAGGGTGTGCATAGATTTCAGAGATTTGAATGCTGCTACACCCAAAGATGAATATCCTATGCCTGTGGCGGAAATGCTAGTCGATTCTGCCGCTGGCTATGAATACCTGAGTATGCTCGATGGTTATTCAGGATATAATCAAATATTCATTGCTGAAGAGGATGTGTCGAAAACAACTTTTCGATGCCCTGGGGCTTTAGGCACTTACGAATGGGTAGTGATGCCTTTTGGCCTAAAGAACGCTGGGGCAACATACCAGCGAGCAATGAATTCCATCTTCCATGATTTTATTAACACCTTTATGCAAGTATATATTGATGACATTGTTATAAAATCTGTTTCCAGGAAGAACCATATAGACCACCTTCGACAATCATTCGAAAGAATGAGAGAACATGGTCTCAAGATGAACCCTTTGAAGTGTGCATTCTGTGTGAAAGCTGGAGATTTCTTGGGCTTCGTTGTCCACAAGAAAGGAATCGAAATCAACCAGAACAAGACGAAGGCAATTCTGGAAGCGAAAGCGCCATCGAATAAAAAGGAACTGCAATCTCTGTTAGGCAAGATAAATTTCTTAAGGAGATTCATATCTAACCTAAGTGGGAAAGCTCAAGCCTTTTCACCCTTGCTTCGACTGAACAAAGAGGGATTCGAATGGGGGCAGGAGCAACAAGAAGCCTTCGACAAAATCAAAGGGTACCTCACAAAGCCACCTATTTTGGTGCCTCCTTGTAGCAATAGGAGTATGAGATTGTACATAGCTGCATCTGACAAAACTTTGGGAAGCATGTTAGCCCAAGAAGATGAAAATGGAGTCGAAAGACCCATTTACTATCTTAGTAGAGTTTTGAACGATGCAGAAACTAGATATAGCGAAGTTGAAAAATTGTGTCTATGTCTGTATTTCTCTTGTACAAAACTCAAGCAATATATAAAACCAGTTGATGTGTATGTTTTGTCTCATTTTGATGTTTTCAAGTACATGTTGTCGAAACCCATCTTGCACAGTCGAATTGGCAAGTGGGCACTAGCATTAACTGAATACTCCTTGACCTTTATGCCTCTTAAGGCAGTAAAAGGACAAGTGGTTGCAGACTTTATAGTCGACCACTCAATTCAAGTCGAGAGTATTGATTATGTGGAGATAGAACCTTGGAAATTCTACTTCGATGGTTCCAGCCATAAAGATGGAACAGGAGTATGAGTCTTGATTATTTCTCCAGAAAAAATTCCAACAACATTCAAGTACAAGATATCAGGTTCTTGTTCGAACAATGAGGCTGAGTATGAAGCTCTAATTACTGGCCTTGAGATATTGTTGGAATTGGGGGCAACTCGAGTCGAAATAATGGGAGACTCAGAGTTAGTCATTAAGCAAGTCACAAAAGAATATAAATGCATAAGAGAAAATCTCATTATGTACTTTGTGATAGCAAACCGTTTATTGAAAAAATTTGAGATGGTCAATATTCGACACATACCCAGATTGGAAAATCAAATAGCCAACGATTTGGCACAAATTGCATCTGGGTACAAATTTTCAAAAATGAGATTACAAAGAGCAATCGAAGTTCGAGAAAATATAAAAGCAACTTGTCTGTCACCAACAGACTTAGAGTCGACAAGACTAGGATATGCTGATCAAGGTAACTTCGAAATTTCGTTCATAGACAATTTGTCAGAGCAAGATTGGAGGAAACCCATTGTGGATTATCTTCAAAATCCAGTAGCTTCGACAGAACGAAAAACAAAGTATAGGGCGTTGAGTTACGTACTCATGGGTAATGAGTTATTTAAAAAGACGCCTGAAGGGGTATTGCTAAAATGCTTAAGTGAAACTGAAGCATACATAGCCCTTTCGACTACGCACGCTGGAGCATGTGGGGCTCACCAAGTAGGCCATAAGATGAAATGGTTGTTGTTTCGACAAGGACTATACTGGCTCACCATGTTGAAAGATTGTGTTGAGTTCACCAAGGGTTGTCAAGAATGTCAAGTCCATACAGGCATTCAACATGTACCAGCAAGTGAACTTCACTCGATAGTAAAACCTTGGCCCTTTAGAGGATGGGCGTTGGACCTTATTGGAGAGATTCGACCAGCATCATCAAAGAGCCAGAAGTATATATTGGTAGGCATTGATTATTTTACTAAGTGGATCGAAGCTATTCCTTTAGTCAATGTAGACCAAGAAAATGTCATTGAATTTATTCAAAAGAACATTATCTTTAGATATGGAATCCCTGAGACTATAACTACTGATCAAGGATCAGTCTTCACCGGTCGAAAGATGCAGGAATTCGCTCAGGAAATAGGCTTTAAACTCCTAACATCAACGCCTTATTATGCACAGGCAAACGGTCAAGTCGAAGCAGCGAACAAAGTAGTGATTGGCTTGATAAAAAAGCATGTTGGGAAGAAGCCAAAAAATTGGCATAAGACGTTAGACCAGATTTTGTGGGCCTGTCGAACGTCCCCAAAAGAAGCCATAGGTACAACACCATATAGGCTAACCTTTGGTCATGACGCAGTGTTGCCAGTAGAAATTTTTCTTCAATCTGCAAGGGTTCAGAGACACCATGATATTCCCTCTGAAGTTTATTGGGATATGATGTTAGACGAACTAGTAGATTTAGACGAAGAAAGATTGCACGCTCTCGACCTACTAAGGCTTCAGAAGAAAAGAGTAGAAGACTCTTATAATAAAAAAGTGAAACCTAAGGCATTCTCGCCTGGAGAATTGGTTTGGAAAGTGATTCTTCCCATGGATCGAAGGGATCGAAGCATGGGAAAATGGTCACCCAAATGGGAAGGACCATTCAGAATTATCCAGACTTTTTCTGGTGGAGCTTATGAAGTCGAAGAGTTAGGCGACGATAAAAGGCTCTTGAGAGTAAATGGCAAATATTTGAAAAAGTATAAACCTATACTCCAAGAGATCAAAATAAATAACAAGTAACGACTAAATTAACCATAAATAAGCCAAAATGGAAAATTTTATAAATTAGCCAAAATGGCAATATTGTCAAATACACGTTACAATACATGGTTAAAGAGCTGAATCAATCAGAAGGGGATGGAATCCTTGAGTCGAAGGTATTTAGCTTGCTGCAGCTCCAATCTTTTGTTGCACAAGGCATTCGCCTGGACAAGCTTGGCAATTTGATCGTCGAAGGCTTGAGCTTTCTCAGCAAATTCTAAGCCTTGTGTGATTTCAGCTTGACTTTCGGTGTCTGGAACAGTCGAGAGAAGTTCCTCCTTGCGCTTAGTATTGGCATTCATCTTGGCCTCTAGCTCTTCGATTTGCGCCTTTAGGGAAGCATTCTCTCGATCTATGGCATCAATTTCTTCCTGTTTAGACGCCTTTTGCTTCGACAACTCTGCAATTCGAGAAGTCGTCTCTGATACAGCAGTCCATGCAGAAGAACTTTTGCCATATAACACTTCAAGCTGGCTGTTAAAGCCCCTTTGTCGCTGATAATCTGCTGAGACTTGATCAATAATGGAGTGTAACTCCATGATAAAGCCTGAAATCTCCGGAGTCACAGCTAGCAAGTCTACGGCATTCAAAACAGTCCCCAAATATGATGGAGCAGTAGGGTCCCCCTCCAAAGCTTTCATCAAATCTCTCTTGAAGAACTGAGCCTTGACCTTCGTCAAAGCCTCATCGAGAGGAGAAGTTTCAGTGGACTTCCCCGACTGAGTAGAATCCCCCTGACTAATATCAGACAAACTTCCCTTGCTCTCGATAATGGAATTCAGATAGTCGACAGGATCAGTTTGCTTCAAGAGTTCTAAGTCTTCTTTCGACCTATGCTTTGTTGAGGTGATAACCTTTGCAGCAGCGTTGTCTTGGATTTGAGGCTGTTGAGTAGCATTTGCCTCGACTCGACTCTCTTCGACTTGAACTTCAGCAGTACCATCGTCACCATGATCCCCTTCGCCAGCGTCAACGTGATCCCTTTCGTCATGATGTTCCTCCGACAGATCAACCACTTGAATCTCTTTTGGTTGTTGCTCTTCTGTTTGTGGATCTTCTGTTTGTTGTTCTTCTGTCTCAGCATTGGCCTCATTTGTTTCAGCATTGGCTTCATCATTCGCCAAGTCTTTCTCTTGTGGCCTACTGAGTTCAGCAGAGTCCAATGTTTCAGAAGTCCTTGGCGCTGAGCTTTCAGTGGTTTCCTGGAAAAAGAAGAAGAAGAATCCTCTAGGTTAGAAAGAGACATAATCGAACGCGGGTATCGACACCTGAGTTAAAGAAGGGTCAAAGAAATTACTTGCAGAGGAACTTCAGCCCCAGGGCTGGAATTGTCGCTTTCGACAGGTTTATTGAGAAGAACATTTAGTTCCTCCTCCGTTGGCTCTTCAATAATTATTGGAGGTGGCCTGGGCTTTCTCCCAGCAACCTTTATTCTGATTGTTCGAGTCTCAGGAGAAGGAACATGCTTCTTCAGCTTTCGCCTTTTAAGAGGAGCAGGGGGAGAATCGTCTTCTTCGTCACTCCCAGATTCGACCGTCAGTGTTGGTCGTTTCTTGGGTGAAGGTGCCTAAAAACCAGTTGTTCGATTTAGAAGCTACATCGAAAGTCAGAATGTTAAAGCCAGAAGAAAATAATTAAAGTCTGGTTACCGGTGCAGAAGGCTTCTTCGAAGGACCTTCCCCCTGATGGCTCCTTGTAGTCTTCGCCGGCGCTATAGTTTTCGTCGGTGGTGGAGGTTTTGTCAAGGGACCTCCTCCTTGTTGGCCTTCTGCAGCTTTCTTGGTTGCAGGCTTTCGAACAACACCATATAGGCTAACCTTTGGTCATGACGCAGTGTTGCCAGTAGAAATTTGTCTTCAATCTGCAAGGGTTCAGAGACACCATGATATTCCCTCTGAAGTTTATTGGGATATGATGTTAGACGAACTAGTAGATTTAGACGAAGAAAGATTGCGCGCTCTCGACCTACTAAGGCTTCAGAAGAAAAGAGTAGAAGACTCTTATAATAAAAAAGTGAAACCTAAGGCATTCTCGCCTGGAGAATTGGTTTGGAAAGTGATTCTTCCCATGGATCGAAGGGATCGAAGCATGGGAAAATGGTCACCCAAATGGGAAGGACCATTCAGAATTATCCAGACTTTTTCTGGTGGAGCTTATGAAGTCGAAGAGTTAGGCGACGATAAAAGGCTCTTGAGAGTAAATGGCAAATATTTGAAAAAGTATAAACCTATACTCCAAGAGATCAAAATAAATAACAAGTAACGACTAAATTAACCATAAATAAGCCAAAATGGAAAATTTTATAAATTAGCCAAAATGGCAATATTGTCAAATACACGTTACAATACATGGTTAAAGAGCTGAATCAATCAGAAGGGGATGGAATCCTTGAGTCGAAGGTATTTAGCTTGCTGCAGCTCCAATCTTTTGTTGCACAAGGCATTCGCCTGGACAAGCTTGGCAATTTGATCGTCGAAGGCTTGAGCTTTCTCAGCAAATTCTAAGCCTTGTGTGATTTCAGCTTGACTTTCGGTGTCTGGAACAGTCGAGAGAAGTTCCTCCTTGCGCTTAGTATTGGCATTCATCTTGGCCTCTAGCTCTTCGATTTGCGCCTTTAGGGAAGCATTCTCTCGATCTATGGCATCAATTTCTTCCTGCTTAGACGCCTTTTGCTTCGACAACTCTGCAATTCGAGAAGTCGTCTCTGATACAGCAGTCCATGCAGAAGAACTTTTGCCATATAACACTTCAAGCTGGCTGTTAAAGCCCCTTTGTCGCTGATAATCTGCTGAGACTTGATCAATAATGGAGTGTAACTCCATGATAAAGCCTGAAATCTCTGGAGTCACAGCTAGCAAGTCTACGGCATTCAAAACAGTCCCCAAATATGATGGAGCAGTAGGGTCCCCCTCCAAAGCATTCATCAAATCTCTCTTGAAGAACTGAGCCTTGACCTTCGTCAAAGCCTCATCGAGAGGAGAAGTTTCAGTGGACTTCCCCGACTGAGTAGAAGCCCCCTGACTAATATCAGACGAACTTCCCTTGCTCTCGATAATGGGTACTTGGCGCTATTTATACTAGTTGGGGAAATCCCCAAATTCGAGGACATTTAATGCCATTTAATGTTGCAGAGGGTAGTGGGACACGTGGCGTCCCCCTGTTAACACAGTCGTTCTGCAGAAATGAAAGGGTGCAGCATGCGCCCTCGTTTTTGGGAATTGTCATGATGACAATTTATGAAAAGACATTTGGCACGCTGCACGCCGTACTGAGGTGACGTCTTAGGTACGGATGAAATGATGGCTTTTCCTTGGGATTGTCAGTGGTTGGTAGAAGACAAAAAGTGCACAATTTAATTTGTGACTAAGAGTGAGAAGATAGGTGTCGAATGGAATTTCAAAGAATGCCTTTTTCTTTTCAGAGTCGAAATAAGGCATTCTTGGGGGGCAATTTGTTGGCTCCTAAATTCGACACCCTTGTTTTTATTAATATCAGCCATTAAAGCTGAAGGATGTTTTCGACCAGCTGGGTCTGTCGAAATGCCCATCAGAAGATGGCAATGTACTTAGAGGATTTCTCCCAAGGGAGAATGTGGTTGCCTTCGACGTCGAAGGTGTGGCTCGTCGAAGATGCTTCTCGACGAAGGTGTTCGATTGTTCAGAGTGGAACGGTTTGAAATTCAAGTGTTTGGAGGGAAAACGGTTCCCAGCGGTTACCGAGTGCAACGTGCAAAGATCTGGAGCGTCGAACGCTGAGAACGTGCCAAGTGGAGTCATCTCGAAGCAGTGTAACTTCCCGACGGTTACTTGGGATGTTTTAGTATAAATGTTAGTAGTTCACGCAGTTTTTCGCGTGTGTTCACAATTATATACAAGTCACTCATATAGATTCGAGTACCCAGCGTGTGAGAAAGAATTGTTGAGAATGTATGTGTGAAACACCGCTTTTATTAATCAAAGTCATTTATTTTTCAGAAACTTTACTTGCTTTCTCCTTTACTTTTCCTGTCGAAAACCTTTATTTCAAGCCTTCCTTTAATTTATCAAGTTCTCTTCTTCATGCAATTTACATAAAGCTTCCTTATTTTCTTGTCATTTAACCATTGTCAAACTTAATCAAAACCCCAAAATCAACCATGTCTTAGGATCAATCTGATCGATCCTGCGAGTAACCAAATAAGTAACCATTTGGAAGATCAGCGGTTGTTTACCAAAACCAACGGTAAACACGCTGATACATCAATTTATGTTTGGAATTGGCACAAGGACAAAATGGTCAATTGCACACTGAAAAGTCAAACTTTGACTTTTGGATCAAAATCAAGTTTCAAGAATCATATTTCATCAAGACACGTTGGAATATGAAGATTGTTCATCAAGAAATCAAGAAAGTCAAAATTCATTTTGAAAAGTCAAACTTTTCAAGAATTAGAAATTTTTCTAAGTGTGTTTTATACATGATAATTTCATTACTTCATGCCATTCTTTCACCAAGATGCAAGATGATTCAAGGAAAACTTCCAACTTAAAAGTTATAGATCTCAATGAGATCTAAAACAATGTAGAGCTGGAATTTTCCTAGAAGTGCTTGGATTTTGAGTTATAAATTCATGAAGTCATGACATTTTCATTTAACACTTAGAGAAATTTTCAACAGATTTTGGTCAGGATTTTATCCCAGCTTCTTGGCATTTTTTCACATAGTTCTAAGATGATTTTGTCAAAATGGACAACATGAAAGTTATAGAGGATGTTTCAATATTTCCAAAACATCCAAGAGCATGAATTTATCATACTTGAGCTAGGAGATTCAAGGGCATGAAGTTGAGCATCCATTCTTGAATTACAAGCCATTTTTGTTGAAGAACACATAATCCAATTGGCATGATGGGCTGCATAATCTTACTTTGCAGGCCTTGTAACTTGAAAATATCTACATAATTTAATGTTTACACAAGAGCTTGGTCTATTACCCAAGTGTTTGAGTCATTGTCCAAAATATCTTTCCATTTATAACATAAAGTCACCATTGCTACTCTTGAAAAGCAAGATTTATGTACAAAGTTTGTCTTAAGCCCATACCTTGCTTGTTGTTGATTATACTCCACCATAAATCATGGGAAGTAGCTCCTCTATACCAGCAACTTTGGTACTTCATCTTGGGACTATGGAGTACTTGACATAGTTTGATCTTTGTAATCCAACCAAACCATAACATGATGTCTTGCAAACCTAATCAACTCATATGCACAAACCTCTTGCCTATAAATAGAAGAAGCATTTGCAAGAGAAAGGGGTCAGAAAAATAGAGAGAAAAGTAAGAAGTTCTCTTGTGTAGAAGCCCTCAAAAATCCCTGTACTCTCCACATACCTCATATATAAGTTGTTCAAACACAAGAAAAAATTCTGTAACATCACTATCATCACTTCCCAAGCTCAACAACAGCCCATACAGCTCAAACTCAAAGCACAAATTTCAGTTTCAAGGTAAGTTTTCTTGACTTTGAACTCTTCATACAAGTATCATTAATGGTTCATTTGTGAAGATAAAATGTAGATATCATTGCCTTGAAGCTAACCATATGCTTGCTTTTCATTTTCACTAATCATGTGTTGAGAATTGACTTTTACATGTAGCAAAACAGTGATAAAAACAAAAAACAGCAATTATGCGTCGACACGAAATGCTATGAGTCGACACATACTATGTTCAAAACAGGTTATGAGTCGATACTAAACACGTATGCATCGATACTAAATGGTTATGAGTCGACACAAAACTAGTATGCGCCGACTCATACTGAGTTGTTTTGACTTCTAGGAGTAAGAAACATACATGAGCCGACACATGAGCCAATACGAAATCTGGATGAACCAATACGAAATTTGGATGAGCCAATACATGAGCCAATACATAAGCTCATGTGTCAGCTCATAAAACTTTTTTTTAATCTCTTTTTTTAATTTTATTTTTATTTTTTCTTTATACTTTTATTATTATTATTATTTTCATATAAAAAATTCAAATATATATATATATATATATATATATATATATATATATATATATATATATATATATATATATATATATATATATATATATATATATATATATATATATATATATATATATATATATATATATTATTTAAATATGTACGCATACACTTTTGTTTTATTCCTTTTTTCTAAACTAAAAAAGACAAAAAAACATTTTCTTATTAAAATCAATTTCTTTTCTTAAAATTAATTTAATATTTAGACTTAGGTTTTATTTCAATTTTTTATTTTGATTAAATTAATTTAGATATTAGGATTTTAATTAATTTCTTTTCAAATCAATTAGAACTTTTTTTTCATAAAAAAACATAAAAACACTTTCTCTTCTCTTTATATTTCTTTGTACATTTTATTATTTCGCACTATAATTATGTAATTGTCAAAGCCTTGTAATAGTAAATTAGGTTTATTTGCTTTCATCTCCCCATTTGTAATTTGTACCTCTATCCCCAAATGATGTAATAGCGTAGGACTTTACATTTCCGCAATTTATCACTTTCAAATATAAATGCTAGTAACTAGGGTTTGTATGGCAAGACATAAAATTAACAAGTAGATAACCATAATCAAATATTAAATGTATTCAAATCAAACACACTATTCACACATGCACCCTTAAGGTTAACTCCACTTGTTGCCTAAAAAATGGTCATGTTATGCATGTGGGATGTCTTAGCAAAAACAATCGAAATACAAGATCATAGTCCCTCGATGACGCTATAAATGTTGCCTTTCAAAATGATCTTAGTCCCTCAAAAAGAAATGCTAAGATACCTCACAATATTGCTATCATGACTATACGATGACCCATGCTCGTCCTTTTACATCCAAAGATAGGGTTACTTACCAAATCAATGGTAAGATAACAATGTCAAAGGAAAGAGGAAATGAACATGAAAGACTTTTGAGTAGGTAGATTGTTCCTAGTTTCTTGCTCAATTTCAAAACCAAAACATACTTGCTATTTTCAAAACAAACACCAACACTTTCAAAAAAATCTTTCAAACTTGAAAACATTTTTAAAAGATCAACGCTTTGTATACATTCTTACGAACGAGAATCGTTACAAAGTTTTCCTAAATAATGGAATCTTTAAAAAATACTTTAAAAAACCACACAAAGCACATTTTCAAACAAAAGCAAGTGATCTAGAAAGTAACTAAGAGACCATGGAAAACCATGGATGAAAAGGTTGCTAATACCTTCCCTTTTCATAATCTACCCCCTGAACTCAAGAAAAGATCTCAAAGGTCTTTCCTGTGCTTTTTCACCTTTCCTTTTGGATAAAAGAAAAGTCGGTGGCGACTCTTGCTAACCACAACATTTTGCGATAAACGCAAAACACCCAAGTCAGTTCTCCCACCGTATCACACATGGCATCAAAGTTCAATCACTTCCGAATATGATTGTTGCACTTATCGGAACCATATGAATATCACCATATCAGATGTCTGGCATAGCTTCTGCACATACAAGAACCAAGTACCATGTAGATAATAAATTGTACGAGATCAAGGCTTTTGGACCACCGGATAATGCTGAGCCTTTTCTGAACATGCTGGGAAGATCAAGATCGAAGGCTCGAATGACCCTCCAAATAAACAAGTCAGGAACTCAGAAAATAAATCCAAGAACCCCATAGACACCAACAGAACATACGGTCACCATCTAAACATAGTCACCGTATGTACTTGTAAGGATTATCCTCTCCCAACTCACGGGTAAAGACTAGGTCAGGGTAAGGCAAAGGTAACTCAAAATCACGGGTTCGCTTGAGAATAATATCATCATACACCTACGTGATAATGATAGCACTTCATTAAAACCTCATCTGAGCATGAGCGGAACAGCCGTCTAGGGTAATCTACATCCTCTATCCGTCGTGTTCCAATCTATTCCTAGTGTCCCTACAATTGTCACTTGGCTTGGGTATTGGGCCTTTTACCTCTTGTAACACCCCAACCCAATCAAGAAGCACATCCAGTACAACAGTAGTATATGGAAAACAGTAAAATGCAATGCATACATATGCTCAGGTAATCATGTATGGATGAGTAAACTGTAAATCATATAAATAAACACCCAAAGAAAAAAAGACAAGAGCTATGAGCGACTCCGGGATGGACCAGCATTTGGTCAACCTTTCCCCAGTGAAGTCGCCAACTGAATCAACCGGATGAAAATCATCAAACAATGAAGTCGCCATCAGACGTCTTTTATCCCACATGAAGAGAAAGGTAAACATCGAGAAAACCTAAGAAGGGAGAAGTCACGATCTTGATACCGAGAGATCGGGTAAGGGAGTATGTTACGCGAGGGGAAAGTATTAACACCTCACACGCCCGTAGTACTCTATAGTATTCACTCTTGTTTTCTATTCTTATGGGTATGTCTAATCTATGCTTACTACTTACTAATGAGGAAGAATGCATGCAAAGGAAAAGAGAAAATAATGTAGGGAAAATAAAGTTGTGCTCGCTTGGGCCCTACCCCAATGCCTATGTATCCTTTTTGAGGAATCATAGTTACCGTAGTTCGGCTCGCATGTTTTTGTTTGTTTTGTGTTTTTTATGAACAATGTTAATTCCGTCTTCTACCACAGCTCGGCCTTTGGAGACTCATGCGTTGGCACAGAGGTAAATTAATCACATCCTTACTTGAAAATGGTTTTGATTTACGCCCTCGGGGCAAGATGCCACATTTGATTGGTTTGTATTTTGTTACCTTGAAAAGGGTTTAGGTATGATTAGCATGTTTTATGATTTGCTAAGAAAAAGGAAGTTTTATTTTTAAATGTATATGCAAAAGGAAAGAGAAGAGTCCACGGAGACTAGCCTATCACTACCCCTAAAGTTATCATGAAATGATGGCCCTACATCAAGGATTAACAAAAGGGAAACGTCTACCTAATGTTAGCATGCATGGCTTGCAACCTAAGGTCTAACTTGCATCTGAAAGGAACAAGCACATCCTAAGGGAACATGGTATAGAAAGCGAGTAAGAAAACAAGCTTGAAATAAAACACACATAAATGGTAAAGAAAATAAGCGAAATGCTTTAGCCAAAGGGGAGCGTATCACCCGAGACAAACAAGCGGGAGTGAGATGAAAAATTAAAAATGTGATATCCAAAGTGACTGAATATCTAACCAAGATATATGAGATCGAGGTAGGCGGCAGAAGGCAATATAAATAATCATAGAGTGTAAGCATTGGCCAATGTGAACTCCTGACAAAGTATGGGGGTTTGATTGCAAAACCCTTCCCCACTCTACAACCCGATAACAAGAGTAGGCACAACTCTAAAGCATCGTGGTGCGTCACGAGCTAAGGATGACACAGACGAAATTGCGAGGGTTGATTGCTAACACTTTTCCGCTCGCCTCCTTTTGAGGACTTCAATAAGGGATGGGAGAATAGTACGGGCACAAATGTAAACACACCTGCAAAATACCTACACAAAGGTAAGGTTTTAAACAAACCACACACAAGTAGCACACAATGGCAAACAATGCGGAATATCCCTAAACGGATCTTTAAATAAACTAGAGGGGTTCCTGACATGATCAGCAACGGAGACCCCTGTCATACATCTCTATTCCTACTTCTCATGGCACCAGAAAGCAGTAAAGTTCCTACTTTTCATGATATCTAGAAAGCGGTAAAGAGATGCGATAAAGTGCGGGAAAATGTAAAAGCAGTAGCGGTGACTACCAAAAGCAAGCAAATCATCGAAAGCGGACGAAAGCAATGGAGAAGCAAGGAGTACGCGTCAAGCAAGCTTCACCAAGAAACAAACAAAGGTTGAAATAAATCCAACTAAGGTGAATATGTGCTATGGAAGCACCACACATGACAATGTTCCTGCAAGGCATCCTAAAATATTATACACACCCGGACAATATATAACACAATATGAGTAATAAGTGTTTCTCATGAAATGAGAAACGAAAGTGTGTCGTATCGGAAGCGAGCATAAGCTAGTGTTTCCCAACCACATAACCACCATTTTGGTATATGATTGGAAACGCCACAATGTACCTTGCACCATTAACAATCATGTCAAAAAATAACAAGGCAAAACGGTATGAAAAGTGCATGAAAACTAATCTGATGGTCAACCAATGAAGTGCAACAAGTGATCATGCATCAAATGGTAATTATTACACTAAAATTATGCACTAAGAAGGGTAAAAAAACTACACTAAAACCGCGTTAGAAAAATTCTGCATAACGGTGTAAAACGCGTTTTGAAAAGTAGTCGTCCGGAAAAATGTGTTTGGAACGGAATGAGATTTTCACGGTAAATTATAAACATGCTCAGGAATTCAAATCCGTAATTGGTTCAGTCAAAAAAGAAGCGGAAGCAAGACTTCCACGAATATTCTGTTTGAAACGCGGTAAAAAAAGTTGCTTGAAATCAAATAAAACTCGCATGGAAGCTTGAAAACGGGCCACTGAATTCAAAAATGAACTTGATTTGAATTAATTCTGCCCAGAAGTGAGACTTTTAAGCCAATTTCGTCGGTTGGACAATAACTTTTCGATAAAAAATATTGTTCCTAAACTTGGTGAAAAGTATACCAACGGCTCCAGAATCATTAACAAAGTCAAGTTACATTATTAAAAAATATTAAAACTCATCACAGTTAGGAAGTTAGAGCAAAAATGCATTTATGTTATAAAATTGCAATTTTCCAAGAATTGTGACATTTCTCATTAAACTCAAGTTTTGAAGTGTGAAATATGGTTTATGAAACATCTTGAGTCCATTAGAGATTATCACAACTCATAGAAATGGCAAGAGTTAGCAACTTCGATGTTAACCAAAAAAATCTCATGTTATGTCAAATTATGAAAATGTCATAAATATGCACATCAAATGTTAGTAGCATTAAGGGAGAGCAATCTTATGTTAGTAGGGAACTATATATACCAACACAACTCAAAAAAATTACATGTTATCAAAAGTTAGTGTTAATATATAAACTTGAATGTTAATGAGAGTTAGTAACCAAAAGTATGTAGAGGCCTTAATTAAAGTAACTCTAAGCATTGATTTTCAACTCATGAGACTAATTGAACAACAACACTTTTTTGATCAAATTTGTGAAGTCAAGAACTCGACATAGTCTCATGAATCATTAACCAATGTCAAGTTTCTCTAACATTTTGCTATCAATTATTAAACTAGAGTAAAAAATTAGAATTAAAATACTCTATGTGTTAGGTTACGTGAATTCTTAATCTATGTCAATTCTTGAATCAAAATTAACATTAGGCGTTAACACAAACACCTAGTGTGCATCTAATTTCTACATTGTAAATCAACAACACGACTCCCTAATTCTATGTCCAATTCAACAATTCTAATCAAAACCTAACCTCCAATCACAATTCAACTCACCAATTCAATTTCAAAATTCAATAACCAAATGCAATCAAGTTTCAATTATGAGAAAATAATAGAGTTTATATTGAGTTTACCTCTTGAAGAGAAGAGGAATTTGTAGAAGAGAAGGATTTGGAATGAGATGCGAAGTGCAGAGGGAGTAGGGCGCTAGATTCAAGGAGGAAGAGGTAAGTGACTTTCCAAATTTATGATTCTTGATCTCGAGAATTGATGAAGATTGTTGAGAATTGTTGATGATCTTGATGAAGATCTTTGAAGAAAAGTGAGAGAGAAATGTTTGATCTTTGAGAGAATGACAGAGAGAATTGCAAAGTTTTTTTCAAGATTGATGAGTTTTTTTGAGAGAAATTAGTGTGAATGAGAATATATAGTGTGGGCTTTTGTGAGTGGATTTGGTTAATGGGCCTCAAGTAATCACAAACACTAATGCATATTTTTTAATTCACTTGAGTCTGACACGTTCAGGTCGAATTTGCAGGGGCCTCGATACAACTTTTGAGGTCGAAATATAAAACCAAAACATAGCTAACGTTAAGGATGACCTTGTGTCTGAAGATAGGCTCAATTAGATAAACGATGATTTAGTTATGAATTTTTGAAGTTTTGCCTCAGACAACTTTAATTTCCAGTTCTTTATTTTTAGTGTGTCACAGGCGAAACAAACGAAAAACAGAAGCCTTCTGGATACCGTACATGTATGGAATGTAAAACTGAAATGAAGCTAACAAAACTTTTGAATCGATGCCGCCTGAACCAATATGATACGACAAAAATTGATCGAGATATGAATTTTTGAACATCGCCAAAAATAATATCTGTCACTACTTTTATAGTGAAAAATTCCTCAGAAATCCGTAACTTGCAACACCTTCCCTAAGGAATCAGCTCTCGGGCAAAAAAGATGAAATTTGGATGACATCGAGATGGAATTTTGGCTACCGGAATGGATATCAATCAAATATTGATGAATTTATTATGAATTTACTGGCGTTTAAAAATTGCACCTTCAGCACACTTTTCACTATATTTTGTCTTGTGCAACTTCCGAAGATTCGCCCGTTCGGGAACTTTCCTTGAAGAATTGACTTTTGGTCTGAACATAAGAGTTGGAGAGGACATCAAGATATACTTTTCAATATAAAACCCACTCCGAGACGATAAACCAGATCGGACTTAGGAATTTTTGAATATCTGCAAGACGGTGAAACAATAATTAATTCAAGTTACCACCTTCAAGCAAATAAATTTCTTGGATGTTTTCTTCAAAGAATTAGTCATTGACCTGGACATGAGGGTTAGTAATAAAACTGAGAAGTCCCAGTACTTGAGGAGTCTGCTGAATATGTTGAATCAAATCCAAGTTATAAATTCCCAAATGTCTGGGGAACAAGTAATCAGAAATTAAATCCAACACCGCTTCAGAGAAATTGAATTATTCGGAGATGTTCTGCTCATAATTAATTTCTGGCATGAATACATGGTGAAGAGAATACCATGAAAATTCAGATGCTTGAAGAATCAGCTCGAGACGATACTCCAGTTGCAAATTTTGAATTCTCAAGTCTGAACCAGTAAAGCGTTGTTTCTGATTCACAATGTTCCAAATTTGTCGAAACACCTGATTTCTTTGCAATAAGCCTAAAAAACAAGTCCTATGATCCCATAGTCACTAATACATGCAATTCCAAATGACCTATTGGAGTATATGCAGATGAAAAATGCAAGATGCATAAGCCCGATAGTCCTTAAAAAGGGGTAGGATAAATTTGGGGTATCACACCACCATGTTAACCTCAGAAGGTTATGTGTAATGAGCATCCTCGACTTGTAAAGGGTTTTAATCAACTTTCATCTGCGACCTCCCTTTGTCTCTGAATTTTATTTTTCCATTCTTGATTGCATTTTGTACAAGATCCCTAAAAAGAAAACATCGTGAGGTTTTATGGCCCAAAAAATTTATGATATTTACATAATCCCCTTTTCTTCCGTTGTTCTAACGGTGGGATCTTAGCACCAGGTGGTACTATAATCTGGCCATCTTTAACTAATAAGTCAAAAATTTCATCACACTTCATTACGTCGAAGGTGTGTGTTCTCTTAGGGAACTTATCGTTCTTTTCGAGTTCAACGAGATTCTTCCCATTCGAAGGCCTTTGCATGTATAAGGTGGTCCTTGTTTGAATTTAGCGAGATCAATTTCTCCCTCTTTAGAGGTACTTGCCTCTATAGTGGCACCCTGTTCATGTTCATCCATTTCGACATATGTCACTCTTTCTCTTATGTTATTCTTACTCTCCCTTTCCCTTTCACCTTTTAGGCATTCTACTTGTCGAACTCTATCAGTCAACTATGCCATATCTCTTAAGTATTAGGTATCCAATTTCTTTCAAATAGAGTAATCTAGTCCACCAGTAGCCATTTCGACCAACTCATGCTCAGGGACTTGTGTAAAACATATGGCCTTTAACAAACAGAACCAATTCAAATAATCATCTATTGGCTCAGTAAATCTACGCTTAATACTAGCCAATTCCTTTAGGTTGATATTCGACTGCCCCATATAGAATCATTCATGGAACAATCTCTCTAGACAATTCTAATCCCAAATAGAATTTGTTGAGAGTGTAGTGAACCAAATGAATGCATTTTTGGTAAGGGAACTGGGGAAATATTTTACCCTTAAGTTTTCATTATTTGTAATGTCTCCAATCTCAGTTAAATACCAAGCTATGTTTCGACAGTAGAGTCACTGGTATCTCCAGAAAACTTTGTGAATTTTGGGACTTTCCACCCCCTTAGTAATTCAATATGCAGAATATACTCAAACATTGGGGAAGTGTAGTTTAGCCTTCAAAGGCCCACATTTACCCTGTTTCTTTCCATTATTCTTTCGACCATGGCAGCAAGATTGATTCCCACTGCTAGATTATCTTATTGAACATGGTGGATTACTTCATTTGTATCCTGATTCCTATTAACCATCACGACTCTGGGGGGGGGGGGGGGGGGGGGGGGTTCCCTATCCAAAGGCACTTGTTATTCGATTACATAGGGGTCGACTCGTTCTTCTTGATTAACTTTAACTTGGGTTTATTTTACAGTGCCCTCCTCTAGAATCACTCCTTGATTTTCTATAAGCCACTCTCATCGAGGTTGTGCAACCTGTCGAGCTGGCGCCTGGGGAACGCCGAAGAAATCTGCAATTCGCGCCATCTACACTGCCAATTGCTGATTGGTTTGGGTGTTTTGTTGGTTAGTTCTGTCATTATTTTAGATCATGGGGTTGAATATCATATCCATATGTTGGGTAAGCATATTAACCATTTCATGGTTGCTTTCATCCATTTGTCGCCTTAAAACGGTTGCAGAACTTGTAGTGAAAGTTTGCATTAGTTGAGTAGGAATTCCCACCCCTGGGAGTTGTAGATTTTGAACCAGATTATTAACAGTTGATCCCGACCCTTGTAATGGCGAATAATTACTCACCAATAGATCAACAAATATTGATGCACTATTATGCAAACTTGCCATTACTGAAGTTGGCATGCCACACGGTTGTTTGTGACCATTCATAGGCATCAAAAATCCAGGCGCATAAGGCCTAAAACTATTATTCCCCACTGGTCTTGGGGTCACTGGTTGACCTTGTGTTCTTACAGGGGATAATATTGGTCCACTTTGAGCATTCAACGGTATTGCCGCCACTCATCATAGAGGGTATTGTTTCGGTCTCACTTGCTGCAGTCGTATTTTCCCCTATCAAAAGGAGTTGTTCTCCATGGTTACTTAGTGGATTTACCATATTTCTAACGTATTTCCTTTTCGGTAATGGTTCGTTATTTTTGGCTATCCTACCACTCCTTAATCTCATGCAATGGAGTTTGAGAGTCTTATATATGAAGAACTAAATGCAGGAAAAAATTTAAAAAAAATTAAACAAAAATATCTAAGCACAAGGTCCCATTGGGCGTGCCAATTTGTTTACTGTGAATTTTGATAAACAAGCGTCAGTCTTCCAAATCTAATGTTTTGGTTACTCACAGGATCGACTAGATTGATCCTAGGACATATATGCATAGAATTTCTTAAACTTTTTTGGTAATAGTTATTTTAATAGTAACTGGAACTTTAAAAGTAATGTAGAAATGGTTGATAAAGAGCGCAACAATGTAAATTGACTTCTGTTGCACCCTAAATTTTGTTATTTGGTCACAATCATCAATAAACATCTCCATTCATCACATTTTGCATCGTTAGTCGTATTTAAGTTGACCAAAAGTCAATTTAAATCGAAGTTTGCATCGTTTTATAGTTGAAAAATACCTGATATTTCATTTCATGCATTTTTATCTCTTTACCTGCTACATGCATTGCTCCAATTTGTTTATTTGTCAATAAGATTGATATTTCGGTTTTACAAACAAATCGTTAAAAGCGATTTGACAATGTGCAAAAAATTAGTGAGAAAATATTTCCAGTTTTCACCTTTAACTGATTGTTTTATGAATATATGTTGCATGTAGATCATGTCGGTACGCTCGCTTTATTTTTCAGTAGAGTTTGCAGTCTTTTTTTTAATTGTCAGCGTTTATTCAGTCTGATATTTGTATTCTCGTTTTATTTCGATTTTGATCATTTGAGATATTTTTTATTAATCTTTGTGAGATGTTTTTTTTCCAATTAATTAAGTGTTTATTTTTTTATTGTTTTTTATCGTTTTGGATTTCCAAAAAAATAAAAATAAAAATATTTTAAATTATATTAATTTTTACTCTTTTAATTTTTGTGTCTCTTTTTATCATAGGGACATTTTTGACACACCTCCCCTCAACCTCCCCTCAACCTCCAATCGAGACCGTCTCAAACATACTCTGCTCCTGGTTCCGCTAATCCTCTCTAACAACCTTCATGCGACCTCTATTCATCCGCAATACCAACTCTTCGCAACATTCCCCATTCCGTGAACCATCCTCTGCTCCCTTACATACTCCCTCCGCCGTTCAAACTTCCAAACCGAAGCCACCCTTCAAAAACCGTGAACCCTGTCGTCGTTCTACTTCTTCACGCGAAATCCCTTCCTTCTCAACCAGACCACCACATCCTTCGGCGAGCAGCTACCGGTGGCCTCCATCCGCCCGTTTCTCCCAACAACAACCTGCTACCATCTGTGATCCTTCCATTTCCGGCGAAGTTACCCACCACCAATTGCCAACCTCACTAATCCAATGTCATCCTTCCGCTACCTCGTCCGTAGAGTCACCCTTTCACTCTCCAATTTTTGTTCGACAAATCCACTTCACCGAACACCCACGGTTAGCAAACGTACAACTTACAAAATTGTCATTACTATTAAGCTATATTTTGATATCTTAATTAAAAAAATTATATTGATCTCTTAACTCTTAAAGAACGTTTTACTTTAGTTTTTTTATCTAATTAGTGACGAAAAAATTCGGATAGTTTTTTTATCTAATTAGTGACGGAAAAATTCGGAAATCAGTCACTAAATTTGTTGTAAATTAGACAAAAAATAGTATTTTATTTTCTATTATTATAATTTTCATTTTCTATTTATTATTTTAGTCTTTATTTTTATGTTTACTAGTTTAAAAGATGGGTTAAATAAAATATCTCAAATTTCGTTTTTAGTCCTTCTAAAAAATTTTCCTTCAAAGAATAGTCCTCCTAAAAAATTAAATTTAAATTTTTGGTCCCTCGTACAATTTGGTGATGATTTTTATATTTTAGCGACAATTTTTATTTAGCGATGGGATTAGAGACCATTTACGATTTTATCGGGACCAAAAGTTAAAATTTAATTTTTTAGAAAGAACATTCTTTGAAGGAAAAATTTAGAGAGACTAAATGAAATTTGAGATATTTAAAAGGATCAAAAACTTATTTAACCCTTAAGAGATTTTTAGTGTTATTTTAAGTAGATTGGGCTTAACACATCTATTGGTCTAAGCCCAATTGTAAGTTCTTTAGTTACCCCATTTAAATCTTGCATCTCCTTTTATTTCTCTTTATATTTTGATTTTGTGATATTGTAAATAAATTCAAGTAGTGTTATTTTTTATTGCATTACGATTTCAAAGTTAATTCCAATTTAGTTCTTGAATATGTATGGATGCATAGATTTCGTTGACCTAGTTATTTTGTGAATTTCAATTCATTTCATTTTGGTCTCGTAGCTAACTATTGGTCCTTGTTTGAGACTTTAGGCGGTTTTCTCTGTGATGTTGGTTTGATCCGTTGTGTTTTATCTGATGCAGGGATCCTTATTCGATACTTGGAGTTCTTATTCAATGCTTTAAGCTTTATATGACACATTGCATTTTATATGATACGTTGAGCTTACCTGATGCATTCTTCGCTTGTGATTTATTTTCACCTGATTTATTCTCTCCTGTTGTGATCTATTCTCATCGGGCGCTTGATATTCTTTTGGTTTATTCTTTACTTGTGGCTTTAATCTAAAAAATGAAAGTTCTTATTGACTTTATTTGTCAAGTGTCGACTCTTGTTTGGTTAGACTATTCCTTACCTATATGTTACCTTCTTGTACATAGGATATCCTCTTCATCTCCTTCCATTATTCTTCAATTTTCAAAATCTTCTCATCTTTTTTCAAAACCTTCTTGTTTTTCTAACTCGACTATATCGATTGACTTTTCAAATTTCTTTTTATTTATCAAAAAATCAAAACACTTAATAAATAAAGATATGAATCGTATGTAGTTGAGTCTTTTGGGATAGGATGAGGCGGTACAGACCGAACCTTGTTCTTTCTTTAATTTTCGAATTTTATTACGATTCAATTCGCAAATCCTTTCACAAATAAGTGGAGAAGTAGTAAGTGTCCTTCCAGTGGGATCCATTTGCTATTATCCCAACAAAAATACTTCAACTCATCCAAACATTTTTGTGCCCTCTTGCACCTTTTCACTTTAAAATCTTTTTCAATATTAGACATGATTCATTTATAGTCGAGATATCAATATCCTTCCCACATGGTTATAAAGGTGTTGGCTTTTCCACTTGAGTTCCAAAGGAGTTTTCAAACCCTCCTCATGTTGACGCACGCTCCATCTTTCTTACACCTTGTGGGCGATTAATTGAGATTTCTCTCCTAAAAATAATGATTTATCTCTTTATTTAAAATCAATCAACACATTAAGTTTTATTCTTTTTTAGCTGAACTAAGGTGCTCTGACTTTCTCATTGCATGAGGGAGTACGTAGGCACTAGGTCTCACGATCAAAGGCGAGCGCAATAATAAAAAAAAAACATTTTCTTGTGTTTGTAAATATTCATTCATTCTCTTTAGCAAGTAAGTATTTAGATAACACACCTTTAGATTAGAACAAACAAAACCGACCCATGTACCTTGATCTCTATTTTATTTCGGGTTTTATTCACTCTTTTTCCATTTCTCTTTAGAAACAATAAAGTGTTGTGGCGACTACATTGTGTGAGTTAAGTCAATTAATGACTTAGTTTCAAATCTTTACCGTTACATTTTTGTTACACGTGCGACAACTTCGACGAAAAATGTAAAGGAATGAAGCTGATATTAAAATCCATTGATGAGACATATTCTGATATTTGAAATTAGGTTTAATATATTTTTTGTTTCTGTATGTTAAATTCAGAGTTCATTTTGGTCATTGAACTGTAAAAATATTTATATTAGTCCTTTAACTTTTTAAAACGTATTATGTTAGTTTTTTTCGTTTAATTAACGACGAATTTAACAAACTATTTTTGAGTTTTTCCATCGCTAACTAGATAAAAAAGACTAATATAAAAATGTTTTTAAAAACTAAGGAACTAATACAGACCTTTTAAAATTCAGAAACCAAAATAAATTTTGAAGTTAAGATACGGAATAAAAAAATATTATGCCTGGATGTAAGTATAAATTGGTGTGCTTAACATTTTTCATGATGTTGTCTCGGATAAATTACATTTATTCATGGTAAAACTATGGGCAATGTAAATAAAAATCATAGTTCATTGATTTTCTTATAGGGTAAGACCCTAAATGTTTTAAGATATTTTATTAATGGTATGATTGCACACAAATGCATGCACACACATCATTTTTAGGAGTGGAGTCTCTCCCATGAAATGATGGTGCAGTTAAATCTCAGCCCCATATTAGAAACTTGAAAATTTTAAAAACATAATGATATGAAAATTTAAGGGTGTAGATATACACTGCTTCCCCTCCAGTCAAATTTTCACTGAAGGAATACTTTCCCATCATTTTTTATTCAAACCCTTAAAATACAGTAACTTATCATTTAGACCTAGATATCTGATGAATAAGAGAAATGAAAGAGGGTGAATAGCAATGAGTTATTACCTTTTTTTAATACGGACTCCTAATTGATATAAGAAACTCAAAGCCCCTAAAGTCCAACGGTCTATGGATAGATAATATATGTGCAGACATAAACTTTTAAAACGAATTATTAATAAGGTGGGGTAGTAGTTAATATCCATGGTCAATGGAGACACTTATGAAAATGTTTTACTTATACCCCCTCATAATAGACACTTATGAAAATATTTTACTTATACCCCCTCATAATAAATTCATGTTTATTATTGTTGGAACATACAATTATACAATTGATAAATAATAAAGGATTAAAATATGTGAAAAATGAGATAATGAGAGAGAAGAGAGATAGAGAGAGAAATAATTAAGGGTGAGAATTATAATTCTATTCATTCTACATTATAAATATTAGGGGTGTTTGCGATGCGGTTTGGACGGTTTTGAAGCAAAAAATCATCTGAACCGCAAGAGAAAAAAACATGTGATTCGGTTTGGTTCGATTGACTTTTAAAAATAAATTCGAACCAAACTAATGCGGTTTAGATTGGTTCAGTTGGTTCGATTTTTTACAAAAAAAATTATTAAGTCATACATACAAATATAGAGGAAAATATAATTTTGTGTTTAATTGTTCATACATTACCATAAAAAAATTTATAATTGTCAAAATAAGTTTATAATTTAATACATAAAATTGTGTATTATAATTTTATCTAAATCTAAAAAATGACATAAACAAGATTGCATTCTTAAATAAATATTATACAAAGAATACGATAAAATATATTTTATGAAAATAGTATTTATAAATGAATAATATTTTATTTTTTTATGATTTGTAAATTAAAGTGAATATAATACAAAGTATGATAAAATATACACATACTACATGTTGATTTCTCTAAAGAATTAAAGAAACATATATTGGTTAGTAAGATTTTATAATATAATGCGGTTTTGTTTGGTTTGGTTTGGTTTGTAAAATATAAACCGTAAACCGAATCGAACCATGCGGTTTCGCGAGATAATGACTCAAACACATCCGAACCAAATGCGGTTTTTTGCGTTTTCGATTTAGTTCAGTTCGGTTTTGCAGTTTTCTATTGGCCCGATTTGGTTTTGAACACCCGTAACAAACATACCATCATGATATATATATATATATATATATATATATATATATATATATATATATATATATATACAACAATTGTGATACAAAAACATCAAGTCAAAAGTTAGAAACGTAAAAAAAACTCTGAGTTGTAACCAGTTAACACAAATCCGTAATCATTTACAGCTGACACAAACCAGAAAAATACAATCAGGTGTAACTGATTACTGTGAATGTGTAACCAATTACGACAACTCCAAAAGCACTTTTTTGCAACTTATTTGACTTATTTGATGTCTGTAATCGGTTACACACCCATGTTAACTGGTTACAACACTTGAAATACTAAAATTCTCTTAACATGCCACCTTATTTCAAGTGTTCTAAGTCTTCCATGCCCATGCTCATCTTCAACCTTTTGAACACGTCATTTGTGACTCTCTTAGTTAACAAATCAGCAATTTGGTCTTCACTTCTACAATATTCTAACCTTAACTTTCCCTCATTAACAAGCTCCCTTAAGTAGTGAAAGCTCGTCTCAATGTGTCTGCTCCTCCCATGAGCAATTGGGTTCTTAGCAAGATTAATAACGAAAAAAATTGTCAATCAAGAGCGTAACAGTCTCACCCCCACTTCTGCCCAGCTTATTAAATAGATTTATTAGCCACACAACTTGACACACACATAACGAAGTGGAAATATACTTGGCCTCATAAAACAAGAGTGCAACTACTGATTCCTTATTTGAACACGATTAGATTGTTGTTCCACCAAACATAAAGATGTATCCAGCTGTAGACTTTCAATCATCTTTATCTCCACACCAATTAGAATCAGTAAAACTGAGCAAATTTCATTTTTTGTTCATATCCGCTGTGGAAAAGAGGATTCTATAGCCAATAAATCCTTTGACGTATCTCAAGATTCTCTTGACTGCTGCCAGGTGAGACACATTCAGTCTCTTCATGAATCTATTTGTAATACTGTCACTAAACACTAATTTGGTCGCGTATTACATAACTAACATAATGATCCAATCAACCTTATATATTGAGTTGAATCTATGTTCTTTTCCTCTTCATTCTTTGACAGTTGCAACCTTGGTTCAGCTAGTGTAATGGTATCATTACAATGCTCTAATACACACTTCTTAAATATCTCAACAGCATATCTCCTTTGATGCATAAGCAATCCTCTTTTGGACTTGTGGAACTATATGCCAAGGAAGTGTGTCATGATACCAAGATCGATCATATCGAATTCTTTTATACGTTCACTCTTGAACTTAGAAATACTCTTCTCGTTGTTGTCTATAATCAACAAATCATCCACATATAGATAAAGAATAATAATCCTTTCACGTGTATTCGTCTTCACATAAACTCCATGCTGGAATACACAATTCTTGAAGCCAGCCTCAATTAGGAAACCTTCTATCCTTTTGTTACAAGCTGTTGGAGCTTGTTTTAATCAGTATATCACTTTTCTCAACTTGTAGAACCTTCCTTCTTGGTTTTTCACAACAAAACCAGGGGGCTGTCTATACACACTACTCTTTCAAGTGGATTATTAAAAAACATAGATTTCCCACCCATTTAATATATGGGCCAATTGTTGTTACTCACAACACCAACAACTGTCCTTATGGTTTCAATTCTAGAAACCAGTGCAAATACCTCATCAAAGTATATACCTTACCTTTGCAAAAATCCCTTTGCAACTAATCGAGCCTTATACTTGATTATTTTACCTTTGGAATTTACCTTTACCTTATAGACCCGTCTTAAACCCATCGGATTTTTTCCTTTAGGTAGATCAACTAACTCCCAAGTATTGTTTTTCTCGATCGATTCTAACTCCTCCTTTATAGCACAATCCACTTTGGATCACTTATGGCCTCTTCCATCTTAGCGGGCTCTGATCTGGCCATAAGTGCTAAATAGACAAAATCACCATCATCATTGATTTTGTTGTCGTAGAATATCTCACAATCATGGAGTCTTTGAGGCGAACCTTTTTTACTAGTTGGTTTTACATTTTCATCAGTTCATGCTTCGACGTGCAACGCTTCTGCACTTTTTGTTTCTCCATAATCTAAAAATTCAAACTTGTAACCAATTACAGACTGTTGGTAACTGGTTACGCCCTACTGGTAACCAGTTATAGCCTACTACAATGGCCTCAATTCTTCTATCATTATGTCTCTACTGATCACAATCCTTCTATTTGTAGCATAAAGCAGCTTGTAACCTCCAGTGGTATGATATCCTACAATTATCATCATCTCAACCTTGTCATTCAACTTCTCTTTAAGTTGGCCCGGAACATGTTGATACGCCACAAAATAAAAAATTCCCAAATGGTTTAGATTTGGTTTGCAACCAGACCATGTCTCTTCCGGTGTTATCTTCTCAAGCTTCTTTGTAGGACATATATTCAAAAAATAGGGAATTATGGATATCGTTTCTCCCCACAACTCTTTCAGTAAGTTCCTTCCTTTTAAGATGTTTCTCACCATGTTCATAATTGATCAATTTTTCCTTTCGACAACACGGTTTTGCTGTGGTGTATAGAGTGGTACTGCCTTATGAAATATCCCCTCTTTATCATAAAACATCCCAAAGTCATTTAAGACATGCACACCTCTACCATCCATTTTGAGAACTTTGAGCTTGTGACTGTTTTGCTGCTCAACCATGGACTTAAACTTCTTAAACACTTAGAATACCTCATCCTTTCTCTTGATTAGGCATGTCCATAGGTTTTTACTATAATCATCAATAAAAATGACAAAATACATATTATCACCAAACAAATCAACTTGCATCGGCCCATACCCATCAGAATACACCACCTCAAGTTGATGCTTGGTTCTAAAACCTACATATTTGCTGAATGTAATCTTGTATTGCTACACTTGCACACTCACTTCATAAAACTCAACTTTATATTGATGAATGGCAACCCGGTTACCATTCCATTATTTTGTAATGCATTGAGATCTTTAAAATTGAGATGTCCAAGACGGTAGTGAAGGTAGAGAAAACACAATAAAGGGTGGGGGTTGAATTGTGTTCATAGAAAACATTCCCCTTTATAAATTCTTAGCATTCAAATGATAATAGCGATAAAGACAATAAAGATAACAGTACACAAGTAATTTATCTAGATTCACTGTTAACTAGGCTACTCCTGTCCACCCCCCTTAAGGATGATTTCGCTTTATCCAAGGACTTAATCCACTATAACCAAACTGATACCGGTGACTATCACACAGTGACACATTTAGTGATCCAACCGGATATAACATTCATTGACCCAATAGAATCAGATCCATCAATATCATCTACCAGGAATTCCTACAATGATATACATCATTGATCTCACAAGAGTCTGACCTTCACTTGGTCCCCCTTGAGATATGACTACCATTGACCCAACAAAATTCTATGCTGCAAGATCTCCTATCAGGATTTCCTATAATGGCCGCAATCATTTTCTTCTTGAGATCAGACACTTACTCAGTCTCTCAAGGAACCTTTCAATGATATGTTAAGTGATCTGATTTAATAAATATAAAAATCATTGACCAAATAGAATGTGATCACTTAAGATCTTCTATCAGGATTTCCCATAATGATCACAACTAATGTCTTCTTGAGATCATACCTTCACTCAGCCTCTCAAGGAATCAATCAACAATAGTGGATAAGGTTTTTATGTTTACTTGGTTGCTTCTTCTAAGCATATTACACAAAACATTTAAGAACATATTGTTTAACACTTTTCTGAGCAACAAATCAAGTGTTAAAACAATTTATGTGAAGAGATTTAAACAGAAACATAATATGAGCAACAACTCTTGTGTTCATTACAATTTTCTACAAAGATGAATATGGTCAGAATATTATGTATCATCTTGTAGTTTTCTTATTCTTCATTGAGCAAGTTCCAAGAAACAACTCATTGCTTCTTCTAAGATCTACCAAGATGTATGTGATTAGAAGTTGAGTAGCATCTTGTAGTCTTCTTATTCTTTGAGCAATCTACGAGCAACAACTCCTTGCTTCTTCTGTTTCATCCAAGATGTATATGATGATAGTGTTATGACATCTTGTTGAAATATTGTTTCTTTCTTTTCTCTCTTCTTTTGTGGTCTTTAGAATGTGTAGCGTTGCAGCTTTAACATCTTCAACATCCACTGCTTTCCTTTCACAGGTTAAAGCTCTATTTGGCCAACGACAATGACAAATTTTCTTTGAATCTTTAATCTTCTTTTTAGCCTTGATAGAGAGAGACGTTGTGAGGATAAAGAATACTTTTCCTACACCGATGGTTAGTTCCCAATGGATATAATAAGGTGTAATAGTTTAGAGAGTATAAACTAATATTTATGTATCATGTCACTGTTCAGTGATAGCTTTCCACCTTTTCTCTGAATAATTTTTCTATTAAGCTTGTAAACAAAGATCCGTTAAGTAAGAAAGATAGATGTAAATCCAGCCGTTTGTTCTCAACAGTCTCAATGAGAGTGGTTGAAAATATATTATAAAGGAATGTCCTTACACCAACCTAGAGGGTAGAGGTCACAAACACTTTATGCACCTTTTGTACAACATCACACGTTAACCATTTGAACTTATTCTTATCATCAGAGGCTTCAGATATTTGAATGTTGAATGTTGAAGCTTGTTATAGAATATTCACTCTTAAGTCTTAGAACCTAAGTCTTGGAGTCTTTAGAACTTGCCTTGTCTTCAGAGTCTTCAGCACTTGGTTATAAGAACTTGCTTTTCTTCAGATCATCAGAACTTGTTCAGCAAAACCTCGTCTTCATAATCTTCAGAACATGTAACACATAGAAGCAAAGCTTTAGAAGGCCTCCAAAGCTTAACCATAGAGTCCCGATAAGAACCCCTTGTACTAAAGTTCCTAAGACACATTGTAGAAGATGGATTCCAGAATCTTGACTTCAACTGTAACATGTAACCACATGTTTTCTTCCAGTAGTGTATGTTCATAACCTGATGACGTCACACGCCTTATACCAGAGTCAGAATGTTATAGCAGCAACTATAACACCTCGAATTCTAGATTAATTATTTAATTGATTAATTTATTGTGATTATATGATTCAATGTGAAGTGTTTGATGTCTTGATGATTATATGTGATCCTTTATAGTGATTTGTGATAATATGATGAATATGGAATGTACCATGATGATTGAGACAAATATGATGTTTGGATGAGTATGATGTATGATGGATTGTTATGTGTAGCATAGTGGGAATTAGAATAATTAAGATGATTATTAGTATTTTGGAATAATTAGAATAATTGTTTAGAATTATTTTAATTGGAAAAAATAGAATAATAAAAGTGTGGAGAAAATAATGGTAAGATGGTAATTAGTGGAGAATAAGTAAGGACAAGGTGGGAAGTTTAATATTAGGGGTCTAAAGGTTATACAAGGAATTAGGAGAAAAGAAAGTCGTTGTGGAATGATCGTAGAATTGGGAGAAAGAAACTAATGTTGTGGATACATGAGGCTAGGGCATAAAGAGGAAAGAGATTTTGGTAGAGAACCAAAGAGAAGTTGAGTTGTTGCTATAATCTTAAGGTAAGGGGAGTTTTGTAATTGTTATTATATTTTATTTAAGTTTTAGATGATGGTAGAATTGCCTTAGGTTTTGGTAGATGAGGAGTTGGTGTTGTTTGATGAGGAATTGGTGATGAATAATGACTTGTAATTGATGTATAATGAGTATAGAATTATAGGATGTTGATAAATGATGAAACCCTGTGATTAGATGATGTTTAAGGACCTATAATATGATGGAATTGCAGGAGAATTCGACTAGTTTGTGCAGGAAATCACAACAGGAAAACCCTATTCGTGCAACATCGCCAGGCAACGTAGGTAGTGTCTCCAAGTGAAGACGTGTCGCCAGGAGAAATAGGTAGCGACGAAGGGCAGAAAAGAGTGATCCTTCTAGAGTGTGTTGCTCCAAGAATCAATGGGCGATGATGGTGGCGAAGGGAGTGTTGCCAGGAGATGGAGGTATGTCGCCAGGCAATGATGTCCAGTTTTGATTGGTTATATTGGATTTTCTTAAAAGAGTCATAACTTGAGTTTTATAACTTAGAATGAAATTTCGTTCAAAGTGTTAGATAGCTAACACGATGGACTTTATTTATGTGGAGTAAAATGAAGAATAAGAAGTATATTCCTAATACCTAATCTAGAATTAAGTTAGGTTCCCCATGTTGGATTATGAAGATGCTTGTTTATTAAGATGATTAAAAGATGAATATAGGATGATTAGGAGGCATTAGGATGATACCTTATATAATATGATTCCATGAAGACATGTTATGTAATATTTTGATGTTTGGATATTATGATGACATGATAATGATATATGACGATGTTTCATTATGATGATGATTACACAATGTTATGATGATATGATGTTTTATTAAGATGATTATATGATGATATGATGTTATGATGATATCATGATATAATCATGAATGATGATGCGTGTTGAATAGCCGTGGTCGTGTTTATTATGTTGTTGTGCATCATGCATTCATGAAATGTTTTAGGACTTCAGTCCAATGAAGTTAGAACTTCGGTCCAGTGAAGATGATAGGACAATTGTCCAGTGAAGGCAACAATCCCATAGTGTGGATTGGGTTCAACAGTGAAGTGCTCTGGTTCCAAGTGGGAATCAATCCTACGGTGAGGATCTTTGGAGATAACAATGATTGAATCATCACTGAAGTTTTTGTATCACATGCATGAGTCTATGATGTTGCATTACATTCTATGTGACATTGCATAATGATTTATTTGTGATGCTTGATGATACATTGCATATGATGATATGTGTTCGTGTAATGATGAGGTTGTGAAGGTGGGAGTATAACATGAAGATAGGATTATGTAAGAAACATTTCTTATGTGCATATTTACTATGTCTATTCTTTATGTCTTATATAATGATTATGATTTACTCACCCTTTCTGTTTAAATATTTCTTCCACGTGGGTAATGCACAGGTGGTCAAGAATAGTCCGTAGAAGCATTGGAGGATAGCTTCAGAGTGCATTTAGTTATTTTGTTGAATAAAGGGAGTCTTGCTCTGATATGTAACATCGAGGTTGGGATCGAATGATTGGAAATTACGTTCTTTGTTTTTTTTAAAGATGTTGAGTCACCATACGTGGTACTCGAGATGTTTTGATTTATAAGTATGAGTTATGAAGTATGACTAAATTTTATGAAGCATTATAATGAGATGTTTTGAACTATGATTTCCGCTGCCATAATTCGAAGAAAAAAATGTTGATTATATCTTGTTAATGTTTTGAAAACCCATGTTATAGAGTAGGATGTGTTGTTATGATGTTTTATATGAAGATGTGACACCTTGTTGGTGATATACTCTTATTTATTTATTGAAATAATTGTGAATATTTCATGGGTTTTAGAAGGGTTTTACATTAGTAGTATCAGAGCAGGTCAGTCCGTCCGGCCATGTCATTAATTCTGTAGTGTATGATAGTGGAATATTATCGAGATGATTTCTAACCATTATTATTATTATTATTAATGTTAAAAGAGAAATGGCTGGAAGGAACGATGATGCACTTGTTGCTACTTTGTAAGTTGTTGCTCAAGTTGTGCAACATCAGCCTAATGATGGATCCAGTGTTTTAGAGACGTTCCAAAGGAATCATTTTCCTGTTTTCAAGGGTAGGTTCAATTCTGATGGAGCACAAGTTTGGCTTAAGGAGATTGAGAGAATATTTTGAGCCATGGATTGCTTAGAGGCGCAAAAGGTGTGGTTTGGTATGCATTAACTGGCAGAAGAAGCTGATGACTGGTGGATCAATACTCATTAGAGACTGACAACTCTCAGTGAAGTGATTGCTTGGGTTGTGTTCAGCAGGGAATTTCTGAGGAAGTCTTTTCTTGAGCATGCGTGCGGGAAGAAAGAGATTGAGTTTCTAGAGTTGAAACAAGGAATTTTGATGGAGTATGCTTTGAAGTTTGTGGAACTAGCAAAGTTTTATCCGCATTACAGTGAAGCAACTACTGAGTTCTCAAAGTGTATCAAGTTTGAGAATGATTTGCATCCAGAGATCATGCGGGCGATTGGGTATCAATAGATTCGTGTGTTTTCAGAGTTGGTGGACAACTGTAGAATCTATGAGGAGGAAAACAAAGCTCATTAAGCTTGCTATAAGAGTTTGAATGAGAAAAGAGGAAGGCAATATCAAGATTGTAAGAAGCCTTATGATTCCCTAGTTGATAAAGGGAAACATAAGGCTTATGAAGGGAATAAGACAAGTAGGGGAGGAGCTCCCGCTTCTATAAAGTGCTATAGGTGTAGTGAACAAGGTCACCAATCCAATGAATGTGAGAATAAGGTGATTAGGTGCTACAAGTGTGGTAAGTCTTGTCATCGTGCTTCTGAATGCAAGAACAATGGCCTAACTTATTTCAATTATGGAGAGCAGGGTCATATCAGTACTCAGTGTCAGAAACGAAGGAAGTATGTTACTGCTCAGACCAATAGTAGAGTGTTCTCATTGAGTGGATCAGAGGAACCTAACAAGGACAACTTAATTTGATGTACCTTCTTTATTAACGATGGTGAATTGGTTGCTATTATTGATACCGGTGCTACTCATTCATTTATTTCGCTTGAATCTGCTACTAAGTTAGAATTGAAATTGTTCGATATGAATGGTGGTGTTGTACCCCAAAATTTTCCCTTATATCTTTGAGACAAATTAGTTCAAGATACCACCTCGTGCTCAAGAAGGTCTCAAACACTCAATACTACTCAAGGGTTGACCAGACAAATCCTCCTCCTAGACAATTGACCTATAACTAGGGTTTTACTTTTCTTAAAGGAAATTGGACTTCTAATGCCTAAAATGGATTTCATGATTTCTCATATGCTTCAAAGAACCCTCATGCCAAATTCCAAGCCTTGCAGCACAAGTTTGCGCAGTCAATTATCTAGATGATTGAAAATCAATTGTATTGGACAAAAAGTCAACTTTGACCAATTTAAAGTCAAACTTCAAGATTTTTGGTTAACATCAACAATTTGAAGTCACATTCATCATTTGATCAAGTGTTGATCATGATTCATCAAGACAACTCAAGATTCATCAAAAGTCAATAGTTACTAAATTAGGGTTTTCTTAAGGAGAAGTCAAATGAACTTTGACCAAGCACAACTTTCACATACTTCATCAGAAATTCCTCAACTAAAGCTCGTCTTGAAGTAAATTCAATTCTCTACAACTTTTCTCTCTAAGCTCAAGGCCGAAAATGCTTCATTTGAGAGAAATGAGCCAAAACATTACATGTCATTTTAAAAGTCAACAAAAAGACATTTTTCGTCAAAGAAATTTATATCAAGATTAAAACTTCAAATAAAAAATGACCAACATGAAAGTTTTAGGAGACATCTTAAGGTTTCCAAAAAGTCCAACATCACCTTCATATGATAAATATTGAGAGAATTGTGATTGGTGCAAGTTGAGCAATTTTGAGAAAATGCATGAAATTCAAATTGAACAAAATTGAATTTTTGGGCTAATGGGCCTAATTTTTTAGGTCCAAACGTGTTCATGACCTCATTTTAAACCTCTAAATCCATTCATATATTTTTTTATGATTTTTATCTTTTTTATTTGGATTTTATTCATTTAAATGCAAAATAAATAAAATAAAATATGAAAACAATGGATCAAGGCATGTGGGCTCTTGTTTTAATCAGATTTAAAGCCCAAAAATCACATGACCAGCTAGCAAAAACGTGTAGAGATGATTGGTACATGATTTAGCCTAAAAAAGAAAGATTTCATGCAAAATTCCAATCAAAGATTTGATCATGAAGTACAAAAGATTGATCTCACTTTTGTTGACCTAATCTTCCCTCTATAAATACTCAACACCTTCAGACATCAAGGGACACGAAAATTGCCTCAAGAACAAGCCCTAAAAAATATCCAATTTGTCAAAACTATGGCAACTCAAAACCCTTATCTCTAGCCTATTTCAATCTGTTCCAAGCATCTTATCACACTCCTGAGGTTCCCAGGAGTTCATACCACCCATCCTTGAAGCACGCCAGAACAACATACCTCAACATCATCAATTTGGTAAAGTTCTAGGATTTCAATTTTTAATACACACGTTGTTGAATGATTTGATGCATACATACATATTCATAATCATGTTAAGAATTGTTTTGATCTATCACTTATAAGCTTTGACGTAGGGATGATGAGTTGCCATTGTTATGGCAGTTTGGAGTATTTGCTTCGAAACTCGCTCTACAAGCATTTTCAGGACAAACCAATACTTCCATTAGATTCAGGAGGTCCAAATTAGGGGGACACGTCCCTTATTGATCTTTAATCTTGTTATTTTTGCAGGTTGTATTTTTTCCTCATCGGAGAAGACGACCGGAGCTAGGGCTCCGACGCTTCTCTGATTCAATTGCTTTTATTATATATTTATTTGTTTGTATTTTAATAACAAAAAGGCAGCATGGCGCAGATGGTGAATGGTGTGCTTTTATTATTACATGAAAGTGTGGGTTCGATCCCTATGTTTTGCAATTTTTTATTTCTTTTCCAAACTAACACATAAGATTATTATATATTGAGTGATTCCTAGTCTACAAACACAAACGCAACATGGCGCATTGGTAGAAGGGAGCATATGTGATCTCAATGGCGTAGGTTCAACATCCACCATATGCAATTGTTTATTTTTTCCTTATTTTCCTAACCTAATTTCATTCTTTTTCTTAATTAATTATTTTTTAATTAACCATTAACAAACCTAATTTTTTTTAACACTTTAACAAATTAGGGTTAGGATTTTTAATTAGCAATTAAATTTTTTGATATATTTTTATTTACTAATTAATTAAATAAAATTTTATTTCTTTATATTAAAGTCAATTAGAATTTAGGTTTAATTAATTATTAACACTTAAATCATTTTCTACAAAACACCAAAAAACATTAATACTTATAACTTTAGGTCTTTTAACATTTTTCTAACATTCGTTTATTTCTTACTGCTATTTAAATTCAAATAAAATTGTATAGGTCGCACTATCAATGTAATAGCGTATATTTATTTTTTCTCGTATTTTTTTCTATTACGTAACTGCTCACAGGATGTAATAGCTCAGGTTTAATTTTCGCACTTTACATTTCGCACTTTATTTTTCTGTACATATTTAACTGCTAGTAATTAGAGTTTGCATGACAAGACTAATAACACAATCTAGAAAACCCTAATTCCCAAGATAATATAACTGAATTAACACACTCTTCACACTTGCACCTCTAGGGTAATCTCTCTTGTTGCCTTAAGAATATTGGTCATGTCCCTCAAAATTGGGGATACTTTAGCAAAAGACCCTCGACCAAATCATCATGTCCCTTTAAAATAAAGATCATAATCCCTCGATGATCCTTCAAGTTGCCTACAAAATGATCTAGTCCCTTCGAGTTGCCTACAAGATGATAGTCCCTTTGATACAATTGCTAAAGTATCCTTACATGTTGTCTTCAATGACCATATGATGACCCTACGCTTGTCCTTTCACATCCAATAGATAGAACTACCTACCAACTAATGGTATGGGTAGCACTATCTCTAAAGGAGAAGGAAAAGAATAAGAAACACCATACTTAGTGGGTAAGAACTCCTAATTGCTTGCTCACTACATTTTCACAAACAACATATTTTCACTACACTTTCAAACAAATATTTTCAAAAATACTTTGTATACACTCTCGAGGACTGATATAAGAATCATTACAAAGTTAGCCTTACATTGGCATTTCAAAATATTTTCAAACAAATCACACACACAAAGAAAATTTTCAAAAGTGAGCTAAGAAATTAAGAGCCCGTAGATAACTATGGATGAAAAGGGTGCTAACACCTTCCCTTTTCATAACTTACCCATCAAACTCAAAATATATCAAAGTTCTTTCCTGTTCTTTTCACCTTTCCTATATTGGATAAAAGAAAAGTCGGTGGCGACTCTAGCTATTCACACATTTGGATAAAATCAAAAAAGCCAGTTCTCCCACCATATTACAGATATTATGGTGATAGATACTCCTGCTAGTGGTTTTGTTACTACTACTTATGTTTTTTTGAAGTGTCCTTTGACTATTTACTACAAGAGTTTTGTGATGGATTCAGTGTGTCTTCTCTTACGCCAAATCAATGTGATTCTTGGAATGAACCAGTTGGAGTTCAACTATATTCATATCAATTGTTCTAATAAGACTTTGAGGTTCTATAAGTTTGGTGATAATGGAAAATTGATGTTGTTGACCGCTAAGCAAGTAAATGAAAGTTTAGAAGATGAAGCTTTGATGTTTGTGATGTTTGCGTCATTGCAAATGGATGGTAAAGATGTAAATATGGAATTATCTGTTGTCTTCAAATTTCCAGAGGTGTTTCCAGATGACATTGATAATTTACCTCATGAATGTGAAGTGGAATTTTCTATAGATTTGGTGCCATGTACGAGTCCGGTGTCGAAGGCTCCTTATAGAATGTCAACTTCAGCGCTGAGCAAGTTGAAGAAACAATTGGAAGATATGCTCGAGAATAAGTTTTTTCGACCGAGTGTTTCACCGTGGGGTGCTACAGTGTTGCTAGTTAAGAAGAAAGATTGAAGTATGAGGTTGTGTGTAGATTATAGATAGTTGAATAAAGTAACAATTAAGAATAGGTATCCACTACCAAGCATCAATGATTTGATGGATCAATTGGTGGGTGCTTGTGTTTTCATCAAGATTGACTTGAGGTTGGGTTATCATCAGATTCGAATTAAACCATATGATATTCCGAAGACAGATTGTCAAATGAGGTATGGTCATTATTAATACACAGTGATATTGTTTGGTGTATCTAATGCGCCAAGTGTTTTTATGGAGTACATGAATAGAACTTTTCATTCCTATCTGGATAAGTTTGTTGTAGTTTTTATTGAAGATATTCTGATCTATTCTAAGATGGAAGAAGAGCATGTTGAACATTTGTGAATGGTGTTGTAAGTGTTAAAGGAAAAGAAATTGTATGCAAAGTTGTCAAAGTGTGAATTTTGGCTAAAGGAAGTTAGATTTCTTAGTCATGTGATTTCTAGTGGTGGGATTGCTACGGATCCTTCTAAAGTTGATGTTGTATTTCAATGGGAGGCTCCAAAGTCTGTGACCGAGGTTCGAAGTTTTCTTGGTTTGGAAGGTTACTATTGAAGGATTTTCTAAGTTAGCTTTGTCGTTAACTCAGTTGACTCGAAAGGGTCAAGCCTATGTGTGGTATGTTGCGTGTGAAGAATGTTTTGTAGAATTAAAGAAGAGGTTGACGACTGCTTTGATGTTGATTTTGCATGCGTCTAAGATGGAACTTGGTGGTGTGATAATGCATAATGGACAGGTTGTTGCTTACGCTTCTAGACAACTCAAAGTTCATGAAAGGAATTATCCTACGCATGACTTAGAACTAGCAGCGGTGGTGTTTGTGTTAAAGATTTGGAGACATTATCTTTTTGGTTCTAAATTCTAAGTGTTCAGTGATCACAAGAGTTTGAAGTACTTTTTTGACCAAAAAGAATTGAATATGAGATAGAGGAGGTGGCTTGAATTGTGTTCATAGAAAACATTCCCCTTTAGAAATTCCAAGCACTCAAATGATAATAGCGATAAAGACAATGAAGATAAAAGGACATAAGTAATTTATCTAGGTTCACTGTTAACTAGGCTACTCATATCCAACCCCTCAAGGATGATTTCGCCTTATCCAAGGACTTAATCCACTATAACTAAACTGATTACAAATTCACGGACAACAACCAGTGACTAACACACAATGGCATGTTTAATGATCTAACTGGATATAACGTTTATTGACCCAATAGAATCAGATTCCTCAAGATCCTCTACCAGGATTTACTTACAATGATATCCATCAGTAATCTTACAAGAGTCTGACCTTCACTCGGTCCCCTTTGAGATATGACTACCATTGAGCCAACAGAACCTGATCCCGCAATGTCTCCTATCAAGATTTCCTATAATAACCGTAACCATTATCTTCTTGAGACCAGACCTTCACTTTGTCTCTCAAGGAACCTTTCAATGATATGTTGAGTGATCCCATATAATGAATATAACAATCATTGACCCAATAGAATCTGATCACTTAAGATCTTCTATCAGAATTTCTTACAATGACCGCAACCATGGTCTTCTTGAGATCAGACCTTCACTCAATCTCTCAAGGAATCAATCAACAACAGTTGATAAGGTTCATGTGTTTACTTGGTTGATTCTTCTAAGCATATTACACAAAAAATTTAATCACATATTATTTAACACTTTTTCGAGCAACAACTAAAGTGTTAAAATAATTTACATGAAGAGATTTTAACAGAAACACAATACGAGCAATAACTCTTGTGTTCATTACAATGTTCTACAAAGACGAATATGATCAGAACATTATGTATCATCTTGTAGTGTTCTTCTTCTTCTTCATTGAGCAAGTTCTAAGCAACAACTCCTTACTTCTTCTAAGATCTACCAAGATATACATGATTATAAGTTGAGTTGCATCTTGTAGTCTTCTTCTTCTTTGAGCAAGCTACGAGCAACAACTCCTTGCTTCTTCTGTTTCATCTAAGATGTATATGATGATAGTTGTATGACATATTTTTGAAATCTTCTTTCTTTCTTTTCTCTCTTCTTTTGTGGTCTTCAAAATGTGTATCATTGCAGCTTTAACATCTTCAACATTCACTACTTTCCTTTCACAGGTTGAAGCTCTATTTGGCCAATGGCAACGATAACTTTTCTTTGAATCTTTAATCTTCTTTTATAGCATTGACATGGAGATACGTTGTGAGGATTGAGAATACTTTTCCTGCACCAACAGTTAGTTCCCAACAAATAAAATAAGGTGTAAGAGTTTAGAGATTATAAAATAATATTTATGTATCCTGTCATTGTTCAATGATAGCTTTCCATCTTTTCTCTAAATAATGTTTTTCTATTAAGCTTGTAAACAGAGATCCGTTAAGTAAAGAAAGATAGATGTAAAGTCAACCGTTTGTTCTCAACGGTCATAATGAGAGTGGTTGACAATACAATATAAAGGAATGTCTTTATGCCACCCTAGAGGATAGAGGTCACTGAGACTTTATGTACCTTTTGTACAACATCACATGTTAACCATTTGAACTTCTTCTTATCATCAGAGGCCTCAAATATTTGAATGTTGAACATTGAAACTTGTTGTAGAAGATTCACTCTTAAGTTTTAGAAAAGTCTTGGAGCCTTCAGAACTTGTTCTATCAGAACCTTGTCTTCAGAGTCTTTAGCACTTGGTTGTAAGAACTTGCTTTTCTTCATATCATCAGAACTTGTTCAGTAGAACCTCGTCTTCATAATCTTTAGAACTTGTAACACATAGAAGAAAATATTTATGAGACCTCCAAAGCTTAACCAGAAAGTCACGATTAGAACCTCTTGTACTAACGTTCCTAAGACACATTGCAGAAGATGGATTTCAGAATCTTGACTTCAACTATAACACGTAACCACATGTTTTCTTCCAGTAATATATGTTCAGAACCTGATGATGTCACACGCCTTGTACCAGAGTTGGAATATTATAGAAGCAACTATACACTAGAACGAAACCATTAGTGTATACAATTTTCCTCTAAGATAATATGTAAAGTTATCATCAAAATCTCAAGGTCAGATGTAGAAACACTTCTTTTTCTTACAGGAAGTGCCACATCCATTCTTCTCGACTTGTCGCTCTATCAAGACACCTATATTCCATCACGTTTAACTCAATATTGAAAGTTCTATTGGCATTCATATGAGCTTTAAGGACCAAAACCATGTTTACATCCATAACGCACAACGTCTTGTGTTCCATGCGAATCTTCTAACCTTTCTAAAGAAATTAGCCAATACTTAGAAGGTTAAATTTGATTTCTGGAATGTACAATACATCTTTGATTAAGAAATGTCTACCATCTGTTTTAATGATAAAAAACCAGCGATCCTATTGGTCTCTAAAGTGGTGTCATCTGCGAATTTCACTTTATTCTCTGTGGCTTGATTGATTTTGACAAACCAATCCTTTCTCTCTGTCATATGCGTAGAACAACCAGAATCCAAGTACCATTCCTTGTTATACTGGACTCCTTTTCTCATAGTCACCATAACATTTTCTTCAGTAAACGTTTTTGCAGCGTTCATGGAAATCATGTTGTTGTTGTTGTCCCGCACCCTACAACTGCTGCACTCGCCTACTGTGATCATGATCATGAGTGTATTCTCTTCACCAATCTCTTGTCTTGAAACCTTGGCGTCATCTCCTTGAGGTTTCCTCAGTTTTGAGTTACAATCTCTTGCAAAATGACCAAACTTTGACAGTTGTGGCATTGTGCCTTGCTCATGTCAATCTTTCCTCTTCCGCCTCTAAATTTTCCTTAACCGCCAATTGCTCTCACCCTTTTGACAGTTGAATTCTTTGAATTTTGAGACTTTTTTCCACCAAAATTCTGAAAATTCCTTCTACTCTTCATGAGTCATTTTCCTTTTGACTTGTTCTTCTCATTGAACTATGCTTGGAAAGCGTTCTCCGTCTTTGCCTTGTCTTTATTTCTCCCCTCTATCATTTGCTCATGCTCCTCAAGAGAGCTTTGAAGTTCCTCTTTGCTCATCATCGCAAGATCCTTCGACTATTCAATCGCCACTACAATATTGTCAAATCTTGTCGTCAAAGAACACAATATTTTCGACACAACATTCTACTCTGTAACAATTTATCTATATTACTTTATTTGGTTCACCAATTGCATAATTATCGTCATGTAATCATTGATCGTCTTTTTTTCCTCCACTTGAATCAATTCCAATTGACGTTTGTAAGTTTGTAACTTCACCACTGTTGCCTTTTAGCCCCTGCATATGCATTTTTCCAAGATTTCTCACGCATGTTTTAACGACTCGTAATCACTAACTTTCTCAAAGTTGTCATCATTCACACATTGGTGAATCAAAAATAACGCCTTGTAATCTTTATTCTTTTCTTCCTTATGCATTGCTCGTTGTGCATCCGTTGCACCTTTGACAAGGGGATTCACCCCATTCTGGATCACTTCAAAAACATCTTGGTAGACAAACAACACCTTCATTTGCTTGCACCATTTGTCGTAATTATTCGCATCAAGGAGAGATAGGTTTGTAGGGACTCTATCATTGGAAACAAAATTTATGTTGCACACTAGGAGTTTGTGGATCATAACCATGCTCTTGATGTCAAATATTGAAACATACAATTACACAATTGGTAAATAATGGATGGTTTGAATATTTGGAGAAAGAGATAGTGAGAGAGAAGAGAGTTAGAGAGAGAGATGATTGAGGGTGAGAATTATGATTCTATTCATTCTATATTGCAAACATAGCATCACGGTATATATACAATAATTAGGATACACAAGCATCAAGTCAAAGGCCAAAAAAAGTCAAAAACTAGGGATTGTAACCAGTTAACACAAACTTGTAACCGGTTACACATGACACAAAATAAAAAAATACAATCAATCGGGTGTAATCGATTACTGTGAATGCGTAAACAGTCACAACAATTCCAAAAGCACATTTTCTATAACTTATTTGATACATTTAATCGGTTACACCCCATGTTAACCGGTTACATCACTTGAAATCCTACAATTCTCTGAACATTTATCATGAGAATAATTTGTCTATTTTATTTACTAATTATTAAGGGTACTTCTATTTCTTTAAGGAAATTTTAAAAATACCATTTCATATACATTTATTGATTTCTAAATATTATTTTCTTTGTTATATTAAAATATTCAAAGACTCGTTTTATAATTTTCCTATAAATAAAAAACCTTCACAGTATTTCAAGCTTGAAGCTATAAACATCAAGAAGATCCAGCACATATGAACAAGACATTTAGATACCAAATATGACCCACTTGGTATAACCGGGCCTGGTCTTTAACAAAATTCCCTACACATATGACACGAAAAAATTGGTTTTTTGTTCCCATACTTATTTACTTAGCAAGTTCCCCCTGTCTCATGTTTATTGCCTTTGCCCTACAATCACAGGACTCTAATTAAGAGTGATGCTTCTATGTAGGACCATATATATGCAGGCTTCTTAATTGTTTGTTTTGATGTTACAAAATGGTTAGGCTTTCAAATCAGGGTTAGCAAGTTGGTATAAGTATCGACAAATGGGCAGGAATAGACTACAAAACAGTTATTTGATTATGGAATAATTTCTCAAGTGATGGGACTAAACAATCTTATTCAACGATAAAAAAAAACTTAGCAGCCAACTACAATTATGTTATTTTATTATTATTATTATTATTATTTGATTTTTTATGAGTTAAAATGAAGTTATTATCATATACGAAGAAACATAAACATGCTTTCATTTTTTTTGAAAACTTTCTGGTTTACCTACGGCATCAAATTTTGCCAACTCTTGTCTCAAAGGTAATGGTTTTTCGATTAAGATACTTAAACAGGTTTATAGAATGGGACTTGAATATTGTCGGAATAATTTATACGGAAGATTAATCACTAATAAAGGTAATGTGTCATGGAATGCATTAAAATTATGTGACTAACTCATGAAATTATAGAGTCTAATAACCGACTATAATTTAAATCTATTGGAACGTGGCTATTTTGAATTTTTATTCAAATCAAGGGAGAATCTCAATAAAATTTAGAGTGTAGAGAGACGTGGAAGTTAAGCCTGCAATCTTGTGTATGTCTGCTTGGGCACCAGGTTTTAGACCTGAAAATTTGAAGAATACACATGCTCATGTGTGGTTAAGGATGCATGGTTTTCCCTTAAAGTATTGGGAACCAACTACTTTATTTGCATTTGATTTTGATATCGTTACTCTTTTATCAATTGATGAACTTATAAGAAAAAGAATTTAGGTGTATTTTATATGTGTGTAGATAAACCTTAGCATGTCAGATACTCTATATAATCGTATTTTGGTGGAACAAGAGGATTATGTGTTTTTTGTTGATTTGGAATACGATAATTTACCTCTTTTTTAATCATTATGTGTGTTGGTTATAGTATTGATAAATATTGAAAGTTGAAAGGTAAGAATGTTGAAAAGCCTATGAACAAAGAATCTATAAGATACACGCCTAAAAATCCCAAAGAAACTATACCCATTAATAATAGTGTTAAGTGTGTGTGTGTATATATATATATATATATATATATATATATATATATATATATATATATATATATATATATATATATATATATATATATATATATATATATATATATATATATATATATATATATATATATATATATATATATATGTCATAGTGAATACACTCTCACCATTCGAATCGTCAAAAAAGTATGAAGAGAGATATTGTGTTCATATTGCACTAGGTTTTTTATAGTACTTTTGGTCTTCTCGTTCTCAAATTGTGAAGAAAATTATGATACATGCTACTTATGTTTGATGTGATCAACAAGTTCGAGAAATCAAGAGTTTAAAAAAATTATTGCTCTGCTAGAGTTTGAAAGAAAATCTAATATACATGGCCTCCAGTGATGACCACCGATATGGAGACCTTCCACAGTCGGATCTTCTTCCTGAAACGAATCCTTTGTCTCCATACCAACCCCAGACAAAAAAAAAATCTTTTGCACTAGTTCTTCAAAATGTGTGCAACATACTGACATCTAATTTTGTCAAGTCTTATCTCAAAGGTAACGGTCTCTCAATCAAGATACTTGATGAGGCTCATAGAGCAGGATTCGAACATTATCGGAATAATTTACATGGAAGATTAATCACTAGTAAAGGTAATGTGTCATTGAATGCATCAAAATTATATGACTAGCTCATGAAATTATGAAGTCCAATCACTGACTATAATTTAAATCCTTTGGAACATGGCTATTTTGAATTTTTATTCAAATCATGAGAGGATCTCAACAAAATTTAGAGTGTAGAGACGTGTAAGTTAAGCCTACAATATTGTGTATGTCTGCGTGGGCCTCAGATTTTAGACCTAAAAATTTGAAGAATACACATGCTCGTGTGTGGTTAAGAATGCATGGTCTTCCCTTGAAGTATTGGGAACCAACTACTTTATTGACAATTGATTTTGATATCGTTACTCCTTTATCAATTGATGAACTTATAAGAAAGAAAAATTAGGCGTATTTTGTGTGTGTGCATATAGACCTTAATATGTCATATACCCTCTATGATCATATTTTGGTGGATAAGAGGGTTATGTGTTCTTTGTTTATTTGGAATACGAACCATTGTGTGTGTCGGTTATAGTGTTGATAAATATTGGAAGTTGAAAGGTAAGAAAGTTGAGAAATCTATGAATAAAGAATCTACAAGATACACGCCTAAAAATCTCAAAGAAGCTATATACCCATTAATAACAATGTAAAGATATAAATAATGATGAATATATAAATGTCATAGTGAATGATGATTCTAAAGGTTTGAATAAGGTAGGAAATCATACTTTGAAAAATGACTTAGAGAATGATGACTTTGTTATGCCCATTCAGGGAGAGAAAGAAGTTAATGCTGAAAGCTCAAAGCATATTGTGGTATCTTTTACGTGCTTTAGGTTCATTTGTGTTTGGATACTTTGTCATTTAATTATTGTTCATTATAAATTGGATTGTGTATTTTTAATTTGAATTCAATTTTTTCGTTGTGCTTGTACACTTTTCATTATTTGTATTCGCTTCGGCTATTAGAAGTTGTACCTATTTACCCTATATATTCCATGAAATAAATCTTTTGAGCCTTGTTAGTATTCTATTTTTTGAGCCTATAAAGCTCTCTTGTTTCTTCCATAGGTGTAGCTTGAATCAGAAGTTAAAGTTATTAAATTTGAAATATTAGTCATTTTATTCAAATCACGAGTTATGTGAAAAGTTAGTTTTGGATTTGCCCAGATTAATTCGAATTAGATAATACATATGATTCAAATCACAACCTCATGTGATTTGAATCAAGTACAAATGATGATTCGAATCATTTGTGGTTCTAAAGCTTCATTTTATCTCTGTCCAAATTAATTTGAATCATAATTATTCACTTGATCGAATCAATAAGTTCAAGAGTACAAAATTTATTTGTATAAAATTTTTCACTTGGTTTGAATCATTGCTTCAAAGACCCATCTCTTGGTTATGAAGCGAATACAAGTGAAAATCCTAAAAGGCAGAAAAAGGATTACCAAAGAAAAAGCCTCACAAAGAATAAACTCGTGTGATCAGACACCAAAAACAAAGGTGAGTGACTGCCATGTCAAAAAAAAACCCTAGTTGATTCCTCAAATGTTTCAAATTCCTCTTGAGAAATGAGTGCTCGTATCGAGTTAACTAAACTTAGGACTGGAGAATATCATGGAGAATGGGTGGACACCAAATAATTTTGAGCCTTAAAATATTTTTTTTCTAAAACCATGAACCAGACCATGTTACAACCCTGAAAAGTCCTAACTGAGGCACATCTTAATTCGAAAGCATGCTATAACGATATACCATTTAATTGACTCCCAAGGCGCATACTAAATATCTGTGTTGGTATCATATGCTTGTCTTATCATTCTTAAAAAGAAATTTTTTTCAGTGTTGCACTCTAAAAGTGATTCGTTCACAAGAAGTCGCAATGTCATTTTCCATATAAAAACTTTAAGACTTACATATGTGTTGCATTAGAATTACCGTTCTCATAATAAACATTCTTCTGCATGCAAAACAAATGCTTGACATCAAGGGAGTTTACACAATGAGCATCAATGAAGAGCATAGTCTTGTCAAAGAAGAGAGGCTTGACTACTCTATTGAAACAAAGTTAGTTGTCTCAAGAGAAGTAATATGATATCCAGGGGGATGTTGCCCAGAGATTCCGTTAAGTGAAAGCAGTTTGGTGCTTTACAGTTCGAGTACCCTAAGGGGCATGTTTTCTAGAGACTCCGATGTATATATATATATATATATATATATATATATATATATATATATATATATATATATATATATATATATATATATATATATATATATATATATATATATATATATATATATATATATATATATATATATATATATATATATATATATATATATATATATATATATATATATATATATATGCGGTGTGATGCTTTACAATCTGAGTACCCTTAAGGGGGATAAAGTTTGCAGATTCAGCCAATCTGGGATAGACTCTCTAGTGACTTCGTTGAGTAAAAGAAGACCAGTTTGAGGAACGATCGAAAGCAAATTGTGTGGAAGCTTTGATTACCCAGGAGTCTCTGTTGAGAAATTGTGTATCACTTTCAGTTGGTCCTAAGGGATAGATTGCTTCAAGTATCTGGTTGAGCACGAAGCAATTCAAGTTGAGAAGTATGATAGTGTACTAGCGTACTTTCAGGATGTAAGTAAACCACCATAAGGGTATGTTGTCATCCAAGACTCTGTGAACTTCTCATTCCTCCGTGAGCATGAAACAAGGAAATGGTTTGCCAAGACTCCGTTGAACATGGGCAAGAATTTCAATGGTAGTACTCCATCGAGTAAGAATTCTGCCAATCTGAGGAGATCAGGTCGAGATTCAATCTCTCAAGTTTAGCCACTCTGGGGAAGTTATGTCAAGATTCGAATGATCTCTCGAAGTACTGAGTAGTCAGGGGAATGTACCCAAGCGTGGTTGAAACCATCTCTAACTTTGGTTAGCCAGGGGCAGTGTACAAAAAAGAAGTTGTCCGGAAGTCCTCTCGAGGAAAGTTTATTCAAAGGCCCTACAAACTTGGGAAAGGCATTATACAGGGTCATTCCTTCATTTCACAGTTGATCAGTTTCAGTCCATTCGCAGGCTAAAACAACTTATGAATGTGAAGAGCATGTTGGGAAGTCAGGGTTGTTATCCCCAGCTCATCAGAAGTTTAAGTCCAAAGTATTGTTGTTCCTTTATCAGAAGTTAAGGATCTTTATCTCCAACTTAAATCAAGATTGTTATCCTTAGTGCATATCTCAGGGAGTTATCTCAATGCGAACCTTTTCAAAAGATCAATCAATCTGAAGTAGTTACGTTGAGATTCGAAAAATCTCTACGTGAATTAGAGAACTATTCAGAGCTTAAGCCACACTATGGAAGATCATCTCAATTCGATACAGTACCATGCTTCTACAAGGACCATCTCAAGTGAAGTTGTCATACTATACATGGGGCACATTCGATGATTGATATCGCATGAATCATCGTTCACTCGCGATTACGAGTAAATTTTGCCAATACCAAATCCATGTCTTTCAACATGAGTACAGTATCCTCAGTATGGGTCTTATCCTCATCATCACTGAAAGTTCTACTTCTCCCCAGTGAGTTCCCCAAGCAGAAGGTGTGATCGATCAAGAAGATTCAGATAATATTTCCCAACAACACTGGAAATACCCTTATCCCCAGCATCGCCAAGCAGTGAACACTTGTTAGTTTAGTTGTGACTGATGAGACTTCTCTATAGAGAATCTCTATGCCCCACCATATGAGGGTTCTCGGATGCATCCATAGAGAGAATCTTTTTCCCCAGTAGACATTGGCATCTAGCTGTATTCATTTAGAGAATCTCATTTTAGCGAAAGATGTGGATACCAAACCGCATTCATTGGGAGAACACCCACCCATCAAAACAAAGCTTTTTTCATTATATAGGAGTTTGGGTTGAAAATTCCTCTTATTCCCCGACAAAGTCACTGCATGAAGATTTCTCGTTTAAAGATTCTCTCTGTTCCCCAGCCGAAGCCTGATTAGGAATTCTTTGTACTAGAACTCCTTTTTCCTCCTCCATCCGAGTCGGTTCGAGATTGTTCCTATTTTTCCAACAGAGTCATGTTAGTTTCATCTCACTCCTCATAAGAGGTTGTCTATGAAAGTTATACTTCTCCCCATGGACTTACCCCTCCGAGATATCTTGCTCAGGATCTCAGCAAAAGGTGTCTTATATGAAGGTTTCTTGCCATGAACCTTATTCCCTAGCAGAGAGGGACTCTTGAGATCTAATTCAGTTTCCCCGGCGGAGTGGCCCCTCTAAGACCTCTTGTCCAGGAACTCAGAAAAGTTGCAATATCTGAAATCTATCATTCTGGATTTTTTCTCCCCAGCAGGGTGACCCTCTTGAGGTCTTTTATTCAGAAGTTCATACTTCCCCAACAAAGCTAGAAAGTCCTCATGAAAGGATTCTCGATTCTCTCCATTAGATCTTAATCCTGGTTTTGGAAATATCACATCCCCAGTGGAGTGCACAGCGTTGGCTTCCAGCCTGAGGATCCAATAGAGCCCATTTTTATCGAAAATCATTGGTAAATCCCCAACTGAGTTAATTATTCCAAGGGTATATAATACTCAGCGAGAGTTTTATCCTTGAGACTCCTTATCTCCAGCATGGGTCCTCATATTCCCGACAGTACAAATTGTTATCATCCCCAGCGAGAAGATGATTATCCCCCGTAGTACAGATTGTTATCATCCCTGACGAGAGGATGATTATCCCCAGTAGTACAGATTGTTATCATCCCCGACGAGAGAATGATTATCCCCATCATTACAAATTGTTATCATCCCCGATGAGAGGATGATTTTCCCCATCAATGCAAGTCTTATCGTCCCCGACGAGAGGTTGATAAATTACTTTCCAAACAGAAAGAGGTGAATCTTGATTCCCAGCAGGCCCGTTATTTATTGGTGTCTCTTCAACAATGCCCATTCTCCATTGGTGTGTCATCTCAAGATGTCCGGATCTGATCCTTCCCAACGAGCTTGCAATTTATGTTTGCGACTCCATTCAGAGCTTGTAACCCGTGTTCACAGGTTACTCAGTTTTTTACTCTCGATGGAGTTTCAGCTTCTCAAGGGTTTCCCTTCCAGCAACCCCTTGAACCCTCATCAGCAAAATCATGCATCATCGCATTGCATCCTCAAAGTGTATTGTTTCCATTCACTTTGGAACAATACTCCATAGAAAAACAATTCAAACATGTATCGAAACATAAGTCGTGGTTGTTTTTCCTATCCCTAGCAGAATTATTAAAAGCTTTGAGATATCCCCCAATGAGGTTAATATATCCTCGATATCCTAAGTTTCATCCCTGTAAGTACCCCTTGGATATTACCGTCAGATTGACCAATGTATGTCGTTATTTTCAACTAAGGCCCAGTTTCTTTCTGGCATAATTTAGTTCGGTCTTCTATTACCTGTTCTTAGGTCATCGCCAATGTCTATTGATGTACCTTTTAGAATCTAGCTCTATCCCTGGTATTCCTTTGGAGCTTTGTCATCTCCTTTAGGAAAAGGTCACCACTTGTTACCTTGTTTCGATCATCACCAGCGTTCCTATAGCGTGCCAATGGGCTATGGTGATTGAACCCCTTGTGCGTGAAATCTAGTTTTGTCCTGGTACTCATTCTAGTTCATATCTCTAGTCCTCTGAGTCAAGTTTTCCCCTTGTTTCTAAAGTCTCAATGTTGGATTAGTCCCTATTTTAACCTTCTTGAGTCGAGTATGTCACTCGTTATTTGTCTCTTTTATACACCTTGGTAATATTAAATCATCTATAAATTATCTGTAAATCCTTAGTTGAGACCCGCATGTGTCTTCAGAAAACACGCACTTTCTGACACCTTGCTTTAGGACCCAAGCCCACCCGTTTGTTGTCCTATTGAGTATTCTTGTGTCGAGCCACCACTCTTCACTTTTTCTATACTCCTCTTTTTAGATCGAGGTCACTCCCCGTACCTTCCATCGATCCCTACCAATGTTCCTATCGCGTGCCAATAGGCTATGGTGATCGAGGTTGGTTCAGTCTGTTATCTTTGGCGTCTAGTTTCCGCTAATCCCCATCTCGGGTTGAGTTCTTGCTTATTTTTGGTTATGCATGAACCAGTTCGATGCATTGTCCTCCGAGGTCTAAGCTTTGTCTGCTCTTATAAATGCCCACAAATCATAACCAAAAAGTACAGTTGCCTATGTATTGCGCTTCTGTTTTTCCCAGAGCTCAAATTTTCAGGTTCTTTTAATATTCAATCCTCTATCAACTTGGATGTTTGAAAGTTGTCGCTTTTCTCACCTATCAGGTTAAAGATGATTGAATAGGGGCATCTGTTGTACCCCAAAATTTTCCCTCTTTATTCTAACCATAATTGGCTTATTTTTCATCATATGCATACATACATATCATTGTTACTGTGGCCGCGGGATCAAGGTGTTCATTTTTCAAGATTTAAAGTGGATGATTATTCTGTCAGTTGATACATCAGAGTATAATTTAGAATTTTCCACATTTAACTGCACCCCATATATCGCCCAATCTATTCAAGTAGCAATCAATTGATTCATCATAATATCAAGCTCTTATGCGTTCCAACGCGCTTTGAATTGTGCCAAAAGTCAAATGTTTCTGTTGAGTTGAGACAGCGCAAACCAAAATTCAATATCGTGTGTTTCATGCTCATAAATTCACAACTTGAGATCAGAAAGTGGTTTGGGAATGATTCTTAGGTCATTGGAACCATCTTGATGTCTTCTTCCTTTCATCTGTTCATGTCGAAGGCTAATTTTGTGAGGAAGATTTTCTAAAACGCCAAATACTTGAAATGCGTTATATAGTGGATTTACCGTTTCTCTTGTTTTCGAATGCTTAAAAATTCGTAACTTCTGATCGAAAAATCATCTTTGAGTGCCTCTTGGAGCATTTGAATCATCTTGTTATTTCCTCCAACTTTCATGTACGGCTCGGAAGCCAATTCAGTGAGGAAGATCTATGAATACATGAGTACTTTGAAGCAAGACAATGAAAAAACAGTGAAAATAATGTGATGAACTGTTATTTTTCGGATGTTCAAAAATTCATAAATTTCTCCCGGTTCGAGGTTTCAGAGTGGTTATTTGGGGAAAAAAATTGTCTTGATTTTGTATTTGATTCGTATGTTCGGGTCAAGAGTTAATTCATTGCAGAAGATCTCTGAAAGTGCGAATTACCATAGAAAATTGCGCCCCAGGAATAGTTTTTGGACGGATCGTTTCTTCATATTGAAAAATTCGTAACTTCCTAAATTTTTACCGTATCAGGATGATTCTCGAAGCATGAGATCACAAATTTTACCAAGTACAACTTTGCTTCAAGTTTCATGTCCGGATCGTGCTTTGAAAGATTCTGTTTATGGATCGCATCCGAAAGTGTGCACGGAAGTAAGCTGAAAATTTCAATACGGTGAAATAAGTTCACTATTTCTCGCCATTTGAAAAATCATAACTCGCTCGATTTTTATCGTATCAGGGTGATTCTTTTGGAACGACGTTACGAATTTCGTTGCTGACAATTTTGCTTAAGGGCTCGCATCGAGATTCTGCAACGAACATCGTGAGCTTCTGGTTTGTTCGTGCGCCGTACGTGAAAAAAGCTGAAAAATCTGCACTGATGATTTTTACACAGAGTTTCTCGCTGCTCAGAGCATCGTAACTTGCTCGATTTTTATGGTAATGATACGATTCTTTTGATGTCGCGCCACAAATTTCGTCATTGACATCTTTGTTTCAAGTACTACGTCAAGATTTCACGTTGATTGTCATTTCCTTGAGACTCGATCTTGCATTGTGCATGAAATAATCTGAGTATTCAAGTTTGAAGCCAAAACTATATATTTTTAATTTCAAAAAATATCTCATAACAACACTTACTCTCAAAAACCTCTCACAATTTTCTGTCAACTCTCTCAAAGATCAAACACTATTCTCTCAACTTTTTCCCCAAATTGCTCAAGAACACAAACCCCAAATTCAATAATCTTCATCACTCTCAACTAATTTCCGCAAGCATCTCCGATCATCTCCCCTAGACACCTCTACCAATCTCCTCCTCCGGCGAACCAACCTACCTCTTCACGACTGGACATCTCGGCCTTCCGTCATCCACTGTCGATCGTCCGATCAAACAAATCTCTCCCTCTCGGTCCAGCTGACCTCGCTCACAGAGCTCCCTCTTCCTCTGCCTCTTTGTGCTACACTGGCGACATCCTCACCTCTCCGGTCAAGTTTTCTGATTAGCTCTTCACCAAGGATCCAATTCTAATCATCTTCAAACTCCTCTTCGCTTCATTCGGTAATTCACTACAACTTCACTTAACTTCCAATTGTTATGTGATATTATTGAATTGAATTGAGATTATGTAAGTTGCGTGAATTTTGTTGAATTCTTGAATTTTCAATTATGTTGAACATGTGTGGAATTGGTTGAATCAAGATTGTGATAATGATGTGATTTTTTAGATTCAACCAATTGTTGGGAAATCATGTAGAGCTTGCGTGTCAAAATTCACATTTGCTCTTGATTATTGAAATTTACGCGTTGTAAATTGATTTCGATTCATTATTTCATCAACAAAATCTTAAACTCATGAATCGGAATTAATTTACAACTTGTTTAATCACTTTCAACGCGTAAGAAATATGTGATTTCAAGGCTTGAAATTATGGTTTCTATGCCGATTTTGCGGACGTGTTTCACTTGTAAATTCCGATGGAACTTTCTTATATTGATATTCACATTTAATGCATAAAAACCTTGATTTTCTAATCAATTCATGGTGAACATCAACATACACATAGTGTTGTCCGTAATTTGCAAGTGTACCGAAACATGTAAATTAATTCCAGATTGTTGTTTTTTCAAACTTGTTGACACTTTTGATGGATACCAGTACCAACTCCGATGGATTTTATTCCAACTTTTCGCACACTTCTAAAACTATAACAATGCTTCCTAGAAAATCTATTTTGCATCTCCGTTGTGTTTTAATTCATTCTAAACACATAATTTAGCTTAATTTTACAAGTACTTGATGTCGGCATTGAGTTTTTACACTTTTACGATGACTTTTTATGCACCTTCATGCTAGTGCAATGCTGCCCGATTTCTACTTTCATATTCCGATACTTGTTCGGATGAGATTTCTCTATATTGTTATCTTATTTTGAGTTGTGATTTGATTGCTTACATTCAATTATACTTTCTTGTTATCACTAACTCATCTTGTGTACATGTGCAAGGTTTTTTGAGAAACTTTTCAATTGGTTAATTAATTCTTGGTTATCCAATTGAAACATGTTATTCCACTTTCTTGTGATTCGATTTCTCTTCCGACGCGATCGATTTCTATTCTTACTTTATGAGACGCATATATTGTTCTTTGTTTGTCTGGACTTGTGTTTGTGCAGGTTTATTGATTGACATTTGGATGTATCCGCTACACATTCCATTTGTGATTTATTTTCACATGTTGCTTCGACTTACATTCCGAGCACCTGATATTTGACTTTTTTTGTTGTTGATGCTAGCTGGCTCGAAATTTTTCGGGTTTCTATTGCAACTGGTTTTTAAATATAGAGTCTTCACCCTTAATTTTTATCCTCAAGGAAGGGAGTATAAAGGAATAACCCTAAAAAGTTTCAGAGATTCTAGGTTTGACTCGGTTTTAGACGAGGGGAAGGTGTTAGGCACCCCTTATCTACCTTGTTCACAAGGATACTAGGTTTAGAAACGCATTTTAAGAAACATGGTTTTAAGTTTTATTAGGGGAAAAAGGGGTTAGAATTCTAGTTAAGGGAACTCGCCACGATTTTTGATCGTATGCCTACGTATCCTCTTAGGAGGAATCAGAGTCCCATTTCGTAGTTCGTGGTTGGTTGGGTTTTTTATAAGATCACGTAGAATTGCTTTCGAATTAACCTTGAACCTTGTCTGGATTGAAAATTGTGTGATGGTAGACGCAATTTGCAGTTAATTTCGAAAGAAATTCTCCTTAATCCTTTTTCAAAAATAATCTTGAGTTTTTTTGTTAGGTTAGTAGGAAATGATTTGAATTGTTGGTTAGCTGTTTTAAGTTGATTGATCGAGTATGGTATGTCATAGAGCGGGGGAGTCTGATATGGTCTCCTTCTCATGTGGCCAGATATTGGCCATTTGTTGCTCAATGTGAAGGGTATGGAGGAAGTCTGATATAGTTTTGCTCACCAGGCGGCCTGGCCACGTGTTGCCTATAGGTGAATGTAACGAGTTGCGTGGATTTTAAGTACTTGATTTTTGGGATAATAAATCGGTAAATAATGTGTCGACCAATTTAATTACTCGAAAACGAACATCCTATTATTTAGAATATTTTGAATTAATTTAATTTGGAAAGAAATTAAACCATGTTCAAGTAAATTATTCTTTTTATCATATTTTTGTTGAATGAATACTTTTCTCGAGATTTTCATGACTCGATTAGAAAAAAAAGAAATTGATTTTAAATAACCAAGTCATAATTCAATTATTATGATTGACCCTAAATTAAACTAAGATTAGGGCCTAACAAACTAAATTAGAAAGGAAAAAAAAAATAGCAAAAAGGTGTAACTTATAAAAAATAGAGTGTAGGGAGAAAATTATTCTAAGAGGCCCAACCCATGATCAATACTCAACCCTAATCTAAATCAAATTATTTAAAAAAAACTAAAATAAAAATTAAAAGCCAATGAAAGCTTGAGACGGTACAATATCTTCGCGAGCCTCCCTTTTACAGAGCCAGACCAAAAGTTCTTCTCTAGAACTCTTTTCTTCAAGACCTGTTCTTTTTCTCAAAATATATTTCACATAACAACCAACACTAATCAATAAAGAAAACTCAAGAACATGGGAAACAAAGGATACCGGATAATACCGGTGGTGGATCTCCGTGCACAGAGGCAAACGGCTACATCGTCGGAGGTGTGAAAGTGGCTCGTCGGAGGTTTGCTAGGTTTTTGAAACAACAACATTTTTTTAATCAAAATGGGCCTGTTTGTTTTAGACTGGTTGAATTTGGGTTTTGAAAGAAGAAAACCTTTTATCAGCACCTCTTTTTTGAATCAATAAAACAGAAATCAATTTTTTAATTAAATTTATTAAGTTAATGTTTTAATAATAAAAAACTAGTATAATTATTAATAATTATTATAATAAAATAATAGTAATAATAATAATAATAATAATATTATTAACAAAACAATTTCAAAAACTGAAATGGACCATTGGATTAATCTATTTGGGTCCTTTAACCCAAAATGAAATTCTCTTATTCACCCCTCTCTTCAATAATTGAAAGAATTCCATATGGCCCGTTTCTGATTTATTGGACCTTTCCTGATTTTAAAAGACTAATGGGTTATATTTTGTTGGGATAAAAATATTCAATTTATTTGGGCCTCTAACAAAGAAACAATACACACTTTTTTTCAAATATTCAAAAACCTAAGTGAGCTTTATTGATAAAGATTTGTTCACGTCTCCTTAGTTGGATAACATACCTCCCTTCTTAACTTGAAATTGATCTTCTTTTAAAGACCTAATGGGCCATCAGATATTGATGGTCCATTTTAAATTAACACACCCCTTTCCATATTTTACTCCTTTATAGAAATAAAAACTATACTACACGATTTATTTAAAAAAAGTCTATAATATAATTAGGGGTATGGCAAATTCGGAGTATGACAAATGCCCCTATTTAATCATCTTTCGATTAAATAGTGTGAGAATCTATAGGTCTCGCACGTTTGGTCGGAAGTTTATTAAATATTGGAAAACTCCAAGATTTGTCTGAGAGATTATAAGGATATGTTGTACAGTATTCCCAGGAGTATGAAGAATATGCATTGATGATGATGTATCATCCTAATGGTGTTCGAACCAAAGTTGTAGTAGATGCTTTGAGTCAAAAATCTTGCACATGTCAACATTCATGGTTAGAGAATTGGATTTTATCGAGAAATTTGGGGATTTAAGTTTGGTACGTGAGGTGACTCAAAATAGTGTGAGGCTGAGTATGATAAATTTGACTAGTGATTTTCTTTGTGATATCAGAGAAAATCAGAAGATGAATGTAAACTATGTTGATAATTTGTCATCAATTAACCAGAATGGAAGTGAGGACTTTATAATTTATGAGAATGGAATCTTAAATTTTTGGGATAAAGTTTGTGTATCAGGTGTGTCAGAGCTTGAGAGAATGATTTTAGAGGGAAGTCATAAAATGAGTTTAAGTATTTATCCTAAGGCTACTAAAATGTACTAAGTGAAGGATGGAAAAACACAAGAAAGGGGGTTTGAATTGGGGTTTTCAAAATTAAAACAGTAGACACATTGGTTATCCTGGTTCGTTTGAACTCAAACTACTCTAGTCCATCTGCCAAGGTGATTTTGCCTCTCTCAAACGAGATCCTAATCCACTAATCAAAACTTGATTACACAGACACAATGGCTATCGTCAATGTCTTCTTGAGTCTAAACCACAACTTCATTTTCTCAAAGTATTAAAAAATAAATCAAATAAGGATGTGTACAATGATGTTTCTAAACAAAAATATATCACAACGGTGATGTATACACAAGTTTAAAGCACAAGATAGAACTGGTAAACATATTTCTTTTTCAGTGCGCAGTAGTGTTATATTTTATTTCTTCTTCATAGTCTTCTTTTTATAGGCGAGGCATAAGGGACATGAGAAGATGTTTTTGGAAGGTTGATAAAGTGTAGCTAATGTGAACTTTCCAAAAAAATAGATCTTGTCTTGGTTCAACCGTCACTTATTGATTTTTAATGAATGAGTTGTAACGTATCAGAACTTTGCTTCCTTGGGATCTTATCAGAATAATAATATTACTGTTGAGACTTTAGATCCTCAGAGTTTCTTGATATTCATTAAAACTTGGATGATATGTTGAAGCTTCTTTTGCATATAAGAGTTTTTACTATCAGAGTGTAGCTTAAGTGCTGAATATTTAGAACAATTGTATAGATGAGCGCGTTGAGACTTCTTTTGTTCTTCAAGAACTTTACTTATCAGAATATCAGAGCTTTGCTTGCAGCATTGGTGCTTCAGAAGTTATAACATCATAACTTCTTCTATTTAGCGTGTTACACGGATTTGCTTCTAAGTTTGTTGTGTCTAATCAGAGCTTCAAAACGTAAATCTCTCATCATCTTCTATGTGTCTTTTATCAGAATTTCTCTGCATATTTAAATAAATTATTAGAGAGCATATTTGTTCTTTATATATATAAAGAACAAATATCATGTATTTGTTATCATCAAAACTATTACAAGGATGTAAAACCAAACTATGTTCTAACAATCTTCCCCTTTTTAATGATGATAAAAACTTGTATATTTTGATAGATTACTTAAGAGCATAAAGAATTAGAGTCTCCCCCTGAGTTGAATACTCAGATAAAGAAAAAAATACTTCCCTGAAGATGTTCTGATCAGAGCTTTGTGATGGAAGTTTTGATAAGTCCATGTGACAAAAGTTACTTTCAAGAGATTTTTCCTGTTTGCTTTCAGAAGATAAAACAAAAGTTATGATATTAAAAATGTTTGAGACTAATTCTTGCCACTGTTATATTCAAAATATCTTATGTTCTCCCACTTTTTGTCAAAAATAAAAAAGCAATAAGAACACGTAAATATAACAAAATGGATTTTGTATTCAAAGTGGATTAAGATAAATAGAAGGATGTAGATAAACAAAAGATTGAAATAAGAAACAAACATAGCAGAAACAAAATGATATATCAGAACTAAGGTTGAGGATGTTGAAGTCGTGTGAACGAGGCTTCCAATAAACTCTTGATTTGATTGTTTGATTCCTCTTGTTTCCCAAGCATGCCCTTAATTTCTTTGCTCGTTTCATCCAATTTGTCTAGCCTTTCCTTAAACATTGTGTTTTCTTTCTTCAACTCCTCCAGAGTTTTCAACACAAGAGAGGAGGAGGTTGTTTTTACAGAAGAACCCACATTCTCAGAAATTATTGCAGTAGATTATTGCTCAACATATTCTTTGATTATCTTGCCTTTATCTTGAAACATGACTAGAGGAAGAGGTTGAGGTTCAGGAGACGGTTCATTACATTCTGATTCCTGAGAGGCTTCCCAAGAGGTATTGTCCAAAAGAAGGAGGGGTTTCTTTATCGAGTGTCGTAGAACTTGATCCTTGAAGATTTTCAGGTGATCATAGAAGTTCTATTGAGCAATTTCACAGCCGAGTTCCTTTAGCTTCAGAGATTCAGAATTAAACCATTTTCTGAACTGATTCTAGTGAGAATCAGAAGCGGCTAGATTAAGATTCTCCATGCAATCCTGCTTCAAGGAGTTAACCCATTCATTTATTTTTGTTTAAAAAATTAGCATAGATTTACCAATATATGATTTGGATATTTTTGGTGTTGGTTTTGGAACGACTATTTTCTGAGAATTTGTGACAAGATTGTCTTAAGCTTCTAAATCAATGATGGTTATGATGGGATCTTTAGAGTAGTCAGTGGAAGTGGGAGAGTCAGAAATAATTATAGGTGAGTTAGGTGGTGTCGAATTATAGGGAGATGGAATATCTGGAATGGAGTAAGCTTGTGTTGTAGTTGTGGGGATTTATGGTGGTTGAGAGATTATGAGTGGGCAAGTGATGCTTGGAATGGATGACGTGGTATCAGAGTCAATATTTGGATTTTCAATTTAGGGAGCTTCAAATAGTGGATCAAATTGATCAATATCAGAAAGAACTTGTGCAAGTTTTGGTTGAGTTTGATCAAATTGGGTAGAAGGTGGATTAATTAGAGGATTATCTATAGGTACTGAGGTGTCAATTTCTAGGTCAAAATAATTAAGGGTTTGAGGAGATGGATCTTCAGCAGGTTTTGGAGATGAGGGGGTTTCATATATTAATAAAAATACTGATTCAATAATAGAAACAAAAGACGAGTTACCTTTCTTTTTGGCAGCTTTGAGGGTTTTCTAAGAAGTTCCTTCTCCAGCGGCTTTCCTTTTTCTTGACTTTCTGGTAGCAACTTCTAGAAGTTGTTGCCTTAGATAAAGAATATTTAATTTGGAATCGTACCATCACTCTTACAGGCTTCCAGATACCTGAGGACAATTTCTAGAGAGGAGTATGCTTGAGTGAAGAGAGGAAAATCCTTCAGAGGCACTCTTCTGGTGGTGATAACTTCCTTGGTGGTGAGTGTTGGATCCTTCTTAATGGTTTCAATTATCTTCATTTTCTTCAGATTCTTGGTATTTAGTGGCTTTCCAGCATATATTTCTAGAACATTTACTTGTTAAGCCTCAGTTAGATGTTCTATCAATCCGTTTTCTGTCAGAATATCTGAAATGAGTCTTCTCACAGGAATCCAATCTCTCTTTGTTCTTTCTTCTTCCCTTGTTTCTTTGACACTTGTCTTCAGATGGTTTTTGAACATAATATGGAGAAGATGAAATTTGGCTTTAGTGGCGATGAAGTACATAAGGTACTGTTGATCAATGTTGATGTAGTCAGGAGAGCTGGTTAGTTTTCAGTGATTCATGCACCCCAGAATTATTTTAGACCAAATTCTGAGATAATCCTTCAGGTCTTTGATTTTGTTTGAGGATTCTCCATAGGAAAAGATTTCTTTTGAGACGATGGTTAGGTAATAACCTTTTTCTTCCATTTCACTATATCTTATACCTCCGCCATCGTGGCCTATAAGCTTTCCAATAAGATCTTCAGTGATGACGATCTTCTTTCCCATAACATAAGATATTACCTGATGATTTGAAGCTGTGGCATGGATCCAAAATTCTTTTAGTAATTTTGGGAAAACTGGACCTATGAGACAATCAAAGTATTTTGTCCATCTTTGGAACTCAACATCAGGCGTTAGGTCATACCCATTTTCTTTCATACTCACAAAATCAACAATAAATTCACATAGAACTTCTAGAAAATCAACAAAAGTGAGAAGAGTTCTTGATGGTTCAACATACCTTTCTTCATTAGTAGAGGAAGAACCATGAATGTTTATTTGAGAAACTTGAGAAATTTGATGAGAGAAATCCATTATTCAAAGACTTTTAGGGTTTTGAAAGAGGAACAAATGAAGAGAAAAATAGAGTGAGTGAAAGTGAAGATGTGAGAGTGTTTGTGAGAGAGTGGGGTATAAATAGCCAACGGAAGAAAACAAGAATTTTAATTTTAATTAAAAGAAATAAAAATAATTATTAAGTGCATTAATGATTTCTTAAAAGAGGGATAGTGTGAAGATTTTGAACAGTTACCGATTTGTCTCACGCCTGAATGCATCAAATCAACTGTTCCAATCCCTTCAGATTTTGAACACGTGTTCAACCTTAGAGGGTCACCTTGTGTTTAGAGTTGACAGAAGTTGATATGGTGAACTACTTGCTTCTATCTTAGAAATAAAACATTTTTGGAAAATGTTCAGATCTTCAGGATAGTTTCCGATACAACTTTCCTTCTCACTTCTGAAGAACTATTGTTCAGATGTCCACAAAAAGATTAAAGCATAAAGTTCCGAGGGTATTGTTGTACCCAAAAATTTTCCCTCTCAATTCTCAAGGGTTTTCTCACAAAGATTCTCAGGATTCAGAATTGCACAAGTGCTTTGGGATTTTCCAGTATCGAGATTAAGAGGAAACTGTCAAAAAGGGAGAAAATAGATAAAAATAACATTTTGACAAATTTGGAGAAAAAACAAGTCCCCTTAGATTTGGCATCCTTCGATTGACTCCTGGCCTCCTTCAATTGCTTAAAATGGCTGCTAGCGTGCCTCTTTCGCATGGGCATGTGACTTCTTATTGCAGGCTTCGTTTGTGTATTTTGCTGCCTGCATGCTTGCTTTGAAAACCAATTTTTGCTTCCACAAGTGACCCATGCAGGGCAAGCCTTTCGATTGGACAAGTATGCTGCCTACATGCTTGCAATCGAAGGCCATGACCTGATGGCCACATGTACCCCCTGCAAGGCAAAGTCTTCGTTTAGACACAAGTGCCTGCATGCAAGTATTCGTTTGAGCACTCACCTTCTGCGTGCCTGGATTACATCCTTCGTTTTGAGCAAGCGCCTCCTTCGAATGCAACTTGGATTACATCCTTCATTTTGAACTTAAAGCCTCCTTCAAATGCAAGTTTAGGTACATCCTTTGTTTGGATTTGAAACCTCTTTCGAATTTGGGCATTTTGGCCTCCAGCATGTACCTTTCATTTAGGTACATGAATCCTTCAGCACAAGGTTTTGGTCAAACCTTTCGTTTGGACATTTTTTCTTGCACCTTTCGTCTGGCCACATGTGACCCCTGGAAAACAAACCTTCGATTGGACAGAATCAACCTACATATAAAGCTTCGATTGGAGCTTTGATTCCCTTCAAATCAGCTTCCTTCGAATCCAGTATGAACCATTCGAAGCAAGCTTGTTTGAAGCAAGACTGAACAAATCTCAAGACCAAATCTCACTTGTCAGGCTTACTTTGTTTCCAAATATTTATAATCAGAGGTTTGTACAAAGGTTTTGAACTTTTTCTTTTGGATAATACTATTCTTGGCAAAAGGCTACATACTCTTTCTTTTCATAGAGAACACTTTTATCACAAAAGCATCTTTCAACCTGAATTTGGTCTGAACGAAGAGCAGGGCCATAAGGACAAGTCACATCTTCTGCGCCCCAACTGCCAAAGGCCCACACTTGTACCTTTCACGTTTCATTATTTTATTGTTTTGCAAGGATGGCTATTGAAGAGATGTTCATTCATTTTCTCTATAAATAGAGGAATTTTTGCAAAGCTAAGGGAGGATCTTTGGGACCAGAGGAACGAATCTCCCAAATTTTCTAAAACACAACAAATCTCTTAAGTCCCTTCAATACTTGTGAGAACAAACCCAAAATCACATACTTACTTCCTTATATCCTGAAGAACAAGCTCTCCTCAATATCCTTCAAATTCATTTTGGAAAGAAACATAAGACTTGTTTCTTTCCTTCCTTTGAATCCAGTCTTTAAAACACAACTGTTGGCCCCTCCTTCGAATCCAGCACCCAGGGCCTCCACTCAAGGTCCCACACCCCTTCAAGGCTGCAGCAAGGTAAGTTACTCTTACTCTTGCATCTTTGGTTTCCATCATATGTAAATATAACTCCTTTTCATTTCAAGCGTGTACATATTGTTGTTATTCCTTTTTCGTTTACACCCTTGTAGTTGTGTTCTATTGCCTTTCCTTTTGGTTCTTGCTTTTGGTTTCTTGTAAATAATCTGGCCGTAAGTCAGTGTTAGCATGGCTTTAGGCCATGTTGTTATTTAACATCTCAAATGAAAGAAACGGGAAATAGGAAACGAAGCTTCTAGCTTCTACCCTTTTTCTCCAGGTAAAACGAAAGAGGCAACCATGAGGCAAACCATGTTGACTTCCAGGCCTAGACGAAAAGCATGCCTTCAATGATTCCAGGCCCATTCAAAAGGCATTCCATCACTGCTTTCAATCCCCAGTCGAAGAACACAAAAAAGACAGGCTGCACCACACTGACTTCCAGGCCAATCGAAGGACAGGACCTCACTGGTGCCAGCCCCCAATCAAAGGCCATGACCTCACTGGTGCTAGCCCCAATAGAAGGAAGCCAACAAAATGCAAATCTAAGGGTTCTCCTGCCCCAATTGAAAGAACTCATTTTCCTTATTTTTATCTTATTTTTTCTTTTATATTTCTATGCACTTCAATATGGTTGTAATAGTGTAGGATTTATTTTTTGCACTTTTTATTACTTTTATAAAAATGCTAGTAAATAGGATGTATGGCAAGATAAAAACAACAAGTAGACAACCTAAAAAAATCAAGACAAAATGCATGTAAATCAAACACTTTTCACACATGCACCCTTAGGGTAATCTCACTTGTTGCCTCGGAAAAATAGTCATGTCCCTCGAACATGGGCGTTTTAGCAAAGACCCTCGATAAAAGATCATAGTCCCTCGATGACCCTCGATGACCCTCGATGTTGCCTTTGTTAAACGATCTAGTCCCTAAACAACATTGCTAAAATGTCCCATAGGTTGCCTTCTATGAATATACAAATGTCCCACGCTCGTCCCTTCACATCCAATGATGGGGCTTCTTACCGAAACAATGGTAAGATAGAAACATCTAAAGGAGGAGGAAAATAATATCTAAGACCTTTTGAGTAGGTAGATTTGCTCCTAGTTGCCCGCTTTCTCACAGCAAAAACATTTTATACACCAACACTCTCATTTTGAAACATTCAAAAGACAACACTTTGTACGCGTTCTTATAGAAACAAGAGCCATTACAAAGACACCTTTTCAATATCACTTTCAAAAACACATCCCACAAACACCTCTTTGAACTATTTTCGAAACAACACTTTGTACGCGTTCTTATAGAAACGAGAACCATTACAAAGACACTTTCAAAATACTTTCAAAACCCACACCACAAGCACATTTAAACAAAAGCAAGTGATCTAACAAGAAACTAAGAACCCGTAGATAACTACGGATGAAAAGGGTGCTAATACCTTCCTTTTTCATAATCTACCCCCCGAACTCAGAAAACATCTCTAAAGGTCTTTCCTGTTCTTTTCAGCCTTTCCTTATTGGATAAAAGAAAATTCTATGGAGACTCTTGCTATCCTCAACAATTGCGATCAAACGCAAAACACCCAAGTCAGTTCTCCCACTGTGTTACAGAACTGGCGACTCTGCTAGGGATATTTACTTAAAAGTAGGGTTACCTTAGGGTTAGATCACATTTACTTGCTTTCCTTATTTGACTTGCATGCTTTACATTACGGTTCCTTGTTTGGGTTTTTTTTGATCCTCTACCCAGATCTGGGGCACCTTTTTTAGGTAAGTAGCAATAGATCATGGAAATTGTGCGGGGTATACCGACACGGTTGAAGCGATGGCTATGTTGATGCAACACTTTGGTTGGTACCGGTAGCCATTGAGTTAATTAAGGAGAATATGGGGCCGCTGCATGGTGTCATAAAGCGTCAACTGACCTTAGAACCTTTAAATGAACAACTTGGACATTAGGACGTAGCAAGATGGCCGCCTTTGGTGTATTCCCAAAGTCGGCATATACTCGATGCTACACTCATTGAGACTTGACTCCTGAGTTTTATTTGGTTACGAGTCAATCGCCTATCGAACGAAGCTTGTGGGAAAGGTCAGTGGTACTGAGATCCCTTAGACCCCAATTACTATTTATAGGACAGGTTGAGCCAACTAAACTTCAAGAGGGTACTTACCTACAAACCCCATGAAAGCCTAAACCTTAGGACTTGTCTGCTTTGTGTATATATGATTATTTGTACATAACAACTTGCTTACTTTGCATACTTGTATATAACATCATGACATCATACCATAGCATTTTCAATAACCATTTCAAGGATCTCAAGGGTCTATGATGCATGGTTACATTGAACCAGGCATTTATCAAGAGGCAAGAGGATTTATTTTCCTCTAAACGAATGCCGTAAAAAATCAAGTACAACGAAATTGAGTCAAGGGCTACAACCCACTTGACATGGTGAGCTTAATTCTCGTAGAAGGACATCCACCGATACAAAGTCCTCTAATCAAAGTTATAAGTGACTACTAATATTTACCCCACGAGATCCTTGAAAACATGCATCCACATATCATGCATCATATCATGACAGGTTTCTCCCATATAGGTCTCCTTATCTTCCTACTGTTTATTTCAGTAGAGATGGCCCTAGAACTGACCATCAAGAGCATTCAGATTCAAAACGCTCAACTTCAAGAGATGTTCTTAAACCTATCTAAGGGACAAGAAGAGGTGAATGAGCTCCTCACCAGGGGCTTGGTCATGGGGAATCCAGAGGGCACCAAGGATGATTAGGTAGAACGGCTACAAACCGAGATAGCCACAATGAAAGTCCAGATGATTGGACAACTGGTGGGCCAGATGACTCTTATCTAAAACTTGGCTCAAGGACAGGAAGAGCTGAGAGCCCTTGTCAGCAGGCTTCATCAAGACAGATGCAACCAAATCGGGCAAACAGCCAGAATTGGAGATCAAGTCACTACTCAGCCTCCCATGGGACATGAAGCCGGTTTGGTGGAGAGAAGACCTTCCCAAATTGCTTCCACGTCACGGGCATAACAACGACCTCGTCAACATCAATGGGAAAATCAGCAAAGGAAAAACAAACCCAAGAGACAATTTACTAACATCAACATGTCACTGTCTCAAGCTTTGCAACACATGTTAAGGATGAATCTGATTACGTTGATAGGACCTCATCCAAACCGCATAATTTTTCTCATAACTACAATCCTGATGCCAGGTGTGCCTATCATCCCGACAGTCCTAGACATGATACAAACGATTGTTGGGCGCTGAAGTACAATATTTAAAACCTGATCGACGAAGGAGCATTGGAGTTCACACAAGATGGCCAAACTGAGTTCTTCTGCCGTCCCTCAAAGGCTCACCACCTAAAGTGATAAGTTCAGACAAAGAGGCTTCTTTTCATTTGAATTTTCAATTGTAATTTCCTTTCTTATTCAAACAATTATATATTAATGTTAAATTTTATTTCATTAATGCATTTCATATGTTTGTCTTGAATTGATCCATTCGTTTTCATTACATTTAAACTATGCTTTTTACTCTCCTTATGACATTTAACTCTTGCTAAAAGTTACAAGCCTTTAGATAGAGGATGACGAAAACAATGCCATAATCGCATACAGTATGCTTTTGAACAGACCTTGCTGACGATGTACATGCGTTCTTTCAAATCCTAAACACTGGAGTTATGAGGAAGATAATCCCTAGTAAACCCCCTTCGAGCCAAAGAAGTAGAAGTTTTCTTTTTACACAAATTAAAACCTTTAATCAAAACCTGGGGCAGGGTAGTCTCTCAGTTAATTCAAATACGCATTCAGTCACAAACTTTCACTTCGTATACAACGAGTGATGTCAAAAACATTCCTCTGGAATCAAAAGACATTGATGGTTCCCCACTGTAGCCGTAGAAATGTTTAAGACTAAGGCATCAGATTGACTAGACTTATACAGATCAAAATAAAAATCGCCACCGCGCTTTATTGTTTCCAAAGAATGGGAAAAGAGTGAATAACCCAAAAAGAAGAGGAAAGATTCAAGGTAAGGGGGTTGGTTATGAAAAGGGAAGGTATTAGCACCCTAAACATCTATGGTACTCCGCAGAAGCCTCTTTGTAAAATTTGTATATTTTTTTGGCTATAAAAATGTTGTATATAAAAAGTGGATGGTGGAGGTGAGAAAAGAAGCATATTTATTTTATAATTTTTGCACCCGCCGCGGTTGAACCTTTAGTGCCTACGTACCACCTTTCGTGCAATAGGGGATCAGGGTACACGTAGTTCCTCGTTTAAAAATTTGAAACACAAATGTGTTGGTTAATTTTATGAGATAAAACATCATCGTCATTGTCCGTGTGGAAAACATGCTTACTACCCACAATCATGAGAAAGGAGAATTTGCATCATCTCAAAGTGGAGGATATGGATTGGATTTTAAAATCAACAATGCCTCACTCAACACACAAGTGGAAAATATCTCTCTTCACTTTATATTGTAGAAGTATAGTTATTTGCATCACTACAAGTATTGAAAAGAGTTCAACCTTTTTTGAGAAAAATTTAAAGATAAAAGCCAAAGTGGCAAAATGGTTTGAAATGAGATTGATTGACTTTTAGTCTTCTCACAAAAAAATGTCAAGGTATTATTAAGTTAGTTGGAGTTTATTTATTAAAAAAATGTTTTTAAAATGCATGGACATAAGTCCAAGTTTACTATGAAAGTGGTTCAAGTTCAAATACAAGAAGAGTTTTCAAAAGGGGGAAGAAGATTTTTGAAATTAAAGAAGATGGGAGGAGAAGAAGGGACTATCCTAAAGCATAAGGTAAAAGCTAGGGATAAGAACCATCTAACCAATAAGAAGCCAATACTTGACATTATGAGCCAAGATAGAATTCCCATTCCTTGGATTGAAACCAATCAATCAAAAAATACTAGACCTCTTGAGATAACCAAACTTCAAGTGTATTAAGTCTTCACAAAAATTGGGCAGAGTAACGGCTGTATATGGGTGAATTCCATATTACAAACAAAGGGTGTAATCACGAAAACCTGCACATAAAAACAAACAAGCAACCCAATGTCTTGAGGTAAACCTCAAGAATTCCAGACAAAATAATCAGATAAGATCACAAGATTTCCAAAGTAGGCCAAGGTTTCTAAACCTAAGTCCAAGAAAAGTCCAATGCTCCATAATGCCAAGGATAGTAACAAAATAATCCAATTACCATTAAAGATTTTTTAGGGTTTATGTTGATTATTAAGTTTCTTAAGAAAGGAAAAGAAAAGCTCAAGTGAGCAAAGTAAAAATGGCAAGAAAGTAAATGCTCAAATGAGCAAAGATGAAAATGGCATGAAATGTAAATGCTAAAAGTAAATGGTACATAAAGCATAAAAAAGAATAAAAGCATAAGGTAAACAAGTCAATTATTAGTGGTTAGTTGGATGACCATCTTGAAGCTTGCATTTGGAACTCATTAGAGGATTGGTATAACCAAAGCCTCCACACAACAAGTTACATTTGCTTTTTGTCAAGTATATCATCCATTTGGAATTCTCACAAGTACCATTTAATGATCAACGATGTTTAAGTGATCCGCATTGACCAAAGGTGTTGTAGATCCATTAGAGGATTGGTAGAACCAAAGCCTCCGCACAATGAATCTCAAGGTTATTGGATCAAAGAGATCAAATTAACATACTTGGGCTTGCAATCATAAGTTTGGGCCATGAATGATCATTTATTCGAATCAAGACAAAATTTAGCACTATGTTAAGCAATCGTAAGTGGACTTATATAGAAGTTGCACCTATTTTAAGGCCGGTAAATAGCAATCTATGCACCATTTATTTTGAGACATGATATAGAGATCATGCTCCAACAACATTTAGTGCAATAAGAAAGGGATGAGATGAAGAGGGATGGGGAAAAATATACAAACCATATTGGAATTAAATTTTAATCAAACTATTATTAAAATCATTCATCCCTTTTTATGGAGTCAAACTCAACACCATGGATCCAATGATGTTAATAAAGTTCATGATCCAAAATCTAACCCAAGATCAGCCAGAAAATAGTCACAAAATAATATCACATTTAATATACATAAAAGGGTAAAAAAATGTTTAAAAATAGAAAATGAAGATAAAAATATCAACTATGTTCAAATTAATCAAGAAATAAAAAGTAAGACCATAGAAAAATCAGAAAAAGGCTCAAATAACTTTACAAATTTTTTGGTGATTTTTTAAAGTCAGAAACTATTTTTAAAATTAAAATAAATGGGTAAAATAAACAATAAATGGTAAAAAATAGTAATGTCAGAAACAAAAATAAAATAAGGTCACTAATATTTGTCACCATATCATTGGATCATTCTATAATTTTTTCAGAATTTAAAAATGTATAAAAGTATTTTTAAACATTTAAAACAAATCAAATAAGTGTAAAATTTATAAAAAATAACAGAACACAAAATTAAATTGTGAAAAAATAAAAATCAGAAAGAGAATAATCAAAAATATTTTTCATAATTTTTTCAGATTTTTTGGACTAAAAATGATTTTTCTATGATTTTTTTAAATTTAAAACAATTAAAATATAAAAATCAGAAAAAGAAAATAAAAGTAAAACATGTGGACCATTGGATGAGAGTCAAAACGCGTTAGTAATCAAATCCAAGGGATCTGGCGCGCTGTGCATATCATGGTCATTAATGAATATTGTACAAAATCATTAATTAAATCAGAATTTGAAAAAAAACAGATGGCGCGCCTTCATTGGTTGGAAGATGACACGTTGGTCATCTTCAACCTTCAGCCATCACGAATTACAGGTCTCTCAAATTGTAAAATCAGAAGCTCATACCTATGCCATTCGCTTCGTCTCTTCAAGACGAAGACAACCACACCCTCGCGCCAAATTTATATAAACTGTAGCTCAAGCAATATGGAAGTAAAGTTTTGAAAAGGGATTTGAAATTTCATGGTCAAAACGTGTTTCTAGTAAAAGGTAAGTGTTACGACTAGAACCAAGGCAATGAGAGCAACACAATGATATCATAGTTTTGAAGAATTGATGAAGGAATCTACCTATTGAAGTTGAGTTGCAGAGCTCTGAAACTGGACTTCTATGGAGCAGTATAGGGCACGATTCTTGAATGTAATTATGTGGTTGGCTTCAGGGAAGATCAAGGAAGGTGAATTGATAGAAAATTGGATTGCAAAAGGCTCGAGAATGGATTTTCGTGAATCTCAAACTTTTAATCTATGCATATTTAACAAATTTGATGCACGTATACATGTTCATGATCATGTTTAGGACTATTTTGATCTATTGTTTGCAAGCTTTAACATAGGGATAAGGATCTGCCATTGCTAGGGTAGTTTGAGATATGTTCTTCAAATCTCACGATACAAGTGTTTTCAGGAAAAACTAAGGCCACCATTGGATTCACAAGGGTCAAATTAGGGGGGTGGGGTCCCTTTTATGGTCTAAATCTTTCTATTTTTACAGGTTGGAATTTGGACTCACCAGAGAAGACGACTGGAGCTAGGGCTCCGACGCATATCTGGTATACATTTATTATTTATTTGATTGTTTCTATTCTATGACACAAAGCCAACGTAGCCCAGTTAGTTGGAGATGGAGGCATGCAACATGAGGGGCGTGGGTTCGATCCCTGCGTCTTGCAATTATTTTTGTTATTTTTCCAAACTAACGTGCATGTTTATTATATATTGATCAATTCCTATTCTCAAACGCAAACAGGCGCTTGGCCTAGTGGCAAGCAATGCAGTCTTGGAAGTCAGGGGGTGTGGGTTCAACACCCACCCCATACAAATTCTTTTCACCCTTTTTTTCTAACCTAATTTTCTTTCTTTTTCTTAATTAATTATTTTAATTAACCATTAACTAACCTAATATTTTTCAAAACCTAACAAATTAGGATTAGGGTTTTCAATTAATAATTAAATTCTTGACATGTTCTTTTTCTTTATTAATTAATTAACATTTTTCTTAAATATTAAAATTAATTAGAAACAATTAGGTTTTAGTTAATTATTATCACTTAAATTATTTTCTACATAAAAAATACAAAAGAACATTAACACTTAGATTTTAGGTCTTTGACATTTTTTAACACTTTTCTCGTTTACTTGTTGATATTTAACTTCCTAAAAAATTTTATAGGTCGCATTATCAATGTAACATCGTAGATTTATTTTCTCACGTTTTTCTAATTATGTATTTGCTTCGAGGATGTAATAGCGTAAGTTTACTTTTCCCGCAAATTTTTATACTTATGTATCTGCCCCAAAGCCATGTAATAGCTTATGTCTTTACATTCTTCCCTTTATTTTTCTATACATATTTAACTGTTAGTAACTAGGGTTTGTATGGCAAGACTAAAATCAAACATAGAAAACCATAATTCACAAGATAAGATAACTGAAAACAAACACTCTTCACACTTGTACCTTTAGGGTAACCTCTTTTGTTGCCTTATGATACTTGGTCACGTCCCTCGAAAGTGGGGATACTTTAGAAAAAGACCCTCGATCAAATCATCATAGTCCCTTCAAATGAAGATCACAGTCCCTCGATGACCCTTCGAGTTGCCTACAAAATGATCTAGTCCCTACGAGTAAATGATGATAGTCCCTCCGATACAATTTTTAAAGTATCCTTACATATTGCCTTCGATGACCACACGTTGACCTAGCGCTTGACCCTTCACATCCAATAGATGGGATTACCTAGCAACTAATGGTATGGATAATACTATCTCCAAAGGAGAAGGAAAATAACAAGAAACACTTTAGTGGGTAAGAACTCCTAATTGCTTACTCACAAACTTTTCTCACAAACAAATACATTTTTCACACTACATTTTCAAACAAATATTTTCAAAAACACTTTGTATACATTCTTGAGGACTGATACAAGAATCATTACAAAGTTAGCCTTATATTGGCATTTCAAAATATTTTCAAACAAATCACACACGCAAAGCAAGTTTTCAAAAGTGAGCTAAGCAATTAAAAGCACGTAGATAACTACAGATGAAAAGGGTGATAACACCTTCCATTTTCATAACCTACCCCGTGAACTCAGAATCTATCAAAGGTCTTTCCTGTTCTTTTCACCTTTCTTAAATATTGGATAAAAGAAAAGTCGGTGGTGACTCTTGTTATCCACATATTTGGATAAAACTAAAAAAGTCATTTCTCCGACCGTATAAACGAACTGGAGACTCTGATGGGGAATACTTAAAAAGAGGGGTTACCTTAGAGTTTAGATCACTTTTACTTTCTCTAATTGTTTGAATTGTTTGATTTAGTTTAAGGGCTTGTTTGGGTATTATTGCTTGTAAGATCCTACACCCGGATCTAGGAATTCCTTAGGTAAGTAGCAATAGATCATAAAGATTGTACGACATAGACCGATATGGTTAACATTATGGCTATAGTTAGTGTGACACTTTGGTTTATACTGATGTTCCTTGAGTCAGTCAAGGATAACATTAGGCTTCCGTGTGGTGTCGTTAACACTAACTTACTTTTAAAACCTTAATTGACCCATCTTGGCCATTAGAAAATAGTGAGATAGCCGGATTTGGTGCATTCAAAAGTTGGTTAACACTCAAGGCTATGCTCATTGAGATTCAACTTTCGGTATGTTTTAGTGGCAAGCCAGTTGCCGTGCTAAAATAAAGCCTGCAAGAGAGATCGCAGATATGAGATTCCTAGAACCCGGTTACTATTTTAGGACAAGTTGAGCCAACTTAACTTCAACGGGGAATGGTATTTACCTATGGACTTCATGCAAGCCTTTAAACCTAAGGCTCTTGTATGAATTGTTTGTGTTTGCTACTTATTTAACATTAACATAACATCATAACATCATATCATCATAACATAACATCTTCACTAACCATTTCAAGGACCTAGGGATTTATCTTTGTTCCTTATTGCAGGTTATGGCCTCCGACCGCATAAATACTGTCTGAATCAAATTTGTAAGGGTACCGTCTAAGCTTAAGGAGTTAGTTTAAAGGTTCCCGAAAACTCTCAATTCACCAAGAGGCATGATTATCTACTCAGTTTAGTTACCTTAGGTTTCGAAGAAGATATGATGAGTGTTCTGTTCCAGTTCTTTCATCCTAAGCATCACTATTTTACCTGTCCAGATTATCATTTGGTACCCATAATGGAAGATTTCTCTAAGCTACTTGGAGTACCTGTTCTTGATTAGGCATTGTTCACCGGTTTAGAGAAATTTCAAAGACCTTAAGATATTGTAGTAGCCTTAAATCTGAAGCAGTCGGACATTGTGTCTAATTGGGAAACAAGAAGTGGAGTTAAAGGTATTCTTGCTAAATTTATGATAGAGAAAGCTTATTTGTTTCTAGATGCTATTAGTTTTCATGATTTTGAGGAGATCTTGGCTCTATTGATCTATGGTTTGGTACTATTTCCTAATCCAGACCAACTCATAAATGTGAACGCCATCAAAATATTTCTTACTCATAATCATGTGCCTACTTTGCTTGGAGATATTCTGCACTCTCTTCACACTCGTACTATGAGGAAGCGTTGGACTCTCATGTGTTGCATACCTTTACTATCCAGGTGGATTATTTCACACCTTCCTCGATTTGTGGTGAAGAATGAACAAGGTTTGAGGTGGTCTAAAAGGTTGATGTCACTCCCTCATTCAGATATCTATTGGTGTTCCCGATCTTAGGAGGACATCACTATTATTGACCACTGTGGGAAATTCCCTAATGTGCCACTCCTTGGCATAAGGGAAGGTATTACTTACAACCCTTCTTTAGCTCTATGTCAATTCAGTTATGCTTAAAGAGACGGTCCTTATAATATGCTTATCCAAGGTATTATATTCGATTACGAGAACGATCCTCAAGCTTACCATCAAAGGTTTATACGTGCTTGGGGAATGGTGAATAAGATAGATAGAAAGACTTTTGGACACAAAAACTTCATCCCCTTGAAGCCCTACCTCAGACGAGTGTGATCTCGTGCTCAAGATCTTATAATGCCATATCCTGCGGTCCTACCAGTAATTGTGGAGCCTGTTGTTGAAGGAGGTATTCCTCATCCCATCTTTCATCCAGATATGCCTACTGACCTTGAAGAGCTACAGAAGTCTTGGATTCAACTGAAAGAAGAAATGGACACCTTCGAGACTCAGTTCTATGCTAGTGAGAAGAAAGTGTTAGAGCTTAAAAAATGACTTCACGAAGAGAAGAGCCTTAATGCATATGTCAACACAAAGAGGAAGCGTCCATGGGAGACTTGAGTCATAATTTGTTTCTTTGTAAACCTCTTTTGCTATAATTTTAACTTACTAATAAGAATCTTTGTTTCTGTTCCTTTTTTATTAACAAATTTAAATCCCACGAGGTCCTTGAAAACATTGTGTATGCATCTACATGCCATACATATCATTGCATAATAGGTTTCCAAGATAGGTTTGTCATCTTCTTGCTATTTATTTCAGCAAAAAATGGATCTCGAACAGACACTCAAAGAACTCCAGACTCATAATGCTCAGTTCCAAGAGATGTTCCTAAACTTAGCCAATAGGAAAGAATAACTGAAGGCACTCGTCAACGAGAAGAAGAAGAAGAAGACAAAGAAACCAATCGGAAATCTTAACATGGGGAGAAGGTTTAAAGGTCCAATCAACCGAGCTCAAGATCTTTAAATCCCATTAAACAAAGATGACGAACGGGAGGAAGACTGTAAGAGCGTCAAAACTGAAAAGAGCAATCACAGTTCTGAAAAATATTCTGAAGAAGAAGAAGATTATTGGGATGAACAATATCCCCCTGATGACGAGAAGTATAAGTTTTTAGAAGAGCGTCTGAAAGCTATGGAGATCCAGAAGGTTCCTGGCTTGAACTTTGAAGAATTAGGTATGGTCTCAGGAGTCGTCATTCCTCCTAAGTTCAAAACTCCTACCTTTGGTAATTATGATAAAGTTTCTTTCCCGAAGCTGCGTTTGAGATCATATGTTCAGAAAATTCAACCACACACTGCTGACAAGAAATTATGGTTGCATTTATTTCAAGAGAGTCTGTCTGGAACATAATTGGAATGGTATTATCAACTCAAGGGTACCAATATCCATACCTAGGAAGATTTGGCTGCGGCTTTCTATAGACAATATCAGTATAATTCTGATTTGGCACCAACCCGCATGCAACTACAAAGTATGTCTGTGGGTTCTGAGGAAGGCTTTAAAGAGTACACGTAGAAATGGAGAGATCCTGCAGGCAGGGTTCAACCTCCCTTGGATGATAGAGAATTGTTTGACATGTTCATGAGTATGCTAACAAGTCCTTTAATAACAACATTCTCCACAAAATTCGTGGTTCAACATAAGCATGAATTAAGATACGTAACAATAAAACAATGCAAAAACATAGCAAGTTCCTAAATCCTGTTTTACGTATCATAGCAAGACCCTATATATCCAAAATAAACACACTAAAGACTCTAAGATATCCTCACACTTCTACAAACTATTATCGATCACCAGCGCGTTACTCACGTGGAGGCAACATTCAAACAGAAAGGGTGAGTAATCACAATTAATTACAAAAGATATAAGGAAAAGATATAATAGTTATAAACAAAACCAATCATGAAATATGTACATCATAATTTACCAAGTATTATACTCACACCTTTGTATCATAATAACATATGCACATCTTCATCATAAATCATCAAAAACACACTCTTCATTCATACAACACGACATCAAATCAAGGCAGTGCAATGCAATGCAACCGACAACAACTAAATGCATGTGGTACCAACAGGGCATAAGCCCCCAACATAGTGCCAATTTGGAAACACCAGAGCATAAGCCCTCAACACAACTCCATTCCAGGCCACCAACAGAGCATAAGCCCTCACCAATAAATGCATGCAACATCAACATGCCACAACACAATTATACAACCGCAAGGCATAATCCTTCAACACTATGCCAATTTAGGCCATCAACATCATTATCACCATAGCATCATCAAAACAATCATATCATCATCACAACATCATTATCATCATATCATCATGACATCATATCACCATAAAAAACAATTATATCATCATCACAACATCATCATCATCAACCAATCATCATAGTATCCAAGCATCATCATAACATACAACTCATAATCATGTCTTAATATTATATAAGGTACCATCATTATTATCTTCTAATCATCTTTTATAAACCATCATTATCATAATCCAACAGGGGGAGCCTAAATTCATTCTAATCGAGATATTAGGGATATACTGCCTATTCTTCAATTTACTACCCCTAAATAAAGTTCATCATATTATCTATCCAATGCTTTGAATGACACCTCAAACCGAGCTCTAAAACTCAAGTTATGACTCTTCTAAGAAAGTCTAACTCAACGTCTCAATTTTGGACACCATCGCCCGGTGAACACACTTGATCGTCTGACGGAACTCCTTTCGCTCCTACATCGATCGACGAACGTGAGAGAGAAGGACTCCAGTAGCCATCCTCTTTTGTGCCTTCCATCTCCTCCTACTTTTTCCTGGCGGCGGCCTAGCAAAGTTTCATCGCCTGGCGACACCTCCTTCATCGCCTTGACGATGCACACTAGAAAATAATTACTTATTGAGATCCTGCACATATTCAGTCCCAAATGATCTTGCGATATTACACCAAAACAGTCCCAATCCTCATAGTTTTCAACATAGAATCACTATACAACAACTACACAATATTATAAACATTATATACACAACCTCATGGCAATTCAACATATTACTTTCATCAATTTCAACACGAGTTCTTCACAATACAATATATCACCAAAACCATCATAAAATCACCATAATAGCATGTATTATATTTGCACACACATATCACCAAATTTTCATCATGAATCACATAATTTACGTCACAACAACATCATTAACAAATAAGCACGGTAAAACATCATAACCAACATCATGTTTATCATTAAAATAACACATCATGGTATAGCAACATGTAATAAATCAATCTAATAAACATATAGATATTGAAATCATGCATAAAAACACTCATGTAATTTAATCATAATATAGTACATCACGTTAGCTCTCCAGCGCTTCGAACGGCGCGTAAAACGGACTCTTGAAACTCAAGTTATGAGATTTTGAAGATTTCTGCTGCATCGCTTCTACCATCTGTCGCCCGATGCAGCCTTTGCATCGCCCGACGATGCTTGAGTCGCCTTTGCGTCACCTCTGCATCGCCCGGTGATGCTAACCAGACAACACTTCTCCTCCCTGCAATTTTCCATGGTTGGAGGCCTTCCGGACCTCTGAATTCGATTCCGTAAAAAATCCCCGTTTCTGAATTCGAAATCCTATGATTATGAAATATTCTTAACAGCCTATAACACTTATTTAAAGGCCTTAACATCACACATTTATCAATGATTCATTCATTTATTCATTCAACACATGGTTTTTCCCTAGTTTCATCAATCCTCATAGAAATCAACACACAAAACACAACCTACGAACACTTTAACCCGATATCAATTATAATAAACACGATTAAACCCCTTACCTTAAAAATTGTTGCTAGCAATCGAATCCTCTTTGTGTGCTACCGAAACTCATATTCTCCTTCTTGCCTCTTTGTGCCCTAGCTCTACCTTGGCCTCTTTCTCCCAAAAACTATCATACACAATGAGCGATCAAAATTCTCAAACCTTTCTTATACCAAACTTAACCTTTGGACCCCTAATATTCGTCTTCCCATCATTTCCTCACTTATTTCACATTACTTTACCTTTTAGCCCTTCATGTTTCTACACCATAATTTCCTTTATATTAATAATTCTAAATATTATTATTAAATCCAATAAATCTCAAATAATTATTTAAATTCTAAATAATTATAAAATAATCAAATACTCCTTATATATTATTATTCCAACACTGCCCCACAACATACCATCACCAAACACCGTGATGCGTCATATAAATCATAATAATTCCTAAATAATCACAAATAACTAATTAAATAATTGATTATGATTTTTGGGGTGTTACAACTCTCCTCCACTTAAATAATTTTTGTCCTAAAAAATTTACTTGATGTACACAACTCTTGACACGAATCTCGCATCTTCCTCTCCAACTCCCGCATCATGTTTGGCAACATTTCGATCATCACTAATCAACACTCCACATTGTTAACCCCAATAATCTAACAAGATTCAACGCTACCGAGTTATGAACGTATAGGTTCATTCACTCCTTATCCCATCATCCTAGGATCTCGTTCACTCTTGAACACGAGCTAATGGAACTCGAACTCCCGACAATGGGGTAACAACATAATTTAAGAGCATAAAGTTTCATGACAAGAACATCGTCTCTATCATTTCATCACACGACAACACCGTCATAAGAACATTAACATAACCATAACACTGACAACATTGGCACACAACATTAGTACCACAATGCTACAATTTATCAATTGAACATGTAACTCGATACATCTATTGACATGGCGGTGACTCGAATAATATATAAACCTATGACCTATCACTTCCATTCTGGATTGCCCAATGGTTTGTATCATTTTTGTAGGCTTCTGATGTTTAACCCTTAACTCATAATAAGTGACACTCTCATAACAAACTGCACCACATCATGCTTCAGTTACTCTACTCTGATTACCTACCTTAAAGTCATTGTCCTCATTTCGATTTCCATCAACCATCAGATACACAAGTTTCACCTGTAAGCTCTGACTCTCTTTAATACCCACTAGAAAATCATTGTTCACTTTGATAACCTCAACTTTCCACTCTGCGACATTAGCTTGCATACAACCTCAAGTCTCCGAACTGTTCAATAAGTCCCAACTCTTTCACAATCACATATTCATTAGGTTCACCCAAAAGGATGAGCGAATATCCTCTTGATAGAACGTTAAACACTTTACACACCATTAAGATAATAAGATAAGTTTATCCCATCCAACACGATCCCATCTACTATCAACAAGAGGTTAAGGGTTATCAGTTCCTCAATTTGTCAAGAGGTAGCCGACAACCATGATGGCGCATAAACCATCATTACTAAACTATAATAGCATTTTCTTTAGAACTTATGCTCAAATTTACCTATAACACCATGGTCTGATTAATCTTTGTCACTCTAATCATTTTTATTTAGCATAAGTTGCATCTCTATGTGCTTCTCTGATATCTTCACATCCTTCCTAGTACTAAACATTTCATTCCCTTAATTCTTTTGTTTACAACATTTCGTACTTGACCTCATCTCAAATAAGCTGCGACAAGAACTAGTTAAGCCCAAGACGCTTCTTGTCTCTGTAACCGACTTGGGAGTCTCTAAATGTAGAACTGCATCTGGTTGGGATGGATCCACAAATATCATCACCCGAAATAGCATGCTCAAGAAAACTCACCTTCTCAAACCATGATCTACATCTTGACAACTTAGCATAAAGTTTCTTCCCTTTCAACATTGTAATTAAAATCAAAATGTTCAACATTCCCTTGTTCTTACTTAGATTAACTCATAATTCCCTCAATAAACACCACAACAAACTAATCCAAATATTCTTAATGCTTTCACAAGTTATAAAATTTCCTCTAACTATCTTAGAGAATCAAAAGCTTCTCCCCCACTTGTTTCAAACCAACTCCTGCAGATAAACAATTAGAAAAATAAGCAAGTATCGATAGTGTTGCACACACATGTCGCGTACTAAGGAACAAACAACATTAGACAACCTGGTCATACGTACCGACCTGCTGTGATACCAATTGTAACACCCTACTTTCCCATATAAATGATTATAATATAACATATGAAAATATATCAGAGTACACAAGTATGATATCACATCTTCAAAAATTCATAACATTTCAAATCAATTTATTACTTTATTTCTCATAAAAGAATCATTTATACAGCGGAAATATCCAATTATTCATTTTTATAGCACCACGGCTTTAATAACAACATTCTCCACAAAATTTGTGGTTCAACATAATCATGAATTAAGATGTCTAACAATAAAACAATGCAAAAACATAGCAAGTTCAAAAATCATGTGTTACGTATCAGAGTAAGACCCTCTCTATCCAAAAGAAACACACTAAAGACTCCAATCTATCCCCACGCTTCTACGAACTATTCTCGGTCACCTGCGTGTTACCCACGTGGAGGCAACATTCAAACAGAAAGGGTGAGTAATCACAATTCATTACAAAAGATATAAGGAAAAGATATAGTAGTTATAAACAAAACCAATCATTAAATATGTACATCATCATTTACCAAGTATTATACTCACACCTTTATATAATAATAACTTATGCACATCTTCATCATAAATCATCGAAAACACATTCTTCATTCATACATCACGATGTCAAATCAAGGCAGTGCAATGCAATGCAACCGAAAATAACTAAATGCATATGGTACCAATAAGGCATAAGCCCCCAGCATAGTGCCAATTGGGAAACACCAGGGCATAAGCCCTCAACACAACGCCATTCCAGGCCAACAACAGAGCATAAGCCCTCACCAATGAATGCATGTAACATCAACATGCAACAACATAATTATACAACCGCAAGGCATAAGCCTTCAACATTATACCAATTTAGGACATCAACATCATTATCACCATAGCATCAGCAAAACAATCATATCATCATCATAACATCATTATCATCATATCATCATGACATCATATCACCATAAAAAATATATCATCATCACAACATCATTATCATCAACTAATCATCATAGTACCCAAGCATCATCATAACATATAACTCATCATCATGTCGTCATATTATGTAAGGTATCATCATTATTATCTTCTAAGCATCTTTGATAAACCATCATTATCATAAACCAACACGGGGAGCCTAACTTCATTCTAATCTAGATATTGGGGATATACTTCATATTCTTCATTTTACTACCCCTAAATAAAGTTCACGGCGTTAGCTATCCAATGCTTCGAATGACACCTCAAACCGAGTTTTAAAACTCAAGTTACGAGTCTTCTAAGAAAATCCAACTCAACATCTCAATTTTGGACACCATCGTCGGGCGAAGACTCTTAATCGCCTGACGAAACTCCTTTCGCTCCTACATCGACCAGTGAAGGTATGAGTGAAGCACTCCAGTAGCCATACTCTTTTGTGTCATCCATCGCCTCCTACTTTTTCCTGGCTGCTGCCTAGCAAAGTTCCATCGCTCGGCGACGCCTCCTTCATCACCCGATGATGCACACTAGAAAACAATTATCTATTGAAATCCTGCACCTATACAGTCCCAAATACTCTTGCGATCTTACACCAAAATAGTCCCAATCCTCATATTTTTCAACATAGAATCACTATACAATAACTACACAATATTATAAACATTATTTAGACAACCTCATGGCAATTCAACATAGTACTTTCATTAATTTCAACACGAGTTCTTCACAATATAACATATTACGAAAACCATCATAAAATATATCACAATAGCATGTGATATATTTGCACATGCATATCACCAAATTTTCATCATGAATCACATCATTTATGTTACAACAACATCATTAACAAATAAGCACGGTAAAACATCATAATCAACATCATGTTTATCATTAAAATAACACATCATGGTATAGCAACATATAATAAATAAATCTCATAAACATATAGATACTGAAATAATTCATCAAAACACTCATTTAATTCAATCATAATATAGTACATGATGTTAGCTCTCCAGCGCTTCAAACGGCGCGTAAAACGAACTGTTGAAACTCAAGTTACGACGTTTTGAAGATTTCTGTTGCATCGCTTCTGCCATCCGTCGCCCGGCGCAGCCTTTGCGTCACCCGGAGACGCTTGAGTCTCCTTTATGCCGCCTCTGCATCACCCCGCGATGCTAACCAGACAACATTTCTCCTCCCTGCGATTTTCCATGGTCGGAGACCTTCCGGACCTCCGAATTCGATTCTGTAAAAAGTCCATGTTTCAGAATTCGAAATCCTATGATTATAAAATATTCTTAACAGCCTGTAACACTTATTTAAAAGTTTTAACATCATATATTTATCAAGTATTCATTCATTCAACACATGGTTTTTCCCCAATTTCATCAATCCTCATCAAAATCAACACACAAAACACAACCTGCCAACACTTTAACCCGATATCAATTATAATAAACGCGATTAAACCCCTTACCTTAAAAATTGTTGCTATCAATCGAATCCTCTTCGTTCTCTACCGAAACTCCTATGCTCCTTCTTTCCTCTTTGTGTCCTAGCTATGCCTCTGCCTCTTTCTCTCAAAAACTATCGTACAGAATGAGCAATCAAAATTCTGAAACCTTAATTTATACCAAACTTAATCTTTGGACCTCTAATATTGGTCTTCCCATCATGTCCTCACTTATTCTACATTACTTTACCATTTAGTCCTTCTTGTTTCTACACCATAATTTCCTTTATAATAATAATTCTAAATACTATTATTAAATCCAATAAATCCTAATTAATTATTTAAATTCTAAATAATTATAAATTAATCAAATACTCCTCATATATTATTATTCCAACACTATCCCATAACATACCATCACCAAACACCGTCATGCATCATATAAATCATAATAATTCATAAATAATCACAAATAACTAATTAAATAATTGAATATGATTTTTTGGGTGTTACAGATTCTGGCGACATTTCTGATCTTCTTCAAACTCCTCTTCGACTTCAATTTGGTATTTCAATTGCTCTTGATTATCAATTATCTTTATTGAATTCTGGATTTAATTGAAGATTTGAATTAAAGTTTTAATTGAACTTCATAATTTGTGAATTGATGTGATTCTTGAATTTTGATATCAATTATGTTGAGATGTGAAATTGGTTGAATCACAACCTTAACGATGTTGTGAACAATTGGATTTATTTGTTTGTTTGATGATTATGTGAAACTTGCGCGTCGATGTTGAGTTTTGTTCATAATTTTGGAAATTAATGTGTTGAAGTTTGATTCCTAATCATTTGCTTTGTGCATATTTTGTTGATTTTGACACTTTTTGTAATCAAAATTTGAAGTGTTATTTTGACATCGACGCATAATGTGTTCTTGATTTCAAGGCTTGGAATTAAATTTGATTCCACATGTTGATTTTTGATGAGGTTTAAATTGTAAATTCATGAGTTAATGCATCTTTTTGCTCGATTTGTTGATGAATTCAATTTTTCGATATTAAAACTTCAAATCTGATAAGTTGCATTAACACTTGAATTGTGTTGTTTTGACTTGAATTATGTGGATTTTATACATTTGTAAAGTGCTTGTAGTTTCTAAGCGACGTGCATGAATTAGTAAACACTTTTGCATCCGTTTATGAGTTTTAAACTCATTTCTATTCGATACGAATACATGTACAAGTTGCTTCCCGGGAATTATCGATACCTTGAAAATGGTTCTTCAAATGTTCATTAATGCATATTCATGCTTGCTTATGCGCTTGTGGACCATTCCAGTTGAACTTTATTGTTTCCGACACGGTTTTTTGAGCACTCCTTTGTTAAGGCGCAATGCTGCCTGGATATGGTAAGTTAAGCATAAGGCGGCATTTATTTTATGGTTAATGCTCATGGCACTTGGTATTGGTACTTGGAGGATATTTGTGTTGAGTCTTCTCAATTTCAGATCAAAATTTTGTACGGTTTGCATGTTTATGGTGTTGCTTCCCGGGAATGGTAACTTGCACTTGCACTCGGATTTAATTCATGGTTGATACACAATTGATCTTGTTGGTATGTTTGGAGGCTCCGTACCATTTTCGTGCTATTTTGTTCCGACTTTTTGTGCACTCATGTTTATGACGCAATGCTGCTCGGAGTTTGTTTTGTGCTTCCTATATGCATTTAATTTCTACTTCTTCATGAATTAATCATAAACTGAATTGTGTTGAGAATGCACAACTCCGATTGTGGTTTCTTGTTATCACTAATGTGTTCGTTGACTCGTGCAAGGTACTTTGTGAGAGCTTTCAATCATGTAACTAAAGTGTTGGTTATTTAATTGAAAAGTATTTGATTTGTGGATTCACTTCCGACACGATTTATTTTGATTCTTATTTCATGAGAAATATGCATTGTTTGTGTTTTTGTCTGGATATGAATTTGTGTGCAGGTGTTCTGTTCATTGCGGATGTGTCTGACACATATTCCCACTGTGCTTTAATGATCGATGCATAATTTGACTATTATGTTGTTGATGCTAGCTTGCACGAAGTTTTCCGAAGTATTTCTGCTTTTGCTTGCTACGAACGCTTGTTCGTTTGGTATTACGCTGATACTGATTTATATTTCTGCATCATTTACCGCTTTCTTTACCATGAGAAGTAGAAATAGAGATTCATGATTATTTACCGCTTTTTTTATGCCATAAGAAGTAGGATAGAGATGCATGTTTTGGGAGTCCCTTTGAGGAAAATCTGGTTTATTTAAAGACTTGTTTAAGATAGTTCTTACTTGTGCTTGTTTACCATTTTGTGTGTTTACATTTGTGCCAAAGACCTCGATGAAGTTATCTCATTCCCATTCCCCAGTGATAAGTCCTCAAAAGGAGGCATAGGCGACAGATGGTTCGCAATCGACCCTGCCATTTCTTGTATGTGTCATTTGTAGCACGCGATGTGCATTGATGCTATGAACTGTGTTGCTCATATTATCGAGTCGGTCAGATGGAAAAGGGATCCGTAACCAATCCCCCACATTTTTTCTTTAGGTCCCGTTTGTGAAATGTTGACGCTTTGATGTGATCTCATTATTTCCTTCTATCTCCTACCTCAATTTTTGATATCTTGGTCAGATTTGTAGTCTCTTATGACGATTCACTTTCGTTCTTCTCTTGCCTCGATTATTTAATGTCTTGGTTAAGAGTCGACAACCCTTTCTCTGTTGCTCTAATGATTTGATATCACGGTTAAGAATCATTATTCTCTCATTTCGCTTGCCTCGACGATTTGATATCTTATCTAAGCATTCCTTTATCCTACCTTGATGATTCACTATCATGGTTAGGTGCTCCACTTCCTTTGTCCTACCTCGATGATATGATATCATAGTTAGGTATCCCTCTCCTTATCCAATCTTGGTGCCATGATACCTCGATTAGGTGTGTGCTACTTGAGTGAGTGGATGCTTCTCGAGCTTTGTTTGTTTGTTTTGGCTTCGGCTTGACATTGTTTATTCGCACTTTGTGTTTATGCTTTTCATTAGGTTGTAACCCTTGTCATGTTCCCTTGGGATCTCTCTATTCAATCTTTGGTGGCGATTCGAGTTAGACATTAGGTTGTGAACCATAGATGCTAACTTAGTTAGAGATTTCCCTTTTATCCTTGACCTTAGGGAAATCATTGTATGATAACATTAGGGATTAGATTTAGGATAGTTTCCCTTAGATTTTTCTTTCTTTTGCATTCTTAAAACTAAAACTTTTTTCTTTGGCAAACTCATAAAACACTCTAATTTTTCTAAACCCTTTGTCAGGGTAAAAAATACTAACTAATGCAAATTATTTTTAGTCTTCAGACTCCTTTTTATTTTGAAAACATTTTCGATAAGGATATGTCGTTTCAAATTCGAGCAAGTTGGAAACACTAAGTGTGCGAGTGGTCGAGCATGAGTATCTTATGAGCTGCAACCCCAAGCACGAGTTACAATCCTAACCGCAAGGATGCGAACATGGCATTATCCATAAAAAAATTGCAACTCACAAAAACTATTGAGCCGAACTACGACGCTCTAATTCCTTAAAAGGGATACGTAGGCATACGGTCGCGGGGCCAAACCGAGCGAAAATTTGTAAATAATTTCCTTCTTTTCCCCGTGGTTTCTTTTGCATGCATTCCCTCTTTGTATTTTTTTTAGCTCGTAAGCTTAGATTTGAACACACTCTTTGATTAGAACAACAAGAGTAGATCCCTTGGAGTACCACGAACGTGAGGGGTGCTAATACCTTCCCCTTGTATAATCGACTTCCTTACCCGTATCTCTCGGTCGTTTGACCTTGATTTCACCCTTCTCAAGTTTACTTGATGTTTACCTTTCCCTTCCCGTGAAATAAAATATATTCGATGACGACTTTATTGATTTCATCTCGATAATTTGTTTCGACGGTTGTTTCACCTATATAAAAAAAGGGTAACCTATTGCACGAGACTCCTACACAGTCTTATCCCTGTTTTTTATAACTTATAACAGAGAGGTTGTTTCCAACAGAGTTTGAACCCATGATTCCAGGTTCGCAATGAAACAACCTTACCGTTTCACCTATATCACCTAATAAAATAATATTTTACTTTTTACTTGCCGCTTTACCGCTTCAACAATCAACATAAACAATTGTTTTCTGTTTTAAGCAGATAATTCTCCATTCAAAGATGAGTATAACTCTTAGGTGGTTAGAGAGATTATTCCATGCTACTATTCTATCTTTTCATTGATAATATACAAGTATTCCATTCCATTGGTTTACTGTTTCATCACTTTATGGCTTGCAACTAATGCTAGACTTAAGCACCTTAAGTCCAATACTAACATCTAGAGTGTAATTTGAGTAGTTTGAAGGATCTAGACGAGACTTTGACAATGTCTAGTAATTAAAACCGATTTGTAAAGTGAAAAATGTTTATCACTTATGACCATAATGTGATATTATTATCTAAAGTGAGACTTGTTGAAGCTCGTTCAATCTTTTACCTGATGTTCATTTTTGAGTTGTTTATGGACAGGGTCAAGTCAAGACAAGCAAGCAATAAAAGATGGAGTCATAATATAAACTATTCCTTTTCTTTAACATTCCTAACCAATCTAAGCATCTCCAAATGGTAAAAATATTCAAAACTCATCATCATCACGTTCGGAATTACAACAATGATCCTAAACTTCTAACCGAAATAATAACTATGCTCGTCTCGATCAGTTGGAGGGAACATGGTAGTATTTTCCTTTACAAGTGCATCTGTAAACGATAGGACAAGACTCTGTCATGGAGCATTTGATGAAACCCACCATGACCCTCTTGCAAGGGGAACATGGTCCACATGCATGAGAACAATCTGGAATTGTAGAACCATTTGGGTAGAGTTCCATTGCTGTCTTGTCTTCTCTTGTTTCTTCCTACAAAATCAAACACCAATTAATCCTTCACTTCCTTCCATACAATATTCAAACTAAATTTGTCAAACCTTTTCGCCTCTAATTGTTGCTTTCTCTTCTTGCAAGCCGATTAACTTTGCTGGAAAACAAAAAAATCATATTCTCAAACAATGATAGTACTTAAGAAGCATGATACTAATGAAAACATTATTATCATGTTTTAGTTTGAAAATCATGTAAATTATAAAACTTGTTGGTTACCATTATTTGGGATTACCCTAAGGCTCCAACCAATAGAAAATAGCATGAAGAAAATCACAAGAAGGAAACATTTGTGAGCAAAAAGGGAGTATGTGGTCATATTTGAAGGAACTACAATTTTCATTAATAGAGAAATCAGAAAATGTATGAAGAGTAACCTTTGTAGGAATTATAATTATATATGTACAAAGATTCATAGGGTTCCCTATTAAATCTGCAACAAGATCCATGTCTGCAACATTTCACATGATACACGGCCTTCTATTAATTATACTTCACAAGTTTTGATTTGTCCAAGATAATAAATACTGAGCAAAATAAATATCAGTATGATCATAGACTAAAAATAAAGAGAATATTTAAATTTGAATAATAATTTCAAGCCGTTTGGATACAATAAATCCAAATTTTGGAATGTTGGATTTAACCTATCAAAGGAAAGGGAAATATGAGAAAAAATATTAATTGAAACATGCTTGACAAGTGAAAACTCTTGTGTCATCAATTCAACAAGTGTAGGAATTTGGATTATCAATTCATTAAGATAAAAAGTGAGATCATGGTTTGATTTTCTGAGAAACTAATAGAAAATCATGACAATAGTCAACAAAGTATATGTATATAATGATATAAATATCTCTAAATATAAGACTTAAATATGTTTTACTTATTATCTTTTTAAATTTAGTCTTTTTTTGGGTCCGGTCTGTTTGCTAGTTAGTTTTTGGAGAATTTAGTAGGGGAAGACTTCAGAATGTTGTATTGATATTTTGATATATGTATGATATTTTTAAAAAATTAAAAAAATAATATACTTTCAATAAATAGAGATTAGTCTTGCAAACTGCAATAATATAAAGGGCTAAAATTTTAATAAATATATAATAGAAACTAAACTTAAAAATTTATATTTCTGTAGGAGTTAAACATATATTTAATCTTAAATATAAATAAGATATCATCAATAATATAATTGATTTGTGATTTGTGATTTGTGATTAATGTTATCTTAAGAGGGATTGTTAATTTCTTTAGCCACTAAGTAATTAACTATGTAACCAGTAAATAACATGAAACGAACTTGGGCCTAAAAGGGAGGGGTTGTGTGGCGAGCACTTGATCCAACATGGTCCATTATTTCCCTTTCACAAAATGTATGAGAACGTGGTGAGCCACGCTTTAGCGGAGTAACCGAAATCATCCTGAGTCGCAAAGGCTAACTACACACTATGTATCATGGAGGATGATTTACTTCATTCACCCCACTCTTAGGTCAAAGCAAGGGTCGTGTGGCAAAAAATTATAGGCACTAGAAATGGTCTTCTCAACAACCATTGGGAAAAGTTATTGAGTCTATAAAATATCCGACTTAGACATCAGGTTATTCATTCACTCTTTTACATAAAAAAAACACAAAAAATCCTCTCAAGTATTTCATCACAGGTATGGTATCCTATAACGACGCAAGGAGGACCCATTAGAAGGCATGGAGATCTTAAATCTCCGACCATTCTCTAACGAAATTAAGGACACAACCGTACTTAAGAACTTTAATCCACTATACTTGATAATATTCAAAAGAAAAAAGATCAACTAGAGCATACCAGTACTATCAACACTCAGATGCTAATAATAGGCGTCACTAATTTCTTGAAGTGTAACACCGTGTATGGTACATTCAAGGAGGCGACACTAAGGTGGTATTTGAACCTACCTAGGTTCTCGATAACTAGCTACCTAGACCTTTCAAAGAAGTGGATTATGTTGGACGAGATTATGGAGATGAGACGATCTAAAAGAGGAGGGGAGACGTGAATAAACATGGTCGCTTAAAACCAATTTCAAAAATATTTTCATTTACAAAATCTGAGTTTAAAGTGCGGAAGCAAAATACAACGGGTGGATTAATAAAACTTATGTTTCATTGTCTTTATAAGAAGAACGACTCAATTAATATCGAAACCACGAAGGTAAACAAAGTTGATATACCCTGAAATTTAAATCCGACTACTTAGGAATAATACAATCTCAATTGAAGTAAATAATATTCAATGAATTAGATGCATCACACACCTAAACTTATATGATAAAATACTATAAGGTCTAACTCTAGATGACATTTTTACTATGAACAATATTTAACATGCATTACAATATACAGAAAATTATAAGAGATAGAGAAAGAAAATTGTACACCGGATACATAAGGGTTCAAAAATTTGTCCTCGATGTACCTACTCCACTCTTAAATGGTTTTCACTATTGAAAATAGTAACATCTTCCACTATTTTTAAAGTTAAGATACAAGTATTTTGATACAAAAAAATATTATCAACCTAAACACTAACATCACAATGTTTTAGCCAATACATATCTAAAATGATATTTCCTTTCATTGATGCAGATTACTCAACTGCTAATACTAAAAATATTCAATGATCTTGATCCAAAAACTTGCTAGACACAATACTCCTGCTCCAAGCTTAAATTTTGGAGTAGCCTTTACTCGAAAATGGAAAATACTTGTTTGAGTGATTATTCTTACCAAGAATGATTGGATAACTCCAAACTCTGTTTAGTGACAACCTTTACTTGGATCCACTAAAGTATTCCATAGAGTATTGAGAAACTATTATCCTGCTTGATAAACACATACCAATACTTTGAACAAGAAATGATTCTTTATCTTGATACACACAATAAAACTTCATATAAAAAATATTAGATTCCCTGCAAAGCGGTGATTATCTTGTCAAAAGAATAAGGCGATGATTCATGCCACCACAATATATATTTCAAATTCATCATATAAATAAAAGAAGAAGGTGACACTCATTTCCCCTACAAGGAAAGGAAATGAGTTTTTAATGAGGTGTTTCTCACACTTATATATTTGCTAAGCTCATGGAAATATTTCTCTGTACGCACAATTGTTGCACCTTACATGATATCATTGTGCCATACATGTTGTAACACCCCTTCTAAAATACCCCGAATAATATTAATTATATCAATGAATTAAAGACATATTCCATCAGAGTTAACAAGGAACAAGGGATGTCACAATTATGAAATAAATAAAACTTCCAATAAAACAGTAGTCATGCTACACTGAGGGTCATTATTCAAATAATTCAATCAACTTAAGACCATGTCTTACACAGCGGAAAAATACCACAACCAAAACGGAATATCCAAAACATAATTATTCCCAATGAAATTCAAAGAAACAATTGAATAATAACTAATTCCTCAACTAAACGTTCCCCAGTGTTACAACCTATCAGAGCACGACACTGATACGCGGACTTAAAGTAACATAGCTCTAGAGCCATCCTCACCAACTCCTGAGCTGCTAACTTTAATCTGAAATTGTTAAAGTAAGGGTGAGATTTCTCATAATTAACATGCATTATAAGCTTCTCAATCAACATTATATCACAAGCATATTATTTCACCCATTTTAGCATAAATTCAGGTTCAACACGCAGTTCCAATCATACAAGTCATTATGCACAAATCAATAATCAACCAAAGAATTGTAACACTGGAAGACATCCTAACATGTTACAATTCCATGCAAACACAATGTATGTGGTACCAACACGTGACCAAGTCACCCAACACTGATCCATCATCAACCGGATACAGCAACCATCGATTCGTCCATAAACACCCGGACACGAATCCAGCCTAACCACCCATCATCAGCCGGGTATCGGTTAACGGCAATACAAGTCAAATTACACACAATGGGAATTAACTTCACCAAAATAATGCATATGCACGCACATCACCAGCATGCAACATCAAATCAGTCTATGAAATACATCAATTTATCATAATTGAACCAAAAAAAAACATGATATCATTATTTATCATACACACATCAAACAACATAAACATGCACTTCATCCACCAAGACCTGATACAATCAATTATCATGGATACACCATTGCATATACACCAAATATGCACATAATAACAAATCGCATAATCGGAAAGTCAACACATTTTCAAAATAAAATCAAGTTACAGTTATTTTCTTCATTTTATAAAATAGAGTATTTAATTTAAGAAACAACGTCCAAAACAGCGACTAAAATGGAATTACGGTTTGAAAGTTACAGATTTTTAAAGTTTAATATTTTTCAAAAAGTTACAGCAGAACCCGGTTCCTACATATGCAGGAACCGGTTCCTGCGAAGTTCAAAAATCACGCTTCTGGAAAAATGTATGGGAACCCGGTTCCTACCTATACAGGAACCGGTTCCTACGTGCATTTTTGTCAGTTTTTATAAATTCGCACAGTGGAACCCGGTTCCTCCCCACTGGGAACCGGTTCCCACGACCTGTAGAGTCAAATTCTGCACTTTTGACAGCATTTTACTACTCCAATTCCATCCAATTCATACCCATTTGAATCCAACTCACAGAAATGTCAAAAATAAGTTATAATGCATGATTCCAATGAGATTGTAACACACCATAACATCATACAATTTCCTCATAATATCAAATTGAATTAAAACATAAAAATTCATGGAATTGGGGTTTGAATTTCATAAACCTAACAATCCTAAATTGGGATTCCTAACAGGCTTAATCAATCCTATTGATTCCAAAACCTATAAGGCATATTAACTGAATGAAATCACCCCTTACCTCGCGATGATCCTTCGAATTCACGGTGTTTGGCTTTTTCCTCTCTTCTCTTCTCCAATTTCACGTATAATGACTTTTCCAAATAACCTTCTTTTTCTTTTCCTTTTTATCCTTCTTTTTATATTCCTTTTATTATCTGCCAAATAATAGTAGTAAATTAGTTATTATTTAGTAGAGCTTTTTACTTCACACACCTCTAATTCAACCTTACACCCCCCGATCTTCCTTTTTAAATTCCATAATTAATTCATCCATTTAATCCAAAATATTATTAATTAAGCCTTTAATTAATTTAATAATTAAATTCCTAATTATTTAACACTTGAATTAATTTGGGGTGTCACAACTCTCCCCTACTAAAAGAGTTTTCGTCCTCGAAAACATACCTTAGACGAAAAGTTCGGGATACGAGTCCTTCATCTGACTCTCCAGCTCCCAAGTGACATTTCCATCTGCTGGTCCTCCCCAAGCCACTCTTACCAACGCGATCTCATTGCCTCGCAACTGTTTCAACTTCTGATCCTCAATTCTCGCAGGTACCGCTTCCACAGTCAAATTCTCTCATACATGTATATCGTCTACCCGAATCTCATGAGACGGATCAGCAATGTACTTCCTTAGCTGAGATACATGAAAAACATCATGCAAATTTGCAAGTGAAGGCGGCAAAGCAATATGATAAGCAACTTTCCCAACTCTCTTGGTAATCTGAAACAGACCAATAAAACATGGAGTCAACTTCTTTGACTTCAAAGCTCGACCAATACCAGTCATCAGAGTAACTCGCATAAAAACATGTTCTCCTTTGCTAAACTCAAGATCTTTCCTCCTCTTATCGTGATAACTTTTCTGACGACTTTGAGAAGTCCTCATCTTCTCCTGAATCATCTTAATCTTTTCCGAAGTCTGTTGGACAATTTCCGGTCCAATCACATCACTCTCTCCAGATTCATACCAACACAACGGTGTCCGACACCTCCTACCATACAATGCCTCAAACGGAGCCATACCAATGCTCGAATGAAAACTATTGTTGTAGGTAAACTCAATCAATGGTAGATAACTATCCCAAGCTCCACCTTTCTCCAACACACAAGCTCTTAACAAATCTTCCAACGACTGAATCGTTCTCTCCGTCTGACCATTTGTCTGTGGATGATAAGCGGAACTCAAACGCAACTTAGTACCCAAAGCTTCTTGCAATCCCGTCCAGAATTTAGATGTAAACCTCGGATCTCGATCCGACACAATACTAGAAGGAATACCGTGCAAACTCACAATCTTCTCAACATACAATTCTGCCAACCTTTCCATCGGATAATCCATTCTTATCGGAATAAAGTGAGCAGATTCCGTCAACCGATCAACAATAACCCAGATAGAATCACAACTCTTCGATGTCCTTGGCAAACCAGACACAAAATCCATAGAGATTCCATCCCATTTCCATTCCGGAACAAACAACGGTTCCATCAATCCTGACGGTTTCTGATGCTCAATCTTCGACTTCTGACAAACCAAACAAGTATACACAAACTCAACAATTTCCTTTTTCATTCCCGGCCACCAAAACAACTTCTTCAAATCATGGTACATTTTAGTAGCACCAGGATGAATACTCAATCCACTACGATGTCCTTCTTCCAAAATATTCTTCCTGATCTCTGCAACATCCGGAACACACACCCTATTACCAAATCTCATAACACCATTCTCATCAATCCGGAACTCGCCTCCTTGACCTTGGTTGATCAATGTCAATTTATCAACTACCCCAACATCGGACTTCTGTCCATTCCGAATTTCTTCCAGAATACCACTAGTCAGTTTCAACATACCCAATTTCACACTATTCGGAGTAGTTTCACATACCAAACTTAAATCTCTGAACTGCTCAACCAAATCTAACTCACGGACCATTAACATCGACATATGTAAGGACTTCCTACTCAAGGCATCCGCAACAACGTTTACCTTACCAGGATGGTAATTCAAACTGAAATCATAATCCTTTAGAAATTCTAACCATCTCCTCTGCCTCATATTCAACTCTTTCTGATCAAAGAGATACCTCAGACTTTTGTGATCACTGAACACCTCAAACCGAGAACCATATAAATAATGCCTCCACAACTTCAAAAAAAAACACAACAGCTGCCAACTCCAAATCATGAGTCGGATAATTCCTTTCATGTACTTTCAATTGTCTCGAAGCATAAGCCACCACCTGCTTATCTTGCATCAACACACCACCTAATCCCATTAATGATGCGTCACAATACACAACAAAAGACTTAGTCGGATTTGGAAAAATCAAGATCGGAGCACTTGTCAACCTCCTCTTCAGCTCTTGAAATCCTTTCTCACATTCAACATCCCAAACAAACATCTGACCCTTCCTGGTCAACTTAGTCAACGGTAACGCTAATTTGGAAAATCCTTCTATAAACTTCCTGTAATAACCTGCAAGACCCAGAAAACTACGGATCTCAGAAGCATTCTTTGGTGCTTCCCACTGAGATACTGCTTCTACCTTCGTAGGATCCACAACAATTCCATTCTTGGAAATTACATGGCCAAGAAAACTTACTTCACTTAACCAGAATTCACACTTGGTCAACTTCGCATAAAGCTTCTTCTCTTTCAACAATTCTAACACAACTCTGAGATATTTTGCATGCTCTTCATCACTCTTCGAATAAATTAGAATATCATCAATGAACACCACCACAAACTTATCAAGATACGGATGAATTATCCTGTTCATATACTCCATGAAAACACCAGGTGCATTAGTAACTCCAAATGGCATAACAGAATACTCGTAATGTCCATACCTCGTTCTAAATGCAGTTTTCTGAATATCTTCCGACTTCACACAAATCTGATGATATCCAGATCTCAGATCAATCTTACTAAATACACAAGCTCCAACTAGTTGATCCATCAAATCATCGATCCTCGGCAAAGGATACCGATTCTTGATTGTAACTTTATCCAGCTGTCTGTAATCAACACATAATCTCATTGAACCTTCTTTCTTCTTAACCAACAACACCGGAGCACCCCACGATGAAACACTCGGACTAATAAACTTCTTCTCAAGTAACTCCTCCAACGGTTTCTTTAACTCTGCTAATTCAGATGCCGACATACGGTAAGGCGCCATCGACACCGGACTAGTTCCAGGAATCAAATCTATAGTAAATTCTACCTCCCTCTCAGGTGGCAATTCACTAACGTCTTCCGGAAACACCTCTGGAAATTCATTCACCACTGGCAATCCATCACTCTTTGCTTTTCCCTCCGCTTCTATTGCAGAATACAACATAAATACCACATCACCATCTTTCACAGCTAGGTTCATCTGCTTAATCGACATAGTCACATCTTCGACACCAACCTCTTCAGGAAAAATAACCGTCTTCGCAAAACAGTTGATATGAACCTGGTTGAATTCCAACCAGTTCATTCCAAGGATGATATTCAGTTGTTCTAACGGTAGGCACACTAAATCCATACCGAAACCCCTACCAAAAATCACAATAGGACAATTCCTACAAACATACGAAGTAGTCACTGAACCTGACGCAGGAGTATCAATAACCATACTTCCATCCATATTAGAAATTTCCAAATTCAATCTTTTAGCACAATCCAAAGCAATAAAAGAATGCGTAGCTCCAGTATCAATAATCGCAATCAAAGGTATGTCATTAATAAAACATGTACCTTTAATCAGCCGATCATCTGGCTTAGTCTCTGACCCAGACAATGCAAACACTTTACCACCAGCTTGCTCCTTCTTGGGTTTTGTACACTGAGGACGAGTATGACCTTCTTCACCACAGTTGTAACACGTCACCACTCTTACTCTGCAATCATTGGCCACATGGCCGAGTTTCCCACACTTGAAACACTTCTTATCATTACTTTTGCAATCCACCATACGATGTCCTGTCTCACCACACTTGTAGCACTTAATGGAAGAACTAGAATCTCCTCCACCAAACTTCTTCCAACCACCGGGTCTCTGATTACTTCTATCATAAGGCTTACCACGATCCATCTGTTGCTTACCCTTCCTATCAACATACCCTTGAGCATTCGACTTAGTGCTAGCAAGATCCTCCTCTTAAATCCTACTACAGTCAACCAGATCAGGAAATCTTCGGATACGCTGATACTGAATACCCTGCTTAATCTCATCACGAAGACCATTCTCAAACTTGATACATTTGGAAAATTCTCCATCTGCATCGTTAGTATAATGAGCATAATACTTCGCTAACTCAGTAAACTTCGAAGCATACTCACTGACAGTCTTGTTACCCTGCTTGAGTTCCAGAAACTCAATCTCCTTCTTACCTCTGATGTCCTCAGGAAAGTACCTACTCAGAAAAGCCCTCCTGAACACAGCCCAAGTCAACGCAATACCATCTTCTTCCATTTCAGTTCTGGTAGCAACCCACCAGTCATCAGCTTCCTCTACTAACATGTGAGTTCCGTATCTCACCTTCATCCCTTCAGCACAATCAATTACTCTGAAGATCCTCTCGATCTCCTTCAACCACTTCTGAGCACCTTCGGGATCATGTGCACCCTTGAACAACGGAGGATTATTCCTCTGAAAATTCCCCAATTGTCGGTCAGCACCAATCACAGCTCCCTGTTGGTTCCCTCCGAGTACTCCAGCCAACATTCCCAATGCTTCAGCAATAGCATCATCGTTTCTTCCGTTTCCTCTTCCAGCCATTGTTCTTGTAACATTACAAAACAACCTCATCAGCACACAAGTATCGACAGTGTCATCTTACACTAGTCGCATACAAAAGGGATAACGACACAAGAGAAGACCAACTAGGCTCTGATACCACTATTGTAACACCCCTTCTAAAATACCCTGAATAATATTAATTATATCAATGAATTAAAGACATATTCCATCAGAGTTAACACGGAACAAGGGATGTCACAATTATGAAATAAATAAAACTTCCAATAAAACAGTAGTCATGCTACACTGAGGGTCATTATTCAAATAATTCAATCAACTTAAGACCATGTCTTACACAGCGGAAAAATACCATAACCAAAACGGAATATCCAAAACATAATTATTCTCAATGAAATTCAAAGAAACAATTGAATAATAACTAATTCCTCAACTAAACGTTCCCCAGTGTCACAACCTATCAGAGCACGACACTGACACGCGGACTTAAAGTAACATAGCTCTAGAGCCATCCTCACCAACTCCTGAACTGCTAACTTTAATCTGAAATTGTTAAAGTAAGGGTGAGATTTCTCATAACTAACATGCATTATAAGCTTCTCAATCAACATTATATCACAAGCATATTATTTCACCCATTTTAGCATAAATTCAGGTTCAACACGCAGTTCCAATCATACAAGTCATTATGCACAAATCAATAATCAACCAAAGAATTGTAACACTGGAAGACATCCTAACATGTTACAATTCCATGCAAACACAATGCATGTGGTACCAACACGTGACCAAGTTACCCAACACTAATCCATCATCAACCGGATACAGCAACCATCGATTCGTCCATAAACACCCGGACACGAATACAGCCTAACCACCCATCATCACTCGGGTATCGGTTAACGGCAATACAAGTCAAATTCCACACAATGGGAATTAACTTCACCAAAACAATGCATATGCACGCACATCACCAGCATGCAACATCAAATCAGTCTATGAAATACATCAATTTATCATAACTGAACCAAAACCAAAAAAAACATGATATCATTATTTATCATACACACATCAAACAGCATAAACATGCACTTCATCCACCAAGACCTGATACAATCAATTATCATGGATACACCATTGCATATACACCAAATATGCACATAATAACAAACCGCATAATCGGAAAGTCAACACATTTTAAAAATAAAATCAAGTTACAGTTATTTTCTTCATTTTATAAAATAGAGTATTTAATTTAAGAAACAACGTCCAAAACAACGACTAAAATGGAATTACGGTTTGAAAGTTACAGATTTTTAAAGTTTAATATTTTTCAAAAAGTTACAGCAGAACCCGGTTCCTACATATGCAGGAACCGGTTCCTGCGAAGTTCAAAAATCACGCTTCTGGAAAAATGTATGGGAACCCGGTTCCTACCTATACAGGAACCGGTTCCTACGTGCATTTTTGTCAGTTTTTATAAATTCGCACAGTGGAACCCGGTTCCTCCCCACTGGGAACCGGTTCCCACGACCTGCAGAGTCAAATTTTGCACTTTTGACAGCATTTTACTACTCCAATCCCATCCAATTCATACCCATTTGAATCCAACTCACAGCAATGTCAAAATAAGTTATAATGCATGATTCCAATGAGATTGTAACACACCATAACATCATACAATTTCCTCATAATATCAAATTGAATCAAAACATAAAAATTCATGGAATTGGGGTTTGAATTTCATAAACCTAACGATCCTAAATTGGGATTCCTAACAGGCTTAATCAATCCTATTGATTCCAAAACCTATAAGGCATATTAACTGAATGAAATCACCCCTTACCTCGCGATGATCCTTCGAATTCACGGCGTTTGGCTTTTTCCTCTCTTCTCTTCTCTTCTCTTCTCCAATTTCACGTATAATGACTTTTCCAAATAACCTTCTTTTTCTTTTCCTTTTTATCCTTCTTTTTATATTCCTTTTATTATCTGCCAAATAATAGTAGTAAATTAGTTATTATTTAGTAGAGCTTTTTACTTCACACACCTCTAATTCAACCTTACACCCCCCGATCTTCCTTTTTAAATTCCATAATTAATTCATCCATTTAATCCAAAATATTATTAATTAAGCCTTTAATTAATTTAATAATTAAATTCCTAATTATTTAACACTTGAATTAATTTGGAGTGTCACACATGTTATCTGTGCGTATTATGGGATATCTTTGCATCCTACTAGGTTGCACCATATTGGGTATCATCACACCCACTGAGGTTGTTAGACGTCCCTTGTAAAGCATGACTTATTTTCAAAGTATTCACACTTTCAAGAATATTTAAAAAGGAAATGCCCATACAAACAATAAAAAGGAGGACAAAATAGCTAAATCCACACAAAAATAAATAAACAAACAACTTTCTAAAGACATAAATATTACATTGATTGAAGGACCATCCAAAGGGAAACATTACATTGTTCATAAAGTCTCAAAATATGCGCTATCAAAATGGTCTTAAGTTAAACAAACGAAAACTGCTAATCAGTGGGAGCGGTAGACTCGTCTTTTTCATGTATGCACCCTCCCCCATCAGCGGTATGAGCATTGAGCCTCCTTGAAACTCATGTTGGCCAAGGTTATCAAGGTCGCTAATATTCTATTATGGTTGGCTCAATCTTGAGATCCATTACAGACCTATCAAATAGGATGTAGGTTTAAAACATCACCCTTAAGTATGAGGCCCTTCAGATGGTGTGTCTCCACCTAGTTAGACATTTTTTCTGCACCTAAGTGACTTTCCATCTTAAGGTCATTCAAGAAGTTAAGATGCTTGTGTACAAAGCCCTTGGAGTCAAAGTTGTTGTTCCAAAGAGAGGGTGTGGCCTTTCCCCTTTAAGATATATCAGAGTTTAAAAAAAATTTCCAAGACTTAGCAGCGGAATATAAATATATATCAAAAATAAAGTGCGGAAATAAAAGAGTTAAGGAAAGAAGAAGAACACCAAAATTTATAGAGATTCGATCATAAATAAAAGACCCACTCCTCTCCTCAAGAGTTGATCTTGAGAGTTTCCATTATATGCTTGAGAGCTTTTATTTGGTAAAACTCACAGACCCCTTATACAAGGAAATGATGGTTGTCCTACAACCAAAATATTACCAGATGGAAGATATGGTCGTTTGCGTCTTCTCCATTGAAATTGCCGAGACTGAAGTGGCCAATTTTCCTTCCAAATTTTGTATTGAAGTAATTAGTTTTCTTTCCATAAAGAGGTCCTTGAATCGGTTAGTCTCCAAATTCCACAAAATTATCTTAGCTAAAATTGGTTTAACAAGATAACCAATAACCTCTTGAGATTTTAATAGGTTGATCTTCTAACTTATGGTTTTAAACAAGCTAACCATGAACCAATGGTAAGTTCATCAATATTGATGATCTTCAACCTTTAAACAAACAAGGATTACTAAAATCCTGAGGAAAGTTCGTCAATATTAACGATCTTCAACCTAAAATAAATATAGGAATTGATCACACAACCCCAACCAAATCTTTTATCCCGAAATAGATTGTGTTCATGCAAGATGCATAAACAACATTCTTGGAGAACTTATACAATGCTACCCATCCAGAATTACAAGAACACCTCACTTACAAAAGACATTTCCCCTCAAAAGCATTTGGCTATAAGAACTAGTGAGACAAAGTGAAAATAAAGACTGAGAGAGAGAGAGAGAGAGAATGTGTGTCAATACACAAATTATTTTCTGGATGAAATGAAACGAGGAATGAGACCTCTATTTATAGCCTTGAAATTCCCCCAAAAATGGAAATAACTTTAAAGCCAAAATGATTGTTGATAATTGATTAAGTTGATCAATTAACTCATTTAAATATAACGGTTATGCATTACAAGATAGGAAAGAAGTGATATATAGTTGATGCTTAGGATCTGAGTGCGTTCAAACTTCCTTGTTCTTCAAGAGAGTGATAATCTAATCGATTACATTATGTTCTAATCAATTAGATTCAGTCAAAAATATTTTATGACTTTTTGAATGTTCTCATCCTTTTCTATGAAACTTCTATATACTTCTCAAGGCTTATTCTTCTCAAAAACATTTTTATAAAAAGGTTTTATGTGTGTATGTGTGTGCGTGTGTTTGTGTGTGTGTGTGTGTGTGTGTGTGTGTGTGTGTGTGTGTGTGTGTGTGTGTGTGTGTGTGTGTGTGTGTGTGTGTGTGTGTGTGTGTGTGTGCGTGCATGCTCTTATAGCCATATACTTCTATAAAGAAAGATTTTTTATTTTACAAAAGTTTCACTCACTTACTAGATTATGAGATAATCTCTTCTAAGCATTGTCTGGTAGATTCTTTTATGTTGAAATTTTCTTTGAGATTTCTTTTTAGGCTTTTGATGTAATTTTTTTGTTTTCCTTTGTCTGAAACTTTATTGATGTCTGAAACTTGTCGTGAACCTTCAGACCTTGATCATACAACTGACTAATGTTTATCACAATAATCACCAATCTTTTAGTAAGAAGAAAAACCAATTATAAAAACTAAGTGATTCCATCTTGAATTATTATGTTATCCAATGTCCTTAAAACTTCCCTTTTAGCATCATCAACACTGATTAGAATGAGACTTAAACAAACCACCAGGAACACTTTTACTGTAGTTAAGTGTCTGGAAATGTCAGTGTCAAAATACCAATCATCTTAGCTGAAATTCTAAGGTATGATGAAATAAGGCAGTTAACACCTTCCTAGAGTTTTAACCACTGCTTGTATATACCTGTAGCATGAGTAAGCTGATGTCCAACAAAATCTTAAGATATCATTGACTCAAATTGCCTTTTTATAAAAACAACCTTTTGTCACTTTGAATTTTCCCTTTGCTAATCATAGCTTGAAAACCGAACCCCTTCCAATAATCTTTCCATTTGAGGAACATTCTTCAATAGAACTGAACTATCCTTAGAGACTTGATCTTTGATATCAAGTTTTTAGGATTTATAGAGTCATTTCACCTTGAAAGTTATAGATGGTAGACACTCCTTCATTCTCTTAAGACATAATATCAGAGAGACATTACCTTCTACTTCTTCATGGTTGATAACACATTTTATTCAAGATGCACATATCTTCGAATAAAACCATCCAGCACATTACAAGACAATTCTTCAAAAATAGAAATCTTCATTAGAACTCCACGAAGATCCAAGTTCATCACACTCGTAAGAATGATTTAACATTGATTGATCTATACTCCAATTCCAACCTCTTTTTTTAGCATCATAGATATGCTGAAGTTAGCACAGATGTTCTTGACATTTGGTCCAGACATCTTGTTCAATCTCTTAAACACCTGATAGGATTTCCTTCCAAGGAACACAATAATAATAAGAAATCCTTCACTAGAGACCAGGGTGTAATTTCCTGTAAGTTTGAAAAATAATGCTCTTGATGCTCTTCAATAGCTTATCACTTTTCATGTCGAACTTATTGATTTAAAACCTGAGAAAAAATTTTCTTGATCATCTTCACATATGAATTCTTTTCTTCCAAACAAAATTATATGTGCCTTTATGAGTGAACTCAAGAAATTACCAAGTATCTTTGGCTACAATACAAGTGATGCAGAGAACCTACCATTTTCATAGATCATGAAATTTGACAATTTCAGAGTGACAAAGAACCAAATCAACCTTTTTCCTTCTATCTCTTCAGAACCAGGGATCTCCTATCCTGATAATTCTTCAAGCTCTAATGTTTATTGATAAGCAGAATGCTATCACTCTATTATTCCAAACAGAGCACTAATACTAGAAAAATACTCCATGAAGCTCACCCAATAGACCAGGGTACCTGCTCTGATACCAATTGAAATTTCTCTAGTACATGCAAATACTAATATTCCGACATCATAATAATGTCAAGATAGATGTTACAACATCTGATTTGACATCCTGAACAAATTCATCAAGTTATAACACATACTGAAAATTTAAACTACAGAATGATAAATAACACATAGAATTTTTAACCCAGTTTTGTGCAACATCCCCTACACTAGGGACTACCAAGCCAGGAAGGAAGTCTACTATTAGCAGCATTAGTTCAAAGCTAAACTCCCCCATTTATAACTTCTTGTCTAATCCCTACCCAATTCCACTTCTACCTAGGCACCTCCTAAATATGAGAAATCGTCATCTCACTTCCTAAATCACCTCAGTGATATCTAACAGTCTTAATACATGTGAGTGTATTGAGTATAACTCAACAAAAAGATCCTACTTCCATTACAATACTTAGGCAAGACTCTTGACTAAGAAAAGTACTTAGAGTTGCTTCAAAGCTTCCTCCAAGAAAAGTACTCAACTCATTACCTAAAGGCTTATGAGTGAGAATATTAAGTCTACCATATGTATCGAAAGATACAAGAGTGACAAAACCCTACACAATACACAAGAGACTCTAAAAACCTAAGACTATTTTCTTTCTCTAATTTTTAATTTCTAAAAGATAAAAGTTGACACTTTAGGTTTAGGTCTTATCTTTAAATACACTTCTTCAATCCATGGGCTTCAAAATCTCTATCAGATATTTCTTGATCCACAAGTTGAGAGTTATATCTATTGTGCAACAAAATATCCTTAAATCTTGAAACAAACATTACAAAATTTCCTAAATTGTCTCAAGGCCAAATTTAGTAGGCAACGTACAGTTGGTAATACAAATCCTTGTTCCAGATAAAATCTTCTTGACCTGTGAAATGTACTGAAACATATCCAAAAGAAATATTCCATAATCAAATCAAATCTGTCAAGATTTAAAATAGTAGTACACCTATTGTACTGCAGTAACAGATCAAGATGTCATGACATTTGCCTTTGACATCTGACTGAAAACACATAACATTAAAGTTGTTATGAAAGTTGATAAAGATGCTGCAACATCAACATAGAACCATGTTCAGAACTATGCTTAGCTAAAATTTAGCCAACCATAACACATGGAACTAACACCTTTATCTCTAGTAGTGGGCATATACAGGTTGTTGTACCCTAAAATTTTCCCTCCCATATTTCTCAATACATTTCAAGTGAGGTCCTCAAATTGCTCAAGGAAGTCCAAGGGTTGACCAGACAAACTCTCTCCTAAGGCAGTCTACCTCAAATTAGGGTTTCAGTTTGCATCAAGTACTTGATTCCAAAGGATCCCAAATGCTCACCATTGTCCTAATATATTCTCAAGATCATCCATATCAAGTTTCAAGCCTTGCAGAGGAATTTTGCTCAGTCAATTGCTTAAAGGCCTGAAAATCGACTGTGCTAGGGCAAAAGTCAATTATGGCCTACATACAGTCAAACTTCAAGATTTTTGGTCAACATCCTCATTTTGAAGTATTATTCATCATTTGATCAAGGGTTGATCATGATTCCTCAAGAATTGCTCACAATTCATCAAAACCCAAAAGTTGCTAAATTAGGGTTTTGTAGGAAAAGTCAACCCAACTTTGACCAAGCATAACTTTCTCATACTTTATGAGAAATGACCCATCCAAAGCTCATTTTGAAGAGGATGAAATTCCCTACAATTAATATTCATCTCCCAAGTTCAAGATATGCACTCACAAGAAGATATGAATTTGGACATTATAGGTCATTTTGAAAAGTCAACAAAAACACCTTTTTTGTCAAAGCTTCATACATGTACATGGAAGACTCAATTGAGATGAGACCAAAAGGGTTGCTTATAAGACATCTCAAGCTTTATAAAAAGTCCAATAACACATCTCTAGGGTCAAAATTGAAGGAGTTATGCATTGGTAAAGTTGACCTTTTTTGCAAAATTGCCAAAAGTCAAAAGTGGCCAAAATTGCATTTTTTGTCAAATGGGCCCAACCTTTTGTGCTTGCATTGAGTTTGTAACATGGTCCACAACCCATGATCCTTCCCACTTGCCTTTATCTTATTTTTATCATTTATTTTGATATTTATTTCAATTAAATTAAATAAAATCAAAATAAAATCATGAAAATATCAAAACTAATCAAACCTTGAGATTTTGTGCATGTTTAGGCCTCTTATACAGCTGGAAAGGAAATCAAATCGTGCAAGCTTCATTAGGACCCAAAAAGATTGGATTTGGATTGATTTGGAAAGATTTACATAAGAATCAAATCATGATTCAATCATCTTAATTGAGAAAGATTTGAAGCAAGTTTGTAACCTAATTCATTCTAGGGTACATATAGGACAAGTGGAGATCAAAAACCAGGGATTGGAAGTGTGAAAAGAGAAGAACAAATCTCAAAATTTCAAAGGAAAGTTGCAATCTGATTTCTAGATTCCAGGCTTCTTCAAGCCATTCCAAGCATACCATTCGTCTGTTGGGAATCCAAGGACTCTATCCCAATCATTAGCAAGCATTTTCGTACCCAGATACGCGTTGTAAGTATCCCATGACCTCCATGCTTTTTTGAAATCGCATATCATAATCCTGGCACTCTTAGCATGATTTGTTTATATATTCTTAATCCTTGAAACATTTGCAAGCTAATGGTAACACTTAATTGCATTTTTATTGGCTATACAGCAAGTTGCCATGATTAGGGTTTAGGTTTCGTTTTTAGGGGTTTTGCTTGCAGGAACAATTAGCCATGGAGAGTGGTACCATGATGCTCGTGAGGTTGCAACGAGTTGATTGGTACCACTGGTATTGATTTATCATGCAGGGATGAGGTTTTGGAATGGACAAGGGTTATACCTACACCCTTTGTCCGTAGGTAAAAGTTCTGGACTTTTAGCAACGGTGGGAGGAAGAAGAAGGGTAGTGTGGCACCCTGTGATTCGCCCATTCAAAAATTCGCGCGCTTGTCATATATCACTTTGTTTTTCCAATATAATAATTGTTTGTTGTTCCATATAAAACAAAGCGCGCTAGCTCAGATGGTCAGTGGACAAGGGAAATTGCCAAAGGGCCTGGGTTCGATCCCCAGGTCCCCATATTTGTCAATATTACTTTCTTTTACATCATTAGGTACACGTGCATACAAGGAGACCACTATACGCCCTCAGTGTCCAGCCAACCAAATCTCCAGCATGCCAAATCCAACGCCTATCACATGGAGGTCTACCATAGGCCTAGTCAAGCTTGCAACATGGGATCTGGAAAGTCAAAACGGATCAAGGAGTTTTGGGCCCAGGAAATGCAATTGACACCCCCTCTTTTGCTCAAAGCACCAGGCCCATCTCTTTTCTTTTTATATTTTCCCCTTTATTTAAATTCTTTTATTTATTTTCTAACACAAAATTAAATTCTTTTTTTTTACAAAATCATAAAATCAATTTCACAAATTCAGATTTAGGTTTTATTTTTATCAAATTTAATTTAATAATTAGTCAATTTAATTTTAGGGTAATTCTAACTTTTGTAAATAATTTAAAATCAATTAGAAAATTAGGTTTGCTCTTGATTTAATTTTTTTAGTTCTTTTCTCAATAAAATAAAATACAAAAATAGGTCAAATTAATGTTTTTTTCTTAATTTAAATTAATCAGTGATTAGGTTTGTATTTATTCAATTAAAACCTTATTTTCTCAAAATAATTAAAAACACAAAAAAATGATTTTTCTTTCAATTTGGTTTAGACGGGGTCAAAACCCTAATTTTCTCTCGTTCTCGATTCATCGCGCGCATTTATTATTTTTTACGATATTAATGTAACTGCTCATGGTATGTAATAGTTTAATTAGGATTTTTATTTTATTTATCATTTTACGGATTTTTTGGCTATGTAATTAATCCCCCTCCCCGAAGCCTTGTAATAGCATAGTTTTATTTCTCGCATTTTAATTTTCGCAAATATTAACTGTTAGATGTATGATAATAGGATTGCATGACAAGACTGTATGTTAATTTAAAATGGTTAGCAAACCCTAATGTGCAAAGATAATAACTGAAATAAAATCACTCGCACATGCGCACTCTTAGGGTATACTCTCACTCCGATTGCCTTCGGTAAACGATCATTAAGTATAGTGTGTCTTAGTGGTTGCCCTTTTGTCTAAACAAAGATCAAATGTCCCGTTCGGAAATGTTGCCTCGGAAATGTTGCCTCATAAAGGTTGCCTCTGAAATGTTGCCTCGAATATGATCTTAAGACACTAGGGTTATTACTAAGACGTCCTAACATTGCTTTAGTGATCGTACGTCCCTTTCAAATTGACCCTTACAACTCCAACGACGGTGCTACCTACTCTTTAATAGTGGGATGACACTGTCTAAAGGAAACAAGAACATAAACATTCTTTTTTCGAGTAGGTAGATGCTAGTAGGTACTTGCTCAAAAACAAACTTTTTCACACTTACACCTTTTTTCCAACATAGTTTGTAAAACGACTTCGTAACACTCTTGAGGACTGATACAAGGGTTAAAACGAAGTAAAGCAAAAACTTTTCAAAACAAACACACATACAAGCAAATTTTTAAAATGATGAGCAAATACCTAAGAGCCCGTGGAAAACCACGGATAGAAAGGGTGCTAATACCTTCCCTTTCTATAATCTACCCCACGTACTCAAAATCTCGAAAAAGGAATTTTTCTGTGCTTTTGTCCTTTCTTGTTGGATAAAATAAAAGTCGGTGTCGACTCTTGCTTACCGCGACATTTTGCAAATACAAAACGCAAAACGCAAACCAATATTTTCCTAAAACAGTCCGGTTCTTCCACCGTATCACAGAACTGGCGACTCTGCTGGGGAAAAATAAGTGGGGTATACCTTAGGATTAGTTCATCATAAATTGCTTCTCTTGTTTGTTTTGGTTGCTTTACTGTTAAAGGGTTTTGTATTGGGAATTACTATAGATCCTAACCCGGATCTGGGGGACACCTTTTAGGTAAATAGCAATAAACTGTGAGGGAACTGTACGGCGTAGACCGATACGGTTGAAGCAGTAGCTACGTTGATGTGGCAAATTAATTGGTACCAGTATCCCTTATGGAGAAACAAGGAGAATACATGGCTGCTATGTGTGTCATTAAGCATCAACTGACCTTAGAACCCTTAATAGACCAACTTGGCCATTAGGAAGTAGTGAGATAGCCGGCCTCAGTGTAAAGCTGGGAACTGGTTGATACTCGATACTACACTCATTGAGACCATACTCTCAAGATAGTTCCGGCTGCAAGAAAAGATTGTGTGAGATGAAACCATGACCGATGGAGGATGGTCAGTGATATTGAGATCCCCTAGAACCCGGTTACTTTTGCTAGGACAGGTTGAAACCAACTGAACTTCAAGAAGGTAATACCTAGACCCCATGCAAGCCTTAAACTTAAGGGCTTTTGTGTGGCTTGTTTGCCTTTACCATGTCTGTTATCTGCTATACTTGTTGTTTGTTTTATCATGACATCATGCATCGTAACATAGCATGCATACTTCATTATAATAACCATTTTGAAGACCGAGGGGATTTATCTTTGTTCTGTTTTGCAGATTATGGCTTTCATGCGCAGAAATACCATCCGAGTTAACTTTGTGCAAATACCTGCTCAACTCAAAGATTTAGCCTCGATAGTTTTTAACACTTCTTCATTCATTAGGAGACATGGTCAGCTTCTTATCTTGGTTACCTCAAAGTTTGATGAGCAGATGATGAGTGTGCTTTTCCAGTTCTTCGATCTGGTGCATCATTGCTTCACTTTCCCAGATTATCATCTAGTTCCTACTATGGAAGAGTTTTCTCACTTATTGGGCATATCCATCCTTGAACAGATGCCCTTCACAGGTTTAGAAGAGACTCCTAGACCAGAAGACATTGCTTCAGCTCTACATTTGAAACGGGCTGATGTAATATCCAACTGGGAGACACGAAGCAGGGTTGAAGGTTTCTTAGCCAAGTTTCTGATGGATCAAGCTCAACTATTATGGGATAACTTGGACTTTCAGGCTTTTGAAGACATCTTGGCTCTCCTTATCTATGGTTTGGTTCTTTTCCCGAATCCAGATTCCTTTATAGATGTGAATGCGGTTAAGATATTCCTGGCTCGCAATCATGTGCCTACTCTATTAGGTGATATCTTGCATGCCCTCTACACTCGTACGGTGCGTATAAGAGGGACCCTCATGTGTTTCATGCCTTTGCTGGAAAGGTGGTTTATTTCGCATCTCCCCAAGTCTATGTTGAAGAATGAAGAAGGTTTGGGATGGTCTTACAGAATCATGTCACTTGCCCATATAGACATTCTTTTGAGTTTCAAGGCTATGGAAAGCACTACTGTCATTGACCTATGTGGGGGATACCCTAATGTCCTGTTGCTTGGAATTAGAGAGGGAATAACCTACAGTCCTTGTTTAGCTTTACGAAAATTCGGTCGTGCTCGGAGACGGTCCTTATGAGCTACTTCTTACATATATTATATTTGACTACAAGGAGGACGTTGACGAGCATTGCCGAAGGTTTATACGAGCTTGGGGCATGGTGAAGAGATCTGAACCTCAAGAGCTAGGACCAAGGACTTCTCTCCATATGCAGCCTTATCTCCAGTGGGTCTGAGCTCGAGCTCAGAAGCTTGGGATTCCTTATGAAGCTGTGTTGCCAATGATTGTGGAGCCCACCAATGAAGAGGGCATTCCTTATACAGTCCTTTATCCCTACATGCCTACTGATCTCGGGGCATTGAAGAGATCCTGGATTCAATTGAAAGAGGAGAGGGATACCTATCGGGAGAAGTACCATGAGCAAGAGAGGAAGATCTTGAAGCTCACCAGGCAACTTGAGAATGAAAGAACGATCAATGATTATGTCAGCACCAAGGGGAAGCATCCATGGGATTTCTGATTTTGCTTTTTCTAGTTTAGATTTATTTTTCATTTATTTCTTTGTAACGCCTTAAAGGCATTGTTGAACCTTTTTACAAGTTTAATCTAATAAAGTTTGTTTTATTTTGGTTTGAAAATTTAAATCTCCCAAAGTATTTGAAATCATTACATACGCATCCCATTATCATGCACACCATTATAGGTACCCTTACAGGTTTCTCATCTTCTTCGTTGTTTATTTCAGCAGAGATGTCTTCCGATCAAGCTATCAAAGATCTTCAGGCACAAAATGCCCAATTTCAAGAGATGTTCTTGAGTTTGGCTAAAGGGCAAGAGGATTTGAAAGCTCTCATTCTGAAAGAGAAAGAGAAGAAGAAAAAGAAGAAGGTCGTTTTGCTGAGTATGGGCAAAAGGTTTGGGGATAGGTTGAAAGAGCAAGCTGATCTGTCCTTTTCATCCAAGGGAGGGGAGGACCAAGAAGAAGAAAAGGGCCCCAGTCCTGCAGTTTCTGATAATGATACAGATTATGATGAGGAACGGTATCCTCCTATTGAGGATAGGTACAAGCAACTTGAAGACCATCTGAGTGCTATGGAGTTTCAGAAGATCCCTGGTTTGGATTTTGAAGAACTGGGACTGGCATCTGGGGTGGTGATCCCTCATAAGTTCAAAGCTCCGGTTTTCGCCAAGTACGATGGAATATCCTGTCCAAAACTCCATCTCCGCTCATACATCAGAAAAATACAACTTTACACTGATGATAGAAATTTGTGGGTGCATTTCTTTCAAGATAGTCTGTCAGGGACTCAGCTTGAATGGTTTTATCAGTTGGAAGGAGCCAATGTTCGAAACAGGGAGGGCCTTGTTGCTGCTTTCTACAGGCAGTACCAATATAATGCCGACCTTGCTCCCACTCGTACTCAGCTTCAGGGTATGTCTATGGGTACAAGTGAAGGTTTTAAGGACTATGCTCAGAAGTGGAGAGATTTAGCTGGAAGAGTCCAACCCCCATTATCTGACTGGGAGTTGGTTGACATTTTTCTAGGGACGTTATCTGGCCCATTTTTCAATCATCTGATCAGAAGCTCGTCGTTTGGGTTTACTGAGTTGATTTTGACTGGGGAGAGAGTAGAAGCTGGTATCCGAAGTGGTAAGATACAGAAGGATGCATCGTCAAGTGCAGTAAAGAAGCCTTTCACCGGTAAGAAAGAAGCTAGTGCAGTATATGGCTCGAGGAGCCAAAGCAGACCTGAACACCGTCAAGCAGTAAATGCGGTTGTGATATCAAGACCCACAATTGCTCCGCAATGCAACAATCAACAAAGGATGGAGAGACCACAAAGATAGTTCACTCGGCTCAATATGACCTTGTCTCAAATTCTACCACAATTATTGAAGACCAACCTGGTAACTCTGAGGGAAGCCCCAAAGAATCCCAACACCACATCTCCACTGTATAACCCGAATGCCCGTTGCGCCTATCACTCCGATGGCCCAGGTCATGATACAAACAACTGTTGGGCCTTGAATAATAAGGTGCAAGATTTGATCGAAGCTAAAGAGATTGAGTTTGACGCTCCGAAGAAACCCAACATCATAACTGCTCCTATGCCTAAGCACGGTCATGGAGTAAATGATGTGGACGATGATTTATTTGTGACCTCCGTGGAAGAAATTTCTAATCCTTTGATGACATTTAAGAAGAATCTATTGTTGGCCGGTTTATTTCCAGGCTGTGGCAAAGGTTGCCACTTCTGTTCAATTCTGCCTGCTCGTTGCCACTTTTTGAAATCAGGTGTTCAACGCCTGATGGATAACAAAGAGATCTTGTTCGAGAAGACTATGATTTCGTTGGTTCCAATTCAAGATATTGCCATCATAACCATTTCTGCTAATCCTTCCAAGGCTTACTCTAGAAAGCCTGTTAGGATTACACCCATTCCAAGATTGCTCCTTTAATCATTACTATCCCTGGTCCTATCCCATACACTTCGGATAAGGCTGTCCCTTGGCACTATGGGGCCGATGTGTATTACCCTGGAGTTAAGCAAGACTTAAAGATTGAAGAAGCTGATGCTGATATCAGCAATATTGTCGGGGCTAGCAAGGTCACCAGAAGTGGAAGACTCTTCTCTCCTGAGATTCTCCCTCCGACTGTTCATAAACCTGTTGTCATTCCATCTGCTAGTACATCAGCTACTGTCCCAGTTCCTATCCCAGTTATCACCCCTGTCGCCGAGTCATCTGGGACTCGGGGCAAAGAAATCACAGGTGAGCCTGCCCGGACGGAGGCACCTAAGAAGATCATTGTAGAAACCTCTAAGCAGGAGATAAAGGAAATTCTGAGGATTATCAAGAAGAGTGACTACAACATAGTTGAGTAGTTGGGGCAGACCCCGTCAAAAATCTCCATGTTATCCTTGTTATTGTGTTCTGAAGCCCATGCAAAGGCTTTAATTGCTTTCCTCAAAACTGCGCATGTGCCGCAGGAAACTTTTGTCGATCAATTCAAAGACTGCATAGCTAGTTTGACTTCCGACAACGGGCTGGGTTTCTCAGACGCAGATCTGACTGCTAAAGGAAGAAAACACAGTGATGCTCTGCACGTCTCGATTGAGTGCAGGGGCACTACTATGGCCCATGTATTGGTGGATATTGGGTCCTTATTGAATGTTTTTCCAAAGAAAGCATTAGACCGTTTGGACTGTGAAGGTTTGGTTCTGAAGCCGAGCAATATTGTGGTCAGGGCTTTCGACGGGTCAAAAAGGATGGGGCACGGGGAGGTGGACATCCCTATTAAAGTTGGCTCTCAGACTTTTGCATCTACTTTCTATGTGATGGATATCTGACTATCTTATTCTTTCTTGCTGGGTCGCTCTTGGATTCATAAGGCTGGGGCAGTGACTTCTATGCTCCATCAGATGTTGAAATATCCAGTGAAAGGGAAGATCGTCACGGTACGAGGTGAAGAGGAGTATATGGTGAGTCATCTTAATTCCTTTCGCTATGTGGAGATGGATGGGGAATTCATCGAAACCCCTTGTCAGAAATTTGAAGAGATCCCCCAGACTATGGCGTCGACTGAAATTGCTACTGACGAACCTCTAATGAGGATGGCTTTCCACAAGGATGCCAGGGCTGTAATTGAAAAAGGTGGGTGTGCAAATTGGGGTCAGCTCCCCAATTTCACACGCAAAACTGACAAGTTTGGTTTGGGCTTTACTGCAGAGGCTCAAAGGGCTGTTCGGCGCACACGGATTGGAAGACCTCCTCTACATATCAGTAATCAGGGAGTGAATGAAATTGAAGATGGTGAAGAAGATTCAGATATCAACAGCTGGATCTACCCTACAACCAATGGTGACTTGAACAACTGGACGGCGAAGGACTTCGTACCCATTTCTTTTATTACACAATCCACATCCATTCTAGATCCCATTGATAACAACTCTGCTACTGCAAGTTATGACTTCGAAAATCCGATCAACCAAGCTGAAGACGAAGGTGAGGATGATTGTGAGGTGCCTGGGGAACTTGCTAGACTGTTACTATAGGAAGAGAGGGCCATACAGCCCCATGAAGAGCCAGTTGAATCAGTGAATTTGGGTACAGAGGAAGACAGGAAAGAGGTTAAGATAGGTGCGAATCTGGAGCCTAGTGTCAAGCAACGGTTGATACAGATGCTACGCGACTATGTTGAGATCTTCACTTGGTCTTATAAAGATATGCCTGGTTTGGACACTGACATTGTGGTACACCGCCTTCCAACCAAAGAAGACTGCCTTCCGGTAAAGCAGAAGGTTCGCCGTATGCCCTGAGATGTCTGAGAAAATCAAAGTTGAGGTCATGAAACAGTTTGACGTCGAGTTTCTAGCTGTTATTTCTTACCCGCAGTGGGTTTCCAACGTTGTTCTGGTGCCTAAGAAAGATGGTAAGGTGCGGATGTGTGTGGACTATAGAGATCTGAACCGGGTGAGCCCCAAGGATGATTTCCCGCTTCCTCACATCGATGTTCTAGTCGACAACATCTTGCAACATAAGGTCTTCTCCTTTATGGATGGTTTTTCTGGTTACAATCAGATCAAGATGGCTCCCTAAGACATGGAGAAGACGACCTTCGTTACGCAGTGGGGCACCTTCTGTTAGAAGGTAATGCCTTTCGGGTTGAAGAATGCTGGGGAAACATATCAGTGCGCCATGGTCGCTTTGTTCCACGACATGATTCATCATGAGATTGAGGTTTACGTTGATGACATGATCGCAAGGTCCCAGACTGAAGAAGAACACCTTGACCATCTCCAGAAACTGTTCGACAGGTTGAAGATGTATAAGATGAGGTTGAACCCGAACAAGTTCACCTTCGGGGTAAGGTCTGGTAAGTTTTTGGGTTTCGTCGTCAGCGATAAGGGTATTCAAGTGGATCCTGCAAAGGTGAAGGCTATACAGGAGATGTCGGCTCCCCGCACAGAAAAGGAAGTTAGAGGCTTTTTGGGATGCCTAAATTACATTGCAAGATTCATTTCACATCTGATTGCTACTTGTGAGCCAATCTTCAAGCTGCTGAAGAAAGATCAAGTAGTAAAATGGAATGACGAGTGCCAGACCGCTTTCGAAAGGATCAAGGAATATCTTCAAGAACCGCCAATTCTGATGACTCCAGTTGAAGGAAGACCTTTGATCTTATACTTGACAGTATTGGATAATTCAATGGGGTGCGTGTTGGGGCAGCATGACGAGTCTGGCAGAAAAGAGCACGCTATTTACTACCTTAGGAAAAAGTTTACTGACTGTGAGACCCGATACTCATTGCTCAAGAAAACTTGTTGCGCTTTGGCATGGGCTGCTCGCTGGCTGAGACAGTATATGCTGACTCACACTACCCTATTGATATCAAAGATGGATCCAATCAAGTATATCTTCGAAAAGCCTGCCTTATCCGAAAGAATAGAAAGATAGAAGATGATCTTAACTCAGTATGATATCCAATACACCACCCAAAAAGCAATCAAGGGGAGTGTATTGGCGGATCATTTGGCACATTAGGCAGTGGATGACTACCAATCCATGAATTTCGAGTTCCCGGATGAGAACATCATGTTGGTGACCGACTGTGAAGAACCTGGACCAGATGAAGGACCTGAGGAAGGATCTCGATGGGCTATGTATTTTGACGGAGCCTCAAATGCGTTGGGTAATGGCATTGGCACCGTGATCATATCTCCTGAGGACTGTCATACTCCATTCACCACCCGATTATGTTTTAACTGCACCAACAACATGGCGGAGTATGAAGCATGCATCCTAGGTCTTCGAGATACTATCGACCTGAGGATTAAGTTCTTGAGTGTATTTGGAGATTCTGCTCTAGTGATCAGTCAGATCAAAGGCGATTGGGATACGAAGCACCCAAATCTTATTCCTTACAAGGAGTATGTGCTGACATTGCTTCCGCACTTTGAGGAGATAACCTTTAAACACTTCCCAAGAGAGGAGAATCAGTTAGCGGACGCACTAGCTACCATGTCTTCTACGTTCAAAGTCAGGTGGGACAATGAAGCTCCCCAGATTACCATTGAGAGGTTGGACGAACGTGCACATTTCTGTGACATCGAGACTGGAGAGGTAGCAGATAAACCCTGGTTTCACGAAGTAAAGAGGTATCTTGAGGCTCAAGAGTACCCCGAGGGTGCATCTGTTAATGATAAGAAGTTTCTGAGGAGATTCACGACGAAGTTCTTCATCAGTAATGGTATCCTTTACAAGCGTAACCACGACTGAACCTTACTGCGATGTATGGACAAGAACGAGGCAGAAAGGATTATGGCAGAGTTACATGAAGGTACTTTCAGAACTCATTCCAGTGGACATACCATGGCAAAGAAAATCCTACAGGCAGGATATTATTGGTCTACTATGGAAGCCGATTGTTATCAGCATTCTCGGACCTGTCATAAGTGCCAAGTCTATGCTGATAAGGTGCATGTACCTCCAGTTCCTCTGAATGTCCTGACGGCTCATTGGCCCTTTGTAATGTGGGGCATCGATATGATTGGTGAGATCATACCTAATGCTTCCAACGTGCATCGTTTCATTCTGGTGGCTATTGATTATTTCACAAAATGGGTTGAACCAGCTTCCTTTGCTACAGTAACCAAGAACGTCGTGGCGCGGTTCATCCGACACAATCTGATCTGTCGACACGGTGTATCAGAGAGGATCATTACGGACAATGGTACAAATCTCAACAATACAATGATCACCGAGCTCTGTAAACAGTTTAAGATACAACATCACAACTCTTCTCCTTACCGGCCGAAGATAAATGGGGTTGTTGAAGCGGCTAATAAGAACATCAAGAAGATTGTGCAGAAGATGACGGTGACATACAAAGACTGGCATGAGATGTTACCATTCTCCCTTCATGGGTACCGTACCTCAGCACGGACATCGACAGGGGAAACACCCTACTCTTTGGTGTATGGAATGGAGGCAGTCTTACCCATTGAAGTCCAGATACCCTCTCTCTGGATTATGAAGGATGCAGGTTTGAGCGAGGACAATTGGATCCAGACCCGGCTTGATTAGCTGAATTTAATCGATGAAAAGAGATTTACTGCTATTTGTCATGGTCAGACGTATCAAAAGCGGGTGATCAAGGATTTTAACAAGAAATTCAGACGATAAGAGTATCAAGTTGGGGATCTGGTAATCAAACGCATCATACTGCTGCAAGGTGATCCCAGGGGAAAATGGACCCCTACGTATGAAGGGCCATTTGTGGTTAAGAACATTTTCTCGGCAGGACCTATGATCCTAACCACCATGGATGGTGACGACCTTCCTCACCCCGTCAATGCAGACATAGTGAAAAAATACTACGCATAATCAAAGACCCACTAGGTCCACTGGTTTAAAATAAGGGCTTCCCAGCGAACCAAAAGGGTTCGGGCAAAAGTAAGGGATGAAAATGAAAAAAACTGTACACCCGGCAAGTTGAAAACCTGAAAAGGCGGCTTGGGCAAAAAAGGGTATCCCGGTGGACTGAAAACCCGAAAGGGCGATCCAGGCAAAAATTAGGGATCTAAGCGTAACACTATGTCTCATTAGATCATCTTGCGACCAGACTTCAGTATCGACTATCAAGCTCGGACGACGCCAATCAATTTGATCTACCTTCGACCAAGTAGTAAAGTGATGAGACGCTCGAAGATATAAAAGCAATTGCAGAGTTGGAACCCAGTGGGATTGTTCACATAGCTGTTTTTCGTTATTTTTCACAAATTGTATAATTTCTGTCTTTCGGCAGCGTTCTCTTACTAGGACGTCAGCCTCTTGTACAAAACGCCTATTACAGACTAACTTCAAGAATCAATACAATTCATTTTAAAATAAATTTCAAAAGTTGTTTTTCTTTTTTTGTTTTGTTTTGCAAGAACGTACAATGATTCATTTTTGATATATGCATTTGACAATAATTGCTGCTCATAAATATTTACATGCGAAACAAAAGACAATTACTTGTAATTCTAGGAACAGGGGCAAACGAGAAATGTCCAAACCTTACAACTGCTCTACCCACCAGGTACAGGGACAGAGCCAGCTTGAGAATATGACTAAAGGTACATACACTCCCTGCAGAGTAAAAGGTATCTAAAGATAGTGGTGTTAGCTCTCCCCATCCGAAGTTCATAATCGCGAATAAGTCGGAAAAATTCTCCCCAGGCAGAGTTCATCTATCACCAGCAATAGAAGATTATCCCCAGTGCAGTTTATTTCTTCCACAGACATAAATTCAATCCCCGGCAGGGTTCATTATCACCAGCAATGGTAATTCATCCCCAGCTGAGGTTATTTCTCCAAATAAACAGATCTTCTAGTAGAGTATCTCTCTTCTCCACAGAGTCATTCTCTCGCTAATTTATTCTCAAATCATCTTCGGATGTTACCCCCAGCAAGAACGAGGAACTCAGCTCCTTGTATTCTCCAGAAGCAGTCCGGGATTTATTTTCCCCAGCTAGAGAATATCATAAGAACATTGCATATCCATACATCATGGCATACGCATATGCATCATACAGCCCAATCTCATTTATTTTGAGAACATCATTACTCGATACATGTCATACATCATGACATTACATACGACTAACTCTTTACCTTTCAGGGAAAGATACAATCAAATTCTCACAAGTTTTCTCTGGTTCAGTCAAATCGATACTAAGATTTCTATTCCAGTTCAAGTTATGAAGCCCGGATTCGACCGAATAATATCTTGATTTCTCCAAAATACCATGAAGCCTGGAATCGACCAGATAGTGGTATATCTTAAATTCAAGCTACGAAGCTTGGAAATTGACCGGAAAATAGTTGAATCCCCAGCAAGTTGTTGTGAAGCCTGGAAATCGACCAGATAGCAGTACAAGACACCATGAAGCCTGGAATCGACCAGATAGTGGTATATCATAAACACAAGCTGTGAAGCCCAAAAATCGACCGGAAAACATCTTAACCCTCAGCAAGTTATTGTGAAGCCTGGAGATCGACCAGATAGAAATACAAGATACCGTGAAGCCTGGAATCGACCAGATAATGGTATGAGACACCGTGAAGCCTGGATTACGACCAGATAGCGGAAAAAGACACTGAAGCCTGGGACTACGACCAGATAACAGTATAAGGTAATGAGAAGCTTGGAATTCGACTAAATGTTAGTTTACCCGGCTAATTACTAGGAAGCCCAGAATCAACCGGATATTAGTAGGCCTTAAATTCAAGTTGAAGCCCAGATGCGACCGAATAACAACTTAATTCCTTCTGAAGCCTGGAGCACGACCAGATAAGAAGTGAGAAATTGCGAAGCCTGGATAATGACCAAATAGCAAGTTTAATCTCTTCCCCCAGTAAGTCGCTGTAAAGCCCGGCGCACGACCAGATAGTAGTCGGTCTTATTTTTCTCAGCAACTCACTGTGAAGCCTGGAGCACGACCAGATATCAATTCATTTTTCACCTCTTCGACTAAGAGATAATTCCCCAGTAGAATAACGGACAACTGAAAATTCCTAAAACTCTATCTCTCTCAAGACAGAGATCAACATTCCCCAGTGTAGTCCTCCTCAACAACAGGTATACAGGCTCTCGTAAAGGAATCTCTTATGCGATCGACACTTCTTCTGATGGCATCGTTAAGCCCATCTTCCGTCATCAACCTCCAAATGGCATCTATAAGCCCATTCCCAATATCGCAAGACAGATACCACTTCATGCGAGTGCAAATTTCTGGGCACCCTAGTGTTCAATCATCTTCCACCTTTGGATCACGAAAGGCAGACAAGCCAATCTACATCCTCAGGTTTAAGAAGATTGAACAGGGGTAGCTGTTGTACCCCAAAATTTGCCCTCCCATATTTCTCAATACATTTCAAGTGAGGTCCTCAAATTGCTCAAGGAAGTCCAAGGGTTGACCAGACAAACTCTCTCCTAAGGCAGTCTACCTCAAATTAGGGTTTCAGTTTGCATCAAGTACTTGATTCCAAAGGATCCCAAATGCTCACCATTGTCCTAATATGTTCTCAAGATCATCCATATCAAGTTTCAAGCCTTGCAGAGGAATTTTGCTCAGTCAATTGCTTAAAGGCCTGAAAATCGACTGTGCTAGGGCAAAAGTCAATTATGGCCTACATACAGTCAAACTTCAAGATTTTTGGTCAACATCCTCATTTTGAAGTATTATTCATCATTTGATCAAGGGTTGATCATGATTCCTCAAGAATTGCTCACAATTCATCAAAACCCAAAAGTTGCTAAATTAGGGTTTTGTAGGAAAAGTCAACCCAACTTTGACCAAGCATAACTTTCTCATACTTTATGAGAAATGACCCATCCAAAGCTCATTTTGAAGAGGATGAAATTCCCTACAATTCATATTCATCTCCCAAGTTCAAGATATGCACTCACAATAAGATATGAATTTGGACATTATAGGTCATTTTGAAAAGTCAACAAAAACACCTTTTTTGTCAAAGCTTCATACATGAACATGGAAGACTCAATTGAGATGAGACCAAAATGGTTGCTTAGAGGACATCTCAATATTTCCAAAAAGTCCAATAACACATCTCTATGGTCAAAGTTAAAGGAGTTATGCATTGGTAAAGTTGACCTTTTTTGCAAAATTGTCAAAAGTCAAAAGTGGCCAAAATTACAATTTTTGTCAAATGGGCCCAACTTTTTGTGCTTGCATTGAGTTTGTAACATGACCCACGACCCATGATCCTTCCCACTTGTCTTTATCTTATTTTTATCATTTGTTTTGATTTTTATTTCAATTAAATTAAATAAAATCAAAATAAAATCATGAAAATATCAAAACTAATCAAAGCTTGAGATTTTGTGCATGTTTAGGCCTCTTATACAGCTGGAAAGGAAATAAAATCGTGCAAGCTTCGTTAGGACACAAAAAGATTGGATTTGGGTTGATTTGGAAAGATTTACATAAGAATCAAATCATGATTCAATCATCTTAATTGAGAAAGATTTGAAGCAAGTTTGTAACCTAATTCATTCTAGGGTACATATAGGACAAGTGGAGATCAAAAACCAGGGATTGGAAGTGTGAAAAGAGAAGAACAAATCTCAAAATTTCAAAGGAAAGTTGCAATCTGATTTCTAGATTCCAGGCTTCTTCAAGCCATTCCAAGCATACCATTCGTCTGCTGGGCATCCAAGGACTCTATCCCAATCATTAGCAAGCATTTTCGTGCCCAGATACGCGTTATAAGTATCCCACGACCTCCATGCTTTTTTGAAATCGCATATCATAATCCTGGCACTCTTAGTATGATTTGTTTATATATTCTGAATCCTTGAAACATTTGCAAGCTAATGGTAACACTTAATTGCATTTTTATTGGGTATACAACAAGTTACCATGATTAGGGTTTAGGTTTCGTTTTAAGGGGTTTTGCTTGCATGAACAATTAGCCATGGAGAGTGGTACCATGATGCTCGTGAGGTTGCAACGATTTGATTGGTACCACTGATATTGATTTATCATGCAGGGGTGAGGTTTTGGAATGGACAAGGGTTATATCTACACCCTTTTTCCGTAGGTATAAGTTTGGGACTTTTAGAAACGGTGGTAGGAAGAAGAAGGGTAGCGTGGCACCCTGTGATTCACCCATTCAAAAATTCGCGCGTTTTTCATATATCACTTTGTTTTTCCAATATAATAATTGTTTGTTGTTCCATATAAAACAAAGGGCGCTAGCTCAGATGGTCAGTGGACAAGGGAAATTGCCAAAGGGCCTGGGTTCGATCCTCATGTCTCCATATTTGTCAATATTATTTTCTTTTACATCATCTGGTACACGTGAATACAAGGAGACCACTATACGCCCTCAGTGTCCAACCAACCAGATCTCCAGCATGCCAAATTCAACGCCTATCACATGGAGGTCTACCATAGGCCTAGTCAAGTTTGCAACATGGGATCTGGAAAGTCAAAATGGATCAAGGAGTTTTGGGCCCAAAAAATGCAATTTACACCCCCTCTTTTGCTCAAAGCACCAGGCCCATCTCTTTTCTTTTTATATTTTCCCTTTATTTAAATTCTTTTGTTTATTTTCTAACACAAAATTAAATTCTTTTTTTGACAAAATCATAAAATCAATTTCACAAATTTATATTTAGGTTTTACTTTTAGCAAATTTAATTTAATAATTAGTCAATTTAATTTTAGGGTAATTCTAACTTTTGTAAATAATTTAAAATCAATTAAAAAATTAGGTTTGCTCTTGATTTAATTTTTTAGTTCTTTTCTCAATAAAATAAAATACAAAAATAGGTCAAATTAATGTTTTTTTCTTAATTTAAATTAATTAGTGATTAGGTTTGTATTTATTCAATTAAAACCTTATTTTCTCAAAATAATTAAAAACACAAAAAAATGATTTTTCTTTCAATTAGGTTTAGACGGGGTCAAAACCCTAATTTTCTCTCGTTATCGATTCATTGCGCGCATTTATTATTTTTTATGATATTAATGTAACTGCTCATGGTATGTAATAGTTTAATTAGGATTTTTCTTTTATTTATCGTTTTACGGGTTTTTGGCTATGTAATTAATCCCCCTCCCTGAAGCCTTGTAATAGCGTAGTTTTATTTCTCGCATTTTAATTTTCGCAAATATTAACTGTTAGATGTATGAAAATAGGATTACATGACAAGACTGTTTGTTAATTTAAAATGGTTAGCAAACCCTAATGTGAAAAGATAATAACTGAAATCAAATCACTCGCACATGCACACTCTTAGGGTATACTCTCACTTCGGTTGCCTTCGATAAACGATCATTAAGTATAGGGTGTCTTAGTGGTTTCCCTTTTGTCTAACCAAAGATCAAATGTCCCGTTCAGAAATTTTTCCTTGGAAATGTTGCCTCAGAAAGGTTGCCTCAGAAATGTTGTCTCGAATATGATCTTAAGACACTAGGGTTATTACTATTACGTCCTAACATTGCTTTAGTGATCGTACGTCCCTTTCGAATTGACCCTTACAACTCCAACGACGGTGCTACCTATTCTTTAATAGTGGGATGGCGCTGTCTAAAGGAAACAAGAACAGAAACATTCTTTTTTCGAGTAGGTAGATGCTAGTAGGTACTTGCTCAAAAAAAAACTTTTTCACACTTACACATTTTTTCAAACAAAGTTTTCAAAACGACTTCGTAACACTCTTGAGGACTGATACAAGGGTTAAAACGAAGTAAAACAAAAACTTTTCAAAACAAACACACATACAAGCAATTTTTTAAAATGATGAGCAAATACCTAAGAGCCCGTGGAAAACCACGGATAGAAAGGGTGATAATGCCTTCCCTTTCTATAATCTACCCCCCCCCCCCCCCCCCCCCCCCGTACTCAAAATCTCGAAAAAGGAATTTTTCTGTGGTTTTGTCCTTTCCTGTTGGATAAAATAAAAGTCGGTGGCGACTCTTGCTTACCGCGAAATTTTGTGAATACAAAACGCAAAACGCAAACCAGCATTTTCATAAAACAGTCTGGTTCTGCCACCGTATCACACAGGTACTTACCAAGCGAGCCTTCATAGCCTCCCTAGTGTAGTTGGAATCAATGTAATCAACCTCATCATTGCAATAGTTTGTACTAGTAGTCACCATTGGCGACCTTGCTTGTCCTAGGAAAGAATATGGATAAACAAAGTAAATATCACTATCACTACATTTGTTGAAATTAAAGATACTAGGACTACAATGATAACTTCTAAACATCCCTAATTTTACAAGATTCTAGTGAACCTTTAATTAGATTGCCTTGAATTCTCTACGAAATGTTTCCACATATCATAAATCTACTCATGTGTCCTAAGCTCTTTCAAAGTATTATTTTCACCAAACTCCCTAATAATTTTCATCACTAAGTCGTGAAAAATAAAGGAAGTACAAAGGTAACAAATCTCAATATTTTTTATTTGTTTGACTAAATGGAAGTGAAATCCCTAAGAAATCATAAAGATGAAATGTAGAAGAAAGCAATGGAGAGGAAAAATCACGAGTCAGATATTTAAAGGGTGAGATTTTTCTTTAGGCCAAGTAAAATTATCATCACATAGACACTAGAGCCTTAGACAATATTATAGGGATAAAACATCATCAATATATATTGCGGGCATGCAAATAGATCAGCATCATAGGTTTCTTGGTCATTCCTAAGACATTTTCTTCATTAAATCGCATTAAGACATCATAGGTTTCTTCTCTAGATATAATCATCTTCATACCTTTGAGATTGAGATGCCCAAGCTTCTGGTTCCACAACTTGACTTCATCTTCTTTAAAACATGTGGAAGAGTAGGTAGTTTCTTGAGGTATCCATAAATAAAAATTGTCTTTAGACCTAACTCCCCTCATCAGAACATCATTATTCTCATTGGTAACCAAATATTCTAATTGTTAAAATTAACTTTGAGGCCTTGATCATAGAACTGATTGATACTAATCAGATTTGGAGTCAGCCCTTTCACCAGAAGCACATCATCTAGTCTAGGAAGTTTGATACAAACTAACTTTCCTACTCCCTTAATTTCACCTTTAGCTTCATCACCAAATGTGACAAAACTGGTGGAATGAGATCTGATATCTACCAAATACTTCTAAACCCATGTCATATGTCTAGAACATCCACTATCAAAGTACCAATCTTCTCTAGATAAAGCTCTCGAAAAATTATGGGCTATAAGATTAACATCCCCACCTTTAGATTTCCTATTCTTACTAGTTTTCATCCTCGCATGATTAGCCCTAGAATGAGCTAGAACTTTTTGAATCCCATAGAGTCTGTAACAGAGAGGCTTTATATGACCATACTCACCACAGTAATGACATTTCTGAGGTATGAACTTGGCTTTAGTTTGAGTTTCCTGATGTTTGTCAGGATGTTGTAACATTTGGTCGGACATGGTGATCACTTTCTTCCTTACAGAGAGGATAAACCTATTCACATGGACTTATTTATTAGAATATTGGTAATTAAACCTATATTTGTTGAGTTTCCAACCACTTCTAATATATTAGTTCCATTGCTCATCCTTCTTATGTATTTGGGTATGTTGTCAAGTTTGGAATTTAACAGAGTTACTTCATTTTGAATATTAGAGATAGTAGATACTAGTTTCTCATTTTCATTTTCCAGTTGAGGTATAATTCTCTTATGTTTTTCCTCTATCTTACAACTTTATTCACATCTAACACATGGATCCTTGTAAGACACATCTAGTTCTTCAAAAAGAACATTCTCCTTACAAGATTCTTCATCAAATCCCCATATACCAGTGAGAGCAGTAACATGCTTACTAGTCTCAACATCGGGTTCATCTTCAGATTCATTATCATCAGGCCAAGACATAGAAAACCCCTTCTGTTGTTTCTTGAGGTAAGTGGGACATTCCAACTTAATGTGACTAAAACCTTCACATTCACGATACTAAATCCCTTTACCTTGATTAGGCTTCTCATCTACTCTTGTGTTCCTCTGAAACTCACTGTTCTTACTGATGTGAATGAAATGTCCTTGACATTTGGCCTTGACTACCTATCGATTGTATTCAATACCTTATTGAATTACCTTCCAAGAAGCACAATAGCATTAGAAATACCCTGATCAGTTTCCATATCATATTGATCTTTTTTATCATCACTGTTGGAGATAAAAGTTATGCGTTTGTTCTTCTTTTCTGATCTATCATTCAAAGCCAGTTCAAAAGTTTGGTGTGACCCAATCAGCTCTTCCACTTTCATGTTTTAAATATCTTAGGCTTGTTCAATAGTTTTGACCTTCATGTCAAACTTCTTAGGAAAGGACCTGAGTATTTTTTTAACTATTTTCTCTTCTGGCATCTTCTCTCCCAAAGCACTAGCTGAATTAGAAATATCAAGAATACTTATGTGAAATCATGAATTCACTCATCATCTTTCATCCCGAGATTCTCAAATTTGGTGATGAGAAGTTAAAGTCTTGACATTTTACTTTTGATGTGCCTTCTTGAGTGGTTTTGAGAATTTCCCATGCATCTTTGGCTACAATACAAGTATTTATCAACCTGAATATATTTTTATCAAAACCATTGAACAAATGATTCAAAGCTTTGGAGTTACCAAAAGCAAGTTCATCTTCTTCCTTAGACTAGTCTTCTTCTGGTTTAAATTCAATGGTGTCATTCCCATCTTTGTCTGACAACACAGGATGTTTCCAGCCCTTGATGACAACTTTCTAAATTTTTTATCCATAGATTTTAGAAAGGCCACCATACGTGCTTTCTAGTAGTCATAATTGGTGCCATCCAGAATAGGTGGTCTATTAGTATTTCCTTCTACCTTTTCTAGAATGCCTGAAAATATCATCCTTGGAGCTCACCCAAAAATAGAATATGGTGCTTGCTCTGATGCCAATTGTAATTTTGGCACAATAATGCAGATGTCATATACGATGTTAGGATGACCAGATTGTCAAATGAAATGTTAAGACATTGTAACAACAAAAGTAACAATTAACAAATAAAGAAAGATGCATGAAGTAAATAACACCATTCAGTTGTTAACCCAGTTCGGTGCAATGTCACCTACATCTAGAGGCATCCAAGCCAAGAAGGAAATCAATTATAATAGTATTAGTTTGAAGTTTTAAACAACCTTTAGTTTTACAAACTTTGCACCTAATCATTATGCGTCCTATTTCTATCTAAGAACTCCATATATGTGACCCCTCTCACTCCCCCTCAATCACACAACACTGATAATAACAACAATAACAATAGACAGAAGACACACTTCCAATTTAAACAAAATTCACTCTTGCTTGAAAGCTTATGAGTGATTCACAAGTTACAACTCAAACTCAGTCCATTTCAAGCATCAACACGATGCAATAATAGTTCACAAAAAACAATGAACATATGAAACCCTGAAGTATATTCTCTCACATGCAGCTTTGTAAATCCTTTAGGTTTATAGTCTTTCTTTTTATAGCCATAGAAGCGCTTGGGCTTGGATATTAAATTTGGCCAAATCAAATAATCTATAAATCAAATCATATTAAATCAAATCTTCTGGTGCAGAAAATAATATTCGCATTATTGTTTTGACATTCAATCTTGAGAATCAAATCTTCATATATTTCTTGCTTGAAACAAATCTTCAGTAAATCAAATCTCCATATGCGTAACTTGGTCCACATGAAACATCAAATAAGTCTTCTGAAGCACAAGATACAAATCTTCTAAAAATAGAAACAATACAGACTGTGATGTTGTACCAACATGTCATAACATTTTGTCCAACTTCTTGTTGAACTAGTTGTTTTAACAAAATGAAGCCAACAAACCAAAACCTAACAATCTCCCCCCTTTGGAAATATTTTGGCTAAAACAACATTTATGGAAAACATCCAAAAGCAACTAAAAATGGAGAGATAAAACAAGAAGCATTATTTCAAAGAAACATCTTCATAATAATTCACAAACAAAATAGGAACTACACAAGTTCACAACAGAGGCATACACAACATAAAACAAATTTAGAACACAACCTTACAACAAAATTTTCAGAGAGAAATAAACTCAAAGAAAAACTTCTTTAACCAAAAAACAAGACATGATGTCAAAACAACATGAACGATATCAAGCACACACTGCTCCCCCTAAAGCCCAGATCAGCAACACAAAAAATATGACATTAAGCAGAACATCATATGCTCCCCCTAAACAGTTGCACACAAGAAAAAAAATTACTACACTCCCTCAAGTATTACTCCTTTAACGACAACCACATGAAACTACCAACCTTCTCCCCCTTTTTCCCAAAAATTGACAAAAACAACCATGCATTCATTAGGAGCAGAAAAAATAACAATAACTCATCTTACTGTTATCTTCACACATTTACCTTTGTCATAAACCTGCCAGTATTCCTTGCTCATCTTACTCAATAAGATCCACCACATCCTTACGTTTAAGATCAACCTTATCAAGATCTCCTTTTAAAGCCATCCAACTTTGGTACAAATATCCTCTTGAAATTTTCTAGATGTCCCAATACTAACCACAATTTTTTATACCACTGTTTGTAAATACTTCCTTGAAATTTTGTGCACCATTAAATGGAGGAAATAGGAAGTATCTATTACCCTCATCCACACCTGTAATTTCCACAACTCCTAAAAAATGAAGATACCCAAAGCACCCCTTAATTCATCAAACTGGTTTGCATCTTTTGTACCCTAAAATTTGACCTCTCATGTTTTCCAAGGTCTTCCCCTACATGGTTGGTCACAAACCCTTACCTAAAGAAAATGAAAATTTGTGAGTTATATTTTTAAGTTTCTTCGATTGGAATCTCCAAAAAGCCTTTCGATTGGCCTTGTAACAAGATCCTTCGATTGGCATTTCAACAAAGCCTTTCAATTGGCCTTGTAAGAAGATCCTTCGATTGGCATTCCAAAAGGTCCTTCGACTGGAACTTCAGAGTGTCCTTCGATTGGAACTTCAGAGTGTCCTTCGATGGGGTGTACTTTGGAGGCATATCAACAAAATGTCTTTCATTTGGAATCTGAACAAGGTGTTTTTCGATTGGCATCTTAACAATGTCTTTCTATTGGCATCTGAAAAAAGGCGTCTTTGATTGGCATTTTAACATCACTTCCATTGGTCCAAACTGAAGGAAATCGAAGAAAGCAGAATGAAGTTTTCGATCGGTCAACGAGGTACTTCGATTGACGTCTGAGAAAGGCACTTCGATTGGTATCAGAATAAAGTATCATTCAATTGGCATCTCAACAAGGTGTTTCGGTTGGCATCTCAACAAGTGTCCTTCGATCGGCACGTCATAATATACTTCGATGACATGACAAAAAAGTGTCCTTTGATGGGCATATCAACAAGGTGACATTTTGATTATTTCAAATTGAAGGAAATCAAAGAATACAAGAACTGAGTTCGATTAGGTTTAATTGGATATAAGAGTTTCCCAGATCAAGCAATCAATGCAGAGTTTGACTTAATCTAATAAGCTCTGATAAGGGATGTTCTGAGCACTTCGAATCATAACTTAGACTCATCACAAGGCCAAGGGCTGGTCAAATTTGTCTAATAGGGAATGTTCTGAATATATTCGAATTGGACTGTGAGTCTGGAAAAGAAAGCCATTCGAAGGAAGTAACAATGACTCATTCGAAGAACATGTAAAGGTCCATTCGAAGAAGCATTCAGAAGGCCTATTCGAAGGGTGTATAAGAAGTCCGTTTGAAGAAGCATTCAGAAGGCCCATTCGAAAGGTGCATAAGAAGTCCATTCGAAGGAGGAAACTCATAGGCCAATCGAAGAGAAACGCTGAAGGGTGTTCGAAGGAGTCAAGTGTCCAGGTTCATCTAAGATTTCCAGAGAGACATGAATGTTTCAAAAAAGGAATGCTTTTAATATGTCTGATTCTTGTCTCATGGCTTTAAAGGCCTGGTTAAATGGCTGTCTTTTGCCGTTACTATGCACCATCACTCTCCTATAAATACAAGGCCAAGAACACAGTGTAGGGGACGTAAGGGGATAACACGCATACATACTGCACACGAAGAGACTACACACACGTGTTGCTCAAAAATCCAAAAAGCCGCCCAATCGAAACACCTTTTACAGGTTCCCTCATCCAGCAGTCCACCCCAACTCCTAAGCAAACATCTCCACACCCAGAGCCACAGATCATACATCTTCAATTGGTAAGGGTTTGCAAAACCAAAATTGCACCTTCATGACATTTAAATACACATTGCAGATATATTCTTGTTATTACTGATTATGTTGCATGTAAGTTAAAGCGTAGAGATGAGATTGTGCCATTGCTGGGGCACGATCTAAGTTTTTCCTTCGAATCTCAGGATAAAACAAACCCAGACCCAGACTCGGCAGATTCGAATTGAGGAAGGATTCGAATTGGGCAGTGATTCGAATCAGGGGGAGTAAAGTCCCCCTGGATCTCTAACATTTGTTTCGTTTTGCAGGAAACATATTCTCAGAATCTTGTTCAGAGCTTTGAAGCAGCTCAACTTCGAACTGGATCCAAGGTTCCCAGATAGAAGGATGACATGTCCAGATTGAACACCCCCAAAGTTCACCCCCTCACGCACCTTCGATAAAGACTCTTCATCTGATCGAAAGACAGCCCAAGCCTCTTTCGATCTAGGCCTCCAGAATTACACCTTTCTTGATTTATTGCCAGATCCTTCGATTTTATCTTCGTTTTGACTTCTTTTTATTTCTTTTTTAAAGTCAACATAAAATACATCAAAAAACCACAAAAACATTAGGCTAGTTTTTTTCTCTATTAAATCAATTTGGTTAATTAATCATTTAATTGTCTTAACATTTTCTCAAAACTAAAATTAAGAAGATTTAGATCATTTTCCAAAAATAAAATAAAACAACAAAAATATTTTATTCTTAGGATTTTTAGATGTTATTTTCAAATTCGTGTACATTTTATTTTATTGTAATTGCTCATAGTTGTAATAGCTTTAGATTTAAAATTTCTCACTTTTAGTTTCTTGCATTTATGTAACTGTCCCAAAGCGTTGCAATAGTTTAGGGTTTATGTTTCTGCTATTTATTTTCCGTACTTCACATTTCCTGTACAATATTACTGTTAGTAACTAGGATTGCATGGAAAGATTGAAAATACACGTTAGCTAACCTAATAAAAAGATAATATATCTGAAAAAAGCACACTATTTCACACTTACACCCCTATGGTATTTCCCACTTCGGTTTCCTTATGGAAAATAAAGCAATCATGTCCCTCGAGAATGGGGACGCTTTAGCAAAGACCCATAAAATCAAAGATCATAGTCCCTCGATGACCCTTACAGTGTTGCCTTTCAGTAAATGATCTCGCCCCTTAAACAAAAGTCGCTAAAACGTCTCCATATGTTGCCTTTATGACTATAACGTCCCTCCAATTGTCCCTCAAAACATCCAACGACAAGGCTACCTACTCACTAATAGTAGGATAGCACTGTCTAAATGAAAAGAGGAAAAGAGGAAAAGAGGAAAAGAACAACCTTTTTCGGATATAAAATTATATAGCTATTAGAAGTTTGCTCAAAAACACTTTTTTGCACTTACACCAATACTACTTTTCAAAAACAAGTTTAAAAAATGTTTGCTTTGTTAACACACTTGAGGACTGATACAAGAGTTAAACACAAAGCAAATCTCCACACTAAGGCGTTTTCAAAACATTTTCAAACACAAAGCGCAAAAGTATTTTAAAAATGAGAAAACCTTTAAGAGCCCGTGGAAAACCACGGATAGAAAGGGTGCTGACACCTTCCCTTTCCATAATCTACCCCCTTACTCATAAAACTCTCGAAAAGGTCTTTTTTTGTTCTTTTCACCCTTTCCTTTGTTGGATAAAAGAAAAGATGGTGGCGAATCTTGCTTACCACGACATTTGCGAACAAAAAACGCAAACCAGTATAACAGTCGGTTCTGCCACCATATCACAGAACTGGCGACTCTGTTGGGGACAAATAATAAAGTGGGGTTACTTTAGAGTTAGTTCATTATTTAACTGCTTTGTTGTGCTTTGTTTGCTTTACCCTTGGAGGGTTGTTTGGGTTGTTTCTATAGATCCTACACCCGGATCAGGGGCACACTTTTAGGTAAACACTAATAGATCGTGGAGACTGTATGGCATAGACCAATATGGTTGAAGCGATGGATGTGTTGGTGTGAAACTTTGGTTGGTACTGGTATCCCTTGTGTTGAATCGAGAAGAATATGGGGCCGCCGCATGGTGTCGTGAAGCACTAACGGGCCTTAGAACCTTAGTTGAACAAACTTGGCCATTAGAAAGTAGTGAGATATTTAGTCTTAGTGTAAAGCTGGGAATTGACAGTGTTTCCTGTCCCAAGCTTCACTTGAGGTCATATGTCAGAAAGATCCAGCCTCACACTGCTAAATGGAAGTTATGGGTCCATTTCTTCTAAGAAATTTTAGCTGGCACTCAACTGGATTGGTTTTATCAACTAGAAGGAACTGACATCCATACCTGGGAAGACTTTGCTATTTCTTTCTACAAGCAATACCGATATAATACTGACCTGGCACCAACTTGAGTGCAACTGTAGAATATGTCCATGAGCTCAAGAGAATGGTTCAAGGAATATGCGCAAAAATGGAGGGATCTAGATGGCAGGGAACAACCTCCTCTGAATGATCGTGAAATGGTAAACATATTCATTGGAACTCTGACAGGCCCATTCTTCAATTTGCTGATTGAGAGTTCCTGATCCGGGCTCACAGAAATGGTTTTGACTGGAGAAAGGATCAAAAGTGGTATCAAGAGCGGAAAGATCCCGATGGCTGCATTTTCTAATTCTGAGAAGAAGCCATTTGCTGGTAAGAGGGAAGCCAATGTTGTGTATGGCCAGAAGGGTCGTAATAAGGCAGACTACCACCAATTTGTAGGGGCAGTGCTGGTCTCTAATTCGGAACGCGTGCAACGACACCAACAGTGGAACCAACATAAATAGGTCATACCTAAGAGACAATTCACTATAATCAACATGTCACTAGCTCAAGCGTTACAGCATATGTTGAAGGCAGGGTTGATTACGTTAAAGGCTCCTCTACAGAACCCCAATACTTTTGCTCCCAGTTACCACCCCAATGAAAGGTGTGCATACCATTATGATAGTCCTGGACATGATACAAATGGTTGTTGGGCTCTAAAGAACAAAATTCAGGATATGATTGACGCCAAAGAGATTGAATTCGACCCTCCAGAGACTCACAAAGTGATCACTGCTCCTAGGACGAATCATTGAGAACGTCCAATTAATTTTTTATTTTTCATTTGTAATTTCATTTGTTGTTCAAAAAATTATTGTTATGCCGAAATTTGGTTTTCCCATTAAAGCATCGCATATGTTTGTCTTGAATGGTTTCATTGTCATTTTATTTAAACTGTTTTCTTGCTTCCTTTACGTGATACTCAACTCTCGATCAAAAGATTTGACCCTTTAGAGGGGGGATGACGAAAACGATACCACAATCTCACACAGTGTGCTTTTGAACAGACCTTGCTGACGATGTACAAACGTTGTTTCAAATCTCAAACAGTGGAGTTATAAGGAAGATAATCCCTAGTCAACCCCTTTGAGCCAAAGAAGTAGGAGCTTTTCTTTTCACACAAATTAAAACTCTTAATCATAACCTGGGGAAGGGTAGTTTCTCAGTCAATTCAGACGCGCATTTAGTCACAATCTTCCACTTCGTACGCAATGAATGGCATCGAAGACGTCCTTCCAAATCAAAAATGGTGATGGTTCCACAAAATCATTAAGAACATGCAGTCATTATCTCTCAAAATAAAACCCCATTAAGTCAAAACCTATGAAGGAGACTTAAGAGAAAAAAACTGGGGCATCCCGCTGGTTGTAATCATAAAAGAAACAGTTCAGGAAAAAGACAGGGATAGCAAAATCAAAAAAGAAAGAGGTCCTACAAATCCTCAACAAAAAGAAAAGGTCACAAAAATGACTGCCTTCTCAAACAAACATTCAGTTTCTGGACCATCACCGGAATATCGGGGCCAACATTCCAGAACTCAATTGGGATCTAAATGCACAATTAACTGAGCATAGGACCGAAGAACATCACGAAGAACGGGTGGGTACAAATAAAATTTGAGCCTTTATCCTTTGTTTCTTAAACCGTGAACCAGGCCACCCTACAACCCTTAAAAGTCATAACTGAAGCATAGGTTAGTTCGGAAGCATGCTGTTACAAAAGGTATCCTGACTCCTATAGGACTTGCTATAAATCCTGAGTTGATATCACTCTCTTGCAAAATTAATTTTACTGAAAAAATGAATTTTCAAAAACCTCAAGACAAGTATAAAACTTTGCATTATTTGAATATCGTTGTTTTCATATAGTTATTTGTTCGATAACAGAGAAATTCACATGACGAATATCTAGTGAATAAAGACTTCCTCAATGAAAAGGTTCACCTCAAGTGGAAAAACACTTCCAACTAAGGGGTACAGCATGATCATTGTCCATCATCTGGGCAGTCAAGTCAAGATTCAAGGAATCTCTCAAAAATGCCCAAACAACTAGGGGCAGACCTCCATCTGAATCACTTGGGGCATTAGACATGAATTCCAACAACGAATCACGTACAATCAAGAAAAATCAATTTTCCTCAATGGATTTCTTCTCAAAACAACAAAACAAGAATTCCCAACGGAAACATTCTGAATAAAGCAGATTATCATCTAGAAACGGTTCAGGTACAATCCAAATATGTATGTCATCCTGATACTTACTCCAGATTCCCATCTAGAAATGATTCAGGTACGATCCAAATACAGATGTCATCCTGACACTTACTCCAGATTCTCATCTAGAAACGGTTCAGGTACGGTCCAAAGACGGAGGTCATCCTGACACTTACTCCAGATTCCCATCTAGAAACAGTTCAGGTACGATCCGGAGACGGATGTCATCCTGACACTTACTTCAGATTCTCGTCTAGAAACTGTTCAGGTACGATCCAGAGACGGATATCATCCTGATACTTATTCAAATCTCATCTAGAAACAGTTCTGGTACGATCCAGAGACGGATATCATCCTGATACTTATTCAAATCTCATCTAGAAACGGTTCAGGTACGATCCAAAGATGGATGTCATCCTGATACTTATTCCAGATTATCTTCTAGCAACAGTACATTGCAGATACGATCCAGAGACGAATGTCATTCTAACACTCATTCAACATATGTTTCAAGTACAGTGCAAATACAATCCAGAGACTGATGTCATTCTGACACTCATTCAACACATGTTCCAAGTACAGTGCAGATACGATCCAGAGGCGAATGAAATTCTGACACTCATTCAACACATGTTTCAAGTACAGTGCAGATACGATCCAGAGACGAGTGTCATTCTGACACTCATTCAATACATGTTCAAGTACAATCACGACATAGATCCATCCATAAAATCTCCAGCAGGCATAGGGGAAGAAATGTCCTGATGCAAAGTCATCGTCGTATCCTTAGCATACGTCCTAGTGACGTCTATGTTCCCCACAGAGTAAAAACAACCAAAGTTTTGGTCTCTTCTTCCCAAAGCAGGAATTACCTCCTCCAGCAAAGTTCCTTCAGAGAGATGAAATCTGTATCTCCTAGCCGAGTTTTATAATTTCAAATAGTTATAAAACCTCCTCCCAGATAGAGTTTATTTCTCAGACTGTGGAAGTTCATTCCCCAACAAAGTTTATGTCTCTACATCGGCAAAGTCTCCCAACAAAATATCCTATCTCCACAGAGTTATTCTCGATCAGAATCAATTCTCAAGCAGAGTCAATCCCCAGCAGATCATATCCATTCATCATCCTCAGCGGAAGTGAAGGATTCAGCTTCCCGGTGCTCCCCAGCAGCAGTCCGAGATTTATTTTCCTAGACTAGAATATCGCGATAACATCCCATTTCATACACCATGGAATGTACATACACATCGCATACAACATAATCTCATTTATTTTGAGAACATCATCACAATGCATTTCATACATCATGGCATTGCATATGACTAACTCTTTACCTTTTTCAGGGAAAGATCAAATCAACAAACACCGCTACTTATGTCACCTGGTAGTCTTCTCAAAAGCTATGCCTGATGAAAGGATATTTCATCATCTTCCTCAGATAGACGTTCTCATAAGACCTTCTCTGGTTCAGTCAGATCGACACTAAGATATCTCTGATTCTTATTCTAGTTGAAGATATTCCAAGACTTTTGTCTGGTTCAGTAAAATAGATCCTAAGTTTTTTTTATTCTTATCCAGTCAAAGTTAATCCAAGACCTTCTCTGGTTCATTCAGATCGACACTAAGATCTCCCTGATTCTTATTCCAGTTGAAGATATTCCAAGACTTTCGTCTGGTTCAGTTAAATCGATCCTAAGATTTTTCTGATTCTTATCCAGTCAAAGTTAATCCAAAACCTCTGCTAGTTCAGTTCGAATCGACCATTGATTTGTTACTGATTATTTTCCGGTAGATCCTTTACCGGTTCAGTTAAAAAGACACTAAGATTTTTCTGATTCTTATCCGATCAAAGATAAATCAAGACCTCCGCTGGTTCAGTTTGAATCAACCATGGATTCGTTGTTGATTTCTTAACAGTTTAATCTCATTTCCCCAGTAAGTCACTGTGAAGCCTGTATCCTGACCAGATAGCAGTCTACTTCTGTCTCTTCAGTCAAGAGATGACTCCCTAGTAGAGTAATGGACAACTGAAGCTCCTAAACTCTATTTCCCAAGACAAAAATCAACATTCCTGAGCAGAGTCCTCCTCAACATCAGGAATAGGGATTCCCACAAAGGAATATCTAACGAAATCAACATTCTTCTAGATGGCATCTTTAAGCCCGTCTTCGACGACTCTCCATCATGTTCCGTGAATGGCATCTTTAAGCCCATCTCCGACAGTCTTCTGTCATCTTTTCCAAATGGCATTTGTAAGCCTATTCCCGATATTATTCACCAACAATATCACTTCAGACGAGTGCAAATTGTTGGACACTCTAGTGTTCAATCATCTTCCACCTTCAGATCACGAAAGGAAGACAAGCCAATCTATATCTTCAGGTTTAAGAAGATTGAACAGGGACAACTGTTGTACCCCAAAATTTTTCCTCTCATGTTTTCCAAGGTCTTCCCCTACATGGTTGGTCACAAACCCTTGCCTAAAGAAAAGGAAAATTTGTGAGTGATGTTTTTAAGTTTCCTTCGATTGGCATCTCCACAAAGCCTTTCGATTAGCCTTGTAACAAGATCCTTCAATTGGCATTTCAATAAAGCCTTTCGATTGGCCTTGTAACAAGATCCTTCGATTGGAATTCCAAAATGTCCTTAGACTGGAACTTCACAGTGTCCTTAGACTAGAACTTCAGAGTGTCGTTCGATGGAGTGTACTTCGAAGGCATATCAACAAAATGTCTTTCATTTGGAATCTGAACAAGGTGTTTTTCAATTGGCATCTTAATAATGTCTTTCGATTGGCATATGAACAAAGGCGTCTTCGATTGGCATTTTAACATCACTTTGATTGGTCCAAACTGAAGGAAATCGAAGAAAGTAGAATGAAGTTTTTGATCGGTCAACGAGGTACTTCAGTTGACGTCTGAGAAAGGCACTTTGATTGGTATCAGAACATAGTATCATTCAATTGGCATCTGAACAAGGTGTTTCGGTTGGCATCTCAACAAGTGTCTTTCGATTGGCACATCAGAATATACTTCGATGACATGACAACAAAGTTTCCTTTGATGGGCATATCAAAAAGGTGACATTTTGATTATTTCAAATTGAAGGAAATCGAAGAATACAAGAATCGAGTTTGATTAGGTTTAGTTGGATATGAGAGTTTCCCAGATCAAGAAATTAATGCATAGTTTGACTTAATATAAGAAGCTCTGATAAGGGAAGTTATGAGCACTTCGAATCAGAACTTCGACTCATCACAAGGCCAAGGGCTGGTCGAAGTTGTCTAATAGGGAATGTTCTGAATATATTCGAATTGGACTGTGAGACTGGAAAAGAAAGCCATTCAAAGGAAGTAACAATGACTCATTCGAAGAACATGTAAAGGTCCATTCAAAGAAGCATTCATACGGCCCATTCGAAGGGTGTATAAGATGGCCGTTCGAAGATGCATTCAGAAGGCCCATTTGAAAGGTGTATAAGAAGTCCATTCGAAGGAGGTAACTCATAGGCCAATCGAAGAGAAATGTTGAAGGGTGTTCGAAGGAGTCAAGTGTCCAGGTTCATCCAATATTTCCAAAGAGACATGAATGTTTCAAAAAAGGAATGCTTTTAATATGTCTGGTTCTTGTCTCATTAATTTAAAGGCCTGGTTAAATGGTTGTCTCTTGCCGTTACTATGCACCATCACTCTCTTATAAATACAAGGCCAAGAACACAGTGCAGGGGACGAAAGGGGATAACACGCATACATACTGCACACGAAGAGACTACATACACGCGTTTCTCAAAAATCCAAAAATCCGCCCAATCAAAACACCTTTTGCAGGTTCCCTCATCCAAGAGTCCACCCCAACTCCTAAGCAAACATCTCCGCACCCAGAGCCACAGATCATACATCTTCGATTGGTAAGGGTTTGAAAAACCAAAATTGCACCTTCATGACATTCCAATACACATTGCATATATATTCTTCTTATTACTCATTATGTTGCATGTAAGCTAAAGCACATAGATGAGATTGTGCCATTGCTGGGGCACGATCTAAATTTTCCTTCGAATCTCAGGACAAAACAAACCCAGACCCAAACCTAGACTCGGAAGATTCGAATTGAGGAAGGATTCGAATTGGGAGGAGATTCGAATCAGGGGGGTAAAGTCCCCCATGGATCTCTAACATTTGTTTCATTTTGCAGGAAACACATTCTCAGAATCTTGTTCAGAGCTTTGAAGTAGCTCAGCTTCGAACTGGATCCAAGGTCCCCAGATCGAAGGATGACATGTCCAGATCGAACACCCCCAAAGTGCACCCCCTCATGCACCTTCGATCAAGCCTCTTCACCGGATCGAAAGACAGCCCAAGCCTCTTTCGATCCAGGCCTCCAGAATTACACCTTTCTTGATTTACTTCCAGATCCTTCGATTTCATCTTCGTTTTGACTTTTTTTTTATTTCTTTTTTAAAATCAACATAAAATCAATCAAAAATCCACAAAAACATTAGGCTAGTTTTTTTTTCTATTATATCAATTTGGTTAATTAATCATTTAATTATCTTAACATTTTCTCAAAACTAAAATTAAGAAGATTTAGATCATTTTCCCAAAATAAAATAAAACAACAAAAATATTTTATTCTTAGGATTTTTAGACGTTATATTAAAATTTGCGCACATTTTATTTTATTGTAATTGATCATAGTTGTAATAGCTTTAGATTTAAAATTTCACACTTTTAGTTTCTTGCATTATGTAACTGTCCCAAAGCGTTGTAATAGTTTAGGGTTTATGTTTCTGCTTTTTATTTTTCCGTACTTTATATTTCCTGTACAATATTACTGTTAGGAACTAGGATTGCATGGAAAGATTGAAAATAAACATTAGCTAACCTAATAAAAAGATAATATATCTGAAAAAAGCACACTATTGCACACTTCCACCCCTAGGGTATTTCCCACTTCGATTGCCTTTTGGAAAATAAAGCAGTCATGTCCCTCGAGAATGGGGACGCTTTAGCAAAGACCCGTAAAATCGAAGATCATAGTCCCTCGATAACCCTTACAGTGTTGCCTTTCGGTAAATAATATCGTCCCTTAAACAAAAGTTGTTAAAACTCCTTCGGATGTTGCCTTTATGACTGTAACGTCCCTCCAATTGTCCCTCAAAATATCCAACGACAAGGCTACCTACTCACTAATAGTAAGATAGCACTGTCTAAAGGACAAGAGGAATAGAACAACCTTTTTCAGGTTTAAAAGTAGATAGATGTTAGAAGTTTTCTCAAAAACACTTTTTTGCACTTACGCCAATACTACTTTTCAAAAACAAGTTTCAAAAACGTTTGCTTTGTTAACACTCTTGAGGACTGATACAAGAGTTAAACACAAAGCAAACCGCTGCACTAAGGCGTTTTCAAAACATATTCAAACACAAAGCACATAAGTATTTTAAAAATGAGCAAACCTCTAAGAGCCCGTGGAAAACCACGGATAGAAAGGGTGTTGACACCTTCCCTTTCCATAATCTACCCCCCTTACTCAGAAAACTCTCGAAAATGTCTTTTTCTGTTCTTTTCACCATTTCCTTTGTTGGATAAAAGAAAAGACGGTGGCGACTCTTGCTTACCACGAAATTTGCGAACAAAAAATGCAAACCAGTATAACAGTCGGTTCTGCCATCGTATCACAGCATCTAAAGCCTTTGTAAATATATTTGGAAGTTGTTTCTAATGGTCACATGCTAAATAGACACAATTTTGTATTCAACAAGATCCCTAATAATATGATGACAAATGTCAATATGCTCTGTCCTCTATAAATAATAGGGCCTACAGGGTATACAACACTCATACCGAGACAATGATGGAGTCTATAAATTTTGTAATTGATGAAAATCCCAAAGAAAATGATGATTTTGAGGAATAAGAAGATGTATTCCTTCAATAGGATGATGTATCAGTAGATGTCTCAGACAACAGGTCCAACATTGAGTCTGAAAGCACAAATTCTGAAGAAATCCACACTAACAAGGGACCCTCTATTAGAATTCATAAGGAACACCCCATTGAAAATGTAATAGGTAACCTGAATGACAAATTCACCACCAAAGCCAGAGACATGATTTCCAACTCTTTCTTCATATCTAAGATTGAACCTAAGAATGTCAAAGAAGCATTAACTGATGAATTATGAATAAATGAAATGCTAGAGGAAATAGGTCAGTTCACAAGAAATAGTGTATGGGAATTAGTTCTTAGACCTGAAAAAGTGAATCTCATTGACCCCAAGTGGATTTACAAGAACAAATATGATGAAAGTGGAAATGTTACAAGAAACAAGGCAAGGCTAGTTGCACAAGGGTACACTAAAATAGAAGGAGTTAAATTTGATGATACATTTGAATTCAACCCTTAGGCTAGTTGCACAATAAATTATTTATTTCAATTCAACTCTCTCTTGAGATTGAATTCACTTAGGTAACAAAACCGTTGTGTATATGCTCGGTGGTGGAGGTGTACATGCTAACACTCTGACAATAAGTTAGTAATGATCGTAAGTGTAAGGGTTATAACTTAGATTAATGTGTACATTAGTCTACATTGTTCCTTAGTTTATATATTTAGAGTATATTGTTTATGGGAATTAGAATCTTTCTTGATGACATATTGTTAGAACAATATTTGGTTCTGCAATATTATCTTTGAGTTTTGATGATAACAAATGAGTATGGTTGTATGAACAATTTTGATACTCTAATGTTTGTTATTTTTGAGTATTTAACAAATAGGTTCTGCTTCTGATGGATGGCCTAGCCAAGACATTAGAAGAGAATTAGTTATGCTTCTGTGCTACATAAATTATGATGAACAGTAGCAAGACACTCTAGAAGACTATGAAGTGTAGGCTCTGATATGAAGTCTAAAGAAATCAGTCAGAAGATCTGAAGATAGAAGATTCTACTAAGTCCAGATGCTAAAGACTCATGTTTCTGAAGACAACATGTTATAAAGAAACCAGTCAGAAGATCTAAAGACAGAAGTTTCTACTTAAGTCCAGATGCTGAAGACTAATGTTTCTAAAGACAAAAGGTTCTCAAAACCAAGTGTTGAAGATTCTAATAGACGAAGTTCTAAAGACTCTAAAGATTTGAAGTTCTAAAGACCCATGGTTCTAAGAAAAGGGTTCTAAAGACCAAGTGCTAAAGACTCTAAAGACAAAATTTCTAAAGACTCTAAAGACTTGAAGTTCTAAAGACCCAAGGTTCTAAGAAAAGGTTCTCACAACCAAGTGCTGAAGACTCTGAAGACGCAGTTCTTAAGACTCTGAAGACTTGAAGTTCTGATGACCTTGTGTTATGTTCTCGCTTCCAAAATCATGCTCATAGAAGCCTCTAAAGTGCAGAAGGAAAGAGTATAACGTTAACATGGTATAAATAGTACATGGTACAATCAACATTTCATTCCACTACTATGAAAGGACGGACGCGTTGCACGATCTTGTCCCCCACGTGATTGCTCAAGCTGCCAATGTTTCTGGAAATCCAAATAGTATCCCTCAATGAATATATTATTTTATTGACTATATAAAGGCTTGAAGACTAAGAGAGAAAGCGACAAATTTTCACTTAATATCCACGCACAAGTATTGTTCACAACTTTCATATTCTTAAGTCATTGTTCTAAAAATAGTTTGCATATTCAGCTTGTGTAGAAGCAATATTATTGTAAACAAAAATTATATTCAAACAGTTTTTTGATTTCCTTAAGGGACCAGTTAGGTCTGTATCCTTAAGAAGTCTAAGACTAGTGTGTCTTAGAGGTTTTATTTTCCTTAAGAGACCGGTTAGGTCTGTATCCTTAAGAAGTCTAGGACTTGTGTGTCTTATAGGTTGTTAGTCACTTGCGGGTAGCTTGTGCATTGTAATAATTAGTTGGATTATTAGATTAACTCCTCGATTGAGAGAGGCAAAATCACCTTGGCGGGTGGAATAGACTAGCTTGATAGTTTTCAAGTGAACTAGTATAAACATACCTTGTTCTTTACTTTCTGTTCTTAATTATTGTTATTATCAAGAGTGAAGGAAAATGTATTTTGATCTTACCGATTGATTAGAACCTAAGAAGTGGTCAAAAAATGATCTGCAGTCGGGTTGTGATGTCGAGGAGAAAAGGGGGTTGTACCTGCAAGGCTCTCCGACGATCAAGTAAGAGTGGGAACAATGAGGTACAAGCAAAGTATTAGGTAGTGAGTAGGGAATATTGGATAACTGGCCCTCACAGGTGTGAGGGTTTATATAATGCCCCTAGAGCATGGCCATTGGTTCCTGATTTCACGCCTAGATATGCGGGTTAGTGAAATTAAGTAACTTCTAGGACTTGGTCAAATCGGGCAGATGTGCTCGTAACTAGCCGTTGGTCCCGAGGAGGGGGTTAGTTATGGGCGTCTCTCTGGTCGTTTCCTAGTGGCCTGCACGACATTGATGTCGGGCAGGCTGAGAGGATGCTCGTCGATCGTCTTGGTCCAGCGCTGGTTTGGGAGGGCAAATGGTCGACATGCTCGATATGTAGCGGGAAATCCGGGTCACGGTCGTGCGGGTCGTACCAAAGGAGATGTCTTGGACTGGGCCCAGTCAAGTTTTCGGGCCAGCCCATAATAGTAGCCCCCAAGTCATTGCTTATGGGTTCAGGAGCAATGACTTTAACATCTGCTCGAGGTATGGGACGTGTCTGACAGGGAAATGAGTGTTACCCTTTACGCCTGCTTGCGGGGAGACGAGGCGTTGGTCGTTAGGACTTTTGAATCTTGAGAGGTAGCATGTTTTGGGAACCGTGCTTGCAAAGCAGTGAAATGATGACTTAGGGTTGTTGTACCCCAATTTTCCCCTAAGATCCCTTCATCATACCATGTTGATTCAATCACAACAAGATCACATTAGGGATTTTGGTTCTTCTCCCTATCTTTATCTTTTATCTTTGAGGAATCCCAAAGCACCTTGACTTGTTTTATTTTGTGATCATGAATATTTTGCTTTGATTTTCTTTCTAATTAATAAAATGCAAGGTTGGTTTGTCTTACTTGTTAATAATGTAGGTAAAGGCAATGAGGTTTAGCAAGTTGCTTCATGGGTTCATGAGTTTATTTCCATGCCCTAGTCAACATAGCTTGAGGAGTTCAAACCTCACCATTAAAGTTGTTTTGGAAGAAATGGCATGACAAGGCTTATTTTGGTTCAACATATTTCAAAGTTATCAAAATTGATTCAAAAGTACAAGGGGTTGAGGGAAGAAGTTGTCATGATTGGTCAAGGTCTTGTTCCTTTTAGTCACAAGAGCACATTTCTCTAAAATTTCAAGATATGGAAGTGGTTTTGGTGGCTATGAGTCCTCATCATCATCCTAAACAACTTCTATTCACAAAGAAATAATATTGGCACAAGAAGTTTGTTCAAACTTGTCAAAGTTCCTCAAAGCATTCTTTTGACCTAGAGGCTAGGGTTTTGAACTTCAAAGGAGCATATCTTGCTCATCTTTTGGTTTTTTTGAGTGATTCCAAAGACATATTTCTCTTTAAAGAGTTACCAATAAATCACTTCAAAAGTTCCAAGTATTTTTCATGTGGAAGGAACTTGGTGAAGAAGAAAGATTACAAGTCATTCAGATGAATCCACAATTTTCCATATGTGACTTCAAATGGTCATAACTTGGTCAATTTTTATCACCTTGAGTCCATTATTTTTCCATGATGATCTTAAATATGTGTACTTTATGCCTTTTTTTATGTGAAAAGTGAGAAAATGGATGGAAGCTGCCTTAAATATGCAAAATATTATAGGTCATTTCATGCTTTTTGGCCAACTTCAACAAGTCATAACTTGCTCATTTTTTGGTGATTTTGAGTGGTTCAAATTTCAAAATGTCATTCAAGAGATCTACTTAATTCCATCTTTTTTGGTCAAGAGAAAACTCTAAGAGGAAGGCCATTTTTGGATACAAAAGATTATAGGTCATTTTTGAAGAAGAATTTGAAATATTTCTAAGTATGGAAAGTCAACTCTTTTTCTTCAACTTTGACTCCATGTAACTTTAGGCTCAAGCATCCATTTGATTCCATTCTTTTTCCATTGCAAAGCTTATAACCTCATCTTTCCAAAGCATCAATAATTATGCCCCAAGACCCCCTGAGTTGGAAATGCCACGGATTTGAATTTGGTAACTTAAAACTGAATTTTTCACAAAGTCAGAACTTTGAAATCCATAATGTGACTTCTAAACACAAGATTTATGCGCGTTTTTTATCTAAACTTGATTAGAAAACTTTCCATAAGTGATTAGCACCCCAAAACGCAAGGTTTGGCTGAGTTTTGATGGAAATAAAGTCACACTTCACTCATGCTCGACCCTTACTCAATTTCCCTCCAAACTTCCTTGTTTCTTAAAATTTTCATTCCCATTCACTTCCCTATAAATAGAGGGTCATCCCCCATCCATTTTCCCAAGCTTAGAGAGCCAAGAACACTCTGCCAAAACCTCACACGAACCCACTTTTTTTGAATTTAGTTTCTGAAATTTAAGCTTCCTTTTCCAAAATTCTTTGCGCATTCATCATCCTTGAGCATCATACAAACTCTCCAGCACTTAAACCAATCAAAACGAGCCATAATTAAAGCTACATAAGTCCAATTTCAGAGCTTCTTACTTAAACTTCGAAAAGGTTGAATTCTCCACCATTTGGATCCAAATCAAGCACTAATCTATTCTACTCCTTTGTCTGATTCTAATGCTGCTTATAATTTTTAAATCCATTGAGAATTGAGAGAGAAATCTCAAATTGAAGGTGCTCGCTATTTTCTGAGTTTTTGAATCATATCTCTCTTTATACCTTATATAAATTTGGCGCGATGGTTGTGTTAGAATTTTCTTGAAGAGACGAGTTCAATGATGCTAGCCTGAGATCCTAATTTTTCCATTTGAAGGATCTCATAAAATCCCCATTGCAGGGTGTCTGGAGGTTGAAGACGATGACATGTCTCGTCTCATCCAATGATAGCGTGCCAAACGTTTTAATTTCATTGGTTGCCCTTTTTCTGATCACATGTATGTTTCACTAAGGTCCATATCAAGCACAGTGCGTCTGGTCCATTGGATTAGCTTACTAACGCGTTTTGACTATGATCTGATGGTCCACATCTTTTTTGTTTTATTTTATTTTCTGATTTTATATTTTTATTGATTAAATTTTCAAAAATTCATAACTCTTTTATTTTTTATCCAAAAATTATGAAAAAATTTATAAAAATACTTTGAATTATTTCTGATCTCATGACTATTTTTTCACATTTTATTTTAACATTTCATATTTTTTATATTTTTTGTATTATTTGCTTTCTTTTAATTATTTAAAAAATACTTTCTGACATTTTTTAATTCTGAAAAAATTCATAAATATTATTTTGCATATTTTTGACTTTCTGAAAATTTTATGGAATTTTATGTTGACTTTTACTATTTTTGATCTATTTTATGTTTGTTTTAGCAATTTTAAATAGTTTAAAAATAGTTTCTGACTTTTAAAAATTACCAAAAATTTTATAAAAATATTTGGATCCATTTCTGATATTTCTAGGGCCTTATTTTTCACTTCTTGATTAATTTGAACATAGTTGGTATATTTCTCATTATTTTCTATTTTTAAACTTTGTTTTTTACCCTTTTAATGTATATATTAAATGTGATATTATTTTGTGATTACTTTCTGGCTAATCTCGGGTTAGGTTTTGGATCATGAACTTTATTAACATCATTGGATCCATGGTGTTGAGTTTAACTCCACAAAAAATGGATGAATGATTTTAATAATAGTTTGATTAAAATTTAATTCAAATGTGGTTTGTATATTCTTTTTTAACCTAATCCTCTTCATCTCATCCCCTTCTTATTGCACTAAGTGTTTTTGGAGCATGATCTCTATATCATATCTCAAAACAAATGGTGCATAGATTGCTATTGACCAGCCTCAAAATAGGTGCGACTTCTATATAAGTCCACTTACGATTGCTTAACATAGCGCTAAATTTTGTCCCGATTCGAATAAATGATCATTCGTGGCCCAAACTTATGATTGCAAGCCCAAGTATGTTAATATGATCTCTTTGATCTAATAAATTTGATATTCATTGTGTGGAGGCTTTGGTTATACCAATCCTCTAATGGATCTACAACACCTTTGGTCAATGCAGATCACTTAAACATCGTTGATCATTAAATGGTACTTGTGAGAATTCCAAATGAATGATATACTTGACAAAAAGCAAATGCAACTTATTGTGTGGAGGCTTTAGTTCTACCAATCCTTTAATGAGTTCCAAATGCAAGTTTCAAGATGGTCATCTAACTAACCACTAATTATTGACTTGTTTTATCTTATGCTTTTATTCTTTTTTTATGCTTTATGTACTATTTATTTTTTAGCATTTACATTTCATGCCATTTTCATCTTTGCTCATTTGAGCATTTATTTTCCTGCCATTTTTACTTTGCTCACTTGAGCTTTTATTTTCTTTTCTTAAGATACTTAATAATCAACATAAACCCTAAAAAACTTTTAATGGCACTTGGACTATTTGGTTACTATCCTTGGCATGATGGAGCATGGTGCTTTTTCTTGGACTTAGGATTAGAAACCTTGGCCTATCTTGGAGACCTTGTGATCTTATCTGATTATTTTGTCTGGAGTTCTTGAGGTTTACCTCAAGACATTGGGTTGCTTGTTTGCTTTTGTGTGCAGGTTTTTGTGATTATATTCTCTGTTTGTAATCTAGAATTCACCCGTATACAGCCGTTACTCTGCCCAATTTTTGTGAAGACTTAATGCACTTGAAGTTTGGTTCTCTCAAGAGGTCTAGTATATTTGCTTGCTTGGTTTCAATCTAAAGAATAGGAATTCTACCTTGGCTCATAATGTCAAGTTTTGACTTCTTGTTGGTTAGATGGTTTTTATCCTTAGATTTTACCTTATGCTTTAGGATAGCCTCTTCTTCTCCTCCCATCTTCTTTAATTTCAAAAATCTTCTCCCTCCCTTTGAAATGTCTTCTTATTTCTAAACTTGAAATACTTTCATAATAAACTTGGACTTATGTCCATGCATTTTCAAAATATTTTCATAAATAAACTTCAATCAATTTAATAATACCTTGACATTTTTTGTAAGAAGACTACAAGTCAATCAATCTCATTTCAAACCATTTTGCCACTTTGGCTTTTTTTATCTTTAAACTTTTTCTCAAAAGATTAGACTCTTGTCAATCCTTGTAGGTATGCAAACAACTATACTTCTATAATATGTAGTGAAGTGAGATATTTTCCACTTGGGTGTTGAGTGGGGCATTGTTGATTTTAAGATCCAATCCATATCCTCCACTTTGAGATGATGCAAATTCTCCTTTATCATGATTGTGGGTGGTAAGTATGTTTTCCACACAGACAATGACGATGATGTCTTATTTCTTAAAATTAGCCAACACACTTGCATTTCAAATTTTTAAAAGAAGAACTACGTGTATCCTGATCCCCTATTGCACTAAAGGTGGTATGTAGGCACTAAAGGTTCACAACCACGGCGGGTGCAAAAATCATAAAAAATATTTCTCTTCTCACCTCCACCACCTATTTTCTATACAACACAATTTTATAGCCAAAATATACAGATTTTTCAAAGAGGTTCCTGCGGAGTACCGTAGATGTTTAGGGTGCTAATACCTTCCCTTTGCATAACCAACCCCCTTACCTTGAATCTTTCCCCCTCTTTTTGGGTTATTCGCTCTTTTCCCATTCCTTTGGAAACAATAAATCGCGGTGGCGATTTTTATTTTGATTTGTATAAAGTCTAGCCAATCCAATGGCTTAGTCTTGAACATTTCTAACGCTACAAGCGCTAGAGTGTAATGATGACGACCCTAGGGTTCCCAGGCGCGTGTCTTGCACACGAAAATTATCTCATCTATAAATACGAGAGGAATAGAGCATTTAGTATTTTTATCATTCTCTCTCAATTGCTCGTATTAACTCGACAATCATCCACGAGTGTTCGTTGATTTTCTCTACCCACAGCTGCTAACTTTCATCTTTTCTTATATTATTGGTAAGTTTTATATCTTCCATTGTTGTTTGCTTTCGTAATTTTGCATTTTCCATTCTAGAGATGCATGCGGTTAGGATTTAGGGTTCCGTTAGGGAGGACGTCGTCGGTAGTGAACGATGTTTCCGTGATTTAGAATCGCCAGAGCCGTCGTGGGGTCTCCTCGGTAATTTCGTGGTGCGCTATAGGTAGTTCATTAGGGCTTAGGGCTTTTTCTACAATTCATGCCAGTTATTGTGCCTCAATGAGGGGTTAGGGCTTTTTCTGCAATTCATGCTCGTTAGTATGCCTCAATGAGGGTTCTGGTCGGGGATATGATCCACGTTTCCCAACACCCTTTCGCTTGTTTAGTGGTGGAAGAGTGGTTCTTGAATTGATGTCGAGCTCATCTTTTTCCTCTGCTTTTCAGGTGCCATGGCTGATATTGCTCGGGTCGTTATTTCGAGCGAATCTACACAGTCTTCTGGAAGTTCCTCGAATGAGAAAAGTAGCTCGTCAAGCATCCTAGAAATCTCTGGGGATATGCAGAACCAGATGGGACGGCAAATGGGGGAGCCTGACATGGGGGCGACTTATGCCGACCAAGGCTGCTTGTTTCCTCCTATAGATGAGGAGGATCCCCGGGATTGGGTCACGAACAACCCCTGGGAGTGGCAGTCGTATTTTTACGAGCACATGGAGGATTTCTTCACGGACGTATATAATCATAAGGAGGGGGGCCCCTGGATGAATGGTCGTTATATATTCTTGGGAAGAAGAGCAGGATCTGCTCGAAGTATGACAGGAGGCAGATTCTGTTGTACGATATCGTCTTTTGAGAGATGGGTCTTCACCTCCCCTTCTCTAACTTCGAGGTGGCCATTTTCAGGCATTTGCGTGTGGCTCCTTCTCAACTGCACCCGAACAGTATCGCATTCATGCGAGCGTTCGAGATAGTCTGCGACCATCTGAAGATAGGGGCCACCATTCTACTATTTTTCTACTACTTCCATATTCAGAGGAGTAAGGTCGACAGAAAGTGGGGATGGGTCTCCCTTAAGCAAGGAAATGGGAAGTTATTCAAAGCCTATTTGGAGTCTATCCGCCACTTTAAAGACAAGTATATCTTGGTGCAACCCTCCTCGACAATGGCGTTATTGAACATTTTTATGACTGCGTTGTTGCTCAACGAGGATGGGACTACCCGTCTAAACTGTGAGCAACACCTTTATAAATTTATTTTTGAATGATTGCAAATATATATGTGAAACACTAAATACATGTGTGCACTATAAAAATATAATATAACATGTTTAAATAAGCCAAAAATGTATTTCACTCATAATGCATCATTATGAGTCGACACAACAAGTTTTGTATCGATACATAACTTTTTGAAGTCCCTGGAACACTATTTCAAAACTATTATGCATCGACACAAAAGCTTATGCGTCGATACATAACTCTTTGATGACCCTGGAATGCAAACTTAAAAACTGCATGCATCGATACATAATTTCATGCATTGACACATAACATTTTGATGCCCCTGTAATACCTGTATGCATCGACACAAAACCTCATGCATCGACACATAACACTTTGATGTCTCTGTAATACATTCTTGAACTTGTATGCATCGACACAAAACCTCATGTATTGATACAAAAAATTTTGATGCCCCTGGAAAACATTTTTGAACTTATATGTATCGATACATAATATCATGTGTCAACTCATACTATGTTTTAAATTCAAAAATTAAATTTACAATCAGTATGTATCGACACATACATGTTATGTGTCGACGGATATAAAAGTGTTGATTTTGTAAAACGTTATAACATGATTTTGTGTCGAATCAAAACATAATGTATCGACTCATCCTGTCACACATAACTAACATGAGTCGACACATGACCAACATGCATCGACTCATAACACTTCCTTTTGACTAACCGTTTTCTGTTATAAATATAAGCAAGCATTTTTCTCAGTCATATGATAGCAACATATTTGAATTGTGTGCAAACAATTGTTAGCAACCAGAAGCTTAAAGAAACTTCATCTTCATCATCTTCTCAACCATCTTAAATTCAAAAACAACAAAAAAAATCAAACATCCTTGTTGAACTGAATCAAGCGGTTTGAGATAACGTTCATTTGTGTATTGAAGAAATCTCAGCTGAGTTGAAGGTTGAAGAGGAGGCTTCAAGAAATAAACCAGAGGGTTTGTCCTTTAAGAACGGGTGTGTTCTTGAGGGTTTTGTTAGCCACGGTCTCACAAGTCAGATTCAGCCGTAGCGAGGGGTTTGGAAATCGGAAGGATTTAAACAAACAGGTCGTGGAAGCGGAGGATCGTTCGTGGACTTTGCAGGGAATCTTGATACAGCTCATATCACGTGGTGGTTCTTACAAGAAGAAGAAGATCATAGGGATTTCTATCTTTCTGTGTAGTGTAACCTTGTTATCAAACATTCATCAAATTGATATAAAAGTTCTCAGTTTCGATTGTGAAATTGAGAGGGAGACGTACCCACACGCGAGGACGACAGTGGGGAACTTCCTTACCAAACTTCCTATGTATAGTTGTTTCTTTCTTTCTTTTTATAATTTTACATATTCTATAATTTTGTAATTCAATTGGCTTGCTAAGTTTTACTGTCTAATGATAAACATAGTGGTTCAAACATTTTCACCAAACCACCACTACTAAATCATTATACAAGCATATGCCAAGTGTTTGACAAAATTCCTATCAAATTTCTAAATTCATTGGAAATAATGTTTTATGATAAGTGCATTGAAACGTTAAGATTTCTGAGTTGTATATTCATCCATCTCATTCAATAAAAATCCAGCAAGTTTTTCACATGTCAAGTTTTCTAGTAGTCGGTTCAAAGTAGACGGAATTGATTCAGGATATTGATTTTCGCTGATTTCAACTCGCTTTGATAAAATAATTTTAAATCCTTGAAAACCTAAGAGGTGATCTATTCACCCCCCCCCCCCCCCTCTAGATCACTTGCCACGCCGTCTAACATAAACGAGCTGAGGGAGCCTACTGTGAAGTTGATTTATAAGTTCCTGTTCCAATGGACGAGGAAACATTTTGACAGGGAATTAGGCTCCTACGTTTGGAAAGAGGGGGAGCTCGGAGACGAAGATCTGGAGAGTTTTTCTACTCTGACCGCGTTCGTGGATCAAATCCCTCAGGTCCAGCGATTTGGTCGGGGAGGTAGGCCTGTGTTAGATAAGAACGGGGAGCTCGTATACGAGCTGGGCCTCAAAAACGTCAAGGAGCTCCTCGAAAACGAGGACCCCTTTAGATATTTGGGTATATATATTTCTAATAGTAGTAAGTGACCGTCGTTTATTTGACTCCTCATTTTATTGACTATGTTCTTTTTCGTTTTTTTTGCAGAGAGCATGAATCCTGCTCAGGAGAATTTGGCAAAGACTCTTGCTGCCCGAGCGAGGAGGGCTTTGAAAGATGTACAGGCTAGTGCGGGGCCAGCTCCTGCCTCGGGGTCGGGAGGCTCATTCTTAGTTTCGGCCATAGTCACTCTCTCTCCTGCTACTGTTTCTTCAAAGGCGAAGGGACCGTGGACTGATAGGAGTGTCGACCTGACCGGGGAAACATGGAAAGGGACGTACGACCTGCCTCCTTGCTGGCTGGAGAAGTCCTTTTTCGAGGGTGAAACTCTCCGTCTTCCCCAGGCCGAATCTCTCCTTCTCGAGGGAATGGGCCATCCAGAAAAGAGGGCGATGTTGGCGCAGGATGCGGGAGGCTTGATGCGGATCCAAGAGATGAAGGTTGCTTACACCGAGCGGAGTTCATCCCAGGAGGCAGAAATGAAGAATCTCCGGGCCAAGCTGACTGCGAGCAAGAAGGCCTTGGTTGAGAAGGACAAAGTCGTGAAGCTGTCAGAGGAAGAATCGGGGAAGCTCACCGAGGAACGCATGGTTCTTTTGCACGAGAGAGATGGTCTTTAGGGAAAGGTAGCTAACCTAATTACTGAGATCATGCCCGCTGAAGATGAGCCGGTGGATACTAAGGATCTGAAGACTCGGGCGGAACTAGTTGCTTGTTTTTAGTTGGTCGTGGATGACGCTCAGGCCGCTTCTGAGGGGAGCTTCGAGAATGTCGTGAATCATATGCATGTGTTGAACCCTGGTATCGATCTCAACACCTCAGGAATGGGGGTCAACTACGATGTGGTTGGGGGCCAGATTCTAGTCTATGATTAAATCAAAGATATTATCTCTCAACCGACTGGAGATCCTGCCCAACTGTTGCCCATTGGAGAAGGGGAAGCGGAAGGATACTTGTATGTTTATTTCGGCCTGCATGCCGTATTTGTTGTATTTGTTTATGTGGGCTATTGCCTGTTCATGTAATATTTGCATATTATCGGACCAAGCGATCATTTTATTTAAATTTCGAACATTGGTCGTCTGCTCTGAATATTTTACTTATGTTCTTTAGATGTTTGTTGACAAACTAGCCCGTTTAGGATTTTTTTATCTTGTTACGAGTTATATCAGGGATTTTCTCATTTTGTATGTTCGTCAGTATAGGGAAACTGACCAGACGACCGGGGTGAATACCGGGTGAGGGCCGAAACTCATGTCTCATTTCGAGGGACCCGAGTTCGGCGGCATGAACTTCCTGTCATGAGTCGGGCGTTCTACTGTCGTGGCACAAAGACTATGGAGCTCGGTCGAGTTATCCACGTCGGGCTTAGGGTGTTGTCAACAGAGCGGAGCCTCGCCCCTTCTGAATACTTTGGATGCTATGCTCATGCCTAGGCATGCACGCGTGGTCAGGCCTGGATGAGTTTGTCTTGTCGACCAAACTTGCCGACTGCTCAGTGTTTTTAACTGTAATATTGTTTTAGCTCTTTAGTGTTCCATGATCGAACAAGTTGTTCCCCTTGTAAGTTTTCCAAGTAATACGCTTCAGTCCGTGTTTTCGCGTAGACGTGATAAGGACCTCCCCAATTCGCTGCGAGCTTACCCTCGCGAGATTCTTTGTGATTTCTCTTTAAGACAAGGTTGCCGACATCGAACTCTCGTCGTATGACCTTGGTGTCGTGGCGTATGGATATTTTTTTTTTTTGAGCGAGACCTCTCGTAGGGCCGCTCCTATTATGATTTCTTCCACCAGATCCAGCTCTTCGTAGAGGGCGACTTTGTTCATCTCCTCGTCAGAAGGTGCCTCAGTTACCCTAGAAGGTTCCTCGATATCCACGGGAACGACGACCTCTGGCTCGTAATCTAGTCGGAACAGAGTCTCCCCGGTGGATGAATGGGTAGTCGTTTGGTATCCCTATAGCACACTGTGTAGCTCCTCGACCTATCGCTTCTTGGTTTCATCCAACCTTTGCTTGAGGCCCCTGAGTATCACTATGTTCACATAATCGGCTTGGTCGTCCGTCTGGGGATGCTCGATGGAAGCGAAGTGTTGGGTGGTGCCCAGTTTGGTGACAAATTCTTGAAAGGTTTGGCCCGTGAACTGGGTCATGTTATCGGTGACTATCGCTTGTGGGATGCCAAAGCGAGCGAGGATATTTCTTTTATAGACGTGGAGGAAGTTTTGGGCAGTGATTTTAGCTAAAGCTTCTGCTTCTATCCATTTGGTGAAGTAATCGACCGCTATGATTAGGTACTTGTCTGATTGGTTCCGACCATGAACGGGCCGAGGAGATCTAGTCCCCACCAGGCAAAGGGCCAAGGAGAGGAGAGGGACTTAAGCTCATTAGGAGGAGCTAAATGCATGTCTCCATGTCGCTGGCATTTATAGAATTCCTTCACGTGCTCTTTCGCATCGTGTTGCATGGTGGGCTAGTAATATCCCACCCGTAACAATAATCTCACAAGGGATCTCCCGCCCATATGCTTTCCGATGATGCCTTCGTGGATTTCGAGCAAGATGCGCTCTGCCCCGCTTCGGTCGACACACTTGATAAGTGGAATGGAAAGTCCTTTTCTATAAAGTTTTCCTTTGACCAAGACGTACAAGCAATCTCTCCACCAGACATTGGCTACTCCTTTTGGGTCGTTGGGGAGTTTTCCCTTAGTGAGGTAGTCGTGTATGGGGTTCATTCAGCAATCGCTATCCCTGATGGCGAATACTTCTAGGGTAGAGGGTGGCATTTGGGTGCTCAGTCGAGAGAGTATCTCTTGTATTACAAATTTGTTTCCTCCTTTTCTCTTTGTGATCGCCAACATGGATAAAATATATGCGCGGGTGTTGTGCTTGTGGGGAACATGTTGTACGTCGACAGATTTAAACTTCTTTTTATTCTTCTGGACCAGGTCCCAATATTCAGCGATTTGGTCATTTTTGACCTGATATTCGCCTCAGACTTGAGAGGCAACCAACTAGGAGTCAGTGAAGATTTTCACTTCCTCGGCTCCCAGATCTTCGTCCAGTCTTAAACCTGCGAGGAATGCCTCGTATTCGGCCTGATTGTTAGAGGTTGGAAAAGATAGGTCAAGGGAGACTTAGATTAGGGTCCCTTCTTCGTTTTCCTCTATGATGCCCACACCGCTTCTGATCGAACTGGAGGCACCAGCAACGAATATCGTCCAACGATGTAATCCATTGGGGTCTGCGGGTGAGGTCATTTCAGCCACGAAGTCGGCCAAGGTCTGAGCTTTAACGGATTTTCTACTCTCGTATTGGATATCAAATTCAGAGAGCTCCAAGGACCACTTCAACATTCATCTGGCCATGTTTGGTCTTTCGAGCAGTTATTTTATTGATTGATCTGTCTGAACCATTATGGTGTGGGCCAGGAAGTAGTGTCCGAGTCTCCTTACTGCATTAACAAGGGCCAGAGCTACTTTTTCGATTTGCTGATATCTTGCTTCCAGGCCCTGCAGGGCCTTGCTCGTGATGTGAATCGGCCTTTGTCCTTCTAGGGTTTCCCTTATAAGTGTCTCACTTATTTCCTAGGAGGCGGCGACCAGATAGAGGTAGAGGAACTCGTCTTTCTCGGGCCGAGATAGGACGGGCGGCTGTGATAGAGCTCGTTTCAAATGAGTGAGGGCTTGATCTCATTTGGGTGTCCACTCGAAGGTGGCTTCCTTGCACAGGAACTTGAACAATGAAAGCGTGTGCTGGGCAGACATTTCCACGAATCGAGAGAGATAAGTGAGCATATTATTTAAGATCTGGATGGACTTCTTTGAGGTGGGCGTTGAAAATCTGGAAAATGCCCGACATTTGTCGGGGTTTGCCTTAATGCCTCATTCTGTTAGATAGAATCCGAGGAACTTTCTTGCCCATACACTGAAGGTACATTTTTCCGGGTCGAATCGCATCTGGCATTTTCGAGCCTGCTCGAACACTTTCTTTAAGTGGGCGGCATGGTTGAGCTCTTCGGTGGACTTCACGATCATGTCGTCCATATAGACTTCGAGCATGTCGCCTATCTCGTTGCAAAAAAAATTGTTCATCATGCACTAGTAAGTCACGCCCGCATTTTTTAGGCTGAAGGGCGTTACATTATAGTAATAGTTTCCCGACTCGGTCATGAAAACAGTGTATTTTTTGTCCGTTTTTTCCATGGGGATCTGGTTATAACCAGAGTACGCATCCATGAATGATAGCAATTTAAAATTGGCTGAGTTGTCGACCAGTTTGTCAATATTGGGGAGGGGATAAGCATCTTTCGGGCAAGCCCGATTGAGATCAGTATAGTCAATACACATGCGCCATTTTCCATTAGATTTCTTTATAATAATCACCTCAAGTACAACCTAGGATTCCAGGACGGACAGACCGCATCTCTAGATTTCACTGACGCCCGGCGCAGCGATGACTTGTTCTTGGACAAGGGCCACTCTAAGAATCTTGCCGAGGAACTGCCAGAAGTCATGCAACTAGTTCATATCCCTCTCAACACTGACCCAGCCATGGCAGCACTGATCGCTACTATCACTCATACCAACGCCCTCATCCTACAACAAAATCAAAGGATAGGGCCTTGGGAGAATATGCGATCAAGATCTCCTCCTCGGAGAACCAGACGACGAAACACCCTCAGTTTTTCACCACCCCGGTGTGAACCACCATCTAGAAAGGAGAGGCGCAATGTTTCTTTCTTCAAGAAGCGCAACCGCACACCTCCTTCCAGAGATCAAGACTCCCCTTCATTCAAGAAGAGGAAAGACAACAGGTAAATCGACTGTGCTCGACTGTCTTCTCCCAAGAAAAAGCAGAAACGAAGGAGCCCCTCCCCCCGATGAGACCGTGACGATCAAAGGGGAAGAAACTATCACTCTCCTTCTCCATCTCCCGTTGATAGCGAGGATGGCGAGCCCCGTGTCCCGCTGTCAAGGGAGATTACTGAAGCTCCACTTCTTGTTGTCCTAGAGAAGCCACCCACATTGAGAACCTACGACGCAACAATAGACCCTGATGAGCATATCGAGAACATCAACGCTCTCCTCGACTACCGAGGGGTCAAGGGAGCCATCAAATGTAGACTCTTCCCAACCACTCTCAGGAAGGGGGCAATGGCATGGTACAAGAGCCTCCCCGAAGAATCCATCACCTCGTGGAAACAACTCGGGAGGATATTTTCGAGGCATTTCACCGCATCCCGTCGACACCCAAAATCGGAGGCTTCACTAGAAGCAATCATACATGGTAGAGAAGAGTCTCTGCGGGAATATATTGAACACTTCAACAAGGAAGTGGTCCAACTCCCGACAACGGACAACATGAAGAAGTACCTCCTAGAGCGCGGGCTTTGTCCCCTAACTGACTTTTCCAAAGTTGTAGGCATAGAGACACTGGCCATGCTCAACTCCCTCCTCCTCAAGGTGCATGCGTACATATAGTACAAGGAGAAGGAAGCGGCCAACAGCGCTAGAGAATCCAGGCACAAAGAGAGTGCCAAGTCCTCAAAGAGCGACAAGCCTTCAACATCCTGTCGAGGAGAGAAGAAATGGGAGGAAAAGTTTCGTGATTTCAAAGACTACAAGGGGCCATCCAGTTGTATCCACAACTACACCACTCTAACAACATCCAAGGAGTGTATTCTTTCTGAATGTGCTAATTCTGAATTTAAGCAAGCCGAGGTGCACTTCCCCTGACAAACAATGTCCAAGTCGGGAACCAACAAGAGCAAGTATTGCAGGTTCCACAAGCATCACAGTCACAACACAGAGGATTGCATTCATCTCAAGGATGCAATCGAAATACTGATCAGAGAAGGGCACCTCAAGCAGTATAAAAAGAAGGAGGGTGCCCGTGACGAAGCACCAGAAACCAAAAAGGTCGAGGAAGGGAAGAAATCCCCCGACCTCGACCCTATTCCAGTCACCATGAGCATCTCACGGCCGGAAGACTTCCATTATCCGGATATGGAGAATTTCCCTCTGTACTTCTCCTCCCACAGCCCTTGGGAATCCTTCCCCGCAGCCATGGTCATCTCCGGCGGAGCGTTCAACAGGAACACGGTTGGATCCGTGAAGAGGAGATTCGACCAACTCGTTGAGGCCAACTCAGATATGGACGCCACACTCGATAAATTCCGAGGAGGCTCTCATCCCCTCGCCTTCTATAGGGAAGAATTGCCGGACAGGGCCCCGAATTCGAGTATCATCCTTCTCGTGAGAGCTTAGATGGATAATTTTGATGTACGTCACATTCTGGTCGACCAAGGTAGTTTGGTGGACATTATGTACGCCTAGTTGTTCACCACCTTGCAGCTGAACGAGAGCCACCTAACCCCCTATGTGGGATCTGATATCCAAGGTTTCAACAGAGCCAGCACAAAGCCTTAGGGATATGTATAGCTGAGCATCACATTCGGGAGAGGGGTAACGGCCCGAGCCATCAAGACCAAGTTCTTAGTGGTAGATTTCCCGTATCTCTATTAGTGCATCTTTAGGAGACCCACTCTCGCCGAACTCATCGCGGTCCCTTCTACCGTTCATCTCAAGATTAAGTATTACACCGCCGAAGGCTTGGTCACCACCCACCACGGGGACATCCAGGCTTCCAGAAGGTGCTTCGAAGCTTTTGACAAAGGCCTCAGTTCCATCAGTGCCCAACTTCGAACGACTACTAGAGTCACTCTGCCCTCCAGTTTGGAGGAAGTCAAGCCGCTGCCAAGGGTTGACACCATTGACCTCGACATTCGCTTCTCCATGGAAGACCGTGTCGAGTAAAGGAGGAAAGGGAAGGAACCCATGGTCGAAGACGAAGGGTCGACATCCTCTACTAATTACAACTAACTCTCGAGTCACACACGGCCCATCCCGGATGATGACTTCGATCTAGTTCCCCTTGGAGAAGACCCTGCAAGAGGAGTAAAGATCGGAGCAGACCTCCCCGACCTGGCGAAAAGGCAACAGAAAGCTTGCCTAAGGGAAAATGCTGATATGTTCGCCTGGAGTGTGGCCGAAATGCCCGGTTTAGATCCAAAGGTCGCATGCCATCATTTGACCATTAATCCTACCATTAAGGAGGTCGTGCAGCACGGAATAAAGCAGTCAACCATTGATCTAACTAGTTGATCAGAACCTAAGAAGTGTTCGGAAGATGATCTGCAGTCGGGCTATGATGTCGAGGAGAAAAGGGGGTCGTACCTACAAGGCACTCCGACGATCAAGTAAGAGTAGGAACAAGGAGGTACAAGCAAAGTATTAGGTAGTGAGTAGTGAATATTGGATACTTGGCCCTCACAGGTGTGAGGGTTTATATAATGCCCCTAGCATATGGACATTGGTTCCTGATTTCACGCCTAGATATGCGGGTCTGTGAAATCAGGTAACTGTCAGGACTTGGTCAAACCGGGCATATATGCTCGTAACTAGCCGTTGGCCCCAAGGAGGGGGTTAGTTACGGGCGTCTCTCTAGTGGGTTCCTGGTGGCCTTCACGACGTTGATGTCGAGTAGGCTGAGAGGATGCTCGTCGGTCGTCCTGGGCCAGCGCTGGTTTGGGAGGGCAAATGGTTTACATGCTCGATAGGTAGCGGGCAATCCGGGTCACGGTCGCGCGGGTCGTGCCAAAGGAGATGTCTTTGACTGGGCCCAGTCAAGCTGTCGGACCAATCTAGAACATATTTTAATTAAAGGGGAATATTTTTAAAAGAAAATTTTGATTTAAAAACCCAATTCAAACCCCCTCTTTCTTGTGTTTTTCACACATTCAATTGGCATCAGAGCTCCGATTCTGAGGAGATAAAAAGTTTGCATTTTTATCAACACATAACAGTGTTCGGTACCAATCCAGTGTGTGTGAAAAACCAATGGCTACACCTACTTCCACTGTTGATAATAGGGATAATGATATAGATCACTATAGTTAAAAACCTCATACGTTTGATGGGGAGAAATTTGACTATTGGAAGGATAGAATCAAAAGTTACTTTCTGGCATATGACTTGGATCTATGGGATTTCGTAGTTGATGGATACACTCACCCTGTAGATGATAAAGGCCAGAATATTGCAATAAGTGCAATGATAGAAGCGCGGAAGAAAGTACACAAGAATCATTACAAAGTAAGAACTTTTATGCTTAGTTTTATTTCATACAATGAATATGATAAGATCACGGATAGAGAAACTGCAAAGTCTATTTTTGATTCTCTTCAGATGACGCATGAAGGCAATGCATAAGTAAAGGAAACAAAGGTTCTAGCCTTAATTGAAAAATACAAAGCCTTCAAGATGAAAGACGATGGATCTGTGAAAATGATGTTTTCAAGATTTCAGACTCTTATGGAAAGACTTAAGGTTCTGAATAAAGGTTACTCTACAACAAATCATGTTAAGAAGATTATCAAAAGTCTGTCTATCAAATGAAGACCCATGGTAACTGCTTTGAAACTTTCAAAGGATCTGAACAACACCTCTCTTGAGGAGTCGATTAGCTCTTTAAGAAGTCATGAATTAGAGCTTGATCAAGATGAACCTCAGAAGAGGGTCAAATCAGTTGCTCTAAAGTCTACTTCTAAAAAGACTAAGGCTTATCAAGATAAGGAAGAATCAGAAGAATCAGAAGATTCTGAAGAATATTCGGATGATGAAGAACTTTTGTTGATATCTAGAAGAATCAGCCAAATCTGGAAGCATAGACAAAGCAAATTTTGAAGTCAATGAAGGAATTTTGGAAGAGGTGAATCTACTTCTGGAAAGAAGAATGTTTATGGAAAAGAAGTTACTTGTTATGAGTGCAATGTGCCTGGATATTACAAAAATGATTGCCCAAAGCTCAAGAAAGACAAGAAGCCTGAGAAGGCTTATAAAGCTTAGAAGGGTCTCATGACAACATGGGATGATTAAGAATCAAAATATGAAGATTCTGATGAAGAGCATGAAAATGTGGCACTCATGGCCAAAACCAGCACAGATGAAGAAACATTAGAATATGAGCTGACAGAAAATGATGAGCCAAACTCTGAAGATGAAGCTGACGTAATTGCTTCTCTTTCTCATTTTCAACTTGAATCTTGTTTTTATGAAATGATGAGAAAGTATCAAACTCTTTTAAGTAAATACAAACCTCTGGAAAAGAAGTTTGTATTTACTTCTGAAATCTCTACTAATGATGAGAAAAACATTTCTAACTTAAATGAAAAATGATTTGTTTTAGAAAAATCAAATATAGCTCTCAAAAGTAAAAATTTTAAGTTGGAACAAGAGACAATCTCTACCACATCTATTACTGATGAAGAAATCAGATATGATAGATCTTTTCAACATTTCCTAGCTAAGAGCATAGATAGAAGCAAAATGTCTTCAATGATCTATGGTGTTAGTAGAAATGGAAGCAGAGACTTGGGATATTCAGGATCATCAAAGAAAATTGATGAGACTCTAAATGTCAAACCAAAACCTCTTTCTGAACATTTCGTGCTTGTTGGCACAAGTTTGAAATGTCCAGAACAAGAAGGTTTGGATACTACTATAGCACAAACACAGACACATAAGGAAATTCTAAACCAAAGTATCATGCACAAATTTCACATGACTATCCTGTTGCACAAAAGTCCAAAGGTGTCAGAACCTATGGAACTGCTAACAAGAAAGGACCCGGAAATGGGTACCTAAGGGAATATAAAGGACTTCAATTGAAAAGGAATAACATTGAATATAAAATTGGTGCTTCATACGTACATTCTAAGTAACTCATTTCTCCAACACTTGGTACTTTGAGTTATTTTGAGTAATTTGTACAAATAAGTGAACACACAGAATTCTAACATAAAACTCCTATATATAATAATTCAAAACTAACTATAACGAACAATATTCTTCTTAAAGGATGACACATTCTCGTCTGCATGTCTCTAGACTTTCACAGGATTCCACGTATCTCTTTTTCAAAGATCAAATAAGCGCTAAAATTGGTTATAGCCTTATTTGAATATCTGTCAAACCAGCTTCGAGTGTCTTCAGAAGAATTTCTAAGTCATTCGCCTTGCATTTTCTTCATCCGTCTAGACTCGGTCGAAATATGCCTTCTATCACTTCATGTCGAAATTATATTTTATCAACCCAACACTTTCCCTTTCGAATTTCCCTCGAGTTTTTATTCATTGGGGGTGTCGAAATTACAGCTAACAAATTTCCCCACCAAAAATGTTTCTTTTCGACAACTTTAGAAAATGACTTTTTTGAAAGACCTCGTGACGCTAAATGCCAATATTTCCATGACGCCATGGTCATAATGACCACTTTCCCAAACGTCTCATCAATACGTGTGTAGCTTTTAAAGGAAATTACTCTTATAAACTAGGAATAAGGTGGTAACTTGCGCAATCTCTTTTTCCTCCCGTCATAGAGCTTCACGTGCCCACTTACTTTGCATTCATCATTCAAATGCAAAATGAAACGGTGTGTTTTCTTTCTATAAATACCAACAACTTTCAACATTCAACACTATTAATAAGGAAGGTAATATTATAAAGAACATGACTATCTAAGAAAGGAGATTAGCTCGCCTAACCCCTCGTGACGAAGGAACGTATCTTCCAGACTCATTCACTTCATTTGTGATGATGTTCGCTAAACGTTACAACTTCACTCCTTCAATGGCTCCTTTCGTCAATTGGATGCATGGCCCTGAGTGGTTCACAAGAGAATTCCCTGCTCCTTCCCCATATCAAGAAAAAGAATCCATGGCTATTTAGGAAGCATTCCTCACTCCCAAATGCTTGTCAACATATTAAGGCCTTCGAAGGGTCATTATACCCTTGCTGGTTATCAGCCCAACCTAGTCTCTCTACAGTTTGGTTTAAATCAGATAAAACCTAAGCCACTTTTTGAGAAGAAGAAACATTTATGCCTCCACAACATGTTTTATACTAAATAGGGATATAAAAGGAACATGGATCGATATTTTGGAAAAACAAAGCTCACTCCTATTTCCTTTCAACCATCCTTTTACTACACATAAGGATTTGACACTTGGTGGAAGAATTACTACACCAATGAAATTCTCATTATGTCTGATTTTACTAGATATCTAACATGCGGTTTTACCTCTATACATGATCGCTTCAAGAAAGGTACGGCCACTCATATCAAGGAGATTCGTGTATTCCGAAAAAACTTTGAAACTGCGTATAAACCAGACAATCTTAGTCGGACCATCTACGATGCAACAGTAACCTTGAAAGAAAAGTTTAGGAAAAAACTTCCCAATCTTAAACTTCCTTTCTGTGTTAGACTTGAACGCTGATATGAGTTAACTTTCAAGCTCAAACCTCTGAGATTCCCAAAATTTCAAAATTTTGATTTCGGCTTGGCATTCGTACCTCCATTCCCATAATGGTTCGTATGTGGATCTCACGTAAAGGTTCTACAACAAGATTCGCAAAAACCTGCTAAAGGGGTGGTTCGACTAAGCATATGCTGGGAAGTTTCAAAGGTTACCTTTATGTCGATGTAGAACATCTTCACATACATTCTCTAATACATGAAGGTGTGGGATTGGCGAATCTATCTGAATTGGTTCAGTAAAAAAAATTCCTTTCATTGATTTTCTAACTTTTGCTTACTTTTATTTTCTTAGTCGTTGATTGAAGGCAGAGTGCCAAGGATGAAGTGGCTGTAAGAAAAGTTGTTGCTTCCACGAAGGAAGTCAAACAAAGTGAAAGGGCCACCATTTCAAAAACTACCACAAAGGTACTTATTCGAATAAAAAGTATCATTAAATTCATATTTGAAATGTATTAATACCTCTGCTTTTTTAGACAAGTAAGAAATCACCTCTTACTCTGAAGAAACACAAACCAGCTCAACCAGAAACTGTCTAAATTGAATCAAGGTTTGAAGACCTATCTCCAGATTGTTCTAGACTTGCTCCCAATAAAAATAAATCCAAAACTTTCACCTCTACCATCCATTCGAAGATCACCAACTTCCACCATCGAAGTCGGCTGCGTAGAGGGCAATAGATGTTGAAACACCAACAACAAACGTTGCTGCTGATATTGTTGAAGCTAACAATTCTAGCCCTGAGGCTACGGGACTTAAGATACTTTACTTGATTTCATTTCATTTCCTTCATTGTACTTTTAGTTTTCGATTTGCACTAAACTTTTTTTCTTTACTGGGTGACCAGACTGACACTGCAACTTCGAGCATCATAGATATTCCTGGGAGCACTAACTCTCGCTAAGTTCATCCTACTTTGAATAAAGGATCCAACAAAAGGTCGAAAATGGATAAAATCCCTTTTTTGAAGTTCAACAACCAATTCCTCTTCCTACTTCACCCTATTCAATTGAATCATTGGATACTAAGACTGAAAGTGATGAAGAAAGGTCTATCAACATGGAAATTTGAAACACTGAGGACCAAGATGAGGACCAACCAGAGAACTCTTCACCAATAATCCTCTACCAAGGTGAAGGCAATATAGTTGATGAAGATGTGCATATGAAAATTTCTGGTGAGAAACCCCGGAACAAAGAGGAAATTGATCATGGTGAAGAACATCAAGACTAAGGAGGGCCTCAGATTGAAAAGGACCAAGTGGGAGAAGTAGGTGACACTACCCATACTGTTGGTAAAATTAAGGATTTTAAGACCTCTTCGAATGTCACTTCTATTGCTCTCTCTCTCTCTCTCTCCCTCTCTCTCTCTCTCTCTCTCTCTCTCTCTCTCTCTCTCTCTCTCTCTCTCTCTCTCTCTCTCTCTCTCTCTCTCTCTCTCTCTCTCTCTCTCTCTCTCTCTCTCTCTCTCTCAAGGCGAATTAAATAACATGAAAGCAACCAATCTAACTGGATACCTTAAAGCCCTGATGAGCGCAAGGGAAAATTCATTTGACAAAGGTACCACTTCTTCGACTGCCTCTGGAGACCTTTCCTCTATCCAAACCATTGATCATCTGGATACCAATTGAAGGTAGAGAAAAACATAAGAAATGTGGTGTTAAAATTGGGTTTTTAAAAATTTTTCCCTTTTGAAAACTATTTGATAAAACTATGAAATAATATAGAATGCTAGAAATATAAAGAGACACATTCAATTATCCAAGTTCACCATTAACTAGGCTACATCTTATCCACCCTCCTAAGATATTTTTCCTTCAACAAGGACTTAATATACTATAACCAAACTGATCACAAATGCGTGGGCTACCCGCCGGTGACTAACAACCTAACAATGATCCAAAATCATTGACCCCTTAAGTAATCTAACGAACGTGGTCTTTCTTAACGGGATTTCATCTACAATGACCCGCATCCATTGTCATCTTGAGTATATGACCAACACTAGTCACTCAAGGAACAATACAATGATACGTTCAGTGATTTCCATGAGATATAACTATTGTTAACCCTATTAGAAATCTGAACAACCTGGTCTTTATGAATAGGATTTCTCACAATGATCATCTTCTAGTGATCTCTTAAGAATTCTGACCTTCCCGGTCCCCCAAGAGATATAGAGATCATTACCATATAAGAATTGACCAATCATGGTCTCTTAACATGATTTCATCTACAATGACCTGCAACCACTGTCTTCTCAAGTATACAGATCTTCACTCGATCACTTCAGGCATCACCAATTCTAATTATAATTGTTTCTAGAGATTACATGATTGCTTCTTAATAAGCACATTACTCCTAGTTTAAGTACAAATTGCTTAACACAATTATGAGCAACAACTCTTGTGTTCAAACAATTTACATGTAGAACTAAAACTATAACACAATATGAGAAATAACTCTTGTATCTTTTACATTGATCTACAAGATGTATTTAATTATAAATTGAGTAGCATCTTGTAGTGTTCTTCTTCTTCTTCATCTTTTTTGTTTAGCAAGTTATGATCAACAACTCCTTTCTTCTTCATATTTCTACCAAGATGTATTTGATGAGAATTTGTGTAGCCTCTTGTAGAATTCTTCTTTATCTTATTTCTTAATTTCTCTCTCTTTTATTTGTGGTTAGCTTTAGCGTTTTTAGCATAATAGCTTCAACAACATCTACATCCACAGCTTTCCAGCAACTTTACTTCATTTCATTGATCTTCTTTTATATCCTTCAAAAAGAGTCATTGTAAGGGCAGAAAAGTTATTTCTCTTTTAAACGGTTGATTCCCAACTGATAGATTCATGAGAGGTTTGGAATAGTACAAAACATCACTTTCGTTAACCTGCTGCTTGCAGTTGTTAGCATAAGATCCTGGGAGACAACTTTTGTAAATAGTACAATCAATATCATAATAGTGGAATTTGTGGTGTACTATTTGTATTGTATTCTTCTTGACTAAGTTTCTTGATCTTTATCTTCTGATGATGCACTTTTGATTCTGAAGTATTAAGATTGGAAGAGATTAATCACTTTGTCTTTGTTCTTCTGATGAATGACTGATGAATAGTTCAGAAACTACTTTGTTGTTGTAGCATAGGAACATCAGAGTCATCAGAACCATAACTTGTCTTCAGAAATAATAGCAACAACTTTTCTGAAACACGAAGATTGACTTCTGATCTTAGAACTAGTCTTGAAGGCACATGTCTTATTTGATCTGAGAGATGAAGATTAAGTGAGAAGGTGTTTCATTTCAGAATCTTTCATTAGTGGATTCTTGTCTTCAGATATATAAGCAGCAACTTATATAAAAACAAGTTTTGTCGTTGTAGGTGAAAGATTTTATGATGTTTGGATATTAAAATCAGATATTGTGGCAACAACCTTTATGATTCTCAAGTATTTGAATTATTGAGCTTTTATTATTTTCTTCTTGCTGGATTGATTCTGATTGAAGAATGATAGTGATCCATAAGATACTTCTTTATTGTAGAGTTAGAGTCTTTCATATATTTGACCATTGTCTTCAGATATACAAGAAATAGCTAATTTGAGGAACAACTTATTTGTTTGTGAGTGAAAACTTTTCTGATCCACTATGTCTTGATCTTGATCTTGATTTCTGATAATCAGCTTTTCTGAGATGCATATCTGATGTCTGATTTCTGAAGCAAAAGCTTATATAAGTACATCTGATTTTGACATTTAATTTTTTCTTTCTGATCTCTTAAATTCTGATCTTTGGATTAAGCTGAAAGCAACAACTTATGTCAACTACATCTTGATTTCTGATCTTGAATTCTTTCCTTTCTGATATGATATCTTCGTTTCTGATATCTTGAGATCCTCAATTCTAAGCTCTGATTTCTGATATCTTTGTTTCTGAGCATCTTTATTTATGATATCTTCATTCTTGATATTGAGCTGTAAGCAAAAGCTTTTATCAGCTACTTCTTTGATTTATGATATCTTGACTTCTTGGCTCTTGATTTGTGATCTTTTTAAGCTTGAGCTCTTCTTAGAAATTCATTGAGATTATTTACTTGTCTAACATTCAGCATTCAACAGAACTACGGATGTTTCATTAGAAACAAACTCAATGGTTCTTCTTCTGAGTGATAGTGATTCTGATGATATCTTGTTAAAGACTATCCAGAATTCTGATATATGCACACTCAATGAAACCATTAGAAATAAAATTGTTCTTCATAAAATATATGCATTGTTATCATAAAAACATAGAGATTTAGACACAGATCCGAATCTTGTTCTAACATTGAGTTTCTCCTCAACAATCTCTCCGCAGATTACTTCAAAAAGTAATAAATCTCAAATAAGATCGCAAACAAAATGGGAACCCAAACGACTGAATGGATTGAAGCAACTGAGTCAACTACTAAAGTCGAAACATTGTAAAAATCTTTTTTCCAAATATGGCGAAGAACTCAAGCTCTATGCAGACAACATCTAAACTTGGGAGAAGCAAATTGAATAATTGAAGAAGGACATTTAGAAGGCAAAGGATCGTCAGGACGAGATCCACAAACTCGATCGCAAATAACTTGATGACAAAATCAAGGCCCAATAATTAGAGACTGGGATTGAACACTTGAAGAAAAACCAATCTGTGATCGAGCGTCATTTTCTAATGTCTGCTTCAAAGTATAGGCGCATGAAGGCCTCTCTCCCAACTGAGTTCAAGAATTGTTGAAATATGTTGTTTTTTGTTTTGCATTTGAATATTTTGGGTACTTTTTGTAACACATGACTAAGCCATTTTGGCGCACTTAATCTTACCATTTTGGCTTTCTAATTGCACTCGAATTTACTCTGCTAGTATTTTGACTTCTTGTAGTATAGGATTATATTTTTTCAAATAGTTACCATTTACTCTTAGAAGTCTTTGATCTTCTTCCAGTTCTTCGATTTCATAATCATTTTTTGAAAAGGCTTGAATAACTTGGAATGGACCTTCCCAATTTGGGGACCATTTTCCCAATGTTCTATCCATTTGATCCATAGGTAGGATCACTTTCCAAACTAAATCACCAATCAAAAAGGTCTTGAGTTTAACCTTTTTGTTATAGGCTTTTTCTACTCTTTTCTTCTGCCTTCTTAATAATTTTAAGGCTTTTAGTATCTCTTATTTTAAACCAACCAACTAGTCTAACATCATATTCCAATATCACTTTGATGGAATTTCATATTGTCTTTGTATCCTGGTTGATTGTAGACATATCTTGACTGGTAATACTGCATCATGACCATGTGTTAGTCGAAAGGGTGTAACATTGGTAGCCTTTTTAGGGGATGTTCGGCAGACCCAAAGGACTTGATCCATGGTCCTATGTCAATTCTTTGGCTCCTTTCCCACGTGTTTCTTTATTAAACCAATCAGTACTTTATTTTCCGCTTCAACCTAACCTTTTTCCTGGGCATAATAAGGTGTGGATGTTATCAGTTTAATTCCCACCTCTTGGGCAAATTCTTACATCTTTCGACCAGTAAATACTGACCATTGATCAGTTGTTATGGTCTTGGGAATTCCAAACCTATACATTATATCCTTTCGGATAAACTCAATTACTACTTCTTGATCTATATTTGCCAAGGGAATAGCCTTGATCAACTTAGTAAAACAATCAATCCCTACTAAAATGCACCTTTGACCTTTTGAAGACGCTTGTCGAATTTATCCTACCAGATCCAAAGCCCATCCTTTAAAGGGACAAGACTTGATAATATAGTGTAGTTCGCTTGCAAAAACATGTTGAATACTTGCATGAACCTGATATTCTTGACAACCTTTAGCGAACTCAATGCAATATTTTAACATTGTTTGTCAATACATTATTAGACTACAGAGACTTATCTTGAGGGGGGCGTCAATAGATCCCCAATTAAAAATTACCTTTCAAAATGGTTACTTAAAAACTTATTTGAAAAACAATGTTGAGCAGATGGTTTTTGTCCTAGATCAAAATAGTAGTCTAAACGAACCTAGTTTTTAGAAACTCAGATATGCACAAGCCATATAAAATTAAGATAATGATAAAATCAATCAACATAATAATATCTCAATTAATAGTTTAATATCAAACATAACAGTTTCCTATTTCCAATGAAATCGTATTAAAACATAACTTGACAATTTATCGAACATGTGGCGCACAATCAATTTTTCATAATTTACTTTGAGCTTTGATGAAATGAAAAAGAACTTAAAATTAAAGTGATTATAAGCTAATAAACAAAGCAATTTAAATTTTAACAATCAAAGATAAATTCTATACAAATCGATCGATCAAACAACATATTTAACAATTTTATATAGAGAGTAAATGAGATTAAGTGATAGAACATTGCAATCTTCCATTGAGTTGAACAATCTAAATAATTTGACAAACACTTGGTGTACAATCAAAGTTTCAGAATTTTCCTTTGTGTTATGTTGATATGAAAAAATACTTATAATTAAAAGTGATTATAAGCAACTCAACACACAACTTAAAACAAAAACAATCTCGGAAAATTCCTATGCATCGATAGATTACTCAATGCTATTTGACAAATTGATGTATGAAAATTAAAGTAATTAAAGAAATAAAAGAAAAGAGACGCAAGGATATGCTTACATAGTTCCCCACTTTCGTCCTCGCATATGGGTACGTCTGCACTTAATTCCAATGTGGAACTAGGATACTTTCTTACTTTGCAAAAAGTATGATTACAAGAGAAGTGTTCAAGAGCAACACTACAAACCATAATTGTTTAATGTTGATTTAAACCCTTATCTTCTTTTGATCTTCAACAAGACCAAGACACAATAGCTTTCAATTGATTATCTGGATCTTGCTACTTCTTTGCATACTTTATCTCCAAAGTTTTTGTGCACCATCAATTGCACCTATTGGAACACAACACTTCAATTTTATTCTCAATTCTTGTGCTACTTCCTTTGTGTTTTTTATGTCCAAATGATCCTTTGTGTTATTTATCTACAAAGGGCTTTCACTAGGCCGCAATCCTGTGTTGAATGTCTTGCATGAAAACCCCCAAATCATTCAATGATCTTGGAGGATAAACCCGTAGTTTTTTTAGATAAAGACCCCTATAATTCTCAACCCAATATTCTCGACTACACAAGAACCTAATTAGACGTTATCAAATATCATCTTGATGGCACCCAAACAAAAGATCATTACAATGGTTTATTAGTGTGTATGCATAGGTTAGAGGTTGAATGTGAAGAGCAATTGTAGAAAAAATTTATAGTATCATCAAGTTGGAATGATGCTTGAATGATATACTTATAGTTGGCAACTTTTTAGGCAAAAGAGGAAAGTTTCAAAATGCAAAACTTATGAAAAAATGACCCACAAAACAGTATGGGTCAACCTGAAAAAAAATCATGTGCCGACACATGCAAAACAAAAGTTACACGCTTTAAAATGCAGTACATGTGTCGACGTGTAAATCATATATGCCGATATATGTGCCTGTGTTTTAAAACAGAAATGCTGAAAGTGCTACAGGCTTTAATATTTAAGCACATGTGTCGGTGCATAAGTTGTATGTGTCGACACAAACTGAAGGTTTTTAGAAAATGCAGAATTTTTTTTATTTTATGTGTCGACACATATGAATTTAAACTTGACACATAAACATGTTTTTTGTGCAGAAATTAATTTTTTATGATTGGGACCAATTTCAAACTTGTTTTGAAGTATTCCTAAGACCTATAATGCAAGGGAGTGCCACATGACATAGAGATATCGTCCAATATACAGAAATGCTAAGTTTTCCTAGTTTTGATATCATGCAAAATATCTAATGGTGAAGTTGCACTCACATACTCCCCCATTTTTATGATGGAAAAACTTGTGACGATGCATTTCATGTACTTATTGAAGGCTCCCCCCGACTTTGTGGTTCCCAACTTCATCTCGCATATGCTTCTCCCCCTTTGACAACATCAAAAATAAAGAAGGCAAATCGTGAGAATGATCATATTTCAATACCAATACTAATATATTACTTAGAGACATTTTTGCAAAGAAGATCATACAATTACATATTCCCATATATATGTAATGATGCAAAATTAATAGATAACAAGAATAGAACATTCCCAAACATGTAATGCAATTGCATGATTAATAATGAATGCGATGCAAGAGAAAGTTAGTCAAGTTGCTTCTATAGCGTCACGATTTAGTAACACAATACAATGGAACTCCCGATGCCGCACACACATGTTTCTAGCATAGTGACAAGAACATGTCACTATTCAGTCCAAAATGAAAATGTTGTCATAAAATGTGACTCAATGACAATAAGAATCATACAAGCAATTAACATGCTTACATTCAACTCATACACAAATGCAAGAAATAATAATAGAAACACTTGTTTGTACATACAAGAACAAACTTATACAAAAGTGAAAGAATTAATACATGAAGTCATTATAAGCATGTACATTGAAAACACACAATAGTTATCAATCAAAAAAATTTGGAAATGAACACTCATGGTTTTCATCATTTGAGAACATATCAAGTATTTTTAACCAACATATAACATGCATTAAGGAAAAGTCTTAATTTCAAGGAGAATTTGAAATGATATTACCTCACTCTTGATGGAATGAAAGTTGCACTCACATGATGTAAAATACTCAAACAAAGAGTTAGAGTAAAAGTATAAAAGTGCAAGCAATGTAATTAAGAAAGTAACATTGGAGACATTAATAATTCCCAATTCCTCACGTATGTTGAATTTGTTGCCATGGGAGAGTCAATTTGCTTTGAATTATCCATGAAAAATTATTTTAGTAATCCGAGACAATACTTTGCTTCACACATAAATTGTTCCTTCCTTGAGTTGCTTTATTTAGAGTCTGAGAAAGTAATTCATTTCTCTCATGAGACTCATTCCAAACTCTCCCTGCATAAGCTTAGAGAACTCTTTGATAATTTTCATGTTAGTAGAACCAAATATGATATAATTTCAAATGTGTTGTGCTTGATGTTTAATGAAGCTAAGCATACTTATGTACACATAAGTGTTTATAAAATAAAATAAATGAAAATATAGTATGATGAGATTATTATAAATATATAAATTGATAACACACCATTATTATCAATTAAGAATTATTTTAAAAATGAATACTCGTAACATATATATCATACACAAAGTATGTCATGTACAAAAAAAATAAACAAGTAAAAGAGAGAACTTACTAATAAAGCAAAAGTTGAATCGATACTACCTCACCGTATAATATGATGGATGATGCACTTTCATTTCACAAGAAACTCTCGAAAGAAAGTTGAACCAAATGCAAAGTATACCACAAAGACTTTAGAAAACAATTATCTAACCAATTTTCACTTTGAAAAAGTACCCAAAAGTATAAGTTGAGATGAGGCCAAGAAGGTTATTGATTTGATGATCATTAATTTGATTGAACTTTCATCTTTATACTTTTCATGTTAGTTATCTTTCTCCTCCTCATGTTTCACCAATTCGGGTTGATCAATTCCTTCTTCGGTATCGTTGAGTATGTCTCTTGAAGATACACCTACATCATAAACTGAAATACTTTTTCGAGCATTCTCGGATATAACATCAAAAGTAATTTATGCATCTTTTACCAATAAAACAAAACTTGTTGTTTCTTTCTAGATCACATAATCCATTTTCTTTCCATATATATAATAGGATTTGAATATGTTCATATGGCTTGAGCCACCATAAATGAGAAACCATATTCTTTTCATAGAGTCAAGATAATGTTCCTACAAAAATAACAAGACAAGCTAGGTACCCAATCTTTATTGTGTCCTTGGGGGTTAGTGAAAAATTGGTTGCATTTGGAAAATCATTGAAAAAACACCTTTAGGAACCAAAAAATTATATGTTTGTAATTTTCAATATTGTGGCCTTTCTTGCAACCATAGTGACAATTTAAATCTTCATCATCACTATAATCACTATCCATGTTCTCACCTTTTTGAGAACCTTGAATAAGAATTCATAAGAGCTTGAGACTTTGTTCTTTCCTCCTTATTCGTGACTTTCTCCTTTTTCTTATTCTTCTCAAGCTTTTTCTCATGCTTGTCTAAGCAAGTACATTCTTGATCATTGTGATACGGTGGGAGAACTGACTTGAGTTTTGCGTTTGTATTCGCACTTGTTCGGTTTAGCAAGAGTCGCCACCTACTTTTTATTTTATCCTAAAGGAAAGGTTAAAAAGCACAGGAAAAACCTTTTGAGATGTTTCGTGGGTTCGGGGGGTAGATTATGAAAAGGGAAGGTATTAGCACCCTTTTCATCCATGGTTATCCATGGGCTCTTAGTTACTTGTTTAGATCACTTGCCTTTGATTTTCAATTGCTTGAAATGGTGTGTGTGTGTGTGTGTGTGTGTTTTGAAAATGTTTTTGAAGAAGACGCCTTGTCTAGGCAACCATTGTAATGACTCGTGTTTGAGTGTTTACAAAGGTGTGTATCTTTTCGAAAAGATGTTTCAAATGTTTTTTGGAAGTTGTTTTGAAAGTGTTTGTGGAGTGGTTTTGAAAAATAGGCAAGTGTGTTTTGCAAGTTGATCAAGTAACTAAGAGTTTGTCTACCCTATTGTACTCAAAGGTTTTTCTCATGTTTTAACCCTTTTAACAATTTTGTTCCACCATTGTATTTGGTGGACAATCTTGCGTTTAGGATGTTTAACGGGACAGGCGCGGGTCATCGTATGGACCATGAATGCAATGGTGCCAAGTGTCTTTGGCAATTTTGCTTGAAGGGACTATGATCATTTTTTATTAGGCAACTTTCGAAAGCGTCATCGAGGGACTTATGATCATTTGAATTGTTTTGCCAAAGAAACTCGACGTGCAAGCATGGCCCATTTTGGAAGGCAACAAGCGGGATTACCCTAGGGGTGCAAGTGTGATTGTGTATTGATTTCATGTATTTGTCTTTGTATTAGGTTATCTAGCGTTTGATTTTATGTACATACAAACCCTAGGTCTAACCATGGTATATTTGAAAGCGATAAATTGCGGGAATTTAAAGTCTACGCTATTACAAATAAGTATCCGGGAATGGGGGTACAAATATTTACAAATGGGGATGAGACTTTAATGGGAGAGTAGTGTCCAAATAAATTTACAACCAAATCGAATCAATCGCAAATGTAAAATAATCAATGTATAAGAATAAAGCAATGTAAGTGTATCAATGTATTTGTGTAAGTGTATGTGGTTTATTTACAAGTTGAGAAAGTGTATTTATTAAATATTGTTAACTTAATGTAAGATTAAGTATTTATTTGTTTTTGGATATTTGTATTAAAAAAAGGTTTTAAGAAAAGAAAAAGAAATGTTTTAAGTTTTAAGAACAATTATTTAATCTCAAAAGTTTTATTCCTCTATATATTTTAATTACACTAGCTAAAAATAAAAAAGTAATTAAGAACCTTTTATATAAAAAAGAGTGTTAATGTATTATTTAATTTATAAACAAAGTATTAGTATAAGTTAAGAAAAGGAAATAAAGAAATGAGTGAAAAAAGATTATTGGTTTTCAAAAACATAGAAGAAATAAGCTTAAGAGAAATTGATGGGTTAAGAGAATTATTTGGGCCCATCAGAATAGGCAGGTTTCAGGAAAAGGGGGTGTATGCGTTTAATGGGCTTAAGCGTTTTAGAAAGGGCAAGGCCCAAGGCAAGTTTGACAAATGTTTTGCAAAGGGTTTCAATGTTTGTGTTCATTTGAGATTTAGGGTTCGTGATACAGAGGCGCGGCGCCGTTCACTTCATTGCTTTCGTCCTCTTCATCTTTTGAGCCAAGCATTCCTAAACGAAACTCACTATTCGCCTAAGGCCACCGGGCTCCACCGCTACCTCCTTCTCCCTCCATGGATCGCTCAAGAAGTGGTTACACAAGGTTTGATTAGGGTTCTTAGATTTTCAATCTTGCATGTTTAGTTTCGTGTTCTGACTTTGTTTATGTTGTTATTTATTTTCCATTTGAGGCGCGTGAAAAGGGAGAGAAATTATACCTTTGGGGAATGGAGACGGAGGAGGAGGCGGACCGGAGGTGCTTCAGGCGGCCAAGGGCGAGGGCGACGATGACAAGGCTTGCTCCGGTTTGTCTAGTATCTTGCTTTAGCTTTTTAGGTTTAATGATGAACAAACTGAAAACCTTTGTATAATCACTTCATTTCCTCTTCTTGTCTGCTTGGATGCTTGTTCCTATATGCTTATATGATGGCCCTTGATTCGTGTGATATGCTGAGTTGCCTTGAAATGTTTGATATATTTGCCTTTTCCTCTTCTTCTATTAACCCTTTGCTTATGTATGCCCTGAGATGCTTGCCATGCTTGATATGCTTGAGGATGATTATCTGAGAGCTTTGTATGTTGATATGCTTGCCCCTCTGATATGCTTCTTTTTCTCTTCTTTCCATTGGCTTGCTGGGACGCCTGTTGATGTTGGTGTTGCTGAGTATTGGACCCTGTGATGAACACCGTTCTGAGGGTGTTGGCTATTTTGCTGATTCTGAGATGGTTTGGATTGATGGTATGAATGCTTAGGGTTTGAGGGTTCTTTCTGGTTTGATATGGTTTACTTGGCTTTGGGGACAAGTTTGACAGGTTTAGGCTTGAAGTTGGGTTTAATGCAGGTTTCAGTTTGCAATGAGCTTGGTTAAGGCTTTTGTGAGGTTTGGAGCTTAGGCTTGACAGTTCAGGCAGGTTTGATGTTTTGAATGTTTGTATATTTGTTTGGATGAAAGGCTTCTGTTAGGCTTTATGCAGTAACAGGTTTTAGCAGTTTAAGCTGAAGGGCTTTGGTTTTGTTGAAGCTTATGTTACAGGCTTGGAGTTTGAACAGGTTGAGAGGCTTTGTGAGGTTTAGAGGCAGCTCTGTATCTTTTGATACAGTTTGTGTTCTTTTTCTTTTGTGTTATTTCTGCCTCCCTCTTTCTCTTGTATTGACTGTTTGTTTTATATATTTGTCCTTAAGCCTCAGCCTGCTGTAAGCCTATCTTCTTTTTCTCTTCTCTCTCTCTCTTGACAGATTAAACAAAGCATTTTATTGCTTAAATTTGTCCTTATGTTCTGAAAAGGTGGCTGGCCTAGGAAAATGATGTGATTTGAAGAGTTTGCTTGCAATGCATGTTTACTCTGCATATTCCTGCTTTCCTGCATACTTTGTTGACAGCATTTTGTACTTTGATATCTTTCCATATCCTTTTGGACAGCTTTTTGGATATCTTGGATAGTTTGAATTTGTGAATTTCAGTTAGGCAATTCAGTTCAGTTTGCCTTTGGACTTTGTTTGGAATTTTTTGAAATGGGCAATTTGTTGACAATGCAGTATGTTTGAAAATTTGAATTTGTGCCATTTGTATACTTGTGCATTTCATGCTTTAATTGCAAGCAAACTTCCATCCCTCTTTGTGAACCAAGAGAAATCTTGTGATTTGCAGAGAGGGCAAACTGATTTCGGCCAGTTGCTTTTAATGATGAATCCAATTTTTATTTGTCTGCTCTTTAATTTTTATCTGCATTTGACCTTTTTTTCTCTTCTTTGTTTTGCAGATGAAAATCAATGGATCAAAAGAGGAGTAGCAGTATAGAAGATGAAGACTTAGGAATTTAGGATAGTTTCAATTTATTCTTCAATTATTTGTAACATTATCATTGGAAACAAAATGTAAATAAATTTACAGTTGTTTAAATAATAATTTGTAACAAACAATTAAATATGAATAAAAATCTCTTTTTGTCAGTTAATTCCTTCTTTCTTTTCAATTGTTTATTTTAATTATTTGAGTTTCTTAAATTAAAACAATTGGAAATAAATCCAATTATTCTGACTTAGAAAAAGAAATAATTAATAAACGTCCGGCGTTCTGAAATAAACATAACAATGCACAGTCAAACAACAAACGTCTACATGTCCTCTTTTCACTGATTTAATCAAACACTGCAAACTCAATCCAAATGCTTCAGTCCAAATCTCAGAGTAAACTGAAAAGAACTGTAAAATTAATTCTTTCTGAGAATGCGCGCACAAAAACCCTAGTTTTGTTTTAATTGTCAGAGAAGCGTCCGCCTGATCAAAACCTGAGCCCACTCAACCAAACCCTAAGCAATCTGCTTGAACTGCTTAAAAATTAATGAAAACCCTAAATTTTGTCTGACTGACGAGAAAAGTCTGTTTGACCGGTTCTTGAGCCAGTCTGAAAAAATCAGGAAAAGCCTGAAGTTGTGATTTCTTGTGGAAAAAGACGAGGGCAAATTTTGGGGTACAACAATCATGTTCTTCAAACTTACCAAACAATATAGTGAGGTCAAGTGTTGTAAGATCATTAGCTTCCTTGATCACGGTGACCTTTAGTTTCCAATTCCTATTAAGACATCTCAAAACATTGTTATTAGAAATTGTATTGGAAATATGCTAAACAAGTGCATTCAAACAATTAATGAGATTTAATGAATTTTTTTATCATCATTATTCCATAATGCTTCCGGCTTAGGGTAACAATGCCATTAGCACTGAATTGAGTAATAGTGTCACACATACCCTTATCATATGAATTAACATTAATGTGTATACAAGCTTTCTGTTATACCCCAAAATTTTCCCTCCCTTTTTCTTCAAGATATCTCCTTATGCTCCTAGGGTTTTCAATTGCCCAAGGCCATTCAAGGTTTGATCAGGAAAATTCCCCTCCTAAGTCATGGCCTAAAATTAGGGTTTTGGTTTTCTCAAGGAAATTGGAGCTTATAATTCCTCAAATGGATTTCAAGGTTCCTCATATGTCTCAAGGAATGCTCATGCCAAATTTCAAGTCTTGCATCACAAGTTTGCTCAGCCAATTGCTCAGATGACTAAAAATCAACTATAATGGACAAAAAGTCAATTGTGGTCAACATACTGTCAAACTTCAATATTTTTGGTCATCATAAATATTTTGAAGTCATATTCATCATTTCATCAAGCGTTGATCATGACTCATCAAGAAAACTCAAGATTCATCAAAAGTTAAAAGTTGCCAAATTAGGGTTTTCTTAAGGAGAAGTCAACTGAACCTTGATCAAGCATAACTTTCACATGACTCATCATATTTTTCTCAACCAAATATAATTTTGAAGGAAATTCAATTCTCTACTGCTTTTTCTCTCTAAGCTCAAGTCCAAAAAATGCTTCATTTGAGAGATATGGGCCAATACATTATAGGTCATTTCAAAAGTCAACAAAAAGACACTTTTGTCAAGGCAACTTAAATCAAGATAAATCTTCAAATGAAATAACGATCAATATAGAGATTGTAGAGGTCATCTTGAGCTTTCCAAAAAGTAAAAGATCACCTTCATATGATAAAAATTGAAAGATTTATGATTGGTGCAAGTTGGACAATTTTGAGAAAATGCATGAAACCTAAAATTGATCAAACTTGAATTTTTGGGCTATTGGGCTTATGTTTCAAGGTTTAAGCGTGTTTTGTAACTCATAGAGAACCTATGAACCCATTCATACACCCCTTTTATTTTTATTCCAATTATTTTTTTTTTATTTATTTAAATTCAAAATTAAATTATATAAAAACCAAGGCTTTCATGACAAGGTCCAAGCCCATCCTTTTGTCCTAGTTTTCCTTTATAAATTCACCTTATATTCATACATAAAGACCATGAAAATATTGCAAGAAACCATATTCCAAAAACTTCAAAAATTCACACAAACTAGGGAAAACTACAAACCCTAGTTACAGCCTCTCTCAAAGCAAACCAACCATTCCAATCGATCCCTGAAGCATTTTCGGGTAAGAATGGATCAATCTTGATGATCCAAAGCACACGAAATCAGTATCCCATGCATCTCCAATATCCATATATTTTATAAATTCATATTTTTGTTTTCTTCGTGTTTTAATTGAAACTAACACCACTAACATGCTTCTGAGATGTCAATGTGCAGGATTCAGCCATCGTATGGCCCCCATAATGGTTGAATCGTGTGTTACCATGTTTACATTGTTTGTTTCATATCTCTTTCTACAGGGAGATTTATCCAAAACCGATGCCTCCATGGAATTCACAAGGCCCAAATTATGGGGTAGGGTACCTCTGAATCATTGACATGCTTTATTTTGCAGGAATGAAAAACAAACTCACCGGAGAAGACCACCGGAGCTAGGGCTTCGGAACTTCTCTGGTCATCCTATTTTGATTTATGTTATAAATATTTTGATTTTATAAAATGAACGGATGTATAGCCACCCAGTGGTAGAAGTGTGTGCGTTAAGGCATTACTGCACTAGGGCGTGGGTTCGATCTCTGCCTTTTGCAAAATTTCTTTGTTTCTCATATTTCTCTTGCAGGTTTCATATATTGTGAAGCAAGCTGGTTATCTTAACACTAAAAACTATGTGTCTCAGTGGTAAAGAAGGCGCGCTGATACCCTAGGGGCGTGAGTTCAACACCCACCCCCAACATTCTTTGTTTATCCTAACCCTATTTTCTTCTTTTTACCTAATAAACCCTAATTTTTTTTAATTAAACCCTAATAACCTTTTAACTAACCCTAATTAATTTTTTTCTAACACTAATTAAATTAGGCTTAAACGTTTTATAACAATTAAATTTTGTTTTTTTAATAATTTAATTAATTAACTTTTTTTTATTTTTAAATCAATTAGATTTTTAGAATTTATTTAATTAATTATCATTAAACTATATTTTCATTAAAAAAATCACCAAAACATTTTCTTTTCTATTTTTTATCTTATTTTTTATTTTTCTAGATAAAGTGTATAGGGCGTGTTTAATTGTAACAACGTAGTTTTATTTTTCGCATTTTCTTTATTATGTAACTGCTCCTAGTATGTAATAGCTTAGGGCTTTATTTCTCGCACTCATTATTATGTAACTGTCCAAAAGTTTTGTTATAGTCTTAGGTTTACGTTTTTACCTTTATCTTCTGCTACTATATTTATTATATTAGTGCTTAGTAATTAGGGTTTGTATGACAAGATAAAACAAATGACATAAAACCCTAAATCCAAGATAAATAACTGAATTAAACACTCTTCACACTCACACCTTTAGGGTAACCTCTCTTCGTTGCCTTCGGAATAACGGTCATGTCCCTCGAATGTAGGGATGTTTTAGCAAAGACCCTCGAATAAAAGATCATAGTCCCTCGATGATCCTTCGACGTTGCCTTTCGAAAAATGATCTAGTCCCTTACGAAATTGCTAAAGCATCCTTACTAGTTGCCTTCAATGACCGAACGATGACCCTACATTATCCCTTCATATCTAACAGATATGGCTACCTACCAACTAATGGTATGGATAGCATTATCTCTAAAAGAGAAGTAAAAGCACAAGAACAACCTTGAGTGGGTAGAATACTTTTAATCGCTTGCTCACAAACTTTTCTAAACCAAACATTTTCACATCACACTTTCAAGAAAAATATTTTCAAACAAACACTTTGTACGCGTTCTTGATGACTGATACAAGAATCATTACAAAGTTCACCTTACATTAGCATTTTAAAAATATTTTCAAATCACACACACAAAAAAGCAAGTTTTCAAAAGTGAGCTAAGGGATTAAGAGCCCGTAGATAACTACGGATGAAAAGGATGCTAACACCTTCCCTTTTCATAACCTACCCCCTGAACTCAAAATCTTTAAGGTCTTTCTTGTTCTTTTCACCCTTTCCTTATTAGATAAAATAAAAGTCGGAGGCAACTCTTGTCATCTTTAACATTTGTGATAAAACGCAAAACAAGTCAGTTCTCCCACTGTATTACAAAACTGGCGACTCTACTGGGGGTGTACTTAAAAAGATGGGTTAACTTATAGTCTTAGATCAATTTTATTGCTTTAAATTGTTTTCATTGTTTGCTTTATCTTTAAGGGTTGCTTGGGTTTAAATTCTTGCAAAGATCCTACACCTGGATCTAGGGATGCCTTAGGTAAGTAGCAATAGATCATGGAAACTGTATGGCGTAGACCAATATGGTTGAAGTGATGGCTACGTTAGTGTGACACTTTGGTTTGTACCTATTTTCCTTGAGTCAATCGAGGATACCATTGGGATGCTGTGTGGTTTCATGAGCACTAACTGACTTTTAGAACCTTAATTAACCCATCTTAGCCATTAGATGGTAGTGAGATAGCTGACTTTGGTACAGTCCAAAGTTGGTTGATACTCGATGCTACACCCATTGAGATTTAACTCGTGGGATGTTTTGGTGGAAAATCAGTTGTTGTACTAAAATAAAACCTTCTAGAAATATCCGTGATATGAGATCCCTAGAACCCAATTACTATTTTTAGGACAGGTTGAGCCAACTTGACTTTAAACCTTTGGACCTCGTGCAAGCCTTTAAACCTAAGGCTCTGGCGTGATTTGTTTGTACTTGCTATTTGTGTGAACATAAAAATAACATCATAACATCATGGCATGGAATTTTAACTAACCATTTCAAGGATCTTAGGGACCTTTGATGCAGGGTTATCATAAGTCAGACTGCTAGCAAGGGGAAAGAGGATTTATTTTCCTCTAACCAGATGTCGTCAAAGACCGAAGTACATTCTTTTGAGTCAAACGCTAGGACACACTTGACATGGTGAGATCGATTCTTATAGAAGTACATCCAAACAATGAGTCACAAAATTCTTCAAGACAAAACTGCAGCCATACTCAATTTCTAACATTTCATTTTTGTTTATCCTGTGAGATCCTTGAAAACATTGCATATACATCCACATACCATGCATATCATTACATAACAGGTATTCCCAAGACAGGTTTTCTCATCTTCTTTCTGTTTATTTCAGTAAAAATATGGCTCTCAAACAAACCGTCAAAGATCTTCAGGCCCAGAATGCTCAGTTCCAACAGATGTTCCTTAACTTAGCCAAGGGGCAGGAATAATTGAAGACCCTCATCACCAAAGAGAGGAAGAAAAAGCCAAGGAAACAAATCAGCATCCTCAACATGGGAAGAAGGTTCAGAGGTCCTATCAAGCGAGCTCAAGACTGTGATATCCTGTCAAACGAAGATGACAACCAGGGTGAAGATGGTAAGAGTGTGAAGGGTGAGAAAGGAAGCAACCTTGGTTCTGGCCAATATTCTGATGAAGACGAAGAAGACTATTTGGACGAACAGTATCCTCTTACTGATACAAACAGCTGGAAGATCGTTTAAATGATATGGAGATCTAGAGAGTGCCTGGGTTGGATTTTGAAGAGTTGGGTTTAGTCTCAGGGGTTGTTATTCCTCATAAATTCAAGGTCCTTACTTTTGCAAAGTATGGAAGTGTTTCTTGTCCAGAGCTTCATCTAAGGTCATATGTCCGTAAGATTCAACTGCACACTGCTGATATGAAGTTATGGGTGCATTTCTTTCAAGAGAGCCTATCTGGGACACAATTGGAAGGGTTCTATCAACTATAAGGGACCAATATTTGTACTTGGGAAGACTTGGCTGCTACTTTCTAAAAACATTACCAATACAATGCTGATCTTGCACCAACCCATGTGCAATTATAGAGTATGACTATGGGCTCAAACAAAGGCTTTAAAGAGTATGCCCAAAAATTGACAGATCTAGCGGGAAGAGTTCAACCTCCTTTTTCTGATAGGGAGCTGATTGACATGTTTATGGGAACTTTGATAGGCCCTTTCTTCAATCATCTGATCGGAAGCTCTTCAATCGGATTCACCGAACTGATATTAACAAAGGAACGTGTTAAAGTTGGAATCAGAAGTGGAAAAATTCAGGTGGCTGCACCTTCAAGTACTGTGAAGAAGACATTCAACTAGAAAAGATAAGATAATGCTGTGTATGGCCAGAAGGGTCATGGTAGAGGTGATCACAACCAATCTGTGGGGGCGGTTATAATCTTTAATCCTGCACCAGTGCAACGACATCAACAAGGCAATCAGCGTAGGTCGGATGCACCCAGGAGAAAACTTACCAAGATCAACATGTCATTGTCTCGGGAATTGAAACATCTATTGGAAGTGGAGCTGATTACGTTGAGAGATCCTCCTCAGAATCCCAACACCTCCTCTCCTCGGTACAATCCTAATGTAAAGTGTGCATATCATTCCAATAGTCCTGGACATGACACAAATAATTGTTGTGCTTTAAAAAGTAAGATTCAAGATATGATTGACTTTAAAGAGATTGAATTTGATCCTCCCGAGATTCCCAATATGATTAATGCACCCATGCCTAAGCACTAAAAGGGAATTAATGCTATCGAAGATGTTTCTTATATTTCAATTGTAAGTGACTTGATGACTCCCCTGATAGTTATTAAGAAGAATCTATTGCAAGCTGGTTTATTTTTGGGTTGCATTGAAAGATGCTACTGCTGCGCAGCCCAATCCAATGGCTGCAGACTGTTGAGAGAAGGTATTCAGCGTCTAATGGATAACCATATAATTATATTTGAGAATATTCCTTCTTTGGAGAATTTGTTTCAATACTTGGAGCTTGAATACGTGTCTGTAATTTCCAAAACTCATGTAAGGATTACTTCCAAAGGCCCTGTGAAGATTACGGACGGTCCTAGAGTTGCTCCTTTGATCATTACCACACCGGGGCCAATTCCATATTCTTATGACAAGGCTATCCCCTGGAATTATGGAGCTGGTGTTTACTACCATGATGTTAAGAAAGAACCATTGATTGTTGAAAGTGGAAATACTGAAGTTACTGATTCCAACATTGACAATATCGTTGGGACCAATAAAGTTACTAGAAGTGGAAGGATTTTCTCTCCAGAGATCTCTCCGAAGGCCGTTGATACACCAGTCCGTATTACTGCTATTGAGTCAACTACTGAGACTCGGGACAACGAATAGATCATTGAGCCTGTCCAGGCTGGGGCACCTAAGGAGGTTACCACTAAAGATATCTCCAGGAAAGAGATTGAGGAGGTACTAAAAATTATCCGAAAAAGTGACTATAAGATTGTTGAACAGCTGGGGAAGACTCCCTCCAAGATATCCATGTTATACCTGTTGTTATGCTCTAAAGCCCATGCTCAGGCTTTGGTGAAGTTCTTGAAATTTGCGTATGTACCGCAAGAAATCTCTGCTGATCAATTTGAAAATTATGTTGCTAGCCTGACGACTGATAATGGGCTAGGTTTTATTGATGTTAACTTGACCCCTGAAGTAAGAAACCATAACAAGGCCCTGTATGTCTCTATTGAATGTAGGGGCACTACCTTATCTCATGTGTTGGTTGACACGGGTTCCTAGTTGAATTTTTTACCGAAGGGTGCTCTAGACAAGCTTGACTATGAAGGGGTTTTACTGAAACCCAGTGACATTGTGGTCAGAGCCTTTAATGGTTCAAAGAGAATGGTGCACGGAGAGGTAGATCTCATGATCAAAGTAGGTTCGCAGGTCTTCGACTCTACCTTCTATGTGATGGACATTCATCAAACTTATTTTTGTCTACTTGGACGCCCTTGGATTCACAGGGCATGTGTTGTCACTTCCACGTTGCACCAAAAGTTGAAATATCCTGTGAAAGGAAAGATTGTTATAGTTTGTGGTGAAGAAGAGTACATGGTGACTCACTTGAACTCCTTCAAGTATGTTAAAATGGACGGCGAATTCATTGAAACTCCCTGTCAGGCATTTGAAGTTATTCCTCGGACAACTACCGTTACTGAAGACGTTTCTATTATTCTTAAAGTTACCAGGGTTCCGCCCAGAGTGGCTTCTCTGAAAGACGTTAGAGTTGTGGTAGAAGAAGGTGGTTGCACTACTTGGGGTCAGCTTCCCAACATTCCTTACAAATCTGATAAATTTGGTTTGGATTTCACATTAGGGGCTCAGAGGGTTGTTCGTCGTGCTCGTGCTGGGAGACCGTCATTCAGCGGCAGCAACAATAGAGTCAATGCGGTAGAAGATGCCGATAGTGACTATGATCTAGACATTTGGATTTTGCCTACCATCGACAACAGGCTCAACAATTGGAAGACTGTAGACATTATACCAATCTCCCTTAGTCAGAAGTAAATGCTATTTTCTGTTTTCTTGCTTCCAAGTTTTGGTTATGTAATTTTAAACAATAACTTTAAGCCTTGTGCCTTACCTAGGGAACAATGGTCCATTTGTTAGGGTTGTCGTTTTTCATTCACACAATTTCATTCAATAAATCATTGGATGTTTGCATTCAAATTTTGCGTTCTTTAATCTTTCTTTTACTTTATTGCTTTCAAAATAGTTATGTGTTCTTACACACACCTGCACGTCAAATTGCAGATCCATATCCATCCTGGATCCTGTTGATAAAAATTATGCTATTGCCAATTATGATTTCGAAAATAAGATCTACCAAACCAAGGATGAAGGTGAGGAAGATTGTGAAGTACCTAGAGAACTTGCTAGGTTGTTGATGCAAGAAGAAAGAGTTATACGACCACATGAAGAGCCAATCGAGGTTGTGAACTTGGGTATTAAAAAAGATAATAAAGAAGTCAAGATAGGTGCCAACCTAGAAGACAGTGTCAAAAACATATTAATCCATATGTTGCGTGACTATGTCGAGATTTTTTCTTGGTCATACAAAGACATGCTAGGGCTTGACACTGATATTGTGGTTCACCGTCTACCAATGAAAGAAGGTTGTTCTTCGGTAAAACAGAAGGTTTGTCATATGCCTCCCGATATGTCTAAAAAGATCAAAGCTAAGGTTATAAAATAGTTCAATACCAGCTTCCTAGCTAGTACGTCTTATCCCCAGTGGGTTGCAAATATGGTGTCAGTACCTAAGAAGGATGGAAAAGTGTGTATGTGTGTAGACTACAGGGATCTGAATGGGGCAAGCCCCAAAGATAACTTTCTGCTTCCACATATTAATGTTTTGGTTGACAACACCACTCAGCACAAAGTATTTTCCTTCATGGATGGTTTCTCTGGTTATAATCAAATCAAGATGGAACCTGAAGACATGGAGAAGACTACCTTTGTTACACAGTGGGACACTTTCTGCTACAAAGTTATGCCTTTTGGTTTGAAGAACACCGGCGTAACATATCAGTGGGCTATGATAGCTTTGTTCCATGACATGATCCATCATGAGATAGAGGTTTACGTTGATGACATGATATCCAGGTCTCAGACTGAAGAAGAACATCTCGACCATCTGTACAAACTACTTGAGAGGTTGAAGAAATACAAGTTGAGACTGAATCCAAACAAGTGCATCTTTGGGGTAAGATCCGGTAACCTCCTAGGTTTCGTCGTCAGTAGTAAAGGTATTGAAGTTGACCCTGCCAAGGTTAAGCCCATTCAAGAAATTCTAGCTCCCCGTACTGAGAAGGAATTCAGAGGTTTCATGGGACGATTGAACTACATTTCCAAATTTATTTCCCATTTGACCGCTACTTGTGAGCCAATCTTCAAGTTACTGAAGAAAGATCAAGTAGTGAGGTGGAACAACAACTGCCAGATAGCTTTTGACAAAATCAAGGATTACCTTCATGAACCTCTGATTATGATACTTCAAGTTAAAGGAAGACCCTTGGTCTTGTACTTAACAGTGTTAGAGAATTCAATGGGGTGTGTACTGGGGCAGCATGACGAGTCTTGTCAAAAAGAGCATGCAATATACTACCTTAGAAAAAAGTTTACTGACTGTGAAACAAGATACTCACTGCTCAAGAAAACTTGTTGCGCTTTGGCATGGGTTGCTCGCCGACTAAGACAATATATGTTGACTCATACCACTTTGTTGCTCTCTAAGATGGATCCAATAAAATACATATTCGAGAAGCTCGCTCAATCCAGAAGAATAGCAAGATGGAAAATGGTCTTGACATAATACAACATTCAATACATCACTCAGAAAGCAATCAAAGGAAGTGTACTGGCAGATCATTTGGCTCATCAGGCTGTAGATGACTACCAGACTATGAATTTCGAGTTCCCGAATGAGAATATTATGCTAGTTGCTGATTATGAAGAACCTGGACCGTATGAAGGACCTGAGCTAGGATCCCGATGGACTATGGTTTTTGATGGAGCTTCCAATGTGCTTGGTAATGGAATTGGTGTTGTGATCGTCTCTCCCAAGGGTTTCCATACGCCCTTCACTGCCAGATTATGTTTCGAATATACCAACAACATAGAAGAATATGAAGCGTGCATCATGGGTATCAAAGTTGCTATTAATATGAGAATCAAGTTCTTGAATGTATACGGGGAATTAGCCCTAGTGATCCATTAGATTAAGGGAAAATGGGATACAAAGCACTCAAATCTCATTCCTTATCAAGAACATATATTGACGTTAATTCCATACTTCAAAGAAATCACTTTTGAACACATGCCATAAGAAGATAATAAATTGGCAGACGCATTAGCTACTATGTCGTCTATGTTCAAATTCAAATGGGATAATGAAGCTCCTCAAATTACTATTGAGAGACTAGACGAACCTGCACATTGCTACGAAGTTGATACTGATGGAGTAAAGGAAAAGCCTTAGTACCATGAAGTAAAAAGATACCTTGAAGCCAGAGAATATCCTGAGGGGGCATCTATTAATGATAAGATATTCCTACAAAGGTTCTCGGTCAAGTTCTTTCTGAGTAACAGAATTTTGTACAAGCACAATTATGATTTGACTCTGCTTCGTAGTGTAGACAAGAAGGAAGCTGAGAAGATTATGGAAGATATGCATGAAGGGGTCTTTGGTACTTATTCCGGTGGGCATACGATGGCTAAGAAAATTCTGAGAGCGGGTTATTATTGGTCAACCATAGAAACTGATTACATCGCCATTCCAAAACTTGTTACAAATGCTAGATTTATGCTGATAGAGTACATGTGCCTCGGGTTCCTCTGAATGTCTTGACTGCTCCTTGGCTGTTTGCAATGTGGGTCATTGATATGATCGAAGAGATTAAGCCTATCGTATCTAATAGGCACCATTTCATCCTGGTCGCTATTGATTATTTTACAAAGTGGGTTGAAGCATCCTCATTTTCCTTTGTTACCAAGAATGTTGTGGCCCGGTTCATTAAGCATATCCTCATATGTCGGTATGGCATACCCGAGAGGATGATCATTGATAACGGTACCAATATTAACAAAATTATGATCACGAAACTTTTCACGCAGTTTAAGATTAAATATCATAATTTCTCTCTATATCGACCGAAGATGAATGGCGCAGTCGAAGCCGCCAACAAGAACATTAAGAAGATTTTGCAGAAAATGGCGGTGACATATAAATATTGGCATGAGATGTTACCGTTCTCTCTTCATGTTTATCTCACTTCAGCATGAACACAATTGGGGAAACCTCATTCTCTCTCATATAGGGTTTGGAGGCGGTCTTACTTGTCGAAGTCTAGATTCCCTCTCTGAGAATTATGAAAGATGAAGGTTTAGATGAAGACGAATAGATTCAAACTCGACTCGACCAGATAAATCTGATTAGTGAGAAGAGGCTCGTGGCTGTTTGTCATGGTCAGATGTATCAAAAGCGCATGATTAAGGCCTTTAACAAGAAGATCAAACCTCAGGTGTATCAGGTTGGCGGTTTAGTAATAAAGCACATCATCTTACCATAAAGTGATCCTAGGGGCAAATGGACTCCCACATATGAAGGTCCATTTGTGATTAAGAAGATATTTTCTGGCGGCGCTATGATACTTACCACCATGGACGATGAGGATCTTCCACACCCTATGAACGTGGACATAGTTAAAAAATACTATACATGAAAAAGAGACCCGCTAGGTTGACTGGCCTAGGAAAAAATAAGGGCATCACGGCAAACCAAAAGGGTTCAGGAAAAAATTAGGGATATATATAAAAAAAAAAGTTGTACACCCGGCAAGTCGAAAACCTGAAAAGGAGGCTTGGGCAAAAAAGGGTATCCAGGTGGACTGAATATCCAAAAGGGAGGTCCAGGTAAAAGTTAGGGATTAAAGCGTACGACTATGTCCCCTTGGATCATCTACTTACAGCCAGCATAATTACCAATGTCAAGTTCAAATGGTACAGATTAATTTAATCAACTTCTTCCGAGAGCAAAGGATGAGATGTTTGAAGACATAAAGGCAATAGCAGAGTTGAAACTTGATGGGATCGTTTCTGCATAGCTGTTTTTCTTTGTTTTTATTTATACACCTTTTCATTTTATGATAATTTCCTCCTACTAGGATTTATGTCTCCTTGTATCAAATTACATGTTTATAGGCAAACTTCCAATACAAATACATTTCAAAATTCAAATTTGTTTTATTTTTTCTGTTTTGCTTGCAAAAAACGTCCAATGACTAAATTGAATGAATATATGCATTTGAATATGATTACTGTTAACAAATATGTGCATACAAATAGGAATAAGTATTTACTAAAGACTCTAGGAGTTAGGATAGTGTTCAAGTCATCCATAAATCCCCACAGAGAAATCCCCGCAGAGCTACCTTCACAAGCTCATCCCCAATAGAGATATATTCCTCAGTAAATCTAATATGCCTTCAGACAAAGATTCAGGCATCTTCCAGCAGTTCACCTCCATATCCCTAATGGATAGATTGACCTGATCATCATCCCTAATAGGTCCTATAGCGGATAAGGAAGTTTGATCATTTTCCCAGCATACAAGGGAGACTTCCTCAGTGCAGCCTATAAAACTCCACCCCCATTAGAGTTTATTTCCTCGACACGGTTTATAGGAATTTAATTCCCAGCGGAGTTTATTACTTCAACAAAATCCTCCTCTCCAGCAGGGTTTAATCAAAGTTTCTATCCCTAGAAGAGTTTAAACGGTATCCGAAACCTTGACAAATAGCACACCTGAGGAATATCCATCACTTTGATCCCCAATCAGTGTGCATAAGAATCAAATCCTTCAAAAAAAAGAATGGAGAACGAACGACTCTCGTTGAATACCTCTATCCTCAAGCAGAAGTCGAAGATCCCCCAGCAGAGTATCCTTAAATATAAAGCAGGAATCCCCAACAAAATTATTCCCAACAAAAGTTGAAGAAACACTTTCTTCATTCCCAACAACAGTCCGGGATTTATTTTCCCCAGCTAGACCTTGTTACAAGGAGCTATCGATACACTTCAACAACATATTGCGTCCATACATCATTTCACAATACATCATAGCATATGCATACTGAAACACATATAACATTCTCATTTATCTTGAGAGCATCATTAATGCATTACATGCATCACGGAATTACATAAAGCTAATTTTTTCTTTTCAGGTAAAATTAGCAAACAGACAAATATCATCAACAATTTTCAAACAGGTATGAGATTAATTCTTGAAACAAGACGGGGAAACTATTTATATGACCAAACGGTATGAATTCCTGAAATAGGACAGGTTTACCAACAAAAAAAAGTGGGCCAGAGATTAATTCCCGAAAAAGGACGGGGCAACTATTTATATCACCAAGCGGTATGAATTCCTAAAACAGGATGGGTTTACCAACAAAAAACCGGTCGCAGATTAATTCCCGAAATAGGACGGGGCAACTATCTATATGACCAGGAAGTATGAATTCCCAAAATAGGACGTGTTTACCAATGAAAAACATATTGTAGATCAATTCCTGAAACAGGACGGGGCGACTATTTGCATGACATAATGATTTCCCTCAGAGACTGAATTCTGAAAAGCATCTCCCTTCAGAGACTAAATTCTGAAAAGCATCTCCTTCAGGGCCTTCGTTCTGAAAACCATTTTTTTCATAAATTTGCATTCCCTCATATCAAGTTGAGCGTGGACTCATTCTAATATTCATATCAACAGTCACTTTGGATGACATCTTTAAGACCACCCCCAATGACATTCTATCATCTCTATGAATGACATCTTTAATGTCATTCAAAGCAATATTATCAACCAACAGCGTTACTTCATGCACCGACGAGTGCAAATTTCTGAGCACTTAAGTGTTCAATCCTCTTCCACCTTCAGATCACGAATGGCGGACGTGCCAATCTAAATATTTAGGTTTAAGAAGATTGAATAAGGGAAGATGTTATACCCAAAAATTTCCCCTCCCATTTTCTTTAAGATATCTCCTTATGCTCCTAGGGTTTTCAATTCCCCAAGGTTATTCAAGGTTTGATCAGACAAATTCCCCTCCTAAGTCGTGGCCTACAATTAGGGTTATGTTTTTCTCAAGGAAATTGGAGCTCTAATGCCTCAAATGGATTTTAGGGTTCCTCATTGGTCTCAAGTAGTACTCATGCCAAATTTCAAGTCTTGCATCACAAGTTTGCTCAGTCAATTGCTCAGATGACTAAAAATCAATTGTATTAGACAAAAAGTCAAATATGGTCAACATACAATCAAACTTCAAGATTTTTGATCAACATCAATATTTTGAAGTCATGTTCATCATTTCATCAAGCGTTGATTATGACTCATCAAGAAAACTCAAGATTCTTTAAAAGTCAAAAGTTACCAAATTAGGGTTTTCTTAAGGAGAAGTCAACTGAACTTTAACCAAGCATAACTTTCACATGCCTCATCATATTTTTCTCAACCAAAGCTCATTTTTAAGTAAATTCAATTCTCTAAAACTTTGTCTCTCTAAGATCAAGTCCAAAATATGCTTCATTTGAGAGATATAGACCAATACATTATAGGTCATTTCAAAAGTAAAAAAAGACACTTTTTTTCAAGGCAACTTACATCAAGATATATTCTTCAAATGAAAAATTGATCAACATAGATATTGTAGATGACATTTTGAGCTTTCCAAAAAGTCCAAGATCGCCTTATTATGATAAATATTGAGAAAGTTATGATTGATACAAGTTGGGAAATATTGAGAAAATGCATGAAACCTAAATTGATCAAACTTGAATTTTTGGGCTATTGGGCTTATGTTTCAAGGTATAAGCATGTTTTGTAACTCATAGTGAACCTCTGAATCCATTAATATACCCATTTTATTTTTATTCCATTTGTTTTTTATTTTATTTATTTAAATTCAAAATTAAATTAGATAAAAATCAAGGCTTTAATGACAAGGTCCAAGCCCATCCTTTTGACCTAATTTTGCTTTATAAATACACCTTATATTCAGACATAAGGACCACGGAAATATTGCAAGAAACCATATTCCAAAAACTCTGAAAATTCTCACAAACTAGGGCAAAATACAAACCCTAGTTACAGCCTCTCTCAAAGCAAATCAACCCTTCCAATCGATCCTTGAAGCATTGTAGGGTAAGAATGGATTAATCTTGATGATCCAAAGCACAGGAAATCAGCATCCCATGCATCTCCGATTGCCATATATTTTATATATTCATATTTTTGTTTTCTTCGTACTTTAATTAAAACTAATACCACTAACATGCTTCTGAGACGTCAATGTGCAGGATTAAGCCATCGCATGGCCCCCATAATGGCTGAATCGTGTGTTTCCATGATTACATCGTTTGACTTTGTTTGTTTCATATCTCTTTCTACAGGGAGATTTAGCCAAAACCAATGTCTCCATTGAATTTGCAAGGCCTAAATTAGGGGGGTAGGGTTCCGACGCTTCTCCGATCATCCTATATTAATTTATATTATATATATATATATATATATATATATATATATATATATATATATATATATATATATATATATTATATATATATATATATATATATATATATATATATATATATATATATATATATATATATATATATATATATATATATATATATATATATATATATATATATATATATATATATATATATATATATATATATATATATATATATATATATATATATATATATATATATATATATATATATATATATATATATATATATATATATTGATTTTATAAAATGAACAGATGTATAGCCAACTCAGTGGTAGAAACACGCGCGTTAAGGCATTACTGCACTAGGGCGTGGGTTCAATCCCTACCTTTTGCAAAATTTCTTTGTTTCTCATATTTCACTTGCAGGTTTCATATATTGTGAAGCGCGCTGGTTATCTTAACACCAACAGTAGTGTGGCTCAGTGGTAAAGCAGGCGCGCTGATACCCTGGGGGGCGTGGGTTCAACACCCACCCCCAACATTCTTTGTTTTTCCTTGTTTTTCCTAACCCTATTTTCTTCTTTTTACCTAATAAACCCTAATTCTTTTAATTAAACCCTAATAACCTTTTAAGTAACCCTAATTATTTTTTTCTAACAGTAATTAAATAAGGTTTAAATGTTTTATAACAATCAATTTTTTTTTAAATAATTTAATTAATTAACTTTTTTTAAATTTTAAAATTAATTATATTTTTAGATTTTATGTAATTAATTATCATTAAACTATTTTTTCATAAAAAAATCACCAAAACATTTTCTTTTCTATTTTTTATCTTATTTTTTTCCTAGATAAAGTGTATATGGCGCGTTTAATTATAATAACGTAGTTTTATTTTTCGCATTTTCCTTATTATGTAATTGCTCCTAGTATGTAATAGCTTAGGGCTTTATTTCTTGCACTTCTTATTATGTAACTTCCCCAAAGCTTTATAATAGTCTTAGGTTTACGTTTCTGACTTTATCTTCTACTACTATATTTACTATATTACTTCTTAGTAATTAGGGTTTGTATGGCAAGATAAAACGAACGATAGAAAACCCTAAATCCAAGATAAATAACTTAATCAAACACTCTTCACACTCGCACCTTTAGGGTAACCTCTCTTTGTTGCCTTCGAAATAACAGTTATGTCCCTCGAATGTAGGGATGTTTTAACAAAGACCCTATAATAAAAGATCATAGTCCCTCGATGACCCTTCGATGTTGCTTTTTGAAAAATGATCTAGTCCCTTACGAAATTGCTAAAGCATCCTTACTAGTTGCCTTCAATGACCGAACAATGACCTTACGTTGTCCCTTAATATCCAACAGATAGGGCTACCTACCAACTAATGGTACAGATAACACTACCTCTAAAAGAGAAGGAAAAGTACAAGAACGACCTTGAGTGGATATAATACTTTTAATCGCTTGCTCACAAACTTTTCTAAACCAAATATTTTCACATCACACTTTCAAGACAAATATTTTAAAACAAACACTTTGTACTCATTCTTGAGGACTAATACAAGAATCATTACAAAGTTCACCTTACATTGGCATTTTAAAATTATTTTCAAATCACACACACAAAAAAGCAAGTTTTCAAAAGTGAGCTAAGCGATTAAGAGCCCGTAGCTAACTACGGATGAAAAGGGTACTAACACCTTCCCTTTCCATAACCTACCCCCAGAACTCAAAATATCCAAGGTCTTTCCTGTTGTTTTCACCCTTTCCTTATTAGATAAAAGAAAATTTGGTGGTGACTCTTTCTATCCGCAACATTTGCGATAAAACACAAAACAAGTCAGTTCTCCCACCGTATTACACTTTCCATGTTCTCCTACATTTCAATTTTTTTAGGCTTGATGTGTTGAGAGAAGCAGACTTATTATGAATAGTTTTCTTAATTTATGAAGACCATTCAATACTTTGGTTGTTGTGTTCAGTTCTATAGGTATCTGTTGAAGGGAATCTCCTCTACTAATGCATAAGGATGGTGTCTAACAACTCAAGATCACACAAGAAGTCTAGATGTTGTGCTTATGAGAAGAAGGTTCTTGAGGTGTGCATGTTTCTGCATGTATGTCTTTTACACATATGTTTAGCACATAAAGCATCTGCAATGCCATTCCCTTTAGCCACCATAAATCTTCATAACTTACAGATGTGATGTTCTAACATCTGGTAGGACATCATTCCAAGGGACACAACAACAGATCCTTTATCAAAGACTGGAGACTTGTCTTTTAGGGTTGAAAGTAAAAATAAATTTCTTCTTACTTTATTCAGATATCTTTTCACCAAACTTATTTAAAAGTACCTTTATGAATGGATTTGAGATGTACCTCAAGTATCTTTGGCAACTCTAGCAGGTTCATTGAAGTTATCCTTCAAGTATCACAACATCATATGATACACCTTTAGAGAGGAACAAATCACAAAGCTCTTCCTTATAGTATTACAAGGGCAAACCTCCCTACAACATCAACACTAGAGACACATGAAACCATCTGGAGTTTTCAGACACATATGCAATGAATCACACATAAACAAATCCTCAACACCCTTCAGGGTAGAACAAGATAACCCTTGCACATAATCACCATAATTCAGGTGACAACAGAACACCAGAGGTTTGAAAATAAATCAAACACAACACAGCAACTCAACATCCCAGAATAAATAGGTTGTCCAAGTCCAGTACTCACCCTGTCACAAAGAGTCAGTGATCTTTCTCAAGGGATCATCCCAGAATAATATAGGTTGTCCAAGTTCACACTATAGAGGCACAAGAAGAATAGAACCGCCTCACAATTAACACCACAATCATAGCAACAACTACAACTAACACTCTGTTCCTTCAAGTCCCATGCACCAGAAAGTATCTTCTCTATATCTCACCCAGGACAGAACAAGATGCTTGCTCTGATACCAATTGAAATTCTGGTATACATATAACAATGTCCTAACACATATTGAGACATAGATCTTTGCATAACAACACTTGGACTGAATAAAGCACACTAATATAATTCATATCAGAACAGAGTCATGACAGATGTTCCAACATCTTATATGACATGTCAATCAATTAAGAAAAAAACTTAACAATGCATAATGATAATAACACAAAGAAATTATGACCCAGTTCGATGTACAACAACACCTACTTTGGGGGCTACCAAGCCAGGAAGAAAGTCCACTATCAGTAGTATTAGTTCAAAGCTAAATTCCCCCGTTTACAACTTCTCGCCTAATCCCTACCCAATGACACTTTTACTTAGATTCTCCCTAAATATGAGAAATCGCCACCTCACTTTCTAAATCACCTCAGTGATATTTAATAGCCACAACATCTGACGACTACATCAAACTACTTTAAAGACACCCATTTTAAATAAAGTTTAGCCAAGACTATTGACTAACAAATATGTATAAATAAGAAAGTACACGACTCTCAAAATCCCACAGTGCATCAAAATGGCACAAAGGATGACTTACAACACAAGAAAGTACACGACTCTCAAAATCCCACTCCCTTATATTTTCTTTTCAAAATTTTTGTTCACAGATTAGTTAAAAATCCCTAGGTGTGATACGGTGGGAGAACTGACTTGAGATTTTGCGTTTGTGTTCGCAAATGTTTCGGTTTAGCAAGAGTCGCCACCGACTTTTCATTTTATCCAAAGGAAAGGTAAAAAAGCACAGGAAAGACCTTTGAGATGTTTTCTTGGGTTCAGTGGGTAGATTATGAAAAGGGAAGGTGCAAGCACCCTTTTCATCCATGGTTATCCATGGCCTCTTAGTTACTTGTTTAGATCACTTGATTTTGGTTTTCAATTGTTTGAAATGGTGCTTTGTGGGTGGTTTTGAAAATATTTTGAAAAGAGGCCATCGTTGTGGCAACCTTTGTAATGATTCTTGTTTGAATGTATACAAAGGTGTATTGTCTTTGGAAAAGATTTTTCAATGTTTTGAAAGTTTGTTTTGGGAAGTTGTTTTGAAATTGTGTTGTGAGGTGTGTTTGAAAATAGCAAGGATGTTTTTGCAAGTTTTGATCAAGTAACTAAGAGTTGTCTACCCTATCTACTCAAAAGTCTTTCCTACACATTTTTAACCCTTTTGACAGTGTTGTTTTACCATTGTATTTGATAAATAACCTTGTATTTGGATGTTAAACGGGACAGGCGCGGGTCATCGTATTGACCATGATAGCAATAGTGCTAAGTATCTTTAGCAATTTTTTGAGGGACTAGATCATTTTGTATAGGAAACCAAGATAGCATCATCGAGGGACTATGATCTTTTTGTTTTGTTTTTGTTTTGCCAAGATACTCAACATGCATACCATGGCCATTTGTTTAGGCAACCAAGTGGAGATACCTTAAGGGTGTTTGTGTGCAAGTGTGTTTTATTGCATGCATAATTTTATCTTGAATTAGGATTTTCTATTTCATTGATTTTATCTTGCCATACATATCCTAATTACTAGCATTTACATTTGAAAGCAATAAAAAAGCGAAAATGTAAAATCCTACGCTATTACAATATTTAGGGGGTGGGGGAAACACACTTGTACATGGGGATGGTTCAACGAGAAAAATAGATTAAAAAAAAAGAAAATAACAAGGGGAAGAAAAAGAGAAAGAGAGAGAGAGAGAGAGAGAGAGAGAGAGAGAGAGAGAGAGAGAGAGAGAGAGAGAGAGAGAGCTAGCGCGCTACTGAGAGGAAGTCAGAAGTTCTGACCCAGGCCTGCTGCAGGATATTAACCTGTTAGTGAAAATGTATGAGTCAAAACTTCTGACTCTGGTGCCCTACAAAACAGAAACCTGTTAGTGGGAAGGTCAGAAGTTCTGACTCCCATGCATTGTAAGATAGAATTTTGTTAGTGGGGAAGTCAGAAGTTCTGACCCTGCTGGAAACACAATAATTTTCAGAAGTTCTGATATTATTGATAGCAAAACAGGCCTCAGAAGTGCTGGCGTCAAAGTCAGAGCTCGGTTTCCCCCTGTGCTAGTCAGAACATCTGCAATTTTATTATTTTTCCATAAAACAGAAGGCATGCTTAGGACAGTCTAAGCAAGTGTCATAGTGTTTCAGAAGACAAAACCAAAAAGGTCACAGGCAGGTTCTACATTGATTCACTTCCTACTTAAGCATTCAGAGGCCTGAAAATCCTCAGAACACGTACAGCAGCAACATGATATCTACATTGTGTTTATTGAGCATGCAAAGCTGATGATGCTTAGCAGCATGGTGAGAGTCAGCAGGTGCTTACCTTGTTGTTGGAAGAAAATATGTGAATTGGAGCTAGCTTTAGCTCTGATGGTGTTCTGGACAGGTTCTTTTTAGAATGGGTGGAAGGAGAAGATATATGTATGTATGGTCAGAAACTGTATGGGCGTTCTCTAGTCAGGAAGCAAATTGGGTATCAATGAATTTTGGAGGCAGGAAGTTCAAAGTTATGAAACACTAGGAATTTTGGCAGAGTTTCACAATGTTTTCTTGCTAGAGTTTTATGTTCCTCTTCTAGCAATTTTTCTGGATTTTTGACCGGGGGCCTTTTCAATGGACAATGGTGTCCTATTTATAGGCAAGGCTTTGTGAATTTTTTAAACGTTAAATGGCGCCAATACTATGCAGTAGGGGTTAACTTGTTCTTGAAGGAAGTTTATGGAAAGTTGTGATAATGGACATTTTTTTCAGCCTAGACTGGAACAGTAGGCGAAGATTAAGGGAAAGTGACGTCCACAGGCGAAAAGTGGCACATAGATCCAAGCTTAACCTTGCACGAGGGTGTTGTTATGCTGCACGTGGAAAGGCCCTTTGGATAAATGTTCAAAAGTAGTTGTGAGCATTTAATGGGCATTAAATGTTGATGAGATTGGTCAAGACTAAGAGATCTTAGTGTGAGATTTGCATCATTACCTATATCCTGAGCCAGCAGTTCTGCTTTACCCAAAAAACAACGCAAACCAAACTCTGACCTTGGCCTCTTGCTGCCCTAGCAAATTCTGAGGGTTCTCTAAATTTTCCAGCATGTTCTTTTTGATCTGCCTCTGAAAACTCTGGACTTAGAGATTCTGCTTCAGTATTATACCCAATCTGTTGGTCCCATTACCTTCTAATCCCAGCACGTTCTGAAGGATTTTCAGGCTTTGTTGCCTTCCTTGCATTTCTCTAGCAAATTATGGCTGAACTTGCGTAATTGTTGAAAGAGCCATGTTCTGTTTAAAGATTACGTGTTGAACCATGTTTACAACCCCTAACTGAGTTGGTGTAACTGCTGAAGAACCAACTTCTGACTGAATGTTATGTGCTGAGCCATGTTTGCAACTTCTGACCATTTCTACCTGGAGGTTGGTTCAGAGGTTCTGAAGTGCCATTTTTATTAAATACTTAAAAAATCTCAAGTACTTAGAAATTTGGTTTTTGAACCTTAGCTGGAATACACTTCTCATTTCAAGCATGTTTTGGTGAAATAAGATTTTTTTTCGAGACTTGATTTTAATCAAGAGGTCAAGGTTTGGCCTTTCAGCGCAGATGACTGTTTTGGTCTTGGGAGTGATCTTTATGAAAAATTTGTAATCCAAATCTTGGGATTGAATGGGGAGTAAACTTGAGAAAAATGAGAGGGCAAATTTTGGGGTACAACAGCTGCCCCTGTTCAATCTTCTTGAACCTGAAGAGTTAGATTGGCGAATTTGCCTTTCGTGACTCGAAGGTAAAAGATGATTGGACACTAGAGTGCCCATAAATTTGCACTCGTCAAAGTATAGTTGAGGGAATGGGCTTAAAGATGCCATTTGGAATATGTGACAGAATCTTGTCGGTGATGGGCTTAAAGATGCCATCCAAGAAAATTGATCGCATAAGAGATTCCTTTGCGAGAGCCCATATACCTGTTGTTGAGGAGGACTATGCTGGGGAATACTGGTCTCTGTCTTGGGAGAAACAGAATTTTAGGAGCTTTGTTCGTCCGTTATTCTACCGGGGAGTCATCTCTTGGTTGAAGAGGCAAAAATGAACTGCTATTTGGTCGTGCTCCAAGCTTTAGAAGGAATTAATTTGTTATCCGACCACCTCCGGGCTTCAAAGTAATTGACCGAGTAAACTGTTATTTGGTCAAAATCCAAGCTTCAGTGTACCTTACTGTTATCTGGTCAACATCCAGGCTTCACAGTCTTGTATTGCTATATGGTCAACATCCAGGCTTCATGATACCTTACTTCCTATCTGGTCAACGTCCAGTCTTCAGAAGGAAATCAAATGGTTATCTGGTCGCCTCCGGTTTTCCCTTTGATTTTGGGGCCTACTAATATCCGGTTGAATCCGGGCTTCAATGTAATTATCCAAGTAAACTGTTATTTGGTCAACGTCCAAGCTTCACAGTATACCTTACTGTTATCTGGTCAACATCCAGACTTCACAGTCTTGTATTGCTATCTGGTCAACATCCAGGCTTCACGATACCTTACTTCCTATCTGGTCAACATCCAGTCTTCAGAAGGAAATCAAATGGTTACCCGGTCGCCTCCAGTTTTCCCTTTGATTTTGGGGCCTACTAATATCCGGTTGAATCTGGGCTTCAAAGTAATTGGCCAAGTAAACTGTTATTTGGTCAACGTCCAAGCTTCACAGTATACCTTACTGTTATCTGGTCAACATCCAGGCTTCACAGTCTTGTATTGCTATCTGGTCAACATCCAGGCTTCATGATACCTTACTTCCTATCTGGTCAACGTCCAGTCTTCAGAAGGAAATCAAATGGTTATCCGGTCGCCTTCGGTTTTCCCTTTGATTTTGGGGCCTACTAATATCCGGTTGAATCCGGGCTTCAAAGTAATTGGCTGAGTAAACTGTTATTTGGTCAATGTCCAAGCTTCACAGTATACCTTACTATTATCTGGTCAACATCCAGGCTTCACATTCTTGTATTGCTATCTGGTCAACATCCAGGCTTCATAAAAACTCGCAGGGGATTCAACTATTTTCCGATCTATCTCCAGGCTTCAGTATAATCAAGATAAAATCTAGTCGAATTCAGGCTTCATAATTGGAACAGGAATCTGCACATTAATTTGAATAAGCAAATAGGAAAGCATCTGCGTATGGAGTATCTCTAAGCCGTTTTATGAGCTTTGAACATCTGTTTTAGGTAGCTATCAATTTTATCCTGAAAAGGGTAGAATGTTAGCTGAAACACAAAGTTATGTTGCATGAAATGTATGATGCAATATATGCGTTTTATCAATGGTTATGATATGTGAATGTAATGTATGTGCATGTAAGATGATTAGCTGTCTTGCTGAGAAAAATAAATCCTGGATAGCTGGAGATAATAAAAGCTTTGACTACTGCCAGAGAAAATGAATCCATGACCGCTGTTGGAGATTCAAGATCTCTGACAACCTCTATGGGGAGAAGTTATACTGCCGGGGAGATCAGGAGTTTGGGTTGTATGCCAATCTACTGGGGACTTAAAGAATGAGAATCTCCGTTCTGTTGGGGATATCAGGGGAAAACTGAATGGTTTCCACTGGGGATTGGTAGCTCAAAGTTTCCTCTCCGATAGGGATCTTAATGACGTGCTAATTTGATCATGTATGGAAACTTGACTCCGTTGAGGAAAAAGGTTTTAAAATAACTCTCTAGGGAACTATCTGGTTTTAAAGCGACTCTCCGGGGAAATTGGAGAAAACTGGATGGCATCCACTGGTGTTCAAAGGTTGAAGGTTTGACTCCGTTGGGGATTGGGAGTTCTGAAAACTCAACTCTGATGGGGATTTTGAAACTTAACTCCACTTGGGGTGTGTATTTCAAGGCTTTAGCTCTGCTGAGGATTTCTTCTGGAATAGCCTAAAGACGTTTTCCCATATTTTCAATTTGTCAGTAATTATTCTTTCTTATTTCGTTTTATTTGTAAGCAGTGATTATATTCAAATGCATATGCTCATTTAATAAATCATTGGACGTTTTCAAATAAAACACAAGTGTAAAAAAGAAAGAAAAGGCAAACAATTTTCCGCACTTTGCAGTATCTTTGTATTAACTTTGTGTAAGTATTTTGTACAAAGGAGACAGACATCCTAGTAAGAGAACGTTGTCATAAAATTGAGAAAAATTTATACAAAGAAAGATGGATATGTGTAACAATTCCATGGGGTTCCCATTCCGCTATAGCCTTCGTAACTCTTAGTATCTTGTCCATTTGTTGCTTCGTCCACAGATGATTGGATTGATCAGAAGCTTGGAGCTTGTCCGTGAAGAGATTGTCCTTAAAGTAATCCGACGAGACATAGTCATACGCTTTAATTCCCTAACTTTAGCCTAGATCTCCTTTTCGAGTTTTCGATCCACCGGGAAACCCCTTTTTGCCCAAGTCGCCCTTTTGGGTTTTCAACTTGCCGGTTGTACAGATTTTTTTATTTATCCCTAATTTTTGCCTGAACCGCCCTTTCGGGTTTTCGATTCACCGGGATGCCCATTTTTGCCCAAGTCGCCCTTTCGGGTTTTCAACTTATCGGGTCATTTATGCGTAGTATCTTTTGACTATGTTTGCTTTTGCAGGGTGCGGCAGGTCGTCGCCGTCCATGGTGCTTAGAATCATAGCCCCACCAGAAAAGATGTTTTTAGTCACAAATGGTCCTTCGTAAGTAGGAGTCCACTTGCCCTGGGATCACTTTGCAGCAAGATGATCCGCTTGATTACAAGATCTCCGACTCGATATACCTGGCGTCTGACTTTTTTGTTGAAAGCCTTGATCATTCGTTTTTGATACGTCTGACCATGACAAATAGCAGTAAGTCTCTTTTCGTCAATCAGGTTAAGTTGATCAAGCCGGGTCTGAATCCAATCGTCTTCACTCAAACCAGCATCCTTCATGATTCTCAGGGAAGGAATCTGAACTTCCATAGGTAAACCAGCTTCCATGCCGTATACCAAAGAAAAAGGGGTTGCCCCAGTTGATGTTCGTGCCGTGGTACAGTATCCGTGCAGAGCAAATGGTAACATCTCATGCCAGTCCTTGTAGGTGACTGTCATCTTTTGAATGATCTTCTTGATATATTTTTTTTGCAGCTTCGACATCACCGTTCATCTTTGGTTGGTAGGGAGATTAATTGTGATGTTGAATATTGAACTGCTCGCACAGAGCGGTGATCATAGTATTGTTCAATTTGTACCGTTGTCAGTGATAATCCTGTCGGGGATACCATACCGGCATATGAGGTTCTGCTTGTTGAAGCGGGAAACCACATTCTTTGTAACAGAGGCGAAGGAAGTTGCTTCAACCCACTTGGTAAAGTAATCAATGGCCACCAGGATGAAACGATGCCCATTGGATGTTGTAGGCTTGATCTCTCCAATAATGTTGATTCCCCACATAGCGAATGGCCAAGGAGCTGTTAAGACATTGAGAGGAACTGGAGGTATATGTACCTTGTCCGCATAAATTTGGCATTTGTGACAAGTACGGGAATGTTGGTGACAATCAGCTTCCATGGTAGACCAGTAGTAGCCTGCCCGTAGAATCTTCTTAGCCATCGTGTGTCCGCTCAAGTGGGTGCCAAATGTACCATTATGCAGTTCAGCCATGATCTGCTGAGCTTCAACCTTGCCCACACAATGAAGCAGAACACAATCATGATTGCGCTTGTATAGGATACCATTGCTCAGGAAGAACTTGGAAGAAAATCTCCTTAAGAACTTTTTATCGTTGACTGAAGCTCCTTCATGGCATTCTCGAGTCTCGAGATACCTTTTGACTTCGTGAAACCAGGGTTGGTCCACTACTTCTTTGGTATTAATCTCGTGACAATGGGCAGGTTCGTCCATCCGTTCAATGGTGATTTGAGGAGCCTCATTATCCCAGTTAAGTTTAAACATGGATGACATTGTGGCTAGCGCATCTACTAGTTGATTCTCTTCTCACGGGAAGTGCTCGAAGGTGATCTGCTCGAAATATGGTAACAATGTCAGGACATGTTCTTTGTAAGGGATGAGGTTAGGATGTTTAGTATCCCACTCCCCTTTGATTTGACTGATAACCAAAGCTGAGTCCCCAAATACAATCAAAGATTTGATTCACAAGTCAATAGCAGCCTTGAGACCAAAGATACAAGCTTCATACTCGGCCATGTTGTTGGTGCAACTGAAGCAGAGTCTAGCAGTGAAAGGTGTATGGCAACCTTGTGGAGAAATGAGCACAGCACTAATACCTTTGCCAAGTGCATTTGAAGCACCATCAAAGTACAGGGTCCATCGAGATCCTTGTTCAGGTCCGTCATACGGTCCGTTACCTTCAATGTTGTCCAATGTCATAATGTCTTCGTCGGGGAAGTCAAACTTCATGGATTGGTAATCTTCGACAGCTTGTTGAGCTAGATGGTCAGCTAGTACACTCCCCTTTATAGCCTTTTGGGTCGTGTACTGGATATCATACTCAGTCAGGATCATTTGCCATCTAGCTATTCTTCTAGATAAAGCAGGCTTTTCGAAGATGTACTTGATTGGATCCATTTTAGAAATCAGCAGAGTGGTATGTGTCAACATATGCTGCCTTAGCCGGCGAGCAGTCCATACCAAAGCGCAGCAAGTTTTCTCGAGCAGTGAGTAGCGAGTCTCACAGTCGGTAAACTTTTTGCTAAGGTAATAAATGGCATGCTCTTTTCGGCCAGACTCGTCATGTTGGCCCAGTACGCACCCCATTGAATTATCCAAAACAGTCAGGTACATGATTAGCGGTCTTCCTTCGACGGGAGGCGTCAAGATAGGAGGTTCTAGCAAATACTCCTTGATTTTATCGAAAGCAACTTGACAGTCATCATTCCATTCAACCACCTGATCTTTCTTCAATAACTTGAAAATTGGATCACAGGTAGATGTTAGGTGAGAAATGAACCATGCAATGTAGTTTAGGCGTCCTAAGAAACCTCTGATCTCCTTCTCAGTGTGAGGGGCAGGCATTTCTTGTATAGCTTTGACTTTGGCAGGATCAACCTCGATGCCTTTGTTACTGACGATGAATCCCAAAAGTTTACCGGATCTGACTCCGAAAGTGCACTTGTTAGGGTTCAGTCTGAGCTTGTACTCTTTCAACCTGACAAACAGCTTTTGCAGATGGTCGAGAGGCTCTTCTTCTGTCTGTGAGCGGGTTATCATGTCATCTACGTAGACTTCAATCTCATGATGTATCATGTCATGAAACAAAGCTACCATGGCTCGCTGATAGGTTGCCCCGGCATTCTTCAGTCCGAATGGCATCACTTTATAGCAGAAGGTACCACACTGCGTAACAAAAGTAGTCTTATCCATGTCTTCGGGGGCCATCTTGATCTGGTTGTACCCTGAAAATCCATCCATGAAAGAAAACACCTTATGTTGAGTTGTATTGTCGACCAAAATGTCAATGTGTGGTAGTGGAAAATCATCTTTAGGGCTAGCCCTATTTAAGTCTCTGTAGTCCACACACATTCTGACTTTGTCGTCCTTTTTAGGCACGGGCACGATGTTAGCAACCCATTGTGGATAGGAAGTAACAGCCAGAAAGCCAGCATTGAACTGTTTCATCACTTCAGCTTTGATCTTCTCAGACATATCGGGCCTCATTTGACAGACTTTCTGTTTGATTGGTGGACAATCTTCTCTTGTAGGGAGATGGTGAACCATAATATTTGTATCCAGCCCTGGCATGTCTTCATAGGACCAGGCGAAGATCTCAACAAACTCATCCAACAGCTGAACTAAGCGCTCTTTGACACTTGGCTCCAGGTTGGCACCCACTTTAACCTCTTTTATGTCTTCGGCAGTACCCAAATTGATATCTCTAACAACTCTTCATGGGGCAGAATAGCCCTTTCTTCTTGTTGCAAAAGTCTAGCCAACTCTCCAGGCACTTCACAGTCTTCATCACCTTCGTATTCGGCATGATTGACCAGATCCTCAGAGTCACTGAAGGCCATAGCAGGATTGTTACCCATGGAATCCGGAGTGGATGGGTACCTGCATTTTGTGAGTGTGGGTATGTGTAAGGGATAGCCATCTTTAAACAAAATAAAATGTAAAAAGAAAAAAAATGAACATAAAAGTTTATAGATGAAAACGTCCATGATTCATTAAAAATGGCATATGAAAATGAAGAATCAAAACCCTTACAAATGGACCCATATGCCCCGGGTAAGGCACAAGGCGAAAAGAGTGTACGAATTGCTTAATAATTATTATAGACCAAACAGGAAATGTTCAAAAGATAAATTATTGATTGATGAAAGTAGTGGGAACGAAATCTTTCGCCTCCCAGTTGTTCAGCCCTCCTTCAATGGTTGGAAAGATCCAGTCTTCAAAATTGCTTCCTTCTTCATCATCCTCTAAAGCATGAATTATGTGTTGAGTGATTTTCAGTGGCGGTCCTCCAGCCCGGGAGCGACGCACAGCTTTCTGGCTAGCAGCAGTGAAACCCAATCTGAACTTATCTGTCTTGTAAGGAAAATCTGGCAGTTGACCCCACACTGTACTTCCTCCTTCCTTGATTACAGCCTCCGCATCCTTAAGGGATGACATCCGGGACACAGGTTTGGTAATGATGGGCACATCAGTCGTTGTCTTGGCTACCGCAACTTCAGGAGAAACATCTTCAAAGTGTTGGAAAGGTGTTTCTATGAATTCACCATCTAACTCCACGTAGCAGAAAGAATTAAGGTGGCTTATCATATACTCCTCCTCACCATGAATTATTATGATCTTACCCTGGACTGGGTATTTGAGCATCTGGTGTAGAGAAGAAGTGACTGCCCATGGGGGGTTGTGGATCCATGGCCTTCCCAACAAGCATGAATATGAAGGACGGATGTCCATCACATAAAAAGTAGAGTTTAAAATTTGTGTTCCCACCTTAATTGGGATGTCCACTTCTCTGTGAACCATCTTCTTAGAACCGTCGAAGGCTCTAACAATGATATTACTGGGCTTTAGGGTCAAACTTTCACAGTCCAATTTGTCCAATGCTTTCTTTGGTAGAACATTTAAAGATGAACCGGTATCAACCAGAACATGAGCAAGTGTAGTTCCTCTGCACTCTACCGAGACATGCAGCGCATCATTATGCTTTCTTCCCTTGGACGTTAGATCGGCATCAGAGAAGTCCAAACCATTGTCGACTGTAAGGCTAGCCACGCACTCTTGAAATTGATCCGCAGAAGTTTCTTGAGGCACGTGTGCCGTTTTCAGAAATTTGATCAAGGCTTTGGCATGAGCCTCGGAGCAGAGCAATAGAGCCAGCATAGAAATTTTTGAAGGGGTTTGCCCCAGTTGCTCTACGACATCATAGTCGCTCTTCTTAATTATCTTTAAGATCTCCTCCATCTCTTTTTTGGTGGTCTCGGGGATTACAAAAGTCGGAGCCTTCGTCCTGACAGGCGCCTCTTGGATCCCCTTACCTTTATCAGCAGTAACAGCAAAGGGTACAGCTTCGGGAGCATCAATTTCTTCAATAACCGAACTTCGCACAGATATCTTGACAGGCACAGGAGCACTTGAGGGTTCGAAGACTTCCCGTGGAGGAGCAATCTCCGGAGAGAAGATTCTTCCGCTATGAGTGATCTTACTTGTCCCTGCAATATTCCCCACATCACGAGTCTCTTCATCGGAATTTTCTTCAACTGATTCGATCTGTTTCACACCGTGATAAAAGATTTCTCCTCCATAATTCCATGGTATCGTCTTGTTGGACTTATATGGGATAGGCCCCGGCATGGTAATCTTCAGTGGTACAAACTTTGGGTCTGGTGTACAGATTTTTATTTATCCCTAATTTTTGCCTGAACCGCCCTTTCGGGTTTTCGATTCACCGGGATGCCCATTTTTGCCCAAGTCGCCCTTTCAGGTTTTCAACTTGTCGGGTCGTTTTATGCGTAGTATCTTTTGACTATGTCTGTGTTCGCATGGTGCGACAAGTCATCTTCATCCATGGTGGTCAGAATCATTTCCCCACCAGAAAAGATGTTTTTGATCACGAACGGTCCTTCGTAAGTAGGAGTCCATTTGCCTCTGGGATCACTTTGCGGCAAGATGATCCGCTTGATTACAAGATCTCTGACTTGATATATTTTCCTCTTGACTTTCTTGTTGAAGGCCTTGATCATACGTTTTTAATACGCCTGACCATGGCAAACAGCAGTAAGTCACTTTTCGTCAATCAAGTTAAGTTGATCAAGTCGGGTCTGAATCCAATCGTCTTCATTCAAACCATCATCCTTTATGATCCTCAAGGAAGGGATCTGAACTTCCACAGGTAAAACAGCTTCCATGCCATATACCAAAGAAAAGGGGGTTGCCCCAGTTGAAGTGTGTGCCGTGGTACGGTACCCGTGCAGAGCAAATGGTAACATCTCATGCCAATCCTTATAGGTGACTGTCATCTTTTGAATGATCTTCTTGATATTCTTGTTCGCAGCCTCAACAACACCGTTCATCTTAGGCCGATAGGGAGATGAATTGTGATGTTGAATCTTGAACTGCTCGCACAGAGCGGTGATCATAATATTGTTCAAATTTGTACCGTTGTCCGTAATGATCCTATCGGGGATACCATACTGGCATATGAGGTTCTGCTTGATGAAGCGGGCAACCACATTCTTTGTAACAGAGGCGAAGGAAGCTGCTTCGACCCACTTGGTAAAGTAATCAATGGCCACCATGATGAAACGGTGTCCATTGGATGTTGTAGGCTTGATCTCTCCAATCATGTCGATACCCCACATCGCGAATGGCCAAGGAGCTGTTAAGACATTGAGAGGAACTGGAGGAATATGTACCTTGTCAGCATAGATTTGGCATTTGTGACAAGTACGAGAGTGTTGATGACAATCAGCTTCCATGGTAGGCCAGTAGTAACCTGCCCGTAGAATCTTCTTAGCCATCGTATGACCGCTTGAGTGGGTGCCAAAGGTGCCATTATGTAGTTCAGCCATGATCTACTCAACTTCAACCTTGTCCACACATCGGAGTAGGACACAATCAAGATTGCGCTTGTATAGGATACCATTGCTCAGAAAAAATTTGGCGGCGAACCTCCTTAAGAACTTTTTGTCGTTGACTGAAGATCCTTCAGGGTACTCTTGTGCTTCGAGATACCTTTTGACGTCATGGAACCACAGTCGGTCCACTACTTCTTCTGTATTAATCTGGTGATAATGTGCAGGTTCGTCCATTTGTTTGATGGTGATTTGAGGTGCCTCATTATCCCAGTTAAGTTTAAACATGGATGACATTGTAGCTAGTGCATCTGCTAGTTGATTCTCTTCTCACGGGAAATGCTCGAAGGTAATCTGCTCGAAATGTGGTAACAATGTCAGGACATGTTCTTTGTAAGGGATGAGGTTAGGGTGCTTTGTATCCCACTCTCCTTTGATTTGACTGATAACCAAAGCTGAGTCCCCAAATACGACCAAAGATTTGATTCCTAAGTCAATAGCAGCCTTGAGACTAAAGATACAAGCTTCATACTCGGCCATGTTGTTGGTGCAGCTGAAGCAGAGTCTAGAAGTGAAAGGTGTATGGAAACCTTCTGGATATATAAATACCGCGCCGATACCGTTGCTAAGGGCATTTAAAGAACCATCAAAGTATAGGGTCCATCGGGATCCTTGTTCAGGTCCGTCATATGGTCTGTTACCTTTAATTTTGTCTAATGTCATAATATCCTCGTCAGGGAAGTCGAACCTCATAGATTGGTAATCTTCGATGGCTTAATGAGCTAGATGGTCATCTAGTACACTCCCCTTTATAGATTTTTGGGTTGTGTACTGGATATCATACTCAGTCAGGATCATATGCCATCTAGCGATTCTTCCGGATAAAGCAGGCTTCTCGAAGATGTACTTGATCATATCCATTTTGGAAATCAGCAGAGTGGTATGTGTCAACATATACTGCCTTAGCCGGCGAGTATCCCATACCAAAGCGCAGCAAGTCTTCTCTAGCAGTGAATAGCGAGTCTCACAGTCGGTAAACTTTTTGCTAAGGTCATAAATGGCATGCTCTTTTTGGCCAGACTCGTCATGTTGGCCCAGTGCGCACCCCATTGAGTTATCCAAAATAGTCAGATACATGATTAAAGGCCTTCCTTTGACGGGTGGCATCAAGATAGGCGGTTCCAGCAAATACTCTTTGATCTTATCAAAAGCAACTTGACAATCATTATTCCATTCAACCACCTGATCTTTCTTCAACAGCTTGAAGATTGGCTCACAGGTAGATGTTAGGTGAGAGATGAACCTTGCAATGTAGTTTAAGCATCCCAAGAAACCTCTGACCTCCTTCTCAGTACGGGGGGTAGGCATTTGTTGTATAGCTTTGACTTTAGCAGGATCAACTTCGATGCCTTTGTTACTGACGATAAATCCCAAAAGTTTACCGGACCTGACTCCGAAAGTGCACTTGCTAGGGTTCAGTCTGAGCTTATATTCCTTTAACCTGACGAACAGCTTTTGCAGATGGTCGAGGTGTTCTTCTTCTGTTTGTGACTGGGCTATCATATCGTCTACATAGACTTAAATCTCATGATGTATCATGTCATGAAAAAAATCTACCATGGCTCGCTGATAGGTTGCCCCTGCATTCTTCAGTCTGAATGGCATCACTTTATAGCAGAAGGTACCCCACTGCGTAACAAAAGTAGTCTTCTCCATGTCTTCGGGGGCCATTTTGATCTGGTTGTACCCTGAAAATCCATCCATGAAAGAAAATATCTTATGTTGAGCCGTATTGTCAACCAAGATGTCAATGTGCGGTAGTGGAAAGTCATCTTTAGGGCTAGCCCTGTTTAAGTATCTGTAATCCATGCACATTCTGACTTTGCCGTCCTTTTTAGGCACGGGTACAATGTTAGTAACCCATTGTGGATAGGAAGTAACAGCAAGAAAACCGGCATTGAACTGCTTCATCACTTCGGCTTTGATCTTTTCAGACATATCGGGCCTCATTCGGCGGATTTTCTGTTTGATCGGTGGACAGTCTTCTCTTGTAGGGAGACGGTGAACCACAATATCTGTATCCAGTCCCGACATGTCTTCGTAGGACTAGGCGAAGATCTCAACATATTCATTCAACAGCTGAACTAAGCGCTCTTTGACATTTGGCTCTAGGTTGGCACCCACTTTAACTTCTTTTTTGTCTTCCTCTGTTCCCAAGTTGATAGTCTCTAACAACTCCTCGTGAGGTAGAATAACCCTTTCTTCCTGTTGCAATAGTCTAGCCAACTCTCCAGGCACTTCACAGTCTTCATCACCTTCGTATTCAGCATGATTGACCAGATCCTCAGAGTCACTGAAGGCCATAGCAGAATTGTTGCCCATAGAATCCGGAATGGAAGGGTGCCTGCATTTTGTGAGTGTGGGTGTGTGTAAGGGATAGCCACCTTTAAACAAATAAAATGTAAAAAGAAAGAAAATGAACACAAAAGTTTATATATGAAAACGTCCATGATTCATTAAAGATGGCATATGAAGATGAAAAAATCAAGCCCTTACAAATGGACCTATATGCCCCGGGTAAGGCATAAGGCAAAAAGTGTACGAATTGTTTAAGAATTATTACAGACCAACAGAACTGTTCGAAAGATAAATTACTGATTTATGAAAGTAATGGGAACGAAGTCTTTTGCCTCCAAGTTGTTCAGCCCTCCTTCAACAGTTGGAAAGATCCAATCTTCAAAGTTGCTCTCATCTTCACCATCCTCCAAAGCATGGACTCCATGATGAGTGATCTTTAATGGTGGCCCTCCAGCCCGGGAGCGACGCACAACCTTCTAACTAGCAGTAGTGAAACCCAAGCCGAACTTATCTGTCTTGTAAGGAAAATCTGGCAGCTGACCCCATATTGTGCTTCCTCCCTCCTCATTCACAGCCTTCACATCTTTAAGGTATGACATCCGGGACACAGGTTTGGAAATGATGGGCATAGAAGTCATTGTCTTGGCTACCGCAACTTCAGGAGAAACCTCTTCAAAGTGCTGAAAGGGGGTCTCGATGAATTCACCATCTAATTCAACATAGCGAAATGAATTCAGATGGCTTATCATATACTCCTCCTCGCCACGAACTGTCACGATTTTCCCCTGGACAGGGTACTTAAGCTTCTGATGCAGAGTAGATGTAACGGCTCCAGCATGATGAATCCAGGGCCTTCCTAACAAGCAAGAGTAGGAGGGACGGATGTCCATGACATAAAATGTGGAGTTGAAAGTTTCCGTACCCACTTTAATTGGGATGTCCACCTCCCCGTGGACCATCCGTTTAGAACCATCAAAGGCTCTTACAATGATGTTGCTGGGCTTCAAAATTAGACTTTCACAATCTAGTTTGTCCAATGCTTTCTTAGACAAGACATTTAAAGAAGACCCAGTATCAACCAGAACGTGAGCAAGAGTAGTCCCTCTGCATTCCACCGAGACATGCAGTGCATTATTATGCTTCCTCCCCTTAGATGTTAAATCAGCATCAGAGAAGCCAAGACCATTGTCGGCTGTTAGGCTGGCTACAAACTTCTGGAACTGGTGCGCGGAGGTTTCTTGAGGCACATGGGCCGTCTTCAGGAATTTGATCAGGGCTTTGGCATGAGCCTCGGAACAGAGCAATAGGGCCAGCATAGAGACTTTTGAAGGGTTTGCCCCAGTTGTTCTACGACATCATAGTCACTTTTCTTAATTATTTTTAAAATATCCTCCATTTCCTTTTGAGTGGTCTCGAGGATGACCAAAGGCTGAGCCCTTGTCCTGACGGGCACTTCTTGGATCCCCTTACCTTTATCAGCAGCAACAGCAGAGGGTACAACTTCGGGAGTAACAATTTCCTCAATCACTGGAGTTCTCACAGATGTGTTGACTGGCACAGAAGTAACCTTAGAAGCATTTGAGGGTCCGAAGATTTCCCTTGGAGGAGCAATCTCTGGAGAGAAAATTCTTCTGTTGCGGGTGATCTTACTCGTCCCTGTAATATTTCCTATGTCAGGAGTCTCTTCATCAGAACTTTCTTCAACTGACTCAATCTACTTAACACTGTGGTACAAGATCTCTCCTTCATAATTCCACGGTATTGTCTTGTTAGACTTGTATGGGATAGGCCCCGACATAGTTATCTTCAGAGGTACAAACTTTGGATCAGGTGTAATCTTAACAGGTCTTTTGGAGACCTTGGAAAGACTGGCGGAGATGGTAATTATAGCAACATCGTTGATAGGAGTTGGATTAACAGGAGTAATAGGAGTTTTCTCAAAGAGGATTTCTTGATTATCCATTAGGAGTTGGATGCCTAACTTCAATAACAGACAGTCGGATTGTAAGGACGAACAAAGGTAATAATCTTTTTCACAGCCCGAGAAAATCCTGACTTTCAACAGATTCATCTTGATCATTGGTAAAGGGGTCATTAGGTCATCAACAGCAACAACATACAGATCCTCTTCGATAGCATGGGCATTATGACCATGTTTCGGCATTGGGGCAGAGATCACATTCGGTTTTTCGGGAGCGTCGAATTCCACCTCCTTGGCATCTATTAAATCCTGGATCTTGTTTTTGAGGGCCCAACAATTGTTGGTGTCGTGCCCTATGCCGCCTGAATGATAAGCACATTTAGCGTTGGCATGGTAAAAAGGAGAAGTTATATTCGAATTTTGTGGTGGCTCTCTCAAGGTTGTAAGGTTTAACTTCAAGAGATAGGGGAGAACCTGGGCAGGCATCATGTTTATTTTGGTGAATTTCCTAGCGGGCCTTCCCACTCTTTGTTGGTTGGTTCTGAATTGATCATTTCTAGGCTGATCAGCTGCAGTCTTTTGAATCATTACTGCCTGCACCGCTGGCTGGCGCTCCCCTCTTCCTCGACCTCTTTGGGAGTAAACAGTTGACACCTCTTTCTTGGCTGGAAAAGGTTTTTTGACGGCAGCGGAAGCAGATGTATCTTTTTGAATTTTACCGCTCTTGATGCCAACTTCAACTCTTTCACCAGTCAGAATTAACTCAGTGAACCCCGCAGACGAACTCCCTATCAGGTGATTAAAGAATGGACCTGACAGCGTCCCCAAAAACATATCAACGAGCTCTCTTTCAGACAATGGTGGCTGCACCCTTCCAGCCAAGTCCCTCCATTTCTGGGCATACTCCTTAAAGCCTTCATTATAGACCATACCCATACTCTGTAATTGAGTACGAGTAGGTTTCTAAGTATGTATTATATTGATATTGTCTGTAGAAGGCAGCAGCCAAATCCTCCCAATTGTGTACATCAGATCTCTCAAGCTGGTAGAACCAATCTAATTGCGTCCCCAAAAGACTATCTTGAAAAAAGTGGATCCACAGATCCTTATCAGAAGAATAAGGTTGTATTTTTCTGACGTAAGACCATAGGTGCATCTTCGTACAAGACAAACCATCGTATTTAGAAAATGTAGGCACCTTGAATTTAGAGGGAATCACAATCCCAACAACCAACCCTAGCTCCTCGAAATCTAGCCCAGACACTCTTTGTACCTCAATAGCCGCCAGAAGCTCTTCCAAATTCTTGTACTTGTCGTCTGCAGGAGGATATTGTTGCTCATAGTAATCTTCATCCTCTTCTTCTTCTTCTTCAGCCTCAGACTCAGATGGTATTGCGGTTCCCATTCCTTTACCTGTCCCTTCATCAGATGTTGAGGGAAATCCAGGACCTTTCTAGCTTGGTTCTCAAATCTTCTACCCAAAGTAGCCACACCAACTCTTTTCTTTTTCTTTTTCTCTTTTTCCTTTTCCTTCTCTAACAGTGCTTTAAGATCCTCCTGACCCTTTGCCAAGGTCATGAGGAGTTGTTGGAACTGTGAATTATGCGCTTGTAGATCTTTGACCGTCTGCTCTATATCCATCTTGCTGAAATAAACAGTAGAGAGATAAGGAAACCTGGTGTGAAGACCTGTTTATGCATATGATGAATGATATGTATTCATGTAATGCATTCAAGGATTCAGAAATTCAAATTTGTTGCAAACAAAAAAGAGCGCACGTCATATTAATAAGATAGAATTTGTTAGTACATAAGTGCCCAAAGGGAAAAATAATACAAAATTCTAAGGTAAAAAGACGTTGCGCATCCTCTTTGGTGCGATGTAGGTGTTGAGATTCTGCTCTTCGTGGAGTCGACGAGTAAGTTCCAAGACCTTCTTCTCACTGGCGTAGAAGCTGGCTTTAAAAGTGTTCTGTTCTTCCTTGAGCTGTATCCAACTCTTTTGCAAATCCTCCAATGATGTTGGCATGTCAGGATGTAGGAGGGTGTATGGAACCTCTCCTTCCATAACAGGCTCTTTGATCATAGGCAAAATGTGGGGGTAAGGCATCATAAGACTCTGGGCGCGGGTTCGTACCCACTTGAGGTAAGGCTCAAGGAGAATGGAATTCTTGTGTCCCAGTGTCTTACTGTCCACTTTGTTGGGCATCCTCCAAGCTCGGATAAACCTTTGTCGAAGTCCTTGAGCGTCGTTGTCGAAGTCAAAAACCAAGTCTGGAATTAGCATGTCATGAGGACCATCCCTTCGGGCATACCCAAATTTTCTCAGAGCTAAACAAGGGTTGTAGGTAATGCCTCCCTTAATGCCAAGTAATGGGAAATTAGGGAATTCCCCACAACGATCAATGATGATGACATTTTCTCTGGACCGAGAACACCAATGAACATCAGAATGTGTAAGAGTCATCAATCGTTGTGACCACCTCAAGCCTTGCTCATTTTTTAAGACTGATTGGGGAAGGTGAGAAATAAACCACCTTGCTAGAAGAGGAGTACAGCACATGAGAACACCTATTTTTCTCATTGTTCGTGTGTGAAATGAGTGGAGGATATCCCCAAGCAATGTAGGCACAGGATTCCGAGATATGAAAATCTTGACAGCATTCACATCTATAAGCTGATCAGGGTTTGGGAACAAGACCAACCCATAGATGAGAAGTGCTACAATCTCCTCAAAAGCTTGCAGATCTAGAGAATTCCAGCAGTCTTGTGCCTTCTCAAACAGAAACTTTGCCAAGAAATCCTTGACACTACTTCTGGTTTCCCAATGACCTTTAATATCATATGGTTGCAACTGTAAGGCTTGAGCAACATCTTCAGGCTTTGGCTCTATTTCCGTACCGTTGTAGGGTAGTTGATGGAGAATAGGAATCCTCGGGAGTTGAGAAAATTCCTTCAAAATAGACACTAGTTGGTAATCAGGAAATGTAAAGCAATGGTGTAGGGGGTCAAAGAACTGGAAGAGAACTTTCACCATGTCTTCTTCAATGTTGGAGTTGACCAAGTTTAGAAGTTTACCATGTCTTTCACTGAAGGGAGAATTCTCTGGAATCTTGGAAGTAAGCTCCTTGAGTAGAGGAGGAATTCTCACAAGGTTGACCTGAATAGTTTTTCTGCGGAGTGAATCCATAACCTACAAAACAGGAACAAAGATGAAGATCCAAACCCTTAAAATAGTTAGTCGATGCATATGATGCTTTATGATGTCCATGATGTATGCACAAGTATATGTACAAGCAAGTCACACAAGTTCCTAGTTGCAGGCCTGCATGGGGTTTCATAGGTAAGTACCCTCTTGAAGTTTAGTTGGCTTAACCTGTCCTATAAATAGTAATCGGGTTCTAAGGAGCTCAATATCACCGGGTTATTTTCTGTGTTCATTGTTTCAGTTTAGCCACTTAACTGGTGACCAAAATATTCCAAGAAAACAACCCTCAATGAGTGTAGTATCGAGTATCTACCAACTTCAGACTGCACCAAAGCCGGTCATCTCACTATCCCTAATAAGGCCAAGATGGTCAAGTAAAGGTTCTAAAAGTCCATTAGTGCTTCATGACATCACTCAGCGGCCCTGTATTCTCTTTGATTGACTCAAAGGCTACCGGTACCCATAAATATGTCGCACTAATATAGCTATTGATTCAACCATGTCGGTATACCTCGCACATTTTCCACAACGTATTGCTATTTACCTATGAATGTTTCCCCAAATCCGAGTAGAGGATTTAAACCCAAATAATAGAACCAAATGTAAAGCAATCAAAGCAAACAAGATAAGCATGTAAAGGTGATCTAAACCCTAAGGTAACCCCACTTTTAGAGAAGTCCCCAGCAGAGTCCCCAGTTCTGTGATACGGTGGGAGAACTGACTTGAGATTTTGCGTTTGTGTTTGCAAATGTTTCGGTTTAGCAAGAGTCGCCACTGACTTTTTATTTTATCCAAAGGAAAGGTAAAAAAGCACAGGAAAGACCTTTGAGATGTTTTCTTGGGTTCAGTGGGTAGATTATGAAAAGGGAAGGTGCAAGCACCCTTTTCATCCATGGTTATCCATGGCCTCTTAGTTACTTGTTTAGATCACTTGCTTTTGCTTTTCAATTGTTTGAAATGGTGCTTTGTGGGTGGTTTTGAAAATGTTTTGAAAAGAGGCCATCGTTGTGGCAACCTTTGTAATGATTCTTGTTTGAATGTATACAAAGGTGTATTGTCTTTGGAAAAGATTTTTCAATGTTTTGAAAGTTTGTTTTGGGAAGTTGTTTTGAAATTGTGTTGTGAGGTGTGTTTGAAAATAGCAAGGATGTTTTTGCAAGTTTTGATCAAGTAACTAAGAGTTGTCTACCCTATCTACTCAAAAGTCTTTCCTACACATTTTTAACCCTTTTGACAGTGTTGTTTTACCATTGTATTTGGTAAACAACCTTGTATTTGGATGTTAAATGGGACAGGCGCGGGTCATCGTATTGACCATGATAGCAATAGTGCTAAGTATCTTTAGAAATTTTTTGAGGGACTAGATCATTTTGTATAGGCAACCAAGATAGCGTCATCGAGGGACTATGATCTTTTTGTTTTGTTTTTATTTTGCCAAGATACTCAACATGCATACCATGGCCATTTGTTTAGGCAACCAAGTGGAGATACCTTAAGGGTGTTTGTGTGCAAGTGTGTTTTATTGCATGCATGATTTTATCTTGAATTAGGATTTTATATTTCATTGATTTTATCTTGCCATACATATCCTAATTACTAGCATTTACATTTGAAAGCAATAAAAATGCGAAAATGTAAAATCCTACGCTATTACAATATTTAGGGGGTGGGGGATACACACTTGTACATGGCGATGGTTCAACGATAAAAATAGATTAAAAATAAAATAAAATAACAAGGGGAAGAAAAATAGAAAGAGAGAGAGAGCTAGCGCGCTGCTGAGAGGAAGTCAGAAGTTCTGACCCAGGCCTGCTGCAGGATATCAACCTGTTAGTGAAAATATATGAGTCAGAACTTCTGACTCTGGTGCCCTGCAAAACAGAAACCTGTTAGTGGGAAGGTCAGAAGTTCTGACTCCTATGCACTGCAAGACAGAAGTTAGTTAGTGGGGAAGTAAGAAGTTCTGACCCTGCTGGAAACACAATAATTTTCAGAAGTTCTGATATTATTGATAGCAAAACAGGCCTCAGAAGTGTTGGCGTCAAAGTCAGAGCTTGGTTTCCCCCTGTGCTAGTCAGAACATCTGCAATTTTATTATTTTTCCATAAAATAGAAGGCATGCCTAGGACAGTCTCAGCAAGTGTCATAGCGTTTCAGAAGACAGAACCAAAAAGGTCACAGGCAGGTTCTACACTGATTCACTTCCTACTTAAGCATTCAGAGGCCTGAAAATCCTCAAAACACGTACAGCAGCAACATGATATCTACATTGTGTTTATTGAGCATGCAAAGCTGATGATGCTTAGCAGCATGGTGAGAGTCAGCAGGTGCTTACCTTGCTGTTGGAAGAAAATCTGTGAATTGGAGCTAGCTTTAGCTCTGATGGTGTTCTGGACAGGTTCTTTTTAGAATGGGTGGATGGAGAAGATATATGTATGTATGGTCAGAAACTATATGGGCGTTCTCTAGTCAGGAAGCAAATTGGGTATCAATGAAGTTTGGAGGCAGGAAGTTCAAAGTTATGAAACACTTGGAATTTTGGCAGAGTTTCACAATGTTTTCTTGCTAGAGTTTTCTGTTCCTTTTCTAGCAATTTTTCTGGATTTTTGACCGGGGGCCTTTTTAATGGACAATGGTGTCCTATTTATAGGCAAGGCTTTGTGAATTTTTTAAACGTTAAATGGCGCCAATACTATGCAGTAAGGGTTAACTTATTCTTGAAGGAAGTTTATGGAAATTGTGATAATGGACAGTTTTTTCAGCCTAGACTGGAATAGTAGGCGAAGATTAAGGGAAAGTGACGGCCATAGGCGAAAAGTGGCACATAGATCCAAACTTAACCTTGCACGAGGGTGTTGTTATGCTGCACGTGGAAAGGCCCTTTGGATAAATGTTCAAAAGTAGTTGTAAGCATTTAATGGGCATTAAATGGTGATGAGATTGGTCAAGACTAAGAGATCTTAGTGTGAGATTTGCATCATTACCTATATCCTGAGCCAGCAGTTCTGCTTTACCCAAAAAACAATGCAAACCAAACTCTGACCTTGGCCTCTTGCTGCTCCAGCAAATTCTGAGGGTTCTCTAGATTTTCCAGCATGTTCTTTTTTATCTGCCTTTGAAAACTCTGGACTTAGAGATTCTGCTTCAGTATTATACCCAATTTGCTGGTCTCATTACCTTCTAATCCCAGCACGTTCTGAAAGAGTTTCAGGCTTTGTTTCCTTCCTTGCATTTCTCTAGCAAATTCTGGCTGAACTTGCGTAATTGTTGAAAGAGTCATGTTCTGTTTAAAGATTACGTGTTGAACCATGTTTACAACCCCTAACCGAGTTGGTGTAACTGCTGGAGAACCAACTTCTGACTGAATGTTATGTGCTGAGCCAAGTTTGCAACTTCTGACCATTTCTGCCTGGAGGTTGGTTCAGAGGTTCTGAAGTGCCATTTTTCTTAAATACTTAGAAAATCCCAAGTACTTAGAAATTTGGTTTTTGAACCTTAGCTGGAATACACTTCTCATTTCAAGCATGTTTTGCTGAAATAAGATTTTTTTTTGGGACTTGATTTTAATCAAGAGGTCAAGGTTTGGCCTTTCAGCGCAGATGACTGTTTTGGTCTTGGGAGTGATCTTCATGAAAAATTTGTAATCCAAAGCTTGGGATTGAATGGAGAGTAAACCTGAAAAAAATGAGAGGGTAAATTTTAGGGTACAACACTAGGTATAAGTTTTCCTCCTTTTATAATCTTCAGTTGTCCATGGACTTCAATACAGCAACATATTAGTTGCTGAAAATTTGCAGAATCTTCTGCATAAAAATATAGCTTCAATCATTTGTTTCTAATTTGTCTCCACAAATAGAAACTGATAAACCGCCTTGAAATCAGCTTAAATCTCTTCAATCTTCAATCTTAACGCCACATTGGATATCATAATATTCCAGAATATTCTTCACCTGTTAAAACTTAAACTGATCCAACAGCCTAGCGCAACATAGTCACGATGTTAACTCTGCATAGGACATCTTGTCTGACATGTTGTTTCTGATGATAAAACTTATTTGCTTAACATGTTGTTCATATATTTTAACATTCTAGTTTCACCAAAATTTAATCAAATCTTTAGAACTTTCAATGTCTATATTGTTCCTTAGTTTTTATAGTTAGATTATATGGTTTATATGACTTATAAGTTTCTTTGGAGACATATGCCCCAGGGAACATGTTAGAGTCTCTAAGTGGAGGATTACACTTGACATCCCCATAATTACACTTGACACCCCATATTTTCATAACCCCAAAAATACCACAAATAAAAAAATAATATTTTTTTCGAACAAAATATCTAGTAAAATATTGAAAATTTCCCATACTTCGAAATTTTCGGTAGTTCATTTAAAATTTCTAATAATTCAAAATTTTCGGTAGCTCATTTAAAATTTCAGATAACTTAGAATTAGTTTTGGAAATTTCAAAATTTCTAATAAAATTCTAGAAATTTCAAAATTTATGGTAAAATCTCTCGAAATTTTCGATAAAAATCTTATTTTTTTTAAAGAATTTCTGGTATGTTATTTAAATTTTCAATATCGCCCAAAAGTCAAAAATTTTGATGAAAATTTTAAATAAAATTATTATGGTCTTTTCACATCCTTTGAAGAGGTGTCAAGTAAAAGTGTGAGGTGATGAGTTATATACTCCTCTAGTTGTCCTGATCCTCTAGTTGTCCTGATCATCTAATAAACCTCAAATATTTATTCGGTGTTGATTTAGTACTCTGTTAGGGCGTGACCATCTTATGATTGTCAGGTTTTATATTCTTCTTTAATGATAGATAATTGTCCTCATTATGTGACGGTCTACAAGGGCTGAGTAGCTATGGTCAAATGTGCCTATAAATAATGTTCATCTTTTTAATTCGCTTGACTACTTGATAAATGTTTCAGTAATTCCCTTTCTAAAAAAATTGTATTGGAAATAGGACAAAAAAATGACAAAATTGTCTTTAGAATATGTTTTTGTATTTTTTTTTTTAAATTGTCTCTCATCTTGCACTATAATTGCAAATTTAACAAGTTTTTCAAAGAAGAATTATATGACAATTTATTTATGAGATATTCTACACAGACATATCACATTTTTGTATTTCGTTTTCCTTTTATTATTAGTTTAAATTTCAAAAACTTCTCAAAAGAGATGTAATAGGAAAGTTTATATATTAACTCGTATTTCTTTAAATATATTTTATTAAACTATTGTTATTATATTAAATTAATTTTAATAAAAATAACATGAATTCAATCTGTATCAAAAAATAAATAGGATATTTAAGTTGTTAATGACCCAATGAATACAAAGTTGTTTAAGGATAAATTTCAATTCTGACAAAAATAATCCTTAATTACATTCTTTTGTTTGGATGGATTGTCCAAACTCTTTCTCTTTTGAAACAAGAGAGTTCAAGACAAAGTAATAATACAGATATTTTAATTTATAATTAAAGAGTTTAAAAGTAATATGTGTAAATTAATATTATATATAATCAAAAAATTTATATTTATTATACTATATCGATATTTTAATAATTAAAATATATTTTAATTAAATACATATTTCTTATTAGTTGATAATTTAAAAATATTTTATACTATAAATGCATATTATTTTCATTATTAAGAATATCGTCTTGGATGAAATATAATATTTATTAATTTTTATAAAAAAATATTATATTATCATTAAAAGAACATTTATTATTGAAGTTGTTAAAAAAATGTCACTATCATCACTCACCATTGAACTAGTATTCGAGTAAAAATGATGGCTACAATTTTTTTTACCAATAAGTCAAAGTGGAATGAGGTTGAAATTTTGTTCAAAAATGTCATCACTCACCATTAAATAAATAAGTATTGAAGGCATCATAACACTATTTGCTATTTTTTACCATTCAATTATTTTCTAGAAGATCAGATATTCGGTTCACATGCTGTCTAGCTCCAAAATACATTTTGATTTTTTTTTCCGGATGAAAATCACAATTTGATGAAATGATAAATATCCCCTAAATCCTTTCATTCAGATTTTCTTCTTCTTATCTCTATATTTTATTATTATTATTATTATTATTATTATTATTATTATTATTATTATTATTATTATTATTATTATTATTATTATTATTATTATTATTATTAAGCATAATTGGTTCCCACGTCCTTTAATTTTGAGCGAAGTTTCACTTTGATCTCCGAACAAAAAATCGTTACCTAATGATCTTTTAATGTTACTTCCGTTAAATCAATTTGTCTCCACCGTTAATTTTTGTGAAAATCTGTTAAGTATTGTTTGGTGTTGGAAACCCACCAAATATCTATGATGAATTTTTACACAACAACAATGAATTATGAGAAAGAAAAGAAAAGAAAGATGATAATCATTTTCTGCAGAGATTCTCTCTGCCCACAAACTGTGGAAAACTTTGTTATTCACTTGCAACTGCAAATTTTATAAATACAACTTAATTGACTTAATTACAAACTTAAGGGTACCCTATTTATAGATTTTGGTTAGCTCAAAGCCAAAAACTATAAAAACCTAAAATACTTATTTTTGTACTAAATCAAATCTATCTATTTTAGATCTAAATCAAATCTATTTAAATCTAAAACAAATCTAATTTGTGTGCTCTTCGACACACCATAGTTTTGACACTATGAATTACAATTTAACACACCATCTAATTCATCGTGTCTAAACTATCTATATTCATCATGGCTCTTAGTCTTCTGAATACTTCGACCTGCACTCCCTTTATCACGATGTCTGCAATCTGATTCTCAGTTCTGCAGTGTTCCAAATTCATTTTCCTATCTGCTACTTGCTCTCGAAGATAATGGAACCTCATATCGATGTGCTTGCTTCGACCATGTGCTATCGGGTTCTTCGCCAGATTGATAGCTGACATGTTGTCGATCTTCATGGTAATTGCTCCGTGATTTTTCCCTGTTATCTCTTTGACCAAGTTCACCATCCAAGTTGCTTGACATGCACAAAGAGAAGCAACTATGTATTCTGCTTCGCATGATGATAATGCCACTACTGGTTCCTTTCTTGAACTTCAAGCAACTAGTGCACCACCTAACATAAACACATATCCTGCTGTTGATTTTTGATCTTCAACATCACTACACCAACTTGAATCAGTGTATCCCACTAACTTACATTCCTTTCCTTTATCAGTTGCAGGAAATAAAATATCATAGTCGAGAGTTCCTTTAAGATACCTTAGTATCCTCTTTACCGCTACTAGATGTGATACATTTGACTTCTGCATGAATCTACTTACCATACCTACACTATATGCTAAGTCAGGCCTTGTATGACAAAGATATCTCAATGATCCAATAAGTCTTCTGTATTGGGTTGGATCGACATCATCTTCATCTGCATCTTTCGACAGTTGCACTCTTGGTTCTGCAGGTGTCGAAGTTAAGTTGCATTCTTCCATCTCAAATCTCTTGAGAATTTATCCTGCATATCTTCCTTGATGCATCATTAAACCTCTACTACTCTTGTAGAATTCGATACCAAGGAAATATGAAATCTCATCCAGATCAGACATTTTGAATTCCTTACTGAGATCACCTTTGAAGTCTTTGATCTCACTTTTGCAGCTACCTGTTATCAACAAATCATCTACATAGAGACATAGTATAAGAAATTCACTATTGCTTCTTCTTACATATACTCCATGTTCAGTTGTGCACTTCACAAATTCCTTCTCCCTTAGGAAACTATCAATTTTCTTATTCCAAACTCTTGGAGCTTGTTTCAATCCATACAGGGCTTTATGCAGCCTGTACACCTTTCTCTCTTTGTCATGTTTCACAAACCCAACTGGTTGTTTAACATAAACTTCTTCGTCTAAGGGTCTATTTAGGAATGCACACTTCACGTCCATCTGACATATGTGCCATCTGTTTATTTCTGTTAGACCAACAACCAACCTGATTGTTTCGATCCTAGCAATAAGTGCAAAAACTTCATCAAAGTTTATTCCTTCTTTCTGTAGAAATCCTTTCGCCACAAACCTTGCTTTGTGTCGAGTTACTTTCCCTTTCAAATTCGTTTTTACTTTATATACCCACTTGACATCAATTTCCTTCTTGCCTTGAGGTAATTCGACAAGTGACCAAGTGTTGTTGTGTTCGATAGACTTCACTTCTTCGTTCATTGCTTTCACCCACTTTGAATCTTTCAATGCTTCAACTGCATTGACAGGTTTGACATCTGCATAGAAAGCATAATGTACGAACTCACCTTCATTATCTATCACATTATCTGATGTAATCACACAATCTTGCAATCTTGCAGGCATGCGTCTTGTTCTTTGAGGCCTGCTTGTACTTGGTTGATCTATAATAGCTGATTCCTCTTGTCGAAATTCTCTTTCGACTTGAGTTTCTGATTCTTCAAGTAGGATTCCCATTGAATCTTTCTTGACATTTTCATTCCAATTCCATTCTTTAAGCTCATATATGATCACGTCCCTACTAATCACAATCGACTTATTCACTGGGTCGAACAACTTGTAACCTCTTGTCGAATGATATCCAACTAGAATCATTTGACTTGACTTATCATCAAGTTTTCTTCTCAACTGATCTGGCACATGTCTATGTGCAATAGATCCAAATACCTTATGATGACTCAAGCTAGGCTTCACACTAGACCAACATCCTTCTGGAGTAATTCCTTCTAGCTTCTTCGTAGGACATCTATTCAAAATGTATGTTACAGTCGAAACAGCTTCACCCCAAAACTCTTTAGGTAAATTCTTTCCTTTCAACATACTTCTCACCATATTCATGATGGTTCGATTCTTCCTTTCTGCAGTTCCATTATGCCGTGGAGTATAGGGTGGTACCACCTCATGGATAATCCCTTCCTTTTCACATAACTTGTCGAAGTCTTTCGACACATACTCTCCACCACCATCAGTTCTCAAAACATTGAGTTTTTGACCACTTTGTCTTTCGACCATAGACTGAAACTTGGCAAATACCTCGATCACTTCACTTTTCTTCTTGATCAGGTAAGTCCACAGCTTTAGAATGAAATCATTTATTAATGTAACAAAGTATTTGTTACCTCCCATCGAATCCACCTGGATTAGTCCACATACATCAGAGTATATGACTTCAAGGATAGCCTTTGACCTGCTTCCTGCATCCTTGCTGAAGCTATTCTTGTGTTGCTTCGCCTGCACACATTCCTCACATACCTCGTTTGAAATGTCGATTTCTGGCAATCCTGAAACCATATTTCTTCTCTTCAAATCTCTGATGTCTCTGAAGTTGAGATGGCCTAGTTGGTAATGCCATATCCATTCATCTCTGCTAGCTGCAGTCGAAAGGAACTTGTGCTCCATCACATTTAGTTCAATCTTTAAGGTTCTATTTTGAGACATATGAGCCTTCAAGATTAATCTTCCATTTGCATCGACGACTCTCATCATCTTATCTTCGATCGAAACTTTATAATTCTTTTTGACCAACTGCCCTATACCGAGCAAATTTCTCTTCATGCCTGGTATGTAAAACACAATGGAAATTACTGACCTCTTTCCATCTTTGTTCATAATCATAACATCATCAATACCTTTAGCTGCTAGGGTATTGTCATTTGTAAATTTTACCATATTTTTCATTGGGGGCTTTATATTGACAAACCAATCTTTCCTTCCAGACATATGTGATGAGCATCCTAAATCCAAGTACCATTGGTCCTTGAATTTATCTTCATCTCTTGTTGTGAACATCAGCATCATATCTTCTTCTTCATGTTTTGCAAACTTTGCATCACTTTCTTGATTATTTCGCTTTTCTGGACAATCACTCAAATAGTGACCATACTTCTGACAATTATAACATTGAATGTGACTCTTATCAGGTTTTCGACCACCACCTCTTCCTCTATTTGCAACACCACCTCTTTGGTTTCCTTGGTATGGTCTTCTCTGATTCGACACGTTTCTTTCATTCTGGTTTCCTCTACCAGTCGATTTGTTGTAGCCGCCTCTACCTCTGTCGAACCACTTTCCTTTGCCTTTGGTTTCTTTTGCTGAATGTGCTTGCAAAACCACACCACTCTTTGATTTTCCTGCAACTCTTTCATTCATTCTTTGTTCATGAGATTCAAGCATCCCTTGAAGCTTTTCCTTTGTCAATTTCGACAAGTCTTTCCCCTCTTCTATAGCCACCACTACATGGTCAAACTTAGGGGCCAAAGATCTCAAGATCTTTGAAACAACAGCTCTTGTTGTTAATGTTTCTCTACATAACATGATTTGATTCACTAGTTTTGTAACTCTAGTGAAGAAATCAGAAATGCTTTCATTATCTTCCATCTGAAGCAATTCATACATTCTCTTGTGAGTTTGTAATCTCACTTCTTTCACATTTTCTGCACCACCAAAGGAATTCTCAAGAACATCCCAAGCTTCTTTTGCAGATTCCGAATCACTTACTTTTTCAAAATTTTCTGGACTCACACATTGATGAATTATAAACAGTGCTTTATAACTCAACTTCTCAATTTCTGTGTGTTTCTTCTTTTCTTCTTCTGAAGCGTTTTCTCCAAGCGCTTCGAATCCATCTTTTACAAGATCCCAAAGACCTTGACACCTGAACAGAACTTTCATCTATTTGCACCAACTCTCATAGTTGTCTACTTTCAGAATTGGTAGAGTTGTTGGATAATTTGCATTTCCATAATTCGCCATTGTGAATTCTTCAATCATTCTTGATTGATACTTCCCTTGAATCGAAACCGAGCTCTTGATACCAGATGTTGGAAACCCACCAAATATCTATGATGAATTTCTACACAATAACAAGGAATTATGAGAAAGAAAAGAAAAGAAAGAAGACAATTATTTTCTGTAGAGTTTCTCTCAGCCTACAAACAATGGAAAACTTTGTTATTCATTTGCAATTGCAAATTCAGTGAATACAACTTAATTGACTTAATTACAAACTTAGAGGTTACTCCCTATTTATAGGTTTTGGTTAGCTCAAAGCCCAAAACTATAAAAGCCCAAAATACCTATTTTGGTACTAAATCAAATCTATCTATTTTAGACCTAAATCAAATCTATTTAAATCTAAAACAAATCTAATATGTGTGCTCTTCGACACACCACCGTTTTGACACTATGAATTACAATTTAACACTTGGGTGGCATGTTAGATAAGAAAATATCATTCATACTATGTGTTATAACCTTTCTAGGGTTTGTGACTTGCCTCCATCTTCCATTTTCTTATTTCTTCCATCAGATGCAATTATTTCCTTCTTCCATCATTGATTTCTTATTTCTTTCGTATTTCCTTCTTCAATATTCCATCTTCCAAATTAGGGTTCAATGTCAAAGATTGAAAGCAATACTTCAATGTCAAACAGCCAAAGCTACGGTATATTTAGGTCTGTGATTCCTAGGAACAGGAAAATGGAGTGTTTTTGTCTAGATGAAAGTGTTCTCCATAATATCAATAACTAGTGTCTTTGCTATATGTCAATGTCTGTTTAATACCAACATTCCACTTTTCATGTGTCTTCTCCATAATATCACTCAACTTCAAAGTTGGATTCTCTCTAACACTTGTTTGAATCTTCTTGCTTAACCATTTGAATTGAGGAACCTAATCTTATAATCCTTATTTCATGTATGGTTATCAACTATAGTCCTCAGTTTCCAAGTCTCTTCACTTTTTATATTTGCACAGTAAGCCATCCATGGACAACCTGCCTTGCATTTTACTTTCATCCCCCCTTTATCATTTTTATAAAATTTCTTGTTCCTTCCAGAATGTATGGAAATGTTCTTATTGCCTCTTGAAATATATCTTTTGTAGAAAAATATGTGCCAATTTCCCATTTGTAGTCTTCCATTATTTTTGGCATCTTAAATGTAACAAAATTATCCTTTACAACCTCATCATTCTTACTATCATACTCATTAGGAAATCCATCACGGTCATACTCCTTAATGTCACTTAAACCTTTCAAACTTTCCATCAATACCTCATCATCATTATCAACACGTTCATTCATAAGCACATTTTCCTTACCTTTCCCTTACCTTCTCCCATACCTTTCACCTCACCTTTCCCCTTACCTTCCCCCTTGCTTTTTGCCTTCTTTTTACCATTCCCCTTACTTGTATTTACTTCATCATCATCTATTTCTATCTCTCCATCAATACTTATATCATTTTCTGAGTCTTCAAAATTGACATTCAAAGCACTGTCTTCACTTCCATATTCTGCCACATCTTCTTCTTGGTTACCATTAACTACCTTATCTTCTTGTTGGTTACAGTTCAGTCCTTTATTAATTCCCTTTACCTCAACATTCATCCCCTGACCCACATCCTCTTCAATGATAGAGTTGGTCTCCTCTTGACCCACATTGTTACAGTTTGTCTCCTCCTGACCAATATTCTCCTCATTGTCACAGTTGGTCTCTATATTGTCCTCATTTTCCTCAACTATTGCCCCCTCTTACACCAAATCTTCACCCATTGTGGTCCCACCTTGAGTATTTTTCAGTTCAGGCTCTTAACTAACCAAATCTTCACCCATTGTGGCCCCACTTTGATTATTTCCTACTTCATGTGCTTCACTAACCACATCTTCATTAATATCCAGTTTAGGTACTTTCCCCACAACTTCATCACATACAGTGGTCACATCTGGTAGTAAGAGTATAGGCTCAACAATAACATCAGGTACAGATATAAGATGTGTAACATACAAATCGGATTCCCAAGTTAGCATTGCAATTGTTTTCATCCTCTCAGTCCCCTTGTTATTTTCTAACAGAACTATACCATTAGCAGACATTTCATCAAAATACCAAAGCTTATCAATAATAGGGTAACCTAACTCTTTTAACTTGTCCAATATTTCAAAATAACTCCAATAATCGGAATCACAGTCCCAAATTTCCTCTAACCCTACATAACCTGACTTGGTAAAATTGACATACTCCTTAGAAAATTCACCTGAATGATAAACATTACACTGAAACGTACTCTCCATGACCTAATCAGCCTACATACAGTGGAAGAAGTACTAAGTAAGATGGGTAAAGAAGAAAGTTAACATTTTAGTAACTTACAGTTGCAAATGCGTACCTTAGGGTTTCGTCTTCAAACGATTGTCTTTAATGGAGGGTTGTGAGCAGTAGCGTTTTCCTCTTCAGTAGATCGTTGTTAATCTTCTGAAATGGAGCCTAGTGAATCGTCTTCAACGGAGCTTGTGAATAGTCGTCTTCTTCTTCTCTCAAATTGTGCTCTAACAACATTAATAGTCCGTTCACATTATTTTATTTGATAATTCCTATTGTAATATTTATAAAATAATAACATAATCCACCTCATCCATTAAAAGTTTAACATGGAAAGTTATAACGTTTTTACGACAAAAACTAACAGAAAGGGCTATATCATATAACAAAGTAAAATTTGTGGGACCCTTATGTAACGTTTTTTTCTTGAGGGACCAAAGGAAAACAAACACCAAAGTTAAGGGACCAAAATAGGTACTAAACCTTATTATTATTATTATTATTATTATTATTATTATTATTATTATTATTATTATTATTATTATTATTATTATTAATTTTACATTATGTTTTTCGTTTTATTTTAAAAGGAATGTTATATATATATATATATATATATATATATATATATATATATATATATATATATATATATATATATATATATATATATATATATATATATATATATATATATATATATATATATATATATATATATATATATATATATATATATATATATATATATATATATATATATATATATATATATATATATATATATATATATATATATATATATATATATATATATATATATATATATATATATATATATATATATATATATATATATATATATATATATATATATATATATATATATATATATATATATATATATATATATATATATATATATATATATATATATATATATATATATATATATATATATATATATATATATATATATATATATATATATATATATATATATATATATATATATATAACTTAATTCTATTTGAAAGTATAAAACTGTTTAAATATTTTTAAAAATATCAATTCTTCGAAATTAACTTTTAAAATTAAGTTTTCTTTCCCTCAAAATTGAACCTAACTTTAATATTTACATCAATAATAGTAATAATACAAATATATTCTATCACAATCATGTCGTCTAAGCGAGAGGATGTCATATGCGGAGGCTAACACTAAAATCTTGAAAGAGAATCAAAGGAAGAGCTTTGGTGAAGATATCTGCAATTTGATGACACTAACCTAATCATGAGTCACTTTTCCCAGGAAAAGTGAATGTTCATTTTGATATGTTTGGTCTGTTGATGCTTAATTGGATTACCAAATAAATATATTTCATTAACATTATCACAATTCACCATGGTAGCTTTGTGATTTAAAAAATACAACTCTAGAAGCAGGTTATGTAACCAACAAGATTCTTACACCACATTTGCAACACCACGATATTTAACCTAAGCACTAGAACATGATAATATGGGTTGGTGTTTGGAGGACCAAGAGAGTAATTTGACACAAAGAAACATCTAGTAACCTAAATTGGATCTCCTACTATTTGCAGAACCTCCCCAATCCGCATCTCTGTAAGAGATCAAAGATGTAGTAAATGATAAGTAAAAATGTAGTTCATGTTTACAAGTGCGATTAATGTATTTAAAGTTGTGCCTACGAGCGTCCATGTAAACATCCATTAGATTATACATAAATATGCAAATAAATTGTACTACATAAGAGATATATGGCCTTATGACTGTGAGATATTGTAAAGCACATGCAAAGTTGTGATAAAGAGATGTATCCTCATATGGAATGTTGGTATTGTAACATATGTGTGAAGGTTTATATGAGAATAATCAATCACGGAGGCAGGGAGGGAGACCGAATGGGAGATGAATCACTTTCCATAATACATAAATAGTTTTTCAACAAAAAAATGTCTTGATGCATCATTTAGAACCTCTAACTTTACAAGTGATCACCAAAGGATTCTAAATGATATATCAAGATTTTTATTTGAGAAAATGATCATGTATTAAGGAAAGTGAAGATGAAATAAATGTAGATTAAATTAAATGTGTAAATGTATTGAAATATGAGCCATTGATGTTAATAAGTCTGACACAAGCAGGGAATACTGGGATGGAGGATAAGTCCAAGAATTGAAAGTTATAACCAATGAGCTTACAAATATTAAAGAGGCTTGAATGTTACAAGAGGGAGGAAGTGAGAGTATGTGAAAACAAAAGTTAAATAAATCTCTATATAAATTCAACTCTAATAGGTTTGAAAAGTTAAAGTACAAAGACTTCATTTTTCATAAAATTAATTACCTTGAGAAATATTTTGTCGAGAAAGGGAGTAAGGTTAATTTGTTTTAGATTGTGGTTGCCTCAAATAAGGGTGGTTATGAGAGTTTCAATGCAATAAGGGTAACGAGTTTAGAGACAGAGAATGCCAAATTATTCAAAGTTCATGAAGGATATACTCACCAAGAGGAAGAGAGTAGGAGAGTTTGCAACCGTTGCACTCGCTCAAGAGTGCAGTCAATTAGTTCAAAGCAAGATCCTTCCAAAGTTGAAAGACCCTGGAAGTTTCACCATCCCTTGTAAAATTGGAGACACCTTCTATGGAAGAGCATTATGTGATCTTGAATCTAGAATTAATCTTTTGCATTTATCTATCTTATGCCATTAATCTCAGCTGATTTCATCATTATGGATTTTGATGCTGATGAAGAGACACCCACTATGTTGGGAAGACCTTTCCTTGCTACGAGAAGAACCTTGATCGATGTAGAAAGAGGAGAACTCACCATGAGAGTTAATGGACAACAAGTTGTGTTTAATTTCCTCAATGCTTTGGAGTACCCTTAGGAGGATGTAGTTAAACATTCCGTGGTCTCTAGCTGAGAAGTAATGATTCACAAGAATCTACTCAAGTAAAGCAATGTGTTAGAGAAAGATTTAGAAAAGTTGGAAAAGTAAGAAGCACAACATAATCGAATCATTTGCGGACCCCTAAGAAAACAATGTATTAAAAAATAACCTCTGGAGGTGCTGGAGTTATCCACTACATTACAAAAGCACAACTCACCTTTAGTGGAAGTTTCCCCCGAGTTGGAACTTAAGCAAATACCTTCTCACTTACAATACGCTTATCTGGAGGCAGGACACAAGTTTCCTGTGATTATTTCTACATATTTAGCTAAAGAACAAAAGAGCCAGCCGCTTGACATTTTAAAGAAACACAAGAGAGTTATTTCTTGAAAAATATATGATATTAAGGGGATTAGTCCCACATTTTGCATGCATAGAATCTTATTAGAGGATAATTCCAAGAATAACATTGAAATTCAAAGAAGGTTGAATCCTATTATGAAGGAAGTGGTCAAAAAGGAAATTGTAAAACGGTTAGATGCTGGGATTATCTACCTTATCTCAAATAGTGTATGGGTGAGCCCTATCCAATGTATGCCAAAGAAAGGACGCATGATAGTGGTCAGCAGTGCAAAAGATGAGCTAATCCCTACTAGAACTGTCACTGGATGAAGAATTTGTATGAATTATGGGAAGCTAAACAGGGCTACTAGGAAGGACCATTTCCCCTTACCATTCATTAAGCAGAAGTAGGATAGAATGGCTGGAAAGGATTATCATTGCTTCTTGGATGGATATTCGGGCTACAATCAAAGGGCCACTGCACCTGAAGACTAAGAGAAGACAACATTCACTTTTCCTTATGGTACCTTAGCCTTCAGAAGGATTCCCTTTGAACTATACAATGCACCAACCACTTTCCAACGTTGCATGATGGCCATATTTTATGACATATTGAAAGTTCCATGGAAGTTTTCATGGATTATTTTTCTATTTTTGGAGAATCATTCAAGAAATTCCTGGACAACTTGGATCTGGTGCTGACTAGATGTAAAGAAAACAATCTTGTGGTGAATTGGGAGAAGTATCATTTATTGTAAAATAAGGAATTCTTTTAGGGCAGAAGATCTCAAGTTTAGGCTTGGAAGTAGACCAAGCAAATGTAGAAGTAATAGAGTAGCTTTATCAAGGATTTTACAGAAGATTTATCAAGGATTTTTCTAATATCACCACCAGTTAACATCAAAGGTGTTAGAAGTTTTCTGGGCCATGCTGGATTTTACAGAAGATTTATCAAGGATTTTTCTAATGCCACTAAGCCACTTTGTTAATTGTTGCAGTATGATGTTCCTTTTGTCTTCAGCTAAGACTGCACATATGCTTTTAAGATACTAAAGGAAGTTCTTATTTCTGCACCCATAGTGAAGACCTCTAACTGGATAAAACCTTTTGAGTTAATGTGTGATGCAAGTGACTTTTCTATTGGGGGGTGTTCTTGGGCAAAGGCACAAAAAGGTTTTCCATACCATTTATTATGCTAGTAGAACCTTAATTGAAGCACAAGTCAATTACACCATAATTAAGAAAGAGTTGTTAGTTGTTGTCTTTGCTTTTGACAAGTTTAGATCCTAATTGGTAGGAACCAAGATCATTGTGTACATTGATCATGTTGCCATCAAGTACCTAATTGCCAAAAAAGATGCCAAGTCGATACTTATCAGGTGGATTCTATTGTTGCAAGAGTTTGATATTGAGATCAAAGACAAGAAGGGTGTTGAGAACTTGGTTGCTGACCATCTCTCAAGACTACCAGAGGAAGTATAAGACAGGAGCAGTGGAGTGATTCAGAAAACTTTTCATGATGAGCAGTTATTACTGATCACTACTGGCATAACTCATTGGTATGTTGATATTGTTAACTATCTGTTCAGTATATACATTCCACTAGATTTCAATTCTCAGCAAAGGAAAAGGTTCTTCCACATGACCAAAAGTTATTTTTGGGATGAACCTTTCCTTTACAAAAGATGTGCTGATTAGCTGCTTAGAAGATGTGTGATCAACCAGAGGCACGAAGGATCTTGTCTACCTATCATGAGGATGCTTATGGAGGACACTTAGGAGTAACCATAACTGCTGCCAAGGTTCTTCAATCAAGTTATTTATGGCCCTCTATTTTTAAAGATGCTCATGATCTGGTTAGGAAATTTGATAGATGCCAAAAAGTGGGAAATATCTCCATGAGGCAAGAGATGCCTCTCCCCAACATCCTTGAAATTGAAAATTTTGATGTGTGGGGCATTGACTTCATGGGGCCATTTCCTTAATCTTTTGGGAATATGTATATATTAGTAGTTGTGGATTATGTCTCTAAGTGGATAGAGGCAGTAGCAACTCCCACTAACGATGCTAGGATGGTGACCAAATTTTTGGTTAAAAATATCTTTTCTAGACATGGCACCCCTAGAGAAATCATTATGGATGAAGGAACCCATTTTTGCAATAAAATCTTTGAAATTTTGATGGAAAAGTATGGAGTGAAACATAAAGTTGCTACGGCCTACCATCCACAATGTAGTGGACAAGCTAAAATTTCAAATAGAGAGATAAGAAGGATTTTAGAGAAAGTTGTTAACCCCTCTAGAAAATACTGGTCTAAGAATTTGGATTATGCTTTGTGGGCATATAAAACAACTTATAATCCCCCCTTAGGCATGTCTCCTTATATACTTGTCTATGGAAAGGCACGCCACTTTCCAATTGAGTTAGAGCACACGGCTTTTTGGGCAGCCAAGACTCTGAAGCTAGAGTACTCCAAGTCAATGAGTTAGAAGAACATAGGTTGTTCTCTTATTAAAATGATGGATTGTTCAAAGAAAAGACCAAGAAGTGGCACGACAGGAAGTGCCTAAAGAGGGAACTAATTGAATGACAACTTGTTCTTTTGTTTAGTTCTAGATTAAAGCTTTTCTCTGGAAAAATTAAGTCTAGATGGTCTAGCCCATTTAATTTAATTAAGATTTATCCTCACGAGGTTTTTGATTTAAGGAATGAGAGAACAGGTGAAGTTTTCAAAATGAATGGACAAAGAGTGAAAGCTTATCATGGTGAGTCCTTGCACAACATAAGGGTCACTATGGATTTGAGTGATTCTTTTTAATATCTTATTGAAGTCAGACTATAAGACTATAAAATAGTACTACCGGGAGACTTCCCAGAGTAACTTTTGTTTTTAGTTCATTTTATTTTTTAAATGAGGCGATTTATGAGAAAATTTTGGAAAGGGTCAGTGATGAGTCAAGTCGTGACTGTTGTCTGGGTGTCATACCCTAATTTTGTCCGGACACTTGACCTTTAGCTATTTTCTAACGCTGCTTTATTTTGAATAAATGGAATTGACACGGTTGATAGAGAACATTAGTTACAAGGAGGAGGTCTTGAGTTTGAACCTTATCTACTTCAGTTTTTGATTTCTTTTCTGCTTTTTTTTCTTACTTTTAAGTTTAGTTTTAGTTTTAATTTACATTGTGACTTTTTTAGGATTTTGTCACTTTATAGATTTTTTAGTAACATCTCAATTTTCCATTTGAATTTTTATTTTTTAATTAGGATAATTTTATAACTGATTTTAGGAATTATCTTTTTAGGATATTTCCCTTGTTATTAATATTTAAGAGAAAACCAAAAAATAGGAAATTAAAGATAAAGTCGTTTTTATTTTGTGTAGCTTATTATATTTGTATTACCATCATTATTGTTTTTAGTCCTCACTATCTTTATTTAGAAAATAAAAAAAAAAAATTTAATTAGAATTAGTCAATTAAAAAAATTTAACAAAAGAAAGAAACTCAATTGGAAAAGGGAAATCGAGCTTCACGTGAAAAATTTTATCATGTTGCTTTGAATCAAATCATGCCCAGAATTGACTAAATCAAATGTTCCAAAATTGAATTGAATTTCAATCTTCACAATATCAAAATCAGATCTTCATTCATAATCATAAACAAAGGGTGTGAAATCAGTTCAAAAAGAATCAAATCTCCAACTCAATAACACGAAAAAACAATCAGATCTCTAATGACGAAAATCATTCCAAATCTTCTTCAAGTTTTCCTAATCAGATCATAAACAATCTCAATCATCCTTAATTTCTTCCAATAAACATAATCACAGGAATCATTAATTAAATTCCAAACCTAATTTCTAAGTCTATAACAGAGGAAGGGGGTTTGGATCTTAGAGTTGCATAAACGTTTTTCAAGGATTTCATAAGAAAATGAATAATGTTTCTCTCTCTCTCTCCATAGAACCGATTAGTTCTATGCGCTTTCTTTTTTGTTTTTAATGGAACACGTGGCGACATCTCATTGGACCGCGTATTCAAACATGGTGAGTGGAGGCAGTGGCCATCCTTGGCATTATTATGGTATTATTTTCAATTTTTTTGGACTTTGGGCCATATTTTGTTAATTCTCACTCACCCAGTTTTTGTTCTCTCTATACATCCAGTATAAGATAACACCCCTCAGCCCTTTAATTTGTTTGTTTTATCTATTTTAGTTGCTATCTTGTTTATTTGTTTTATTTTAGTTATTTTAATCAATTTTTAGTTTTAATTTTAGATTTATTTAAACTCAATTAGGATAATTAGAAAAAGTCACTGTCCTGTACATTCTTAAGATTCTTCTAATTAATTCAATATTTTTATAAATAATAAGATTTCATATCCTTGAGTAATTAGTAGGTCGGCTTAACACCGTATCAATTAATTATTTAAATCAAAATCTCTAAAAATTACTAATCAATCAAATCAATTTCTTCGCCTAACGCGATTTAATTCTAAAGAAGATAAACTCTTCTTCAAAACTCAAATTAAATCAAATATTAAAATAGCTAACCAATCAAACATTTTGTTAATGACACAATAAAAATTCAAGATATTTTCAAAAAAGGATTAATAGCGTTGCTCTCAAATTATATTTCAAACTGCGTCTACGATCACTCAATTTTCAAATCCATACAAAGTTTAAAAGATCATTCGAAAGACATTCTACATAATCCTATAAAAAACACTAATCAAACACTTCAAACTACTAAATAGACTCTGATTTCCTCGCAAGAGGATATGTAGGCACGCGATTAAAACCAAGGCGAGTCCCCTAACTAAAAAACTAAATCTTTTCATATATATATGGTAATAATATTTAAGTAGAAAATTCCCATTAAGTCCTAAACCTAAAAATGGTCCCCTTGAGTACAAGGAAGATAAAGGGTGCCAAAATCCTTCCCTTTATCTAACCAACTCGTGAACCTAGCAATCTCTGAAAATTAGGGTTTTTAGTTCCTTTCCCTTCCCTAGGACAAAAAGTAGTGGTGGCGACTCTCATATTTTTTGTCGGTTACAACACTGCGGAATGAAGAAAGAAATTATTGTCACTTGAAATTCATGATGTTAGTGGCAGTTTTGAGTTGTGTGCAAAAAGACAAAAATTGTGGAGAGAGAAAAGTAAGCATGCGCACGCGTCAGGAGACTATTGTCATGAACGTGACGTCAGCAAGGGGACAAGCGCATTAATGAGGTGTTACACGCTTTTGCTAAGGGAATCATTACAAGTTAACCCTCACAATGCCCTAAACCTGCTAACTTCTCTCTTTAGTCAGTTTCAAAAACCTCCCACATGTTACATCCATTAACTTCCATCTCTCTTTTCTTTTTAAAACGGCTTGCTCACCAACTTCCATCCCATCACAACTCCACAACTCCTATAAAGCACTTCTCATCTCTCCAAAATCGTCCATTATCACTTCATTCCAAGTTCTAAAATTTTCCATTTTCTGAAAACCCTAAATTCTCAAAGTTATTCTTCATTCAAACCCTAAAAACAATGAAGCCCTCTTACTCACACGTTCGGCACAAGAGTTGTAACCACAAGAACTCCACACCCTAAATTAACTTGTCTGATAAGGAAGGATTCGATAGTGACACTTTTGTTAACATGGATGCAAGCAAAAGGTTTTCTGATTACTTTTCTGGAATGAGCATGCTCTCTGAGCATGGATTTCTTTTGGATAAGAAAGAAGACAATATGGGAAAGATCACCCTCCAAGATATTCAAGCCTGCTCGAAGAAAAATGAAGGAATTATATACTTTCCTTGCTTGATCATTGTGTTATGCAAGAAGCACGGGGTTCGTGCATGGGAGACAAATGAAATCTGTAACCCTTAGGCGGCTTTTGACATGGCAGCCTTACAAACCCCCATGAAACCAAAAATGAGAAAGAGGAAAGCAGAGGCGGGTCTGGAGTCAACTGGAGCAGAGACCAATTTTGAAACTAAGAAGTATTGTGGAAATTTTTGTTACAAATGCAAAAACACCAGAGGGAGTACTTTAGGTTTGAGAAAGAAAAATTTGAATGGGAATTGAAGGTGAGCACTTGGAATTAGAATGAGGAACCGATACCAGTTTTCCCTGATCACATATTGGGAGAATTGGATAAAGATGAACAACATGAATTGAGGAAAGGGAAAAGAAAGGAAAAGATATGAAGTATATCAATCAAGTGTCTACTGGAGCTATTAGGGAGTCGACCTCTGGCATGGCAAAGGAAGACACCCCTGAAAAACCCAAAAAGAATTTGTAGAAGGTTGAGAAGCATACCCCAAAGAAGAAAGGAGGCGTGCCTGCAAAGGACACCTCCAAGAAAATTTCCAAACAAGTTGAAGAGAAGACTGGGGAGCAGAGAGCTGAGGATACTTTGAATGAAATGTTGCATTGAGCAGCAAAAGACAAGAAGAAACTTAGCGCAGACGCACCTGAAAAGATGAAATCCAAAAAGAAAGTTATGGATAAAGTTGTTGATGAGGTGTTGAAGGCAGTCAATAAGGAAGTTTTTATGAAAGGAAAGGAATATGAAGTTGCGATTGAAGAGAAAGTTGATAAAGATATGGAACCAGAAAAAGTGGTAGAAGATGAAAATGTTGAAGAAGTGAAGGAGGACAATGATTAAGAGATGGAGGAGAAAGGTGATGCGACTGAGGATGACTCTAAGGAGGAAGACAATAAAAATAAAAAGAATCTGGATGAGGAGGATATGGATGTGCAGGAAGCTGACAACAAAAATGTCGAGGAAAATGATGAAGATGAAGATGAGAAAGGTGAAGAGGATGAAGACTCTTCAGATAACCCACACAAATTGGGTTTGTTTGAAGAATCTGAAGATGAGGTGAGTGCTGATGAGACTCTTGTAGTCTCTCCTGAGAAAGTGAGCACTCTAGTCCCACCAAAGAAGAATCAGAAGAAAGCTTCCTTAACAAAAGCAAAGTATCATCAAAAGCTAAAAGCTAAAACCCCCCAAGAAGGTCTCTGCCAAGTCATCGCAGGTGAAAATAACTATACTAACTAAGGTTATACCCAAGGCACTACCACCTGCAAACAAATCATCTTCCCTAGATCCTGCCAAGACAGATGCTAAAAAGAAGAAGAGAGAAGACCCCGTGTGCAAAAGCATCGGCATAAGGCCTAGCTGGTAAGAAAAGGAAATGGTTGGTGTGTCCCTTCTTATCTGCTGATAGTGAGGACACTGTCCTTACTTTAAATATGGGGGAATGGTGGATTGCATCGTGACCCCTTTATCCCTAAATCATTTCCCTACTCTGTTGTTTTAATTAAAGTTTGTTTTGATTAAGTTTTTGTCAAGTTATTTTTTATGATTAATGTTGTTGTTGTTGGTTGCTTGTAGCCTGTTTGTTGAATGAAGTTATTTTGCATTTTAGTTTATAATAGTTTGTTTTTAATTTTCATTTTTATGCTAAAAAAAGAATAAAAAATAAATAAATATTTGATAAGCAACTCCCTTAAGACTGCCAAATTCAAAACGACTTGGAAAAAAACTATGGGACTTTAACAAATTCTAGAAACAAACTCTTGAAGAAGATATACTGCACTAATCTTTTGATACCGATGACCCTTGTTGTGACTCAAATAGTCTGAAAAGTATACAACCTTTTGATAAAGATGAGTTGTTTTTTATTATGGAATAAATACTAGTCGTAAGGTTTAGCTAGGGTGGATAACACATATGTTTTAGGACTTGAATTCTCAGGACACACTGCACATGCTTAATGAATAAACACACAAAAAGTGTGCAATAGAAGTAGCCAAAGAGAACTTCTCAAGTAAAGTTCATGTGCCTAAAATTGGAGAAATAACTCTTGTGCCCGAAACTGGAGGAGCATGTTTTAAAAAAAAATAAGTTTATGTTCCCGTGTTTTGAAGAACAATTAGTTTCCTTCACCATTAGTAATAGGTTGGACTCATTACAATGGAGATCGCGTCAGGTGAAAAGGTGGAGCAACTACAAAAAAATTCTTTTGAATAAATGCGTGTGAGCCTAGGTGTAAAGGTTTGGAAATTAAGAAGTTAAAACCCCATGCTGAAGCTGAAAGCTTAGTTTTTGGACCATAGGACAAGGCAATCAAAATTAAATTTAGGCTGGCTAAACTTGACAGAAGACTTCTGTCATGATAGGGTGTGTAATACAATGGAAGAACTGACTTGGTTTTGCGTTTTATGGCAAATGTTGCGGATAGCAAGAGTCGCCATAGGCTTTTCTTTTATCCAATAAGGAAAGGGTGAAAAGAACATGAAATACCTTGAGATTATTTTGAGTTTGGGGGGTAGATTATGAAAAGGGAAGGTGTTAGCATCCTTTTCACCCGTAGTTACCTACGGGATCTTAATCGCTAGCTCACTTTGTTTTGAAAATTCTTTGCGAATGTGTGTTTGAAAATATTTTGAAAATGCCAATAGTAAGGCAACTTTGTAATGATCCTCGTATCTGTCCTTGAGAATGCGTACAAAGTGTTTTGTTCGAAAATATTCTAAAGAAAATTGTTTGTGAAAAATTGTTTGTTTTGTTTGTGAGCAAGCGGTTACGAGCGATCTACCTACTCAAAGTCTTTATTATTATTTACTTCTCCTTTAGATAGTGCTACTCTATCATTAGTTAGTAGGAAGCCATATCGTTTGATATGAAGGGACATGCACGGGTCATCGTACAGTCATAGAAGGAAACTTGTAGGGGCGCTTTAGCATTTATTGTTAAGGGACTAGATCGTTTACTGAAGGCAACATTCGAGAGGGTCATTGAGGGGGTATAATATTTGATTTTGAGGGTCAGTGCTAAAGCTTCCCCATGTTCGAGGGACGTGACTGTTTTTATCGAAGGCGGCAATGGAGGTTACCCTAGAGGTGTGCGTGTGCAAATTGATTCATGATTCAGTTATTTTATCTTGCATTAGGGTTTTGCTATTGTTTTCTTTTAATATTACCATACAACCCTATTGGCTAAATGTTGTACCCCAAAATTTGCCCTCTCATGTTTTCCAAGGTCTTCCCCCTACATGGTTGACCACAAACCCTTGCCTAAGGAAAAAGAAAATTTTTGAGTGGTGTTTTAAGTACCTTTCGATTGGAATTCTGAAAGACCCTTCGATTGGTATTCTGAAGGAGCCTTTCGATTGGCATGGACAATGACCTTCGATTGGCATTGTGGCCAAGCCTTTTGATTGACATTCCAAAAAATGCTTCGATTGGCATTATGGCAAAGCCCTTCGATTGGTATGGATACAAGGCCTTTCGATTGGACTCATGACAAGCCTTTCGATTGGCATTGTGTCAAGGCCTTCGATTGGAATTCTGAAAGACCTTTCGTTTGGAACCCTGGGCCACGTCTTTCGATTGGCATGGTAAGGGATTCTTTGATTTAGCATCTCAAACCAGGGGATCTTCGACAGGCATGTTAATTGTGTCCTTTGATTGGCATTTGAACAAATGGCCTTTAGAATGGGATGCCAGTAAAAAAATTCAAAAGATCAATCAAGGCCAAGGGCCATTCGAAGAACTCATTCAAGGCCATTCGAAGGAGGCCATCAAGAGGGCATTTGAAAGTCAAAAGTTGTCCAGGTTCATCCAAAATTTCAAAAGAGGCATGGATATTTCAAAAAGGAAATCATTTAATATGCCTGATTCTTGTCTCATGGCTTTAAAGGCCTGGTTAAATGGCTGTCCCTTGCCATTTTGATGCACCCTCATACTCCTATAAATACGAGGCCAAGGACACATTACAGGGGGTCAAAAAGGAGGAGACATGCTGTCTAGAAGCGGGGACGTTGTACCAAAAACTCTACTGTATTTACAAAAGTTGTCCAAATCGAAAAATCTCAAACACTCACTTCCAGCTCTCCTCAAGCCAAACCAAGGATTCAAACATCCCCTTGAGGCTTCCATGGACCCAATCATACCCTCATGCATACAGTTTCAAGCCCATATCAGAGGTATCATCATCACCCGTTTTGGTAAAATTTCTAAAATTCAAATCCTTATATTTGCGTGTTTTTGAATGCTTTGACGTGTGTGTATGAGTTTCTAGGCATCATTAGAACAAGTCAAAAGCTTAGCATGAAGCCCGTGACTCTTGAATTGTAATATGCCATTTTTAAACCATGTTAGGGTGTTCTGGCCATAACTTCAAAGCAGCCAGGCTGTCGAATCCAGGACCAGCTTCAATTCAAGCCTAGGATTTTTGTTTTATTTTATTTTTTTCTCTCACATTATATTTGTAGATCCAGCACCCCAGATCGAAGGAGACACCTTCTCTGGATCGAAGCTGCCCATTTTCCTCCTGGATCGAACAAGGCAGCTCCCTTTTGGATCGAAAGAGCCATAGCCTTCCTGGATCGAAAGACATAGCCTTCCTGGATCGAAAGCCGTAGCATTCTGGATCGAAGAAGACATCTCCTTCCTGGATCGAAGGACATTCCCTTTCCCTAGGATCAAAGGGCAATCCCCTTCCTTGGATCGAAGGATTTTCTTTGTGTATTTTACTTTTCATTTTGTTTATTTTCTCTTAATGCTTTTTACCTTAAAAAATAAACAGCAAATCAAAAGATCACAAAAATCAGGATTAGATTTTTTTTATTATTATTAAATAATTAATTTCTTAAATTAATTAATAATTATTTTAACCATTTTTTAAAATTAAAATTGAATCAGAACTTAGAATTTAATTAGATTTAATTATTTTCTTTTCATAACAAAAAAACCAATACAAAACCAAAAAAAGGCTTTTATTTTGACATTTTTAGATTATTGTAATTATCTACCGGTTGTAATAGTTTAGGATTTAAATTTCCGTATTTTTAATTCCGCACTTTATTTTGCACCTCTTTTATGTAATTGCCCCGAAGCCCTATAATAGCGTAGGAACCTTTACTTCTCGCTTTGTATTTTCTTATATGCTTGTATATAATTTCTAGTAAATAGGTGTGCATGACAAGATTAATAAATTAATCGTAGATCACTAATTGCAAGATAAATATAACTTAAAAAACCACACTTCTCACACTTGCATCCTTAGGGTATTCCTTGCTCGGTTGCCTCAGAAATGGTCACGTCCCTCGAACGTAGGGATATCTTAGCAAAGGCCCCCAATCTAAAAGTCATCATAAAAGATCACAGTCCCTTACTGTCCCTCGAGTTGCTTACGAGAAAAAAATGATCTTATCCCTCGATGTTGCCTATATGATGACAGTCCCTTCGAATGCTAAGATATCTTTACATGTAGCCTTCGATGATCGTAACGTCCCTTTCGATTGTCTCTCAACATCCGACGATAGGGTTACCTACTCACTAATAGTAGGGTAGCACTATCTAAAGGAAAGGAGGAAAAAAACATCCTTTTTCGAGTAGGTAGATGGTTCTTAAGTACTTGCTCAAAAACAACTCTTTTCACACTTACACACTTTCAAAAATCTTTTCAAAACGCTTTATCACACTCTTGAGGACTGATGCAAGAGTTACCATAAAGCAAACAAAAACTTTCAAAACACACAAACATAAAGAATTTTCAAAAATGAGCAAGTACCTAAGAGCCTGTGGAAAACCACGGATGGAAAGGGTGCTAACACCTTCCCCTTCCATAATCTACCCCCCTTACTCAGAAAATCAAGAAAAAGGTCTTTTTCTATTCTTTTCACCGTTTCCTTTGTTGGATAAAAGAAAAGTCGGTGGCAACTCTTGCTTACCACAACATTTGTGAACACAAACTCAAAAACCAGTATTAAATAGTCGGTTTTGTCACCGTATCATAGAACTGGCGACTCTGTTGGGGAAAAATAACAAAGTGGGGGTTTATCTTAGGGTCTAGATCATTTCTAAATTGTTTGTTTGTTGGTTTGCTTTACTTTTAAGGGATTGTTTGGGTTACTATAGATCCTACACCCAGATCTGAGGCACCTTTTAGGTAAGTAGCAATTGATCGTGGAAACTGTGTAGGGTATACCGACATGGTTGAAGCGATGGATACATTGATGCGACACTTTGGTTGGTATTGGTAGCCCTTGAGTTAATCAAGGGGAATACGGGGCCGCTGCATGGTGTCATGAAGCGTCAACTGACCTTAGAACGTTTAAATGAACAACATGGCCATTAGGACGTAGCAAGATGGCCTTCTTTGGTGTATTCCTGAAGTCGGTAGATACTCGATGTTACACTCATTAAGATTTGACTCTTGAGTTTTGTTTAGTTGCGAGTCAGTCTCCTATCGAACGAAACTTGTGGGAAAAATCAGTGATATTGAGATTCCTTAGAACCTGATTACTATTTATAGGACAGGTTGGGCCAACTAAATTTCAAGAGGGTACTTACCTACAAACCCCATGCAAGCCTAAACCAAAGACTGGTTGTGTGATTTGTTTGCTTTCAACTTGAGCTACTTGCTAGGTTTTTATCTAACGACGTGATTTCCTTGCAGGATTTGTTTACAGTCATTATCCAATAAACTGGTTTTCTTCCAAGACATACTTGTCTTCATCACCCTGCATTTTTTCCTTATGCATAGCATGCACATCATAGCATCATACCATAGCATTTCCTTAAACATTTCAGGGATCTCAAGGGCCTGTGATGCAGGTTATGATGAACCAGCCGTCTAGCAAGGGGCAAGGGGATTTATTTTCCTCTGGTCGATGCTGTCAAAAGATCAAAACACAATAACTTGAGTCAGGGGCTATGACCCACTTGATATGGTGAGCTTGAATCTCGTAGAAGGACACTCAACGATACAAAGTTATTCAATCAAAGATGCGATCAACTCCTAACATTTTCTTGTGTTTACCCCGCGAGATCCTTGAAAACATTTACACATCATGCATGTCATTACATAACAGGTCTTCCAGTACAGGTCTCTCATGTTCTTGCTATTTATTTCAGCAAGGAAAATGGCTTTCAAACAGAACAACGGAGATCTCCAAGCTCAAGAGGCTCAGTTCATGGAAATGTTCCTAAACTTATCCAAGGGGTGGGAAGAGTTGAAAGCACTTCTCGATAGGAACCTAGCCAAGAAAAATCCTGAAGACAGTAAGGATGACCAGTTGGAACAACTGCAAGCTGAAATGGAAAGGATGAGAATCCAGATGAGTAGTCAGATGGCCCTTATCCAAAGATTGGGTCGGGGACAAGAAGAGATAAGAGGCATTTTCAACAAGCTTCATCAAGATGGATGCAACCGTATGAGGCAAACAGTCGAGGCGGGGGATCAAGTCATTCATCAACCCCGGATGGGAAAAAAAGTTAGCTTGGAGAGTAGGCCTTTCCAGATGGCTGTTACGCCAAGGGTTTAACAACGACCTCGCCAACCACAACAGGGTAATCAACAAAAGCAAGACAAGCCCTAGAGGCAATTCTCCAAAATCAACATGTCCTTGACTCAAGCATTGCATCAGGTATTGGAAGCCAAGCTGGTTGTATTAAGGGAGCCTCCTCAAAAACCTAATACTTCTTCTCCTCACTACAAGCATAATGAAAGATGCATGTATCACTCCAACAGTCGTGGGCACGACACTGACCACTGTTGGGCGTTGAAGAACAAGATTCAAGACCTGATTGATGAAGGAGCACTGGAGTCCACACAGGATGGCCATAATGAATTCTTCTGCCGCCCCCAATGACATGCCATCTGAAGTGAGAAGATTAGACGAAGAAGTATTTGTTCATTAGAATTTTCAATTTGTAACTTTCTTTTGATTGTTCGAACATTTATTCATATCAAACCTTGTTCCTTCATCAATGCATTGCACATGTTTGTCTTGAATTAATTTATTTGCACTATGCTTGAACTGCTTTCTTACTTCCCTTTTGTGATATTCAAATCTTGATTAAAAGCTCTAAGCCTTTAGAGGGATGATGACGAAAATGATACCATAATCCATACAATGTGCTTTTGAACAGACCCCGCTAACGATGTACAAGCATTATTTAAAAATCCTAAACAGTGGAGTTATAAGGAAGATAATCCCTAGTCAACCCCTTTGAGCCAAAGAAGTAGGAGTTTTTCTTTTCAAACAAATTAAAACCCTTAATCATAACCTGGGGCTGGGTATTTTTCTCAGTTAACTCAGAGGTGCATTTAGTTGCAAGCTCGTCCTTCATACACGACAAATAGTGTAGAAGATACCTTCCAAAGATGGTGAGGTTCCACATAATCATTAAGAACACGCAGTCATTATCTCTGAAAATAAAAGCCCATTAAGTCAAAACATATGAAGGAGACTTAAGAAAAACCGGGGCATCCCGCTGGCTGTAATCACAAAAGAAACAGTTCAGGAAAAAGACAGGGATAACGAAAACTAAAAAAGAGGTTACTACAAATCCTCAATAAAAAAAATTACAAAATGACTGCCTATTCAAAACAAACGTTCAATTTCTGAACCATCACCAAGTATCAGAGCAAACATTCCAGAACTCAATTGGGATATAAATGCACAATTAACTGAGCATATGACTGAAGAACATCACGAAGAATGAGTGGGTATAAATAAATTTTGAGCCTTTATCCTTTGTTTCTTAAACCGTTAACCAGGCCACGTTACAACCCTTAAAAGTCCTAGCTGAAGCATGGGTTAGTTCGAGAGCATACTGTTACAAAGGTATCCTGACTCCTGTAAGTTTTTCTATAAATCATGAGTTGATATCACATTCTTGCAAATTTTGTTTTACTATAAAAAACACATTTTCAAAAAATTTCAAGACAGACATAAGCTTTGCATTCTTTAAATGACATTGTTTGCATATGGTTAATTGTTCAAATGGCAGAGAAATTCACGCAACGAATATTCAGTGAACGAAGACCCCCTCAATGGACGGAATCATCTCAGATGGAAAAAACATTCCTAATAACAAGCCTTTCATAACCAAGGGGCATGCCATGATGTCCAGCTGATCTGGGGTAGTCAAGTCAAGGTTTAAGGAATCTCTCAAAAATGCCAAATAGCCAGGGACAGATCTCCATCTGAATCACTTGGGGCATTGGACATGAATTCAAGCAATGAATCCTGTACGATCAAAAAAACATCTTCTAGCAGTGTGGCAACACTTACTACTATCGACAATGACAATTCTCCGTACCCGGTGAACGTGGACATAGTCGGAAAATACTACGCATGAACAAAGACCCTCTAGGGTGACTGACCTAGGAAAAAATAAGGGCATCTCGACGAACCAAAAGGGTTCGGGAAAAAATTAGGGATAAAAACAAAAAATCTGTACACCCGGCAAGTCGAAAACTTGAAAAGGCGGCTTGAGCAAAAAAGGGTATCCCGGTGGACTAAAAATATGAAAAGACAGTCCAGGCAAAAGTTTGGGATTAAAGCGTACGACTACGTCTCATCATCTCGTCACTTGTCTAATTAGTAGAAGGTTTATTACCCTGATCTACATTCACCTAGGACTCCAAGAGTTGGGGTAATAGTCAAACCATCTACAAAATCCCCGGTTGATATTTTCTATAACAGGTATCGAGACAGGGGCATTCTACTACAAGGTCACCGCTATATTCTCAGCTTACAACCTATTGATGTCAGGTGTTCTCATCCCTCGGCAGAGAAAAATCTCCAAATTATTGCTCCAACGAAAACTCCCCAGTGAAGTCGCCAAGCTTCTCAGGATTCCCCAAGCGGATTACGGAGTTTCCCTTCCCCAACTGACACATTATGAATAAACCAGATTCTCATCTAGAAACGGTTCAGGTACGATCCAAAGGTGGATGTCATCCTGACACTTATTTTAGATTCTCATCTAGAAACAGTTCATGTACATCCAAAGACGGATGTCATCCTGACACTTACTCCAGATTCTCATCTAGAAACGGTTCAGGTATGATCCAAGAACGAATGTCATCTTGACACTTACACCAGATTCTCATCTAGAAACGGTTCAGGTACGATCCAAAGATGAATGTCATCCTGACACTTACTCCAGATTCTCATCTAGAAACGGTTCAGGTACGATCCAAGAACGGATGTCATCCTGACACTTATTTTAGATTCTCATCTAGAAACAGTTCATGTACATCCAAAGATGGATGTCATCCTGACACTTACTCCAGATTCTCATCTAGAAACGGTTCAGGTACGATCCAAGAACGGATGTCATCCTGACACTTACTCCAGTTTCTCATCTAGAAACGGTTCAGGTACGATCCAAAGACGGATGTCATCCTGACACTTACTCCAGATTCTCATCTAGAAAAGGTTCACGTATGATCCAAAGACGAATATCATACTAACACTTACTCCAGATTCTCATCTAGAAACGGTTCAGGTACGATCCAAGAATGGATGTCATCCTGACACTTACTCCGGATTCTCATCTAGAAACGGTTCAGGTACGATCCAAAGACGGATGTCATCCTGACACTTACTCCAGATTCTCATCTAGAAACGGTTCAGGTACGATCCAAGAACGGATGTCATCCTGACACTTACTCCATATTCTCATCTAGAAACGATTCAAGTATGATCCAAAGACGGATGTCATCCTGACACTTACTCCAGATTCTCATCTAGAAACGATTTAGGTAAGATCCAAGAACGGATGTCACACTTAATCCAGATTCTCATATAGAAATTATTCAGGTACGATCCAAAGACGGATTTCATCCCGACACTTACTCCATATTCTCATCTAGATATGGTTCAGATACGATCCAAGAACGAATGTCATCCTGATACTTACTCCAGATTCTCATCTAGAAACGGTTCAGGTATGATCCAAAGACGGATGACATCCTGACACTTACTCTAGACTCTCATTTAGAAATGGTTCAGGTACAATCCAAGAACGAATGTCATCCTGACACTTACTCCAGATTCTCATCTAGAAACGGCTCAGTTACGATCCAAAGATGGATATCATCCTGACACTTACTCCAGATTCTCATATAGAAACGGTTCAGGTATGATCCAAGAATGGATGTCATCCTGATATTTACTCCAGATTCTTATCTAGAAACAGTTCAGGTACGATCCAATAACGGATGTCATCTTGACACTTACTCAAGATTCTCATCTAGAAACGGTTCAGGTACGATCCAAAGACGGATGTCATCCTGACACTTACTCCCGATTCTCATCTAGAAACGGTTCAGGTACGATCCAAGGACGAATGTCATCCTGACACTTACTCCAGATTCTCATCTAGAAACGGTTCAGGTACGTTCCAAGGACGGATGTCATCCTGAGACTTAGTCTAGATTCTCATCTAGAAACAGTGCAGATACGATCCAAATATAGATGTCATCCTGAAACTTACTCCATATTCTCATCTAGAAACGGTTCAGGTAGGATCCAAGAACGGATGTCATCCTGACACTTACTCCAGATTCTCATCTAGAAACGGTTCAGGTACGATCCAAAGACGGATGTCATCCGGACACTTACTCCAGATTCTCATCTAGAAACAGTTCAGGTACGATCCAAATACGGGTGTCATCCTGACACTTATTCGGGATTCTCATCTAGAAACAGTGCAGATACGATCCAAAGACGGATGTCATTCTGACACCTACCCCAGATACATGTTCCAAATACAGTTCAGATACGGTCCAGAGACGAATGTTATTCTGACACTCATTCAATACATGTTCCAAATACAGTTCAGATACAATCCAAAGACGGATGTTATTCTGACACTCATTCAACACATGTTTCAAGTACAGTTCTGATATGATCAAAAAACAGATGTCATCCTGATACTTATTCCAGACTATCTTCAAGCCACAATTCAGGTACGATCCAGAGACGAATATCATCCTGATACTTATTCAGATCATCTTCTAGAAACGGTTCAGGTACGATCCAGAGACGGATACCATCCTGATACTTATTCCAGACTATCTTCTAGCAACAGTTCAGTTCACAGAACTTTCCTTCCCCAACAAAGTTTATTTCTCTAACAACGAAAGATTATCCCCTAGCATAGTCATCTCCATTCACCATCCCCAACGAAAATGAAGAATTCAGCTTCCCAATACTCTTCAGCAACAGTCCAGGATTTATTTTCACCGACTAAGAAATATCGCAATAGCATCCCGTAGTCATACATCATGGCATGCATATACATATTGCATACAACACAATCTCATTTATTTTGATAACATCATCACAATGCATTTCATACATCATGACATTGCATACGACTAACTCTTTACCTTTCAGGGAAAATATCAAATCAACAAGCTACATCTAACAAACTACTATTCCAGGATTTTCCTCAGAAAGATGTCCTAACAAGATCTTCTCGGGATCAACCAGACCGACAATAAGATCTCCCTGATTACCCCGGTTGAAGAGGTTCTAAGACTTTCTTCTGGGTCATTTGAATCAACACTAAGATTCTCCTGATTACTATTCCAGTTAAAGTTAACCCAAGATTTTCCCTGGGTCAGGCAGGTCGACACTAAGATCTCTCTGATTACCATTCCAGTTGAAGATATTCCAAGACTTTCGTCTGGGTCAGTTGAATTGATACTAAGATTCTCCTGATTACTATCCCAGTCAAAGTTAATTCAAGGCCTTCCCCTGGTTCAGTCAAATTGATACTAAGATTTCTATCCCAGTTGAAGACAACTCGAGACCTTTCTCTGGTCCAGTCAAATCGATACTAAGATTTCTATTCCAGTTAAATAAGCTATGAAGCTCGGAAACTGGCCAGATAATAGTCAATCAACAATTCAAGACACTGTGAAGCCTAGATCCTGACCAGATAACAGTTTAATCTCATTCCCCCAGTAAGTCACTGTGAAGCCTGGAATACGACCAGATAACAGTCAACCTTATTATCCTCAGCAAGTCTCCGTGAAGCTTGGATCCTGACCAGATAGCGGTCCACTTCCGTCTCTTCAATCAAGAGATGACTCCCCAGTAGAGTAATGGACAACTGAAGCTCCTAAACTTTATTTACAAAAACAAAGATCAACATTCCTCAGCAGAGTCCTCCCTAACAACGGGAATATGGATTCTCACAAAGGAATATCTCATGAAATCAACCTTCTTCTGGATGGCATCTTTAAGCCCATCTCCGACAATCTTCTATCATCTTTTCCAAATGACATCTATAAACCCATTCCCAATACTATCTACACAGTCAAGTATCATCTCAGACGAGTGCAAATTTCTGAGCACCCTAGTGTTCAATCATCTTCCACCTTCAGATCACGAAAGGAAGACAAGCTAATCTACATCCTCAGGTCCAAGAAGATTGAATAGGGGCAGCTGTTGTACCCCAAAATTTTCCCTCTCATGATTTCCAAGGTCTTCCCCTTACATGGTTGACCAAAAACCCTTACCTAAGGAAAAAGAAAATTTTTGAGTGGTGTTTTAAGTACCTTTAGATTGGCATTATGAAAGACCCTTCGATTCGTATTCTGAAGGAGCCTTTCGATTGGCATGGACAATGCCCTTCGATTGGCATTATTGCCAAGACTTTCAATTGACATTCCAAAAAATGCTTCGATTGGCATTGTGGCTAACCCCTTCGATTGGTATGGATACAAGGCCTTTCGATTGGCCTCATGACAAGCCTTTAGATTGGCATTGTGTCAAGGCCTTCGATTGTCATTCTGAAATACCTTTCGTTTGGCACCCTGGGCCAAGTCTTTCGATTGGCATGGTAAGGGATTCTTCGATTTAGCATCTCAAACCAGGGCAGCTTTGACAGGCATGTTAATTGTATCCTTCGATTGGCATTTGGACAAATGGCCTTTCGAATGGGATGCCAATACAAAAATTTAAAAGATCAACCAAGGCCAAGGGCCATTCGAAGAACTCCTTCGAGGCCATTCGAAGGAGGCCATCAAGAGGGCATTCGAAAGTCAAAAGGTGTCCAGGTTCATCCAAAATTTCAAAAGAGGCATGGATATTTAAAAAAGGAAATCTTTTAATATGTATGATTCTTGTCTCATGGCTTTAAAGGCCCGGTTAAATGGATGTCACTTGCCATTTTGATGCACCCTCATACTCATATAAATACGAGGCCAAGGACACATTGCAGGGGGGACGAAAAGGAGGAGACATACAGTCTAGAAGCGGGGACGTTATACCAAAAAATCTATTGTATTTGCAAAAGTTGTCCAAATAGAAAAACCTCAAACACTCACTTCCACTCTCCTCAAGCCAAACCAAGGATTAAAACATCCCCTTGAGGCTTCCAGGGACCCAATCATACCCTCCAGCATACAGTTTCAAGCCCATATCAGAGGTATCATCATCACCCGTTTTGGTAAAATTTCTAAAATTCAAATCCTCATGTTTGCGTGTTTTTGAATGCTTTGACGTTTATGTATTAGTTGCTAGGCATCATTAGAACAGGTCAACAGCTTAGCATGAAGCCTGTGACGCTTGAATCGTAATATGCCATTTTCAAACCATGTTAGGGTGTTTTGGCCATAACTTCAAAGCAGCCAGGCTGTCGAATCCGGGACCAGCTTCGATACAAGCCTAGGATTTTTGTTTTATTTTCTTTTTCTATCTCACATTATATTTGCAGATCCGGAACCCCAGATCGAAGGAGACACCTTCTCTGGATCAAAGCTGCCAATTGTCCTCCTGGATCGAAGAAGGCAACTCCCTTCTGGATCGAAAGAGCCATAGCCTTCCTGGATTGAAAGACATAGCCTTCCTGGATTGAAAGCCGTAGCCTTCTGGATCGAAGAAGACATCTCCTTCCTGGATCAACGGAATTCCCTTTCCCCAGGATCGAAAGACAATCCCCTTCCCTAGATCGAAGGATTTTCTTTGTGTATTTTACTTTTCGTTTTGTTTATTTTCTCTTAATGATTTTTTACCTTAAAAAATAAACCGCAAATCAAAAGATCACAAAAAATAGGATTAATTTTTTTCATTATTATTAAATAATTAATTTCTTAAATTAATTAATAATTATTTTAACCATTTTATTAATTAAAATTGAATCAGAACTTAGGATTTAATTAGATTTAGTTATTTTCTTTTCATAACAAAAAAAAAACAAAAAAAAAAACAAAAAAGGCTTTCATTCTTAGGATTTTAGACGTACTTTCAATTCATGCGCGCGTTTATTTATTTTGACATTTTTAGATTATTGTAATTATCTATCGGTTGTAATAGTTTAGGATTTAAATTTCCGTACTTTTAATTCCGCACTTTATTTTGCACCTCTTTTATGTAATTGCCCCGAAGCCCTATAATAGCGTAGGAACCTTTACTTCTCGCTTTGTATTTTCTTATATGCTTGTATATAATTGCTAGTAAATAGGTGTGCATGACAAGATTAATAAATTAATCGTAGATCACTAATTGCAAGATAAATATAACTTAAAAAACCACACTTCTCACACTTGCATCCTTAGGGTATTCCACGGTTGCCTCAGAAATGGTCATGTCCCTCGAACCTAGGGATATCTTAGCAAAGACCCTCAATCTAAAAGTCATCATAAAAGATCATAGTCTCTTACTGTCCCTCGAGTTGCTTACGAGAAAAAAATGATCTTGTCCCTCAATGTTGCCTATATGATGACAGTCCCTTCGAATGCTAAGATATCTTTACATGTTGCCTTCAACGACTGTAACATCCCTTTCGATTGTCCCTTAACAACCGACGATAGGGCTACCTACTCACTAATAGTAGGGTAGCACTATCTAAAGGAAAGGAGGAAAAGAACATCCTTTTTCGAGTAGGTAGATGGTTCTTAAGTACTTGCTCAAAAACAACTCTTTTCACACTTACACACTTTCAAAAATCTTTTCAAAACGCTTTATCACACTCTTGAGGACTGATACAAGAGTTACCATAAAGCAAACAAAAACTTTCAAAACACACAAACACAAACAATTTTCAAAAATGAACAAGTACCTAAGAGCCCGTGGAAAACCACAGATGGAAAGGGTGCTAACACCTTCTCTTTCCATAATCTACCCCCCTTACTCAGAAAATCTCGAAAAAGGTCTTTTTCTGTTCTTTTCACCCTTTCCTTTGTTGGATAAAAGAAAAGTCGGTGGCGACTCTTTCTTACCGCAACATTTGCAAACACAAACGCAACAACCAGTATTAAACAGTCGGTTCTGCCACCGTATCTGTGATCAGTGGAAATAGAACTGACTGTTTTGGAATGCTGGTTCGCGAAATGTCACGGTAAGCAAGAGTCACCACCGTCTTTTATTTTCTCCAACAAGGAAAGGATAAAAGCACAGCAAAATTCCTTTTCGAGATGTTTCTCGGTTCGGGAGGTAGATTATAGAAAGGGAATGTGTTAGCACCCTTTCTATCCGTGGTTATCCACGGGCTCTTAGGTACTTGCTCACTATGTTTTCAAAATGTTTTTCTTTTCTTGTGTTTGTGGGTTTTGAAAAAAGTTTGTTTGAAAACTTCAATTTAACTCTTGTATCTGTCCTCAAGAGTGTATGAAGTGTTTGTTTGAAAACTTTTGTCAGAAAAGTGTAGGTGCGAAAAGTATTTTTTTTTGTTTTGAAAGAGCAAGTACCTGAGAACCTCTACCTACTCAAAAGAAATTAAGCTGCGTAAATGTCCTTTAGACAGTACTATCCCACTATTGAGAAGTAGGTAGCACAGTCGTTGGAGTTTTTTCGGGTCAATTCGATTATAGGGACATGTGGTCACCAAAGCAATAGTAGGACGCCTTAGCGGTAACCCTAATGTCCTAGATCCTTTTTATCCGAGGCAACCGTTTTGAGGCAACTTGGATCTTTAGACAGGAGGGCAACCTCTAAAACACCCTATACTCAATGACCACGTCGAGGCAACCAAGTGAGGCGTACCCTAGGAGTGGCATGTGCGAGTGTGTCAGGATTCAGTTAAATTATCTTTGCACATATTGTGGTGAGCTACATTTTGATTTTAATTTTCAGATAATTCTTGTCATGCATAGCCTAGTTAACATACATCTAGCAATTAAGAGTTGAGGAATTTAAATTGCGGAAATTAACTCTAAACTATTACAAGGCGCCAGGTATTTACATCGCCAAAAACAACCCTTTGAAAAATAAATTGTGAGAAATTAAATAAAAGCGGTAAAAAGGTCCTAATTACGCTATTACATCCTCGGAGCAATTACATAATAATGATCAAAAATTAATAAAACAAACATACGCGCGAAAGAAAATTGAGTCGGAAAAGTCCTTAGGGTTTTGACCCTTTTTGAGAAAGAAAGAAGTTTTTGGTTGTTTAGCATTTAATTAATATTAAACCTAAAACTAATTAATTAATTAAAAGAAAAGAAATTTTTTTTTGGTTTTTATGTATTAATGAAATAAATAAAAAATAGTCAAAAGTTAGTAAAAACCCTAATTCTATGTTGATTTTAAATTATTGTGAAAAAGTTAAAATTAACCTAATTAACTAAATTAATCTATGTTAGTATTTATTTACAAAATAACTAATTAAAAGGGAAATTAATTTAAATAAATAATAATAATAATAAAAAATATTATATTTAGTTTTCTGAATTTATTATGAAAATAATTAATTTGGGTTAATTAAGTGATAATAATATTAATGGTAAAATAATTAAATGAAAAAAATATAAAAGAATAAAAAGAAACCAGGGGGTGTTGGCCCATTTAGGAGGTGTTATTGTCAATTGCCAGACCCAAATACTGCAAGCCTCTTTGACCTTTTTGGATTGCCCACACGTGCATTGACCAGGGACCATGGTAGTCTTCCCCTCTTGGCCTTCAGATCTGCTTTGCAAGCCACTTGGCGCTTTGATGATTGAGGTGTATGGTGGATACCTTTTGGAAACCTGCATGTGAACATATAGGAAAAAATAGAAACAAGTGTTTTGGGGGACCTGGGATTCGAACCCAGGTCCCAACGCCTATTGGATGCTTGGCCAACCACTCCACCATCACGCTTTAGTCGCTATTAGCATAAGAGACAAATAATATATTGGGAAATAAATCATTAAGCTGTAAATAACATAAAAACGCGCGCTTATTTGAATTAACCACTCAGAGGTTAAACCTCATCATCTTCTTCGCTGTTCTGCAAAAAATAAACATTAGATAGCGAAGGTTTTTAACCCCCATTATTCATCTTGACGAAAAATAGCGATTAGCCCTGTGGTTGATATAAATGTTTCGCGAGGGTTGATTTGAATTCGTCTGGTTCTCACGAATCCAACCATGTGCCTTACAAGTCTTGATTTTTCTGGGTTTAGAAAGCCCCAATTCCAAAACTTATGAACCCTATAAATCGTCCATGGCACTTTGTAATTCAATGCATAATAATTCAATTAAATGATTCCATAAGCTTGGTATGACCTCTGGCAATGCAACACAATCAATAAAACATGTTAATTATGCATGAATTCAACAATACGATTTTGGAAAAAAGCTTCAAACCGTGGTTCTATTTAGGGCGATTCTTTGAGCTTTAGCGTGTGATTTCAATTGCAAATTATCCCTGGGACCTCCTGCAATGTGTTAGAATCAATAAAAATCTTTGAATCGTTCTAGAATGCCAAAGTCAGTTTTGAGTTTTCTTGGAAAATTTCAATATGCTATGGCCTTCTTGCAGCAGCTTTTTCACGTGTGTGGAATTAGTGTTAGCTTGTACATATATAGAGGAATGAAATTAGGTCACAATCTTGAGCCAAAATCCTTTGAATTGATGATTGAATATTTGATTGAAAATCAAATCTTTTTGCATTTTCATGATTGGAAAAAGTTGCCAATTTTGGAGATTCTTGCTTATTTGATTTGTACACAAAATTGCCAGCATATCTTGACCATATTTGCTTCACAAAAAGATTGAAAAACCAAATCTTTGTATTTTCCTACAATTTAAATTAATTAAATGAATTAATATCAATTAAAAATCCAATTAATTAATAAAAATAAGAAAATAAATTCCATTAGGCTTGATGGGTCGTGCATAGGCCATGGATGAAGTTTCAAGAAGAGATTTGAGGCCCATTAGCAAAAATAAGGTGTTTTGAGCAAAGTTGACTTTTGCAAATTCACAAAAATTTCCCAACTTCCCCAATGCATATCTTGCTCAATTTTGATCATATGAACATGTTCTTGGACATTTTGGAAAGGTCTTGAAGTCCTCTAACCAATGCCTTTGGTCCCATGTCATTTGGATTTACCAATCTCAAGTTATGGCCTTTGACTCAAAGTGCATTTTTGTTGACTTTTGAATTTGACCTATAATGTAGAAATTGATAACTTCTTGTGAGAGCATTTATTGGACTTGGAGTGTGAAGATGGATTGTAAGAAATTTCATCCCCTTCAAAATGAGCATTGGATGGGATTTTTCTGATGAACCATGAAAAAGCTATGCCCTGGTCAAGATACAATTGACTTTTCTACTATCCAAAAATAGTAACTTTTTGCATCTTGATGATTTTTGAGCCATCCTTGTGGAATCATGATCAAGATTTGATCAAATTATGATTGTGAACTCAAAATAAGATGTTGACCAAAAATTCTGACTTTTGACTGTAAAATGACCATTTTGCCCCTGTAGTTGACTGTGGATCAAATGGAGCTTTTGACTGTGTAAATTGACACTGTGAGTCTTGAAACTTGGCATGTAGGTGCTTGAGAGTGCATATAGGCCTATGAGACTTGATTGAACCATTTAAAACCTCAAATTCCTTGAAAGAACCAAAACCATAATTTCAGCTGTGTTAGGAGATGGTTTGACTGTACAATCCTTTGAGCAAACTTGAGTAATTTGAAGATTATTCTTATCAAACCTTGAAGAATATGGGAGGGCAAATTTTGGGGTACAACAGTTGCCCCTGTTCAATCTTCTTAAACCTGAGGATGTAGATTGGCTTGCGTGCCTTTCGTGATCCGAAGGTGGAAGATGATTGAACACTAAAGTGCCCAGAAATTTGCACTCACATGGTGTAGTAGCAGCAATGTGATGTCGGGAATTGGCTTACAGATGCCATTTGGAAAGATGATGGATATGAGGATGGGCTTATAGATGCCATCTGGAGATATGACAGAATCTTGTCGGGGGACGGGCTTATAGATGCCATCTGGAAATTGTTTGTTGAATTGTAACTTGGTAGGTTGAAAGAAGGAACCTGTGTAGGGTTGCCTGATGATGAGCCCGTGTAAAACTGCATCTGAAAGAGAAGGAACCGGTGTAGGGTTTCCTGATGATGGTCAAGTAGATAGTTGTCCTGTCTGGTTTCAGGTATTAATCTCTGACCTGAGAAAGAAAGATGGTTTCCCGGCCTGTTACAGGTGTTGATCTTCAGTCTCTTCATGTAGATAGCTTTCCTGGCTAGTTACAGGTGTTGATCTAGAATTTGGAAAAGGTTGGCTGATGAGATAGTTGTCCTGTCTGGTTTCAGGTATTAATCTCTGACCTGAGAAAGAAAGATGGTTTCCTGGCCTGTTACAGGTGTTGATCTTCAATCTCTTCATGTAGATAACTTTCCTGGCTAGTTATAGGTATAGATCTACAATCCGTCGTTCACAGATATTTCCTGGCTAGTTATAGGTGTTGATCCGGAATTTGGAAAAGGTTGGCCGATGAGATAGTTGTCCTGTCTGGTTTCAGGTATTAATCTCTGACCTGAGAAAGAAAGATGGTTTCCTGGCCTGTTACAGGTGTTGATCTTCAATCTCTTCATGTAGATAACTTTCCTGGCTAGTTACAGGTATAGATATACAATCCGTCGTTCATAGATATTTCCTGGCTAGTTACAGGTGTTGATCTGGAATTTGGAAAAGGGTGGTCGGGGAGATAGTTTTCCTGTCTGGTTTCAGGTATTAATCTCTGACCGGAGAAAGAAAGATAGCTTCCTGGCCTGTTACAGGTGTTGATCTTCAATCTCTTTATGTAGATAACTTTCCTGGCTAGTTACAGGTATAGATCTACAAATTAGTTCATATAGGTGGTTTTCCTGTCTGGTTTCAGGTGTTAACCTATAATCAGTCGTCCACAGATATTTCCTGGCTAGTTACAGGTGTTGATCTGGAACTTAAGAGAGGTTGATGGTAATCATCTTTGGGTTGACCTTTTCCTGAAAAGGTAAAACATTAGCTATATGCAATATCATGATGTATGAAATGCATGATGTTCTCAAAATGAGATCATATGATATGATGCGTATATGCATGTATCATGATGTATGAAAATGTGATGTTTTATCTGGGTAAAATAAATCCCGGAGCTGCTGGAGAATGATGTTAAATTCTTCGTTTCCGCTGGGGATAATGAACGAAGATGATTGTGTGAATAAACCTGCAGGAGAAGATGACTCCGTTGGGTAATAAACTGTTGAAGAGATTACTCTGCGGGGAAATTCTCTGCGGGGGAGAGATATTTGCTGAGATTTTAACGATAACTCCGCTGGGGACTCTGTTGATAAGTTTTGTTGGGGAATTTGATGAACTCCGCTGGGGATAGGAAGAACTTCACTGAGGACGATCTTTCCGTTGCAATTTGCTGAGGATAACCCAGTTAGACTCTGGTGGGGGATAACCTCCTGAATATGGCTGGGGAGAGATTTTTGTACTCTGCAGGGGACAAGCTTCCAGAATCTACTGGGGAGATGATTCAACTCTCATGGGGAAACTTTTTCAGACTGCGTTGGGAAATGACTCCACTGGGGTGCCTGTATTCCGCCGGGGAACATTCTTATATTTCGTTGACGAATATTAAGAGTGCCGGGGATGCTTGCTGAGGGATATCTTTATACTCCGCTGGATAATATTAAGATCTTCTGGGGATACCCAACTTTTTCAAGACTGATGGTAGACCAAACCTGTTTGGGGGAAGAGTATTTTTGACTTGCTGGCGATACTGTGCCTTTTTAGGGCTGATGGGAGACCAACTCTGCTTGGGGAGAGTATTGCCGATTCTTGTCTTACTCTGCGGGGAGTGAAGGTATCTTGGTTATATTCTTCAGCTAAACTTACCTTGGCACCTCGGTGGCCAAAGCAACTAGATCGCTTAGACAATTCTCATTGCCCCTACTTCCGATGTCACCTGTAATTAGTCCTTTGTTTCGCATGCAAATATTTGTGATCAGCAATTAATGTCAAATGCATATATCAAAAATGAACATTGGATGTTCTTTGCAAAACAAAACAGATAAAGAAAAAACAATTGGCAATTTGTCCGAAAAATGAACTTGTATTGACTTTGAAATTTGCCTGTAAATAGGCGTTTTGTGTACAAGAGGCTGACGTCCTAGTAAGAGAACGCCGCTGAGCAAATAGAATTTATACAATTTGTAAAAAGAAAACAAAACAGCCATGTGAAAAATCCCACTGGGTTCCAACTCTGCTATCGCCTTTATGTCTTCAAGCGTCTCATCACTTTGCTGCTTAGTTGAAGATGAAGCTGATTGATTGGTGCCGTCCGAGCCTGATGGTCGATACCGAAGTCGGGATGCAGGGTGATCCAATGAGACATAGTATTACGCTTATCCCTAACTTTTGCCTGGACCGCCCTTTCGGGTTTTCAGTCCACCGGGATACCCATTTTTGCCCAAGCCGCCTTTTCAGGTTTTCGACTTGCCGGGTGTACAGATTTTTTTTATTATTTCATCCCTTATTTTTGCCCGAACCCTTTTGGTTCGCCGGGAAGCCCTTATTTTTGCCTAGGCCAGTCGACCTAGCGGGTCTTTAATCATGCATAGTATCTTTTTACTATGTCTGCATTGGCGGGGTGAGGAAGGTCGTCACCATCCATGGTGGTTAGAATCATAGCTCCCCCTGAGAAGATGTTCTAAACCATAAATGGCCCTTCGTACGTAGGGGTCCATTTGCCCCTAGGATCACCTTGAGGTAGGATGATGCGCTTGATTACCAGGTCTCCGACTTGATACTCTTGTCGTCTGACTTTCTTGTTAAATGCCTTGATCATCCGTTTTTGGTACATCTGACCATGACAAATAACAATGAGTCTCTTTTCGTCAATTAGGTTTAATTGATCAAGCCGGGTCTGGATCCAGTCGTCTTCGCTTAAACCTGCATCCTTTATTATCCAGAGAGAGGGTATCTGAACTTCGATGGGTAAGACTGCCTCCATGCCGTATACCAAGGAATATGGAGTTGCCCCTGCTGACGTCCGTGCTGAGGTACGGTACCCATGAAGAGAGAATGGTAACATCTCGTGCCAATCTTTGTAGGTCACTGTCATCTTCTGCACAATCTTCTTGATGTTCTTATTAGATGCTTCTACAACCCCATTTATCTTCGGTCGGTAGGGAGAAGAGTTGTGGTGCTCTATCTTGAATTGCTCGCAGAGCTCAGTGATCATCTTGTTGTTAAGATTGGTACCATTATCCGTAATGATCCTCTCTGGTACACCGTATCGATAGATCAGATTGTGCCGAATGAACTGTGCCACGACGTTCTTGGTTACGGTGGCAAAGGAAGCTGCTTCAACCCACTTTATAAAGTAATCAATTGCTACCAGGATGAAGCGATGCCCGTTGGATGCCGTAGGTCTGATCTCGCCGATCATATCAATGCCCCACATTGCAAAAGGCAAAGGTGCTGTCAAGACGTTCAAAGGAACTGGAGGAATGTGCACCTTATCAGCATAGATCTGGCACTTGTGACACGTCCGAGAATGTTGATAACAGTCGGCTTCCATTGTGGACCAGTAATATCCTGCCCGAAGGATTTTCTTTGCCATAGTATGTCCACTGGAATGAGTTCCGAAGGTACCTTCATGCAGCTCTGCCATGATCCTTTCTGCTTCAGTCTTATCCACACAACGCAGTAAAGTTGAATCATGGTTTCGTTTGTAAAGAATGTCATTGCTGAGAAAGAACTTTGCCGCGAATCTTCTCAAAAACTTCTTGTCATTAACGGATGCACCCTCGGGGTATTCTTGAGCTTCGAGGTACCTCTTTACTTCATGATACCACGGTTTTTCTGTTACCTCTTCGGTCTCAAGATCGCAGCAATGTGCAGGTTCATCCAATTTCCAAATAATGATCCGGGGAGCCTCATTGTCCCATTTGACTTTGAACATAGAAGACATCGTAGCTAACGCGTCCGCCAACTGATTCTCCTCTCTTGGGAAATGTTCAAAAGTTTTCTCCTCGAAATGGGGAAGCAACGTCAATACATACTCCTTGTAAGGAATGAGATTTGGGTGTTTCGTATCCCACTCGCCTTTGATCTGACTGATCACGAGAGAGGAATCTCCGAAGACACTCAGAAACTTGATCCTTAGGTCAATTGCAGCTCGAAGACCCATGATGCATGCTTCATACTCCGCCATGTTGTTGGTGCAGTTGAAACATAGCCAGGCGGTAAGTGGAGTATGAGAGCCTTTAGGAGATATGATCACATCGCCAATACCGTTACCCAAAGCGTTTGAGGCTCCGTCAAAGTGCATAGACCATCGGGATCCTTCCTCAGGTCCTTCATCCGGTCCAGGTATTTCACAATCAGTCACTACCATGATATTCTCGTCTGGAAATTCAAAGTTCATCGACTGGTAGTCATCCACTGCCTGATGTGCCAAATGGTCTGCCAACACACTTCCCTTGATTGCTTTTTGAGTCGTGTACTGGATGTCATATTCGGTCAAGATCATTGGCCATCTTGCTATTCTTCCGGACAAGGCAGGCTTTTCGAAAATATACTTGATTGGATCCATTTTTGAAATCAACAGAGTAGTGTGAGTCAACATATACTGTCTCAGCCGGCGAGCAGCCCATACCAAAGCGCAACAAGTTTTCTCGAGCAGTGAGTATCGGATCTCACAGTCGGTAAACTTTTTGCTAAGGTAATAAATAGCGTGCTCTTTTCGGCTAGACTCGTCATGCTGCCCCAGCACACATCCCATTGAGCTGTCAAGTACTGTCAAGTATAAGATTAGAGGTCTCCCTTCAACCGGTGGCATAAGAATGGGTGGCTCTTGAAGATACTCTTTGATTCTTTCGAAAGCGGCCTGACATTCATCGTTCCAACGTACTACTTGATCTTTCTTCAGTAGCTTGAAGATTGGCTCACAAGTAGCAGTTAGGTACAAGATGAATCAGGCAATGTAGTTCAGCCGTCCTAGAAAGCCTCTGACTTCCTTCTCTGTCTTGGGAACTGGCATCTCTTGTATGGATTTCACTTTGGCAGGGTCCACTTGAATACCTTTGTCGCTCACGACGAAACCTAGTAGTTTTCCAGATCTCACCCCAAAGGTGCATTTGTTCGGGTTTAACCTCAGCTTGTACAACTTCAACCGGTCAAACAGCTTCTGTAGGTGATCAATATGTTCCTCCTCAGTTTGGGGCCTTGCAATCATATTGTCGACATATACTTCAATCTCGTGATGGATCATGTCATGAAACAAAGCAACCATGGAACGCTGATACGTTGCCCCAACATTTTTCAACCCAAACGACATGACCTTGTAGCAAAAGGTGCCCCACTGAGTAACGAAAGTGGTCTTCTCCATGTCCTCAGGAGCCATCTTGATCTGATTATAACCGGAGAACCCGTCCATGAAGGAGAATACCTTATGCTGAGCAGTGTTGTCAACCATAACGTTGATGTGAGGCAGAGGGAAGTCATCCTTAGGGCTCGCCCTGTTCAAATCCCTGTAGTCAACACACATTCTGACCTTACCATCTTTCTTCGGCACCAGAACCACATTGGCAACCCACTGAGGGTAAGAAGTTACTGCTAGAAAACCGGCGTCAAATTGTTTCATAACCTCAGCTTTGATTTTCTCAGACATCTCTGGACGCATACGGCGAACCTTCTGTTTCACCGGAGGACATTCTTCCTTAGTAGGTAGGTGATGAACCACAATGTCGGTATCCAACCCAGGCATATCTTCGTAAGACCAGGCAAAGATTTCCACGTAGTCATGCAGCATCTGAATCAACCGTTGTTTCACACTAGTCTCCAAATTCGCACCAATCTTGACTTCCTTTCTGTCTGTCTCAGTACCCAGATTCACTGTTTCCACTAGCTCTTCATGTGGCTGAATGGCCCTCTCTTCCTAGAGTAGCAGTCTTGCAAGCTCACCAGGCACCTCGCAATCATCTTCACCTTCGTCTTTGGCTAAGTTGATCAGATTTTCAAAGTCATAACTGGCGGTAGCAGAGTCGTTACCAGTGAGATCCAGAGTGGATTGGGACCTGTATATGTGAGTGTGTGTAAATAGCTGTTTTGCAATATATATAATAAAGAAAGACAAGGAGCACAAGATTTGAAATGCAAAAAATGTCCAATGCTTTTATTAATGATATATGAAAATGACACACGAAAACCCTCACAAATGAAGCCACGGTGCCCCGGGTAAGACACCGGGCCATAAAGTTTCACAATACTGTTTGTTACAAATTCAAAACAAAGGAGTTCATTATTGAGTCACAAAATTAATAGGGACGAATTCTTTTGCCGTCCAGTTGTTTGGTCCACCGTTGGTCATAGGGTAGATCCAGCTGTCGAATTCAAATTCCTCCATGTCATCTTCAATGGCATTTACTCCCGAGTTGCTGATGAACACAGGAGGTCTTCCAATCCTTGCCCTACGGACAACCTTCTGAGCTTCCTTCTCAATAACAGCCCGAGCATCCTTTAAGGAAGCCATCTTCAACGGAGAACCTTCGATCACAGTTTCAACTGATGCCAATGTCTGAGGAACCTCTTCAAAGTGTTGGAATGGATTCTCGATGAACTCCCCATCCATTTCTATGTACCGGAACGAGTTGAGGTGGCTGACCATGTATTCTTCCTCCCCTTGAACTGTCACAATCTTCCCTCTGACCGGGTATTTCAGCTTTTGATGTAGTGTGGAGGTCACAGCTCCAGCTTTATGGATCCATGGACGACCCAACAAACAAGAATAGGATGGCCGAATGTCCATCACATAGAATGTAGAATCAAAGACCTGCAAACCAACCCTGATTGGAATATCAACCTCGCCATGCACCATTCTTTTAGACCCATCAAAGGCCCGGACAATAATGTTACTTGGCTTTAGCTCCAGCCCTTCACAATCCAACCTGTCTAGAGCTTTATTGGGCAAGACGTTCAGTGAAGACCCCGTGTCGACCAACACATGTGCAAGAGTAGTGCCCCTGCATTCAATGGAGACATGCAGGGCATCGTTATGGGTTTTCCCTTTAGCAGTCAGATCAACGTCGAAGAAACCCAAACCATTATCAGCAGTTAAGTTGGCCACACAATCGGTAAATTGATCAGCTGATGTATCCTGTGGCACGTGGGCCGTCTTCAGGAAGGTAATCAGAGCCTTGGCATGGGCCTCTGAACACAACAACAGTGATAGCATAGAAATTTTAGACGGGGTGTACCCTAATTGCTCAACTACGTTAAAATCACTCTTCTTGATAATCTTAAGAATCTCTTCCATTTCCTACTTAGAAGCTTCAACAGTGGTTGTCTTTGGTGCCTCCGTCTGGGCAGGCATATCAGTAGCGATCCCTTTGCCCCGAGCGTCAGATGACTCGGCAGCAGGGGTAGAAACAGGAACTTGATCAGGAAGGGAAGTAGGCACACTTGCAGGTGTGATGACAATTGGTCTCTTGATAGTTGGTGGTGCGATATCTGGTGAGAAAAGTCTACCACCGCGGGTGACTTTAGCAGGCCCGGTGATGTTGCTGACGCCGGTACTAGTATCAAACTCTTGTTTAACTCCAAGCACATAAACATCTGCCCCATAGTGCCAAGGGACAGCTTTGTCAGATGTATAGGGGATGGGCCCCAGAACAGTGATGATGATAGGTGCGATCTTCTGAGCAGACATGATTTTGACAGGCTTCCTCGGGGGAGCCTTGGTAGAATTGTTGAAAATAGTAACAATGGACACTTCTTCAGCAGGGGTAGCAGGAACAACAATCTTCTCAAACAAGATCTCTTTGTTATCCATCAGGTTTTGGACGCCTGACTTCAACAAAGGACAACCAGCAGGTGAAACGGAACACAGATGGCAACCTTTACTACATCCCGGAAATAAACCGGCTAGCAATAGGTTCCTCTTGACGGTCAACAACAGAGTAACAATATCATCCACAAAGGCTACATACAGGTCTTCCTCTACAGCATTCACTCCATGCTTGGGCATGGGAGCAGTCACAACATTGGGCCTTTCGGGTGCCTTGAACTCTATCTCTTTAGCATCAATAAGGTCCTGAACCTTATTCTTCAGAGCCCAACAATCATCCGTAGTATGCCCCGGGCTGTCAGAGTGATAAACGCAGCGGGCGTTGGGATTGTACTTTGGAGATGTTGTGTTTATAACCTTCGGAGCTTCTTTTATAGTCACCAGATTGGTTGTCAGTAACTGCGGCAGTATCTGAGACAAGGTCATGCTGAGTCGAGTGAACTGCCTTCTAGGTCTCTCACCCTTTTGCTGGTTGTGATGCTGAGGAGCAGCAGTAGGTTTTGAAATAACCACCGCGTTGACAGCTTGGCGGCGTTCCAGTCTATTCTGTCTCCTTGAACCATAGACAGCACTAGATTCCTTCTTGAAGGGCTTCTTTTCAGTGCTCGAGGAGGCACCTTTCTATATCTTCCCAGACTTGATACCAGCTTCTATTCTCTCACCAGTCAAGATAAGGTCTGTAAACCCGGCAGAAGAATTTCCAATCAAATGTTTGAAGAACGGACCAGACAGGGTCCCCAAGAACATATCCACAAGTTCACGGTCAGTTAGAGGTGGCTGCACCCTTCCAGCAAGGTCTCTCCACTTTTGGGCATATTCCTTAAATCCTTCACCCGTCCCTAGTGACATACCCTGGAGTTGGGTACGCGTAGGAGCGAGGTCGAAATTATACTGATACTGCTTATAAAATGCAGTAGCCAAATCCTCCCAGTTACGAATACTGGCTCCATCCAGCTGATAGAACCACTCGAGCTGAGTCCCTGAAAGACTATCCTGGAAGAAATGGATCCACAAATTCTTGTCAGCTGTGTAAGGTTGGATCTTCCTTACATATGATCGGAGGTGCAGCTTAGGACAAGAAGCTCCGTCATATTTGGCAAAAGAAGGCGCCTTGAACTTATGGGGAATCACCACCCCAGAGGACAAGCCTAGGTCTCCAAAGTCCAACCCGGGCACATTCTATATCTCCATAGCACTTAAGCGGTCCTCCAGCTGTTTGTACCTATCCTCAGCAGGAGGGTACTGTTCATCATTATAATCCATCTCGTTATCGGAGACCACGGGACTAGGAACCCTTCTCTCTTGGGGACTGTCTTTCCCTATAGAGGAAGTAGTCAGATCAACCTCATTTTGCAGTCCATTCCCAAATCTGCGTCCGGTGTTGAACAAGACGGTCCTCTTCTTCTTCTTCTTCTTCTTCAGAATCAGAGTCTTCAACTCCTGTTGAACCTGGGCTAGGCTCATAACCAACTCCTGGAACTGGGCATTCTGGGCCTGGAGGGCCTTGATAGCTTGTTCAGTAGTAGGTTCAGAAGACATGATGATTGCTGAAATAAACAGCGAAGAAGATAAGTGACCTGTAAAAAGGGTACCTGTTATGCATATGATGCAATGAGATGCATATGATTTATGTTTTCAAAGACAATCGGGGTTCAACTTTGTAGACAAAAAGGAAACACACTTTATTAGATTTAACTTTGGAATTTAAATTGTTCAACACATCGCCCTTAGGCATTACAAGAATGGAAATACTGAAAAGTAAATAAAAGTTGTAAAAGAAACATCCAAGGCCCATCAATGCTCCCATGGCCTCTTCTTCTCGGTGCAGATATAATCATTCAGGATCCACTCGTTCTCCAGTTGCTTAGTCAGCTTCTGGATTTTCTGTTCTTGTTCGTTGAACCTTTCCCGATAAGAATCCCGTTCTTCCTGCAGTTGCGCTCAAGACCTCTTCAGCGTGTCAATATCAGTGGGTATCTGAGGATGGAGAACAGTTGGAGGAACCCCGTCTTTATCAGGAACTTCAAGAGTAATAGGCCTGACAGCTTCGTATGGCATGCCTAACTTCTGAGCATGGATGCGGACCCATCTGAAGTAGGATTCCATTGGTAGAGAAGTCTTCGGTCCCAACTCATGTGGGTCAGCTTTGTGAATTCTATCCCAAGCCCTGATGAATCTACGGCGCATCTCATCACTATCTACCTGAAACTCAAAACTGATGTGAGGTATCAACATCTCATGAGGCCCTGCTCTTCTGGCTCTTCCAAACTGACGGAGAGCTAAACATGGATTATAAGATATTCCTCCCTGGGTTCCGATCAATGGAACATTAGGATACTCCCCACAACGATCAATAACAACCACCTCGTCTAAACCTCTGAGAGTCCAAATGATGTCATTATCAGTGAGAGACATTATCCTATGAGCCCAGCCCCTTCCATCTTCTTTCTTCAGTAAGAACTTAGGGAGGTGCGAAATAAACCACCTCACTAACAAAGGAGCACAACACCACAAAGTTCCCCGTCTTCGGGCAGTACGAGCATAGAGCTGTTGCAGGATATCACCCAAGAGAGTGGGTACATGATTCCGAGAGATGAAGATCCTTATGGAGTTGACATTAACAAAGGTATCAGGATTTGGAAACAAAACTAGACCATAGATTAAGAGAGCCAGAATGTCTTCGTACGCCCTGAAGTCTAAGTCATTCTAGAAACTATTAGCTTTGCCAATCAGAAACTTAGCCAAAAAGCCCTTAACTCCACTTCTAGTTTCCCAGTTAGCCATTACCTCTTCTTTGGTCAAGGGAAGGGCTGCAGCAATCTCTTCAGGCCTAAGAGTCTTTTCCCAACCAGTGAATGGAGTCTGTTCCAAAACAGGGATACCAAGCAAATCAGTGAATTCTTCCAGGGTAGGGACCAGCTGGAAGTCTTGAAAGGTGAAGCAATGGTATAGGAGATCATAAAACTGGGCCAGGACACTCATCAGTTGTTGGTCCCACTTTGAAGTGACTAAACCGAGAAGAGAACCATGCCTCTTGATGAAGGAAATAGTGTTTGGAATCCTGTCAACCAATTCTTTAAGCAAATCAGGTGGTTGAACAAAGTTGAGCCGGATAGTATTCCTTCACATGGGCATCATGATGTCCTACAAAACAGAGCAAAGATGAAACCCTCTTGTCTTTGAAATGGGTTAGTCCTTATGCAGGATGCATGCAATGTTATGATGGTATGATGTTATGATAAAGGCACACCACAAGTATTCACAGAAGGCAAACATGGTAAGGCACACAAGTCACACAAGACATCCCTTAGAGTTCAGGCCAGCATGAAGTTTAGGTACTACCCTCTTTCAGTTTCATTTGGTTAAGACCTGTCCTAGAAAATAGTAACCGGGTTCTAGAGGATCTCAATATCACTGACTACCCTCAATCGGTCATAACTCTAGCTTAGCAACCTTTTCTTGCAGCCGGAACCATCGCGAGAGTTTAGCCTCAATGAGTGTAGCATACTGCTACTGTTCTATGGCCAAGTTGGTCAATTTAAGGTGCTAAGGTCAGTTGGTGCTTAATGACTCCTCAAAAGACCCATATTCTCCTCGTTCCAACACATGGGATATTGGTACAGACCAAGGTGTCACACCAACGTAGCTACTGCTTCACCCGTGTCGGTCTATGCCGGACAGGTCCCTCACAGTTTACTGCTACTTACCTAAAGGGTATTCCCTAGATCCGGGTTAGGATCTATGAAACTCTGATACAAGCCCATAATATTAAAGCAAACAAGGCATACAATTTAAAACATAAGTGTTTTTATCCAAAGGTACACCTCACTTATAAAAAACTTCCCCAGCAGAGTCGCCAGTTCTGTGATCGGTGGAAATAGAACTGACTGTTTTGGAATGCTGGTTCGCGAAATGTCGCGGTAAGCAAGAGTCGCCACCGTCTTTTATTTTCTCCAACAAGGAAAGGACAAAAGCACAACAAAATTCCTTTTCGAGAGGTTTCTCGGTTCGGGAGGTAGATTATAGAAAGGGAAGGTGTTAGCACCCTTTCTGTTGTACCCCAAAATTTTCCCTCCCATTTCTTCAATATTTTCTCACCACAAGACCCTTGGAGCTCAAGATCCAGTTAGGGTTTGCTCTGCTCAAGACTCCTCCTTGCACTGTTGACCCAAATTAGGGTTTGAGTTTGCACAAAGATGTTTTGACCCAAAAGGCCCAAAGTAACTTTCATGCTTCATGTTGGACTCACAAGTTTATCCATACCAAGTTTCAAGCCTTGATTCCAATCTTTGCCCAGTCAATTGGACAGTTGACCTAGAAATCAGCTGTATTGGGAAAAAAGTCAACTGTGGTCAATTGACAGTCAAACCTCATGATTTTTGACCCACATCAACATTATGAACTCATATGGACCATTTGATCAAGTTTGGATCACAATTCCACAAGAAATTTGATCAGATCACCAAAAGGGAAAAATGGTCATTTTTAGGGTTTTGACTGCACAAGGGCAATTTTTGACTGTTTGACCTAGCCAATGGCAAACCAAGCTCACATATGGACTCAAGGACTCAATGGCATTGTCTTGACATGTTCAACAAAGTTCAAAAGATCCCAAATGCACAAGATTGACAGATGAATTTTCCAGTCAACTGAGCCAAATTTGACTGTATACTGAAAAGTCAAACTTTGACTTTTTGGTCAAAATCAAGTGCCATGATTCATTTTTCATCAAGACATGTCAAATCATGAAAATTGTTCATCAAGAAATCAAAAATCACAAATTAGGGTTTGAAATGAAGAAATTTCATAACTTAGAAATTTTCTAAGTTATGAAAATTCCTAATTTTTTCCTAACTTTGTCCCATTTTTTCACCAAGATACATTTGGATTCAAGGAAAAATCAAAACATGAAAGTTATATTCCATTGAAAAATCTACAACTTTTATTCACAAAGTTTCCTCAAAATAAGCTTGTAGCTCAAGTTATGAGTTTTGGAACAAGGGTGCAAAACATTCTTAACTTAGAAAAATTTTGACCTATTTTAGGCAGGATTTTTGCCTAACTTCATGGCCACTTTTCACATGCTTCCACTTGGAATTTCAATTTGCATTACAAAGATGGATTGTAGTACACATTCCAAGCTTTCCAAAATGTCCAAGAACTTCTCAAACACCCTTGTGGTTAGGGAGAATCGAATTTGACAATATGGGCAAAAGTCACTTTGATTCATGGCCAAAGGCATGTTCATAACTTGTGCATTTTCAAACTCAGCATGTGCAAGCTACATTACAGGCCTCTAATCTCATTTACACTCAAAAATTAAATGCCAATCCATTGTGCCAAGATGTTATTTTGTGCATTTGGTCATTACATGAAGAATTAAGCCTTAATTAGAAAAAGCAAGTTATCCATTTTTGAAAAGTTACACTTTATGTCAAGTTTGCAAATCAAGAGGTACATGCCAAATCTTTTGGGCATAAGTTCATGAGCAAAGTCCACTGATCAAGAGTGATTTATGCAGCATACTTGAGGGGCCTGTGTTAGGCTAGAAACCAAGTTGACAAACTTTGCTTAAGATAGAAGAAACTTGTATTTTGAAACACAACTCTCATTTCCTGTCAACACAAGCCTAAGCAAACTTGTTGAACCCATTCCAAACATCAAGCCTGACCTAAAACACGAGCCAACCACCTTCAATACCTCCCCATTCACAGAAACACCATTGTACTGCACAAAACAGGGCATCCCTGCAGTTTGAGTGGCACAACTCAATCCACTCGTGCGCCTTGGCCAAAACCAGTTCATACACACTCCATACCACCTATACAAACTATCCCAAGCATTGGACACGAACTGTAACACCCCTAACCAACTTCACCATTTTCACTTTTTCTGTTTTGCAGGTTGACTTCCATAGCTTGATTCATTTAGTTTTAAAGCAAGCTAAAGGTTGGAGAAGCATCCCTGAACTTCAAGCAAGCTGTACAAGTCCTCACATTGCACTGAAAGTACCTCCATTGTCATACACGAATCAAGCTGAACAGGTAAGTTTTTGAACTTCTATCTCTCTATCCAGACATAGTTAGGTTTAAGTTTGTGAAGAAAACATGTTCTAATCATAGCCCTGAAGCCATCCATATAGTTACTTTTCATTTATGTTGTGTGTGCTAAGAGTATTTTGAACCTGAACATTAGGAAAAAGTTAGGTCAAGAATTGGGGGAGAAGAAATTCTCTCTCATTTCTGAGAGTTAGATCAAGTTCTTGGTATATATGGATTCGTGGTTTGATGCTTGACATTTTTTGTGTTATGAGTTTGTGCTAAAAGTCAAGGAATCAGGAGATAGCAGGGACAAGGCAAAACGCGTGTTTTCTTGTTTGAATCTGGCCAGAGGTTGAAGACAAAGTCTTTTGGGCTGGGCTTGGTTCTTTTTTCTGTTTGCACCATTGTTTCACACATACACCCCCCTGGCCCATTTTGAGATATATTTGTCATTTTTGATTTTTTCCTTTTGATTTTGATTCTATATTTTTATTTAAGCATGAAAAAACATTAAAAATATTTTTCTCACATTTTTTGCATTTTATTTGGTATTTATTTTTGTTTCATTTAGTTTATATGTAAATAAATATATAAATACTTTTATTAAAAATACCAAAAATAATACAAACACTTTTATTTTCTGATTTTTATTTTATTTTACCTTTTAAAAACATTTTATAAAAAATATACTTTTTTTGTAAATATTAAATATTTTATTTTTGTACATATTTAATATATTTAGTAAATAATATAAATACTCATATATATTTATTAGAATATTTAGGACAAAAATACAAAATAATACATTTTTTTTATTTTTATTAATATTTAACCTCAAAAATACTTTTTACAATATACTTTTTTTTTTTGTACATAATTAATAAATATTGTATATATTAAATAATAAACACATTTTTATTTAGTAAATTAGGGTTTTCCCTAAACATGAAAAATACCCAAAAATTAATCCTTTTTATTTTTGTTTATTTGACACATGAAAAATACCTTTTTACATACATATGAAAATCATTTTTGCATCTTGCATATTTATTTTATTTTATTTAATTATTGTGCAATTAAATAATTTGAATATTCAATTTGGATGTAATAGTTTAGATTTAACTTTTCTTGCTAAATATCCCCATTTGAACATTTGTACCCCCCATCCCATAATTGTGTTGTAATAATTTAGGACCTTTAAATTCCGCATTTAAAAGCTTTTTAAATATGCCAAGATAGAATTAGGGTTTTGTATGCAAAAATCAACCAAACAATAGCTTGACCTAATTCCAAGATAAAAGCACGAAAATGAACAAACACCAATCACACTTGCACCCCTAGGGTTACTCCACTTGTTGCCTTCAATAATGGGCCATGTTGCATGTTGAGTTTCTTTGGCAAAAAAACAAAACAATTCAAATGATCATAGTCCCTCGATGACGCTTTCGAAAGTTGCCTAAAAATGATCAAGTCCCTTAAAGGAAAAAATTGCCCAAAGACACTTGGCACCATTGCAATCATGGTCTAAACGATGACCCGCGCCCGTCCCGTTCACATCCTAACACAAGATTGTCCACCAAATACAATGGTGGAACAAAATTGTTAAAAGGGTTAAAAACATAGGAAAAATCTTTGAGAAATTTATGGTAGATAGCTTTTGGTTACTTGCCAACTTGCAAAAACACTTGCCTATTTTTCAAAACCACACATCACAACACACTTTCAAAACAACTTTCAAAAAAACATTGAAAACTTTTCAAAAGACATACATCTTTGTATACATCCCAACATGGATCATTACAAAGGTTGCCACCATATTGGCCTCTTTTCGAAACATTTCAAAACACGCACACAAAGCACCATTTCAAACAATTGAAAGCACCATTTCAAACAATTGAAAATCAAGGCAAGTTGATCTAAGCAAGTAACTAAGAGCCCATGGATAACCATGGATAGAAAGGGTGCTAATACCTTCCCTTCCTATAATCTACTCCCCGAACCCAAGAAAACATCTCAAAGGTTTTTGCTATGCTTTTTAACCTTTCCTTAGGATAAAATAAAAAGTCGGTGGCGACTCTTGCTCAACCGAAACATTCGCGAAAACAAATGCAAAACCCCAAGTCAGTTCTCCCACCGTATCACAGAACTGGCGACTCTGCTGGGGAAAATTTTAAAGTGGAGTAACCTTAGGGCTTAGATCACCCTCTTGCATGACTAATTGTTTGCTTTGATTGCTTTACATCTTGGCTCTCTTGTTTGGGTTTGAAATCCTACATCCGAATTTGGGGAAACATTCATAGATAGCAATACGTTGTGGAAACTGTGCGGGGTATACTGACACGGTTGAAGCAATAGCTATATTAGTGCGACATATTTGTGAGTACCGGTAACCCTTGAGTTCAATCAAGGAGAGTACGGGGCCGCTGAGTGATGTCACTAAGCACTAATGACCTAGAACCTTACTTGACCATCTTGGCCTTTCATTAGGGGTAGTGAGATGACCGGCTTTGGTGCAGTCCGAAGTTGGTAGATACTCGATACTACACTCATTGAGGTTTGTTTTCTTGGAATATTTTGGTCGCTAGTTAAGTGGCTAAACCAAAACAATGAACATGGAAAACAATCCAATGATATTGAGCTCCTTAGAACCCGGTTACTATTTATAGGACAAGTTTTTAAGCCAACTATACTCAAGAGGGTACTTACCTATGAAACCTCATGCAAGCCTGAAACTAGGGTTTGGTGTGAATTGATTGTACATATGTTTTGTGCATACATCATGAACATTATAAAGCATCATATGCATACACTAACCATTTCAAGGGTTTAGATCTTCATCTTTGTTCTTTTTTTGTAGGTCATGGAAATTCTTCGCAGGAAAACTATCCAAGTCAACCTTGTGAGAATCCCTCCTCAACTCAAGGAGCTCACATCAAGAATTCCGGAAAGCTCTCCCTTCAGTGAAAGACATGGTAGACTGCTCAGCCTAGTCAACACCAACATTGAAGAGGACATGGTAAAGGTGTTGTTCCAGTTCTTTGACCCCCTTCACCACTGTTTCACTTTCCCCGACTACCAATTGGTGCCCACTTTGGAGGAATTTTCTCAACTTCTGAGGATTCCTATTCTTAATCAACTACCCTACAACGGTACGGAAAAAGAACCAAAGCCTGAAGATGTTGCTCAAGCACTACACTTGCAACCATCTAACATCAAGGGGCATTGGGAAGCTAGAAGCGGTGTCAAAGGCTTCTTGGCAAAATTCTTGTTTGAGAAGGCACAAGAGTGTTGGAATTCATTGGACCTACAAGCCTTTGAAGAAATTGTGGCACTCCTCATTTATGGGTTGGTCTTGTTCCCAAATCCTGACCAGCTTGTGGATGTCAACGCCGTCAAAATCTTCTTATCCAGAAATCCAATACCAACATTGCTTGGGGACATTCTTCACTCATTTTACACACGAACAATGAGAAAGAGGGGTGTTCTCATGTGCTGTACTCCTCTCCTTGCAAGGTGGTTTATTTCGCACCTTCCACAATCTGTCTTGAAGAATGACCAAGGCCTAAGGTGGTCAAAACGGTTGATGAACCTTACTCACTCTGATGTACATTGGTGTTCTCGGTCCAGAGAAAATGTCATCATCATCGATCGTTGTGAAGAATTCCCTAATGTTCCATTACTTGGCATTAGAGGAGGCATTACCTACAACCCTTGTCTAGCTTTGAGACAATTTGGATATGCACGGAGGGATGGCCCTCACGACATGTTGATTCCTGACCTAGTTTTTGACTTCGACAACAATGTGCAAGGACTTCGCCAAAGATTCATCAGAGCTTGGAGGATGCCTAACAAGGTAGACATCAAGACACTGGGGCACAAGAACTCCATCTCTCTTGAGCCTTACCTCAAGTGGGTACGAACCCGAGCCCAGAGTCTAATGATGCCTTACCCTCATGTTCTCCCTGTGATTAAAGAGCCCGTTAAGGAAGGAGAGGTTCCCTACACCATCCTATATCCTGACATGCCTACATCGTGGGAGGAGATGCAGAAGAGTTGGATCCAACTCAAGGATGAACAAAATACTTTTGAAGCCAGCTTCTACGCCAGTGAGAAGAAGGTTTTGGAGCTTACCCGCCGGCTCTATGAGGAAGAGACCCTCAACACCTACATCGCACCAAAGAGGATGCGCAACGTCTTTTTACCTTGAGAAGTTTTTGTAATATTTGGCCCATGGGGCATTTATGTACTGACACATTTCTTCTTATTAATATGACGTGCGTTCTTTTTGTTTGCAACAATTTTGAACTTTCTAAATCCTTGAATGCATTGCATACATAAGCATACCATTCATCATGTGCATAAGCAGGTCTCCACACCAGGTTTCCTTATCTTTCTACTGTTTATTTCAGTAGGATGGATCTCGAACAGACGGTCAAGGACTTGCAGTCTCAAAACTCACAGTTTCAACAACTCCTGATGACCTTGGCAAAGGGTCAGGAGGATCTGAAAGCCCTGTTGGGGAACAAAGAGCAAGTGAAAAAGAAGAAGAAGAGGATCGGGGTGGCTACCCTAGGAAGAAGGTTTGAGGGTGAAGCCAGAAGAGTGCTTGAATTTCCCCCTACATCTGAAGAAGGAACCAGTAAAGGGAATGCGGCTGCGGTACCTTCCGAATCCGAAGCTGAAGAAGGAGAGGCTGAACAAGATGAAGACTACTCTGAACAACAATACCCGCCCGCCGATGATAAGTATAAAGGCCTGGAAGACAGGTTAGCAGCTATGGAGCTGCAGAGGGTTCCTGGCTTAGATTTTGAAGATTTGGGATTAGTTGCTGGAATTGTGATCCCCCCGAAGTTCAAAGTGCCAGTTTTTGCAAGGTATGACGGGCTATCCTGCCCGAAGATGCATCTCAGATCATATGTAAGGAAGATCCAACCTTACACTGCAGACAAGAACCTTTGGATCCATTTCTTTCAGGATAGCCTTTCAGGGGCTCAACTCGAATGGTTCTATCAGCTGGATGGAGCCAGTATCCGAAACTGGGAGGACTTGGCCACTGCATTTTATAAACAATATCAGTACAATTCTGACCTCGCTCCCACGCGTACCCAACTTCAGGGTATGTCATTGGGGACGGGCGAAGGATTCAAGGAGTATGCGCAAAAGTGGAGAGACCTGGCTGGCAGGGTGCAGCCACCGCTAACTGACCGTGAACTTGTTGACATGTTCTTAGGGACCTTGTCTGGTCCGTTCTTCAATCATCTGATTGGTAATTCTTCTACTGGGTTCACAGACCTGATCTTAACCGGTGAGAGAATAGAAGCTGGTATCAAGTCAGGGAAGATACAGAAAGGTGCCTCCGCGAATACTGAAAAGAAGCCCTTCAAGAAGGAAGCCAGTGCTGTTTATGGTCCCAGAAGACAAATTAAGCCGGAACGCCACCAAGCTGTCAATGCATTGGTAATTTCAAAGCCTGTTGCTGCTCCTCAGCAGTTCAACCAACCAAGGGGTGAGAGGCCCAAAAGACAATACACTCGGCTCAGTATGACCCTGTCTCAGATTTTGCCGCAACTACTATCAACCAATCTGGTAACTGTCAAAGAAGCTCCAAAGGTAGTGAACACAGCTTCTCCAAAGTACAACCCCAACGCCCGTTGCGCTTATCACTCTGATAGCCCGGGGCATACTATGGACGATTGATGGGCTCTGAGGAATAAGGTTTAAGACCTTATTGATGCTAAAGAAATACAGTTTGAGGCGCCCGAAAGACCCAATGTTGTAACTGCTCCCATGCCCCAGCATGGAGTGAATGCTGTGGAAGAAGACCAGTATGTAGCCTCCGTGGAAGAGATTGTTACTCCATTATTGATTGTCAAGAGGAACTTCTGTGTGCTATTTCACCTGTTGGTTGTCCCTTGCTGAAATCAGGCATCCAAAGCCTGATGGATAGCAAAGAAATCTTGTTCGAAAAGATTTCCGTTCCTGCTACCCCTGTCGAAGAAGTTTCTATTGTCACTATTTTCAACAACCCTCCTAAGGCTCTCTCAAAGAAGCCTGTCAAAATCATGTCCATTCAGGAGATTGCTCCTATCATCATTACTGTTCCGGGGCCTCTCCCTTATACATCTGACAAAGCTGTCCCATGGCACTATGGGGCAGATGTTTATGTGCTTGGAGTAAAACAAGAGTTCGATGCAAGTACCAGTGTCAGCAACATTACCGGGCCTGCCAAAATTACTCGCAGTGGTAGGTTGTTCTCGCCAGATATTGCACCACCAACTATTCAGAAACCTCTTATCATCACACCTGCAAGTGTGCCTGTCCCCCTTCCTAATCAAGTTCCTGCTTATACCCCTGTTGCCGAGTCATCTGACGCTCGGGGCAAAGGGATTGCTACTGATTTGCCTGCCCTGACGGAGGCGCCGAAGACAACCACTGTTGAAGCTTCCCAGCAAGAAATGGAAGAGATCCTCAAGATTATCAAGAAAAGTGATTTCAACGTAGTTGAGCAACTGGGGCACACCCCATCAAAGATTTCTATGCTATCACTGTTGTTGTGTTCAGAGGCCCATGCCAAGGCCCTGATCTCCTTCCTGAAAACGGCCCATGTGCCACAAGAAACGTCTGCTGATCACTTTACCGATTGTGTGGCCAACTTGACTGCCGATAATGGTTTGGGCTTCTCTGACGCCGATCTAACCGCCAAAGGAAAGAACCATAATGACGCCCTGCACGTCTCCATTGAATGCAGGGGCACTACTCTTGCCCATGTGTTGGTAGACACCGGTTCTTCATTGAATGTATTTCCCAAGAAAGCTTTAGACAGGCTGGATTGTAAGGGTTTAGAGCTCAAGCCTAGTAACATTGTTGTCCGGGCCTTTGACGGTTCGAAAAGGATGGTACATGGTGAAGTTGACATTCCAATCAGGGTTGGCTCTCAAGTTTTTGATTCTACTTTCTATGTGATGGACATCCTTCCATCCTAATCTTGTTTGCTGGCTCGTCCATGGATCCACAAGGCTGGGGCTGTGACCTCCACACTACATCAGAAGCTTAAGTACCCAGTCAGAGGAAAGATTGTGACAGTTCAGGGGGAGGAAGAATATATGGTCAGCCACCTAAACTCGTTCCGGTACATAGAAATGGATGGGGAGTTCATTGAAACCCCCTTTCAACACTTTGAAGAGGTGCCTCAGACACTGGCATCAGCTGAAACTGTGATTGAAGACCCACCTTTGAAGATGGCTTCCTTAAAGGATGCCCGGGCTGTGATTGAGAAGGGCGAGTGTGCAAACTGGGGCCGACTTCCTGACTTTACTCCAAAGACTGACAAGTTTGGTCTGGGTTTCACTGCAGAGGCTCAGAGGGCTGTTCGTAAGGCAAGAATTGGAAAACCTCCTGTGTTCATCACCAACCCGGGAGTGAATGCTATTGAAGACGACATGGAGGAATCTGAATTCGACAGCTGGATCTACCCAACAACCGACAGTAGACCAAGCAACTGGACTGCCAAAGACTTCACACCTATTACTTTTGTCACTCAGTAATGAACTCTTTTGTTTTCAATTTGTAACAAACAATATGTTGAAACTTTTATGGCTCGGTGTCCTACCCGGGGCACCGTGGCTTCATTTGTGAGGGCTTTTGTATGTCATTTTCATATATCATTAATCAAAACATTGGACGTTTGTTGCATTTCAAAATCTTGCGCTCCTTTTCTTTCTTTATTATATTTTGCAAAACAGCTATATTTACACACACTCACTTATACAGGTTCCAATCCACTCTGGATCTCACTGGTAACGACTCTGCTATCGCCAGTTATGACTTCGAAAATCCGATCAACTTAGCCGAAGACGAAGGTGAAGATGATTGCGAAGTGCCTGGTGAACTTGCAAGACTGCTACTCCAGGAAGAGAGGGCCATTCAGCCACATGAAGAGCCAGTGGAAACGGTAAATCTGGGTACTGAGACAGACAGAAAAGAAGTCAAGATTGGTGCTAATCTAGAGCTCAGTGTGAAACAACAGTTGATTTAGATGCTGCATGACTATGTGGAAATCTTTGCTTGGTCTTACGAAGACATGCCTGGGTTGGATACCGACAATGTGGTTCATCACCTGCCTACCAAGGAAGATTGTCCTCCGGTAAAACAGAAGGTCCGCCGTATGCGTCCAGAGATGTCCGAGAAAATCAAAGCTGAGGTTATGAAACAATTTGATGCCGGGTTTCTAGCAGTGACTTCTTACCCTCAGTGGATTGCCAACGTGGTTCCAGTGCCGAAAAAGGATGGTAAGGTCCGAATGTGTGTTGATTACAGGGATTTGAACAGGGCAAGCCCCAAGGATGATTTCCCTCTGCCTCATATCGACGTTCTGGTTGACAACACTGCTCAGCATAAAGTTTTCTCCTCCATGGATGGCTTCTCCGGTTATAATCAGATCAAGATGGCTCCTGAAGACATGGAGAAGATGACTTTTGTTACTCAGTGGGGCACCTTTTGCTACAAGGTCATGCCTTTTGGGTTGAAAAATGCTGGGGCAACCTACCAACGTGCCATGGTTGCTTTATTTCATGACATGATCCATCATGAGATAGAAGTATACGTCGATGATATGATTGCAAGGTCCCAAACTGAGGAGGAACACCTTGACCATCTACGGAAGCTGTTTGACCGTCTGAAATTGTACAAGCTGAGGTTGAACCCGAACAAATGCACCTTTGGGGTGAGATCTGGAAAATTGCTAGGCTTCGTCGTAAGCGACAAAGGTATTCAAGTGGACCCTGCCAAAGTGAAAGCCATACAAGAGATGCCGACTCCCAAGACAGAGAAAGAAGTCAGAGGCTTTCTAGGACGGCTGAATTACATTGCCCGATTCATCTCGCATCTAACTGCTACCTGTAAACCAATCTTCAAGCTACTGAAGAAAGATCAAGTAGTACGTTGGAACGATGAATGTCAGGACGCTTTCGAGAGAATCAAAGAGTATCTCCAAGAACCACCCATTCTTATGCCGCCGGTTGAAGGGAGACCTATAATATTATACTTGACAGTACTTGACAACTCAATGGGGTGTGTGCTGGGGCAGCATGACGAGTCTGGCCGAAAAGAACACGCCATTTATTACCTTAACAAAAAGTTTACCGACTGTGAGACCCGATACTCACTGCTCGAGAAAACTTGCTACGCTTTGGTATGGGCTGCTCGCCGGCTGAGACAGTATATGTTGACTCACACTACTCTGTTGATCTCAAAAATGGATCCAATCAAGTACATATTCGAAAAGCCTGCTATGTCTGGAAGAATAGCAAGGTGGCAAATGATCTTGACAGAATACGACATCCAGTACACAACTCAAAAAGCAATCAAGGGAAGTGTATTGGCAGACCATTTGGCACATCAGGCAGTGGACGATTACCAATCGATGAACTTTGAATTTCCAAACGAGGATATCATGGTAGTAACTGATTGTGAAGTACCTGGACTGGATGAAGGACCTGAGGAAGGATCCCGATGGTCTATGCACTTTGACGGAGCCTCGAACGCTTTAGGTAACGGTATCGGCGCTGTGATCATATCCCCTAAAGGCACTCATACTCCACTCACCGCCCGGTTATGTTTCAACTGCACCAACAACATGGCGGAGTATGAGGCATGCATCATGGGTCTTCAAGCTGCAATTGACTTAAGGATCAAGTTTCTGAGTGTCTTCGGAGATTCCGCTCTCGTGATCAATCAGGTCAAAGGCGAGTGGGATACGAAACACCCAAATCTTATTCCTTACAAGGAGTATGTGCTGACATTGCTTCCCCACTTCGAAGAGATAACTTTTGAAAACTTCCCAAGAGAGGAGAATTAGTTAGCAGACGCACTAGCTACGATGTCTTCTATGTTCAAAGTCAAATGGGATAACGAGGCTCACCGGATCATGATTTGGAAGTTGGACGAACCTGCATATTGCTGTGATCTTGAGGCCGAAGAGGTAACTAAAAAAACCTGGTATCATGAGGTGAAGAGGTACTTGGAAGCTCAAGAATACCCCGAGGGTGCATCTGTTAACGACAAGAAGTTCCTGAGAAGGTTTGCGGAAAAGTTCTTCCTCAACAATGGCATTCTCTACAAGCGAAACCATGATTCAACCTTACTGCGTTGTGTGGATAAGACTGAAGCAGAAAGGATCATGGCTGAGCTACATGAAGGTACCTTCAGAACACATTCCAGTGGACATACCATGGCAAAGAAAATCCTTCGGGCAGGATATTTCTGGTCCACAATGGAAGCCGACTGTTATCAGCATTCTCGAACTTGTCACAAATGCCAGATCTATGCTGATAAGGTGCACATCCCTCCGGTTCCTCTGAACATCTTGACAGCACCTTGGCCTTTTGCAATGTGGGGCATTGATATGATCGGTGAGATCCGACCTACGGCATCCAACGGGCATCGCTTCATCCTAGTCGCGATTGATTACTTCACAAAGTGGGTTGAAGCAGCTTCCTACGCTACCGTAACCAAGAGCGTCGTGGCACGGTTCATTCGGCACAACCTGATATGCCGATACGGTGTACCTGAGAGGATCATTACGGACAATGGTACCAATCTTAACAACAAGATGATCACTGAGCTCTGCGAGCAATTCAAGATACAACACCACAATTCTTCTCCCTACCGGCCGAAGATGAACGGGGCCATAGAAGCAGCGAATAAGAACATCAAGAAGATTGTGCAGAAGATGACAGTGACCTACAAAGATTGGCACAAAATGTTACCGTTTGCTCTTCATGGGTACCGTACCTCAGCGCAGACGTCAACAGGGGCAACTCCTTTTTCCTTGGTCTACGGCATGGAGGCAGTCTTGCCTATTGAAGTCCAGATACCCTCTCTCCGGATAATGAAGGATGCATACTTGAGCGAAGATGACTGGATCCAGACTCGGCTTGATCAGTTAAACCTAATTGATGAAAAGAGACTCACTGCTATTTGTCATGGACAGACGTGCCAAAAGCAGATGATCAGGGCATTTAACAAGAAAGTCAGACGACAAGAGTATCAAGTTGGAGACCTGGTAATCAAGCGCATCATTCTTCCTCAAAGTGATCCCAGGGGCAAATGAACCCCTACGTACGAAGGGCCATTTGTGGTTAAACATATCTTCTCAGGAGGAGCTATGATTTTAACCACCATGGATGGTGACGACCTTCCTCACCCTGCCAATGCAAACATAGTAAACAGATACTACGCATGAACTAAAGACCCGCTAGGTTGACACACCTAGGCAAAAATAAGGGCTTCCCGGCGAACCAAAAGGGTTCGGGGAAAAATAAGGGATGAAATGAAAAAAAATCTGTACACCCGGCAAGTCGAAAACCTGAAAAGGCGGCTTAGGCAAAAATGGGTATCCCGGTGGACTGAAAACCCGAAAGGGCGGTCCAGGCAAAATTTAGGGATAAAGCGTAATACTATGTCTCATTGGATCACTTGGCATCCAGAATTCGGCATCAACTATCAGGCTCAGATGACTCCGATCAATCAGCTTCATCTTCAACTAGGCGGTAAAGTGATGAGACGCTCGAAGACATGAAGGCGATAGCAGAGTTGGAACCCAGTGGGATTACTTTTCACATAGCTGTTTTGTTTCCTTTTCAAAATTGTATAAACTCTATTTTGTTCGGCGGCGTTCTCTTACTAGGACGTCAGCCTCTTGTACATAAAACGCCTATTTACAGGAAAATTTCAAAATCAATACAAATTCATTTTTTCAGACAAATTATCCATTGTTTTTCCTTTTTCTGTTTTGTTTTGCGAAGAACGTCCAATGTTCATTTTTGATATATGCATTTGACACTAATTGCTAATCATGAATAGTTGCATGCGAAACAAAGGACTGATTACAGGTGACATCAGAAACAGGGGCAATTTAGAATTGTCTAAGCGATCTAGTTGCTCTGTCCACTAAGGTACCAAAGTAGGTTCGGCTGAAGAATGCGACCAAGATACCTTCACTCCCCACAGAGTAAGACCAGATTCAGCAATACTCTCCCCAGCCGAGTTGGTCCCCCATCAGCCCCGAAAAGGCACATTATTCCCCTAGCAAGTCAGCAAGACTCTCCTCAAGCAGAGTTAGTCTACTGTCAGCCTTAAGGAAGTTGGGTATCCCCAGAATATCTCAACATTCCCCAGCGGAGTATAGACATTCCTCAACAAGCGTCCCCGACAGTCTTAATATAAGATTGATCCCCGGCGGAATACCGACATCCAGTGGAACCATTCCCCAGTACAGTCTGAAAAGTTTCCCCAGGAGAGTTGAATCATTATCCCCAGCAGGTCTTGAAGCTTATCCCTAGTAGATTCTGGAAGCTTATCACCTGCAGAGTACGTACGCCTCTCCCCGACTTTATTCAAAGGTTATTTCCCCACCAGGGTATAACTGGGTTATCCTCAGCTAATTGCCACGGAAAGATCGTCCTCGGTGAAGTTCTTCCTATCCCCAGCGGAGTTCATCAAATTCCCCAACATAACTTATCAATGGAGTCCCCAGCGAAGCTCTCATCAAAACCTCAGCGGAGTATCTCTTCCCACAGAGTAATTCCCCGCAGAGTAATCTCTTCCTCAAGTTTATTCCATAACAGAGTCATCCTCTCCTACCGGTTTATTTTTGCAACCATCATCCTCAGCGGAAGCGAAGAACTCTACTCTTCAACATCAGCCCAGGATTTGATTCCCCGGCCAGTCGTCAAGGATTTATTTTCCTAGACGAAAATACATTCATAGACATTTTACATTTCATACATCCTGCTTACATACATACATGATAAAGTGCATACAACACTATCTCATTTTGAGCATCATGACATCATGCATCTCATACATCATGCATCTCATACATCATGACATTGCATACAACTGATGTTTTGTCTTTTCAGGAAAAGATCAATCCAAAAGATGATTACTATCAACTATCGCAATTCCAGGTTCGATACCTGTATCTAGCCAGGGCATATATGTGAGTAAGTGATTGTAGATTCGATTCCTGTATCTAGCCAGGGCATATCTGCATGAAGAGTTTGAAGATCAACCCCTGTAACAGGCCAGGAAATTATCTTTCATTCTCAGGTCAGAGGTTTACACCTGTACCCAGCCATGAAAGCTATCTCTACCAACCTTTTGCAATTCCAGATTCGATTCCTGTATCTAGCCAGGGCACATCTGTGAGCAACTAATTCCAGATTCGATTCCTGTATCCAGCCAGGGCATATCTGTAGATGACAATTCCAGATTCGATACCTGTATCTAGCCAGGGCATATCTGTAGACGACAATTCCAGATTCGATACATGTATCCAGCCAGGGCATATCTGTAGACAACAATTTCCAGATTCGATTCCTGTATCCAGCCAGGGCACATCTGCATGAAGAGTTTAGAGATTCGATACCTGTATCCAGCCAGGGCATGTCTGTAAGCAACCTTTTGAAGTTCCGGATTCGATTCCTGTATCTAGCCAGGGCACATCTGTGAGCAACTAATTGTAGATTCGATACCTGTATCTAGCCAGGGCATATCTGCATGAAGAGACTGAAGAGCAACACCTGTAACAAGCCAGGAAACCATCTTCCTTTCTCAAAGTACGCAAGTTTTCGCTAAGGAATCTCTTACGCGATCAACACTTCCAAATGGCATCTATAAGCCCATTCCCGACAAGGTTCTGTCACGTCTCCAGATGGCATCTATAAGCCCATCCTCCTATCCATCCTATCTCCAAATGGCATCTGTAAGCCCATTCCCGACATCACACTGTTGATACTCTACCATGCGAGTGCAAATTTCAGGGCACTCTAGTGTCCAATCTCCTTTTACCCTCGAGTCGCGAAAGGCAAACTTGCCAATCTAACTCTTCAGGTTCAAGAAGATTGAACAGGGGCAACTGTTGTACCCCAAAATTTGCCCTCCCATTTCCTCAATATTTTCTCACCACAAGACCCTTGGAGCTCAAGATACAGTTAGGGTTTGCTCTGCTCAAGACTCCTCCTTGCACTGTTGACCCAAATTAGGGTTTGAGTTTGCACAAAGATGTTTTGACCCAAAAGGCCCAAAGTAACTTTCATGCTTCATGTTGGACTCACAATTTTATCCATACCAAGTTTCAAGCCTTGATTCCAATCTTTGCCCAGTCAATTGGACAATTGACCTAGAAATCAGTTGTATTGGGGAAAAAGTCAATTGTGGTCAATTGACAGTCAAACCTCATGATTTTTGACCCACATCAACATTATGAACTCATATGGACCATTTGATCAAGTTTGGATCACAATTCCACAAGAAATTTGATCAGATCACCAAAAGGGTAAAATGGTCATTTTTAGGGTTTTGACTGCACAAGGGCAATTTTTGACTGTTTGACCTAGCCAATGGCAAACCAAGCTCACATATGGACTCAAGGACTCAATGGCATTGTCTTTACATGTTCAACAAAGTTCAAAAGATCCCAAATGCACAAGATTGACAGATGAATTTTCCAGTCAATTGAGCCAAATTTGACTGTATACTGAAAAGTCAAACTTTGACTTTTTGGTCAAAATCAAGTGCCATGATTCATTTTTCATCAAGACATGTCAAATCATGAAAATTGTTCATCAAGAAATCAAAAATCACAAATTAGGGTTTGAAATGAAGAAATTTCATAACTTAGAAATTTTCTAAGTTATGAAAATTCCTAATTTTTTCCTAACTTTGTCCCATTTTTTCACCAAGATACATTTGGATTCAAGGAAAACTCAAAACATGAAAGTTATAGTACATTGCAAAATCTACAACTTTTATTCACAAAGTTTCCTCAAAAGAAGCTTGTAGCTCAAGTTATGATTTTTGGAACAAGGGTGCAAAACATTCTTAACTTAGAAAAATTTTGACCTATTTTAGGCAGGATTTTTGCCTAACTTCATGGCCACTTTTCACATGCTTCCACTTGGAATTTCAATTTGCATTACAAAGATGGATTGTAGTACACATTCCAAGCTTTCCAAAATGTCCAAGAACTTCTCAAACACCCTTGTGGTTAGGGAGAATCGAATTTGACAATATGGGCAAAAGTCACTTTGATTCATGGCCAAAGGCATGTTCATAACTTGTGCATTTTCAAACTCAGCATGTGCAAGGTACATTACAGGCCTCTAATCTCATTTACACTCAAAAATTAAATGCCAATCCATTGTGCCAATATGTTATTTTGTGCATTTGGTCATTACATGAAGAATTAAGCCTTAATTAGAAAAAGCAAGTTATCCATTTTTGAAAAGTTACACTTTATGTCAAGTTTGCAAATCAAGAGGTACAGGCCAAATATTTTGGGCACAAGTTCATGAGCAAAGTCCACTGATCAAGAGTGATTTATGCAGCATACTTGAGGGGCCTGTGTTAGGCTAGAAACCAAGTTGACAAACTTTGCTTAAGATAGAAGAAACTTGTATTTTGAAACACAACTCTCATTTCCTGTCAACACAAGCCTAAGCAAACTTGTTGAACACATTCCAAACATCAAGCCTGACCTAAAACACGAGCCAACCACCTTCAATACCTCCCCATTCACAGAAACACCATTGTACTGCACAAAACAGGGTATCCCTGCAGTTTGAGTGGCACAACTCAATCCACTCGTGCGCCTTGGCCAAAACCAGTTCATACACACTCCATACCACCTATACAAACTATCCCAAGCATTGGACACAAACTGTAACACCCCTAACCAACTTCACCATTTTCACTTTTTCTGTTTTGCAGGTTGACTTCCATAGCTTGATTCATTTAGTTTCAAAGCAAGCTAAAGGTTGGAGAAGCATCCCTGAACTTCAAGCAAGCTGTACAAGTCCTCACATTGCACTGAAAGTACCTCCATTGTCATACACGAATCAAGCTGAACAGGTAAGTTTTTGAACTTCTATCTCTCTATCCAGGCATAGTTAGGTTTAAGTTTGTGAAGAAAACATGTTCTAATCATAGCCCTGAAGCCATCCATATAGTTACTTTTCATTTATGTTGTGTGTGCTAAGAGTATTTTGAACCTGAACATTAGGAAAAAGTTAGGTCAAGAATTGGGGGAGAAGAAATTCTCTCTCATTTCTGAGAGTTAGATCAAGTTCTTGGTATGTATGGATTCGTGGTTTGATGCTTGACATTTTTTGTGTTATGAGTTTGTGCTAAAAGTCAAGGAATCAGGAGATAGCAGGGACAAGGTAAAACGCGCGTTTTCTTGTTTGAATCTGGCCAGAGGTTGAAGACAAAGTCTTTTGGGCTGGGCTTGGTTCTTTTTTCTGTTTGCACCACTGTTTCACACATACACCCCCCTGGCCCATTTTGAGATATATTTGTCATTTTTGATTTTTTCCTTTTGATTTTGATTCTATATTTTTATTTAAGCATGAAAAAACATTAAAAATATTTTTCTCACATTTTTTGCATTTTATTTGGTATTTATTTTTGTTTCATTTAGTTTATATGTAAATAAATATATAAATACTTTTATTAAAAATACCAAAAATAATACAAACACTTTTATTTTCTGATTTTTATTTTATTTTACCTTTTAAAAACATTTTATAAAAAATATACTTTTTTTTGTAAATATTAAATATTTTATTTTTGTACATATTTAATATATTTAGTAAATAATATAAATACTCATATATATTTATTAGAATATTTAGGACAAAAATACAAAACAATACATTTTTTTATTTTTATTAATATTTAACCTCAAAAATACTTTTTACAATATACTTTATTTTTATTTATTTATTTATTTTTGTACATAATTAATAAATATTGTATATATTAAATAATAAGCACATTTTTATTTAGTCAATTAGGGTTTGCCCTAAACATGAAAAATACCCAAAAATTAATCCTTTTTATTTTTGTTTATTTGACACATGAAAAATACCTTTTTACATACATATGAAAATCATTTTTGCATCTTGCATATTTATTTTATTTTATTTAATTATTGCGCAATTAAATAATTTGAATATTCAATTTGGATGTAATAGTTTAGATTTAACTTTTCTTGCTAAATATCCCCATTTGAACATTTGTACCCCCCATCCCATAATTGTGTTGTAATAATTTAGGACCTTTAAATTCCGCATTTAAAAGCTTTTTAAATATGCCATGATAGAATTAGGGTTTTGTATGCAAAAATCAACCAAAAAATAGCTTGACCTAATTCCAAGATAAAAGCATGAAAATGAACAAACACCAATCACACTTGCACCCCTAGGGTTACTTCACTTGTTGCCTTCAATAATGGGCCATGTTGCATGTTGAGTTTCTTTGGCAAAAAAATAAAACAATTCAAATGATCATAGTCCCTCGATGACGCTTTCGAAAGTTGCCTAAAAATGATCAAGTCCCTTAAAGGAAAAAATTGCCCAAAGACACTTGGCACCATTGCAATCATGGTCTAAACGATGACCCGCGCCCGTCCCGTTCACATCCTAACACAAGATTGTCCACCAAATACAATGGTGGAACAAAATTGTTAAAAGGGTTAAAAACATAGGAAAAATCTTTGAGAAATTTATGGTAGATAGCTCTTGGTTACTTGCCAACTTGCAAAAACACTTGCCTATTTTTCAAAACCACACATCACAACACACTTTCAAAACAACTTTCAAAAAACATTGAAAACTTTTCAAAAGACATACATCTTTGTATACATCCCAACATGGATCATTACAAAGGTTGCCACCACATTGGCCTCTTTTCGAAACATTTCAAAACACGCACACAAAGCACCATTTCAAACAATTGAAAGCACCATTTCAAACAATTGAAAATCAAGGCAAGCTGATCTAAGCAAGTAACAAAGAGCCCATGGATAACCATGGATAGAAAGGGTGCTAATACCTTCCCTTCCTATAATCTACTCCCCGAACCCAAGAAAACATCTCAAAGGTTTTTGCTGTGCTTTTTAACCATTCCTTAGGATAAAATAAAAAGTCGGTGGCGACTCTTGCTCAACCGAAACATTTGCGAAAACAAACGCAAAACCCCAAGTCAGTTCTCCCACCGTATCACACTTTCTATCCGTGGTTATCCACGGGCTCTTAGGTACTTGCTCACTATGTTTTCAAAATGTTTTGCTTTTCTTGTGTTTGTGGGTTTTGAAAAAAGTTTGTTTGAAAACTTCAATTTAACTCTTGTATCTGTCCTCAAGAGTGTATGAAGTGTTTGTTTGAAAACTTTTGTCAGAAAAGTGTAGGTGCGAAAAGTATTTTTTTTTGTTTTGAAAGAGCAAGTACCTGAGAACCTCTACCTACTCAAAAGAAATTAAGTTGTGTAAATGTCCTTTAGACAGTACTATCCCACTATTGAGAAGTAGGTAGCACCGTCGTTGGAGTTTTTTCGGGTCAATTCGATTATAGGGACATGTGGTCACCAAAGCAATAGTAGGACGCCTTAGCGGTAACCCTAATTTCCTAGATCCTTTTTATCCGAGGCAACCGTTTCGAGGCAACTTGGATCTTTAGACAGGAGGGCGACCTCTAAAACACCCTATACTCAATGACCACGTCGAGGCAACCAAGTGAGGCGTACCCTAGGAGTGGCATGTGCGAGTGTGTCAGGATTCAGTTAAATTATCTTTGAACATGTTGTGGTGAGCTACATTTTGATTTTAATTTTCAGATAAGTCTTGTCATGCATAGCCTAGTTAACATACATCTAGCAATTAAGAGTTGCGAAATTTAAATTGCGGAAATTAACTCTAAACTATTACAAGGCGTCAGGTATTTACATCGCCAAAAACAACCCTTTGAAAAATAAATTGCGAGAAATTAAATAAAAGCGGTAAAAAGGTCCTAATTACGCTATTACATCCTCGGAGCAATTACATAATAATGATAAAAAATTAATAAAACAAACATACGCGCGAAATAAAATTGAGTCAGAAAAGTCCTTAGGGTTTTGACCCTTTTTGAGAAAGAAAGAAGTTTTTGGTTGTTTAACATTTAATTAATATTAAACCTAAAACTAATTAATTAATTAAAAGAAAAGAAATATTTTTTTGGTTTTTATGCATTAATGAAATAAATAAAAAATAGTCAAAAGTTAGTAAAAACCCTAATTCTATGTTGATTTTAAATTATTGTGAAAAAGTTAAAATTAACCTAATTAACTAAATTAATCTATGTTAGTATTTATTTACAAAATAACTAATTAAAAGGGAAATTAATTTAAATAAATAATAATAATAAAAAATATTATATTTAGTTTTCTGAATTTATTATGAAAATAATTAATTTGGGTTAATTAAGTGATAATAATATTAATGGTAAAATAATTAAATGAAAAAAATATAAAAGAATAAAAAGAAACCAGGGGGTGTTGGCCCATTTAGGAGGTGTTATTGTCAATTGCCAGGCCCAAATACTGCAAGCCTCTTTGACCTTTTTGGATTGCCCACACATGCATTGACTAGGGACCATGGTAGTCTTCCCCTCCTGGCCTTCAGATCTGCTTTGCAAGCCACTTGGCGCTTTGATGATTGAGGTATATGGTGGATACCTTTTGGAAACCTGCATGTGAACATATAGGAAAAAATAGAAACAAGTGTTTTGGGGGACCTGGGATTCGAACCCAGGTCCCAACGCCTATTGGATGCTTGGCCAACCACTCCACCATCACGCTTTAGTCGTTATTAGCATAAGAGACAAATAATATATTGGGAAATAAATCATTAAGCTGTAAACAACATAAAAACGCGCGCTTATTTGAATTAACCACTCAGAGGTTAACACCTCATCATCTTCTTCACTGTTCTGCAAAAAATAAACATTAGATAGCAGAGGTTTTTAACCCACACTATTCATCTTGACGAAAAATAGCGATTAGCCCTGTGGTTGATATAAATGTTTCGCGAGGGTTGATTTGAATTCGTCTGGTTCTCACGAATCCAACCATGTGCCTTACAAGTCTTGATTTTTCTGGGTTTAGAAAGCCCCAATTCCAAAACTTATGAACCCTAGAAATCGTCCATGGCACTTTGTGATTCAATGCATAATAATTCAATTAAATGATTCCATAAGCTTGGTATGACCTTTGGCAATGCAACACAATCAATAAGCTATGGCCTACTTGCAACAGCTTTTTCACGTGTGTGGCATTAGGGTTAGCTTGTACATATATAGAGGAATGAAATTAGGTCACAATCTTGAGCCAAAATCCTTTGAATTGATGATTGAATATTTGATTGAAAATCAAATCTTTTTGCATTTTCATGATTGGAAAAAGTTGCCAATTTTGGAGATTCTTGCTTATTTGATTTGTACACGAAATTGCCAGCATATCTTGGCCATATTTGCTTCACAAAAAGATTGAAAAACCAAATCTTTGTATTTTCCTACAATTTAAATTAATTAAATGAATTAATATCAATTAAAAATCCAATTAATTAATAAAAATAAGAAAATAAATTCAATTAGGCTTGATGGGTCGTGCATAGGCCATGGATGAAGTTTCAAGAAGAGATTTGAGGCCCATTAGCAAAAATAAGGTGTTTTGAGCAAAGTTGACTTTTGCAAATTCACAAAAATTTCCCAACTTCCCCAATGCATATCTTGCTCAATTTTGATCACATGAACATGTTCTTGGACATTTTGGAAAGGTCTTTAAGTCCTCTAACCAATTCCTTTGGTCCTATGTCATTTGTATTTACCAATCTCAAGTTATGGCCTTTGACTCAAAGTGCATTTTTGTTGACCTTTGAATTTGACCTATAATGTAGAAATTGATAACTTCTTGTGAGAGCATTTCTTGGACTTGGAGTGTGAAGATGGATTGTAGGAAATGTCATCCCCTTAAAAATCAGCATTGGATGGGATTTTTATGATGAACCATGAAAAAGTTATGTCCTGGTCAAGATACAGTTGACTTTTCTGCTGTCCAAAAATAATAACTTTTTGCATCTTGATGATTTTTGAGCCATCCTTGTGGAATCATGATCAAGATTTGATCAAATGATGATTGTGAACTCAAAATAAGATGTTGACCAAAAATTCTGACTTTTGACTGTAAAATGACCATTTTGCCCCTGTAGTTGACTGTGGATCAAATGGAGCTTTTGACTGTGCAAATTGACACTGTGAGTCTTGAAACTTGGCATGTAGGTGCTTGAGAGTGCATATAGGCCTATGGGACTTGATTAAACCATTGAAAACCTCAAATTCCTTGAAAGAACCAAAACCCTAATTTCAGCTGTGTTAGGAGATGGTTTGACTGTACAATCCTTTGAGCAAACTTGAGTAATTTGAAGATTATTCTTGTCAAACCTTGAAGAATATGGGAGGGAAAATTTTGGGGTACAACAGTATCTCACTAAACAATTATATACAAGGCATAAAATATAAGTGCAGAAAAGTTAAATTCCACACCATTACAGGGCCTCGGGAATGGGGGGTACAAATAATAAAAAATGCGAGGATAGTAAAAAAACCCAAATTATCTATTACAAACCATGAGCATTTACATAATTATAAGCAACGTGAAAAGAGTAAACTACGCGAAAATGTAAAATAAAGAAAAGATGAAGGAAATTGTTTTGGCGATTTTTTTGATAAAAAGATGTTTGGATGATTAATCTAATAACCTAATTAATTCTAATTAATTAAAAAAAGAAATTGATTAGTTAAAACCTAAAAACCCTAAATTGATTTTAATTAAAAAAGGGTTTAGTGAAAAACCTTAAAAAATATAAATTAATTGATTAAATAAAAAACCAAAAATTAATTAGGGTTGATTAAATAAAAACCTAAAACTAATTTGGGTTTATAAAAAATTAAAGGTTTTGAAAAAGGTTTTGCGAAAATAAAAGAAACTAAGACAAAGAGTAAGAAGAAACGAGAATTTATGGAAAAAAACCCAAAATAGTAGGGGTGGGTGTTGAACCCACGCCCTCAGAACTTCCAACCAACATGTTCACCACCTGGTCAGAGGCACCTTGGTGTTAAAGAAGGGAAACGAGCTCCTTTTTTAATCTGCAACAAATAAAATCATGAAAAAATGTCAAAATGCCAAAAGGCTGGGATCGAGCCCACGCCTTGGGATAGTAACGTTCTGTCGCGCGCGCTTTAACTGCTGGGGTGGTAATACATCCGGTATCTTTATTGAAATGTTTAAAACAAATATTAAAATCAATGCATAGACCAGAGAGACGCCGGAGCCCTAGCTCCGATCGTCTTCTCTGGTGAGAAGATTTATTTTCCTTGCAAAATAACACGCATTAGAAATCCAGGGGGACCTTACCCCCCTAAATATGACCCTAAGAATCCAATGGGATGGTTCTTTTGAACTGAAACGACCCAGTTTGAGAGCTATGGTTAAAACAACATTGATCTGAATGAATATGGTAATTTATGATTTGGACAATATAGGAGTCCCACGATGGTTCTATCCTGCACTTTTGAGCCTCAAAAACACAAAAGACATTAGTAGATGTTAAAATGCAGTGAAAAACAAGAATGCAAAATTCATGCAATAATGAAATCATGATGCATGCTTGATCGTTTCTGGACGTTTAGATCTTTGCAATCAGTCCAGCCTTACAGTGTAGTGTTCTTGGAAGTGAATGGGGCGACTAGTTTGCAGTGAAAGGGAATATGAGTAGGGTTTCAAGTTGTTTTAGGGTTCTTTGAAAATTTTGAGACTTTGAACCAAAAACTTGATATAAGGGTTTTTCTCTTTGTGTCTGAAGAATGGAGATTATATAAGGGTGAAATTAGGTCAACAACATGGGCTTGGACCTTTGTTAATAAACCTTGTATTCTACCTTATTTATTTTTGAATTAATAATTAATAAATAAAAAATAATTAAAATAAAATAGATCAAGGGGTACATGAGTAAGATTTGAGGTGTATAAGGAATGTAGTACACACTTGGACTTTAAAACAATGACCCAATAGCCCAAAATATCAAGTTTGCTCAATTGGAACTTCATGCATTTGCTCAAAATTTCTCAACTTGAACTAGTCATAACTATCTCAATTTTTATCTTTTTAAGGTGATCATAGACTTTTTGGAAATCTAAATATGTCCTCTATAATCTCTCTTTTGATCATTTTTGCATTTGGAGACTTTATCTTGATGTAAGTTTCCTTGACAAAAAGTGTCTTTTTGTTGACTTTTGAAATGACTTATACTGTATTGGCTCATATCTCTCAAATGAAGCATTTTTTGGACTTGATCTTAAAGATTCAAAGTTGTAAAGAATTGAATTTCCTTCAAAATGAGCTTTGGTTGGGAAAGATCTGATGAAGCATGTGGAAGTTATGCTTGGTCAAAGTTCAGTTGACTTTTCCTAAGGAAAACCATAATTTGGCAACTTTTGACTTTTGATGACTTGAGAGTCATCTTGATGAATCATGATCAACATTTGATAAAATGATGAATATGACTTTAAAACCTTGATGTTGGCCAAAGTTTTGAGGTTTGACTGTATGTTGACCATAGTTGACTTTTTACCAATATAGTTGATTTTTAGTCATCTGAGCCATTGACTAAGCAAACGTGTGATGCAAGGCATGAAACTTGGTATGAGCATTACTTGATATATATAAGAGACTATGAATTCCATTTAATACCTTAGAAACCCAAATCTCCTTGTTAAAAGTGAAACCCTAGTTGTGAACCCATTGCTTATGAGTCAAATTTGTCTGATCAATTCTTGAGCAACCTTGAGCATTTGAGAACCCTAGGAGAATGTCTTGAAGAATAAGGGAGGGAAAAATTTGGGGTAAAACATGTGCCCTTGTTCAATCTTCTTAAACCTGAGGAGTTAGATTGGCATGTCCACCATTCGTGATCTGAAGGTAGAAGAGGATTGAACAACTAAGTGCCCAGAAATTTGTACTCGAATGTGCAGGAGGTAACACTGTTGGTTGATAATATTGATTTAATGATCTTAAAGATTCCATTCAGAGAGGTGACAAAATGTCGTCAAATATGGGCTTATAGATGCCATCCAAGATATTTGTTGATAAGAGTATCAGAATAATCTACGCTTGACTGTATCTGAAGAATGTTTTCCAGAATGAACCTCTGGGGAAGGTGCTTAAGTAGCTGCTTGTCAGATTAAGTCTCTAAGGGAAATGGTTGTCATGTAGATAGTCGCCCCGTCCTGTTTCGGGAATTGATCTACAGTCTACTTTTTGTTGGTAAACCCGTCCTATTTCGGGAGTTCATACCACCTGGCCATATTGATAGTTTCCCCATCCAATTTCGGGAGTTAATCTTTACCTGATTATAAAGATAGTTTCCCTGTCCTATTTTGAGAATTAATATTTTCCCGGTCATACAAATAGTTTCCCCATCTTGTTTCGGGAATTAATCTCTGACCTGCTTTCTGTTGGCGAACCTGTCTTGTTTCGAGAATTCATACCGCCTGGTCATACATATAGTTTCTCTGTCTTTTTTCGGGAATTAATCTTGGACATGGTCATATAGATAGTTTCCCCATCCTGTTTCGGGAATTAATCTACGACCTGTTTGAGAATTATTGATGATATTCGTCTGTTTGTAGACTTTTACCTAAAAAACAAAGTTAGTTTTTATGCAATATCATGATGTTTGTAATACATTGCGTAATGATGTTCTCAAAGTAAATGAGAGTGTGCTATATGAATTTTGTATGCATATGCTATGATACTTGTAAATGATGTATGGATGTAAGATGTCATTGAAGTGTATCAGTTGCTTCGTATAACATTTTTGCTGGGGAAAATAAATCCCTGACTGTCGCTGGGGATGAAGTATATGAATCTTCAATCTTGTTTAGAATGTCTCCGCTGAGGATTCCTACTTTCTGTTTTGAGGATACTCCGGTGGGAATGTTTGACTTCTGCTTGGGGATAGAAGAGTTCAGGAACATTGGTCTTTGATCACTCTACTGGGGATTTTAGTTCTTATATACCCTGACAAGGGATAAAAGAGATGAATAACCTTCAGAGGTGTCGTATGTCAACTCTTCCGGGGGAGGACAAAGTTAAATGATGTCTGGCTTGGTTTCAGATTCCGTAGTGATTCTCTGGGGATAGCAACTTGGCTACACTTTGCTGGAAAAGGGAATTTTGCCAGGTATTTGAAGTAATCAGAGGAATGAGCTCTGGTTGGGAAGTTAAATTATGTTGGGGAAATAAACCCTGTTGGAGAAATAAACCCTGCTGGAGAAATATACACTGTTGAAGAAGAAAATTCTGTAGAGGATTTTACAGTGTTGGGGAAATAACTCAACTGGGGAATTGAATTCCTATGAACTGTGTTGGGGAAGTTTCTGCCGTATGTTGGAGAAATGATCATACTCTTTTATCCACTAGGGGGATTTGCTGGGGAGTATGGTTATATTAATAGCTGGAAGATGCCCCAATTCCTGTCTGGAAGCATATTAGTCTTGCTGGGGGAATGTATCTCTGTCAGGGATGAGCTTGTGAAAGTAACTCTGTAGGGATAATCCCATGGAGGTTATTCTATGGGGCTTTTCTGTGGGGACTTGAATGTTATCCTAATTCCTAGAGTCTTGAATAAATGCTTATTCCTATTTTTATGCATATATTTGTTAACAGTAATCATATTCATATGCATATGTTCATTCAATTTAGTCATTGGACGTTTTTTGCAAACAAAACAGAAAAAGTAAAACAAATTTGAATTTTGAACTTGTATTGATAATTATATTGAAAATTTGCCTATAAATGGGCGGTTTTGTACATAGAGACATGAATCTTAGTAAGAGGACATCGTCGCAACATGAAAAGAGTACAAAGTAAAACAAAGAGAAAATAGCTATGTGGAAACGATCTCATTGAGTTTCAACCTGCTATTGCCTTTATGTCTTCAAGCATCTCATCCCTCATTGTCGAAAGAAGTTGACTGAATTGATCTGTACCATTCGAACTTGACGTCGGTAACAAAGCTTGTTGTAAGTAGATGATCCAATGGGACATAGTCATAAGCTTTAATGCCTAACTTTTTCCTGGACCTCCCTTTCAGGTTTTCAGTCCACCGGGATGCCCTTTTTTATGCCCAAGCCGCCTTTTCAGGTTTTCAGCTTGCCGAGTGTATAATCTTTATATATATCCCTGATTTTTGCCCGAAACCTTTTGGTTCGGCGGGATGCCCTTATTTTTGCCTAGGCCAGTCAACCTCGCGGGTCATATTCATGCGTAGTATTTTTTGACTATGTCCGCGTTCACAGGGTGCGGGAAATCTTCACCGTCCATGGTGGTAAGTATCATAGTACCGCTAGAAAATATCTTCTTGACTACAAATGGCACTTCATAGGTGGGAGTCCATTTACCCCTGGGATCACCTTGTGGTAGGATGATGCACTTTATTACCAAGTCACCAGCCTGATATACTTGATGCTTGACCTTTTTGTTGAAGGCTTCGATCATACGCTTTTGGTACATCTGACCATGGCAAACAACCACAAGCCTTTTCTCATCGATCAAATTTATCTGGTCCAACCTAGTCTGAATCCAATCGTGTTCGTCTAAATCTGCGTATTTCATAATCCTTAGAGAAGGAATCTAGACTTCGACGGGTATGACCGCTTCCATTCTGTAGACTAGAGAAAATGGGGTTGCCCCAGTTGATGTTCGTATGGAGGTGCGGTAGCCATGGAGAGAAAATGATAACATCTCATGCTAGTCTTTATACGTCATCGTCATCTTATGTATAATTTTCTTGATGTTCTTATTGGTGGCTTCCACTGCGCCATTCATCTTTGGTCTATACTGAGAAGAATTATGGTGCTTAATATTGAACTGCGTGTAAAGTTCCATGATCATAGTATTGTTAAGATTAGTACCATTATCTATGATAATCCTTTCTGGGATGCCATACCGATAGATGAGGTTATTCTTAATAAACTAGGCCACCATATTCTTGGTAACAGAGGCAAATGAGGCTGCTTCAACCAATTTCGTGAAGTAACCGATAGTGAAGAGGATGAAGCGGTGTCCATTAGAAGAAGTCAACTTGATCTCTCTAATCATATCAATGCCCCACATTGCAAATGTCCAAGGAGCAGTCAACACATTCAGAGGGACCAGAGGAACGTGTACTTTGTCAACATAAATCTGGCATTTGTGATAAGTTCTTAAGTGGTGATGGAAATCAGTCTCCATAGTCGACCAATAATAACCCGCTCTCAGAATCTTTTGAGCCATAGTGTGACCACTGGAATGAGTACCAAAGATACCTTCGTGCATATCTTCCATAATCTTCTTAGCTTCCTTCTTGTCCATACACCAAAGCAGAGTCGAATCATGGTTGCGCTTGTATAAAATTTTGTTGCTCAGAGAGAATTTGAAAGAGAACCTTCGTAGGAATTTCTTGTTGTTGATAGATGCTCCTTCAGGGTACTCTTGAGCCTCAAGGTATCTTTTCACTTAATGAAACCAAGGCTTCTCCTCAAATCCGTCAGTGTCAACTTCGTCTAGTTTCTCAATAGTAATTTGAGGAGCTTCATTGTCCCATCTGACTTTAAACATAGATGACATGGTAGCTAATGCGTCTGCTAACTGATTCTCTTCTCTTGGGATGTGCTCAAAAGTGATTTCCTCGAAATATGGAATTAAGGTCAGCATATTATCTCGATAAGGAATGAGATTTAGATGTTTTGTATCCCATTCTCCCTTGATCTGACTGATTACAAGGCATGAGTCCTCGTACACATTCAAAAACTTGATTCTTAGATCAATAGCAACTTTGATATCCAAGATCCACGCTTCGTATTCATCCATATTGTTGGTGCAGTCAAAGCATAATCTGGCGGTGAAGGGCGTATGGAAACCCTAGGGAGAGATAATTACAACACCAATTCGGTTGCCAAGTGCGTTAGAAGCTCCATCAAAAACCATAGTCTATTGGGATCCTGGCTCAGGTCCTTTATACGATCCAAGTTTTTCATAATCTGTAACTAGCATAATGTTCTTATTCGGGAACTCGAAATTTATAGACTGGTAGTCATCTACCGCTTGATGAGCCTAATGATCTTCTAGTACACTTCCTTTGATTTATTTCTTAGTGGTGTACTGAATGTCATATTCTGTTAAGACCATTTTCCATCTGGCTATTCTTCTGGAGAGAGGTGGCTTCTCGAATATGTATTTGATGGGAACCATTTTAGAGATCAACAAAGTAGTATGGGTCAACATATATTATCTTAGTCGGCGAGTAGCCCATGCCAAAGCGCAACAAGTTTTCTCGAGCACTGAGTATCTTGTTTCACAGTCGGTAAATTTTTTGCTAAGATAGTATATTGCATGCTATTTTCGACCAGACTCGTCATCTTGGCACAGTACACACCCCATTGAGTTCTCTAGCACTCTGAGGTACATGATTAGAAGTCTTCCTTCAACTGGTGGCATCAGAACTGGAGGTTCTTGGAGATACTCCTTAATCTTGTCAAAGGCTATCTGGAAGTCGTCATTCCACTTTACTACCTGATATTTCTTTAGCAACTTGAAGATTGGCTCATAAGTAGCAGTCAAATGGGAGATAAATATGGAAATATAAATCAGTCGTCCTAAGAAACCTCTGATTGCCTTCTCAGTACGGGGAGCCAGAATTTCTTGAATGGATTTGACCTTGGTATGATCAACCTCAATAACTTTACCATTAACAACGAAACCTAGGAGCTTACTCTATCTCACCCCAAAGGTGCACTTGTTCAAATTCAACCTCAGCGTGTACTTCTTCAACCTCTCAAACAACTTGTGTAGATGGTGAAGATGTTCCTCTTCAGTCTGGGATCTAGCTATCATGTCATCGACATAGACCTCTATCTCGTGATGGGTCATGTCATGGAACAAAGCTACCATGGTATGCTGATATGTGGCACCGACATTCTTCAACCCAAAAGGCATAACCTTGTAACAGAAAGTGCCCCACTATGTGACTAAGGTTGTTTTCTCCATGTCTTCAGGTTCCATCTTGATTTGATTATAACCCGAGAAACAATCTATGAAGAATAATACCTTGTGTTGAGCGGTGTTGTCAACCAGAACATTAATATGTGGAAGTGGGAAGTCATCTTTGGGGCTCACCCTGTTCAATCCCTGTAGTCTACGCACATACGCACTTTGCCATCCTTCTTTGGTACCAGAACCACAATTGCAACCCATTGAGGATATGACATAACAACCAAGAAACCTGCATTGAATTGCTTCATAACCTCAACCTTGATCTTATTTGACATCTCGGGACGCATGCAATGAACCTTTTACTTTATTGGAGAATAACCCTCTTTCATCGGAAGACAGTGAACCACAATATCAGTTTCGAGCCCTGGCATGTCCTCGTATGACCAAGCAAAGATCTCAACATATTCATGCAACATATGGATTAACATGTTCTTGATACCGTCTTCTAGGTTAAAACCTATCTTGACTTGTTTCTTGTCTGCTTCAGTACCCAAGTTTATAACCTCAACTGGCTCTTCATGCGGTTGTATAGCCTTTTCCTCTTGCACTAACAGTCTGACAAGCTCTTCAGGTGTTTCATAATATTTCTCACCTTCGTTCTCGGCTTGGCAGATCAGATTTTCAAAGTGATAAGTGGCAATAACAGAATCGTTATCAACGGGATCCAGAGTGGATGTGGATCTGCAATTTATTGTGTTGGTGTGTGCAAGAACATATAGCTATTTGAAAATGATAAAAATAAAAGAAAGGCAAAGAGCACAAAATTTGAATGCGAAACGTCCAATGCTTTATTAAATGAAAATGTGTTCATGAAATATACGACGGTTCATCACCCATGTTAGGGTGGCATATATGACACAAAGAACACATCATCTTTTTTCTTTCTTTTGTTTGGTAGCAACCCCATGAAATTAAAGTACTGATGATGTTGCTTCCAAATCATTTTCAGTTTGATTTTATTGAACAAGGCCTAAATGACATCAAATACTTTGTCAATTTCTTGTCTTTCATCAACCTTGTTGGGAAAATAATTTTTAGGGAGACTCTTTTGTTAAATATTTTCTGGTTGTATGTCCATATCTTCCCAAATTGTTAAATTTGTAGTTTCATCCAAAACTAGATCATCTTCAAGTTTCCTTATTTCTTCTTCACCATCCTTTTTGTTTACCTCAAATTCTTCTATTCTTACTGCATCCCTTTCATCCGATGTCATGAATTTTTCTTCTGGTTTTACATCTTCTTCTTCCACCTATAACTTTCACCAAATTCTTACCTCCCTCCTATATGCTTTAAAAATTTTAGTCGCCTCTTCCAAAGTTAATCCTGAATCACGCGACCAGCATGCAAGAGATACAAGTGGCAATGTATTGAAATAATACATAACTACAATACTCAGGCACTTGATTAGTAGCAAAGTATAGAAGAATTCATGAAGCAAACATAATCTGACCCTTTTTTTCTTTTTTTTATACTAAAATAAAATTAAAAAAAATTATAAAAAAAACTGAAACAAAATTTTAGTTGATGAGCAACAAAATTTCAGTTGAACTAAAATTAGAACCCTATATTTTGGCAGTCTCTGGCAACGGCGCCAAAAACTTGATCAGAAAAGTAGCAAGTGTATTATTTTACCTCTGCAGTAATAATGAGAAAAGTTCCCCGAATGTAGATCTCAAGGACTGCGTATAAATATGGAGTTTGAATTGTTGTTCAATTAAACAAAAACTAGAGTTTGGGTTTGATTTGCTAAAATAAAATAATTGGGAATAAAATAAATAGATGTTAAGGACTGTTTTGACAAATATGAGTAACAGGCTAGGGTAAAGTGTATGATTTTCCCTGTAATAACCTTGAATCCTGATCTCTTCAACAAGTTCATAACATTCAATTACCAGCTCTTTAGGTTATTTTCCCCTAAGTCCTTAGTGGGAAAACCTTTAACCATTCATCATAAATCATAAGTCCTTAGAGATTTCTGATGGAGTCAAGCCTTTCTTATATCAAGAGTTAACTGGTAACTATAGGGTATCCCTAGTCCTATGTGATATCCACTATAGTCGAATCTTACAAAAACCTTAACAACCACTGTTCAGCTGATTGTTAACCGTAAAGCAATCTTGTTTGTCCGACAAAGAAAGCCTTAAAAACATTTAATGATTAAATTGAATAGAAAAACTATTGTGTTATCAAATTAGGAATTCAAAACCATTACAAATACAAAACAGGGACACCCCCTAGCATTGGGGTTTTAGCTACTCATACTATTCAAAGAAAACAAAAGATAAATTGTAAACATTACAAGTATTGGGGAGAAATTTGGTCTTCCGTCTTGTTCGTTCATGAAAATCTCCTTCCACTGAAACCCTTCTCTTCCCTAATCTTTTCCCCTCTCTTCTTTGCTGGCCAAAAAGTTCTATCAACCAAATAAGGATTTTCCTCCTAAGTCACACTGGGCCGGAAACATAAATCAGGCCCGTAAAACGACCCGAAACAACTTAATTTCTAAAGTATGCAAATTTAATGAATTTTTCGAGGCTTCTACAATCCGATTCAGATTCTGAATTCAACATGAAAGTTGTATCTCTTTCTCTCAGCTTTCCAACGAATATGAGAACATGTCCATCTAATTCCCATAACTCCAGTTATGAATTTTTTAGTGAAAACTACTAATGATCTGATCAATCAGCGCATTCGATGACACGGCCTGTGTCAGGTGACACGGGTGGCCGAGTCATGCATCCTAGAGCGTGCTGGAAACTTTTCTAAAACTCTGAATTTTTCACTTTTTTCGCACTGATTTGTCCTGATTTATTTCTGTGAGTCTAAAAACACTAAAACACACAACCAGCACATAAAATATGGTAAAATGAAATAAAACACTCGACAATCAAAAGAAAACATAATTGAAATTAATGGTAAATAACTGTGTAAAAACCACTGATTACCTATGAAACATCTTTTGCAGATTGCTGAAGAAGTGTTGGTTGAGTTTTTAGACAATGTCTGACAGGGAGTCGGGACATTATTTAGGACATGTTTTCCTTGAAGACCAACAAGGAAATATTCTGGATGGTGTGACTAAGTGCTTTGAAAGCATGACTGTTGGTAAAGGAGTTAGTAGTAAACATCCATTATGTGCTACTAAACTGAATATGCTATTGTGGTTTTTCATTTGGTTAGCTTACTTACCTTTGTCATATTATGGCTAAAAAGGGGGAGTAATATGTAATATGTGTGTGCATAATGTGTGTGCACTAACCACAAGGCTATTCTTCTATTAAGGGGGGAGAATTTTTAATTCTTTGATGTGCTAACAGGTGTTGAGGGGGAGTTCTTGTTGTTTTGGATTGGAGTGTTGTTTGAAGAATTGTCATGCATGATTTTCTGACATGTTGAAAACATAGTTTCTCTTTTGCTGCTCATATCTCTGATGAATTGATTGTTGAGTTGTGCCTCTAATATTTGTTTGTTTAATTTATTTTCAAGCATATGATTGTGTGTTTTATGAGCAAGGGTTATTTGGTTGTTTTAGCCAAAAAAATTCAAATGGGGAGATTGTTATTTTATTGAAATTATGATTGACACGAGTTTTGGTAAAACTAACTTTGCAACAACATGTTGAACAGGATGTTTCAACTTGCAGTTTCAACATGTCAAATGCGATGTCCTAACCAGAAGAGCAGGACATCTGGTATGTTATAGTTTTGCAGTTTGGAAGATGTTTCAACTTGCTGTTTGAACATGTCGAATGTGATGTCCTAACCTGATAAATAGGACATCTGGTCTGCTACAGCTGATAGGTTGAATTCAACTAGTGTTTGTTAATTACTGAATGTTCTGAGAATATTAAGTAATCCTATGTTGCGTTCAAGATTGAGGAATCAGAGATTTTGTTGGATTTATTAAGTTTTCTAAATGTTTAGACATTATAGGAATGTTGAGAAATTTTAGGAAAGTTATGATTGAAGTCCTATTTTTATGCAGAAGTTTCTGCAGAATTGTAGCATTTGATATGCTGCGATTTGAAGCCCAAATCCAATTGGGAAAAGGGTTATAAATAGAAGGGTATTAACCTAAAGTTTGTACGGGTCTGGTATGTAAAAGTATTAGGGTTTCGTTTGTGTGTCACTCTCGACGAGAGTTGATATGTGTTATTTGTGAGCCTCTTTAATATTATGTTGATAGAAGAATAAGGCTGTTGTTATAGAGTTGTAATTCTCTATTATTCATTCTTAAGATGATAAGCATAGAATGGTTATTATTCTTGAAGGAAGCTTGTAAGAAACTCTAAGTATTGTTCTTGATCATAGATTTTAAACAAGATCAAGTATGTTGTTCTTAATTAAGGGGTGTCTTGATTAATGTGTTTTTGTATTTGAAGTGTGATATTCATTTAGGTGAAAGGTCGTCGATATAGTAACTGGGACTGAGACTTTTAGACATTACTGTCGTGATTGGAGGTGAGATGAGATTTCTCATATTCAGGATGTTCCTAGGTAGAAGTTGAACATGGTAGTGATTAATTGATAAGTTGTAAACGGGGGAGTTTATCTTTGAATTGATATTGTCTAGTGAATTTTCTTCCTGACTTGGTAGCCCCCAGAGTAAATGTGTGTCACCGAACTGGATTAACAATTTGGTGTGTTGTTTTACTTTTTAATACTGCTTTGATTGATTATACCTTGTCATTGATGTTTAATTCAAAGATTAGATGTCTCGATATGTTATATGACATTTGTGATCTGATATACAAGAATTTCATATAGGTACGTGGTATATTATACACTTCCATCACATGGTTTAGACATATAGTTTTATCTCATATCTCTCATTTCTGGTCTTAATTCACATGGTTTATGTGACATTGCTCACTACACATCACTTTTTTCATGCTTAATTGAATTAAAGGTATATTTTCCGAGCCTTGATTAGGCTGGGTTGCATTGGGAAGAAATCTATTTCATGTAGTTATTAGAAGATTCATAGTGCTTGTAGGATTATTTCAATTTTTTTTCCAGTCAATATTTATTAAGAAGTTTATCCAAACTGACTCTTGGCTATTTTTTTCCAGATTTTTACTTGAGTTGTTTAAAAATAACACATAATAGCAAATCACCATAATTAAATAGTTTGCAATGTGTCTTGATCTCAATGTATTATGTTCATCTATTACGGGTAAGAATAAAAAATTGAAATAAGTTTGAAACCCTAAAAACAACCCTAATTTGATCGTTGAAAATATTTTTAGGATTTTTGTGAAAAAGATTTGAAGTTTGACCTAGTTTTTCTAATTAATTTTAATTAATGAAACAAATTAAAGTTGATGAAATTAATTAATTAAAAAAATTAATTTATTGAAGAAAAAAAACTAACTCCTATTTTTTGTGATGTTGATTTTATGATTTTATGAAAAATTGATTTAAACAAAATAAATAAACTAATTCAAATAAAATAAAAATAACAAAATAAAAATGGAATTAAAATAAGCCTGGGAGGGTACATGCTGAATTTCTGTTCAAAGCCCAATCCTGTTGGCCCAAGGTAACGTGAGATCTGAGCGCTTATTGATCCAAGGATGAGGATCTGGAGGCCTATGGTGTGCGCGCTTGGAAGGATAGCATGGGATCTGCAAAGAATTGTTAAGAAAAATAACATGTAGGAGGCAGGGATCGAACCCCTGACCTCCTACACACGTGCGCTGAAAAGCCTTCACTTGTACCACTGAGCCAATTGCTCAATTGTTAATATCAATAATCAATGTATATTATATGTAATAATGGTTAGTGGCTTTAATAAAAATGCGCGCCATTCAAACTATCTAACTAGGTTTTGACACGCAATCATCTTCTTCTTTGGGACTGTCGTTTTAGGCAAGGGGTTTTACCTATGGACAAACACTGTAACTATAAACCTTCATATCTCAAAAATCATAATCATGTAATAAAAATTTAATCCAAGAATACAGATCAACTGGGTTTGATCTCGTGGGTACAGTGGTACTCATCTTTTGCCCTGATATTTCCTGAAACGAAAGACCCTAAAAAGAAACTTGAAACCCTAACAATGGTATTCAGTCAAATATGCATAAAAACACACAATTAATTATGCATATATATTCTAAATGATCTTATAAACATGATTATATATTTAAAAATCATTTATCATGCGTATATTTCAAAAACCAATTTCAAGAACAAGGGCAAACCGTGATACCTGTATAGGCTATTTCTTGGATGTATTGATGCATGAGAGTGGTCCAGATAGCTTCCAAATACGCCCAGGAATGGATTGCAGTCTTTGAAACGCCTTGAATCTCCCTCTAGAGCAAAACTCAGTAACTACTTTTTGTCAAAATTTGGAGCAGTCTTATGGGTGTTCTACACGTCCAATATCCCCTTTATGATCAGGGTTTGTTATGCATATATAGTAGAAGCAATTAGGTTATCAAAACTGAACTGAATCTTGAAGATTGAGTGAGGAAAGATTTGATTTTTCTTGTATCTTTTGTTTCTAATATAGGCCAAATCTTGATGTTTTCTTTGATTTTCCAGCCTGTTTCATTCTTTATTTGATGAGAAAAATCTTCTTTCGATTGTGAGCTTTCTGGCTTGTTTTGGAACAAATCCCATCTTCATTCCTTCGAATCTTCCTTCCTTGCCAGCCTTAAACTCCAATTCGAACCAATCAGGACTTTCCTTATTAGAACCTTGTTTTCCTTGATGGTTTTGACTTCGAATTGTGACAACTTCAGTACTAGGGATCCTTTGATTGGACCATCCTTTGCTTCGATTTCCTATCCTTGTAAAGAGAATTCCCTGGTCGAATAAGCTCTAGTGGAATTGTGAACAAACAAGGCATGAATCTGGCCTGGACATATTTTCCGAGTGCCCTCTTGATGGCCTCTTTCGAATAGCCTGGAAGGAGTTCTTTGAATGGCCCTTTTCTAAATGCCAATCGAAGGGTATTTATTGGAATGTCAATCAGAGAGTCCTTTGCTACGCCAATCGAAAGGGTTGTCATGAGGCCAATCGAAGTACACGGTTAACATGCCTATCGAAGCTTCTTTGACACAATGCTAAATCGAAGGATCCCCTACCATACTAATCGAAAGGCTTTGACACAATGCCCATCGAAAGGCTTGTCGTGAGGCCAATCGAAGGGCCTTTTACAGATTCCAATCAAAGGATGCTATGTAGATGTCAATCGAAGGACTCTATGTAGATGTCAGTCGAAAGACATTTTGGAGATGCCAATTGAAAGGCACTTTGGAGATGCCAATCGAAAGGCACTTTGAAGATGCCAATTGAAGGATACTTAACCATCATTGAAAAATTTCCTTGTCTTTAGGCAAAGGTTTCTAACCACCTATGCAAGAGGAAATCTTGGAAACACATGAGAGGGAAAATTTTGGGGTGCAACAACTGCCCCTGTTCAATCTTCTTAAACCCGAGGATGTAGATTGGGTGGTCTGTCTTTCGTGATCGGAAGGTGGAAGATGATTAAACACTAAAGTGCCCAGAAATTTGCACTCGTCTGAGATGATACTTGACTGTGTAGATAGTATTGGGAATGGGATTATAGATGCCATTTGGAAAAGATGACAGAAGATCGTCGGAGATGGGCTTAAAGATGCCATTAGAATGTGACGGAGAGTCGTCAGACATGGGCTTAAAGATGTCATCCAGAACAATGATGATTTCACGGGATATCCCTTTGTGGAAATTCCTGCTCTTGCTGTTAGAGAGGATTCTGCTGAGGAATGTTGGTCTCTGTCTTTGAACATAGAGTTTTAGGAGCTTCAATTGTCCATTACTCTACTGGGGGGTCATCACTTAATTCAAGAGACGAAAGTCAACTGCTATCTGGTTAGAATCCAGGCTTTACAGTGGCTTACTAAGGATAATAAGGATAACTGCTATCTGGTCATGCTCCAGGCTTCAAATCGACTTACTGGGGGAGATGAGATTAAACTTCTATCTGCTCAGGATCCAGGCTTCACAGTGTCTTTAATTGTCTTCAACTGGAATAGAAATCTTAGTATCGATTTTACTGAACCAAGGGAAGGCCTTAAATTAACTTAGGCTAACATAGTAATCAGGAGAATCTTAGTATTGATTCAACCGATCCAGATGAAAGTCTTGGGCTAACTTTGACTGGAATAGTAATCAGGAGAATCTTAGTAGCGATTCAACTGACCCAGACGAAAGTCTTGGAACGTCTTCCACTGGCATAGTAATAAGAGAGATCTTAGTGTTGACCTGTCTTACCCAGGGAAAATATTGGGTTAACTTTGACTGGCGTAGTAATCGGGAGACTCTTTGTAGCGATTCAACTGACCCATATGAAAGTCTTTGAACATCTTCCACTGGCATAATAATCAGAGAGATCTTAGTGTCGACCTGTCTAACCCAGGGAAAATCTTGGGTTAACTTTTACTGGCATAGTAATCAGGAGAATCTTAGTAGTAATTCAACTGACCCAGACAAAAGTCTTGGAACGTCTTCCACTGGCATAGTAATCAGAGAGATCTTAGTGTCGACCTGTCTGACCCAGGGAAAATCTTGTGAGGACATCTTTCTGAGGAAAATCCTGGAATAGCCCTTTGTTAGACGTAGCTTGTTGATTTGGTCCTTTCCCTGAAAGGAAAAGAGTTAGTCGTATGAAATGTCATGATGTATGAAATGCATTGTGATGATGTTCTCAATATAATTGAGATTATACTGTATGAAATATGTATGCGCATGCCATGATGTATGAATATAGGATGCTATTGCGGTACTTCTTAGTCGGGGAAAATAAATCCCAGACTGCTGCTGAAAAGTATTAGGAAGCTGAATTCTTCATTTCCGCTGGGGATGGTGAATGGAGATGACTATGCTAGGGATTTACTTCTTTCTGTTTGCGAATATCCTGCCGGGGAGAGGCTCTGCCTGAGAATAACTCTGCGGGGGAATAACTCTGTTTGCGAGAGGAGATGCTTTGTTGGAAGATTTTTCCGATTCAGAGAAATAAACTCCACCGGGGGATGAACTTCCGTAGCTGGAGGAATAAACTCTGTTTGGGATTGAGCTTCCGCATTCAGAGAAATAAACTCTGCTCGAGAGGAGGTTCCGCAGTCAGAGAAATAAACTCTGCTCAGGAGAAAGCTTTATAAACTGTTTGCGATTATAAAACTCGGCTGGGGAATATAGATATCGGCTCTCTGAAGGAACTTTGCTGGGGAAAGTAACTCCTGTTTGGGGAGGCTGAGATCAAAACTTTTGATTGCCTCTAATCTGTGGGGAATGTAGATGTCATGGGGTCGCCTGCAATGGTGACTTCGCCTCAGACTGTCTCTACCCCTATGCCATGCTGAACAGAATAATTGTCGGGATTGAAATGGTGTTTTTAGACTTTGCCCCGTTCCTTAAGTCATGAGCAACTATCTTTCTGTTTCAAATGCAAATATTTGTGAATAACAATCATATTCAAATGCATATGTCAAGAATAAGTCATTGGACATTTTTTGCATAACAAAACAGAAAAAAAAGAAGAAAAAAAACAAACGGTTTTGTACTTCCAAAGAAACGATTTGTATTGATTTCTGAAGTTTACCTATAACAGGCGTTGTGTATAAAGAGGCTGACGTTCTATTAGGAGAACACTGCTGTAAGAGTGAAAATTATACAAAATAATGTATAAAGAGAAGAAAACAGCTATGTGTAATAATCCCATTGGGTTTCAATTCTGCTATTTCCCTTATGTCTTCGAGCATCTCATCACGTTGCTACTTGTCTGAAGCTGACTGGATTAATCGATGCCGTTTGAGCTTGATAGTTGATATTGAAGTATGGTCACAAAATGATCCAATGGGACATAGTGATATGCTTCAAATCCCTAACTTTTTCCTGGACCGCCCTTTCGGGTTTTCAGTCCACCGGGATACCCTTTTTTTCCCAAGCCGCCTTTTCAGGTTTTCAGCTTGCCGGGTGTATAAATATTTTTGTTTTCATCCCTAATTTTTTCCCGAACCCTTTTGGTTCACCGGGATGCCCTTATTTTTTCCTAGGCCAGTCAACCTAGCGGGTCTTCATTCATGCGTAGTATCTTTTCACTATGTCCGCATTAACAAGGTGAGGGAGGTCGTCACCATCCATGGTGGTCATAATCATGGCTCCACCAGAAAATATGAGTTTGATCACAAATGGCCCTTCTTATATGGGAATCCATTTGCCTCTGAGATCACCTTGCGGCAGTATGATGCACTTGATCACTAGATCCCCGACTTGATATACTTGGCGTCTGACCTTTTTGTTGAAAGCCTTGATCATCCATTTTTGATACATTTGACCATGACAGACAACAGTAAGCCTTTTCTCATCAATCAAATTCAGTTGATCAAGTCGAGTCTGTATCCAATCATCTTCGTTCAAACCCGCATCCTTCATGATTCTCAGAGAAGGGATCTGGACCTCAATAGGCAGGACAACCTCCATGCTATATACCAGAGAGTAGGGTGTTGCCCCTGTCGACGTTCGTGCTGAGGTGCGATACAAATGAAGAGCGAATGGTAACATATCATGCCAGTATTTGTATGTCACCGTCATCTTCTATATGATTTTCTTAATGTTCTTGTTAGCAGCCTCCACAGTGCCATTCATCTTCGGCCGGTAAGGGGAAGAATTATGATGCTGGATCTTGAACTGTTTAGAGTTCAATGATCATCATGTTGATGAGATTCGTACCATTGTCAGTGATGATTCTCTCCAGCACACCGTATCGACAAATCAGGTTATGCTTGATAAACCGCGCCATAACGTTCTTGGTAACAGTAGCCAAAGAGGCAGCTTCAACCCACTTCGTGAAGTAATCAATGGACACCAAGATGAAACGATGCCCTTTAGAAGCGGTAGGTCTAATCTCTCCGATCATGTCAATGCCCCACATTGCAAAGGGTCAAGGAGCCGTCAAGATGTTTAAAGGAACCGGAGGTACATGCACCTTATCAGCATAGATCTGGCATTTGTGACAAGTTCTGGAATGTTGATATCAGTCTGCTTCCATAGTGGACCAATAGTATGCTTCCTGTAGGATCTTTTTAGCCATGGTATGTCCACTCGAATGGGTTCCGAAGGTACCTTCGTGTAGATCTGTAATAACCCTCTCTGCTTCGCTCTTGTCTATGCACCAAAGTAAAGTAGAGTTATGGTTGCGCTTGTAATGGATTCCGTTATTGAGGAAGAACTTTGCGGCGAACCTTCTCAGAAACTTCTTATCATTGACAAATTCCCCCTCGAGATACTCTTGAGCCTCGAGATACCTCTTCACTTCATAGAACCAAGGTTTGTCTTCTACTTCTTCAGTGTCGATCTTGTAGCAGTATGCTGGTTCATCCAACCTCTCAATAGTGATTCAGGGAGCCTCATTATCCCATCTGACCTTGAACATGGATGACATGGTTGCTAGCGCGTCCGCTAACTGATTCTCTTCTCGTGGAAAATGTTCAAAGGTGACCTCTTCAAAGTGTGGAAGCAATGACAACACATGTTCTTTGTGCGAGATCAGATTCGAGTGCTTCGTATCCCACTCTCCTTTGACCTGACTTATTACCAAGGCTAAATCCCTAAAATTGCTCAAGAACTTGATCCTCAGGTCAATAGCAGCTTTGAGATCCATGATGCATGCTTGATACTCCGCCATGTTGTTGGTACAGTTGAAACATAGTCTGGCGGTGAAAGGAGTATGACAACCTTCAGGAGATATAATTACAGCACCAATACCATTGCTGAGTGCATTCGAGGCTCCGTCAAAAACCAAAATCCATTGGGATCCTTCTTCAGGTCCTTCATCCGGTCCAGGTTCTCCATAGTCAATCACTAGCATAATATTCTCATCCGGGAACTCAAAATTCATGGACTGGTAGTCATCCACAGCCTGATGAGCCAAATGATCAGCTAGTACACTTCCCTTGATTGATTTCTAGCTCGTGTATTGGATATCATATTCGGTCAAGATCATTTGCCATCTTGTTATTCTTATGGAGAGGGCGGGCTTCTCGAAGAGGTACTTGATCAGATCCATCTTAGATATCAGCAAAGTAGTGTGGGTCAATATATACTGTCTCAATCAGCCAGCAGCCCAAGCTAAAGCGCAACAAGTTTTCTCGAGCAGTGAGTATCTTGTTTCACAGTCGGTAAACTTTTTCTAAGGTAGTATATTGCGTGCTCTCTTCAACCAGACTCGTCATGCCTCCCCAGCACACACCCAATTGAATTATCTAACACTGTTAGGTACATTATCAAAGGTCTTCCTTCAATAAGAGGAATCAGAATTGGTGTTTCTTGAAGGTATTCCTTTATTCTTTCGAAGGCAGTCTGGCATTCGTCATTCCACTTTACCACTTGATCTTTCTTCAGGAGTTTGAAGATTGGCTCACAAGTAGCAATTAAATGGGAAATGAACCTGGCTATGTAATTTAGGCGTCCCAAGAAGCCTTTGACCTCCTTCTCAGTGCGAGGAGCCGACATCTCTTGTATAGCCTTTACTTTTGCAGGGTCTACCTGAATGCCCTTGTCACTGACAATGAAACCTAGCAGTTTACAAGACCTTACCCCGAAGGTACACTTGTTTGGATTTAACCTCGGCTTGTACGTCTTCAACCTATCAAATAGCTTTTGTAAATGATCAAGGTGTTCTTCCTCAGTTTGAGACCTGGCTATCATGTCATCCACATAGACTTCTATCTCATGGTGAATCATGTCATGAAATAAGGCGACCACGGCTTGCTGATAGCTTGCCCCAAAATTCTTTAATCCGAATGGCATCACTTTATAGCAGAAAGTGCCCCATTGCGTGATGAAGGTAGTCTTCTTCATATCTTCGGGTGCCATCTTAATCTGATTGTAACCAGAGAAACTATCCATGAAAGAAAAGATCTTGTGTTACATGGTGTTTTCAACCAGAACGTCAATGTGGGGGAGTGGAAAGTCATCTTTGGGGCTCGTCCTGTTCAAATATCTGTAGTCCACACACATTCGTACCTTACCATCCTTTTTAGGCACCAGAACCACGTTGGCAACCCATTGAGGATAAGAGGTGACGACTAAGAAACTAGCGTTGAACTGCTTCATAACCTCTGCTTTGATCTTCTCTGACATTTCAGGGCACATGCAACGAACCTTCTGCTTTACTGGAGGGTAATTTTATTTAGTTGGAAGACGGTGAACTACAATATCCGTATCCAGTCCTGGAATGTCTTCATATGAACAGGCAAAGATCTCGACATAGTCATGCAACATTTGTATCAACCACTTTTTGACATTAAGCCCCAGATTTGCGCCAATCTTGACTTCTTTTCTATCTACCTCTGTGCCCAAGTTTATTGTCTCAACTGGCTCTTCATGAGGCTGTATAGCCCTCTCTTCCTGATGTAACAGCCTAGCAAGTTCTCAAGGTACCTCACAATCTTCCTCACCTTCGTCCTCGGCTTGGTTGATCGGATTTTCAAAGTCATAACTGGAAATAGCAGAACTTTTATCAATGGGATCCAGAGTGGACATGGATCTGCAGTTTGATACGTGAGTGTGTGTAAGAGCATAGCTGTATAGACAAAGTAAAAGTAGAAAAGAAAAAACAGAGAGCGCAAAATTTGTATGCATAAAAATCCAATGCTTTATTAATGCCATATGAAAGTGAAACATGATAACCCTCACAAATAAACTGATGTGCCCCGGGTAAGACACATGGCCATAAAGTTATATTGTTTATTACATATCCAAAAAACAAGAAAGATAATTACTTCTGAACAAAAGTAATCGGTACAAAATCTTTTTCCGTCCAGTTACTGGGTCCACCATTAGTAGTAGAGAAGATCCAGCTGTCCATGTCATTGTCACCGTCTCCGTCTTCTAAAGCGTTGACCCCCATGATTGCTGATGCGTATGGGAGGTCTTCCAGCACGAGCATGTCAAATAGCCCTTTGAGCCCCTGAAGAGAAACCAAAAGCAAACTTATCAGACTTGTATGGAATATCAGGGAGTTGACCCTAGATGGTAGACCCACCATCTTCGACAACCGCTTTTGCATCCTTGAGTGAAGCCATCTTCAAGGAAGGTCTGGTGGTCTTCGGCATGTTGGTAACAATTTCAGTTGCAGACAGAGTCTGAGGTATCTCTTCGAAATTCTGGCATGGAGTCTCGATGAACTCACCATCCATTTCCACATATCTGAAGGAATTCAGGTGACTGACCATGTATTCTTCCTCGTCGTGTACAGTGACAAATTTCCCTTTGACCGGATATTTCATCATCTGATGCAAAGTGGATGTAATATCTCCAGCCCCATGTATCCAAGGGCGGCCCAACAAACAGGAATAAGATGGTCTGATATCCATCACATAGAAGGTAGATTCGAAAGTCTGAGAACCAACCTTGATAGGGACGTCCACCTCCCCATGCACCATTCTCTTTGAACCGTCAAAAGCCCTCACTACAATATTGTTGGGCTTCAAAGCCAAACCTTCACAATCTAGTCTATCCAAAGCCTTCTTAGGCAGCACGTTCAATGATGAACCAGTATCTACTAGGACATGGGCCAAAGTATTGCCCTTGCATTCGACATAGACATGCAACACATCATTGTGCTTCCTCCCTCTAGGAGTCAAATCAGCATCAGAAAAGCCCAAACCGTTATCACCCTTCAGACAAGCCACGCAATCTTCGATTTGGTCAGCAAAGGTTTCCTGGGGCACGTGGACAGTTTTCAGGAATTTCACCAAAGCTTTCGCATGAGCTTCGAAGAACAACAACAAGGCTAGCATAGAGATCCCTGAAGGGGTCTGCCCCAGCTGTTCGACCACGTTGTAGTCGCTTTTCTTGATAATTTTTAAAATATCTTCCATTTCTTGCATGGAAGCCTCTGGGATAGATACCGAATATGCCTTCATCTGGACAAGCTCAACCAATATGTCTTTGCCCCGAGTCTCGATCGACTCGGTGATAGGGGTGTCAGTAGGGGTAATCACAGGGATTATAGTAGTAGTATCATCAGGAATGAAGGTAGGAATGTTCATAGGACCAGTAACAACTTTCGGAGGAGAAATCTTAGGGGAGAACACTCTTCCACTTCTTGTTATTTTGCTGGTTCCTGCAATGTTGCCAATGTCGGGGTCAGCCTTCTCAAAAACCTGGTCTTCATCAGCCATCCAATCTTACTTGACGCTGTGGTAGTAGACGTCACCCCCATAGTTCCAAGGAACAATTTTATCTGAGGAGTATGGGATTGGTCTTGGAACAATGATTATCAGCAGAGTAACCTTCATAACAAATGTAATCCTGACGAGTCTTTTGGTGGAGACCCTGGAAGGATTGGGGAAATGGTTATTATTGAAACATCTCTACAAGAAATAGTCGGGACGGGATTCTTCTCAATCAAAATCTCTCTATCATCCATCAGGCGCTGAACACATTCCTTCATCAAATGACAACCACTTGGTAGAGATAAACAGAAATGGCAACCTTCGCCACAACCCGAAAATAAATCGACCTTCATTAAGTTCCACATAACGGTCAAGAGGGGAGTAACAAGCTCTTCAAAAGTAGTAACAAACATATAATCTTCAATAGAGTTAACACCATGATCGTGCTTGGGCATAGGAGCAGTGATAACATTTGGAATTTCAGGGGCGTCAAACTCAATTTCCTTCATCTTGAGAAGGTCTTGTACCTTGGTTTTCAAAGCCCAACAGTCGTTTGTATCATGACCTGGACTTTCCGAATGATAAGCACGGCGGGAATTTGGATTGTAACAGGGAGAGGTAGTGTTGGGATTCTTTGGTGCTTCCCGCAAGGTTACTAGATTAGATTTCAACAAATGAGGCAAAACTTGGGATAAAGTCAAATTTATCCGGGTGAACGGTCTTATCGGCCTTTCTGTTTTCTACTGATTATTCCTCTGTTGAATGGGTGCAGGCTTAGGGATCATCACAGCCCCTACCGTTGGACGGCGTTCAGTTCTGTCTTGACTCCTTTGATTGTATATAACACTAACCTCTTTCTTCCTAGCAAATGGCTTCCTTACGACACTGGAGGATGCTTCCTTTTGGATCTTACCACTTTTAATTCCAGCTTCCACTCTTTCCCCTGTCAAGATTAATTCAGTGAAGCCAACTGAAGAGCTTCCAATCAGGTGATTAAAGAATGGACCAGACAGGGTTCCCAGAAACATATCCACTAGCTCCTTATCAAACAGGGGAGGCTGGACTCTTCCTGCTAAGTCCCTCCACTTTTGAGCGTAGTCTTTGAAGCCCTCACTCAAACCCATAGCCATACTTTGGAGTTGAGTACGGGTGGGAGAAAGGTCTGCATTGTACTGATACTTCTTATAGAAAGCAGCGGCCAGGTCTTCCCAATTATGGATGTTAGTCCTCTCCAGCTGATAGAACCAATCTAATTGAGTTCTGGATAGACTATCCTGAAAGAAGTGGACCCATAAGTCTCTGTCAGCAGTGTGAGGATGTATCTTTCTCACATAAGATCGAAGGTGCATCTTGGGACATTAAACCACATCGTACTTGGCAAACACTGGAACCTTGAACTTTTGCGGAATGACTATCCCATACACCAAACCCATCTCTTCAAAGTCCAGCCCATGCATTTTCTGAATCTCCATTGCACTCGGACGCTCTTCCAGCTGTTTGTACTTTTCATCGGTCGGAGGATACTGCTCTTCATTGTAATCAGTCTCATTATCAGATTCCCCCAGACTAGGGTCTTCCTCTCTTGTCTCACCCTCTTGGTTATCTCCTTCTTTGGATGAAGATGTCATATCAACCACTTGCTTTAACGGTCCCTTGAATCTTCTTCCCAGATTTACCACACCAGCTGTCCTTCTTGGCTTCTTAGTCTTGTCTTTAACAATCAGGGCTTTCAGTTTCTCTTTCCCTTTGTCTAGAGCCATGATCATCTGTTGGAATTGTGTGTTCTGAGTCTGTAATTCCTTCACAGTTTGTTTGAGAGCCATTTCTTTACGACTGAAATAAACAGCGAAGAAGATGAGAAACCTACTATGGAACCTGTTTATGCAATGATATGTATGGCATGTGTATGCAATGATTTCAATGACCTTATCGGATTTAAGCTCTTTTAAACAAAACAAAAAGCAAAACCTTTTATTAGAAAGTTTTTAAAGAAACAAAAGATTACACAAGGATAAACATTGAAAGGAAATTCCTAAGTCTCCCATGGGAGCTTCCTCTTGGTGTCGAGTTAGGTGTGGAAGTTCCTCTCTTCATGAAGATGTTTTATTAATTCCAGCACCTTCTTCTCACTTGCATAGAATTGAGCCTCAAAAGTATCCCATTCTTCCTTGATCTGGATCCAAGACTTTTGCAACTCTCTGAAGTTGGTTGGCATATCGGGATGGAGAATAATACGGGATCCTCCCTCTTGAACAATAGGTTCTAAGATCACTGGTAAGATGGAATTGTATGGCATCATAAGACTTTGGGCTTGAGCTCTCACCCATTTGAGGTAAGGTTCCAAAGGGATGGAGTTCTTACTCCCCAAAGTCCTACTATCAGTCTTCTTAACAATGCCCCAAGAGAGGATGAACCTCTGAAGATAATCATGCGAATCATCTGAGTAGTTAAACATAATACCCTGTATGAGCATATCCAGTGGACCATCTCTTTGTGCATAGCCAAACTGGCGTAGTGCTAAATAAGTATTGTAGGTGATGCCTCCCCTAATGCCCAGGAGTGGCACATTAGGAAATTCTCTACAGCGATCAATAAAAGAAATGTCCTCTTGAGAGCGAGGACACCAATGGATGTTAGAGTGAGAGAGAGACATTAGCCTCTGACTCCATCTTAAGCCTAAATCATTTTGCATTACTGACCGAGGAAGGTGCGAAATAAACCACCTATATAGCATAGGGGTGCAACACATGAGAGTTCCTCGCTTCTTCAGAGTACGAGTATGGAGAGAATGTAGGATATCCCAAAGCAATGTAGGAATCAGATTGTGAGCAAGAAATATGTTGATGGAATTCACATCTATAAGTTGATCTGAATTAGAAAACAGGATCAACCCATAGATCAAGAGGGATAATAGATCTTCGAAGGCGTGATAACTCGTAGCATCCAGGAAAATATGAGCTTTCTTCATCAGGAAATTTGCAAGGAGACCCTTAACTCCACTTCTTTTTTCCCAATTGGACTCAATGTCAGATGGTTTCCAATGTAAAGCTACGACAACATTTTTAGAAGATGGGTCTTGTTCTAAACCAGTGAAAGGTACTTGTTCCAATATAGGTAAACCAAGTAACTTAGAGAATTCTTCCAGTGTAGGCACCAGTTGATAATCGGGGAATGTGAAGCAATGGTGCTTAGGGTCGAAGAACTGGAATAAGACAGTCATCAAACCTTCGTCAAACCCAGTGGTGACCAAACTGAGCAAGTGACCATGTCTTTTATGGAATGATGAGTCCTCAGGGACTTTCAAGACTAAATCCTTGAGCTTAGGAGGAACTTATGTGAAGTGAATCCGGATGGTTTTTCTGCGATCTGAATTCATATCCTACAAAAAAGCCAAGAGGTAAATCCAACAGGTCCTTGAAATTATTAGTATGTATGAATGTCATGATGTTTATGATGTCATGATTAACGTAAAAATCACAGATAAACACAAGCAAATCACACAATAGACCTTAAGTTCAAAGGCTTGCATGAGTTTTTAAGGTATGTACCCTTTTGAATGTTCAGTTGGCTCAACCTATCCTATTAATAGTAACCGGGTTCTAAGGAGCCTCAATATCACTGACCATCCCTTCAGAAATTGTTTCAGCTCTGCACTGAAGTATTGCAGCCAAAAAATCCTAAAAGTCCAGCCTCAATGAGTGTAGTATCGAGTATCAACTAATCTTCGGTCGGAACCAAATCCGGTTATCTCACTACTTCCTAATGGCTAGGATGAGTCAATTAAAGGTTCTAAAGGTCAGTTAGCGCTTAGTAACACTATAAGGAAGCCTAATGTTATCCTTAACTTACTCAAGGAACATTAGTACAATCCAAAGTATCGCGCTAACGTAGCCACCACTTCGTCCATATCGGTCTACACCATACAACCTCCATGATTTATTGCTACTTACCTAATAAGGTGCCCCAGATCCGGGTGTAGGATCTTTTAGTAAAAACCCAAGAAAACCCTTGAATATAAAGCAAGCAAACACACAATAAAGCTTTTAAAATGATGAACTAAAACTCTAAGGTAACCCCACTTTTTAAGGTTCCCCAACAGAGTCGCTAGTTATGTGATACGGTGGCAGAACCGACTGTTAATACTGGTTTGCGTTTTTTGTTCGCAAATGTTGCGGTAAGCAAGAGTCGCCACCGACTTTTCTTTTATCCAATAAGGAAAGGGTGAAAAGAACAGAAAAATACCTTTTTCGATATTTCTGCATAAGGGGGTAGATTATGGAAAGGGAATGTGTTAGCACGCTTTCTATCCATGGTTTTCCATGGGCTCTTAGGTACTTGCTCATTTTCTAAAATTTCTTGTGTTTGTGTGTTTTGAAAAGCTTTCAAAATGCCTTAGTGTGGTGATTCACTTCATGGTAACTCTTGTATCAGTCCTCAAGAGTGTGATAAAACATTTTGAAAACTTTGTTTGAAAAGTGTTTGAAAGTGTGTAAAAAAGATTGTTTGAGCAAGTACCTAACAGTTATCTACCTACTCGAAAAAAGAAGACTGTTATTTTCCTCTTATCCTTTAGACCGTGTGATCCTACTATTAGTGAGTAGGTAACCCTAGTCGTTGGATGTTGATGGACTATCGAAAGAGACGTAATGGTCATCGAAGGAAACATGTAAGGATACCTTAGCATTTTGAAGGGACTATCATCATAAGATCATTTCTCGTAGGCAACTCGAGGGACATTTAGGGACTATAATCTTGATGATGATTTTAAACTGAGGGTCTTTGCTAAGAGTATCCCTACGTTCGAGGGACATGACCATTGTTTCCGAGGCAACCAAAGTGGGAAATACCCTAGGGGTGTACATGTGCAAAAGTGTGCTTTTTCAGATATATTTATCTTGAATTTAGTGATCTATTGATTAATTACTCAGACATGCCTAGGTTGCTAGCAATTACATACAAGCATATAAAATATAAAAGCGAGAAAATAAAGGGTCCTACGCTATTACAGGGCTTTGGTGTAGATACATAAGGAATTGAATGAAACAAAAATGCGAAAAAAAACCCTAATTAATCTATTATAAACCGGGCGCAATTACAATAGTAAAAATTAATCGTACGGCGAAAATAATTATGCGTGAGAATAAAAAATTGAAATAAGTTTGAAACCCTAAAAAAACCCTAATTTGATCGTTGAAAATATTTTTGGGATTTTTGTGAAAAAGATTTGAAGTTTGACCTAGTTTTTCTAATTGATTTTAATTAGTGAAACACATTAAAGTTGATGAAATTAATTAATTTACAAAAATTAATTTATTGAAAGAAAAAAAACTAACTCCTATTTTTTGTGATGTTGATTTTATGATTTTATGAAAAATTGATTTAAACAAAATAAATAAACTAATTCAAATAAAATAAAAATAACAAAATTAAAAGGGAATTAGAATAAGCCTGAGGGGGTATGAGCCCAAACTGGGGGGGGGTGCATGTTGAATTTCTGTTCAAAGCCCAATCCTGTTGGCCCAAGGCAACGTGAGATCTAGTGTGATCGTGCCAGGAGTGTCCACCCTGGGGAGCTTCATTAGAAGCATTAGATCTGAGCGCTGATAGATCCAAGGATGAGGATCTAGAGGCCTATGATGTGCGCGCTTGGAAGGATAGCATGGGATCTGCAAAGAATTATCAATAAAAATAACATGTAAGAGGCAGGGATCGAACCCTTGACCTCCTACACATGCGCGCTGAAAAGCCTTCACTTGTACCACTGAGCCAATTGTTCAATCGTTAATATCAATAAACAATGTATATTATATGTAATAATGGTTAGTGGCTGTAATAAAAACGCACGCCATTCAAACTACCCAACCAGGTTTTGACACGCAGTCATCTTCTTCGTTGGGACTGTCGTTTTAGGCAAGGGGTTTTACCTACGAACAGACGCTGTAACCATAAACTTGCATATCTTAAAAATCATAATCACACAATAAAAATTTAATCCAAGAATATAGATCAACTGGGTTTGATCTCGTGGGTACAATGGTACTCATTTTTTGCCCTGATTTTTCCTGAAATGAAAGACCTTAAAAAGAAACTTGAAACCCTAACAATGGTACTGAGTCAAATATACATTAAAACACACAATTAATTATACAAATATGTTCTAAATGATCATATAAACATGATTATATATTTAAAAATCATTTATCATGCATATATTTTAAAAACCAATTTCAAGAACAAGGGCAAACCGTGATACCTGTATAGGTTGTTTCTTGGATGTATTGATGCGTGAGAGTGGTCCATATAGCTTCCAAATACACCCAAGAATGGATTGCAGTCTTTGAAATGCCTTGAATCTCTCTCTAGAGAAAAACTCGATCACTACTTTTTGTCAAAATTTAGAGTCGTCTTGTGGGTGTTCTACACGACCAATCTCCCCTTTATGATCAGGGTTTGTTATGCATATATAGTAGAAGCAATTAGGTTAACAAAAATGAAATGAATCTTGAAGATTGAGTGAGAAAAGATTTGATTTGTCTTGTATCTTTTGTTTCTAATATAGGCCAAATCTTGTTGTTTTCTTTGATTTGCCAGCCTGTTTCATTCTTTATTTGATGAGAAAATCTTCTTTCGATTGTGAGCTTTCTGGCTTGTTTTGGAACAAATCCCATCTTCATTCCTTCGAATCTTCCTTCCTTGCTAGCCTTAAACTCCAATTCGAACCAATCAAGACTTTCCTTATTAGAACCTTGTTTTCCTTGATGGTTTTAACTTCGAATTGTGATAGCTTCAGTACTAGGTCTCCTTCGATTGGACCATCCTTTGCTTCGATTTCCTGTCCTTATGAAGAGAATTCCCTGGTCGAATCATCTCTAGTGGAATTATGAACAAACAAGGCAAGAATATGGCCTGGACATATTTTCCGAGTGCCCTCTTGATGGCCTCTTTCGAATGGACTGGGAGGAGTTCTTCGAATGTCCCTTGTCTAAATACCAATCGAAGGGTATTTATTGGAATGTCAATCGGAGAGTCCTTTTCTACGCTAATCGAAAGGCTTGTCAGGAGGCCAATCGAAGGACACTGTTAACATGCTTGTCGAAGCTTCTTTGACACAATGCTAAATTGAAGGATCCCCTGCCATGCTAATCGAAAAGATTTGACACAATGCCCATTGAAAGGCTTGTCATGAGGCCAATCGAAGGGCCTTTTGCAGATGTCAATCGAAGGATGCTATGTAGATGTCAATCGAAGGACGCTATGTAGATGTCAGTCGAAAGGCATTTTGGAGATGCCAATCGAAAGGCACTTTGGAGATGCCAATCGAAAGGCACTTTGAATATTCCAATCGAAGGATACTTAACCATCATTGAAAATTTTCCTTGTCTTTAGGCAAAGGTTTGTAACCACCTATGCAAGAGGAAATCTTGGAAAAACATGAGAGGGTAAATTTTGGGATGCAACAACTACTATCTTTTTGAAGTCTTCACTAGTATCAACAATTTCTAGTGAATGAATGGGCAGAAGAAGGAAATCAGATACTTAGGTTTGATCCGGATGGTTTGCTGAAGTGATGGTTTCTTCTACTACAAGTTAGAGACAATGGTAATCTGGAACTTGTATAGCAAGCAAGCCAAGAGAGTTTTTTCTAGAATATGTGAGAAAATCCAAATCAAATGTGTCTTGTATGGATTTGTGTGTGAAGTGGCTTCCTTCCACTGTGAAAGCATGGAGACTTTCATGTTTGTTTTTTTATGCTCAAATGTTTTGATAGCAGGAGCATTTGTTATGCTTGACAGGGGGAGTCAAGTGAATGTTTATGAATTTTTGTTGCAATAGTGCAAATGTTTTTAAGCTTGCTTAATGTTCAAGCTTGTGAAGAATGTATGCCTCTTATTAGGTTATGATGTCAGACAACTTGTTGTGACATTAAGTTTCTGAATGAGTTATAGATTGTGCTAGCATATGGGAAGCTAGGAGTTTGAAGAGAAGTTTTGTTTGTGTCTGGGGGAAGTAATTTTTCTCTGCAGAATTTGAATGAGCCCGATGGATGGTCTATTTGATGAAGAAAGATATCTCGCATGTGTTGTTTTGATATCTTGGTTTATTTCACTCTTGATTGAAAGGAGTTCTTTTAGAGTCTAGATGGAGGGTTGGTGATTATACTTCATTGCATATGGATATGTCTGGGAATTTCCTTAGACTATGTTGATGAAGAAGCGTGTTATATGGTGTTGAGTTTGATGGGCTGTAATGGATTTGTTCGGGATGATGTGAAGAGATGTTGGATGTGTTATCCCGACATTAAATAGATTATGGATATTACATCTTGTTAAAATCCTTTGTCATATTCTGGCTAAAAGGGGGAAGAGAATATTTGTATGTGTTGAGATTCTCTTGTGCCAAACCTACGTGTGTGTAACTTGTAAGAGGGGGAGAATGTCTTGGATTGTCATGAAGAAGTCCTATTGTTGATGTTGTGACATCATGTGAAGACAGTGAAGACTAAATACTATCAAATGTGAAGTCTAAAGACTGCCTACTTCTGATGTCTTTAGTTTAGTGGTTGCTGCTGGCTGATTGTATTGTTTAACCTTTGAGTTATGTTCTTGTCTTTCATGCAAAGGTTATGTAAATTAGTTTTAGCCAAAATAAGCCAAAGGGAGAGATTGTTAATTCTCTGAATTATGTGATTGCTATTATGTTTGATAAAACTAATATAGCAACAATATGTTAGATATAGTGTGCTAACTTGCTAACAGGAACATGTTGTGCAAGAAGTTCTATCTTATATTGAGACATGTTGAGATGAGAAGTTCTCATCACCGTGAGCAACATGTCGAATTAGATGTCCTATGAAGGAGCATAAGACATCTCCCCTGAGCTGAACAGACTGTTATATTTTGTTAAGTCACAAAAACTAAATATATTTTAAGGATACTATATTATCCTATGTGGCGATATTTTTTAGGTCAAGAAGAATCAAGAAGAATATTGAAGAATATGAACTTTCTAACTATGGAGATAAATTAGGAAGATTTGATTGAAGATGTATTGTTATGCAGAATCTTCTGTAGAATTGTAACAAGCGATGAGCTATGGCTGAAGGCCTAAATCCATTTGGGAAAAGGTTATAAATAGAAGTGTTTGTATCATAGTTTTGATACCAGCCATGTTTTAAAAATATGTAATCATTAGGGCTGAGTTTGTAGCCACTCTCTAGGAGAGTTGTGTAAGTGAACCACTCGGGTTGTGAGATGGTCACTATGTTCTCCTCGAAATTGTGAAGCAAGAGTGAGTACTGTTCTTGGATGAAGCTTTGAAGAAAATCCAAGTTGTGTTCTTGTCAAGTGTCTTGATGAGTATTGTTATGGAAGTGTGTCTTCAAGTTTTGTATTTGAAGTGTGATCTTCATGTAGGTGAAAGACCGTCGATACAATAGATGGGACTAGGACTGTTACACATCATTGCGATGATTGAATGTGAGATAGGATTTCTCATATCTAGGGAGAACCTATGTAGAAGTTGCACATGGTAGTGATTAAGTGAGTAGACTGTAAACTAGTATGTTTGCTGTAGGGTATATGAATTAATATTGTCTAGTAGATTTCCTTCCTGGCTTGGTAGCCCCCAGAGTAGGAGAGTTGCTTTAAATTGGGTTAAAAATATCTATGTGTTGTTTATGCTTTGCAGTACTGTTTGTGTTGTTTATACATTTCATGTGTTGTTTATGTCAGATCAGATGTCCCAACATGTCATATGACATTTGAGTTCTGTTATACCAGAATTTTACCATACATAAGTCACATATTTTAACACATAAAATGTGATAAGTCATATCAACCCAGTTACCATACATATGTCACATACCATTAACAATACATTCATATGATATTACTTAGACAAATGTCATAAAAATACATCTCAAAATGTTATTAAAAATGAAAGTGTTATATATAAGACTCTAACTACAAATTATGATGAACCGTTTTGTTTCTCCTTTTCCTTTTACACTGAAGAGCACCCCGTTAGTTTTTTAATTTTTATTATATTGAGTCCCATATAGAGTTTCCTTCTTGTTTCTCTCCTCTAGTGATGTTCCTCGCTAGCTTTCTCCTCCTTTAATATCTCTTTATTATCCAACCTTAAAGGATATCCTTGTGGAACTGGCGTCAGATACAAATGGGAAACACAACAATTATATTAAATATAACCATAAACCATACTCTATAGTGTCATTTGATGTTAATGTATACCTTACTACATTAGTTATTGTATTGGTCAAAAATTAATGGTGTACATGTTCTCTCTGCAAGGGCAGGAAGTCTCAGTGGCCTTAGTAGGTTTATAACATATTTTGATGGTGAGGGCTTGCCCGCGACAGTAATTTAAGATAATTTAGGAGAACTTCTCATGTTAGGTGATAAGCCTTGTTGATGATCGGTGATTCTTGGGAGCAAGCGTACAATCATCAGTAGTTGTATGTTAAGATTATAAGGAGAGATATGCTTTTTAGGGTGTTAAGAATGTGTATTACTTGGACTATCTCCATCTCCTTGAGAAGAGATGTATTTATAGAGATATCTAGGACCTAGGGTTTCCAAGAAAAGGGACACCACCCACTTAGTCAATAGTGGAAAATTGTATCCCTATTTCCAAGGGAGTCATGGGTCAAGTAATGATCTTGAATTTCTATCTACCCTAGATATGTCATATCCCATGTTTTCCATGTAGGGGAAATGGAAAACTACATGACGAGACAATACCTCCCTTTCAGATACTTTTCATCATCACCTCTTCTAGGTTAGTCCAAGGGCATCTCCCTTGGAGAGGCCTTTTGCAAATATAACACTACAAAGTCCCTCAGGCACGCGACCTTTGGTAGAAGACTAAGTGTTTTCCAATCAAACTTGATAGGAGTGTCCTGAGAAATAAAGGCTTCATCTCTTAAGGTTTTTATCTAGCCTCCATAGGTGAGAGTATAATTATCCTAGAAAATTTGAGTCCCATAAGACGATATGGGATGAGACTTACGTCGAGCCCTCATGAGATACTACCAGTCCACCAGGCAAGGCATTTTGATCCACTAGGACGGGACTTACGTTGAGCTCTCAGGTGAGACTTGTTTTTAAGTCTAATAGCCTCGATATATGTTTCGTGTCTTTGGCGTGACCCCTAAGATTTGTCCCACCCTAGGATATACTAAGTCTCTTATGCAAGGATTTAATTTCTCTTGAAGAATCTAAGTCTTTTATACGAAATTTGATATAACCCGGCTGATGTGACTATAAGTCCCTCAGGAAAGGCGTTTTACCCACTTGGGTAGGACTTCCATTGAGCCCTTAAAGTAAGATTTTTTATCAAGTCTCTCAAGATGGATATATGTCATCCCTCTTAGGCGTGGCATTTGAGTTTTGTCCAGCCCGAGGAGACACTAAGTCCTTTAGGAGACAATTTAATTTGTCCTAGAGAATCTAAGTCTTCTAGACAAAATTATATATAGCCCAACTAATGAAATAATAAGTCCCTTACGAGAGGTAATTTACCTACTTTTGGGAACTTCCATCGAGCCCTCCGACAATACTTTTTTATCAAGTTTCTCAGGCTAGATATATGTCATGCCTTTTAGGTGTGACCCTTGATTTTTGTCCTGCCCGAGGAGAGAGTAAGTCTCTCATACGAGGATTTAATATGGCCTGGAGAATCTAATTCTTTTAGACGGAATTGTATACAACCAAACTAATGAGATTATAAGTCCCTCAAGCGAGTACTTTTACCCACTTGAGCAGGACATCCATTAAGCCCTCAGGAAAGACATGTTATCAAGTCTCTCTGCCGATTCGCACCACTTAAGCGTGACCCTTGAGTTTTGTCCTGCCCGAGTAGAAATTGAGTCTACTAGGAAAGGATTTTAATTTGGCCTAGAGAATCTAAGTCTTTCACATGGAATTTTATATAACCTGACCGATGAGACTATAAGTCCCTCAGGTGAGGCATTTTATCTACTTGGCCAGGACTTCCATCAAACCCTTAGGTAAGACATGTTATCAAGTCTCTCAAACTGGATTTTTTCCATGCCTCTTATGCATGACCCTTGAGTTTTATCCCACCCCAAGGAGACACTAAGTCCTTCATACAAGAATATAATCATCCTGAGGGATCTAAGTCCCTCAGACAAAATTGTTTACAGAAATAAATCACTTAGTCACTGTTCAAAGATACATAATAATGATATATAGTATGGGATTACAAATAAATCTAATTTTATTAGTATTTAAGATGAAGAACATCCTAGGTTCTGGAAAAAAGTGTCCCTTTGAGTTCCTGCAACTAGTATGCTACACGTGGGATATTTTGATATATGTAGTATGGTCCTTCCTAGTTAGCTTGTAGTTTTCCCTATTGTGCAGGTAGAACTACTTCCATTAAGACTAGGTCACCCTCCTGCATCTCTCTTGGATATGAGAGACTTCCCTTACTATGTCGATCAAGTATGCTACACACTTTAAGCCTATCTCGTTTTCCTCTTCATTGAACTGATATTGTCACCACGAGGGCATGTAAATCTCTTTAATAAGAATGGTGTCTTCCCCGTAGACTATGGAAAATAGGGTTTCCATGGCAGTGGAATGAAAAATGGTGAAGTACGACCATAGTATCTCACGAAGCAGGTATGTCCACAAGCCTTTGGTATCGTCAAGTTTCTTTTTGAGTTCTTTAAGAATTACCTTACTTGCCGATTCGGCTTGGATATTAGCCTGTGAGTGTATGATGATATGTTATCATTATGCGTCATTTAGCAAGAAAAATTGACAAAATCTAACATGGAATGAGAAAGTTAGAAGTAAAAGAGTGAAAAGAGCTTGAAAAAGCACCTCTGGGTGAAGAAAAATGCTTATTTGGAAAAATAATGAAAAATAGATAAAAATGTGCTACTCTTGAATACAAGATTTGTGTTTACAATAATGCTTCTTTAAAGAAGAATACACAAAAATAAAGAACAGATAATAACACAATAGTGTTAAGAAAATTAGTGAACAATAATTCCTTGCTAGCAAGTTAATGAACAAAATTTCCTTGCCTTACAAAAATTAGAGAGCTATTTTGGCAGTGCTTCAACAATTTGAATCAGCGTGTGTTTCTTCAAAATTCTTCAAGGATTCAAATTCTTTAAAGTATAGCTTTTATAACTGAAAATAAATCCATTGGAGGGTAGAATAGGATTACCAAAATTCAAGTTGTCTTCTTGCAACAGTCAGTTTGAGTGGTAGACAACATAATACCAATAGTAGAGTCCTTGAGCCATAAATATAGGGTAGTGGCAGGATGTGACACTGTAATAACACTTCACGTGACACCTTTTGATCTTCTCTTCTAATCTTCAGAGGCTTCAGAGTATGTAAGAGTTGAAGCATGCTACGAAGGATCAAAACCAGTCTTCAGAATCTACATAATTTGTTCAACTAAACCTTGTCTTAAGAGTCTTCAACATGTTGGTCTTCATAGCTATGGCTTCAGAATCTTCATAATTCGTTCAACAGAACCTCGTCTTGAGAATCTTCATAGCCTTGGTCTTCAGAGTCTTCAGAACTCGTTCAATAGAACCTTGGATTTAGAATATTCGGAACCTTAGAGCAAGAGATCTTGGAATCTTCAAAGCTTGAGAACCCTTCAGAAGCTCTACCATAGAGTCACAATTAGAAGAAATAAAAATAGGGTTAAATAAGTTTTTGGTCCCTCTAAATATTTCAAATTTCGTTTTTAATCCCTCTAAATTTTTCCTTCAAAGAATGCTCCTCTTAAAAAATTAAATTTTAACTTTTGGTCCCTCTTGAAAAATTGTAGCTAAAATGGTCTCTAATTTTGTCGCTAAATAAAAATGGCCGCTAAGTTGTAAAAACCATCGCTAAATTGCAGGAGGGACCAAAACTTAAAATTTAATTTTTTAGGAGCACCATTCTTTGAAGAAAAATTTTAGAGGGATTAAAAACGAAATTTGAGATATTTAGAGGGACCAAAAACTTATTTAACCCATAAAAATAACGTTCATCGGAACTGTTGTTTAAAAATAATTTTACACAATGACACAAGCACTTGTATCCTTAGTGTGTTAAGTTCAGAATATGATGACATCACACGTCAATTCTTCAGAGTTAGAACCTGTTAGCAAAAGCTACGTACCAAACAAACTGTTAGGGTACTAAATTGTTATCTAATCACATATGTGTAAGAACAAGAAGTGTTTCTATATCTAGCCTTAAGATTTTGATGATAACATTACATGGTATCATAAAGAACAATTGTATATTCTAATGGTTTTGTTCTAGTGTGTAGCTACTTCTGTAATTTTCTAACTCTGATATCAAGCATGTGATGTCATCAGGTTCTGAATATAAACACTACTAGAAACATTTGGTTACATGTTACAATTGAAGTCAAGATTTTGGAATTCGTCTTATGCAACGGTTCTTAGGAACGTTAGTGCAAGAGGTTCTGATCTTGACTTTGTGGTTAAGCTTTGGAGGCCTCCTAAAGCTTTGCTTATATGTATTCAAAGTTCTAAATATTATGAAGACGAGGTTCTACTGTACACGTTTAGATGATCTGAAAAAAAACAAGTTCTTACGACCAAGTGCTGAAGACTCTGAAGACAAGGTTCTGATGAGACAAGTTCTGAAGATTGCAAGAATTAGGTTCAAAGACTTAAGAGTGATTCTTCAAAAAAAGCTTCAAACATTGAAATTATCTGAAGCTTCTGGAGATTAGAAGAAGTTCAAAAAGTTTAACGTGTGATGGTGTACAAAAGGTACAAAAGTGCTATGTGACCTCTACCCTCTAGGGTGGCGTAAGGATAGTCCTTTCGTACTGTATTGTTAACCACTCTCATTATGACCGTTGGGAACAAACAATTGTTTTCCATATCATCTTTCTACCCTTAACGATCTCTTCTGTCTACAAGCTAAGTAGAAAAACATCTATTGAAGATAAGGTTAAACTTAAATGTTGTAAAGTGACAGACAATGAATAGTATCACTCTGTACTGTCCAAAATATTACACCTTATTCTATCCGTTGGGAAATATCTGTTGATGTAGGAAGGGATTTTTTAATCCTCACAATGTCTCTCTCTCTCTCTCTCTCTCTCTCTGCCTCTCTCTCTCTCTCTATATATATATATATATATATATATATATAGATATATATATATATATATATATATATATATATATATATATATATATATATATATATATATATATATATATATATATATATATATATATATATATATATATATATATATATATATATATATATATATATATATCTTAAGGCTATAAAATAAGATCAAAGATTTGAAGTAAAGTGCACTTGTCCATCAAGATGAAAAGTTGTGGATGCTGAAGCTGTAAAAGTTGCAATGCTAAAAATGTTGAAGAACACTACACATAAATGAGAGAAAAGAAGGAAAGATAAAGAAGAAGAAATCTACAAGATACTACACAAACTATCATCATATACATCTTGGTAGATCTCAAAAGAAGCAAGGATTTGTTTCCTGTAACTTTCTCAACAAGTAGATGAAGCAGAAGAACACTATAAGATACTACCCAACTTTTGGTCAAATACATCTTGATAGAAATTCGTATTTTACACAAGAGTTGTTGATTGTATTGTGTTATAGTTCTAATCTCTTAATGTAAATTGTTTTAACACAAGATTTGTTGCTCGAGATTATGTTAAACAATATGTGCTTAATCACTTGTGTAATTTGCTTAGAAGACAACAAGTGCGGTCATTGTGGAAAATCCTAATAGGAGATATTAAGTGATCAGATTTTGTTGTGTCAATGATTGTTATATCCGTTAAATTGGATCACTGAACATATCATTGAAAGTTTCCTTGAGTGATTGAGTGAAGGTTTGATCTCAAGAAGACAACGGTTGCGATCATTCAGGAAAATCCTAATAGGAGATCTTAAGTGATCAGATTCTATTGGGTCAATGATTGTTATATCTGTTAAATTGGATCACTGAACATATCATTGAAAGGTTACTTGAGTGATTGAGTGAATTTCTATTCTCAAGAAGACAGTGGTTGCAGATCATTATGGAAAACCCTGATAGAAGTGATCTAATTCTATTGGGTCAATCAATGTTATATTTGTTAAGTTGGATCACTGAACGTGTCATTGTCTGTTAGTACCGGCGGTTTCCAGTGAATTTGTAATCAGTTTGGTTATAGTGGATTAAGTCCTTGTTAAAGGAAAATCACCTTAAGGGGTGGACAGGAATAACCTTGTTAAGGTGAACCTGGATAAATCATTTGATTTCTTTATTCTTCATTAACTTTATAGCTTTTATCATTTGAGTGATTAAAATTTTTAAAGGGGAATGTTTTCTATAAACCCAATTCACCCCCTTTCTTGTGTTTTCTCTACCTTGAATTGGTATCAGAGCGTGGTTCTGTTATTAATTCAAGATTCAAACACTTAATCGTATAGATAAATCCAACAAAAAAATTCTTTAACTTCCTTTTACTCAAATGATTGAAAAAGTTTCTTTTCAAAGTTATTTCTGAGAAGAAATCAAAACTTTAGATAGAAATCAGAAATGAAGACAGAATCTCTGGAAACAAGTTCTCATAATTCTGAAGAGTCAAGTACCTGATGGAAAACGAATTCATCTTCTCATTATTAGAAGTTCTCCATCAGAAGTAAAGGTCAATAATCACTACTACAAATCATCTACTGAAGTTGTCATCCAAGTGACAACCGCTGCAAGCTACTATGGATCAAATCAAAATCGTCTTGAGTAGATCTGTCAAAAGCTCTGAAGCAGGCAAAAACTTCTAAAAGATAGTTGCTTCAAAAGCCTGAAGAAGAATATGTTGAAAGTTTAGTAGATTTGTCCATAATAATCCGAAGAATATTCTATCCAGCAACATGTTCAGAATCACCAGAAAGAATGAGGGATATTAAAATCTATTTTGATAGAAGGAAGTCAAATAAAAAAGAAGTCATCTACCAGGAGTTAAGCCAGTGTTCCTCATCTCAGAAGTATTTGAGCTGCTGCTGAAATTCAAGAAGTAAGAGAATCCAAAGATGCTCTTCAGGAAACTTTTGTTAATCAGACTCCTCCACAGAAGTTTATGAAAAGGCTACCATCTTTGAAGAACCGTTTATGGGTGTACATGACTAAACAAAATTTCTCGTTAAACCTTTTGAAGAAATGTTATCAGGCTCAGTGTCTGTGATAACATCTGCACTGGTTGAAGAATCATCGCGATAAAGAATGAATTGTGAAATACTAGAAGTGCTCAACAAAATGGCTGATCAGTAACAAGCTCAATGATGAAGGTAAGCTCTTCACAAGCAGGATATGCCAGGTTAGAATTTATGTGTTTTCTAACAGAGTAATTTTTTTTTTATTTTTCTTTCAAATATTAGTAAAAATAAATAATAAGTAAAATTAACTAAAATATTTTTACGTCTAGTATAAATTTTTTTTAATATTTTCAAATAATTAGAAGTGCTCAAGGAAGAAACTATCTTAGTTTTAAAATCAAGTTTATCCCTTGAAAATTGAAAAGTCTAAATGCATTAAATGGCCTGTCTTTCAAAACACACATGATAATTGATGTGATTTGTTAAGAAGTGAGATAATCTTGAGACTAGGTGAAAAATCTGTTTGCCTTACCCCTTGTCATAATTTTGCTATACTCCAAGTTGTAATAATCATTACAAATTCAAAAACTCACTCACTCCACCTCTCACACAAATATCACTCCACTTCCTACACTCTCTCTATTTTTATCCCCAAATCCTTAAAACCTTAAAACCTTAAAAATCTCTATCTATGTTCCAAAACCATCCATCATCAACAACAACTTCTCAATAATCAACTCCTAATCACCAGATACTACTTCTTCCTGAGGAAAACTTAAATCTTCCACTTCACTCTCAACCTCTTTCCATCTATGATGCCCCATGAACTCCCTCTGTTGTGCTAATAGAACAGTTATCAGTTCTTGCTGAACTAATAGTGGAGTTTGAGAAACTGGCAGATAATGGGTTTGATCTATTCAATGATTTTAAGAGTCTAGGCTGGGAAAAGTACCTTGATCTTCTCAAAGGACTAACTGATTTTGAGTTAGTAAAAGAATTTTGGAACAACGCATACGCTTTCAATATGATAACTATTTGCTCAAATGTCAAAGGTCATGACATCATCATTAAGGAAAATGATATTGCAAAACTCATTCAGTATGGTGGATCTAGTACTAGATGTAAGAACATTTAAGCTTATATATTATTATCACCTAAGCAAATATTGTCAGAAACTTCATCCACAGTTGATCAAATCATTTTCAAAAATGGCAAGAACTCTCACAAGTCAAATGATCTCCATGACAATCTCAAGGTATGGTCCAAGATTCTCTATGGAAGTATTGTTCACAAAAAGTCATCCAACAAAAGTACTTATCTAGATATCGACTCTAAATATGTGATATATTATTTGGTTATGAAAGAGAAGGTAAATCTACCTTCAAGCATTTTCTTCAATCTTCTCTACTCAATTCGATTCTTAAAAAGAGTATCCAAAAATCAAAAGGATTGGATTCCCTATGGAAGATTGATCTTTGTGATCTTAGTTGAGAGCAAGCTCATAAATTCTTCTATATCTCAAGCTGAACTTGAAATGGTGATTGGAAAACCATTCAATGGAGAAGAACTGATAGATATGGCTATTCTTTCTAACCTAATCTAGAAGCCTTATAATCTGAATATTGTTGGTTTCTCTCAAAGAAAGATATTTAATTCATCTCTCTGTTCTTTAGATAAGAAAATCAAGTAAGTTAAGTCACTTACTCACACTGACCCTTGTAACCCAGATCTTTCTCTTCAACAACCAAATCCTTTACCGTACTTTGGATCTCTTGTTAACTTCCACCATAATCTACCTTAGTATTGTGCTCATCCTGATTTTCAATCAGAAACAAGTCAAATAGGTTGTCCATCCATCACATCCTACAACTTGGCTCCAACACCCTTTCTCCCTGCCTTTTATCGAACTTTAAACAAACCACTAATCTCATCTGAAATCTTCCAAAAGTTTCAACAACTTTCCTTGACCTCTCTTGAAAATGTCTTGAATATCTGTTCTTCCAGCATGGATCCATTCAAAACTGAAGCTGCTTGGATTAAATTCAGAAGAGTAATGGATGTCAATTCTGACATCATGCAAACCTTCAGTTATCAAGAAGCTGAAAAGAATTATTAGGAAGGGTTTGAATCCTTATCAGCACCTCCCTTGTGTCTGCCTTCTCCAGAACCTACAAGACAAGTAGTTCTTGGCTTAGAAGATGTGCGCCCTTCAAATACCTCTGATATTGTTTTAGTGACAGTTGAAAATCAACCCTCGTGCTCTGGTGTGAAGCCTACTATGGATGTTGAAAAGGAAATTTATGGGATAAATAAATCCTTGGAGAAGATGCAAGAATCAAATCGGATTATTCAAGAGCGTCTGGAAAGACAGGAGGAAACAAGTCTAGCTCAAGCAACTTCTTTCAATCAGATGACTGAGATGTTGAATTAGCTAATGGAAAAGCTTAACAAGGAGTCTTAGGATTATAACTTTATCTTAGAACTTAAGATTTATTTTCTTCTGGTTCTAAAACAATTGTATCTTTTAAACTCTTATTTTAATGAAGTTTTAACTGTTTGTTGGTTATCTTCAAAGTTTATTTTTATGTCTCTTTATTAACTTTTTGATTTCTAACAAAGGGGGAGAAAGTAAAATGATTTTGATAATACTTATGTGTGCTTCTGCAACGCATGTTCTATTCAAAAGTCATGAACTGTCTGAATGTGTGATATATTGGAAAATATCATGTCAAACGCTGATCCTTAAGAACTAGTGAACTTCTCCATAAGTATTGGAGGAAAATTGGGATCCAAAACGCAACGAAGAATTAAAATTTTCCTTTAGTGATCCTTATGAATGGGCATGGTCAGTGGTAGAAATCATTACCTCTTGTGATGATTCAGATCTTTAATGTTGTGATCACGAACATTGATGAATAGCAACATCTCTACTCAGTCCACACGAACAGATCACTTCTGGACACAGTGCTAGCTGCCTACGAACGGAAACATTGAGTGAGAGAGTGAGACAAAATATACGGCTAGAAATCAAGACCGAATTTTCATCAAGTTAAATTCTTCAGCACAAGGGTTCTATTTATTGAATCACTTATATGGGCTGCAAGCTAAAAGCCCAATTAAGGTTGCTATCTAAAAGCCCAATTAAGCATACGAGTATCATACCTTGTGATATGCCGCATATCACTTAAGCGCGTCGTACCTTACCACATTCCATATTTCACGTAAGTGCACCATACCTTACGGTGTTCCTTATTTACTCTATCTCTCATCAACCTGTCCTTATATGTGTGACCATGTAGGTTTTTGTTACGTTGGTAATTATGTTAAGTTACACATTTAATATAATAAACAGTGAGCGGTATCTAGTAATACATCACTACTACCTAAGTCACGAAAATGTCATGAGATCTGACATAACCTTTCTATGATAATATTTATGTGTACAATCACACTTTTTCCCTTATGTCTATATTGAACACAAGGCATAAAACGTGTGACCCTTGTCTAGTTCAATATTGGGCCCTTAGACATTTATCCTGTTATGCAGGATGGACAAATTCCATCTAGGTCACTCATGTCCATTAGCATGCTTTGTGAAGTACCCATCAACTATCTTTATGGTTATCCAGTTACGGATAACATTTGATCAACAATAATGTACTTAACTACACATCTAAGGTCCATAGTGGTTTTAGGTCAAAGGGTGGTATAAACCATTATCACCATGAGAATAACTTATGATACATTGCATAAAATTCTATGTAGTATTCTCATAGAGGGTCAATCTAGTATAAATATTACTTCTAATATTCATACCTATATCAAGACTTGATAACTCCTTATCCATGACCCATGAGGTGTGATCATCAGTCTATCTTCATAATAATCTCAATGCTTTAATGTTATCCCACTTTGCAATAAATCTCGACTACAGATATTTTAAGAATAGTGTTCTTATGTTTAATGGGATCTCATGATTAAGTCACACTTAATATTTCATTAAATAAATGAACTATTATAGGGACTCTATTATTTTGGAAAATCAAACATAATAAATAAATTCCTTTTATTATTAATAAATAATTCGATACAAGTACCCAAAGTATTGGCCTCTAGGGCTTACACCAACAAGTATATTGTTTTGGTTGTGATATTTGAATCAAGAAATAGAAGTGCTGATACATGATTCGTGACATTATTCAATTAGGCTCAAAATCAAGTTATGATTCTTCATTAAGTTCAGATAGTAACCAGGTCCTGAGATGAAGACCAGGTGTTCTAGTCAGACTCTGATGAGTTGTTGTAGGGAAGTGTTCCTTCTCTATTTCTATGTTCTGAAAACTCAAAATTTATTTAGCGAGTCTTGGGCTCAGGGGGAGACTCTGAACAAGCATAAATGAAATTTTAGGATTAACATATTCAGGGGTAGTTGTGAGCTTAACTCTGAATATTTCGGTTACAGTGATTACCCTGTATAAATTGTTCTATCAAAATACATGGTTTTGTAATCATCAAAAAGGGGGAGATTATAAGAACAAGAAGTGTTTCTACACCTGACTTTAAGATTTTAATGATAACTTTACATGGTATCATAAAGAACAATTGTACACAATCATGGTTTCGTTCTAGTCTGTAGTTATTGCTGTAATGTTCTAACTCTGATATCAAGGCGTGTGACGTCATCAGGTTCTAAACATAAACGCTACTGGAAGAAAACATTTGGTTACGTGTTATAGTTGAAGTCAAGATTATGGAATTCATCTTATGCAACAGTTCTTAGGAACGTTAGTACAAGAGGTTTTGATCGTGACTTTATGGTTAAGCTTTGGAGGCCTTCTAAAGCTTTGCTTCTATGTGTTCCAAGTTTTGAAGATTATGAAGACGAGGTTCTGCTGAACAAGTTAAGATGATCTGAAGAAAAATAAGTTCTTACGACCAAGTGTTGAAGACTTTGAAGACAAGATTTTAATGGGACAAGTTTTGAAGACTCCAAGACTTAGGTTCTATGACTTAAGAGTGATTCTTCTCAACAAGATTCAAACATTCAAATTATTTGAAGCCTCTGAAGATTAGAAGAAGTTCAAAAAGGTTAATGTGTGATGGTGTACAAAAGGTCCAAAAATTGCTTTGTGACCTCTACCCTCTAGGGTGGTGTAAGGACAATCCCTTCGTACTGTGTAACACCCCAGTTTTAATTATTTGATTTATTTAATTGGGAATTTATTTTATTAGAATTAATAAAATAAAAAGAATTATTTATTTTGGAATATTTGAAGAAAATAAAAGAAATAAGAAAATATTGGGTTTTTAAGTTATTGGGCTTGGATGTTGTTAGTAAAGAGTGGGGGTGCAAAAGGAATAAGGATACATTTGGGACTCAAGTTATTTTCTCATTATTCACGATAACACAGAATTTGGGAAATTTGGGAAGCTGAGCTCTGAAGGTACGAAGAACGAAGAACATCGCTCGAAGAATTCAAGCTGCAATTTGTTAAGGTAAGGGGGGCTACTACTCGATTTACTTTTGCTTATGGGTTTAGGTACGGTTGATTTGGATAATCGTAGGGAGAAACCCCAATTGTTAGATGTTCTTAGGGATCAATACCCTTAGGATTGAATCTTGTTAGAAAAGGTTTAGGTTCCCAATTTTATGAACCGATTAGGGATTTTAGGTTCCTAATGGTGGATTTGGAGTATATCTGTATGATCGTGAGTTTACCTTAGGTGTTCTAGGGATAACCTTGATGTTGTTAGAATTTCCCTAAAGGACGGGTAATATGTAACTCAAGGTCAATTTTAATAAAACTTGTTGTTGAGGAAAGGATTGTTGTTAAAATAGGATGTTTTAAAAATGAAAATTCTGAGTTTTGATTGATTTTGGAAGATGAGACCTTAAGTGAAATAATGCTGTCCTTAAGATTGGAAATTGACTAACGTAGAAGGGAATTGTGTTCCAATTGATGTGTTGCTTTGAGTTATGCATAATTGATGTTGTTATGTACCGTAATGCGCGTTTTGGCTGGTATTTTTCGCGTTTGGCTGCTGTTCTGAGCTGCTGCAGGTACAGGAAATTTTGGGTTCGCGCTCATCAACACGGGCCGTGTGGATTCACACGGGCACCCGTGTTGATTCACTGTGTTGGCAGAAAAAATGTGTTTCCAGACACATTTCAACACGGGCCGTGTTGATTCACACGGGCACCCGTGTTGATCCCCTGTATTGGCAAAATAACGTGTTTTCTGGACACATTTCCACACGGGCAGTGTTGATTTACACGGGCACCCGTGTTAAACCTCCTGTGTTGGTTTTTAAACTCTGTTTTCTGTGCATGCTGTTATGTACGGATTGATCCTGTTGTGATGTGCCGTGTTTGACATGTTTTGAATATGTTGTTTATTGATTTCCTAGTGTTGATTGATGCTTGTATCGAATAACGATTGTATGTTATGATACCAACACTATATGGATTTTATTGTCATGCTTTTAGATGATGTTATCAAGCATGAATTATGATATAACTTGATATGATTGATGTTTAATAGTATGCTGAGTGATTACATGCTATCCATATCCTGTTATGATTGATGTTGTTGATGTTGCATGATATGTTGATTGATGATTATAGTATGCTGAGTGTTACATACTTTACATATCATGTTGCATTTGTTAATTCCCATTGTGTGGAATTAACATGGTGGCCAATATACGTGTCCGCGATTTAATGGAACGTTGAGGTGGTAGCCGTGTCCGTGTTATAATGGAACGGTGAGTTATCCGTGACCCAAGATTTAATGGGGCGGTAAAATGGTACCACATGCATGGGTGTGTTGCATTATATTGAATATAACATGAATGGATGATTTTCCAATGTTGTATTTAATTGATTGTATGCATGTATTGCTGCTAAATTGTTAATGATGTTTGATGTTAATTATAAGTATGAGAAGTGATATATTATGAATATATGAATTGTAAAGGTTTTCGTAAACTATGAAACATGCTAACTGTTTGGGTGATGCTTATGGTTTTCTGAATTTATTGTTATGAACGTATAATCAAATGTATAGTTGAGATGCTCACCCTTACTGTTGAATATTTCAGATTGAGGAGCTTCGTTCAGGTGCTTGACGAAGGCTTGTTGTTTCTAGTTTATTTCCGTTTCAGTATTGTCCGGGTCATGCTCTGATAGTTGTAACTCCGGGAACGTTTGTTTGTCGAGCTACTTTAGTCAGACTCGTTTATTTCTTTATGTTTGTTATAATATGATGTTGATATTTTCCAGGTGTTAATCCCTGATGATTTTGAAAATATTATAACATTGGTTTTGTTAATTAAATTATTCCGCTGTATAAACATGTATGAGTTGCTTCTATGTTATGCATGACAGGAACTTGTTTTATTAAAAGAGTATTGTGACATCCTCGTTAATACATGTACTCTGAAATTATAATTTTAATTATTCGCGAAATTTTATTTGGGGTTTTAGAGGGTGTTACAATAGTGGTATTAGAGCATAGTCGGTCGTTGCGACCAGAGTCTTGAGTCAGTCATTCCTTTTGTATGCGATTAGTGTAAGGTAACACTGTCGATACTGTATTCTGATGAGGAGTATGTTTTAATTCTCAGGAATATGGCTGGAAGAGGTAACGGACGAAATGATGCTGCACTCGCTGAGGCTTTGGGGATGTTAGCTGGTGTACTTGCTGGAAATCCAAATGGAGGCGTGATTGGTACTGATAGGCAATTGGGGAACTTCCAAAGGAACAATCCTCCGTTGTTCAAAGGTACACATGACCCTGAAGGTGCTCAGAAGTGGCTGAAGGAAATCGAAAGGATCTTCCGTGTGATGGATTGTGCTGAAGATATGAAAGTCAGATATGGTACGCATATGTTGGCAGAAGAGGCCGACGACTGGTGGGTTGCCACAAGGACTGAAATGGTTCAGGATGGAGAAGCACTGACTTGGGCTAACTTCAGAAGGGCTTTTCTGAGGAGGTACTTTCCTGAAGATGTTCGGGGAAGAAAGGAAATTGAATTTTTGGAGCTTAAGCAGGGCAATCTGACTGTTAGTGAGTATGCTACTAAGTTCACGGAGTTGGCAAAGTATTATGCGCACTACAACAATGATGAGGCTGGAGAATTCTCTAAGTGTATCAAATTTGAGAATGGTCTCCGAGATGAGATTAAGCAGGGAATCAGGTACCAGCGTATTCGTAGATTTTCTGATCTGGTGGATTGTAGCAGGATCTTGGAAGAAGATATTACCAAGACTAGATCGTCTCACTCTCGTGGGGATGTTGATAAAAGAGGAAAGCAACATATGGACCGTGGCAAGCCATATGGTAGAGGTAACCAGAAATCAGGTGGATGGAAAAGGCCTAGTGGAGGAGATTCTAAGGCTCCTATCGGATGCTACAGGTGTGGTGAGTTTGGCCATCACATTCGAGATTGCAAGAGTGATGAGAAGAAGTGCTATAAATGTGGAAAAACTGGTCATTTGTCTAGTGATTGCAAAGGGAAGTCTGTCACTTGTTATAATTATGGCGAAGAAGGTCACATTCGTCCGCAGTGTCCTAAGCCTAAGAAGGATCAGTCAGGTGGAAAAGTGTTCGCTTTGTCTGGATCTGAGACTACTCCAGAGGATCGATTGATTAAAGGTACGTGTTTTATTCATGGCACACCTTTAGTTGCAATTATTGATACTGGTGCAACTCATTCTTTCATTTCTTTGGATTGTGCTGAGAGGTTGAAACTGGACATATCTGTTATGCGAGGTAGCATGGTTGTCGATACTCCTGCATCGGGTTCTGTGACAACTTCACTTGTATGTAGGAATTGTCCTATTGAGATTTTTGGTAGAGGTTTCGGTATGGATTTAGTGTGCCTACCGCTTGAACAAATTGATATTATCCTTGGGATGAACTGGTTGGAAGTCAACCGGGTTCATCTGAACTGTTTTGCTAAGACGGTGATTTTTCCAGAAGCAGTTGGTGTCGAGAATTTGATTATGACTGCTAGGCAGGTACAAGAAGCAATGGAAGACGGTACTAATGTGTTTATGTTACTTGCTTCGTTAGATGCAACAGGAAAGGTCAGGAGTGGGGAATTGCCAGTGGTGTGTGATTTTCCAGAAGTCTTTCCTGATGATGTTGGTGAGTTACCTCCTGAGAGAGAAGTGGAATTCTCTATAGATTTGATTCCTGGTACGAGACCGGTGTCGATGGCGCCATATCGTATGTCTGCGTCTGAGTTGGCTGAATTGAAGAGTCAGTTGGAAGATTTACTGGAGAATAAGTTTATCCGTCCAAGTGTTTCGCCTTGGGGTGCTCCGGTATTGTTGGTTAAGAAGAAAGAAAGTTCTATGAGACTGTGTGTTGATTACAGGCAATTGAACAAAGTAACCATTAAAAATCGGTATCCTTTACCGAGGATTGATGATTTAATGGATCAGCTAATTGGAGCCAGTGTATTCAGTAAGATTGACTTGAGATCTGGATATCATCAGATTCGTGTGAAAGCGGAAGATATTCAAAAGACTGCTTTTCGAACGAGGTATGGGCATTATGAATATTCTGTTATGCCGTTCGGAGTTACTAATGCACCTGGTGTTTTCATGGAATATATGAACAGGATTTTTCATCCGTATCTGGATAAGTTTGTTGTGGTTTTTATTGATGACATTCTGATTTATTCCAAGAACGACGAAGAGCATGCGGAACATCTCAGAATTGTGTTAGAGTTGTTGAAAGATAAGAAGTTGTATGCAAAGTTGTCCAAATGTGAGTTCTGGCTGAATGAAGTTAGTTTTCTTGGACATGTGATTTCTAAGGATGGTATTGCAGTGGATCCTACAAAAGTAGAAGCAGTATCTCAGTGGGAAGCGCCGAAGACTGTTTCTGAAATCAGAAGTTTTCTTGGTCTTGCAGGTTATTACAGAAAGTTTATCGAAGGATTCTTAAAGTTAGCATTGTCGCTGACGAAGTTGACTCGTAAAGGACAAGCGTTTATTTGGGATTCTGATTGTGAGAAAGGTTTCCAAGAATTGAAGCGGAGATTGACTAGTGCTCCTATCCTGATTTTGCCGAATCCGGTGGAATCTTTTGTGGTTTATTGTGATGCATCTCTGATGGGATTAGGTGGTGTTCTAATGCAGAATCAACAGGTAGTTGCGTATGCTTCGAGACAGTTGAAGGTTCATGAAAGGAACTATCCTACTCATGACTTAGAGTTGGCAGCAGTTGTGTTTGTCTTGAAATTGTGGAGACATTATCTGTATGGTTCGAGATTTGAAGTGTATAGTGATCATAAGAGTTTGAAGTATATTTTCGATCAGAAAGAGCTCAATATGAGGCAAAGAAGGTGGTTGGAATTTCTCAAAGATTATGATTTTGGTTTGAATTACCATCCTGGTAAGGCAAATGTGGTTGCAGATGCTTTGAGCAGGAAATCCTTGCATATGTCTATGATGATGATTCGTGAATTGGATTTAATTGAACAATTCCGAGATTTGAGTTTAATTTGTGAAAGTACTCCGAAGTGTGTTCGTTTGGGTATGTTGAAACTTACTAGTGGTATTCTAGAAGAGATCAGGATCGGGCAGAAATCCGATGTTAATTTAGTTGATAAATTGACATTGATCAACCAAGGTCAAGGTGGTGAGTTTAGAATGGATGAAAATGATGTTATGAGATTTGGCGATAGAGTTTGTGTTCCTGATGTCGCAGAAATCAAGAAGAGTATATTAGAGGAAGGACATCGCAGTGGGATGAGTATTCATCCGGGTGCCACGAAAATGTATCATGATTTGAAGAAATTGTTTTGGTGGCCAGGAATGAAAAAGGAAATAGCTGAATTTGTGTATGCATGTTTAATCTGTCAGAAATCGAAGATTGAGCATCAGAAGCCGTCTGGATTTATGCAACCGATGTTTATTCCAGAATGGAAGTGGGATAGTATTTCTATGGATTTTATATCTGGGTTACCGAGGACTCCTAAGAATTGTGAAGCGATATGGGTTGTGGTGGATAGACTGACTAAGTCTGCTCATTTTGTACCGGTGCGAATGGATTACTCAATGGAGAGATTGGCACAGTTATATATTGAGAAAATAGTGAGTTTGCATGGAGTTCCTTCTAGTATTGTGTCAGATAGAGATCCGAGGTTCACTTCGAAATTTTGGGAAGGATTGCAGAAGGCTTTGGGTACTAAATTGAGGTTGAGTTCAGCTTACCATCCTCAGACTGATGGACAGACGGAGAGGACGATTCAATCGTTAGAAGATTTATTGCGTGCTTGTGTTTTAGAGAAGGGTGGAGCTTGGGATAGCTATTTGCCATTGATTGAATTTACTTATAACAATAGTTATCATTCGAGTATTGGTATGGCTCCGTTTGAGGCATTGTATGGTAGACGGTGTAGAACGCCTTTGTGTTGGTATGAATCTGGCGAGAGTTCAGTAATTGGGCCAGAGATTGTTCAGCAGACTACTGAAAAGATCAAATTGATTCAAGAAAAGATGAGAACTTCTCAGAGTCGTCAGAAAAGTTATCATGACAAGAGGAGGAAGAATTTAGAATTCAGTGCTGGAGATCATGTGTTTATGAGAGTTACTCCGATGACGGGTATTGGTCGAGCGTTGAAATCTAAGAAGTTGACTCCGCGTTTTATTGGTCCGTTTCAGATTACGGAAAGAGTTGGAGAAGTTGCTTATCGTATTGCTTTACCGCCGAGACTTGCGAATTTGCATGACGTTTTTCATGTTTCTCAGTTGAGGAGATACATTCCAGACCCATCTCATGTAATCCAAATAGATGATGTACAGGTGAGAGATAACCTGATAGTAGAAACATTGCCTATGAGGATAGAAGATCGGGAAGTGAAACAGTTAAGGGGTAAAGAGATAGCATTAGTGAAGGTTGCTTAGGGAGGTCCAGCAGATGGAAATATCACTTGGGAGCTGGAGAGCCAGATGAAAGAGGCTTATCCGGAACTGTTCGTCTAAGGTATGTTTTCGAGGGCGAAAACTCTTTTAGTGGGGGAGAGTTGTAACACCCCAGTTTTAATTATTTGATTTATTTAATTGGGAATTTATTTTATTAGAATTAATAAAATAAAAAGAATTATTTATTTTGGAATATTTGAAGAAAATAAAAGAAATAAGAAAATATTGGGTTTTTAAGTTATTGGGCTTGGATGTTGTTAGTAAAGAGTGGGGGTGCAAAAGGAATAAGGATACATTTGGGACTCAAGTTATTTTCTCATTATTCACGATAACACAGAATTTGGGAAATTTGGGAAGCTGAGCTCTGAAGGTACGAAGAACGAAGAACATCGCTCGAAGAATTCAAGCTGCAATTTGTTAAGGTAAGGGGGGCTACTACTCGATTTACTTTTGCTTATGGGTTTAGGTACGGTTGATTTGGATAATCGTAGGGAGAAACCCCAATTGTTAGATGTTCTTAGGGATCAATACCCTTAGGATTGAATCTTGTTAGAAAAGGTTTAGGTTCCCAATTTTATGAACCGATTAGGGATTTTAGGTTCCTAATGGTGGATTTGGAGTATATCTGTATGATCGTGAGTTTACCTTAGGTGTTCTAGGGATAACCTTGATGTTGTTAGAATTTCCCTAAAGGACGGGTAATATGTAACTCAAGGTCAATTTTAATAAAACTTGTTGTTGAGGAAAGGATTGTTGTTAAAATAGGATGTTTTAAAAATGAAAATTCTGAGTTTTGATTGATTTTGGAAGATGAGACCTTAAGTGAAATAATGCTGTCCTTAAGATTGGAAATTGACTAACGTAGAAGGGAATTGTGTTCCAATTGATGTGTTGCTTTGAGTTATGCATAATTGATGTTGTTATGTACCGTAATGCGCGTTTTGGCTGGTATTTTTCGCGTTTGGCTGCTGTTCTGAGCTGCTGCAGGTACAGGAAATTTTGGGTTCGCGCTCATCAACACGGGCCGTGTGGATTCACACGGGCACCCGTGTTGATTCACTGTGTTGGCAAAAAAAATGTGTTTCCAGACACATTTCAACACGGGCCGTGTTGATTCACACGGGCACCCGTGTTGATCCCCTGTATTGGCAAAATAACGTGTTTTCTGGACACATTTCCACACGGGCAGTGTTGATTTACACGGGCACCCGTGTTAAACCTCCTGTGTTGGTTTTTAAACTCTGTTTTCTGTGCATGCTGTTATGTAGGGATTGATCCTGTTGTGATGTGCCGTGTTTGACATGTTTTGAATATGTTGTTTATTGATTTCCTAGTGTTGATTGATGCTTGTATCGAATAACGATTGTATGTTATGATACCAACACTATATGGATTTTATTGTCATGCTTTTAGATGATGTTATCAAGCATGAATTATGATATAACTTGATATGATTGATGTTTAATAGTATGCTGAGTGATTACATGCTATCCATATCCTGTTATGATTGATGTTATTGATGTTGCATGATATGTTGATTGATGATTATAGTATGCTGAGTGTTACATACTTTACATATCATGTTGCATTTGTTAATTCCCATTGTGTGGAATTAACATGGTGGCCAATATACGTGTCCGCGATTTAATGGAACGTTGAGGTGGTAGCCGTGTCCGCGATATAATGGAACGGTGAGTTATCCGTGACCCGAGATTTAATGGGGCGGTAAAATGGTACCACATGCATGGGTGTGTTGCATTATATTGAATATAACATGAATGGATGATTTTCCAATGTTGTATTTAATTGATTGTATGCATGTATTGCTGCTAAATTGTTAATGATGTTTGATGTTAATTATAAGTATGAGAAGTGATATATTATGAATATATGAATTGTAAAGGTTTTCGTAAACTATGAAACATGCTAACTGTTTGGGTGATGCTTATGGTTTTCTGAATTTATTGTTATGAACGTATAATCAAATGTATAGTTGAGATGCTCACCCTTACTGTTGAATATTTCAGATTGAGGAGCTTCGTTCAGGTGCTTGACGAAGGCTTGTTGTTTCTAGTTTATTTCCGTTTCAGTATTGTCCGGGTCATGCTCTGATAGTTGTAACTCCGGGAACGTTTGTTTGTCGAGCTGCTTTAGTCAGACTCGTTTATTTATTTATGTTTGTTATAATATGATGTTGATATTTTCCAGGTGTTAATCCCTGATGATTTTGAAAATATTATAACATTGGTTTTGTTAATTAAATTATTCCGCTGTATAAACATGTATGAGTTGCTTCTATGTTATGCATGACAGGAACTTGTTTTATTAAAAGAGTATTGTGACATCCTCGTTAATACATGTACTCTGAAATTATAATTTTAATTATTCGCGAAATTTTATTTGGGGTTTTAGAGGGTGTTACATACTGTATTGTCAACCACTCTCATTATGACCGTTGGGAACAAATAATTATTTTCCATATTATCTTTCTACCCTTAACGGATCTTTGTCTACAAGCTAAGTAGAAAAACATCTATTGAAGATAAGGTTAAAGTTAAACGTTGTAAAGTGAAAGACAATGAATAATATCACTCTGTACTGTCCAAACTCTTACACCTTATTCTATCCGTTGGGAACTAACCGTTGATGTAGGAAGGGCTTTTTTAATCCTCACAACGTCTCTCTCTCAAGGCTATAAAAGAAGATCAAAGATTTGAAGTAAAGTGCGCTTGGCCATCAAGCTGAAAAGCCATGGATGTTTAAGCTGTAAAAGCTGCAAGGCTAAACATGTTGAAGACTACTACACTGAAATGAGAGAAAAGAAAGAAAGATAAAGAAGAATAAATCTACAAGATGCTACACAAACTATCATCATATACATCTTGGTAGATCTCAAAATAATAAAGGAGTTGTTGCTCGTAACTTGCTTAACAAGAAGATGAAGAAGAAGAAGAGCACTACAAAATGCTACCCAACTTTTGATCAAATACATCTTGATATAACTTTGTATTTTACACAAGAGTTGTTGCTCGTATTGTGTTATAGTTCTACTCTCTTAATGTTAATTGTTTTTAACACAAGGGTTGTTGCTCGAAACTATGTTAAATAATATGTGCCTAATCACTTATGTAATATGCTTAGAAGAAGAAATCATGTAAACACAAAACCTTATCAACTATTGTTCATTGATTCCTTGAGTGACCAAGTGAAGGTATGATCTCAAGAAGACAATGACTGCAGTCATTATGGAAAATCCTAATAGGAGATCTTATGTTATCAGATTTTGTTGTGTCAATGATTATTATATCCGTTAAATTGGATCATTGAACATATCATTGAAAGGTTCCTTGAGGATTGAGTGAAGGTATGATCTCAAGAAGACAATGGACACGGTCATTATGGAAAATCCTAATAGGAGATCTTAATTGATCATATTCTGTTGGGTCAATGATTGTTATATTCGTAAAATTGGATCACTTAACATATCATTGAAAGGTTCCTTGAGTGATTGGTTGAAGGTCTGATATCAAGAATATCGTGGCTGCGGGTCATTATGGAAAACAATGATAGGAGATCTTAAGTGATCTGATTCTATTAGGTCATTGAACGCCATATCTATTAAAATGGATCACTAAACGTGTCATTGTTTGTTAGTCATCGACGGTTTCCTGTGCATTTTTAACAAGTTTGGTTATAGTGGATTAAGTCCTTGTTAAAGGAAAATCACCTTGAGGGGTGGAAAAGATTTACCTTGTTAAGGTGAACCTGAATAAATCACTTGTATTCTTTACTCTTCATTGTCTTTATAACTTATATCATTTGAGTGATTAGAATTTCTAAAGGGGAATGTTTTATTTAAATCCAATTCAAACTCCCCTTTTCTTGTGTTTTCTCTACCTTCACTAGGTAACTGCTGAAGCGGTAAAACAACAAGAAAAAGTAAGTATTTTAAGGGTGATATAGGTTATATCGTATTGTCTCCAGAGATATTAGTGCTAGGGAAAACTACCGTTCAACAGTTTCAATCTCTCTAAGTTTAGGTTGGGTTTTTGGAAGGTAAAATGCAGGAAAAGTAAATAAAGCAATAAAGAAAGCGAGAAACAAGCATATGCAGCCTAAGAGAATTCATTCTGGAATCGAATTTCATTCTATCCATCAAATACTTAAACTTGCTGATCAATTGAACGCAACCAATAATACACATCAAAATCATTAGGCATCGTTCTAAAGGTGCCACATCAAAGTTTATGTCTAACAAAAAATTGAGACAACCATATTGCTTGCATTTGTGATCTCTCAGCACAACACAAACAACACATAGACATTAAGCTTTGGTAACCACGATGATTATTAGCTCTAAATATATCCTTAGCATCTAGAAAGTAATAGACATCGTTCCCTAACCAAGATCCATGAAGTCTATCTCTAGAACAACCTAAACCCCAAACATAAATTCAAAAATGTCAAGGAACAACATCAATAAAGATTTGTAGAGCAAGCAATATACAATCCCATGATCAACAAATGTACATACAATAAGAGTAAAATATACATACAACAAGTTTGAAAAACGAAAACAAATGTATGGTTCAAACAAAAACGCATACGCAAAGTAAATACTTACCACAATCCTACAACGACAACATGTAAACGAAACAAATCCTAAGTACAAAAATCATACTAAACATTCTAAAATAAAACAAGATTAATCATGAATCATGCCTAGCAAAAATTCATCGGTAGATGAAGAACACACAAAGGTGGGGAACATTGACACTCATCCACAATCTTGCAAACAATAAACTAAATTATGCATTCATCCAAATATTCACATTGAGAATATAAAGGCAAGAATCACAAGGGATTTTAAAGGTTGTAATGTAGCTTGGTTAACAAACAAAGGGTGATTCCTAAAGCTAGTCGAAACAAAAATTGTCCTAAACCTAATGGAGTGATCATCTCACAAAAGTTCAAACACAAAATTTCAATCAAACTTCTTCATAATCCCAAATTTTACAAAACCAATCACAAACTTATTAACACAACATTATTTCATACTCTTTTTCTTTTTCTTTTTCAAAGCTTTTTCAAATTTTTTTCTTTCTATTTCTTTCTCTTTCTCTTTCTTATTTCTTTTTATTTTTCTTTCTCTTTTTTATTTCTTTTTATTTTTCTTTCTCTTTTTTATTTCTTTTTCTTTTTCTTTCTCAACTCATAACCTCATAGCAATCAACACAAAAGTAAGAAAACAATTCTCTCCCCAACTTGAATTCTACTAACATTAAAGTGTGAATACTCCTTACTTTATAAGGCAACGTAAAAATTCAAACTAAAAATCATAGTTAAGGGTTCAAGAAAACAAAGAATCAACATCCATTCAAACAGGAAAACCAAACACTCATAGACAAGCATTAAGTTCAAAAATAACATGGACATTGACAAAAAGGCTCAAAAGGGGTTAACAAAATTTCACACACTCACAAGGTGAATTGATTATTTGGCTAGGTAGTTGTGCTTAAAATCAAACAAAACGCCTTGATTATTTTCATGCTTTCATACAATCAACACGAAAAAAATATTAAACATAATGAAATCCAGTTAAAATAAGAATTGTAGCCTCTAGCACATATGAATAACGGAAATATTCCTCACATTTGGGGGTAAAAAGGGAAGTAAAGTGATTCAATCAAAAGCAAATAATGCAAAAAGAATGAATGGTATAGTAATTATACAAATGATAAATTTCCTAAACATTTTATGCTTATAGAAAGCAATAAACAAGTACCTGGAATGTAACAACTTTGAAAACTATCATTACCATACATCCGTAAGTTCAATCAATCAAAATTGAAAAATCACCTCAAAATTATTCAAGTTACTAGATGAAAATTGGAGTCCAAACACAAACGAAAATTATGAGAAAAATAATATTAATGTTTACTACTATAAAGCCTTGGTGAAAGTGGGAAAAAGGAGAGCCAAGTGAAGTAAAAAGAGACCACTGACTCATCACAGCAGAGTGCGCTAAGCACCAAAGCACGCGCTAAACGCGCTACACCAGATGCAAAAAAAAAACAGGACAACAACATGCAGTCCTAAAGCTAGCCTCCACTATCACCTATACAGTCTCAATCACACAACTACACAAAGTTAACACATACAGATTTCCTCAAGCTATTGGAAAACACAATTATCACAACAAGACAAATACTATTTACATGCTACAAAACCAGATGAAAATGAATAAACAAATTCAAAAGTGAAGATTTGAGAATTTAGAACAGGTCCAATTTCAACTTATTTAAACAACACTCATCACACTACCTAAACTAACAAAAATAAAAATACTAAAACATGCTTGTTTTACGTCGTAAGCTCGACACTTGTTATTTACAACCATTTCACATTGCTTTGGATGGGCCAAATGCTTTCACTCCTGCCTTTGCTTAAATCTCCTCAAGCTTTAATCGAAACTAATCACCTAACCACACTTTTGGCAAATGTTAAACAAAATAAGTATACTATTTACAAATGTACAAATCAAGTAAATGTACAAAATAAACAAGTATGGAGAAAATGTACAAATGTACAATATAAACATATTTATGAAACTTAGAAAGAAAAACTATAACGATGTATTTAATATCAACACCAATCCCCGGCAACTGCGCCATTTTGCTGAAGCGGTAAAGCGACAAGCAAAAGTAAGTATTTTTAGGATGATATAGGTTATATGGTATCATCTCCATAGGGATTAGGAAGGTAAAATGTGGGAAAAGTAATTAAAGCAATAAATAAAGTGATAAATAATCATCTGCAGCCTAAGAGAACTCATTCTGGAATCACATTTCATTCTACCTATCAAATACTTAAACTTGTGGATTAATTGCACGCAAACAACAATACCCATCAAAATCATTAGTCATCATTCTAAAGGTGTCACAACAAAGGTTATGTCTAACGCAAAGTCGAGAGAACTGTATTGCCTGCATCAGTGATCTCTCAGCACAACACAGACAACACAGAGACATTAAGCTCCAATACCCAAAACAATTATTAGCTCTAAATATATCTCTAGCGTCTAGAAACTAATAGATATCATTCCCTAACCAATATTCATTAAGTCTATCTCTAGAACAACCTAAACCTCAAACATAAAGGCAAAAAAGTCAAGGAACAACATCAATAAAGATTTGTAGAGAAAGCATATATACAATCCCATGATCAACAAATATACATACAATAAGAGTAAAATTTACATACAACACCCACCATTAGAATGATGCATAGGGAAGAAGGAGATGAATATGAAACTTCTCGCGGTGTCAAAATGATCCGAGACAACCCATAACCAATTCACAAGAGGCACCACCCAATGATGTTGGGTAAACGTCTAAGCTACAAATAATTGGATCAGAGCTCCTCCACGAGGGAAAGAGATGATAAACACCTAAAAAATCCGTTCTGAGCTATTTATACACAAACTGAAAATCACAGACAGTGCTCAGTGCCAAAATCCGTGCTAAGCGCGTTGTCACTTATTTGACCAAACCTCCTTCATCTCCTCCCATCTTCTTTAATTTTAAAATCTTCTCCCTACTTTTCAAAACTATTCTTGTTTTCTAAACTTGAATCGCTTTCATGATAAACTTGGACTTATGTCCATGCATTTTCAAAAATATTTTCTTAATCAACTTAATAATACCTTGACATTTTTGTGAGAAGACTAAAAGTCAACCAATATCATTCAAACCATTTGGTCACTTTGGCTCTTTTACTTTAAAATTTTCTCAAAAGATAGACTCTTGTCAATCCTTGTAGTGATGCAAACTACTATACTTCTATGATATGTAGTGAAGTGAGATATTTTCCACTTGAGTGTTGAGCGAGGCTTTGTTGGTTTTAAAATCCAGGCCATATCCTTAACTTTGAGATGACGCAAATTCTCCTTTCTCATAATTGTGGGTAGTAAGTATGTTTTCCACTCGGATAAGACGATAATGTCTCATCTCTTAAAATGAACCAACACATTTGTGTTTTAAAACTTTTTAAAGGTGAACTATGAGTACCTTGATCCCCTATTATACGGAAGGTGGTACGTAGGAATTAATGGTTCGCAACTGTGGTGGATGCAAAAGTTATAAAAATATTTCTTTTCTCATCTCCACCATCTATTTTTTTATACAACTTTTATAGCCAAAATATACAAATTTTCAAAGAGGTTATTGTAGAGTACTGTAGATGTTTAGGGTGCTAATACCTTCCCTTTACATAACCAACCCCCGAACTTAGATTCTCCCCCCTCTTTTTGGGTTATTTTCTCTTTTCCCATTCCTTTAGAAACAATAAAGCATGGTGGCGATTTTTATTTTGATCTGTGCGAGTCAAGTTAATCCAATGGCTTAATCTCAACATTTCTACCGCTACAGAAAAATGGCGACTTCACTGGGGAAAGATCGACCTATTGTTGGTTTATCCCTAAGTGGGTTGAGCCTATCTTTGTTTATTTATGTATGTGCTATTGTTGTTTATATGTTATATGTTGTATATATGTTTGTCTAGATTTTCCTGGTTTTCAGGATGCTTGGTGATTTCTCATAAGTCCTCCATCTGGACTTAGGCAAACTTAATATAGGACGGGCGGTATAATCATGATAACTTTTAGGTAGTAATCCCAAAAAAGGAGAGATGAGATCCTCCAATCATGGGAGGCCCCTTTGACTGTAGTGTCATTTACCGAGTAATCGGGAAGACGTGTTGCTTTAGGTCTTGGAGCCTACTGAAACTGAGGACCGTAGAACCTTTAACCCATCTTGGCCTTTTAGGTGTAGTGCGGAAGCTATGACAGAGTGATCGGGACTTTATAAGTCTGTCGGGATACTAACTACAAGTATACAGTTCAGTCGTTCTAGTTTTAAAAGATTATCGAACCCACAGAGACTGAGGATCAATCACATACGATCTAATGCTACAGTTTGTCTAACTAAGCGATGAATATTCGATTTTTGGGGGAACAGTTTAATTAAAAGTAATAGTACTAATTATGCCGTATGTGATAATCGGACTTAGGGAATTCGATGAATCGCTTGGCCTATAAATTATTTCGGTAAAAGCTAATTGTTTAAAAACCTAAGACATACACTCTCGTGTTTATGAAATAAGTCATGCTACTAAACCTAGTGGATGCAATTTAAATTTAATAACACTTTTTGAAAACAATTTGAATTTAATTAATTTATTAAAACACTCTCGTGTATTTAAAAATCAATGCTTCGTTACCACTATCTGGGTTGAACCCCAGCTCTCGCATGCAGGTTCTTGCCTTAATTAATTTCCCACTCTCGTGGCAAAATCGTGTTAATTAACCTCTCACTCTCGTGACAAGGATAGTTAAATTAATATTGGAAATTGGAAACCAGAAATTGTTTTATAAATATTTTTGGCCAAGGTATCATTGAATTCTTTCAGTTCTTACGGTCACATACCAGTATTAATAATTTAGCCAGACATAATTAACTTAACATCAATGAAGTTTAAAATATAATTCATGGCAATAATTGGCATATTATAAAAATTGAATAAATAATAATTGCAATATAAAAAAAACCTGGAATTAAAGATGCTATAGTAATCTTGAGGTAATACAGTAATCCAATCTTCGAGCTTGACTTGCAGTAGAAATTCGTGTTAATTCTTGAAAGAAGAATTAACACTTAAAAATAGAAACTAAAGCCTTAAATGAAAATTACAAGAAAATGGAAACAGAATTCCAAAACAAACAAATTGGAAATAACTGTAAAATAAAATAAATATTTGCTCTGAGTAAAATTCTTCGACCCTTGGACTGTGCCTTGGTACTCATATATATAGCAGGAAAAATCAGCAGTTTAATTTTGAATTCTTGATGAAGTCTTCGTGGAGAAATTGTAGGAGCAGTAATAGTGGTGGCAATAAAATAGGAGATTCAGTAGAAACAGGGAGAACTAGTCTTCCCTTCATGCCCACGTCTTCAATCCATGCGTAACGTCCTCCTTCACGCGCGTGACGGTCGTCACAGGTGGGTGACGGTCGTCACACGCTGAAGTGGTGCCTTACGCTCGTTAGGTGTGTGTGACGAGCGTTTCCTTATGTTATGGGGTGTTACGCCCGTCACAGGGACGTGACGACCGTCACCTATCCAGAAGTCCAAACTTTGTATTTTTTTTTATTCCTTTTCTCTTTGTTTTTCGTCTAGCCTTCTTCATGTTGTCCTTTTTCATCGGTTTGAGTCGACAAGTGTTATACCTGCAAAAAGACAAATAACCTTGGAATAATCGGGGGTTAGACGACTTAATGGAATATAAAATTGGTAAAAAGTATGTTAATTATACGATATGTTTTCTCGTTATCACAGAGTAATCTGGAAATGGTTGTCACGTGATACTACACTTGGACGAGTTTTTCCTAATAATATTACTGATTACCGAGTCAATCGGATTATTAGTAATATCCTAAGGAAGGATTTAGACTCTGGGAACCTCTTAGAATCTTGTTTAACATGTGATAAACTATTAGACCATACCTTATGGGTATTACCTTTGACTCCATGCTCGTGACGTCGAACCTATGAACCCCCCATGTTTGTTAAATTTTGTGTGATTGTTGCATCATGCATTCATGCACCCATGAGCATCTTTTAAAAAAATTATGGTTCAAGGTACTTAAAGTTAACTCTTTATGAATATCTCAGGTACTTTGACCATGGATTCTGGAAAAAGAAAAACTTGCAAGTACAGTTTCAAGAATCCCAAGATAGATGATTTAATGAATCTAATTCCCGAGATTGAGATTTCCGCATATTTTTGGAAGAAGTATGGATGCATCGTGTCTCTCATTAAGCTTAGGATGAAGGAGGGTATTTTCTCGACTTTGGTCCAGTTCTATGACCCGGTGTATCGATGTTTCACTTTCCTTGATTATCAGTTGATGCCTACATTAGAGGAGTATTCTTATCTACTGGGTCTACTTGTTATCGATCGTGTTCCTTTCACCGGTTTGGAGGGGGAGCCAAAGTCCCATGAGATTTATTCTTTGATTCATTTAGGGAAGTTCGAGGTTGAAGCCCACATGACAGCCAAAGAGGGAATTAGAGGATTACCCGCTCAGTTTTTATTGGAGAAAGCTCGCTATTTTGTTAGGATGAAGAGTACGGTTGCTTTTGAGGCCATCTTTGCTCTACTTGCCTATGGTTTGTTCATATTTCCGAGCATCGACAACTTTGTGGACGTCAATGCCATCAGGATCTTTTTGATAGGGAATCCAATTTCTACATTATTAGGTGATGCTTATTACTCTATTCATCTTAGGGATTTTTATCATGGATGGATGATCATATGTTGCACGCCTTTGTTGTATCAGTGGTTTATTTCTCACTTGTCTCGGTCTGATGCTTTCTGAGATGTCAGGAAGGAACCTCGTTGGGCACCAAAGATTATGGCCCTAACTCATTCAGATTTTGTTTGGTACCATCAGGCTTACAATGATGTAGAGATTTTCGATTGTTGTGGTAGTTTACCCAATGTACCTCTTCTTGGTACAAAGGGTGGAATTAACTACAATATTGTTCTTGCATGATGGCAGCTTGGATATCCGATGAGGGATAAGCCAAATAGTATTCATCTGAGTGGTTTCTTTCTTAAAGAGGGAGAGAATAATAAGGAAGCTAAGGAGCATATTGCAAAGGCTTGGCGTCATATTCACATGAAAAGTAAAAAGGACTTGGGACCTAGAGGGGTTGTTTCTTTGGAGCCTTATCTTCAATGGGTACAAGCAAGAGCCATCCAGTTGGAGATGCCATATTCCCGTGAAGCACCTATGCCTGATATATTTATGAAGACCACTCCCCCCCTTTTAGATGATGTGGAAGAGCTTCAACTTTACCTAGTTAGGATACAGCAGGAAAAGGAGGCTTGGAAGAATAAGTGTCAGACTTTAGAGATATCCTACGAGGAAGACTTGAAGGAGAAGGATGACCTAATTGAGATTCTTGAGAGTCATGTTGTAGAGATGATGGAGAAGCAAGAGGATTTATTTTCCTCTAGTGCTTAGTCAGGGCTTAGTCATTCACTTCCCGACTCTGGTGATTGGAAAATGGTTGCCGACAGGTATGTAGAAGAGAAAAAGCAACTGAAGGCTCAGATCGCAAGACTCACAGGAAAGCGTCAGCGTGTGGAGTGATCTTCATCAGCTTTGCTTTCTTAGGATTTTTATATTCTATCTTCTTTTGTGCTTGGGATTGTTGAAACTTATATTGAAAAGTTGTGATTCGTTTTGAAGATTATTATAATGTGATTTTCAGTATTTCAAAATATGTTAGTACTTTAGTATTTGCAAATTGTCTATAAAATCTTTGAGTTCCTTGAATTAATAATAATATAACAAATCATGTGCGTTGCATATCATGCATCATCATGTACATATTTCTTGCATTTCTTTTCATACCCAGGTGTCTTATAGAATTTCTTTACTTTGTTCATCAAGTTGTGTCACCGATATAATACTCGAGCAAATTCCATGAAGAAAATGGAGAATCTTGAACAGGAAAATCGCGAGTTATGCGACGAAGTTACTGCTATGAAGGCCAGTATGGAAAATCTAACCGATTTGATGGAATCACTGGTGGCTGCTCAGAATCAGTAACCACTTGCTCAGCCTCAATAAATAACATTTGCTTCTGAAGGTCCATCAGTTCCTATTTCTGTTGCCCATAATCGTATGCCTCAGGGTTATCCATGGGGAATTCCAGAAAACTTAACGACATAAAGTTTTAATCTTGATACTCCAGCTGCTCTAGTTGTTCAAGCTTCTGCTACTCCTGCACCTCTTGTGGTGCATATTACTCCTGCTGCTAGAAATGAGATTCACTATGCTGCACCCCCTTCGGTGAATGTTGTGCCGATTATTAATGATGAAGTTTATCATCCTATTCCTCCACCAAGTGAAATCTTGAGCTTCTATGATCGAATGGATTATTTTCAGGATCAGTTTGATAAGATGCTAAAAGAAATGAAAGCCCTTAGAGGAAAAGAATTGTTTGGGCATAATGTGAATGATCTGTGTTTGGTTCCAAACGTGAAAATACCTGCAAAGTTCAAAGTATCAGAATTCGAGAAATACAAGGGCAATGCTTGTCCTCAAGCTCACCTTGTGATGTATGTGAGAAGGATGTCTACTCACATAGATGATCAACGCCTGTTAATTCACTTTTTTCAAGATAGATTGACTGGTGCCGCGTTGAAGTGGTATATGAGCTTGGATAGTGCCAACATTCAAACTTTCAATGACTTGGGGTGAAGCATTTACTAGAAAGTACAAGTATAACATGGACATGGCACCTGACCGTGATCAACTCAAGGAAATGGTCCAGAAGGACAAAAAGTCATTTAAAGAATACGTACAGAGATGGCGTGAGGTAGCCTCCCAAGTGATTCCTTCAATGGAAGAGAAAGAGATGAAGAATATTTTCCTGAAGACTCTAGGTGCCTTCTACTATGAAAGAATGGTGGAGAGTGCACCAAGTGATTTTACCGAAATGGTGAGTATGGGTGTTCGTTTGGAAGAAGCTGTAAGAGATGGTCGTTTGACAAGAGGTGAAAATTCCGGTAGTACCAAGAAGCCTTCATACGGGTTTTCCAAGAAGAAAGAAGGAGATACAAATGCTGTCATTCAAGAGAGAAGGGTTAATCCTCCTAGAAGGAATCATCAGCGCCAAGAACAAGTTGCTTCAGTAACTCTAGTTGTCAATGTGGCTCTGACCATAATTGCTTATCAGAGACCATCCCCTCATGGAAATCAAGGGCATAATCAGAAGAGAGAGCCTTTTGAATCTATCCCAATGAGCTATGCAGGATTACTCTCGGTGTTAATTCAGAAGAAGTTGGTTCAGACCAGGCCACCCCCTGCTTTACCAACACCTTTGCCTTGGTATTCTAAAGCAGATCAAACATGTGCTTTTCATTAGGGAGCACCAGGGCACAATGTTGAGAACTATTATCCTTTGAAATCCAAACTACAAAGTATGGTGAGATCTGGCCTTTTATCCTTTAAAGATGTTGGCCCTAATGTGAAAGATAATCCTTTTCCAAAGCATGGAGGAGCAAATGCTAAAAACATGGTTGCTGGTTGTCCAGGGGACTTCTAGATTTTTGATATCAACTTGGTTATAGGAGATTTGGTAAAAATGCATGCTGACCTCTGCAAGTTTAGTTACTATACACATGACCATGTTGGTTGTGGTATTTGTAGTACAGATATACAAGGGTGTGATAAGATAAAGGCTGATCTTCAGGAAATGATGGACGAAGGCCTCATTCATATAATTAGGCCTAGGGAAGAGTATGAGGAAGATATGAATATGGTCTATGAATGTCCCAGAGAATTTCAGATTTTTGACGTGAATCATATGAATGATGATTTGGTGCAGTTGCACGCTACTTTCTGTCATATGGATGGTCAAGTAGAACACCATTATGGTTCTTGCCAGATTTGCTGCAGAGACTCTCGTGGTTTCTCCATTGTGAGAGGGGGTATTCAGTTGTTATTGGACAATGATACTATCAAAATTTTAGGCAATAGAGGTTATTACAATGAGATTAATGTGATTGACGATTGCTTGGATGAGACCGTGTCAGATGATGAGTATGCTTCTGCAGACGAATTATTTTCCTCAGATGAAGATATGTTTTCCGAAAAAGAGTCTGTGATATCGAAGTATGCTGAAGAAGGGGTGAATGTTATCGTGCCTTGTTTTGGTGTTCCCGCCCCTATTGAGATTGAATAATATAGCAATCCAGCTTTTTCTCCATTGGTGATCTGCTTACCAGAGCCAATTCCTTACAAATCATACAAAGCTGTACCCTATAAATACAATGCTACAATTCTAGAGGAGTTATGGAAGTTCCCATCCAACCTTTGTTTGATGTCAATAATATTGCTGATGCCAGCCGAGTAACCCGCAGTGGCTGTGTTTTCGCACCTATCATTCAAGGAAATGCTAATGCTGATAAGAAGATTGTTGAAAGTGTTGAACCCAAGAAAGCAGTGGGGGAATCTAGTGGTACTACTCTGGACAAATATGTGGATGATATATTGAAGATCATCAAGATGGGTGACTACAGGATCATAGATCAATTGTTACAAACTCCATCAAAGATATTTATTTTGGTCTTGCTGATGAACTCTTATGCTCGCATGGATTCTTTGATGAGAGTATTGGATCAAGATTTTGTGGAAATTGATATACCATTGGACCATTTCAGCAGTGTGGTATGGAATATTATGTACTGTAATAACCTGAGTTTCTGTGATGACGAATTTCCTGACGAAGGAAGGAATCATAACCTAGTTCTTCATTTCTCCATGAACTATAATAACGATTCATTGTCAAATGTGTTGATCGATAATGGGTCCTCTTTAAATGTTATACAGAGGAGCACGCTTATGAAGTTGAAGTATCAAGGAACTCCCATGCGCCCGAGTGGCATAATTGTGAAAGCTTTTAATGGATCAAGGAAGTCTGTTATTGGGGAAGTAGATCTATCTATTCATATAGTCCCACACCTTTTTCAGATTACTTTCTAAGTTATGGATATTGTGCCCGCTTAAAGTTGTTTACTAGGACGACCATGGATACACGAGGCATGGGCTGTCACTTCAACTTTACACCAGAAGTTGAAGTTTGTGCATGAAGGAAAGGCGGTCATCATAAATGGAGAACAAACATTATTAATATCTCATTTATCCTCTTTCAGTGTTGTGGAAGCGGATGAAGCTGCTGTTGGAACCCAGTTCCAAGTTTTATCCATCTATAATATAAGAGAAAATGAGAGTTCTATAACTTCATTTAAAGATGCTCAGCAGGTTGTACGTATTGGCCCTAGTAAGGTATGGAGTCAGATTGTTGATCCATCTGTAAACAAGAATAGAGTTGGTTTGGGATTCTTTGTGAAGCACAGTAAAGGTAAGAAGATGAAGACGAAGTATGCTTTGGGAAAATATCAATATATCTTTCGTAGCGGAGGTTATCTTCATCCAATTGTTCCTGGGATCAATTCCATTATGGAAGACAAAGTGAAGCAGGAGATACCGAACTATGTGACGCATGGAGTTAGAGTCCAAAATTGGATCACCATTGATGTTACCTCTTGCATACATGTCTCAAAGTAATTTGTTTTTATTAATCTTTTCAAAAAAATATTTCACTCTACCCAAGGTGAAAGTTGATATTGTATGGGCTTATCTGTTTGCTTTGATCTTTAAAATCAATAAATAAAAGTTGTCTTTGATTCCCAATTTGTGTTTTTATTTTCTGCTTTTTCTTGGAAAATGGTTTTAAAAAAACCTTTCAAAAATAAATAAATAATTCTAATTTGCATAATCACTTGCTATATGTGTCAGTTTCTAAATGTAATCATAAATCATATGTGCAGATTAATTAATAAACTCGTTGAATATAATGACCCTGCACCCTCTCCCAACTTTGAATATCCTATATATGGGGCCGAAGAAGGAGAATATGATGAAATTCCAGAATAAGTTCCACAGTTGCTTGAGTGCGAGGAAAGTGCCATCCAGCCATTTAAAGAGCCATTGGAAGTGATTAATTTGGATTCAGAGGAAGATCCAAAGGATGTCAAGATTGGAGCATTGCTGCATTCCTATGTAAAGAGAAGGTTGATTGAATTGTTGAAAGAATATGTGGATATATTTGCTGGGTCATACCAAGACATTCTTGGTTTGGATACAGATATTGTGGAACATCGTTTTCCGCTAAAGCCAGAGTGCCCGCCAATCAAGCAGAAATTGTGAAGAACTCACCCTGATATGGAAGTGGAAATTAAAGAAGAAGTGTTTAAGAAGATTAATACCATTTTTCTTGTGACATTAGTGTACCCTCAGTGGATTTCCAATATTGTCCTGGTACCGAAGAAATATGGAAAAGTTCACATGTGCGTAGATTATAGAGATTTAAACAAAGCAAGTCCAAAAGATACTTTCCATTACCACATATTGATATGTTGGTTGACAGTACAAAAAAATTCAAAGTATTCTCGTTCATGGATGGATTTTCCGGATATAATCAAATTAGAATGGCTCTTGACGACATGGAAAAAACAACATTTATCACACCCTAGGGAACATTATTTTACAGAGTGATGACCTTCGGGTTGAAGAAATCTTGTGAAACGTACCAGAGGGCTACGACAACCTTATTCCATGATCTGATGCATAAGGAAATTGAGGTATATGTTGATGATATGATTGCTAAGTCCCAGACCGAGGAAGGGCATATAGAAGATTTGTTGAAATTGTTTCAGCATTTGAGGAAGTATCGTCTCTGATTGAATCCAAATAAATGCACTTTTGGTGTCCGATCAGGAAAATATCTAGGTTTCATTGTCAGCCAAAAAGAAATTGAAGTCGATCCTAATAAAGTCAAATCAATAAAAGAAATGCCAGCACCAAGAACTGAAAATCAATTTAGAGGTTTCCTTGGGCGGTTAAATTACATTTCCAGATTTATCTCCCATATGACTACAACGTGTGAAACGATCTTTAAGTTGTTAAAGAAAGATCAAGGCTGTGTATGGACAGATGACTGCCAAAGGGCATTTGAAATTATTAAAGAGTATCAGCTTGAACCTCCTATCTTGCTCCCTCCAGTTGAAGGAAGACCATTGATTAAGTATCTGATAGTGTTAGATAGTTCTATGGGCTGTATTTTGGGACAACAAGATGAAACAGGGAAGAAGGAATATGCCATTTATCATCTCAGCAAGAAATTTACTGACTGTGAGTCACAATATTATATACTGGAAAAGACATGTTGTGCTCTGGCCTGGGCGGCAAAGCGGTTGCAGCAATATATGTTGAATCATACTACTTAGTTGATTTCCAAAATGGATCCAATTAACTATATTTTTGAAAAGTCTACTCTCACTCGGAGAATTTCCCGTTGGCAGATGTTGTTGTCTGAATATGATATTGAATACCGTACTCAGAAGGCTATAAAAAGCAGTGTATTGGCGGATTATCTTGCTCACCAACTGGTTGATGATTATCAGTCTGTTAAATATGACTTCCCTGATGAGGATGTGATGTTTTTGAAGGCAAAATATTGTGATGAACCTTTGCCCGGGGAAGGTCATGATCCTGAATCCCAGTGGGGTATGGTATTTGATGGAGCTGTGAATGCTTATGGGAAGGGAATTAGTGCTGTGATTATCACTCCTCATGGATCACATATTCCTTTTACTACAAGGCTGACCTTTGGTTGTACCAATAATATGGCAGAGTGTGAAGCTTGTATCATGGGTCTCGAGGAGGCTATTAATCTCATAATCAAAGTTCTAGATGTGTATGGCAATTCAACTTTGGTAGTAAATCAGATTAAAGAAGAATGGGATACTCGTCACCCTGGCTTGATTCCCTACAAATACTATGCCAGGATATTATTACCTTTCTTTAACAAAGTTAAATTCCATCATATTCCCAGAGATGAAAATCAAATGGCAGATGCTTTGGCAACTCTGGCCTTTATGTATCAAGTAAATACTTGGAATGATGTGCCTCACATCACATTGCGACGTTTGGATAGTCTAACTCATGTGTTTGCAACAGAGGAAGTATCAGATGAGAAACCTTGGCATTATGATATCAAGCATTTTCTGCAAACCCAGGAATTTCCGGCTGGTGCGCCAAATAAAGATAAAAGGACATTGAGAAGCTTGGAAGGCTGCTTTTTCCTCGATGAAAATGGGCTATAGAAAAGAAATTATGACATGGTCTTGCTCATATGTATGGATAGACATGAAACAGACCTGTTGATGCATGAGATCCATGAAGGTTCCTTTGGTACGCATGCCAATGGACATTCAATGGAAAAGAAGATGCTTAGGGAAGGCTATTATTGGCTGACAATGGAATCTAATTGTTACAAATTTTCAAAGAAGTGCCATAAGTGTCAAATTTATCCTGACAAAATTCATGTACCCCAGACACTTCTCAATGTTATTTCCTCTCCATGGCCTTTCTATATGTGGGGTATTGACATGATTGGAATGATTGAACCCAGGGCGTCGAATGGACATCATTTTATCTTGGTGGAAATAGACTACTTCACCAAATGGGTGGAAGCATCTTCATATGCTAATCTTACTAAGCAAGTGGTAGTGCACTTTATCAAGAACAATATCATGTGTCGGTATGGCATGCCAAGTAGGATTACCACTGACAACGGCTCGAATCTGAATAACAAAATGATAAAAGAACTTTGTGAAGAATTTAAGATTTTTCATCATAATTCATCTCCTTACAGGCCAAAGATGAATAAGGCTTTTGAAGTTGCTAATAAAAACATCAAGAAGTTCATCCACAAAATGGTTGTTGCTTATAAAGATTGGCATGAGATGCTCCCTTTTTCTTTGCACGGGTATCGTACATCCGTCTACACTTCAACAGGGACTACCCCGTTCTCCCTTGTGTATGGTATGGAAGCAGTGCTTCTGATCGAGGTTGAGATTCCCCCTTTACGCGTGATAATGGAAACCAAGTTGTCAAAGGCTGAATGGGTCAAGAACAGGTTTGACCAATTGAATTTGATTGAAGAGAAGAGAATGATGGCCTTGTGCCATGGCCAGTTATACTAGAAGATAAGGAATAAATCTTTTGATAAAAAGGTCAAGCCTCGTGAGTTCAGAGAAGGCGACCTCGTGCTTAGGAAGATCATGTCTTTCAACGCTGATTCTAGGGGCAAGTGGACTCCCAATTTCGAAGGCCCATATGTTATCAAGAAATCCTTCTCTGGTGGTGCATTGATTCTTGAAACTACGGATGGCGAGGAGTTCCCACGTCCTTTGAATGCCGATGCAATCAATAAATACTTCCCCTAAAGAAATAAAAGAATAGCTCGCTAAGTCGAAACCCCGAAAGGGAGGCTTAGGAAAAAAAGGAGCGTCTCGGTAGGCTGAAAACCCGAAAGGGAGGCCTAGGAAATAATTAGAGACATAAACAGAATAAATTCTTCCCGCTATGTTGAAAACCCGCAAGGGAGAATTAGGAAAAAGTTAGGGATTTCTTGGCAAGTAACTACATTAGACAAGACTGGATCATTGAAGCAACAATCTTCTTGGACTCTCACCATACTTCAACAGAAGTCGCTGCTCAGGAATTCAAAGTTGTTAGGGAGAATCGTGGTCATTGTATTTCAATGTATCTTTTCTAATGTATATTACCATTTTCCAAACTTTGTAATCATCTATGGAGTCTCGCCATTCGCAGACGGGAATGCTATTAATAAAGTTTGAGCTTTTATCCAATTCTTTGCAATTCTTATTTTATTCTTCTTACAAAGACTCCATTTATTATTGATAGTAATTTTCAAAACAAAAAGATTAAATAACAAAATTGTTTTTGAAAATAATTTACAAGTTACTTTTTACTTTAGATTTTATGACTGAAGAAAAGAAAAAGTGGTAATCCCAAGGATGGACGAACTCATAATTTTTAGAAGTTTGTTTTCCCCAGGAAGGCTTCCTAGGATAGTTGGACTTGATACCAATCGGCGTAAGGTGCGGTATTGGGCATGTGATCCCGTTTTCCCCAGCTAATATTGGTCCATTTTGATTTAGGGTTTGCATGGTTTGAAGCCTCTATCCCAGATTCCCCAGTAAGGTCTTCGCTCATATGATGAAATTCCCTTCCTCTTTGTGTGCTGAGATGGAATCATTTGCAAAAACACCACCCTTTGAATTTTTTGGCATTATTGATTCTTTTCCCAGGAAACTAGGCAAGGGCAGCATCTTTTCTAACTTCATCAAAATGCAAACTATTATAGGTCATCTCATGAACTTTCACCAACTTTATCAAGTCATAACTTTATCATTTTTTATATATTTTGAATGGTTCAAGTTTCAAAATGTCATTCAAGGGATCCACTTCATGCCATCTTTTTTTATCAAGAGCAAATTTTAAATGGAAGACCATGTTTGAATGCAAGATATTATATGTCATTTTTGAAGAAAAACTTAGAATTTTTCTAAGTATAAAAAGTCAACATTTTTTCTCAACTTTGACTCATCATAACTTTCAGCTCAAGCATCCATTTGATTCCATTCCTTACATATTGTAAAGTTTATGATCTCATATTTCCAACAGATCAAGAATCAAATCCTAAGGTTCCCAAAATTGTGCACACCATGATTTCAAAGTTGGTACCTTGGAACTAAAGGTTCTCAAGCAGTTAGAATGCAATTTCCATAATTTGACTTGTAATCACCAAATTTGCGCGCATTTTCTACTTAAACATGATTAGCATAAGCGTGTGGATGACTTAGAGTGTCAAAACGCATCATTTGGATGAGTTTTGGTGCACATGTGATCACAATTATTTCATGAAAACAAGTATACACAATTTCCCTCTAAATTGCATCATTCACCCCTCTGCTTGATTCCATTAACTTCTCCTATAAATACAGGCTCTATCCCACTCATTTTCATAAGCTTAGATAGCCAAAATCATCCTTCCAAACTCTCTCTTGAACCCACTTTTCTACAAATTCGTATTTGGTTTTACAAATTTCCTAAATCCATTTTCTTTGTCAATTCTTCATCCTTGAACTTCACTGAAGCTAACAGAAGAAGAACCAAGCTCTAAGACTTCCTAAATCGTGCTAGCCAAGTCAAGTTTCAGAGCTCTGAAATAGAATTTCAATAGGTATATTCCTTCACCAATTCTCTCAAACTTTGGTACTGTAATGAAGCTCTCATCATTCTGATTCTAGTTGCAACATTTGTTTTCAACTAGAAGTGAGTTTTGGCCATGAATTTTCAAATCCCTTTTCAAATATTTCCTTTTAAAACGACTGAGCTACACCTTATATAAATTGTTTGCGAGGGTACCATTGGAATCGTCTTGAAGAGACGAAACGAATGGTACCATTCTCGAGCTCTAAATTTATCTTGACAACTATTTTTTTTACAAAATTTAGGATCATTCACTTATATTTATCGACTCCCTACGTAGTTTGTGCTTAAGATGGTGCTGACTGCTAGTATAAACTACTTAAGAGTTACTTTGAAAACTTAAGCTTAAGGTATCGGCATAATGGGTATCTAAATTGATATCACATAATAAGGGGGTTTAGGGTCTCATAGCGGTATCAATTTTATCGAAACTTTCCCAAGTCTCTGTAACATAACCTAAAGTGTGACAAACTATATACTTTCAGAGTGTGTATGCCATGCAGCCACAAGAAAATTGTTGTTGGAGGTCAAAATTTTAAAAATTTGGGGAAATTCGATTACAACTGAAAAATAGGCAAACATACTTGACATCACATGCAATGAATCGACAAAATACTAAAAATAGATAAAATCCTGAAAACATGCAATAAACTAGAAAATAATAAATCAAAATAAGAAGCGATAAATGGAAAGCGGTAAAGTTCCTCCCCCACACTTAAACCAAACATTGTCCTCAATGTTTCAGTAAAAAGTGGAAAAAGGAATAAGAACTTGATCAATGCTCGCCTCGATAATGGTCTACATGCAACTGATAGGTGCCAAGAGACCGATATCTTTATTTTCTGCAAACTCAAACAAAATAAAAAACATTAAATTGAAACCCGTAGGTTGCCTCCCACATAGTGCTTCTTTTAACGTCGGTAGCTTGACGACTCGAGAGTGTCAGTACTCATGTTGATTTTCTCGAGAGTGACTCCTCGATCAAATTTTTAATCGTCTTTGGTTTCCATGCCCACTTATCAAGCCATCTCACACATCCCTCACCTTTTCTTTTCTTTCTTCTGTGGGGTGGTTCATTCTTTTGAACTTGTGGTGGTGGTTCAAGATCTATCCTGAGTATCAGATTTTCAAGTTTGTTCTTAGTTATTTCATGCACCATCTCGAATGTTAACCTTACCTTCTTAATATTAATGATTTCCCTAGTTGTTTGGTCCTCATATTTTCTCTTTTTATGCAGGACCTCAGATAAAGGTGAGTTGGTGTGGATATTGTCCACATACCTATTGGATTGGGCATCTACATTAGCTTCCATAAATATTTGCAGAAAAGAAATTGGTGGGTTATAGTGAGGAGGAACAACAATATATGTTTCCTTCTCTACCTCTTCGATAACCTCCCTTTTAGATGGTGTCGATGTAATTTTCTCAATCTCTACTCTTTTCTCATCAGAACTCTTCTTGACCTCATTATTACTCTCTTCAACCTCGTTATCACTCTCCTTAGGATTTTCGATTTGTTTTTCACTACCGGTTTTTATGACATCCACATGCTCCTTAGGAAAGGGTATTAGAGGTTTTTGTTCAAGCAGGGAGATTTGAGTCTACAAGGCCATGTTGTGAGTTGTGAGTGACTCAACCGCATTATTCAACTGCCTAAGGGTTTCATTATTTTGAAGACTTTGATTTCTTATCTCTTCATTTTGGACAGTTTGTGTTTCTACAAGGTACTCTATCATAGATTATAGCCTAGAGTGAGTTAGCATCATGTCGAAATCCTCCATTGATGTTGTGAGGTTGAAATTATAGGATTCTTTCGGTTCCTCAAAGGGAGTTAGTTTCGCATGTTGTGTTTCCGCAAAGTGCTCCATCATCATAGTTTCTAGCCAAGAGAGATTTAGTGTCGCTGTCATATCCTCCAGTAATGTTTCGAGAGTGGAATTCTGGGATTCTTGTGGCTCTTCATAATATTGGGTATGGTAATTGTAGAGGAAATTTGGTTGAGGATTAGTTAGCGTCGCATTGTAATCCTCAAGTAATGTTTCGAGATCATATTTATGGGATTCTTGCGACTCCTCGAAATGTTGGGATTGGTAGTTGAGGTAATTTGGGTAAGAGTGAGATAATGAAGAATTGAAATCTTCCATCCGTATTTCGAGGTCGGATTTATGGGATTCTTGTGATTCCTCGAAATACTGAGAACGAGAGTTGTAGAAAAATTCAGGTGATACATAGTAATTAAAGTAATAGTTCCTTAGTCTATACTGTGTAACAAGGGATTTACAATATTTGAATAAATCAGTCCCCGACAACGGTGCCAAAAACTTGATCGCGACTTTTTGATTCTGTCGAGTGTAGTGACTGCAAGTGCAGAGTCTATCGCGTAGTTTTAAAAGATATCAAACCCACAAGGACTGATGGTCAAACTACTGTTATCTTAGGGTTATTGTGTAAAGCTAAGGCTAAATAATAAATTCGGGTGTTTGGGTTTAATCGGGAAATAACTAAAATCTAATAATTAATAACGGGACACCGGTATATATTTCGTCAACTTAAGGGATTCAGTACGTCATTGGCATTTGTTTTTAGTATTAAAACACCATTTCGGTGAAAACTATTTGTTTAAAGACCCCCGTCTCAAACTTCTGTTCTATTGAATCAAATCATATTAGTTAAGCTCGAAATGAGCACTTCCGCTGTTTCATTTAAAAATCAAAAGTATTTTTTTAAAACAAATAAAGTCCAATTAACTTTAAAGCGCTTCCGCTGTTTTTTAAAATTAATGTTTTAATAACCACTATCTGGTTAAAACCTCAAACTTCCGCTCAGTTGATTTTAACCTTAGACTGTCTCTTATTTTTGTACAAAAACAATTAAATATTCAAATTTGAAATTAAAACCAGAAAAGTGTTTTTGTAAAAATAATAATGCCAGTTAATTACCGAATCCATTCGATGAAGTTTTACATACCGGTATCAGGGAATCTAGCCAGACATAATTTTATTGCAGGATAACATAAAATTAAAACATAAAATTAGTAACACATTGTGATCGGTGGAAATAGAATTGACTGTTTTAGAATGCTGGTTCGTGTTTGCGTTTGTTTTCACAAAATGTCACGATAAGCAAGAGTCGCCACCGTCTTTTATTTTATCCAACAAGGAAAGGACAAAAGCACAGAAAAATTCCTTTTCAAGATGTTTCTCGGGTTCAGGTGGTAGATTATAGAAAGGGAAGGTGTTAGCACCCTTTCTATCCGTGGTTATCCACGGGCTCTCAGGTACTTGCTCACTATGTTTTCAAAAATTTGCTTTTCTTTGTGATTGTGGGTTTTGAGAAGAGTTTTGTTTGAAAACTTCGATTTAACTCTTGTTTCTGTCCTCAAGAGTGTATGAAGTGTTGTTTGAAAAGTGTAAGTGTGAAAAGTTTGTTTTGTTTTGAAAGAGCAAGTACCTAAGAACCTCTACATACTCAAAAGGAATTAAACTGTGTAAATGTCCTTTAGACAATGCTATCCCACTATTGAGGAGTAGGTAGCACCGTCGTTGGAGTTTTCGGGTCAATTCAATTAAGGGACGTGTGGTCACTAAAGCAATGTTAGGACGCCTTAGCGGTAACCCTAATGTCTTAGATCATTTTTTTATCGAGGCAACCGTTTCGAGGAAACTTTGATCTTTAGACAGGAGGGAGACCTCTAAAACTTCCTATACTCAATGACCACGTTCGAGGCAACCAAGTGAGGCGTACCCTAGGAGTGGCATGTGCAAATGTGTCAATTTTCAGTTATGTTATCTTTGTACATGTTATGGTGAGCTACGGTTGATTTTAAGTTAATATAGATCTTGTCATGCATAGCCTATTATTCATACATCTAGCAGTTAATGGTTGCGGAAAATAACACTAAGCTATTACAAGGCGTCGGATATTTACATCGCCAAAAACAAACCCTTGAAAAAGTAAATGCAGAAAATTAAATAAAAGCGATAAAAAGTCCTAATTAAAACTATTACATCCTCGGAGCAAATACAATTATATGGAACATGAATCAAACATAATACGCACGAGAAAAATTGAATCGGCGAGTTTTAGGGTTTTTACCCGTTTTTAGGAAAGAAAGAGATTTTTTGTTATTTTGAACCAAATGAATTTAAACCTAAGTTAATTAATTAATTAAATGAAAAAAGATATTTTTTGGGTTTTTAGAATATTTTAGGAAATAAAAATAAAAATGATTAAATATATAAAAAAACCTAATTCTAATTAATTTTAATTTATTACAAAAATATTAATATTATGCCTAATTAAAACTAAACAAATTATGTTAATATTTATTTACAAAATAAACTAATTAAATTTAATAAATAAAAACATTATATTTTTTGTTTTCTGATTTTATTATGAAAAAAAATATTAATTTGTTAGTGATATAAATAATAATTATAAAAATAATTAAATGAAAGAAAAAAAATAAAAAAAGAAAGGAAAAGAAATAAACTCATGAAGGGGGTGTTGGGCCCAATTTTGTGGTGTATCAGCAATTTTCCAGGCCCATTAAGCTTCAGCCTCATTGACTCTTGTGATTCCCTGCATGCTCGTTGACTAGGGCGTATGGTGGATACTCAGCTTTGGCCATTGGATTTGATTTACTGACCATCTGGCGCTTGGAAATTGGATACACACGGTAGACCACCTTCTGGGCATTGCATGGGAACACCTGAAGAAAAAATCCAAATAAACGTTTTGGGGGACCTGGGATTCGAACCCAGGTCCCAATGGCTTTTTCATCCACCTGCTTGCCAACTCAACTAGCGCGTGTCTTTGTTGTTAGAATAAATAATGGATATTATATGTAAAAACAACTAATATGCTGTAAACAAAAAAATAAAGCGCGTAATTCAAATGCACGAACCAGATGACAATACGTCATCATCTTCAACCTTGGTTCTGCATAAAATAGAATCAAATAGCGGGGGTTTTTAACCTCCACTACCTCCTGCACGAAAAATAGCGAATAGACACAGAGCAAAAAGAAATATTTCGCGAGGTATGTGTTGGAATCGTCTTGGTCTCACGAATTCAACCATGTATCCCATTGGTTCCAATTTTTCCTGGTTTGGAAAGCCCTATTTGAAAGCTTGAAAACCCTAGAAATTCAATCATGGCATCTCTCGGTTTAGGGCATTATGGTTCAATTCAGTCATTCCATTAGCTTTGTATAATCTCTAGCAATGCAAATCAATCACAAAAACATGTCAAATGTGTATGAATTAAGAGATACAGTTTTGAATTATAAGTGCAAACCGTGATATGGTATTTCGTGATTCCTTGAGCTTTGGTGCTTGAATTTGATTGCAAATCACTCCTGGTACCTCCTGCAATGTGTTTGGATGGACAGGGCACCTTGAATTGGCCTAGATTGCAAGAACAAGTTTTGAGTTTTCTTGACATTTCTTGAAATTGGTATGGTCGTTCTGCAACCTTTTTTTCGTGAATTAGGTTATGCTTGGCTTGCTTGCATATAAGGGAATCAGTTTAGGTCAAAATTTGGACCCATACCCATGTGCATTGAAGATTGAATCTTTGATTGATAAATCAAATATTCTTGATTTTTCATGATTGAACAAGTTGCCAAAATTGGATATTTTTGTATCTTTTAGCTTGTGCACGAATTGGTCAGCATATTTGGATCATATTTGGTTCACAAATAGGTTTAAGAATCAAATCTTTTATTTTCTTATAATTTAAATTAATTAAATGAATTAATATGTATTAAAAATCCATTTAATCAATAAATTTAAGAAAATAAATCCAATTTAACTTGGTGGGTCGTGCATAGGTCATGGGTGAAGTTTCAAAAAGAGATTTGAGGCCCATTATCAAAAAGAAGGTGTTTTGAGCAAAGTTGACTTTTGCAAATTCATGAAAATTGCCAAACTTCTCCAATGCATATCTTGCTCAATTTTGATCATATTACCATGTTCTTGGACATTTAGGAAAGCCCTTGAAGTTCTCTAACCAATGCCTTTGGTCCCATGTCATTTGGATTTACCAATCTCAAGTTATGGCCTTTGACTCAAAGTGTACTTTTGTTGACTTTTGAAATTGACCTATAATGTAAAAATTTGTAACTTTTTGTGAGAGCATTTGTTGATCTTGGGGTGTGAAGATGGATTGTAGGAAATTGCATCCTCTTCAAAATGAGTTTTGGATGGAATTTTTCTGATAAAACATGAAAGAGTTATTCCCTTGTCAAAGTACAGTTGACTTTTCTGCTGTCCAAAAATAGTAACTTTTGCATCTTGATGATTTTTGAGCTATTCTTGTGGGATCATGATCAAGACTTGATCAAATGATGATTGTGAACTCAAAATAAGATGTTGACCAAGAATTCTGACTTTTGACTGTAAAATGACCATTTTGCCCTTGCAGTTGACTGTAGATCAAATGGAGCTTTTGATTGTGCAAACTGGCACTGTGAGTCTTGAAACTTGGCATGTAGGTGCTTGAGAATGTATATAGGCCTATGAGACTTGATTGAACCATTGAAAACCCCAAATTCCTTGAAAGAACCAAAACCCTAATTTTGAATTGACTGCCTTAGGAGGTGATTTGACTGTACAACCCTTGAGCAATCTTGAGCAATTTGAAGATCATTCTTGACAAATCTTGAGGAATATGGGAGGGAAAATTTTGGGGTACAACAGTTGCCCCTGTTCAATCTTCTTAAACCTAAGGATGTAGATTGGCTTGCGTGCCTTTCGTGATCTGAAGGTGGAAGATGATTGAACACTAAAGTGCCCAGAAATTTGCACTCGCATGGTGTAGTATCAGGAATGTGATGTCGGGAATGGGCTTACAGATGCCATTTGTAGATTGTTGGTAGAAGGATGGGCTTATAGATGCCATCTGGAGATTGTTTGTTGAATTGTAACTTTGTAAGTTGAAAGAAGGAACCTGTGTAGGGTTGCCTGATGATGAGTCCGTGTGAAACTTCATCTGAAAGAGAGAAGGAACCGGTGTAGGGTTGCTTTATGATGGTCAAGTAGATAATTGTCCTGTCTGGTTTCAGGTATTAATCTCTGACTTGAGAAAGAAAGTCTTCCTGGCTTGTTACAGGTGTTATTCTTCAATCTCTTCATGTAGGTGGTTTTCCTGGCTTGTTACAGGTATCGATATGCAATTAGTCGTCCACAGATGCTTTTCCTGGCTTGTTACAGGTATTAATCTGGATCTTAAAAAGATTGGCCGATGAGATAGTTGTCCTGGCTGGTTACAGGTATTGATCTCTGACCTGAGAAATAAAGATGGTCTTCCTGGCTTGTTACAGGTATTGATCTTCAATCTCTTCATGTAGATAACTTTCCTGGCTTGTTACAGGTATTAATCTACAATCAGTCATCCACAGAATTTTCCTGGCTTGTTACAGGTATTCATTTGGAACTTAAGAAAGGTTGGTCGAGGAGATAGTTGTCCTGGCTGGTTTCAGGTATTAATCTCTGACTTGAGAAAAAAAGACGGTCTTCCTGGCTTGTTACAGGTATAGATCTTCAATCTCTTCATGTAGATAACTTTCCTGGCTTGTTACAGGTATTGATCTACAATCAGTCGTCCACAAAAGTTTCTTGGCTCGTTACAAGTATTCATCTGGAACTTAAAAAAGTTGATGGTAGCCATCTTTGGATTGACCTTTTCCTGAAAAGGGAAAAAACGTTAGCTGTATGCAATGTCATGATGTATGAAATGCATGATGTCATGATGTTCTCAAAATAAATGAGATTTGTGTTGTATGATGCGTATGCATGTCATAATGTATGAATATGTGATGTTTTTTAGTTGGGGAAAATAAATCCCGGAGCTGCTGGAGAATAGTGTTGAGTTCTTCGTTTCCACTGGGGATGATGCACGGAGATGGTTGCAAGAATAAACTTGTAGGAGAAGATAACTCCATTGGGGAATAAACCTGGTGAAGAGATTACTCTGCGGGGAATTACTCTGTGGGAAGAGATGCTTTGCTGAGATTTTAACGATAAACTCCGCTGGGGATTCCGTCGATAAGCTCTGTTGGGGATTTTGATGATGCATTCCGCTGGGGATAGAAAGAACTTTGCTGGGGATGATCTTTCAGTTGCAACTTGCTGAGGATAACCCAGTTAGACTCTTGTGGGGATAACCTCTGAATTTGGCTGAGGAGATGCATTTGTATTCTGCAGGGGATAAGCTTCCAGAATCTACTGGGTAAGATGATTCAATTCTCTATCGGGGAAGCCCTTTTTTAGACTGCGCTGGGGAAATGGCTCCACTGGGGGTATCTTGTATTCCGCCGGGGAACATTCTTATATTTCGTCGAGGAATATTAAGATTGTCGGGGATGCTCTTTACGCCTGCTGGGGAATATCTTTATACTCCACTGGGGAATATTAATACCTTCTGGGAACACCGAGCCTTTTCGGGACTGATGGTAGACTAACTCTGCTTGAGGGAGAGTATGGTTGATTTGTACATAGCTGCAAGTCTCAGTGGGGAGAGCTTCCATTACTGTTTTACTCTGCGGGGAGTGATGGTATCTTGGTCATATTCTTCAGCTGAACCTACCTTGGTACCTTGGTGGACAAAGCAACTAGACCTCTTAGACAATTCTTATTGCCCCTACTTCTGATATCACCCGTAATTAGTCCTTTGTTTCACATGCAAATATTTATGATCAGCAATTAATGTCAAATGCATATATCAAAAATGAACATTGGACGTTCTTTGCAAAACAAAAACAGATAAAGGGAAAAAACAATTTGCAATTTGTCTGAAAAATGAACTTGTATTGATTTTGAAGTTTGCCTGAAAATAGGCGTTTTTTGTACAAGAGGCTGACGTCCTAGTAAGAGAACGCCACCGAGCAAATAGAATTTATACAGTTTGTGAAAAGAAAACAAAACAGCTATGTGAATAATCCCACTGGGTTCCAACTCTACTATCGCCTTTATATCTTCAAGCATCTCATCACTTTGCTGCTTAGCTGAAGATGAATCTGATTGACCGGTGTCGTCCGAGCTTGATAGTCGATACTGAAGTCCGGACGCGAGGTGATCCAATGAGACATAGTATTACTCTTTAATCCCTAACTTTTTCCTGGACCGCCCTTTCGGGTTTTCGATCCACCGGGATACCCATTTTTGCCCAAGCCGCCTTTTCAGGTTTTTGACTTGCCGGGTGTACAAATTTTTTTATTTTCATCCCTTATTTTTGCCCGAACCCTTTTGGTTCGCCGGGAAGCCCTTATTTTTGCCTAGGCCAGTCGACCTAGCAGGTCTTTAATTATGCGTAGTATCTTTTTACTATGTCTGCATTGACGGGGTGAGGAAGGTCGTCACCATCCATGGCGGTTAGAATCATCGCTCCTCCTGAGAAGATGTTCTTAACCACAAATGGCCATTTGTACGTAGGGGTCCATTTGCCCCTGAGATCACCTTGAGGTAGAATAATGCGCTTGATTACCAGGTCCCCGACTTGATACTCTTGTCGTCTGACTTTCTTGTTAAATGCCTTGATCATCCGTTTTTGGTACGTCTGACCATGACAAATAGTAGTGAGTCTCTTTTCGTCGATTAGGTATAGTTGATCAAGCTGAGTCTGGATCCAGTCGTCTTCACTTAAACCCGCATCCTTCATGATCCGGAGAGAGGGTATCTGAACTTCAATGGGCAGGACTGCCTCCATGCCGTATACCAAGGAGTAGGGTGTTGCCCCTGTTGACGTCCGTGCTGAGGTACGGTACCCATGAAGAGCAAATGGTAACATCTCGTGCCAGTCTTTGTAGGTCACTGTCATCTTCTGCATAATCTTCTTAATGTTCTTATTAGCTGCTTCTACAGCCCCATTCATCTTCGGCCGGTAGGGAGAAGAGTTGTGGTGCTGTATCTTGAATTGCTCGCAGAGCTCAGTGATCATCTTGTTGTTAAGATTGGTACCATTATCCGTAATGATCCTCTCTGGTACACCGTATCGACAGATCAGGTTATGCCGAATGAACCGTGCCACAACGTTATTGGTTACGGTGGCAAAGGAAGCTGCTTCAACCCACTTCATAAAGTAATCAATCGCCACCAGGATGAAACGATGCCCGTTGGATGCCGTAGGTCTGATCTCGTCGATCATATCAATGCCCCACATTGCAAAAGGCCAAGGTGTTGTCAAGACTTTCAAAGGGACTGGAGGAATGTGCACCTTATCAGCATAGATCTGGCACTTGTGACATGTCCGAGAATGCTGTTAACAGTCGGCTTCCATTGTGGACCAATAATATCCTGCCCGAAGGATTTTTTTTGCCATGGTATGTCCACTGGAATGCGTTCCGAAGGTACCTTCATGTAACTCTGCCATAATCCTTTATGCTTCAATTTTATCCACACAACACAGTAAGATTGAATCATGGTTACGTTTGTAAATAATGCCATTGCTGATGAAGAACTTTTCCGCGAACCTTCTCAGAAACTTCTTGTCATTAACGGATGCACCCTCGGGGTATTCTTGAGCTTCAAGGTACCTCTTCACTTCATTATACCAAGGTTTTTCTGGTACCTCTTCGGTCTCAAGGTCACAATAATGTGCAGGTTCATCCAATTTCCAAATAATGATCTGGGGAGCCTCGTTGTCCCACTTGACTTTGAACATAGAAGACATTGTAGCTAACGCGTCCGCCAACTGATTTTCCTCTCTTGGGAAGTGTTCAAAGGTTATTTCCTCGAAGTGGGGAAGCAACGTCAATACATACTCCTTGTAAGGGATAAGATTTGGGTGTTTCGTATCCCACTCACCTTTGATCTGACTGATCACGAGAGCGGAATCTCCGAAGAAGCTTAGAAACTTGATCCTTAGGTCAATTGCAGCTCGAAGACCCAGAATGCATGCTTCATACTCCTCCATATTGTTGGTGCAGTTGAAACATAGTCGAGCGGTAAGTGGAGTATGATAGCCTTTAGGAGATATGATCACAGCGCCAATACCGTTACCCAAAGCGTTTGAAGCTCCATCAAAGTGCATAGACCATCGGGATCCTTCCTCAGGTCCTTCATCCGGTCCAGGTATTTCACAATCAGTTATCAACATGATAGTCTCGTCCGGGAATTCAAAGTTCATAGACTGGTAGTCATCCATTGCCTGATGTGCCAAATGGTCTGCCAACACACTTCCCTAGATTGCTTTTTGAGTCATGTACTGGATGTCATATTCAGTCAAGATCATCTGCCATCTTGCTATTCTTCCGGACAAGGCAGGCTTTTCTAAGATATACTTGATTGGATCCATTTTTGAAATTAATAGAGTAGTGTGAGTCAGCATATACTGTCTTAGCCGGTGAGCAGCCCATGCCAAAGCGTAACAAGTTTTCTCAAGCAGTGAGTATCGGGTCTCACAGTCGGTAAACTTTTTGCTAAGGTAATAAATAGCATGCTCTTTTTGGCCAGACTCGTCATGCTGACCCAGCACACACCCCATTGGATTCTCAAGTACTGTCAAGTATAAGATTAGAGGTCTCCCTTCAACCGGTGGCATAAGAATGGGTGGCTCTTAGAGATACTCTTTGATTCTTTCGAAAGCGGTCTGACATTCATCGTTCCAACGTACTACTTGATCTTTCTTCAGTAGCTTGAAGATTGGTTCACAAGTAGCAGTTAGGTGCGAGATGAATCGGGCAATGTAGTTCAACCGTCCTAGAAAGCCTCTGACCTCTTTCTCTGTCTTGGGAGCTGGCATCTCTTGTATGGATTTCACTTTGGCAGGGTCTACTTGAATACCTTTGTCGCTTACGATGAAACCTAGTAGTTTTCCAGATCTCACCCTGAAGGTACACTTGTTCGGGTTCAACCTCAATTTGTACAACTTCAACCGGTCAAACAGCTTCTGTAGATGGTCAAGGTGTTCCTCCTCCGTTTGGGATCTCACAATCATATCATCGACGTATACTTCAATCTCATGATGGATCATATCATGAAACAAAGCAACCATGGCATGCTGATATGTTGCCCCAACATTTTTCAACCCAAAAGGCATGACCTTATAGCAAAAGGTACCCCACTGAGTAACAAAAGTGGTCTTATCCATGTCTTCGGGAGCCATCTTTATTTGATTATAACCGGAGAAACCGTCCATGAAGGAGAATACCTTATGATGAGCAGTGTTGTCAACCAGAACGTCAATGTGAGGCAGAGGGAAGTCATCCTTAGGGCTCGCCCTGTTCAAATCCCTGTAGTCAACATACATTCTGACCTTACCATCTTTCTTCGGCAATGGAACCACATTGGCGACCCACTGAGGGTAAGAAGTTACTTCTAGAAAACCGGCGTCAAATTGTTTCATAACCTCAGCTTTGATTTTCTCGGACATCTCTGGACGCATACGGTGAACCTTCTGTTTTACCGGAGGGCATTCTTCCTTGGTAGGCAGGCGATGAACCACAATGTCGGTATCCAACCCAGGCATATCTTCGTAAGACCAGGCAAAGATTTCCACGTAGTCATGCAGCATCTGGATCAACCGTTGTTTTACACTAAGCTTCAGATTTGCACCGATCTTGACTTCCTTCCTGTCTGTCCCGGTACCCAGATTTACCATTTCCACTGGCTCTTCATGTGGCTGAATAACCCTCTCTTCCTGGAGTAGCAGTCTTGCAAGCTCACCAGGCACTTCGCAATCATCTTCACCTTCGTCTTCGGCTAAGTTGATCGGATTTTCGAAGTCATAACGGGCAGTAGCAGAGTCGTTACCAGTGAGATCCAGAGTGGATTGGGACCTATATATGTGAGTGTGTGTAAATAGCTGTTTTGCAATATGTAAAAGAGAAAGACAAGGAGCACAAGATTTGAAATGCAAAAACGTCCAATGCTTTTATTAATGATATATGAAAATGGCACATAAAACGTCTCACAAATGAAGCCACGGTGCCCCGGGTAAGACACCGGGCCATAAAGTTTCACAATATTGTCTGTTACAAATTCAAATCAAAGAGTTCATTATTGAGTAACAAAAGTAATTGGGACGAAGTCCTTTGCTGTCCAGTTGCTTGGTCCACCGTTGTTCGTAGGGTAGATCCAGCTGTCGAATTCAGATTCCTCCACATCATCTTCAATGGCATTTACTCCCGAGTTGCTGATGAACACAGGAGGTCTTCCAATCCTTGCACTTCGAACAACCCTCTGAGCTTCTGCAGTGAAACCCAAACCAAACTTGTTATTCTTCTGAGTGAAATCAGGAAGTCGGCCCCAATTTGCATACTCACCCTTCTCAATAACAGCCCGAGCATCCTTTAAGGAAGCCATCTTCAAAGGAGAATCTTCAACCACAGTCTCAGCTGATGCCAGTGTCTGAGGAACCTCTTCAAAGTGTTGGAATGGGGTCTCAATGAACTCCCCATCCATCTCTATATACCGGAACGAGTTGAGGTGGCTGACCATGTACTCTTCCTCCTCCTGTACTGTCATAATCTTCCCTCTGACCGGGTACTTCAGCTTCTGATGGAGTGTGGAGGTCACAACTCCAGCTTTATGGATCCATGGACGACCCAGCAAACAAGAATAGGAAGGTCGAATGTCCATCACGTAGAATGTAGAATCGAAGACCTGAGAACCAACTCTAATTGGAATATCGACTTCACCATGCACCATCCTTTTAGACCCATCAAAGTCCCGGACAACAATGTTACTTGGCTTTAGCTCCAACCCTTCGCAATCCAACCTGTCTAGGGCTTTCTTGAGCAACACGTTCAACGAAGACCCCGTGTCAACCAACACATGTGCGAGAGTAGTGCCCCTGCATTCAATGGAGACATGCAGGGAATCGTTATGGTTCTTCCCTTTAGCAGTCAGATCAGCATCGGAGAAACCCAAACCATTATCAGTAGTTAAATTGGCCACACAATCGGTAAACTGATCAACGGATGTTTCTTGTGGCACGTGGGCCGTCTTCAGGAAGGTAATCAGAGCCTTGGCATGGGCCTCTGAACACAACAACAGTGATAACATAGAAATTTTAGATGGGGTTTGCCCCAGTTGCTCAACTACATTATAATCACTCTTCTTAATAATCTTCAGAATCTCTTCCATCTCCTGTTTGGAAGCTTCAACAGTGGTTGTCTTTGGCGCCTCCGTCTGGGCAAGCGTATCAGTGGCGATCCCTTTGCCCCAAGCGTCAGATGACTCGGCGACAGGGGTAGAACTAAGAACTTGATCAGGAATGGCATTAGGCACACTTGCAGGTGTGATGACAATAGGTCTTCGGACAGTTGGTGGCGCAATATCGGGTGAGAAAAGTCTACCACTGCGGGTGACTTTAGCAGGCCCGGTAATGTTGCTGAAGCCAGTATTAGTATCAAACTCTTGCTTAACTCCAAGAACATAAACATCTGCCCCATAGTGCCAAGGGACAGCTTTGTAAGAGGTGTAGGGAATAGGCCCCGAAACAGTGATGATTATGGGTGCAATCTTCTGAACAGGCGTAATTCTGACAGGCTTCCTCGAGGGAGCCTTGGGAGAATTGTTGAAAATGGTAATAATGGAAACTTCTTCAGTAGGGGTGGCAGGAACAAAAATCTTCTCAAACAGGATTTCCTTATTATCCATCAGGTTTTGGATGCCTGACTTCAAAGATGGGCAACCAGTAGGTGAAACAGAACACAGATGGCAACCTTCACTACATCCCGGAAATAAACCGGCTAGCAACATGTTCCTCTTGACGGTCATCAGCGGGGTAACAATATCATCCACAGAGGTTACAAACAAGTCTTCCTCTACAGCATTTACTCCATGTTTGGGCATGGGAGCAGTCACAACATTAGGCCTCTCGGGCGCCTCGAACTCGATCTCCTTTGCATCGATTAGGTCCTGAACCTTATTCTTCAAAGCCCAACAATCATCCGTATTATGCCCTGGGCTGTCAGAATGATAAGCGCAACGGGCGTTAGGATTGTACTTTGGGGATGTTGTGTTTGAAATCTTCGGAGCTTCTTTTAGAGTCACCAGATTGGTCGTCAATAATTGCGGCAATATCTGAGACAAGGTCATGCTGAGACGAGTGAACTTCCTTCGAGGTCTCTCGCCCCTTTGTTGGTTATGATGCTGAGGAGCACTAGCAGGTTTTGAAATAACAACCGCGTTGACAGCTTGGCGGTGTTCAGATCTATTATGTCTCCTTGAACCGTAGACAGCACTGGATTCTTTCTTGAACGGCTTCTTCTCAGTGCTCGATGAGGCACCCTTCTGTATCTTCCCAGCCTTGATACCAGCTTCAATCCTCTCACCAGTCAAGATAAGGTCTGTAAACCCGGCTGAAGAATTTCCAATCAAATGGTTAAAGAATGGACCAGACAGGGTCCCCAAAAACATATCAACAAGTTCACGATCAGTTAAAGGTGGCTGCACCCTTCCGGCAAGATCTCTCCATTTTTGAGCATACTCTTTAAATCCTTCACCCGTCCCTATTGACATACCCTGGAGTTGGGTACGCGTAGGAGCGAGGTCGGAATTATACTGATACTGCTTATAGAACGCAATAGCCAAATCTTCCCAGTTACGGATACTGGCTCCATCCAGCTGATAGAACCACTCAAGCTGAGTCCTTGAAAGACTTTCCTGAAAGAAATGGATCCACAAATTCTTATCAGCTGTGTAAGGCTGGATCTTCCTTACATATGACCGGAGGTGCAGCTTTGGACAGGAAGCTCCTTCATACTTGGCAAAGGCAGGTGCCTTAAACTTATGGGGAATCACCACACCAGAATATAAACCTAGGTCTCCAAAGTCTAGCTCGGGCACGTTCTGTATCTCCATAGCGCTCAAGCGGTCCTCCAACTATTTTTACCTATCCTCAGCAGGAGGATACTGTTCTTCATCATAATCCGTCTCGTTGTCGGAGACCACGGGGATAGGAACCCTTCTCTCTTGTGGACTGTCTTTCCCTACAGATGAGGTGGTCAGATCAACCTCATTCTGCAGTCCATTTCCAAACCCGCGTCCAGTGTTGAACAGGACGGTCCTCTTCTTCTTCTTCTTCCTCTCTTTCGGAATCAGGGTCTTCAAGTCCTGTTGACCCTTGGCTAGGCTCATAACCAACTCTTGGAACTGGGCATTCTGGACCTGGAGGGCCTTGATGGCTTTCTCAGTGGAAGGTTCAGTAGACATGATGATTGCTGAAATAAACAGCGAAGAAGATAAGTGACCTGTAAAAGGGTACCTGTTTATGCAGTGCATGCGATGAAATGCGTATGATTTATGTTTTCAAAGACAATCGGGATTCAAATTTGTAGACAAGAAAGGAAACACACTTTATTAGATTTAACTTCAGAATTTAAATTGTTCAACAAATTGCCCTTAGGCGTTACAAGAATGGAAATACTGAAAAGTAAATAAAACCATAAAAGAAATCCTCAAAGGTCCATCAATGTTCCCATGGCCTCTTCTTCTCAGAACAGATATAATCATTCAAGATTCGCTCGTTCTCCAATTGCTTAGTCAGCTTCTGAATCTTCTGTTCTTGTTCGTTGAACCTCTCCTGATAAGAATCCCGTTCTTCCTGCAGTTGCGCCCAAGACCTCTTCAGCGTGCCAACATCAGTGGGCGTATGAGGGTGGAGAATAGTTGGAGGAACCCCGTCTTTATCAGTAACTTCAAGAGTAATAGGCCTGACAGCTTCGTAAGGCATACCTAACTTCTGGGCACGGATGCGGACCCATCTGAAATATGACTCCATTGGCAGAGAAGTCTTTGGTCCCAACTCAAGTGGGTCAGCTTTGTGAACTCTATCCCAAGCCCTGATGAATCTACGACGCAGATCGTCGCTATCTCCCTGAAAATCAAAGATGATATGAGGTATCAACATCTCATGAGGCCCTTCTCTTCTGGCTCTTCCAAACTGACGGAGAGCTAAACATGGGTTATAAGAGATTCCTCCATGGGTTCCGATCAATGGAACATTAGGATACTGTCCACAACGATCAATGACGGCAACCTCATCTAAGCCTCTGAGAGTCCAAATGATGTCATTATCAGTAAGAGACATTATCCTATGAGCCCAACCCCTTCCTTCTTTGTTCTTCAGTACGAACTTAGGGAGGTGCGAAATAAACCACCTCGACAATAAAGGAGCACAGCACATCAAAGTTCCCAGCTTTCGGGTGGTACGAGCATAAAGCTGATGAAGGATATCACCCAAGAGAGTGGGTACAGGGTTCTGAGAGATGAAGATCCTTATGGCATTAACATCAACAAAGGTATCAGGATTTGGAAACAATACCAGACCATAGATTAAAAGAGCCAGAATGTCCTCGTATGCTTTGAAGTCTAAGTCATTCCAGAAACAATTAGCTTTGCCAACCAGAAATTTAGCCAAAAAACCCTTAACTCCACTTCTAGTCTCCCAGTTAGCCATTACCTCCTCTTTGGTCAAGGGAAGGGCTGCAGCAATCTCTTCAGGCCTGAGAGTCTTTTCCCAACCAGTAAATGGAGTCTGCTCCAAAACAGAGATACCAAGCAACTCAGAGAATTCTTCCAGGGTAGGGACCAGCTGGAAGTCTTGAAAGGTGAAGCAATGGTATTACGGATCATAAAACTGGACCAGGACACTCATCATTTGTTGGTCCCACTTTGAGGTGACTAAACCGAGAAGAGAACCATGCCTCCTGATGAAGGAAGTAGTTTCTGGAATCCTGACAACCAACTCTTTAAGCAAAGTAGGTGGTTGAACAAAGTTGAGCCGGATAGTATTCCTACGCATGGGCATCATGATGTCCTACAAAACAGAGCAAAGATGAAACCTTCTTGTCTTTGAAATGGGTTAGTCCTCATGCAGGATGTATGCAATGTTATGATGTTATGATGTCATGGTAAAGGCACACCACAAGTATTCACAAAAGGAAAACATGGTAAAGGCACACAAGTCACACAAAAGAGCCCTTATATTTCAGGATGGCATGAAGTTTAGGTACTACCCTCTTTCAGTTTCAGTTGGTTAAGACCTGTCCTAAAAATAGTAACCGGGTTCTAGAGGATCTCAATATCACTGACTACCCTCAATCGGTCATAATTCCAGTTTAGCAACCTTTTCTTGCGGCCGGAACCATCGCGAGAGTTTAGTCTCAATGAGTGTAGCATACTGCTACTGTTCTATGGCCAAGTTGGTCAATTTAAGGTTCTAAGGTCAGTTGGTGCTTAATGACTCCTCAGAAGACCCATAGTCTCCTCGTCCCAACACAAGGGATATCAGTACAGACCAAGGTGTCACACCAACGTAGCTACTGCTTCATCCGTGTCGGTCTACGCCGGACAGATCCCTCGCAGTTTATTGCTACTTACCTAAAAAAGGGTACCCCCAGATCCGGGTTAGGATCTATGAAACTCCGATACAAGCCCACAAAATTAAAGCATACAAAGCATACAATTGAAAACACAAGTGATCTAATCCTAAGGTACACCTCACTTATAAATTCCCCAGCAGAGTCGCCAGTTCTTTGATCGGTGGAAATAGAACTGACTGTTTTAGAATGCTGGTTCACATTTGCGTTTGTTTTTGCAAAATGTCGCGGTAATCAAGAGTCGCCATCGTCTTTTATTTTATCCAACAAGGAAAGGACAAAAGCACAGAAAAATTCCTTTTCGAGATGTTTCTCAGGTTCAGGAGGTAGATTATAGAAAGGGAAGGTGTTAGCACCCTTTCTATCCGTGGTTATCCACGGGCTCTCAGGTACTTGCTCACTATGTTTTCAAAAATTTGCTTTTCTTTGTGATTGTGGGTTTTGAAAAGAGTTTTGTTTGAAAACTTCGATTTAACTCTTGTTTCTGTCCTCAAGAGTGTATAAAGTGTTGTTTGAAAACTTTGTTTGAAAAGTGTAATTGTGAAAAGTTTGTTTTGTTTTGAAAGAGCAAGTACCTAAGAACCTCTACATACTCAAAAGGAATTAAACTGTGTAAATGTCCTTTAGACAAGGCTATCCCACTATTGAGGAGTAGGTAGCACCGTTGTTGGAGTTTTCGGGTCAATTCGATTAAGGGACGTGTGGTCACTAAAGCAATGTTAGGATGCCTTAGCGGTAACCCTAATGTCTTAGATCATTTTTTTATCGAGGCAACCGTTTCGAGGCAACTTTGATCTTTAGACAGGAGGGCGACCTCTAAAACTTCCTATACTCAATGACCACGTTCGAGGCAACCAAGTGAGGCGTACCCTAGGAGTGGTATGTGCAAATGTGTCAATTTTCAGTTATGTTATCTTTGTACATGTTATGGTGAGCTACGGTTGATTTTAAGTTAATGTAGATCTTGTCATGCATAGCCTATTATTCATACATCTAGCAGTTAATGGTTGCGGAAAATAACACTAAGCTATTACAAGGCGTCGGGTATTTACATCGCCAAAAACAAACCCTTGAAAAAGTAAATGCAGAAAATTAAATAAAAGCGATAAAAAGTCCTAATTAAAACTATTACATCCTCGGAGCAAATACAATTATATGGAACATGAATCAAACATAATATGCGCGAGAAAAATTGAATCGGCGAGCTTTAGGGTTTTGACCCCTTTTTAGGAAAGAAAGAGATTTTTTGTTATTTTGAACCAAATGAATTTAAACCTAAGTTAATTAATTAATTAAATGAAAAAAGATATTTTTTGGGTTTTTAGAATATTTAAGGAAATAAAAATAAAAATGATTAAATATATAAAAAAACCTAATTCTAATTAATTTTAATTTATTACAAAAATATTAATATTATGCCTAATTAAAACTAAACAAATTATGTTAATATTTATTTACAAAATAAACTAATTAAATTTAATAAATAAAAACATTATATTTTTTGTTTTCTGATTTTATTATGAAAAAAAATATTAATTTGTTAGTGATATAAATAATAATTATAAAAATAATTAAATGAAAGAAAAAAAATAAAAAAAGAAAGGAAAAGAAATAAACTCATGAAGGGGGTGTTGGGCCCAATTTTGTGGTGTATAAGCAATTTTCCAGGCACATTATGCTTCAGCCTCATTGACTCTTGTGATTCCCTGCATGCTCGTTGACCAGGGCATATGGTGGATAATCAGCTTTGGCCATTGGATTTGATTTACTCACCATCTGGTGCTTGGAAATTGGATACACACGGTAGACCACCTTCTGGGCATTGCATGGGAACACCTGAAGAAAAAAATCCAAATAAACGTTTTGGGGGACCTGGGATTCGAACTCAGGTCCCAATGGCTTTTTCATCCACCTGCTTGCCAACTCAACTTGCGCGTAATTCAAATGCACGAACCAGATGACAACACGTCACCATCTTCAACCTTGGTTCTGCATAAAATAGAATCAAATAGCGAGGGTTTTTAACCTCCACTACCTCCTGCACGAAAAATAGCAAATAGACACAGAGCAAAAAGAAATATTTCGCGAGGTATGTGTTGGAATCGTCTTGGTCTCACGAATTTAACCATGTATCTCATTGGTTCCAATTTTTCCTGGTTTGGAAAGCCCTATTTGAAAGCTTGAAAACCCTAGAAATTCAATCATGGCATCTCTCGGTTTAGGGCATTATGGTTCAATTCAGTCATTCCATTAGCTTTGTATAATCTCTAGCAATGCAAATCAATCACAAAAACATGTCAAATGTGTATGAATTAAGAGATACAGTTTTGAATTACAAGTGCAAACCGTGAGATGGTATTTCGTGATTCCTTGAGCTTTGGTGCTTGAATTTGATTGCAAATCACTCCTGGTACCTCCTGCAATGTGTTTGGATGAACAGGGCACCTTGAATTGGCCTAGATTGCAAGAACAAGTTTTGAGTTTTCTTGAAATTTCTTGAAATTGGTATGGCCGTTCTGCAGTCTTTTTTTCGTGAATTAGGTTATGCTTGGCTTGCTTGCATATAAGGGAATCAGTTTAGGTCAAAATTTGGACCCATACCCATGTGCATTGAAGATTGAATCTTTGATTGATAAATCAAATATTCTTGATTTTTCATGATTGAACAAGTTGCCAAAATTGGATATTTTTGTATCTTTTAGCTTGTGCACGAATTGGTCAGCATATTTGGATCATATTTGGTTCACAAATAGGTTTAAGAATCAAATCTTTTATTTTCTTATAATTTAAATTAATTAAATGAATTAATATGTATTAAAAATCCATTTAATCAATAAATTTAAGAAAATAAATCCAATTTAACTTGGTGGGTCGTGCATAGGTCATGGGTGAAGTTTCAAAAAGAGATTTGAGGCCCATTAGCAAAAAGAAGGTGTTTTGAGCAAAGTTGACTTTTGCAAATTCATGAAAATTGTCCAACTTCTCCAATGCATAACTTGCTCAATTTTGATCATATGACCATGTTCTTGGACACTTTGGAAAGCCCTTGAAGTCCTTAAACCAATGCTTTTGGTCCCATGTCATTTGGATTTACCAATCTCAAGTTATGGCCTTTGACTCAAAGTGTACTTTTGTTGACTTTTGAAATTGACCTATAATGTAAAAATTTGTAACTTTTTGTGAGAGCATCTCTTGATCTTGGGGTGTGAAGCTGGATTGTAGGAAATTGCATCCTCTTAAAAATTAGCTTTGCATGGAATTTTTCTGATAAACCATGAAAGAGTTATGCCCTTGTCAAAGTACAGTTGACTTTTCTGCTGTCCAAAAATAGTAACTTTTGCATCTTGATGATTTTTGAGCTATTCTTGTGGGATCATGATCAAGACTTGATCAAATGATGATTGTGAACTCAAAATAAGATGTTGACCAAGAATTCTGACTTTTGACTGCAAAATGACCATTTTGCCCTTGCAGTTGGCTGTAGATCAAATGGAGCTTTTGACTGTGCAAATTGGCACTGTGAGTCTTGAAACTTGGCATGTAGGTGCTTGAGAATGTATATAGGCCTATGAGACTTGATTGAACCATTGAAAACCCCAAATTCCTTGAAAGAACCAAAACCCTAATTTTGAATTGACTGCCTTAGGAGGTGATTTGACTGTACAACCCTTGAGCAATCTTGAGCAATTTGAAGATCGTTCTTGACAAATCTTGAGGAATATGGGAGGGCAAATTTTGGGGTACAACACATGCATGGTAAGAATAAATAAGTTATACTTTAAATAGGAACCTGAAATTAAATATTGAAGCAAATAATTTGAGCAGTGCGTATACTCCACAAGCCGACAGGATTAACTGGAAGTAAAGAAGATGAAGTAAACTTGAATAAAACTACAAACGAAACAAATATTGAAACTTGAATATAGCTTTGAAATAATGTCGGAAAGATTGATCCAAGCGTTACAAATTATAGGCCTAATACTAATGGTGTGGTAGCTCCCCAATGTGAGAAACTACCACTTTACAAAGTGATTTTTCTGCCTAAAACTTCTAACAGCGCTTCTGCGCATAAAACTTGGATCCTCAACACTAATTTCTAAGATCCTATATATAGATGAATAAAATGGAAGTTACATTTCATCTTTATGAGAGAACTAGTGAAGATAATGGATAAAGTGGAGAAAAAAGTGGGAAAATGGGAAGTTGAAAGATCATGGAGTGATAATGGGAAGTTAAGAAAATCATGGGAGCTTCGTTGCAGACGTGAAGAGGAATTCATATTTAATTACTGCAATTAGCTTGTGCCGATCTCCATATAATGTATGTTGAGGGTCATGGTTAGTATGCCGATGGGCACACTTATTTAGCTTGTGGCGGGCGGCATGGGGCTGTGACGACCGTCACAGTCCTCTGATACCGTTTCTTTTGCTTTCTGCTACAAAGTCACATATTTTCTGTCATTTCTTCCTATTTATTTCTCCTTTTCATATTTAAGTTCATTTCTAGCATATACCTGAAATATAATAAAATAACAGCATAGTATGACATAAATAAATAAAAACAAAAATAAAATGCATGCAAGTCGAGCCAGAAAATTCGATATAATTTCGCGTTATCAACGACCTAGAGGATAAATAACGTAGACTTGGAAATTCACATACCTTTCGCAACCTAGGGGATAAATGCTTGAAAAAGTGTTTTGGGTAATCGAATCTTAGATAACTAGACCAAAGATAAGATCATATTTTTATTGGTTGTGTCTGTTCTCAACCAAGGTATTTGTTTGTTTTATTGCCAAAATAATCCAATGATGAGCCACAATAAAGTTTTGATTTTAAACCAAAAATGTGTTCTGGAAATGCAATGCATAATTCCCTAAGTTGATATGGAACCCAAAATGTATATGCATCGAGTATCTCGTATATGCCCCAAATGTAATGTTTGTGTATGCCCCAAATGTAATGTTTGTATATGCCTAAAATGCTGGTTGTGAAAAAAACTGTGTTCTCTCCTTTTAAATCATTGGTTTTGTGTTACCAACTCTCCAATGTTATATGTGGCATCGTCACAGTATTTTGAATTGATTTGAACAAGATGAATGGTGTTAGCAGGATTTTGATATTTGTATTGCAAGCGCAGGCGTGAACGTAGTTGCGGATGTAGGCGTGGATATTACTATGATCGCAGGTGTGGACGTATGCTTGGAGGTTGGCGTGGAGTTTCTTTCAATGTTTTTCTAACCAAAATGTTTTTTTATGTTTTACCAAATGCTTCTATTTGTTTGTCAAATCCCCAAAATGGTTTTGACGCAATATTCACAAGAAATAATTGTAGTATTTACAAACAAGTTCGAAAAGGAAAAAAACCTAATTGAAAGATTGAAAAAGTAAATGTTTTATAGATAAATATGCCTTTGAATAGGCGAGATTACAAGATGCAATTCCTTGAAAGAGGTAATTACAGAAAGTTTAAAAACTAAAAATGGCAATGAAAATGATAATTGTTATTGTTGTTTTTCCAGTGTCCTTTTGATAGCTCCAATCTCCTTTGCTTGTGAGTAAAATGATTTGGATCAATCTCTCTACTTCGTGGTTCTTAGATTGTAGTCTTTTTGTTCTTTATTTATGAGTAAGATCAATAACTTTTGTCTAGATCGCCCTTTCGGGTTTTCAATCCACTAGGGTAAATTTTTTTTTGTGTATGTCCCTAATTTTTGCGTGGATCGCCCTTTAGGGTCTTAAATCCAGTGGGATGCTCCTTTTTGCCTAAGTCGCCCATTTAGGTTTCTAAATTAGCGAGCTTTTTATACATAGTATTTTCCGACTGCGTCCGAATTTTCCAGATGTGGTAGTTCTTCCCCATCCATTGTTGTTGAAATTCTGGCAGCAGATACTCAATGTCACAGTTAATGTTATGACACCATATCTGACTTTCTATAAGACAGTAAATAAAAAAACAGTAAAGAACACAGTCAATTGTTTACCTAGTTCAGTGTGAAACAACACCTACTCTGGGGGCTACCAAGCCAGGGAGGAAATCCCCTATAAGAGATATTAATTCAGGAATAAACCAACCAGTTTATCTCCTTCACTTAAGACCTACCCAATGCAACTTCAATCTAAGTTCAACTTAAACCTGAGTTCCTACTCACTCCCCCTCAATCACAGCAGTGATACTAAACAATTGACTAATGAAATAATGAAGACACTCTTCAGAACATACACTTGATTATGCTTCACAGCTTTTAATCAAGTAACACACACACTCGTGCTTCAAAGATTTGAGTGATACATAAGCCTAACTTGACCTTGCTTCAAAGCTTTAATCAAGTGACACAAACACTCTTGCTTCAAAGCTTCGAGTGATACACAACCCTTACAATCAAAGCCTACTCCAAGTCACTTATCACAATGATACTTGCTTGGATTACAGTAGTTAAAACTATACAGCCCCTAGTTGATCTTCTGTCAAAGAGTTAATCTTCCAACAGCTTTCCTGTTGAATATATATGCAAATGTTTCTTCAGTTAGGGCTTCCACGAAAAGCTAGGGTTAATTAGGGTTAACCTCAAGACTTGATCACAAGACTTTATCAACCAGATTAGGGTTGAGCTAGGTTAACCTAAAGTCCACGTGAGATTCTGTTCTGGAAAGTATGAACCAAATTCCTGAAAAATCTCAGAATTAACCAAACTGCAAAACTGTTAGATCAGTACAGGATGTCTTAACATTGGTTATGACAACAGAAATCCTGTTTACTGATTTTGGTAGAAGGAGATAAATGTGATCATTGAAAAATGCTCAGATACACACTCATAAATAGCAGCTACTGTATGCCATTCTTTTTCTGCATAAAGTACCTAAAAACCCAGAATGTTATGACATCAGTCATGACATTCACACACCTGGTTTTACCAAAAATACATGCCAATAACTAAACACTTACAAACTCCCCCTTTGGCAAATTTTTGGCTAAAACCCCTAAACAATCAGAGAATAGAGAGCAACAGAAATAATATGTCTGCAGAAAAAAATAATGTCTACCAAGTAATTAACATAAAAACTTCTCCCCCTCTTTAGCCATAAATAGGCCAAAGATACATGTACTTATAGGTTATACAGTCATCCAAAATGAGTAATAAACACAACAAAAAATCTGAAATCACTTGCAGCAACAGGTACTAGCAGCAAGCTTGACAACTCCACGAAACTTCAAGCACTGTCATCTTCAGAGGAGGCACTTTCTTCAGCATTAAGCTGATCTTCAGCAACATCCTCTTCCCTTCTTTGTCCTTCAGTATCCTCCTATTCTAATATGGAAATTAGGTTCTCAAGAGTACTTTTCCTTGTCTCCAGCTCTTTGCAGGTTTCCTTCAGCACAGCTATAACATCAGATGTCTTGGACTGAGTTTTGACAGTTGATGTCTCAGCTGATGTCATGACAATGTCAGGAACATGAGTTCCCTGAAATAGCTTATAGTGCAACCCAAGAGCAGGGGCTCTTTTGCATACATTATCTCTTTCCACTAGGATGTCAGGATACTGAGCAAGGACAATACCACATAGGAGGGAGGGAAAGGCAATAGGACCTTTAACAGCATAGCTTCCAACATGTTTTAAAGTTTGATCAAAGATATACCTGCCATAGTCAAATTTTGTCTTGGTTCCAACAGCATAAATGAATCTTCCCAATCCTGTGTAGATGGTTGATTTATGGTTGGTAGGAACCCAGTTGGCTGCACCAATCTTGTGCAGGATGGCAAATTTCATGCTTATCTTGCTTGCATTCAGCTTGCCTTTTAAGGGCCAGCTCCTTACTTGATTTGCAGTGATGGTTTGGCATACTTGGCTGTCAGTAACCTCTAGTTCAGGGCAAGCCTCATCTGGTCTTCCAAGGAATTTGTTTATTTCAGAGGGAGAGAAATTAACTTTTCTTCCTCTCACATAGACACATTTAAAGTCAGCTGACCTTCCATCAGCACATCCATCAGATAAATTCACTATGAATTCTTTGACAAGATTTTCATAGCATTTGGTAAACTTTACCACAGTGTTCATTAGTCCAGTAGTTTTGATTAGGTCCATGATCTCCTTACATTCCATGGCACCATTGTTCAGTTCTCTTTCCAAGGCTATTCTTTTTAAACAAACATACTTCCATCTGTTGGCATTTTCAGGGTGGTGAAAAGAAATGTTGTCATTGGGGACTTCAGGAACTTTAGCCATTTTGCTTGAAGGGAGTTTCCTTCTGAGAGAGATGTCTTCAGCTTCAACTTCAAATTCTGATTCCTCATCAGAATCAGAAGGTTCAGGCTCTTTCCTTTTCTTTGCTATTGGTTGTCTCACAGGCTTTGAGAGACTACCAGCATGTACTCTGGTTTTCACCTTTCCTTTTGGACAATCCACTCTTCACAGTTTCTACACCAGTCTTGCCTTCAGACCTGTTTTTCTTGTGAGCAACATCAGCAGTCTTCTCTTTGGTCAGACCTTTTGCAGCATCCTGCTTGCCTTTTCTGTTCATCATTCTCCTAGCTATGCTAGGGTTGATATTTGCAATTAGGTCATTGTCAGAGTAGTCTTCATCCACATCAATAACCGTGGGTTCAACATCCTTTTCTGAAGGGTTCTGGAGATCATCAAGATTTTCAGATGATTTCTGAATGTTGTCATTCGGTGTCTCAACATTCTCAGAGACATCTGGATTTATTTCAACATTTGGACTTGTTGATTCTTGATTCAATGGAACAGAAATTCCAGGGACATAATGGTTCTCACTCAGAATTCTTGTAACAATCCTAGCTATTGCTTGATGAACATGAGCTGAGCCTTCCCTATTTGGAACAGAAGATGAAGGTTGAGAGGGATTATCGGATGAAGTAGCTTGAGACCTTCCTGCATGCCTTGTTCTCAGCTTTTTAACCTTAGAGGGGTTAGTTGCCAGTTCTCTAAGAGGAGTAATCTCCAGGACTTCAGAATCCATGCATGATGTGATTGCCCTAGAATCTCGATCAGAGGAAGCGGATGAAACAGTCGTCTTGGAAGAGGATGATGTTTGAGACATTTTGATAGTCTTAGAAAACCAGTAGCAACGAGAGAGAAATCTTTGATTGAGAGAATGGGATTTGTTGCAGAGCCGAGAGAGGAAGGAGGTAAATGAGTGTCTATTCAACTTCTTAATAATTTTGAAAGAAATGGGAAAACATATGATTAACCCAATCAAAATAGACTTAACACAAAAAACTCCTTCATCCCTTGTTTTAAGCAAAATTAATTGCTACATTTCCTCATGTTGGCAAATACCCAACTTGCCCCTCAAATTTTCAAATTGATTTGCATCAAGTGCTTTGGTAAAAATGTCATCCAGCTGTAGTTCAGTGGCAACATGTTCCAGTTTAATCGTCTTCTCCTCTACAAGATCTCTGATAAAATGATGTCTAATGTCAATATGCTTGGTCCTGCTATGCTGAATAGGATTCTTGGAAATGTTGATTGTACTCAGATTGTCACAGTACAATGTCATAACATCTTGTGTGACATTATACTCAGTAAGCATCTGTTTCATCCAGATCATTTGAGAACAGCTACTACCAGCTGCAATGTATTCAGCTTCAGCAGTAGAGAGAGACACACAGTTCTGTTTCTTGCTGAACCAGGAGACCAGATTATTTCCTAAGAAGAAACATCCTCCAGAGGTGCTTTTTTTATCACCATCACTTCTATCCCAATCAGCATCACAATAACCAGTCAGAGTTGGTTCACAACCATGAGAGTACAACAAGCCATAGTTGTAAGTTCCACTTACATACTTCAAAATTCTCTTCACTTGGTTGATATGACTGACTTTAGGATCAGCTTGGTATCTTGCACATACTCCAACTGAAAAAGAAATGTCAGGTCTGCTGGCTGTTAAGTACAGCAGACTTCCTATCATGCTTCTGTACAGGCTTTGGTCCACCTTAACCCCACTTGAATCTTTGGATAGCTTTAAATGAGTAGGTGCAGGAGTCCTTTTGTGACTGGAATTCTCCATACCAAACTTCTTGACAATGTTCTTTGCATACTTGCTTTGAGATAGAAAAATTGTGTCTTCCATCTGTGAGACTTGCAGTCCAAGAAAGTAGGTCAGTTCTCCCATGAGACTCATTTCGAATTCAGCCTGCATCTGGTCAGCAAAATGTTTAACCATTTGATCTGAAATTCCCCCAAACACTATGTCATCAACATAGATTTGAGCTACCATTATCTTTCCTCCTTCATTTTTGACAAAAAGGGTTTTATCCAAGCCTCCTTTTCTGTATCCTTTGTCAGAGAGAAATTCTGTCAACCTTACGTACCATGCTCTAGGAGCTTGTTTTAGGCCATACAAAGCTTTCCTCAATTTGTAGACATGATCAGGATAGTTTGGATCCACAAATCCTTTAGGCTGTTCCACATAGACTTCCTCATTTAAGTACCCATTTAGGAAGGCACTTTTTACATCCATCTGAAATAACTTGAACTTCAGGAGACAAGCAATTCCCAATAGGAGTCTGATAGATTCCAGTCTGGCTACAGGGGCAAAGGTCTCATCAAAATCAACCCCTTCAACTTGAGTGTATCCTTGGGCAACAAGTCTTGCCTTATTCCTGGTGACAACTCCTTCAGCATCTGATTTGTTCTTGTATATCCATTTTGTGCCAATGATGTTTGTTCCCTCTGGTCTAGGAACTAACTCCCATACTTCATGTTGCTTGAATTGGTTCAATTCATCTTGCATTGCACCAATCCAGTATTCATCAGTTAAAGCCTCCTTAACATTTCTTGGTTCAATTTTAGACATAAAGCAAGAGTTTGAGATGATTTCTCTAGATCTTGTAATGACTCCACTGTTGGGATCTCCTATGATGAGTTCTTTAGGATGATCTTTCTGAATTCTGATGGAAGGGATTTTGCTAGCTTCCTTGGATTCAGTGTCTGCTGTAGTGGTGTTAGGAAGGTCATTCTGTTGAGTTGAAGTCTCAAAGAATGTCTCAACATTACAAGGGACATCTGTTTCCTCATGATAATCATCAACTATGACATTTATTGATTCCATCATGACTTTGGTCCTGGAATTGAATACCCTATAAGCTCTGCTGTTGGTGGAGTATCCTAGAAATATTCCTTCATCACTTTTAGGGTCCAGTTTTCTCCTTTGATCACGATCTGCCAGAATATAGCATTTGCTACCAAATACATGGAAGTACTTCACTATTGGCTTTCTTCCTTTCCAGAGTTCATAAATGGTGGATGAGGTTCCCTTTCTCAAAGTGACTCTGTTATGGACATAACAGGCTGTATTCATAGCTTTAGCCCAAAAATGAATAGGAAGTCTTTTGGCATGTATCATTGCTCTGGCAGATTCCTGTATGGTCCTGTTTTTCCTTTCTACAACTCCATTTTGTTGAGGAGTTATAGGAGAAGATAATTCATGATTAATTCCTTCTGAGGAACAGAACTCATTAAACTTATTGTTTTCAAATTCCTTGCCATGATCACTTATGATTCTGACAATGCACCCTTCCTTTTCTCTTTGAATTCTTTTGCACAGTTCTTTAAAAACTTCAAATACATCAGATTTTTCCCTAATGAAGTTAATCCAGGTGAATCTGAAAAAATCATCCTCAACAACATAGGTATATCTTTTCCCACCAAGACTTTCCACCTGCATTGGTCCCATCAGATCCATATGTAGAAGTTCTAGAACCTTAGAGGTGGTCAGATGTCTTGACTTTGGATGTGACATCCCAGTCTGCTTACCAACCTGACATTAACCACAAACTCTCCCTTCATCAATTTTCAGTCTTGGAATCCCTCTGACTGCCTCCATGGATATAATCCTTTTCATTCCTCTTAGATGTAGATGGCCAAGTTTTTGGTGCCACAGTTTCACTTCTTTTTCTTCTTTGGAAATAGAACACAGAGTGGAGTAATTAGTGTTCTCAGGCTCCCACAAGTAGCAGTTGTCTTTGGATCTGACTCCTTTCATTACAACTTCTTGTTTCTCATTAGTTACAAGACATTCAGATTTTGAGAAGTTGACCTTGAATCCTAGATCGCATAATTGACTGATATTGATGAGATTAGCAGTCAGGCCTTTTACCAGCAATACTTCATTTAGATTTGGGACTCCAAGGCAGTCCAAGTTTCCAACTCCTTTGATTTCTCCTCTAGCACCATCTCCAAAGGTCACATAACTAGTGGTGTGAGGTTTAACATTATTGAGAAGGTTCTTGATTCCAGTCATGTGCTTAGAACATCCACTGTCAAAGTACCAGTCTTCCTTTGCAGAGACTCTAAGGGAAGTGTGGGCTATCAGGGCAGTAGCCTTTTTCTTCCACTGTGGAGTATGTGCTACCTTGTTAGACTTAGGTTTGACACCTGGGTTCTAATTAGGGTATCCATACAATCTGAAGCAGAATGGATTTATGTGACCAAACCTCCCACAATGATGACATCTCCATCTTTGGTACTTTTTCTTCATATTTCTCTGTTCCCGATGTTGAGTGCTATGTTGTGACATCTGCTTTGACATTTGTTTATCAGGCCTGATCTTCTTGTCTGTACCAGTTTTCTTTGTTGCCACAAATCCTAGACCAGACTTGTTTCCCACATTTTGTCCAACCTAAAGGATTTCTTCCAATTTGTCAGTTCCATTTGTCAGCATTTTGACAGATTTGGTCATCTGGTCCAGTTTTGAGTTCAGCATTTGAACTTCCCTTTCTAGATGACTTATAGTTTCAATGTCTGCCCTTTTCTCAGCCTCCAACTTTATTATGAGTTTTGTTTGTCTCTCATTTTGCTGACAAACTTCAGCACTTCTGATACATAATTTCTTGTAGGTATCAGCCAGTTCTTCAAATGTCACTTCCTCATCACTAGTGTCACTATCAGAGGTACAAATACCAGTTAGTGCAGTAACTAGTTTGGCAGATTCTTCTTCAGAATTACTTTCTGAATCACAGTCAGACCAAGTAACAGACATTCCTTTCTTTTGTTTCTTAAGAAAGGTAGGACATTCAACTCGAATGTGCCCATATCCTTCACATCCATGGCATTGGATTCCTCTGCTTTGATTTCCCTTCTCTTCATATTTTGGTCTTCTACTGGAGTCATAAGATCTGTTGATGTCAGAAGGAATGTTCTTAACATTTGACCTTGACTTTCGATCCATTCTCTTGATGAGTTTGTTGAATTGTCTTCCAAGCATGGCTATAGCTTCTGAAATATTTTCTTCTTCATCCTCCTTGTTTTCATCTTCAGTGTTGGATACAAGTGCAATGCTCTTGTTTTTCTTGTCAACATTGTCACTGATCCCCATCTCAAAGGTCTGAAGAGACCCAATGAGTTCATCCACCTTCAACTTGCTGATATCCTGGGCTTCCTCTATAGCAGTTACCTTCATTGCAAATCTTTTAGGCAAGGATCTGAGAATCTTTCTCACCAGTTTTTCTTCTGACATCTTTTCTCCCAATGCTCCTGAGGTGTTGGCAATTTCCAAGATGTTCATGTGAAACTCATGAATGGTTTCATCTTCCATCATCCTTAGGTTCTCAAATTTGGTAGTCAGCATTTGAAGCCTTGACATTTTTACTTTGGATGTGCCCTCATGGGTAGTTTTGAGAGCGTCCCAAACTTCCTTTTCCAGTTCACATTGATGTACTAGTCTGAATATGTTTCTATCAATTCCATTGAACAAGGCATTTAATGCTTTGGAATTACCCAGGGCTAACTCATCTTCTTCTTTGCTCCATTCTTCCTCAGGCTTCAGACTGATTGTCCCATCTTTCTCAGTTATGGTGGGATGGTTCCATCCTTTGTCAGCAGCTCTCCAAGCCTTTTTGTCTAGTGATTTTAAGAAGGCAATCATACGAGGTTTCCAGTAGTCATAATTTGATCCATCCAGAATGGGTGGCCTGTTTCCAAAAATTCCTTCTTTGTCCATAGCGCCAGAAAGTGATATCCCTAGATCTCACCCAGTAAGACAAGCAGGGTGCCTGCTCTGATGCTAATTGAAATTCTGGCAGCAGATACTCAATGTCACAGTTAATGTTATGACACCGTATCTGACTTTCTATAAGACAGTAAATAAAAAAACAGTAAAGAACACAGTCAATTGTTTACCCAGTTCAGTGTGAAACAACACCTACTCTGGGGGCTACCAATCCAGGGAGGAAATCCACTATAAGAGATATTAATTCAGGAATAAACCAACCAGTTTATCTCCTTCACTTAAGACCTACCCAATGCAACTTCAATCTAAGTTTAACTTAAACCTGAGCTCCTACTCACTCCCCCTCAATCACAGCAGTGATACTAAACAATTGACTAATGAAATAATGAAGACACTCTTCAGAACATACACTTGATTATGCTTCACAGCTTTTAATCAAGTAACACACACACACTCGTGCTTCAAAGATTTGAGTGATACATAAGCCTAACTTGACCTTGCTTCAAAGCTTTAATCAAGTGACACAAACACTCTAGCTTCAAAGCTTCGAGTGATACACAACCCTTACAATCAAAACCTACTCCAAGTCACTTATCACAATGATACTTGCTTGGATTACAGTAGTTAAAACTATACAGCCCCTAGTTGATCCTCTGTCAAAGAGTTAATCTTCCAACAGCTTTCCTGTTGAATATATATGCAGCTGTTTCTTCAGTTAGGGCTTCCACGAAAAGCTAGGGTTAATTAGGGTTAACCTCAAGACTTGGTCACAAGACTTTATCAACCAGATTAGGGTTGAGCTAGGTTAACCTAAAGTCCACGTGAGATTCTGTTCTGGAAAGTATGAACCAAATTCCTGAAAAATCTCAGAATTAACCAAACTGCAAAACTGTTAGATCAGTACAGGATGTCTTAACATTGGTTATGACAACGGAAATCCTGTTTACTGATTTTGGTAGAAGGAGATAAATGTGATCATTGCAAAATGCTCAGATACACACTCATAAATAGCAGCTACTGTATGCCATTCTTTTTCTGCATAAAGTACCTAAAAACCCAGAATGTTATGACATCAGTCATGACATTCACACACCTGGTTTTACCAAAAATACATGCCAATAACTAAACACTTACAGTTGTGAGGATAAGACCACCACCTGAGAATGTTGTTTTTACCACATACAGACCTTCGTAGTTGGGTGTCTATTTACCATGTGAATCAAGGCGAGGTAATAGAATCTTCTTGAGCACCAAATATTCTTCTTTGAACACTCGAGGATGAAACTTCTTGTCGAATGCTTTCTTCATCTGCTTTTGGTACAATTGGCCATGGCACAATGCTGTCAAGCATTTTTATTCAATAAGGTTGAGCTGATCAAGACGTGTCTGAACCCACTCTGCTTCTTCAAGCTTTGTTTCCATTAGAACTCAGAGTGATGGAATCTCTACTTCAACAGGGAGTACTCCCTTCATGCCATATACTAGAGAGAAAGGAGTTGCACATGTTGATATGTGTATGAAAGTACGATAGCCATGTAGAGAAAAGGGAAGCATATAATGCAAATTTTTGTATGTCTTCACCATTTTCTGAATGATTTTCTTGATGTTTTTATTGGCAGCTTCAACGGCCCCGTTCATCTTAGGTCATATGGTGAGGAATTATGATGCTGGATCTTGTAGTCGTCGCATAAATCCTTCATCATTTTGTTGTTTAAATTAGACCTGTTATCTGTAATGATTCTTCTAGGAACCCCATTTGTCCATATAAGATTTTGTTTGATCAACCGAGTAACCACTTGTCTTGTCACATTTGTGTAAGACGCAGGTTCCACCCATTTGGTGAAGTAGTCGATGGCAACTAGTATGAACCAGTGTGTGTTAGAGGCTTTTGGTTTGATCATTCTTATCATGTCTATTCCCAAATTAAAAATGGCCAAGGAGAACTTAAGACATTCAAAGGAGTCAGTGGTACATGCATTTTGTTGGTTGGCATTTGTGACATGTCTTTGCATAATGGTAGCAATCAGCTTCCATCGTCAACCAATAATAAATGGCTCGCAAGATCTTTCTAGCCATGGAATATCCATTTGTATGAGTTCCGAAAGTACCTTCATGGATTTCTCTCATAAGTATATTTGCTTCATGTTTCTCCATGCACCTGAGTAACATCATATCGTAGTTCCTTTTGTACAACACACCACCATTTAGAAAGAATTTTGAAGTTAGCTTCCGCATAGTTCTCTTGTCAATTATTGAGGCATTTTTTAGATATTCTTACTTCTCAAGATACCTCTTGATGTCATAGAACCAAGGCTTGTCATCTGGTCCTTCTTCAATAACAAGGAAATCTGCAGGTTCTTCAAAATATCTGATTATAATGAATGGTTCGTGGTTTGGCCAGGTTACTTTGAACATGGCTGAAAAAGTTACCAACGCATCTGCCATCTGATTTTCTTCTCGCAGAATATGACTGAACGTAACCTCGGTAAATTCCGCAGCTAGCTTCAAAACATGATCTCAATATGGAATCAATTTGGGATGTTTAGTGTCCCACTCACCGTTGAATTGGTATATGATCAATGTCCAGTCTCCAAACACCTCGAGATATTTAATTCTTAGATCTATAGAGGCTTCCAAACCCAAGATACAAGCTTTGTATTCAACAATATTGTTGGTGCAGTCAAAACATCACCTTGTAGTATAAGGTTTGTGAAAATTCTTTGGAGAAGTCAAGACTTCCCCGATAGCGTGCCCTAGTGCATTTGAAGCACCGTTAAAAATGAGTGTCCAACATGCCCCTGGTTCAGGTCCTTCATTGGGCCCTGGTATTTCGTAGTCACCTATAACCATGACATCTTCGTCTGGAAATTCGAACTTAATTGGTTGATTTTTTGGCAATGGTTGATGAGCTAGATGGTCAGCTAATACACTACCTTGATGGACTTTTGAGTAACATATATGATGTCGTATTCTGATAGTAACATTATCCATTGGGCAATCCTTTCTGTAAGAGCTGATTTTTTAAACACATACTTCAGAGGATCCATTCTTGCTATCAACCACATGGTGTGAGTTAACATATACTTCCTCAATATTTTAGTATTCCAAGAGAATGAACAACAAGTTTTCTCAAGGAGTGAGTACCTGGTTTCGCAGTCAGTGAATTTCTTGCTGCGGTAGTAGATTGCATGCTCTTTTCTACCCGTTTCGTCATGTTGGCCTAAAACACATCCCATTGACCCTTCAAGCACTATTAGATACATGATGACTGGTCTCCCGAGAAATTGTAGCATCAAGATTGGTGGTTCTTGTAGATATTGCTTTATTGTTTCTAAGGTTGTTTGACAATCATCATTTCACACCACTGTTTGATCTTTTCGAAGTAATTTGAATATAGGCTCGCACGTAGTAGTTAGGTGTGATATGAACCTTGAAATGTAATTCAATCTTCCATAAGAGACCAAAAACTTATTTTTCTATCGTTGGAGCTGACATTTCTTGTATGGCTTTCACCTTGTCGGGATCTACCTCAATACCATGCTGGCTTACAATGAAACCCAATATCTTTCCTGACTTGACACCAAATGTATAATTGTTTGGATTCAACCTCAGTTTGAATTTTCGTAGATGTTCGAATAATTTTTGTAAATGTACGGTGTGATCCTCTTCTGTATGAGAATTAGCAATCATATCATCTATTTATACCTCAACTTCTTTGTGGATCATATCGTGAAATAGTGTGACCATATCTCGTTGATAAGTTGCCCATGCATTCTTTAGACCGAAAAGCATCACTTTATAACAAAAAGTGCCCAAGGAGTCATGAAAGTAATATTTTCCATATCCTCGGGTTCCATTTTAATCTGATTATAACCTGAGAAACCATCCATGAATGAGAATACTGAAGCTTGAGATGTATTATCCACCAAAACATCAATGTGGGGTAACGGGAAATCGTTATTGGGACTTACTTTGTTCAGATCCCGATAATCTACAAACGTGCGTACTTTTCCGTCCTTCTTGGGTACTGGTACGATGTTAGCTATCCAAGGTGGATAATCTACCACCGCTAAAAACCCTGCATTGATTTGTTTAAGGACTTCTTCTCGAATTTTTCTAGATATATTTAAACGAGTTCATCTGAGTTTCTGTCTAACCGGAGAGAAAACATCCTTGAGAGGTAGTCTATACACCATAATATTTATATCTAATCATGGTATGTCTCTATAAGACCAGGAAAATATGTCCACATATTCATGTAACAACTTGATCAGTCTTTCTTTGACGCTTTCCTCTAATGTTACCCCTTGCTTGATCTCTTTTGGATCTTCCTTTGTGCCAAGGTTAATGGTTTCAATAGATTCTCGATATGGTTGTATATTGTCAGCTTTTTGCTCTATCTCCCTTGCCAATTCTTCGAAGATTTCAAGATCTTCATCATATTCCCCACCCGCTTGGTTAATGGGTGCATCAAAATTATATCAGATAGCAACATTAACATTATCAGTGGTTTTAGGCATGGATCTACACGTTTATCATGTTTTGGTGCAATTTTAGTATGTGAATTTGGAAAATGCATATGAAGAAAAATATTGCCATTTTTTAAGTATAAGAAATAAATGCAAAAGAAATACTAGGATCTTAATTGAATGTGAAATATAACTCTTATTAATTGTGAATACTGTCTGAAGCAAATGGGGGACCCTTACAAGCTACCCCTATGCCTCGGGCTTGACATAGGTTCTTTAAAAAACAAGACAAATTACTTTAGAAAGAAAAAGATCTTTGGAATCTCCACAGTTGTCCAATTCTTGAGCTCTTCTCCTGGAATGCATTCATGGATGAAGTCATATGCTCTTTTGATGTTTCTCTTGTTAGATATCATCTCCATTTACCCGCCATGCTCTGTTCCTTTGTTGATGAAGGTTTCCTAAATAGGAGGAAACCGCGCCTTGCCTTTCAGGGCAACCTTTGATAATTCATAGCCTAAACTAAAAGGTTCTTTTTCTCGGGTATTTCCACAAGTTTACCCTAACCTTTTGAGGTACCATCTTCCACAGCTGTTTGCAAGTCTCTCCATGAAGTCACAGTACGTATTTTGATTTTCTCCATCGGTGGGGTTACCATTGAGGCAACGTCTAAGACTTTAAAGGGCATGGCTATGTAGTCTTCATCTGCACTGTATATCTGTAGGACTCTATGTGACTTAAAAATATGTACTCTTCACCTTCGATTATAACCAATATTCCTTCAATGAAGAACTTCAATTTCTGATTTAAAGTTGAAGTAATTGCCCGTGCTGCATGAATCCAAGGTCGTCAGAGTAAACATGTATACGCTTATTTTATATCCATGACTTGAAAATTGATATAAGACATATGCGGAACGATCTTGACAGGAAGGTCCAGTTCTTCAAACACTGCACTTTGAGAAGCATCAAAAGCTTTGACTATCGTAGAACTAGGCCTTATTACAACACCCTCTAATGTTAACTTCATTAAGCTGGATTTTGGTAACACATTGAGGGCAGAACCAGTATCGGTGAGCATGATAGACATGCTTGTAGAGTCTATCTGAATAGAAATGTGTAACACCTTGTTGTGAGCTCTGCTTTGTGGGGGAAACTCATTGTTATTAAAATCTAGATACGATCCGAATATCAGATTTTCCACATTGTTGTCAAACTGGTTTATTGTAATCTTTTCCACGACATAAGCAGAACTTAGAACCTTAGTTAGAGAGTCTCGATGCCCTTTTGAGTTGAGGAGCAACGAGAGTATTGAAATCTTGGCTGGTGTTTAGTGTAGCTGATCCACCACCCTATAATCACTTCTCTTGATTATTTTCAGGAATTCTTCCACCTCTTGATCAGTAAAAGTCTTGCTCAGAAGTTCTTGTTCTTGACTTGTCTCCACGACACCTTTTTCCTTTTCCTTAATTATAGCATCAATTTTCTTTTATGGTTCGAGACTATAGATTCGACAACTGCGAGTCATGCCCCTTGTTCCAGCTATATTTGTGATCACAGGTCCTTGACTTGTTGATGGCTCACATTCTTGCTTTGAACCATTGATATATACAATAGAATCATAACTCCATAGAACCACTTTGTTACTTTCATAAGGGGTAGGAGATGGACCCCTAATCACCATTGTAGTCTTTGGTACCACTGGTATCCTTAGAGTCTGTCTTGGTATCATCATATATGCTTCTATTGACTCTCCCCATTGAATCACAAGAGTCTTCTTATTAAGGTTCGTCCCTTGGAAAGGAATTACCAATGCCTTCTTTGTACTTCCATCAATCGCAACTATATATTTTTCTTTAGGGTATTGCCTGAATTGGACTATCCCCTGATCCACCAATTTTTGTAATGTCTTCTCGAAAGCTTTATTGTGTTCCAAGAGGAACCCACACTCCAACAGATATTATTTCAAAAGGTTTATCGAGGCCTTTACTTTTTTGGCTGCCCAAAAGTCAGTGACCACTTTAATTGCATTCATAGTTGGCCCAACACGCGGAGGCATGTGGTTTGTTTTGATGTTTGATTTATCGAAAGTGATATCCTGAGAGTCCAACAAATCTTGACCCAAGTGTTTAAAGGCCCAGCATTTTTCTATAGTATTCCCCACAGAATTGGCATGATACTCGCACCTGGCATTTGTATCGTACTTTCATGGGAGTTCCCAAATTGAAGGAGCCAGAAGCTTTAGCTCTACCAAAGATGCTTTGATTAAGTGTTGCAATAATTGACTGTGCGACATGAGGAGAGGATAAAATCTTCTTTGAGGCCTTTCAAACCTATTTTATTGTTGTTCTCGTGGAATTATTAATGGTTGTTATGTCCTTGGATGCGATGCTACAACATTAATTTCTCCTTCCTTCTTTTTCGAGAAGTTAGGAACATGTCTTTTTGCATTATAAGGGGTACTAGATGATGCCCCTTGTATGTTCCCACTTTTTATATGAGCTTAAGTTGTTTCACCAATAGTTACCAAACGTGGAAGGGACACTTTCCACCATCTTATCGAAGTACAATCATTGTAAAGTGCCCATGAACATATCGACTAGTTCTTTCTCCAGGAGTGGTGGTTGTACACGGCCTGCGATTTCTCTCCATCTTTGTGCATATTCCATGTCCAAGTTGTACTTGTACTATCTCAAGAAAGCATTTGTAAGATATTCCTATGTTTGGATATGAACTTGCTCCAATTTCATGTACCAATCTAGAGATGCTCCACTTAAACTGTCTTGGAAAAAATGGATCATCAATTTCTGATCTTGAGCGTAGGCATGCATATTTCTACAATACATGCGTAGATGGCTCCTCGGACATGTGAGTGCCTTGTATTTTCCAAAGTCAGGTACTTTGAATTTTGGAGGGATCACCACATCAGGAACTAACCCCATTTCGAGAGCGTCGACATCAAAAGCATCATAACCCTCCACAACCTTTAACCTTTCTTCAAGAGCTTTATACTTGTTGAGTGCCAAGGGATTTTCAGTGACATGGGTATGGGTTATCTTTTGAGGTGATTTATTGACATCCTCTAAGTCATGGTCTCTATATTGTATGTCTATGTAGTTGTCCGTGTTGTTGACTGTATTTTGCAGGGTATGGGATGTCCCTACCTTCGGTGGAGTGGGAACAAACCCTTCAGTGTCAGCTTGTCTGACCTCTTGTTGAGCCATAATTGAATTTTAAGGTCCTGACTTTGATTCTCTTCTTGGTTAGTGACCGCTCGATGCACCAATAGTGTGGGCTACTTCTTCAAAAGCTATCTTGGGAATCTGTTCTTGCCTCTCGATGATGTTCTTCAAGGCTAGGAGAACTTGACTCATATCTCCTTTCATTGAGTCGATGTTTCCTTTTATCTGATCCAAATCTTCCCTGAATGCGGCCTGCTTTCCTTTGATATGTTCCATCACTTTCTTTTGATGGTTCCTTGTTTTGTATGGCGGTCGGAGAGGTGGCGCTTTTCTACCAATGTTTTAAGTGGAGATGATTTTGAAAATTAATGAGTTTTTTGTTATGAAATGTGAAATGACGCGATGTTTGTGAATGCATGGATGCTTATGAATATGTTAAGTGTTTTTGTTTTTTAATGCCTTATTCACTCGAATACACATGCATATATATATATATATATATATATATATATATATATATATATATATATATATATATATATATATATATATATATATATATATATATATATATATATATATATATATATATATATATATATATATATATATATATATATATATATATATATATATATATATATATATATATATATATATAGGTTTTGCTTTTTTATTGGCGAGCGTCTTAAAAATAAATACACAAACGAGATACGAAAGTTAATGCCTTTATTGAAATAGTAATTGTCTTTTAAAAGAATACAATTCAGATATTGAAAAATATTCAAACTAAAACATTAAAATTAAACTGGTGAAATAAAGGGAAACAAAATCTCATATGCGTGCCTGCAGACTTCTGCTCTGAAACCATGAACCATAGTCCTACAAAACTTGAGGAACTCTTCAACGTCTTTTTGGAGCGGGACCATCACGTTTTCCGTGTATCTCAAACTTCTAGCGATGTCACCAATGAAATTGTTGGATAAGAAGGCGAGTTTTGTATGCTTGCCTTTGTAGAATCAATACTCTTAGTAGAGGTCCGAAATTATCTTATGATTATCCTTTCTTGCTTTGGCGATTTTTGCATACTGCTCTTCCCAATATAATTTTTCAGCCCTCATCTCCATATAGAGTTTTCGTTGTATTAGGAAATTCTTTCGAATGTCTTCTAACTCAAGGTATACTCGCTCATTTTCACCAGTCTTTTGGGCGAGAAATATTTCTGCCATCATCCTTTTGAGGCGTTCCCCTACCTTCAGTTCTTGGCTATCTTGGAGTCTCATGGTAAGATACTTCATTTGCTCTTCTTGATCTAAAGAAGATTCTGACAAACTTTGAATTTGATCCCTTAAATATTCTTCCATCTCCTTTTTTTATCTTGCATTGCCTTTTTGTACCACCTACTTAGCCTCCCAATTTCACTAGCAGCATCTTCCAAGCATTGGTTGTGGGAATTCAAGTTAAAGGTAGCACTCAACAACCCTTCAGTTGAATGTCTCCACTTAAGACTCTCCTTTTCAAATGCTTCATGGTCTTTCTAAATCTGTTGGTCTTTGGATTCCAACTCTCGTTGCATTTGTCTTTTCTCCTTAGCCAAAGTATGAAGGCTAAGCTCCAACTCTTCTTTCTCCTTTTGAGCTTGATTCAAAGCTTTCTTCAAGTTGTCTATTTCTTCTAAGGATATAGGCAGAGGATCTGGAACGTCTGGCTTGTACCCAGGATCAATGTCAAATGGTAACTTAACAACTTGCACCATATCCAAAACCCATCGAGTGTAAGGTTCTTTCGCCACAACATTCTTCCTATCGACATTTCTCTTGTTAACCTTATTCCAAGCTCGAATGATCTTATTGAGTAATTATTTGACATTTTTGCCTATGTCATGTATGATTAATTGTCGAAGTTTTTCATCGGAGGGTTTATCCCCCAAAGGGTATCCAAGTTGTCGTAAAGCCAAGGTAGGGTTATAGTTAATGCAACGACATGAACCAATCAACGGAACATTTGGAAAGTCTCCGTAACTATAGATGATATCTCTAATGTCTAGCTTCCTTGCTAACCACAAAACAAAATTAGCAGTAAGAGACCTTAACTTTTGAGGCCACTCGTATCTTGTCAAATTTGGAACCAAGCAGTCTTCCTTTTAGAGGTGAGTCATAAGCCAAGAATAAAAGAGTGGGATACAACAGTTTAGAGTACCCCTCCCCTTTTTGTAACGAGTGTGAAGTGCATAATAAATATCAGTAAGTAAAGCAAGAGTTGGGTCTGCATTCAAAGCTTTTTTGCCCCAACATACACTAATAGCTGCAGGATTAATAAAGTCCAGAGTTTGCCGAAATAAGATTACACCAAATACAAGTAGCCCTAAACAATCAACATAAGACTCCCATTCTTTGTTATCCGTAAAATAAAGGTCTTTAGCTTCCAAATAGTATCTCTTAATCCCTTGTACATCACCTTCTTTTTTGTAATTAAGTGAAAATTAAGGATAAAGGATCCCTAAACCATTTTCTAAGTCCTTAATGTCAATAGTCTTCTCGATTCCCACATAAGTTTTTCCCTTGGAGAAATTCAAGAGTCTATCAAATTCTTCCAAAGTCGGCGCTAACTGAAAGTCTTTGAAGGTGAAGCACCTCAATGGAGGGTCATAGAACTGAACCAAGGCAGAAATAACATCTAATTGTACATCCACTTTTGTCAACTAAAGGGTATCCTCATAACAGCGAGTAAACATCTTCAAAGTTGTTTCATACAGTTTCCCTTTGATGGTCTTGATCTTCTCCATATCTGGCTTGATAACATTAACACGGACAAGTTGTTTCCCTATGGAATTCATTTTTAAGACACTTCACCAAAAACCTTTGACTATTTTTTAATCCTGTGAATAAGACAGACAAAAAGAATGAAGAATGATGAATATGTGAGATGCAAAATGTATGAATGCATGATGATAGTGACAATACTTATCAAAGGTATCCTTAGTTGTTATGTTCCTAATATTGGCCTACAGATATTCTACCCACCCCATAAGGTGGTGTCCTTAATGGAATCATGGATAACACTAGAGGGAAAGGCACAAGGGCCTCCCCTTAAGTGGAGCCTCTTTACAGACTGAAACATTCGTCTCTAAGGTCGTGAAAGGTCTCTCCATGAAATTTTGGTTTAAGGGTTATACGAAAAGTCATAGGTTTCTGTCATACCCCAATTTTTGACCTAAGATCCCACATTCATTTGAATTCTTATATATCATCAAAATCATGGGATACAATTGGTTTTTTTTACCCTCTCACCTTCGACCATTGCCCATGCAGAGATTATCAAGTGTTGCGAACATCTTATCTTATACATCACCAACATCTAATCAAATATAAAAGTGTATGCTTTGTTTTCATGTGCAGGGACAAGTCTGAATCAAAACATCAGGCATTGTGCCTCAGTTAGGGTTTCGACTCCTTAAGTGTTCAAATAGGGAGAATCACCAATTCTCAAAGACTACTTCATAAAATTTGGCCTTTAAGCAAAAGTACAGTCAGGATTTCATCATCACTGGCCCATATGTGCTTCAACATGTCTGGGAATGCGAGGAAAGATCAAATTTGCAAGTCGATTCAAAGCACTTTGACCAAAAGTCAACTTTTGCAAGATCACGTTCAAACGACCATGAATTCTTCATTATTAAATATTTTTTCGTGTTTCTTTTTGCGCATGACTCTTTCTTGACGCCATCTCCAACTTCCCTTTACAAGTCAAGAGCTGATTATGTGCGGAGGATCATAAAAAATATGAATACTTTAGAAGTCACTTTGAAGTCATTTGACCAAATCTTAAAATAGTTATGGCCAACTTCCATGGATCATAACTTCCTCAATTTTTAATATTTTGAGGCGATTCTTTTTTGCACATTGTCATAAGTGATGTCATTGACAAGTTCTCTTCATAGGTCAATGTTGAATTATGCTTTGAAGACTATGAAAATTAGTGAGACGTTATAGGTCGTTTTTCCCAACTTAAAAGTTTCTTGATTTCTAATTTCAATTTCATGGTGCCAACTTCTCAACGCAACAACTTTTACCTCGAAGCTCCCTTTTATTGATCAGTCAAGACCTTTTTTTGGTTTGATTTGAAATGAAAGATGAGTCAGTTTAAGATTCACGAACAATTGGTACGAAACTTTCCCTTCGAGCATTCAAAGTAGATTTGCAAAAAGAAAGCTTATAATTGAAACTCGTGGAGATAAAAAAAGGAAATGGACCAATTTTCTCATAGGTACAAGTTGGAAATTCCAATAAGCAATTGCAAGATGCAAGGTTCAATTTAAAATTCCCCAAGATAATTGGTTCAAAATTCATTCAAGCTTCAAAAAAAAATTATATAGATTTCAAATATAAACTTTGGTTAAATTTGTCATTTTACAAGACTTTTTTTAGTACAAGGCAAAAATCCAAAATTACAAACTCTTCGCAAATTCATTCAAAGCAAAGATTACATTCAAGAAATACACTAAAAAGAAATTTCATGTTATAAGCTAGTTTCATCTTGCCAAAAATTAAGCTTTTTCTAAGAGAATCATTCCATGTTTACTTTGCCAAGAGGACTCGTTACAAAAACCGGTTACAATTTAACGTCCACTCTACTCCAAAACCATGTGGTCCCTAAAACTGTCCTTTGCTTGATGTCCAAAACCAACTGCTACAAACCTTGCAAAGCATGCTTCGTAAACCTCCAAAAACCTGTCAAAAAGTCAGCTGCTACTGCTGCCCACAACACTACAAACCCTGCTTCATAACCTGCATCCAATCAGGCACAAAAAAAAACCAGCCCTATTACTGCCCCTAAACCTGTTGCAAGATGTCAAAACAGTCTGCTACCCAATTTCCAGCCCTACTGTACTATTCCCACAATATTACAAAACCTACTCCCAAACCTTGCACAAAATTAGTAAAAGGAAAACTGTTAGAAAAATACAAAACAACATACCACGACAGTTCAAAATTCACAAACTTTTCCCCCTAAAATGCAGATTTTCTTAGCTATAAATAAGGAGTTTTTCATACTAAGAGACAAATAAAAATCACAACAGAGATATTGAAAAAATAGAGAGAAATAGAGAGGCGGAGAAATCACCTGAAAAAACATGCAAAATACTCTGCTCTCAACAACCATTCAATTCACTCATCAACAGTCCCTGACAAAATCACTCACTGAACCATCACACTCCCTCAACTTATTTCCTTGCAATCTCTCTTCAATCTCGTCGAATTCAATTTCCATACTCACCCTCAATACCAACTTCTCAAAACCTCTGCTTAAATCACACATAAAAACCACTCCCAAAACCTAACAATACCCACAAACCCACACGAGAAAAAACCAGTAGAAATACTCTCTTCTCTCAACTAAGTACACAGAGAATCACAGATATTACACCTGAACTCTTACCTTGAGAATCGGCTTAAGTAACACCACGAATCCCTCAAAACTTCATTCGTTTATTCTCCTTCAGCTCACTGCATAATAACCACCTCCTTACTCTCCTACAAACAACCTTTCAAACTTCATCATAAACCCCTCACTACATTCTTAACTTTAAATTTCTACTATTCATTTCTAAAAACTCTGCACCAGATATTCCCTCAACATCCATAACACCCTTTTAAACCTTCTGTTCACAATCTCAGACTAACCAAATTCCTTAACCTCAAATAGGGCGAATCACCAATTCTCAAAGACTACTTCATAAAATTTGGCCTTTAACCAAAAGCACAGTTAGGATTTCATCATCACTGGCCCATATGTGCATCAACATGTCTGGGAATGCGAGTAAAGATCAAATTTGCAAGTCGAATCAAAGCACTTTGACCAAAAGTCAACTTTTGCAAGATCACGTTCAAACGACCATGACTTATTCATTATTCAATATTTGTTTAGTGGCTCTTTTTGCGCATGACTCTCCTTGACGCCATCTCCAACTTCCCTTTACAAGTCAAGAGCTGATTATGTGCGGAAAATCATAAAAAATTTGAATACTTTAGAAGTCACTTTGAAGTCATTTGACCTAATCATAAAATAGTTATGCCCAACTTCCATGGATCATAAATTCCTCAATTTTTAATATTTTGAGGAGATTCTTTTTGCACATTGTTATAAGTGATGTCATTGACAAGTTCTCTTCACAGGTCAGTGTTGAATTTAACTTAGAAGACTATGAAAATTAGTGAAACGTTAAAGGTCGTTTTTTCCAACTTAAAATTTTCTTGATTTCTAATTTCAAATTCATGGTTCCAACTTCTCTACGCAATAACTTTTACCTCTAAGCTCTCTTTTATTGATCAGTCATGACCTTTTTTTTTGTTCGGTTTAAAATGAAAGATGAGTCGGTTTAAGATTCATGAACAATTGGTACGAAACTTTTCCTTCGAGCATTCAAAGTAGATTTGCAAAAAGAAAGCTTATAATTGAAACTCGTGGAGATAAAAAAAGGAAATGGACCAATTTTCTCATAGGTACAAGTTGGAAATTCCAATAAGCAATTGCAAGATGCAAGGTTCAATTTAAAATTCCCCAAGATAATTGGTTCAAAATTCATTCAAGCTTCAAAAAAAAATTATATAGATTTCAAATATAAACTTTGGTTAAATTTGTCATGTTACAAGACTTTTTTTAGTACAAGGCAAAAATCCAAAATTACAAACTCTTCGCAAATTCATTCAAAGCAAAGATTACATTCAAGAAATACACTAAAAAGAAATTTCATGTTATAAGCTAGTTTCATCTTGCCAAAAATTAAGCTTTTTCTAAGAGAATCATTCCATGTTTACTTTGCCAAGAGGACTCGTTACAAAAACCGGTTACACTTTAACGTCCACTCTACTCCAAAACCATGTGGTCCCTAAAACTGTCCTTTGCTTGATGTCCAAAACCAACTGCTACAAACCTTGCAAAGCATGCTTCGTAAACCTCCAAAAACCTGTCAAAAAGTCAGCTGCTACTGCTGCCCACAACACTACAAACCCTGCTTCATAACCTGCATCCAATCAGGCACAAAAAACCCAGCCCTACTACTGCCCCTAAACCTGTTGCAAGATGTCAAAACAGTCTGCTACCCAATTTCCAGCCCTACTGTACTATTCCCACAATATTACAAAACCTACTCCCAAACCTTGCACAAAATTAGTAAAAGGAAAACTGTTAGAAAAATACAAAACAACATACCACGACAGTTCAAAATTCACAAACTTTTCCCCCTAAAATGCAGATTTTCTTAGCTATAAATAAGGAGTTTTTCATACTAAGAGACAAATAAAAATCACAACAGAGATATTGAAAAAATAGAGAGAAATAGAGAGGCGGAGAAATCACCTGAAAAAACATGCAAAATACTCTGCTCTCAACAACCATTCAATTCACTCATCAACAGTCCCTGACAAAATCACTCACTGAACCATCACACTCCCTCAACTTATTTCCTTGCAATCTCTCTTCAATCTCGTCGAATTCAATTTCCATACTCACCCTCAATACCAACTTCTCAAAACCTCTGCTTAAATCACACATAAAAACCACTCCCAAAACCTAACAATACCCACAAACCCACACGAGAAAAAACCAGTAGAAATACTCTCTTCTCTCAACTAAGTACACAGAGAATCACAGATATTACACCTGAACTCTTACCTTGAGAATCGGCTTAAGTAACACCACGAATCCCTCAAAACTTCATTCGTTTATTCTCCTTCAGCTCACTGCATAATAACCACCTCCTTACTCTCCTACAAACAACCTTTCAAACTTCATCATAAACCCCTCACTACATTCTTAACTTTAAATTTCTACTATTCATTTCTAAAAACTCTGCACCAGATATTCCCTCAACATCCATAACACCCTTTTAAACCTTCTGTTCACAATCTCAGACTAACCAAATTCCTTAACCTCAAATAGGGCGAATCACCAATTCTCAAAGACTACTTCATAAAATTTGGCCTTTAACCAAAAGCACAGTTAGGATTTCATCATCACTGGCCCATATGTGCATCAACATGTCTGGGAATGCGAGTAAAGATCAAATTTGCAAGTCGAATCAAAGCACTTTGACCAAAAGTCAACTTTTGCAAGATCACGTTCAAACGACCATGACTTATTCATTATTCAATATTTGTTTAGTGGCTCTTTTTGCGCATGACTCTCCTTGACGCCATCTCCAACTTCCCTTTACAAGTCAAGAGCTGATTATGTGCGGAAAATCATAAAAAATTTGAATACTTTAGAAGTCACTTTGAAGTCATTTGACCTAATCATAAAATAGTTATGCCCAACTTCCATGGATCATAAATTCCTCAATTTTTAATATTTTGAGGAGATTCTTTTTGCACATTGTTATAAGTGATGTCATTGACAAGTTCTCTTCACAGGTCAGTGTTGAATTTAACTTAGAAGACTATGAAAATTAGTGAAACGTTAAAGGTCGTTTTTCCCAACTTAAAATTTTCTTGATTTCTAATTTCAAATTCATGGTTCCAACTTCTCTACGCAATAACTTTTACCTCTAAGCTCTCTTTTATTGATCAGTCATGACCTTTTTTTTTGTTCGGTTTAAAATGAAAGATGAGTCGGTTTAAGATTCATGAACAATTGGTACGAAACTTTTCCTTCGAGCATTCAAAGTAGATTTGCAAAAAGAAAGCTTATAATTGAAACTCGTGGAGATAAAAAAAGGAAATGGACCAATTTTCTCATAGGTACAAGTTGGAAATTCCAATAAGAAATTGCAAGATGCAAGGTTCAATTTAAAATTCCCCAAGATAATTGGTTCAAAATTCATTCAAGCTTCAAAAAAAAATTATATAGATTTCAAATATAAACTTTGGTTAAATTTGTCATGTTACAAGACTTTTTTTAGTACAAGGCAAAAATCCAAAATTACAAACTCTTCGCAAATTCATTCAAAGCAAAGATTACATTCAAGAAATACACTAAAAAGAAATTTCATGTTATAAGCTAGTTTCATCTTGCCAAAAATTAAGCTTTTTCTAAGAGAATCATTCCATGTTTACTTTGCCAAGAGGACTCGTTACAAAAACCGGTTACACTTTAACGTCCACTCTACTCCAAAACCATGTGGTCCCTAAAACTGTCCTTTGCTTGATGTCCAAAACCAACTGCTACAAACCTTGCAAAGCATGCTTCGTAAACCTCCAAAAACCTGTCAAAAAGTCAGCTGCTACTGCTGCCCACAACACTACAAACCCTGCTTCATAACCTGCATCCAATCAGGCACAAAAAACCCAGCCCTACTACTGCCCCTAAACCTGTTGCAAGATGTCAAAACAGTCTGCTACCCAATTTCCAGCCCTACTGTACTATTCCCACAATATTACAAAACCTACTCCCAAACCTTGCACAAAATTAGTAAAAGGAAAACTGTTAGAAAAATACAAAACAACATACCACGACAGTTCAAAATTCACAAACTTTTCCCCCTAAAATGCAGATTTTCTTAGCTATAAATAAGGAGTTTTTCATACTAAGAGACAAATAAAAATCACAACAGAGATATTGAAAAAATAGAGAGAAATAGAGAGGCGGAGAAATCACCTGAAAAAACATGCAAAATACTCTGCTCTCAACAACCATTCAATTCACTCATCAACAGTCCCTGACAAAATCACTCACTGAACCATCACACTCCCTCAACTTATTTCCTTGCAATCTCTCTTCAATCTCGTCGAATTCAATTTCCATACTCACCCTCAATACCAACTTCTCAAAACCTCTGCTTAAATCACACATAAAAACCACTCCCAAAACCTAACAATACCCACAAACCCACACGAGAAAAAACCAGTAGAAATACTCTCTTCTCTCAACTAAGTACACAGAGAATCACAGATATTACACCTGAACTCTTACCTTGAGAATCGGCTTAAGTAACACCACGAATCCCTCAAAACTTCATTCGTTTATTCTCCTTCAGCTCACTGCATAATAACCACCTCCTTACTCTCCTACAAACAACCTTTCAAACTTCATCATAAACCCCTCACTACATTCTTAACTTTAAATTTCTACTATTCATTTCTAAAAACTCTGCACCAGATATTCCCTCAACATCCATAACACCCTTTTAAACCTTCTGTTCACAATCTCAGACTAACCAAATTCCTTAACCTCAAATAGGGCGAATCACCAATTCTCAAAGACTACTTCATAAAATTTGGCCTTTAACCAAAAACACAGTTAGGATTTCATCATCACTGGCCCATATGTGCATCAACATGTCTGGGAATGCGAGTAAAGATCAAATTTGCAAGTCGAATCAAAGCACTTTGACCAAAAGTCAACTTTTGCAAGATCACGTTCAAACGACCATGACTTATTCATTATTCAATATTTGTTTAGTGGCTCTTTTTGCGCATGACTCTCCTTGACGCCATCTCCAACTTCCCTTTACAAGTCAAGAGCTGATTATGTGCGGAAAATCATAAAAAATTTGAATACTTTAGAAGTCACTTTGAAGTCATTTGACCTAATCATAAAATAGTTATGCCCAACTTCCATGGATCATAAATTCCTCAATTTTTAATATTTTGAGGAGATTCTTTTTGCACATTGTTATAAGTGATGTCATTGACAAGTTCTCTTCACAGGTCAGTGTTGAATTTAACTTAGAAGACTATGAAAATTAGTGAAACGTTAAAGGTCGTTTTTCCCAACTTAAAATTTTCTTGATTTCTAATTTCAAATTCATGGTTCCAACTTCTCTACGCAATAACTTTTACCTCTAAGCTCTCTTTTATTGATCAGTCATGACCTTTTTTTTTGTTCGGTTTAAAATGAAAGATGAGTCGGTTTAAGATTCATGAACAATTGGTACGAAACTTTTCCTTCGAGCATTCAAAGTAGATTTGCAAAAAGAAAGCTTATAATTGAAACTCGTGGAGATAAAAAAAGGAAATGGACCAATTTTCTCATAGGTACAAGTTGGAAATTCCAATAAGAAATTGCAAGATGCAAGGTTCAATTTAAAATTCCCCAAGATAATTGGTTCAAAATTCATTCAAGCTTCAAAAAAAAATTATATAGATTTCAAATATAAACTTTGGTTAAATTTGTCATGTTACAAGACTTTTTTTAGTACAAGGCAAAAATCCAAAATTACAAACTCTTCGCAAATTCATTCAAAGCAAAGATTACATTCAAGAAATACACTAAAAAGAAATTTCATGTTATAAGCTAGTTTCATCTTGCCAAAAATTAAGCTTTTTCTAAGAGAATCATTCCATGTTTACTTTGCCAAGAGGACTCGTTACAAAAACCGGTTACACTTTAACGTCCACTCTACTCCAAAACCATGTGGTCCCTAAAACTGTCCTTTGCTTGATGTCCAAAACCAACTGCTACAAACCTTGCAAAGCATGCTTCGTAAACCTCCAAAAACCAGTCAAAAAGTCAGCTGCTACTGCTGCCCACAACACTACAAACCCTGCTTCATAACCTGCATCCAATCAGGCACAAAAAAAAACCAGCCCTATTACTGCCCCTAAACCTGTTGCAAGATGTCAAAACAGTCTGCTACCCAATTTCCAGCCCTACTGTACTATTCCCACAATATTACAAAACCTACTCCCAAACCTTGCACAAAATTAGTAAAAGGAAAACTGTTAGAAAAATACAAAACAACATACCATGACAGTTCAAAATTCACAAACTTTTCCCCCTAAAATGCATATTTTCTTAGCTATAAATAAGGAGTTTTTCATACTAAGAGACAAATAAAAATCACAACAGAGATATTGAAAAAATAGAGAGAAATAGAGAGGCGGAGAAATCACCTGAAAAAACATGCAAAATACTCTGCTCTCAACAACCATTCAATTCACTCATCAACAGTCCCTGACAAAATCACTCACTGAACCATCACACTCCCTCAACTTATTTCCTTGCAATCTCTCTTCAATCTCGTCGAATTCAATTTCCATACTCACCCTCAATACCAACTTCTCAAAACCTCTGCTTAAATCACACATAAAAACCACTCCCAAAACCTAACAATACCCACAAACCCACACGAGAAAAAACCAGTAGAAATACTCTCTTCTCTCAACTAAGTACACAGAGAATCACAGATATTACACCTGAACTCTTACCTTGAGAATCGGCTTAAGTAACACCATGAATCCCTCAAAACTTCATTCTTTTATTCTCCTTCAGCTCACTGCATAATAACCACCTCCTTACTCTCCTACAAACACCCTTTCAAACTTCATCATAAACCCCTCACTACATTCTTAACTTTAAATTTCTACTATTCATTTCTAAAAACTCTGCACCAGATATTCCCTCAACATCCATAACACCCTTTTCAACCTTCTGTTCACAATCTCAGACTAACCAAATTCCTTAACCTCAAATAGGGCGAATCACCAATTCTCAAAGACTACTTCATAAAATTTGGCCTTTAACCAAAAGCACAGTTAGGATTTCATCATCACTGGCCCATATGTGCATCAACATGTCTGGGAATGCGAGTAAAGATCAAATTTGCAAGTCGAATCAAAGCACTTTGACCAAAAGTCAACTTTTTCAAGATCACGTTCAAACGACCATGACTTATTCATTATTCAATATTTGTTTAGTGGCTCTTTTTGCGCATGACTCTCCTTGACGCCATCTCCAACTTCCCTTTACAAGTCAAGAGCTGATTATGTGCGGAAAATCATAAAAAATTTGAATACTTTAGAAGTCACTTTGAAGTCATTTGACCTAATCATAAAATAGTTATGCCCAACTTCCATGGATCATAAATTCCTCAATTTTTAATATTTTGAGGAGATTCTTTTTGCACATTGTTATAAGTGATGTCATTGACAAGTTCTCTTCACAGGTCAGTGTTGAATTTAACTTAGAAGACTATGAAAATTAGTGAAACGTTAAAGGTCGTTTTTCCCAACTTAAAATTTTCTTGATTTCTAATTTCAAATTCATGGTTCCAACTTCTCTACGCAATAACTTTTACCTCTAAGCTCTCTTTTATTGATCAGTCATGACCTTTTTTTTTGTTCGGTTTAAAATGAAAGATGAGTCGGTTTAAGATTCATGAACAATTGGTACGAAACTTTTCCTTCGAGCATTCAAAGTAGATTTGCAAAAAGAAAGCTTATAATTGAAACTCGTGGAGATAAAAAAAGGAAATGGACCAATTTTCTCATAGGTACAAGTTGGAAATTCCAATAAGCAATTGCAAGATGCAAGGTTCAATTTAAAATTCCCCAAGATAATTGGTTCAAAATTCATTCAAGCTTCAAAAAAAAATTATATAGATTTCAAATATAAACTTTGGTTAAATTTGTCATGTTACAAGACTTTTTTTAGTACAAGGCAAAAATCCAAAATTACAAACTCTTCGCAAATTCATTCAAAGCAAAGATTACATTCAAGAAATACACTAAAAAGAAATTTCATGTTATAAGCTAGTTTCATCTTGCCAAAAATTAAGCTTTTTCTAAGAGAATCATTCCATGTTTACTTTGCCAAGAGGACTCGTTACAAAAACCGGTTACACTTTAACGTCCACTCTACTCCAAAACCATGTGGTCCCTAAAACTGTCCTTTGCTTGATGTCCAAAACCAACTGCTACAAACCTTGCAAAGCATGCTTCGTAAACCTCCAAAAACCTGTCAAAAAGTCAGCTGCTACTGCTGCCCACAACACAAAAAACCCTGCTCCATAACCTTCATCCAATCAGGCACAAAAAACCCAGCCCTACTACTGCCCCTAAACCTGTTGCAAGATGTCAAAACAGTCTGCTACCCAATTTCCAGCCCTACTGTACTATTCCCACAATATTACAAAACCTACTCCCAAACCTTGCACAAAATTAGTAAAAGGAAAACTGTTAGAAAAATACAAAACAACATACCACGACAGTTCAAAATTCACAAACTTTTCCCCCTAAAATGAAGATTTTCTTAGCTATAAATAAGGAGTTTTTCATACTAAGAGACAAATAAAAATCACAACAGAGATATTGAAAAAATAGAGAGAAATAGAGAGGCGGAGAAATCACCTGAAAAAACATGCAAAATACTCTGCTCTCAACAACCATTCAATTCACTCATCAACAGTCCCTGACAAAATCACTCACTGAACCATCACACTCCCTCAACTTATTTCCTTGCAATCTCTCTTCAATCTCGTCGAATTCAATTTCCATACTCACCCTCAATACCAACTTCTCAAAACCTCTGCTTAAATCACACATAAAAACCACTCCCAAAACCTAACAATACCCACAAACCCACACGAGAAAAAACCAGTAGAAATACTCTCTTCTCTCAACTAAGTACACAGAGAATCACAGATATTACACCTGAACTCTTACCTTGAGAATCGGCTTAAGTAACACCACGAATCCCTCAAAACTTCATTCGTTTATTCTCCTTCAGCTCACTGCATAATAACCACCTCCTTACTCTCCTACAAACAACCTTTCAAACTTCATCATAAACCCCTCACTACATTCTTAACTTTAAATTTCTACTATTCATTTCTAAAAACTCTGCACCAGATATTCCCTCAACATCCATAACACCCTTTTAAACCTTCTGTTCACAATCTCAGACTAACCAAATTCCTTAACCTCAAATAGGGCGAATCACCAATTCTCAAAGACTACTTCATAAAATTTGGCCTTTAACCAAAAGCACAGTTAGGATTTCATCATCACTGGCCCATATGTGCATCAACATGTCTGGGAATGCGAGTAAAGATCAAATTTGCAAGTCGAATCAAAGCACTTTGACCAAAAGTCAACTTTTGCAAGATCACGTTCAAACGACCATGACTTATTCATTATTCAATATTTGTTTAGTGGCTCTTTTTGCGCATGACTCTCCTTGACGCCATCTCCAACTTCCCTTTACAAGTCAATAGCTGATTATGTGCGGAAAATCATAAAAAATTTAAATACTTTAGAAGTCACTATGAAGTCATTTGACCTAATCATAAAATAGTTATGCCCAACTTCCTTGGATCATAAATTCCTCAATTTTTAATATTTTGAGGAGATTCTTTTTGCACATTGTTATAAGTGATGTCATTGACAAGTTCTCTTCACAGGTCAGTGTTGAATTTTACTTAGAAGACTATGAAAATTAGTGAGACGTTAAAGGTCGTTTTTCCCAACTTAAAATTTTCTTGATTTCTAATTTCAAATTCATGGTTCCAACTTCTCTACGCAATAACTTTTACCTCTAAGCTCTCTTTTATTGATCAGTCATGACCTTTTTTTTGGTTCAGTTTAAAATGAAAGATGAGTCGGTTTAAGATTCATGAACAATTGGTACGAAACTTTTCCTTCGAGCATTCAAAGTAGATTTTCAAAAAGAAAGCTTATAATTGAAACTCATGGAGATAAAAAAAGGAAATGGACCGATTTTCTCATAGGTGCAAGTTAGAAATTCCAATAAGCAATTGCAAGATGCAAGGTTCAATTTAAAATTCACCAAGATAATTGGGTCAAAATTCATTCAAGCTTCAAAAAGAAATTATATAGATCTCAAATCTAAACTTTGGTTAAATTTGTCATGTTACAAGACTTTTTTTAGTACAAGGAAAAAATCCAAAATTACAAACTCTTTGCAAAATCATTCAAAGAAAAGATTACATTCAAGAAATACACTAAAAATAAATTCATGTTATAAGTTAGTTTAATCTTGCCAAAAATTAGTCTTTTTCTAAGAGAACCATTCCATGTTTACTTTGCCAAGAGGACCCGTTACAAAAACCCGTTACAATTTGACGTCCACTCTACTCCAAAACCATGTGGTCCCTAAAACTGTCCTTTGCTTGATGTCCAAAACCAACTGCTACAAACCTTGCAAAGCATGCTTCGTAAACCTCCAAAAACCTGTCAAAAAGTCAGCTGCTACTGCTGCCTACAACACAAAAAACCATGCTCCATAACCTTCATCCAATCAGGCACAAAAAACCCAGCCCTACTACTGCCCCTAAACCTGTTGCAAGATGTCAAAACAGTCTGCTACCCAATTTCCAGCCCTACTGTACTATTCCCACAATATTACAAAACCTACTCCCAAACCTTGCACAAAATTAGTAAAAGGAAAACTGTTAGAAAAATACAAAACAACATACCACGACAGTTCAAAATTCACAAACTTTTCCCCCTAAAATGCAGATTTTCTTAGCTATAAATAAGGAGTTTTTCATACTAAGAGACAAATAAAAATCACAACAGAGATATTGAAAAAATAGAGAGAAATAGAAAGGCGGAGAAATCACCTGAAAAAACATGCAAAATACTCTGCTCTCAACAACCATTCAATTCACTCATCAACAGTCCCTGACAAAATCACTCACTGAACCATCACACTCCCTCAACTTATTTCCTTGCAATCTCTCTTCAATCTCGTCGAATTCAATTTCCATACTCACCCTCAATACCAACTTCTCAAAACCTCTGCTTAAATCACACATAAAAACCACTCCCAAAACCTAACAATACCCACAAACCCACACGAGAAAAAACCAGTAGAAATACTCTCTTCTCTCAACTAAGTACACAGAGAATCACAGATATTACACCTGAACTCTTACCTTGAGAATCGGCTTAAGTAACACCACGAATCCCTCAAAACTTCATTCGTTTATTCTCCTTCAGCTCACTGCATAATAACCACCTCCTTACTCTCCTACAAACACCCTTTCAAACTTCATCATAAACCCCTCACTACATTCTTAACTTTAAATTTCTACTATTCATTTCTAAAAACTCTGCACCAGATATTCCCTCAACATCCATAACACCCTTTTCAACCTTCTGTTCACAATCTCAGACTAACCAAATTCCTTAACCTCAAATAGGGCGAATCACCAATTCTCAAAGACTACTTCATAAAATTTGGCCTTTAACCAAAAGCACAGTTAGGATTTCATCATCACTGGCCCATATGTGCATCAACATGTCTGGGAATGCGAGTAAAGATCAAATTTGCAAGTCGAATCAAAGCACTTTGACCAAAAGTCAACTTTTGCAAGATCACGTTCAAACGACCATGACTTATTCATTATTCAATATTTGTTTAGTGGCTCTTTTTGCGCATGACTCTCCTTGACGCCATCTCCAACTTCCCTTTACAAGTCAAGAGCTGATTATGTGCGGAAAATCATAAAAAATTTGAATACTTTAGAAGTCACTTTGAAGTCATTTGACCTAATCATAAAATAGTTATGCCCAACTTCCATGGATCATAAATTCCTCAATTTTTAATATTTTGAGGAGATTCTTTTTTCACATTGTTATAAGTGATGTCATTGACAAGTTCTCTTCATAGGTCAGTGTTGAATTTAACTTAGAAGACTATGAAAATTAGTGAAACGTTAAAGGTCGTTTTTCCCAACTTAAAATTTTCTTGATTTCTAATTTCAAATTCATGGTTCCAACTTCTCTACGCAATAACTTTTACCTCTAAGCTCTCTTTTATTGATCAGTCATAACCTTTTTTTTGTTTCGGTTTAAAATGAAAGATGAGTCGGTTTAAGATTCATGAACGATTGGTACGAAACTTTTCCTTCGAGCATTCAAAGTAGATTTGCAAAAAGAAATCTTATAATTGAAACTCATGGAGATAAAAAAAGGAAATGGACCGATTTTCTCATAGGTGCTAGTTAGAAATTCCAATAAGCAATTGCAAGATGCAAGGTTCAATTTAAAATTCACCAAGATAATTGGGTCAAAATTCATTCAAGCTTCAAAAAGAAATTATATAGATCTCAAATCTAAACTTTGGTTAAATTTGTCATGTTACAAGACTTTTTTTAGTACAAGGAAAAAATCCAAAATTACAAAATCTTTGCAAAATCATTCAAAGAAAAGATTACATTCAAGAAATACACTAAAAATAAATTCATGTTATAAGTTAGTTTAATCTTGCCAAAAATTAAGCTTTTTCTAAGAGAATCATTCCATGTTTACTTTGCCAAGAGGACTCGTTACAAAAACCCGTTACAATTTGACGTCCACTCTACTCCAAAAACATGTGGTCCCTAAAATTGTCCTTTGCTTGATGTCCAAAACCAACTGCTACAAACCTTGCAAAGCATGCTTCGTAAACCTCCAAAAACCTGTCAAAAAGTCAGCTGCTACTGCTGCCCACAACACAAAAAACCCTGCTCCATAACCTTCATCCAATCAGGCACAAAAAACCCAGCCCTACTACTGCCCCTAAACCTGTTGCAAGATGTCAAAACAGTCTGCTACCCAATTTCCAGCCCTACTGTACTATTCCCACAATATTACAAAACCTACTCCCAAACCTTGCACAAAATTAGTAAAAGGAAAACTATTAGAAAAATACAAAACAACATACCACGACAGTTCAAAATTCACAAACTTTTCCCCCTAAAATGCAGATTTTCTTAGCTATAAATAAGGAGTTTTTCATACTAAGAGACAAATAAAAATCACAACAGAGATATTGAAAAAATAGAGAGAAATAGAAAGGCGGAGAAATCACCTGAAAAAACATGCAAAATACTCTGCTCTCAACAACCATTCAATTCACTCATCAACAGTCCCTGACAAAATCACTCACTGAACCATCACACTCCCTCAACTTATTTCCTTGCAATCTCTCTTCAATCTCGTCGAATTCAATTTCCATACTCACCCTCAATACCAACTTCTCAAAACCTCTGCTTAAATCACACATAAAAACCACTCCCAAAACCTAACAATACCCACACGAGAAAAAACCAGTAGAAATACTCTCTTCTCTCAACTAAGTACACAGAGAATCACAGATATTACACCTGAACTCTTACCTTGAGAATCGGCTTAAGTAACACCACGAATCCCTCAAAACTTCATTCATTTATTCTCCTTCAGCTCACTGCATAATAACCACCTCCTTACTCTCCTACAAACAACCTTTCAAACTTCATCATAAACCCCTCACTACATTCTTAACTTTAAATTTCTACTATTCATTTCTAAAAACTCTGCACCAGATATTCCCTCAACATCCATAACACCCTTTTAAACCTTCTGTTCACAATCTCAGACTAACCAAATTCCTTAACCTCAAATAGGGCGAATCACCAATTCTCAAAGACTACTTCATAAAATTTGGCCTTTAACCAAAAGCACAGTTAGGATTTCATCATCACTGGCCCATATGTGCATCAACATGTCTGGGAATGCGAGTAAAGATCAAATTTGCAAGTCGAATCAAAGCACTTTGACCAAAAGTCAACTTTTGCAAGATCACGTTCAAACGACCATGACTTATTCATTATTCAATATTTGTTTAGTGGCTCTTTTTGCGCATGACTCTCCTTGACGCCATCTCCAACTTCCCTTTACAAGTCAATAGCTGATTATGTGCGGAAAATCATAAAAAATTTGAATACTTTAGAAGTCACTATGAAGTCATTTGACCTAATCATAAAATAGTTATGCCCAACTTCCATGGATCATAAATTCATCAATTTTTAATATTTTGAGGAGATTCTTTTTGCACATTGTTATAAGTGATGTCATTGACAAGTTCTCTTCACAGGTCAGTGTTGAATTTTACTTAGAAGACTATGAAAATTAGTGAGACGTTAAAGGTCGTTTTTCCCAACTTAAAATTTTCTTTATTTCTAATTTCAAATTCATGGTTCCAACTTCTCTACGCAATAACTTTTACCTCTAAGCTCTCTTTTATTGATCAGTCATGACCTTTTTTTTGGTTCGGTTTAAAATGAAAGATGAGTCGGTTTAAGATTCATGAACAATTGGTACGAAACTTTTCCTTCGAGCATTCAAAGTAGATTTTCAAAAAGAAAGCTTATAATTGAAACTCATGGAGATAAAAAAAGGAAATGGACCGATTTTCTCATAGGTGCAAGTTAGAAATTCCAATAAGCAATTGCAAGATGCAAGGTTCAATTTAAAATTCACCAAGATAATTGGGTCAAAATTCATTCAAGCTTCAAAAAGAAATTATATAGATCTCAAATCTAAACTTTGGTTAAATTTGTCATGTTACAAGACTTTTTTTAGTACAAGGAAAAAATCCAAAATTACAAACTCTTTGCAAAATCATTCAAAGAAAAGATTACATTCAAGAAATACACTAAAAATAAATTCATGTTATAAGTTAGTTTAATCTTGCCAAAAATTAATCTTTTTCTAAGAGAACCATTCCATGTTTACTTTGCCAAGAGGACCCGTTACAAAAACCCGTTACAATTTGACGTCCACTCTACTCCAAAACCATGTGGTCCCTAAAATTGTCCTTTGCTTGATGTCCAAAACCAACTGCTACAAACCTTGCAAAGCATGCTTCGTAAACCTCCAAAAACCTGTCAAAAAGTCAGCTGCTACTGCTGCCCACAACACAAAAAACCATGCTCCATAACCTTCATCCAATCAGGCACAAAAAACCCAGCCCTACTACTGCCCCTAAACCTGTTGCAAGATGTCAAAACAGTCTGCTACCCAATTTCCAACCCTACTGTACAATTCCCACAATATTACAAAACCTACTCCCAAACCTTGCACAAAATTAGTAAAAGGAAAACTGTTAGAAAATTACAAAACAACATACCACGACAGTTCAAAATTCACAAACTTTTCCCCCTAAAATGCAGATTTTCTTAGCTATAAATAAGGAGTTTTTCATACTAAGAGACAAATAAAAATCACAACAGAGATATTGAAAAAATAGAGAGAAATAGAGAGGCGGAGAAATCACCTGAAAAAACATGCAAAATACTCTGCTCTCAACAACCATTCAATTCACTCATCAACAGTCCCTGACAAAATCACTCACTGAACCATCACACTCCCTCAACTTATTTCCTTGCAATCTCTCTTAAATCTCGTCGAATTCAATTTCCATACTCACCCTCAATACCAACTTCTCAAAACCTCTGCTTAAATCACACATAAAAACCACTCCCAAAACCTAACAATACCCACAAACCCACACGAGAAAAAACCAGTAGAAATACTCTCTTCTCTCAACTAAGTACACAGAGAATCACAGATATTACACCTGAACTCTTACCTTGAGACTCGGCTTAAGTAACACCACGAATCCCTCAAAACTTCGCTCGTTTATTCTCCTTCAGCTCACTGCATAATAACCACCTCCTTACTCTCCTACAAACAACCTTTCAAACTTCATCATAAACCCCTCACTACATTCTTAACTTTAAATTTCTACTATTCATTTCTAAAAACTCTGCACCAGATATTCCCTCAACATCCATAACACCCTTTTCAACCTTCTGTTCACAATCTCAGACTAACCAAATTCCCTAACCTCAAATAGGGAGAATCACCAATTCTCAAAGACTACTTCATAAAATTTGGCCTTTAACCAAAAGCACAGTTAGGATTTCATCATCACTGGCCCATATGTGCATCAACATGTCTGGGAATGTGAGTAAAGATCAAATTTGCAAGTCGAATCAAAGCACTTTGACCAAAAGTCAACTTTTGCAAGATCACGTTCAAACGACCATGACTTATTCATTATTCAATATTTGTTCAGTGGCTCTTTTTGCGCATGACTCTCCTTGACGCCATCTCCAACTTCCCTTTACAAGTCAAGAGCTGATTATGTGCGGAAAATCATAAAAAATTTGAATACTTTAGAAGTCACTTTGAAGTCATTTGACCTAATCATAAAATAGTTATGCCCAACTTCCATGGATCATAAATTCCTCAATTTTTAATATTTTGAGGAGATTCTTTTTGCACATTGTTATAAGTGATGTCATTGACAAGTTCTCTTCACAGGCCAGTGTTGAATTTTACTTAGAAGACTATGAAAATTAGTGAGACGTTAAAGGTCGTTTTTCCCAACTTAAAACTTTCTTGATTTCTAATTTCAAATTCATGGTTCCAACTTCTCTACGCAATAACTTTTACCTCTAAGCTCTCTTTTATTGATCAGTCATGACCTTTTTTTTTGTTCGGTTTAAAATGAAAGATGAGTCGGTTTAAGATTCATGAACAATTGGTACGAAACTTTTCCTTCGAGTATTCAAAGTAGATTTGCAAAAAGAAAGCTTATAATTGAAACTCATGGAGATAAAAAAAGGAAATGGACCGATTTTCTCATAGGTGCAAGTTAGAAATTCCAATAAGCAATTGCAAGATGCAAGGTTCAATTTAAAATTCACCAAGATAATTGGGTCAAAATTCATTCAAGCTTCATAAAGAAATTATATAGATCTCAAATCTAAACTTTGGTTAAATTTGTCATGTTACAAGACTTTTTTTAGTACAAGGAAAAAATCCAAAATTACAAACTCTTTGCAAAATCATTCAAAGAAAAGATTCAATTCAAGAAATACACTAAAAATAAATTCATGTTATAAGTTAGTTTAATCTTGCCAAAAATTAAGCTTTTTCTAAGAGAACCATTCCATATTTACTTTGCCAAGAGGACCCGTTACAAAAACCCGTTACAATTTGACGTCCACTATACTCAAAAACCATGTGGTCCCTAAAACTGTCCGTTGCTTGATGTCCAAAACCAACTACTACAAACCTTGCAAAGCATGCTTCGTAAACCTCCAAAAACCTGTAAAAAAGGCAGCTGCTACTGCTGCCCACAACACAAAAAACCCTGCTCCATAACCTTCATCCAACCAGGCACAAAAAACCCAGCCCTACTACTGCCCCTAAACCTGTTGCAATATGTCAAAACAGTCTGCTACCCAATTTCCAGCCCTACTGTACAATTCCCACAATATTACAAAACCTACTCCCAAACCTTGCACAAAATTAGTAAAAGGAAAACTGTTAGAAAAATACAAAACAACATACCACGACAGTTCAAAATTCACAAACTTTTCCCCCTAAAATGCAGATTTTCTTAGCTATAAATAAGGAGTTTTTCATACTAAGAGACAAATAAAAATCACAACAGAGATATTGAAAAAATAGAGAGAAATAGAGAGGCGGAGAAATCACCTGAAAAAACATGCAAAATACTCTGCTCTCAACAACCATTCAATTCACTCATCAACAGTCCCTGACAAAATCACTCACTGAACCATCACACTCCCTCAACTTATTTCCTTGCAATCTCTCTTCAATCTCGTCGAATTCAATTTCCATACTCACCCTCAATACCAACTTCTCAAAACCTCTGCTTAAATCACACATAAAAACCACTCCCAAAACCTAACAATACCCACAAACCCACACGAGAAAAAACCAGTAGAAATACTCTCTTCTCTCAACTAAGTACACAGAGAATCACAGATATTACACCTGAACTCTTACCTTGAGACTCGGCTTAAGTAACACCACGAATCCCTCAAAACTTCACTCGTTTATTCTCCTTCAGCTCACTGCATAATAACCACCTCCTTACTCTCCTACAAACAACCTTTCAAACTTCATCATAAACCCCTCACTACATTCTTAACTTTAAATTTCTACTATTCATTTCTAAAAACTCTGCACCAGATATTCCCTCAACATCCATAACACCCTTTTCAACCTTCTGTTCACAATCTCAGACTAACCAAATTCCCTAACCTCAAATAGGGAGAATCACCAATTCTCAAAGACTACTTCATAAAATTTGGCCTTTAACCAAAAGCACAGTTAGGATTTCATCATCACTGGCCCATATGTGCATCAACATGTCTGGGAATGTGAGTAAAGATCAAATTTGCAAGTCGAATCAAAGCACTTTGACCAAAAGTCAACTTTTGCAAGATCACGTTCAAACGACCATGACTTATTCATTATTCAATATTTGTTTAGTGGCTCTTTTTGCGCATGACTCTCCTTGACGCCATCTCCAACTTCCCTTTACAAGTCAAGAGCTGATTATGTGCGGAAAATCATAAAAAATTTGAATACTTTAGAAGTCACTTTGAAGTCATTTGACCTAATCATAAAATAGTTATGCCCAACTTCCATGGATCATAAATTCCTCAATTTTTAATATTTTGAGGAGATTCTTTTTGCACATTGTTATAAGTGATGTCATTGACAAGTTCTCTTCACAGGTCAGTGTTGAATTTTACTTAGAAGACTATGAAAATTAGTGAGACGTTAAAGGTCGTTTTTCCCAACTTAAAATTTTCTTGATTTCTAATTTCAAATTCATGGTTCCAACTTCTCTACGCAATAACTTTTACCTCTAAGCTCTCTTTTATTGATCAGTCATGACCTTTTTTTTTGTTCGGTTTAAAATGAAAGATGAGTCGGTTTAAGATTCATGAACAATTGGTACGAAACTTTTCCTTCGAGCATTCAAAGTAGATTTGCAAAAAGAAAGCTTATAATTGAAACTCATGGAGATAAAAAAAGGAAATGGACCGATTTTCTCATAGGTGCAAGTTAGAAATTCCAATAAGCAATTGCAAGATGCAAGGTTCAATTTAAAATTCACCAAGATAATTGGGTCAAAATTCATTCAAGCTTCAAAACGAAATTATATAGATCTCAAATCTAAACTTTGGTTAAATTTGTCATGTTACAAGACTTTTTTTAGTACAAGGAAAAAATCCAAAATTACAAACTCTTTGCAAAATCATTCAAAGAAAAGATTACATTCAAGAAATACACTAAAAATAAATTCATGTTATAAGTTAGTTTAATCTTGCAAAAAATTAAGCTTTTTCTAAGAGAACCATTCCATGTTTACTTTGCCAAGAGGACCCGTTACAAAAACCCGTTACAATTTGACGTCCACTCTACTCCAAAACCATGTGGTCCCTAAAACTGTCCTTTGCTTGATGTCCAAAACCAACTGCTACAAACCTTGCAAAGCATGCTTCGTAAACCTCCAAAAACCTGTCAAAAAGTCAGCTGCTACTGCTGCCCACAACACAAAAAACCCTGCTCCATAACCTTCATCCAATCAGGCACAAAAAACCCAGCCCTACTACTGCCCCTAAACCTGTTACAAGATGTCAAAACAGTCTGCTACCCAATTTCCAGCCCTACTGTACTATTCCCACAATATTACAAAACCTACTCCCAAACCTTGCACAAAATTAGTAAAAGGAAAACTGTTAGAAAAATACAAAACAACATACCATGACAGTTCAAAATTCACAAACTTTTCCCCCTAAAATGCAGATTTTCTTAGCTATAAATAAAGAGTTTTTCATACTAAGAGACAAATAAAAATCACAACAGAGATATTGAAAAAGTAGAGAGAAATAGAGAAGCGGAGAAATCACCTGAAAAAACATGCAAAATACTCTGTTCTCAACAACCATTCAATTCACTCATCAACAGTCCCTGACAAAATAACTCACTGAACCATCACACTCCCTCAACTTATTTCCTTGCAATCTCTCTTCAATCTCGTCGAATTCAATTTCCATACTCACCCTCAATACCAACTTCTCAAAACCTCTGCTTAAATCACACATAAAAACCACTCCCAAAACCTAACAATACCCACAAACCCACACGAGAAAAAACCAGTAGAAATACTCTCTTCTCTCAACTAAGTACACAGAGAATCATAGATATTACACCTGAACTCTTACCTTGAGACTCGGCTTAAGTAACACCACGAATCCCTCAAAACTTCACTCGTTTATTCTCCTTCAGCTCACTGCATAATAACCACCTCCTTACTCTCCTACAAACAACCTTTCAAACTTCATCATAAACCCCTCACTACATTCTTAACTTTAAATTTCTACTATTCATTTCTAAAAACTTTGCACCAGATATTCCCTCAACATCCATAACACCCTTTTCAACCTTCTGTTCACAATCTCAGACTAACCAAATTCCCTAACCTCAAATAGGGCGAATCACCAATTCTCAAAGACTACTTCATAAAATTTGGCCTTTAACCAAAAGCACAGTTAGGATTTCATCATCACTGACCCATATGTGCATCAACATGTCTGGGAATGCGAGTAAAGATCAAATTTGCAAGTCGAATCAAAGCACTTTGACCAAAAGTCAACTTTTGCAAGATCACGTTCAAACGACCATGACTTCTTCATTATTCAATATTTTTTTAGTGGCTCTTTTTTGCGCATGACTCTCCTTGACGCCATCTACAACTTCCCTTTACAAGTCAAGAGCTGATTATGTGCGTAAAATCATAAAAAATTTAAATACTTTAGAAGTCACTTTGAAGTCATTTGACCTAATCATAAAATAGTTATGCCCAACTACCATGGATAATAAATTCCCCAATTTTTAATATTTTGAGGAGATTCTTTTTGCACATTGTTATAAGTGATGTCATTGACAAGTTCTCTTCACAGGTCAGCGTTGAATTTTTCTTAGAAGACTATGAAAATTAGTGAGACTTTAAAGGTCGTTTTTCCCACCTTAAAATTTTCTTGATTTCTAATTTCAAATTCATGGTTCCAACTTCTCTACGCGATAACTTTTACCTCTAAGCTCTCTTTTATTGATCAGTCATGACCTTTTTTTTTGGTTCGGTTTAAAATGAAAGATGAGTCGGTTTAAGATTCACGAACAATTGGTATGAAACTTTTCCTTCGAGCATTCAAAGTAGATTTGCAAAAAGAAAGCTTATAATTGAAACTCATGGAGATAAAAAAAGGAAATGGACCGATTTTCTCATAGGTGCAAGTTAGAAATTCCAATAAGCAATTGCAAGATGCAAGGTTCAATTTAAAATTCACCAAGATAATTGGGTCAAAATTCATTCAAGCTTCAAAAATAAATTATATAGATCTCAAATCTAAACTTTGGTTAAATTTGTCATGTTACAAGACTTTTTTTAGTACAAGGAAAAAATCCAAAATTACAAACTCTTTGCAAAATCATTCAAAGAAAAGATTACATTCAAGAAATACACTAAAAATAAATTCATGTTATAAGTTAGTTTAATCTTGCCAAAAATTAAGCTTTTTCTAAGAGAACCATTCCATGTTTACTTTGCCAAGAGGACCCGTTACAAAAACCCGTTACAATTTGACGTCCACTATACTCCAAAACCATGTGGTCCCTAAAACTGTCTGTTGCTTGATGTCCAAAACCAACTACTACAAACCTTGCAAAGCATGCTTCGTAAACCTCCAAAAACCTATCAAAAAGGCAGCTGCTACTGCTGCCCACAACACAAAAAACCCTGCTCCATAACCTTCATCCAATCAGGCACAAAAAACCCAGCCCTACTACTGCCCCTAAACCTGTTGCAAGATGTCAAAACAGTCTGCTACCCAATTTCCAGCCCTATTGTACTATTCCCACAATATTACAAAACCTACTCCCAAACCTTGCACAAAATTAGTAAAAGGAAAACTGTTAGAAAAATACAAAACAACATACCACGACAGTTCAAAATTCACAAACTTTTCCCCCTAAAATGCAGATTTTCTTAGCTATAAATAAGGAGTTTTTCATACTAAGAGACAAATAAAAATCACATCAGAGATATTGAAAAAATATAGAGAAATAGAGAGGCGGAGAAATCACCTGAAAAAACATGCAAAATACTCTGCTCTCAACAACCATTCAATTCACTCATCAACAGTCCCTGACAAAATCACTCACTGAACCATCATACTCCCTCAACTTATTTCCTTTCAATCTCTCTTCAATCTCGTCGAATTCAATTTCCATACTCACCCTCAATACCAACTTCTCAAAACCTCTGCTTAAATCACACATAAAAACCACTCCTAAAACCTAACAATACCCACAAACCCATACGAGAAAAAACCAGTAGAAATACTCTCTTCTCTCAACTAAGTACACAGAGAATCACAAATATTACACCTGAACTCTTACCTTGAGACTCGGCTTAAGTAACACCACGAATCCCTCAAAACTTCACTCGTTTATTCTCCTTCAGCTCACTGCATAATAACCACCTCCTTACTCTCCTACAAACAACCTTTCAAACTTCATCATAAACCCCTCACTACATTCTTAACTTTAAATTTCTACTATTCATTTCTAAAAACTCTGCACCAGATATTCCCTCAACATCCATAACACCCTTTTCAACCTTCTGTTCACAATCTCAGACTAACCAAATTCCCTAACCTCAAATAGGGCGAATCACCAATTCTCAAATACTACTTCATAAAATTTGGCCTTTAACCAAAAGCACAGTTAGGATTTCACCATCACTGGCCCATATGTGCATCAACATGTCTGGGAATGCGAGTAAAGATCAAATTTGCAAGTCGAATCAAAACTTTGACCAAAAGTCAACTTTTGTAAGATCACGTTCAAACGACCATGACTTCTTCATTATTCAATATTTGTTTAGTGGCTCTTTTTGCGCATGACTCTCCTTGACGCCATCTCCAACTTCCCTTTACAAGTCAAGAGTTGATTATGTGCGGAAAATCATAAAAAAATTGAATACTTTAGAAGTCACTTTGAAGTCATTTGACCTAATCATAAAATAGTTATGCCCAACTTCCATAAATCATAAATTCCTCAATTTTTAATATTTTGAGGAGATTCTTTTTGCACACTGTTATAAGTGATGTCATTGACAAGTTCTCTTCACAGGTCAGTGTTGAATTTTGCTTAGAAGACTATGAAAATTAGTGAGACGTTAAAGTTCGTTTTTCGCAACTTAAAATTTTCTTGATTTCTAATTTCAAATTCATTGTTCCAACTTCTCTACGCAATAACTTTTACCTCTAAGCTCTCTTTTATTGATCAGTCATGACCTTTTTTTTGGTTCGGTTTAAAATGAAAGATGAGTCAGTTTAAGATTCACGAACAATTGGTACGAAACTTTTCCTTCGAGCATTCAAAGTAGATTTGCAAAAAGAAAGCTTATAATTGAAACTCATGGAGATAAAAAAAGGAAATGGACCGATTTTCTCATAGGTGCAAGTTAGAAATTCCAATAAGCAATTGCAAGATGCAAGGTTCAATTTAAAATTCACCAAGATAATTGGGTCAAAATTCATTCAAGCTTCAAAAATAAATTATATAGATCTCAAATCAAAACTTTGGTTAAATTTGTCATGTTACAAGACTTTTTTTAGTTCAAGGAAAAAATCCAAAATTACAAACTCTTTGCAAAATCATTCAAAGAAAAGATTACATTCAAGAAATACACTAAAAATAAATTCATGTTATAAGTTAGTTTAATCTTGCCAAAAATTAAGCTTTTTCTAAGAGAACCATTCCATGTTTACCTTGCCAAGAGGACCCGTTACAAAAACCCGTTACAATTTGACGTCCACTATACTCCAAAACCATGTGGTCCCTAAAACTGTCTGTTGCTTGATGTCCAAAACCAACTACTACAAACCTTGCAAAGCATGCTTCGTAAACCTCCAAAAACCTGTCAAAAAGGCAGCTGCTACTGCTGCCCACAACACAAAAAACCCTGCTCCATAACCTTCATCCAATCAGGCACAAAAAACCCAGCCCTACTACTGCCCCTAAACCTGTTGCAAGATGTCTAAACAGTCTGCTACCCAATTTCCAGCCCTACTGTACTATTCCCACAATATTACAAAACCTACTCCCAAACCTTGCACAAAATTAGTAAAAGGAAAACTGTTAGAAAAATACAAAATAACATACCACGATAGTTCAAAATTCATAAACTTTTCCCCCTAAAATGCAGATTTTCTTAGCTATAAATAAGGAGTTTTTCATACTAAGAGACAAATAAAAATCACAACAGAGATATTGAAAAAATAGAGAGAAATAGAGAGGCGGAGAAATCACCTGAAAAAACATGCAAAATACTCTGCTCTCAACAACCATTCAATTCACTCATCAACAGTCCCTGACAAAATCACTCACTGGACCATCATACTCCCTCAACTTATTTCCTTGCAATCTCTCTTCAATCTCGTCGAATTCAATTTCCATACTCACCCTCAATACCAACTTCTCAAAACCTCTGCTTAAATCACACATAAAAACCACTCCCAAAACCTAACAATACCCACAAACCCACACGAGAAAAAACTAGTAGAAATACTCTCTTCTCTCAACTAAGTACACAGAGAATCACAAATATTACACCTGAACTCTTACCTTGAGACTCGGCTTAAGTAACACCACGAATCCCTCAAAACTTCACTCGTTTATTCTCCTTCAGCTCACTGCATAATAACCACCTCCTTACTCTCCTACAAACAACCTTTCAAACTTCATCATAAACCCCTCACTACATTCTTAACTTTAAATTTCTACTATTCATTTCTAAAAACTCTGCACCAGATATTCCCTCAACATCCATAACACCCTTTTCAACCTTCTGTTCACAATCTCAGACTAACCAAATTCCCTAACCTCAAATAGGGCGAATCACCAATTCTCAAATACTACTTCATAAAATTTGGCCTTTAACCAAAAGCACAGTTAGGATTTCATCATCACTGGCCCATATGTGCATCAACATGTCTGGGAATGCGAGTAAAGATCAAATTTGCAAGTCGAATCAAAGCACTTTGACCAAAAGTCAACTTTTGCAAGATCACGTTCAAACAACCATGACTTCTTCATTATTCAATATTTGTTTAGTGGCTCTTTTTGCGCATGACTCTCCTTGACGCCATCTCCAACTTCCCTTTACAAGTCAAGAGTTGATTATGTGCGGAAAATCATAAAAAATTTGAATACTTTAGAAGTCACTTTGAAGTCATTTGACCTAATCATTAAATAGTTATGCCCAACTTCCATAAATCATAAATTCCTCAATTTTTAATATTTTGAGGATATTCTTTTTGCACACTGTTATAAGTGATGTCATTGACAAGTTCTCTTCACAGGTCAGTGTTGAATTTTGCTTAGAAGACTATGAAAATTAGTGAGACGTTAAAGGTCGTTTTTCCCAACTTAAAATTTTCTTGATTTCTAATTTCAAATTCATGGTTCCAACTTCTCTACGCAATAACTTTTACCTCTAAGCTCTCTTTTATTGATCAGTCATGACCTTTTTTTTGGTTCGGTTTAAAATGAAAGATGAGTCGGTTTAAGATTCATGAACAATTGGTACGAAACTTTTCCTTCGAGCATTCAAAGTAGATTTGCAAAAAGAAAGCTTATAATTGAAACTCATGGAGATAAAAAAAGGAAATGGACCGATTTTCTCATAGGTGCAAGTTAGAAATTCCAATAAGTAATTGCAAGATGCAAGGTTCAATTTAAAATTCACCAAGATAATTGGGTCAAAATTCATTCAAGCTTCAAAAAGAAATTATATAGATCTCAAATCTAAACTTTGGTTAAATTTGTCATGTTACAAGACTTTTTTTAGTACAAGGAAAAAATCCAAAATTACAAACTCTTTGCAAAATCATTCAAAGAAAAGATTACATTCAAGAAATACACTAAAAATAAATTCATGTTATAAGTTAGTTTAATCTTGCCAAAAATTAAGCTTTTTCTAAGAGAACCATTCCACGTTTACTTTGCCAAGAGGACCCGTTACAAAAACCCGTTACAATTTGACGTCCACTATACTCCAAAACCATGTGGTCCCTAAAACTGTCCGTTGCTTGATGTCCAAAACCAACTACTACAAACCTTGCAAAGCATGCTTCGTAAACCTCCAAAAACCTGTCAAAAAGGCAGCTGCTACTGCTGCCCACAACACAAAAAACCCTGCTCCATAACCTTCATCCAATCAGGCACAAAAAACCCAGCCCTACTACTGCCCCTAAACCTGTTGCAAGATGTCAAAATAGTCTGCTACCCAATTTCCAGCCCTACTGTACTATTCCCACAATATTACAAAACCTACTCCCAAACCTTGCACAAAAATAGTAAAAGGAAAACTGTTAGAAAAATACAAAACAACATACCACGACAGTTCAAAATTCACAAACTTTTCCCCCTAAAATGCAGATTTTCTTAGCTATAAATAAGGAGTTTTTCATACTAAGAGACAAATAAAAATCACAACAGAGATATTGAAAAAATAGAGAGAAATAGAGAGGCGGAGAAATCACCTGAAAAAACATGCAAAATACTCTGCTCTCAACAACCATTCAATTCACTCATCAACAGTCCCTGACAAAATCACTCACTGGACCATCATATTCCCTCAACTTATTTCCTTGCAATCTCTCTTCAATCTCGTCGAATTCAATTTCCATACTCACCCTCAATACCAACTTCTCAAAACCTCTGCTTAAATCACACATAAAAACCACTCCCAAAACCTAATAATACCCACAAACCCACACGAGAAAAAACTAGTAGAAATACTCTCTTCTCTCAACTAAGTACACAGAGAATCACAAATATTACACCTGAACTCTTACCTTGAGACTCGGCTTAAGTAACACCACGAATCCCTCAAAACTTCACTCGTTTATTCTCCTTCAGCTCATTGCATAATAACCACCTCCTTACTCTCCTACAAACAACCTTTCAAACTTCATCATAAACCCCTCACTACATTCTTAACTTTAAATTTCTACTATTCATTTCTAAAAACTCTGCACCAGATATTCCCTCAACATCCATAACACCCTTTTCAACCTTCTGTTCACAATCTCAGACTAACCAAATTCCCTAACCTCAAATAGGGCGAATCACCAATTCTCAAATACTACTTCATAAAATTTGGCCTTTAACCAAAACACAGTTAGGATTTCATCATCACTGGCCCATATGTGCATCAACATGTCTGGGAATGCGAGTAAAGATCAAATTTGCAAGTCGAATCAAAGCACTTTGACCAAAAGTCAACTTTTGCAAGATCACGTTCAAACGACCATGACTTCTTCATTATTCAATATTTGTTTAGTGGCTCTTTTTGCGCATGACTCTCCTTGACGCCATCTCCAACTTCCCTTTACAAGTCAAGAGTTGATTATGTGCGGAAAATCATAAAAAATTTGAATACTTTAGAAGTCACTTTGAAGTCATTTGACCTAATCATAAAATAGTTATGCCCAACTTCCATAAATCATAAATTCCTCAATTTTTAATATTTTGAGGAGATTCTTTTTGCACACTGTTATAAGTGATGTCATTGACAAGTTCTCTTCACAGGTCAGTGTTGAATTTTGCTTAGAAGACTATGAAAATTAGTGAGACGTTAAAGGTCGTTTTTCCCAACTTAAAATTTTCTTGATTTCTAATTTAAAATTCATGGTTCCAACTTCTCTACGCAATAACTTTTACCTCTAAGCTCTCTTTTATTGATCAGTCATGACCTTTTTTTTGGTTCGATTTAAAATGAAAGATGAGTCGGTTTAAGATTCACGAACAATTGGTACGAAACTTTTCCTTCGAGCATTCAAAGTAGATTTGCAAAAAGAAAGCTTATAATTGAAACTCATGGAGATAAAAAAAGGGAATGGACCGATTTTCTCATAGGTGCAAGTTAGAAATTCCAATAAGCAATTGCAAGATGCAAGGTTCAATTTAAAATTCACCAAGATAATTGGGTCAAAATTCATTCAAGCTTCAAAAAGAAATTATATAGATCTCAAATCTAAACTTTGGTTAAATTTGTCATGTTACAAGACTTTTTTTAGTACAAGGAAAAAATCCAAAATTACAAACTCTTTGCAAAATCATTCAAAGAAAAGATTACATTCAAGAAATACACTAAAAATAAATTCATGTTATAAGTTAGTTTAATCTTGCCAAAAATTAAGCTTTTTCTAAGAGAACCATTCCATGTTTACTTTGCCAAGAGGACCCGTTACAAAAACCCGTTACAATTTGACGTCCACTATACTCCAAAACCATGTGGTCCCGAAAACTGTCTGTTGCTTGATGTCCAAAACCAACTACTACAAACCTTGCAAAGCATGCTTCGTAAACCTCCAAAAACCGGTCAAAAAGGCAGCTGCTACTGCTGCCCACAACACAGAAAACCCTGCTCCATAACCTTCATCCAATCAGGCACAAAAAACCCAGCCCTACTACTGCCCCTAAACCTGTTGCAAGATGTCAAAACAGTCTGCTACCCAATTTCCAGCCCTACTGTACTATTCCCACAATATTACAAAACCTACTCCAAAACCTTGCACAAAATTAGTAAAAGGAAAACTGTTAGAAAAATACAAAACAACATACCACGACAGTTCAAAATTCACAAACTTTTCCCCCTAAAATGCAGATTTTCTTAGCTATAAATAAGGAGTTTTTCATACTAAGAGACAAATAAAAATCACAACAGAGATATTGAAAAAATAGAGAGAAATAGAGAGGTGGAGAAATCACCTGAAAAAACATGCAAAATACTCTGCTCTCAACAACCATTCAATTCACTTATCAACAGTCCCTGACAAAATCACTCACTGAACCATCATACTCCCTCAACTTATTTCCTTGCAATCTCTCTTCAATCTCGTCGAATTCAATTTCCATACTCACCCTCAATACCATCTTCTCAAAACCTCTGCTTAAATCACACATAAAAACCACTCCCAAAACCTAACAATATCCACAAACCCACACGAGAAAAAACCAGTAGAAATACTCTCTTCTCTCAACTAAGTACACAGAGAATCACAGATATTACACCTGAACTCTTACCTTGAGACTCGGCTTAAGTAACACCACGAATCCCTCAAAACTTCACTCGTTTATTCTCCTTCAGCTCACTGCATAATAACCACCTCCTTAATCTCATACAAACAACCTTTCAAACTTCATCACAAACCCCTCACTACATTCTTAACTTTCAATTTCTACTATTCATTTATAAAAACTCTACACCAGATTCTCCCTCATCATCTATAACACCCTTTCCAACCTTCTGTTCACAATCTCAGACTAACCAAATGCCCTAACCTCAAATAGGGAGAATCACCAATTCTCAAAGAATACTTCATAAAATTTGGCCTTTAAGCAAAAGCATAGTTATGATTTCATCATCACTGGCCCATATGTGCATCAACATGTCTGGGAATGCGAGGAAAGATCAAATTTGCAAGTCGATTCAAAACACTTTGACCAAAAGTTAAATTTTGCAAGATCACGTTCAAACGAACATGACTTCTTCATTATTCAATATTTTTAGTGGCTCATTTTGCGCATGACTCTCCTTGACGCCATCTACAAGTCAAGAGATGATTATGTGTTATGGATCATAAAAAATTCGAATACTTTATAAGTCACTTTGAAGTCATTTGACCTAACCTTAAAATAGTTATGCCCAACTTCCATGGATCATAACTTCCTCAATTTTTAATATTTTGAGGCGATTCTTTTTTGCATATTGTCATAAGTGATGTCATTGACAAGTCAGTGTTGAATTATGCTTAGAAGACTATGAAAACTAGTGAGACGTTATAGTTCGTTTTTCCCAACATAAAAGTTTCTTGATTTCTAATTTCAAATTCATGTTGCCAACTTCTCAACACAACAACTTTTACCTCGAAGCTCTCTTTTATTGATCAGTCAAGACCTTTTTTTTTGTTCGATTTAAAATGAAAGATGAGCCGGTTTAAGATTCACGAACAATTGGTATGAAACTTTCCCTTCGAGCATTTAAAGTAGAATTTCAAAAAGAAATCATATAATTGAAACTCATGGACCGATTTTCTCATAGGTGCAAGTTAGAAATTCCAATAAGCAATTGCAAGATGCAAGGTTCAATTTAAAATTCACCAAGAGAATTGGTTCAAAATTCATTCAAGCTTCAAAAAGAAATTATATAGATCTCAAATCTAAACTTTGGTTAAATTTGTCATGTTACAAAAATTTTTATACTATAAGGCAAAAATACAAAATTATAAACTCTTTGCAAATTCATTCAAAGCAAAGATTGCATTCAAGAAATACACTAAAAAGAAATTTCATGTTATAATTTAGTTTCATCTTGCCAAAAATTAAGCTTTTTCTAAGAGAACCATTCCATGTTCAATTTGCAAAGAGGACCCGTTACAAAAACCCGTTACAATTTGTTGTCCACTTTACTCCAAAACCTTGTGGTCCCCAAAACTTTCCTTTGCTTGATGTTTGTGATACGGTGGCAGTACCGACTGTTATACTGGTTTACATTTTGCGTTTTTTTGTTTTCAAAGTGTCGCGGTAAGCAAGAGTCGCCATCGACGTTTATTTCATCCAACTAAGGAAAAGGAAAAAGAAAAGAAGAAACCTTTTTCGAGAATATTTGAGTACGGGGGGGTAGATTATAGAAAGGGAAGGTGTTAGCACCCTTTCTATCTGTGGTTTTCCACGGGCTCTTAGATACTTGCTCATTTTGAAATTGCTTGTGCGTGTGGTTGTTTTGAAAAGAGTTTACTTCGTGTTAACCCTTGTATCAGTCCTCAAGGATGTGACAAAGTTGTTTTGAAAAGTGTTGGTGCGAAAAGTTTATTTGTTTGAGCAAGTACTTAAGAGTTAATCTACCTACTCGAAAAAGACTATTCATTTTCGTTTATACAATGCTATCCCCTTATTGAGAAATAGGTAGCATCGTCGTTGGATTTTTTAGGGACGTTTGAAGGGACATATACGTCCACAAAAGCAATGTTTGGGAATTTTAGTAATCCTCCTAAAGCCTTAAAGATCTTTTCCTAGGAAACATCTGAATGGGTCATTTTTAGATCTTTCGGGGCTAGAGGACGACCACTAACAAACCCTATACTTCATGACCGCTTAACCGAAGGCAACCGAAGTGGAGTAAACCCTAGGAGTGAGCATGTGCGAGTGAATTTTTTCAGTTAATTTGTCTTTGCGTATTTAGGTTATCTACCGTTTTAATTTTCAAGCATTCTTCCCATACAATCCTATTAGCATACATCTAATAATTAATAATTGCGGAAATTTAAAGTGCGGAAATAGAAATTCTAACTATTACATGGCTTTCGCAGATACATAATTATTTAACTGAAAATAAAATGCGGAAATTTAAAACCCTAATTAAAATCTATTACAACCTCGAAACAATTACATAAATAATAATCAAAAGGGTAATTAAAATGCGTGTGATCGGTTAAATGCGAGGACAATTAGAAAACATAAAAAAAATCTAATTTGAGAAAAGAATATTTAAGTTATTTTTGAAGGAATAATTAATTATTTACAAAATAAAATCCTAATTTCTAATTGGTTTTTAATTTACAAAAAAATAAGATTTAATTTCCATAATTTGAATTAAATTAATTAATTAAAGAAAATAAATATTTTTAAAAAAACTTGATTTTTGGTGTCTTTATGATTTTTTGGTTTTTTTGTAGTTAATTGAAAAAAAGATTAATTTGTGAAAACAAATAATTAAACAAATAAAAATAAGTAAAGGAAATAACAAAAATTAAATTGGGCCTGTATAGCAATTGAAGGGGGTGTGTTGCTGAAAATATCCAGGCCCACCAAGCTGAAGCCCAGTCAGCGCGTGATCCAGTGAGGGGGCTTCTTGATGGTACACCATGGTCCCTGGCAGGTGGAGGTGTTGGATCTGGTTGATCATGCATGTGATGAGATCCTGTGGTTGGATGATGGAGGTGCATGATGAGCATTTGAGTGGGAGGCGCATGGGATCTGTTAAAGGAAAATAAAATAAGAAACTTGCTGGGACCTGGGATCGAACCCAAGTCCTCTACCCTTTTCAACGTACACACTTGCCAGCTGCGCTACCTGTTTTACTTGTCAATATAATAGCAACAATATATAATATATAAAATATGGCAACTGAATCACAAATGCGCGCGAAATTCAAAATGGCCAATGGCATGGTGACAAATCATCGTCTCCTTCATTGAGACCGTCGTCTTAGGGGTAGGACTTATGCCCACAGACAGACTCCATATCTAAAAACCTGTAACCTTCAAAAATCAACACAACGCATGATAAATAAATTCCAGTTACATGGATCAAACTGTCTTGAAGCCACAAGCATCTTAGTACCCTTTTCTGTGGCCAATTTTACCTGTATGAAAAAACCCTAAAACGACCAAGTAAACCCTAACAATGGCAAACATCAATATGTGCATCAAAATCCAATTAAATAATCCATACATGTTATAAATACCTCAATGATCATAAATATATCATTAAATCATGCTAATGATGCAAGGTAATCCATTTGAAAAAAGAAGGAAAACTGTATGAGATGTAGCGAGCGTTTCAGAGCGTGAACGGACCTGCAATCAATTGTGTTAGCTTCTGGGAAGGTCCAGGAATCGTTTGGGAAATTAGGAAGGCCTTGAATTGTCCTCTAGGGTAGAGAGCAAATCACCACTTCTTGCAAAAAAAATTGAGTTTGTTCTAGGGTTCTTCCCGACTGCAACCTCTTGTCTTTGTTCCTGGCTTTGTTCATTATATATCCTTGAACGAATTAGGGTTGTAAAAACCACTAGTATCTTTGCAATTTTTGAAGATTTGATTTGGTTTTCATGTTGTATGATATCCTTCCAAATTTGGCCTAATCATGCCATTCTTATGCCAATCAGCTTTGATTTTATTTTATTTTACTATGCCAGCATAATGAGCTTGTGATTCTCTCCAAAAATCCAATCAAAACAAATCTTTGCTATTATTTACCATTTATTTGATTTAATTAAATTTTTAATTAATAAAAAATCAAAATAAAATAAATAATGAAGCAAATAACATGTGAGTGAATATTTGGGTCGTGGACCATGTTATGAGTGACGTGCAAGCATAAAACGTTAGGTCCATTTGGCAAAAAAAGCATTTTTGAGCACATTTGACTTTTGGCAATTTTGCTAAAAAGGTCAAATTTGACAAGGCATATCTCTGCCAATTTTAACACTAGAGAGGTGTTCTTTGACTTTTTAGAAATCTTAGGATGTCCCTTAAACAACCCTTTTGGTCTCATCTTAAATGGGTCTTCCATGTTGATGTAAGAAGCTTTGACCCAAAAAGTGTTTTTGTTGACTTTTCAAAAGGACCTATAATGTGGAAATTCATATCTTTTTGTAAGTGCATATTATGAACTTGAAGGATGAAGATGAATTGTAGGGAATTTAATCCTCTTAAAAATGAGCCTTGGATGGAAAATTTCTGATAAAGTATGAGGAAGTTATGTTTGGTCAATGTTTGGTTGACTTTTCCTAAGAAACCCTAATTTAGCAACTTTTGGGTTTTGATGAATTTGGGGCATTCCTTGAGGAATCATGATCAACCCTTGATCAAATGATGGATATAACTTCAAAATTTTGATGTTGACCAAAAATCTTGAAGTTTGACTGTATGTGGGCCACAATTGACTTTTGACCTAATATAGTCGATTCTCAAGCATCTGAGCAGTTGACTGAGCAAACTTCTTGTACAAGGCTTGAAATTTGACATGGAGGGTCTTGAGAACATATTAGATCCATAGAGAGTATATGAGGTCTTTGGAGTTCACCCATCTTGATGAAAATGGAAACCCTAGTTTGAGGTACATTGCCTTAGAAGAGAGTTTGTCTGGTCAACTCTTTGGGCAACCTTGAGAAAATTGAGGATCTCTAGGAGTATGTTTTGAGTAAAATGAGAGAGCAAATTTTGGGGTACAACAGCTGACCCTATTCAAACTTCTTAAACTTGAGGATGTAGATTGGTTGTCTGCCTTTCGTGATCTGAAGGTGGAAGATGATTGAACACTAGAGTGCCCAGAAATTTGCACTCGTATGAAGTGATACTTGATTTGGTGATATTGGGAATGAGCTTACAGATGCCATTTGGAAGTTGATGACAGAATATTTTCGGAGATGGGCTTAAGGATGCCATCTAGGATGTGACGGAGAATCGTTAGAGATGGGCTTAAATATGCCATCTAAAGGATGTTGTTTTCCTGAGATATTCCTTTGATGAGAATTCATGTTCCTGTCATTGAGGAGGAATCTGCTGAGGAATGTTGGTATCTGTCTTAGGAGAAATAAAATCTTAGGATCTTCAGTTGTCTGTTACTCTACTAGGGAAAGGTGAAATCTATCGAAACTGGTCGGGTCCAGGTCTTACAGTGTTGTGAACTGTTGTCTGGAGATGTGAGAGAAGAAACCTGGATGGTAAGGTTATGAGAAGGAACCTGAGTAGTATGGTTACTTTGAAATGAAAGCCTGGATAGTAGGGCTATGATAAGGAACCTGGGTCGTAGGGTTAATTCGAAATGAAAGCCTGGATAGTAGGGTTGTGAGAAGGAACCTGGATAGTAGGGTTACTTCGAAATGAAAGCCTGGATAGTAGGGCTGTGAGAAGGAACCTGGATAGTAGGGTTACTTCGAAATGAAAGTCTGGATAATAGGGCTTTGAGAAGGAACTTGGGGAGTAGGGTTACTTCGAAATGAAATCCCGGATAGTAGGGCTGTGAGAAGGAACCTGGATAGTAAGGTTGCTTCAGTATAAAAGCCTAGATAGTAGGGCTATGAGAGAGAACCTAGGTCGTTGGGTTACTTCGAAATGAAAGCCTGAATAGTAGGGCTGTGAAAAGGAACCTGGATCGTAGGGTTACTTTGAAATGAAAGGCTGGATAGTAGGGCTGTGAGAAGGAACCTGGATAGTAGGGTTACTTCGAAATAAAAGCCTGGATAGTAGGGCTGTGAGAAGGAACCTGGGTCGTAGGGTTCCTTCGAAATGAAAGCCTGGATAGTAGGGTTGTGAGAAGGAACCTGGGTCGTAGGGTTACTTTGAGATGAAAGCCTGGATAGTAGGGTTGTGAGAAGGAACCTGGATAGTAGGGTTACTTCAAAATGAAAGCCTGGATAGTGGGGCTATGAGAAGGAACCTGGATAGTAGGGTTACTTAGAAATGAAAGCTTGGATAGTAGGGTTGTGAGAAGGAACCTGGGTCGTAGGGTTTCTTTGAAATGAAATCCTGGATAGTAGAGTTATGAGAAGGAACCTGGGTCGTAGGGTTACTTCGGAATGAAAGCCTAGATAGTAGGGTTGTGAGAAGGAACTTGGGTCGTAGGGTTACTTCGGAATGAAAGCCTAGATAGTAGGGCTGTGAGAAGGAACCTGGGTCATAGGGTTACTTCGAAATGAAAGCCTGGATAGTAGGGCTGTGAGAAGGAACTTGGGTCGTAGGGTTACTTTGAAATGAAAGCCTGGATAGTAGGGCAATGAGAAGGAACCTGGGTCATAGTGTTACTTCGAAATGAAAGCCTGGATAGTAGGGTCATGAGAAGGAACCTGGGTTGTAGGGTTACTTCGGAATGAAATCCTGGATAGTAGGTCTATGAGAAGGAACTTGGGTCGTAGGGTTACTTCAAAATGAAAGCTTGGATAGTAGGGATGTGAGAAGGAACCTGGATAGTAGGGTTACTTTGAAATGAAAGCCTGGATAGTAGGGCTGTTAGAAGGAACCTGGGTTATAGGGTTACTTCGGAATGAAAGCCTGGATAGTAGGAATATGAGAATGAACCTGGGTCGTAGGGTTACTTTGAAATGAAAGCCTGGATAGTAGGGCTGTGAGAAGGAACCTGGATAGTAGGGTTACTTCGAAATGAAAACCTGGATAGTAGGGCTTTAAGAAGGCACCTGGATAGTAGGGTTACTTCGAAATGAAAGACTGGATAGTAGGGCCGTGAGAAGGAACCTGGATAGTAGGGTTACTTCGAAATGAAAGCCTGGATAGTAGGGTCGTGAGAAGGAACCTGGATAGTAGGGTTACTTCGAAATGAAATCCTGGATAGTAGGGCTGTGAGAAGGAACCTGGGTCGTAGGGTTACTTCGGAATGAGAGCCTGGATAATACGGCTGTGAGAAGGAACCTGGGTAGTAGGGTTACTTAAAAGCAATAGTGTAGATTAGTTGACCCGTTTGGTTTCGGGAACTGAGTTTCCATTAGTCGTCTGCAGATGCGACCTGTATAACTGTTGGATTTGTTGAAGCTAATCATCTTTCCTGAAAATATAACATGGTTAATTATATGCGATGCATGAAATGCATGGTTAGATGATGTTCTCAAAATAAATGAGATTATGCTTTATATGATATGTATGCGTATGCCATGATGTATGTTCACGAAATGCTATCGGGGTATGCTCGCGTCTGGGAAAATAAATCCCTGACTGTTGCTGGAGATTTATAAATATTATGTCGGGAAGAGATGCTGCTTGAGAATAACTCTGCGGAGAATAAACTTAGGAAGTGAACTTTTGTAGCTGAAGTGATGAACTCTGTCGGGGATTGAGCCTTTGCATCTAGAGAAATAAAATTTGCTTGGGGGATGAAATATACTGACCCGCCCATGATTACAAAATTCGGCTGGAGGATATAGCTGTCAGGTTTCAGAATGACCCTGGCTGGGGAGGTTACGTCCTGTTTCGGGAAAGCTGACATTAATGCTTTTGAATACTTTTACTCTGTGGGGAGAATATGTACCAATGATTATGTTCCCAAGCTGGCTTTATCTCGGCACCTGCTGGGCAGAGTAACTGTTGGGTTTGGCACTTCTTGTTTTTGCCCCTGTTTCTGGAATTACGAGTAATTGTCTTTTGTTTCTTATTCAAATATTTATAAGAAGCAATCATTTTCAAATGCATATATCAAAAAAACTCATTGGACGTTCTTGCAAAACAAAACAGAAAAAGATAAACGAATCGAAGTTTCTTGCAAAAATGATTTGTATTGATTTTTGAAGTTGGCCTATAATAGGCGTTTTTGTACAGAGAGGCTGATGCTCTAGTAAGAGAACGCTGCCATAAAAATAGAAGCTATACAAATTTATGTAAAATAAAAAAAACAAAACATCTATGTGAAATAACCCCATTAGGTTCCAACTCTACTATTGCCTTTATATCTTCAAGCGTCTCATCACTTTGCTACTTGGCCGAAAGTTAATAAGATTGATTGGTGCCGTCCGAGCTTGATAGTCGATACCAAAGTTTGGTCGCAAGATGATCCAATGAGATATAGTGGTATGCTTTATATCCCTAACTTTTGCATGGACCGCCCTTTCGGGTTTTCATTCCACCGGGATACCCTTTTTTGCCCAAGCCGCCCTTTCGGGTTTTCGACTAGCCGGGTGTACAGATTTTTCCATTTTCATCCCTTACTTTTGCACGAACCCTTTTGGTTCACCGGGAAGCCCTTATTTTTGCCTAGGCCAGTCAACCTAGCAGGTCTTTTGATTAGGCGTAATATCTTTTCATTATGTCTGCATTGACAGGGTGAGGAAGGTCGTCACCGTCCATGGTGGTTAGAATCATAGCTCCACCCGAAAAAATGTTCTTAACCAAAAATGGTCCTTTGTACATGGGGGTCCATTTGCCCCTGGGATCACCTTGCGGCAGTATGATGCGCTTGATCACTAGATCCCTGACTTGATATTATTGATGTCTGACTTTCTTGTTAAAAGCCTTGATCATTCGCTTTTGATACGTCTGACCATGGTAGATAGAAGTAAGTCTCTTTTCATCGATTAAATTAAATTGATCAAGTCGGATTCAGATCCAGTCATCTTCGTTCAAACCCGCATCCTTCATAATCCTGAGAGAAGGTATTTGGACCTTGATGGGTAGGACTGCCTGCATGCCATATACCAGAGAGTAGGGTGTTGCCCCTATCGACGCCCGTGCTGAGGTACGATATCCATGAAGAGAAAATGGTAACATCTCATGCCAGTCTTTGTGTGTCACCGTCATCTTCTATACAATCTTCTTGATGTTCTTGTTAGCCGCTTCAACAGCGCCATTCATCTTCACCGGTAGGGAGAAGAGTTATGATGCTGTATCTTGAATTGCTTACAGAGCTCGGTGATCATCGTGTTGTTGAGATTTGTACCATTGTCAGTAATAATTCTTTCTGGCACACCATATCCACATATCATATTATGTCGGATAAACCGCGCCACGACATTCTTGGTTACTGTAGAAAAAGAGGTTGCCTCAACCCACTTCATGAAATAATCAATGGCTACTAGGATGAAGCGATGTCCATTGGAAGCGATGGACCTGATTTCTCTGATCATGTCGATGCCCCACATTGCAAAGGGCCACGGAGCTGTCAAGACGTTTAAGGGGACCGGAGGCACATGCACCTTATCATCGTAGATTTGGCACTTATGACAAGTTCGAGAGTGCTGATAACAATCGGCTTCCATAGTAGACTAGTAGTATCTTGCCCGTAGGATCTTTTTAGCCATGGTATGTCCACTAGAATCGGTTCCGAAGGTGCCTTCATGTAGATCTGTCATGATCCTCTCTGCTTCACTCTTGTCTACACACCGTAGTAGTGTGGAGTCATGGTTGCATTTATAGAGGATTCCATTGCTGAGGAAGAACTTTTGAGTGAACCTTCTCAGAAACTTCTTATCGTTGACAGATGCCTCTTCGGGATACTCTTGGGCCTCGAGATACCTTTTGACTTCGTGAAACCAGGGTTTTTCTGCCACTTCATCGGTATCAATTTCACAACAGTGTGCTGGTTCATCCAACTTCTCAATGGTGATTTGGGGAGCTTTATTATCCCACCTAACCTTGAACATAGAAGACATGGTAGCTAGCGCATTCGCTAACTGGTTCTCCTCTCGTGGGAAATGTTCAAAGGTTACCTCCTCAAAGTGTGGGAGCAATGTCAGTATGTACTCTTTGTACGGGATGAGATTCAGGTGTTTCGTATCCCACTCTCCTTTGATCTGACTTATCACCAAAGCGGAATCCACGAATACATTCAAGAACTTGATCCTTAGGCCAATAGTAGCCCTAAGACCCATGATGCACGCTTCATTCCCTAGCCATGTTGTTGGTGCAGTTGAAACATAATCGGGCAGTGAACGGAGTATGACAGCCCTCGGGAGATATGATTACAGCGCCAATTCCGTTACCCAGTGCATTTGAGGCTCCATCAAAATACATAGACCATCGGGATCCCTCCTCAGGTCCTTCATCCGGTCTAGGTTCTTCATAGTCAGTCACCAACATAATATTCTCATCCGGGAACTCAAAATTCATGGACTGGTAATCATCCACGGCCTGATGAGCCAAATGATCAGCCAATACACTTCCCTTGATTGCTTTTTGGGTTTGTATTGGATGTCGTATTCGGTTAAGATCATCTTCCATCTTGCTATTCTTCCGGAGAGGGCAGGTTTCTTGAAAATGTACTTGATTGGATCCATCTTCAATATCAATAAGGTAGTGTGAGTCAGCATATACTGTCTCAGTCGGTGAGCAGCCCATGCCAAAGCGCAGCAAGTTTTCTCGAGCAGTGGGTATCTTGTCTCACATTCGGTAAACTTTTTTCTAAGGTAGTATATTGCATGCTCTTTTCGACCAGACTCGTCATGCTGCCCCAACACACACCCCATTGAATTGTCTAGCACCGTCAAGTACAATATCAAAGGTCTTCCTTCAATTGGAGGCATCAGAATTGGTGGTTCTTGAAGGTATTCCTTGATTCTTTCGAAAGCGGTCTGGCATTCATCATTCCACTTTACCACTTGATCTTTTTTCAGAAGCTTGAAGATTGGCTCACAAGTAGCAGTCAGATGTGAAATGAACCTGGCGATATAATTCAGGTGTCCCAAGAAACCTCTAACTTCCTTCTATGCACGGGGAGCTGGCATTTCTTGTATAGCCTTTACCTTTGTAGGATCTACTTGGATTCCTTTGTCGCTGACAATGAAACCCAAAAGTTTACCAGACCTTACCCCGAAGGTACACTTATTCGGATTCAACCTCAGCTTATATATCCTCAACCTGTCGAACAACTTTTGTAGATAATCAAGGTGCTCTTCCTCGGTTTGAGACCTGGATATCATGTCATCAACATAGACTTTGATCTCGTGGTGAATCATATCATGGAACAAAGAGACCATGGCGCGCTGATAAGTTTCCCCAGCATTCTTCAACCCAAAATGCATCACTTTGTAACAGAAGGTGCCCCACTGTGTGACGAAGGTCGTCTTCTCCATGTCTTCAGGAGCCATCTTGATCTGGTTGTAGCCAGAGAAACCGTCCATGAAGGAGAAGATTTTGTGTTGCGCGGTGTTGTCGACCAGAACATCAATGTGAGGAAGAGGGAAGTCATCCCTTAGGATTGCCCTGTTCAGATCTCTGTAATCTACACACATCTGTACCATACCGTCCTTATTAGGTACCGGAACGACGTTGGCAACCTACTGTGGATAAGAAGTGACAGCTAAGAATCCTGCGTCGAACTGCTTCATGACCTCTGCCTTGATCCTCTCAGACATTTCAGGGTGCATACGACGGACCTTCTGTTTAACTGGAGGACAGTCTTCTTTAGTCGGCAGGCGGTGTACCACAATATCAGTGTCCAAACCAGGCATGTCTTCATAGGACCAGGCGAATATCTCAACATAGGCGTGCAACATCTGTATCGACCTCTGTTTGACGCTAAGCTCCAGATTTGCACCTATTTTAACGTCTTTTCTGTCTTCCTCAGTACCAGAGTTCACTGTCTCAACCGGCTCTTCATGAGGTTGTATGGCCCTTTCATCCTGCTGTAATAGTCAAGCAAGTTCTCCAGGCACCTCACAATCATCCTCACCTTCGTCTTTGGCTTGGTTGATCGGATTTTTGAAGTCATAACTGGAAATAGCAGAGCTGTTATCAATGGGATCCAGAGTGAATATGGATCTGCATTATGATACGTGAGTGTGTGTAAGAGAATAACTATTTTGATAAAGTGAAAAGAGAAAAGAAAGAACAGAGAGTGCAAAATTTGTATGCAAGAAACGTCCAATGCTTTATTAATGATATATAAAATGACAAATAATAGCCCTCACAAGCAAAACCAATATGCCTCGGGCAAGGCACAAGGCCGTAAAGTTTTAAATTGTTTATTACAAATCTTAAAATAAGTAAGACAATTACAGTGGAATAAAAGAAACTGGTATAAAGTCCCTAGCCATCCAGTTACTCGGTCCACTGTGGGTAGTTGGGTAGATCCAGTTGTCGATGTCTGAGTCTTCCTCGCTGTCTTCAATGGCATTAATTCCCCGATTACTGATGTGTAGGGGAGGTCCTCCATCCCGAGCGCGTCGGATAGCCCTTTGAGCCCCTGTAGTAAAGCCCAAACCAAATTTGTCAATTTTGTGAGTGAAATCAGGGAGCTGACCCCAATTGGTACACCCACCTTCTTCAACCATGACCCTAGCGTCCTTGAGAGAAGCCATCTTCAGAGGAGGTTTACTGCTGGTAGTAGTTTCAGTCGATGCCAAGATCTGAGGGACCTCTTCAAAGTTTTGACAAGGAGTCTCTATGAATTCCCCGTCCATCTCTATGTAGCGGAAGGAATTGAGGTGGCTCACCATATACTCCTCTTCACCCTGCACTGTGACAATCTTCCCTTTTACCAGATACTTCAGCATTTGGTGTAGTGTCAAAGTAACTGCCCCATCCTCATGGATCCAAGGACGACCCAACAAACAAGAATGCAACGGCCTGATGTCCATCACATAGAAGGTGGACCCAAAGGTCTGAGAACCCACTTTGACAGGGATGTCCACCTCCCCGTGCACCATTCTTTTCGACCCATCAAAAGCCCTTACCACAATGTTACTAGGCTTTAAAGTCAAACCCTCGCAATCCAACCGGTCCAATGCCATCTAGGGCAGAACATTCAGCGAAGACCCAATATCTACCAACACATGAGCCATAGTGGTGCCCCTGCATTTAATCGAGACATGCAGAGCATCATTATGCTTCCTTCCCTTCAGTGTCAAGTCTGCATCTGAAAAACCCAGTCCATTGTTAGCAGTCAGGCTGGCCATGCAATCTTTAAATTAATCAGTTGAAGTCTCTTGCGGCACATGCGTAGTTTTGAGGAATGCAATCAAAGCCTTCACATGGGCCTTAGAGCATAACAACAGGGATAACATGGATATCTTTGAGGGGTTTTCCCCAGCTTCTCGACCATATTGTAGTCACTTTTTTTAATTATTTTCAATATTTCCTCTATCTCTTGCTTAGAGGCTTCCACAATAATTTTTCTAGGCGCCTTCGTCCGGGCAGGATCACCTATAACTTCTTTGCCGCGGGTATCAGACGACTCGCCGACAGGGGTAATAACTGGAGTAAGAACATGGGCCGTAGTTGATGTACCAACAGGAACAACAGATGGAATGACAATAGGCCTGTTGATAATCTTAGAGGAAATCTCGGGAGGGAAGACCCTTCCACTTCGGGTAACCTTGCTGGTTTCGACAATGTTACCAATATCAGGATCAACCTCTTCATTTTTCAAATCTTGTTTGAATCCATGATAGTACACATCGGCACCATAATGCTAGGGGACAACTTTGTCTGAGACATACGGGACAGGACCAGGAACAATGATTATTAGTGGAGTGATTCTTAGAGAAGATGTAATCCTAACAGGTCTTCTCGAGGAGACCTTGGAAGGATTGGCAGAAATGGTTATAATGGAAATGTCTTCAGATTGTGCAATAGGAACCAAAGTTTTTTCGAACAAAATTTCTTTGTTGTCCATCAGGCGTTGAACACCTGACTTCAGCAAAGGGCAACCAGAAGGTAGAAATGAACACATGTGGCAACCTTCACCATAACCCGGAAATAAATCGGCCATCAGCAAATTCTTCTTCACAGTCATGAGAGGAGTAGAAACTTCATCCACCAAGGTTACAAACAAATCGGTATCAACATCATTAACTCCATGATCGTGCTTAGGCATGGGCGCAGTTATGACATTGGGCTTTTCCGGAGCATCGAACTAAATTTCCTTGGCTTTGATCAGATCTTGTACCTTATTTCTTAGAGCCCAACAATCATTGGTATCGTGGCCAGGATTCTCAGAATGATAGGCGCACCGATCATTTGGATTATATCGAGGAGATGTGGTATTTGGATTCTTGGAAGCCTCTTTCAAGGTTACCAAGTTGGATCTCAGCAGATGAGGTATAACTTCTGCCAATGTCATATTGATTTGGGTAAACTGCCGTTGTGGTATATCCACCCTTTGTTGATTGTTGCATTATGGACCAGGTGCAGGCCTAGGTATCATTACGACACTTACTGTCTGACGATGTTCAGCTCTGTTTTGGCCCCTCGGGCTGTAGATGGCGCTGGCTTCTTTCTTACCAGCAAAAGGCTTCTTTACTGAACTCGAAGAGGAATCCTTCTATATTTTTCCACTCTGAGTCCCAGCCATACTCTCTCTCCAGTCAGAATCAGCTCGGTGAAACCAGCTGACGAGCTGCTGATCGGTTTACACTGAGGTATCTAATGATTTGGACTGCATGTGCACAGTCTTGTCGTGTAGTTTTAAAAGATATCGAACCACAGAGACTGATGAATTGAACTACCGTCTTCTGTTGTTACTTTGCAAATCTAAAGCTAATGAATGTTTGATTGGGTTATAGGGAAACTAAATACTAAATTAAGTTTAATTTTAATTATCAATAAGCGGAACTACCAGTATGTGATAGTCGAACCTCGGGAGCTAGCAACTAGTTGGGTGTCTTTATATTTTCAAAACAACTTTCAGCAAAACCTATTTAGTTTAAAAGCCCTCGTCTCACACTGTCGTTTTATTGATCTAGGCTATGCAGTTAAGTCCTAACGTACGCTTCCGCCATCCCGCAGGAGTTAAAACACCTTTTGAAAACGAAATAAAATTTTAATTAACTTTAAAGTGCTTCCGCTGTATTTTAAGCCAATGCCTAATTACTATTGTCCATTTAAAATATCTCAAACTTCCGCTTTGTTGACCCTAACCTCTATCTGTTCTTTACTTTCGTAACAAAATTATTTAACGATTAAAAATAGTAACTTAGACCAGAAAAAGGTTTTGTAGTAAAAATTACCCAACTGAGTCACTCGATCCCTTGGTTATGTGACCTTACATACCGGTATACAAATTCTAGCCTAACATAATATCAGACCAAATCACAGAACAATTCCAGAGACAAAACAGAATAAACATGATTATATTAATTAAAAATAATAATAATTCATAAAAATAAACCTGGTAATAATTCTGGATACGGGTATAATCACTTCTAATTCTTGACTAGAAGCACTCCTGCATAAACTGTAGGCTTTGCTTCGGTCGGGAACAGAGACAATCGTACAGAAAAATAATTGCTAGAGAAGTATAAAATTTGCAGTAAAAAGAATAATGCTTAAAGAAAATTTCCTTAGATAAAATGAATTCTCCAAAATATATCAAAAGTCCCCCGGTTCGTTGTGTCTAGGGTCCTATTTATAGCCCTCTGTGTGATATGTTGGTTCTCGATAATGTAGGAGCACTTTATGTTTCTTTGAGAAATAATAGGACTACCGAGACAGTTATGTTTCCATGCATTGACTGAGTGGATGGGAGAAGTAGGATGGACGTTGGATTTGCTTTTGAAATATTTTTCTTCCGTTGGATTTGGCAGTGCGTGGTCAAAGAGGAAGAAAGTGGGCTTGTGACGTTCGTCAATTCCAAGTGACGATGGTCACTTGGTCCATTACGCCCGTGACGAACGGCAGCGTACCTTGACGATCGTCAAGGTCTTTGCTATAGTGGGCCACGTGCTCGCTCGCCTTGTGATGGGCTTAAGCTGGTTTCTTCTATTCTTCTTTGGCCCTTTTTGCTATTTTTTCACCCTTTTTTCTTCATTATTTCCAAAGTGTTTTAGCTTAATATTTATCTGCAAAAATAGATGAACACCTGCGTAATACCTATAAAATAATATAATTCAAAATAAAATAAGAGAAATAATTTATGTACATCAAGCCAAAAATATCATATATTTGTGTGTTATCAAACTCCCCCATACTTGAACTTTGCTTGTCCTCAAGAAAATGCTCAGTACGATGTTTTTCTAAACATGGTTAGATGCGCATACATGACTCAAATCAACTCATATATGGCTGCATTGTGTTATTGTCAGAAAATTAAAAGCTTGATTCATGCTCCATTATTACGGTAATGACACTAGATAATCCCATTTTACGTAAACTAGTTACAGGTGCTATCATAGCCTACCTTGAGTATTTGTCTCGTTTCGTCCCTTTCATTCCAGCGCAATCACATTAAGCCCTTTATCTTTGCACGTACATAGCAGAACAGCCGGTTAGTGGTTATGATCTCTTTTAGACCTTAAAGGTTTCTGGCACAGTAATGTGGCAACCTTTTTCTATCCATGGCGGGATACGGGGGATCAGACTGTAATCTGCCCTACCAAGTTCAGTACCAGAAGCTTCTGAACCATATACCAAAGGATTTTTAATGTAAGGCTTACATCCTTTGGATTAAACGATCAGGTAAGGATCGCCCAATTTAATTGGTGTGTTGCCTCTTTTTTTTTAAACCTTGTAACATTTTTCTAAAATAATAAATTAGATCATCCACTTATATTCATCGACTTCCTGCGTAGTTTGTGTTTAAGACGGTGCTGACTGCTAATATAAACTACTCAGGGTTACTACAAAAACTAAAACTCATGGTGTTGGAATAACAAGTACTTGAACTAGTTTATCATACTCTGGGGTTGTAGAATGTCTAGACGGTAGTAATTCCGCTTGATCTTGCCACAATTCCTAACTATTAAAGATCTTGCATCCTATGTACTTGTCAAGTGAGTCAAGTTTTGCATAAAAGTTTTGATAGGGCTAAAAAAAGGGGAATCGGAAAAACAACACAAAATGCTTCAATAGATAACTTGATAACAAATTTTTTATTGAACTAGAGATAACAGAAGGGAAATTACAAAGAAAAATAAAAATTACTGAAGGGAAAATACTTCCTCCCCCATACTTGAATCATACATTGTCCTCAATGTATTGACAGAAGATAGAAAAGGGAAGTGGAAACTAGACAATTATTCTTCCTCCTCTTGTCTTCGAAATCTACCACGTGTCCTTGCTCTTCTACGTGCTTGCTCACCGCTTCTGGAAGATTCGCCTCCATTCCCACGAGAAATGACGTTATGCAAGTCCTCAACACGAAGTGTTAAGGCTCGCATACCTTCCGTCATTCCTGCGGTGAATTCAAGCATACTTTGATTGTGCCTGTGAGCATAGTCACTTTGGTCTTTCTGCATTTGTTGCATGAGATTCAACATCTCAATTTGGGGTGTCTCGACGCTATGGTAGCGTTGAGTGGATAGCTGGTTCTGCTGCATTATTGCGGCATAGATTGCACCAATGGTTGCAAGATTATTGGCGTGCTGTGGTTGGGGCTCTTGCTGCTCTAATTATTCTTCAATTTGATCAACAACAGCATTGTTGGCCTCACCGTGATTTCCTTGCTCATTTACTCCGGGTTCTAGTGCGTTCAGGTTGTAAAGCCAATTATCAGGATTGCCCAAATTTACGCAATTATGATTCGGCAAGATGACGCTACGAACTTTTGCATTCTTCACCATTAGATAGGAACCTCCAGCTTCTCTCACTTTGATCAGGCGGCCAACTCTACAGTTATCAATGTCCATATAAACTGCTGGCAGCGGAGGTAGGAGTTGAATCCTTTCCCCCCAGTTCAGGTGAACTGCGATTGTGGTGACAATGCCTCCGATACAAAAAGCCGTAGTCCCATCTCTCGTAACAAGGTTTTGAATATGGGCCATCAATAATGTAACGGGATTAAGACGGAGGTCTTGTGAAAAGGCGCAGTGAAGAGCATACAACTCTTTAGTGTTGACTTTGTTGTTCTTTTCCCTTCTAAACACCGTGTTGTCCATAATGCGGTGTAAGAAGCGGATATTTGGGTTGTGAATGTGAGAGGCGTAACGTGCTTCAGGAATAAAATTGGGTTCACCGGTTATTCTTTCCCATAGTGCATATGCACTTCCATTCCAGTCTATCTCCAGGGGAATACGATATTGCACGTCATTCCCATGGGGAAAACGAAACATTTCGCTCAAATTTTCATGGCTAAGCGTGTGATCTTGGTTGAACATCCAAAATTGAGCGGCTCCAGTTAGGTGTGCATCAGCATCGTCGCGAGTGTGGTAGGCGTAGGAACTCAAGAATTCCAATGTTAGAGCCTCGTAGGTTGGTGTGTTCAACGTGATTATAAAGCTCAGGCCGACTTTGTCAAGCAAGCCTTGCATATTGTTTCGTAACCCCAATTATTGCAAGGAGTTGTTGTCGACAAACCTAGTGGATGTCAAACCTCGACGATAGAATTTTATGTACCTTTCCTTTTGAAGTTCGCCTATTTCTCCTTGCCGGAACACGAGATGGCGCATGTCGGGTTCTTCTTGGTTTGGTGGATTCCTTCGGGCGGCCATGATTTTTATTTTGACAAAGAAGAAAATGTAATGGTGATAAATAAATCGAAGAAAGGTGGGTGGTAGTGGTGAAAACTAAGGAATGGAAAAAGGGTTTAAATAGATAGATTTTATGAGTGGGAAATAAGTGAGGTTTATGAGATAATTATGAATATGGGAGGTTATAGAAGTTATGGATGTATGGAGTAATGAGGGGTTTTTAAGACAGATTTTTGTTCAATGGTTCAACGGTCACGGGAAGGAATTATGGGGGATAGGCAATGGCAGTCGTCACGTGTTTCCTGACGTTCGTCAGGGTCAAAGAGACAAGCTTCTGACGCTCGTCACATGCTTCCTGACGTTCGTCAGGGTTTAATGGCGCGTGCAGGATTCTCTGACCACTTGTTTGACCGCATGCATTGTCAAAGCAAAAATTGTTTAATGATTTATTTATTCATATAGTTTAAGTGATGTTACATGGGATATATATCTATATGAATAGTTAGTGGCACATAATTTGTAGACTCGGAGGAATGATAATCGAATAGAAATAGAAAACATTTAATTTAAAGATAGAAATTAACCAAAAACGAAAAATATGAAATATGAAATATGAAATACGAAATGAAATAAATACTATTGAATAAAATAAATATTCGAAACATTTAGAACCGATTGTAACAAAATATTCGAAAAATATGAGCATTAAAAATAATAATGTATAAAAATAATAATGTAGCCCCCGCCCCCCATACTGAGAATAAACAGTGTCCTCACTGGGGAGGAACAGAAACAAAGCTAGCGATCACGTGGGCCTCCTGGGGGTGAAGCAGTAGAGTGAAAATGATGATAGATATGGTCTAACTGCTCAGTGATGACATCCATGAAATAAAAGAAGTCACGGTGAAGTGTGCTGATGTTGTCTCTAATAGTGGTGAGCTCTCCTCGGAGCGCAGTAACATCGGAATGTAGTGTCTCGATAGTATGTGCATGATCTACCATAGGAACATCGACAGCTTCGGTAACAGGGGGAGGTCTAGGGTCTTCTAGTGGAGTATACTCATGGTAACCAGGAGGTGTGGACGGGTCACTCTCCTCTCTCTCAGGGTCATGCTCATCTGTCTTCACGAGGTTATACATCCAGTTTTTCTTATTATGGACACTCGTGTTCTTTGGGCTAGGCAAGAGGAAGTAGTAGACATGATCATTTCGTACTAGGAGCTGAAAGTGAGTTGGGTCGAGGTTACCTATGAGAGTAATGTTAAAACAGAATGGTATGTCCATGGTATAGTATTGCCATATGGCGTAAGGCGTGATAATGATGCTCTCAGGGATAATGCCTCGGCTATCATAGTGACTAGCCCGCCAACACAGATAGGTCCATGGGTACACTGGGCTATAGCAAACATATTGGCGATTATAAATGATGCACCAACTACGGGTCTAGATTGGAAAGCATAGTATATAATAAATAACTCATCCCTAGAAACTGAGTGTCGGTTTATAGGTTTTCCGAACAGGGTAAAAGCTAAGATGTGGTGGAAATACCTAATTGTTGGGTTATGGATATCAGTCACATCCAGGTGGTCAGGGTCCTCAGGGTATTGGCCAACTATATCCCTCCAAAAATGGTTTATCTCAAAATCAAGGTAGTCGTCTTCCTGGGTCTCCATGTAAGCATCTATGGAACTAGGAAATCCTAGAAGCTCAACAAGACGACGAACGATGAAATGGTGGGTAAAGCCGAATAGTCTGAAGGACATTTGTCCTCTATTACGCCCTAATCCTTGGGTAGGTTTATAATGGAGTGAGCTCAAGAACTCTAGGGTAAGGTTTCGATAGGTGGGGTACTTATGGGCAAGGAATCCGTCCCTACCTATCTGGTTGAACAAAAAATAAACACTCTCCCGGATACCTAAAGCTGTTAACATGGGATCATGCACATAGGTCGTAAAATTCATCTGGCGCTGAGCTAGTATCTCATAACGCCTCTGTTGGGCCCCCGTAGCGAAGGTGACAGTATCCATAAGTTAGTCTAGCTAGTTAGTGCCCGTGAGTCGGTACTAAAATTAGTAAATAAAGAGGAAGAAAACAAACAAAATATGCAATGATAATAATCTAGGAATCGAAATAATAACCAGAATACAAAAAATAAAAAAATAAAGGGATTTTGAAAGAAATTAAATGAAAAACTTGTGGGTTGCCTCCCACACAGCGCTTGTTTAATGTCATTAGCTTGACATCATTTCAGACGTGAATTAGTCTCCTATTTCAGGCGGTAGCTCTATAAGCGTTAAGCTCGCAGCGTAGTCTTTGTTTTCAATGATGTGATAATGTTTTAAACGTTGGCCATTTACTATGAATGGGTTTGTGGACTTTCCTTTGATCTCAATGGCACCACTTGGAAAGACTTTTGTCACTTCGAAGGGTCCAGACCATATTGAACGGAGGTTCCCGAGAAAGAGTTTTAAACGGGAGTTGAATAAGAGAACTACACCTCCTTCATTGAACTCCTTCCTTGAGATTCGTTTGTCATGCCACTTTTTCGTCCTTTCTTTGTAGATCCTCGCATTTTCATATGCGTCTAACCTTAGCTCTTACAGTTCATTTATGTCGAGGTTCCTTTTCTCACTTGCCGTGGTGTAGCTTAGGTTCATAGTTTTAATTGCCCAATAAGCTTTATGTTTTATTTCCACTGGCAGGTGACATGACTTACCATAGATGAGTTTAAAGGGTGTTGTTCCGATTGGCATCTTGAATGTTGTCCTATAAGCCCATAGTGCTTCAGGTAACTCGGCCGACCAACCCTTTCTTGACGTGGCGACAATTTTTTCCAATATTTATTTTATTTCCCAATTTGAGACTTCCACATGTCCGCTTGTTTGGGGGTGGTATGGTGTTGCTACGTGGTGTTTCACCCCATATTTGGTTAGGAGTTTATTGAAGATTTTGGATATGAAGTGGGAGCCACCGTCGCTTATGACTTGTTTGGGTACACCAAATCTTGGGAAGATAATATTCTTGAAGAGTTTAATCACGACTCGAGTGTCGTTTGTTGGAGAAGCTATTGCTTCGATCCATTTTGAAACGTAATCTACAGCCACAAGTATGTATTTATTTCCGAATGATGACGGAAATGGTCCCATGAAGTCTATTCCCCACACATCAAAGACTTTGACTTGTAGAATGCCAGTCTGACGCATCTCATCGTGTCTGGATATGTTTCTAGTGTGTTGGCATCGATCGCAGTTAAGAATGGCTATGTGCACATCTTTCCATAGATTTGGCCAATAGAAACCAGACTGTAGAATTTTAGTGCACGTCTTAGATGTGCTTGCATGGCCTCCATAAGGGGCGTCATGACAATGAGAAATAATGTTTTCAATTTCGCTCTCTGGGACGCACCTTCAGAAAATACCGTCGGCACTTCTCTTGAATAGTAAAGGTTCATCCCAAAAGTAATGTTTCAGATCGTGAAAGAATTTTTTCTTCTATTGATAGGTCATATCAGGGTGTAGGATTTTAGCCGCTAAGTAATTTGCTATATCTGCATACCATGGTAAGGTATGATTAGTTTGGAAAGAGTCCACAGTTTTTTTCATATCATTATCTATTGCGTCTTGGCTTTCTTGTAAATCACGGCTAACGACATGTGTGTCAATTTTTAAAAGTAATTGGTTTGGATTTAATTCAGGTGGTTCTACGTTGGCATCTCCTAAGTCCATCTGAGCTAACAGACGTTCATACGGGAAGTCATCGTTAATGGGTACCTCTTCTGGTTTCAGCTTCTCCATTCGAGAAAAATGGTCGGCTACTATGTTCTCGGTACCTTTCTTGTCTTTAATCTCTAAATCGAACTCTTGTAGAAGTAGAATCCATCTCAATAGTCCCGGTTTTGAATCTTTTCTTGGTTAGAAGGTATCTAATAGCTGCATGGTCTGTATAAATGATTATTTTCGCGCCCACGAGGTAGGAGCGAAATTTGTCCAGCGCAAAGACTACAGCTAGAAGTTCCTTTTCTATGGTCGCGTAATTCATCTGTGCAGGGTCCAGGGTTCTACTTGCATAGTATATCACATGAAGCTTCTTATCTCTTCTTTGTCCCAGGAATGCACCTACGGCGTAATCACTTGCGTCGCACATGATTTCAAATGGTAGTCTCCAATCGGGTGGTTGCATGATTGGTGCAGATATAAGAGTTATTTTTAATTGGTTAAATTCCCTTAGGCATTTGTCATCGAAATCGAATTCAACGTCTTTCATAAGGAGGGTAGTTAGAGGTTTGGAAATTTGCGAGAAATCTTTTATGAATCATCGGTAAAAACCGGCGTGTCCTAAGAAACTGCACATTTCTCTTACTGTTTTAGGGGGTTGTAAGTTTTCTATGACTTCGATCTTTGCTTTATCGACTTCTATCCCCTTCTCAGACACAACGTGTCCTAGCACAATTCCTTGTTTGACCATGAAGTGACATTTTTCCCAATTCAGAACGAGGTTCACTTTTACGCATCTCTCCAAAACTTTCTCTAAATTTATTAGACAATCTTCAAAACTCTCTCCACATACAGAGAAGTCGTCCATAAAGACCTCCATGATATTGTCTATGAAATCAGCAAAGATTACCATCATGCATCTCTGAAATGTGGCGGGAGCGTTACATAATCCAAACATCATTCATCTGTAGGCGAAAGTTCCATAAGGACATATGAATTTTGTTTTCTCTTGGTCATCGGGGTGAATAGGAATTTGGAAAAATCCCGAGTAACCGTCTAGATAACAGTAATGAGAGTGCTTATCCAATCGCTCAAGCATTTGGTCGATGAACGGTAGAGGAAAATGGTCTTTACGAGTGGCTTTGTTTAGCTTCCTATAGTCAATGCACATTCTAGCTCCGCTTACGGTTTGTTCCGCTATAGCTTCGCCTGCTTTGTTTGTCGTGACTGTTATACCTCCTTTCTTTGGTACACAGTGGACTGGGTTTACCCATTGACTATCAGAGATTGGGTATATGATTCATGCGTTCAGAAGTTTTTTTACTTCGTCTTTAACTACGGTACTCCATATTGGGTTAATTCTTCGTTGATGTTCTCTAGAAGATTTGTAGTCGTTTTCCAGCATAATACGATGCATGCAAATGGAAGGACTTATTCCTTTGAGATCCGTAATGTTATATCCCAAGGAAGATGGGTATTTTCTTAAGACTTGTAAAAATTTGTCTGTTTCTTGTTGTCCTAAGTCTGCATTGACAATTACAAGTCGTTTAATCTCGGTGTCGAGGAATTCATATCTAAGGGTCTTAGGTAATGGCTTAAGATCCAAGGCTGGTTTTCTTGGACAAGGCATGTGGTCAGGTGTTAGAGCCAAGCATTCGCTTAGATTTTCGTCTCGGTATTCGGGACATCATTCGTTATCTTCGAATATAAGAGGTGTGTGAATCTTCATGGTTTCAGAACAGGGTATCAGTTCCCATTCAATTTCCCTCACGCATTCGTCCATGATGTCTACTAGATAACATGTGTTGTCTATGGCAGACACTTGTAGGAATTATGTCAGAATAAATTCGACTTTCTCTTCACCTACTTCAAAAGTTAGTTTTCCCTTTTTTTACATCTATGATGGCTCCAACGGTAGCTAAGAATGGTCTTCCTAAAATGATAGGTGTACTTTCGTCTTCTCTAATGTCCATGATTATGAAATCTGTAGGGATGTAGAACTGACCTATTCGTATGGGAACATTTTCTAAGATTCCTACTGGGTATTTATTAGAGCGGTATGCCAATTGAACGAACATCTTTGTTGGTCTTAGTTCTCCCATTTCAAGTCTGTTGCATATGGAGAAAGGCATAACGCTAATACTAGCTCCTAAATTGCACAGGGCTTTGTCTATGACAAACTTTCCTATATGACATGGTATAGAGAAGCTTCAAGGATCTTTCAGCTTAGGAGGCATCTTATTTTGGATAATTGCGCTACATTCTGCAGTAAGTGTCACTGTTTCGTTATCTTCTAGATTTTTCTTATTAGATAAGATTTCCTTGAGGAATTTGGCATAAGAGGGCATTTGAGTTATGGGTTCTGTAAAAGGAATTGTTATATTAAGTTGTTTCCAGAAGTTCTATGAATTTTTTAAATTGCCCTACGTTCTTAGGTTTAGCTAGTCTTCCAGGAAATGGGATTTGGGGTTTATAAGTAGGTGGAGGAACATAAAGTTTTTCTTTTTCTTCGGCCTCTCCTCCTTTATCTTCTTTATCCTCCTCTGGTTTCTCGGGTTGATTCTCCTTCTCAGCCGGTATTTCGGATCTTTGGTACATACCTGGATTTGAAAGTCTTGGGTCAGTCGGTCCATCTAACTCAGTTCCACTTCTTAATATGATGGCACGAGCATGCCCCTTCGGGTTAGGTTGTGGTTGACCAGGAAATGTATCAGCCGGTGCAGCTGTAGGTGCTTGTTGTTGAGCAACTTGAGATATTTGGGTTTCTAACATTTTATTGTGGGTGGCCAAAGCATCTATTTTATTCGCTAATTGTTTTATCTGCTCGTTAGTGTGTATGTTTTGATTTTGGACGTCTTTGTTTGTTTGCGCTTGGGTAGCTATGAAGTTTTCCATCATCAATTCTAAGTTTGATTTTCTAGGCACATTAGGAGCGTTTGTAGGAGGTTTATGATATCCGGGTGGCACAGCAGGTGCTTGGTTTGGAGCATACAATGCATTGGGGTTTTTATACGAAAAATTTTGATGATTCTTCCATCCAGGGTTGTATGTGTTCGAGTAGGGGTTTCCTTGAGCATAATTCACTTGGTCAGTTGGAGTTCCTGCCAAGATCTTACATTCGGCAACTGCATGTCCAGGCACTCCGCATATTTCGCCATTTGGAGTTATAGCAGCCACGGTGGCTGGAGGTATTGCGGTCAAATTATCAATCTTAAGGGTGACGGCGTCTACCTTAGCATGGATGTTGTCTAGATCGCTTATCTCGTACATGCCTCCTTTCGTCGGTGTTTTCTCTGCGGTACCTTTGTCTACTTGTCCCCTTTCACTTCCCCACTGATAGTGGTTTTGGGCCATACTTTCTATGAGAGCATAAGCAGCAATGTAGGATTTATCCATAAGCGCACCTCCTGCGGCAGCGTCTATCGTTAATCTTGTATTGTAAAGGAGACCATTATAGAAGGTATGGATAATTAACCATTCTTCCAAGCCATGATGTGGGCATAGTCTCATCAGATCCTTGTATCGTTCCCAAGCATCGAAAAGGGACTCGTTGTCCTTTTGTCTAAAATCACTTATTTGAGATCTTAGCATAACTGTTTTTCTTGGCGGGAAATACCTTGCAAGAAAAACTTTCTTCAGCTCATCCCATGTGGTGATAGAGTTTGCGGGTACAGATTGGGGCCAAGCTCGGGATCTATCTCTTAGAGAAAAAGGGAAAAGACGAAGTCTTATTGCCTCTTGACTGACCCAATTATTCTTAATCGTATCTGCATACTGTAGAAATATTGATAGATGAAGATTGGGGTCTTCCATTGACCCACCAGAAAACTGGTTCTGTTGTACAGCAGACAACAAAGAAGGTTTTAGTTCAAAGTTATTAGCCTCAATTGGAGGAGCAGCAATGCTATTATGCGGTTCATCTTGCGAGGGAATAGCATAGGATTTGAGTGGGCGTGGAGCAGGTTGTGCCACCATTTCTTCAGTTGGCTGGGGAACAGGAGATTCGAGTGATTCACGAGGTGGAATGTTATGCAAGAGATGATACTCTTGAATGCGGCGTCTAAGTCTGAGATACCGCTCGATATCATTGATTTGTATGTATAACGGCTCGCCTTGCGAACGAGTGTTTGGCATACAAATAAAAATAAAAAAAAGAAGAATTAGAGAGGTTTTGCTCTAGTCTCTACTGCGTAACAAAAGAGTAGCGATATCGACTTAAATCAGTCCCCAGCAACGGCGCCAAAAACTTGATCAGATTACACTGAGGTATCTAATGATTCGGATTGCAAGTGCACATTCTTGTCGTGTAGTTTTAAAAGATATCGAACCACATAGACTGATGAATCGAACTACCGTCTTCTATTGTTACTTTGCAAATCTAAAGCTAATGAATGTTTGATTGGGTTGTAGGGAAACTAAATACTAAATTAAGTTTAATTTTAATTATCAATAAGAGGAACTACCAGTATGTGATAGTCGAACCTCGGGAGCTAGCAACTAGTTGGGTGTCTTTATATTTTCAAAACAACTTTCAGCAAAACCTATTTAGTTTAAAAGCCCTCGTCTCACACTGTCGTTTTATTGATCTAGGCAATGCAGTTAAGTCCTAACGTACGCTTCCACCATCCCGCAGGAGTTAAAACACCTTTTGAAAACGAAATAAAATCTTAATTAACTTTAAAGTGCTTCCGCTGTATTTTAAGCCAATGCCTAATTATTACTGTCCAGTTAAAAGATCTCAAACTTCCGCTTTGTTAACCCTAACCTCTATCTATTCTTTACTTTCGTAACAAAACAATTTAACGATTAAAAATCGTAACTTAGACCAGAAAAAGGTTTTGTAGTAAAAATTATCCCAACTGAGTCACTCGATCCCTTGGTTATGTGACCTTACATACCGGTATACGAATTCTAGCCTAACATAATATCAGACCAAATCACAGAACAATTCCAGAGATAAAACAGAATAAACATGATTATATTAATTAAAAATAATAACAATTCATAAAAATAAACCTGGTAATAATTCTGGATACGGGTATAATCACTTCTAATTCTTGACTAGAAGCACTCATGCACAAACTGTAGGCTTTGCTTCGGTCGGGAACAGAGACAATCGTATAGAAAAATAATTGCTAGAGAAGTAAAAAATTTGCAGGAAAAAGAATAATGCTTAAAGAAAATTACCTTAGAAAAAATGAATTCTCCAAAATATATCAAAAGTCCCCCGGTTCGTTGTGTCCAGGGTCCTATTTATATCCCTCTGTGTGATATGTTGGTTCTCGATAATGTAGCAGCACTTTGTGTTCCTTTGAGAAATAATAGGACTACTGAGACGGTTACGTTTCCATGCATTGACTGAGTGGATCGGAGAAGTAGGATAGACGTTGGATTTGCGTTTGAAATAGTTTTCTTCTGTTGGATTTGGCAGTGCATGGTCAAAGAGGAAGAAAGTGGGCTTGTGACGTTCATCAAGTCCAAGTGACGATGGTCACTTGGTCCATTACGCCCGTGACGAACGGCAGCGTACCTTGACGATCGTCAAGGTCTTTGCTATAGTGGGCCACGTTCTCGCTCGCCTTGTGATGGGATTAAGCTGGTTTCTTCTATTCTTCTTTGGCCCTTTTTGCTATCTTTGCACCCTTTTTTCTTCATTTCTTCCAAAGTGTTTTAGCTTAATATATATCTACAAAAATAGATGAACACCTGCGTAATACCTATAAAATAATATAATTCAAAATAAAATAAGAGAAATAATTTATGTATATCAAGCCAAAAATATCATATATTTGTGTGTTATCAAACTCCCCCATACTTGAACTTTGCTTGTCCTCAAGCAAATGCTCAGTACAATGTTTTTCTAAACATGGTCAGATGCGCATACATGACTCAAATCAACTCATATATGGTTGCGTTGTGTTTTTGTCAGAAAATTGAAAGCTTGATTCATGCTCCATTACTACCGTAATGACACTAGATAATCCCATTTTACGTAAACTAGTTACAAGTGCTTTCATAGCCTACCTCGAGTATTTGTCTCGTTTCGTCCCTTTCATTCCAGCGCAATCACATTAAGCCCTTTATTTTTGCACGCACATAGCGGAACAGCCGGTTAGTGGTTATGATCTGTTTTAGACCTTAGAGGTTTCTGGCACAGTAATGTTGTAACCTTTTTCTATCCATGGCGGGATACAGGGGATCAGACCGTAATCTGCCCTACCAAGTTCAGTACCAAGATCAGTGGGCATATCCGGATAGAGAACCGTGTAAGGAATACCCCCTTCAGTAGTGGGTTCTATAATCACTGGTAAAACGGCCATATAGGCTATCATAAGCTTCTGGGCGCGAGCTCGTACCCATTGAAGGTAAGGTTCCATAGGAATGAAAGCCTTTGGCCCCAAAGCCTTGGCTCCAGATCTGTTTACCATGCCCCAAGCTCGTATGAACCTCCGACGATACTCTTGAACATCATCCTCATAGTTGAATACAATGCCCTCGATAAGTAACTCATGGGGACCATCTCTTCGAGCGTAACCAAATTGTAGCAGAGATAAACAAGGATTGTAGGTTATACCCCCTATGATGCCAAGTAATGGGACATTAGGGTACTCCCCGCAGCGGTCAATAATAGTAGTGTTTTCCATAGCTCTGGAACACTAGAGAATATCCATGTGAGCGAGTGACATTATCCTTCGTGACCAACCCAAACCTTCTTAATTCTCCAGTATGGACTTAGGGAGGTGAGAAATAAACCACCTCGACAACAATGGCATGCAACACATAAGAACCCCTCTTCTCTTCATGGTACGAGTATGGAGAGTGTGCAAAATATCTCCGAGCAAGGTAGGCATAGGGTTTCGAGAGAGGAAAATCTTGATAGCATTCACATCTATGAATGAGTCTGGATTAGGGAATAGTACCAACCCATAGATTATAAGAGCGAAGACCTCCTCAAAAGCCTGAAAATCCATATCATCCCAAAACAGATGGGCCTTATCTATCAGGAACTTGGCTAGAAAACCCTTGACTCCTCTTCTTGTTTCCCAATTGGATACCACGTCGGCCCGTTTCAGATACAAAGCTGAGGCAATGACTTCTAGCTTAGGAACTTCTTCCAGACCTGTGAAAGGAGACTATTCAAGGATGGGTATATCCAACAGCTAAGAGAATTCTTCCATGGTAGGCACCAACTGATAGTCTGGGAAGGTGAAGAAGTGGTGCTTGGGATCAAAGAAATGAAAGAGTACACTCATCATCTTTTCATCGAAGTTTGAAGTAACCGGGTTGAGAATTCGACCATGTCTCTTAGTGAACGCAGAAGTTTCAGAAACCTTTGATACTAGCTCTTTGAGTTGGGAAGGTATCTTCACAAAGCTAATTCAGATAGTGTTTCTACGAACGGAAGCCATGATCTGCAAAACAGAACAAAGATAAATTCCATTGGTCCTTGAAATGGTTAGTGCAATAAGAATGGATGCTATGTTATGATTCATGATGTCATGATAAACCACAGGTATAGAAAACACGGACAAATCACACCAAGTTCTTAGGTTTAAGGCTTGCATGAGGTTAAAGGTCATACCCTCTTGATGTTTAGTTGGTTTCAAACCTCTCTTAAAAAGTAACCGGGTTCTAAGGGATCTCAATATCACTGACCATCCTTTATTGGGCATTGTCTTAGCTCAAGCAATCTTTTCTTATGGCCAAAATATCCCGAAAGTATGATCTCAATGAGTGTAGCATCGAGTATCAACCAATCCTCAGTTTTATACCGAGGTCGGCTATCTCACTACTTTCTAATGGCCAAGTTTGTTCAACTAAGGTTCTAAGGTCCGTTAGTGCTTGACGACACCTTGCGGCGGCCCCGTATTCTCTTCGTTTCCCCACGAAGGATACCGGTACCAACCAAAGTGCCACACTAATACATCCATCGCTTAAACCATGTCGGTCTACACCGTACAATCTCCATAATCTATTGTTGTTTACCTAATAAGTGCCCCCAGATCCGGGTGTAGGATCTATAGTAACCCAAGCAAAAACCCTTTAAGAATAAAGCAAACAAACAAGAAAGCAATTTGAAATGATCTAGATCCTAAGGTATACCCCACTTTATATTCCCCAGCAGAGTCTCCAGTTCTATGATACGGTGGCAGAACCGACTGTTATACTGGTTTGCATTTTGCATTTTTTGTTCGCAAAATGTCGCGGTAAGCAAAAGTCGCCACCGACTTTTATTTCATCCAACTAAGGAAAAGGAAAAAGAACAGAAAAAACCTTTTCTGTGAATATTTCTGAGTACGGGGGGTAGATTATAGAAAGGGAAGGTGTTAGCACCCTTTCTATCTGTGGTTTTCCATGGGCTCTTAGGTACTTTCTCATTTTAAAATTGCTTGTGTGTGTGCTTGTTTTGAAAAGAGTTTACTTCGTGATAACCCTTGTATCAGTCCTCAAGGATATGACGAAGTTGTTTTGAAAATTGTTTTGAAAAGTGTTGGTGCGAAAATTTATTTGTTTGAGCAAGTACTTAAGAGTTAATCTACCTACTCGAAAAAGACTATTTGTTTTCCTTTAGACAATGCTATCCTATTATTGAGAAATAGGTAGCACCGTCGTTGGATTTTTAAGGGACGTTTGAAGGGACAGATACAGTCACAAAAGCAATGTTAGGGAATTTTAGTTATCCTCCTAAAGCCTTAAAGATCTTTTCCAAAGCAACATCTGAATGGGTCATTTTTAGATATTTCGGGGCTAGAGGACGACCACTAACAAACCCTATACTTTATGACGGCTTAATCGAATGCAAACGAAGTGGAGTAAACCCTAGGAGTGAGCATGTGCGAGTGAGTTTTTTCAGTTAATTTCTCTTTTCGCATTTAGGTTATCTGCCGTTTTAATTTTCAAGCATTCTTCCCATACAATCCTATTAGCATACATCTAACAGTTAATAATTGCAGAAATTTAAAGTGCGGAAATAGAAATTCTAACTATTACATGGATTTCGCAGATACAAAATTATTTAACTGAAAATAAAATGCGGAAATTTAAAACCCTAATTAAAATCTATTACAACCTAGAAAGAGTTACATAAATAATAATCAAAAGGGCAATTAAAACGTGTGTGATGGGTTAAATGCGAGGACAATTAGAAAACCTAAAAAAATCTAATTTGAGAAAAGAATATTTAAGTTGTTTTTAAAGGAAAAATTAATTATTTACAAAATCAAATCCTAATTTCTAATTGTTTTTTAATTTACAAAATAAATAAGATTTAATTTCCCTAATTTGAATTAAATTAATTAATTAAAGAAAATAAATATTTTTTAAAAAACATGATTTTTGGTGTCTTTATGATTTTTTGGTTTTTTTTAAGTTAATTGAAAAAAAAGATTAGTTTGTGAAAATAAATAATTAAACAAATAAAAATAAATAAAAGAAATAATAAAAATTAAATTGGGCATGTATAGCAATTGGAGGGGGTGTGTTGCTGAAAATATCTAGGCCCACCAAGCTGAAGCCCAGTCAGCGCGTGATCCAGTGAGGGGGCTTCCTGATGGTACACCATGGTCTCTGGCAGGTGGAGGCGTTGGATCTGGTTGATCATGCATGTGATGAGATCCTGTGGTTGGATGATGGAGGTGCATGATGAGCGCTTGAGTGGGAGGCGCATGGGATCTGTTAAAGGAAAATAAAATAAGAAACTTGTTGTGACCTGGGATCGAACCCAGTCCTCTACCCTTTCCAACATACACGCTTGCCAGCTGCGCTACCTATTTTGCTTGTCAATATAATAGCAACAATATATAATATATAAAATATGGCAACTGAATCACAAATGCACGCGGAATTCAAAATGGACAATGGCATGGTGACAAATCATCGTCTCCTTCGTTGAGACCGTCGTCTTAGGGGTAGGACTTATACCCACAGACAGACTCCATATCTAAAAACCTGTAACCTTCAAAAATCAACACAACACATGATAAATAAATTCCAGTTACATGGATCAAACTGTCTTGATGCCACGAGCATCTTAGTACCCTTTTCTATGGCCAATTTTACCTGTATGAAAAAACCCTAAAATGACCAAGTAAACCCTAATAATGGCAAACATCAATATGTGCAGCAAAAATTGAATTAAACAATCCAGACATGTTAGAAATACATCAATGATTACAAATATATCATTAAATCATGCTAATGATGCGAGAATGATTATAATCGATTTGAAAAAGGTAGGAAAACCGTATGAGATGTAGAGAGCGTTTCTGAGCGTGAAAGGACCTACAATCGATTGGGTTAGCTTCTGGGAAGGTCCATGAATCATTTGGGAACGTTAGAAGGCCTTAAATGTTCCTCGAGGGTAGAGATCAGATCACCACTTCTTGCGAAAATTTTGAGTTTGTTCTAGGGTTCTTCACGACTGCAACCTCTTGTCTTTGTACCTGGCTTTGTTCATTATATATCCTTGAACGGATTAGGGTTATAAAAACCACTAGTATCTTTGTAATTTTTGAAGATTTGATTTGGTTTTCATGTTGTATGATATCCTTCCAAATTTAGCCTAATCATGCCATTCTTGTGCCAATCAGCTTTGCTTCGATTTGATTCTACTATGCCAGCATAATGAGCTTGTGATTTTGTCCAATCAAAACAAATCTTTGCTATTATTTACCATTTATTTGATTTAATTCAATTTTTAATTAATAAAAAATCAAAATAAAATAAATAATGAAGCAAATAACATGTGAGTGAATATTTGGGTCGTGTACCATGTTATGAGTGAGGTGCAAGCATAAAAAGTTAGGCCCATTTGGCAAAAAATGCATTTTGAGCACATTTGACTTTTGGCAATTTTGCAAAAAAGGTCAACTTTGACAAAGCATATCTCTTACAAAGCATATCTCTTCCAATTTTAACCCTAGAGAGGTGTTCTTGGACTTTTTAGAAATCTTAGGATGTCCCCTAAACAACCCTTTTGGTCTCATCTTAAATGGGTCTTCCATGTTCATGTAAGATGCTTTGACCCAAAAAGTGTTTTTGTTGACTTTTCAAAAGGACCTATAATGTGGAAATTCATATCTTTTTGTGAGTGCATATTTTGAACTTGAGGGTTGAAGATGAATTTTAGGGAATTTCATCCTCTTAAAAATGAGCCTTAGATGGAAAATTTTTGATAAAGTATGAGGAAGTTATGCTTGGTCAAAATTTGGTTGACTTTTCCGAAGAAACCCTAATTTAGCAACTTTTGGGTTTTGATGAATTTGGGGAATTCCTTGAGGAATAATGATCAACCATTGATCAAATGATGGATATAACTTCAAAATGTTGATGTTGAAAAAAAATCTTGAAGTTTGACTGTATGTGGGCCACAATTTACTTTTGACCTAATACAGTCGATTCTCAAGCATCTGAGCAGTTGACTGAGCAAACTTCTTGTACAAGGCTTGAAATTTCACATGGAGGGTCTTGAGAACATATTAGGACCATGGAGATTATATGAGGTCTTTGTAGTGCACCCATATTGATGAAAATGGAAACCCTAGTTTGAGGTACATTGCCTTAGAAGAGAGTTTGTCTGGTCAACTCTTTGGACAACCTTGAGCAAATTGAGGATCTCTAGGAGTATGTTTTGAGTAAAATGAGAGAGAAAATTTTGGGGTACAACAATGCCCAAAACCAGCTTTTACACCCCTTGCAAAGCATGCTTCATAAACCTCCAAAAACCTGTCAAAAAGTTAGCTGCTATTGCTGCACACAACACTACAAACCCTGCTCCATAACCTGCATCCAATCAGGCAAAAAAAACCAGCCCTACTGCTGCCCCTAAACCTGTTGCAAGATGTCAAAATAGTCTGCTACCCAATTTCCAGCCCTACTGTACTATTCCCACAATATGACAAATCCTGCTCCTAAACCTTGCACAAAATTAGTAAAAGGAAAACTGTTAGAAAAATACAAAAGAACATACCACAAGAGTTCAAAATTCACAAACTTTTCCCCCTAAAATGCAAATTTTCTTAGCTATAAATAAGGAGTTTTTCATACTAAGAGAAAAAGAAAAATCACAACAGAGATATTAAAAAAATAGATAGAAATAGAGAGGCGGAGAAATCACCTGAAAGAACATGCAAAATACTCTACTCTCAACAACCATTCAATTCACTCATCAACAGTTCCTGACAAAATCACTCGCAGAACCATCATACTCCCTCGACTTATTTCCTTGCAATCTCTCTTCAATATCATCGAATTCAATCTCCATACTCACCCTCAATCCCAACTTGTCATAACCTCTGCTTAAATCACACATAAAAACCACTCCCAAAACCTAACAATACACACAAACCTACACGAGAAAATACCAGTAGAAATACTCTCTTTTCTCAACCAAGTACATGGAGAATCACAAATATTACACTTGAACTCTTACCCTGAGACTCGGCTTAAGTAACACCACAAATCCCTCAAAACTTCAGTCATTTATTCTCCTTCAGCTCACTGCATAATAACCACCTCCTTACTCTCCTACAAACAACCTTTTCATCACAAACCCCTCACTACATTCTTAACTTTCAATTTCTACTATTCATTTCTAAATACTCTACACCAGATATTCCCTCAACATCATAACACCCTTTTCAACCTTCTGTTCAAAATCTCAGACTAACCAAATGCCCTAACCTCAAATACTCACCTCATCATAAACTTTTGTCTGCAACCACATCGCACAAACAATAATAACATTCACTCGGTCCAAACACTCTCTCACGCCCTAGACTCAATGACACCTTGAAAACAAAAAATGAAGAAGATGATAGAAAGAGATTCACGCTTACATGACACCACATTGAAATTTCCTCTCGTTGGAGTAGCTCCGGTTGCGTAAGATTTTATCACTTTTCTAAATTTTCTTCGATACCATCATGTACACCGTGCCCTGCTGATTCATAGCCCCACAGTGTTTGCTAGAATTCGTGTTCAGTGCATACTTAACTTGATTCTTAGGGATTAGGTTTTAAAACCTTAGGGTAGAAATATTTGTGATGTTGTTAACTTCTAGAATTTTGAGATGAAAATTAGTATTGAGAAGGGAGAAATGAATTGCTCGATACCCTTCAATTTTTTTGGTTGAGTTTTGAGCAGAGAGCGTTTCTTCCGTGGAAGGTTTGTTAACCAAGAGATGACGAAGAAAGTGAATTATAAGGGGATATAGAAGTGTGAAATAAAAGAAGAAAAAGGTCGATTCCTCTTATTGTTGATGTTGTTAAACGAAAGAGAGAAAGAGAGAGAGTAGTGTGTTTTCTAGGAAAAAATTAATAAACTTAATTATATTTTTTTCCTTCCCAAGGTCAAACGGCGCCTCACTCTCAATAAGGTTTTTTTTCAAACCCTTCCAACTTCTCCCAAATGGATTCAAATCTTGGGCTCAATTTTAACCCAATCCAATAAATTTTGTCTTCTTATATTATTTGAAGAATGAATATAATAGAAAAGTGAGCATGGTTTAGTGGCAAGACAGAAGAGTGGTAGCCTAAAGGACATGAGTTCAATTCTTGTGTTTTAGTCTTAAGTCTTTCTCTTTTTTTTAGCCTATTTTATTTAAAATTCATACAAGAAAAATACAAAAAAATATTATATTAGCTTTATAATTATTTCTTTCTTGGCTTCATTAAAAAATACCAATATATATATATATATATATATATATATATATATATATATATATATATATATATATATATATATATATATATATATATATATATATATATATATATATATATATATATATATATATATATATATATATATATATATATATATATATATATATATATATATATATATATATATATATATATATATATATATATATATATATATATATATATATATATATATATATATATATATATATATATATATATATATATATATATATATATATATATATATATATATATATATATATATATATATATATATATATATATATATATATATATATATATATATATATATATATATATATATTTGTATAATTTTTTTCTTTCTTTATTTTAATTAATTTTGGTTGTTAATTATTTAGTTATTTAATTACTATTTATTTAAATTCTTTTTGATTATTTAGTCTTTAAATTTTTGTTTTCATCTAAATTCAAGGGAAATGGTTAACATCTTTGACTTCACATCATCGAATAATATGATTATGCGAAACCACTTTCATACATTTTAATTTTATTAATCTAAAGACAAGTCTTCTAAACCCTAATTTTAAAACTCGCACCTCTTTTAATCCAAAAACTAGGACACTAGGTTGTCGCATTTTCAAAATCTCATCCCCACACTCATTTAGCATGCAAACCAATTTTAACCAAAAAACAGATATTTCAACAGGTTTCTATGGGATACTATAGATGCATAGGATGCTAGTACCTTCCCTTTGTATAACCAACCCCCGAACCTTCGATCTTTTCAAATTCATTGTATTCTTATTTACATTTAGTATTGCACTTAATTTGCATATTTATAGGTTTTAGTTCGCACTCTTCCCTTTCCCCTCGGAAATAATAAAGCGCGGTGGCGACTCTTGCTTTTGGGAGTCAAGCTAATTAATAGCTTGATCTCTGATTTTTGCTGCTACAGAATTGGCACCTCTGCTGGGGACTTGAAACACTCTAAGTGGGTTAAACCTAATTTGTTATATCTGTTTTCGTTATTATCGGTTGTCTGCTTATATGTGTTATTTTGTGGTTTCTTTGGGTGTTGATTACAAAGGACAAGTCCTATACCCGGACTAAGTTACACTTAAGATAGGATAGTGGTATAGTCATGTTAACTTTAAGGGAGTAATCCCGAAAAAGGAAGCATGAGATCCCCCACTCAGTGAAGGTCCCTTTGATCGTAGTATTTGTTTACCGAGTAATCAGGAAGACATTGTTTATTTTGACCTGTGAGCCAGAGAAGCTGAGAGTCATAGAACCCTTAACCCATCTTGGCCTTTTTAGATATAGTGCGAAGAATATGACAAAGTAATCCAGAAGTAGTTATCACACGATGCTACACTCAGACAAGTTTTTCCTGTGAATATTACTAATTATCGAGTAATTGAGATGTTGGTAATATCCAAAGGAAATATGTAGGCTCTGGGAACCTTTTAGAACCTTGTTCGGCAGGTGATAAATTATTATTCCTTACCTTATGGGTAGTACCTTTGACGTCATTCTCGTGACGTTGAACCTATGAACTCTCCCATGTTTGTGACCTTGTGTGTGATTGTTGCATCATGCATTCATGCACCCATGAGCATTGTTTTAACCAACTTTTCAAGGAACTTAAGACTTCTGCTTGCAAACATCACAAGTTTTGTGATTATGGATTTTGGAAAGAGTACTAAGAAGTACAATGTCAAGAGTCCTGATTCAAAATAATTGAGAAAGCCTGAATCCTTTGTATCTAATCCTTGGGATTTCAAATTCTCATAGTTGTCTTGAAGATGGATTTCTCCACGCTCTTGATATAGTTCCTCAATTCTTGGTATCAGTGATTTATTTTCCTGATTATCAGCAAAGTAGAAGATAAGAGTGTGGACCGGATTTATTTTCCTTTAGAATTCCAAATTCAAGCTCAAGAAGATGTTACAACACGATATTGGATCTTCTTCGGGTGAAGTTCATTTGTACCTGAGGATTTAGCTTTTTCTTTCTTCTGTATAGGATTAGTGAATTTTTGTACTTCAAATGTAACCCTTCTAGCATTAATGAAACGAGTTTTTGAGTTGTCCCAATTGTGTCTTTTAATTGATGATTGTAAGTCGATTATAATGTTCCAAAGTTCTAGCTTGGTTTTTAAACTTTAAAAAAATAATTTTCATTGCATAGCATGCGCCATTCTCTCCTTTGTCTTGATTTCAAGAGTTTTCTGGAGTCTTATCCTCTGCTCTTCATCTTCAGAAAGTCAAGTTATCGCGTCAGTGCAACACTCGTGCTAAGAGAAGATGGAAAACATTAGGCAAGAGATCTTTTAAACTCCATAAAGAGGTAACTACTTTGAAGGCTGATATAGAGTATCTAACTGCTTTGGTTGAAACTTTGGTTTTTGCCCAAGTCAATCCTTCTAGGAAGGAAAAAGAGATGGAAAAGGTCTTCACAGAAATTCTGAAACCATTCTTTCATGAGAAGGTGATAGTCAATGCACCTAGTGATTTACCAAAAAAGTGAATGTGGGAGTGCTTCTGGAAGAGGATGTATGAATGTGACGTTTATCTATAGATGGTGGCTCAGCTAGTGGTGTGAAGAAGTTTGATAATAATGTTCCCAAGAAGAGAACCAGAGGAAGAAACAATCATCGTGAGAGACAACATGTTTTTTTGTCACCTCTATGGTGAATACAGCTCCCATAGCTACCAATCAGCAACTTCATAATTAGAGGAAACCTCATTTTGACCCGAATCTAATGTTGCATTCGAAGTTGTTTCCTTTCTTATTACAGAAGAATTTGATTTATACTAGGTCACCACCAGATGTTCTTGAGGATCTTCCATGGTGGTATAAGGAATATTCCTTTTGTGCTTTTCATCAAGGTGCTCCTGGACATGATCTTGATCATTGTCTCTCTTTAAAGGCTAAAATACATAAACTGGTCAAAAATGGTATTTTTTCATTTAAAGACGGCGGTCCTAACATTCAAGTCAACCCCTTTGCTAAAACATGAGTGAATCTCTGTTGATTTTGGCCTTGAAGTGTAGGAGAGGTTTCCTTCAGCACAAGTCTAGGTGGAGAGCCTTCCCAGATTATTAACTCATTTTTCTTTTTGTAATCTTTCATGTTTGTTAAAGCTTTGTTTGCATGTAAGAATTTGTTTGCACTTGAATGATAATGATAATGCAATAAATATGTTTGTCTTGAAGAAATCCATTTGTTTCACTCGTATTTGTTTCAATTTTAAAATTTTTTTTTGCATTATGATACCAACTTGTTACCCATTATCTTGCTTAGGCAGAGATTGGAGGGAGGATGATGAATTTAAAACACAAAATTTCTGGTTGTATGGTTTTGGATAAAACCCTGTTGATGATGTACAATAATTGTTTCAAATCCCCAAATACCGAAGATATAAGGGAGTGAAACCTTTATTAACCCCTTTGAGCCTTGAAGTATGAGTTTCTTTTCTGTTAAAAAAAACCTCATTTTTAACCCAGGGAAGGGTAGTATTCAGTTAAACTGATTAAGTATTCGAATCTCATCAAGAGTGCGCGTCCAAGGATACAATAATGGTTATCTTTCAAAAAGGTTGAGGAAAGTAAAAATCATAATGGTCAACCTTCGCCTATCAACAATATGTATCAAAACAAGACGATATCCCAATGGATATCTCTCGCACATCAAGTGGCCAACAGATAAGGATACAACAATGGCTATCCCTCATCTACCAAGAAATAAGGCAATCACAATTATTTCAACAAGTCATAAATGACTCGAAGTCATGCGACATGTTCAAAAGGAAAGAAAAAGTAATGTGAATAGGAAATTAAAAATAAAGAGACAAAAAGCCCTGCTAAGTCGAAAATTGAAAAACAAATCGCTTAGGAAAAAGTCAGGGCATCCCACTGGACTTCAGAGTCAAGTTCAAAAGGAATTTGTCCAGGAAAAATTTAGGGAAAGCCATGGAGAAATGGAAAGCCTGAAAGGTGAAAAAGGATTAAAACATAAAATCCTCAACCAAGAACAAATTCGTGTGACTACAAACACAAACACAAGAAGGGTGACTTCTACTCTGAAAGCCTTATCACTTCCTTAACCATCACAAATTTTTTTTTTGAGAAATGAACAATAATGTTGAATTAATTGAACATAGGACCTAAGAACATCACGAAGAATTGGCGGGCACCAAATATTTTGAGCTTTAAACCTTTTTTTTTGAAAACCGTGAACCAGACCACGTTACAACCTTCAAAAGCCCTAACTGAAGCAGGGTTTATTTTGAAAGCATACTTCAACGAGATAACGTTCTTGAATCCCATAAGTTTTGCAAAAATATTTGTGTTTGTATCATGTGCTTTTGTTATCTTTCATACAAAATAAATAATGCGCTAATTCGCAAGCTATGCAACATATTTTCAAAATAAATCTTCAAGAACTACATAAATATTGTATTAGAATTTTCATTTTCAGAATAAACTCTTTCTGCTTGTAAAACATTTGCTTAATATCTAGGAAGCTTAAGCACCGGTGATGATTTTATCTTTTGAGGTCTAAAACTCTGTTAAGTAATTGGTGAATCATGTTTAAAAATGATCATATCCAAGGGCATGTCACCTGAAGATCTTTAGCATGAACAGGTTGTTGCCTTCATAGTTCGTTTACCCTCATGGGGAAAATTTGAAGACTTTGTCTTGCCAAATACAGTCAACATGGGACAGTCATGTCGAGATTCAACGAATCTCTCCAAGAATTTGAAGACATTGGGGAATTTTGGATTCAAGGTTTTTTGTAAAATCCTCTTGAGATAATTTCTTCTCTTAAACCATGTAACTTGGGGCATTTAAGAAGTGAAGTTATTCACAAGAATTGTCGTGAATCATGCAGTTTATCAGCAGTAAACTTGGGGAATCCAAAAATAGTTCCAGGGGCAATCCAGATTTGTCAAGATATGTGACCTGCTTTGCACACATTATCAGGTAGTGGTGTTCCCCAGTAGTTCTCGCTAAGCAAGATTTTTCTCCAGCTTGAGCAGACTTTATGTTGTTATCCTTTAAATGGATTATTGATGTTAGAAGATTGGACTTTGTATTTTCTCTCGAAAAGTATCTTCCTCTCCGGAGAGATTAGACCCTTATAGAAGAAATATGCTCCGTTTATGGCTTTTATTCAATCTCCAGTAAATGTTCCCATCTTGTCGAGATTAGCCGAGTATTTTTTTTTACCGTGATGTCTTTTCATCTCCAGTTTGTCTATTTTGTCTGTTTTGTCAGTATATACACGACATTCATTTATTCATTCACACTTACATCATTCATGCACATTCGCATTTCTCTATGTTTTTGGGTCCATCTCCGTTGGTTGTGTTTATCCCCAAGTAACTTATTTCCTCTTTCCAAATAGAGTGACAACTTAAGAAGAAAGTGTACATCCTTTTTAATTACCCACTGAGTTTATTCCTCATGGAAGTTTTTTTGTTTTAGCCTTCCTTTCAGATCAGGATAGATAAGTCCCAGTTGAGTTTATTCCTCATCTGGTAGAGTCTTGTTTGAATATTTATCTCCATTTTTGTTCTTGGGTTGAGCTTCATCTCCTGCAGATGTTACCCTGTGGATTTCTCTAGGTTGTGAAACCTAGATTGAGAGTGAGTTTATTTTGCGCCGGTAAATACTTCGTCTCCTTAGATAGATTTTATTCATGGTTCCCCATTGAAGGTGAACTTTGTTCCTCAGTAGTGTTGTTGCAACACTCTTTCGAAATCTCAACATAACAACAACTGGAAGACTATTTAATTGAGAAGCTTGAATATTTATGGATTTCCTCTTTATGGCAAATGGTGGTCTCTTCATGAGCAGTTTGTTTATCCCCGATGAAGTTATTGATTCTCATTCCCAACAATGTCTTAATAACACTATACTGAAATCTTTTTCCTAACAAAAAGTGGCGGCCTCTTTATTTGAGCAACTTGTGTATTTCCATCATACTTTTACTCAGCCAAAGACATCTCTTCAGAAAAGTCCTGTGGGGAAGTTTGTATATTATCCTTATCAGGTGGAAGATTTGATTAATAATAAATTGAGACCAGTTTGTGGCTTATGACCAGGTTCTTGGGGAGGTTTACTTACAAAATGACATCTCTTAGGAAAAGTCCCATGGGGAAGTTTGTATATTATCCTTATCAGGTGGAAGACTTCATTAAGAAGAAACTGAGACCAGTATGTGGCTTATGACCAGGTTCTTGGGGAGGTTTACTTAGAAAACGCCATCTCTTCGGAAAATCCCCATGGGGAAGTTTGTATATTATCCTTATCAGGTGGAAGACTTGATTAAGAAGAAATTGAGACCAGTTTGTGGCTCGTGACTATGTTCTTGGGGAGGTTTACTCAGCAAATAACATCTCTTTGGAAAAGTCACGTGGGGAAGTTTGTATATTATCCATATCAGGTGGAAGACTTGATTAAGAATAAATTGAGACCAGTTCGGGGCTTATGACCTGGTTCTTGGGGAGGTTTACTCAGCAAACGACATCTCTTTAGAAAAGTCTCATGTGGAAGTTTGTATATTATCCTTATCAGGTGGAAGACTTGATTAAGAAGAAATTGACACTATTTCTTGGCTTATGACCAGGTTCTTTGGGAGGTTTACTCAGCAAACTACATCTCTTCGAAAAAGTCCCGTGGGGAAGTTTGTCTATTATCTTTATTAGGTGGAAGACTTGATAAAGAAGAAATTGAGACCAGTTCGTGGCTAATGACCAGGTTCTTGAGGAGGTTTACTTAGAAAACGAAATCTCTTTGGAAAGATCCCATGGAGAAGTTTTTATATTATCCTTATCAGGTGGAAGACTTGATTAAGAAGAAATTGAGACCAGTTCATGGCTTATGAGTAGTTTCTTGGGGAGATTTACTCATCAAATTCTGACTCTTCAAAAAAGTCCCGTGAGGTAGTTTGTATATTAACCTTATCAGGTGGAAGACTTAATTAAGAAGAAAATGAGACCAGTTTGTGGTTCGTGACCACGTTCTTGGGGAGGTTTACTCAGCAAACGACATTTGTTCGGAAAAGTCACATGGGGAAGTTAGTATATTATCCTTATCAGGTGGAAGACTTGATTAAGAAGAAACTAAGACCAGTTCGTGGCTTATGACCAGGTTCTTGGGGAGGTTTACTCAGAAAATGACATCTCTTTGGCAAAGTCCCGTGGGGAAGTTTGTAATTATCCTTATCTGGTGGAATACTTGATTAAGAAGAAAATGAGACCAGTTTGTGGCTTATGACCAGGTTCTTGGGGAGGTTTACTCAGCAAACGACATCTCTTTGGAAAAGTCCCATGGGGAAGTTTGTATATTATCTTTATCAGGTGGAAGACTTGATTAAGTAGAAACTGAGACCAGTTCGTGGCTTATTACCAGGTTCTTGAGGGGGTTTACTCAACAAACGGCATGTCTTCGGAAAGGTCCCATGGAGAAGTTTGTATATTATCATTATCAGGTGGAAGTCTTGATTAAGAAGAAATTGAGACCAGTTCGTGGCTTGTGATCAAGTTCATGGGGAGGTTTACTCAGTAAACAACATCTCTTAGGAAAAGTCTCGTCTGGAAGTTTGTATATTGTCCTTATCAGGTAGAAGACTTGATTAAGAAGAAACTGAGACCTGTTAGTGGCTTATGACTAGGTTCTTGGGGAGGTTTACTCAGAAAATGACATCTCTTCGGAAAAGTCTTGTCGAAAAATTTGTATATTATCCTTATCTGGTGGAAGACTTAATTAAGAAGAAATTGAGACCACTGAGTGGCTTGTGACCAGGTTCTTGGGGAGGTTTACTCAACAAATAGCATCTTTTGGAAAATTCTCGTGGAGAAGTTTGTACATTACCCTTATCAGGTGGAAGACTTGATTAAGAAGAAATGGAGACCAGTTCGTGGCTTATAACCAGGTTCTTGGGGTGGTTTACTCAGCAAACAGAATCTCTTTGGAAAAGTCTCGTTGGGAAGTTTGTATATTATCCTTAACAGGTGGAAGACTTGATTAAGAAGAAACTGAGACCAAATTGTGGCTTATGACGGGGTTCTTGGGTAGGTTTACTCAGCAAACGATATCTCTTCAGAAAAGTCCCTTGGGGAAGTTTGTATATTATCCTTATCATGTGGAAGACTTGATTAAGTAGAAACTGAGAAAAGATCATAGCTTATGACCAGATTCTTGAGGAGGTTTACTCAGCAAACGACATCTCGTCAGAAAATTCCCGTGGTGAATTTTGTATATTATCGTTATTAGGTGGAAGACTTGATTAAGAAGAAATTGAGACCAGTTCGTGGCTTATAACTAGGTTCTTGGGTAGGTTTATTCAACAAATGGCATCTCCTCGAAAAAGTCCAATGGGGAAGTTTGTATATTATCCTTATTAGGTGGAAGACTCGATTAATAAGAAACTGAGACCAATTTGTCGCTTGTGACCAGGGTCTTGGTGAGGTTTACTCAGCAAACAGCATCTCTTCGGAAAAGTCCCATGGAGAAGTTTATATATTATCCTTATCAGGCGGAAGACTTGTTTAAGAAGAAATTGAGACCAGTTTGTGGCTTATGACCAGGTTCTTGGGGAGGTTTACTCAGCAAACGACATCTCTTCAGAAAAGTCTCGTGGGGAAGTTTGTATATTATCCTTATTAGATGGAAGACTTGATTAAGAAGAAACTAAGATCAGTTCTTGGCTTGTGACCAAGTTCTTGGGGAGGTTTATTCAGCAAATGGTATCTCTTTTGAGATGTTTGCTCATCAAAAACAAATGGTATCTCTTTTAAGAAGTTTGCTCATCAACACCAAATGATTTCTCTTTTGAGAAGTTTGCTCATCAACAAAAAATGGCATCTCTTTTGATAAGTTTGCTCATCAATAGTAAATGGTATCTCTTTTGAGAATTTTGCTCATCAACAACAAATGGTATCTCTTTTGAGAAGTTTTCTCATAAACAACAAATGGTATCTCTTTTGAGAAGTTTTCTCATCAATAGTAAATGGTATCTCTTTTGAGAAGTTTTCTCATCAACAACAAATGGTATCTATTTGGAGAAGTTTGCTCATCAATAGTAAATGGTATCTCTTTTGAGAATTTTTCTAATCAACAGAAAATGGTATCTCTCTAGAAAAGTCCCGCAGAGAAGTTTGCATATTATCCTGTTGAAGTGGAAGACTCGACAAAGAAGAAACTGGAACCCGTTCGTCGTGGAAAGGTTTATTATCTTCTACCTTCAACCATTGAGTGGGTAGTTTACCGTCATCTGTGAGTCGGTATCTTTTCTCCTACCTTCATATATTGAGTTTGTATTTTTGTATTTTATCGTCATCAGTGAGTCGGTATATTATTGATCTTCTACCTTCAACCATTGAGCTGGTAGTTTACCGTCATCTGTGAGTCATTATCTTTTTCGATCGTACCTTAGAATCATTGATTTGGTAGTTTAACGTCATCAGTGAGTCAGTATCTTATTGATCTTCTACCTTCAACTATTGAGTTGGTAGTTTATCGTCATCTGTGAGTCGTTATCTTTTTGATTTTCTACCTTTGACACTTAGTTGTAAATTTACCATCATCTTGAGTCAGTAGCCATTTATCTTTTCACAGCCTATGCAAGGCGTCTTCCCTGATAGAGTCAGTATTTTTTTCTTCTCTCAAAGTTGTTCCACAATAAGAGTCTCTCTTTCGAAGTTTATGGCCCCGTTCCCCAGTGGAGTTATAATCTTTTCCCCTGTGGGATTATTTATCATGTGCTTAGTTTCTCCAACAGTAGTTTGTCTCATGTAGCGTCATTTCCCATAAAATTCAGAGCATTGCATTCGTATCATATCATAATCATCATTGTGGTATCTTAGGACAAAAAATTATGTATTCTATATTTAAGTATCTTAAATCTCGTTGAAACAAAGATTCCAATCGTCATATCTCCAAATAGAAGAAACTTAAATAGGGGCAACTTTCATACCCCAAATTTTGGCCTAAGATCCCACATTCATTTGCATTTCCATATATCATCAAAGTCATGGGATACAATTGGTTTTTTTACCCTCTCACTTTCGAGCATTGCTTATGAAAATATTATCAAGTGTTGATAACATCTTATCTTATGCATCACCAACATCTAATCAAATAAAAAAGTGTATGCTTTGTTTCTTTGTTTTCATGTACAGGGACAAGTCTATATCAAAAGCATCAGGCATTGCGCTTCAGTTAGGGTTTCTGACTCCTTAAGTGTCCAAATAGGGTGAATCACCAATTCTCAAAGACTACTTCATCAAATTTTGGCCTTTAACTAAAAGCATATTCAAGATTTCATCATCACTGGCCCATATGTGCATCAACATGTCTGGGAATGCGAGGAAAGATCAAATTTGCAAGTCGATTCAAAGCACTTTGACCAAAAGTCAACTTTTGCAAGATCAAGTTCAAATGATCATGACTTCTTCATTATTAAATATTTTTAGTGGCTCTTTTTGCACATGACTCTCCTTGACGCCATCTCCAACTTCCCTTTACAAGTCAAGAGCTGATTATGTGTGGAGGATTATAAAAAATTCGAATACTTTAGAAGTCACTTTGAAGACATTTGACCTAATCTTAAAATAGTTGTGCCAAACTTCCACGGATCATAACTCCCTCGATTTTTGAGGCGATTCCTTTTTCCATATTGTCATAGGTGATGTCATCGACAAGTTCTCTTCACAGGTCAGAGTTGAATTATGCTTAGAAGACTATGAAAATTAGTGAGACATTATATGTCATTTTTCCCAACTTAAAAGTTTCTTGATTTCTAATTTCAAATTCATAATTCCAACTTCTCAACGCAATAAATTTTACCTCGATGCTCTATTTTATTGATCAGTCAAGACCTTTTTTTAGTTAGATTTAAAATGCAAGATGAATCGGTTTAATATTCACGAACAATTGGTACGAAACTTTCCCTTCGAGCAACCGGATTAGATTTGCAAAAGAAAGCTTATAATTGAAACTCATGGAGATAAAACAAGGAAATGGACCAATTTTCTCATAGGTGCAAGTTGGAAAATCAAATAAGCAATTGCAAGATGCAAGGTTCAATTTAAAATTCACCAAGAGAATTGGTTCAAAATTCATTCAAGCTTCAAAAAGAAATTATATAGATCTCAAATCTAAATTTTGGTTAAATTTATCATGTTACAAGACTTTTTTTAGTACAAGGAAAAAATCCAAAATTACAAACTCTATGCAAATTCATTCAAAGCAAAGCTTACATTCAAGAAATACACTAAAAATATTTCATGTTATAAGTTAGTTTCATCTTGCCAAAAATTAAGCTTTTTCTAAGAGAACCATGCCATGTTCCCTTTACCAAGAGGACCATTCTTCAAGACCATGTCTTTGTACTGTCCAAAACCCGTTACAATTTGTTGTCCACTGAACTCCAAAACCTTATGGTTCCCAAAACTGTCCTTTGTTTGCTGTCCAAAAGTAGTTGCTACAAACCCTGCAAAGCATGCTTCATAAACCTCCAAAAACCTGTCAAAAAGTTGCTATTGTTGCCCATAATACTACAAACCATGCTCCATAACCTGCATCTAATCCGGCAAAAAAAAAGCCCTACTGCTACCCCTAAGCCTGTTGCAAGATGTCAAAATAGTACGTTTCCCAATTTCCAGCCCTACTGTACTATTCCCACAATATGACAAAACCTGCTCCCAAACATTGCACAAAATTAGTAAAAGGAAAACTGCATTAGAAAGATACAAAGCAACATACCACAACAGTTCAAAATTCACAAACTTTTCCCCCTAAAATGCATATTTTATTAGCTATAAATAAAGAGTTTTTCAGACTAAGAGAAAAAGAAAAATCACAACAGAGATATTGAAAAAAATAGAGAGTAATAGAGAGGCAGAGAAATCACCTGAAAAAACCTGCAAAATACTCTGCTCTCAACAACCATTCAATTCACTCATCAACAATCCCTACAAAAATCACTCGCGGAACCATCATACTCCCTCTGCTTATTTCCTTGCAATCTCACTTCAATATCATCGACTTCAATCTCCATACTCACCCTCAATCCCAACTTCTCATAACTTCTGCTTAAATCACACATAAAAACCACTCCAAAAACCTAACAATACCCACAAACCTACACGAGAAAATACCAGAAGAAATACTCTCTTCTCTCAATCAAGTACATAGAGAATCACATATAATACACCTGAGCTCTTACCCCGAGACTCGGCTCAAATAACACCACGAATCCCTCAAAACTTAACTCGTTTATTCTCCTTCAACTTAATGCATAATAACCACCTCCTTACTCTCCTTCAAATAACCTTTTGACCCTCATCACAAACCTCTCACCGCATTCTTAACTTTCATCTTCTACCATTCATTTCTAAAAACTCTGCACCACATATTCCCTCAACATCCATAACACCCTTTTCAACCTTCTGTCACCAATCTTTGACTAACCAAACACCCTAACATCAAATACTCACCTCATCATAAACTTATGTCTGCAACCAAATCGCACTTACAACAACAATGTTCACTCGGTCTAACCGCTCTCTCACGCCTCAGACTCAATGACACCTTGAATACAAAAAAGAGGAAGATGATAGAAAGAGACTCACACTTACTGGACATCATATCGAAATTTCCTCTCATTGGACTAGCTCCTGCTACGTAAGATTTTCTCACTTTTTCTCAATTTTCTTCAATATCATCATGTACACCACGCCCTGCCGATTCATAGCCCCATTATGTTTTATAGAATTCATGTTCAGTTGCCACTTAACTTAATTCTTAGGGATTAGGGTTTAAAATGTTAGGGTAGAAATATTTGTGATGTTGTTAACTTCTAGAATTTTGAGATGAAAATTAGTATTGAGAAGGGAGAAACAAATTGCTCGATACCCTTCATTTTTTCGGTTGAGTTTTAGGCAGAGAGCGTTTCTTCCGTGGAAGGTTTGTTGACCAAGAGATGAAGAAGAAAGTGAATTATAAAGGGAGATAGAAGCGTAAAATAAAAGAAGAAAAGGCTGATTCCACTGATTGTTGGTGTTGTTGTTGAACGAAATAGAGAAAGAGAGAGAGAGTAACATATTTTCTAGGAAAAAATTAGTAAACTTAGTTATATTTTTTCCCTTCCCAAGGTCAAACGGCACCTCATTCTCAATTAGGTTTTTTTTCAAACCCTTCCAACTTCTCCCAAATGAATCCGGATCTTGGGCTTAATTTTAACCCAATCCAATAACTTTTGTCTTTTTATTTTATTTGAAGAATGAACGTAACAGAAAAGTGAGCATGGTTTAGTGGCAAGGCAGGATAGTGGTAGCCTAAAGGACTTGAGTTCAATTCTTGACTTTTAGTTTTAAGTTTTTCTATTAAATTTTTTTAACCTATTTTATTTAAAATTCATACAAGAAAAATACAAAAAAAAATATTATATTAGAATTATAATTATTTATTTCTTGCGCTCATTAATATATATATATATATATATATATATATATATATATATATATATATATATATATATATATATATATATATATATATATATATATATATATATATATATATATATATATATATATATATATATATATATATATATATATATATATATATATATATATATATATAATTTTGTCTTTCTTTATTTTAATTAATTTTGGTTGTTACTTATTTAGTTATTTAATTACTATTTATTTAAATTCTTTTTGATTATTTAGTCTTTATATTTTTGTTTGCATCTAATTCCAAGGGAAATGGTTAAAATCATTGACTTCACATCATCGAATAATATGATTATGCGAAACCCCTTTCAAACATTTTAATTTTACTAATCTAAAGACAAGTCTTCTAAACACTAATTTTAAAATCCACACCTCTTCTAAGCCAAAAACTATGACACTAAGTAATCGCATTTTCAAAATCTCATCCTCACAATCATTTAGAAAGCAAACCAATTTTACCCAAAAATAGATATTTCAAAAGGTTCCTATAGGATACTATAGATACATAGGGTGCTAGTACCTTCCCTTTGTATAACCAACCCCCGAATCTTTGATCTTTTCAAATGCATTGTATTCTTATATAATTTTAGTATTTCACTTATTTGCATATTTATGGGTTTTATTTCTCTCAATTCTCTTTTCCCTCAGAAATAATAAAACTTTGTGGTGACTCTTACTTTTGCGAGTCAAGTTAATTAATAGCTTGATCTCTGATTTTCACCTCTATAATTTCATTCCAAAGTCCTACCCTCTAAGAGGATATCTCTTGAGATATATTTCTTTTTTGGAGTTCCACCGACTCTATATGAAGTCGTCACAAAAACTCATAGGGATGATGTATCCCCTTGGCCAATAGAGGAACCTTCTTTCTAAGGTTTTTTTTTATGAAAATAATTTTAAAAACAAAATAAAATCCCATTAACAGATGAATAAAAATGACAAATAATATAATAAACAAGAATAAATAAATAATTAAATAAGCAATTATATAAAAAAACCAAAAATAAGAAAAACCCTAAAAACCCTAAAACCAAAAGGAAAAGCTTCTAAATCCTGGGGTTGAGTCCCCCGCTGTAATAACCGACTTAAAAATAAGATTCGCCACAATTAATTTTTATCCTAGGGAAGATAATATAATGTATAACCATAATTCGGTCAGAGATTTCAGTTGTTGACTCGTTGTAGATGAAGGGAAGATGTTAGGCACCCCTCATCTACCTTGTTCACAAGGATACTAGGGTTTAGATTTACTATTTAGGAAATAGGGTTTTAATTTTTATTAGGGGAACTCGCCACGACTTTTAAGTCGTATGCCTACGTATCCTTTTATGAGGAATCAGAGTCCTAATTTGTAGTTCGTAATTGTTGATTGGTGTTTTTTATGGATTACGAAGGTATTTTGAATTCTCCTTGAACCAAGTCTGGTTTTGTAAATCGTAGAGTTGTTAGAGGAAGTTCGCAGTTAATGAGAAATATATCCATAATCCTTTTTTAAAATAATATGAGGTTTGAATTAAGTTAGTGAAAATTGTTAGTAATTTGATTTGTTAGATATTTTTTAAATATTAGTATATGAGGAAAAATCTTTTTAATGCATGAGAAAAATAATTTCAATGCAATTAAAAATACTTGGATGAGTTAATATTAAAAAAATAAGAAATTGAATTAATAAAATAAATAAATTTAGAATTTATAATAAGTATATATTAATAAAATGAAAACAGCGAGAATATAAATAAATGAGTAAATAATAAAATTAAGAAAATAAATAAATTAATTTTAATTATTAAACGCGGGGGGTATATTTTCAGTCTATTAGTAAAAGGCTAGGGTGCAATTAATAGGGCCCTAAATCCAGATATTGGATTTAGGCCTAAATCACAAGGCGGTGTAGATTTATACTACATAGAAAAACTTAGGGGTACAGGAAGTAAGGGTCCAAGTCCAGATGTTAGACTCGACCCACTAGCGTTGGGGGGTGCATTGTTGAACATAGTAGCAAAACAAAAAAAAACAGGGAGGTGCGATTAAGACTGGGATTAGGCCCGAGGTAAAATGATGGTTACCCGTTGGTTCATGTGTGGGCGAGTTTTTTGCATTATGGTGAGCACGCGGTTTTGGGATGTTGGATGATTATCTAAAACTGATGATTGAAGGTGTGTGATAAGGGGCGTTGCACGGGATCATAACACAGTATATTCTTTCATTTCTCTTTATTTTTTCCTCATTTCTCTCTTCCTCTCCATTTTCGTTTCTTTCTTCTCCCTCTAACCACAAACCCTACCCCAACAAACCCCAGGAGAAGATTCTCGACGGAAACGACCCTGAGCCGCCCATGCAAATCAACTCCAACAACATAATAGCAACAACAAAACAAAAGCCGAGTGTTACCGCCAATTTTATGAGCTTCCGAGTCTCTTCCCTGATCATCCTATGATTCCCCTTTTCTTCTTTGATTCACAGGTTTTGAAGATGTTTGAGGGTAGCGGACAACAGCAGATGAAGATTGAAGGCTTCGAAGGTGGAAGTAGTTGTAGCGACATAGATTTAGGGTTTCATACTTCAAAACCCAGATTCGGCTTCTTCTTCTTCTTTTCTTCCAATTTTCTTTCTTTCAATTCTTAGCCTTAGGGTTTTATAGATTTTTAGGCTTAGATAAATTAGGAAAATATTTTATGATTTCCATTAGAAATTTGTTGATTAGGGTGTATTGATTAGAAATTAGTCTTGATTATAAATTAGAAGATTTGATTTTGTTTAATTGATTCATATTTGATATTAGGGATTTGATTTGTATAATGGACGATTCTGTACGAAATTTGAACGATTTTGTTTACCACTAAAAGATTTGATCCAATTTTACTTTGATTTGCATAGTAGTTGTTTTGGACTTGTGGGTTGCTTAGCGAAGACGAACGAAGAACAAGTTGTCGTCGCTTGTGGCTTGAAGGGTGAATGAAGAAACCCTGATTTTGACATTTGTCAAAATTAGGTTAATTAAGAAAAACTAGAATTAATTAGATAAAACTTAATTAATTTTAATTAACTAATTAAATACTCCAATTAGTTTTAATTAGTAAAACCTAAATTAAATATTCCAAAAGTTAAATGCACCGACATTTTCCACTATTTGGACTTCCAAACTTCTAATGGGCCAAGAGAAAAAAACACTTCCTCTGTATAGACTTCAAAAAGATTAAACATGGGCCTAAAAAAGATTGGGTCCTCCTATTGCCTCCCTCCTATCTAGCAGTTCCATGGGTGATAAGACTTGTTTGGCCCAGTCCGTAACAAACCAAACATACCCCTCCTTCTATTATTAAAATGATTTAAAACCCTTAATGTGCCATCAGACTTTGATGGCCCCTTGAAGCAACATAGATGTACCTCCCTCATTTTCTATTTGAATGGGCTAAAAAAATTTATGGGCCTTTCTGAGTTAGAAAGCCCACAAACCCCTTTATTAGAACACACACCCTTCTAATTATAATAGTAATAAAAAACCTTTAATTTATAAATGGAACCAAAATCCTAATGGGACATTAGATTTTGATGGCCCGTAGTATACCCTTTTTTGATTTTAAACCCCATTATTATAAAAAGGCTAAATAACGAGCAAATCTTCACAATAGTTTATAATTTAGAAACATAGTAATATTGAGATTTAGATAAAATGACCATTGAAATTGACGGGGAAAATTTAGGGTATGATAGTGAGCTAACATCGTTGAAACGAATGACAAAGGGTATGGGTAGATTACAAACCCCTTTCCACATTATTTGACTCAACAAACAAGAATGGGAATGATTTAAAGCATCAACGTATGATGCGAGCTAAGATCGACACATACTAGAAAGTGTGGGGGTTGATTGCTAACCCTCTGTTCCACTTATTGACACGATAGCAGGCACAAATTAAAGGGGAATGGAATTGGCTCTTTTGAGGTCTTTTACACACAAGCAAACATAAACATTGCCTCATTTTAAGGACTTTGCAAAACAAATATCGCCCCCTTTTAGGATTTTAAACAAATTTTCCCACCTAAAGTAGGGACTCCCAGTCATGCATCTCTATTCCTACTTCACATGGCAAGGAAAGTGGTAAATGATGCGGATAAATAAACTAGAGTTGGTATAATACCAAACGACTAAGAGTTCTTATCAAGCAACCCAAAGTAGAGAAACTCAGAAAACTTCGAGTAAGCTAACATCAAAAACACAATAGTCAGAATCAATATCCAATATAAGAATCAAATGTCGCAATGCGAAAATAAATCACAAGCGGATAGATCCCGCATCCAATAAAAGTCCCTGCATAAGACAAGTATATGCAACCAAACAAAATCCAAACGTCACATGTCGCACGACAAAGGCCTCCAAAAGTCTGCACAAGTCACAAAACGAGTTAATAATTAACAAGACAACATAATAGTGAATTTCAAAGGAACTAAGTCCAAACAAGCATCGGAATATGAAAACCAAAAACCTGGCAGCATGGCTGTTAACACATGAACTACACAAAATGTTGATTTAAAATTGTCACAAACTCAATGCTAAGCTCAAACGAATTCCAAGACAAGTTCACTTGACCATAAACCAACAATTAAATCACATGTTTCCAATTACTTACCAAATAGGGAAGCATAGTATTGATTCATGTAACCACTCAAACAATCGTTGTAAAAGCAGGAAAAGTCAATATCAATGGTCAACAATCGAATAATTAAGCATAAACATGCATTAAATGATAATTGAATCAGAATATTCACTGCAAAGTAAAAAACTAGATAACATTGTTTCACTATTTGAAGTGTGCAAAAAGTTTGTTTGAAATCAATCGGAATCATCATAAATATCACACATGGACTAAGTCAAGTGCAATGGTGTGATAATCAACAAGAAAATCAAGCTCGAAGGCTTACCTACCAATCTGGGCAGCATTGTATGAAAATATGAAACGGCTCAAATAATCGCATTAAAATCGAGCAAACTCAACAACAATTATTCAAAAATCAAACATATGAGAATAAGCATGCATTAGATGAGAATTAAATCAACATATACATGCTAAAAGAAAATTTGGACAGCACTATACCAACTCATGGAATTAACCGAAACTCGCATCGGAAGCGAAAAAACTCATCACCAATGTTCATGAAATTCTTAATCATGTAAAAGCAAACATCAAGTGAGAATTAAACTGGTATGCACATGTGAGATGAAATTCCGGACATCATTACGCGTAAACATGGAATTGATCAGAAAATTGCATCGTAAGCCAGAAAACTCATCACCAATGTTCTTGGAATACTCAATTATATACAAGAGAACATCAAATAAAAATTAAATTGATATGCGCATATGAAACTATCTCAAGAATTCAACAAATAACTTGCATCAAACAAATGAATCAAGAAGAAACTATTTAACAAAATCTAAGAGGAGCAAGATGATGTTGGCTGGAACTTTAACAGAGCAAGGAGATGCTCGCCGGAAAAAGCTACCAGACGAAAAGAGAAGTCACGCATGGTAGGAAGCGACAGACAAGTAAGATCTTAGATGTTCATGTGGAGGTGCATATGGTGGATGCGAGCCGAACGACGAGGGAGATGATCTTCGGCAGTGTGATCGGTGGATCTGGAACTGACTGTTTAACGCTGGTTCGCAAAATGTAGCGGAAGCAAGAGTCGCCGCCGTCTTTTATTTTCTCCAACATGGACAGGACAAAAGCACAGCAAAATTCCTTATGAGATAGTTTCTCGGTTCGGGAGGTAGATTTATAGAAAGGGAAGGTGTTAGCACCCTTTCTATCCATGTTTATCCATGGGCTCTTAGATACTTGCTCATTGTGTTTTCAAAATTTTTGCTTTTCAATTGTGAGTGGGTTTGAAAAAGTTTTGTTTAAAGATTTCAGATCGACTCTTGTATCAGTCCTCAAGAGTGTTTGAAAAATTATTTGAAAGCTTTTGAAAGTGTCGGTGTGAAAAGAGTTTTTGATTTGTTTTTTTTGAAATAGAGCAAGTATCTACGAGTCATCTACCTACCCTAAGGAATTAGGCTGTGTAAATGTCCTTAAGGTAGTGCCATCCCACCATTGAGAGGCAGGTAGCACCACCGTTGGAAGTGTTCGGGTCAATTCGTTTTTAGGGACAGTGTGGTCACCAGAGCAACAGTAGGACACCTTAGAAGCTACCCTTATGCCATTGATCCTTTTTAATTCGAGGCAACTTTTCCGAGGCAACTGGATCATGTCATGGACATAAGGACTTACTAAAACGTCCTGTACTCGACGACCACGTTTCGAGGGCAAGGCAACAGTGAGGCGTACCCTAAGAGTGGTGTGTGAATTTGTGTGTTATTTTCAGTTATGTTTTATCTTGTACATGTATTATGGTGATCTACGCTTGTTTTTAATTTTAGGCCATACATTCTTTCATGCAATTTAGCAGTTTAAAAGTGCGGAAATTAAAGTGCGGAAAGTAAAATCCTACGCTATTACAAGGCGCGGGTCTATACATCGCCAAATTAACAAAGACCCGTTTTAATAAAAAATGCGGGAAATAAATAAATTCCTAATTACTATTACATGGCTTGAGCAATTACATAATATTTGAAAGAAAATAAATAAGAATAAATGCGCGAAAAGAAATTAGAATCGAATGTTCGAGGGAGTTGGACCCTTTTGAAATTAAAAGTTAAAAGAAATGTTTTTTAGGTTTTTTGGTATTTATGAAAAATAAAGAACAAGAATTAAAAGGAAACCCTAAATCTAGATTATTTTAATTATTAATGAAAATATTAAAGTTAACCTAATTTACTAGTTAATTTATTTATTTACATGTTTATTTACAAAATTAATAATAATGAAAAATAATGATGATTAATAATTTATTTAAGAAAAAGATGAAAATGTCAAAACCTAATTCTACATATTTTTTATTTATTAAGAAAAAGTGTTAAAATTAAAACCTAGATTAACTAAGTTAATTGTTAGAGTTTATTTACAAAAATTAATTAGTGAAGAAATTAAATATATTTGTATTTTTTGATTTTTTTGTTTTTATTATAGAAAATTATTTTATGGTGGAAAAAACAATTAAAACAATTTAAAAAGAATTAGAAAAGAAAATAAAATAAAATTAAAAAGGATGCAAACCAAGGGGGGTTTCAGGCCCAAGGGGAGGTTTTTTGAAGTATTCTGGCCCATTAGACAAAAAGTCTTGTTTGACTTTCTGGCATCACGTGCGTGTTCATTGACTCCTGAGTACCGTGGTCTGCATTCTTTGGCCATTGGATTGGGTTTCATGGCCATTTGTGTTATGGCTGTTGGCCATTTGTGTTCTGGCATCAACGTTCCTTAATGAACCTGCATGGGGATCCTGTCTAAATCTGCAGTGTTGAATCTCATGAACACATTAAATAAAATCATAAAATGCAAATAAAGCTAATATATGAAGAAATTTAATGTTTCGGCACAATATGGCATGTATGAATGATTATACCCTTTTGATCATGAAGATCAAATCAATCTTACCCTTACTGGAAAAGTAGTGACATGAATGCTTTTATGCCCTTTTGATCATGGAGATCAAGCCAGTCTTACCTTTACTGAAGAAGTAGTGAGGTGTTGGTTTGTAACTGTGATGGCTTGTTTGTAGTGAGAGAGGGATTTGTAATAAGGATTTCAAGGATTTAGGGTTCTTGAAAGAATTTGATATTCTAACAGTGTTGTGACAAGGTTTTTTCTCTCTTTTTTCTCCTCTCTGGTTTGTGTGAAAAGAAGGTGATTATATAATGGAAATTAGGGTAAAGAAAATGGGCTTTGAATGTGCAATTGGGCCTCCAATGTTCACTTGAGTTTGTCACTTTCCAGGCTAAATCGCAGGGACTTAAGTGCAATTTTGGAAGTTGAAACGTGAAAACAAAATGTAGCCGACATCGAGAACTAACTCCTGTCCGAAAATCGGCTCAATCGGATAAACGGTGAATTAGTTATGAATTTTTGAAGTTTCAGCTCAGACAAACTTATTTTGGGCTCCAGTGTCGATTCTGACACGTTCTTCAATAAAAAACTAGTATTGATCGGAGTATAATCCGGTCTCGACTTATGAAGCAAAGTTGTAGATCTATGAATCAGTGACTTTGTGTAAAAATATGAGCCCAATCCGATAAAAATTGACCGAGTTATGAATTTTCGAAGTTTCGGCCCAGATGAAATATTATTCAGCATTCAGGATTTTTAGCGTGTTATGCACTCTGAGCAAAAAACGAAGGCCTTTTGAATACCGTTTGAACTCAATACCTTCTGTGAAAATGTAGCCAACTCAATTTTTGAAATTTTGGCGCCGGAACCAGCTCGATACGATGAAAATCGACCAAGTTATGATTTTCTGAACATGACGCAAATAAACTTCTGTCACAAATTTTCTGTGTGAAAATACTTGATAAATCCACATTTTTGAAGACCTTCTGATCGAAATTGGCTTCCAGCCGTGAGAGATGAAAATGTAGATAATGTCAAGACGGAATTTTGGCCACCGGAACGGGTTCAAAACGAGTCGCGATCTTCAAGTTATGGATTTTTTAGCGCGTAAAAACTGCACTTTCAGCACACTTTTTCACCATATTTCTTCGAGAAAACTCACACATTCGTATACCTTCTTTAAAGAATTGACTCTTGAGCCGAACCTGAGTTTGAGAATATGTTATCAGAGATATCTTGGCGAAAGAATACCTGAATATGACGCGCCGGGTTGGACTTGTGAATTTTTCTTGAAATATTTTGAGAAATATGGGAGGGCAAATTTTGGGGTACAACAGTTGCCCCTGTTCAATCTTCTTAAACCTGAGGATGTAGATTGGCGTGCGTGCCTTTCGTGATCCGAAGGTGGAAGATGATTGAACACTAAAGTGCCCAGAAATTTGCGCTCACATAATAGAGTGTCAGCAGCGTGATGTAGGGAATGGGCTTATAGATGCCATTTGGAGGAATGATGGATAGGAGGATGGCCTTATAGATGCCATCTGGAAATGTGACAGAACCTTGTCGGGAATGGGCTTATAGATGCCATTTGGAACTGTAATGATAGTTGTGGAGATGGGCTTATAGATGCCATCGGGAGGTTGTCGATCGCGTAAGAGATTCCTTAGCGAGAACTTGCATACCTGAGAAAGAAAAATAATTACCTGGCCTGTTACAGGAGTTGATCTTCAAACCCTTTATGTAGATGTGCCCTGGATGGATACAGGAATCGAATCTTTAAACTCTTCAGACGTGCCCTGGCAGGATACATGAATCGAGTCCGGAGAATATTAGTCGTCAACAGATACACCCTGGCAAGATACAGGAATCGGATCTTCGAACTCTTCAGACGTGCCCTGGCAAGATACAGGAATCGAGTCTGGTAATGTTAGTCGTCAACAGATACACCCTGGCGAGATACAGGAATCGGATCTTCGAACTCTTCAGACGTGCCCTGGCCGGATACAGGAATCGAGTCTGGAATTCAGAAAGGTTGGTGAGTTGTCTCTACTGACAGGTTATTTCCATGGACGGGTGGTCTTTATCGACGGGTGTCTATAACGACGAGTGTCTATAACGACGAGTGTCTATAACGACGAGTGTCTATGACGACGAGTGTCTATGACGACGAGTGTCTATGACGACGAGTGTCTATGACGACGAGTGTCTATGACGACGAGTGCCTATAACGACGAGTGTCTATAACGACGAGTGTCTATAACGACGAGTGTCTATAACGACGAGTGTCTATAACGACGAGTGTCTATAAAGACGAGTGTCTATAACGACGAGTGTCTATAACGACGACTGTCTATAACGACGAGTGTCTATAACGACGAGTGTCTATAACGACGAGTGTCTATAACGACGAATGTCTATAACGACGAGTGTCTATAACGACGAGTGTCTATAACGACGAGTGTCTATAACGACGAGTGTCTATAACGACGAGTGTCTATAACGACGAGTGTCTATAACGACGAGTGTCTATAACTACGAGTGTCTATAACTACGAGTGTCTATAACGACGAGTGTCTATAACGACGAGTGTCTATAACGACGGGTTGTATCAGAGAAATCTTTAGGAATTGATTTAACTGGATTTGTATTATTTGACTGGGTTGGTCTCTTTTGACTGTATTCGTCTACATAGCTGATCTTTTAACTGTATCCTTCCTGAAAGGTAAAGGTCAGTCATATGCAATGCATGATATGGATCAACCAATAATATTTTTCAACACATGAGATTGTATGATATGATGCGTATATGCATGTATCATGATGTATAACAATGTGATGTTTATGAATGTATCTGCGTCTAGGAAAATAGATCCTTGACGGATGCCGAGAAGTCAAATCCTGGGCTGATGTTGAAGAGTGAGATTCTTCATTTCCGTTGGGGATGATGATTGCAAGAATACCGGTCGGAGAAGATAACTCCGTTGAGGAATAAACTTGGCGAAGAGATTACTCTGCGGGGAATTACTCTGTGGGAAGAGATACTTCGCTGAGATTTGATGATAACTCCGCTGGGGATTTCGTTGTTGTGCTCTGCTGGAAATGAAGGTATCTTGGTCGCATTCTTCAGCTGAACTTACCTTGGCACTTCGGTGGACAGGGCAACCGGATCATTTAGACAACTCATCATTGCCCCAGTTTCTATTGGAGAAGAAGGTACCTGTGAAGGTGTTTGATGACTGCCAATTGACAAATCTTCTTCTGGTAGGCAAGTGACGAGATGACAGGACATAGTCGTACGCTTTGATCCCTAACTTTTTCCTGGACCGCCCTTTCGGGTTTTCAGTCCACCGGGATACCCATTTTTTCCCAAGCCGCCTTTTCAGGTTTTCGACTTGCCGAGTATACAGATTTTTTTCATTTCATCCCTCATTTTTGCCCGAACCCTTTTGGTTCGCCGGGAAGCCCTTATTTTTGCCTAGGTGTGTCAACCCAGCGGGTCTTTGATTACGCGTAGTATTTTTTCCGACCATGTCCATGCTCTCAGAATGTAGGGAGGTGCCCCTGTTATTGTGTTTCCACGCTACCAGAAGATGTTTGGTCATGCAAGATTTGTTGTTGGGAATTCATGTCCAATGCCCCAAGTGGCTCAGGCGGAGGTTTGCCCCTGGCTGTTTGGCATCTTGAGAGATTCCTTGAATCTTGACTGGACTGCCCCAGATGATGGACAATGATCAGGCCATGCCTCTTGATTGGAGGTGCTTTTGTTCATTAGGCATTCGTCGTGCGAATTTCTATGTTGTTCAAACAAAAAGTCATATGCAAACAAAGTTATGTTAAAAATGCAAAGCTTATGTCTGTCTTGAAGTTTTCGAAAAATGCATTTTTCAGTAAAACCAGCAAATTTTGTAAAATGTGATGTCAACTCAATATTTTATAGCAAGCCTTAAGGAGTCAGGATACCTTTAGTAACAGTATGCTTTCGAACTAACCCATGCTTCAGCTAGGACTTTTAAGGGTTGTAGCGTGGCCTGGTTCACGGTTTAAGAAACAAAGGATAAAGGCTCAAATTATTTGTACCCACCCGCTCTTCGTGATGTTCTTCAAACCTAAACTCAGCTGATCGTGCGTTAGACCTTGTTTGAGTCTTTGTTCCGATGTTCCGGTGATGGTTCGGATTTTGACAATTTATTTTGAATAGGCAGTCGTTTCTTTTTGTTGTTGAGGGTTTGTAGGACCTCTTTCCTTTTGATTTTTATTATCCCTATTTTTTGCCTGAACTGTTTCTTTTGTGATTACAGTCAGCGGGATGCCCCAGTTTTGTAAGTCTCCTTCATAGGTTTTGACTTAATGGGTTTTTATTTTGAGGAGTAATGACTGTCTGTCTTTATGATTGTTCGGAACCATCATTGTCTTTTGTTTTGTAAGGACCTCTTTGGTGCCATTCGTTATGCACTTGGATCAACTGAGAGAACTACCCTGCCCCAGGTTACGATTAAGTGTTTTAATTTTCGAAAAGAAAAACTCCTACTTCTTTGGCTCAGAGGGGTTGACGAGGGATTATCTTCCTTATAACTCCAATGTTTAGGGATTGAAACAATGCCTGTACCTCATCAGCGGGGTCTGTTCAAAAGCATACTGTAAGGATCGTGGTATCGTTTTCGTCATCCTCCCTCAAGAGGCTTAGAATTTCTTAATCAAGAGTTGATCATCAAAAAATATGAAATCAGTTTGAATATAGCGAATGCGAATATATTGCTTCAAAACAGACATATGCGATGCATTAATGAAATAACAACGTTTAACATGAATAAATGTTTGAACAGTCAAAAGAAAGTTACAACTTGAAAATTCTAATAAACAAAAGTCTTCTCATCTCAGGGCTTGTTACTTCAAATGGTGAATCCGGTAGGGATAGTAGAAACATTCAGCCTGACCCACTTGGGTGAAATCCACTACTCCTTCATTAATCAGGTCCTGGACCTTGTTCTTCAGAGCCCAGCAGTCGGTAGTGTCATGTCCAGGACTATCAGAGTGGTATGCACATCTTCTGTCGGGATGATAGTTAGGAGCAGAGATGTTGGGGTTCCGGGGAGGAGCCCTTAGTGTAATCAGATTCAACCTCAACAGGTGTTGCAAGGCTTGAAACAGCGGCATGTTAAGCTGGGTGAATTGCCTCTTGGACCTGCTTGGCTTACTCTGATCCACCTGTTGCTCTGGGCGAGGTTGATGCTGGGCTTGTGAAGTGGTAGCAATTTGGAGAGGTTTATTCTTCACCATACCAGATTCTTGTCCTCTTGGAAGCTGATCAAAGACCTGGTCCCTGACTTGGACTGGTTGCTTCATGTTGGATCTGTCTTGGTGGAGTTGACTGATCATGGTCCTCAACTCTTCTTGTTCCCGAGCTAAACCTTGGATAAGAGCCCTTTGCCCCAGCATCTGGGTTTTCATTGTATCTACCTCAGCTTGTAGACGTTTCAGCCGTTCGCCCTTGTCATCATCGGGACTTTTCTTGGCCAGATTCCCCATGAGGAGTGTCCTTAACTCCTCTTGCCCCTTGGATAGGCTTAGGAAGATCTCCCTGAACTGAATCTCTTGAGCCTGAAGATCCTGGTTATCTTGTTGGGAAGCCATTGCTGAAATAAACAGCGGAGAAGGTAAGTGACCTGTAAAAAGGGTACCTGTAATGCAATGATATGTATGATATGCATGCAATGTTTTCAAGGACCTCGCGGGGTAAACAAGAAAATTGTTAGAGTTGGAAACTGGTATCTTGATTGAAGGAACTTCATGTTGTTGAGAGTCCTTCTTCAAGGGTCAAGTCTCACCATATCTAGTGGGTCATAGCCCCTGACAACCTTGACTAGAGGAAAATAAATCCCCTTTGCCCCTTGCTAGACAGTTGGTTCATCATGACCTGTATCACAAGCCCTTGAGATCCTGGAAATGGGTTAGTCTTTATGCAGGATGCATGCAACGGTATGATGTTATCCTATGCATGGGGTAATGTAGGTAAACCCTGTAATGAGTCCAGATTAAGGACTATAAACAAAACCTGCAAGAAACTCGTGTTGTTAGATAACAAGTATGCAACTAGTTCAAGTATGAAGGCACACAAGTCACAAAAAGAGCCCTTAGAGTTTAGGCCAGCATGGGGTCTAGGTATTACCCTCTTTCAGTTTGTTGGTTAAGACCTGTCCTATCAGAAGTAACCGGGTTCTAGAGGATCCCAATATCACTGACTACCCTCAATCGGTCATAACTCCAGCATCGCAATCTTTTCTTGCGGCCAGAACCATCACGAGAGTTTAGCCTCAATGGGTGTAGCATACTGCTACTGTTCTATTGGCCAAGTTGGGTCATTTAAGGTTCTAAGGTCGATTGGTGCTTAATGACTCCTCAGAAGACCCATATTCTCCTCGTTGCAACACAAGGGATATCGGTACAGACCAAGGTGTCACACCAACGTAGCCACTGCTTCACCCATGTCGGTCTACGCCGGACAGGTCCCTCACAGCTTATGCTACCTAACAGGGTATCCCCAGATCCGAGTTAGGATCTATGTAACTCCGATGCAGCCCACAATAATAAAGCAAACAAGCACAACAATTGAAAACACAAGTGATCTTAGTCCTAAGGTACACCTCACTTTATAAGAATCCCCAGCAGAGTCGCCAGTTCTGTGATCGGTGGATCTGGAACTGACTGTTTAATGCTGGTTCGCGAAATGTCGCGGAAGCAAGAGTCGCCACCGTCTTTTATTTTCTCCGACAGGACAAAAGCACAGCAAAATTCCTTATGAGATAGTTTCTCGGTTCGGGAGGTAGATTTATAGAAAGGGAAGGTGTTAGCACCCTTTCTATCCATGGTTATCCATGGGCTCTTAGATACTTGCTCATTGTGTTTTCAAAATGTTTGCTTTTCAATTGTGAGTGGGTTTGAAAAAGTTTCGTTTAAAGATTTCAGATTGACTCTTGTATTAGTCCTCAAGAGTGTTTGACAAATTATTTGAAAGCTTTTGAAAGTGTCGGTGTGAAAAGAGTTTTTGATTTGTTTTTTTTGAAATAGAGCAAGTATCTACGAGTCATCTACCTACCCTAAGGAATTAGGCTGTGTAAATGTCCTTAAGGTAGTGCCATCCCACCATTGAGAGGTAGGTAGCACCACCGTTGGAAGTGTTCGGGTCAATTCGTTTTTAGGGACAATGTGGTCACCAGAGCAACAGTAGGACACCTTAGAAGCTACCCTTATGCCATTGATCCTTTTTAATTCGAGGCAACTTTTCCGAGGCAACTGGATCATGTCATGGACATAAGGACTTACTAAAACGTCCTGTACTCGACGACCACGTTTCGAGGGCAAGGCAACAGTGAGGCGTACCCTAAGAGTGGTGTGTGAATTTGTGTGTTATTTTCAGTTATGTTTTATCTTGTACATGTATTATGGTGATCTACGCTTGTTTTTAATTTTAGGCCATACATTCTTTCATGCAATTTAGCAGTTTAAAAGTGCGGAAATTAAAGTGCGGAAAGTAAAATCCTACGCTATTACAAGGCGCGGGTCTATACATCGCCAAATTAACAAAGACCCGTTTTAATAAAAAATGCGGGAAATAAATAAATTCCTAATTACTATTACATGGCTTGAGCAATTACATAATATTTGAAAGAAAATAAATAAGAATAAATGCGCGAAAAGAAATTAGAATCGAATGTTCGAGGGCGTTGGACCCTTTTGAAATTAAAAGTTAAAAGAAATGTTTTTTAGGTTTTTTGGTATTTATGAAAAAAAAAGAACAAGAATTAAAAGGAAACCCTAAATCTAGATTATTTTAATTATTAATGAAAATATTAAAGTTAACCTAATTTACTAGTTAATTAATTTATTTACATGTTTATTTACAAAATTAATAATAATGATAAATAATGATGATTAATAATTTATTTAAGAAAAAGATGAAAATGTCAAAACCTAATTCTACATATTTTTTATTTATTAAGAAAAAGTGTTAAAATTAAAACCTAGATTAACTAAGTTAATTGTTAGAGTATATTTACAAAAATTAATTAGTGAAGAAATTAAATATATTTGTATTTTTTAATTTTTTTTGTTTTTATTATAGAAAATTATTTTATGGTGAAAAAAACAATTTAAACAATTTAAAAAGAATTAGAAAAGAAAAGAAAATAAAATTAAAAAGGATGCAAACCAAGGGGGGTTTCAGGCCCAAGGGGAGGTTTTTTGAAGTATTCTGGCCCATTAGACAAAAAGCCTTGTTTGACTTTCTGGCATCACGTGCATGTTCATTGACTCCTGAGTACCGTGGTCTGCATTCTTTGGCCATTGGATTGGGTTTCATGGCCATTTGTGTTATGGCTGTTGGCCATTTTTGTTCTGGCCTCAACGTTCCTTAATGAACCTGCATGGGGATCCTGTCTAAATCTGCAGTGTTGAATCTCATGAACACATTAAATAAAATCATAAAATGCAAATAAAGCTAATATATGAAGAAATTTAATATTTAGGCACAATATGACATGTATGAATGATTATACCCTTTTGATCATGGAGATCAAATCAATCTTATCCTTACTGGAAAAGTAGTGACATGAATGCTTTTATGCCCTTTTGATCATGGAGATCAAGCCAGCCTTACCTTTACTGAAGAAGTAGTGAGGTGTTGGTTTGTAACTGTGATGGCTTGTTTGTAGTGAGAGAGGGATTTGTAATAAGGATTTCAAGGATTTAGGGTTCTTGAAAGAATTTGATATTCTAACAGTGTTGTGGCAAGGTTTTTTCTCTCTTTTTTCTCCTCTCTGGTTTGTGTGAAAAGAAGGTGATTATATAATGGAAATTAGGGTAAAGAAAATGGGCTTTGAATGTGCAATTGGGCCTCCAATGTTCACTTGAGTTTGTCACTAAGTGCAATTTTGGAAGTTGAAATGTGAAAACAAAATGTAGCCGACATCGAGAACTAACTCCTGTCCGAAAATCGGCTCAATCAGATAAACGGTGAATTAGTTATGAATTTTTGAAGTTTCAGCTCAGACAAACTTAATTTGGGCTCCAGTGTCGACTCTGACACGTTCTTCAATAAAAAACTGGTATTGATCGGAGCATAATCCGGTCTCGACTTTTGAAGCAAAGTTGTAGATCTATGAATCAGTGACTTTATGTAAAAATATGAGCCCAATCCGATAAAAATTGACCGAGTTATGAATTTTCGAAGTTTCGGCCCAGATGAAATAATATTCAGCATTCAGGATTTTCAGCGTGTTACGCACTCTGAGAAAAAAACGAAGGCCTTTTGAATACCGTTTGAACTCAATACCTTCTGTGAAAATGTAGCCAACTCAATTTGTGAAATTTTGGCGCCGGAACCAGCTCGATACGATAAAAATCGACCAAGTTATGATTTTCTGAACATGACGCAAATAAACTTCTGTCACAAATTTTCTGTGTGAAAATACTTGATAAATCCACATTTTTGAAGACCTTCTGATCGAAATTGGATTCCATCCGTGAGAGATGAAAATGTAGATAATGTCAAGACGGAATTTTGGCCACCGGAACGGGTTCAAAACGAGTCGCGATCTTCAAGTTATGGATTTTTTAGCGCGTAAAAACTGCACTTTCAGCACACTTTTTCACCATATTTCTTCGAGAAAACTCACACATTCGGATACCTTCTTTAAAGAATTGACTCTTGAGCCGAACCTGAATTTGAGAATATGTTATCAGAGATATCTTGGCGAAAGAATACCTGAATATGACGCGCCGGGTTGGACTTGTGAATTTTTCTTGAAATATTTTGAGAAATATGGGAGGGCAAATTTTGGGGTACAACAGGCAGTCTTTCCTAGAAGTGGTGGTGGTAGCGACGAAGCAATAAGGAGAGTTAAGAAGATGAAGATTTGACTATTTGTTGATTTTAGTTCTAGAGTTCTTGAGAAAAGTGAGAGAGAGAGTTAAGAGAATTGTGGGTTTTGATTTGTGAGATTGAGAATAATGAGTGTGATTGGGTTTGAAATTTGAATTTCAAATATATATAGTATTGGCTCCAAACTTGAATTTTTGACTTATTTCATGCACAGTGCAAGATCAGACCATAATCTCATGACATTCGGTGTGAAATCCTGACGCGCAACGTGAAACAAAAATGTTGATGATGAATTTTGTGATGTGGCGTTAAAAGAGTCGCTCCAATACGATAAAAAATGAGCAAGTTACAATGATCTGAGCGGCGAGAACTCAGTATTGAAATTTATAGTGTATATTTTTTCACCTTATTTCGTGTATGCTGCGCGAACAAACAACAAGCTCATGACTTTCTATGCAGAATCTCGATGCGAACCCTGAAGCAAAATCATAGCAGATAAAATGTGTGATGTCGTGCTGAAAGAATTGCCTCGATACAATAAAAATCGAAGGAGTAACGATTTTTCGAATAGCAAGAAATAATGAATTGTTTTTGCTGTCTTGAAAATTTCAGCTTATTTTCGTGCGCACTTTAGGAAGTGATCCATAAACAGAAGCATTCGAAGCACAATCCAAACTCAGGACTTGAAGTAAAGTTGTAGCTGATAAAATTTGTGATCTCACGCTTCAAGAATTGTCCTGGTACGATAAAAACAAGAGAGTTATGAATTTTACAATATCGAGAAATAGTCCAGTAGAAAATCATTTCGGAGTGCAATTTTATTTGGTAATTCGCACTTTCGAAAATCTTCTGCAAAGAATTAGCTCCTGACCCAAACATACAAATTAAAGATAAAACCCAGACAGATTTTTCTCCCAAAGAACCATCCAAAAACATTGAATCGAGAAAAAGTTATGAATTTTTGAATATCTGAAAACACAAAGGTTCATCACACTATTTTCATTATATTTTCATTGTATACCTTCAGAGTACCCGCACATTCAGAGATTTTACTCAATGAATTGGCTTCCGAGCCGAACACGAAAAGTGAAGAACATAACAAGACGATTCAAATGCTCCAGAAGGAATTCAAAGATGATTTTCCAGTCATAAGTTACGAATTTTTAAGCATCCAGAAACCAGTGAACCAACAAATCCATTGTATAACATATTTCAGGTATTTTGTGCTTTAAAAAATCTTCCTCACAAAATTAGCCTTCGACCATAATAGACGAATTTGAGAAGACATCAAGACGGTTCAATGACTATAGAACCATTCCCAAACCATTTTCTAATATCATGTTATGAATTTATGAGCTTAAAATGCACAATACTGAATTTTTTCTAATGACTATAGAAACATTCCCAAACCATTTTCTAATCTCGTGTTATGAATTTCTGAGCTTAAAACATACAATACTAATTTTTTGTCTGCATTATCTCAAATCAATTGAAATGCTCGACTTTTTGTGCAATTTAAAGCGTTCCAGGACACATAAGATATTGATATGATGATGACTCGCTTAGTTGTTGATTGCATATCTTGGAACACGTGGAGCATGCATTAAAATGCGGAAAACCCAGAGTTTCGCTTCACAATGCTGCTTAACGGAACAATCAACTTTCGCAGTTCTTTTCATAGAGAAAACCCTTGATTCCATGATTATAGACCCTATGACATGTATGGATGCATATGATGATGAAGTACAAGCCAATTAGGGTTAAAATGAAGAGAGAGAATTTTGGGGTACAACAACAACATCTGCCAACATGAAATTCTTCCAGTAAGAGCTGGCTTTTCAATAATATAATTAATTAGATCTACTTTGGATATCAACCAAGTAGTATGATTCAACATATACTGCCGCAAACGCTTTTGAGCCCATGCCCGAGCACAACATGTTTTTTCTAGCATAGAATATCGTGACTCGCAGTCACTGAACTTCTTGCTCAAATAATAAATTGCAAACTCTTTTCTTCCTGTTTCATCTTGTTGTACAAAAATATAACCCATGGAGCTATCCAACACAGTTAGATACATAATCAATGGTCTTCCTTCAACAGAAGGGAGAAAGGTAAGAGGTTCAAGTAGACACTCTTTAATACTTTCAAAAGCTTTCTGACAATCATTTGTTCATACACAACCTTGATCTTTCTTTAGAAGCTTGAAGGTTGGTCACAAGTGGCAGTCATCTGAGAAATAAACTTGAATATGTAGTTCAAAAGTCCAAGGAAGCCCCTAACTTGTTTTTCAGTTCTTGGTGTAGGCATCTCTTAAATTTACCTAACTTTATCGGGATCAACTTCAATACCTTTCTGGCTGACAATGAAACATAACAACTTTCTAGAACAAACACCAAAAATGCACTTACTCGAATTCAAGAGAGGACGATACTTCCTTAAATGCTGAAACAACTTCAACAAGTCTTCTAAATGCCCTTCCTCATTCTGGGATTTGGAGATCATTTAATCAACATATACCTCACTTTCCTTATGCATAAGTTCATGAAATAAGGTTTTCATAGTCGTCTGGTACATTGCACCAGCATTCTTCAACCCAAAGGCATCACTCTATAATAGAATATTCCTCATGGTGTGATAAAAATTATTTTTTCCATGTCCTTAGGAACCATCTTAGTTTGATTGTATCCATAAAATCTGTCCATGAATGAGAACACTTTGAATTTTCTTGTGCTATCTACCAACATATCAATATGTGGCAAATGGAAATCACTTGTTAGACTAGATTTATTCAGATCTCTATAATTAATCACATGCGTACTTTTCCATCTTTTTTAGGAACTAGGACAATATTTGCAATCCATTGAGGATACACTGATGTCACAAGAAAACCAGCATCAATTTGTTTCAAAACCTCTTTAATCTTCACCGTCATGTCAGGATGAGTTCTTCGTAACTTTTGTTTGATTGGGGGACATTCGGGCTTCAACGGTAGGTGATGCTCCACAATATCAGTATCTAACCCAAGCATGTGTAGATAAGACCAAGCAAAAATGTCAACATATTCCTTTAATCACTTAATCAATCATCTTTTCACATCAGGATCAAGCAGTTCCCTAATATTGACTTCCTTCAAATCCTCTTCAGAACCAAAGTTAATAATCTCCAACGACTCTTTGTATGGCTGAATGGTATTCACCTCGCGCTCCAGCAACCGAGAAACCTCTTCCGAGATTTCAGTAAACTCTTCTTCTTCGACCATATACACAAGAAACTCAAAGCTTGGAGAGGCCGAGGGTCATTGTTTTCAACAAGTTTTTTAATTAATCTGCACATATGATTATGCTTGATTTTAGAAATTTATAAATGCAACAAGTGATTATGCAGATTTGTTTGCAGTTATTATTTATTTTTAAAGGTTTTTTATGATTACCATTTTCAAGAAAAAGTAGAAAACAAAAACACAATTGGAAATCAAAAACAACTTTTATTAATGATTTTAAAATTCAAAACAAAAGACACGCCCATACAATATCACTTTCACCTTGGGAAGAGTGAGAGGCTTTTGAGAAAACAAGCAAAGACAAATTACTTCGAAATATGAATGCAACTAGGAACATCAACAATGATCCAATTCTAAACTCTCACTCCATATGTCACAAAATTTGGCATCTCATGCTTTAGCTCATCTTTATTGATAGCGTCGACCTCTGGAGTAGTTGGATGGAGAAAACCTGCATTGTGGAAAATGTCTTGATATGGATGGAAGGCATATTTCGGCTTCAACACTTCATTGTTATCCTTATTTAGAGAGAAACATATATCTGCCTTGTTTTTATTCACAGGTGGATCAATAATCTGACCCCACACACTGCTAGGACCTTTCAAAACCACTTCTTGTGCATCTCCAAAAGAGGTAATAGAGTCTTCATTCTTCTTTATGTTATCAATAGACAAATCTTGGAGCTGAGTTCCAACAACAACTTCATCAGCTTCTACAATACTGAAAGAATAAAAACGGGACACCAATAAACTTGTTCACCATTCACACTACTTTTCCTTCACGGACAAATTTTAATTTCTGAAGTAAGGTAGATGTAACGGCTCCTAACTCATGGATCCAGGGTCGTCCCAACAAACGACTATAGGCTAGGAAGATATCCATGACTTGAAAGGTGATTTGAAACATATGGTGACATATGTATATTGGCAAGTCCACTTCTCTAATGGCATATTTCTTTGAACCATCGAAAGCCTTCACTGTAATAGCATTATAGTGCACAGGATTTCCTTGATATTTGAGCTTCTCTAGAGTACTCTTTGATTTCATATTCATGGCAAAGCCATTATCTATCAGCACATTAGACAAGGCATCATTTTCGCAATTCAGAGATATGTGCAAGGTTATATTATGATTTCTTCCTTCATCAGGCTGTTCATCATCAAAAAATCTCATATTATGCAAGCTGTGATATTTCCCAAAACACCATTAAATTGGTCAATTGAGACACCATGTTCAACAAAAGCTTGGTCCAAGACCGTCATCAGAGATTCCCGATGAGCTACAAAATTCATTAATAATTCCAGAATGGAAATTTTTGATGGAGTTTGCAGAAATTTGTCAACAATTTTATAATCACTCATCTTAATGATCTTCAACAGATCATCAAAGTCCTTTTCCAACGCATTGCCACTAGTCTTCCCTTCTACCTACTTGGGTTAAGTACTAGCTTCAACGATCTTCATACTAGAATCAACACTTCCTTGAAAGGTGTGAGAAAACACACGACCACTATGGGTAACTTAACTAGCCCCAACAATATTTCCAACATGAGATAAAGGCAGAATTTGAACTTCCACGTTGTCTTCCAGAATAGTTGCGTTATACTTGTAAGGTATAGCCCTATCAGACTCATACGGAACATGACTAGGTAAACAAATAACCACGAGAGTTATTGCAGGCTTACTATGGTATGCATTTTCCTTAGGAGTGGGAATGTCAAAAAATGGGACGATGACATTTACCTCAGCCTCTTTAGAATATTCAATGAGTATTCCATCAGGAATTACAAAATCGTTATTAGAAATCACTCCTTGATCAACAGACTCAAACTCATCAGAATATAAAAATTCATCAGAAGACATAAACTCATCAGAAGACATAAACTGATCATCATGGTCTTCAATCATATTAACCTCTTCATACTCAACTCTTGGTCGAATGATATGGATAAGGCCCTAATCCATCATTTCTTGGAGATCATTACTCACTTTATCACATCCATGAATATATGTTTTGCAGACACTACAACTCACATGATCTTATGTATAATAACTAAACTCACAAAGACCAGCATGCATTTGCACCATATTACCTCTTACCAGGTTTATATCAAAAAATTTGAACTCTTTAGGAAATCCAGAAACCATGTTAACGACATTCCCTCCTCCATGCTTGGGTAGCGGATTGGCTTGCACATTTGGACCTATATCCTTGAAAGATAGTATACCAGATCTCACTAGCTACTGAATTTCAGCTTTCAATTGATGACAATTTTTGATACTATGCCCCTGGGCTCCCTGATGAAAGGCACAAGTCAAATAGGTTTTGTAGTACCAAGGAAGTTTTTCAAGTATGGCAAGAGGAGACCTAGTCTGAACTAGGTTCTTCTGGATTAGTGTAAGAAATAACTCAGTATAGCTCATTTATGAACGATCCAAAGCTTCTCTTCTCTGATTTTTCCCATGTTGAAGTGCTTTCTCATAAGCAATAGTGGTTGGAGTTGTGCTAACAAATAGGGTTACCGAGGAAACATGTTATTGATGATGGTGATGCCTTCTCGGAGGCTTACTTATTCTCTCTTGAGTAATAGCATTTGTATCCACTTATTTCTTTATGGAGAAACCATAAGCCTATTTTTAAGTACCACTAGAACCTTTATCCCGTGACAAACGTCCTTCTCTAACAGCTTCTTCCAATCAGACGCCCATACCAACCATCTCAGTAAAGTCACTGGGCGCACTAGCCACCATCCTTTCATAGTAGAACGAACCAAGAGTTTTTAAAAGACCTTGGTCATCTCCTTTTCCTCCATTGGGGGAATAACCTGAGCAGTAACCTCGCGCCAACGTTGTGCATATTCCTTGAACAATTCCTTGTCTTTCTGGGTCATTTCTCTTAAGTGATCACGATCGAGAGCCATATCCACATTATACTTGTACTGCCTTACGAAGGCCTCACCTGAACCATTAAAAGTGGAGATATTGGTACTATCTAAGCTCATAAACCACTTCAACACAGAACTTGTCAGACTGTCTTAGAAAAAGGGTGATTAGAAGATGTTGTTCGTCAGTGTGAGTGGAAATCCTTCTAACATACATCACAAGATGAGTACAAGGACAAGTATTGCCCTTGTACTTCTCAAACTCTGACACCTTGAATTTAGTGGGAACCTTCACTTTGGTAACAAAACAATGATCACTAACATTCTGCCCAAACAATCATTTCCCTTTAAGGGCCTTCATTTCTTTTTGCATTTCATTAAATTGATCTTGGAAATCATCCATTCTGTCATAAAACCCAAGACTTCACTTGGTGCAGTTGTAGCATGGTAGATTTTATCATTAATAACAAGAACAATATGCACAATAGACGGTGCGGTAACAATAACAGGTTGAGCGGGATAGGAAACTTCAACAGCAGGAGTATAACCTTCTGGAATAAAACCAGGAGGCACTTCCCAAGGATAACCATGGGGCATCTGGAATTGAGGAGCAGAAATAATAGGAGCAACAGAAATAGGCACTGACAGTATCTTAGAAACAATCGTTGTCTGTTATGGTTGAGTAGCATGAGGAGAAGGAGGTGGAGGAGGGTGGATGAAGTAAGAGAAACATATAAGACACCTGAGGAAAAATAGGACTGCAAAAATATGTGCAAAATGATGCATGATATGCAAATGATTTTATTTTGTTTATTAATTTTCAAGGAACTTTAAAGAATTATAACAGTTGCAAACATTAATGGAATAACACATTTTGAAATGTTAAATAATCTCATTTTATTAATAATTCTTGGAAGGATTACATCTTTTTGGCATAAGTTTCACAAATCCTAAGATACAAGAGAGAAAAAAGCTAAAAATCTACTGGTCCTAAGGAGCCAAAGTTGAAGAAGATCTTGATTCATGCTGACACTTCCTTTTAAGCATCCTAATTTGATCCTTAAATTGCTTGTTCTCTTCCACAAACTTCTCGACGACTCATTTCCATCCACTGGAAGAAGGGAATATATGAGAATAGTCTTTCTCACTAGGACTTGGATGAACGCTAGAGGAAAATAAATCTTCTTTCTCCTCCATCATATCTATAGCATTTCGCTCAAGAATCTCAATCAATCATCTCTCACCTTTAGCTGCTCCTGGAGTGCTGAATATCACACATCCAAAGTCTGATATTTTTCTTCCAAACACCATTTTCCTTTTGCATCTTAGAATACGCAAGTGGGAGCTCTTCCACATCAGTTAACAAAATAGATACCAGTTTAGGAAAGACCAATGGCTCATGGTGAGAATAAGGCATCTTTAGCTTAATTTTCCTGGCTTGCACCCATTAAAGATAAGTTTCAAAAGCAGCATTTCCTCTCTTTCCTAACTCTCTTATTTCTTTTCTGTGAATAGTAAGCAACATTTTGTTGATCTTCTCTATGAGTGCCCTATTATCTTCCCCTTCCATGAGATATAAGGCTCCTAAAAGCAAGTTGTTTTGCTTATCAAGCATAAGATAACCAAACTGAGGACGAGCTAGAATCAGATTATAATCGATACCTCCCTTTGTACCAAGAATAGGTACATTGGAAAACTCTCCACAACCATCAATAATGGATTCCCAATCATAGATAGAGTTGATCCAACAAACATCAGAATGACTAAGACACATAATCTTCTACCACCACTTCAACCCATCTTTAGTATCTCAAAAGGAAGAAGATTGCAGAAACTGCAAAATAAACCACTTGTACAGTAAATTCGTACAACAAACAATCATTCCCCCACTCTTGGAATTCCTGTAATGGATAGATTAGTGAGTCTCTCCAAGCAGAGTTGGTCTTGAATTCCAAATCAAATCAAGTATATCTTCATGGCATTCATGTCAACAAAATTACGTACATTGGTAAATAAAACTAATCCATAGATAAGCAGAGCCAGAATAGTCCTGAAAAATATCTCTATTTTTGTCTATAGCAATTGCACAAGCCGTTTCCATGAGAAAATTATCAGGGAATCCTATAATACCAATCTTGGAAGTAAGGTGAGCTTTAATCTGATCATACTTCAAATGAAACATTTTAGCAATAATAGGAGGTTACAGATCTTCCTCTAAACAAGAAAAAGGAACCTTATCAGTCACAAGCAATCCAATCAAGCAAGAATACTCTTCCAGGGTAGGCATAAGTTGATAATCTGGAAAAGTGAAGCAATGGTATAAAGGATCATAGAACTGGACTAGAGTGTTGAGAATCCCATCTTCCATTTTAGCATCCAAGATACAAAAAAGTCTTCCATAACGACCTTTGAACTTCTCAGGACTAACCACCAATGATGCTAGCTTCTTTAACTCTCGTACTTTGGGTTTTCTGAAACTATACTTTTGGGTGCTTTTCCTTCCAACATCCATAATCAAATACCTATGATGTTTGCAAAGATATTATTTTAAGTTCCTTGTATATTTGGTCAAAATAATTCTCATGGGTGCATGAATACATGCACACATAGAATCACAAACAAGGGGGTTCATAGGTTCGACGTCACGAGCATGAAGCCAAAGTTACTACCCACAAAGTATGGACTAGTGGTTCAAACACCTGTAAAAGAAGGTTATAAGGAAATCTCAGAGTACTTTGTCTTCCTTTGGATATTACTGACGTCCCAGTTTACTCGATAATTAGTAATATTCGCAGGAAAAACTCGTCTGAGTACAGTATCGCGTGACAACTAAACCAGAATTGACTCCTGGATAATCTATGCACCACACCTAAAAAAGGCCAATATGGGTTAAGGGTTCTACATCTCTCAGCTTCATGGGCTCCTTGGTCGAAAGTAGTAATGTTTTCACAACTTGATTGTTCAACAAATACTACCCCAAAAAGGCCTCCACTGAGCGGGTTTTTTTTCTTCAAATAAACTTACTAAGGACTTTCTCCATATAAGTGGAAGTGATTATACCACCTATCCTATCTTAAATTTGCCCAACTCTGGGTAGAGGACTTATAAAGGACCACTAAGCACCCCCAGAAAAATCTAAAGAAACAGGCATACATACAACAAATAATAGCACAAACATAGATAAACAAAGATAGGCACAACCCACTTAGGTTTTCCCCAGTAAAGTCTCCAATATTCTGTAGCGGTAGAAATGTTGAGACTAAGCCATTGATTGACTTACTCGCAAATTAGTGAAAGTCGCCACCGCACTTTTATTTTACCCAAAGGAATGGGAAAAGAGAGAATAAACCCAAAGTAAATTAGGGATAATGGTAAGGGGGTTGGTTATGCAAAGGGAAGGTATTATCACCCTAAACATCAACGGTACTCCGCAGGAACATCTTTGAAAATCTGTGTATTTTGGATATAAAGGAAATATTTACAAAAATCAGATTGTGGAGATGAGAAAAGAAGTGGTTTTTACAATTTTTGCAGCCTCCTTGGTTTCAAACATTTTGTGCCTACGTACCCCCCTTCGTTCAATAGAGGATCAGGGTACGTATAATTCACCTCAAAAAATTTGAAAACCATTGTGTGTTAATTCATTCTTTAAGAAAAAAGTTTTAAAGAGAAAAGCCAAAGCGAAAAATGGTTTGAATTTGTTTTGTATTTTTTAAGTACTGAAGAAAGAAGTCATATCTTGGTTAAGATTGATTGATAACTTTATTATTAAAGGAATTTTGAAAATAGATGGACCTAAGTCCAAGTTTTTTGTGGAAGCAATTCAAGTTAGAAAACAAGAATCCTTTAAAAAAGGGAGAAGATTTTGAAAATTAAAGAAGAACGGGAGGAGATGAAGAGACGGTCCTAAAGCACAAAGTAAAATCTAAGATAAGAAAAGGTCTAACCAACAAGAAGCAAACACTTGACATTAAGAAGTCAATGTAGAATTCTCATCCTTTGGATTAAAATTCGTAAGTATCAAATAGACCAAGAGCATACCAATCATACATGTTAAAATAAATCACAAGTAAAGAAGTATCAAAGAAACCCCAAGGTTTTAAAACTCAAAGCAAGGTCTTCAATATTGAGCCATGTGCCATATAGATCACTTAAGGCTAACATAATAACACCTGCACACAAAAGATTTCCCAATACAAGCAAAATAAAAATGAAATTACACAAAGTCCAAAGGTCTCAATGTCTCAAAGTAACAGGGCAAGGCTTCTAACCCTAAGTCCAAGAGGTCCACAACTCCAATATGCCAAGGATAGTAACAATAGTCCACAAAGAACCTTAAGTCTTTTAATGTTCAAGTTAGATTATTAATGATTTAAACACAAAATAAGAGTCCAAGTGGACAAAGGAAAATTGCATAAACATAAACGTATGTCCAAGTGGACAAAGGGAAAATGCGGAATCATAATCAAGTTTCTTGAAATGTAAATGCTAAAAGATAAATGTGAGTAAAAATAAAAGCATAAAAAATAAAAGGCATAAAGATAAAGGCATAAAGTAAAGTTAATTGTTAATGGTTAGTAAGTTAATTATTAATAGTCACAAAGCATGATCAACGATGATTGAATGATGATCTTAGACCAAGGATAATGAAAACTAATTAGAGGATTGAAACAATCAAAGCCTCCTAACAAAAAGTTTCATAGGTATTGGACTAAAGATAAATAATCAATCATACTCGGGCTTACAAACATAAAGTTTTGTCCATGAATGATCATTTTCTGAATCGGGACAAATTTAGCGCCATGTTAAGCAATCGTAAATGGACTTATATAGAAGGGGCACCTATTTTGAGGCCAGTCAATAGAAATGTATGTACCATACATGTTAGAGACATGGTAGAGACTAATCTCCTACAACATGTAGCACGAGTATAAACAAAAATAAATAAGAATGGAGACGAAGAAGAGATGAATTTCGTAATAAATGATCAATGATGATTGAAGATTGAACTTAGGTTAAATTTGATGAAAACTTGTTAGAGGATTGATAAAATCAAAGCCTCCTAACAAGAAGTTTCAAAGGTTTTGAACCATGGTTCAATGATCAATCATACTTAGACAATTTCAAGCCTAAAGCTTGGGCCACTAATGATCATTTAAAAGGAAAGAAGAAAGTGATAAGATGAAGAGGGAAAGGGGAAGAAGTAAAGGTAGACAAAATGTAAAATCCCACATCTGAGTCAAGGGATTAATCAAGTTATCATTAAAATCATTCATCCATTTTGGTGGCGTTTAATTAATTTTTAAAAGTCATAAAATAATTTGAAAACTACAAAAACACCTTAAAAGAAACAAAAATAGATGAAAAATAGCAAACTAGAATATAAAATCCCAATAAAATCACCATAGGTGTAAAACCATCATTGGATCATTTTTTTCTTGAATTTTAAAAGAGTTAAAAAATATTTTTAAACAATTAAAAAAATTAAAACAAAGTGAAAATTATAAAAAATATCAAATCACAAAATAAACTTGTGAAAAAATATAGATCAGGAAGAGAAAAATTCAATAATAATTTTTGTGATATTTTCATTATTTTTGGATTTAAAATTAATTTTCTATATTTTTTTGAAGTTTAAAACAAAAATAGAAAAATAATATAAATCATAAAAAATAAGAGACGTCAGATCCATCTCACTTAAACACGCTTGCACATGTGATGAATGAGAGGTGAGGGATCATGATGGATTTGAGTCAAAACGCGCACATGTAACACATAAAATACAGGCCACTCAAAATAAAACAATTGGCGTGCCTTCATTGGTTAAAGATGACACATTGGTCATCTTCAACCTCCAGACGTCTGCAAGTAGGGAAAAATAAAGATTCTTTAGTCCGTAAAATAACGCTTTCATAGTGGCACCATTAGATGTGTCTATTCAATAGGATCTTAACCATATGTCCACGAAAAATTTATTTACATCACAGCTTAGTCGTTTTGGAAATTACCATAGCAAACATGTGAAATGAGATTTGAAAGTTCAAGTATCAAATCACCACGAAAATTCAAACCAGAAGAAGCATAAGCTTCAAAGAAGAAGGGACTACATCCTAAGGATTTATTTGAGATGATTTGGTTGAAAAATCTACCTGAATGAAGTTCAACTTGTAAGCTCTGAAACTGGACTTCTGTAACTTGGTTATGTGCTCGAATTTCTTGGTTTTTGTTGTGAAGAGTTTGTGTGATGATCAAGAATGAAGAATCTGTGGAAAATTTGGAGAAAGAAGGCATGGAAATAATAAAATAAAATTCAAGCTCAAGAGTTTGTATGGGAACTTGGAAGGGCTTTACTGGCTATCAAAAGCTTGGGTAATGAACGGGGAAAAATCCTCTATTTATAGGAGAATGAAGGTGATCTCATATGTGCGAAATGATGAGAAATAGCTGGAATTCGTGTGAAGTTGCAAACATGGAAAATGTGATGTGAAATTCCTCAAAACTTAGTCAAATGATGTGTTTCGAAGCTTAAACAAGTCTAAACAAGTCTGTTAAACATCATTAGATAAAAAACGCATATCAATTTTGTGATTATAAACCACATTAACCAATTTGCAATCTGACTGGAAATGAAAACTCAGTTTCAAGATGTTATCTTTAACTCCATGGTGTAACTTACTCAAGAGGCTTTAAGGTATCATTCTTGTTGCATTTGAAATACCTCATAACAAACTTTACAATGTGCCGAGAAAATATTCATTTGGACATTTGAGATGAAAGTTGTGCCCATTTACAATCTTGGATAACAAACTGATTTTGACACTTAGAAAACATTTCTAAATGTAGAGCTTCATGATGACCTATAATGTTTTGCAAACTTACAAGCCCTTCCACTTAAAACTAGCTCTTGATCCTTGAAGATGAAATGAAGTAGACTCCTTGAATGGAATTATGGAATTGGAATCACTAAAAAATCATAAACAATGAGAAAGTTATGGTTCTTGGAAGAGAATGGAAATTTCTTGAGAAATCCACAAATGATCTATAAAGTTTCATTGAATTCCATAACTTTACACACATTTTCATATCTTAATATTTGAACCAAATTTGTTGTAGACATCTTCAAGTTAATTTTGAAAAAAGAATGATCTCAAGGAAATAAAAATTGACCAAATTATGATCTTTTGAAGTCAAAGCAAAGAGTTCAATGGCTTTTTCAAAGTACTTGTAATCGTCTTCAAACTTAAATTGCGGAAAGTAAAATTACTACGCTATTACATCATTAGGGGAGGGGGTATACAAATTTACAAATGGGGATTGCAAGAAAATTAAACCTAATTAACTATTACAACCATATTGAATAATATACAAGAATTGAAAAGAAAATAATGCAAGAATGTAAATGGAAGAAGAAATGCTTTTTTTGTTTGGTTTTTTTTACGAAAGGGTTTGGTCTTGACTTAATTAAGAAAAATGATTAGTTAAAAATAAACAAAATTAAACATAAACTAATTAAAGAAATAAATTAAGTTAAATAGTATTTTTTAGGGTTTTTTGTGAAAAAGATTTTAACTTAATGAAAATAACATGAAAATTAATTAATTAAAAGAAACCTAAGTTCTAAATTAATTTTAAATAAAAAATAAAAATAATAATTAAACCTAAATCTAAATATTTATTTATTAAAAGGAAAATTAAATTGTTAAGAAAATATTTTTGTTCTTTTTTGTTTTATAAAGCAAATAAAATAAATAAGTGTAAAAATAATAAATCAAAATTTTTGGATTTTTTATTAATAAAATAATAATAATAATAATAATAATAATAATAATAATAATAATAATAATAATAATAAAAGAAAACTGAAAATAAAATAAAATAAGAAAAGAAAGTATATAAAAATGAAATAATAAAAAAAAGGTTGGGCCAAGTGTGCAAAAATAAGGCAGGGGGTTAGAAGAAGCAAAAAATGGAAGGCCCATTGTTGGAGGCCCAGGCGCCTGTTGTCGGAGCAAATAAAGGAATGAAAAATGTTGAAAAATAGAATAAAAGGTAGCCTTGGGTGTTGAACCCATGACCTCCCACATATGCGTGCGCTACCTTTGCCACTAGGGTGGCTGTACATCCGTTAACTTGTATCAAACCATAAATATATATTGCAAATTAAGTCCATGGTCTGAACTTCATCTTTAACCTCTCGCACAGCCAGACAAATTGTATCTTGCTCATTTATCAACTAAAATTAAAATTGCAAACATGAAAGTTGTTCTATTTTTCTCATGAATCCAACCATGTAAATAACTAAAGCTATAAACCAAAGATGAATGGGAATTTTTTTGGCCCTAATTTGAACCCTAAATTTTCCAGAAATTTCAATCTTAAAATTCTCTAAGCTCAAGCCATATAAATGAAATATATGGATATGTACAGTTTCAGGGCAATGATATCTACATTTTGTCTTTGAAAATGCAAGCCTAACAATGCCTAAATAATGAGATGAAAAGTCAGAAAACTCACCTTGCAGTTGGAGATCGTGTTTTGAGTTAGAGCTTGATTCAAGTCGTTGCGATGATAAGGTTAGCTTCCTCAAGTTCTCAAGAAGCTAATGCAATGATTAGCTTGATTGGAGAGTGGCTGAAATGGTCTGGAGAAGTCCACTTGCAATGCTCTATTTTTGGTTATGGAAGATGAAGAAGATGGTGTTACAGTTGGGAAACAAGGACATGGATGAGTTATATTTGATGTAAGGAAGCTTTGAAAATTATTTTGAGGGAAAACGCACGATGGAAATAGAAGATACAAGTTCAAGGTCAGAACCTGCACAAAAATGGAGTTTGTGTGCAATTTCTGGATAGAGGGAGTTTGGGAGTATTTTCAGGCTTGCGAAATCATGTCCTAAGTTTCATAATAGTGTCTCAATTTATAGGAAAAGGTTTTGAGAGCTTGGGGTGATCATAAGTACAAGTTCACATGTTATGGCTCTTTGGCTTGTTTTTGAAGCAATCTTGATACACATTGCCCCAATGCATAATACAAGGCTATCTAGAGTATTTACAAGCTTTAAACATGTTTATCTGACTCTGTATGTTGATTTTGTGATAAACAAACATGTTATAAGCTCAAGACAAGTTGACTTTGTGATTAAAGAAACTTTTCATGAATCGAATGGTAACTTTGTGCCATAAATGGAAATGCAACTTGGATAATGGCTCAAATGCTTGGACAATGGCTCTATCAGATGTGTAAACATTTAATTATTGAGTGATTAGTAAGTTTGGAGCCTGCAAAGAAAAGATTATGCAGCCTAGCATGGACTTGGTCCATGTGTTCATCAAGAAATGGCTTGTAATTCAAGTTTGAAAACCCTAACTTATTTCCTTCGATTATCCTTGCTCAAGTATGATCTCAATGAGTTATTGGACATTTTGGAAAGATTGTAACATCCTATACAACCTTTATGTTTTATATTTTTGAAGATTCATCTTGGAACTATGTAATAAAATTTCCATGAAGTTAGGTCAAAATCCTGCCTAAACTAGGGCAAAATTTCACTAAGATTTTCAAGTTTCATGAACATCTCTTCTTAAAATCATAAATTGAAATCCATTCATTTATAGAAAAAGTTGTGTTATACAATGTTTTATATATAATTGATATCTACAACTTTCATATTGGAAGTTTCCTTTGAATCATCTTGCATCATGGTGTAAATTTGGCTCAAAGTTTTTAAAAAAATGTGAATTTCCAACACTTTGAAAACTTTTTAAGTTTAGAAATTTTGACTTTTCAAAATGAAATCTTGACTTTTTGATTTCTTGATGAACAATTTTCATATTTTGACATGTTTTGATGTATTGTGATCCTTGATACTTGATTTTGACTAAAAAGTCAAAGTTTGACTTTTCAGTGTACAGTTGACTTTTCATCAGTTGACTGAAATTTATCTGTCAAGCAATTGATCTTAAGGAATATTTTGAGCCATGCCATTAGGTCAAAATGATGCATTTGAATCATTGATATCATGTCTCAAACCAACAAGTCATTTGCTAGGTCAAAAATCAGAAATTACACCTTCTCAAGCAAAACCCTAATTTTGACCATTTTGCCCTTTTGATGATCTGATCAAATTTCTTGAGGAATTGTGATCCAAACTTGATCAAATGACATATACGAGTTCATTATGTTGATATGGACCAAAAATTATGAAGTTTGACAATAAATTGACCACATTTGACTTTTCCCCCAATATAGCTGATTTTAGGTCAACTGATCAATTGACTGAGCAAAAATGTGATCTAAGACTTGAAACTTGACATGAGCAATCTTGAGAGTCGAAAATGATCCATGAAAGTCATATGGGGCATTAAAAGTCCATTTATATTTGTGCAACCCCAAACCCTAATTTTCAGTAATCAGTGCTTAAGGAGGTGTCTTGAGCTGATCAACCCTTGTGCAGTCTTGAACCAATGGAGATCTTGTGAGATATTTCTTGAGAAATGAGAGGGAGAATTTTGGGGTACAACAGCTTCCCCTGTTCAATCTTCTTAAACCTGAAGAGTTAGATTGGCGGATCCGTCATTCGTGACTTGAAGGTGGAAAATGATTGAACACTAGAGTGACCAGAAATTTGCACTCGAAGATGGATTGGGAATGGGATTATAGATGCCATTTGGAGGAATGATGGTAAATACTGGAAGAAGTATCGGCATAAATATTTGGTCGATTTATACTAAAACTCGATGTTTCACCTGTGTGAAAAAGGGTTAGTTAAACGCAGATGTATGCATGATGTTCACAAGATGTGGTATTATGCTAAATGAATTTTGTATATGCTATGATGTATGAATGTTAGATGCATGTTTGTCCGGGAAAATAAATCCATGACTACTGTTGTGGAATTTTGAATCCCAGATTGTTGTTGGGAATGAAGAATATACATATGTTCAAACTTTGTTGGCAAAATGCTTTTGCTGGGGAATGTCTCTTGCATGTTAGCTGTTATCTGGTCGGGTCCAGGCTTTACAACTTACTGAGGATGAGGAAGTCAACTGCTATCTGGTCGGATCTAGGCTTCACGGTAACTTACTGGGGAAGAAATAAATTAACTGTTATCTGGTCGGATTCCAAGCTTCACAGAAAATTTCTTAGGGAGAGTGAAGTTAGGCTGTTATCTGGTTTGATTCCAGGCTTCACATAAAACTTGCTAGAAAGGATGAAGTTGAACTGATATCTGGTCGGGTCCAGGCTTCATAGTAACTTGGAGTGGTAACTACTATCTGGTCGGGTCCAGGCTTCATAGTTTTTGAAAAGTTATACTATTATCTGGTCGGGTCCAGGTTTCATAGTGTCTTGCTGGGAACTGTAGCTTGTTGTTATCTGGTCGGACTCTAAGCTTCACAATAACTTGCTTGATTAGACGAAGTTGAAAACTGATATCTGGTTAGATCCAGGCTTCACAGTAACTTGTTGGGGTAGAGGCAAACTCTATTGGGGAAAAGAAGTTAAATCCTGGTCTGGTTGAGTCCAAGTTCTTCTATATCTTAAAGAGTTAAACTATTATCTGGTCGGGTCCAGGTTTCATAGTATTTGAAACTTGTACTATTATCTGGTCAGGTCCAAGCTTCATAGTAGCTTCCAGGTTGTCACTATTATCTGATCGGATCCAGGCTCTATAGTGACTTGAGAAGTTGACTAATGTTTGGTCGGGTCCAGGCTTCATGGTAGTTTGAAAGTTGTACTAAAATTTGGTCGGGTCCAGGTTTCATAGCATCTTTTGGAGATAGTAAAGGCTTTGTTGACGACTTTATTGGGGATTAGGGGTTGTGGCCCTATGATTTGTAGTAGTCTAAAAGGCAAACTCAAGTTGGAGAGTGTAGACTCAGTCGGGGAAGACAGACTCAGCTTGTGAGGATATACTCAGCTTGGGGAGGATATGCTCAGGTTTGGGGAGGATATACTCAGTTTAGGGAGGATATACTCAACTGAGGATAACATGCTCATCTATGGATAACAGGCTCAGCTGGGGAAGATAGACTACGTCGAGGGAAATTTTTTGTTTGTTGATTGTTGGGGAAATAAACCCTGTTGATAAATACTTGATGAACTGCTAGGAGGTGAGTTCTTTGAGGAAGAGATCCATAAGGTTTCTACTTGTAGGATCAACTTAGTTGGGGAGAGAGCTGCCAAGAGATTGAGACTCTTGGTTGGAGACCAGTCTATGCAAAAAGACTTTGTGAGTAACTTTGTTGAGGATTGGTTTATTTTAGCTGGTCTTGTGGGGATAATGCTAATGAAATAACTCTATGGGGATATTCCATATACATTAAATATATGCTTGATACTGTTTAGCAGGACACATGTGCAAAATAGTTTTAATTATGTTCATATGCATATGTTCATTCAATTTTAGTCATTGGACAACTTTGCACTCAAAATCAAAACAGAAAGTTTGCACTTAAAAGTATATTTATGTTGATATTTTGCCCATGAGTAGGCGTTTTTTTACAAAGAGATGGAGATCCTAGTAAGAGGAAATCGTCAAAAGGAAAACAAAATTGAAAACAAAAACAAATAGCCATATGAAATGATCTCATTGCATTCCAACTCTACTATTTCCCCAATGTCTTCGAATACCCCTTACTGTTGACAGAACTTGATTGGATTGATCTTGGACTGTTTGAACTCGGACCTTGGTGATAAAGTTGACTATGGTGATTCCACGGGACATAGTCATACGCTTTTAATCCTTAACTTTTTCCTGGACCTCCCTTTCAGATTTTCATCCCACCAGGATACCCTTTTTTGCCCAAGTCGCCCTTTCAAGTTTTCAACTTGCTGGGTGTCAATCTTTTGCATATATCCCTAATTTCTGCCCAAACCTTTTGGTTTGCCGGGATGTCCTTATTTTTGCTTAGGTGTGTCAACCTAGCAGGTCTCTTATGCGTAATATTTTTTAACTATGTCTGCGTTTATAGGATGTGGGAAGTCTTCACCATCCATGGTAGTCAGCATCATGGAACCGCCAGAGAAAACTCTCTTGACAACAAATGGCCCTTCGTAGGTGGGAGTCCATTTGCCCCTGGGTCGCCTTGTGGCAAAATGATGTGATTTATCACCAAGTCACCAGCTTGGTATACTTGAGGCTTAATATTTTTGATGGAAGCCTTGATCATATGTTTTTGGTACGTTTGACCATGACAAACAGCAGCCAATCTGTTTTCATCGACCAAGTTCAACTGATCTAATCTTGTCTGAATCCACTCGTCTTCGCCTAGACCTGCTTCATTCATAATCCTCTGTGAGGGAATCTGAACTTTCACATGCAAATCATCTTTTATGCCATAGACTAAGGAAAAGGGAGTTGCCCCAGTTGATGTTCTAGCTGACATTCGATATCCATGTGGAGCAAACGGTAACGTCTCATGCCAATCCTTGTGGGTTACTACCATCTTCTGCACAATCTTCTTAATGTTTTCATTGGCTGCTTCGACTGCGCCGTTCATTTTAGGTTTATATGGAGAAGAATTATGATGCTTAATCTTGAACTGAGTGTAAAGTTCGGTAATCATAGCATTGTTGAGGTTAGTCCCATTGTCGGTGATGATCCTTTCAGGGATACCATAGCGGCAGATGAGGTTATGTTTGATGAATCTGGCTACCACATTCTTGGTGACTAAGGCAAACATAGCGGCTTCGACCCATTTGGTGAAATAATCAATAGCGACCAGAATGAAGCAATGTCCATTAGAAGCAGTGGGCTTGATTTCTCCAATCATGTCAATGCTCCATGTTGCAAATGGCCACGGAGCAGTCATGACATTCAGAGGGATAGAAGGAACTTGGACCTTGTCAACATAGATTTGGCATTTGTGACAAGTTCTTGAATGTTGATGGCAATCAGTCTCCATTATTGACCAATAGTAGCCAGCTCTCAAGATTTTCTTTGCCATAGTATGTCCGCTTGAGTGAGTCCTAAAGATACCATCGTGCATGTCTTCCATAATTTCCTCTGCCTCCTTCTTGTCCATACATCGGAGTAGATTAGAGTCATGGTTGTGCTTCTACAGTATTCTGTTACTTAGGGAGAATGTGGCTGCAAATCTTAGTAAAAACATTCTGTCATTGATGGATGCTCCCTCGGGATACTCTTGTGCTTCAAGATATCTCATCACCTCGTGGTACCATGGCTTTTCTGTGTCCGTGTCAAGCTCACTTCAGTGCACAGGTTCGTCGAATCTTTTGATTGTAATCATAGGGGCTCCGTTGTCCCATCTGACCTTAAACATTGAATACATGGTTGCCAAGGCGTCAGCCAACTGATTTTCTTCCCTGGGGAAGTGTTCAAAGGTGATCTCTTCGAAGTAGGGAATCAGGGATAGCACAAGTTCCTTGTAAGGGATGAGATTAGGGTGTTTAGTGTCCCAATCTCCTTTTATTTGGCTAATCACCAAAGCGGAATCCCAAAACACATTCAAACGCTTGATCCTCAAATCAATGGCAGCTTTCAGACCCAAAATGCACGCTTTGTACTCAGCCATATTATTCGTGCAATCAAAGCATAGTCTGGCGGTCAAAAGAGTGTGGCAACCTTCGGGGCAAATGCTCACAACACAAATTACGTTACCCAAAGCGTTGGAAGCCCTATCGAAAACCATAGTCCATCTAGATCCTTATTCAGGTCCGTCATACGGTCCAAGTTTCGCGCAGTCGGTCACCAGCATGATGTTCTCATCTGGGAAGTCAAAGTTCATGGACTGATAATCATCAACATCTTGATGGGCCAAATGATCTGCTAGTACGCTTCCTTTGATGGCCTTTTGCGTTGTGTATTTAATGTCGTACTCAGTCAAGATCCTTTGCCATCTGGCTATCCATCCGGAATGAGCAGGTTTCTCGAAGATGTACTTGATTGGGTCCATCTTAGAAATCAACAAAGTGGTATGAGTCAACATATACTGTCTTAACCGACGAGCAGCACATGCCAGAGCGCAGCAAGTTTTCTCGAGCAGTGAATATTTAGTTTCACAGTCGGTAAACTTCTTGCTCAGGTAATAAATAGCATGCTCTTTTCGGCCAGACTCATCATGTTGGCCCAAAACACACCCCATAGAGTTCTCTAGCACTTTCAAGTACATGATCAAAGGTATTCCTTCAATTGGAGGCATGAGAATCAGAGGTTCTTGCAGATATTCTTTGATTTTGTTGAAGGCAGCTTGGCATTCATCATTCCATCTAACTACTTAATATTTCTTCATGAGTTTGAAGATTGTCTCACAAGTAGCAGTCAAGTGTGATATGAAGCGGGTGATGTAATTGAGACGAACCAAGAATCCTCTAACTTCTTTTTCAAAATGAGGGACTTGCATTTCTTGGATGGCCTTTACCTTGGCAGGATCAACTTTGATCCCTTTATTGCTGACAACAAAAACCTAGAAGCTTTCCAGATCGTACTCCAAATGTGCACTTGTTAGGGTTTAACCTCAACTTGTACTTTTTCAACCTTTCGAATAGCTTGTACAGGTGATCAAGATGTTCCTCCTTAGTTTGTGATCTGGAAATCATATCATCCACATAGACCTCTATTTCATGATGAATCATGTCATGAAACAAAGCTACCATAGCCCTTTGATATGTTGCCCCTGCATTCTTCAATCCGAACAACATGACTTTGTAGCAAAAGGTGCTCCATTGCGTAACGAAAGTGGTCTTCTCCATGTCTTCGGGAGCCATCCTTATCTGATTATAGCCAGAGAAGCCATCCATGAAAGAGAAGACTTTTTGCTGAGCAGTATTATCGACCAAGACGTCAATGTGAGGTAGAGGGAAGTCATCCTTGGGGATTTCCCTATTCAGATCCCTATAATCTACGCACATGCGAACTTTTCCGTATTTCTTCGGTACTGGCACCACATTTGCAACCTATTGGGGGTAAGATGTCACAACTAGGAACCCTGCATCAAATTGTTTCATCACTTCAGCTTTTATTTTTTTAGACATGTCAGGCCTCATGCGACGAACTTTTTGTTTGATAGGAGGACAATCTTCTTTTGTCGGCAGACGATGAACTATGATATCGGTATCCAACCCTGGAATATCTTCATACGACCAAGCAAACACTTCCAAATATTCATGCAACATTTGAACCAACCTGCTCTTGACACTGTCTTCTAAGTTAGCACCGATCTTAACCTCTTTCTTGTCCGTCTCGGTACCGAGATTGATGATTTCAACTAACTCTTCGTGCAGTTGAATAGCTTTTTCCTCTTGTAATAGAAGTCTGGCTAGTTGTCCTGGTATTTCACAATCTTCCTCACCTTCGTCTTTGGCTCGGTTAATTGGACATTCGAGGTCATAGTCGGCAATAGTAGAGTCATTGGCGTCAATAAAATCCAGAGTGGATGAGGACCTGCAAGAGTGTGTGTGTGTGTGTGTGTGCATGTAAGATACATGGATATTTTTGAAAAATGTAAGAAAGGAAAGACAATGAACATAAATATTTGAATGCAAAAGAGTCCAATGGTTTGTATTGAATGATCATATGATTAGATGAACATAAATAAAACCCTTGACAAATGGACCACAGTGCCCCGGGACAGACACATGGCTTAAAAGTCATTGTTAAATATTACAGACAAAATATTCTTGAATTAGTAAACAATAATAAACAAGTAGATTACTCCTCAATGAAGGAGATGGTCACGAAGTCCTTTGCATACCAATTATTCAGCTCCATTGTAGTAGGATACACCTAATATTCAAATGTAACTTCATCATCAGAATCACCTACAACGTTGACCTCATTGACATCCTTGCCATGCTTCGGCATAGGCGCAGTAATTACATTCGGAGTTGGAGGAGGATCAAACTCAATGGTTTTGTTATCGATCAAGTCCTAAATTTTATTCCTCAGGGCCCAACATTGGTCAGTCTCATGCCCAGGGCTACTCTAATGGTAGGCATATTTATCATTCGGATTATACTTTGGTGAAGAGGTATCTGGGTTTGCAGGAGGATCTCGTAATGTCACCAAATTAGCCTTTAGTAAGTGTTGTAAGGCTTGGGATAATGACATTCCTATCATCGTGAATTATCTTCTCGGAGTTTCAAACCGTTGATGATTTGCAATGGTATTTGAGTAGGAGTTGGATTGGAGATTCGGACAATGTTAATAGATGGATGATCATTCTTCTTGGTATGGGCCCCTGCCCCATACACAACATTGATTTCCTTCTTTGCAGCAAAATGTTTCTTTACAGGATTGGAAGTGGAGGCGGATGCCATAGGAATCTTCCCGTTTTTTATGCCGCTTTCAACTCTTTCACCAGTTAATATTAACTCGGTGAAGCCGGAAGAAGAACAGCCAACCAACAAGTTAAAGAATAGACCAGATAAAGTGCCCATAAACATGTCAATATGCTCCCTATCAGTCAAAGGTGGTTGAACCCTACTGGCCAGGTCTCTCCACTTTTGTGCGCATTCCTTGAATCCTTCATTCTTCCCCATTGTCATATCTTGAAACTGCACTCTTGTTGGCGCCAAGTCGGCATTATACTAGTAATGATGGTAGAAAGCGGTAGCTAAATCCTCCCAAGTATTGATACGGGAACCATCCAACTGGTAGAACCACTCTAGTTACGTTCCGATCAAACTTTCTTGGAAAAAGTGAACCCAAAGTTTCTTATCAGCAGTATGCGGCTGTATCTTGCGCACATAAGATTTTAGGTGAAGTTTTGGATAAGAAACTCCATCGTACTTTGCAAATACTGGTATTTTGAATTTGTGGGGAATAACAACCCCAGAGATCAAACCTAAATCAACAAAATCAAAACCGGGGACAGCTTGAATCTCAACGGCCTTTAATCTGTCTTCTAAATACTTGTACTTGACATCGGCGGGTGGATACTGCTCATTAAAATAATCATCACTATCAGACGCTTGATCATTAATACAGTCATCCTGGGTACTCTTAACCTCACCAAGGTGATTCTCGTCTTCTTCAGATGAGTCTTCTACTACCAGGATCTGACGGACTGATTCTTTGAACCTTCTGCCCATGTTAACCAAGGCTTTCTTCTTGGGTTTCTTCTTAACTTCCAGCAATGCCATCATATCTTGTTGCCCCTTGGCTAGGGCCAGTAGAGTCTCTTGGAATTGAGAGTTTTGTGCCTGAAGATCCTTCACAATTTTCTCTAGATCCATCTTGCTGAAATAAACAGCAGAAAGATAAGGAAACATGTTATGTGAAAACCTGTCATGTTATGATGCATGGAATATGTATATGCAAATGATTTCAAGGATTTATGAAATTTAAATTTGTATAGACAAAAGAATGAACAAATGTCAATTTTCATTAATTATTTCAAAATGATTATAACATGCCTCTTGGGCTTACAAAATAACTCTCTAAGATGAAAATACTGAACGCATCCTCTTCGGCGCGAGATCTGCGTTCACACTTTTCTCTTCTTGTAGCTGCTTTGTAAGCTCCAAGATTATTTTCTCACTAGCATAGAATTGGGCTTTGAAAGTATCTTGTTCTTCCTTTAGCTGAATCCAACCATTTTGCAAGTCTTCGAGAGAAGTAGGCATGTAGGGATGGAGGATAATGTACGGGACATATGCTTCAACCACAGGCTCCATGATAAATGGCAAGATGGAAGGATAAGGAATCACAAGTTTTTGAGCACGAGCTTGTACCCACCTAAGATAAGGTTCAAGTGGAATGAAATTCTTGTGTCCCAGCATCTTGCTATCCACTTTTCTCACCATCCTCCAAGCTCGTATAAATCTCTGACGGTAGCTTTGATTGTCGCTCTCTTAGTCGAATACCACTCCTTGGATGAGCATCTCATGTGGGCTATCCCTTCGAGAATAACCAAATTGTCATAAGGCTAAGCAAGGGTTGTAAGTGATACCTACCCTAATGCCAAGTAAAGGGACGTTAAGGAATTCCCCACAATGGTCGATGATAGTAACATTCTCCAAGGATCGAGAACACCAATGAACATCTGAATGTCTGAGCATTATCAGCCTATGGGACCACCTAAAACCTTGCTCTTTCTTTAATACAGATCGAGGAAGATGTGAAATAAACCATCTTTCCAAAAGAGGAGTGAAACACATGAGGATCCCTCTCTTCCTCATAGTGCGAGAGTGAAAAGAATGTAGGATATCCCCCAACAAAGTAGGCACTGATTGTGAGACATAATGATTTTGACAGCATTTACATCTATGAGTTGGTCAGGGTTTGGAAACAAAACCATCCCATATATAAGAAGGGCCAGGATTTCTTGAAAAGCTTGTAAGGTCAAAGAGTTCCAACAATATTGAGCTTTCTCGAACAAGAACTTGTCTAAGAAACCTTTGACACCACTCCTTGTTTCCCAATTAGTTGCGATATCAGATTGTTGCAAGTGTAATGTTTGGGCAATCTCTTCAGGTTTTGGATATCTTTTTGTACTGTTGAAGGGTAGTTTATTAGGAATGGGAATCCTCAAGAGTTGAGAGAATTCTTCCAGAGTTGGTACAAGCTGATAATCGGGGAAAGTGAAGCAATGGTGTAGAGGATCAAATAACTGGAAAAGCACCTTCATCATATCTTCATCAGTGTTGGAGGTAACCAAGTTTAGGAGGCGACCATGTCTTTCAGTGAATGGAGAATTCTCAAGAACCCTTGATGCTAACTCTTTGAGTTGAGGAGGAATTCTTATGAGATTGACTTGGATAGTATTCTTGTGGATAGAAGCCATGTCCTACAAAACAAAACAAAAATAAATCCTAATAATCCTTGAAATGGTTAGTGAGAATGAGTATGATGTTATGAGTTTATGATGTCATGTACAAGTAAGTATATACAAACAAAGCAAACAAGTCCTTAGGTTTAGGTTTGCATGGAGTCTCATAGGTAAGTACCCTCTTGAAGTTTAGTTGGCTCAAACATGTCCTAGAAATAGTAACTGGGTTCTAAGGGATCTCAATATCACTGATCTGTCTTATCGAGCATTATTTCAGCGCAAGCCTCTTTCACGGCGACCGAAATATCCTGAGAAGTCAAATCTCAATGAGTGTAGTATCGAGTATCAACCAACTTTGGACTGCACCAAAGTCGGTTATCTCACTACGTCTTAATGGCCAAGTTGGTCAAGTAAAGGTTCTAAAAGTCAGTTGGTGCTTCATGACACCACACAGCTGCCCCGTATTCTCCTTGACTACTCAAGGGCTACCGGTACCCACAAATGTGTCACACTAAGTAGCTATTTCTTAGACCATGTCGGTATACACGTCACCGTTTCCATAATGTATTTCTACTTACCTATAAGGTATCCATAATCCGGGTAGAGGATTAAAACAAGCCCAAATAAGAAACCAAAATGTAAAGCAATCAAATCAAACAATGAAAGCAATTAAAGGTGATCTAGCCCTAAGGTAACCCCGCTTTTAAGATATTCCCCAAAAGAGTCTCCAGTTCTGTGATACGGTGGGAGAACTGACTTGGGTGTTTTTCATTTTATCGCAAATGTTGCGGTTAGCAAGAGTCGCCAACGACTTTTCTTTTATCTAAAAGGAAAGGCTGAAAAGAACAGGAAAGATCTTTGAGATTATTTCTTGATTTCGGGGGGTAGATTATGAAAAGGAAAGGTGTTAGCATCCTTTTCATCCATAGTTATCTATGGGCTCTTAGTTGCTTGCTATATCACTTTCTTTTGTTTGAAAATGTGCTTTTTGGTGGTTTTTGAAAGCATTTTGAAAAGGCGCCTTCGTTTAGGAAAACTTTTGTAATAGTTCTCGTTCGTAAGAACATATACAAAGTGTTGGGCTTTTGAAAATATTTCATGTTTGGAAAATGTTTTGACAGTGTTTTTGAAAGTGTTGGTGTTTGTTTTGAAAATTAGCAAGGATGTTTGATTTGAAAATGAGCAAGCAACTAGGAACAATCTACCTACTCAAAAGTCTTTTTTTCATTTCTTCCTTTCCTTTGATATTGCTATCTTACCATTGATTGGTAAGAAGCCTTATCTTTGGATGTAAAGGGACGGGCGTGGGTCATTGTATGGTCATGATAGCAATGTTATAAGATATCTTAGCATTTCTCTTGGAGGGACTAAGATCATTTTGAAAGACAACATTGATAGCATCATCGAGGGACTATGATCTTGTATTTTTTATTGCTTTTTTGCTAAGATATCCCATATGCATAACATGGCCATTTTTGTAAGGCAACAAAGTGGAATTACCCTAAGGGTGCAAGGGTGCAAGTGTGTTTGATTTACATGCATTTTTTATCTTGAATTAGGGTTTTCTATTTGTTGATTTTATTTTTCCATACAAATCCTAATTACTAACATTTATTTTAAAGCGATAAATTACGGAAAGTAAAATTACTATTCATTAGGGGAGGGGGTATACAAATTTACAAATGGGGATTACAAGAAAATTAAACCTAATTAACTATTACAACCATATTGAAGAATATACAAGAATTGAAAAGAAAATAATGCAAGAATGTAAATGGAAGAAGAAATGATTTTTTTGTTTGGTTTTTTTTTTATGAAAGGGTTTGGTCTTGACCAAATTAAGAAAAACGATTATTTAAAATAAACAATAACATGAAAATTAAGTTAAAAAGTTAGGTCAAAATCTTGCCTAAGTTAAACTAATTAAAGAATGAAATTAAGTTAAAAAGTATTTTTTAGGGTTTTTTTGTGAAAAAGATTTTAACTTAATGAAAATAACATGAAAATTAATTAATTAAAAGAAACCTAAGTTCTAAATTAATTTTAAATGAAAAATAAAAATAAAAATTAAACCTAAATCTAAATATTTATTTATTAAAAGGAAAATTAAATTGTTAAGAAAATATTTTTGTTCTTTTTTGTTTTATAAAGCAAATAAAATAAATAAGTGTAAAAATAATAAATAAAATATTTTTAGATTTTTTATTAATAAAAATAATAATAATAATAATAATAATAATAATAATAATAATAATAGTATTAATAAAAAATAATAAAAGAAAACTGAAAATAAAATAAAATAAGAAAAGAAAATATATAAAAATGAAATAATAAAAAAAAGGATGGGCCAGGTGTGCAAAAATAAGGCAGGGGGTTAGAAGAAGCAAAAAATAGAAGGCCCGTTGTTGGAGGCCCAGGCGCCTGTTGCTGGAGAAAAAAAAGGAATGAAAAATGTTGAAAAATAGAACAAAAGGTAGGGCTGGGTGTTGAACCCATGACCTTCCACATATAAACGCGCTACCTTTGCCACTGGGGTGGTTGTACATCCGTTAACTTGTATCAAACCATAAATATATATTGCAAATCAAGTCCATGTCCTGAACTTCATCTTCAACCTCACGCCCAACCAGACAACCTGTATATTTCTCATTTCTCAATGAAAATTAAAATTGCAAACATGATAATTAAAATTGCAAACATGACAATTGTACCATTTTTCTCAGGAATCCAACCATGTAAATAACTAAAGCTATAAATCAAAGATGAATGAGAATTTTGTTGGCCCTAATTTGAATCCTAAATTTTCCAAAAATTTCAATCTTAAAATTCTCTAAGCTCAAGCCATATAAATGAAATATATGGATATGTACAGTTTCAAGGCAATGATATCTACATTTTGTCTTTGAAAATGCAAGCCTAAAAATGCCTAAATAATGAGATGAAAAGTCAGAAAACTCACCTTACAGCTGGAGATCGTGTTTTGAGTTAGAGCTTGATTCAAGTTGTTGTGATGATCAGGTTAGCTTCCTTAAGTTCCAAGGAAGCTAATGCAATGATTAGCTTGATTGGAGAGTGGTTGAAATGGTCTAGAGAAGTCCACTTGCAATGCTCTGTTTTTGCTTATAGAAGATGAAGAAGATGGTGTTACAGTTAGGAAACAAGGACAAGGATGAGTTGTATTTGATGTAAGGAAGCTTTGAAAATTATTTTGAGGGAAAACGCACGATGGAAATAGAAGATACAAGTTCAAGGTCAGAACCTGCACAAAAATCAAGTGTGTGTGCAATTTCTGGCTAGAGGGAATTTGGGAGTATTTTCAGGATTACAAAATCATGTCCTAAGTTGCATAATAGTGTCTCAATTTATAGGAAAATGTTTTGAGAGCTTAGGGTGATCATAAGTACAAGTTCACATGTTATGGCTTTTTGGTTTATTTTTTTAGCAAGCTTGATACACATTGCCCCAATGCACAGTACAAGGCTATCTAGAGTGGTTACATGCTTTAAACATGTTTATCTGACTTTGAATGTCGAGTGTGTGCTGAACAAACAAGTTAGAAGCTCAAGACAAGTTGACTTTGTGATTAAAGCAACCTTTCAAGAATGGAATGATAACTTTGCCATAAATGGAAATGCAACTTGGATAATGGCTCAAATGCTTGGACAATGGCTCTATCAGTTGTGTAAACATTTAATTATTGAGTGATTAGAAAGTTTAAAGCCTGAAAAGCAAATATTATGCATCCTAGCATGGATTTGGTTCATGTGTTCATCAAGAAATGGCTTGTAATTCAAGTTTGAAAACCACAACTTCTTGCCTTCGATCCTCCTTGCTCAAGCATGATCTCAATGAGTTCTTGGACATTTTGGAAAGCTTGTAACATCCTCTATAACCTCTATGTTGGACAGTTTTGAAGATTAATATTGGAAGTATTTGAAAAATTTCCATGAAGTTAGGTCAAAATCCTGCCTAAACTAGGGCAAAATTTCACTAAGTTTTTTAAGTTTCATGAACATGTCTTCTTAAATCATAAACTGAAATCCATGCATTTATAGAAAAAGTTGTGTTTTAAAATGTTTTATATCTCATTTATATCTACAACTTTCATGTTGGAAGTTTCCTTTCAATCATCTTACATCATGGTGTAAATTTGGCTCAAAGTTGTAAAAAAAATGTGAATTTCCAACACTTAGAAAATTTTCTAAGTTTAGAAATTTTGACTTTTCAAAATGAAATCTTGACTTTTTGATTTTTTGATGAACAAGTTTCATATTTTGACATGTTTTGATGAATTGTGATCCTTGATATTTGATTTTGACCAAAAAGTCAAAGTTTGACTTTTTAGTGTACAGTTGACTTTACATCAGTTGACTGAAATTTATTTGTCAACCAATTGATCTTGAGGAATGTTTTGAGCCATGCCATTAGGTCAAAATGATGCATTTGAATTCTTGAGATCATGTCTCAAACCAACAAGTCATTTTCTTGGTCAAAAATCAAAAATTGCACCTTCTCAGTCAAAACCCTAATTTTAACCATTTTGCCCTTTTGATGATCTGATCAAATTTCTTGAGGAATTGTGATCCAAACTTGATCAAATGACATATATGAGTTCATGATGTTGATATGGACCAAAAATTATGAAGTTTGACTATAAATTGACCACAGTTGACTTTTTCCCCTAATACAGTTAATTTTAAGTCAACTGATCAATTGATTGAGCAAAAATGTGATCCAAGACTTGAAACTTGACATGAGCAATCTTGAGAGTCGAAAATGATCCATGGAAGTCATATGGGGCATTAAAAGTCCATTTATCCTTGTGAAATCCTAAACCCTAATTTTTAGTCATCAGTACTTGAGGAGGTATCTTGAGCTGATCAACCCTTGTGCAGTCTTGAACCAAAGGAGATCTTGTGAGAGATTTCTTGAGAAATGAAAGGGAAAATTTTGGGTTACAACAAAATAGAACTGATAACTCGATAGGAACTAGTGAAAATGATAATGCACCAGACGGGAATTGACTACCAGACGAGAACTGGTAAAAATGATAATGTGTCAGACGAGAACTGGTGAAAATGATAATGTGCCAGAATGGAATTGACTACCATATGGGAATTGGTGAAAATGACAATGCGCTAGACGAGAACTAACTACCAGATAGGAACTGGTGAAAATGATGATGGCCAGACGGGAACTGACTACCAGACGAGAACTGGACATTGAAAAGATTTTCCAGATGGGGACTGGGCTTTGAAACGATTTTCCAAACAGGGATTGGCCTTTGAAACAATCTTCCAAACGAGGATTGGTCTTTGAAATGATTAGCCAGACGTGAGTTGTGCTTTGCAACAATTTGTGTTATGTGTTATGATTTATGCTTATTTTGATGTGTATTTTTAATTTATGCATTAAATGTAATGATTGATTGAGTGAGGCATTGTTGATTTTAAAATCCAAGCCATATCCTCCACTTTGAGATGATGGAAATTCTCCTTTCTCATGATTGTGGGTAGTAAGTATGTTTTCCACACGGACAATGACAATGATGTCTTATCTCATAAAATTAACCAACACACTTGTGTTTCAATTTTTTAAAAGAGGAACTACGTGTACCCTGATCCCCTATTGCATGAAAGGTGGTACGTAGGCACTAAAGGTTCGCAACCGCGGCGGGTGCAAAAATCATAAAAAAATATTTCTTTTCTCACCTCCACCATCCATTTTATATATAACACATTTTCATAACCAAAATATACAGATTGTTCAAAGAGGTTCCTGCGGAGTACCGTAGATGTTTAGGGTGCTAATACCTTCCCTTTGCATAACCAACCCCCTTACCTTGAATCTTTCCCCCTTTTTTTGGGTTATTCGCTCTTTTCCCATTCCTTTGGAAACAATAAAGTGCGGTGGCGATTTTTATTTTGATTTGTATAAAGTCTAGTCAATCCAATGGCTTAGTCTTGAACATTTCTACCGCTGCACTAAGCAAGGTTAGGCTTTGTGAAAATCATATTTTCTTGTGTGAATGCCAAGTGAGATTTGGACTTTTGACTATAGGTGTTGAGTGCCAAGCAAAGTTGGGCTTTTGTAGATGTAAGATTAATGTTATGGTGATATGAATAGGTGATATGCATGGTTCGATGCTAGAGCGTAGTGACATGATTAATGCATGATAATGATTTATGCAACAACTTGAAATTGGTTCCCTTATGGTGGGCCGTAGATGGTTAAGGCTTGGATAGGTTTCTTATGCAACAAGGATACTTGTCACATGATGGTAGGTTGTTATGCTAGCATGATTTTGTGATGCTCATTTCGAACTTGAAGATTGTCGATATAGGTAATAGATTCACTAGGGATTATGAGAGTATGAAGAGAGATTGTCCCTTCGTGGGATGTCTTGCCTCAATTTGTTAGGTCTTTGAAGATATTCACCTCAAATGTGAGTTTTGAAGTAGTTTGGCCATACCGTTCACTTGAGATGGATGATCCCAACACCTTGAACTTCGAAACATTATACCTTTGATTAATTGACTCTTGGAATGAATGACCCTTAGTCAATAGGATCTTCATGTGATCATTTGGATTTGTTCCTATGAGACGATAGGATCCCTATGTGCTTTACCCCTAATTAGGAGCTTCTAGAATTTGATCGCCTTTAATCAAACCAATTTTGATATCTCCTTTATGCTAAGTATTGATTCATACATAAAATCGTACCTTTTGAAAAGTAATTCTGATTTATTGCTCATGCAAGTTTTGAAATTGAAATTTGTTATGGAAAACATATATGGTGAAATTTGTTACGGAAAACATATATGGAGTACCATGGATGAGTACGGATGAAGGTGTGAAAAGTAACATGGTTAGCAATAAATTAAAAAACATTCGGAGTGATTTTAACACAAATCTTGATGAGTATGCTTTCATAGTGAACCTAGCTTTAATTAGGACTTTTGAAGGTTGTAATGTGGCCTGGTTCATGGTTTAAGAAACAAAGTATATAGGGCTCAAATTTTATTTAACCCACCCCATTCTCCTGGATCTTCTCCATTCCTAAGTTCAATTAACTCAACATATGCATTTAGTCAACAGGAGAATTTTCTTAATCGTGATGATGAGTATAAGCATTGATGCGGTTCAAGCACTTGATGCAAAGTGTAGGTAATTTTTGAGGTGGCAGTCACAAGCTTATTTTCCTTTTTTCTTCGCTTTCAATCCATTATTTTTGCATGGACCAATTCTTTTGAATTTTCAAGTCCATCAGGATGCCCTAACTTTTGCCTAAGTCCACTTTTTGGATTTTTCTTTTTGACTTAGCAGGCTTTTTGTTGGAAATAAATCTTGAGATTTCGCTTTTGATTCACGAAAGTTATGATTGCGATGTGAAATATTATGAACATTTATCTTTATCTCTTCCTCACTCTTGGATGATGTGTGTGAGGAAAATGATGTGCTTAAACCTATTTCTTGAATGAACTGATTCTCTTGATATTAGAATGCTTCATTGAATTAATTGAAAGACTACATTGTCCCTGGTTAAGATTAAGGGTTTTTAGAAAATATAAACAACTCCAACTTCTGGCTCGAGGGGATTGACTATGGATTAACCCCTTATTTCTCCAATATTTGGGAAGTGAAACAATGCCTTATATCGTCAGCTAAGTCTTACTATTAAAGAGCATACGTCAACAAAATTAAGTTATTTTTATTTACATTATTCCCCCTAAAGTTTGTTAAAAGTGAAACGCGAAATGGAAAAGAAAATTTGATATTTATGGAAAGTGATGATAATGGAAGAGTGAATACGAATGAATTGACTTTTAAAACATGCATGATTATTTTATTAGAATTTCTAATCTAAAGTACAAATTTACAACAAATGAAATTTAGCAACTAAGAAATTGCAATTGGAATAAAAGCCTAATCATCCTAGGGATAAGCTTCATTATTGATCCATTTGACTCATTGTTGAAGTAAGGGGTGACCTTTAACTCTTCTATTTTGTTGATAGGGTAATTGCTGATATTGTTCTTCTTGATGTCGGGGGATCACCCATTCTATTGGCATTTTGAGGCGTTGGGTAGGCATGTAGTTGTCATGGTGAAGGGTTTCCTTCTCTCTCCAATAGGACTTGTATATCTTGAGTTTCTCCATAGCTTTTTTTAGTTCATTTACGAGTATCAGGTAACCTTCTAGGTGATGATGGTTGAATAAGGGCGAAAGTGGAAATAATGTGCAAATGTATTTTAATGATACGCAAATTTATATATACGGATGAAAATGTATGGGTATGCAAAAATAGTTTTTTCATTTTAGGGCATGCTAAAATTTTTTTATGGAAATGCGATGCAATGCAAACTTACGGTAAAGGTAGACCTATGGAAACCAAATTAGGTTTATGGATGGTAAGATACAAAAGGAAACCCCTACAAGATAGGGATTATGACATGCAAAAGGAAATCCCTACAGCCTAGGGATTATGACATATAAAAAGGAAACCCTTACGGGCTAGGAATTATGACATACAAAAGGAAGCCCTACAGGATAAACAAAAGAAGAACCTTACGGTTCTAAGGGATAGTAACGGATAAAATTTAACCCTTACGGGTGTAGGGATGGTAATAGACAAAAGGAAATCCTTACGGGTGTATATCCTTCGTGAGAAAGTTTCCTATGAAGGATAGGATGTAAGTAAAACATCATATAGGAGGGATCCTATGGGAGGTTATATGCTTTTCTATCTTATCCCCTACAAGTGTGGATTCTAAGGGTATCATGAGTGACACATAATGGAAAAGGCACAAGGGCCTCCCTTAAGTGGAGCCTTTATGTAGACCAAGACTTTCGTCTTGTAGGTCATACAAAGTCTCACAATGAGGATTTATTTTTGGGTAAGGTTCCCAGAGTCATTGACTAAATTCAAAATCCTACCTTCAAGAGAAGCTAGCCCTCCAAAGATACTTCCTTGAACCCAATCCACTCTGAGCGAAGTTTTCACAAAAACTCATAGGAATGTTAAACCCCCTGGCCAATAGACAACCCCTTATCAAAGGTTTTTTTTTTGCAAATAGATCCCACCCACAAATATATAACAATATGATAAAAAATAGAGGATAAATGAATAACATAAATGAAATATAAATAAAAAAATAGAAATAAATAAATAAATATAATTAAAAACCCAAGAAGTCCTAGAGCTAAAGGTAGGATAAATTCTAACTTAAGGGGTTTCCCCGGCAGAGTCGCCAACTGTCGTAATCGACAAAAAATAAGAGAGTCTCCACCACTACTTATTTGTCTTATAGACGGGAAAGGAATGGAAAAACCCTAATTGTTTAGAGATTTATGGGTTCGAGAGTTGATTAGATAAAGAAAAGGTAATATGCACCTTTTATCTCCCTTGTACTCAAGGGGATCCTTTTTAGACCTAGGACCTAGAGGGAATATTTCTTTATTTAATATCACAATATCATGTATAAGAAAATAAATATATCAAAATATGTTTTTTAAGTTAGTGGACTCGCCTTGGTTTTTCAACCGTGTGCCTATGTATCTTCTTAAGAAGAAATCAAAGTCCTTCGTAGCTCAAATGTGTTTGGTTCTATTTTTTATAGGATTGTGATAAGTTGCTTTCGAATGATTTTTGAACTTGCCTGGGTTTGAAAATTGAGTGATGCTAGACGAAGTTTTGTGTTTGATTTAAAACAACTTGACAATCCTTTATTGAAAAAATGTCTTGAATTTGATTATGTTAGGATAAAAATATTTTTGATTGGTTAGTTGTTTTAATTAGGTTTAGTTTCAGTTTTCAAGAAGAGTTGATCTTCATTAGAATTAGATCACGTTGGGTGAAGAAATTTATTTGATTTGTTTATGAATTTTATAGGTTTTGATTTGGATAATTAATTGGTAAGGCGTTAAATCGACCAATTATACGAAGATATGGTGGAGTGGATCCACATATCCTATTATTTGTGAAATGTTGAATTAGATTAAAAAAAATATTTGGTTTATGTACAAAATTATATTCTGCTAAAAACACTAAAAATGTATTTTTTTTTTTTGGTGTTTTGTATATGTTTTATATTTTAATATTGATAAGTAAGTAACCTAAAGTAAAAAACCAATAATTATTTCAATTAGCTGATTAAAATTGAATTAAATTACTAAGTGGGAGAAAAAGAGATGAGAGGGGTTGGACAGTAGTAAGGTTAAGCCTAACCCATTATTTAATTCCTCTACTTAAATCTAAATCAAAACTTAACATAATGTTTGTATAGATCCTCTAAACATATGTATATGTATTGATCGTGGTATTGTATAATATATGCTTTAGAAATCAAAATTGTTGCTTTCCTTGATCTTTTTGTATTTATGTTTAGATTTGTGTTGTTGTCGAGATAGACAACACAAGTCTTGATTTGGGGAAGAAATCGGTTAGCTGCAAAACAAGAGATGGATTTAGGGTTAACAATCACTTTGGTATCGAAGCTTAATACTTCCATGTTTTTTTCCATGCGAGAACACAATTGTTCTCGCAATTTGGGTAAGACATGACCATGGTTGTGAAGTGAGAGATACATCATGATTTTGATAAGTATTGCATGTTGAGTACAACTAATCAATAGGTTTGTGATGAGTAGTTTGATTTCATGACTGATAAGTTTCTCCTATTTGAAGAATGTATTTATTTTCTATTAGTAACTTTAATTCGTGCATTTACCGTTTTCAACCCATTCAAACCCAAACATAGAAACGCGAGGATTGTCGAACGGCAATTCATTATACACTACCCCTGTGGAAACTATATGACAAAACTAAATAGATACTTACTTTTGCTTATCGTTTTACCGCTTCAGAAAAATGGCATTATTGCTGGGGATTGGTGTTTTTATTGGATTGCATTAGGATAGTTTCTTTGTTTTTGAGTTTTGTACATAATGTATATCTTGTATAGAATATGTACAAGAACCTGTATATGTATACTTGTGCATTTATTTGTTTATGTTTACTAAACTTGTAAATTTTACATGTTTTGCATACTTGTGAATAATGTGTTTTTCTTTGTGTTCAAGTTTGTGTATATATGTGTTGTCATCATGTTTGTTCAACTTTGTTGTAAATTTTCTTATTTTCGAAATGTTTGCTCAAGTGTTTCCCAGGTTATTGGTATATTCCAGTGAACAAAGCATCAGGAAGGAGTGTGTGTATGTAAATAAACATGTCGAGCTAACGACATAAACAAGCATGTTTTATTGTTTTTCTTTGTAGTAGTTTAGGTAATATGGTGAATATTGGTTAACCAAGTTGCAATTGTACCTATTCTTAAAATTCTCAAATCTTAACTTTTCAACTTGTTTAATCCACTTTTACCTGATCTTTTAGTATGTTTATAGTAATTTATGTTAATGAGTTAATTTTTGTGTTTTTCCAAGAGGTTGTCGTGTTTAGCTTGAGTACATTTGTTGGTTATAAATTTTGTATATTTTATAGTTGATATGTGTAGGTGATAGTGGAGGTTGGCAGGAAAATGCAGTGTTGTTCGGATTTTTCTCTGTTTTTATGCTAACGCTTGGCGCGCTGAGGCCGCTTAGCGGGTTCTGCTGAATTTTATTTTATAACTATAGATTTATTCATTTTTTAGGTTATGGTTTGGGGAAGTTTTTTCTCCCAAACTCATCACCTCCATTCTTAGGTAGGATTAGCTAGAAATAACACCAGGGCTTTTCATCTTAATGATTCAAGGTGGATTTCTCATCAACTGGCCCTGATAACCCGCGAGATGTTTGGTTTTTCCTCTTTTCCTCTCTATGTATTTCTCTTTTTTGGCTAATTTTTGTATAAATACTCTGAATATATGTAAATGTATTGACCATGGTGTTCTATAATATATGCTTTACAAATTAATCTTGTTGCTTTCCTTGATCTTTTTGCATTTATGTTTGGACTTATGTTGTTTTTGAGATAGACATCATAAGTCTTGATTAGGGGAAAAATCGGTTAGGTTTTAAACTAGAGATGGATTTAGGCTTAACAATCACTTGTGTATCGAAGCTTAATGCTTTTGTGTTGTTGTTTCATGCGAGACATCGCCGACTCGAGAACACAATTGTTCTTGCAATTTGGGTTAGACATGACCTTGGTTGTGATATGTCTCGTCGGTGTTGTAGAGATAGTCATTAATGTGAGAGATACATATTAATTTTATGAGAATTGCATGGTGAGTACAATTGATCGATAGGTTAAAGTTTGTGACGAGTAGTTTGCTTTCATGCCTGATAAGTTTCTCCTATTCGAAGAATGTATATATTTTCTATTAGTAACTTTAATTATTGCATTTACCATTTTCAACCCATTCAAACCCAAACTCAGAAATGTGAGACTTGTCGAACGACAATTCATTATGCATTGATCTTTGTAAGGACGATATGATAAAACTAAATAAATACTTACTTTTGCTTGTCGTTTTACCGCTTCAGCAAAATGGCGCATGTTGTACCCCAAAATTTGCCCTCCCATTTTCAAGACAAATTATTTCAATAGGTCTCCTCGTGCTCATAAAAGCCTCAAACACTCTAGACTACTCAAGGGTTGACCAGACAAACTCTCCTCCTAAGCAATTGACCTACAATTTTTAGGGTTTTTCTTTTCTCAAAGGAAATTGGACTTCTAATGCTTCAAGTTGATTTCATGGTTTCTCATATATCTCAAGGTATCCTCATGCCATGTTTCAAGCCTTAAATCATAAGCTTGCTCAGCGAATTGCTCAGATGATTGAAAATCAACTATATTGGACAAAAAGTCAACTTTGACCAATTTATAGTCAAACTTCAAAAATTTGTCAACATCAATATTTTTAAGTCACGTTCATCATTTAATCCAGGGTTGGTCATGATTCATCAAGAAAGCCCAAGATTCATCAAAAGTCAAAAGTTACTAAATTAGGGTTTTCTTTAGGAGAAGTCAACTGAACTTTGACCAAGCATAACTTTCACATAATTCATCGGAAATTCCTCAACCAAAGACTTTCTTAAAAGAATTTCAATTCTCTACATTTTTGTCTCTCTAAGCTCAAGGCCAAAAATGCTTCATTCGAGAGATATGGGCCAAAATATTACAAGTCATTTTAAAAGTCAACAAAAAGATATTTTTTTTCAAAGGAATTTACATCAAGTTAAAGACTTCAAATGAAAAAAATGACCAACGTGAGAGTTGTAGGAGACATCTTGAGGTTTCTAAAAAGCCAAAGATCATCTTCATATGACAAAAATTTAGAGAGTTGTGACTGATGCAAGTTAAGAAATATTGAGAAAATGCATGGAACCTAAATTGAGCAAAGTTAAATATTTTGGCTAATGGGCCTAAGTGTTCGGGTTCAAACGTGTTCATGACCTCATATTAGACCTCTAAATCTATTCACATATTTTTTATGATTTTTATTTCTTTATTTGAATTTTATTCATTTAAATGCGAATTAAAACAAATAAAATATGAAAGCATTAATACAAGGCGTGTGGACCTTTGTTCTAATCATGTTGGAGGCCCAAAAATCTACCTTGAAGTTCAAGAAACCGTGTGGTCTATGTTTGAAACAAATCTTCATAGCTTTGGAAGATTTGAACTTATTTTCAAGCAAAATCAAAGATATGATTTTGTGAGATGTCCAAGCCCAAATTTGACCTAATCTTCTCCTCTATTTATACTCAACACATTCAGACCAATACTTAATCAAGCTCAAAGAATGCCAAACCAGCACACCTTGATTGCACCAGTTTGGTAATGTTCTTGAAATCCAAACTTTTAATTCATGCAATTTAAATAATTCGATACATACATATATGTTCGTAATGATGTTTAAAATTATTTTGAACCATTACTTGTAAGCTTTGACGCAGGGATGATGATAGTTACATTGAATGAACATATGCATTTGTATATGATTACTGTTCACAAATATAAGCCTGAAAAAAGGATTAGCATTTACTAAAGGCTCTAGGAGTTAGGATAATGTTAAAGTCATCCACAAACCCCCATAGAGAAATCTCCAAGGAATTATCTCTACATAGATATCTTCACAAGCTCATCCCCAATAGAGATATATTCTCCAGCAAATCTAATATGCCCTCAGACAGAAATTGGGGCATCTTCCAGCAGTTCACCTCCATACCCCTAATGGATAGCTTGACATGATCATCTTCCCCAATAGGTCCCCTAGTAGATAAATAAGTTTGATCATTTCCCCAACATACAATGGAAATTTCCTCAATGCAGTCTACAGGATTTAATTCCCCAACAGAGTTTATTTCTCCAATGCTACAAATTCCCCGACAGAATTTTCTTCTCCGGCCAGATATCGTTCAACATTGTCTTCCCCAAAAGAGAGGATACCCATATCTTAAACCTGGTCAGATAGTACATCAAAGGAATACCCATCTCTTTTATCCCCAATCAGTGTACATAAGAATCAAATCCTTCAATAAAATGAACGACCAACTCTCCTTGAATGCTTCTATTGCCAAGCAAAAGTCAAACATCCCCAGTGGAGTGTCCTCAAACAGAAAGAAGAAATCCCGGGTAAAGTTATTCTGAACAAAATTGAAGAACAACTGTATTCATCCCCAACAAAAGTCAGGGATTTATTTTCCCCAGCCAGAGTTGTTACACGAAGCTACCAATACACTCCAATGACATGTTGCATCCATACATCATTCACAAAATATCATGACATATGCATACGAAACACATATAATATTGTCATTTATTTTGAGAGCATCGTTAAAAAATATATTTCATGCATCATGACATTTGTGATACGGTGGGATAACTGACTAGGGTTTTGCGTTTGATTTCACAAATGTTTCGGTTGAGCAAGAGTCGCCACCGACTTTTTATTTTATCCTAAGGAAAGGTTAAAAAGCACAGCAAAAACCTTTTGAGATATTTTCTTGGGTTCGGGGAGTAGATTATAGAAATGGAAGGTATTAGCACCCTTTCTATCCATGGTTATCCATGGGCTCTTAGTTACTTGCTTAGATCACTTGCCTTTTATTTTCAATTGTTTGAAATGGTGTTTGTGTGTGTGTGGGTTTGAAAAATGTTTTGAAAAGAAAGCCATTGTGGTGGCAACCTTTGTAATGATCCATGTGGGGATGTATACAAAGGTATATGTCTTTTGAAAAGGTTTTCATTTGCTTTTTGAAAGTTGTTTTGAAAGTGTAGTGATGTGTGGTTTAGAAAATAGGAAAGTGTTTTTAGTTTGCAAGTTTGATTCAAGTAACTAAGAGGTTGTCTACTCCTAAATTTTCTCAAAGTTTATTGCTATGTTTTAACCCTTTTAATGAGTTTATTCCACCATTGTATTTGGTGGACAATCTCATGTTAGGATGTGAAAGGGACGGGCGCGGGTCATTGTTTAGACCATAATTGCAATGGTGCCAAGTATCTTTGGGCATTTTCTTTAAGGGACTTGACCATTTGTTTAGGCAACATTTTGAAAGTGTTATCGAGGGACTATGATCATTTGATTTGTTTGTTTTGCCCAAAGAGACCTAACATGCAATATGGCCCAATTTTGAAAGGCAACAAGTGGAATACCCTAGGGGGTGCAAGTGTGATTTGTGTGTTCATTTTCATGCTTGTTTTTCTTGAGATTAGGTCATAACTATTTTGTCGTTTTTCGCATACAAACCCTAATTCTAACATGGTATAATTAGAAAGCAATAAAGTGCGAAAATAAATTTACTAAGCTATTACAAAACCAAATATGGGAAGGGGGGTACAAATGTTCAAATGGGGATTTTGACAAGGAATTTAAACCTAAAACTATTACATCAATGTTGAATATTTACAAGACAAATAATTGTATAATTAAATGGAAATTGAAATAAATATGCAAAATGTAAAAAGAATTTTTATGTGTATGAAAAAAAAGAATATTATTTATGTGAAATAAAAAGAGAAATAAAAAGGTATTATTTTTGGAGTATTTTCATATTTTAGGGCAAAACCCTAATTCTATTAAATAAAATACATTATTCATTTATTATGTACAAATATTTATTTACATATACAAAAATAAAATAAATGAGATATTTGTCAAAAATGTATTTCTATATTAAATATTAATAAGAAAAAAAACAAAAGTGTATATATTTTGTATTTACCCTAAATATATTAATAAATATATGTATATATGTATTATTTTAAATATGTATTATATATATATATATATATATATATATATATATATATATATATATATATATATATATATATATATATATATATATATATATATATATATATATATATATATATATATATATATATATATATATATATATATAAATAATAATAATATTTAATATTTGTAAAAAGGTATTTTTTATATAAAGTATTTTCAGAAGGTAAAATAAAATAAAAATGAAAATAAAAGTATTTTTACATATTTCTCAATATTTTTAATGAAATGTATATATTCATTTATTTGTGTATAAATCAAAAGAAAATCAAATAAATACTTAATAAGTTAAAAAATGGTGAGAAAAAATATTTTTATATTTTTAATAACATGAGAAAAAATAAATGAATCAATCAAAAAAAGAGAAAGTCAAAAATCATTAAAAATAAACCAAATGGGCTTAGGGGGTGCAGAAGCAATTGTATGGTGTGAAAAGTAGAACAAAAGCTGGCCCAGCCCATGAGACACCTTCTTCAACCTCCAGCCAAAAACGCGCGTTTGTAACAGGGATTCAAACATCCTGATTCTTTGAGCTTTTGCATAAACTTTCAACACAAAACATGTCAAGCATTGAATCACGATTCCAAATATATAAAAAACTCATCCTAACTCTCAGAAATGAGAGAGAATTTTAACAATCCCAAATCCTGACCTAAGTTTTCTGCCATTTTCAAACCTTAAATTCTCACAGCTCAAGCAAAAGAAATGAAAAGTAAAAACATGTACATGTTCAGTGGCATGAGTAGAACATTGTTTATTCACAAACTTAGAGCTAATGATGCCTAATAAGAGAGATACGAATTCAAAAACTTACCTGTTCAGTTGAAGTTCTATCTGGCAATGGAGAAGCTTTCAGGGCAAGATAATGGTTGGTGTAGCTTCCTTGAGGTGTGGTGATGCTGTTCCAATATTTACTTTGCCTTGAGACACCTTGGATTGAGCTGTAGAACTTCAACTGCAAAATGAAAAAGTGAAAATGGTGGAACTTGTTAGAGGGATTACAGGTCGTGTTTCAAGTCATAGTTAGCTTGCATAGATGCTAGGGAATGTGTATGAACTGGTTTGGGCAAGAATGCTTGAAAGGATTGAGAGTTGGAACTCAATCTGCAGAGGTTGCTCTGTTTGAGCAGTTTCAAGGTGATTCTGAGTTTTTGGGAGGGATTGGAGGTGAAAGGCTCGTGCTTTAGCTTAGGATCAATGTTTGGAATGTGTTTGATAAGTTTGTCTAAGTGTTTGTAAGCTGATATGAGAGTTGGTACAAGTTATGCTATCTTACTTGAACTTGAAGCAAGCAATGGCCACTTGATGATTCTAGCATGTACAGGCCCCCACACTATGCTGCACACATTGGCCCTGATCAGTGCAATTTGCTCACAAACTTGTGCCAAGAAGATTTGGACTGTACCACTTGGATTGCAAACTTGACATAAAGTTCTCCTTTTCAAAAATGGAAATAGTGCTTTTTCTAGTTTAGGGTTAATTCTCCATGTAATGTCCAAATGCTTAGAATAACAACTTGGCACAATGGTTTTGCATTAAATTTATGAGTGTCAAAGGGTTTTAGGACCTGTAATGTAGCTTAAGCATGCTGAGATTAAAATGCATAGTGTTATGAACATGTACATGGCCAAGAACAAAAGTGACTTTTTCCCATTTTGCAAAATTCGATTCTCCCTAATCATGAGGTTGTTTGAGAAGTTCTTGGACATTTTGGAAAGATTGGAATGTGTAATACAATCCATCTTTGAAATTCAAATTGAAATTCCAAGTGGAAGTGTATGGAAAATGGCCTTGAAGTTAGGTAGAAAACCTTGTCAAAAAGGTCAAATTTTCACTAAGTTATGAATGGTTTAGTGCCCTTATTCAAAAATTTGTAACTTGAGATACAAGCCTCATTTGGGAAAACTTTGTGAATAAAAGTTGTAGATTATGCAACAAGCTACAACTTTCATGTTTTGACTTTTGTTTGAATCCAAATGAATCTTGGTGAGAAAGTGAGGCAAAGTTGGAAAAAAATTAGGGTTTTCCATAACTTAGAAAAATTCTAAGTTATGAAAAATTCTCATTTCAAACCCTAATTTGCATTTCTTGGTTTCTTGGTGAACAAGTTTCATGATTTGGCATGTTTTGATGAAAAATGAATCTTGACTCTTGATTTTGACCAAAAAGTCAAAGTTTGACTTTTCAGTATACAGTCAAAATTGATCAATTGACTGGGAAATTCAACTGTCAATCTTGTGTACTTGGGATCTTTTGAGTTTGTTGAGCATGTCAAGATAATTTCATGGGGTCCTTGAGTCCATATGTGAGCTTCGTTTGCCATTGGCTAGGTCAAACAGTCAAAAATTGCCTTTGTGCAGTCAAAACCCTAAAAATGACCATTTTGCCCTTTTGATGATCTGATCAAATTTCTTGTGGAATTGTGATCCAAACTTGATCAAATGGTCCATATGAGTTCATAATGTTGATGTGGGTCAATTTTCATGAGATTTGACTGTCAATTGGCCACAGTTGACTTTTTTTCCAATACAGCTGATTTCTAGGTCATCTGTCTAATTGACTGGGCAAAACTTGGAATCAAGACTTGAAACTTGGTATGGATAAACTTGGGAGTCCAATATGAAGCATGAAAGTCATCTTAGGCATTTTAGGTCAAAACATCTTTTTTCAACCACAAACCCTAATTTGGGTCCACAGTGCAAGGAGAAGTCTTGAGCAGAGGAAACCCTAACTGGATCTTGAGCTCCCAGGGTTTTTGTGATGAGAAAATGTTGAGGGAATGGGAGGGCAAATTTTGGGGTACAACAGTTTCCCCTGTTCAATCTTCATGAACCTGAAGAGTTAGATTGGCAAGTTTGCCTTTCGTGACTTGAGGGTAAAAGGAGATTGGACACTAGAGTGCCCGGAAATTTGCACTCGCATGTCGAAGTATCAGCAATGTGATGTCGGGAATGGGCTTATAGATGCCATTTGGAGAGGTGGTGGATAGGGAGATGGGCTTATAGATGCCATCTGGAGATGTTGATCGCATAAGAGATTCTTTAGCGAGAACTTGTGTATTTGAGAAAGACAGATGTTTTCCTGGCTTGTTACAGGTGTTTGATCTTTAATCTCCTCATGCAGATATGCCCTGGCTAGATGCAGGTGTCGAATCTACAATCGGTTACTCACAGATGTGCCCTGGCTGGATACAGGAATCGAATCCGGAAACAGTCGTCAACAGATATGCCCTGGCTGGATACAGGAATCGAATCTTCGAACTCTTCAGACGTGCCCTGGCTAGATACAGGAGTCGAGTCTGGAAATGTGGTCAACAGATATGCCCTGGCTGGATACAGGAATCGAATCTGGAAATGCTGTAGTTGATAGATGTGCCCTGGCTGGATACAGGAATCGAATCTACGAACTCTTCAAACATGCCCTGGCTAGATACAGGAATCGAGTCTGGAAACTGATCACTCTCAGATGTGCCCTGGCTAGATACAGGTATCGAATCTGGAATTGTGACAGCTGAAGGTAGTTGTCTTTGGGATTGTATTTTTTTTTCTTTTTTCTGAAAAGGCAAAAACATAAGTTGTATGCAACATCATGATGTATGATATGCGTGATGTCACGATGTTCAACATGAGATAGTGTTGTATGCACTTTATCATGTATGTAAACAAGATGTATGAAAATGTGAAATGTTTATGAATGTAATTTCGTCTTAGGAAAATAAATCCTTGACGATCGGTCGGGGAGTTGCGCTGTGACCGAAATACTTTGCTGAAATTTTGATGAGAGGCCTGCTGAGGACTTTAATGATGGACTCCGCTGGGGATAATGATGATAAACTCCCCTGGGGAACACCAAAGATAAACCCCGCTGGGGATTGAAGGAACTTTTCCGAGGGCGATCTTCCGTGGTAATTAGCTGAGGATAACCCAGTTATAAGCCCTTGTGAGGAATAACTCTGAATAAAGCTCGGGAGAGACGTCCGTACTTTGCAGGGAACAAGCTTCCAGAATCTACCGGGGATAAGCTTTAAGACCTGCCGGGGAATGTTGTGCCTTTTCAGGATTGATAGGGAATCAACTCCGCTTGGGGAAAGTATTGCTGAATCTTGTCTTACTCTGCGGGACGTTGAGATGATTTGGTCACATTCTTCAGTCGAATCTACCTTGGTACCTTGGCGGACAAAGCAACCAGACTGCATCAGATAACTTCACATTGCCCCTGTCTCTGATGTCACCTGTAATTAATCTTTTGTTTTATATGCAAATATTTATGAATCAGCAATTTAATGTCAAATGCATATATCAAAAATGAACATTGGACGTTCTTCGCAAAACAAAACAGAAAAAGGAAAAACAATGGCAATTTGTATGGACTAGTGAATTTGTATTGATCTGAACTTTGCCTGTGAATAGGCGTTTTTGTACAAGAGGCTGACATCCTAGTAAGAGGACGCCGCCGAATAACATAGAATTTACAATTTTGAAAAGAAAACAAAACAGCTATGTGAACAATCCCACTGGGTTCCAACTCTGCTATCGCCTTTATGTCTTCAAGCGTCTCATCACTTTGCTGCTTGGTTGAAGATGAAGCTGATTGGTCGATGCCGAAATCTGAGCCAGATAGTTGATACCGAATTCCGGATGCGAAGTGATCCAATGAGACATAGTGTTACGCTTTATCCCTAACTTTTGCCTAGACCGCCCTTTCGGGTTTTCAATCCACTGGGATACCCATTTTTGCCCAAGCCGCCCTTTCGGGTTTTCAACTTGCCGGGTGTACAGAATATTTTTTTTTTATATTCATTTCATCCCTTATTTTTGCCCGAACCCTTTTGGTTCGCCGGGAGGCCCTTATTTTTGCCTAGGTATGTCAACCTAGCGGGTCTTTTGTTCATGCGTAGTATCTTTTTACTATGTCTGCATTGGCGGGGTGAGGAAGGTCGTCACCATCCATGGTGGTTAGAATCATGGCTCCTCCTGAGAACACATGTTTGACCACAAATGGCCCTTCGTATGTAGGGGTCCATTTTCCCCGGGGATCACTTTGAGGAAGGATGATGCGTTTGATTACCAGGTCCCCAACTTGATACTCTTGTGGTCTGACTTTCTTGTTAAATGCCCTGATCATCCGTTTTTGATATGTTTGACCATGACAGATAGCAGTGAGCCTCTTTTCGTCAATCAGATTTAATTGATCAAGTCGAGTCTGGATCCAGTCATCTTCACTCAAGTCTGCATCCTTCATTATCCGGAGAGAGGGTATCTGGACTTCAATTGGCAAGACTGCCTCTATGCCATAGACCAAGGAGAAAGGAGTTGCCCCGGTTGACGTCCTTGCTGAGGTACGGTACCCATGAAGAGCGAACGGTAACATCTCGTGCCAATCTTTATAGGTCACTGTCATCTTCTGCACAATTTTCTTGATATTCTTATTAGCTACTTCTACAGCCCCATTCATCTTCGGCCGGTAGGGAGAAGAATTGTGGTGATGTATCTTGAATTGTTCGCAGAGTTCAGTGATCATTTTGTTATTGAGATTGGTACCATTGTCTGTGATGATTCTTTCCGGGACACCGTATCGACAGATCAGATTATGCCGGATGAAACGTGCCACGACGCTCTTGGTTACCGTTGCATAGGAAGCTGCCTCAACCCACTTCGTGAAGTAATTGATCGCCACTAAGATGAAGCGATGCCCATTAGATGTTGTCGGTCGGATCTCACTGATCATATCAATGCCCCACATTGCAAAAGGCCAAGGTGTCGTCAAGACGTTCAGAGGAACCGGAGGAATATGCACCTTGTCAGCATAGATCTGGCATTTGTGACAAGTTCGGGAGTGTTGGTAACAATCAGCTTCCATTGTGGACCAGAAATATCCTGCCCGAAGGATTTTCTTGGCCATGGTGTGTCCACTGGACTGTGTCCCGAATGTACCTTCATGCAGCACTAACATGATCTTCTCTGCTTCAGCCTTATCCACACAACGTAGTAGAGTTGAATCATGATTCCGTTTGTAGAGAATTTCGTTGCTGAGGAAGAATTTTGCCGCAAACCTCCTCATGAATTTTTTGTCATTGACAGATGCACCTTCAGGGTATTCCTGAGCTTCCAAGTACCTCTTCACCTCATGATACCAGGGTTTTTCAGTCACCTTTTCAGCCTCAAGCTCGCAGCAGTATGCCGGTTCATCCAACTTCCAGATAATGATCCGGGGAGCCTCATTGTCCCATTTAACTTTGAACATTGAAGACATCGTAGCTAGTGCGTCCGCTAGCTGATTCTCCTCTCTTGGGAAGTGCTCAAAAGTTATTTCTTCAAAGTAGGGAAGCAAGGTTGACACATACTCCTTGTAAGGAATAAGATTTGGGTGTTTCGTATCCCACTCGCCTTTGATATGATTGATCACGAGAGCGGAATCTCCGAAGACACTCAGAAACTTAATCCTTAAGTCGATTGCAGCTTGTAAACCCATGATACATGCCTCATATTCTGCCATGTTGTTGGTGCAGTTGAAACATAATTGGGCGGTGAGTGGAGTATGAGTTCCTTTGGGGGATATGATTACAGCACCGACGTTGTTACCCAAAGCATTGGAGGCTCCGTCAAAATGCATAGACCATCGGGATCCTTCCTCAGGTCCTTCATCCGGTCCAGGTACTTCACAGTCGGTTACCACCATGATGTCTTCGTCCGGGAAATCAAAGTTCAATGATTGGTAATCGTCCACAGGTTGGTGTGCCAAGTGATCTGCCAGTACACTTCCTTTGATGGCTTTCTGAGTTGTATACTGGATATCATATTCTGTCAAGATCATTTGCCATCTCGCTATTCTTCCAGACAGAGCAGGATTTTCAAATATGTACTTGATGGGATCCATCTTTGAAATCAACAAAGTGGTGTGAGTCAGCATATACTGTCTCAGCCGGCGAGCAGCCCATACTAGAGCGCAGCAAGTTTTCTCAAGCAGTGAGTAACGAGACTCACAGTCGGTAAACTTTTTGCTCAAGTAATAAATAGCGTGCTCTTTTCGGCCAGACTCGTCATGCTGCCCCAGCACACACCCCATTGAATTGTCAAGTACTGTTAAATATAGTATTAGAGGTCTTCCTTCCACTGGTGGCATAAGAATGGGTGGCTCTTGGAGATATTCCTTTATCTTCTCAAAGGCAGCCTGACATTCATTATTCCAGCGTACTACTTGATCTTTCTTCAGTAAAGATTGGCTCACAAGTAGCAGTTAGATGTGAGATGAATCGGGCAATGTAATTCAGTCGTCCCAGGAAACCTCTGACTTCTTTCTCTGTCTTCGGAGTCGGCATCTCTTGAATGGCTTTTACCTTGGCAGGGTCCACCTGAATACCTTTATCACTTACAATGAAACCTAGCAATTTTCCGGATCTTACCCTAAAGGTGCATTTGTTGGGATTCAACCTCAGCTTGTATAACTTGAGTCGGTAAAACAGCTTCCTCAAATGATCAAGGTGCTCCTTCTCAGTTTGAGACCTTGCAATCATGTCATCAACGTATACCTCAATCTCATGATGGATCATATCATGAAATAAAGCAACCATGGCACGTTGATAGGTTGCCCCAGCATTCTTCAACCCAAATGGCATGACCTTGTAACAGAAGGTGCCCCACTGAGTCACAAAGGTAGTCTTCTCCATATCCTCTGGAGCCATCTTGATTTGATTATACCCTGAAAAACCATCCATGAAGGAGAAAACCTTGTGTTGAGCAGTATTGTCAACAAGAACGTCGATGTGAGGTAAGGGGAAGTCATCCTTGGGGCTTGCCCTGTTCAAGTCCCTATAGTCGACACACATTCTGACTTTACCGTCCTTCTTCGGCACTGGCACCACATTGGCAACCCACTGAGGGTAAGAAGTTACTGCTAGAAACCCGGCGTCGAATTGCTTCATAACCTCAGCCTTGATCTTTTCAGACATCTCTGGGCGCATACGGCAGACCTTTTGCTTTACCGGAGGGCAGTCTTCCTTGGTTGGTAGGTGATGAACTACAATGTCGGCATCCAAACCAGGCATGTCTTCATAGGACCAAGCAAATATCTCCATGTAATCACGTAGCATCTGGATCAATCGTTGCTTCACGCTGAGCTCTAGATTAGCCCCAATCTTGACCTTTTTCCTATCTGTCTCAGTACCCAGGTTAATTGTTTCTACTGGCTCTTCATGTGGTTGAATAGCCCTCTCTTCCTGGAGTAGCAGTCTTGCGAGTTCACCAGGCACTTCGCAATCATCTTCACCTTCGTCTTCGGCGAAGTTGATCGGATTCTCGAAATCATAACTGGCGGTAGCAGAGCTGTTACCAGTGAGATCCAGATTGGATTGAAACCTGTATAAGTGAGTGTGTGTAAATATAGCTGTTTTGCAATATATAACACAGAAAGAAAAGAGAACAAGATTTGAAATGCAACAAACGTCCAATGTTTTGATTGATGATATATGGAAATGTCATACAAAAAGCCCTCACAAATGGAGCTACGATGCCCCGGGTAGGACACCGAGCCAATAAAGTTTTAACACATTTTTTGTTACAAATCGAACATCAAAAGAAATAATTACTGCGTGACAAATGTGATAGGTGTAAAATCCTTTGCCGTCCAGTTGCTCGGTCCGTTGCTGGTAGTCGGGTAGATCCAACTGTCAAACTCTGCTTCCTCTACATCCTCCTCGATAGCATTCACCCTTGGGTTGGAGATAAACACCAGAGCCTTTCTGATCTTTTCCTTGCGCACAACCCTCTGAGCCTCTGCAGTAAAGCCCAGCCCAAACTTGTCATTCTTTTGAGTGAATTCAGGAAGCTGACCCCAGTTTGCACAATTGCCTTTCTCGATTACAGCCCGGGTATCCTTCAAGGATGCCATCTTCAACGGAAAATCTTCTTCAACTACCGCCTCAGCTGATGCCAACACTGGAGGTACTTCCTCAAAATGCTGAAAGGGGGTTTCAATAAACTCCCCGTCCATCTCGATATACCGGAATGAATTCAAGTGACTAACCATGTATTCCTCCTCACCCTGCACAGTAATAATTTTCCCTTTGACAGGGTATTTGAGCTTTTGATGTAGAGTGGATGTTACTGCCCCGGCTTTGTGAATCCAGGGTCGACCCAACAAGCAGGAGTAAGATGGACGAATATCCATCACATAGAACGTGGAGTCGAAAACTTGGGAACCCACACGAATAGGGATGTCTACCTCACCGTGCACCATCCTCTTAGAACTGTCGAAGGCTCTAACAATGATGTTACTAGGTTTCAATTCCAGGCCCTCACAATCCAAGCGGTCCAATGCCTTCTTGGGCAAGACATTCAGGGAAGAGCCGGTATCCACTAACACGTGTGCGAGAGTAGTGCCCCTGCATTCTATGGAAACATGCAGGGCATCATTGTGATTTTTCCCTTTGGCGGTAAGGTCAGCATCCGAGAACCCTAAGCCATTGTCAGCCGTCAAATTAGCCACACAGTCGGTGAATTGATCCGCGGAGGTCTCTTGCGGCACATGGGCCATTTTCAGAAATGAAATCAGGGCTTTTGCATGGGCCTCTGAGCATAGCAGCAATGATAACATAGATATTTTGGAGGGAGTATGCCCTAATTGTTCAACAACGTTAAAGTCACTCTTTTTGATAATTTTAAGGATTTCCTCCATTTCTTGTTGGGAGACTTCTACAGTAGTCTTCTTCTTTGGTGCCTCCGTCCTGGCAGGCGAATCGGTAGCCACTCCTTTGCCCCGAGTATCAGAGGACTCGGCGGCAGTGGTAGACACAGGGACTTGAATTGGAACATGCACACTTGCGGGTGTGATGGTGAGAGGTTTTCGGATAACTGGCGGTGCAATGTCAGGCGAGAAGAGCCTGCCACTGCGGGTAATCTTGGCGGGACCAGTGATGTTACTGATACTGGTATTGGTGTTGAACTCCTGCTTCACTCCAAGCACATACACGTCGGCCCCATAATGCCATGGAACGGCTTTATCAGACTCATATGGGAGAGGCCCCGGGACAGTAATAGTGATGGGTGCAACAGACATAATTTGGACTGGTTTCTTCACGGGAGCTTTGGCAGGATTGTAAATTGTGACAACAGATATTTCTTCAATGGAAACAGACGGAACAGCAGTTTTCTTGAACAGAATTTCCTTGCTATCCACCAGGCCTTGGATGCCTGATTTTAGTAGTGGACAACCGGTAGGGTAACAGCGCATAAGAGGCAACCCTTACTACAACCCGGCAATAAACCGGCTAGTAGTAAGTTCCTCTTAACAGTCAAAAGAGGGGTAACAACTTCATTCACCGAAACAGCATACAACTCTTCCTCAATAGCATTTACTCTATGCTGGGGCATAGGAGCAGTTACAACATTCGGTCTTTCAGGCGCTTCAAACTGAATTTCCTTCGCGTCGATAAGATCTTGAACTTTGTTTCTCAAGGCCCAGCAATCATCAGTAGTGTGCCCGAGACTATCAGAATGATAAGCACACCGGGCATTTGGGTTATACTTAGGAGACGCAGTGTTGACGACCTTAGGAGCTTCTTTGAGGGTCACCAAGTTGGTTGATAACAGTTGGGGTAAAATTTGAGATAAGGTCATACTCAGCCGAGTATACTGCCTCTTGGGCCTTTCACCTCTTTGTTGATTGTACTGCTGAGGAGCAGCAACAGGTTTTGAAATGACCAAATCATTGACGGTTTGGCGACTTTCGGGCTTGACTTGTCTTCTAGGACCATAGACGGCACTTGCTTCTTTTTTAAACGGCCTTTTCTCAGTACTTGTGGAGGCAGTTTTTTGTATCTTTCCTGACCTGATGCCAGCTTCAATTCTTTCTCCCGTCAGAATCAAATCCGTAAACCCGGCGGAGGAGTTACCAACCAAATGATTGAAAAATGGACCAGACAAAGTCCCTAGGAACATATCAACCAGCTCACGATCCGTCAATGGAGGCTGCACCCTGCCAGCCAAATCTCTCCATTTTTGTGCATATTCTTTGAACCCTTCACCCGTTCCTAGAGACATACCCTGAAGTTGGGTACGCGTTGGAGCGAGATCAGAATTGTATTGATATTGTCTGTAGAATGCGGTTGCCAAATCTTCCCAGTGTCGGATGCTAGTTCCATCTAATTGGTAGAACCATTCAAGCTGTGACCCCGAGAGGCTATCTTGGAAGAAGTGAATCCAAAGGTTCTTATCCGCCGTGTAAGGTTGGATCTTCCTTACGTACGACCTCAGATGCAGCTTTGGGCAAGAGACCCCATCATACTTGGCGAAGGCAGGCGCCTTAAACTTGTGTGGAATTACTACCCCAGAAGATAACCCCAGATCTCCGAAATCCAGTCCCGGCACATTCTGAATTTCCATGGCGCTCAAGCGGTCCTCCAATTGCTTGTATCTGTCAGCAGCAGGTGGGTATTGTTTGTCGTTATAGTCCGTCTCGTTGTCGGAGACTGCGGGACTAGGAGCTCCTCCCCCTTGGGGACTGTTTTTCTCAGCAGAAGAAGTAGTTGGTTCAGCTTCATTATGGAGTGTGTTCCCAAATCTGCGTCCAGTGTTGAACAACGCAGTCCTCTTTTTCTTCTTCTTCTTCAGGATTAGAGTATTCAACTCTTGCTGCCCTTGAGCTAGGCTTAGGACCATCTCTTGAAACTGTGCACTTTGGGCCTGGAGTGCCTTGGTTGCTTGCTCACTGGATGGGTCTGGATTCATGATGACTGTTCAAAATAAACAGCGAAGGAGATTAAGCAACCTGTGAAATAGGGTACCTGCTATGCATATGGTGCAATGGAATGCGTATGTTTTATGTTTTCAAAGACAAACAAGATTCAACTTTGTAGACAAAAAGGGAAACACACTTCATTAGATTAAATTTTTCAATTGTTCAATAACTTGCCCTTAGGCATTACAGGAATGAAAAATACGGGAAAGGAAATAAAAGCTATAAAAGGAAATATCCAAAGCCCATCAATGCTCCCATGGCCTCCTTTTCTCAGTGTTGATGTAGTTGTTCAGGACCCGCTCTTCCTCCAATTGCTTAGTCAGCCTCTAGATCTTCCGTTCCTGCTCGTTGAACTTCTCCCGATAGAAATCCCGTTCTTCCTTTAGCTGCGCCCAAGATCTCTTCATTGTGTCAAAATCAGTAGGTATCTGAGGAGGGAGGACAGTTGGAGGAACCCCATCTTCATCAGGAGACTCAAGAATGATAGGTCTGACAGCTTCGTACGGCATACCTAACCTTTGAGCACGGATGCGGACCCACTTGCAATAGGGTTCCATTGGTAGAGAAGTCTTTGGTCCCAACTCATGTGGGTCAGCTTTGTGGATTCTGTCCCAAGCTCTAATGAATCCATGGCGTAGTTTGTCACTGTCTGTCTGGAATTCAAAATGGAAGTGAGGAACTAACATTTCATGAGGCCCATCTCCCCTGGCTCTTCCAAACTGACGGAGAGATAAGCATGGATTATAAGAGATTCCTCCTTGGATACCAATCAACGGAACATTCGGGTATTCTCCGCAACGATCAATAACAGCCACCTCATCCAAACCTCTGAGAGTCCAGGTGATGTCATTATCAGTGAGAGACATTAACCTCCGAGCCCAACCTTTTCCTTCTTCATTCTTCAGCACGAACTTAGGAAGGTGCGAAATAAACCACCTCACTAGCAAAGGAGCACAACACCACGGAGTTCCCCGTTTTCGAGCAGTACGAGCATAGAGTTGTTGCAGGATATCACCCAAAAGAGTGGGTACAGGATTCCGAGACATGAAGATCCTTATGACATGGATACTGATAAAGGTGTCAGGGTTGGGAAACAGTACCAGACCATAAATCAAAAGGGCCAGAATATCTTCGTACGCCTTAAAGTCCAAGTCATTCCAGAAATCATTAGCCTTGCTAACCAGAAATTTGACCAAAAAGCCCTTGACCCCATTTCTAGTTTCCCAGTTAGCTAATACCTCTTCTTTGGTCAAGGGGAGAATTGCAACAATCTCTTCAGGCCTAGGAGTCTTTTCCAAACCAGTGAATGGAGTTTGCTCCAAGACAGGGATCCCAAGAAAATAAGAGAATTCTTCCAGGGTAGGAACCAGCTGGAAGTCTTGAAAGGTGAAACAATGATACAGAGGGTCATAAAACTGGGTCAGAACACTCATCAGTTGTTGGTCCCATTTTGTAGTGATCAAGCCAAGGAGAGAACCATGTCTGTTGATGAAAGAAGAAGTGTTTGGAATCCTACCAATCAAATCCTTGAGCAAAGTTGGTGGTTGAACAAAGTTGAGCCGGACGGTATTCCTACGCACGGGCATCATGATGTCCTACAAAACAGAGCAAAGATGAAACTCTTTTGTCTTTGAAATGGGTTAGTCCTTTATACAGGATGCATGCAATGGTATGATGGCATGATGCTATGATGAGGCACACCACAAGTATTCACATAGGCAAGCATGGTGAGGCACACAAGTCACACAAGACACCCTTAGGTTTCAGGCCAGCATGAATTTCAGGTATTACCCTCTTTTGGTTTTGTTGGTTAAAACCTGTCCTATCAAAAGTAACCGGGTTCTAGAGGATCTCAAATCATTGGCTACCCTCAATCGGTCATAACTCCAGCATCGCAATCTTTTCTCGCGGCCAGAACCATCTCGAGAGTTTAGCCTCAATGAGTGTAGCATACTGCTACTGTCCTAATGGCCAAGTTGGTCAATTTAGGGTTCTAAGGTTGGTTGGTGTTTAATGACTCCTTAGAAGACCTATATTCTCCCCGTTGCAACACAAAGGATATAGGTACAGACCAAGATGCCACACCAATGTAGCCACTGCTTCACCCATGTCGGTCTACGCCGGACAGGTCCCTCACAGATTATGCTACCTAAAAAAGGGTATTTCCCAGATCCGGGTTAGGATCTATGAAACTCCGATGCAAAGCCCACAAATATAAAAGCAAACAAAGCAAACAATTGAAAACAAAGGTGATCTAAGCCCTAAGGTTACTCCACTTTATAAGTTTCCCCAGCAGAGTCGCCAGTTATGTGATACGGTGGGAGAACTGACTAGGGTTTTGCGTTTGTTTTCGCAAATGTTTCGGTTGAGCAAGAGTCGCCACCGACTTTTTATTTTATCCTAAGGAAAGGTTAAAAAGCACAGCAAAAACCTTTTGAGATATTTTCTTGGGTTCGGGGAGTAGATTATAGAAAGGGAAGGTATTAGCACCCTTTCTATCCATGGTTATCCATGGGCTCTTAGTTACTTGCTTAGATCACTTGCCTTTTATTTTCAATTGTTTGAAATGGTGCTTGTGTGTGTGTGGGTTTGAAAAATGTTTTGAAAAGAAAGCCATTGTGGTGGCAACCTTTGTAATGATCCATGTGGGGATGTATACAAAGGTATATGTCTTTTGAAAAGGTTTTCATTTGCTTTTTGAAAGTTGTTTTGAAAGTGTAGTGATGTGTGGTTTAGAAAATAGGCAAGTGTTTTTAGTTTGCAAGTTTGATTCAAGTAACTAAGAGGTTGTCTACTCCTAAATTTTCTCAAAGTTTATTGCTATGTTTTAACCCTTTTAATGAGTTTGTTCCACCATTGTATTTGGTGGACAATCTCATGTTAGGATGTGAAAGGGACGGGCGCGGGTCATCGTTTAGACCATAATTGCAATGGTGCCAAGTATCTTTGGGCATTTTCTTTAAGGGACTTGACCATTTGTTTAGGCAACATTTTGAAAGTGTTATCGAGGGACTATGATCATTTGATTTGTTTGTTTTGCCCAAAGAGACCTAACATGCAATATGGCCCAATTTTGAAAGGCAACAAGTGGAATACCCTAGGGGGTGCAAGTGTGATTTGTGTGTTCATTTTCATGCTTGTTTGTCTTGAGATTAGGTCATAACTATTTTGTCGTTTTTCGCATACAAACCCTAATTCTAACATGGTATAATTAGAAAGCAATAAAGTGCGAAAATAAATTTACTAAGCTATTACAAAACCAAATATGGGAAGGGGGGTACAAATGTTCAAATGGGGATTTTGACAAGGAATTTAAACCTAAAACTATTACATCAATGTTGAATATTTACAAGACAAATAATTGTATAATTAAATGGAAATTGAAATAAATATGCAAAATGTAAAAAGAATTTTTATGTGTATGAAAAAAAAGAATATTATTTATGTGAAATAAAAAGAGAAATAAAAAGGTATTATTTTTGGAGTATTTTCATATTTTAGGGCAAAACCCTAATTCTATTAAATAAAATACATTATTCATTTATTATGTACAAATATTTATTTACATATACAAAAATAAAATAAAATGAGATATTTGTCAAAAATGTATTTCTATATTAAATATTAATAAGAAAAAAAACAAAAGTGTATATATTTTGTATTTACCCTAAATATATTAATAAATATATGTATATATGTATTATTTTAAATATGTATTATATATATATATATATATATATATATATATATATATATATATATATATATATATATATATATATATATATATATATATATATATATATATATATATATATATATATATATATATATATAAATAATAATAATATTTAATATTTGTAAAAAGGTATTTTTTATATAAAGTATTTTCAGAAGGTAAAATAAAATAAAAATGAAAATAAAAGTATTTTTACATATTTCTCAATATTTTTAATGAAATGTATATATTCATTTATTTGTGTATAAATCAAAAGAAAATCAAATAAATACTTAATAAGTTAAAAAATGGTGAGAAAAAATATTTTTATATTTTTAATAACATGAGAAAAAATAAATGAATCAATCAAAAAAAGAGAAAGTCAAAAATCATTAAAAATAAACCAAATGGGCTCAGGGGGTGCAGAAGCAATTGTATGGTGTGAAAAGTAGAACAAAAGCTGGCCCAGCCCATGAGACACCTTCTTCAACCTCCAGCCAAAAACGCGCGTTTGTAACAGGGATTCAAACATCCTGATTCTTTGAGCTTTTGCACAAACTTTCAACACAAAACATGTCAAGCATTGAATCACGATTCCAAATATATAAAAAAGTCATCCTAACTCTAAAAAATGAGAGAGAATTTTAACAATCCCAAATCCTGACCTAAGTTTTCTGCCATTTTCAAACCTTAAATTCTCACAGCTCAAGCAAAAGAAATGAAAAGTAAAAACATGTACATGTTCAGTGGCATGAGTAGAACATTGTTTATTCACAAACTTAGAGCTAATGATGCCTAATAAGAGAGATACGAATTCAAAAACTTACCTGTTCAGTTGAAGTTCTATCTGGCAATGGAGAAGCTTTCAGGGCAAGATAATGGTTGGTGTAGCTTCCTTGAGGTGTGGTGATGCTGTTCCAATATTTACTTTGCCTTGAGACACCTTGGATTGAGCTGTAGAACTTCAACTGCAAAATGAAAAAGTGAAAATGGTGGAACTTGTTAGAGGGATTACAGGTCGTGTTTCAAGTCATGGTTAGCTTGCATAGATGCTAGGGAATGTGTATGAACTGGTTTAGGCAAGAATGCTTGAAAGGATTGAGAGTTGGAACTCAATCTGCAGAGGTTGCTCTGTTTAAGCAGTTTCAAGGTGATTCTGAGTTTTTGGGAGGGATTGGAGGTGAAAGGCTCGTGCTTTAGCTTAGGATCAATGTTTGGAATGTGTTTGATAAGTTTGTCTAAGTGTTTGTAAGCTGATATGAGAGTTGGTACAAGTTATGCTATCTTACTTGAACTTGAAGCAAGCAATGGCCACTTGATGATTCAAGCCTGTACAGGCCCCCACACTATGCTGCATACATTGGCCTTGATCAGTGCAATTTTCTCACAAACTTGTGCCAAGAAGATTTGGACTGTACCACTTGGATTGCAAACTTGACATAAAGTTCTCCTTTTCAAAAATGGAAATAGTGCTTTTTCTAGTTTAGGGTTAATTCTCCATGTAATGTCCAAATGCTTAGAATAACAACTTGGCACAATGGTTTTGCATTAAATTTATGAGTTTCAAAGGGTTTTAGGACCTGTAATGTAGCTTAAGCATGCTGAGATTAAAATGCATAGTGTTATGAACATGTACATGGCCAAGAACAAAAGTGACTTTTTCCCATTTTGCAAAATTTGATTCTCCCTAATCATGAGGTTGTTTGAGAAGTTCTTGGACATTTTGGAAAGCTTGGAATGTGTACTACAATCCATCTTTGAAATGAAAATTGAAATTCCAAGTGGAAGTGTATGGAAAATGGCCTTGAAGTTAGGTAGAAAACCTTGTCAAAAAGGTCAAATTTTCACTAAGTTATGAATGGTTTAGTGCCCTTATTCAAAAATTTGTAACTTGAGATACAAGCCTCATTTGGGAAAACTTTGTGAATCAAAGTTGTAGATTATGAAACAAGCTACAACTTTTATGTTTTGACTTTTGTTTGAATCCAAATGAATCTTGGTGAGAAAGTGAGGCAAAGTTGGAAAAAAATTAGGGTTTTCCATAACTTAGAAAAATTCTAAGTTATGAAAAATTCCCATTTCAAACCCTAATTTGCATTTCTTGGTTTCTTGGTGAACAAGTTTCATGATTTGGCATGTTTTGATGAAAAATGAATCTTGACTCTTGATTTTGACCAAAAAGTCAAAGTTTGACTTTTCAGTATACAGTCAAAATTGATCAATTGACTGGGAAATTCAATTGTCAATCTTGTGTACTTGGGATCTTTTGAGTTTGTTGAGCATGTCAAGATAATTCCATGGGGTTCTTGAGTCCATATGTGAGCTTCGTTTGCCATTGGCTAGGTCAAACAGTCAAAAATTGCCTTTGTGCAGTCAAAACCCTAAAAATGACCATTTTGCCCTTTTGATGATCTGATCAAATTTCTTGTGGAATTGTGATCCAAACTTGATCAAATGGTCCATATGAGTTCATAATGTTGATGTGGGTCAATTTTCATGAGATTTGACTGTCAATTGGCCACAGTTGACTTTTTCCCCAATACAGTTGATTTCTAGGTCATCTGTCTAATTGACTGGGCAAAACTTGGAATCAAGACTTGAAACTTGGTATGGATAAACTTGGGAGTCCAATATGAAGCATGAAAGTCATCTTAGGCATTTTAGGTCAAAACATCTTTGTTCAACCACAAACCCTAATTTGGGTCCAAGTGCAAGGAGAAGTCTTGAGCAGAGGAAACCCTAACTGGATCTTGAGCTCCCAGGGTTTTTGTGATGAGAAAATGTTGAGGAAATGGGAGGGCAAATTTTGGGGTACAATATCATTGAATAAAGTTAACTTTGTTTTCAGGTTAAGTTCACAAACAAACGAATATTACTAGCGATTTATAGGATATGTCCAGGTGATTTCCTTTAGAGATTCATTATGAAAAGCACTTCCCTTATAGACTAATTCTGACGAGTATTTCCTTCAGAGATTCATTCTGAAAAGTATTTCCCTCCGATAAAATCGGATAGATTCATTCTGAAAAGCAACAGTCAGATAAAACCATACGAAGGTTCAATCTGATACACTTTTGGATACATTCGGGTGTAGACTCATTCAAATACATTTTTCAGATACAGTCAGGCGAAGACTCATTCTGATCCACTTCTAGATACAGTCGAGTGTAGACTCATTCCAATACATTATCCAGATACAGTCGAGCAAAGACTGATTCTGATCCTCTTATAGATACAATCAAGACATAGACTCGTTCTAGAACATCATTCAGATACAACCAAGACATAAGATTCATTGTGACACTCCCTAGCATGTATGCTAGATACAGTCGTACACAGACTCATTCTAGTATACTTTTTCAGATACAGTCGGGCGTAGACTCATTCTTTTACTCCTATAAACATTCACTTTAGATGGCATCTATAAGCCCATCTTTGACGACATCCCATCATCTCTCCTAATGGCATCTTTAAGCCCATTCAAGTAGTACAATCAACCAACAATGTTACTTCGTGCACGCATAAGTGCAAATTTCTGGGCACTTAAGTGTTCAGCCCTTTTCCACCTTCAAATCACGAAAGGTGAGAATGCCAATCTAACTCCTCAGGTTTAAGAAGATTGAACCGGGGAAGTTGTTTTACCCCTAAATTTTCCCTCCCATTTTCAAACAAATTATTTCAATAGGTCTCCTCATGCTCATAAAAGCCTCAAACACTCTAGACTACTCAAGGGTTGACCAGACAAACTCTCCTCATAAGCAATTGACCTACAACTAGGGTTTTTCTTTTCTCAAAGGAAATTGGACTTCTAATGACTCCAGTTGATTTCATGGTTTCACATATGTCTCAAGGTATACTCATGCCAAGTTTCAAGCCTTAAATCATAAGTTTGCTCAGTCAATTGCTCAGATGATTGAAAATCAACTATATTGAACAAAAAGTCAACTTTGACCAATTTACAGTCAAACTTCAAAAAAAATTGTAAACATCAATATTTTTAAGTCACATTCATAATTTGATCAAGGGTCGATCATGATTCATCAAGAAAGCTCAAGATTCATAAAAAGTCAAAAGTTACTAAATTAGGGTTTTCTCCAAGAGAAGTCAACTGAACTTTGACCAAGCATAACTTTCACATGATTCATCGGAAATTCCTCAACTAAATCCTTTCCTAAAAGAAATTCAATTCTCTACAACTTCGTCTCTCTAAGATCAAGGCCAAAAATGCTTCATTCGAGAGATATGGGCCAAAATATTACAGATCATTTTAAAAGTAAACAAAAAGATATTTTTTATCACAACAATTTACATCAAGTTAAAGTCTTCAAATGAAAAAATGACCAACACGAGAGTTGTAGGAGACATCTTAAGGTTTATAAAAAGTCCAAGATCATCTTCATATTACAAAATTTTAGAGTGTTATGATTGTGCAAGTTGAGCAATATTGAGAAAATGCATGGAACCTAAATTGAGCAAAGTTAAATATTTGGGCTAATAGGCCTAAGTGTTCGGGTTCAAACGTGTTCATGACCTCATATTAGACCTCTAAATCCATTCACATATTTTTTATGATTTTTATTTCTTTATTTGGATTTTATTCATTTAAATGCAAATTAAATCAAATAAAATATTAAAGCATTAATACAAGGTGTGTGGACCTTTGTTCTAATCATGTTGGAGGCCCGAAAATATACCTTGAAGTTCAAGAAACCGTGTGGCCTATGTTTGAAACAAATCTTCATAGTTTTGGAAGATTTGAACTTATTTTCAAGAAAAATCAGAGATATGATTTCGTGTGATGTCCAAGCCCAAATTTGACCTAATCTTCTCCTCTATATATACTCAACACATTCAGACCAATTCTTATTCAAGCTCAAACACGCCAGAACAGCACACCTCGATTTCACCAGTTTGGTAATGTTCTTGAAATCCAAACTTTTAATTCATGCATTTTAAATAAATTCGATACATACATATATGTTTGTGATGATGTTTAGAATTATTTTGATCCATTACTTGCAAGCTTTGACGTAAGGATGATGATAGTTACATTGAATGAACATATGCATTTGAATATGATTATTGTTTACAAATATATGCCTGAAAACAGGATTAGCATTTGCTAAAGGCTTTAAGAGTTGAGATAATGTTAAAGTCATCCACAAACCCCCACAGAGCAATCTCCATGGAACTATCTCTACAGAGCTATCTTCACAAGCTCATCCCCAACAGAGATATATTCTCCAGCAAATCTAATATGCCCTCAGACACAAATTGGGGCATCTTCCAGCGATTCACCTCCATACTCCTAATGGATAGCTTGACATGATCATCTTCCCCAATAGGTCCCCTAGTAGATAAATAAGTTTGATCATTTCCCCAACATACAGTGGAAATTTCCTCAATGCAGTCTACAGGATTTAGTTCCCCAACAGAGTTTATTTCTCCAATACTACAAATTCCCCGACAGAATTCTCTTCTCCATCCAGATATCATTCAACATTGTCTTCCCCAAAAGAGATGATACCCATATCTGAAACCTGGTCAGATAGTACATTAGAAGAATACCCATCTCTTTTATCCCTAATCATGGTACATAAGAATCAAATCCTTCAATAAAATGAACGACCAACTCTCCTTGAATGCTTCTATCCCCAAGCAAAAGTCGAACATCCCCAGTGGAGTGTCCTCAAACAGAAAGCATAAATCCCCAGTAAAGTTATTCTGAACAAAATTGAAGAACTATTGTCTTCATCCCCAGCAATAGTTAGGGATTTATTTTCCCCAACCAGAGTTGTTACACGAAGCTACCGATACGCTCCAACGACATGTTGCATCCATACATCATTCACAAAATATCATGACATATGCATACGAAACGCATATGATATTATCATTTATTTTGAGAGCATCGTTAAAAAATATATTTCATGCATCATGACATTGCATAAAGCTAACTTTGTTTTCAGGTTAAGTTCACAAACAAATGAATATTACTAGAGATTTATAGACAGGTTGTAGATTAATTCCCAAAAATAGGACGGCGCAAATATCTACATGACCAGGTGATTTCCTTCAGAGATCCATTCTGAAAAGCACTTCCTTCAGAGACTAATTCCGACGAGCATTTACTTCAGAGATTCATTCTGAAAAGTATTTCCCTCTGATAAAATCGAATAGATTTATTCTGAAAAGCAACAGTCAAATAAAACCATACGAAGGTTCATTCTGATACTCTTTCGGATACATTCGGGCGTAGACTCATTCCAATACATTTTTCAGATAAAGTCGGACGAAGACTCATTTTGATCCACTTCTATATATAGTCGGGCGTAGACTCATTCCAATACATTATTCAGATACAATCATCCAAAGACTCATTCTGATCCTCTTATAGATACAATCAAGACATAGACTTGTTCTAGAATATCATTCAGATACAATCAAGACATAATATTCATTCTGACACTCCCTAGCACGTCTGCTAGATACAGTCGGACACAACCTCATTCTAGTATACTTTTTCAGATACAGTTGGGAGTAGACTCATTCTTTTACTCCTATAAACATTCACTTTGGATGGAATCTATAAGCCCATCTTCGACGACATCCGGTCACCTCTCCGAATGGTATATTTAAGCCCATTGAAGCAGTACAATCAACCAACAATGTTATTTTGTGCACGCATAAGTGCAAATTTTTGGGCACTTAAGTTTTCAACCCTCTTCCACCTTCAGATCACGAAAGGCGAGAATTCCAATATAACTCTTCAGGCTTAAGAAGATTGAACAGGGGCAGTTGTTGTACCCCCAAAATTTCAATAGGTCTCCTCATGCTCATAAAAGCCTCAAACACTCAAGACTACTCTAGGGTTGACCAGACAAACTCACCTTCTAAGCAATTGACTTACAACTAGGGTTTTTCTTTTCTCAAAGGAAATTGGACTTATAATGCCTCCAGTGGATTTCATGGTTTCTCATATGTCTCAAGGTATCCTCATGCCAAGTTTCAAGCCTTACATCATAAGTTTTCTCAGTCAATTGCTCAGATGATTGAAAATTAACTATATTTGAAAAAAAAGTCAACTTTGACCAATTTACAGTCAAACTTCAAAATTTTGGGTTAATATCAATATTTTGAAGTCACATTCATCATTTGATCGAGGGTTGATCATTATTCATCAAGAAATCTCAAGATTCATCAAAAGTCAAAAGTTACTAAATTAGGGTTTTCTTTAGGAGAAGTCAACTGAACTTTGACCAAGCATACCTTTTACATACTTCATCATAAATTCCTCAACCAAAGCCTAACTTGAAGGAAATTCAATTATCTAATAATTCGCTTCACTAAACTCAGGGCCAAAAGTGCTTCATTTGAGAGATATGGGCCAAAACATTACATGTTATTTTAAAAGTCAACAAAAAGACATTTTTTTGTCAAAGCAATTTACATAAAGTTAAAGACTTCAAATGAAAACATGACCAACATGAGAGTTGTAGGAAACATCTTGAGGTTTCCAAAAATCAAAGATCATATTCATATGACAAAAATTGAGAGAGTTGTGATTGGTGCAAGTTGAGCAATTTTGAGAAAATGCATGGAACCTAAATTGAGCAAAGTTGAATATTTGGGCTAATGGGCCTAAGTGTTCGGGTTCAAACATGTTCATGACCTCATATTAGAATTCTAAATCCATTCAAATATTTTTTATGATTTTTATTTCTTTTATTTGGATTTTATTAATTTAAATGCAAATTAAATCAAATAAAATAAGAAAGCATTAATACAAGGCACGTGGACATTTGCTCTAATCATGTTGGAGGCCCAAAAATCTACCTTGAAGTTGAACAAACCGTGTGGCCTATGTTGGAAACAAATCTTCATAGTTTTGGAAGATTTGAACTTATTTTCAAAAAAAAAATCAAAGATATGATTTCATGAGATGTCCAAACCCAAATGTTGACCTAATCTTCTCCTCTATATATACTCAACACATTAAAACGAAGGAGGACACGAAAAATTTCCTCAAGAACAAGCCCTAAAATCTCAAAATTGTCAAGAACTAGGGAAAACGGAAATCCTTGTTTCCAACCACTCTAAATCATAACCAAGCCTCAAATCGTGTTCCTGAAGTTCCTAGGAAGTCATTCCAATCCTTATTCAAGCTCAAAGCATGCAAAAACATTACACCTCAATTGCACCAGTTTGGTAATGTTCCTGAAATCCAAACTATTAATTCTTGCAATTTAAGTGAATTAGATGCATACATATATGTTAGTGATGATGTTTATAATTGTTTTGATCCACTACTTGTAAGCTTTGATGCAGGGATGATGAGTTTCCATGGCTAGGGAAACACGCTTCTTTGCCATTCGTATCAATACTTCCAGACTGTTTTAGGTAAAACTAACGCCACCAATGGATTCACAGGGGTCAATTTAGGGTGGGTAGCCTTAATCTTGGGTTTTAATTTTTCCTATTTCGCAGGTTTGCAAAATCTCCTCACTGGAGAAGACGGTTGCATCCACCGCCTATGGTGGCGCTGACCCCATTGACTCAGGAGACCTAGGCATGGCACCACGTGATTGACCCATTCAATAATTTTACCCCACCTGAGGCGCATTTTATTTGATTTATAATTTTAATTGTATGTTTATCTTATATGGTTTGATAATTGAATGATAAACGCGAAACAATAATTCGCATGGTGGTAAGAGTAATGACTGGTATGGTAAAGGGTGTGGGTTCGAGGCAGCCTTTTGTCAAAAGTCATTTTGTTTATTTTTTTCAGGACTTCAATGCAGGTTCATAATGTATTGATTCATTCCTATACTTAGGCACCAACAACAACATGGCGCAATGGAAGGGAAGTGTAGCAATGATGCCAAGGGCGTGGGTTCAAGTCTCACCCCATGCATTTTTATTCTTTTATTTTCTAAACCCTAATTTTATTCTTTTTCTTAATTAATTCTTTTTTAATTAACCATTAACAAACCTAATTTTTTCAAAATGATAACAAATTAGGGTTAGCATTTTTAATCAGTAATTAATTTTTTTTTATTTACTAATTAATTAAATAAGTTTTTACTATTAAAATCAATTAGACTTTAGGTTTAATTACTATTTATTAACACTTAAATTATTTTCCACAAAAAATACAAAAAATATTAACACTTGGATTTTAGGTCTTTAAATGTTTTTTCTAACATTTTTTCTCATCTTTTGCTATTTTATTCATAGAACAAAATGTATAGGTCGCACTATCGATGTAATAGCTTATATTTACATTCACACATTTTTCTAAATTGTGTATCTGCTCCGAGGATGTAATAGTGTAGGTTTACTTTCCCGCAAATTTCTATACTTATGTATCTCTCCCAAAGTCATGTAATAGCTTAGGTTTTACATTCTACACTTTAACTTTTTGTACATATTTAACTGTTAGTAACTAGGATTTGTATGGAAAGACTAAAAAAATGTAGATAACCCTAATTCCTAAGATAAATAATTGAAAATAAACACAATCTTCACACTTGCACCATTAGGGTAATCACTCTCGTTGCCTTACGATACAATTGGTCATGTCCCTCGAAAGTAGGGATACTTTAGCAAAAGACCCTCGATAAAATAATCATAATCTCTTTCAAATAAAGATCATAATCCCTCGATGATTGTTCGAGTTTCCTACAAAATAATCTAGGCCCTTCGATGACCCTCTGAGTTGCCTACAAAATGATGATAGTCCCTACAATACAATTGCTAAAGTATCCTTACATGTTGCCTTCGATGACCATACGATGACCCTACACATGCCCCTTCACATCCAATAGATGGGATTACCTACCAACTAATGGTATGGATAATAATATCTCCAAAGGAAAGGTAAAATAAAAAGAAAGACTTTTATGGGTAAGAAATCTTGAATGCTTGCTCACAATTAAAAACATTTTTACACATCACTTTCAAAAAAATATTTTCAAAAACACTTTGTATACATTCTTGAGGATTGATACAAGAATTATTACAAAGTTAGCCTTACATTGGAATTTCTAAATATTTTTAAATAACACACACAAAGCAAGAACTTTCGAAAGTGAGCTAAGCAATTAAGAGCCCGTAGATAACTACGGATGAAAAGGGTGCTAACACCTTCCCTTTTCATAACTTACCCCTCGAACTCAAAATCTATAAAAGGTCTTTCATGTTCTTTTCACCTTTCCTAAATATTGGATAAAAGAAAAGTTAGTGGCGACTCTTGCTATCCGCATATTTGGATAAAACCAAAAAGTTTGTTCTCTCATCGTATTACAACGCCATTGTCGAGGATTGGTGTTTTTATTGGATCGCGTTGTGATAGTTTCTTTATTTTTGAGTTTTGTACACAATGTATATGTTTTATAGAATATGTACATGAACTTGTATATGTATACTTGTGCACTTATTTGTTTATGTTTACTAAAATTGTAAATTTTACATGTTTTGCATATGTGTGCATAAATGTATTTTTATTTGTGTTCAAGTTTGTTATATATGTGTTGTCATCATGTTTGTTTAACTTTGTTGTAAATTTTCATGTTTTTGTAATGTTTTCTCAAGTGTTTCCCAAGTTATTGCTATATGCAGGTGAACAAAGCATCATGAAGGAGTGTGTGTATGTAAATAAAGGCGTCGAGCTAACGACGTAAAACAAGCATGTTTTATTGTTTTTCTTTGTAGTAGTTTAGGTAGTATGGTGAATGTTTGTTAAATAAGTTGCAATTTATCCTACTCTTAAATTATCAAATATTTACTTTTCAACTTGTTTAATCCACTTTTACCTAGTCGTTTAGTATGTTTATAGTAATTTAAGTTAATGTGTTAATTTTGGTGTTTTTCCAAGAACTTGTTATGTTTAGCTCGAGTACATTTGTTGGTAGTAAATTTTGTATATTTTGTAGTTGAGATGTGTAGGTGATAGTGGAGGTTGGCTTGAAAATGCAGTGTTGTTCTAATTTTTCACTGTTTTTCTACTACTGCTAAGCGCGGTCTACACCACTTAGTGCATTGAGGCCACTTAGCGGGGTCTGCTGGATTTTTTTATAACTTTTGATTTATTCATTTGTTAGGTTATGGTTTGGGGAAGTTTTTGCTCACAAATTCATAACCTCCATTCTTAGGTAGGATTAGCTAGAAAACAACATTAGGGCTTTGCATATTAATGATTTGAGGTGGATTTCTCATCAACTAGCGCTGACAACGCACGAGATGTTTGGTTTTTCCTCTTTTCCTCTCTATGTATTTCTCTTTTTTTTGGTAATTTTTGTATAGTTACTATGAACATATGTATATGTATTTATCATGGTGTTGTATAATATATTCTTTACAAATGAATATGGTTGCTTTCCTTGATCTTTTTGCATTTATGTTTGGATTTGTGTTTTTGTCGAAATAGCCATCGCAAGTCTTGATTAGGGGAAGAAATTAGTTAGTTTCTAAAGTAGAGATGGATTTATGGGTAACAATCACTTGGGTATCAAAGCTTAATGCTTTTGTGTTATTGTTTCACGCCATACATCATTGACTCGAGAACACAATGGTTCTCACAATTTTTTGTTAAACATGGCCTTGGTTGTGATATGTTTTGTCGGTGTTGCAGACATGGTCATTGATGTGAGAGATACATGAAGATTTTGATGAGTATTGCATGTTGAATACAATAGATCGATAGGTTAAAGTTTTTGACGAGTAATTTAGTTTCATGCCTGATAAGTTTATCCTATTTATAGAATGTATTTATTTTCTGTTAACAACTTTAACTTCTGCATTTACCGTTTTCAACCCATTCAAACCCAAACTCAGAAACACGAGACTTGTCGAACGACAATTCATTTTGCATAGATCATTGTGGAAACGATATGATAAAACTAAATAAATACTTACTTTTGCATGTCATTTTACTGCTTCAGCAAAATGGCATTTTTGCTGGGGATTGGTGCTTTTATTGGATCTTATTGTGATGGTTTCTTTGTTTTTGAGTTTTGTATATAATGTATATGTTGTATAGAATTTGTACATGAACTTGTATATGTATACTTTTGCATTTATTTGTTTATGTTTACTAAACTTGTAAATATTCAATGTTTTGCATACTTGTTAATAAATGTACTTTTCTTTGTGTTCAAGTTTGTTATATAAGTTTTGTCATCATGTTTGTTTAACTTTGTTGTAAATTTTATTGTTTTTGTAATGTTTGCTCTTCCCAAGTTATTGGTATATGCAGGTGTACGAAGCATCATGAAGGAATGTGTGTATTTAAATAAAGGGGTCGAGCTAATGACGTAAAACAAGCATGTATTATTGTTTTTCTTTGTAGTAGTTTAGGTACTGTGGTGAATGTTGGTTAAACAAGTTGCAATTTATCGTATTCTTAAAATTCTCAAATCTTTACTTTTCAACTTGTTTAATCAACTTTTACCCGGTCTTTTAGTATGTTTATAGTAATTTATGTTAATGTGTTAATTATTATGTTTTTCCAAGAGCCTGTCGTGTTTAGCTCGAGTACATTTGTTGGTTGTAAATTTTGTATATTTTATAGTTGAGATGTGTAGGCGACAGTGGAGGTTGGCATGAAAATTCAGTGTTGTTCTGATTTTTCTCTTTTTTCTGCTACCGCTAAGCGCGGTCTAGACCGCTTAGCGTGTTGAGGCCGCTTAGCGGGAGCTGCTGAATTTTTTTATAACTTTAGATTTATTCATTTGCTAGGTTATGGTTTGGGGAATTTTTTGCTCCCAAAATCATCACCTCCATTCTTTAGATTTATTCATAATGTATTTATTTTCTGTTAATAACTTTAATTCCCGTATTTACCGTTTTCAACCCATATAAATCAAAACTCATAAACACGAGACTTGTAGAACAATAATTCATTATGCACTGATCCATGTTGAAACGATATGATAAAACTAAATACATACTTACTTTTGCTTGTCGTTTTACCGCTTCAGCAAAATGGCAATGTTGCTGGAGATTGGTGTTTTTATTGGATTTTATTGCGAAAGTTTCTTTGTTTTTGAGTTTTGTACATAATGTATATGATGTATAGAATCTTTGTACATGAACTTGTATATGTATACTTGTGCATTTATTTGTTTATGTTTACTAAACTTGTAAATTTTACATAATTTGCATACTTGTTAATAAATGTGTTTTTCTTTAAGTTAAAATGTGTTATATATGTGTTGTCATCATGTTTGTTTAACTTTGTTGAAAATTTTCTTGTTTTTGTAATGTTTGCTCAAGTGTTTCCCAAGTTATTGGTATATGCAGTTGTACGAAGCATCATGATGGAATGTGTGTATGTAAATAAAGGCGTCGAGCTAACAACGTAAAATAAGCATGTTTTATTGTTTTTCTTTGTAATAGTTTAGGTAGTGTGGTGAATGTTGGTTAAACAAGTTGCAATGGAAACTGTTCTCAAAATTCTCAAATCATTACTTTTCAACTTGTTTAGTCCACTTTTACCCGGTCATTTAGTATGTTTATAGTAATTTATGTTAATGTCTTAATTATTGTTTTTTTCCAAGAGCTTGTCGTGTTTAGCTTGAGTACATTAGTTGGTTGTAAATTTTGTATATTTTATAGTTGATATGTGTAGGCGATAGTTTAGGTTGGCAAGAAAATGCAGTGTTATTATGAATTTTCTCTGTTTTTCTACTACCGCTAAGCGTGGTCTAGACCGCTTAGCGCACTTAGGCCGCTTAGGGGTCTCTTCCGAATTTTGTTTTATAACTTTACGTTTATTCATTTGTTAGGTTATGTTTTGGAAAAGTTTTTGCTCCCAAAATCATCACCTCCATTATTAGGTTGGATTAGCTGGAAACCAATACTAGGGCTTTGCATTTTAATGATTCGAGGTGGATTTCTCATCAACTGGCGCTGACAACCCGCGAGATGTTTGGTTCTTCCCCTTTTCCTCTTTATGTATTTCTCATTTTTTGGGTAATGTTTGTATAGTTACTCTGAACATATGTATATGTATTGATCATAATGTTGTATAATATATGCTTTACAAATTGATCTTGTTGCATTTCTTGAACTTTTTGCATTTATGTTTGAATTTGTTTTGTTGTCGAGATAGACATCACAAGTCTTGATTAGGGGAAGAAATCAGTTAGGTTCTAAACTAGATATGTATTTAGGGTTAACAATCACTTGGGCATCGAGGATTAATGCTTCCGTGTTGTTGTTGCACGTGAGACATCGTCGACTCGAGAACATAATTGTTCTCGTAATTTTTGGTTAGACATGACCTTGGCTGTGATATGTCGCCTCGGTGTTGGAGAGATGGTCACTGATGTGAGAGATACACGAAGATTTTGATGAGTATTGCAAGTCGAATACAATTAATCGATAGGTTAAAGTTTCTTAAGAGTAGTTTACTTTAATACCTGATAAGTTTCTCCTATTCGAAGAATGTATTTACTTTCTATTAATAACTTTAATTCCCGTATTTACATTTTTAAACCCATATAAATCCAAACTCAAACACGAGACTTTTCAAACAACAATTCATTATGCACTATTCAATGTTGAAACGATATGATAAAACTAAATACATACTTACTTTTGCTTGTCGTTTTACCGCTTCAGCAAAATGGAATTGTTGCTGGAGATTGGTGTTTTTATTGGATTTCATTGCGATAGTTTATTTGTTTTTGAGTTTTATACATAATGTATATGATGTACATAATTTATACATGAACTTGTATATGTATACTTGTGCATTTATTTGTTTATGTTTACTAAACTTGTAAATTTTACATGTTTTGCATACTTGTTAATAAATGTGTTTTTATTTGTGTTCAAATTTGTTATATATGTGTTGACATCATGTTTGTTTAATTTTGTTGAAAATTTTCTTGTTTTTGTAATGTTTGCTCAAGTGTTTCCTAAGTTATTGGTATATGTAGGTGTGCGAAGCATCATGAAAGAATGTGTGCATGTAAATAATGGAGTCTAGCTAACGACGTAAAACAAGCATGTTTTATTGTTTTTCTTTGTCGTAGTTTAGGTAGTGTGGTGAATCTTGGTTAAACAAGTTGCAATTGAACATATTCTTAAAATTCTCAAATCTTTACTTTTCAACCTGTTTAGTCCAATTTTACCCGGTCATTTAGTATGTTTATAGTAATTTATGTTAATCTGTTAATTTTTGTTTTTTCCAAAATCTTGTCCTGTTTAGCTTGAGTAAATTAGTTGGTTCTAAAATTTGTATATTTTATAGTTGATATGTGTAAGCGATAGTGGAGGTTGGCATGAAAATGCAGTGTTATTCTGATTTTTCTCTGTTTATCTGCTACCTCTAAGCATGGTCCAGACCGCTTAGCGCGCTAATGCCGCTTATGAGGGTCTACTGAATTTTCTTTTATAACTTTAGATTTATTCATTTTTTAGGTTATGGTTTGGAAAAGTTTTTTCTCCCAAAACCATCACATTTATTCTTAGGTTGAATTAGCTCGAAAACAACACTAGGGCTTTGCATTTTAATGATTCAAGGTGAATTTCTCATCAACTGGCACTGAAAACCCGCGAGATGTTTGGTTTTTCCCCTTTTCCTCTCTATGTATTTCTCTTTTTTAGGTAATGTATGTATAGTTACTCTGAACATATGTATATCTTAGGTTGGATTAGCTAGAAAACAATACTAGGGCTTTGCATTTTAATGATTCAAGGTGGATTTCTCATCAAGTGGCGCTGACAACCCGCGAGATGTTTGGTTTTTCCCCTTTTTCTCTCTATGTATTTTTCTTTTTTTGGGTAATGTTTGTATAGTTACTCTGAACATATGTATATGCATTGATCATAATGTTGTATAATATATGTTTTACAAATCAATCTTGTTGCTTTTCTTGATCTTTTTGTATTTATGTTTGAATTTGTGTTGTTGTCGAGATAGACATCACAAGTCTTGATTAGGGGAAGAGATCAGTTAGGTTCTAAACTAGAGATGGATTTAGGGTTAACAATCACTTAGGTATCGAAGATTAATGCTTTCATGTTGTTGTTTCACGTGAGACATCGTCGACTCGAGAACATAATTGTTCTCGTAATTTTTCTTTAGACGTGACCTTGGATGTGATATGTCGCCTCGGTATTGCAGAGATGGTCATTAATGTGAGAGATACATGAAGATTTTGATGAGTATTACATATTGAATACAACTGATCGATAGGTTAAAGTTTCTTATGAGTAGTTTACTTTAATACTTGATAAGTTTCTCCTATTCGAAGAATGTATTTATTTTCTGTTAATAACTTTAATCCCCGTATTTACCATTTTCAACCCATATAAATCTAAACTCATAAACACGAGACTTTTCGAACAACAATTCATTATGCACTGATCCCTGTTGAAACGATATGATAAAACTAAAAACATACTTACTATTGCTTGTCGTTTTACCGCTTCTGCAAAATGGCATTGTTGTTGGAGATTGGTGCTTTTATTTGATTGCATTGCGATAGTTTCTTTGTTTTTGAGTTTTGAACATAATGTATATGATGTATAGAATTTGTACATGATCTTGTATATGTATACTTGTGCATTTATTTGTTTATGGTTACTAAACTTGTAAATTTTACATGTTTTGCATACTTGTTAATAAATGTGTTTTTCTTTATGTTCAAATTTGTTATATATGTGTTACCATCATGTTTGTTTAATTTTGTTGAAAATTTTCTTGTTTTTGTAATATTTGCTCAAGTGATTCCTAAGTTATTGGTATATGCAGGTGTACGAAGCATCATGAAGGAATGTTTATATGTAAATATAGGCGTCTAGCTAACGACGTAAAACAAGCATCTTTTATTGTTTTTCTTTGTCGTAGTTTAGGTAGTGTGGTGAATGTTGGTTAAACAAGTTGCAATGGAAACTATTGTTAAAATTCTCAAATCTTTACTTTTCAAGTTGTTTAGTCCACTTTTACCCGGTCATTTAGTATGTTTATAGTAATTTATGTTAATCTGTTAGTTTTTGTTTTTTTCAAAGATCTTGTCGTGTTTAGCTTAAGTATATTAGTTGGTTGTAAATTTTGTATATTTTATAGTTGATATGTGTAGGCGATAGTGTAGGTTGGCATGAAAATGCACTGCTATTATGATTTTTCTCTGTCTTTCCTGCTACCGCTAAGCGTGGTCTAGACCGCTTAGTGCGCTGAGGCCGTTTAGGGGGTCTGCTGATTTTTGTTTTATAACTTTAGATTTATTCATTTGTTAGGTTATGGTTTAGAAATGTTTTTGCTCCCAAAATCATCACCTCCATTCTTATGTTGGATTAGCTAGAAACCAACACTAGGGCTTTGCATTTTAACGATTCAAGGTGGATTTCTCATCAACTGGCGCCGACAACCCGTGAGATGTTTGGTTTTTCCCCCTTTCCTCTCTATGTATTTCACATTTTTTTGGGTAATGTTTGTATAGTTACTCTGAACATATGTATATTTATTGATCATAATGTTGTATAATATATGCTTTACAAATCAATCTTGTTACTTTTCTTGATCTTTTTGCATTTATTTTGGATTTGTGTTGTTGTCGAGATAGACATCACAAGTCTTTATTAGGGGAAGAAATAAGCTAGTTTCTAAACTAGATATGTATTTAGGCTTAACAGTCACTTGGGTATTGAAGCTTAATGCTTCCGTGTTGTTGTTTCACGTGAGACATCATCAACTCGAGAACACAATTGTTCTTGCAAATTTTGGTTAGACATGACCTTGGTTGTTATATATCGCCTCGGTGTTGTAGAGATGGTCACTAATGTGAGAGATACATGAAGATTTTGATGAGTATTTCATGTTGAGTACAACTTATCGATAGGTTAAAGTTTATGACGAGTAGTTTAGTTTCATACATGATAAGTTTCTCATATTTGAAGAATATATTTATTTTTTGTTAATAACTTTAATTTCTGCGTTTACCATTTTTAACCCATTCAAACCCACACTCAGAAAAACGAGACTTGTTGAACAATAATACATTATGCTCTGACCCCTGTGGAAATGATATGATAAAACTAAATACATACTTACTTTTTCTTTTCATTTTACCGCTTCACCAAATTGGCATAGTTACTGGGGATTGGTGTTTTTGCTAGATTGCATTGCGATAGTTTCTTTGTATTTGAGTTTTGGACATAATGTATATGATGTATAGAATTTAAACATGAGCTTGTATATGTATACTTGTGCATTTATTTGTTTATGTTTACTAAACTTGTAAATTTTACATGTTTTACATACTTGTTATTAATGTGTTTTTCTTTGTGTTCAAGTTTGTTATATATGTGTTGTCATCATGTTTGTTTAACTTTGTTGTAAATTTTCTTGTTTTGGTAATGTTTGCTCAAGTGTTTCCCAAGTTATTGGTATATGCACATGTACGAAGCATCATGAAAGAGTATGTGTATGTAAATAAAGGCGTCGAGCTAACAACGTAAATAAAGCATATTTTATTGTTTTTCTTTGTAGTAGTTTAGGTAGTGTGGTGAATGTTGGTTAAACAAGTTGCAATTGAACTTATTCTAAAAATTATCAAATCTTTACTTTTCATCCTGTTTTAACAACTTTTACCCGGTCATTTAGTATGTTTATAGTAATTTATGTTAATGTGTTAATTTTTGTTTTTTCCCAAGAGTTTGTCGTGTTTAGCTTGAGTAAATTAGTTGGTTGAAAATTTTGTATATTTTATAGTTGATATGTGTAGGCGATAGTGGAGTTGGCATGAAAATGCAGTGTTATTCTGATTTTTCTCTGTTTTTCTGCTACCGCTAAGCGTGGTTTAGACCGCTTAGCGCGCTGAGGCCGCTTATGAGGGTCTACTGAAATTTTTTGTATAACTTTAGATTTATTCATTTGTTAGGTTATGGTTGGGAAAAGTTTTTGCTCCCAAAATCATCACCTTTATTCTTAGGTTAGATTAGCTAGAAAATAATACTAGGGATTTGCATTTTAATGATTCAATGTGGATTTCTCATCAACTGGCGCTGACAACCCGCGAGATGTTTGGTTTTTACCCTTTTCCTCTCTATGCATTTCTCTTTTTTTGGGTAATTTTTGTATAGTTACTCTGAACATATGTATATGTATTAATCATAATGTTATATAATATATGGTTTACAAATCAATCTTATTGCTTTTCTTGATCTTTTGGCATTTATGTTTGTATTTGTGTTGTTGTCGAGATAAACATCACAAGTCTTGATTAGCGGAAGAAATCAGTTAGGTTCTAAACTAGAGATGGATATAGGGTTAACAATCACTTGGGTATCGAAGATTAATGCTTTCGTGTTGTTGTTTCACACGAGACATCGTTGACTCGAGAACACAATTGTTCTCGTAATTTTTGGTTAGACGTGACCTTGGATGTGATATGTCGCCTCGGTGTTGCAGAGATGGTCACTGAGGTAAGAGATACATGAAGATTTTGATGTGTATTGCATGTTGAATAAAACGGATCGATAGGTTAAAGTTTCTTACGAGTAGTTTACTTTAATACTTGATAAGTTTCTCCTATTCGAAGAATGTATTTATTTTCTGTTAATAACTTTAATTCCCGTATTTACCGTTTTCAACCCATATAAATCCAAACTCAAAAACACGAGACTTTTCGAACAACATTTCATTATGCACTGATCCCTGTTGAAACGAATGATAAAACTAAATACATACTTACTTTTGCTTTTCGTTTTACCTCTTCTGCAAAATGGCATTGTTGTTGGATATTGGTGTTTTTATTGAATTGCATTGCGATAGTTTCTTTGTTTTTGAGTTTTGTACATAATGTATATGATGTATATAATTGTACATGAACTTGTATATGTACACTTGTTCATTTATTTGTTTATGTTTACTAAACTTGTAAATTTTAAATGTTTTACATACTTGTTAATAAATATGTGTTTTTCTTTGTGTTCAAATTTGTTATATATGTGTTGTCATCATGTTTGTTTAATTTTGTTGAAAATTTTCTTGTTTTTTTAATATTTGCTCAATTGTTTCCTAAGTTATTGGTATATGCAGGTGTACGAAGCGTCATGAAGGAATGTGTGTATGTAAATAAATTCGTCTAGCTAACGACGTAAAACAAGCATGTTTTATTGTTTTTCTTTGTCGTAGTTTAGGTAGTGTGGTGAATGTTGGTTAAACAAGTTGCAATGGAAACTATTGTTAAAATTCTCAAATCTTTACTTTTCAAGTTGTTTAGTCCACTTTTACCCGGTCATTTAGTATGTTTATAGTAATTTATGTTAATCTGTTAGTTTTTGTTTTTTTCAAAGATCTTGTCGTGTTTAGCTTAAGTATATTAGTTGGTTGTAAATTTTGTATATTTTATAGTTGATATGTGTAGGCGATAGTGTAGGTTGGCATGAAAATGCACTGCTATTATAATTTTTCTCTGTTTTTCCTGCTACCGCTAAGCGTGGTCTAGACCGCTTAGCGCGCTGAGGCCGTTTAGGGGGTCTGCTAAATTTTGTTTTATAACTTTAGATTTATTCATTTGTTAGGTTATGGTTTGGAAACGTTTTTGCTCCCAAAATCATCACCTCCATTCTTATGTTGGATTAGCTAGAAACCAACACTAGGGCTTTGCAGTTTAATGATTCGAGGTGGATTTCTCATCAACTGGCGCCGACAACCCGTGAGATGTTTGGTTTTTCCCCCTTTCCTCTCTATGTATTTCACATTTTTTTGGGTAATGTTTGTATAGTTACTCTGAACATATGTATATGTATTGATCATAATGTTGTATAATATATGCTTTACAAATCAATCTTGTTGCTTTTCTTGATCTTTTTGCATTTATGTTTGGATTTGTGTTGTTGTCGAGATAGACATCACAAGTCTTTATTAGGGGAAGAAATAAGCTAGGTTCTAAACTAGATATGGATTTAGGCTTAACAGTCATTTGGGTATCGAAGCTTAATGCTTCCGTGTTGTTGTTTCACGTGAGACATCATCAACTCGAGAACACAATTGTTCTTGCAAATTTTGGTTAGACATGACCTTGGTTGTGATATATCGCCTCGGTGTTGCAGAGATGGTCACTAATATGAGAGATACATGAAGATTTTAATGAGTATTTCATGTTGAGTATAACTTATCGATAGGTTAAAGTTTATGACGAGTAGTTTAGTTTCATGCACGATAAGTTTCTCATATTTGAAAAATATATTTATTTTCTGTTAATAGCTTTAATTTCTGCATTTACCATTTTTAACCCATTCAAACCCAAACTCATAAACACGAGACTTGTCGAACAACAATTCATTATGCTCTGACCCCTGTGGAAATGATATGATAAAACTAAATACATACTTACTTTTTCTTGTCGTTTTACCGCTTCAGCAAAATGGCATAGTTGCTGGGGATTGGTGTTTTTATTGGATTGCATTGTGATAGTTTCTTTGTTTTTGAGTTTTGGACATAATGTATATGATGTATAGAATTTGTACATGAACTTGTATATGTATACTTGTGCATTTCTTTCTGTTCAAGCTTGTTATATATGTGTTGCCATCATGTTTGTTTAACTTTGTTGTAAATTTTCTTGTTTTTGTAATATTTGCTCAAGTGTTTCCCAAGTTATTAGTATAAGCACGTGTATGAAGCATCATGAAGGAGTATGTGTATGTAAATAAAGGCGCCGAGCTAACGACGTAAAACAAGCATATTTTATTTTTTTTTCTTTGTAGTAGTTTAGGTAGTATGGTGAATGTTGGTTAAACAAGTTGCAATTGAACCTATTCTTAAAATTATCAAATCTTTACTTTTCAGCCTGTTTAATCCACTTTTACCTGGTCATTTAGTATGTTTATAGTAATTTATGTTAATCTGTTAATTTTTGGTTTTTTTTCCAAGAGCTTGTCGTCTTTAGCTTTAGTAAATTAGTTGGTTGTAAATTTTGTATATTTAATAGTTGATATGTGTAGGCGATAATGGAGGTTGGCATGAAAATTCAGTGTTATTAAGATTTTTCTCTATTTTTTTGCTACCGCTAAGCATGGTCTAAACCGCTTAGCGCGCTGAGGCCGCTTATGAGGGTCTGCTAAATTTTGTTTTATAACTTTAGATTTATTCATTTTTTAGGTTATAGTTTGGAAAAGTTTTGGCTCCCAAAATCATCACCTCCATTCTTAGTTTGGATTATCTAGAAAACAACACTAGGGATTTGCATTTTAATTATTCGAGGTGGATTTCTCATCAACTGGCGCTGACAACCCGCGAGATGTTTGGATTTTTCCCTTTTTCTCTCTACGTATTTATATTTTTTTGGGTAATGTTTTTATAGTTACTCTGAACATATATATATGTATTGATCATAATGTTGTATAATATATGATTTACAAATCAATCTTGTTGCTTTCCTTGATCTTTTTGCATTTATGTTTGAATTTGTGTTGTTCTCGAGATAAACATCACAAGTCTTGATTAGGGGAAGAAATCAGTTAGGTTCTAAACTAGGGATGGATTTAGGGTTAAAAATCACTTGGGTGTCGAATATTAATGCTTTTGTGTTGTTGTTTCACGCGAGACATCATCGACTCGAGAACACAATTGTTCTCGCAATTTTTGGCTAGCGAACACCTTGGTTGTGATACATCTCGTTGATGTTGTAGAGATGGGCATGATGTGAGAAACACATGAAGATTTTGATGAATATTGGATGTTGAATACAACTAATCGATAGGTTAAAGTTTCTTACGAGTAGTTTACTTTAATACCTGATAAGTTTCTCCTATTCGAAGAATGTATTTATTTTCTGTTAATAACTTTAATTCTCGTATTTACCATTTTCCACCCATATAAATCCAAACTCGGAAACATGAGACTTGTCGAACAACAATTCATTATGCACTGATCCATGTTGAAACGATATGATAAAACTAAATACATACTTACTTTTGCTTGTCGTTTTACCGCTTCAGCAAAATGGCATTGTTGCTGGAGAATGGTGTTTTTATTGGATTGCATTGCGATAGTTTCTTTGTTTTTGAGTTTTGTACATGATGTATATGATGTATAGAATTTGTACATGGACTTGTATATGTATACTTGTGCATTTATTTGTTTATGTTTACTAAACTTGTAAATTTTACATGTTTTGCATACTTGTTAATAAATGTGTTTTTCTTCGTGTTCAAATTTGTTATATATGTGTTGTCATCATGTTTGTTTAACTTTGTTGAAAAATTTCTTGTTTTTGTAATGTTTGCTTAAGTGTTTCCCAAGTTATTGGAATATGCAGGTGTACGAAGCATCATGAAGGAATGTGTGTATGTAAATAAAGGCGTCAAGCTAACGACGTAAAACAAGCATGTTTTATTGTTTTTCTTTGTAGTAGTTTAGGTAGTGTGGTGGATGTTGGTTAAACAAGTTGCAATGGAAACTATTCTTAAAATTCTCAAATCTTTACTTTTCAACTTGTTTAATCCACTTTTACCCGGTCATTTAGTATGTTTATAGTAATTTATGTTAATATGTTAATTTTTGTTTTTTTCCAAGAGCTTGTCGTGTTTAGCTCGAGTACATTAGTTGGTTGTAAATTTTGTATATTTTATAGTTGATATGTGTAGGCGATAGTGTAGGTTGGCATGAAAATGCAATTGTATTTTTATTTTTCTCTGATTTTCTGCTACCGCTTAGTGTGTTGAGGCCGCTTAGGGGGTCTGCTGAATTTTGTTTTATAAATTTAGATTTATTCATTTGTTAGGTTATAGTTTGGAAAAGTTTTTGATCCCAAAATCATCACCTCCATTCTTAGGTTGGATTAGCTAGAAAACAACACTAGGGCTTTGCATTTTAATGATTTGAGGTGGATTTCTCATCAACATGCGCTGACAACCCGCGAGATGTTTGGTTTTTCCCATTTTACTCTCTATGTATTTCTCTTTTTTTGTGTAATGTTTGTATAGTTACTATGAACATATGTATATGTATTGATCATAATATTGTATAATATATGCTTTACAAATCAATCTTGTTAATTTTCTCGATCTTTTTGCATTTATGTTTGGATTTTTGTTGTTGTCGAGATAGACATCAAACTATGGTTTGGTTCTTCTCCCTATCTTTAGGTTTGCTCATGTGGGATCACCAAGCACCTTGATTTGTATGTTTTGTACATGTATATCTTGTGTTGATTAACTTTTAGCTAACAAATACAATGTATGTATGTTTGTTCTATGGATGTTGGCATTATAGGTGATGACACAACAAATTTTATCAAGGTGATTCATAGGTTCATGAGTTAATTTCCATGCCTTCCTCAACAAGCTTCATTAATATTTAAACTTCATATTTGAGTTTTCTTTAAGACAATGTCATGACAAGGCCTACTATGACTCACCATGCTTTAATTTTCCAAATGAAGTCAAAAGATGCAAGATTGATTCAAGAAGTTTGACCTAATTGGACAAGTTTTTGATTTCTTGACCACAAGTGCATAACTCCCTTAATTCTCAATATTTGGAAGTTATTTATCTTTCCATGGGTCCATGTTATCATTTACAACAACCTCTCTTCACATGACAAAATCAATTGTGCTAGAAAGATTGTCAAAAGTTGAAATGGTTTCCAAGAAATTTTCATGCTCTATGAGCTAGGGTTTTGAACTTCTAAGGGCTATATCTTGTTCATATTTTGAGATTTTTTTGTGATTCCAAAGATATGTTTCTCTTTAAATTGTTATTAACAAATCACTTCAAGAGTTTCAAGAAAATTATATATGGAAGATCACTAATGATGGAGAAAGATTACAAGTCCCCTAGATAGGCCATCAAATTATGTTATGTGACTTCAAAGGATCATAACTTGGACAAATTTTATCATCTTGAGCTCATTATTTTCCATAATGATCTTAAGGATGTTAAATTTAACTCTCTTTTTGGTTATAAGCTTGTAAATGGTTGCAAAATGCTTGTTGAGCTCAAAACATTATAGGTCATCTCATGGATTTCCACCCATTTCACAAGATCATAACTTGTTCAATATTTGAAATTTTTGAGTGATATAAGTTTCAAAATACTCTTCATGAAGTCTACTTCAAGATAGCATCAATGATCAAAGCTCAATTTTGAAGGAAGGCATTGTTTGGAATCAAAACATTATAGGTCATTTTTTAATAAGAAACTTGGAATTTTTCTAACTATAAAAGTCGGCGCACTTTTCTTGATTTTGACTAAGCATAACTTTCAGGTCAAGCATTCAAATGAAGTCTTTCTTGGCACATTGTGAAGAGTGTTACATGATATTTCTAATGCATCAAGAATCATATCGTAAGGCTTCTTGAATTGTACACACCTTGAGTTCAAAGTCAACTACTTGAAATTGAATTTTTCTCCAAAGTCAGAATTTGAAATCTATAATTTTCCTTCTAATCACCTATTTTGCACGCGTTTTTGATCTAAACATGATTAACAAACTTTCTCAAACTTGTTTAAGCATCAAAATGCAGGAATTGGATGAGTTTTGAGTGAATTAGAGTCACATTGTTTCCACTTTCAGGCTCCATCCAATTTCCCTCCAAACCTCACTATTTCTTCCAATTCTTTGCACCATTCACTTCCCTATTAATAGAGAACCGCACTCCTCTGATTTTCTCAAGCTTTAACAACCAAAGTCACCATGTTCAGATCTCACACGAACTCTGAATTTGAATTTATAATTTCTTTTATTCTCACCTCAAAACACTAAAAGCTTCATTCAATTAGCTCCATTGAACTTCTCTGAAGCTAACCATACTCTTACCTTCAAGAATCCTAACCTGAATCAAGCTACAGAAGTCCAGTTTCAGTGCTATTTTGGTGAACTTAGTTCAGGTAGAATTCTCAACCAAATTGAGCCAAATAGATCCCTATTCTACTCTACTCATCCTTCTGATTCTCGTACTTCTTACGATTTTCATTTTCATTAAGAATTTAGAGAGATACTCGGAAATTTCGTTCTTGATATTTTTTCTGCTTTTTTTCAAGTAGAGCCTTGCTCAGCTTATATAAATTTGGTGCAAGGGCACCATTAGAATCATCTTGAAGAGACGAATCTAATGGTACCGGTCTGGTTTGCTAATTTTACAGTTTGTGGAACTCCAATCTAGGGCATCTGGAGGTTGAAGACGACCTACGTGTCGTACTTCAACCAATGATAGTGTGACATGTAATTTTTTTGAATTCTATCCAGTGTGCTTTCCTTACTATACGCGTATTTTGAGAGCCCTTGGATTTGATTATTTTCATTAGTCAGACTTCATCCAACGTGCCATATTTTTAGTTACTTTTAATTATTAAAAAATGATTTGGTGTGATTTCCAAAGATGACCATGTTATGCACAGCGTGTCAGATCCCTTGGATCTGCTTACTAACACATTTTGACATTAATCTAATGGTCGATATTTTTTTGCCTTTATTTTTATTTTCAGATTTTTTATATTTAATTGTTTTGAATTTCAAAAATCATAGAAAATTTATTTCTGACTCAAAAATTATGAAAAACAATTCAAAAAAATTCAAAAAAATATTTTTTATTCTGATTTTTATTTTCAGATTTGATATTTTTTATGATTTTTCTTTTGTTTTGACTTGTTTTTAATTGTTTAAAAAAATTTAATATTTTTAAATTATGAAAAAATTCATAAAAATCATTTTCTTTATTTATGACTTTCTGGAATTTTTTCTATAATTTTATTCTGATTTTTACTATTTTAAATCATTTTTCACTTACTTGAGTGATTTTAAATAATTTAAAAATACTTTTCTATTTAAAAAAATTACCAAAATTTTTATAAAAATACTTGAGATCATCTCTGAATTTTCTATGGTTTCTTTTAATTTTTATTTGATACTTTGAATATAGTTTGTTATTTTGCCTTTTGTTTTCACTTAAAAAAATAATTTAAAAATCATTTTCTTATTCTATTTTTCTTATTAAATGCAATTTTATTTTTGAATATATTATGGTTGAGCTTGAATTATGTGAGCATGAGCTTGATTAACATCATTGGATCTTGGGAGTTGATTTTAACTCCACCAAAATGGATGAATGATTTTAATAATAGTTTGATTAAATTCTTTGGTTCAAATATCTTTTCTCCATCTTATTTCTTCTTTGACTTTTTCTTGTGCTATAAGTTTCATGAGTGTGGTTTTTATCACATCTCAAGAATTATGTAGTACATATATTGCTATTGACCGACCTCAAAATAGGTACGACTTCTACATAATTCCACTTACGATTTCTTAACATAGTGCTAAATTTTGTCCTGATTCGAAAAATGATCATTCATGGACCAAACTTATGTTTGCAAGCCCAAGTATGTTTAATTTGAAACCTTTGATCCAATAACCTTGAAGTTTATTGTTAGGAGGTTTTGGTCTTATCAATCTTCTAGTGAACCATCATAAACTTTGGTATAAGTGAATCATTTAAACATCATTGATCATATGTTGTTACCCTGAACACTTGAAATAAATGATATACTTGGCAAAAAGCAAATGAAACTTGTTGTTGAGAATATTTTATTTTATTAATCTTCTAATGAGTTTTTAAATGAAAGTTTCAAGATGGTCATTCAACTAACCTCTAATTTCTAACTTACTAACAATTGACTTTTACTTTGAGTTTTTACTTTATTGCATTTATTTTATGCCTTTACTTTTATGTACCATATACTTTGGCATTTACATTTCATGTCATTTTTATCTTTGCTCACTTGAGCATTTATCTTTATGTAATTTTTTTTTGCTCACTTAAGCTTTTCATTTTCTTTTTGAAGACACTTAATAACCAACTTGAACGTTAAAAAACCTTAAGGTTACTCAGACTATTTGGTTAATTTTCCTGGCATAATGGAGTTGTGGATTTCTCAGACTTAGAATTAGAAGCCCTTGACTACCCTTAAGACCTTGTGGCTCTGATTATTATTTTGTCTAGAGTTCTTGGGGTTTACCCCAAGACATTGGGTTGATTTTCTTTTTATGTAGGTTATTCTGATTATATGCTTTGTCTATGATTTGGAATTCCTCTGTATACAGTCGTTACTCTACCCAATTTTTGTGAAGACTTAATGCATCTGAAGCTTGGTATTTTTAATAGGTTTAGTATCTTTGCTTGCATGGTTTCAATCCAAAGAATAGGAATTCTACAATGACTCTTTATGTCAAGTGTTTGCTTCTTGTATGTTAGACGGTTCTTTTCCGTAGCTTTTACCTTATGCTTTAGGATAGTCCCTTCATCTCCTCTCATATTCTTTAATTTCAAAAATCTTCTCCCTCCTTTTCAAAACTCTTCTTGTTTTCTAACTTGAATCGCTTTCACAATAAATTTGGACTTAGGTCCATGCATTTTCAAAAAATATTTTCTTAATTAAACTTTAATCAACTTAATCATACTTTGACATTTTTTTTGTGAGAAGGATAAAATTCAATTAACCTCATTAAAACCATTTTTGCCACTTTGGGCTTTTTACTTTAAAAAATATTGAAAGATTAGACTCTTGTCAATTCTAGTAGTGATGCAGACTACTATACTTCTACGATATATAGTAACGTGAGATATTTTCCACTTGGGTGTTGAGTGGGGCTTTGTTGATTTTAAAATCCAAGCTATATCCTCCACTTTGAGATGACACAAATTCTCCTTTCTAATAATTGTGGTTAGTAAGTATGTTTTCACTCGGATATGACGATGATGTCTAGTCTCTTAAAATTAACCAACACACTTTTGTTTTAAAATTTTTAAAGGTGAACTACGAGTACCCTGATCCCCTATTGCATGAAAGGTGGCACGTAGGCACTAATGGTTTGCAACCGCGGAGTGTGCAAAAATTGTAAAAAATACTTCTCTTCTCATCTCCACCATCTATTTTCATATACAACACTTATAGCCAAATACACAAATTTTCAAAGAGGTTCTTGTGGAGAATTGTAGATGTTTATGGTGTTAATACCTTCCCTTTTTATAACCAACCCCCGTACCTATATTCTCTCCTCCTTTTTTTGGGTTACTCGCTCTTTTCACATTCCTCTCAACATTTCTACCGCCACAGAAAAATGGCGACTTCACTGGGGACCGAACGACCAAATGCTGGTCCATCCCTAAGTGGGTTGAGCCTATCTTTGTTTATATTGTGTATGTGTTATTATTTGTTATATATTATGTGTTGTATATATTTTTGTCTGGATTTTCCTGGTTTTCAAGGGTGCTTGGTGATTTTTCATAAGTCCTCTACCTGGACTTGGACAAACTTAAGATAGGACGGGCGGTATAGTCATGTTAACTTTGAGGGAGTAATCCTAAAAAAGGAGACATGAGATCCCCCAGTCAGTGGAGGCCCATTTGACTGTAGTATCTTTTATCGAGTTATCGGGAAGACGTGCTTCTTTCTACCTAGGAGCCTGCTGAAGCTAAGGACTGTAGAACCCTTAACCCATCTTGGCCTTTGAGGTGTAGTGGGGAAACTATGACGGAGTAATTCGGAAATGGTTGTCACGTGATACTACACTTAGATGAGTTTTTCCAGAGAATTACTAATTACGGAGTTAATCTGGACGTTGGTAATATCCAAAGGAAGGATGTAGACTTTGGGAAGTACCTTGTGGATAGTACCTTTGACTTCATGCTCGTGACATCGAACCTATGAACCCCCTATGTTTTTGATCTTGTGTGTGATTGTTGCATCATGCATTCATGCACCCATGAGCATTCTTTAAGACAATTGTTTCAAGGAACTTAAAGTTGACCTTTTGCAAATAACTCAAGTACTTATGACCATGGATTCCGGAAAAAGAACGACTCAGAAGTAAGGTTTCAAGGATACTAAGATAGAGGAACTAATGAGTTTTATTCCTGAGATTGAGAGCTTTATATATTTCTAGAAGAAGTATGGATCCATTGTGCCTCTCATGAAACTCAAGATGAAGGAGGGTTTTCTTTATACATTGGTCCAGTTCTATGATCATTTGTGTCGGTGTTTTACTTTTCTTGATTATCAGTTGATGCCACATTGGAAGAGTACTCTTACTTATTTGGTTTACCTATTACTGATCGTTTTCCTTTCACGGATTTAGAGGGAGAGCCCAAGTCTCATTAGATTGCTGCATTGATTCATTTAGTAAAGTCTGAGATTGAGGCTAACATGACTATCAAAGGAGGAATCAGAGGTTTACCCGCTCAGTTTTTGTTGGAGAAAGCTTATTGTTGTACCCCAAAATTTGCCCTCGCATTTTTCCACAAGAAATCACAGCCTCGGGCGTTTCTTGATTTTTCAGATTGGCGTAAGAATCAGTCAAACAGATTTTTCTTATCAGTCAGACAAAATTAGGGTTTTCATGGCTCTGGAACAGTTCAAACAGTTTGCTTAGGGTTTGGTTGATTTCGGCTCAGTTTTTGATCAGGCGGACGCTTCTTTGACTTTTAATCAAGAACTAGGGTTTGTGCGCAGATTCCTCAGAAAGATTTAATTCTACAGTGCTTGTCAAGTTATTCTGAGATGTGGACTGAAACATTTGGATTGAATTCGCAGCATTTGACTAAATCAGTGAAAAGAGGCATTTGGATTGAGTTTGCAGTGTTTGATTAAAATCAGTAAAAGGAAGAGACATTGGGGAATGTGTGATTTGACGGTGCATTGCTTTGATTATTCAAAACGTCAGACGTTTATGGATTATTTATTATTCTAAGTTAAATGGTTGGAATTTATTTTCAATTATTATAATTTAAAGAATTATAAATAATAAAATAAACAATTGAAAAGGAGAAAAAGAATTAACTGGTAAAAAATAGATTTTATTCATCTTTAATTTATTTGTTACAATTATTATTTAAATATTTACAAAGTATTTACAATGATAATTTTACAAATATTTAAAATGAAATAAAAAACTATCCTAATTTTTTCTAAGCTTCCTAATCTTCATTCTTCTATCCAATGCTCCCTCTGCTCCATTTGATTTCATCTGCACAAAAAAAAATAAGAAAAGAAAAAGTCAATTGAAGCAGATAAATTAAAGAGACAGACAGTTATTTTGGGCTCATCATTGAAGGAAACTGACTGGAATCAGTTAGCCCTCTCTGCAAATCACGAGATTTCTCCCGGTTCACAGAGAGGGATGGATAATGCTTGCTAAACATGAATGCACAAAGTTGAAATGCACAAATTCAAATTTTGTCAAACCTACTGCATAATTTCAAAATTGCCAAAAACTGAATGGCCTAAACCAAGTCAAGAGTCCAAACTGAGTTCACATTCAAACTATCCCAAACAAGCAGGCAGTATGGAAAAGAGATAAAATATGCAGAACTAAACTACATTGCAAGCAACCTCCTATTTTCATCATTTTCCAGCATTGCCTTTTCAGAATAAAGTACAAACATAACATTATTTAATGCTTAAAGTTGTACTGGAGAGAGAAGAAGAGAGGAAAAGAATAGGCTTACAGGTTTAGGCATGAGGATAAGATATATAAAAACAAAACTGCAATAAAACAGTGAGGCAGAAGGCAGAGATATGAAGAAATCAAAATACAAACAAAACTGTCAAGAAAAAGAAACAGAATTATCTATCCACACTTAAACCTTCAAACCGGATTCAAACCCTGAACCTTTTGTGGAGCATATAACACCAAAGCCTTCACTTGTCAAAAGGACCCAACATTCAAAACCATACGCGCCCAAAGCACAAAAAGCAAAAAAACATTTCAAAAGCCATAGCCTTCAGAACATAAAAACCCCAAGCCTGAACTGTCAAACTTACTTTTTTTCAAAACCTGCATAAACATTCAAACACTTGCAAAAAACCAAATATAACCAAGTCCATCAAACCTTAAGCAGACAAACTCACATAATATCCAAACCACCCTCAACCTGCATAAACAAAAAGTATTAAACAGCAAAGGCCATGCTAAGCTGTGTCAAGCTTTAAAACCTTACTTAGTCAAGTCTTAAAACCAGCTCAAGCCTATAACCTGTTCTCAAACAATACCAACTGTCAAAACAAAAATCTGTCAAGCTTCCAACCAAAGCCATTAACCAGTTTCCAAACCCAACAAACCCTCAGGAAACCTTCATCATTGGGTGTAACAAATACCAAATATATCAAGCATTTCGTAGCAAAACATCTCATCATCAATACAGCAAACCAAGGCATCAAGCTAAAGCATTCAAAGGCAACACAAAAGGCCTTAGATAATTCTCATCATAGGCAAACATTAGAGGCAACAGAGACATCAAGGCAACCAGAAGAAGAAGATAAAGAAGTATTCAGGGGTCAGACATATAGCAACGGAAGCATACACAAGCAGAAGCGAGGATAAGAGAATAAGAGAAAAAGGAAGTTAAGCCAGGCTTTCAGCATACATCATTAAGCAACAAGAAGGCAAAGAATATAGAGTACCGTGGTTATCAAAGCAAGTTCACAGCATCACCATCTCCTCGCCGCCTTGGCCGCCACAGCGCCTTCCAATCCTTTCCTCCTCCGTCTCCAAGAGGTAGTATAATCTTCTTCCATTCCCTTTCATACCTCAACAGAAACAAACAATAATAAACATAACATTAGAATGCTAACTTATAACATGCAAAACACAAAACCCTAACGAGATTGAGACGAAAATTGTTACCTTGAAACCTGTCGCCCGAGCAATTCGTGGGGAGAAGAGGATATGGACGATGGCGTGGGTGGCCATGGGCGAAGGAGGTGCTCAGAAGCGAAGCGAAGAAGACGAAGGGCAAAAACCACAAACGGCGCCGCTGCTGTTACAAACCCTAAGCCTTTCCCCAAATACAAACAAAACCAATTAACCCCAAAAAACATTGTTGTGTGAAACACTTGGGCCACGACCCGTTTCAGCAATTAAGCCCACTTCAAAAGCCAAACGCACCCCCCTTTGTCTGGTTGCCACAAATCTCCAAGGCCCATTCATTCCTTTTGTTTCATTTCATTTTTTAATCAATATCTTATCATACCTGTTATATATAAATTAACACTTTAATTTTTACATCAAATTTCACTAACAATACCTTTTTATATAATTTTATTTTTGTATATAATACATTATTTAAAATACACCAAAACATTAATTTTTTCTTAAAAAAAACATTTTTTTAGTTAAAACTTTGTACATACATAAAAAATACTAACATAAATAATTAATACATTAATTTTTACATAAAAACTTAAAACATTTTTTTCCTTTTCATTTTAACTTTGTTTGTACATAATTACATAATTTTTCTTTAAAGTTAATACTTTTCTTTTCTTAAGATTAAAACTTTCATTTGTACATATTAAACAAAAATATAAAAATACAAATCAAATACTTAATTTTTTATTAAGTTAATCTCACTTGTAAATAAATTACATATACATTTATACATACACTTACACATTTACAATGCACACAAACATTGTTATCTTTTACATTGCCTTTATGCTATACATGTGAGACTTTACATTTGCGAGCAATTCGATTTGGTTGTAATTATTTAAGTCTCATCCCCATTTGTAAATTTGTACCCCTACTCCCGGATACTATTTTGTAATAGCGTAGACTTTAAATTCCCGCAATTTATCGCTTTCGAATTATACCATGGTTAGACCTAGGGTTTGTATGTACATAAAAGCAAATGCTAGATAACCTAATACAAGACAAATACATGAAATAAATACACAATCACACTTGCACCCCCTAGGGTAATCCCACATGTTGCCTTCCAAAAATGGGCCATGCTTGCACGTCGAGTTTCTTTGGCAAAACAATTCAAATGATCATAAGTCCCTCGATGACGCTTTCGAAAGTTGCCTAAACGGAATGATCATAGTCCCTTCAAACAAATTGCCAAGGACACTTGGCACCAATGCATTCATGGTCCATACGATGACCCGCGCCTGTCCCGATCACATCCTAAATGCAAGATTGTCCACCAAATTCAATGGTGGAACAAAATTGTTAAAAAAGGGGTTAAAAACATAGAGAAAACATTTGAGTACAATAGGGGTAGACAAAACTCTTAGTTACTTGGGATCAATCTTGCAAAAACACTTGCCTCCTTTTCAAAACCACACTTCACAAACACTTTCAAAACAAACTTCCAAAAACATTTTGAAACATCTTTTCGAAAAGATACACACCGTTGTATATACTCAAACACGAGTCATTACAACGGTTGCCGAAACAAAGGCGTCTATTTCAAAACATTTTCAAAACACACACACACACACACCATTTTTCAAGCAATCAAAAATCAAGGCAAGTGATCTAAAACCAAGTAACTAAGAGCCCATGGATAACCATGGATGAAAAGGGTGCTAATACCTTCCCTTTTCATAATCTACCCCCCGAACCCACGAAACATCTCAAAAAGGTTTTTCCTATGCTTTTTAACCTTTCCTTTAGGATAAAATAAAAAGTCGGTGGTGACTCTTGCTAAACCGAACAAGTGCGAATACAAACGCAAAACCTCAAGTAAGTTCTCCCACCGTATAACAGAACTGGTGACTCTGCTGGGGATTTGATTTAAAAGTGGGGTTACCTTAGGGTTTAGATCACCTTTACATTCTTGCTTTGATTGCTTTGATTGCTTTACTTTTTTGGGTCCTTGTTTGGGTTTGTTGTAAATCCTACACCCGGATTTGGGGCACCTTCTTAGGTAAATAGCAATAAAACTGTGAGGGAACTGTGCGGGGTATACCGACATGGTTGAAGCAGTGAGCTATGTTAGTGCGACATATTTGTGAGTACCGGTAACCCTTGAGTTCAATCAAGGAGAGTACGGGGCCGCTGAGTGATGTCATGAAGCACTAACGAACTCTTAGAACCTTACTTGACCATCTTAGCCTTTTTAGGGGTAGTGAGATGACCGACTTTGGTGTAGTCCGAAGTTGGTAGATACTCGATGCTACACTCATTGAGGGTTGTTTTCTTGGAATATTTTGGTCGCCAGTTAAGTGGCTAAATCAAAACGATGAACACAGAAAACAATCCAATGATATTGAGCTCCTTAGAACCCGGTTTCTATTTTAGGACAGGATGAGCCAATTAACTTCAAGAGGGTACTTACCTAAACCCAATGCAAGCCTGAACCTAAGGACTTGTGTGTTTTGTGTGAATATGATTACCTGTATATACACTTACTTGCTTTTGCATGCATGTAAACATCATAACATCATACCATGGCATTTTCAATAACCTTTTCAAGGATCTCGAGGGTTCTTTTGATGCAGGGTTACGTTGAACCAGACGTCTACCATAGGCAAGAGGTTTCTCCTCTAAACAAATGCCAGTCAAAGATCAAATACAACAACTTGAATCAGGGGCTATGACCCACTTGACATGGTGAGCTTGATTCTCGTGGAAAGACATCCACTGGTGCAAAGTTCTCCAATCAAAGACTGAAGTTCAACCTCTAACATTCTCTTGTGTTTACCCCGAGAGATCTTTGAAGACATTGCATATATATCACATATATCATTGCATAACAGGTTTCTCCCATACAGGTCTCCTTACCTTCTTACTGTTTATTTCAGTAAGATGGATATGGAACAAACGGTGAAAGATCTCCAGGCTCAAAACGCTCAATTCCAGCAAATTCTTCTAGCTATGAGGAAAGGGCAAGAAGATCTGAAAGATATCCTTCTCAAAGACAAGGGGGTCAGTCTGGAAGCAGACCACAATTTGGGGCTTGATGAAGATGACTACTCCGAGGAACAATATCCTCCCGCTGATGACAAGTACAAACAGTTGGAGGATCGCCTCAATGCCATGGCGATTCAACAAGTACCTGGCTTGGACTTAGGAGACTTGGGTTTAGTTCCTGGATTGGTCATCCCGCCAAAGTTCAAGGTCCCTACCTTTGCCATGTACGATGGAGTCTCTTGCCCTAAGATGTATCTAAAGTCTTATATTCGCAAGATTCAACCATACACAGCTGATCCAAACCTTTGGATCCATTTCTTCCAAGAAAGCCTGATAGGGACTCAACTCGAGTGGTTCTATTAATTGGAGAGTTCTCGCATCCATACATGGGGGGATTTAGCTACTGCTTTTTACAAACACTATCAGTACAATACTGATCTTGCACCTACTCGTGTGCAGTTGCAGAACATGACCATGGGTTCCGACGAGAGCTTCAAGGGATATGCCCAAAAGTGGAGAGACCTGGCGGGTAGGGTGCAACCCCCTTTAACTGACAGAGAGCTGATTGACATCTTCATGGGGACTTTGACAGGGCCTTTCTTCAATCACTTAATTGGAAGCTCCTCAGCCGGATTCACCGAGATAATACTGACCGGCGAAAGGATTGAGGCTGGCATCAAAAGCGGAAAGATCCAAGGAGCTTCACCCTCGGATACTCAGATATTTCCCTACAACGGAAAGAAAGAGTCCAACGCAGTGACTGGTCAAAAGAGTCGTCTTGATCAACATGCTGGGGCAATCCTGATCTCTGATCCCACGACCGTTCAACAAAAATGGGGCAAGAGGCGTAGGGTGAGATATCAAGAAAGGCAGTATACTGACATCAACATGCCTTTGTCTCAAGCTTTTCAACAATTGCTGAAGTTGAAGTTAATCGCGCCAAAGGATCCTCCTCACAATCCTGATACTTCCTCTTCCAAGTACAACTCGAGTGTGAGATGTGCCTACCATTCTGACAGCCCTGGGCATGACACCGACAGCTGTTGGACTTTGAAGAATCAGATTCAAGACTTGATAGATGCCAAGGAAATCAAGTTTTGACCCTCCGGAGACTCTAGCATGATCACTCCTCCTGTGCCAGCTCATTGAGATTGTGTTTGTTTCATTTTGAATATTCAAAGTTGTAATCTTTTGTTATTCAAACACTAACCTTTTAATGTCAAACTCTGTTTCATTAATGCATTGCATATGTTTGTCTTGAATTCATACATTCGTTTTCACTACTCTTATGCTTTCTTTATGATATTTGACTCTTGATAAAAAGCGGCAGGCCTTTAGAGGGAGGATGACGAAACAATACCGTAATCTCACGCAGTATGCTTTTGAATGGACCTTGCTGATGATGTACATGCATTTCTTTCAATTCCCAAACACTGGAGTTATAAGGAAGATAATCCCTAGTCAACCCCTTCGAGCCAAAGAAGTAGGAGTTTTCTGTTCTAAACAATCAAAACCTTTGATATAAACCTGGGGCAGGGTAGTATCTCAGTTAATTCAAAAGAAAATGCGCATTAAAGTCGCAAACTCTCAGTTCGTAACACAACGAATGACGTCAAAAAAAAAGCATTCCCTTGGAATCAAAAGACAGTGATGGTTCCCTATCATATAGGCAATCAATCTCTCAAAGGAGAAAAGCCCACCAAGCCAAAACCTGTAAAGGAGGATTAAGAAAGTTAGGGCATCCCGCTGACTGCGATCTCAAAAATGGGAACAGTCAGGCAAAAGTTAGGGATAACAAATCAAAATCAAAATAGAGAGGTCATTACAAATCCTCAACAACATGAAAAAATGTTGCAAAAAAAAAAGGAGGTGATGACTGTCTCCCAAATTCGTCTGGTGAACCATCACCCAAAAGGTCGTTCCAAACTCAAAACAGAGTGCGACGCACAATTAACTGAGCTTAGGTGTGAAGAACATCACGAAGAGAGGGTGGGTACAAATATACTTTGAGACTTTATCCTTTGTTTCTTAAATCGTGAACCAAGCCACGTTACAACCCTTCAAAAGTCCTAATTGAAGCATGGGTTAGTTCGAAAGCATACTGTTTCAAAAGGTACCCTGACTCCTGTAAGGCTTTGCTCTAAAATCTTGTGTTGATTCGTCTTATGAAAAAGTTTTCTGCTAAAAAACGCATTTTTAAAATTTTGAGACAAACATAAAACGTTGCATTGCTTGAATATCACTGTTTGCATTTGACTATTTGTTTGACAGCGAAGAAATTCATACAGCGAATGTTCGGAGGAACGAAAACTCTCTCAGTGAGCGAAATCACTTCAAAAGGATGACACTTCCAACGACAAATCTCCTATCAACAAGGGGCATGACATGGCACCATCCAGTTGACCTGGGGGCAGTCCAGTCAAGGTTTCAGCAGATCTCTCAAAGTTCAGTTAACCTGGGGCAGTCCAGTCAAGGTTTCAGCAGATCTCTCAAAGTTCAGTTAACCTGGGGCAATCCAGTCAAGATTTCAACAAAATCTCTCAATTGCAGATTAACCTGGGACAAGTCTCTGTCGCCATCACTTGGGGCATTCGAATGTCAATCTCAAGGGTTACGAACAGACTAAGTTCTCGGCAATATCACATGCATCTGATACTATGGGCAGTGATGATACCTCTCTAGCAGACTAGCAGTCACGGGTTTATTTCCCCAACATTTGTCAAGGATTTATTCTCCAGTGCAAATTACATTTCAGCAGCATTCTAAGCATATGCAGTATGATCAGCAGGTTCCTTCATCTTGAAGTAGTAATCATCCAGGTTCCTTCATCTTGAAGTAGTAATCATCCAGGTTCCTTCATCTTGAAGTAGTAATCATCCAGGTTCCTTCATCTTGAAGTAGTAATCATCCAGGTTCCTTCATCTTGAAGTAGTAATCATCCAGGTTCCTTCATCTTGAAGTAGTAATCATCCAGGTTCCTTCATCTTGAAGTAGTAATCATCCAGGTTCCTTCATCTTGAAGTAGTAATCATCCAGGTTCCTTCATCTTGAAGTAGTAATCATCCAGGTTCCTTCATCTTGAAGTAGTAATCATCCAGGTTCCTTCATCTTGAAGTAGTAATCATCCAGGTTCCTTCATCTTGAAGTAGTAATCATCCAGGTTCCTCCATCTTGGAGTAGTAATCATCAAAATTTTCTTCATCACCTGCTGAAAATTACAACCGCCAACAAGATAACAGACAACTGAAGATCTGTTTCTCTCAAGAATGAAGACTCTCTTCCTTGAAACCTCAGAAGATTGGCATACTCCCAATTTCTGACCCCGAACAAAATCAAGATCTAGATATAGTTCAAAATGTGGCCCAGATTCGGCGACATTCTATAACTTATTCAGATTTGCTTCTAGATATAGTTCAAGATGTGACCCAGGATTTGGCGACATTCTATAACTTATTCAGATTTGCTTCTAGAGATAGTTCAAGATGTGACCCAGAGATGGCGACATTTCGTAACTTATTCCAGATCAACACCTACAGCAGTCAGAGGACTCTCGCAATCCCCAGCCAGAGAACCTTCCAGAAGCTAACTCCCCTCAGAGTCAAGTTTCATTATCCCCAGTGGAGCTAAAACTTCCAATTATCAATCCCAAAGCAGAGTGAAGACTCTCATTCTCAGCATCTCGCAGAATATTCGAATATTCTCCAGTGAAGATCTCCTCAAAACAGGAAGTCCCCAGTAGTTTGGCATACAACCCAAGCTTCTGATTCCCCAACAGTGGTCCCAGGACTTCTCATTTTCAATGATCAAAAGATTCTGGCCCTCCACAGCAGCAGCCAAGGATTTGCTCTCCCCGACAGCAGTCAAGATTCTTTTATCTTCAGCCATCCAGGATTCGTCTATCCTCAGCAAGACAGCTCATCAGCTTACATGCGCAGTCATCACATTCATATCATAAACATTGGTGTAACATACATTGCATCATGCATCATGACATTGCATACAGCTAACTCTGTACCTTTTCAGGTAAGATCAGTCGACAGACAAAGATCATCATCTTCCGAGATTCTTTCTAGAAATAGTTCAGATGTGACCCGGACACGGCGACATTCTGATACTTATTCCAGATTCATCCAGATACAGTTTTACACGGACTCATCATCAGGAAACCCTGCACCGGTTCCTTCTCCACTTCAAGACTTCTGAAAACAGTTCACGGACGCTTCCCAACAACGGATGCCGCTCTATTGCTTATTCAACTCCAACTCCTGAAAACAGTTTACGGATTCTCCAAACACGGACGCCAATCTATTGCTTATTCAGATCACCAGTTCAGAGATGTTCCAAAGCATGGATGCCTTTCTGATACTCGTCCACTCACTAGTGACATACAGTTCAACAATCACCTTCAGATGGCATCTATAAGCCCATCCTCCTATCAGCAGTCACCAAATGGCATCTTTAAGCCCATTTCCAGATGGCATCTCTAAGACCATCCCCCGACAAGATTCTATCACATCCCTAGATGGCATCGTTAAGCCCATCACCAAATGGCATCTGTAAGCCCATTCCCTCTACCATCACATCGCCGAGTGCAAATTTTCTGGGCACTCTAGTGTCCAATCTCCTTTTACCTTCGAGTCGCGAAAGGCAAACTTGCCAATCTAACTCTTCAGGTTCAAGAAGATTGAACAGGGGCAACTGTTGTACCCCAAAATTTGCCCTCTCATTTTTCCACAAGAAATCACAGCCTCGGGCGTTTCCTGATTTTTCAGATTGGCATAAGAATCAGTCAAACAGATTTTTCTTATCAGTCAGACAAAATTAGGGTTTTCATGGCTCTGGAACAGTTCAAACAGTTTGCTTAGGGTTTGGTTGATTTCGGCTCAGTTTTTGATCAGGCAAACGCTTCTTTGACTTTTAATCAAGAACTAGGGTTTGTGCGCAGATTCCTCAGAAAGATTTAATTCTACAGTGCTTGTCAAGTTATTCTGAGATGTGGACTGAAACATTTGGATTGAATTCGCAGCGTTTGACTAAATCAGTGAAAAGAGGCATTTGGATTGAGTTTGCAGTGTTTGATTAAAATCAGTAAAAGGAAGAGACATTGGGGCATGTGTGATTTGACGGTGCATTGCTTTGATTATTCAAAACGTCGGACGTTTATGGATTATTTATTATTCTAAGTTAAATTGTTGGAATTTATTTTCAATTATTATAATTTAAAGACTTATAAATAATAAAATAAACAATTGAAAAGGAGAAAAAGAATTAACTGGTAAAAAATAGATTTTATTCATCTTTAATGTATTTGTTACAATTATTATTTAAATATTTACAAAGTATTTACAATGATAATTTTACAAATATTTAAAATGAAATAAAAAACTATCCTAATTTTTTTAAGCTTCCTAATCTTCATTCTTCTATCCAATGCTCCCTCTGCTCCATTTGATTTCATCTGCAAAAAAAAAATAAGAAAAGAAAAAGTCAATTAAAGCAGATAAATTAAAGAGACGGGCAGTTATTTTGGGCTCATCATTAAAGGCAACTGACTGGAATCAGTTAGCCCTCTCTGCAAATCACGGGATTTCTCCCGGTTCACAGAGAGGGATGGATAATGCTTGCTAAACATGAATGCACAAAGTTGAAATGCACAAATTCAAATTTTGTCAAACCTACTGCATAATTTCAAAATTGCCAAACAAACCACAAAGTCCAAGACCAAACTGAATGGCCTAAACCAAGTCAAGAGTCCAAACTGAGTTCACATTCAAACTATCCCAAAGAAGCAGGCAGTATGGAAAAGAGATAAAATATGCAGAACTAAACTACATTGCAAGCAACCTCCTATTTTCATCATTTTCCAGCATTGCCTTTTCAGAATAAAGTACAAACATAACATTATTTAATGCTTAAAGTTGTACTGGAGAGAGAAGAAGAGAGGAAAAGAATAGGCTTACAGGTTTAGGCATGAGGACAAGATATATAAAAACAAAACTGCAATAAAACAGTGAGGCAGAAGGCAGAGATATGAAGAAATCAGAATACAAACAAAACTGTCAAGAAAAAGAAACAGAATTATCTATCCACACTTAAACCTTCAAACCGGATTCAAACCCTGAACCTTTTGTGGAGCATATAACACCAAAGCCTTCACTTGTCAAAAGGACCCAGCATTCAAAACCATACACGCCCAACGCATAAAAAGCAAAAAAACATTTCAAAAGCCATAGCCTTCAGAACATAAAAACCCCAAGCCTGAACTGTCAAACTTACTTTTTTTCAAAACCTGCATAAACATTCAAACACTTGCAAAAAACCAAATATAACCAAGTCCATCAAACCTTAAGCAGACAAACTCACATAATATCCAAACCACCCTCAACCTGCATAAACAAAAAGTATCAAACAGCAAAGGCCATGCCAAGCTGTGTCAAGCTTTAAAACCTTACTTAGTCAAGTCTTAAAACCAGCTCAAGCCTATAACCTGTTCTCAAACAATACCAACTGTCAAAACAAAAATCTGTCAAGCTTCCAACCAAAGCCATTAACCAGTTTCCAAACCCAACAAACCCTCAGGAAACCTTCATCATTGGGTGTAACAAATACCAAATATATCAAGCATTTCGTAGCAAAACATCTCATCATCAATACAGTAAACCAAGGCATCAAGCTAAAGCATTCAAAGGCAACACAAAAGGCCTCAGAGAATTCTCATCATAGGCAAACATTAGAGGCAACAGAGACATCAAGGCAACCAGAAGAAGAAGATAAGGATATTCAGGGGTCAGACATATAGCAACGGAAGCATACACAAGCAGAAGCGAGGATAAGAGAATAAGAGAAAAAGGAAGTTAAGCCAGGCTTTCAGCATACATCATTAAGCAACAAGAAGGCAAAGAATACAGAGTACCGTGGTTATCAAAGCAAGTTCACAGCATCACCATCTCCTCGCTGCCTTGGCCGCCACAGTGCCTCCCAATCCTTTCCTCCTCCGTCTCCAAGAGGTAGTATAATCTTCTTCCATTCCCTTTCATACCTCAACAGAAACAAACAATAATAAACATAACATTAGAATGATAACTTATAACATGCAAAACACAAAACCCTAACGAGATTGAGACGAAAATTGTTACCTTGAAACCTGTCGCCCGAGCAATTCGTGGGGAGAAGAGGATATAGACGATGGCGTGGGTTGCCATGGGCGAAGGAGGTGCTCAGAAGCGAAGCGAAGAAGACGAAGGGCAAAAACCACAAACGGCGCCGCTGCTGTTACAAACCCTAAGCCTTTCCCCAAATAAAAACAAAACCAATTAACCCCAAAAAACATTGTTGTGTGAAACACTTGGGCCACGACCCGTTTCAGCGTTTAAGCCCACTTCAAAAGCCAAACGCACCCCCCTTTGTCTGGTTGCCATAAATCTCCAAGGCCCATTCATTCCTTTTGTTTCATTTCATTTTTTAATCAATATCTTATCATACCTATTATATATAAATTAACACTTTAATTTTTACATCAAATTTCACTAACAATACCTTTTTATATAATTTTATTTTTGTATATAATACATTATTTAAAATACACCAAAACATTAATTTTTTCTTAAAAAAAACATTTTTTTAGTTAAAACTTTGTACATACATAAAAAATACTAACATAAATAATTAATACATTAATTTTTACATAAAAACTTAAAACATTTTTTTCCTTTTCATTTTAACTTTGTTTGTACATAATTACATAATTTTTCTTTAAAGTTAATACTTTTCTTTTCTTAAGATTAAAACTTTCATTTGTACATATTAAACAAAAATATAAAAATACAAATCAAATACTTAATTTTTTATTAAGTTAATCTCACTTGTAAATAAATTACATATACATTTATACATACACTTACACATTTACAATGCACACAAACATTGTTATCTTTTACATTGCCTTTATGCTATACATGTGATACTTTACATTTGCGAGCAATTCGATTTGGTTGTAATTATTTAAGTCTCATCCCCATTTTTAAATTTGTACCCCTACTCCCGGATACTATTTTGTAATAGCGTAGACTTTAAATTCCTGCAGTTTATCGCTTTCGAATTATACCATGGTTAGACCTAGGATTTGTATGTACATAAAAGCAAATGCTAGATAACCTAATACAAGACAAATACATGAAATCAATACACAATCACACTTGCACCCCCTAGGGTAATCCCACATGTTGCCTTCCAAAAATGGGCCATGCTTGCACGTCGAGTTTCTTTGGCAAAACAATTCAAATGATCATAAGTCCCTCGATGACGCTTTCGAAAGTTGCCTAAACGGAATGATCATAGTCCCTTCAAACAAATTGCCAAAGACACTTGGCACCATTGCATTCATGGTCCATACGATGACCCGCGCATGTCCCGATCACATCCTAAACACAAGATTGTCCACCAAATTCAATGGTGGAACAAAATTGTTAAAAAAGGGGTTGAAAACATAGAGAAAACCTTTGAGTACAATAGGGGTAGACAAAACTCTTAGTTACTTGGGATCAATCTTGCAAAAACACTTGCCTCCTTTTCAAAACCACACTTCACAAACACTTTCAAAACAAACTTCCAAAAACATTTTGAAACATCTTTTCGAAAAGATACACACCGTTGTATATACTCAAACACGAGTCATTACAACGGTTGCCGAAACAAAGGCGTCTATTTCAAAACATTTTCAAAACACACACACACACACACCATTTTTCAAGTAATCAAAAATCAAGGCAAGTGATCTAAAACCAAGTAACTAAGAGCCCATGGATAACCATGGATGAAAAGGGTGCTAATACCTTACCTTTTCATAATCTACCCCCCGAACCCACGAAACATCTCAAAAAGGTTTTTCCTGTGCTTTTTAACCTTTCCTTTAGGATAAAATAAAAAGTTGGTGGCGACTCTTGCTAAACCGAACAAGTGCGAATACAAACGCAAAACCTCAAGTCAGTTCTCCCACCGTATAACAGAACTGGCGACTCTGCTGGGGATTTGATTTAAAAGTGGGGTTACATTAGGGTTTAGATCACCTTTACATTCTTGCTTTGATTGCTTTGATTGCTTTACTTTTTTGGGTCCTTGTTTGGGTTTGCTGTAAATCCTACACCCGGATTTGGGGCACCTTCTTAGGTAAATAGAAATAAAACTGTGAGGGAACTGTGCGGGGTATACCGACATGGTTGAAGCAGTAAGCTATGTTAGTGCGACATATTTGTGAGTACCGGTAACCCTTGAGTTCAATCAAGGAGAGTACGGGGCCGCTGAGTGATGTCATGAAGCACTAACGAACTCTTAGAACCTTACTTGACCATCTTAGCCTTTTTAGGGGTAGTGAGATGACCGACTTTGGTGTAGTCTGAAGTTGGTAGATACTCGATGCTACACTCATTGAGGGTTGTTTTCTTGGAATATTTTGGTCGCCAGTTAAGTGGCTAAATCAAAACGATGAACACAGAAAACAATCCAATGATATTGAGCTCCTTAGAACCCGGTTTCTATTTTAGGACAGGATGAGCCAACTAACTTCAAGAGGGTACTTACCTAAACCCAATGCAAGCCTGAACCTAAGGACTTGTGTGTTTTATGTGAATATGATTACCTGTATATACACTTACTTGCTTTTGCATGCATGTACATAACATCATAACATCATACCATGGCATTTTCAATAACCTTTTCAAGGATCTCGAGGGTTCTTTTGATGCAGGGTTACGTTGAACCAGACGTCTACCATAGGCAAGAGGTTTCTCCTCTAAACAAATGCCAGTCAAAGATCAAATACAACAACTTGAATCAGGGGCTATGACCCACTTGACATGGTGAGCTTGATTCCCGTGGAAAGACATCCACCGGTGCAAAGTTCTCCAATCAAAGACTGAAGTCCAACCTCTAACATTCTCTTGTGTTTACCCCGAGAGATCTTTGAAGAAATTGCATATATATCACACATATCATTGCATAATAGGTTTCTCCCATACAGGTCTCCTTACCTTCTTACTGTTTATTTCAGTAAGATAGATATGGAACAAACAGTGAAAGATCTCCAGGCTCAAAATGCTCAATTCCAGCAAATTCTTCTAGCTATGGGGAAAAGCAAAAAGATCTGAAAGCTATCCTTCTCAAAGACAAGGGGGTCAGTCTGGAAGCAGACCATAATTTGGGGCTTGATGAAGATGACTACTCCGAGGAACAATATCCTCCCGCTGATGACAAGTACAAACAGTTGGAGGATCGCCTCAATGCCATGGAGGTTCAACAAGTACCTGGCTTGGACTTAGGAGACTTGGGTTTAGTTCCTGGATTGGTCATCCCGCCAAAGTTCAAGGTCCCCACCTTTGCCATGTACGATGGAGTCTCTTGCCCTAAGATGCATCTAAAGTCTTATATTCGCAAGATTCAACCATACACAGCTGATCCAAAGCTTTGGATTCATTTCTTCCAAGAAAGCCTGATAGGGACTCAACTCGAGTGGTTCTATCAATTGGAGAGTTCTCGCATCCACACATGGGGGGATTTAGCTACTGCTTTTTACAAACACTATCAGTACAATACTGATCTTGCACCTACTCGTGTGCAGTTACAGAACATGACCATGGGTTCCGACGAGAGCTTCAAGGGATATGCCCAAAAGTGGAGAGACCTGGCGGGTAGGGTGCAACCCCCTTTAACTGACAGAGAGTTGATTGACATCTTCATGGGGACTTTGACAGGGCCTTTCTTCAATCACTTAATTGGAAGCTCCTCAGCCGGATTCACCGAGCTAATACTGACCGGCGAAAGGATTGAGGCTGGCATCAAAAGTGGAAAGATCCAAGGAGCTTCACCCTCGGATACTCAGATATTTCCCTACAACGGAAAGAAAGAGTCCAATGCAGTGACTGGTCAAAAGAGTCGTCTTGATCAACATGCTAGGGCAATCCTGATCTCTGATCCCACGACCGTTCAACAAAAACGGGGCAAGAGGCGTAGGGTGAGATATCAAGAAAGGCAGTATACTGACATCAACATGCCTTTGTCTCAAGCATTTCAACAATTGCTGAAGTTGAAGTTAATCGCGCCAAAGGATCCTCCTCACAATCCTGATACTTCCTCTTCCAAGTACAACTCGAGTGTGAGATGTGCCTACCATTCTGACAGCCCTGGGCATGACACCGACAGCTGTTGGACTTTGAAGAATCAGATTCAAGACTTGATCGATGCCAAGGAAATCAAGTTTTGACCCTCCGGAGACTCTAGCATGATCACTCCTCCCGTGCCAGCTCATTGAGATTGTGTTTGTTTCATTTTGAATATTCAAAGTTGTAATCTTTTGTTATTCAAACACTTACCTTTTAATGTCAAACTCTGTTTCATTAATGCATTGCATATGTTTATCTTGAATTCATACATTCGTTTTCACTACTCTTATGCTTTCTTTATGATATTTGACTCTTGATAAAAAGCGGTAGGCCTTTAGAGGGAGGATGACGAAACAATACCGTAATCTCACGCAGTATGCTTTTGAACGGACCTTGCTGATGATGTACAGGCATTTCTTTCAATTCCCAAACACTGGAGTTATAAGGAAGATAATCCCTAGTCAACCCCTTCGAGCCAAAGAAGTAGGATTTTTCTGTTCTAAACAATCAAAACCTTTGATATAAACCTGGGGCAGGGTAGTATCTCAGTTAATTCAAAAGAAAATGCGCATTGAAGTCGCAAACTCTCAGTTTGTAACACAACGAACGACGTCAAAAAAAAAGCATTCCCTTGGAATCAAAAGACAGTGATGGTTCCCTATCATATAGGCAGTCAATCTCTCAAAGGAGAAAAGCCCACCAAGCCAAAACCTGTAAAGGAGGCTTAAGAATGTTAGGGCATCCCGCTGACTGCGATCTCAAAAATGGGAACAGTCAGGCAAAAGTTAGGGATAACAAATCAAAATCAAAATAGAGAGGTCATTACAAATCCTCAACAACATGAAAAAATGTTGCAAAAAAAAAAAGGAGGTGATGACTGTCTCCCAAATTCGTCTGGTGAACCATCACCCAAAAGGTCGTTCCAAACTCAAAACAGAGTGCGACGCACAATTAACTGAGCTTAGGTGTGAAGAACATCACGAAGAGAGGGTGGGTACAAATATACTTTGAGTCTTTATCCTTTGTTTCTTAAACCGTGAACCAAGCCACGTTACAACCCTTCAAAAGTCCTAATTGAAGCATGGGTTAGTTCGAAAGCATACTGTTTCAAAAGGTACCCAGACTCCTGTAAGGCTTTGCTCTAAAATCTTGTGTTTATTCGTCTTATGAAAAAGTTTTCTGCTAAAAAACGCATTTTTAAAATTTCGAGACAAACATAAAACGTTGCATTGCTTGAATATCACTGTTTGCATTTGACTATTTGTTTGACAGCAAAGAAATTCATACAGCGAATGTTCGGAGGAACGAAAACTCTCTCAGTGAGCGAAATCACGTCAAAAGGATGACACTTCCAACGACAAATCTCCTATCAACAAGGGGCATGACATGGCACCATCCAGTTGACCTGGGGGCAGTCCAGTCAAGGTTTCAGCAGATCTCTCAAAGTTCAGTTAACCTGGGGCAGTCCAGTCAAGGTTTCAGCAGATCTCTCAAAGTTCAGTTAACCTGGGGCAGTCCAGTCAAGATTTCAACAAAATCTCTCAATTGCAGATTAACCTGGGGCAAGTCTCCGTCGCCATCACTTGGGGCATTCGAATGTCAATCTCAAGGGTTACGAACAGACTAAGTTCTCGGCAATATCACATGCATCTGATACTAGGGGCAGTGATGATACCTCTCTAACAGACTAGCAGTCACGGGTTTATTTCCCCAACATTTGTCAAGGATTTATTCTCCAATGCAAATTACATTTCAGCAGCATTCTAAGCATATGCAGTCTGATCAGCAGGTTCCTTCATCTTGAAGTAGTAATCATCCAGGTTCCTTTATCTTGAAGTAGTAATCATCCAGGTTCCTTCATCTTGAAGTAGTAATCATCCAGGTTCCTTCATCTTGAAGTAGTAATCATCCAGGTTCCTTCATCTTGAAGTAGTAATCATCCAGGTTCCTTCATCTTGAAGTAGTAATCATGCAGGTTCCTTCATCTTGAAGTAGTAATCATCCAGGTTCCTTCATCTTGAAGTAGTAATCATCAAGGTTCCTTCATCTTGAAGTAGAAATCATCCAGGTTCCTTTATCTTGAAGTAATAATCATCCAGGTTCCTTCATCTTGAAGTAGTAATCATCCAGGTTCCTTCATCTTGAAGTAGTAATCATCAAGGTTCCTTCATCTTGAAGTAGTAATCATCCAGGTTCCTTCATCTTGAAGTAGTAATCATCCAGGTTCCTTCATCTTGAAGTAGTAATCATCCAGGTTCCTTCATCTTGAAGTAGAAATCATCCAGGTTCCTTCATCTTGAAGTAGTAATCATCCAGGTTCCTTCATCTTGAAGTAGTAATCATCCAGGTTCCTTCATCTTGAAGTAGTAATCATCCATGTTGCTTCATCTTGAAGTAGTAATCATCCAGGTTCCTTCATCTTGAAGTAGTAATCATCCAGGTTCCTTCATCTTGAAGTAGTAATCATCCAGGTTCCTTCATCTTGAAGTAGTAATCATCCAGGTTCCTCCATCTTGGAGTAGTAATCATCAAAATTTTCTTCATCACCTGCTGAAAATTGCAACCGCCAACAAGATAACAGACAACTGAAGATCTGTTTCTCTCAAGAATGAAGACTCTCTTCCTTGAAACCTCCGAAGATTGGCATACTCCCAATTTCTGACCCCGAACAAAATCAAGATCTAGATATAGTTCAAAATGTGGCCCAGATTCGGCGACATTCTATAACTTATTCAGATTTGCTTCTAGATATAGTTCAAGATGTGACCCAAGATTTGGCGACATTCTATAACTTATTCAGATTTGCTTCTAGAGATAGTTCAAGATGTGACCCAGAGATGGCGACATTCCGTAACTTATTCCAGATCAACACCTACAGCAGTCAGAGGACTCTCGCAATCCCCAGCAAGAGAACCTTCCAGAAGCTAACTCCCCTCAGAGTCAAGTTTCATTATCCCCAGCGGAGCTAAAACTTCCAACTATCAATCCCCAAGCAGAGTGAAGACTCTCATTCTCAGCATCTCGCAGAATATTCGAATATTCTCCAGTGAAGATCTCCTCAAAACAGGAAGTCCCCAGTAGTTTGGCATACAACCCAAGCTTCTGATTCCCCAACAGTGGTCCCAGGACTTCTCATTTTCAACGATCAAAAGATTCTGGCCCTCTACAGCAGCAGCCAAGGATTTGCTCTCCCCGGCAGCAGTCAAGATTCTTTTATCTTCAGCCATCCAGGATTCGTCTATCCTCAGCAAGACAGCTCATCAGCTTACATGCGCATTCATCACATTCATATCATAAACATTAGTGTAACATACATTGCATCATGCATCATGACATTGCATACAGCTAACTCTGTACCTTTTCAGGTAAGATGAGTCGACAGACAAAGATCATCATCTTCCGATATTCTTTCTAGAAATAGTTCAGATGTGACCCGGACACGGCGACATTCTGATACTTATTCCAGATTCATCCAGATGCAGTTTTACACGGACTCATCATCAGGAAACCCTACACCGGTTCCTTCTCCACTTCAAGACTTCTGAAAACAGTTCACGGACGCTTCCCAACAATGGATGCTACTCTATTGCTTATTCAACTCCAACTCCTGAAAACAGTTTACGGATTCTCCAAACACGGACGCCAATCTATTGCTTATTTAGATCACCAGTTCAGAGATGTTCCAAAGCATGGATGCCTTTCTGATACTCGTCCACTCACCAGTGACATACAGTTCAACAATCACCTTCAGATGGCATCTATAAGCCCATCCTCCTATCAGCAGTCACCAAATGGTATCTTTAAGCCCATTTCCAGATGGCATCTCTAAGCCCATCCCCCGACAAGATTCTATCACATCCCTAGATGGCATCGTTAAGCCCATCACCAAATGGCATCTGTAAGCCCATTCCCTCTACCATCACATCGCCGAGTGCAAATTTTCTGGGCACTCTAGTGTCCAATCTCCTTTTACCTTCGAGTCGCGAAAGGCAAACTTACCAATCTAACTCTTCAGGTTCAAGAAGATTGAACAGGGGCAACTGTTGTACCCCAAAATTTGCCCTCGCATTTTTCCACAAGAAATCACAGCCTCGGGCGTTTCCTGATTTTTCAGATTGGCATAAGAATCAGTCAAACAGATTTTTCTTATCAGTCAGACAAAATTAGGGTTTTCATGGCTCTGGAACAGTTCAAACAGTTTGCTTAGGGTTTGGTTGATTTCGGCTCAGTTTTTGATCAGGCGGACGCTTCTTTGACTTTTAATCAAGAACTAGGGTTTGTGCGCAGATTCCTCAGAAAGATTTAATTCTACAGTGCTTGTCAAGTTATTCTGAGATGTGGACTGAAACATTTGGATTGAATTCGCAGCGTTTGACTAAATCAGTGAAAAGAGGCATTTGGATTGAGTTTGCAGTGTTTGATTAAAATCAGTAAAAGGAAGAGACATTGGGGCATGTGTGATTTGACGGTGCATTGCTTTGATTATTCAAAACGTCGGACATTTATGGATTATTTATTATTCTAAGTTAAATGGTTGGAATTTATTTTCAATTATTATAATTTAAAGACTTATAAATAATAAAATAAACAATTGAAAAGGAGAAAAAGAATTAACTGGTAAAAAATAGATTTTATTCATCTTTAATTTATTTGTTACAATTATTATTTAAATATTTTCAAAGTATTTACAATGATAATTTTACAAATATTTAAAATGAAATAAAAAACTATCCTAATTTTTTCTAAGCTTCCTAATCTTCATTCTTTTATCTAATGCTCCATTTGATTTCATCTGCAAAAAAAAAATAAAAAAGAAAAAGTCAATTGAAGCAGATAAATTAAAGAGACAGACAGTTATTTTGGGCTCATCATTAAAGGCAACTGACTGGAATCAGTTAGCCCTCTCTGCAAATCACGGGATTTCTCCCGGTTCAAGAAGAGGGATGGATAATGCTTGCTAAACATGAATGCACAAAGTTGAAATGCACAAATTCAAATTTTGTCAAACCTACTGCATAATTTCAAAATTGCCAAACAAACCACAAAGTCCAAGACCAAACTGAATGGCCTAAACCAAGTCAAGAGTCCAAACTGAGTTCACATTCAAACTATCCCAAAGAAGCAGGCAGTATGGAAAAGAGATAAAATATGCAGAACTAAACTACATTGCAAGCAACCTCCTATTTTCATCATTTTCCAGCATTGCCTTTTCAGAATAAAGTACAAACATAACATTATTTAATGCTTAAAGCTGTACTGGAGAGAGAAGAAGAGAGGAAAAGAATAGGCTTACAGGTTTAGGCATGAGGACAAGATATATAAAAACAAAACTGCAATAAAACAGTGAGGCAGAAGGCAGAGATATGAAGAAATCAGAATACAAACAAAACTGTCAAGAAAAAGAAACAGAATTATCTATCCACACTTAAACCTTCAAACCGGATTCAAACCCTGAACCTTTTGTGGAGCATATAACACCAAAGCCTTCACTTGTCAAAAGGACCCAGCATTCAAAACCATACGCGCCCAAAGCACAAAAAGCAAAAAAACATTTCAAAAGCCATAGCCTTCAGAACATAAAAACCCCAAGCCTGAACTGTCAAACTTACTTTTTTTCAAAACCTGCATAAACATTCAAACACTTGCAAAAAACCAAATATAACCAAGTCCATCAAACCTTAAGCAGACAAAACTCACATAATATCCAAACCACCCTCAACCAGCATAAACAAAAAGTATCAAACAGCAAAGGCCATGCCAAGCTGTGTCAAGCTTTAAAACCTTACTTAGTCAAGTCTTAAAACCAGCTCAAGCCTATAACCTCTTCTCAAACAATACCAACTGTCAAAACAAAAATCTGTCAAGATTCCAACCAAAGCCATTAACCAGTTTCCAAACCCAACAAACCCTCAGGAAACCTTCATCATTGGGTGTAACAAATACCAAATATATCAAGCATTTCGTAGCAAAACATCTCATCATCAATACAGCAAACCAAGGCATCAAGCTAAAGCATTCAAAGGCAACACAAAAGGCCTCAGAGAATTCTCATCATAGGCAAACATTAGAGGCAACAGAGACATCAAGGCAACCAGAAGAAGAAGATAAAGAAGTATTCAGGGGTCAGACATATAGCAACGGAGGCATACACAAGCAGAAGCGAGGATAAGAGAATAAGAGAAAAGGGAAGTTAAGCCTGGCTTTCAGCATACATCATTAAGCAACAAGAAGGCAAAGAATACAGAGTACCGTGGTTATTAAAGCAAGTTCACAGCATCACCATCTCCTCGCCGCCTTGGCCGCCACAGCGCCTCCCAATCCTTTCCTCCTCCGTCTCTAAGAGGTAGTATAATCTTCTTCCATTCCCTTTCATACCTCAACAGAAACAAACAATAATAAACATAACATTAGAATGCTAACTTATAACATGCAAAACACAAAACCCTAACGAGATTGAGACGAAAATTGTTACCTTGAAACCTGTCGCCCGAGCAATTCATGGGGAGAAGAGGATATGGACGATGGCGTGGGTGGCCATGGGCGAAGGAGGTGCTCAGAAGCGAAGCGAAGAAGACGAAGGGCAAAAACCACAAACGGCGCCGCTGCTGTTACAAACCCTAAGCCTTTCCCCAAATACAAACAAAACCAATTAACCCCAAAAAACATTGTTGTGTGAAACACTTGAGCCACGACCCGTTTCAGCGTTTAAGCCCACTTCAAAAGCCAAACGCACCCCCCTTTGTCTGGTTGCCACAAATCTCCAAGGCCCATTCATTCCTTTTGTTTCATTTCATTTTTTAATCAATATCTTATCATACCTATTATATATAAATTAACACTTTAATTTTTACATCAAATTTCACTAACAATACCTTTTTATATAATTTTATTTTTGTATATAATACATTATTTAAAATACACCAAAACATTAATTTTTTCTTAAAAAAAACATTTTTTTAGTTAAAACTTTGTACATACATAAAAAATACTAACATAAATAATTAATACATTAACTTTTACATAAAAACTTAAAACATTTTTTTCCTTTTCATTTTAACTTTGTTTGTACATAATTACATAATTTTTCTTTAAAGTTAATACTTTTCTTTTCTTAAGATTAAAACTTTCATTTGTACATATTAAACAAAAATATAAAAATACAAATCAAATACTTAATTTTTTATTAAGTTAATCTCACTTGTAAATAAATTACATATACATTTATACATACACTTACACATTTACAATGCACACAAACATTGTTATCTTTTACATTGCCTTTATGCTATACATGTGATACTTTACATTTGCGAGCAATTCGATTTGGTTGTAATTATTTAAGTCTCATCCCCATTTTTAAATTTGTACCCCTACTCCCGGATACTATTTTGTAATAGCGTAGACTTTAAATTCCTGCAATTTATCGCTTTCGAATTATACCATGGTTAGACCTAGGGTTTGTATGTACATAAAAGCAAATGCTAGATAACCTAATACAAGACAAATACATGAAATCAATACACAATCACACTTGCACCCTCTAGGGTAATCCCACATGTTGCCTTCCAAAAATGGGCCATGCTTGCACGTCGAGTTTCTTTGGCAAAACAATTCAAATGATCATAAGTCCCTCGATGACGCTTTCGAAAGTTGCCTAAACTGAATGATCATAGTCCCTTCAAACAAATTGCCAAAGACACTTGGCACCATTGCATTCATGGTCCATACGATGACCCGCACCTGTCCCGATCACATCCTAAACGCAAGATTGTCCACCAAATTCAATGGTGGAACAAAATTGTTAAAAAAGGGGTTGAAAACATAGAGAAAACCTTTGAGTACAATAGGGGTAGACAAAACTCTTAGTTACTTGGGATCAATCTTGCAAAAACACTTGCCTCCTTTTCAAAACCACACTTCACAAACACTTTCAAAACAAACTTCCAAAAACATTTTGAAACATCTTTTCGAAAAGATACACACCGTTGTATATACTCAAACACGAGTCATTACAACGGTTGCCGAAACAAAGGCGTCTATTTCAAAACATTTTCAAAACACACACACACACACACCATTTTTCAAGCAATCAAAAATCAAGGCAAGTGATCTAAAACCAAGTAACTAAGAGCCCATGGATAACCATGGATGAAAAGGGTGCTAATACCTTCCCTTTTCATAATCTACCCCCCAAACCCACGAAACATCTCAAAAAGGTTTTTCCTGTGCTTTTTAACCTTTCCTTTAGGATAAAATAAAAAGTCGGTGGTGACTCTTGATAAACCGAACAAGTGCGAATACAAACGCAAAACTTCAAGTCAGTTCTCCCACCGTATAACACTTACTATTTTGCCAAGATGAAAAGTACATATGCTTTTGAGGCTATCTTTGCTTTGCTCGCCTATGGGTTGTTCTCATTTCCTAACGTCGACAAGATTGTGGATGTCAACGCCATTAGGATTTTTTTGATTGAGAATCCATTGCATACACTATTAGGAGATACTTATTGTTCTATCCATCTTCAGGATTTTTATCATGGGGGATGATCATTTGTTGTGCGTATTTATTATATTAGTGGTTTATTTATCACTTACCTCGGTCTGTTTCTTTCTGGGATATCCAAAAGGAACCTCGGTGGGCTCCAAAGATTATGGATCTCACTCATTCTGATATTGTTTGGTATCATCAGGATTATTATGACGTGGAGATTATTGATAATTGTGGTAGTTTCCCCAATGCACATTTTCTTGGTACAAAGGGAGGAATTAAATACAACCCCTTCTCGCACGTCGTCAACTTGGATATCCGATGAGAGACAAGCCAAATAGTATTCAAATAAGTGGTTTCTTTCTCAAAGAAGGAGAAGATCATAAGGAAGCTATGGAAGAGATTGCAAAGGCTTGGCGCCATATTCATAAGAAAAGTAGAAAAGATTTGGGACCAAGAGGAGTTGTTTCTTTGGAGCCTCATCTCCATTGGGTACAAGCAAGGGAAATTTAGTTCAAGATGCCATATTCTCGTGAAGAACCTATACCTGTTATGTTTGTGAGGAATACTCCTCACCTTTTAGATGATGTAGAAGAGCTTCAGCTTGCCCTGGTTAGGATGCAACAAGAGAAGGAAGCATGGAAGAACAAGTGTCATACTTTAGAGATTTCCTGCCAAACAGAATTGAAATAGAAGGATGATTTGATCAAGATTCTTAAGATTCATCTTATGGAGATGATGGAGATGCAAGAGGATTTATTTTCCTCTAGAGCTCATACAGTACCTAATGGCTCGATTCTTTACTCTGGTGGTTAGAAAGAAGTCACCGACAGGTATGCAGAAGAGAACAAGATGTTGAAGGCTCAAATTGCAAGACTTAGGGGAAACAATAAAGTGCGGTAGCGATTTTTATTTAATATGTGCAAGTCGAGTCAATCCAATGGCTTAGTCTAAACATCTCTACTGCCAAAGGTTCTAAACTAGAGATTGATTTAGGCTTAACAATCACTAGTGTATCAAAGCTTAATGCTTCCAAGTTTTTGTTTCACGAGAGACATCGCCGATGCAAGAACACAATTGTTCTTGCAATTTGGGTTATACATAACCTTAGTTGCCATACATCTTGTCGGTGTTGAAAAGATGGTAACTGATATGACATATATGTGATAATTTTGACGAGTATTGCATGTTGAGTACAATTGATGATTTGAGAATTGTGAGAAACTTATCGATCAATTGTGAGAAACCTAAAATAAATACATTATTTGAATAGTAGAAACTTATCAGGAATGAAAGTAAACTACTCGCCATAAACTGTCATTCTTAGGTTGGATTAGCTAGAAAACAACAATATGACTTTATATCTTAATGATTTGAGGTGTTCTCATCAGTTGGCCTTGACAACCCGCGAAATAATTTATTTTTCATCTTTTCCTCTCTATGTATTTCCCTTTTTTTGGGTAATGTTTGTATAGTTACTTTGAACATATGTATATGTATTTATCATGGTGTTGTATATTATATGCTTTATAAATAAATCTTGTTGCATTCCTCGATCTATTTGCATTTATGTTTGGATTTGTGTTGTTGTCGATACAAACATCACAAGTCTTGATTAGGGTAAGAAATTTGTTAGGTTATAAAATCTAGAGATTATTTAGGCTTAACAATTACTTGTGTATCGAAGCTTAATGCTTTTGTGTTATTGTTTCATGCGAGACATCACTAACACGAGCACACAATTGTTCTCGCAATTTGGGTTAGACATGACCTTGGTTGTGATACGTCTCATCGGTGTTGTAGAGATGGTCACTTATGTGAGAGTTACATGATGATTTTGAAGAGTATTACATGTTGAGTACAACGGATTGATAGGTTAAATTTTGTGACGTGTAGTTTACTTTCATGCCTGATAAGTTTCTCCTATTCCAATAATGTATTTATTTTCTTATAATAACTTTAATTCCTGCATTTACCGTTTTCAACCCATTCCAACCCAAACTCAGAAACATGAAACTTGTTGAATGACAATTCATTACGCATTGATCCCTATGGAGACGATATGATAAAAATAAATAGCATCAACAAAATGGCGTATGTTGTACCCCAAAATTTGCCCTCACATTTTTCTTCAAGGCTTCTCAGACACTCAGGACACTCAAGCGTTGACTAGTCAAGATGCTCCTCCTAAGCCAAAAGCCTACAACTAGGGTTTGTAATTTCTCAAGGAAATTTGTTTTTCAAAAGTATCAGGTTGCTTCCATGGTTCTTCATAGGTCCTCAACAAGGTTCATGTCAACCTTCAAGCCCTACATCACAAGTTTCCTCAATCAATGGCTCAGATGATTGAAAATCAAATGTATTGGTCAAAAAGTCAATTATAGTCAACATACAGTCAAACTTCAATATTTTTGGTGATATTCATCTTTTGATCAAGGGTTTATCATGATACCTCAAGGAAAGCCCTCAAATCATCAAAAGTCAAAAATTGCCAAATTAGGGTTTCCTTGGGAGAAGTCAACTAAACTTTGACTAGGCATAACTTTCACATGCTTCATCAACTTTTCCCAAACCAAAGCCTATTTTGAAGAAAATTAAATTCTCTACAACTTTGATTTTATTCTCAAGTCCAAAAAATTCTTCATTTGGAAGATATGATCTCATACATTATAGGTCATTTTAGAAAGTCAACAAAAGACACTTTTTGTCAAGACAACTTACATCAAGATAATACATTCAACAGCAAAAATGATCAACATAGAGATTATAGAGGAAATCTTGGGATTTCCAAAAAGTAAAAGATCATCTTCAAAAGATGAAAATTGTGCAAGTTATAAATTGCACAAGTTGGGGAATTTTAAAGAAATTCATGAAGTACAAATTGAGCAAAATTGCATATTTGAACCTATGAGCCTAATTTTTGATGTTCAAACATGTCCATAACATATTACAGGACCTATAAGTCCATTTTTTAATGAACTTGATTTTTATTTTATTTATTTATATTAATCTTGATTTTATTTAATTTAAAATCAAATATATTAAATAAAAATACAATAAAACATGGGATAATGCATTTGGGCTTAACTTGACCCCTCATGGAGCCCAATATTTCTTGCAAAGACCAAAAAAAATGTCTAGGTTCATGAAAATTCAAAAGAGGCAAGCAATATCTCAAAGATGGCAAGTTTTCAATGTGTTAGATTTTTGTTTCATAAGCCATGAATGTGTTGTTTTCTTCCATATTGGTTCACCCTCACCCTCCTATTTCACTCTATAAATACACAATACATTTAGAAGAAATGGACCATGAAATCCTTGCATACAAGAGCCCTCTCGAAATTCTTAAAAATCAAAGAAAAGTTGCAAAATATGTAACTTCACTTCCAGGCGCTATCAATCCAAACCAAGGCCACTAATACATTCCTGAGATCCCCAGGAGTCTTCCAGAGTCCAAATTCAACCCCTAAGCATGCCAGATCATCTTCATAACTATCCCACAGTTTTGGTAAAATTTTGAATCTCAAACTCTCTTACCATGTAATTTAAATCAGTTTTATGCATACATTCTTATTACTATTGATGTTTTGAGCAAATTTAACGTCTTACATGTAAGCATAGACGCATGAATTCAGATGTATTGGATCAAATGAAGCTTCGGGGCTCAGTTGTCTTAGGCCTAGCCAAACTCGGGACTACACCCCCCATTTCCTTTTGCAAACGCATGGGCCTGGGATATTGGGCCTTGTGAAAATCTGATTATTAACCCCCCTAACTTTTTTAATGCAGCAGCTCATTTATATTTCTTTTTTATTTTATTATTTCATTTACTATTTTATTCTTTTCTTTAAATTGATTCTTTTTTATTAAATAATCATAAAAAATCATTAAATCAAAAAATCACAAAAAATAATTAGACTTAGATTTTCATTAATTAAATTAATTTCAATTAGTTTCAATTAATTTATTTTTAATCATTTTCTTTTTTTATTGATTAATTAGAATTAGGTTTCCATAAATTTAATTTAAATATTTTCCTAAAACAAAAAAATAACAAAAACATTTTCTTTTTACCACTTAAGATTTTTTAGGTTCTCTTTACATCTTTCTCTATTCTTCCCCGTGCGTTTATCTATTTTTATTCGCATTATTTTCACAATTATGTAATTGTACATGGGATGTAATAGACTTTAACTAGGATCTTTTTACTTTGTCTTTCCCCCTTTTTTTTTTGTAATTCCCCCCATCCTGAAGCATTGTAATAGCGTAGATTCAAATTTCTGCATTTTTATTTTTTCGTACCTATATTAACTACTAGATGTTTGCTAATAGGCTTGCATGGAAAGAATTAAAAACAAGCGCTAGAAATCCTAACATTCAAGACAAATAACTAAAACACAACACACTCACACACGCGCACCTCTAAGGCACCTTCACGTTGTTGCCTTTGGAAAAACAGTCATGTCCCTCGAACACGGGACACTTTAGCAAAGACCCTCGGTTAAAAAGATCATAGTCCCTCGATGACCCTCCGATGTTTCCTTCGGTAAACGATCTAGTCCCTTACGATAAAATTGCTAAAGTGCCCTATAAGTTGCCTTCGTGACTGTACGATGATCCACGCATGTCCCTCAAACATCCAATGATAGGGCTACCCACCAGCTACTGGTGGGATAGCACTATCTAAAGGAAAAGAGGAAAAGAACAAAGACCATTCGAGTAGGTAGACAGCTCGTAGTTGCTTGCTCACAAAACAAAACAATTTTTCACACATACACAAACTCTTCTCTAAAATATTTTCAAAGACAAAACACTTTGTATAAGTTCTCAACGATACGAGAAACATTACAAAGTTCGTCGCACTAAGGCGTCTTTTCAAAAATATTTTCCAAAACACACTTACACAAAAAGAATTTTCAAAGTAAGCTAGCAATTAAGAGCCCGTAGGTAACTACGGATGGAAAGGGTGTTAACACCTTCCCTTTCCATAATCTACCCCCTGAACTCAAAAATTTTAAAAAGGTCTTTCTTGTTCTTTTCACCCTTTCCTTTGTTGGATAAAAGAAAAGTCGGTGGCGACTCTTGCTAACTGTGACATTTGCGATAAAAATGCAAAACCAGTAAAGTCAGTTCTCCCACCGTATTACAGAACTGGCGACTCTGCTGGGGAAATACTAAAAGTGGGGTTACCTTAGAGATAGTTCATATTTACAATGCTTAACTTATTTGATTTGCTTGCTTTACATTTCGGGTTATGTTTGGGTATTCTTGTATAGATCATATACCCGGATATGAGGCACATTATGTAACTAGCAATAGATCGTAGGGATTGTGCAGTGTAATACCAACATGGTTGAAGCGAGGGCTACGTTAGTGTGACACATTTTTTGGTATCGGTATCCTTTGTGTTGAATCAAAGAGAATATGGGGCCGATGTGTGGTGTCATGAAGCACTAACTGACCTTAGAACCTTAGTTGAACAAACTTGGCCATTAGAAAGTAGTGAGATGGCCGACTTTGGTGAAAAAATGAGGATTGGTTGATACACGATACTACACTCATTGAGATCGGACTTTCCGGATATTTCAACCGCGAGAAAAGATCGCTTGAGCTAAAACAATGCCCGATGAAGAAAGATCAGTGATATTGAGATCCTTTAAAACTTGGTTACTTTCTTTAGGACAGGTTGAACCAACTAAATTTCAAGAGGATACTTACCTAGAAACTCCTTACAAGCCTGAACCTAAGGCTACTTGTGTGACTTGTTTGCATTTATTATCTAACAACTTGAACTCCTTGCAAGAATTATTGGTATTCATTATCCAATAACTGAGACTTCTTGCAAGACTTATTTGTTTTCATCACCTTACACTTTTACTTGGTGCATAACATCATGCCATCATGCCATAGAATTTTCATTAACCATTTCAAGGATCTCAAGGACCTGTGATGCAGGTTATCATGAACCAGATGCCTAGCAAGGGGCATGAGGATTTATTTTCCTCTAACCAAATGCCGCCAAAGTATCATGAACCGACGTCTAGCAAGGGGAAAGTAGATTTATTTTCCTCTATCCAATGCCTTCAAAAGACCAAAGCATGATAACATGAGTCAGAGCCTATGACCCACTCGACATGGTGAGCTTTATTCTCGTGGAAGGATGTTCAACCATACGAAGTTCTTAAGTCAAAGATGCAGTCAGATTCTAACATTTTCAATGTTTACCCCGTGAGATCCTTGAAAACATTGCATCTACGTATCATGCATGATTTCATGAACAAGTTTTCCGGTACAGGTTTCTCATTTTTCTCGCTGTTTATTTCATTAAAAAAATTGCCCTCGAACAAAATGTCAAAGATCTACAGGCTCAACATGTATAATTCCAAGAGACCCTTCTGAATCTGGCCAAGGGGAGGAAATAAATAATGACGCTCCTTACCAAGAAAAAGAAGAAGACTAAGAATCCAGTTATTGTCCTTAATCTGCGAAGGAGATTCAAAGGTCCGGCCCAACTGATTCAAACTATTGAAGTATCCTCTGATGAAGATTACGACCAAGATGAAGAGGATAGAAACATTAAGCCGGAAGACATGAATAATTAGGGTTCTGAAGAAGAGGATTACTCGGATTAACAGTACCCTCCTACTAATGACATGTACAGACAATTGGAGCATATGCTCAAGGCTATGGAGGTCCAGAAGATACCAGGATTAGATTTCAGTGAACTAGGGCTGGTTCCAGGGGTGGTCATCCCACCTAAGTTCAAGGTCCTTGTCTTTTCCAAATATGATGGGGTCTCTTGTCCTAAACATCACTTGAGGTCATACGTCAGAAAGATCCATCCTCGCACTGCTGACCGAAAGTTATGGGTCCATTTCTTCGAAGAAAGTTTGGCTGGAACTCAACTGAATGGTTCTATCAGCTGGAAGGAACCAACATTCATACCTAGGAAGTCTTGGTTGCTGCTTTCTACAAGAAATACCAATACAATGCTGACCTGGCACCAACTCGAGTGCAATTGCATAATATGTTTGTGGGCTCAAGGGAAGGATTCAAGGAATATGCACAAAAATGGAGGGATTTAGCTGGCAGGGTGCAACCTCCTCTGACTGATTGGGAAATGGTAGACATGTTCATGGGCACTCTGACAGGCTCGTTCTTTAATCTGCTGATTGGGAGTACTTCGTCTGGTTTTACAGAGATGATTCTGACTGGGGAAAGGATTGAAAGCGGTATCAAAAGTGGGAAGATCCCAATGGCCTCAACCTTAAATGATGTGAAGAATCCCTTTGTTGGTAAAAAAGAAACTAATGGTGTCTATGGTCAAAGGAGCCATAGTAAAAATGACCACCATCAGTCCGTGGGAGCGGTGTTAATTTCTAATCCTACACATGTTCAACAACAACAGAGAAATAGGCGTAGGATAAAGCTTCAAGAAAAGCGGTGCACTAAGATTAATATGCCATTGTCTCAAGCGTTACAACACTTTCTAAAAGCGGAACTGATTACACTAAGGGATCCTCCTCAAAACCCCGATACCTCCTCTCCTAAGTACAATCTGAATGTGAAGTGTGCCTACCATTCTAATAGTCCTGGGCATGACACCGACAGCTGTTGGTCTTTGAAAAACAAGATTCAGGATTTGATTAACAACAAGGAGATTGAATTTGACCCTCCTAAGGCTCCCAATATGATCACTGCTCCCATGCCAAATCATGGCTAAGATTGAGAGTGTTTATTTCATTTGAATTCTCAAATTGTAATTTCTTTTGATTGTTCGAACACTTATTTTATGTCAAACTTTGTTATTCCATTAATGTATTGCATGTGTTTGTCTTGAACTAATCTATTCGTTTTCACTATATTTAAACTATGCTTTTTCTTCCTTTTTCTGATATTCAACTCTCAATTAAAAAACGGTAAGCCTTTAGAGGGAGGATGACGAAAAAGATACCACAATCTCTACAATATGCTTTTGAACAGACCTGGCTGACGATGTACATGTGTTGTTTCAAATCCTAAACAATGGAGTTATAAGGAAGATAATTCCTAGTCAAGCCCTTTGAGCCTACGAAGTAGGAGTTTTCTTTTTCAAACAAATTAAAACCTTTAATCATAACCAAGGGCAGAGTAGTTTCTCAGTAAGTTCAATGGTGCATTCAATCACAAGCTTTCCCTTCGTACATGTTGAGTAGTGTCAGAGGTATCCTTCCAAAACAAAAGATGGTGTTGGTTCTGCATAATTATTAAAATAGGTAGTCATTATATCTCAAAAGAAAAGCCCGCTAAGTAAAAACCTATGAAGGAGACTTAAGGAAAAAAATTGGGGCATCCCGCTGTCTATAATCACAAAAGAAACAGTTCAGGAAAAAAGTAGGGATAATAAAAAAAAGAGGTCACTACAAATCCTCAAAAAAAAGAAAAGGTTACAAAAATGACTGCCTTCTAAAATTAACTTTCAATATCTGAACCATCACCAGAATATCAGGGCAAAGATTCCAGACTCAATTGGGATCTAAACGCACAATTAACTGAGTACAGGACTGAAGAACATCATGAAGAACGGGTTGGGTACAAAAAAAGTTTGAGCCTTTACCCTTTGTTTCTTAAACCATGAACCAGGCCATGTTACAACCCTTAAAAGTCCTAACTGAACCATGGGTTAGTCCGAAAGCATACTGTTACAAAGGTATCCTGACTCCTGTAAGGTTTACTATAAATCCTGAGTTGAATTCATATTCTTACAAAATTCTGTTTGTTTACTAAAAATACATTTTTAAAACTTCAAGACAGACATAAGTTTTGCATATTTAAATGACATTGTTTGCATATGATTAATTGTTCAATAGCAGAGAAATTCGCACGACAAATATTCAACGAACGAAAATCCTCTCAATGAACAGAATCACTTCAGATGGAAATACATTTCCAATAACAGGCCTTTCATAATCAAGGGGCATGACATGGTGTCCAACTGATATGGGGGAAGTCGATTAAAGATTTAAGGAATCTCTTAAAAGTTTCGAATAGCCAGGGGAAGATCTCCGTCTGAATCACTTGGGCATTGGACATGAATTCCAGCAAAGGATCACGTGCGATCGAGCAAACATTTTTCTGGCAGTGCTACAACACTTATTACTATGGACAATGAAAATTCTCTACACCTGGTGAATGCGGACATAGTCGAAAAATACTACGCATGAAAAAGACCTGTTAGGTTGATTGGCTTAGGCAAAAATAAGGGCATCCCGACGAACCAATAGAGTTCGGGAAAAAATTAGGGATATATAAATAAAGTTGTACACCCGGCAAGTCGAAAACTTGAAAAGGCGGCTTCGGAAAAAATTGTATCCCGCTGGACTGGAAATCTGAAAGGACAGTCTAGGCAAAATACTAAAGCGTACAAGTATGCTCCGTCATCTCGTCACCTGTCTATCAGTAGAAGGTTTGTCGCCCTGATCAGCATTCACCAAGGGATCTAAAAATAGAGGTATGTTCAAGTCTCCACGGATCCCCATAGAGCCACTTCCATGAGATTATCCCTACAGGGTAATCTTCACAAGTTCATACATTCCCTTCAATTACCACGGAAGATTGCTCTAGCTGATAAAGGAGTATGATCTTCTCCCCAGAAATATCACCAACCTACAAAGTTCCGATCATTACAGTTCACAGAGTTTCTCTTTCCCAACCGAGCTTGTTCCTCTGAGGTTGTAAAACCCCTTCAGACTTTTGTTCTCCAACATAGTTCATTTCCTTAACAAGGGTGTTTCCTCGGCAAGAGTATTTCTCCATCAACAGGGTTTATTTCCCCAAATAGATTCTCTTCTAGATATAGTTCAGATACAATCTAGATATAGATTCATTCTGACACTCATTCTAGATCCACTTCTAGATACATTTCAGATACAATCTAAATATAGATTCATTCTAACACTCATTCCAGATCATCGTCTAGATATAGTTCAGATACAGTCTAAGTATAGATTCATTCTGACACTCATTCCATATCTACTTCTAGATACAGTTCAGTTATAGTCTAAATATAGATTCGTTCTGACACTCATTCCATATCCATTTCTAGATACAGTTCAGATACAATCTAAATATAGATTCATTCTGACACTCATTCTAGATACAGTTCAAATATGATCCAGATATGGATGTCATTCTGATACTCATTCAGTACATCTTCTAAATACAGTTCATATACGATCCAGATATGGATGTCATTCTGATACTCATTCAGTGCATCTTTCAGATACAGTTCAGATACAGTCCAGATATGGATATCATTCTGATACCCATTCAATACATCCTCAGATACAATCAAGGCATAGATTTATTCTGACACTCCCCAGCTTGAGTGTGCTTCTACCATAAATCACCGGCTAAATTCCTCTCCCCAGTGAAGTCGTCACTATCCCCAGGGAGTTGCTACGAGACTTGAAACCGGACCAGATGTCAGTCAACTTTATCCTCCCCATGCGAGTCGGAAGGAATATTCATCTCTTTTATCCGCAGTCATGGTATAAACTCCCCAATAGAGCAATGAACAACCAACGTTCTTAAACTTCTCTCCTCAAGCAGGAATTAACACTGTCCAACAGAGTTTCCTCAAGCAAAAAGCAAGAAATCGATGTTCCATAGCGGAGTTTCCTCAAACAAGAAAGCAGGAGTCCCCAGCGGAAACAATCCCCAGAAGATCGAAGATACACATACTCTTCATCCCCAACAACAATCATGGATTTATTTTCCCTAGACTAAGATGCTGCTTAAATTTGCAAATGCACTTCAATAACATTCCACATTCACCATCATTTACCAATATCATAGCATATGCATACGAAACACATATAGCATAGTCTCATTTATTTTGAGAACGTCATTACACAATGCATTTCATACATCATGACATTGCATACAGCTAACCCTTTATCTTTTCAGGTAAATTCTATAAACAGACGAATACCATCAACTATATACATGACCAGACAAATTTCTTCAAAAACTAAATTCTGACAAGTATTTCCCTCAAAAACTTTCCCCAGAAAATCATTCTGAAAAATATCTCTTCTAGATGAAGTCAGATGTAGACATCTTCTAGTGCATCATTTAGACAAAATCAAGCGCGGATTCCTTTTGTTACCCTTTGAAGTAATAGTCGCCAGAGATTCCTTTTGGTACCCTTTGAAGTAGTAGTCACCATAGATTCCTTCTAGTACCTTGTGAAGTAGTAGTTCCCATAGATTCCTTCTGGTAACCTTTGAAGTAGTAGTCCCCATAGATTCCTTCTGGTACCCTTTGAAGTAGTAGTCACCATAGATTCCTTTTGGTACCCTTTAAATTAGTAGTCACCATAGATTCCTTCCAGTACCTTGTGAAGTAGTAGTCGCCATAGATTCTTTCCAGTAATTTGTGAAGTAGTAGTCGCCATAGATTCCTTTTGGTACCCTTTGAAGTAGTAGTCGCCATAGATTTCTTCTGGTACCCTTTGAAATACTAGTCTCCATAGATTCCTTCCAATACCTTGTGAAGTATTAGTCAGCATAAATTCCTTATGGTACCCTTTGAAGTAGTAGTCTCCATAGATTCCTTCCAATACCTTGTGAAGGAGTAGTCGCCATAGATTCCTTCTAGTACCCTTTGAAGTAGTAGTCGCCATAGATTCCTTCTGGTACCCTTTGAATTAGTAGTCCCTATAGATTCCTTTTGGTACCATTTGAAGTAGTAGTCGCCATAGATTACTTCTAGTACCTTGTGAAGTAGTAGTTACCATAGATTCCTTCTGGTACCCTCTGAAGTAGTAGTCGCCATAGATTCCTTATGGTACCCTTTGAAGTAGTAGTCTCCATATATTCCTTCCAATACCTTGTGAAGTAGTAGTCGCCATAGATTCCTTCTAGTACCCTTTGAAGTAGTAGTCGCCATAGATTCCTTCAGGTACCCTTTGAAGTAGTAGTCACCATAGATTCCTTCTAGTACCTTGTGAAGTAGTAGTCTCCATAGATTCCTTCTGGTACCCTTTGAAGTAGTAGTCGCCATTGATTCCTTCCATTACCTTGTGAAGTAGTAGTCGCCATAGATTCCTTCTGGTACCCTTTGAAGTAGTAGTCGCCATAGAGTACTTCGGGTACCCTTTGAAGTAGTAGTCGCCATAGATTCCTTCCAGTACCTTGTAAAGTAGTAGTCGCCATAGATTCCTTCTGATACCTATTGAAGTAGTAGTCACTATAGATTCCTTCGGGTACCCTTTAAAGTAGTAGTCGCTATAGATTCCTTCTGGTACCCTTTAAAGTAGTAGCCGCCATGGATTCCTTTCAATACTTTGTGAAGTCGTAGTCGCCATAGATTCCTTCTGGTACCCTTTGAGGTAGTAGTCTCCATATATTCCTTCAAGTACCTTGTGAAGTAGTAGTCGCCATAGATTACTTCTGGTACCCTTTGAAGTAGTAGTTGCCATAGGTTCCTTCTGATACTCTTTGAAGTAGTAGTCGTCATAGATTCCTTCTAGTACCTTGTGAAGTAGTAGTCTCCGTAGATTCCTTCTGATACTTATTGAAGTAGTAGTCGGACGTAGACTCCTTCCATTACCTATTGAAGTAGTAGTCGGGCGTAGACCCCTTCCGGATACATATCCTAAAGACCAAATCAAGCATATATTTATTCTTATATTTCTATCAACAATTACTTTGGATGGCATCAATAAGTCCATCTCTGATGACTCTCCATCATCTTTAGATGGAATTTATAATCCCATCTCCAATGACTCTTCATCACCTCTCCAAATGGCATCTATAAGCCCATTCCCAATACAATCAACCAACAACTTTACCATCATGCACATGCGAGTGCAAATTTCTAGGCACTTAAGTGTTCAATCATCTTTTACCTTCAAGTCACGAAAGGTAGACATGCCAATCTAACTTTTTAGGTTTAAGAAGATTGAACAGGGGCATCTGTTATACCCCAAAATTTTCACTCACATTTTTATTTAAGGCATTATTCCAAGGATTCTCAGACACTTAGGACACTCAAGGGTTGACTAGTCAAGATGCTCGTCCTAAGCCAAAAGCCTACAACTAGGGTTTGGAATTTTCCAAGGAAATTTGGTTTGGAAAAGTCTCAAGTGGATTCCATGGTTCTTCATACGTCCTCAACAAGGTTCATGTCAAGCTTCAACCCTACATCATAAGTTTGCTCAGTCAATGGCTCAGATGATTGAAAATCAATTGTATTGGTCAAAAAGTTATATGTGATCAAAATACAGTCAAACTTCAATATTTTTGGTGATATTCATCATTTAATCAAGGTTTGATCATGATTCCTCAAGGAAAACCCTCAAATCATAAAAATTCAAAAATTGCCAAATTAGGGTTTCCATAGGAGAAGTCAACTGAACATTGACCAAGCTTAAATTTCACATGCTTCATCAACTTTTCCCCAAACAAATCCCATTTTGAAGGAAATTCAATTCAATACAACTTTGATTTTATTCTCAATTCCAAAAAATGCTTCATTTGGAAGATATGATCTCATACATTATAGGTCATTTTTGAAACTCAACAAAAGACACTTTTTGTCAAGGCAACTTACATCAAGATAATATCTTCAAAAGAAAAATTTATCAACATAGAGATTGTAGAGGACATCTTGAGATTTCCAAAAAGTTAAAGGTCATCTTAAAAATATGAAAATTGAGCAAGTTATGAGTTGCACAAGTTGGGGAATTTTGAAGAAATTCATGAAGTACAAATTGAGCACAATTGCATTTTTGAACCTATGAGCCTAGTTTTTTATGTAAAAACATGCCCATAACATCTTAGAGGACCTCTAAGTCCATTTTTTCATGACCTTGATTTTTATTTTTTTTATTTATATTTATCTTGATTTTATTTAATTAAAAATCAAATAAATTAAATAAAAATACAATAAAACATTGGATAATGCATTTGGATAATGCATTCGTGCAAAGACCAACAAAAATTGTCTAGGTTCATGCAAATTCAAAAGAGGCAAGCAATATCTCAAAGATGGAAAGTTTTCAATGTGTTGGATTTTTGTTTCATAAGCCATGAATGCATTGTTTTCTTCCATATTGGTTCACCCTCACCCTCCTATTTCACTCTATAAATACACAATACATTTAGAAGCAATGGACCACAAAATCCTTGCATACAAGAGCCCTCTCAGAATTCTCAAAAATCAAAGAAAAGTTGCAAAATCGGTAACTTCACTTCCAGACGCTATCAATCCAAACCAAGGCCACTAATACATTCCTGAGATCCCCAGGAGTCTTCCAGAGTCCAGATTCAACCCCTAAGCATCCCAAATTATCCTCATAACCATTCCACGATTTTGGTAAAAAATTTATTCTCAAACTCTCTTACCATGTAATTTAAATCAGTTTTATGCATGCATTCTTATTACTATTGATGTTTTGAGCGAATCTAATGTCTTATATGTAAGCATAGACACAGGAATTCGGATGTATTGGATCAAACGCACTTTTGGGCTCAGTTGTCTTGGGCCTAGCCAAACTCGGGACTACACCCCTCATTTCCTTTTGCAAACGCCTGAGCCTGGGATGTTGGGCCTTGCGAAAATCTGATTATTCACCCCCTAAGTTTTTATTTGTAGCAGCTCATTTATATTTCTTTTTTTATTTTGTCATTTCATTTACTATTTTATTATTTTCTTTAAATTGATTATTTTTTATTAAATAATCATAAAAAATCATAAAATCAAAAAATCACAAAAAATAATTAGAGTTAGATTTTCATTTATTAAATTAATTTCAATTAATTTATTTTTAATCATTTTCTTTCTTTTATTAATTAATTGATTAGAATTAAGTTTCCATAAATTTAATTTAAATATTTTCCTAAAACAAAAAAATAACAAAAACATTTTCTCTTTACCACTTAAGATTTTTTAGGTTCTCTTTATATCATTCTCTTTTATTCCCCGCGCGTTTATCTATTTTTATTCGTATTATTTTCACAATTATGTAATTTACATGGGATCTAATAGACTTTAACTAAGACCTTTTTACTTTGTCTTTCCCCCTTTTTTTGGATTGTAATTCCCCCCATCCTGAAGCATTGTAATAGCGTTGATTCAAATTTCCGCATTTTTATTTTTCCGACCTATATTAACTGCTAGATGTATGCTAATAGGCTTGCATGGAAAGAATTAAAAACAAACGCTAGAAAACCTAACATTCAAGAAAAATAACTGAAACACAACACACACGCACCTCTAAGGTACCTTCACGTTGTTGCCTTTGGAAAAACAGTCATGTCCCTCGAACGCAGGACACTTTAGCAAAGACCCTCGGTTAAAAAGATCGTAGTCCCTCGATGACCCTTCGATGTTGCCTTCGGTAAACAATCTAGTCCCTTACGATAAAATTGCTAAAGTTCCCTACAAGTTGCCTTCGTGACTGTACGATGACCCGCGCCTGTCCCTCAAATATCCAATGATAGGGCTACCCACGAATTAATGGTTGGATAGCACTATCTAAAGGAAAAGAGGAATAGAACAAAGATAATTCGAGTAGGTAGATAGCTCATAGTTGCTTTCTCATAAAATAAAACAAAATTTCACACATACACAAACTCTTCTCTAAAATATTTTCAAAGACAAAACACTTTGTGTACCTTCTCAACGATAAGTGAAACATTACAAAGTTTGCCGCACTAAGGCGTCTTTTCAAAAATATTTTCCAAAACACACTTACAAAAAAAGCATTTTTAAAGTGAGCTAGCAACTTAGAGCCCGTAGATAACTACAGATGGAAAGGATGCTAATGCCTTCCCTTTCCATAATCTACCCCCTGAACTCAAAATGGTTAAAAAGGTATTTCCTGTTATTTTCACCCTTTCCTTTGTTGGATAAAAGAAAAGTCAGTGGCGACTCTTGCTAACCGCAACATTTACGATAAAAACGTAAAACCAGTAAAGTCAGTTCTCTCACTGTATTATGGTGTCATTGTCGGGAATTGGTGATATTATTGGATTGCATTGCGATATTTTATTTGTTTTTGAGTTTTGTACACAATGTATATGTTGTATAGAATTTGTACATGAACTTGTATATGTATACTTGTGCATTTATTTGTTTATGTTTACTAAACTTGTGAATTTTACATGTTTTACATACTTGTGCATAAATGTGTTTTTCTTTGTGTTCAAGTTTATGTATATATGTGTTTTCATCATGTTTGTTTACACTTTGTTGTAAATTTTCTTGTTTTCATAACGTTTGCTCAAGTGTTTCCCAGGTTATTGGTATATGCCGGTGAACGAAGCAACATGAAGGAGCGTGTGAATGTAAATAAAGGTGTCAAGGTAACGATGTAAAACAAGCATGTTTTATTGTTTTTCTTTGTATTATTTTAGGTATTGTTGTGAATGTTAGTTAAACAAGTTGCAATTGGACCAAGTCTTAAAATTCTCAAATTTTCACTTTTCAACTTGTTTAATCCACTTTCACCTGATCTATTAGTATGCTTATAGTAATTTATGTTAATGTGTTAATTTTTGTGTTTTTCCAAGAGCTTGTCGTGTTTAGCTTGAGTACATTTGTCGGTTGTAAATTTTGTACATTTTATAGTTGAGATGTGTAGGCGATAGTGGAGGTTGGCATGAAAATGCAGTGTTGTTCTGATTTTTCTCTATTTTTTTGCTACCGCTTAGTGAGCTGAGGCCGTTTAGCTGGGTCTGCTCAATTTTTTTTTATAACTTTAGATTTATTCATTTGTTAGGTTATGGTTTGGGGAAATTTTTGCTCCCAAATTCATCACCTCAATTCTTCGGTATGATTAGCTAGAAAACAACAATAGGGATTTGCATCTTAATGATTCGAGGTGGATTTCTCATTAATTGGTGTTGACAACCAGCGAGATGTTTTGTTTTTCCTCTTTTCCTCTCTATGAATTTCTCTTTTTTTGGGTATGTTTGTATAGTTACTCTAAACATATGTATATGTATTGATCATGGTGTTGTATAATATATGCTTTACAAATCAATCTTGTTGCTTTCCTCGATCTTTTTGCATTTATGTTTGGATTTATGTTGTTGCCGAGTTAGACATCACAAGTCTTAATTAGGGGAAGAAAATAGTTAGTTTATAAATTAGAAATGGATTCAGGATTAACAATGACTTATGTATAGAAGCTTAATGCTTCCGTGTTTTTTTTTTCACGGGAGACATCGTCGACGCGAGAACATAATTGTTCTTGCAATTTGGGTTAGACATGACCTTGGTTGTGATACGTCTCGTCGGTCTTGCAGAGATGGTCACTGATGTGAGAGATACGTGATAATTTTGATGAGTATTGCATGTTGAGTACAATTGGTCGTTAGGTTAAAGTTTGTGGCGAGTAGTTTACTTTCATTCCTGATAAGTTACTCCTATTTGAAGAATGCATTTATTTTTCTGTTAATAACTTTAATTCCCACATTTACCATTTTCAACCCATTCAAACCCAAATTCAGAAACACGAGACTTGTCGAATGGCAATTTATTATGCATTGAACCATGTGGAGATGATACGATAAAACTAACTAAATACTTATTTTTGCTTGTCGTTTTACCGCATCAGTAAAATGGCGTTATTGCTGGGGATTAGTGTTTTTATTTGATCGCGTTGTGATAATTTCTTTGTTTTTTAGTTTTGTACACGATGTATATGTTTTCTAGAATTTGTACATGAACTTGTATATGTATACTTGTGAATTTATTTGTTTATGTTTACATTACTTGTAAACTTTACATGTTTTGCATACTTGTACATAAATGTGTTTTTCTTTGTGTTCAAGTTTGTGTATATATGTGTTGTCATCATGTTTGTTTACACTTTGTTGTAAATTTTCTTCTTTTCGTAACATTTACGCAAGTCTTTCCCAGGTTATTGGTATATGCCGGTGAACGAAGCAACGTGAAGGAGCGTGTGTATGTAAACAAAGGTGTCAAGTTAATGACGTAAAACAAGTATGTTTTATTGTTTTTCTTTGTAGTACTTTAGGTAGTATGGTGAATGTTTGTTAAACAAGTTGCAATTGGACCAATTATTAAAATAATCAAATCCTCACTTTTCAACTTGTTTAATTCACTTTCATCCGGTCGTTTAGTATGTTTATAGTAATTTATGTTAATGTGTTAATTTTTGTGTTTTTTCTAAGATCTTGTTGTGTTTAACTTGATTACATTTGTTGTTTGTAAATTTTGTATACTTTATAGTTGAGATGTGTAGGCGATAGTGGATGTTGGCATGAAAATACAGTGATGTTCTGATTTTTCTCGGTTTTTCTGCTAATGCTTAGAGTTGTTAGAGTTGCTACTAGAGTTATCAATAGAGTTGTTAGAGTTGTCAATTGAGTTGTCAATAGGTTTGTTAGAGTTATCAATAGTGTTGTTAAAATTAGCAATATAGTTGTTTTGTATCATTAAAAGTCACTTTTATTTGTTTTGTGTAATTCCGACATGTTTAGAGTTGTCAGTAGGGTAAGTTGGAGTTTCCAAATAATAACACATCTTTGATAAATTATGACTTATTATCAGTATGGAGATCTTTTTAATAAATTTTATTAGTATGCCACTAAAATAAATTAAGATAAGTAGCAGGAATTGATGGTAGACTTATTAATAAAGTGATAGTGTGGTATATGGTTATAAGTAGCCTAAAGTGGAAATAGTATAAAGTAGCAATAGTAGAAGCAAAATTTAGCAAGGTAAATCAGTAGCAGGATTAGAAGTTAATAAAAAAGAATAACCATATTATTGACAGTATAGGCTCTAAAAACAGTATAGTATTAATTTAACAGAGACATAATGAGAACTTTAGAAAAAAGTAGAATAATAGAACTTTAAGCCGATAATTAATTAACCAGAAATAATCGTAATAGTCTGAATAGTTACGCGGTTTATTTGTAGAAAATTTATGTTGACTCATTGTATTGTGTTCTTTGTTGAAAAATATGAATTAGCTGGTGATGTTATTGCCTCTATTTATGGGCAAAATATTAAGTTGCGGGCTTATGGTAAATGTTGGTTTGTTGTTGCGTTGCTATGGAATTTTGTTATTGCTATCCTGACATTCATATTGGGTCACATACATAACATATAAAGTATGAACTGATGCTCAGTAAGTTGGCCTGGATTGGCAAATTAAGTTGAAGGTTTATGCCTTTTTGATGCCTTTATTAATTGGCAGATTTCTAAGTTGGGAGTTTTACTCCATTGGTACCACATGCATGTGCATTGTAACGAGTCGCATCCTGTGTTGCATATTTAACATGTTGTGTTGTTGACTTGTGATGATTGATGTTGGTTGAAATTTGTGAAGTGGTGATTTTATATAATCTGATCTAATAAATTGTTTATCATACACTCAATTATATGGTTCGGTATTTCACCCCTTTTTGTTTGAATGTTGTCCTCTGTTGATAACATGCGGGTAATCAAGAAGGATAGTTGTCACCTTCGTTAGTTTAAGTCAGTGTTTTCGCTTTGATACGTAGCACTCGGGGGGGATGAACGCATGTTTTCTTTATTGTTGGTTTTCATTATGTTGCTGAATTTTTAAGTTGTTTTCATTAAAGATTTGTTGTCTTAAAGTCGTTTTGAGTTGGACAAGATGATATGGTGTTTTCAGTTGAATTTGTGAGTCTGCTGCATATAAATGAAAGTTGTTTTATTTTTAAAAACTAAACAGGTTGTTACCGGTTCATCCGAATTTTATATGTTATGTATCTGAAATATAGGTGATTGAATGTCGTTGTTTCCAAGTTGAAAGTGTAGCATTCCATTTGTTTGTTGAAAATTTTGTAACTCTGATAATATATAATTCGTTAGGTAGAAATGGGGTGTTACATTAGTGGTATCAGAGCGAGTCGGTCCGTCTGAAAAAGTTGTTGAGTTAGTAGAGTAGTGTGACATATGAATATTGTCGATGTGTTGTTTCTTAGTACATGACATGTGTGCGACGCACTACTGGTACTTATTTGCTTTTCCAATCGATTGTATGCAGGAGTTGGTTTGAAGATAAGTGGGGGAGAAGCTTTGCTTCTCAGATATGTTTCGTTTGTAAGATGTTAGTCTAGTACACTGCTGATAGCGACAATGCAAGTATTGTTGAAGTTTTGTTGTTTCCCGAATCCAAAGGTGACATGGATTCAATATTTTGTTTGTTAATCAAGTTGGAGCATATTGAGGGAGAATGATCAGACATTGTTGACGTTTACTTCTTGAAGGATGAGGAGCAATGTAACGGTTGTTGATATATGAGTAGAGTGTAAATCCCTGATGTTTCTGAAGGTGATTGTTAAGTAACAAGGATAATTTTTTGAAGATGGAATTTAGAAAGTTGTGATGTTTCAGCGCTGCTGGTGGACTGTGAAGTTGTCAGTTTAGGTAACCTATGCATAGATGTCGATGTTTGAACATTGATTGAGTGACAAATTGTTGTAAACCTTGTCGTGGGATCCTTGTGAGTGATTGTAAAGTTGTTGAAGTTGTTGGAATGTTTTAAATTGCGAGTTGGAGTCGGAAATGCAAGGAGATGAGTATGATTTCAAGAATAATTGTTGGTACTGGTACAAAGAAATTTTGTTCTGATGTTATTGTAAGGTGTGTAATAGTATGTCGTTACATGACATCGGTGTTTGCATTTTTGGATAACTTTGGAAATTGATATCTTGTGTTCTGAGTATCGGATTAATGTTTCGTTTGAAGCTATGAGGAGATAAAAATATATTCTATCCTATGAACATGTTTTTAAATATGGTAGATGCATTCCTATTGGAGGGACTCTGAAGTTGGTTATGGAACTATAGGCTTTTTAGGCATAAATGTTGTTCGAGACGAGGTCAAGCGTAATATGTTGTTGGCGAATAAGTTGAGAAATGAGATGTTCGGCATTAAAAAGGATGTGAAAGTATTGGAGAGGCGCATAGAGATACAGCTTATGATGATTAACAATGATTATAATGAAGATATCCTTTTAAAGGAAGATGCTTTTAAGAGGAATTAGAGTCGTGCTTATGATGCCAAGGTAATGGCGTGTGTAAAAGAAGAATTGGGGAGGTTTTATCACCAAAATAGTGTGGAACGGTATTGTTGAGATTTTAAATTGGAACGAGATGACGTGTAATGTACTGGTATAGTAGTAATTCTAGAGTTTGAGAATACTTAACCTTCGTGTGAGGATAAGTGAGTGTAATCTGGATCTGTAATATGCTGAGCGTTGGTGTCTCATCGACAAGATCGAATGAGAGGGAAATTATGGGAGTATTTGTAAACCTCATTGGAAATTATTGGATTATGGTGCTTTAGGTAACTTGAGTACAAGTTCTAAAGGAACACTATTATAGTTTGGTAACAATGATTTATACTCCATTATGGTTGTCGGCTATCTATTGGCAAATTGAGGAACTGATCACCCTTAATCTCTTGTTGATAGTAGACGAGATCGTGTTGAATGGTATAGACTTGTCTTGCTATCTTAAGAGTGTGTAAAGTGGTTGATGTTTTATCGTGAGGATAGTCGCTCACCAATTTGTGTGAATTAATAGAGGAGTGGCTAGGAAAAAGTTGAGATGTATTGAACAATTCGGAGTAGCGGGTTTATGTGCGAGCTAACTTCACAAAGTGAAAGATTGAAAATATCAAGTGAACAACGATTTTATGATGGATGTTAAAGAAAGTCTGAAAACTAGGTTGAAACTTGTAAACCATATCTTTGACGGAAATTTTAACAAGGACGGTAACGTAAGATGGATGATCAGAGTTATGCAAATGAAGCGTGATGTGGCGCAGTTGTTATGCCTGTACGAATCGTTAGAAGTGAAGGACTAAATATCAGAAGCCTATGGAAATGATATGTCTTGATCTACGTGTTTGATTTGGTGTATTGTTGATATATAGATGATGTGCTAGGGTACTATGTTTTCTCGTAAATATTTACTGATTTTATAAGGATATTAATGTGGTTGTTGGTTGATGGTGAGTTGTGTGTATATTTGTTGAGTTATACTGTTAAGTTGATGTTATAATTATTTTGTTCCCGTTACCATGATGTTGTTGTTGGTTACCGTAAATGATGAATAATACTCCATAATATGACGAAGTTGATTATGTTGGCTATGTTGATGTCACTATAAGGGTGATACGACGATATGAATAGAATTGTTGATATTTTGTTGATAATTGACATATATATATATGTGTGTGTGTGTGTGTGTGTGTGTGTGTGTGTGTGTGTGTGTGTGTGTGTGTGTGTGTTGTGTGTGTGTGTGTGTGTGTGTTGTGTGTGTGTGTGTGTGTGTGTGTGTGTGTGTGTGTGTGTGTGTGTGTGTTGTGTGTGTGTGTGTGTGTGTGTGTTGTGTTGTGTGTGTGTGTGTGTGTGTGTGTGTGTGTGTGTGTGTGTGTGTGTTATGGTTGTTACTACTTTAAATGTTGATATGTCATAATATTGTTGAAGTGATTGATAAGTTATTAACGATTATGTCGCGAAGGTGTTGAATGATTAACATGTATGTATTTGATTTAAATCATGTTGAGTTATTGTTATGTCGAGAAAGTAGTGGTCAAAGTGTTGCCAAACGCGGCTTGGAGATTAGAGAGTGTGATGCAAAATTCGCGTTAAGAGTGGTAGTATCGAGTAGATTTTCGAGGACGGAAATATTCTAAGTGGGGGAGAGTTGTAACACCCGATAATTTAATTAATTATTTAATTAAATTATTTACAAATTATTTATCGAAATGTGTGAGATGTTTCTATATGTTGCTAAGTTGTTATTTGGTTGATTATTTTAGTTGATTAATATTAGCAATAATATTAGAATAATATAAGATTAAGTTGTTGGGCTTAGTTATTTGGTGGTACGTAGTAAGGTGGAGGTGTGTAAGTTATGCCCAATATGATTAATGAAATAAGGTTAAGTTGATATAAGAATTAGGTTAATTAGAAAAATAAGGAAGTCTTGGTGTGCTGATCGTAGAAGTTGCAGAGAAGAGGGAAAATAGGCAAAGCTAGGTTTTCAATCAGAGAGTTATAGAGCGGCATTTAATCCAAGGTAATGGTGGAGTTTTAACTCTTTAATAGAGTATGTGATGAATGGTATGTGAGATTGGATTGTAAAATTGTTTTTATTTATGTTTGAAATTGATATATTATTGAAATTGAGAGATGATTGAGAATCCAATTTAATATATAAATATTATAGTACACTTAGAATTAAATAAGTAATCCTTGAATATAATGAGTAATCGTGTTTGATGAGAAGTGGATTGTTTTGCTAATTTTATTGATGTTAATTTTAGTTGATTTGATATATATGATTCGATAATGGTATATTAATATGGTGCCCTGTATATATACTACTTTCGTTAGATATACTGCACCATTAATTTCATTGCTAAGTCTATACTGGTACTTTATATATATATATATATATATATATATATATATATATATATATATATATATATATATATATATATATATATATATATATATATATATATATATATATATATATATATATATATATATATATATATATATATATATATATATATATATATATATATATATATATATATATATATATATAATGTAGGCTTCATATGATAACTATAAATAATATTACAGCAATTGTCATAATATATATTTATATATATACTGTAACGCTAACTTTTCATCAATATGCATGCTAATTGTACTGTAGCGGCACTAGGATCTAAAAGTGAGAGTAGCAAATTGTCACTATAGCAGTCATATGTTCTTGTAAGAAATAACAATTGGAATCCAATTTAGAATGCTGTAGCGTAGATTTACAATCCATTTCAACTTTATGATATATAATATTTCATTAGCATAATTAATAAATAATAATAATAACAATTATATTATATTATATTATTAATATAATATTTTAGGAGCTTTGGAATTAGAGATAAACAATTACACTAATGAGTTAATTTAAATTAGTCTCAATTGCGATAGAGTTGTTAGAGTTGTTAATAGAGTTATCAATAGAGTTGTTAGACCTGTTAATTGAGTTGTGAATAGGGTTGTTATTATTGTCAATAGTGTTGTTAAAGTTATCAATAGACTTGTTTCGTATCATTAAAAATAACTTTTATTTGTTTTGCGTAATTCCGACATGTTTAGAGTTGTCAGTAGGGTAATTTGGAGTTTCTAAATAATAATACATATTTGCTAAATTATGATTTAATATCAATATGGAAATTTGTTTAATCAATTTTTGTAGTATGCCACTAGAATAAATTAAGATAAGTAGTAGGAATTAGTGGTAGGCTTATTAATAAAGTGATAGTGATGTATATGGTTATAAGTAGCAGAAAGTGGAAATAGTATAAAGTATCAATAGTAGAAGTAAAATTTAGCAGGCTAAAGCAGTAGCAGGTTTTGAAGTTAATAAAATAGTAGAACCATATTATTGGCAATACATGCTCTAATAACAGTGTAGTATTAATTTATCAGATACATGATGAGAACTTTAGAACAAAGTAGAATAATAGAACTTTTAGCCGATAATTAATTAATCAGAAATAGTCGTAATACTTTAAGTAATTACGCGGTTTATTTGTAGTAATTTTGGTTGACTCTTTGTATTGTGTTCTTTGTTGAAAAATGTGAATTAACAGGTGATGTTATTGTCTCTATTTATGGGCAAAATATTAAGTTTTGGGCTTATGGCCAATGTTGGTTTGTTGCTGCGTTACTATGGAATTTTATTGTTGTTATCCTAACATTCATATTGGGTCGCATACATAGCATATAAAGTTGGAACTGATGCTTGGTAAGTTGGCCTGAATTGCCAAATTAAGTTGAAGGCTTATGCCTTGTTGATGCCTCTATTAAATGGCAGATTTCTAAGTTGAGAGTTTTGTTCCATTGGTACCACATGCATTAGCATTGTAACGAGTCACATTATGTGTTACATATTAAACATATTGTGATGTTGACTTGTGATGATTGATGTTGGTTAAAAGTTGTGAAGTGGTGATTTTATACAATCTAATATAATAAATTGTTTATCGTACACTCAATTATATGGTTTGATATCTCACCCCTGCTGATTGAATATTGTCCTCTGTTGGTAACGTGCAATCAAGAAGGATAGATGTCACCTTTGTTAGTTTGAGTCGGTGTTGTCGCTCTGATACGTAGCACTCAGGGGGGTGAACACATGTTTTCTTTATTGTTGGTTTTCATTAAATACTTGTTATCTTAAAGCCGTTTTGAGTTGGACAAGATGATATGGTGTTTTCAATTGAATTTGTGAATTCGCTGCGTAGAAAAAAAATTGTTTTATTTTTAAAAACTAAACAGTTTGTTATCGGTTCATTTGAATTTTATGTGTTATGTATCTGAACTATAGGTGATTGAATGTCGTTGTTTCCAAGTTGAAAATGTAGCATTCCATTTGTTTGTTGGAAATTTTGTAACTCTGATTTTTATATAATTCGTTGGGTAGAAATAGGGTGTTACAGTCTAGCCTGCTGAGGCTACTTAGCAGGGTCTGCTGAATTTTGTTTTATAACTCTAGATTTATTCATTTGTTAGGTTATGGTTTTGGGAAGTTTTTGCTCCCAAATTCATCACCTCCATTCTAAGGTAGGAATAACTATAAAACAACACTAGGGCTTTGCATCTTAATTATTCGAGGTGGATTTCTCATCAACTGGCACCGACAACCCGCGAGATGTTTGGTTTTCTCTCTTTTCCTCTCTATGTATTTTTCTTTTTTTGGGTATTGTTTGTATAGTTATTGTGAACATATGTATATGTATTGATCACAGTTTTGTATAATACATGTTTTACAAATCAATCTTGTCACTTTCCTTTATTTTTTTTGCATTTATGTTTGGATTTGTGTTGTTGTCGAGATAGACATCACAAGTCTTGATTAGGGGAAGAAATCGGTTAGGTTCTAAATTGTAGATATGGATTTAGGCTTAACAATCACTTGTGCATCTAAGCTTAATGCTTTCGTGTTGTTGTTTCATGTGAGACATCACTGACGCGAAAACACAATTGTTCTCACAATTTGGGTTAGACATGACCTTGGTTGTGATACGTCTCGTTGGTGTTGCAGAGATGGTCACTGATGTGAGAGATAAGTCATGATTTTAATGAATATTACTTGTTGAGTACAACTGATAGATAGGTTTGAGTTTGTGATAAGTAGTTTACTTTCATGTCTGATAAATTTCTTCGATTTGAAGAATGTATTTATTTTTTATTAATAACTTTAACTCCTGCATTTACCGTTTTCAACTCAGGCAAGCTGTTGTACCCCAATTTTTGCCCCTAAGATCCCTTCATCATACCATGTTGATTCACTCACAACAAGATCACACTAGGATTCTTGGTTCCCCTCCCTACTTTGAGCTTTGCTCCTTTTGAGGAATTACCAAACACCTTAACTTATGTTCCTTTTGTGATCATTAATATTGTTTTGTTTTCTTCACTTAACTAATAAAATACAATGTTGGCTTGTCTTGCTTGTTGTCCATGTAGGTAAGGGCAATGAGATTTAACAATTTACTCCATGGGTTCATGGGTTTATTTCCATGCCCTAGCCAATAAAAGCTTGAGAGGTTCAAACCTCATCATTGGAGTGGTTTTGGAAGATATGGCATGGCAAAGTTTGTTTGGGTTTATCACATTTAAAGGTTAATAGATTTGACTCAAAAGTTAAAGGGGTTGATTGGAGAAGTTGTTATGTTTGGACATGGCCTTGTTCATATTGGCCACCAGGGGCATAGTTCTCTCAAATTTCAAGATATGGAAGTGGCTTTGGTGGCTATGAGTCCTGATTATCATCCTCAACAACTTCTATTCACAAAGCAAGAATATTGGTACAAGAAGTTTGTTCAAACTTGTCAAAGTTCTCCAAGGCATTCTCTTGATCTAGAAGTTAGGGTTTTGAACTTCAAAGGAGTATATTTTGCTCACCTTTTGGTATTTTTGAGTGATTCCAAAGACATCCTTCTATTCAAAGGGTTATCAACAAATCACTTCAAAGGTTCCAAAGAGTTTTCATGTGTAAGAAACTTGGTGAAGAAGAAAGATTACAAGTCATCCAGATGAATCCACAATTTTACATAAGTAACTTCAATTGATCATAACTTGGTCAATTTTCATCACCTTGGGTCCATTATTTTTCCATAATGATCTTGAAGATGTGAACTTTATGCTTTATTTTATGTGAAAAGTGGTAAAATAGATGGAGGTTTCCTTAAATATGCAAAAGATTATAGGTCATTTCATGATTTTTGGCCAACTTCAACAAGTCATAAATTGCTCAATTTTTGGAGATTTTTAGTGATTCAAGTTTCAAAATGTCATTCAAGAGATCTACTTCATTCCATATTTTTTGGTCAAGAGCAAATTTCAAGTGGAAGTCCATGTTTGGATGCAAAAGATTATAGGTCATTTTTAAAGAAGAATTTGAAATATTTCTAAGTATGGAAAGTCAACCCTTTTTCTTCAACTTTGACTCAATACAACATTCAGCTCAAGCATCCATTTGATTCCATTCTTTTTCCATTGCAAAGCTTGTAACCTCATCTTTCTAAAGCATCAAGAATCATACCCTAAGCCCCTTGAGTTGGAAATGCCATGGATTTAAATTTAGTAACTTGAAACTGAATTTTCCACAAAGTCAGAATTTTGAAATCCATAATGTGACTTCTAAACATAAGATTTATGCGCATTTTTGGTTTAAACTTGATTAGCAAATTTTCCAGAAGGGATTAGCACCCCAAAACGCAAGATTTGGTTGAGTTTTGATGGAAATGAAGTCACATTTCACTTGTGCTCGATCTTCATTCAATTTCCCTCCAAACTTCCTTGTTTCTTCCAATTTTAATTCCCATTCACTTCCCTATAAATAGAGGGTCATCCCCCGTTCATTTCTTCAAGCTTTGAGAGCCAAAAACACCCTGCCAAAACTTCACACGAACCCATCTTTTTTGAATTTAGTTTCTAAGATTTAAGCTCCATTTTCCAAAATTATTTACGCATTCATCATCTTTAAGCATCATACAAACTCTCCAGCTCTTAAACCAATCAAAACGAGCCATAATTCAAGCTACAGAAGTCCAGTTTCAGAGCTTCTTCCTTGAACTTCGAAAAGGTAGAATTCTCCACCATTTGGATCCAAATCAAGCACTAATCTATTCTACTCCTTCTCCTGATTCTAATGCCGCTTACAATTTTTAAATCCATTGAGAATTGAGAGAGAAATCTCAAATTGAAGGTGCTCGCTATTTTCTGGGTTTTTGATTCATATCTCTCTCTATACCTTATATAAATTTGGCGCGATGGTGGTGTTAGAATCGTCTTGAAGAGACTAGTTCAATGATACTAGCCTGGGATCCTACTTTTTCCATTTGAAGGATCTCACAAAATCCCCATTGCATGGTGTCTGGAGGTTGAAGACGATGACATGTCTCGTCTCAGCCATTGATAGCATGTCAAACGTTTTAATTTCATTGGTTGCCCTTTTTGTGATCCTATGTGTATCTCACTAAGGTCCATATTAAGCACAGCGCGTCTGGTCCACTGGATCAGCTTACTAACGCATTTTGACTATGATCTGATGGTCCACATCTTTTTAGTTTTATTTTATTTTCTGATTTCATATTTTATATTTATTAAATTTTCAAAAATTGATAACTCTTCTATTTTTTATCTAAAAATTATGAAAAAAATTCAAAAAAATACTTTGATTTATTTCTGATCTCATGAATATTTTTTCATATTTTTATTTTGATATTTGATATTTTTTTGTATTTTTTGAATCATTTGCTTTCTTTTAATTACTTAAAAAATACTTTCTGACATTTTTTAATTCTGAAAAAATTCATAAATATTATTTTGCATATTTTTGACTTTCTAAAAATTTTATGGAATTTTAAATTGAGGTTTACTATTTTTGACCTATTTTCTATTTGTTTGAGCAATTTTAAATAGTTTAAAAATAGTTTCTAACTTTTAAAAATTACCAAAATTTTATAAAAATATTTGGATCCATTTCTGATTTTTCTATGGTCTTACTTTTTATTTTTTGATTAATTTGAATATAGTTGGTATTTTTTCTCTTTATTTTCTATTTTTAAACATTATTTTTTAACCCTTTTGTGTACATTAAAATGTGATATTATTTTGTGACTATTTTCTGGTTAATCTTGAGTTAGATTTTGGATCATGAACTTTATTTACATCATTGGATCCATGGTGTTGAGTTTAACTCCACAAAAATGGATGAATTATTTTAATAATAGTTTGATTAAAATTTAATTCAAATGTGGTTTGTATATTTTTTTCCCTATCCCTCTTCATCTCATCCCCTTCTTATTTCACTAGGTGTTATTGGAGTATGATCTCTATATCATGTCTCAAAACAAATGGTGCATAAATTGCTATTGACCGGCCTCAAAATAGGTGCGACTTCTATATAAGTCCATTTACGATTGCTTAACATAGCGCTAAATTTTGTCCCGATTCAAATAAATGATCATTCGCGGCCCAAACTTATGATTGCAAGCCCAAGTATGTTAATTTGATCTCTTTGGTCCAATAACCTTGAGATTCATTGTGTGGAGGCTTTGGTTCTACCAATCCTCTAATGGATCTACAACACATTTGGTCAACGCGGATCACTTAAACATCGTTGATCATTAAATGGTACTTATGAGAATTCCAAATGGATGATATACTTGACAAAAAGAAAATGCAACTTGTTGTGTGGAGGCTTTGGTTCTACCAATCCTCTAATGAGTTCCAAATGCAAGCTTCAAGATGGTCATCCAACTAACCACTAATTATTGACTTGTTTTACCTTATGTTTTATTCTTTCTTATGCTTTATGTACTATTTACTTTTAGCATTTACGTTTCATGCCATTTTCATCTTTGCTCATTTGAGTATTTATTTTCTTGACATTTTTCACTTTGCTCACTTGAGCTTTTCTTTTCCTTTCTTAAGATACTTAATAATCAACATAAACCCTAAAAAATCTTTAATGGTACTTGGACTATTTGACAACTATCTTTGGCATTATGGAGCATGGGACTTTTCTTGGACTTAGGATTAGAAACCTTGGCCTATCTTGGAGACCTTGTGATATTATCTGATTATTTTGTCTGGAGCTCTTGAGGTTTGCCTCAAGACATTGGGTTGTTTGTTTGTTTTGTGTACAGCTATTACTCTGCCCAATTTTTATGAAGACTTAATACACTTGAAGTTTGGTTCTCTCAAGGGGTCTAGTATTTTTGCTTGCTTGGTTTCAACCCAGAGAATGGGAACTCTATCTTGGCTCATAATGCCAAGTATTGGCTTCTTGTTAGTTAGATGGTTCTTATCCCTAGCTTTTACCTTATGCTTTAGGATAGCCTCTTCTTCTCCTCCCATCTTCTTTAATTTCAAAAAAAATATTCTTTCTCCTTTTGAAAACCTTTCTTGTTTTAAACTTGAACCACTTTTATAATAAACTTGGACTTATGTCCATGCATTTTCAAAATATTTTCATAAATAAATTCCAATCAACTTAATAATACCTTGACTTTTTTTTTGTGAGAAGACTAAAAGTCAATCAATCTCATTTCAAACCATTTTGCCACTTTGGCTTTTTATCTTTAAAACTTTTCTTAAAAGATTAAACTCTTGTCAATCCTTGTAGTGATGCAAACAAACTATACTTCTACAATATGTAGTGAAGAGAGATATTTTCCACTTGGGTGTTGAGTGAGACATTGTTGATTTTAAAATCCAAGCCATGTCCTCCATTTTGAGATGATGCAAATTCTCCTTTCTCATGATTGTGGGTAGTAGGTGTGTTTTCCACACGGACAATGACGATGATGTTTTATCTTATAAAATTAACCAACACATTTGGGTATTAAAATTTTAAAAGAGGAACTACGTGTATCATGATCCCCTATTGCACGAAAGGTGGTACGTAGGCACTAAAGGTTCGCAACCGTGGCGGGTGCAAAAATCATAAAATATATATTTCTTTTCTCACCTCCACCATCCATTTTATATGACAGTTTTTTATAGACAAAATATACAGATTTTTACAAAGAGGCTCCTGCGGAGTACCGTAGATGTTTAGGGTGCTAATACCTTCCCTTTGCATAACCAACCCCCTTACCTTGAATCTTTTCCCCTCTTTTTGGGTTATTCTCTCTTTTCCCATTCCTTTGGAAACAATAAAGCGTGGTGGCGATTTTGATTTTGATTTGTATAAAGTCTAGTCAATCCAATGGCTTAGTCTTGAACATTTCTACCGCTACAGAAAAATGGCGACTTCACTGGGGAAAGATTGACCTCTTGTTGGTCCATCCTTAAGTGGGTTAAGCATATCTTTGTTTATATCTTTATATGTGTTATTACTGTTTTTTGTGTTATATGTTATATGTATGTTTGTCTAGATTTTCCTGGTTTTCAGGGTGCTTGGTGATTACTCATAAGTCTTATACCCGAACTTGGGCAAACTTTAAGATAGGACGGGCGGTATAGTCATGTTAACTTTGAGGGATTAATCCCAAAAAAAATAGGCATGAGATCCCCCACTCAGTGGAGGCACCTTTGACTGTAGTATCGTTTACCGAGTAATCGGGAAGACGTACTACTTTCGACCTGGGGGCCTGCTGAAACTGAGGACCGTAGAATACCAAACCCATCTTGGCCTTTTAGGTGTAGTGCGGAAGCTATGACAGAGTAATCCAGAAGTAGTTGTCACGCGATACTACGCTCGAATGAGTCTTTCTTGAGAATATTACTAATTACTGAGTTAATCGGGAAGTTGGTAATATCCGAAGGAAGAATGTAGACTCTGGGAACCTTTAGAACCTTATTCGGCAGGTGATAACTTTAGACCAACACCTTATGGGTAGTACCTTCGACCTCATGCTCGTGACGTTGGACCTATGAACCCTATATGTGTGATCTTGTGTGTGATTGTTACATCATGCATCCATGCACTCATAAGCATCTTTTGAAGAAACCATATTTCAAGGGATTTTAAAGGTTGACTATTTGTGAATATCTCAGGTACTTTTAACCATGGATTCTGGAAACAGAAAGACCGAGAAATACAGTTTCAAGGATCCCAAGATAGATGAGTTGATCAGTCTAATTCCCGAGATCGAGTATTCTGCAAACTTTCGGAAGTAGTATGGATCCATTATCCCTCTCATGAAGCTGAAGATGAAGGAGGGTTTTCTCTCGAAAATGGTCTAGTTCTATGATCTGATGTATCATTGCTTTACTTTTCCCGACTATCAGTTGATGTCTACACTGGAGGAGTATTCTCATCTATTGGATTTACCTGTTATGGATAGTGTTCCTTTTACTGGTTTGGAGGGTGAGCCAAAACCATATGAGATTGCTGCTTTGATTCATCTGGGGAAGTCTGCGGTGGAAGCCCATATGACTACTAAAGTAGGGATTAGAGGATTATCAGCTCAGTTCTTATTGGAGAAAGCTCGTTACTTTTCCAGAATGAAAAGTACAGTTTCTTTTGAGGCCATCTTTGCTATACTTGCTTACGGGTTATTCTTATTTCCTAATGTGGACAAGTTTATCGACATTAACGCTATCTGGATTTTCATGATTGGAAACCCAGTTCCTACACTATTGGGTGATGCTTATTACTCTATTCATCTTCGGAATTCTTATCATGGGGGAATGATTATCTGTTGCACACCTCTGTTGTACCGGTGGTTTATCTCTCATATGCCTCAGTCTGATGCTTTTTGGGATGTCAAGAAGGAACCATATTTGGCTCCTAAGGTCATGGCACTTACTAACTCGGATATTGATTGGTATCATCAAGCATATCAGGATATAGAGATTATTGACAGTTGTGGTAGTTTCCCCAATGTACCTCTTCTTGGTACAAAGGGAGGAATTAACTATAACCATGTTCTTGCACGGCGATAACTTGGTTATCTGATGAGGGATAAATCGAATAGTATTCATTTGAGTAGTTTCTTTCTGAAGGAAGGGGAAGACCATAGGGAATCTAGGGAGCATATTGCGAAGGCCTGGCGTCACATTCATAAGAAGGGTAGGAAGGATTTGGGACCTAGGGGTGTTGTTTCTTTGGAGCCATATCTTCAGTGGATCCGATCAAGAGCCATTCAGTTAAAGATGTCGTATACCCAGGAGACACCTATGCGTGATCTGTTTGTGAAGACCACTTCTCCATTATTAGATGATTTGGAAGAGCTGCAACTTGCTTTGGTTAGGATGCAACAGGAAAGGGATGCTTGGAAGAACAAGTTCCAGACATTAGAGAGTTCCTACAGAGCAGACCTGAAGGAGAAAGACGACTTGATTGAGATCCTTGAGAGTCGGGCGTAGAGTCTATGGAGAGACAAGGGAATTTATTTTATCCTAAGCCTCAATCAGGTGCTGATCACTTACTTCCTGATTCTGATGATTGGAAGGAGATTGCCATCAGACATATGGAAGAAAACCAGAGGTTGAAGGCTCAGATTGTCAGGCTCACGGGGAAGCGCCAGCGTATAGAGTGATCTCCATCAATTCTTTTTCTCAGAATTTTAGATTGTATTTTCATCTTGTACTTGAGATCATTGAAACTTGTAATCCATTTTGGAGTTATTATAATAAAAAATTCAGTATTTCAAAAGCTTTATTACTTTGATGTTTGCAATATGTCTATAAATCTTAAATCCCTTGCAATATTAAATAATGAAGTAAAAATAATCATATGCATTGCATACCATGCATCATATTGCACATATTTCTTGCATTTATTATGTATATCCAGGTGTCTTATGAAGCTTCTTTACTTTATTCAGCAAGTTGACTCATCACTATAATACTCGGGCTAATTTTAAGAAGAAGATGGACAACTTAGAACAAGAGAATCGCGAGCTGCGCGAAGAAGTTTCTGTTTTGAAGGCCGGCATGGCCAATCTGACTACTCTGATGGAAGCTCTGGTGGCTGCTCAGAATCATCCACCGAGTGTTCAACCTCAACCAACAAGGGAAACTACTGAAGCTCCGACTGTTCCCGTATCTGCTACTGCGGTTGTTATTCAGAATCGCATGCCTCAAGGTTATCCATGGGGAATGCCAGAGAATTTTGCACCTGAAGGTTTCAATCTTGATACTCCAGTGGTTCAGACTATTGTTACTCTGACACCTCCTGTGGTGCATGTTGTTCCTGCTGCACCTCCTTCGGTGAATATGGTTCTGTTTGTTAATGATGATGTATGTCGTCCTTTCCCTCCACCGAGTGAAGACTTGGGTCTTTATGATAGAATAGATGATTTTCAAGAGCAGTTTGACAAGATGCAAAGAGAGATGAAGGCCCTCAGGGGAAAAGAGCTATTTGGGAAGAATTTGAATGAGCTATGTTTGGTCCCAAATGTTAAGATACCTGCTAAGTTTAAGGTCCTGGAATTTGAGAAGTATAAGGGCAACACTTTTCCTCGTGCTCACCTGGTGATGTATGTGAGAAGAATTTCTACCCATACTGATGATCAGCGTCTACTATTCACTTTTTTCAGGATAGTTTGACTGGTGCTGCGTTGAAGTGGTATATGAGTTTGGACAACGCTAATATCCATACTTTTAATGATTTGGGAGAAGCATTCATCAAATAATACAAGTACAACATGGACATGGCGCCTGACCGTGATCAACTTAGGGCCATGGTTCAGAAAGACAGGGAATCTTTCAAAGAGTATGCACAGAGGTGGCGTGAGGTAGCCGCCCAAGTGATTTCTCCCATGGAAGAGAAGGAGATGACTAAGATTTTCTTGAATACGCTGGGTGCTTCCTACTACGAGAGGATGGTAGCAAGCGCGCCAAGTGACTTTACTAAAATGGTAGAAATGGGTATCCGCTTGGAAGAGGCTGTAAGAAAAGGCAGTTTGACGAAGAGTGAAGGATCTGGAGGTGTAAAAAAGCCATCTTATGGGTTTACCAAGAAGAAAGAAGGAGATGCAAATGATGTTATACAAGAGAGGAGGGTAAACGCTCCTAGAAGGAATTATCAGCGTCATCAGCAAGTCGCCTCAGTTACTCCTGTTATGAATGACGCTCCGACTACCGTTGCTTATCAGAAACCGTCCCAGCAGGGGAATCAAGGGTATAATCAGAGAAGGGAGAATTATGACCCTATTCCCATGACCTATACATAGTTTCTATCGGCCTTGATTCAGAAAAAGTTGGTCCAGACACGACCACCTCTCGCCGTACCGTCACCATTGCCTTGGTATTACAAAGCAGACCAAACATGTGCTTTTCATCAGGGAGCACCAGGGCATAGTGTTGAGAATTGTTATCCTTTGAAGAATGAGGTGCATAAATTGGTAAAGTCCGGTGTTCTATCTTTCAAGGACATGGGACCTAATATGAAAGATAATCCTCTACCAAAGCATGGGGGAGTAAATGCTGTAAATATGGTGGCCGGTTGTCCAAGCGACTTCCAGATTTTTGATATTAATCTGGTTAGAGGAGATTAGGTGAAGATGCACGCAGACCTCTATGAATTTAGCTACTACACGCATGACCATTCCGATTGTGCTTTTTGTAGTACAAATATACATGGTTGCGATAAGATAAAGGCCGATTTATAGGAGATGATGGATGTGGGCCTCATTCACATAAACAGGCCTAGGGCAGAGTATGAAGAGGAAGTGAATATGGTTTCTGGATGTCCTGGTGAATTCAGAATTTTTGATGTGGAGAATTTGAATGAGGACCTCGTGCAGTTGCACGCTACCTTCTGCCACACGGCTGGTCAGGTGGAGCACCAATATGGATCTTTCCTAGTTTGTTGTCGAGATCCCCGAGGATGTTCAATCCTGAAGGAGGGTGTTTAGTTGCTGTTAGACAACGGAACTATCAAGATCACGGGTCAGAGGGATGATTATCATGAGGTTGGTATGGTTGAAGTTTATTTAATAGAAGAAGAGTCGGAGGAAGAGTATGCTTCCACGGATGAGTATTTTTCTTCAGACGAAGATTTGTTTTCCATAAATAACTTATTAACGACTGGTTGTGTTGAAGAAGGGGTAAACGTCATTGTGCCTTGTTTTGGCGCACCCGCTCATTTTGAGGTGGAATATCATAGTAAGCCAGCTCTTACCCCATTGGTAATTAGTTTTCCAGGTCTTATCCCCTACAAGTCAGATAAGGTTGTGCCTTACAAATACAACGCTACAATCTTAGAAGACGGGGTGGAAATTCCCATCCAGCCAATGCCTGATGTTGGGAATATAGCTGAAAATAGCAGGGTGACACGTAGCGGTCATGTGTTTGTTCCAGTTGTTCGGAGAGATGTTGTTGCTGGAAAGAAAATTGCTGAGAATGATGAACCTAAGAAGGCTACAGGAGAGACCAGTGGAGCTACGCTAGAGAAAGAAGTGGATGATATTTTGAAGATAATTAAGATGAGCTACTATAGAATTGTAGATCAGCTACTGCAGACTCCTTCAAATATATTTATCTTAGCTTTATTAATGAACTCCTCTCCTCGTAGAGAATCCATGATGAGAGTACTGGACCAAGATTTTGTGGAGAGTGACATGCCAATAGATCAATTCAGCAGCGTAATTGGAAACATTACGTCATGTAATAACTTGAGTTTCTGCGATGATAAATTACCAGATGATGGGAGGAATTACAACCTAGGCCTCCACATATCTATGAACTGCAAGAGTGATTCGCTATCCAATGTGCTAATTGATAATGGATCCGCACTGAATGTTATACCGAGGAGTACTCTCATGAAGTTGAAATACCAAGGAACACCTATGCACCCGAGTGGCATCATTGTGAAAGCATTTGATGGGTCGGGGAAATCTGTCACCGGTGAAGTGGACTTACCCATCCATATAGGACCACATTTGTTCCAGATAACCTTCCAGGTCATGGACATTATTCCCACATATAGTTGTTTGTTAGGACGGCCAATGGATACATGAAGCAGGGGCTGTCACTTCAACTTTACATTAGAAGCTGAAATTTGTGCGTGAAGGGAAGGTGGTGATTATAAGTGGGGAGCATGCATTGTTGATATCTCATTTGTCCTCCTTCAGTATTGTAGAAGCGAATGAGGCTGCTGTTGGAACCCAGTTCCAAGCCCTATCCATTGACAATATAAGGAGAAATGAAAATTCCATGGTTTCGCTGAAGGACGCGCAGCAGGTTATGCGTAATGGTCATAATGCAGTTTGGGGGCGAATTATGGATCCACCCGTGAACAAGAACAAGACTGGTTTGGGTTTCTCTTTGAAGAATGGAAGAGACGAAGGTTTGAAGTCAAAGTCTACTATGAGCAGCTATCATGATGTTTTCTGCAACGGAGGTTACCTCTATCCAACTGACTCTAACGTTAATGTTGTTGAAGAGGATGAAGCAGAGCAGGAAATGCCAAATTATGTGACGCACGGAGTCAGGGTTCATAACTGGGTCACCATTGATATTCCCTCTTGCACACATATTTCAAAGTAATTTGATTTGATTAATATTTTTTTTAAAGGCTTTCACTCTGTCCAAGGTGGAGGTATTAATGTTGTAGGGCTTATCTGTTTGCTGTGACTTTTAAGATCATTAATAAAAGTTGACTTTGTTTCCCAAATTGTGTTTTTATTTTTTGTTTTTTTTCTTGGAAATGGTAATAAAAAAAACCCTTTCAAAATAAATAATATCTGAAATTCAATCTGCATGATCACTTGTTATATGTGTCAGTTTCTAAAAAGCAATCATAAATCATATGTGTAGATTAATTAAAAAACCCGTTAAATACAATGACCCTGCACCCTCTCCCAACTTTGAAAGTCCTGTGTTTGGGGCTGAAGAAGAAGATTATGATGAGATTCCAGAAGAGGTCTCACGGTTGCTTGAGCACGAAGAAAATTCCATTCAGCCATATAAAGAACCTTTGGAAGTGATCAATTTGGGTTCAGAAGAAGATCCAAAGGAAGTCAAGATTGAAGCATCGTTGCATCCCGATGTGAAGAGAAGGTTGATTGAGTTGTTGAAAGAATATGTGGATATTTTTGCTTGGTCTTACCAAGATATGCCCGGTCTAGATACAGATATTATCGAGCATCGTTTGCTGTTGAAGCCAGAGTGTCCGCCAATTAAACAAAAGTTGAGAAGAACTCACCCAGATATGGCAGTAAAGATCAAAGAGGAGGTTCTAAAGCAGATTAATGTTGGTTTTCTTGTGACGTCAGTGTATCCTCAATGGATTTCCAATATTGTCCCAGTACCATAAAAAGACGGAAAGGTCTGCATGTGCGTAGATTACAGAGATCTAAATAAAGCTAGTTTAAAAGATGATTTTCCATTGCCTCACATTGACATGCTAGTGGATAACACAACAAAATTCAAAGTATTCTCGTTCATGGACGGATTTTTCGGGTATAATCAAATAAGATTGGCTCCAAAGGACATGGAAAAAACAACTTTTATCACACCCTGGGGAACATTCTGTTACAGAGTGATGCCCTTCGGGTTGAAGAACGCTGGTGCAACGTGCCAGAGGGCTATTACAACCCTATTCCATGATCTGATGCACAAGGAAATCAAAGTATATGTTGATGATATGATTGCCAAATCCCAGACTGAAGAAGGGTATATAGAAGATTTGTTGAAGTTGTTTCAGCATTTGAGGAAGTATCGTCTCCGCCTGAATCCAAATAAATGCACCTTCGGTGTTCGATCGGGGAAGTTGTTGGGTTTCATTGTTAGACAGAAAGGAATTGAAGTTGAACTTGATAAAGTCAAAGCGTTTCAAGAAATGCTAGCACCAAGAACTGAAAAGATAGTCATAGGTTTCCTCGGGCATTTGAATTATATTTCCATATTCATTTCCCACATGATTGCAACATGCGAACCGATCTTTAAGTTGTTAAAGAAAGATCAAGGTTGTGTGTAGACGGATGACTGCCAAAGGGAATTTGAGAGTATTAAAGAATATCTGCTTGAACCTCCTATCTTCCTTCCTCCCGTAGAAAGAAGATCGTTGATTATGTATCTAGCAGTGTTAGATAAATCCATGGGTTGTATTCTGGGACAACAGGATGAAACAGGGAAGAAGGAGTTCACTATTTATTATCTCAGTAAAAAATTCACTGATTGTGAGTCACGGTATTCCATGTTGGAAAAAACATGTTGTGCTTTGGCCTGGGCGGAAAAGCGTTTGCGGTAGTATATGTTGAATCACACCACTTGGTTGATCTCCAAAATGGATCCAATCAAGTACATTTTTGAAAAGCCTGCTCTTACTGGGAGAATTTCCCGCTGGCAGGTGTTGTTATCTAAATAAGATATTGAATACCGCACTCGAAAGGCTATTAAAAGTAGTGTGTTGGCAGATTGTCTTGCTCACCAACCAGTGGAAGATCACCAGTCTGCAGAATATTCATTCCCCGATGAGGATGTGATGTTCCTAAAAGTGAAAGATTGTGATGAACCATTACCTGAGGAAGGTCCTGATCCTGAATCTCGTTGGATTATGATATTTGATGGAGCTGTGAATGCTTATGGTAAAGGAATTGGTGTTGTGATTGTCACTCCTCATGGATCGCACATTCCTTTTACTACAAGGTTAACATTTGATTGCACTAATAATATGGCAGAATACGAGGCTTGCATCATGGAACTCGAAGAAGCTATTGATCTCAGAATTAAAATTCTAGACAGGTATGGTGATTCGGATTTGGTAATAAATCAGATTAAAGGAGAATGGGAAACTCGTCACCCTGGCTTGATCCCTTACAAAGATTATGCTATAATATTGTTACCATTCTTCAATAAAGTTGAATTCCATTACATCCCTAGAGACGAAAATCAAATGGCGGATGCTCTGGAAACTCTGGCTTCTATGTACCAAGTGAATACTTGGAATGATATACCCCAAATTGTAGTTCGACGGCTGGATAGGCCCGCTCATGTGTTTACAGCAGAGGAGGTAGAAGATGAAAAACCCTGGTATTATGATATCAAGCATTTTCTTCAGACTCAAGAATACCTGATTGGTGCGTCGAGGAAAGATAGAAAGACATTGAGAAGATTGGTAGGCAGTTTCTTCCTCAGTGAAAATGTGTTATACAAGAGAAATTATGACATGGTCTTGCTCAGATGCGTGGATAGACACGAAGCAGACATGTTGATGCATGAGATTCATGAAGGTTCATTTGGCACTCATGCCAATGGACGTTCAATGGATAAAAGGATACTAAGGGCAGGTTACTATTGGCTGACAATGGGGTCTGATTATTACAAATTTGCAAAGAAGTGCCATAAATGCCAGATTTATGCAGACAAGGTCCATGTGCCTCCTACACTTCTCAATATGATTTCCTCCCCGTGGCCTTTCTCTATGTGGGGTATTGACATGATTGGGATGATAGAACCCAAAGCTTCGAATGGGCACCGTTTTATCTTGGTAGAAATTGATTACTTCACCAAGTGGGTGGAGGTTGCTTCATATGCCAATGTTACTAAGCAGGTGGTTGTGCACTTCATTAAGAATAATCTTATATGCCGGTATGGTGTGCCGAGCAGAATTATCACAGACAATGGATCGAATTTGAACAATAAGATGATGACAAAACTGTGTGAAGAATTCAAGATTGTCCATCACAATTCATCTCCATACAGACCAAAGATGAATGGGGTTGTTGAAGCTGCTAATAAGAGTATCAAGAGAATTATCCAGAAGATGGTTGTTACTTATAAGGATTGGCATGAAATGCTTCCATTTGCTCTGCATGGATATCAAACATATGTCCACACTTCAACAGGAGCAACCCCGTGCTCCTTAGTATATGGAATGGAAGTTGTACTCCCAGTCGAGGTAGAGATTCCCTTGTTGCGTGTGATAATGGAAACCAAGTTGACGGAGGCTGAATGGGTCCAGATCAGGTTTGACCAATTGAATTTGATTGAGGAAAAGAGAATGATAGCTTTGTGTCATGGCCAGTTATATCAGAGAAGAATGAAGAAAGCTTTTGATAAAAAGGTCAAACCTCGTGAATTCAGAGAAGGCGACCTCATGCTCAGGAAGATCATGTCTTTCAACACTGATTCTAGGGGCAAGTGGACTCCCAATTTTGAAGGCCCATATGTTGTCAAGAAAGCCTTCTCTGGTGGTGCATTAATTCTTGAAACTATGGATGGCGAGGAGTTCCCACGTCCCATGAATGCCGACGTAGTCAAGAAATACTTTGCCTAAAGAAATAAAAGAACAACTCGCTAAGTTGAAAACCCGAAAGGGAGGCTTAGGCAAAAAGGAGCGTCTCGGTAGGCCGAAAACCCGAAAGGGCGGTCTAGGAAAAAATTAGAGACATAAACAGAATAATTTCCCGCTAAGTTGAAAACTCGCAAGGGCAACTTAGGCAAAAGTTAGGGATTTTCTTGGCAAGTAACTACGTCAAACAAGACTTGATCGTTGAAGCAACAATCTTCTCGGATACTTACCATACTTCAACAAAAGTTGTTGCTCAGGATTTCAAAAGTTGTTAGGGGGGATAGTGGTCATTGTATCTCAATGTATCTTTTCCATTATGTATTACCATTTCCCAAACTTTGTAATCATCTATGGAGTCTCGCCATTCACATACTACCATTATATTAATGAAAGTCGAGCTTTTACCCAATTCTTTGTATTCCCTATGTTATTTAGCTTACAAAGACTCCATTTATTACTGATAATAACTTTCAAAGCAAAGAGATAAAATAACGAAATTGATTTTTCAAAAAGAAAGAGATTTTTACAATTTACTTTTACTTTGAGATTTATGATGAAACAATGACAACAAAAATGGTGATCCAAGGAATGGACAAACTCCAGTTGATTTGAGAGGTTTTTGTTCCCCCCGGGAAGGGCTACTCGGGTTGTTTTCGCTGTATTGGATTTATGGTTCCGGTATCCTCGGTCAAGTTTGGATTCGTTTCTCCTCTTTTCTAAGTTTTCATAATGTGAAGTTTCAATTCGCGTTTTTCTCCAGCGAAGTGGGTCTGAATTCCCCAGCGAAGTTCGATTGTTTCAGTGTCAGTCTGCTTTATTTGAGACTAGTCTTGCAATCTCCAGTAGGCATGTTACTTTTGAAAAAACACTGGTTTTCCCGATGAATCCTGAAGAAGGATGTTCTACCCTGGTATTTGTTTGATTTGTCCATATCCAGATTCTCTTTCTCCTCGGTAAAGTTAAAAGCAGACAGTAGGTTTGGTTTCCACAGCTGGCCTTTACCTTTCTTCGAACGATCATCTTGGTTGAAGCTTAGCCGAGTGTTGTTAGTGCCCGAGGCAGTTTTTCCTGGTTGTTCCCCATGTTGTGTATCTGTTTTGTCAGCATGCACACGATAACACTCATACATTCATACATGCATCATGTATAGCTAAAATTGACAAATCATTGTTCATTGACATTTGTTAATATTTTTGTTGACATATTACCCTGTTTTGAAGAGATAAGTTACCCTCTTTTCATTAGAGCGTCGGTCTTAAGCAGAAAATGCACACTCTTTAAATTTCTCTACTGAGTTGTCCCTCATAGAAGATTTTTGCTTTAAACCTTTTGATACAGTTCCTTGTTTGGACGGATCTTGTTTTCCCTTTTGAGTTTATTTCTCAAAGGATGTATTCTGGTTGACTGTTTCATTCCAGTTTATTTCTGGTTTGGATCTGTGATCCGCCGATAAAATTATTTACTTTGGAATTCTGAAAAAACTCCAAGCTTTGGTTGGTGCATTTATTTTGCACAAGAAGACTTTATCCCCTTAGCGAGAATATCATGGCATCTCCCCAGAAAGTCATACCTCTTTCCCAAAAAAGTCATTTCCTTTTACAATCCTCTGTGACCGCAAATAGCAAGTTCTCTTTATTTGAGACAGCTCATGTATCATCCTTTCCAGGCGGAGTGCCTCGGTTAAAGAAGAAGTTGAGACCCATTCTAGGCGAAACACCAGAATCTTGGGTAAACTTGTTATCTTGTTGCTATCTTCAGTGAACATTGATAGTTCATCGTCAGTGAACAGTTGTGATATGATATATTCTCTTTCTACCTTCAGTGAAAGTTGGTAGACCATCGGTAGTGAACATCGACGTTTGTCATCTTGTTTCTATCTTCAGTGAATGTTGATAGTTCATCGTCAGTGAACAGAGGTGATATGATATTTTCTCTTTCTACCTTAAGTGAAAGTTGGTAGACCATTGGCAGTGAACGTCGGTGCTTGTTTTTTTTTCTATCTTCAGCGAACGTTGATAGTTCATCGTCAGTGAACGGCGGTGCTATGATATTTTATTTTTTCTATCTTCAGTGAACGTTGATAGGTCATCGTCGGTGAACGACGGTGCTATGCTATTTTCTTTTTGCTATCTTCAGTGAACGTAGGTAGTTCATCGTCAGTGAACGGCGGTGATATATATTCTCCTTCTACCTTCAGTGAAAGTTGGTAGACCATCAGTAGTGAACGTAGATGTTTGTTATCTTTCTCTCTTCCTTCAGTAAACGTTGGTAGCTTCGCCTTCAGTAGAAGTTGGTGTGCCATCCTACCATCCTCTATGATTCAGTTCTTTTGGTCCACCAGTGATTTATTTTCCTGGTGGGGGGTGCTCCTTTGTTTCTTTATTGTTGCGTCCCCGGTGTTATTTTCGCGTCTCTTTGGTCCTGTTCATATGCATTCATTATCATAAGCATTTGTATGGTATCTTAGGGACAAAAATAGGGTTTGTTTTATATTTAAGTATCTTCGATCGTGTCGACACGAAGATTTTTAACCTTCGTATCTCCAGATAGAAGAAACTTAAATAAGGGTAGCTGTTGTACCCCAATTTTTCCCCTAAGATCCCTTCATCATACCATGTTGATTCACTCACAACAAGATCACACTATGGTTCTTGGTTCCCCTCCCTACTTTGAGCTTTGCTCCTTTTGAGGAATTACCAAGCACCTCTTATGTTCCTTTTATGATCATTAATATTGTTTTGTTTTCTTCACTTAACTAATAAAATACAATGTTGGCTTGTCTTGCTTGTTGTCCATGTAGGTAAGGGCAATGAGATTTAACAATTTACTCCATGGGTTCATGCGTTTATTTCCATGCCCTAGCCAATAAAAGCTTGAGAGGTTAAAACCTCACCATTGGAGTGGTTTCAGAAGAAATGGCATGGCAAAGTTTTTTTGGGTTCATCATATTTCAAGGTTATTAGATTTGACTCAAAAGTACAAGGGGTTGATTGGAGAAGTTGTTATGTTTGGACAAGGCCTTGTTCATATTGGCCACCAGGGGCATAGTTCTATCAAATTTCAAGATATGGAAGTGGTTTTGGTTGCTATGAGTCCTCATTATCATCCTCAAAAACTTCTATTCACAAATCAAGAATATTGGTACAATAAGTTTGTTCAAACTTGTCAAAGTTCTCCAAGGCATTCTCTTGATCTAGAAGCTAGGGTTTTGAACTTCAAAGGAGTATATTTTGCTCACCTTTTGGTATTTTTGAGTGATTCCAAAGACATCCTTCTTTTCAAAGGTTTATCAACAATTCACTTCAAAGGCTCCAAATAGTTTTCATGTGGAAGAAACTTGGTGAAGGAGAGAGATTACAAGTCATCTAGATGAATCCACAATTTTACATAAGTAACTTCAATTAATCATAACTTGGTCAATTTTCACCACCTCGGGTTCATTCTTTTTCCATAATGATCTTGGAGATGTGAACTTTATGCTTTCTTTTATGTGCAAAGTGGGAAAATTGATGGAGGTTGCCTTAAATATGCAAAAGATTATAGTTCATTTCATGATTTTTGGCCAAATTCAACAAGTCATAACTTGCTCAATTTTTGGTGATTTTGAGTTGTTCAAGTTTCAAAATGTAATTCAAGAGATTTACTTCATTCCATCTTTTTTGGTCAAGAGCAAATTTCAAGTGGAAGGCCATGTTCGGATGCAAAAGATTATAGGTCATTTTTAAAGAAGAATTTGAAATATTTCTAAGTATGGAAAGTCAACCCTTTTTCTTCAACTTTGACTCAATGCAACTTTCAGCTCAAGCATCCATTTGATTCCATTCTTTTTCCATTGCAAAGCTTGTAACCTCATCTTTCTAAAGCATCAAGAATCATGCCCTAAGACCACTTGAGTTGGAAATGCCATGGATTTGAATTTGGTAACTTGAAACAGAACTTTCCACAAAGTTAGAATTTTGAAATCCATAATGTGACTTCTAAACACTAGATTTATGCGTGTTTTTGGTTTAAACTTGATTAGTAAACTTGCCAGAAGTGATTAGCAACCCAAAACGCAAGATTTGGTTGAGTTTTGATGGAAATGAAGTCACACTTCACTCGTGCTCGACCTTCATTCAATTTCCCTCTAAACTTCCTTGTTTCTTCTAATTTTAATCCCCATTCACTTCCCTATAAATAGAGGGTCATCCCCCATTCATTTCTTCAAGCTTTGAGAGCAAAAAACACCCTGCCAAAACCTCACACGAACCCATCTTTTTTGAATTCAGTTTCTAAGATTTAAGCTCCCTTTTCCAAAATTCTTTGTGCATTCATCATCCTTAAGCATCATACAAACTCTCCAGCACTTAAACCAATCAAAACGAGCCATAATTCAAGCTACAGAAGTCCAGTTTCAGAGCTTCTTCCTTGAACTTTGAAAAGGTAGAATTCTCCACCATTTGGATCCAAATCAAGCACTAATCTATTCTACTCCTTCTCTTGATTCTAATGTTGCTTACAATTTTTCAATCTATTGAGAATTGAGAGAGATATCTCAAATTGAAGGTGCTCGCTATTTTCTGGGTTTTTTATTCATATCTCTCTCCATACCTTATATAAATTTGGCGCGATGGTGGTGTTAGAATCGTCTTGAAGAGACGAGTTCAATGATACTAGCATGGGATCCTACTTTTTCCATTTGAAGGATCTCACAAAATCCATATTGCAGAGTGTTTGGAGGTTGAAGATGATGACATGTCTCGTCTCAGCCAATGATAGCGTGCCAAACGTTTGAATTTCATTGGTTGCCCGTTTTCTGATCCTATGTGTATCTCACTAAGGTCCATATCAAGCCCAGCGCGTCTGGTCCACTGGATCAGCTTACTAACGCGTTTTGACTATCATCTGATGGTCCATATCTTTTTAGTTTTATTTTATTTTCTGATTTTTTATTTTTTATTTATTAAATTTTCAAAAATTCATAACTCTTTTATTTTTTATCCAAAAATTATGAAAAAAATTCACAAAAATACTTTGAATTATTTCTGATCTCATGACTATTTTTTCATATTTTTATTTTGATATTTGATATTTTTTTGTATTTTTTGAATCATTTTCTTTCTTTTAATTACTTAAAAAATACTTTCTGACATTTTTTAATTCTGAAAAAATTCATAAATATTATTTTGCATATTTTTGACTTTCTGAAAATTTTATGGAATTTTATATTGAGGTTTACTATTTTTGACCTGTTTTCTATTTATGTGAGCAATTTTAAATAGTTTAAAAATAGTTTCGGACTTTTAAAAATTACCAAAATTTTATAAAAATATTTGGATCTATTTATGATTTTTCTATGGTCTTACTTTTTTATTTTTTGATTAATTTGAACATAGTTGGTATTTTTTCTCTTTATTTTCTATTTTTAAACATTATTTTTAACCCTTTTGTAAATATATTAAAATGAGATATTATTTTGTGACTATTTTCTGGTTGATCTTGGGTTAGATTTTGGATCATGGACTTTATTAACTTCATTGGATCCACGGTGTTAAGTTTAACTCCACAAAAATGGATGAATGATTTTAATAATAGTTTGATTAAAATTTAATTTAAATGTGGTTTGTATATTTTTTCCCTATCCCTCTTCATCTCATCCCCTTCTTATTGTACTAGGTGTTATTGGAGCATGATCTCTATATCATGTCTCAAAAAAATGGTGCATAAATTACTATTGACCGGCCTCAAAATAGGTGTGACTTCTATATAAGTCCACTTACGATTACTTAACATAGCATTAAATTTTGTCCCGATTCGAATAAATGATCATTTGTGGCCCAAACTTATGATTGCAAGCCCAAGTATGTTAATTTGATCTCTTTGATCCAATAACCTTGAGATTCATTGTGTGGAGGCTTTGGTTCTACCAATCCTCTAATGGATCTACAACACCTTTGGTCAACGCGGATCACTTAAACATCGTTGATCATTAAATGGTACTTATGAGAATTCCAAATGGATGATATAATTGACAAAAAGCAAATGCAACTTGTTGTGTGGAGGCTTTGATTCTACCAATGCTCTAATGAGTTCCAAATGCAAGCTTCAAGATGGTCATCCAACTAACCACTAATTATTGACTTGTTTTACCTTATGTTTTATTCTTTCTTATGCTTTATGTACTATTTTACTTTTAGCATTTACATTTCATACCATTTTCATATTTGCTCATTTGAGCATTTATTTTCTTGCCATTATGTACTTTGCTCACTTGAGCTTTTCTTTTCCTTTCTTAAGATACTTAATAATCAACATAAACCCTAAAAATCTTTAATGGTACTTGGACTATTTGGCTACTATCCTTGGTATTATGGAGCATGGGACTTTTCTTGGACTTAGGATTAGAAACCTTGGCCTATCTTGGAGACCTTGTGATCTTATCTGATTATTTTGTCTGGAGCTCTTGAGGTTTGCCTCAAGACATTGGGTTGTTTGTTTGTTTTGTATGCAGTTTATTGTGATTACACCCTTTGTTTGTAATCTAGAGTTCACCCGTATACAGCCGTTACTCTGCCCAATTTTTATGAAGACTTAATAAACTTGAAGTTTGGTTCTCTCAAGGGGTCTTGTATTTTTGCTTGCTTGGTTTCAACCCAAAGAATGGGAACTCTATCTTGGCTCATAATGCTAAGTATTGGCTTCTTGTTGGTTAGATGGTTCTTATCCCTGGATTTTACCTTATGCTTTAGGATAGCCTCTTCTTCCCCTCCCATCTTCTTTAATTTCAAAAAAAATCTTCTCCCTCCTTTTGAAAACCCTTCTTGTTTTAAAATTGAACCACTTTTATAATAAACTTGGACTTATGTCCATGCATTTTCAAAACATTTTCATAAATAAACTCCAATCAACTTAATAATACCTTGACATTTTTTTGTGTGATAAGACTAAAAGTCAATCAATCTCATTTCAAATCATTTTGCCACTTTGGCTTTTTATCTTTAAAACTTTTCTTAAAAGATTAAACTCTTGTCAATCCTTGTAGTGATGCAAACAAACTATACTTCTACAATATGTAGTGAAGAGAGATATTTTCCACTTGGGTGTTGAGTGAGGCATTGTTGATTTTAAAATCCAAGCCATATCCTCCACTTTGAGATGATACAAATTCTCCTTTCTCATGATTGTGGGTAGTAGGTGTGTTTTCCACACGGACAATGATGATGATGTTTTATCTTATAAAATTAACCAACACATTTGAGTTTTAAATTTTTAAAAGAGGAACTACGTGTACCCTGATCCCCTATTGTACAAAAGATGGTACGTAGGCACTAAAGGTTCACAACCGCGGCGGGTGCAAAAATCATAAAATATATATTTCTTTTCTCACCTCCACCATCCATTTTATATGACAGTTTTTTATAGCCAAAATATACAGATTTTCACAAAGAGGCTCCTGCAGAATATCGTAGATGTTTAGGGTGCTAATACCTTCCCTTTGCATAACCAACCCCCTTACCTTGAATCTTTCCCCTTCTTTTTGGGTTATTCGCTCTTTTCCCATTCCTTTGGAAACAATAAAGCGCAGTGGTGATTTTTATTTTGATTTGTATAAAGTCTAGTCAATCCAATGGCTTAGTCTTGAACATTTCTACGGCTACACAAACCTAAACTCAGAAATACGAGACTTGTCGAACGGAAATTCGTTATGCACTGATCCCTATGGAGACGATATGTTAAAACAAAATAAATACTTACTTTTGCTTGTCGTTTTATTGCTTCAGCAAAATGATATTGTTGACGAGCATTGGTGTTTTTATTGGATCGCATTGCGATAGTTTCTTTGTTTTTGAGTTTTGCACATAATGTATTGTTGTATATGATTTGTACATGAACTTGTATATGTATACTTGTGCATTTATTTGTTTATGTTTACTAAACTTGTAAATTTTACATGTTTTGCATACTTGTGCATAAATGTGTTTTTCTTTGTGTTCAATTTTGTGTATATATGTGTTGTCATCATGTTTTTTTATGCTTTGTTACAAATTTTCTTGTTTTCGTACCGTTTGCTCAAGTGTTTCCCAGGTTATTGGTATATGGCGGTGAACAAAGAAACATGAAGGAGCGTGTGTATGTAAATAAAGGCATCGAGCTAACAACGTAAAACAAACATGCTTTATTGTTTTTCTTTGTAGTAGTTTAGGTAGTGTGGTGAGTGTTGGTTAAACAAATTGAAATTGGACCAGTTCTTAAAATTCTTAAATCTTCACTTTTAAACTTGTTTAATCCAATTTCACCCAATCATTTATTATGTTTAGTAATTTATGTTAATGTGTTAATTTTTGTGTTTTTCCAAGAGCTTCTCATGTTTAGCTTGAGTACATTTGTTGGTTGTAAATTTTGTATATTTTATAGCTGATATGTGTAGGCGATAGTGGAGGTTGGCATGAAATGCAATGATGTTCTAATTTTTCTCTGTTTTTCTGCTACCGCTAAGCATGGTCTAGCCCGCAGGCTACTTAGCAGGGTCTGCTGAATTTTGTTTTATAACTTTAGATTTATTCATTTGTTAGGTTATGGTTTGAGGAAGTTTTTGCTCCCAAATTCATCACCTCTATTCTTAGGAAGGATTAGCTAGAAAATAACACTAGGGCTTCTCATCTTAATGATTTGAGGTGGATTTCTCATTAATTTGCGTTGACAACTCGCGAGATGTTTGGTTTTTTCTCTTTTCCTCTCTATGTATTTCCTTTTTTTGGGTAATGTTTGTATAGTTACTCTGAACATATGTATATGTATTGATCACGATGTTGTATAATATATGCTTTACAAATCAATCTTGTTGCTTTCCTTGATCTTTTTTCATTTATGTTTGGATTTGTGTTGTTGTCGAGACAAACATCACAAGTCTTGATTAAGGTAAAAAATATGTTAGGTTTTAAACTCTAGAGATGTATTTATGCTTAATAGTTACGTGTGTATCGAAGCTTAATACTTCCGTGTTGTTGTTTCACACGAGATATCATTGACGCGAGAACACAATTGTTCTTGCAATTTAGGTTAGACCTTGATTGTGATATGTCTTGTCGGTGTTACAGAGATGGTCACTGATGTGAGAGATACATGATGATTTTGATGAGTATTTCATGTTGAGTACAATGGATCGATAGGTTAAAGTTTGTGACGATTACAACTGACGAAGAATGTATTTATATTCTAATAATAACTTTAATTCCCGCAATTACCATTTTCAACCCATTCAAACTCAAACTCAGAAACACGAGACTTGTCGAACGACAATTCATTATGCATTGATCCCTGTGGAGACGATATGATAAAACTAAATAAATACTTACTTTTTCTTGTCGTTTTACCGCTTCAGCAAAATGGTGTTTTTGTTGGAGATTAGTGTTTTTATTGGATCACATTGTGATAGTTTCTTTGTTTTTGAGTTTTGTACATAATGTATATGTTATATAGAATTTGTACATGAACTTGTATGTGTATACTTGTGCATTTATTTGTTTATGCTCACTAAACTTGTAAATTTTACATGTATTGCATACTTGTAGATAAATGTGTTTTTCTTTGTGTTCAAGTTTGTGTACATATATATATATATATATATATATATATATATATATATATATATGTTGTCATCATGGTTTTTTACGTTTTTTTGTAAATTTTCTTGTTTTCGTAACGTTTTCTCAAGTGCTTCCTAGGTTATTGGTATATGCCGGTGAACGAAGAAACATGTAGGAGCATGTGTATGTAAATAAAGGCGTCGAGCTAACAACGTAAAACAAGTATGTTTTATTGTTTTTCTTTGTAGTAGTTAAGGTAGTGTGGTGAGTGTTTGTTAAATAAGTTGCAATTGGATCGGTTCTTAAAATTCTCAAATATTCATTTTTCAACTTGTTTAATCCAATTTCACGCCGTTGTTTAGTATATTTATAGTAATTTATGTTAATGTGTTAATTTTTCATGTTTTTCCAAGTGTTTGTCATGTTTAGCTTTAGTACATTTATTGGTTGTAAATTTTCTATATTTTATAGTTGATATGTGTCTTTGTAATTTTCTATTCACTCATTTATTTTCTATATCATTGTAATTTCCTTGCAGGTTAACTACTGTAACACTTGACTAATGAAACAAGATTAACATATGTCTTAAATTAGTGATTTACTTTTTACTGATCGAAACTTTGTATAAAAAAATTGCAGAAGAAATACTCATAAGCAATGTCAACCTCGTACCATTCATTTAATTACTAATTAGTTTGAAGTTCCAAAATAAGGTTGTTGTTTCTTAGTAGTATGAGGCCAACAGACATTATGTTTCAAAAAATTTAGTTGATTCGAAATATAAAATGTGAAATAACATTAGTTTATCATGAATGATGAGTGTTCAATACTTCCTACCATTTTTCAGTGGCAACATTGTCGTAGATTATCTTAGATGCAAGTTTTCATTTGTTGACATGATATTTATTTGTTTAGTTAATTTTTGTGCACAATAATTTGTAGATAATCAAGAATGTTAAGATCTAACCAAGGATGAGTGTAACTGAAAATGACCACATACACCATTTTATGTTTCTGAGATTTGAGAATCGATTCAATTCCAATTAATTTGATTTTTAAATTTGTGTTAGAGAATTGAAGGGTATCGAATAGGCAGTTTGAGAGGTCTAGAAATTTGTTATAAAAAAATGAGAAAGTTAGTTTTTTGTTATGGTTATTTCGCCGAGCTAGAAATTATGAGTTTGTTTCTGATTTTTTTATATTCTTTTTGGACTGAAAGTGTTGGATAATTGGTTTTCTAGTAGTGAATTGATTTATGTATGCGCATGGCCATGGTTGACGGACTTGTTTTGATGAGTGCAGGGTTCTTGGTTAATTGATGGACTAACTTGCCTATGCTTTTGATAACAGGATGCAAGGCAGTTTGTGTCCTGAAATTCGAACTGTTTATCGAGTTTGTGCAGGTTTACAAAGTGTTGGCAAGGATTTTGGAACTATTTTGATTGTGAACTTGTATTTTTCAATTTCATTATGCATTGCGACTTGTGTTTGGATTTTTTGCTGAATTTTTCTTCGGTCTCAGATTTACTTAACGAGTGCAGGGTTGGTTCATGTAGCAGCCTGATTTTATGCCGAACAAATCTAGTTTATGAAGCAGATATCGTGGACAGTTTGCATCGATTTTGGAGGATATGTGATGAATGAGCCTATTATAGCATGGCTTTGGTTGAAAGCAAGTGAAGTACTCGAATATGGAACCGTATTATAAATGGATGATGGAGAACATGACTCACGGATGGAAACTTGATTTTTTAGCATGATAAAGTTAGCTTAAAACATGGACTTTTTGTGTAATTTTTGTATGGTTTAGTTTTAGGTTTATGTAATTTTTGATGTAATGATAAAGTTGTAATGGAACTAAATGACGTTGAATATATGAATGGTTTTGTAACGAAGGTTTGGAGCGTATTTGGATTGATTTTGTAATGGATGGAAATTGGAATGTAATTTGTGATGGAATTGGAATGAATATGGATTTTTAAGTTTGAAATGAATTGCTTGAAAATCTTTGCATGATGTTTAGAAAAATTATGGTTGAATAGACATGAACCTTTGAGTGAACATTGAATGATGAGCATTGAGATGTTGAATTTGAATGATGTTAATGACGAATGATATGAAAATTTTGAATAACGATGATGAATTGTGAATGAAACAATGATGTATGTTGAACTTTCCAACTTATAACTTCAAACCCAAACAATCCACACGCTTTTGCTTTCCAATCTTCTTGGATTGAATTTTTTTTGACAATTTAATGACCAAAATGATTGATGACATTCGATTAGTCTTGAAGCCCACTTCATTTCTCAACGAACATATCCAAATTAAGTAACACAAATCTTTTTAGTTCAAAGAAATCACAAGGCCTTTTCTCAAGCTACAATTTGCACCTTAAATTTCAAATGACTTTATCTTCAAGCCTCGCTCAACAAGTAAACTGCAAACCAACGACCTCATCACAACATTAATGTCCTTGAGGAAATCCTTTGACTCAGATGAAACTAGGAGCATAGAAAAACATCCTTGTGATAAAACCCTAATTTCATGAGATACATAGGTAAATAAGTCCTAATATCTAAAACTGGTGAAATTAGATGGAGAATGGCCCTTATAGATTTATGAAGGAGAAATTCTTAGTGACTATAGACCACAACCCTAGTTCCACTGTTCATTGCCTGAAGAAGGAATCAATCTTTATTGGATATATACCCCTCAACACTGTAGAAACCCTAGCTTGTGCACCTGATGAACTTTGAGCCTCAGGCGCTTTATGGAAATGCGAATGTATGCTATAAAGATGAATGTAAAAGTCTAAGCCAGATAAAAGAAATTGGGAGGGAAAATTTTGGGGTACAATAGCTGCCCCTATTCAATCTTCTTTAACCAGAGAGTGAGATTGACAAATTCCTTTTGAGCGATGAGGTGGAAGGAGATTGAATACAAAAATGAACTCGAAATTTTGCACTCTGAATTAAGACGACGTATATCAACACAGGGTAAAAATTTGATGGCCACTTGGCACTAGACTAAAAAACAAGTTTGTAGATGGGAGATAGGGATCAAAGACCGTGGAACTTGATCCAAAAATTCTAGTAACGACTAGACTTTACAGAATCCCAAAATGTTGCATTCTGAGAAAAAGGTAAAGGGTGAAGGGTGCTTGTAACAACTAGACTTTACAGAATTCCAGAACGCTGCATTCTGAGGAAGAAAAGTAACGGCCAAAAGATGCTAGTAACGACTAAACTTCACAGATTTCTAGAATCCTACATTCTGAGAAAAAGATAAAGACTGAAAGATGCTAGTAACAACTAGACTTTACAGAATTCCAAAACGCTGCATTCTGAGAAAAGGTAAGGACCGACAGATGCTAGTAACAACTAGACTTTACAGAATGGCAGAATGTTGCATTCTGAGAAAGAGATAAAGACCGAAAGATGCTAGTAACAACTAGACTTTACAGAATGTCAGAATGTTGCATTCTGAGAAAAGGTAAAGACCGGAAGATGCTAGTAACAACTAGAATTTAAATAATGCTAGAACAATGCATTCTGAGAAAGAATAACGACCTTACAAGGGAAGACTAGTAACAACTTGACTTCTCAAAATACCAGTAACAACTGGTCTCGATCAACTGGAACAATGTCTTTCTAAACTAAAACCCATTGACACGTTAATCACAATGTTGGGGGACCGAGTGAAGGTGCGAGTAACGACTCGGCCTTAGGAGTACTTCAAATATGTGTCACAACTGGATCACAAACCAAAACCGAGAGTAGTGACTCATGTTTTAAAAGGAATTAGTAACGACTAGACCTTAATGAGTACTCCTTAGGATACCAATAACAATTGGATCTACGAAACAAGGTGAACACTTGATGATCTTGAACCCGGAAGAAGCAGTAATGACTGACACAAACCAAGGAATTACATAAATGAAACGAGACAAATATTAATCTGACTCGATAGAACCTATTAAAGACTAGACTCAACCAATAAGAAATGAATTCCAGAATGTTGCATTCAAAAATCAGGTTACAAGTCGCGAACTTGACCTTGGTAGGAATTGTATCTACCAACCTACAACGTTGCGCTAGGGCGAAGCTAACAGCAACAAGGAAAATGATTAACAACTCGATAGGGGAGGACTAGTAACAACTAGACTCCTCAGAATACCAGAATGTTGTGTTCTGAAAAAGATGTGCAAGTAACAACTCAACATAAGACAAAGATATGCATGTCTGGTCAGAGTTAGACACACATAAGAAAGAGACCGACCGAAATAGACTCTCAACAAAGGATAATGGTGATATATGTTAGGCCAGAGTTAGACATATACAAGGAAGAGACCGACTTAAGAAGGCTCTAACGAAGAAACACCAATCGAAGGCAAACTTACTGGGGATACAAATAGACATTGACTCCGAATAGAACACCGATCGAAGGCGAACTTACAAAGAAAAGAGACCGACCAAACGTAGACTCTTAATCAAGGATACCAACCGAAGGTGGATTTAAGGAAAAGAACGCCAATCAAAAGATAATTCAAAGGGGATAATGACATGCATGTCCGGTCAAAGTTAGACACACAAAAGCGAAATTGGGGCATCAAGAAACCAATGTTCAGAGTTGGTAGCGACCACAAGAAAGAGACTAATCGAAGAAATCCTCCACAAGAAAGGATGCATTCGCCTAACCAAGGATGCCAGACAATTGGAATTTGATGAGACAGTGAATGACTCTTAACAGAGAAGGTTAACTAAGCTAACAGAATGAGAACCTGACTAGCGCGAATACCAACGACAAATAAGTGACTAAGCAGGACCTTTAGAGAGCACCGATCGAAGGTGAACTCTATAAGAGAAAGAGACCAAACAGCGGGGACTCTAACAAAGATTGCCAAGACATGTTGGGTTTTTGATAGGTTGGAAATGCGCAAGAACTGCAATATCCCTCAGGCTAAAGGTGAGGTATAATTCTTCAAGAGTGGAAATTATCTGAATTACCACACACCAAGCAGGGATACTCAAATACTCGGGAAATAAGAAAGGTTATACACCGACTCTTAGCTTCACTCAAAAGGCGAGGCAAACACAGGTAAAAATAATCAAGGGCTTGCAAAGGCAATAGAAAAACCACGACTCACTGGGGAAATGGAAAGCACCAAAGACCCGACTAGTGGTAAATCAAAATCGACTCAGCTGGGGAAACCGAATAGGACCACCTTAAGCTTACTATGGAGATAATTCACATCCGAGCACATAGGAAATAGGTTACCACAGGTGAACATAACTGGCTTAAACCTTAATGCATGTTTGAATTTTGTATAGCGTAATGCTCCATATAATAGAAATGCTATGCGTTTTGGTAGAAGCAATGTAATGATGCATGTTTAGCAATGCACTGGGGAAAACACGTCAATAATCAGCTGCTGAGAAGACCAGGGACTTCTGAACGATTATACTTGCATATTTAAACTTCTGTAGAGAAGAATCCCTCTAAAATTCGATGGGGAAACGAGATTCGGAACCACCAACCTCTGAAGATTGTTATTACTGCGGAATTAACCTCCTGGGGAAAATACTGCAAAAATATATTGCAGTAAAGAGAAAATCTTGACCTCTAATCCAAATCTTAACTTCCTGGGGAACAAATCCAACATCTCTTTCTAGGGATAAAGAGAAACTTGCTGCAAACTAGGACCTTCTGATGTAAGTCCTCAATAAAAGTGACTTCGACTGGGGAATCGTAGAAATTCTTAAATAAAAGAATTCTAACCCAGCTACACTGGAGATACTACCGCTGGAGGTTAACAATCTCCACTTGGGAAAGAAGAGGGCATCTTTGAACCATAAGCTTGAGGTTCAGAACTCCACTGAGGCAATATTTTAGAAATACTCTATCACTAGGGATAAAGGAGCCCTAAGCAACATTTGTTGAAAGAGGTTATTTGTAAGGATCGGTTGTTATTGCTATTGAGTTGTTATTGCTGATGTTGTAGGTTTGTTGTACTGTTTAGTAAGGAGGCAATGTGGTTGAACAAATATAATGTATATTGTCTATAATTTCTATTGTTCTAATATTTAAAATTTGTTTTTCTTGTTTTATTATTACTATTAACCATGCTTAAAATGTCCACATATTGCAGCAAATAAAAAAATACAGCAAAGGAATAAGATAAATCACACATTATATGGCAAAAGAAAAGTGGTGCCAAGAAGATTCAAATTGATGATTATATGAGAATGTTAGGCAGAGGTAAATAAGGAAGAATAAATACCTATCGGAGTCTCTCCGATGGAGCTTTAAAGAATAGTAAGTTCTTCCTTGATGCTCAAGCTCTTTTTGCCTTGATTGTTTGTTGTGATGCTTGAACAAACTTTCTCTATTTTTCTGGTTTTTCTCTCCTTCTTGAATTTTCTGTTATTCACTTGCTGAATTTTTTTGTGTTCTCCTTTTACCTTAGTTTTTCTACATATTTTATGTTGATGAAGGAGATTTTATAGTGAAGGAGTAAGACATTTAGGGGGGGAAACAATAGAGTTTTTGAACTATTTTAACAAACTATTTTCATGCTTTGTTCATGCAATTTTTAGTTGTCATATTGATGCAAATTCTGGGATGTTTTGATGCAGGACAGTAGACTGATTTACAACAGATTTGGCTGATTTTATAGCAGTTTTTTTCAGCATATTTTGGCAGCATTTTTGGACTGTTTTGCTTGTTGTCTTTGTGCATTTTTTAGGCTATTATTGTTGCATTTTATAACAATTTTGAGATTGTTTTGTAGGTTGTTTTATAGTAGTTTTTTTGGGTCTGCTTTGCTGTATTTTTTGGACAGCAAAATACCACAAAATTGGACTTTTATTACATTGCAACAGGGTTGGAAAATATGGACAACAACATCATATTGGGCTGGAATTTAGAACATTAAAAATGCTAGTTTGTATAAACTTGTAATCCCTTGTAATTTGTAATGATAAATCTAAATAAATTTGTAACATGGATACTTATTCTTCAATATAATTTTATTAGTTTCACTAACTCTTAATTTTCTTCCACTAACTTTTATATTTATTTAATTATTATTTTAGTAATTATCAATTATTTTTAAAAATTAATATTAATAAAAATGTATAATTATTCATTAAAATTAATTAAATCTTATAGATTAAAGTTGTTAAGTCTCTTAAACAATTTTTGGAGCCAAAATTAAAATATCACTAACTCTTAATTTTCTTCCACTAACTTTTATATTTATTCAATTATTGTTTTAGTAAATTAATAATAGTCTAGATGATATTCACACTTTTGGTGTTTCATCAATTATATTGACAAGTATTGACCAATAGTTAAGTGCTATTTGACTTAAATGATGAATTATGTATTATGGAAAAAAATTACATTACAAAATAGTATTGAATAAAATGCTTTTATCTTGAAATTGTCTTTAATTGCATATGACTCTAGAATTTTATTTATATTTAATATAAATAATTTTTTAATTTTGTTTCATCTACAATAACTAAAATTGTGACTTAAGTTAGAAGAAATTTCAATATCAAAATCATATATATTAAAGTTATCAATATTTATTTTATCATTGTTAATATTAATATTATTTTTAATTAATTATAATTATTAATCAAGTTTTCTTCCACTAACTTTTAATAAATAACCAACCACAAACTCAACCACTATTTATTTTTTAATCTATTAATTATTTCATTTAATTTTTTTTATAAACATTTAATATTTTTATTTCTTTAACCCATTTATTTAAAAATAATAACTCATTTTTTTAACTAATCACTGATTATCCATTTTTTAGTTTTAATTTTTATTATTAACATTTGTTTACTTTATTGGTATCATTATTATTTTTATTTATTTTTTATTTTTTACTTTATTATTATTATTCACATTTGTTGATTCTCATAAATTTTATTTTTAATTATCATTATTTTTAGCACTTTTTTTAAATTTTAATTATTGATTCTCTTTAATCTCTTTTGATTTTTAAAAATTATTATTTTTATCGCATTTTAAATTTTTATAACACTAATTTTTTTTTTTATAAAATAAAAATAATTACTTAACATTTTTAACAAGATATGTGATCATGAAAAGTTTAGTTATATATTTGTAACTATAGATAAGTATTTGAAATTAGATACAATTCATGTTTTTTTTTATATATTTAATTTATTAATAATATTGATATTGTCAAAATAAATATATTTACTATTGGTATTATTAAATTTTATAAAGATTTTATATTTAATTATTTTTTATGAAATAATTCAAAAATAATTTTTTGTATCTTTCAACTAATTTCATCTCATCCTAAAATGAATTAGGTGTCCAACTAATTTATTTTTCAAAACCTGAAATAAAGTTATTATTATAATTATTAGAGATGATGTATGTAATTGAGAAGTTGTAAGTTGATTATTTTATGTTTTCCCTCAGATAAATCTTTATAATTAGAAATAGTCTTTACTTTTCTCATTTAGATTTCCGGTTAATTAGTAACATTTATTGTTTACAACTTAAAACATTTTTTTTTATATATTTAATTTATTAATAATATTGATAGTGTCAAAATTAAGACATTTATTATTGGTATTAATATTTATAACACTTTTAAATTAATTATTTTTTACAAATAATTTAAAAAATTATTTTCCACCTTTTAATTAATTTTATCACATACTAAAATGAATTAGTTATTTGACTAATAGTTTTTTCTAAATTTAAAATAAATTTTTTGATATAATTATTAGGAATAATGCAAATAAATGAGGAGGTGTAAGTAGAGTATTTTATGTTTTTCATTAAATAAATTTTTATAATTAGAAATAGTCTATACTTTTTCCCTCTTAAATATTTGGTAAATTAGTGATATTTATACTTTATAATGTATAACAAAACATTTACTATTATCATTATTAATTTTTTGTAAGAAATTTAAATATTTTTTATTAAAATTAAATTAAAGAAGGGAAACAATTATATTTAATTATGATTAATTCATATGAGAGAGTAGATATTAATAAAGTTGTAACATTTTTTTAGAATAGAAGTTGACGTGACAATATATAGTTTAAGATAGTACAATTCTTACATGAGCATAAATATAACATACAATAATAAAATTTAAAAGAGAACTAACTTTGATTAGAAGAATCATACAAGTAGGGATTTGGAGGAATTTCAACTTCAACGATCCCTTCTAGCATTAACAAAACCTTCTTCATTGGTGGTCTTAGAGATGGATCTTCTTGAGTGCACCAAATAGAAATCATGATAAATTTTTCAAATATACTCATATCATTGACTGTCCCATGTTCATTTTCTAAAAGAACGTCTATTTTTCCAGTCTTGTAGCAATCATATGCCCAATCAATTAAAATCCTTTTTTCTTCACTGACAGTATCATCCTCTACATTTTTCCTACAACAAATAATCTCTAGTAACAACACACCAAAACTAAAAGCATCAACCTTAGAAGTGATAGGTGCACTCCTAAACCAATCTGGTGCAACATAACCTTTGGTTCCTCTGATTCCGGTTTTTGTGTGACTTTGATTAATCAATAATAGTTTTGCTAACCCAAAATCGGAAATCCTGGCATTGTAGTCATCATCAAGAAGAATGTTTTGTGGCTTTATGTCACAGTGGATTATTTGGGTGGAACATTCTTCATGCAAGTAAACAAGACCTCTTGCAATCCCAATGGCAATTTGAACTCGTTGGTTCCAGTTTGGTTTCAAAGGTGTGAAAAGAAATGTTGCTAAAGTACCATTACTCATTAACTCATACACCAAAATCCTGTGTTGATCTTCGCTACAATACCCATGAAGACGTACAAGGTTCCTATGATGAGTTTTGATTATGACATTCATTTCAGTTTGAAATTCCTTATCACTATCTTGAAACAACTTGTCCAGTTTTTTTACTGCAACGTAAGTATCCACATCTACCATTCCTTTGTATACAATGCTACAAGACCCTCTTCCTAATTCTTCCCTGAAATTGTTTGTTACTTGTGTAATTTCCTTGAAAGAAAATATTCTCAAACTTCTATCAACAACTCTTTTGTTGATTGTGCTACTTTTTATCTTCTTTGAGTTGTACCAATAAAAAATTGCACCAACCAATGTTATAACTATAGCAATGGAGAATCCAAAAATAATTGACATCACATTGATCAAAGTACCATTACCTTTCATCAAATTGGGAGGGGAGTGTAGAGTATCATTTTTTCTCATTTTCATGATAGAAATTCCTTGTATTGAGATATCCTTTCTCCCATGTGAGAGTGGTAGTTTCTTCTTCAAACAAGAACTTTCATTGAAAAATACCAATGCACATAAGCAGTCTTTCAAACAAGAATCTGTGCAATCTTGTAAGCTACTATGCCTCTTTGTTTCATAGTCAGAATAAGGCCAATAAGTTTCAGGAATTTTCATCATCACATGTGTATCATTTTGGGACCCTTGATTCCTACCTTGACAAGTGACGTGGGAATTTTGTATGCAACCACCATAAATGTTATTTGAGTCCATTAGAGAATATCCTTCTGGACATGTACACACTGGCCTTTGGTTTATGAGGGTGCAAATGCTATTCAACCCACACACACCAGGACCTTTGTTGAATGTAGAATCCAAACAAATGTTTTCTGGGATTGTCTTTTCAATTACCCATCCTTGACTATTGTTTTGATATTTAGGGTGATATGAGAGGGTAAAAACACCATCATAAGTGATAGTGGCTTTGTAGTAGTATGCATTATTTGAAACATAATCTTTTGGATCGGTGATAGAAATTTTTCCTCCATTCCTTTTAAGTATGTATAAGTAGAAGAGTGAGTTGTCAAATATCAATTTGTCACCATTATTTGGATCAACAACACCACTTTCATTGTAAACGCCACTATGAGTACTGTAGTATGTCTTTGTAGGAAAATTTACATGGTTAAGGAGTAAACCATGCCCATTTTTCTGTAAAGAAAGTTCAAACATTCCACGTGAGAAGTTGAATTCTCCTTTTCGAGAATATAGGTAGCTATTTGAATTCAATTCTTGACCAGGAACTAATGTGTCGGTAGAATCACTGAAACTCTTCCATAATATAACCTTATTTTGGTCTAATAATTGAAAATTTCCATCATCCTTCATTAGACCAATTGAAACTCTACTTGAAGTAAAATAGGATGATCTCCATAACTCTAAACCTTGAGGGTTGGAAAGCATCAACCCATGAGAGTCATTTAATACTAATCTTGATCCATTTGGAATAGGATTGTCACCTTTTGCATACCAAATAATAGAATCAGTACTATTTATCTTTTCATACCATATAGCTAGTAAGAAAAGATCATTAGGAAGTTGATAAAATCCAAAAGCAAACTCTCCCGAAAGAGAAACCCATCGATCTGTCCCATTGCCAGCAGTGAGTGACTCACCTACACTCACACTTTGATCGAAAGTTCCCGTGCTACAATATAAAAAAATTTATAAAGAGTAACACATCTTAAATAGGAATAAGTTGATATTACATTACATTGAAAGAGTTTGTAAATGATATTAGATAGTGAGAGAATTGCATGGTCTAACCTGAAAGCTGGGCAAAACATGATCTTGTAAACATTAAATGAACAAGTAAACGTGTTTGTCCCATTGCGATTCTGGTACCCACAAGAAGCACCCATAGTAGTCACCTCTATGGGGATATTGAAACCTTCTATAACACTAATGTTATAAAAATGAGCACCACTGTTGTTGCTTAAACGGAATTCTGCTAGCGTGGCGAGCGGCAGGCCTCGCATCCCATCGCATGACTGCTTCCCAGTACCGCAATCGCCGGTAATGCACGAGAAGTTTCCTCCCGTGGATAAATTATTAATGCAGCGAGTTCGGCCCCAAATGTGGCCGCTCCAAGTCGAAGGAGCCCAAACTTTGAACTCGTCGCCCGTGTTTAAACTGAAGTTGCCTATTTCAAGATGTGTGTTTCCAGCGGTAGAAGAGGAAGCTGGCCATACTCTGTATTTGCATCCGTTCACTAGGTAGAAATACTTTTGACCGAAATCATCCATGAAAACTGAAAAATGAGTAACACTAACATGTTTATCATGCTTATTTATTTATAATAGAATAATAAAATAGATATCCATAAGTTTTTATATTACCATTACCTGATCTCGGTAGAAGGAGGATTGCTAATGAGAAGATTGAGAACAGTGTTGTTGGGCCTGGCTGAGCCACATGCAAACTTATGGACATTATATTATTCAAGACAGAAATCAATATCTTATGAATGTTTTTGTTATTTTTCTCATGAATGATTTATTTATTTATAGGCACTACTTTGTGCATGGAGAATAGTTGAGTTACAGTGTTTCATTTCGTTTCAACTTAACCCATGAGTCGCTTCTACTAATCAAATGTCCGGCCTACCAATTACATCAACCGGCCCAACCCAATTTGCTTAATGCACGTACTATTTTTTATTTTTTGTTTCTTATATAAAAAATTTGACTTATAGCATTGACACAATTATATATGTAAAGGTCACAAATCACCAACCATCACATAGTGAAACAGAAAAAGAACGTGAAAGAGTAATGGCTGCCCTAGCAGCAGAAGTTCAGATGCTTTTAGGAGATTAAGGCAGACAATAAACACAAGGAAGATGATTGAAATCGTCGATCAACTAAATGTAGTTCATTTTTAGTTCAACCCAACTATATTATGACAGTTGGAAAATAAATGAAAATGCCAACAAGTACATACAAAGATTCCTAACAATGAGTTTACCTTTAATGATATCACGGGGGTCAGTCAAGGACTATAACATGTCCCATCAAATGCTTCTTTGGCGTGCAAGCATAAAAATTCCTTGATTTTTTGTTAATCAAGATAAATTTAAAGGACAATCCAAACGAGCGTTAGACCATCATTTACAATTGATTGGTTTGCAATTAAGAGACAATTCTACTAACAATTAAGAGACAATTGGAGCGTTAGGCGGAAGGTAATACAACACCAACTGCTGCATCATAGCTTGCACCTGTAAGGCCTTGTTTATTACTTGTAGACGAAATAAAAAAAAACACAAAAAGAAAATGCTTAGTCATTAAAAGTGTGGTTTTCCTCCCATGAAACACTCCGTTTAACGTCAAATGGCTCTACAGCTCATTCCCCTTTAATATGGGGATACTTCCTCCTCCACACCTTGTTGCTTGTCCTTCCTGCAACCCAAAACTCATCTAGATCAAAAGTATGAACCACTTTGTGCCTCAAGTCACTTCCATCTCTTCACCTTGATGTTCCTTTTTCTTTCTTTTCTTGACTTTTTTAATGAACTTAGGAATTTTTATAGATGCATGAGATGATGCCACCTGAGAGATTATTCTTGAGACTTTTTCTGGAGGTGGTTTCAAAATTTTGTTTTCTTATTCTAGTTTGATCATACCAATTAAAGATTGATTATTTCCACCTGAACCTTGCTTCTTGATCTCCAACACCTTCAAAGTCATCTCCTCATCAAATGATTTTAACGTCATATTACCTGTCTCGATATCAAAATTGCATCGACTAGTAAGCAAAAATGGTCAACCAAGAATGATAGGAGTCTATTCATCTTCAGGTATGTCCATGATCTGGAAATCAACTGGAAAGACAAAATTGTCAATTTCTACCAATACATCTGAGCTATCAAATATGATTATTTAATGGTGTGATCAACAAATTTTAATTTTGTCCCACTCTCGCGTATCTTTTCAATACCAAGCTTCTTTAAGATAGATAATAGCATTAAGCTCACACTAGAACCAGAATCAATTAGAACCCTCTTGAAAGTTTGTCTTTTATAGTGCACGATATTGAAACTGATTCAGGATCCTTCTGCTTGATAGGTATTCTTCTCTCGGGTGGGATTGCACATAATTTCTCATCACTGGGACCAATCCATCTTCTGTTGGTATCTTTTTTGATAATACATCCTTCATGAATTTATGGTACAACGACATTTTCTCGAGTGCTTCAAAGAATAGTATGTTGATATATAGGTTTTTGAACATCTTGACAAATTTCTCAAAGTCTTTCTCTTTTGGGTCTTTCTTTGCTACTTGACAGGGATACGACAACTTAATCACTGGTTTAGTCTCCTTTGAACACTTTTATTCAGTTAGCTTCACAGGTAATACCACTTCTTTATGCTTTTTCTTATTTTCTCACACTTCCAACTCTACCTCTATGATTTGATCATCATATTCCTTCTCTTCTTCACCTTTTGACCCCTTCTTACTTCTTGTTGTGACAACATTAACACTGTCATGAATTTTCTGATTACCTTGTGCTTCTGAAGATGATTCTTGTGCTATTTGTCCCACTTGAACTTCCAAATTTTTTATTGACGTTGTGGTGTTACTGTGGTTTCTCCTTGTCTCTTCTTGAAAATGAGAATTTTAGGCAACCATCTTTTCAATAGCTACCTCATACTTTGCCTTCTGAGGAGCTTGTTGATGATTTTGGCCATTTCCTTGTTGCTCTTTCTAGGAGAAATTTGGATAATTCTTCCACTCCGGAATGTAGGTATTCGAGTAAGGATTATTCTGCCTAAAAAATTTGACCTCTTCAACTTGTTGTGGAGTTGCAAGATAATTTATACTCATTTGTGGTCCACTAAAAATTTCATAACTTGCCTTTGGTGCATGTTGAACCTAAGCTACCTATTGAGTGCCAATGTTCATTGCTTTAATCTTTTTCTCCACTTCTGCAACAATTTTCTCTTCAATTCTTATTTTCTTGTTAACTTCTAACTTCAGATCAATCACTCCCTCTGGTTTACCTGCAACCCTATCATACAACTACAGATGCTCATTTGCAGCAATGGCTTCAATGATTTTCTTTACACTAGTGGTTGTTGTAAAGTTGGATGAGACACCAACTACTGTATCAATAAGCTATTTTGTCTTCATTCAGAGACCATTTTCAAACATCTGCATTTGTTCAGTCTGGTCCATATTATGAGTGGGACAACCTACCAATAACCTCTTGAACCTATTATATGCATCACCTAGAGACTATCATTCTTTCTGCTTAAAATTCACAATATCATATATTTTGGGAATATAAATAGAAGCAGGAAAGTATTCATCCAGAAAATTTTTCTCCATCTCTTCCCAAGTAGTAATACTCCCAGTAGATAATGAGTAAAACCACTATTCAACATCTTCAGAAAGCGTGAATCAAAACATTCTTAATTTCTTTGCTTCTTCAGAGTGCCCCTCAATCTTTAAAATAGTGCTCATAGTAAGAAACCTTTGCAAATTCTTATTTGCATCTTCATTTATCTTCCATGTGAAATTTATGTTCTCAAGCTGTCGGATTGTTGAACGGTGCAACTGAAAATTTGCAACATTCACCGGTTGATTCACAATAGTCAACCGTCCTGCTGGAGCATTTGCTCCTCCATAGTCCCCAAGTAGTCTCTCTGGGGGTGGGGGGGTTTTCACCCATAATTTCTTCTTCCTTTTTAGACTCTGAACCTGAATGATCTAAGGGAACTTCTTCTTCTGGTTCTAGTCTAGCTAATCGAGCTTATCTGCGTCTCAAGTGAAAAGTTCTTTCGATTTCCGCGTCTAAAAGAAATTCAACTGAGGGCTTTCCTCGCATACAAAGATTAGAAAAAAAATCAGCAATAACAAAAATACAATAATAATAATTAAAACTGAAATAAAATTTTAGTTGATGACCAATACAATTTTAATTGAACTAAAATTGAACTCTATATTTTGGCAGTCTCCGACAACGGCACCAAAACCTTGATCAGAAAAATAACAAGTGTACTATTTTAACAATGTAATAATAGTAGGAAATTTCCCAAAAATCAATCTCAAGGACTACAAATTAATATAGAGTTCTTTTTCACTTTAATTAAACAAAAACTATGGTTTTGGGATGTTATAAGTATAACTAATTTGTGAATAAAATAATTGAAGCATGCGAATGGTTGAAATAGATATGAGTAGAATTCTAAGGACGATGTATACTTCGATTATGTAATGAATCCGACCATACAGTGCAACAACTAGTTTAACTAACATATTATCGTCTCTTAAGGGTAATTAATCTTAAGTCCTCTGGAAGAAACTCTTTGATCCTTCAACCTAATTACTATGTCCATAGGAAATTATGGTTAAAATCAAGCGTTATAATATCAAGAAATTCTGATTATTGAAGGGTATCCCTAGTCTTAGGTAATATCTAATAAAATATATTCTTAAACAGATCATAAATAATAGCTGTCCGACTTAATTGTATCAACACATCAAACTCTATTTTTCCGATAGAGAAAGCAATAAGAACAGTAAGAGAACAAGTCAAATATAACTTAAACCAAATTGTTGTTTCACACATATAATTGTATTCATTACAAAATCAAATTAGGGACACCCCATAGAGTTGGGGGTTTAGCTACCGTTGTACCCCAATTTTTTCCCCTAAGATTCCTCTATCATCTCATACCAACTCAATCATATCAAGATCAAACTAGGGTTTGGTTTTTCTACCTATCTTTAGGTTTGCTCATGAGGAATCACCAAACACCTTGATTTGTATATGTTTTGTATTGATTAAATTTTAAATAACAAATACAATGAATGTTTGCTCTAATTGATGATACTATAGGTGAGGGCACAACACATTTCATCAGGTTAATTTATAGGTTCATGAGTTTATTACCATGCCTTCTTCTACAAAGCTTCATTGATATTCAAGCTTCATCAATGAGGATTCCTTAAAGTAATATCATGACAAGGTCTACTACGATTCATCATGCCTCAATTTGTCAAAGAAAGTAAAAAGATACAAGGGTTGATTGAAGAAGTTTTACCTAATTGGACAAGTTCTTGATTCCTTGATCACAAGTGTATAACTATATAAATTCTTAATATTTAAAAGTGGTTATTATTGTTATGGTTTCTTATTATCATCCATAATAACTTCTATTCACATGGCAAAAGTGATTATGCAAGAAAGTTTGTCAAAATTGAAAGGGGTTTCCAAGTCACTTTGGTGCTTTAGGAGCTAGGGTTTTGAACTTATAAAGGCTATATATTTCTTATCTTTTGAGATTTTTTAGTGATTCCAAAGATATGCTTCTCTTTAAAGGGTTATCATCAAATTACTTCAAAAGTTTCAAGCAAACTTTGTGTGGAATATTCCTAATGATTGAGAAAGATTACATGTCCTCTAAATAGGCCATCAAATTCCCTTATATCATAAATTGGTCAATTATTATATCCTTGAGCCCATTACTTTTCCACAACAATCTTAAGGATGTGAACTTCAACTCTTCTTTTATGTGCAATGCTTGAAAATGAGTGGAAGATGCCCTAAGAACTCAAAAAATTATAGGTCACCACATGAATTTTCACCAATTTTACAAGGCCATAACTTTTTCAATACTTGGTATTTTTGAGTGATTTAAGTTTCACAATGCTCTTTTGGAAGTCTAATTCAAGCTAGCATCAATGATCAAAGCCTAATTTTGGAGGAAGGCCTTGTTTGAAATCAAAACATTATAGGTCACTTTTGAAGAAAAACTTAGAATTTTTCTAAGTACAAAAAGTTAGCATCTTTTTCGCAACTTTGACTCATCACAACTTTTAGCTCAAACATCTATCTGATCTCATTCTTGGCACATTGCAAATATTGTGACCTTATCTTTCAAATGCTTCAAGAATCATGCCATAAGAATCCTTGAGCTGTGAACACCATGGATTCAAAGAAGGTACCTTGAAATTGATGTTTTCTCCAAAGTCAGAATTTGAAATTCATAATGTGGCTTCTAAACACCAAATTAGCACGCGTTTTTGATTTAAAAATGTTTAACAAAGTTCGCAAAGTTGAATTAAGGATCAAAACGGAGGAATTGACTGAGTTTTGATGCACATGGAGTCACACTTTTTTCACTTTAGAGCTCCATCCAATTTTCCTCCAAACTTCAAATTTCCTCTTAATTATTTGCACCATTCGCTTCCCTATAAATATAGGATCTCACTCCTCTCATTTTCTCAAACTGGAACAACCAAAATCACTCTGTCAAACTCCCTCCATAACTCACTTTTCTGAGATTTCGATTTCTTCTTTTCTCTATTTTTCAATCCAATTTCTTCATTGATCCTTCATCCTTGAACTTCACTGAAGCTAACAGAACAAGAATCAAGCCTTGAGGTGCCCTAAATCGTGCTAGCCAAGTCCATTTACATAGCAAGTTCATCTTACTTCGTTCAAGTAGTTTAAGGCACCAAATCTTCTAACTCAAATTACTGGAATTGTCTATGTTGTTCACTGATGCTTGCTCTTAACTCAATTTTGGTGAAACAATGGATTTGATGCTTATGATTTTTTATTTTAACATTTTCAAACATCTATAATTTTTTCCAAATTGATTACGTTGTGCGTTATATAAATTTTTTGCGAGCATATGGTTATGATCGTCTCAAGTAGACACATCTAATGGTACCACTATGAACGCGTAAATTTAAAGATTCAAGGATCTTGGATTTGCGCTACTTGCAAGGAGTTGGAGGTTGAAGACGACCTACATTTCGTTCTTCAACCAATGACGCTTAGCCAATTGTTTTATTTTGATTGGTTGGACTTTCTTGTATTGCACGCGCGCGCCTTGACTTGGGTTCATGATACTCCCTCACCTCAGATCCGTTAGATCTGCCAGCATGTATAAGTGAAAAAGATCCAACGCGTGTGGTTTTTATGATTTATTTTATTTTTACAAAATTATTTTTAAATTTTCTTTATCTTTAAAAATTCACAACTCTTTTATTTTTTATCCAAAAATTATAAAAAAAATACTTTGAATTATTTATGATTTTGTGAATATTTTTTCATATTTTTATTTTAATATTTGATATTTTTCATAATTTTTGCATTGTTTTCCTTATTTTAATTATTGGTGACCTTATTTTATTTTTATTTCCGATTTTACTATTTTTTTTTCACAAATTTTGGTTTATTTTGCTTATTTTCTTCAATTTTTAAAATTAGTTTCAGACTTTAAAAAATTCTTAAATTTTTTGCCAACATTTATTAAATCATGTTTTACTTCTGACCTTTTTTTAGGATTTTTATTTGTTGTTTTAATATACTTTGTGTATTTTATCAATTTTCTCCTTTTATTAACCATTTTAATTTTGTTTTATTAAATATTATTTTTATTTATTTTTTATTTTGGTTCTGACTTGGATTTCATTTGGTGACAAATTCTTCAACCTCATTGGATCTTGGATGTTGATAGGTTGAGAAACCAAGTCCACTAAAATGGATGAATGATGTTGATGATATTTGAAACCATAATTTCTTACATTGCATCCCCTCCCTCTTAATCTTATCCCTTTCTCATTTGTGCTACATGTTGTTAGAGGATGATCTACATATCATCTCTCTGAATATATGGTACATAGATTGTTATTGACCGGTTGCAAAATAGGTGTGACTTCTATATAAGTCCACTTACGATTGCTTAACATAGCGCAAAATGTTATCCCGATTCGAGAAATGATCATTAGTGGCCCAAACCTATGTTTGCAAGACCAAGTATGTCTAATTTGAAACCTTTGATCCAATAACCTTAAGGTTCATTGTTAGGAGGCTTTGGTCTTATCAATCCTCTAATGAATCTTCATAAATTTTGGATTAAGTGAATCATTTAAACATCGTTGATCATTTATTGTTGCCTCGAGATTTTGAAATGAATGATATACTTGAAAAAAAGCAAATGAAACTTGTTTTTGAGAGGCTTTGATTTTATCAATCTTCTAATGAGTTTTCAAATGAAAGATTCAATATGATCATTCAACTAACCTCTAATTTCTAACTCATTAACAATTGACTTTTATTTTCATGATTTTACTTTACGCCTTTACTTTTATGCACCATTTATTTTAGAATTTACATTTCATGCTATTTTCATCTTTGCTCACTTGAGCGTTTATCTTTATGTCATTTTTATTTTGCTCAATTGAGCTTTCATTTTCTTTTTGAAGATACCTAATAATCAACTTGAACAATAAAAAAATTTAATTTTACTTGGAATATTTGGTTACTATCCTTGGAATTTGGAGTTGTGGACTTCTGTTGTAATTTTGTCTGGAGAATTTGGGGTTTACCCCAAGACATTGGGTTATTTGTTTTCTTTGTATGAAAGTTATTCTGATTATATGCTTTGTCTGTGATTGGGAATTCATCTGTATACAACCGTTACTCTTTCAAATTTTTGTGAAGACTTAAGGCATTTGAATTTTGGTATTCTTAAGAGGTTTAATATCTTTGCTTGTTTGGTTTCAATCCAAAGGATGGGAATTCTACATTGACTCATTGTGTCAAGTGTTGGCTTTTTGTCGGTTAGACGATTATTTTTCCTAGCTTTTACCTTTTTCTTTAGGATAGTCCCTTCATCTCCTCCCATCTTATTTATTTCCAAAAATCTTCTCCCTCTTTTCCAAAACTATTCTTGTTTTTTAACTTGAACCGCTTTCATAATAAACTTGGACTTAGGACCATGCATTTTCAAAACCATTTTCTTGATAAAGTTTTAATCAACTTAATCATACTTTGACATTTTTTGTGAGAAGACTAAAAGTCAATCAATCTCATTCAAACCATTTTGCCATTTTGGCTTTTTACCTTAAAATTTTCTCGAAATATTAAACTCTTGTCAATCCTTGTAGTGATGCAAGCTACTATACTTCTACGATATGTAGTGAAGTGACATATTTTCCACTTGGGTGTTGAGCGAGGCTTTGTTGATTTTAAAATCCAAGCTATATCCTACACTTTGAGATGATGCAAATTCTCCTTTCTCATCATCGTGGGTAGTAAGTATGTTCTTCCACTCGGATAAGACGATGATGTCTTGTCTCTTTAAATTAACCAACACATTTGTGTTTTAAAATTTTTAAAGGTGAACTACGAGTACCCTGATCCCCTATTACACAAAAGGTGGTACGTAGGCCCTAAAGGTTCGCAACCGCGGCAGATACAAAAATTGTAAAAAAATACTTCTTTTCTCATCCCCACAATCTATTTTTTTATACGACTCTTATAGCCAAAATGCACAAATTTTCAAAGAGGTTCATGCGGAGTGTCGTAGATGTTTAGGGGTCTAATAGCTTCCATTTGCATAACCAACCCCGAACTTAGAATCTTTTCCCCCTTTTTTTGGTTTATTTGCTCTTTTCCCATTCCTTTGGAAACAATAAAGCGCGGTGGCAATTTTTATTTGATCAATGCGAGTCAAGTCAATCCAATGGCCTAGTCTCAACATTTATTCCACTACAGAAAAAAATGGCGACTCTACTGGGGAAATATCGACCAAATGATGTTCCATTCCTAGTGGGTTGAGCCTATCTTTATTTATTTGTATATGTGTTGTTATTTGTTGTATATTATATGTTGTATATATGTTTGTTTGAATTTTCCTGGTTTTCAGGGTGCTTGGTGATTTTTCATAAGTCCTATACCCGGACTTGGGCAAACTTACGATAGGACGGGCGGTATAGTCATGTTAATTTTGAGGGAGTAATCCCAAAAAAGGAGACATGATATCTCCCACTCAGTGGAGGCCCCTTTGACTGTAGTATCGTTTACCGAGTAATCGGGAACATATGCTACTTTCAACCTGAGAGCCTGCTGAAACTGAGGACCGTAGAACCCTTAACCAATCTTGGCCTTTTAGGTGTAGTGCGGAAACTATGACGGAGTAGTTCGGAAATGGTTGTCACGCGATACTACACTCAGACGAGTTTTTCCTGAGAATATTACTAATTACCGAGTCAATCGGGACGTTGGTAATATCCGAAAGAAGGATGTAGACTCTGGGAACCTCTTAGAACCTTGTTCGACAGGTGATAAACTATTAGTCCATACCTTGCGGGTAGTACCTTTGACCTCATGCTCGTGACGTCGAACTTATGAACCCCCCATGTTTGTGATCTTGTGTGTGATTGTTGCATCATGCATTCATGCACCCATGAGCATCCTTTAAAACGTATGTTTCAAGGGACTTAAAATTGACCTTTTGTGAATATCTTAGGTAATTTTTGACCATGGATTCTGTAAAAAGAAAGAATTTGAAGTACAATTTCAAGGATCCTAAGATAGATGATTTGATGAGTTTGATTCCTGAGATCGAGAGTTCTGCTTATTTTCGGAAGAAGTATGGATCCATCGTGTCTCTTGTGAATCTCAGGATGAAGGAGGGTATTCTCTCAACTTTGGTCCAGTTCTATGACCCGATGTATAGGTGTTTTACTTTCCCTGATTATCAGTTGATGCCTACATTAGAGGAGTACTCTTACCTACTGGGTTTACCTGTTATCGATCTTATTCCTTTCACTAGTTTAGAGGGGGGCCAAAGTCTCATGAGATTGCTGCTATGATTCATTTGGGGAAGTCTGAGATTGAGGCCCACATGACTACCAAATGAGGAATCATAGGATTACCCGCTCAGTTTTTATTGGAGAAAGCTTGCTAGTTTGCTAGGATGAAGAGTACAATTGCTTTTGAGGCTATCTTTGCTCTACTTGCCTATGGGTTTTTCTTATTTCCTAACATCGACAAATTTGTGGATGTCAATGCCATCAGGATCTTTTTGATCAGGAATCCAGTTCCTATATTATTAGGAGATTCTTATTACTCTATTCATCTTCGGTATTTTTATCATGGAGGGATGATCATCTGTTGCACGCCTTTGTTGTATAAGTGGTTTATTTATCACTTACCTCAGTATGTTGCCTTCTGGGATATCAAGAAGGAACCTCGTTGGGCTCCAAAGATTATGGCCCTTACTGATTCCTACATTGTTTGGTATCATCAGGCTTACTATGATATGGAGATTATCGATGGTTGTGGTAGTTTCCCCAATATACCTCTTCTCTGTACAAAGGGAGGAATTAACTACAATCTCGTTCTTGCACGACATCAGCTTGGGTACCTGATGAGAGACAAGCCAAATAGTATTCATCTAAGTGGTTTCTTTCTTAAAGAAGGAGAGAATCATAAGGAAGTTAAGGAGGAGATTGCAAAGGATTGGCGCCATATTCACAGGAAGAGTTGAAAGGACTTGGGGCCTAGAGAAGCTGTTTGTTTGGAGCCTTATCTCCGGTGGGTACAAGAAAGGGCAATTCAGTTGAAGATGCCATATTCCCATGAAGAACCTATACCTGATATGTTTGTGAATACCAATCATCCCCTTTTAGATGATGTGGAAGAGCTTCATCTTGCCCTAGTCAGGATGGAACATGAGAAGGAGGCCTGGAAGAATAAGTGTAAGACTTTAGAGATGTCCTACCGAGCAGACCTGAAAGAGAAGGATGACCTGATTGAGATTCTTGAGAGTCGTGCTGTAGAGATGATGGAGAGGCAAGAGGATTTATTTTCCTCTAAATCTCAATCAGGACTTAGTTACTCACTTCCTGACTCTAGTGATTGGAAAGGGGTCGCCGACAGGTATGTAGAAGAGAACAAGCAGTTAAAGGCTCAGATGGCAAGACTCACAGGAAAGCGTCAGTGTACAGAGAGATTATTGTAACTTTTACTAAAAGTTGTAATCCATTTTGAAATTATTATAATGATATTTTAAGTGTTAGTACTTTAATATTTGCAAATCGTCTATAATTCTTTGAGTCCCTTGAATTATTAATAATGATAAATAAATCATGTGCATTGCATATTATACATTATCTTGCACATATTTCTTGCATTTCCTGTTCATACCCAGGTGTCTTACTGTGTTTCTCTACCTCGTTCAGAAGCAAGCTGTCTCACCGATACAATACTCAGGCTAATTGCAAGAAGGAAATGAAGAATCTTGAACAAGAGATTCGCGAGCTGCGCGAATAAGTTACTTCTTTGAAGGCCAGTATGGCCAATATGACTACTTTGATGGAATCATTGGTGGCTTCTCAGAATCAGCCATCACTTGCTCCTCCTTCTGCTCAACCATAACAAATAACGGTTACTTGTGAAGGTCCATCAGTTCCCATTTCTGTTACTCCAGTTACTGCTGCACAGAACCGTATACCTCAGGGTTACCCGTGGGGAATGCTAGAAAATTTTATGATAGAAGGTTATAATCTTGATGCTCAAGTTGCTCCAGCTATTCAGTTTTCTGCTACTTCTGCACCTCATGTGGTGCATGTTACTCCTATGGGTAGAAATGAGGCCCATTATACCGCACCTCCTTCGGTAAATGTTGCCGTTTGTTAATGATGAAGTTTATCGTCCCGTTCCTCCACCGAGTGAAAGTATGGCCATCTATGACCGTTTGGATGACTTTCAAGACCAGTTCAATGAGATGCAGAAGGAAGTGAAGGCCCTTCGAGGAAAAGAATTATTTGCATAGAATGTCAGCGAACTCTGCCTAGTTCCCAATGTAAAGGTGTCAGCAAAGTTTAAAGTGCCAGAGTTTGAGAGGTACAAGGTAAAATCTTGTCCTCGTGACCACCTCATGATGTATATCAGGAAAATGTCCACCCATACAGAAGATCAGCGTTTTCTCATTCATTTCTTCCAAGACAGTTTAACTGGTGCTACTCTGAAGTTCTATATGGGTTTGGACAGCAGTAGTATCTGCACCTTCAATGATTTGAGGGAAGCCTTTATCAAGCATTATGAGTACAATATGTTCATGGCTCCTGACTGTGACCAGTTAAGGGCAATGGCTCAAAGAGACAACGAGTCGTTCAAAGAATATGCGCAACTTTGGCGCGAGATAGCAGCCCAAGTGGTACCACTTATGGGAGAACAAGAAATGACCAAAGTCTTCCTGAAAACCCTTGGATCATTTTATTATGAAAGGATGGTCGCCAGTGCACCGAGTGATTTCACCGAAATGGTGAGCATGGGTGTTCGTTTAGAAGAAGCTGTTAGAGAGGCGTGCATGACAAAAGATGAAGGGACAAAGAAATAGTCATACAAGTTCTCTTGAAAGAAACAAAATGAAAAAAATGTTGTTATTAGGGAGAGGAAGATTAGGCCACCTAGAAGACATCATCAGTATCAGCAATAAGTTGATTCTGTGACTCTAGCCGTTAATATAGCTCTAACCACTGTTGCCTATCAGAGAGCATCTCCTCATGGGAATCAAGGGCAAAGTCAGAAGAGAGAAGCTTTTGACTCCATTTGGATGAGCTATGTATAGTTATTCCTGACTTTGATTCAGAAGAAGTTAGTTCAGTCTAGGCCTCCCTTTGTTATACCTTCACCTTTACCCTGGTATCATAAGGCAGACCAGACGTGCGCTTTTCATCAAGGAGCCCCAGGTCACAACATTGAGAACTGTTATCCTTTAAAATCTGGTACAAAAGATGGTGAGATCTGGCCTCCTATTTGTGATTCGGTGGGAGAACTGACTTGTGGTTTTGCGTTTGTGTTTGCAAATGTTGCGGTTTAGCAAGAGTCGCCACCGACTTTTATTTTATCTAAAAAGGAAAGGTGAAAAAGCACAGGAAAGACCTTTAGATATGTTTTTGAGTTCGGGGGGTAGATTATGAAAAGGGAAGGTATTAACACCCTTTTCATCCATGGTTTTCCATGGGCTCTTAGTTACTTGCTAGATCACCTTGCTTTTGTTTGAAATTATGCTTTGTGTGTGGTTTTTGAAAGTATTTTTGAAAATGGAACTTCGTAATGGTTCTCGTCTCTATAAGAACGTATACAAAGTGTTTGTTTCGAAAATACTTCAAAGACGTGTTTGTGAGGTGTGTAAAGTGTTTTTGTGGTGAGCAAGCGAGTAACTGAGAGCGAACCTACCTACTCAAAAGGTCTTAGATGTGCTTTTTCCTCCTCCTTTAGATGTTGATATCTTACCATTAATTTGTTAAGAAGCCCCATCATTGGATGTGAAGGGGCGGGCATTGGGTCATCGTATGACCATGATAGCAATGTTGTGAGATGACTTATCACTTTTCTTTTAGGGACTAAGATCATTTTGAAAGGCAACTTTGATAGCGTCATCGAGGGACTATGATCTTGTATTTCGAGATTTGTTTGTGCTAAGACATCCCACATGCATAACATGGCCATTTTTGTAAGGCAACAAGTGACATTACCCTAAGGGTGCATGTGTGCAAGTGTGTTTGATTGCATGCATTTGTCTTTGATTTTTGGTGGTCTACTTGTTGGTTTTATCTTGCCATACACGCCTAATTACTAGCATTTACATTTGAAAGCGATAAATTGCAGAAATGTAAAGTCCTACGCTATTACAATATTTAGGGGATGGTGGTACAAATTCATGAATGGGGGTTGCAAGTAAAAATAAGTCCTAAGTTACTATTACAACCACATTGAAATGTATAATATAAGAAAGAAATGGACTTATTTAGAAAATGTTTTTGTCTTAAGGAAATAAATTAAAAGGAAATATTTTTATGTTTTTTATGTTGATATTAAAATAAAGTTAATATTAAAATGATAAAAAGGAAATAAATGTAAAAACAGAAACAACGTGTTGCTGTAAGCAGAACAACTAGAATCGGAAGTTCTGAAGCCAAGAGCGTTGTGACTCAGCAAGAGACATCCGTGGGATCAGAAGTTCTGGACTGGTAAACTCCGAGGTCCTGCAAGAAACGTTAGAGGGAAAGCACAGAGGCTCTGGATGGTGTGCAACCAATGAACCAAAAGTCAGAAGTTCTATATTACACTAAAACAGTGAGCAAATGTCAGCAGTTCAGTACATTGTCAGCATGTGAAAGTCATAAACTCTGAGTGTTTGAAAACAGCTGATGGAAACATCAGAAGTTTAGTGTATTTAACATGTGAGGAGAACTCAGAAGTTCTATGCTGTGTTAGAATAGTGAGTGAATCTTAGAAGTTCTGCGTGTTAAAATGGTGAGTGAAAAAACAAAAGTTTTGTGTTACGTTTCAACTCTTAATCAGCACATCAACAATTTATTCAGTTCAGCAAATCAGAATGATCACAGCGCAACAAAACGTAGAAGTTCCAATCCTAAGTCTGAGCCTAGCATTATTCTAGAAGTTCTGATCCCTAGTTTTTCTATTCATACAATGATATGTACAACATTAATACTATGATATTTACATGTTAATGATGTTCAGAATGAAAAGCAAGTAAAGTCAGAAAGACTTACCTGGGGCGTGATTGGAACTTTGAAGTGCTGATTTTGGATGTTCTGAGTCAGCAAGAGAGACGGAAGAGTGGTTGTGTTCTTTGGTTCAAAGGGAAGAACAAAGGTTTGTTTTTGTGTACGAGAAATCTGGACTTTTATGAAGGTTTCACAACTTCCTTTTCTCTCTTTTTACCAATCACTCTCTTCAAAAGCCAGCCCCTTGAACGTGTGATGAAGCCAAGTATTTATAGATGAATTTGCTTTGATTTTGGGGGGAAAAACAAATGGGATTTGAACCTGTTTTGGCATCCTGTTCCTTTGCTTTTTCATCACAGTTTTCGTATGCTAGTTTGGTGTAATCATGGGATGCATGCATAGACTGAACCAGCTGTTGGTCATAGGTCTGCAACAAGTTGTATAAGCAAGGTTTTGGGATTTGGTCAAGTTCTGACCAAAGCGTTGAAAATAGCCTTCATGTGCTGAAGAGCTGCCTTGTCTTTGAAGCAAGTATGGTGGTTGTCAGCATGAATTAAAGAAAAGCAAAAGCAAAGTTGCTATCCCAAGACAGTAGAGGTACACGTGGTGAAAATCCTTTGGATAAAGACTCAGAAGGTGCTTGTGAGCATTAAATGAGCATTAAATAATGATGGGACTTATCACAACCAGAAATCCTGCAACGTGAAACTCTACACCAAGGTTTAGTTCTAGATCAGAAGTTCTGCTTCAGCGTAGCATCCCATCTTCTGACCCTCCTACCTTTTTGCTCCAGCATGTTCGGAAGGAGAACATTGCTTCCACATGTTCTTATTAGAGCGTCATGTTCTGGACCATGCTTGCAACCGCTGAAGCTTTTTTTGTGAAAACTTGCCCAGAAGTTCTGACTAAAATCTGCCTTGAGAGTGTCCAGAATTTGCTGAGCGTTATGGTAATAACCTGGTCAGAAGTTCTGAAATTGTCATATTTTCTTAAACACTTAGAAAAAATTCTAAGTACTTAGAATTTTGAATTTTTGGATTTTGATGAAATAAAACTTCATATTTCAATGTGTCTTGATGAAATATGATTCTTGAAGCTGGATTTTGATCCAAAAGTCAAAGTTTGACTTTTCAGCGTCTAAATGACCATTTTGCCCTTGGAAGTGATTTCCTTGGAAAAATTGATAGTTCAAGGCCTGGAAACTTGATAGAAACAAACCTAGGATCCAGGGTGATCCCTTATGAAATGAGAGGGAAAATGTTTGGGTACAACAACTGCCTCTGTTCAATCTTCTTACACCTGAAGAGTTAGATTGGTAATTTTGCCATTCGTGACTTGAAGGTGGAAGATGATTGAACACTAGAGTGCCCAGAAAATTTGCACTCGAAGATGTGTTAGTTGATTATGTGGGGAATGGGCTTAAAGATGCCATTTGGAGTGGTAATGGATAGTTGTTGGAGATGGGCTTAAAGATGCCATCCAGAAATGATTGCTGGACTGTATTTGAAGGTCTCTGATTGCTTGTCATTAACTGGAAGAAATAAATCTAACCAGAGGAGGTCTTTGGTTGCCTGTTTTAACTGGAAGAAATAAATCTAACCAGAGAAGGTCTTTTTTGATAATGATGTATGATTAAGGAATCTGAGACAATTGCTACTCCAAATAGATGATGAAGGAATCTTGGACGATTACTACTTCAGCAAGATGATGAAGGAATCTTGGACGATTACTACCTCAGTAGGATAGTGAAGGAATCTTGGACGACTTCTACCTCAACAGGATGATGAAGGAATCTTGGAAGACTTCTACCTCAACAGGATGATGAAGGAATCTTGGGTGACTTCTACCTCAACAGGATGATGGAGGAATCTTGGGTGACTACTACCTCAGCAGGATGATGAAGGAATTTTGGACGATTACAACCTCAGCAGGATGATGAAGGAATCTCGGACGATTACTACCTCAAAAGGTAATGAAGGAATCTTTGATGAATGCTACTCCAAAAGATAATGAAGTAATCTTTGACGACTGCTACTCCAAAAGATAATGAAGTAATCTTTGACGACTGCTACTCCAAAAGGTAATGAAGGAATCTTTGACGACTGCTACTCCAAAAGGTAATAAAGGAATCTTTGATGAATGCTACTCCAAAAGATAATGAAGGAATCTTTGATGACTGCTACTCCAAAAGGTAATGAAGGAATCTTTGACGACTGCTACTCCAAAAGGTTGATAACCTTTATCTATCGATCGATCTTTCCTGAAAAGGTAAAGAGTTAGTTGTATGCAATGTCATGATGTATGCATTGTGTAATGATGTTCTCAAAATAAATGAGATTTATGTTATATGTATTTTGTATGCATATGTTATGAATGTTATTGAGATGTAAGTGTGTCTTCAAAATTTGCTCAAAATGTTTCCACCGGGGATCCCTGTTTTGTTGAGGATAACTCCATTGGGGAAAGTTGAAAACTCTGTGGAGATTGTTGATTCATGCTTGGGGAAAAAGTTCAGGAGTCTCGGTTGCCCGTTGCTCTATTGGGGAGTCGAAGTTGAACTGATATCTGGTCGGGTCCAGGTTTCACAGTAACTGGTTGGGGATTGTAGAGTAGTCTACTGGGGAAGATGAGTTGTGGTCCTTTGATTTGTAGTAGTTGGAGAGGCCACCTCAAGCTGGGGATTTCTGCCGTTTGTTGGGGAAATAAACCATGTTGCTGGTCTGCTAGAGAGGTGATGACTTCGTTGGGGAAAGTCCTCGAGGATTTTTGAAGTTATCCCAGCTGGGGAAAGGTTTTTAGGGATTAAACTCTTGTTGGGGAATCATCCTATGAGAAGGATTTTGAGGAGATTTATCACTGCCCCTAGTAGCGAGTGTTTGTGGCACTGCCTGGAAATGTTTGACTATATGTAACCCTTTGTCGGGATTGAGGTTCGATGCCCCAAGTGACGGGGATGGAGCCCTGCCCCTGATTACTCTGCGATTTTTTGAGAGTTTTCTTGGAATCTTGACTGGACTACCCCATGTATGCTGGATAGTGACATGTTATGTCCCCCTGTTGATAGGAGATTCGTTAATGGAAATGTCATCCTTCTTGAAGTGATTTTGTTCACTGAGAGAGCTTTTGTTCACTGGATATTCATTGTGTGAATTTCTCTCCTGTCAAAAAAATAGCCAAATGCAAACAGTGATATTTAAGTAGTGCAAAGTTTATGTTTGTCATGAAGATTTGAAAAATGCGTTTTTAGCAAGTAAAGAAGTTTGTAATTCAACTTTGGATTTTGAATAAAGCCTTACAGGAGCCAGGATACCTTTTGTAACAGTATGCTTTCGAACTAACCCATGCTTCAATTAGGACTTTTGAAGGGTTGTAACGTGGCTTGGTTTACGGTTTAAGAAACAAAGGATAAAGGCTCAAAGTGTATTTGTACCCACCCGCTCTTCGTGATGTTCTTCAGTCCTAAGCTCAGTTAATTCTGCGTTTGAACTCCAATTGAGTCTGGAATGACGTTTTGGTGATGGTTCAGACAAGTTAAGTTTATCGGAAGGCAATCATTTTTTCTTCATGTTGTTGAGGATTTGTAGTGACCTCTTTATTTTGATTTGTTATCCCTAATTTTTGCTTGACTGTTCATGTTTTGAGATTACAGTCAGCGTGATGCCCCAATTCTCTTTAAGTCTCCTTTGTAGGTTTTAACTTAGTGGGCTTTTCTTTTTGAGAGATAATGACTGCCTATGTGATAGGGAAACATCACCGTCTTTTGATTCCAGAGGAATGTTTCTTGATGTCATTCGTTGTATTACGAGATGAGAGTTTGCGGCTAAACGCGCTTTTGAATTAACTGAGAGACTACCCTGCCCCAGGTTTTGTTTAAAGGTTTTAATTTTGTGAAAAAGAAAAACTTCTACTTCTTTGGCTCGAAGGGGTTGACTAGGGATTATCTTCCTTATAACTCCAGTGTTTAGGATTTGAAAGAATGCCTGTACATCGTCAGCAAGGTCTGTTCAAAAGCATACTGTATGAGATTATGACATTGTTTTCGTCATCCTCCCTCTAAAGGCTTGTAATTTTTAGCAAGAGTTGAATGTCATAAAGTGAGTAAAAAGCATAGTTTAAATGTAATGAAAATTAAATAATTCAAGACAAACATATGCAATGCATTAATGAAACAAAGTTGACATTAATAGGTAATTGTTTGAATAACAAAAGAGATTACAACTTGAAAATTCAAATGAACAAAAGCTTTCAATGATTCTTCATAGGAGCAGTGATCACATTTGGAGTCTCCGAAGGGTCAAACTCGATCTCTTTGGCATCAATCAAGTCTTGAATCTTGTTTTTCAAAGTCCAACAACCGTCGGTGTCATGTCCGAGACTGTCAGAATGATAGGCGTATCTTACGCTCGGATTGTACTTAGAAGAGGAGGTGTCGGGATTTTGAGGAGGATCCTTTAGTGCGATCAATTTCACCTTCAGCAAATGTTGTAATGTTTGAGACAAAGGCACGTTGATGTTAGTGTACTTCCTTTCTTGATATCTTACCCTACGCCTATTTCCCTGTCTTTGTTAAACAAATGTAGGATTAGAGATCAGGATTTCCCCTACCTGTTGATCATGACGACTCTTTAGGCTGTACACAACATTGGACTCTTTCTTTCCATTTTCTGGATTTTTCTGAATGTTAGAGGGTGTAACTCCTCAGATCTTTCCACTTTTGATGCCAACTTCGACCCTTTCACTAGTCAGTATCAGCTCGGTGAACCTGGCTGAGGTGCTTCCGATTAGGTGTTTGAAGAAAGGCCCTGTCAAAGTTCCCATGAAGATGTCGATCAACTCTCTGTCAGTTAAAGAGGGCTGCACCCTACCATCCAGATCTCTCCACTTTTGGGCGTATCCTTTGAAGCTCTCGTTGGAACCCATGGTCATGTTCTGCAATTGCACACGAGTTGGTGCAAGATCAGCGTTGTACTGATACTTCTTGTAGAAATAGTAGCTAAATCCTCCCAAGTGTGGATGCGATAACTCTCCAATTGATAGAACCATTCGAGTTGAGTCCCTACTAGGCTCTCTTGGAAGAAATGGATCCAAAGCTTCAGATCAGTTGTGTATGGTTGAATCTTGCGGACATAAGACTTTAAGTGCATCTTAGGGCAAGAGACTCCATCGTACAGGGAAAAGGTAGGGATTTTGAACTTTGGCCGGATGGCCACTCCAGAAACCAAACCCATGTCTCCTAAATCTAATCCAGGTATCTGTTGAATCTCCATAGCACTAAGGCGATCCTCTAACTGTTTGTATTTGCCATCAGCAGAAGGATATTGTTCCTCGGAGTAGTCAGCTTCAACTTCATCAATCTCCAAATTGTGGTCTTCTTCAAGACTATCCCCCATGTTAGATGGAGTTAAAAGATCTAGAGCTCTCTTGACTGGTCCTCCAGGTCTTCTTCTCGAATTCAGGATTCCTACCGACTTCTTGGACTTCTTCCTCTTTTTTTTGAGAAGGATATCTTTCAGGTCTTCTTGCCCCTTAGCCATAGCTAGGAACATTAGTTGGAATTGAGCATTTTGAGCTTGGAGATCTTTCACCGTTTGTTCCATATCCATCTTACTGAAATAAACAGTAGGAAGATAAGGAGATCTGTATGGGAGAAAACTGTCATGATATGATGCATGATATGTGGATGCATGTTTTCAAGGATCTCACGGGGTAAACAAGAAACTGTTAGAATTTGATTATAACTTGATTGAAGAAACTTCGTGTCGTTGAGAGTCCTTCTTCAATAGTCAAGCTCACCATGTCGAGTGGGTCATAGCCCTTGACTCAAGTTTGTTGTACTTAATTTTTGACAACATTTGGTTAGAGGGAAATAAATCCCATTGCCCCTTGATAGACGTCAAGTTCAACGTGACCCTGCATCAAAAACCCTCGAGATCCTTGAAATGGTTATTGAAAATGCTATGGTATGATGTTATGATGTTATATACAAATAATCATATTCACACAAAGCAAACAAATCCTTAGTTTTAGGCTTGCATGGAGTTTATAGGTAAGTACCCTCGTGAAGTTTAGTTGGCTCAACCTGTCCTAGTTAATAATAACCGGGTTCTAAGGGATCTCAATATCACTGACCTTTCTTTTAGGCATTGTCTCAGCTCAATCAATCTTTTCTTGCGGCCCAGATATCCCAAAAGTCCGGTCTCAATGAGTGCAGCATCGAGTATCAACCAATTTTCAGCTCTACACCGAAACAGGTTATCTCACTATGTCCTAATGGCCATGTTGGTCAAGTAAGGTTATAAGGTTAGTTAGTGCTTCATGACGCCGCTCAGCGGCCCCGTATTCTCCTCGTTTAAAAACAATGGATACCGGTACCAATAAATGCGTCACACTAACGTAGCCATTGTTTCAACCATATCGGTCTACACCGTACAATTTCCATAATCTCTTTCTACTTACCTAAAAAGATGCCCCAGATCCGGGTAGAGGATCAAAACAAACCCAAACAAGGAACCAATAATGTAAAGCATGCAAAACAAACAAAGAAAGCAAGTAAGTGATCTAACCCTAAGGTAACCCTACTTTTAAGTATTGTCCCCAGCAGAGTCGCCAGTTCTGGCGATACGGTGGGAGAACTGACTTGTGGTTTTGCGTTTGTGTTTGCAAATGTTGCGGTTTAGCAAGAGTCGCCATCAACTTTTCTTTTATCCAAAAAGGAAAGGTGAAAAAGCACAGGAAAGACCTTTAGATATTTTTTTGAGTTCGGGGGGTAGATTACGAAAAGGGAAGGTATTAACACCCTTTTCATCCATGGTTTTCCATGGGATCTTAGTTACTTGCTAGATCACTTTGCTTTTGTTTGAAATCATGCTTTGTGTGTGGTTTTTGAAAGTATTTTTGAAAATGGAACTTCGTAATGGTTCTCGTCTCTATAAGAACGTATACAAAGTGTTTGTTTCGAAAATATTTCAAAGACGTGTTTGTGAGGTGTGTAAAGTGTTTTTGTTGTGAGCAAGCGAGTAACTGAGAGCAAACCTACCTAATCAAAAGGTCTTAGATGTGCTTTTTCCTCCTCCATTAGATTTTGCTATCTTACCATTGATTTGGTAAGAAGCCCCGTCGTTGGATGTGAAGGGACGGGCATTGGGTCATCGTGTGACCATGATAGCAATGTTGTGAGATGACTTAGCACTTTTATTTTAGGGACTAAGGTCATTTTTAAAGGCAACTTTGATAGCGTCATCGAGGGACTATGATCTTGCATTTCGAGATTTGTTTGTGCTAAGACATCCCACATGCATAAAATGGCCATTTTTGTAAGGCAACAAGTGAGATTACCCTAAGGGTGAATGTTTGCAATTGTGTTTGATTGCATGCATTTGTCTTTGATTTTTAGTGGTCTACTTGTTGGTTTTATCTTGCCATACACGCCTAATTACTAGCATTTACGTTTGAAAGCGATAAATTGCAGAAATGTAAAGTCCTACGCTATTACAATATTTAGGGGATGGGGGTACAAATTCATGAATGGGGGTTGCAAGTAAAAATAAGTCCTAAGTTACTATTACAACCACATTGAAATGTATAATATAAGAAATAAATGGACTTATTTAGAAAATGTTTTTGTCATAAGGAAATAAATTAAAAGGAAATATTTTTATGTTTTTTACGTTGATATTAAAAGAAAGTTAATATTAAAATGATAAAAAGGAAATAAATGCAAAAACAGAAACAGAGTGTTGCTGTAAGAAGAATAACTAGGATCATAAGTTCTGAAACCAAGAGCACTGTGACTCAGTAGGAGACATCCGTGGGATCAGAAGTTCTAGACTGGTAAACTCTGAGGTCCTGCAAGAAACGTTAGAGGGAAAACACAGAGGCTCTGGATGGTATGCAACAAGTGAACCAAAAGTAATAAGTTCTATATTACACTAAAACAGTGAGCAAACGTCAGCAATTCAGTACATTGTCAGCATGTAAAAGTCATAAACTCTGAGTGTTTGAAAACAGCTGATGGAAACATCAGAAGTTCAGTGTATTTGACATGTGAGGAGAACTCAAAAGTTCTATGCTGTGTTAAAACAGTGAGTGATTCTTAGAAGTTCTGCGTGTTAAAATGGTGAGTGAAAAAACAGAAGTTCTGTGTTACATTTCAACTCTTAATCAGCACATCAACAATTTATTCAGTTCAGCAAATCAGAATGATCACAGTGCAACAAAACATAGAAGTTCCAATCCTAAGTTTGAGCCTAACATTATTCTAGAAGTTTTAATCCATAGTTTTTCTATTCATACAATGATATGTACAACATTAATACTATAATATTTACATGTTAATGATGTTCATAATGAAAAGCATGTAAAGTCAGAAAGACTTACCTGGGGCGTGCTTGGAACTTTGAGTGGCTGCCTTTTGATGTTCTGAGTCAGCAAGAGAGACGGAAGAGTGGTTGTGTTCTTTGGTTCAAAGGGAAGAACAAAGGTTTGTTTTTGTGTATGAGAAATATGGATTTTTATGAAGGTTTCACAACTTCCTTTTCTCTCTTTTTGCCAATCTCTCTCTTCAAAAGCCAGCCCCTTGAACGTGTGATGGAGCCAAGTATTTATAGATGAATTTGCTGTGATTTTTGGGGGAAAAAACAAATGGGATTTGGGCCTATTTTGGCATCCTGATCCTTTGCTTTTTCATCACAACTTTCGTATGCTAGTTTGGTGTAATCATGGGATGCATGCATAGGCTGAACCAGCTATTGGTCATAGGTCTGCAACAAGTTGTATAAGCAAGGTTTTGGGATTTGGTCAAGTTCTAACCAAAGCGTTGAAAATAGCCTTCATGTGCTGAAGCGCTGCCTTGTCTTTGAAGCAAACATGGTGGATGTCAGCATGAATTAAGGAAAAGAAAAAGCGAAGTTGCTATCCCAAGACAGTAAAGGTACACATGGTGAAAATCCTTTGGATAAAGACTCAGAAGGTGGTTGTGAGCATTAAATGAGCATTAAATGATGATGAGACTTATCACAACCAGAAATCCTGCAACGTGAAACTCTACACCAAGGCTTAGTTCTGGATCAGAAGTTCTACTTCAGCATAGCATCCCATCTTCTGATCCTCCTACCTTCTGGCTCCAGCATGTTCTGAAGGAGAACATTGCTTCCACATGTTCTGATTAGAGCGTCATGTTCTGGACCATGCTTGCAACCTCTGACTGAAGCTTTTTTTGTGAAAACTTGCCCAGAAGTTCTGACTAAACTTTGCCTTGAGAGTGTCTAGAATTTGCTGAGCGTTATGGTAATAACCTGGTCAGAAGTTCTGAAATTGTCATATTTTCTTAAACACTTAGAAAAAATTCTAAGTATTTAGAATTTTGACTTTTTGGATTTTGATGAAACAAAACTTCATATTTCAACGTGTCTTGATGAAATATGATTCTTGAAGCTTGATTTTGATCCAAAAGTCAAAGTTCGACTTTTCAGCGTGTAAATGACCATTTTGCCCTTGGAAGTGATTTCCTTGGAAAAATTGATAGTTCAAGGCCTGGAAACTTGATAGAAGCAAACCTAGGATCCAGGGTGATCCCTTATGAAATAAGAGGGCAAATTTTTGGGTACAACACTATCCTTTAAAGATGTTGTTCCTAACGTGAAAGATAATCCTTTGCCTAAGCATGGAGGAATAAATGTTGTAAACATGGTTGCTGGTTGTCCTGGGGACTTCCAGATTTTCGATATCAACCTGGTTACAATACAAATATCCAGGGATGTGATAAGATAAAAGCTGATCTTCTGGAAATGATGGACGAAGGCCTCATTCATATAATCAGGCCAAGGGAAGAGTACGAAGAAGATGTGAATATGGTCTTTGGATCTCTCGGTGAATTCCGGATTTTTGACGTGAACCATTTAAATGATGATTTGGTACAGTTACACGCTACCTTCTATCACATGGATGGTCAAGAAGAACACCATTATGGGTCTTGCCAGATCTGCTGCAGAGACTCTCGTGGTTGTTCCATTGTGAAAAGGGGTGTTCAGTTATTATTGGATAATGGTACTATCAAAGTTTTAGGCAATAAAGATGATTACAATGGGATTAACGTGATTGAAGACTGCTCGGCCAAGATTGTGTCAGATGATGAGTATGCTTCTACAAATGAGTTCTTTTCTTCTGATGAAGATATGTTCTCCAACAATGATTCTGTGATGTCTAAGTATTCTAAAGAAGGGGTGAATGTTATTGTGCCTTGTTTCGGTGTTTCCGCCCCTATAGAGATTGAGTACCAAAGTAAGCCAGTTGTTGCTCCAGTGGTTATTTGCCTGCCAGGCCCTGTACCGTACGAATCAGACAAATTCGTGCCATACAAATACAATGAGACAATTCTGGAGGATGGTGTTAAAATTCCTATCCAACCTTTGTCTGATGTCACGAATATTTCTGAAGCCATCCGAGTGACCTGCAGTGGTCGTGTTTTTGCACGTGTCATTCGAGGGAATGTTAATGCTGATAAAAAGGTTGTTGAAAGTATTGAACCTAATAAAGTAGTGGGGAATCTAGTGGTACTACTCTGGAAAAAGATTTGGACGAACTATTGAAGATTATCAAGATGAGTGACTACAAGATCATAGATCAATTATTGTAGGCTTCATCAAAGATATCTATTCTAGCCTTGCTAATGAACTCTTCTGCCCACAGGGAATCTTTGATGAGAGTGTTGGATCAAGCTTTTGTGGAAAGCGATATGTCTCTGGACTAATTAAGTAGTGTTGTAGGGAATATTACATCCTATAATAACCTGAGTTTTTGTGATGAAGAATTTCCCGATGAAGGAAGGAATCATAACCTAGCTCTCCATATCTCCATGAATTGTAAGAATGAATTGTTACCCGACATGCTGATTGATAATGGGTCCACTTTAAATGTCATACCAAGGATCACACTCATGAAGCTGAAGTACCAGGGAACTCCCATGCGGCCGAGTGGCATAATCATGAAAGGTTTTGATGGATCGAGGAAGTCTATCATCGGAGAAGTAGATTTAACTATTCACATAGGCCTGCACTTATTTCAGATTACTTTCCAGGTTATGGATATTATTCCCGCTTACAATTGTTTACTGGGAAGACCGTGGATCCGCGAGGCAAAGGCTGTTACTTCAACTTTGCACCAGAAGTTGAAGTTTGTTTGTGAAGGAAAGGTGGTCATCATAAATGGAGAACATGCTTTATTAATATATTATTTATCCTCTTTCAATGTTGTGGAAGCGATGAAGCTGTTGTTGGAACTCAGTTCCAAGCTTTATCCATTGATAATGTGATGAAAAATGAGGATTCTATAGCCTCATTTAAGGATGCTCAACATGTAGTGCATAATGGCCCTAGCAAGGTGTGAGGGCAGATTGTTGATCCGCTTGTGAATAAGAATAGAGTTGGTTTGGGTTTCTCTGTGAAGGGTAATAAAGGTGAGATTATGAATCTGAAGTCTGCTTTGGGAAAATATCAAGACATCTTTCACAGCGGAGGTTACCTTTATCCAACTGTTCCTATGATCAATGCTATTCTGGAAGGTGAATCAGATTAAGGGATGCGGAACTACGTGATGCATATAGTCAGAGTCCAAAACTGGATCACTATTGATGTTCCCTCTTGCATTCATGTTTGAAAGTAATTTGTTTTTTCTTAATCTTTTCAAAAAAATTTCACTCTACCCAAGGTGAAAGTATTAATACTGTATGGGCATATCTGTTGTTTTGATATTTAAAATCATTAATAAAAGTTGTTTTTTGATTCCCAAACTGTGTCTCTATTCTCTGCTTTTTTCTTGGAAAATGGTAATTAGAAAAATCCTTTCAAAATAAATAATAATTATAAATGAGTCTGCATAATCACTTACTATGTGTGTCAGTTTCTAAAATTAATCATAAATCATATGTGCAAATTACTTAAAAAATCGTTGAGTACAATGACCCTGCACCCTCTCCCAACTTTGAATATCTTGCGTATGAGGCCGAATAAGAAGAATATAATGAAATCCCAGAGGAGGTTTCACGGTTGCTTGAGCGCGAGGAAAATACCATTCAGCCATATAAAGAGCCATTGAAGATGATTAATTTGGGTTCAGAGGAAGATCCAAAAGAAGTCAAGATTGGAGCATTGCTTCATTCTGATGTAAAGAGCAGGTTGATTGAATTGTTGAAAGAGTATGTGGACATATTTGCTTGGTCATACCAAGACATTCCTGGTTTGGATACTGATATTGTGGAACATCATTTGCCGCTAAAGCGAGAATGCCCAACAATCAAGCAGAAGTTGCAAAGAACTCACCCTGATATGGAAATGAAAATTAAAGAAGAAGTTTTAAAGCAAATTAATGCCGGTTTTCTTATGACATTAGTGTACCCTCAGTGAATTGCCAATATTGTCCCAATACCAAAGAAAGACGGAAAAGTTTGCATGTGCGTTGATTATAGAGATTTAAACAAAGTTAGTCCAAAAGATGACTTCCCATTACCACATATTGATATGTTGGTTGATAGTACAACAAAATTCAAAGTATTCTCGTTCATGGACGAATTTTTCGGATATAATCAAATCAGAATGGCTTCTGAGGACATGGAAAAAACAATGTTTATCACACCCTGGGGAACATTCTGTTACAGAGTGATGCCCTTCGGATTGAAGAACGCTGGTGCAACGTACCAGAGGGCTATGACAACCCAATTCCATGATCTGATGCACAAGGAAATTAAGGTATATGTTGATGATATGATTTCCAAATCCCAGACTGAAGAAGGGAATATAGAGGATTGGTTGAAATTGTTTCAGCGTTTGAGGAAGTATTGTCCCCGCTTGAATCCAAATAAATTCACCTTTGTTGTCCGATCAGAAAAATTGTTAGGTTTCATTTTCAGCCAAAAAGGAATTGAATTTGATCCTGATAAAGTTAAGGCAATTCAAGAAATTCTTGCACCAAGAACTGAAAAGCAAGTTAGAGGCTTCCTTGGGCGTTTGAATTACATTTCCAGATTTATTTCCCATATGACTCCAACATGTGAGCCGATCTTCAAGTTGTTAAAGAAATATCAAGGTTGTGTATGGACAGATAATTGCCAAAGGGAATTTGAAAGCATTAAAGAGTATATGATTGAACCTCCTATGTTTCTCCCTCCTGTTGAAGGAATACCATTGATTATGTATCTGACGGTGTTAGATAATTCTATGGGCTGTATTTTGGGACAACAAGATGAAACAGGGAGAAAAGAATATGCCATTTATTATCTCAGCAAGAAGTTTACTGACTGTGATTCGTGGTATTCTATGCTGGAAAAAACGTGTTGTGCTTTGGCCTGGGCGGAAAAACGGTTGTGGAAATATATGTTGAATCATATTACTTGGTTGATTTCCAAAATGGATCCAATTATGTATATTTTTTAAAAGCCTTCTCTTACTAAGAGAATTTCCCATTGGCAGATGCTATTGTCTGAATATGATATTGAATATCGTACTCAGAAGGCTATAAAAAGCAGTGTGTTGGTAGATTATCTTGTTCACCAACTGGTTGATGATTATTAATCTGTTAAATATGATTTCCCCGATGAGGATGTGATGTTTTTGAAATTAAAATATTTTGATGAACATTTTCCCGGGGAAGGTCCTGATCCTGATCCCCGATGGGGTATGGTGTGTGATAGAGTTGTAAATGCTTATGGGAAAGGAATTGGTGTTGTGATTATCACTCCTCATGGATCGCATATCCCTTTTACAGAAAGATAGACATTTGATTGTACCAATAATATGGAAGAGTATTAAGTTTTCATCATGGGTCTCGAAGAGGCTATTGATCTCAAAATCAAAATTCTAGATGTATATGGCGATTCAGCTTTGGTAATAAATCAGATTAAAGGAGAATGGGATACTCGTTACGTTGGCTTGATTCCCTATAAATACTATGCTAGAAGATTATTACCCTTATTTAATAAAGTTGAATTCCATCATATTCCCAAAGATGAAAATCATATGGCAGATGCTTTAGCCACTTTAGCTTCTATGTATCAAGTAAATACTTGGAACCATGTGCCTCATATCACTGTTTGACGTCTGGATAGACCAGCTCATGTGTTTGCAGCAGAGGAAACGTCAGACGAAAAATGTTGGTATTATGATATTAAGTATTTTCTCCAGACTTAGGAATACCCGACTTGTGCATTGAACAAAGATATAAAGACATTGAAAAGGTTGGCAGACAGCTTTTTCCTCAATGAAGATGTGCTATACAAAATAAATTATGACATGGTCTTGCTCAGATGCATGGGTAAACACGAAGCAGACATATTGATGTATGATATCCATGAAGGTTCCTTTGGCACTCATGCCAATTGACATTCGATGGCAAAGAAAATGCTTAGGGAGGGTTACTATTGGCTGACAATGGAATCTGACTGTTATAAATTTGCAAAGAAGTGCCATAAGTTCCAGATCTATGCTGATAAAATTCACGTGCCTCTAACACTTCTCAATGTTATTTCTTCCCCATGGAATTTTTCTATGTGGGGTATTGACATGATCGGAATGATTGAACCCCAGGCGTCGAATGAACATCATTTTATTTTGGTGGCAATAGACTACTTCACCAAATGGGTAGAAGCAACTTCATATGCTAATGTCACTAAGTAGGTGGTAGTACGATTTATCAAGAATAATCTTATATGTCGGTATGGTGTGCCAAGCAGGATTGTCACCGGCAACAACTCGAATCTAAATAACAAGATGATGACAGAACTTTGTGAAGAATTCAAGATTGTCCATCATAATTCATCTCCTTACAGGCCAAAGATGAATGTGGTTGTTGAAGCTGTTAATAAAAATATCAAGAAGATCATCCAGAAAATGGTTGTTACCTATAAAGATTGGCATGTGATGCTCCCTTTTGCTTTGCATGGGTACCGTACATCCGTCCGTACTTCAACAGGGGCAACCCCGTCCTCTCTTGTGTATGGTACGAAAGCAGTTCTCCCTTTTGAGGTTGATATTCCCTCTTTACGCATGATAATGGAAATTAAGTTGTCAGAGGCTCAATGGGTCCAGAACAGGTTTGACCAATTGAATTTGATTGAAGAAAAGAGAATGAAGGCCTTGTGTCATGGCCAGTTATACCAAAAGAGAATGAAGAAATCTTTTGATAAGAAGATCAAGCCTCGTGAATTCAGAGAAGGCGACCTCGTGCTCAGGAAGATCATGTCTTTTAATGCCGATTCTAAGGGCAAGTGGACTCTCAATTTTGAAGGCCCATATGTTGTCAAGAAATCCTTCTCTGGCCGTGCATTGATTCTTCAAACTATGGATGGCGAGGAGTTCCCACGTTATATGAATGCTGATGCAGTCAAGAAATACTTCGCCTAAATAAACAAAAGAACAGCTTGCTAAGTCGAAAACCGAAAAGGGCAGCTTAGTCAAAAAAGAGCGTCTTGGTAGGATGAAAACCCGAAAGGGCAGTCTAGGAAAAAATAAGAGACACAAACAAAATAAATTCTTCCCACTAGGTTGAAAACCCACAAGGGCAGCCTAGGAAAAACATAGGGATTTCTTGGAAAGTAACTGCGTCAAAAAAGAATTGATCATTGAAGCAACAATCTTCTTGGATCCTCACCACACTTAACAGAAGCCGCTGCTCAAGAATTCAGAGTTGTTAGGGAGAATAGTGGTCATTGTATTTCAATGTATCTTTTCCAATATATTACCATTTTCCAAACTTTGTAATAATCTATGGGGTCTCGCCCTTCGCAGACTACCATTCTATTAATAAAATTTGAGATTTTATCCAATTCTTTGTAATTCTGATTTTATTCTGCTTACAAAGACTCCATTTATTATTGATAGTAATTTTCAAAACAAAGAGATTTAACAATAAAATTGTTTTTGAAATTTTGGAAGTACATATTCCCCATAAATGTTCTTTCAGGTCGCTTTGCTAATATGCGTATGATCTTCCCGTTTTTCTTAAATAGTTGGAGATGATACCAATTGATGTATGGTTCAGTGTTGGGTTTGTGATCCCATTTCCCAGTCCAGTCTTGGTCCAGTTTTCTCTCCAGGATGATTATTTTGATTTCGGGTTTTGCATAGTATGAAGCCTCTATCCTTGATTCCCCAGTAAGGTCTTTGCACATGTGAAGAAAGGACCTTTGTGCACTGAGGTGGAATCATTTGAAAAATGTCGCCCTTTACAGTGATGTCAATTTTGTTGATTGTTTCCCTAGCAACTAGACAAATGGAGTATCTTTTATAAGAAGTGTTGAAACAGTTGTCAACTTTTTGGGTTTTCTCCCTCCAAGTGTTGGGTTTGATTTAAAATCCCCATAATTTTGATTTCTTACTGTATTATTTGACTTCTTAAATCCCCAAGAAAAGCTGGGGTAATGTTTCTATCTGAAGGTTGTTATCCCCATGTGGTTTCATAATTTATACCTAGGGAAGTTTGTGTAATCTTCACTCTTGGTATTTGAGAATGTATTTTGGGCTCCTCTCGACGATGTGGTATTGTCCTCCCCAATGAAGCCAGCACGGGATCCTCAGCTGATATCTCGACAGTGTGGTTTTCATCTTCCCTAATGAAGTTAGTATTATCATCTCCAATGGAAATCTAAATATTGAAACACTGTTTTCCTCATTGAAGTTTGTCATGTTCCCTAGTGAAGCCTGAAGGAGGATGTTATATCCCTGTATTTGTACTGATTGTTGTTTTGATTATTTTCGGATTAAGTTTCTTCCCAATGAGGTTAAGCCTTGAAATAGGAATTTGTTTCCCCAGTTGGTGCTTACTTTCTTGTAAAATTTTCCTCTTGGACGTGATTTAGCCGAGTATTGGCGTTACCCAATTCGTCTGGTTATTCCCAGTGATGTATGTCTATTTTGTCAACATATACATAATAACATTCATACATTCTTACATACATCATGCATAGACAAATTTAACAATTCATTGCTCATTTCCATTCATTAATATTTTGTTGGCATATTACCCTATTTTGTAGAGTTATGTTACCCTCTCTCCAATAGAATATCAACCTTAAGCAAAAAGTGTATATTATTTCAATTTACCCACTGAGTTATCCCCTATGAAAGAATTTTTCTTTAGCTTTCCTCTTCAGCTCATTGTTTGAATGGATCCGTTTTCCCTTTTGAGTTTATTTCTCATCGGGTTCTATCTTGGTTGATTGTTTCACTCCCGTTTATTTTTGGTTTGGATTCGTGGTCCCCCGACAACATTATTATTATGATTTCTGTAGGCTTTATGCCTGAGATTGAAAATGTGCATTTATTTTGCACGAGAAGACTTTATATCCTTGGCAGGACTGCATTGGCATTTCTCCAGAGAAGTCATATTTCTTTTCCCAACAGGGTTTCTTTTAACAACATGTGGCAGGTATCTTTATTTGAGAAACCTGTATTTCCCCAGTAAGTCTGTTAGTCCCTAGAGAAGATTCATGATTTGTTACTCCAATGGATGGTAGTCTCGACATTATGGGAGATAGTTCATTGTTGAGATTTGTTACTCCTATGATTGGTAGTCTCGTGATTATGGGAGATAGTTTGTTGTTGAGATTTTTGTACTCCAATGGATGGTAGTCTCGTCATTATGGGATAGAGTTTGTTGTTGAGATTTGTTACTCCGATGAATGGTAGTCTCGTCATTATGAGAGATAGTTCGTTGTTGAGACTTTTGTACTCCAATGGATGGTAGTCTCGTTATTATGGGAGATAGTTTGTTGTTGATATTTTTGTACTCGAATGGATGGTAGTCTCGTCATTACGGGAGATAGTTTGTTGTTGAGATTTTTGTACTCCAATGGATGGTAGTCTCGTCATTATGGGAGATAGTTCATGTTGATATTTGTTACTCCGATGAATGGTAGTCTCATCATTATGGAAGATAGTTTGTTGTTGATATTTTTGTACTCCAATGGATAGTAGTTTCATCATTATGGGAGATAGTTTGTTGTTGAGATTTGTTACTCTGACGAATGGTAGTCTCATCATTATGGGAGATAGTTCATCGTTGAGATTCAATTTTCTCTAAAGAAGTTCATTTGTTTCGAGTCATAAGTACTGATGTTGGTCATTTATGACCTACACAAATATTGGTATTTGTTTCGCGTCGATACGAAGATTTTAATCCTCGTATCTCTGGATAAAGGACACTTAAGTAAGGGAAGCTGTTGTACCCCAATTTTTGCCCCTAAGATTCCCCTATCATCTCATACCAACTCAATCATATCAAGATCACACTAGGGTTTGGTTCTTCTCTCTATCTTTAGATTTTCTCATGAGGAATCACCAAGCACCTTGATTTGTATATGTTTTATGTTGATTAACTTTTAACTAACAAATACAATGAATGTTTTCTCTAATGGATGATACTATAGGTGAGGGCACAACACATTTAATCAGGTTGATTTATAGGTTCATGAGTTTATTTCCATGCCTTCTTCAACAAAGCTTCATCGAGATTCAAGATTCATCAATGGGTATGCTTTAAATTAATATCATGACAAGGTCTACTATTATTCATCATGCCTCAATTTGTCAAAGAAAGTCAAAAGATACAAGGGTTGATTGAAGAAGTTTAACCTAATTGGACAAGTTCTTGATTCCTTGATCACAAGTGTATAACTCTTTCAATTATTAATATTTTAAAGTGGTTATTATTGCTATGGTTTCTTATTATTATCCACAACAACTTCTATTCATATGACAAAAGTGATTGTTCAAGAAAGTTTGTCAAAATTTAAAGGGGTTTCCAAGTTATTTTCGTGCTTTAGGAGCTAGGGTTTTGAACTTCTAAAGGCTATATCTTGCTTATCTTTTGAGATTTTTGAGTGATTCCAAATATATGCTTCTCTTTAAAGGGTTATCAACAAATTACTTCAAAAATTTTAAGCAAACTTTGTGTGGAAGATTTCGAAAATATTGAGAAAGATTACATGTCCTCTAGATAGGCCATCAAATTCCCTTATGTGACTTCAAAAGATCATAACTTGCTCAATTTTTATCTCCTTGAGCCTATTATTTTTCCACAATTATCTTAAGGATGTGAAATTCAACTCTTATTCTTTGTACAAAGCTTGAAAATAAGTGTAAGATGCCCTAAGAACTTAAAAAATTATAGGTCACCACATGAATTTTCACCAATTTTACAAGGCCATAACTTTTTCAATACTTGATATTTTTGAGTGATTCAAGTTTCACAATACTCTTTGAGAAGTCTACTTCAAGCTAGCATCAATGATCAAAACTCAATTTTAAGGAAGGCCTTGTTTGAATTCAAAATATTATAGGTCACTTTTGAAGAAAAACTTAGACTTTTTCTAAGAAAAAAAAGTCAGCATCTTTTTCTCAACTTTGACTCATCACAACTTTTAGCTCAAACATCCATCTGATCTCATTCTTGGCACATTGCAAAGATTGTGACCTTATCTTTCAAATGCTTCAAAAATCATGCCCTAAGACCCATTGAGTTGTGAACACCATGGATTCAAAGATGGTACCTTGAAACTGAAGTTTTCTCCAAAGTCAGAATTTGAAATTCATAATGTGGCTTATAAACACCAAATTAGCACACATTTTTGATTTAAACATGTTTAACAAAGTTCCCAAAGTTGAATTAACGATCAAAACACATGAATCGACTGAGTTTTGATGCACATGGAGTCACACTTTTTTTACTTTCGAGCTCCATCCAATTTCCCTTTAAACTTCAAATTTCCTCTTAATTCTTTGCACCATTCACTTCCCTATAAATAGAGGACCTCACTCCTCTCATTTTCTCAAGCTTGAACATCCAAAATCACTCTGTCAAACTCCTTCCATAACTCACTTTTTTGAGATTTAGAATTCCTCTTTTCTCCACTTTTCAATCCAATTTCTTCATTGATCCTTCATCCTTGAACTTTACTGAATCTAACAGAAGAAGAATCAAGCCTTGAGGTACCCTAAATCATGCTAGCCAAGTCCATTTACAGAGCAAGTTCATTTGACTTTGTTCAGGTAGTTTAAGGCACCAAATCTTATAACTCAAATTACTGGAATGGTCTATGATGCTCAATGATGCTTGCTCTTAACTCAATTTTGGTGAAACAATGCATTTGATGCTTCTGATTTTATATTTTAACATTTTCAAACATCTCTGTTTTTTTCCAAATCGACTACGCTGTGTTTTATATAAATTTTTTGCGATCATATGGTTGTGATCGTCTCAAGTAGATGCATCTAATGGTACCACTATGAACGCGTAAATTTACAGATTCAAGGATCTTTGATTTACCCTACTTGCAGGAGGCTGGAGGTTGAATACGACCTACGTATCGTTCTTCAACCAATGATGCTCAGCCAGTTTCTTTATTTTGATTGGTTGGACTTTCTTATGTTGCATGCGCGCGCCTTGACTTGGGTTCATGATACTCCCTCACCTCAGATCCATTAGATCTGCCAGCGTGTATAAGTGAAAGAGATCCAACGCGTGTGGTTTTTCTGATTTATTTTATTTTTACAAAATTATTTTTAAATTTCCTTTATCTTTAAAAAGTCCTAACTCTTTTATTTTTATCCAAAAATTATAAATAAAAAATAAAAATAATTTAAATTATTTCTGATTTTGTGAATATTTTTTCATATTTTTATTTTAATGTTTGATATTTTTCATAATTTTTTCATTGTTTGCCTTATTTTAATTATTTTAATAATACTTTCTGACCTTTTTAAATTCTGAAAAAATTATGGAAGGATCCAATTGTCTCTTGACAAATATTAGTGACCTCATTTTATTTTTATTTCTGATTTTACTATTTTTCACAAAGTTTGTTTTATTTTGCTTATTTTCTTCAATTTTTAAAATTACTTTCAGACTTTAAAAAATATTGAAAATTTTTGCCAACATTTATTAAACCATGTTTGATCTCTGACATATTTTTAGGATTTTTATTTGGTGTTTTAATATACTTTTTGTATTTTATCAATTTTTCTCCTTTTATTAACCATTTTAATTTTGTTTTATTAAATATTTTTTTTATTTATTTATTTATTTTGGTTCTGACTTGGACTTCATTTGGTGACAAATTCTTCAACCTCATTGGATATTGGGTGTTGATAGGTTAAGAAACCAAATCCACTAAAATGGATGAATGATGTTGATGATATTTGAAACCCTAATTTCATACATTGCATACCCTCCCTCTTCATCTTATCCCTTTCTCATTTGTGCTACATATTGTTAGAGGATGATCTACATATCATCTCTTCAAACATATTGCACATAGATTGTTATTGACCGGCCTCAAAATAGGTGTGACTTCTATATAAGTTCACTTACGATTGCTTAACCTAGCGCTAAATGTTATCCCGATTCGAGAAATGATCATTCGTGGCCAAAACCTATGTTTGCAAGCCCAAGTATATTTAATTTAAAACCTTTGATCCAATAACCTTAAGGTTCATTGTTAGGAGGCTTTGGTCTTATCAATCCTCTAATGAATCTTCATAAATTTGGGATTAAGTGAATCATTTAAACATCGTTGATCATTTATTGTTGCCTCGAGATTTTGAAATGAATGATATACTTGACAAAAAGAAAATGAAAATTGTTGTTGAGAGGCTTTGATTTTATCAATCTTCTAATGAGTTTTCAAATTCAAGATTCAAGATGGTCATTCAAATAACCTCTAATTTCTAACTCATTAACAATTGACTTTTATTTTCATGCTTTTACTTTACGCCTTTACTTTTATGCACCATTTATTTTAGCATTTATATTTCATGCTATTTTCATCTTTGCTCACTTGAACGTTTATCGTTATGTAATTTTTATTTTCCTCACTTGAGCTTTCATTTTCTTTTTGAAGATACCTAATAATCAACTTGAACAATAAAAAACTTTAATGTTACTTGGACTATTTGGTTACTATCCTTGGCATTTTGGAGTTGTGGACTTCTTGGACTTAGGAGTAGAGACCTTGACCTACCTTGAGACCTTGTGACTTCTGTTGTAATTTTGTCTGGAGTTCATGGGGTTTACCCCAAGACATTGGGTTGTTTGTTTTCTTTGCATGCAGGTTATTCTGATTATATGCTTTGTCTGTGATTGAGAATTCATCTATATACAACCGTTACTCTGCCAATTTTTGTGAAGACTTAAGGCATTTGAATTTTGATATTCTTAAGAGGTTTAATATCTTTTCTTGTTTGGTCTTAATCCAAAGGGTGGGAATTCTACATTGACTCATTGTGTCAAGTGTTGGCTTTTTGTCGGCTAAACGGTTCTTTCCCCTAGATTTTACCTTATGCTTTAGGATAGTCCCTTCATCTCCTCCCATATTTTTTAATTTCAAAAATATTCTCCTTCTTTTCCAAAACTATTCTTGTTTTTTAACTTGAACCTCTTTCATAATAAACTTGGACTTAGGTCCATGCATTTTCAAAACATTTTCTTGATCAAATTTTAATCAACTTAATCATACTTTGACATTTTTTATGAGAAGACTAAAAGTCAATCAATCTCATTCAAACCATTTTCCATTTTGTCTTTTTACCTTAAAATTTTCTCAAAAGATTAGACTCTTCTCAATCCTTGTACTGATGCGAGCTACTATACTTCTACGGTATGTAGTGAAGTGAGATATTTTCCACTTACGTATTGAGCGAGGCTTTGTTGATTTTAAAATCCAAGCTATATCCTCCACTTTGAGATGACACAAATTCTCATTTCTCATCATCGTGGCTAGTAAGTACGTTCTTCCACTTGGATAAGATGTTGATGTCTCGTCTCTTAAAATTAACCAACATATTTGTGTTTTAAAAATTTTAAAGGTGGACTACGAGTACCCTGATCCCGTATTGGACGGAAGATGGTAGGTAGGCACTAAAGGTTCGCAACCACGGTGGGTGCAAAAATTGTAAAAAAATACTTCTTTTCTCATCCCCACAATCTATTTTTTATACAACTCTTATAGCCAAAATCCACAAATTTTCAAAGATGTTCCTGCGGAGTACCATAGATGTTTAGGATGTTAATACCTTCCCTTTGCATAACCAACCCCGAAATTATAATCTCTTCCCCCTTTTTTTTGGGTTATTTGCTCTTTTCCCATTCCATTGGAAACAATAAAGCGCGGTGGCGATTTTTACTTGATTTGTGCGAGTCAAGTCAATCCAATGGCTTAGTCTCAATATTTCTATGGCTACATCTACTCATAACAATAAAGAAAAACATAGTATTTAGTCTAGAAATTACAAATAATGGATGGAAAATAAGTCTTTAACTGCAAAAGCTCATGAAAATCTTGATTCCAAGCATATATCTGAGTTCTTTCGCCTTCAACCTTGTTCTTTGCCGTCATAATTCGTCTCCAAAATTCAACAACCTTTCCAAAATATCATTCTCTCTTTTATTCATGTTTCTGGGATTTCAGACAAAAAACTATAAAATTCACGTCCACACGTATTTTAGAACACATTTGGACAGAGAAATGCATATTGGCGTGCACATGGAAGGTTGGCACGCACGTGGAAATCTAGCATGCATGCTGGAACGCGTCTGGATGGCTGGCACACAAGCTGAGATGCATTTGGCCAGGGGGCGCTTTTCCATGTATTTAGCACGCACGTGGGAGTATGGCACACGTCTGAGGAAGCATGTGGATTTCCGGTATGAATGTGGGCACGCATTTGGCCAGAGGAGTGCTTTTTCTTTGAATTTCTCCATTTGGCACGCATGTGGGCACACATTTGGACTAGTGGAACGCATGTGGGAACATATTTGGTTGCTGGTACGCATGTGGGGACGCATTTGAGTTGGGAATTGTTATTTTTCAGCTCCATCCGCGTCTGGGTACACATTTGGCTAGAGAAGTGTTATTTTACTGCTCCACACGCATCTGGGAACGCATTTGGCCAGTGCTCCATGACTCTTGCTCTATTCTCTATATTTTTGTCCTACAAAACACACAATACCTTTCCAAAAATAGATCAAAAGCATCTGGTTGAGAGATCGCCTTGAAATGATACAGTGGGTGTTATGGTTGATACGAGATGACATTGATGAGTATTGTAGGTTGAGTATAATTGATCGATAGGTTTAAGTTTGTGAGGAGTGGATTATACGCATGCTTGATAAGTTTTTTCTCTCTGAAGAATGAATTCTTCTTCTGTTAATAACTTTTAATTCCCGCATTTATTTTAAACCCATTTAAACCCAAACTCATTAACAATAGATTTGTCAAAGGGAAATTCAGTAGCACTAATCCCTGTGGAGACGATAAGATATAACCTATATCAAAATAAATACTTACTTTTGCTTGCCGCTTTATCGCTTCAGCACTGAGCCACGTGGGTATCCATACGGGTACTCATGGAAGTTAATTCGGCTTGAATTTGCTTCATTCTCTGTTGTTCGTTATGGCGATTGAAATAACAATTCATATTCGGATTTGAAGTCTCTGTTGATAAGAAAACCAAAGCGGGTAAGAAGTCTAGTTTGAACACCTGTTATGTATGAAGTTCACGTGTGCGTGATGTGTATGCAAATTACATATTCAATTATTTCCAAGCATCTAAATATTTTGATTCAAATTGTTAAGCCAATCAAATACGAGAGATAATGAACACTGGTAAGGCAACAATCATATCATTAAACTAACACGGGAATGATACAATTAGTCTGTACAGTAAGCAACAACCATAGGTGAAGTATTAAAATTAAAACTGAGAGATCCCATAAACAATCTTGATGGTGATCCACAAAACAAAAGAAAAGACAACTCTAATCTTTCATCTTCATATTGGTCAAAGGCTCATCTTAGTAGTACTCCTGGATCTAAGCCTTGGATTCTTCCAACCGCTTCTTTGTCTCATTGTCATCTATCCTCAGAACCAGGCTCTGAATGAGCACATATTTCTTGTTAATAATGCCATTCGGATAACAAAATTACTGGGCCAACTAATTACATTCGTCACACTTGGTGGTTTAAGCTTGCTTGTATCGGCGCTTTTCCCTTGTCTTCCATCTGGGCTTTAAGAATTGCAATCTTCTTAACAACTTGTTCTAACTGGATGTGCCTTCCTTTGAGTTGACTATCCACTCCTTGCCTATGAGTATTCTCTTCTTTAAGCTGTCTCTTAAGAGCTTTAATCTCTGCTTTATACTTGGCTTCCCTTTCATTATTTGATGCTAGAAGCTTCTGATACTCTTGATCTTTCTTCTAAATCATCCTTTCACCTTTTCTTAGAGCTTTCTTCTTATTTCTGAAAGCATCTTTCAAATAATGATCAACTCTCGGTCTCTTTCTAGCTTCCATAACCCTAGATGTTTCTCCTTTCACCATCTTGAGCTTATGGACCAATTGAGCTTTCTCTTGGGTGGCCTCAAAGAATCTTACGTTCAAATCCTCTTTGTCCTCAAGGAGTTTCCTGTTCAAGCTTAGGACTTCCTTGTGATGCTCCATGGATACTGGAGCAAGTTGCTCAGTATAACGTGGATACAAGGGTGCCTTAATTGGAAAAGTCAGATTATTGGTGTCGGTTCTCCTCTTCACCCAATCTACATAAGTAGGGTAAGCTACATAATCTCTCTTGCCAAAATAGGTCTTGTCTTTCAAATTAATAGTTCCCCAAGCCTCCACGGCTTTTTTCACGGATTCGATATCCTTGGTTACATCATAGAAAAAAGAATCACGCACATCCTCGTCTTCAGGTGGACCTCTCAGAGTGTATCCAAATTGTCTTTGCGAGAAGGTTAGATTTTTGTTGATGCCACCTCTTATCTCTATGAGAGGTACATTGGGTAAATACCCACAACTGAATATCACCTCATTGTATATCCTGTCTAACCTAGGAACATACCAAACAATGTCATGGGATACAAGGACCATCAACCTTTTAGCCCAAGTTACAGACTCTTGGTTGTCCATGAATGCACCTCGCCTAGGAAGATGGCTTTTGAACCAAAGGTAAAGAAGAGGAGCGCAACAATTCACCACACCGCCTCTTCCCTTGTGATTCCTTGAGTGGACAACAAAGTATACATCCCTGAGAAGAGTGGGCACATGGTTCATCATCATAAAGATATAGATAACATTCGTATCAACAAAGTATGGTACATGGTGGAATATGATGATCCTATAAATGCATAAGGCGGGGATAGTGTTGAAATGGAACCCCATAGAATTTTGAAATGTGACTTGATGGTTAATAGGAATGCCCAAGATACCTGAATATTCTTCTAATTCCAGAGCCAACAAATAGTCTGGGAACATAAAGCATCTCAGCGAAGGCTCGTAGAATTGCAACAACGTATGAATATCTCCTTTTGTGAGTGCAACTTCACTATTAGATATTTTGCATGATGTCAAAACTCGGAAAGCTAGCATTTCAGTATGGTGGACGATATCCTTATGTTTTGTGGCACTCCCTTGCATTAGAGGTCTTATAAATCATTTAAAATAAATTAGAAATTGTTCCTATTCATGAAAAATCATTTTATGCATAAATATTTATTGTATGTGTCAACACATAAGTATTTCAGGTCGACACATACTGGAGCTTTTAAGAAATTGTAGAAATGCTGATTTTATGTGCCGACACATATGAATTTCAGGTCGAAACATGTACTGCATTTTTAAAGCCTGTAGCCTCTAACTTTCTTAGCTCGACACATTCGTTTTTTAGGTCGACACATGCAGTTAAGATTTGGCTTATGTGTCGACACATACAATTTTCAGGTCGACACATACTGTTTGATTGGGTCAATTTTTAAATTCTTTTTAGATCCAAAAGTATCATTTTTGCCCTAAACTTCCACAACTATAAATACATCATTCATGTATTATTCCAACTTGGTGAAACCATAAAATTGATCTATTTCTCTCTTCATCTTTAACCTCCAATCCATGTATACACACTGACATTACATTGTAGAGATGTTACATTGAGGTTACATCTAGACTAGGACTGAGATTTTCTAATTAGGTTCTTGTGTACCCAAATATATTGGGTTGATATTTGTAGGGGTCTTCATCCAGAAAAACTGTGAGTTTGTCCTCGAAGATCATTGGTTGATTTGGGGGTTTTTGTGCAAGATCGTTCAAGAAGGAATCATCCATGTGAATCACCTTGGAGTGTTTGAAATATTTGAAAGGTAATAGAAATAAGTGGTAGATAGAATTTAATATCTTGTGTGGATAAAGTGCAATCATATTTACTCGAGTGAAACCCCTTAGAGTGTTTGAAATCTTTGCAAGGATCCTTGGAGTGTTTAAAATCTTAGCGAGGAAGTAGCTTAAGCGGAAAATAGATTACATCTATCGGTCTTGGTCTCGTTGAAGATCAAAAGAAGAGAAGGGGTTCAATCAACATCAAACAATTATAGTTTGTAGTATTGCTCTTGAACACTTCTCTTGTAACCGTACCTTTTCAAAGTAAGAATTATCCTAATTCCATTAGAATTGGGCGCACACATACCCACATGCAAGGACGAATGTGGGGAACTGTGTAGAAAAATCCATGTGTCTCTTTTGTTTTATTTCTTTACTTGATTTAATTTTCATACATCAACTTATCAAATAGAATTGAGTAATCTATCGATGCATAGGAATTTTCTGAGACTGTTTTTGTTTTAAATTGTGAGTTGAGTTGCTTATAATCACTTTTGATTATAAGTACTTTTTCATATCAACATAACACAAAGGAAAATTCTGAAAGTTTGATTGCACACCAAGTGTTTGACAAATTGTTTAGCTTGTTTAACTTAAAGGAAAATTGCAATGTTCTATATCTGACTTTCATTCACTCTTTATATGCAATTTGTTGAATGTATTGTTTGATTGATTGATTCGTATAGAATCTCTCTTTGATCATTAAAGTTTAAATAGCCTTGTTTATTAGATTATAATAACTTTTATTGTAAGTGCCTAGCATATCAACAAAGCTCAAATAAAATTCAAAAAAATTGATTGCGCGCCACATGTTCGATAAATTATCAAGTGATGTTTTTAATATGATTTCATTAGAAATAGGAAAACATTGTGTTGGATATTAAACGATTAATTGAGATCTTATCATGTTGATTGATTTTATCATTATGTTAATTCTATATGGCTTGTGCATATCCGAGTTTTTAATAACTATGTTCGTTTAGACTACTATATTGATCTAGGCCAAAAACCTTCCGCTCAACATTGTTTTTCAAATAAGTTTTAGATAACCATTTTGAAATGTAGTTTTTTAATTTGGGATCTATTCACCCCCTCTAGATTTGGTGCCATAGTCTAACACCTTTCTAATGAGCTGTAAGAGGATAACTTACAAAATCCTAAATCTTGCCAAACTCTTCCTTGAATGCTTCCTCATTACCCTTAGGAAACCTCCCAACCAAAACTTGAAGAAAATCCTAAACTGGCTCTTGAAACTTGTAACCAATGTTGCGACTCTGGATAATGCTCATATTTAGAATTGGCTTAACAACTATACTAAAAAATAAGATAACCTAGAAATATAGAACATGTATGTTAGAATGATGTTAACAATGTCGTGTATGTAAGGGATATGGGGTCATAATTTCATTAATTCTGAATAGTTATTGTGCAGATTTATAAACAATAAAAAAAACACGAGATCAATGGTCCGGAAGCATATCAAAACACAAAGGAACCATGTACCATAAATATCAACATTTGTACCTATAATAATAATTCCCACCTCATCTCACATGTTGATTCTAGATATGAATAGAACAGGGGTTCCTAATGGTCACCAGAGTCGACAACCCTCTGTCAAGAATACCTTGTCTTGTGCATAGGCATCTAGGACAAAGGAATCCCTAAGAGAACCTTGCCTAGTCGTAGTATTTTATGCCAATTATTACATGCCAGAAGCCACGAGAGTCAACATAACTATCCACTCTAATCCTAGGTGAACATTGGCCTGTTTATTGGGCCTTTTACCTCATTGTAATACCCCCACCAAGAAAACACAAAAAATCCAATATCCAGCACAACAATATCCAGCATAAGGGAAGTAGTAAAATGCAACAAAAATATAACAAGTAAGTAAATAAATGCAATGAATAAAGCAAGTAATGCATATATAAACACCCGATGAAAGTAAATCAACAAGAGCTCGAACTGACTCACTTAGGAAAAAGTCCACAATGAAGTCGCCAACTGAGGCAACTAGGAAAATGAACAAATAATAGAGTCACCATCGAATGTTATTTATCCCACAGAAGGTGTTAATTCTCTGTTTTTAGGATTGTCATTAATTTTAGTAAAACAAATATAGCAGTAGTATGTTAGATAGGATGTGTTAACTTGCTAAACAGGAACAGGTTCATCAAGAAGTCCTATCTTATGAAGGAACATGTTGAGTTGAAATGTTTCAACATCTATAGCAACATGTCAGATAAGATGTCCTATGAAGGGTCATACGGCATCACGCCTGAGCTGAGCTGAACAATTGGATTCTGTTATGATGTAACCGATGCAGAATATTCTGGGAATATTATGCAATATTATGTGGCACAAATTTAAAGGTCTGGAAGAATCAAGTAAGAATATTGAAGAATATGCACTTTCTAATTATGGAGATAAATTAAAAACATTTGATTGAAGACCTATTATTATGCAGAATCTTCTACAGGACTGTAACAACTGATGAGTTGTGATTGAAGTCCTAAATCAAGTTGGGAGATATGTTACAAATATAAGCATTATAACCTATGATTTGTACCATATGAGAATTAAAAATATGTAGTTATTAGGGCTTAGTTTGTAGCCACTCCCTAGGAGAGTTGGTGTGAGTGAGCCACTCGGGTTATGAGATGGTCACTATGTTCTCACTCAGAAGCCCGTGGGTAATGAGTTGAGTATTATTCTTGGAGGAAGCTTTTAAGAAACTCCAAGTATTGTTCTTAGTTAGAAGTATATTTGTAAAAGATGGATTTTAGATTTAGGTCTTATCTAGGTATCATCATGGAAGTGTGTCTTCTATTTTGCTGTCATAGACGTGTGTCTTCCTGTTTGTTGTCTAATTGTTGTCTATGAATGATGAGGGCCTCATATCTAGGAGAGTATTAGATAGAAGTATAGCACATGTAGTGATTAAGTTAGTAGATCATAAACCGGTATATTTGCTGTAGGGTCTATGAATTGATACTATCACAGTGGACTTGTCCCTGGCTTGGTATGCCCTCGGAGTAGGAGAGTTGCTCTGAACTGGGTTAACAATCTCTGTGTGTTAATTATGCTTTTCAATACCGTTTTTATTGTTTATACCTTGCCTATGTTGTTTATGTCAGATCAGATGTCCCAACATGTCATAAGACATCTGAAATTCTGACCTACCATAATTTTAATTTGTAGAAGAGATGGCATCCTGTACTATTTCTGGGTGAGATCCTGGGATGATACTTTCTGGTCATGGGCAAGGAAGGAGGTATCTACTGAAAAGCTATTTGAACTTGGATAGTGTGATCGGTGGATCTGGAACTGACTGTTTAACGCTGGTTCGTGAAATGTCGCGGAAGCAAGAGTCGCCACCGTCTTTTATTTTCTCCAAATGGAAAGGACAAAAGCACAAAAAAATTCCTTAAAGAGATTGCTCTCGGTTCGGGAGGTAGGTTATAGAAAGGGAAGGTGTTAGCACCCTTTCTATCCATGGTTATCCATGGGCTCTTAGGTACTTGCTCAATGTGTTTTCAAAAAAGGTTTGTTTGCTTTTCAATGTGGGTTTAAAAAAAGTTTCTTTGAAAAATTTCAGTTCGACTCGTACGTCAGAGTGTTTGAAAAATTTGCTTTGGAAGCTTTTGAAAAGTGTTGGTGTGAAAAGATTTTTATTTGTTTTGAAGAGAGCAAGTATCTACGAGAACCTACCTACCCTAAGGAATTCGTCTGTGTAAATGTCCTTAAAAGTAGTGCCATCCCACCATTGAGAGGTAGGTAGCACCACCGTTGGAGGTGTTCGGGTCAATTCGAAGGTTCGGGACACGGTGATCACCAGAGCAATGGGAAGACACCTTAGAAGCTACCCTCATGCCAGGTTCCCGGATCATGAGGACTTACTAAGACATCCTCTACTCGACGATCACCTTTCGAGGCAACAGTGAGGCGTACCCTAGGGGTGGTGTGTGATTTGTGTGTCGTTTTCATTTGTATTTGTCTTGTCATGTTAAAGTGTTCTACGCTTGATTTTAATTAGGGCCATTCATTCTTGCATGCTTATTTAACAGTTATAAAGTTTGCGGGAAAATAAATCTAAGGCTATTACAAAGGCGCGGGTCCACATCGCCAAAATTAAACCGGACCCGATTTGACGGAAAGTAAATAAAGAAAATAAAAAGTGCGAAAAGTAAAAATTGTTACAAGGCTTTGGGACATGTACATAATTATTTAAACGATATAAAATAAATGCGCGAAATTAAATAAATTAAAAATATGGGCGTTGGACCCTTTTGCAAAAATTAAAGTTAATGAAGAATTAAAATTAAAATTAAATGTTTTTGGTATTTTATGTTTTTTAAGATTTAAAAGAAAAAATAATTAATTAAAATTAAAATGAAGCGTCAAACCCTAATCCTAATGGTTTTTAAGTTTATTGTGAAAATATTGAACTTTTAACCTAATTTAAATCTAAGTTAATTTACATGCAAAATTTAATTATAGAAAATAAATAAAATAAGCAATATTATTGTCAAAAGGGAAATTAAGAAGAATAAAAATTAAACCTAATTCTATTTTTGGATTTTAGTTATTAAAAGGATTAAAATTATAACCTAATTAAAACTAAGTTTATTTACATGTTAATTATTTACAAAAATAGTAAAATAAATATTTTATCATGTTTTTATCTTTTTTCTGATTTTTTTGTGATGTTTTTATATTTTGTAAAAAAAATAATTAATTAATTAAAACAATAAAAATAAATAACATAACAATTAAAAAAATAAAATATGAAAAGAATAAGCAAACCAGGGGGGGGGGGGGGGGTTCAGGCCCCAAAGTGAGGTGTGACTTGGAATAGTCTGGCCCAATTCTGAAGCCTCCTTTGACTTTTTTGCATAGCGCGTGGATGTGTTGACCTGAGAGTAGCGTGTTCCTCCATCCTCAGCCTTGTGATTGTGGACGTTGGGCACGTGTATGGCTTGATGGTGAGGGAATATGGTGTTTTTCACTGTGAGCGCTGCATGGAATGAGGTATAGAAAAATAACATGAGAAATTGTACAGACCTGGGACTTGAACCCAGGTCTTTAACGTTGCCAGCACAACCATCTTGCCACTGAACCATCGCTTATGCTTTTGTTATATAATAGTTAGTAAATATTATAAAAGAAAAGAATACGTTAATGAATTAAACGCGCGAAATTTTAAAAGATCCAACCAATGCTTGCCAGCACATCATCGTCCTCGCCCAGTTTTGTTTTCCTGAAACATAGACGTTATAAGCAACAGTTTTTACGCGTGGTTTTAGACCGGCTTCAAGAAAATAGCGACTAGCGCTATGGTATCAATAAATTGATCGCGAGGGTCAAGCTTTCTTCGTCCAGATGCGTGGATTGCAATGGTGTGGGTCTGGAACCCTAATTTTGCCTAGGGTAGAAAACCCCAATTTTGAAAACCTGTAACCCTAGAAAGCAGTTATGGCAAAATCGCATACGATGCATAATTATTCAATTAAATACCATGGTCAGCTTTAGAACTTCACAAGGAACAAGAATCAACAAATAAAATTCACAAATAACGCATAGAATAGAATGTATGATTATGCAAATTGTTTGATACAGTTCCGGTTCTAGGTACCAATTCCTTGCGTGTGGATGGATGATATTGATTGGAACGCCTTCAGGAATGCTTGAGGAAGCTATTGAAATAGGTTTGGTGTCTTGAATCAATCTCTAGCACGGATTTCAGATTTGAGTTTTTATGGAAAATTTTCAAGTTTGTCACCTATTCTTGAGCGCAGCTTTTTGTGTAATGTCATTAGGTTTGTGTTCCAGCATTATGTAGGAAGGAATTAGGTTAAGAAACTTGAATAAAATCCCTTGTAATCATGGTTTGGATATTTGATTTGTTAAGGATCTTTTCATATCTTTTTTCATGTTATTTTTGCACAAATCATATCCCAATGCTCCAAATCTTTCCAAATTGGCTTAGGCACGAATTATTGAGCCTAAAATGTGTACAAAAAGATTCATTAGGTCAAGTTAGATATTTTCTATATATTTAAATAATTTAAATGAATTAATATTAATATAAATTCAAATAAATAACTAAAAAATGAGAAAATACTTCCCTTTGGGCCAAGTGGTCGTGCATATGCTTGGAATGATGAATCATGGAAGAAAATAGGGCCCATTAGCAATTTTGAATCATTTGCATCAATGTTGACTTTTCAAAATATCCAAAAATTTCCCAACTTCCACAAGGCATAACTTGCTCAATTTTTAAGATTTTCACATGTTCTTGGACATTTTGGAAAGGTCTTTGAGTCCTTTAACCAATGCCTTTGGTACCATGTCATTTTGATTTACCAATCTCAAGTTATGGTCTTTGACTTAAAGTCCCTTTTTGTTGACTTTTGAAAATGACCTATAATGTTGAAATTGATAACTCTTTGTGAGAGCATTTCTTGGACTTGGAATATGAAGATGAGTTGTAGGAAATGTCTTTCTCTTCAAAATGAGCTTTGGATGGAATTTTTCTGATAATCCATGTGAAAGTTATGCCCTAGTCAATTTCAGTTGACTTTTTCAGCTGTCCAAATATAGTAACTTTTGCATCTTTGATGATTTCTGAGCCAAACTTTGAGAATCATGATCAAGCATTGATCAAATGATGTTTGTGGCTTCAAAATGATATGTTGACCAAAAATTTGAACTTTTGACTGTCAAATGACCATTTTGCCCCTACAGTTGACTGTAGTGCAATCTAGGGTTTTGACTGTGCAATTTTGAGCTGAATGCCTTGAAACTTGATATGAAGATACTTGACCATCTTTGTATGCATATGAGGCTTGATTGGACCTTTGAAACTTTCAAATTCTTGATCAGAACACAAACCCTAGTTTTGACTGTATAGGAGACAGTTGCACTGCACAACCCTTGGGGAATTTTGTGACTTGACTTGACAAATCTTGGAGAATATGGGAGGGCAAATTTTGGGGTGCAACAGCTGCCCCTGTTCAATCTTCTTAGACCTGAGGATGCAGATTGGCTGGCGTGCCTTTCGTAATCCGAGGGTAGAAGATGATTGGACACTAGAGTGCCCAGAAATTTGCGCTCACATAGTAGCAGTGATGATGGAATGGGCTTACAGATGCCATTTGGAGGTTGATGAATAGGATGATGGGCTTATAGATGCCATCTGGATGCTGATTGCGTAAGAGATTCCTTAGCGAGAACTTGCTTACCTGCAAAAGAAACAAATGAGTACCTGACACGTTGCAGGAGCTGATTTTAGATGCTTGGTATAGATGTGTCCTGACTGGTTACAGGAGCTGAGTCTGGAGCTTCAAACGCTGATGAATGATCCAGGGATGGTTACTGCCTTAGCATGAATGGTAAAAGAACCTTGGGCGACTTTAGCTTCAACAACGCTCGTTGAGAAAAACCTTGGCGGGAATTACCATCTTTGCAATATCGGGAAGCAAACCATAAGCTATTATAATCTGAAAGGGAATCACCTCACTCGCCGTCGGAGAGGGAATCATAGGAAAAGGAATTGTCACCTCACACACCGTCGGAGAGAGAAACATAAGAGACTATTACCTCACACTCATCGTCGGAGAGGGAATCATCTGAAAAAGGACTTACCACCTCACACACCGTCGGAGAGGGAACCATAGAAGACTATCACCTCACACTCATCGTCGGAGAGGGAAATATCTGAAAAAGGAATTACCACCTCACGCACTTGCCGGAGAGGGGACCATAAGAGACTATCACCTCACACTCATCGTCGGAGAGGGAAACATCTGAAAAAGGAATTACCACCTCACGCACTTGTCGGAGAGGGGACCATAGGAGACTATCACCTCACACTCATCGTCGGAGAGGGAAACATCTGAAGAAGGAATTACCACCTCACGCACTTGCCGGAGAGGGGACCATAGGAGACTATCACCTCACACTCATCGTCGGAGAGGGAAACATCTGAAGAAGGAATTACCACCTCACGCACTTGCCGGAGAGGGGACCATAAGAGATTATCACCTCACACTCATCGTCGGAGAGGGAAACATCTGAAGAAGGAATTACCACCTCACGCACTTGCCGGAGAGGGGACCATAAGAGATTATCACCTCACACTCATCGTCGGAGAGGGAAACATCTGAAGAAGGAATTACCACCTCACGCACTTGCCGGAGAGGGGACCATCATTTCTGCTGAGTCTTTACCAGAAAAATCTGTTGGGAGTCGATTTAGCTGGACTAGAGAAGACTTTGAAATATGTTTGAGCATTTTAACTGCGTCTTTCCTGAAAGGTAAAAGTCAGTCATATGCAATGCATGATATGGATCACGCGATGATGTTCTCAACATAAATGAGATTTGTATGATATGATGCGTTATGCATGTTATAATGATGTATGTATGTGATGTTTTATGGATGTTTTCGTCTAGGAATATAAATCCTTGACGGATGCCGGGAAGTCGTATCCTGGGCTGATGTTGGAGAATAAGCTTTTACTTCCGCTGGGGATGATAGTTGCAAGAATACCAGTAGGAGAAGATGACTCCGTTGCGGAATAAACTTGGCAAGTGGATGATTCTGCGGCGAGAAAAGTACTCTAACGACCATGCTGGGGAGCAATACTCTGTGTGAAGAGGGATGCCTTGCTGAGTGTTGATAATAATTTGCTGCGGATATTCTTGCTGTGCTGGAAGTGTTGATAGACTTCGCTGGAGTAGGAAGACTTCGTCGACGACGCTCTTTCCGTGGCTTTTGGCTGAGGATAACCCAGTTATATCCTGTTAAGGAAATAACTCTTGGAATAAAGCCGGGCGACGCGTTCGTGCGCTGCGAGGGGATAAGCTTCCAGAATCTACTGGGGATAAGCTTATTGCTTGGGGATATGTGGATTCCAACCTTCTTGAGGAAACTGGATTGGACTCTTCTGGGGAGTTTTGATATGCTGGGGAAAGTGATTCCTTTGAACGTTGAGATACCGCCGGGGAACAATCTTTAGGCCAAGACTTCCGGGGATACTTATTTAAGGATATATGCCTTGCTGCTGGGGAAGTATTGAGATCTACGGGAGGATACCCAACTTCCTTGATATTTGTAATTTTGCTTGGAGAAGAATGTATTTTTTTTTGCTGAACCACTCTCTGGGGATTTAACATGTTCTGGTCGTGTTCTTTAGCTGAACCTATCTTGGTACCTTGGAGGATAGAACAATTAGACTGCTCGGACAACTCTTTATTGCCCCTGCTTCTAGTGTCACCTGCAATTAATTCCTTTGTTTCGTATGCAAATATTTATGAGTTAGCAAATTATTGTCAATGCATATATCACAAATTGAACCTTGGACGTTCTTCGCAAAACAAAACAGAAAAAAGAAAAACACTTGGCACGTTTAACTGGAAATATATTTTTATTGATTTTTGAATGGTCTGAAAATAGGCGTTTTGCATACAAGAGGCTGACGTCCTAGTAAGAGGTACGCCGCCGAACAAAAGAGTTTATACAAATTTCGTACAAAAGAAAATAAAACAGCTGTGTGAAATATGAATGATCCACTGGGTTTCAACTCTGCTATTGTCTTTATAACTCTGAGCGTCTCATCACTTGATGACCTTGGTTGAAGGTGAAGCTGACTGATTGATGCCGTCTGAACTTGATGTAGATACCGGATTCTGGATGCAGAGTGATCAATGAGACATAGTATTACGCTTTTATCCCTAATTTTTGCCTGGACCGCCCTTTCGGGTTTTCAGTCCACCGGGATACCCATTTTTGCCCAAGCCGCCTTTTCAGGTTTTCGACTTGCCGGGTGTACAGATTTTTTCGTTTTCATCCCTTCATTTTTCCCGAACCCTTTTGGTTCGACGGGAAGCCCTAATTTTTGCCTAGGCATGTCAGCCTAGCGGGTCTTTTTTCATGCGTAGTATTTTTTAACTATGTCTGCATTGGCGGGGTGAGGAAGGTCGTCACCATCCATGTTGGTTAATATCATTGCTCCTCCTGAGAACACATGCTTAACCACAAATGGCCCTTCGTATGTAGGGGTCCATTTGCCCCTTGGATCACTCTGAGGAAGGATGATTCTCTTGATTACCAGATCCCCGACTTGATATTCCTGTGGTCTGACCTTTTTGTTAAATGCCCTGATCATCCGTTTCTGATACGTCTGACCATGACAGATAGCAGCAAGTCTCTTTTCGTCAATGAGGTTGAGTTGATCAAGTCGTGTCTGGATCCAATCATCTTCATTCAGATTTGCATCCTTCATTATCCGGAGAGAGGGAATTTGCACTTCGATCGGCAAGACTGCCTCCATGCCATAAACCAGAGAGAAAGGAGTTGCCCCGGTTGACGTCCTTGCTGAGGTACGGTACCCATATAGAGCAAACGGTAACATCTCGTGCCAATCCTTATAAGTCACTGTCATCTTTTGCACGATCTTCTTGATGTTCTTGTTTGCTGCTTCTACAGCCCCATTCATCTTCGGTCTGTAAGGAGAAGAATTGTGGTGCTGTATTTTGAACTGTTCGCAGAGCTCAGCGATCATCTTGTTGTTCAGGTTGGTACCGTTGTCTGTAATAATCCGCTCAGGGACGCCGTACCGACAGATCAGATTGTGCCGAATGAACCGTGCCACAACAGTCTTGGTTACCGTAGCATAGGATGCTGCCTCAACCCACTTTGTAAAATAATCAATCGCCACTAGGATGAAGCGATGTCCATTGGATGCCGTAGGTTTAATCTCGCCGATCATGTCTATGCCCCACATTGCAAACGGCCAAGGCGCAGTCAGAACATTTAGGGGAACCGGAGGAACGTGCACCTTATCTGCATAGATCTGGCACTTGTGGCATGTCCTGGAGTGTTGGTAGCAGTCAGCTTCCATGGTGGACCAATAATATCCTGCCCGTAGGATTTTCTTAGCCATAGTGTGTCCACTAGAATGCGTACCAAAGGTCCTTCATGCAGCTCTTCCATGATTCTTTCTGCTTCAATCTTATCCACACAACGCAGTAAGGTTGAATCATGGTTTCGCTTGTATAATATGCCGTTGCTAAGGAAGAACTTGGCTGCAAACCTCCTCAGGAATTTCTTATCGTTGACAGAGGCACCTTCAGGGTATTCCTGAGCTTCCAGATATCTCTTCACTTCGTGGTACCAAGGCTTCTCAGTCACCAATTCAGCTTCGAGATCACAACAGTATGCTGGTTCGTCCAGTTTCCAGATGATGATCCGGGGAGCCTCATTATCCCATTTGACCTTGAACATTGAAGACATTGTAGCCAACGCGTCCGCTAACTGATTCTCTTCTCTTGGAAAGTGTTCAAAGGTTATCTCTGTGAAGTGGGGAATCAGGGTCAACACACATTCTCTGTAAGGGATCAGGTTTGGATGTTTCGTATCCCACTCTCCTTTGATCTGATTAATCACAAGAGCGGAATCTCCGAAGACACTTAGAAATTTGATCCTTAGGTCGATCGCAGCTTGAAGACCCATGATGCACGCCTCATACTCCGCCATGTTGTTGGTACAGTTGAAACACAGCCGGGCAGTGAGTGGAGTATGAGTACCTTGAGGAGATATGATTATGGCGCCGATACCATTTCCTAAAGCATTGGAGGCTCCGTCAAAGTGCATAGACCATCGGGATCCCGGTTCAGGTCCTTCATCCGGTCCAGGTACTTCACAGTCAGTTACAATCATGATGCTTTCATCCGGAAACTCGAAGTTCATTGATTGGTAGTCATCTACAGCTTGATGAGCCAGGTGGTCTGCCAATACACTTCCCTTGATGGCTTTCTGGGTTGTGTACTGAATGTCGTATTCCGTCAAGATCATCTGCCATCTTGCAATTCTCCCAGACAGAGCAGGCTTTTCGAATATGTATTTTATAGGATCCATCTTTGAGATCAACAAGGTAGTGTGAGTCAGCATATACTGTCTCAGCCGGCGAGAAGCCCATACCAAAGCGCAGCAAGTTTTCTCAAGCAGTGAGTATCGGGTCTCACAGTCGGTAAACTTTTTGCTAAGGTAATAAATGGCATGCTCTTTTCGGCCAGACTCGTCATGCTGCCCCAGCACACACCCCATTGAATTGTCGAGCACTGTCAGATATAGGATCAGAGGTCTCCCTTCAACCGGTGGCATAAGGATAGGTGGTTCTTGGAGATACTCTTTGATTTTGTCGAAGGCAGCCTGACATTCATCGTTCCAACGCACTACCTGATCTTTCTTCAGCAGCTTGAAGATTGGCTCACAGGTAGCAGTCAGATGAGAGATGAATCGAGCGATGTAATTCAGACGCCCTAAAAAGCCTCTGACCTCCTTTTCTGTCTTGGGAACTGGCATCTCTTGAATAGCTTTGACCTTAGCAGGGTCCACTTGAATTCCCTTGTCACTGACCACGAAGCCTAGCAACTTCCCAGATCTTACCCCGAAGGTGCACTTGTTCGGGTTCAATCTCAACTTGTATAGTTTCAACCGGTCAAACAACTTCTGCAGATGATCTAGATGCTCTTCTTCAGTCTGGGACCTTGCGATCATGTCATCCACATACACCTCTATCTCATGATGGATCATGTCATGAAATAAGGCAACCATAGCACGTTGGTAGGTTGCCCCAGCGTTCTTTAATCCGAATGGCATGACCTTGTAACAGAAGGTGCCCCACTGAGTGACAAATGTAGTCTTCTCCATGTCTTCAGGTGCCATCTTGATCTGATTGTAACCTGAAAAGCCATCCATGAAAGAGAACACTTTGTGCTGAGCTGTATTATCAACAAGGACATCAATGTGAGGTAAGGGGAAGTCATCCTTGGGGCTGGCCCTGTTCAGATCCCTGTAATCAACACACATTCTGACCTTACCGTCCTTCTTCGGTACCGGCACCACATTAGCAACCCACTGAGGGTAAGAAGTCACTGCAAGGAACCCGGCATCAAACTGTTTCATGACCTCGGCTTTGATCTTCTCAAACATCTCTGGACGCATCCGACGGACCTTTTGCTTAACTGGAGGGCAGTCTTCCTTAGTCGGCAAGTGATGGACCACAATGTCGGTATCCAACCCTGGCATGTCTTCGTAGGACCAGGCAAAGATCTCCATATAATCATGCAGCATCTTGGTTAACCGTTGCTTCACGCTGAGCTCTAGGTTGGCACCAATCTTTACCTCTTTCCTGTCTGCTTCAGTACCCAGGTTTATGGTTTCCACTGGCTCTTCATGGGGTTGAACTGCCCTCTCTTCCTGAAGCAACAGTCTTGCAAGCTCGCCAGGCACTTCGCAATCATCTTCATCTTCGTCTTCGGCTAAGTTGATCGGATTTTCGAAGTCATAATTGGCAGTAGCAGAGTTGTTATCAGTAAGATCCAGAGTGGATTGGAACCTGTATGAGTGAGTGTGTGTGTAAATACAGCTGTTTTGAAAATTATGTAAAGGAAAAGAAAGACGGAAAAGGAACACAATATTTGTAATGCGAAAAATACGTCCAAGATTTTCATTCATGATATATGAAATGACAGTTTGTATGCCCTCACAAATAGAACCACGGTGCCTCGGGTAAGACACCGGGCCATAGAGTTTATCATTGTTTATTACAAAATAACAAAACATAGGAATTCATTACTTAGTAACAAAAGAAACAGGGAGATTGTCCTTTGCACTCCAATTGTTAAGTCCTTCGTTAGTTGCCGGGTAGATCCAGCTATCAAATTCAGCTTCATCAACTTCCTCTTCCTCCCCAATAGCATTAACTCCATGAGCAGGCAGGGGAGCTGTCACCACATTAGGCTTGTTAGATGCCTCAAACTGTACCTCCTTAGCGTCAATGAGATCCTGCAGCTTGTTCTTTAGTGCCCAACAGTCATCGGTAGAGTGCCCCGGACTTTCTGAATGGTAAGCACAACGGGCATTCGGGTTGTACTTGGGAGATGTTGTATTGGGGAACTTCGGGGCTTCCCTGACAGTCACTAAGTTGGTGGCTAGCAACTGTGGTAGAATCTGTGATAGGGTCATGTTTAACCGGGTAAACTCCCTCCGGGGTCTTTCAGCCCTTTGAGAATTGTTTGGCCGAGGAGCGGCAGCAGGCTTAGCAATCATCACCGCGCTGACAGATTGGCGGTGCTCAGGTCTCTCTGATTTCCTGGAACCATACACGGCACTAGACTCTTTCTTGAATGGCTTCTTTTCCGAACTAGAGGATGCACCCTTTGCAATCTTCCCAGACTTTAATCCAGCTTCAATCCTCTCTCCAGTCAAGATCAAATCAGTGAAACCAGCAGAAGAATTCCCAATGAGATGGTTGAAGAATGGCCCAGATAGGGTCCCCAAGAACATGTCTACCAACTCCTGATCAGTCAATGGTGGCTGCACCCTGCCAGCCAGATCTCTCCACTTCTGAGCGTACTCCTTAAAACCTTCGCTTGCACCTAACGCCATACCCTGGAGTTGGGTACGTGTGGGGGCAAGGTCGGCATTATACTGATACTGCTTGTAGAAAGCAGTAGCCAGCTCCTCCCAGTTACGAACTTTGGTCCCATCCAGCTGATAGAACCATTCGAGATGAGTCCCTGAAAGACTCTCCTGGAAGAAGTGGATCCATAGATTCTTATCCGCAGAGTACGGCTGAATTTTCCGAACATAGGACCTTAAGTGCAGCTTGGGACAAGACGCCCCGTCATATTTGGAGAAGGTTGGTGCTTTGAATTTATGCGGGATAATCACACCAGTCGACAAACCCAGATCTCCGAAATCCAGCCCAGGTGCCTGTTGCACCTCCATAGCCTTCAACCTGTCCTCCATTTGCTTGTATCTGTCGTCTGCAGGAGGGTATTGCTCTTCATCAAAATCTGTCTCGTTGTCGGAGACGGCCGGACTAGGAACCTTTACTTCTGCCTGAGAAGGACTCTTGCCAACAGAAGAACCAGCCTCTTCATGTTGCAGAGTATTGCCAAACCTTCGGCCCGAGTTGAACAGAACAGTTCTTCTCTTCTTCTTCTTCTCCTTCTTCAGGAGCATAGCCTTCAGTTCTTCTTGGCCCTTAGCCAGACCCTTGATTAGTTCCTGGAATTGTGCATTCTGCACCTGAAGAGCCTTGATTGATGTCTCGGTTGATTCAGATCCGGGATTCATGATGCTGAAATAAACAGCGAAGAACTGTAAGCAACCTGAAAAGTGGAAAAACCTGCTATGCACATGATGTATGAAATGCGTATGCAATGCATTCAAGGGTTCGAAAGTTCAAGTTTGTTGTAGACAAAAAGAACACACGTTATCATTAAAGAACTCATTGTTTAATACATCAAGGCCTCATGGGCAAAAGTACAAGAATCAAATCAATCCCAAAATACACTGCGCATCCTTTTCGGAGCTATGTAGGTGTTGAGGTTCCTCTCTTCATGCAACAGGCGGGTGAGCTCCAAGACCTTCTTTTCACTGGCCTGCAGACTAGTCTCAAGAGAATTCCTTTCTTCTTTAAGCTGGATCCAACTCTTCTGCATCTCTTCCCAGGATGTGGGCATATCAGGGTGCTGAATAACATGAGACACTTCCCCTTCCAAGACTGGTTCTTTGATCACTGGGAGCATATGAGGATAGGGCATCACTAACTTCTGGGAGCGAGCTCGTACCCACTTGAGGTAAGGTTCCAATGGGATGGAGTTCCTGTGCCCCAGTGTCTTGCTGTCTATCCTACTAGGCATCCTCCAAGCTCTGATAAACCTCTGGCGAAGTCCTTGAGTATCGTTGTCAAAGTCAAAAACTATGTCAGGAATTAACATGTCATGAGGACCGTCCCTCCGAGCATAACCAAATTGTCTCCAAGCCAGGCATGGGCTATAAGTAATACCTCCTCTGATTCCAAGTAAAGGAACATTAGGGTACTCCCCGCAACGATCAATGATGGTGACGTCTTCTCTGGACCTAGGACACCAATGTATATCTGCATGTGTAAGAGTCATCAACCGCTGTGACCATCTCAAACCCCGCTCATTCTTCAGGACTGATTGTGGAAGGTGCGAAATAAACCACCTTCCCAGGAGAGGAGTGCAACACATAAGGACGCCTCTTTTTCTCATGGTTCGAGTGTAACATGAGTGAAGGATGTCCCCCAGCAATGTAGGTATGGGATTCCTGGACATAAAGATCTGGACAGCACTGATATCAATAAGCTGATCTGGGTTAGGGAACAACACCAAACCATAAACAAGGAGGGCCACAACCTCTTCAAAAGCTTGCAAGTCAAGGGAGTTCCAACATTCAAGGGCTTTTTCAAACAGAAACTTGGCTAAGAACCCTTTGATACCACTTCTAACTTCCCAATGTCCCTTGAGGTCAGATGACTGTAGGTGCAAGGCTTTAGCAATCTCTTCAAGCTTAGGTTCCTTTTCTGTACCGTTGAAGGGTAGCTGATCAAGGATAGGGATCTTCAGGAGCCGGGAGAACTCCTCCAATGTAGGTACCAACTGATAGTCCAAGAAGGTAAAACAGTGATGCAGAGGGTCAAAGAATTGGAACAGGACCTTTATCATATCTTCCTCAATGTTGGTGTTGACCAAGCTGATGAGGCTTCCATGCCTTTCACTGAATGAAGAGTTCTCGGGAATCCTGGATATAAGCTCCTTAAGCTGAGGAGGGATCCTTACAAGATTGACCTGAATTGTCTTTCTACGAACAGTTTCCATGTCCTACAAAACAAGAACAAAGATGAAAATTCGAACCCCTGAAATGGTTAGTCAATGCATATGATGCTGGATGATGTCATGATGCTATGATTAAACACACCACGGATATTTACAAAGACAAACATGTAAGGCACACAAGGCACACAAGACAAGCCCTTAAGGTTTAAGGCCAGCATGGGGTCTGGGTAGTACCCTCTTGAAGTTGGTGGGTTCAACCTGTCCTAATCAAAGTAACCGGGTTCTAAGGTTCCCAATATCACGGGATTGCTTTCATTGTTCATCGTTTCGATTTAGCCACTGAACTGGCGACCGAAATATTCCAGGAAAGCAACCCTCAATTGAGTGTAGTATCGAGTATCAACCAACCTCGGACTGCACCAAAGTCAGTTATCTCACTACCCTAAAGAGGCCAAGATAGTTCAATTAAGGTTCCTAAGGTCTGTTGATGCTTCATGACACCACGCGGAGGCCCCGTACTCTCCTTGACTGAACTCAAGGGTTACCGGTACACACCAAAGTGCCACATCAACGTAGCAGACTGTTTCAACCATGTCGGTATACCCCGCACAGTTCCCTCACAGCCTTGTTGCTACTTTCTAAGAAAGGTATCCCCCAGATCCGGGTTAGGATCTATAGAACTCCCAAGCAACCCACAATAATAAAGCACACAAGGAAAACAATTGAAAACATAGTTATGAGCTAGCCCTAAGGTACACCTCACTTTAAGTTTATTCCCCAGCAGAGTCGCCAGTTCTGTGATCGGTGGATCTGGAACTGACATTTAACGCTGGTTCGCGAAATGTCGCGGAAGCAAGAGTCGCCACCGTCTTTTATTTTCTCCAAATGGAAAGGACAAAAGCACAGAAAAATTCCTTAAAGAGATTGCTCTCGGTTCGGGAGGTAGGTTATAGAAAGGGAAGGTGTTAGCACCCTTTCTATCCATGGTTATCCATGGGCTCTTAGGTACTTGCTCAATGTGTTTTCAAAAAAGGTTTGTTTGCTTTTCAATGTGGGTTTAAAAAAAGTTTCTTTGAAAAATTTCAGTTCGACTCGTACGTCAGAGTGTTTGAAAAATTTGCTTTGGAAGCTTTTGAAAAGTGTTGGTGTGAAAAGATTTTTATTTGTTTTGAAGAGAGCAAGTATCTACGAGAACCTACCTACCCTAAGGAATTCGTCTGTGTAAATGTCCTTAAAAGTAGTGCCATCCCACCATTGAGAGGTAGGTAGCACCACCGTTGGAGGTGTTCGGGTCAATTCGAAGGTTCGGGACACGGTGATCACCAGAGCAATGGGAAGACACCTTAGAAGCTACCCTCATGCCAGGTTCCCGGATCATGAGGACTTACTAAGACATCCTCTACTCGACGATCACCTTTCGAGGCAACAGTGAGGCGTACCCTAGGGGTGGTGTGTGATTTGTGTGTCGTTTTCATTTGTATTTGTCTTGTCATGTTAAAGTGTTCTACGCTTGATTTTAATTAGGGCCATTCATTCTTGCATGCTTATTTAACAGTTATAAAGTTTGCGGGAAAATAAATCTAAGGCTATTACAAAGGCGCGGGTCCACATCGCCAAAATTAAACCGGACCCGATTTGACGGAAAGTAAATAAAGAAAATAAAAAGTGCGAAAAGTAAAAATTGTTACAAGGCTTTGGGACATGTACATAATTATTTAAACGATATAAAATAAATGCGCGAAATTAAATAAATTAAAAATATGGGCGTTGGACCCTTTTGCAAAAATTAAAGTTAATGAAGAATTAAAATTAAAATTAAATGTTTTTGGTATTTTATGTTTTTTAAGATTTAAAAGAAAAAATAATTAATTAAAATTAAAATGAAGCGTCAAACCCTAATCCTAATGGTTTTTAAGTTTATTGTGAAAATATTGAACTTTTAACCTAATTTAAATCTAAGTTAATTTACATGCAAAATTTAATTATAGAAAATAAATAAAATAAGCAATATTATTGTCAAAAGGGAAATTAAGAAGAATAAAAATTAAACCTAATTCTATTTTTGGATTTTAGTTATTAAAAGGATTAAAATTATAACCTAATTAAAACTAAGTTTATTTACATGTTAATTATTTACAAAAATAGTAAAATAAATATTTTATCATGTTTTTATCTTTTTTCTGATTTTTTTGTGATGTTTTTATATTTTGTAAAAAAAATAATTAATTAATTAAAACAATAAAAATAAATAACATAACAATTAAAAAAATAAAATATGAAAAGAATAAGCAAACCAGGGGGGGGGGGGTTCAGGCCCCAAAGTGAGGTGTGACTTGGAATAGTCTGGCCCAATTCTGAAGCCTCCTTTGACTTTTTTGCATAGCGCGTGGATGTGTTGACCTGAGAGTAGCGTGTTCCTCCATCCTCAGCCTTGTGATTGTGGACGTTGGGCACGTGTATGGCTTGATGGTGAGGGAATATGGTGTTTTTCACTGTGAGCGCTGCATGGAATGAGGTATAGAAAAATAACATGAGAAATTGTACAGACCTGGGACTTGAACCCAGGTCTTTAACGTTGCCAGCACAACCATCTTGCCACTGAACCATCGCTTATGCTTTTGTTATATAATAGTTAGTAAATATTATAAAAGAAAAGAATACGTTAATGAATTAAACGCGCGAAATTTTAAAAGATCCAACCAATGCTTGCCAGCACATCATCGTCCTCGCCCAGTTTTGTTTTCCTGAAACATAGACGTTATAAGCAACGGTTTTTACGCGTGGTTTTAGACCGGCTTCAAGAAAATAGCGACTAGCGCTATGGTATCAATAAATTGATCGCGAGGGTCAAGCTTTCTTCGTCCAGATGCGTGGATTGCAATGGTGTGGGTCTGGAACCCTAATTTTGCCTAGGGTAGAAAACCCCAATTTTGAAAACCTGTAACCCTAGAAAGCAGTTATGGCAAAATCGCATACGATGCATAATTATTCAATTAAATACCATGGTCAGCTTTAGAACTTCACAAGGAACAAGAATCAACAAATAAAATTCACAAATAACGCATAGAATAGAATGTATGATTATGCAAATTGTTTGATACAGTTCCGGTTCTAGGTACCAATTCCTTGCGTGTGGATGGATGATATTGATTGGAACGCCTTCAGGAATGCTTGAGGAAGCTATTGAAATAGGTTTGGTGTCTTGAATCAATCTCTAGCACGGATTTCAGATTTGAGTTTTTATGGAAAATTTTCAAGTTTGTCACCTATTCTTGAGCGCAGCTTTTTGTGTAATGTCATTAGGTTTGTGTTCCAGCATTATGTAGGAAGGAATTAGGTTAAGAAACTTGAATAAAATCCCTTGTAATCATGGTTTGGATATTTGATTTGTTAAGGATCTTTTCATATCTTTTTTCATGTTATTTTTGCACAAATCATATCCCAATGCTCCAAATCTTTCCAAATTGGCTTAGGCACGAATTATTGAGCCTAAAATGTGTACAAAAAGATTCATTAGGTCAAGTTAGATATTTTCTATATATTTAAATAATTTAAATGAATTAATATTAATATAAATTCAAATAAATAACTAAAAAATGAGAAAATACTTCCCTTTGGGCCAAGTGGTCGTGCATATGCTTGGAATGATGAATCATGGAAGAAAATAGGGCCCATTAGCAATTTTGAATCATTTGCATCAATGTTAACTTTTCAAAATATCCAAAAATTTCCCAACTTCCACAAGGCATAACTTGCTCAATTTTTAAGCTTTTCACATGTTCTTGGACATTTTGGAAAGGTATTTGAGTCCTTTAACCAATGCCTTTGGTCCCATGTCATTTTGATTTACCAATCTCAAGTTATGGTCTTTGACTTAAAGTCCCTTTTTGTTGACTTTTGAAAATGACCTATAATGTTGAAATTGATAACTCTTTGTGAGAGCATTTCTTGGACTTGGAATATGAAGATGAGTTGTAGGAAATGTCTTTCTCTTCAAAATGAGCTTTGGATGGAATTTTTCTGATAATCCATGTGAAAGTTATGCCCTAGTCAATTTCAGTTGACTTTTTCAGCTGTCCAAATATAGTAACTTTTGCATCTTTGATGATTTCTGAGCCAAACTTTGAGAATCATGATCAAGCATTGATCAAATGATGTTTGTGGCTTCAAAATGATATGTTGACCAAAAATTTGAACTTTTGACTGTCAAATGACCATTTTGCCCCTACAGTTGACTGTAGTGCAATCTAGGGTTTTGATTGTGCAATTTTGAGCTGAATGCCTTGAAACTTGATATGAAGATACTTGACCATCTTTGTATGCATATGAGGCTTGATTGGACCTTTGAAACTTTCAAATTCTTGATCAGAACACAAACCCTAGTTTTGACTGTATAGGAGACAGTTGCACTACACAACCCTTGGGGAATTTTGTGACTTGACTTGACAAATCTTGGAGAATATGGGAGGGCAAATTTTGGGGTGCAACAGATAGTTCATATTTTTTTAATGGTCCCTTAAAGTGGAGGATGGACTATTCGTGACAGGATGTGTATTGGACATGTCTATGATGTTATTAGGCCTGTAGATTTGGTGGTGAGTTGCTGTTTTGGTTTGGTTTATTTTCAAACCTAAGGTTGTTTTTCTTGCACATGGACTGTGGTGACTATGTGCAAGGATTTTATGTTGTGCCTGAAGAATGCTGGGGAGCTTTGGTTGTTGTGTATTCTGCTGCATGGTTTCTGATGTAACCCTGATTTTTTCTTGTGTCGCAAGTAAATAAAGGGCATTAGGGTTTGGTCTCCTCAACAGGTTTATCCTATGGTGATGGGATATGTGAAAGACTATTTCAACCAACTGTGTAAAGTTGCCAATGATACTTGAGTTTTATTTCTCAAGTCCACTCATAAAGGAACTTTAGTGTGTGGTTGATATATTTTTCAAGAATTATGTTGTTTACCAGATGGACTATTGAAGAAAGGATATAGCCATTTATTTTGGCCTCTGAAAGAGTCTTCCTAATTCTTGATCTAATTAGGAAAGTGACTCTGAGTCTTACTATTGTTGGTGTAGCCGAAGCTTGGACTATTTTTGAAGACCTTGAAGGTGATCAAGGGATTTTTTTATTTTTTGAAAGCAATGATGGCTTCATAACCAAGTTCAATTTTGAGTTCCAAAGGAAGGGAAGTATTATCCTACAAGATGTTGGGACATTGTGTCAGCAGGCATATAAATTCCTGTTGCATAACAGATGCTCTGGGTGCCAGACAAATTTGTGGTGATCACATATGTCTGGAACCTACTCCTGATTTGGAAGAGGAGGTATATGTGTTGTGTATCTAATATGTTTTATCCAGAAAACACGTCTTAGATTTGTAGGTTGAGTAATGGTCAACCAATTACTTACTTCTTGGATCAGGTTGTTTTCGACTCAAGCAAGTAATAAATGCAGAGGTTGAGCTCTAGTGTCTAGTAGAGTTGTGTTATCTCATCCAGGTTCCTTATACATAAAGGTAAAATGTCAAGGACATTCTCTCTAACATCTGGTTTATTCTTTTGATCAAAGAAACCAGGTTTGTATGGAATCATGTTTATGGCCATAAAATAGATTATGCTTTAGGGAAGTAATGGTGGTGTGGACTAACCACGTGCTGTATTGCTATTAAAGGAGGATAATTTTTAAATCTCAAGGTGTTTTTAGAAGTTGTTAAAGAATAATCCCTCATTTGGAGTTGGTGTTTCTTGAAGAAATGTCAGACGTAATGTCTTGACATCCTTGTGTAGAGAGTTTATTTTTCTCGATATGACTGGTGGTGTTTCTCATCAATAGGACAAAGGTTATTTACTCAAACTTGATGTCACTTATCAAGTCCATGAGAGCATGGGACTCTTATTTTGTTGTTATGGAAAGGTCTTTCAAGGGTTGTATGCATTAGAGATGTATCGACCGAAATTTTGTGGTTGATTGGTGTCTGCATTGTTGAAGTGTCATCTGAATCACCTAAGATGAGCATGTCAATTTTTATATGGAGTTCAGTTTTATGGTGTCCTCACATTATAGAACAATTGTGTTTTGCAAGGATTGAAGGGCATCCTTGTGTTTTGGGAGAAGCAGACTGAGTATGAACAATCTGCTTGTGGCTTAAAGTGAACATTCAATGCCATGTTTTTTATGTCTGCTCCAGATACCTGTTGGAGGGAATCTCCTCTATAGGTGTATAAGGTTGGTGTCCAACATCTCAAAGTCAGACAAGAGGTATGAACATTATAAGAAGATCCTTGAGATGTATAATATGCAGGTTCATGCGTGTCTGCGTGCTGTTATGATCTGGACATAAAGGTTGATCAGCTACTGATGGTTGATCCTCTTGTTTCCCTTGCAAGAGTTGTGTTTGGACTACTATGGGTACCGTATCCAAAGCCATAGTAAATGATCAAGTCCATGTGATTTGTACCGATGTTGGAACTGATGTTGGAACATCATTTTTGTTCTTTGCTTTTTCAGCCAAGCAAGTTTTTGGATTTGTTCATGGTGGAGTATAAGGTCAAGCCACTGGCTGAATTTGAAGTAGTTTGGCTGTCATGATTGGTTTTCATGAAGAAGAATCAAGTAGTTCCAGAGTGTGCAGAAGAAGAATGTCAGACTGAATGTTCTACCTTGTGTGACAAGGTAAAGTTATCTGACTTATGATAAATACTTTGACGGGAGTTGAGTATTTGTATGTCCTCTGATGAGTTTGTGCATAAGACTGATGGTAGATACTTTGACGGGAGATGAGTATTTATTTGAGGGGTTGTGCAAGTCTATAGTCTGAAAATTATGTTTCAGAGTGTGTGAGAGTTTATTTCTCTTTGTGGTGCTCTAGTGTGTGGAAATCTGAATTGGCTGCTGAAGGTGTGTCATTGGAGATCCTCTAGTGTCAAGGACTTCTCTACATAATAAGTCCTTTGGATGATGAATCAAGAACCAAAGTTGATGGGTTCTGTGATATAAAGAAGATGATGTTCTATATGATGTTGTAACATCATAGTTGTATGCGGAAATATTTGGAAGATGTTAGGATTGTGGAGCTGAGGCTTAACTTTTTATGAGAAGAAGCATCTATAGATATGTGGATTGGAATGTGCAGATTCTGATCTTATGTATAGTAGCATGTTTTTGCAATGCATGATTACTATTTTTGAAAACTTCACTACTATCAGCAACTACTAGTAGATGTAAGGGCAGTAGAAGGTTATTAGATATTGAGGTCTGATTAGTTTTTTTATGGTCTTCTTCTACAAGGAACTATAGGAAAGAGAGTTTTAGGAGGTGATTTCTTCTACTACAAGTCACTCTATAAGAGATTGGGTTAAATTTGAATCTTAGTAAAGCTTTTAAGCAAACTAAGAAGTTTTGTAGCTTGTGAGTGACTTCACACCTAGTATGCATGACATCTTGCATATTCAAAAGGTCAAGATATAATGTGTGGATCTGCAAGGACAATAATAAGACGAGTCCTTAATATGGGGAGGAGTTAGAGGGCTTGGATGTATTCTCAAGGAGTGAGAGTATCTGACTCAGGATCGACTCTCACGAGCCTTCATCAGGTGCTCAAGTTTTCATCTTCAGCTGGAGCATTTTTTATCCATGACAAGGGGAGTCATGTATTTGTCTGTGGATTGTTGTTGCAATGGTACAAATGTTGTTTAGATAGAGTTTTGTTCAAGCTTGTGGAGATCTTATGCTTCTTATGAGAATGTGATGTCAGACAACATGTTGTGACATTATGAAGTTATTGGAGATCTTGACAAGGCATGGTTGGTCTTAGCCATGTGAAGTTGGGTGATTGAATTAGGAGTTCACATATCTCTCTAGTGGTTAATGGTTATGTCTGAGAGAATTTATTTTTCTCTACAGATTTTAAAAGGACTCTATAAGGGTCTTTATTATTGAGAGATGTCACAAATGTGATATTATGTTGTATTGGTGTATGTCACTAAGTCTAAGTGAAAGTAGAACACTTAGAATCCAGTGGAAGATAGTGTGGTTGAAGATGTGTTGGTCAAGTTTTGTTGTCTGACCGGATGTGAGGACATTATTCAGGACATATTTCCTGTCAGACCTACAAAGAAGTATTATGACAAGTTTGTTCAAACACGTGTCAGAAAGCGTGTTTGACTGTGCATGTGCATGTATTGGGACTATCTATGTCCATAAGAAACAATCCAGAGATAATGGATACATTTAAAGCTGTTTTGGACGGTGCAAATCGATTTTAGCAACAGTTTTCTCGTCAAATAACTTTTTCTTTGACCAAGAACATTGTTTCATTCAAAGATAGTCAATTCCTAAGTTACTGCTCGTCTATTTGTAGAGGTTTATCCTATCCTCCTTCTCTGCGGAGTGTCTGGTTTATCAATAATTGATACAAGTTTTGTTCGAATCTGGGTGAGTTGTGCCTAGGTCTGGTCCTGTGAAGGCTTCCTTTGTCAATTTTTGGCAAAAAGGGAGAGAAAGGGTTTACTCAGATGGTCAGTCTGGAGTCTGCATTTCCAGATGTTGTACACAAATGTCAGACAAGATGTTCCATCTTATGGCCGTGGCCTGTGTTTTGGTTTTGTGACCTTTGCTTTGAGTTATGGACACAATTGTTACATGTGTTCTGAGTTACCAGGGTTGGTGGTAGATTTTCTAAACAGGAATGGGTTGAGCAAGAAGTCCTATATTATGAAGGAACATGTTTAGGTTGAAATGTTTCAACATCTAGAGCAACATGTCGGATAAGATGTCCTATGCAGGGTCATAAGACATCGCACCTGAGCTGAGCTGAACAATTGGATTCTGTTATGATGTAACAGATGAAAAATATTCTGGGAATATTATGCAATATTTTTTGGCACTAATTTAAAGGTCTAGAAGAATCAAGGAAGAATATTGAAGAATATGCACTTTCTAGTTATGGAGATAAATTAGGAAGATTTGATTGAATACCTATTGTTGTGCATAATCTTTTGCAGAGTTGTAGCAGCTGATGAGCAGTGATTGAAGGCCCAAATCTACTTGGGAGATAGGTTATAAATAGAAGCATTGTAACCTAGGATTTGTACCAGCTAAGAATTTAAAAGATGTAGTTATTAAGGCTGAGTTTGTATCCATTCTCTAGGACAGTTTGTTTAAGTGATCCACTCAGGTTGAGATGGTCATTGTGTTCTCACTCAGAATCCTATAGGTAATGAATTAAGTATTGTTCTTGGAGGAAGCTTTTAAGAAACTCCAAGTATTGTTCTTGGTTAAGATTAAAGTTGTACGCGGTGGAGTTTAGCTTTAGGTCTTAGCTAGGTATCGTCATGGAAGTGTGTCTTCTATTTTGCTTTCATAGAAGTGTGTCTTCCTGTTTGTTGTCCAATCGTTGTCTATGAATGATAAGGGATTGAGGAGGGCCTCATATATAGGAGAGTCTTAGATAGAAGTATATCACGGGTAGTGATTAAGTGAGTAGATTATAAACTAGTATGTTTATTGTAGGGTCTATGAATTGATACTATCATAGTGGACTTGTCCCTGGCTTGGTATGCCCCTAGAGTAGGAGAGTTTCTCCGAATTGGGTTAACAATCTATGTGTGTAGTTTATGCATTTTAATACTATTTTTATTATTTATACATTGCTTATGTTGTTTATGTCAGATCAGATGTCCCAACATGTCATATGACATCTGAAATTCTGACCTACCAGAATTTTAGAAGGGAAAGGAAAACATCGAGTAAACCTAAGAAAGGTGAAATCAAGGTCTTGTGACCAAGAGAAGGGGTACGGGAGTCGATTATGAAAGGCGCGGGGGGGGGGGGGGGGGGGGGGTATTAGCACCCCTCATGTTCGTAGTACTCCACTGGATCCATTCTTTTTGTTCTAATCAAATGGTGTGTTTATCTAAAGCTTACAAGCTAAGAGAAATGCATGAATGAAAAATAAAAATACAAGGAAAAAAGTTTTTAAATAGTTGTGCTCGCTTAGGCCCTGCAACCCAATTCCTACGTATCCCTTTTAAGGAATTGAAGCGCCGTAGTTCAGCTCAAAAGTTTTTGTTTGTTTTGTGTTTTTAGGAAGATAGTGTTACATTCACACTCTAGCATTAGACATAGTGTCTCCCGGCCTTTGGGGACTTACACGTTGTTTGCGTGGAATAGAAATAACACATCCTTTTTATGAAAAGGTTTTCTTAAAAGAAAGGTCGGAGGAAGCCTAGAGGAAAAATGTTTGAATTGGTTTAGTGTTTTTGTTCAGAGAATACCTCAGATGGTCCTCCAAGGCCGGAGGTAACCAAGTACTTCACCTTTATTTATGAAATTATTTGAGATACATGTAATACTAAAGTCTATGACATGAGAGACTTTTAGATGGTCAAGTCTGGTGCCTCATATCCAAAGTACTCTGCATGTGCTTAATACTCGTGACATATACACACACATCATATTTATTAGTCTTTTTTAATTTGATTAAGAAAATAATTTTTAGTTTTAAGGATGCAAAAGAGGAATGAAAAATCTAATGGAATCTTACTTCCTACTGTTGTCATGCAATGGTGGCCCTAAAGTTAGGATTAACAAAGGGGAAAGCTACCTAATGTTAGCATGTAAAATGGACCTATGTGTGAGGATTAAGGGAACTACCTAATGTTATCATGCATGGTTTAAAACCTAATCTCTACCTTGATTCAAAGATGAACCAAGTGAAACTAAGGGGGCATACAAACACAAAACAAGAATGTAAACAACAAAATAAAATTGCTTAAGAGCCCACCAAGAACCTAAGTGTAAAGGTCTAGCAACAACAATCAAGTAGAAACCAAACAAGCCTAAGCTCTAATGCACACTTCAAGTCATCAATCAATTAGCATGAATGTGTTAAACACAAACACTAAGGTCCCATATGTGTCAGCGTGAGCAAAAGGATTTTATTGAATCAATGATGAGGATCCAACGTTGACCCTCTGAGTCCACTTTTGAGAAGAGAGATATGAGAGTTTGTTACAACTGATTTGAGAGTTTTTGTTGAGATTTCTTTTATAACATCCTTTACTGAAATATGATGATGATGATCGAGAGAGGCGATGAGAGTTTGTTGAAGATGAGAGAAAAAAGTGAAAGTTTGTTGAAGATGAGAGAAAATAGAAAGTTTTTGTTATGGTTCTGTAACCATTTTCTTATTTTTTCAATGAAGAGATGATGATGATTATATAAAAAAGCTCCTCCGTGCCTGGCTTCAGTTGCTGCATGATTTTTTGTTGAGCTTTTTGAATGAAGAAAGAAAAATAGAGAATGAGGTCACCAACTAGATTTTTTCCAAGTGATGTCGTTGCTCTGATTAGACGAGGGATGACGTATACAAGTGTACGGTGCACACAAGTTATTCACACTCTTTAGCAAAACAAGGCATCTTCCATTTTGAGTAGTTTTGCACCATGATACATGTACATCAGATTTTGCATGGCTATAAGGAGAAAATGATGATGAGGTACGCGCAAATCCTGATGTTGTTGCTTACAGCCCACATAAATATCCCATGCAGGACAATTCTAATCTAATAAAGATGGGGGCCCGTGATGGTGAGGCTTGCTTCATGGCCTTCTATCTCGAGACTCGGTTGTCCAAATGACACGAGCTTGGTGTCAATTGAGAGAGAAAAGATTACTGATCATGATTAATGTTGGTATTGAGTTATGAAAAGGACCTGGACACTCTTAAAAATGGTTGTGAAGTCATGATGTTGGCACTGATTGAAATTCATGCAACTCACTAAGTTAAATGTCACACTATCCATTTCATATGCATCACTTATGTGCTTTCTAACTTCTTCAAGAATGTACTAAATGGAGTGGTCTTGATACCAGAAGAAAGAGCATAGATGGTAGAGTAATTTTGATGTTGAAATAAAATTAAGATAAAGCCTTGATCACCAAGTAAAATGCGCATGAATGTTGCACCCCAAAATTCTCCCTCTTAATTTAAACCCTAATTGGCTTATACCTTATTATCATATGCATACATACATGTCATAGAGTCTATACTCGGGGAATCAAGGTTTTTCTGTATGAAAAGAACTGCGAAAGATGACAGTTTCGTTAAGCAGCACTATGAAGCAAAACTCAGGATTTTCGAAGTTTAAATGAATTCTGAACGTGTTCCAAGCTATTAAATCATAAATTAATCAAGTAATCATCATATCAAGCTCACGTGTGTTCCAACATGCCTAGAATTGCATAGAAAGTCAAGCGTTTCAATCGATTTGAGACAGTGCAGACAAAAATTCAATATTTTGCCGTTCGAGTTCAAAAATTCATAACTTCAGACCAAAAAATGGTTTGGGAATGGTTCTTCAGTCTTTAGAACCTTCTTAAGATCTTCTCTAATTCATTTGTTCTGGTCGAAGGCTAATTTTGTGAGGGAGATCTTCAAAAGCACAAAATACCTGAAATTATGTTATACAGTGGAGTTGCTGGTTCGTTGGTTTTTGGAAGCTTAAAAATTCGTCACTACTGATCGGAAAATCAAATTTAGTGGATCTTGGAACATTTGAACCGTTTTTTGTGAGGATGATCCCCAGATTTGCAAATACTTTGAGACTAGTACCCTGAAACAGTGTGCTGATCCACTGTTTCTCGGATGTTCAAAAATTCATAACTTTCGTCCAGTTTGACATTTTTGATTGGTTCTTTGGGCGTAAAAACCATCTTGATATTGTTATAAATTTATATGTTCAGGTTAGGAGTTAATTCTTTGAAGAAGATATTCAAAAGTGCGAATTACCTGAGAAAATTGCACCCCGAAATGGTTTTCGACCAGACTGTTTCCTGATATTGCAAAATTTGTAACTTTCCTAATTTTTATCAATTCAGGACGATTCTCAAAGCGAGAGATCACACAATATTTTAGATACAACTTTGCTTCAAGTCTCGAGTTCGGATTGTGCTCCGAAGACTTCGGTTTATGGCTCGCTCCCTAAAGTGCGCTTGAAAATAAGCTGAAATTTCAGTATAGCGAAAAAAAGTTCACTGTTTCCCGCCATTTGAAAAATCATATCTCTCTCTCTCTCTCTCTCTCTCTCTCTCTATTTTTATCGTATTAGGAAAATTCTTTCGGAACGACGTCATAAATTTCGTCATCAATGATTTTGTTTCAGGTTTCGCGTCAGAATTCTGCACCGAAAGTCATGAGCTTGTGGTTTGTTTGTCGAACAGTACATAAAATAAGCTAAAAAATATGCACAGAGAGTTTTATGTGAATCGTTTCTCACCATTTGAAGAGTCATAAATCACTCAATTTTTATCTTATCGGGGCAATTCTTTTGGTACAACGTCACAAATTTCGTCATCGACGATTTTGTTTCAGGTTTCGCGTCAGGATTTTGCATCGAATGTCATGAGTTTATGGTTTGTTCTTAACTGGTACATGAAATAAGTGGAAAATTCAACATTAGTAAAAAATACACTTGCCAAACAAGACTTACTGAGGTGTCTATATATCTTTGAAATCAAAATTGAGAGGGATTCTTGGCTCATTTTTTGAAAATCTCACAAAAATTTCACAAAAGATGCAAATCATTCTCTCCCTCTAAGAACTCAAGAACCAAGAACTTCACTCTTCCTCCCTCTTCTCAATCGGGCGGATCTCCTACTCTCTTCCTCCATCGGACTTCTTTCTTCCCTCACCTCCGATCTTCTTCGGAAGCCACCACCGCCACTCCCTCTCATCCGCGTGAGTTCCGATGAAGCACCACTAGTCAGCTGCCTCCCTCCCGACCGAATTGCACTCCATGTCGCAATTCTCCTCCCTCTTGTAACGCCTCCGACGCTGATCTCCTCCTTCGAATGGACTTCGTTCTTCCGGTTTCCTTTTTTCCGATCCAACTCTTCATATTTAATCGGTAACTATTCTTGAACTCTTGATTTAATATTTGCATTAATTTCAATTGTTATATAAAGATTTGATTCTTATGAAATTAATTGAAATTGATGTTGTTACTTGAAATCTTGAATTTTGTATTGCATTGAATTCTTTATTATGTGAATTGATTAAATGGTGATGATGATGTTGATATTTGGAATAGGTTGAATTATTCGCAATTAATTGTTGAGTTTATGTGTCGAATTTGATTTTTCTAATTGTTCACAAGTTTACGCATTGTGATTTTGGTTTTGATTCAACACTTGTGCATAGCTGTTTGAATTCGTTTATCAGAGCCATATTTTGAGTTAATTGTTTAATTTCTACGAGTAAATATTGTTTGATTTGATGCTTGGAAATTATGATATAGATACCGGTTGGATGAATGATATTTGTTTGTAAATTTTGGTAGAGTTTTCATGTGTTGATATATGGATTTCTTGCATCAAAAATATGATCCAAACCGAATTTTAACATGTATCGACACTTGATATAGTGTCGTCCGGAATTCACAATTGTTGGTTGGAACACAAGTGAACTTGCTTTAGTTCATACTTGGCATGTGTGTGAAGATTGGTGGTTTTTAAACCGACTTTTTGTGCACTTTATGTAGTAAAACAATGATGTCCGGATATGTTAAATGCATTTATATTGTGATTCAATTATCATTTGATACATGCTTGATTGTATTTGGGCACTTGTAAGACGTCTATGATGAATTTTGTTATTTTCGACTTTAGTTTTTGAGCCATTGAATGTATGGATGCGGTGCTGCCCAGTTTTCTAATTCCATGTTCCGATACTCATTAGAATGTTATTTCTTTGCATTTCGATCTTATTTTGGGTTATGATATGATTTCTTGACTTTGCTTATGCTTTCTTATTATCACTGACTTTTCTTGTGGACTTGTGCAAGCTTTGGAAAGCCGATTTCTTGCACCATGCGATATGTGGATTATTTGTGCTTGTATGGTTTTGTATGTTGTGCAGAATGTGCATGATATTGGATATGCGTGTGATTACTCTCACATGATGCTTTGATGCTTACCATCAGTGTGTCTGATTTATGACTATGTGCTTTATTGATGAAGCATGCACAAAGTTTTCTGGGTTTCCTTGCTTTGATATTGCTTGCTACGAACTCTTGCTCGTTTGGTATTAATTCGATTCTGGTTTATATTCCACATTGTATTTTCTTTTTCCTTTCCATGAGAATTAGGAATAGAGATGCATGACTGGGAGTCCCTCTTTAGGTGGCGAAATCTGTTTAAAGTCCTCAAAGGAGGAAATGTTTGTGCTTATTTAAAGACCTTAAATAAGGTAATGTTTGTGTTTTCCTGCATGCAAAAGACCTTGACAAAGGCAAATCCCACTCCTCTCCCACTTCCCATTTACTTTATGCTTTCTATCGAGTCAATAAGTGGAACAAAGGGCCCGCAATCGTCCCTCACACTTTCTAGTCTGTGTCGTTCTTAACTCGCGTCATATGTTGATGCTTTGAACCATGCTTATTCTTGTCCATTGGGTAAAATAAAGTGGAAAAGGGTTCGTAACCAACCCCCACACTTTGTCATTCGTTTTGACGATGTTAGCTCACGTTTCACCTTAAATTGGGTGATATTTTAGGACAAATTCCTCAACCATATTGGATCTTGGGTGTTGATAGGTTGAAAAACCAAATCCACCAAATCAGATGAATAATGTTGATGATATTTGAAACCCTAATATCATCTGATACATCCCATCCCTCTTCATCTTATCCCTTTCTTACTTGTGCTACATGTTGTTGGAGAATGATCTACATATCAATTCTCTAACATGTGGTACATAGATTGCTATTGATCGGCCTCAAAATAGGTTTGACTTCTACATAAGTCCACTTATGATTTCTTAACATAACGCTAAATTTTTCCCGATTCGAAAAATGATCATTCGTGGCCCAAACCTATGTTTGCAAGCCCAAGTATGTTTAATTTGAAACCTTTGATCCAATAACCTTGAGGTTCATCGTTAGGAGGCTTTGATCTTATCAATCCTCTAATTAACTTTTCATGAATTTTGGTCTAAGTGAATCATTTAAACACCATTGATCCTATATGCTTGCCTTGAGTACTTGAAATGAATGATATACTTGACAAAAAGCAAATGAAACTTTTTGTTGATTAGCTTTGATTTTATTAATCTTCTAATTAGTTTTCAAATGCAAGTTTCAAGATGGTCATTCAACTAACCCCTAACTTCTAATTCATTAACAATTGACTTTACTTTTTGCTTTTACTTTCTGCTTTTACTTTATGCCTTTTTATTTTTATGTCTTTACTTTTATGCATCATTTACTTTAGTATTTACATTTCATGTTATTTTCATCTTTGCTCATTTGAGCATTTATCTTTATGTTATTTTTTTTTTGTTCACGTGAGCATTTATCTTTATGTCATTTTTATTTTGTCACTTGAGCTTTCATTTTCTTTTTGAAGTCACTTAATAACTAACTTGAACATTAAAAAAAATCCTTAAGGTTACTTGGACTATTTGGTTACTATCCTTGGCATAATGGAGTGTGGAATTCTTAGACTTAGGATTAAAAGCCTTTATTACCCATGGAACCTTATGATTTTATTGTTATTTTGTCTGAAGTTCTTAGCGTTTACTCCAAGACATTGGGTTGATTTTCCTTGTGTGCAAGTTATTCTGGTTATATGGGTTGTCTGTGATTGAGAATTCCTCTGTATATAGCCGTTACTCTGCCCAATTTTTGTGAAGACTTAATTCATATGAAGCTTGGTATTTCTAAGAGGTTTAATATTTTTTTTCTTGCTTAGTTTAAATCCAAAGGGTGGGAATTCTACCTTGACTCTTGATATCAAGTGTTGGCTTCTTATTGATTAGATCATTCTCTTCCTTAGCTTTTACCTTATGCTTTAGGATAGTCCCTTCATCTCCTCCCATCTTCTTTAATTTCAAAATCTTCTCCCTCCTTTTTAAAACTCTTCTTGTTTTCTAACTTGAACTGCTTTCATAATAAAACTGGACTTAGGTCCATGGATTTTCAAAAATATTTTCTTAATTAAATTTTAATCAACTTAACCATACTTTGGCATCTTTTAAAAGATTAAAAGTCAATTAACCTCATTCAAACCATTTTCCACTTTGGCTTCTTATTTTAAAAACTTTTTCTCAAAAGATTAGACTGTTGTCAATTCTTGTTGTGATGCAAGCTATTATACTTCTATGATATGTAGTGAAGTGAGATATTTTCTACTTGGGTGTTGAGTGAGGCTTTGTTGATTTTAAATTCCAAGCTATATCCTCCACTTTGAGATGATGCAAATTCTCCTTTCTCATAATTGTTGGTAGTAAGTATGTTTTCCACTCGGGTATAACAATGATCTATCTTCTCTTAAAATTAACCAACACACCTGTGTTTTAAAAAATTTGAGGTGAACTACGAGTACCCCGATCCCTTATTGCACGGAAAGTGGTACGTAGGCACTAAAGGTTCTCAACCGCGGTGGGTGCAAAAATTGTAAAAAAAATACTTCTTTTCTCATCTCCACCATCTATTTTTGTATACACCTTTTATAGCCAAAATACATAAATTTTCAAAGAGGTTCTTGTGGAGTATTGTAGATGTTTAGGGTGCTAATACCTTTCCTTTGCATAACCAACCCCCGTACCTAGATTATCTCTCCCTCTTTTTTGGGTTTATTATCTATTTTCCCATTTCTTTTAAAAACAATAAAGCGCAGTGGCGATTTTTTATTTGATCTGTGCGAGTCAAGTCAACTCAATGGCTTAGTCTCAATATTTCTAGCACTAGAGAAAACTGACAACCTTGATGGGGAAACTCTCTAAGTGGGTTGAGCCTATCTTTGTTTATTTGTGTATGTGCTATATTTGTTGTATATTTGTATATATGTATGTCTGGTTTTTCTGGTTTTCAGGGTGCTTGATGATTTCTCATAAGTCCTCTACCCGGACTTGGGCAAACTTAAGATAGGACGGGCGGTGTAGTCATGTTAACTTTGAGGGAGGAATCCCAGAATAAGAGACATGAGATCCCCCACTCAGTGGAGGCCCCTTTGACTGTAGTATTTGTTTACCGAGAAATTGAGAAGACGTGCCGCTTTCGACCTGAGAGCCTACTGAAGTTGAGGACCGTAGAACCCTTAACCCATCTTATCCTTTTAGTTTTAGTGTAGAAACTATGACATGGCAATCCAGAAGCGGTTGTCACGTGATGCTATACTCAGACGAGTTTTTTTTAAAGAGTATTGCTGATTACCGGGTTAATCAGGCTGTTGGCAACATCCGAATGAAGGATGTAGACTCTAGGAACCTTTTAGAACCTTGTCCGGCATGTTATAAACTATTAGTCCTTACCTTGTGTGTAATACCTTTGACTTCATGCTCGTGACGTCGAACTTATGAACCCTTATGTTTGTGATCTTGTGTGTGATTGTAGCATCATGCATCCATGAGCATTCTTTAAAACAATTTCTTTAAGGAACTTAAGGGTTGAATTTTGCAAATATCTCAGGTACTTTTTGACCATGGATTTTGGAAGAAGAAAGACTCAGAAGTACAATTTCAAGGATCCTAAGAAAGAGTAACTGATGTGTTTGATTCTTGAGATTGAGAGTTCTACAGATTTCCGGAAGAAGTATGAAGCCACTGTGCCTCTTATGAAGCTCAAGGTGAAGGAGGGTATTATTTCTACATTGGTCCAGTTCTATGATCCATCATGCCAATGTTTTACTTTCCCTGATTATGAGCTGATGCCCATATTGGAGGAGTATTATTACTTACTTGGTTTACCTATTAATGATTGTGTTCCTTTCACCGACTTAGAAGGAGAGCCTAAGTCTCATGAGATTGTTGCCATGACTCATTTGGAGAAGTCTGAGATTGAGGCTATTATGACTACCAAATGAGGAATCAGGGGTTTACCTGCTCAGTTTCTATTGGAAAAATCTCGGTACTTCGTCAAGATGAAGAGTACAGTTGCTTTTGAGGCTATCTTCGCTTTTCTTACCTATGGGTTATTCTTGTTTCCTAACATCGACAAATTTATGGATGTTAATGTCATTAGGATCTTTCTGATTGGGAATCCAGTCCCTACATTTCTAGGAGATACTTATTATTCCATCCATCTTCAGAATTTTTATCATGGAGGGATGGTCATTTGTTTCACACCGTTGTTATATCAGTGGTTTATTTCTCACTTATCTCAGACTGTTGCTTTTTGGGATATCAAGAAGGAACCTCATTGGGCACCGAAGATTATGGCTCTCACTTATTTTGACAATTATTGGTATCATAAATCTTATTATGATGTGGAGATTATTGATAGTTGTGGTAGTTTCCCCAATGTGCCTCTTTTTGGTACAAAGGGAGGAATTAACTACAATCCCGTTCTTGTGTGTCGTCAACTTGGATATCCAATGAGAGACAAGACAAACAACATTCATCTGAGTGGTTTCTTTCTCAAAGAATGAGAATATCATAAGGAAGCTAAGAAAGAGATTGAGAAGGCTTGGATACATATTTATAGAAAAGGTAGAAAAGATTTGGGACCTAGAGGAGTTGTTTCCTTAGAACCTTATCTCCATTGGGTACAAGCAAGGGAAATTCAGTTGAAAATGCCTTATTCTCATGAAGAACCTTTATCTGATATGTTTTTGAAGACTACTTCTCCTCTCTTAGATAATGTGGAAGAACTCCAGCTTTCCTTGGTTAGGATGCAACAAGAGAAGGAAGCATGGAAGAAAAAGTACCAGACTTTGGAGGTGTCCTTCTAAATAGAATTGAAAGAGAAAGATGACTTGATTGAGTTTCTTGAGAGTCGTGCTATGGAGCTTATGGAGAAGCAAGATGATTTATTTTCCTCTAGAGTTCAGCCAGGTCCCAGTCACCCATTTTCTTATTCTGGTGGATGGAAAGAAGTCGCCGACAAGTATACAGAAGAGAATAAGCAATTGGAGGCTCAAATTGCAAGACTCCAAGGAAAGCGTCAGTGTATGGAGAGATCTTCATTAGCTTGGCTTCTTAGAATTTTTAGAATCTATCTTTATTCTCTTATACTTGGGATTTTTGAAACTTGTACTAAAAGTTGTAATCCATTTCGAAGTTATTAAAATGAGATTTTTCAGTATTTCCAAACGTGTTAGTACTTTAATATTTGCAATTGCTTATGATTTTTTAAGTTCCTTGAAAAACAAAATAAATCATATGCATTTCATATCATGTATCGTTTTTCATATATTTTTGCATTTCTGTTCATTCCCAGGTGTCTTATGTGTTTATCTACTTTGTTCAGTCAGCAAGTTGTCTCCTTGCTACAATACTCAGGCTAATTCTAGGAAGAAGATGGAAAATCTTGAACAAGAGAATCTCGGGTTATGCGAAGAAGTTACTTCTTTGAGAACAAGTATAGCCAAATTAACTGCTTTGGTAGAATCGTTGGTGGTTGCTCAGAATCAGCCACCTCCTCATCCTCCGTCTCCTCATGCTACTTAGCCACAATAGACGTCTGTTGCTTCAGAAGTTCTATCAGTTCCCATATCTGTTACTCCAGTTACTGCTGCTCAATACTATATATGTTACGGTTATCCATGGGGAATGCTTGAGAATTTCATGTCAGAAGGTTATAATCATGCTGCTCAAGTTGCTCCGTTTGCTCAAACTGTTGTTGTTTCTGCACCTCCCATGGTGCACGCTATTCATGTTGCTAATAATGAGATTCATCATGTTTTAGCTCCTACAATGAATGTTATGCCTGTTATTAATGATGAAGTTTATCATCCTTCTCCTCCACCAAGTGAAAGTTTGGGCTTTAATGACAGATTGGATGACTTTCAGGATCAATTCAATGAAATGCAGAAAAAGTGAAGGCTCTCCAAAGGAAAGAGTTATTCGGACAGAATGTCAGTGACATCTGCTTAGTTCCTAATGTGAAAGTGCCAGCAAAGTTTAAGGTGCAAGAATTTGATAAGTACAAGGGCAACTCTTGTCCCAGCGACCACCTGGTGATGTATATCAGAAGTATGTCCACTCATACTGATGACCAATGTTTGCTTATTCATTTCTTCCATGATAGTTTAACCAGTGCTTCTTTGAAATGGTATACGGGATTGGACGGTAGCAACATTTGCACCTTCAATGACTTGGGTGAAGCTTTCTTCAAGCAGTATAAGCATAACATGTTTATGGAACCTGACTGTGACTAATTTAGAGCAATGGATCAGAAAGATAAAGAGTCGTTTAAATAGTATGCACAGTGTTGGCCCGAGTTTGCTGCCAAAGTGGTACCCCCGATGAGAGAACATGAAATGACTAAGGCCTTCCTAAAAACCCTTGGTTCATTTTATTATGAAAGGATGGTTGCAAGTGCACGAAGTGATTTCACTGAGATGGTAAGTATGGGTGTTCGTCTAGAAAAAGTTGTATGGGAAGGACGATTGACAAAAAACGAAGGTTCTAGTGGAACAAAGAGATCATCATATGGGTTTTCTAGAAAGAAATAAAGTGAAAAAATGTTGTTAATGAGGAAAGAAAGGTTAGACCTCCGAGAAGATGTCATCAGTACCAAAAACAAGTTTCTTCTATGACTCCGGTTGTCAACATGACTCCGACTGATGTTGCCTATCAAAGAGCACCTCAACAAGGTAATTAAGGGCAATGTCAGAATAAAAGATTTTGATCATATTCTAATGAGTTATGAAAAATTGTTTCGGGCTTTAATTCAAAAAAAATTGGTGCAGACTAGGCCCCCCTGCTATACCATCAACTTTGTCATGGTATTATAAGGAAGATCAGATGTGTGCTTTTCATCAAGGAGCCCCTAGGCACAAAATTGAAAACTATTATCCATTTAAGTCTGAGGTACAGAAAATGGTAAGATCTGGTCTCCTGTCTTTTAAAGATGTTGGTCCTAATGTAAAGGATAATTCACTACCCAATCATGGAGGTGGAAGTGCTGTAAATATGGTTGATGGTTGTCCTTGAGATTTTAGGATTTTTTTTATATAAATCTAGTCAGAGGTGATTTAGTGAAGATGAATGCTGATCTCTGTGAGTTCAGCTATTATACACATGAACATGCTGGTTGTAGTATTTGTAGTTTAGATAGCCATGAATGTGATAAAGTGAGAGTTGATCTTCAAGAGATGACGGATGAAGGTCTTATCCATATAATCAGACCAAGAGCTGAATATGAAGAAGATGTGAATATGGTTTATGGTTGCCCCGAAGAATTTCGGATTTTTGATGTGAGTTACATGAATAATGATCTGGTACAGCTGCACGCCATATTTTTTCACATGGGTGGCCAGGAGGTACATCATTACAGGTCCTATCAGATCTGTTGTACGGATTCTCGTGGTTGTTCTGTTGTAAGAAGAGGTGTTCAATTGCTGTTAGATAATGGTACTATCAGAGTCAAAGGCAAAATAGATGATTATAGTGGAGTTAATGTGATTGAAGACTACTTTATTGAGGCCATGTCTAAGGATGAGTACATTTCTGCTAATGAGTTCTTTTCTTCTGATGAAGGTATGTTTTCTGATAATGATTATGTGATTCCTAAATATTCTGAAGAAGTGGGGATGAATGTTATTGTACCATGTTTTGGTGATATCGCTCCTGTAAAAATTGAGTACCATAGCAAGCTTGTTGTTGCTTCCGTGGTTATTTGTCTGCCTGGTCCTATCCCATATGAATCAGACAAAGATGTGCCTTATAAGTACAATGCAACCATCCTGGAAGATGGTGTGGAGATTCCTATCCAACCTTTGTCCCATGTTGAGAATATTCCCGAAGCTATTTGGGTAACTTGCAGTGGTCGTGTCTTCGCCCCTACCTTTCGAGGAGATGTTAATTCTAGCAAGAAGGTTGTTAAGAATGCTGAACCTAAGAAAGCGGTAGGAGAATCTAGTGGTGCTGCCTTGGAAAAAGATGTTAATGATCTATTGAAAATCATCAAGATGAGTGATTACAAGATTGCGGATCAGTTGTTGTAAACTCCATCTAAGATTTCCATTCTAGACTTATTTATGAACTCCTCTGCTCATCGAGAATCTCTGATGAGGGTGTTGGATCAGGTTTTTATCGAAAAGGGATATGTCTCTGAATTAGTTCAGTAGTGTTGTAGGGAATATTACATCTTGTAATAATCTGAGCTTTTGTTATGATGAGTTGCCTGATGAAGGGAGAAACCATAACCTAGCTCTCCATATTTCTTTGAATTGTAAGAATGACTCTCTGTCCAATGTGCTGATTGACAATGGATCTGCTTTAAATGTCAGACCGAGAATCACTCTCATAAAGCTTAAGTACCAAGGAACTCCTATGCGACCTAGTGGAATTATAGTGAAAGCTTTTGATGGTTCGAGAAATTCTATCATCGAAGAAGTGGATTTACCTATTAACATAGGTCCACACTTATTCCAAATCACCTTTCAGGTTATGGATATTATCCCCACCTATAGATGTTTATTGGGACAACCATGGATCCATAAAGCAGGAGATGTTACTTCAACCATGCATCAGAAGCTGAAACTTGTTCGGGAAGGAAAGGTGGTCATTGTGAATGGTGAGAAAGCTCTGCTGATATCTCATTTGTCCTCCTTCAACATTTTAGAAGTTGATGAATTCGCTGTTGGAACTCACATCCAAACTTTATCTATTGACAATATAAGGAATAATGAAGATTTTATTGCCTCATTTAAGGATGCATAGAAGGTAGTGCAGAAGGGCCCTAGAAAGGTGTGGGGGGTAGGTTATTAATCCACCTGTGAACAGGAATAGGACTGGTTTGGGTTTCTCTATAAAGAAGGAAGTTGTGAAGCCAAAATCTACTTTGAGTAAATGTCAAGACATCTTTCACAATGCATGATATCTTCATCTGACTACTCCAAGGATAAACGTTATTCTCGAAGATGAGTCAGAGCAAGAGATACTGAACTTCGTGACACATGGAGTCAGAATCCAGAATTGGATCACTGTTGTTGTTCCTTCTTGCATTCACATTGCAAAGTTATTTTTTTTTGTTGGTCTTTTCAAAAGTCTTTCACTCTGCCCAAGGTGAAAGTGATGATTGTATGGGCGTATCTTTTGTTTTGAATTTTAAGATCATTAATAAATGTTGTTTTTGATTTCTAAATGATGTCTTTATTTTCTGATTTTTCTTAGAAAATGGTAATCAGAAAACACCTTTCAAAATAAATAATAATTGTATATATATTTGTATAATCACTTGTTAGATGTGTCAGTTTCTAAAACCAATCATAAATCATATATGCATATTAATTAAAAATCTCGTTGAGAGAAATGAACCTGCACCCTCTCCCAACTTTGAATACCCTGTGTATATGGCTGAAGAGGAAGAATATGATGAAATCCCAGAAGAGGTTTCACGTTTACATGAGCACGAGGAAAATACTATCCAGCCGTATAAAGAGCCATTGGAGACAATTAACTTAAGTTCAAAGCAAGATCCGAAAGAAGTCAAGATTGGGGCACTGCTTCATCTGAGGTGAAAAGCCAGTTGATTGAGTTGCTGAAAGTGTATGTGGATATCTTTTCTTGGTCTTATCAAGACATGCCTGGTTTAGATACTGATATTGTGGAACAATATTTTCTGCTTAAGCCAGAATGTTCACCGATCAAGCAGAAGCTATAAAGAACTCATATTGACATGGCAGTGAAGATTAAAGAAGAGGTTTTGAAATAGATTGATGTTGATTTTCTTGTGACATTAGTGTACCCTCAGTGGATTTCCAATATTTTTCCAGTATCAATCAAGGACGGAAAGGTCTGTGTAATACGGTGGGAGAACTGACTTATTTGCGTTTTATCACAAATGTGCGGATAACAAGAGTCACCACCAACTTTTATTTTATCCAATAAAGAAAGGGTGAAAAAACAGGAAAGACCTTGATATATTTTGAGTTCGGGGGGTAGGTTATGAAAAGGGAAGGTGTTAGCACCCTTTTCATCCATAGTTATCTACAGGCTCTTAATCGCTTAGCTCACTTTTGAAAATTTGATTTTTTGTGTGTGTGTATGAAAATATTCAGAAATTTGCCAATGTAGGGCTGACTTTGTAATGATTCTTGTATCGGTCCTCAACAATGCGTACAAAGTGTTTTGAAAATATCTTTGAAAGTGTTTGTGTGAAATGTTTTTTTTTGAAAAGTTTGTGATCAAGCGATTAATAGTTCTACCCACTCAAGGTCGTTCTTGTACTTTTCCTCCTCCTTTAGATAGCGCTATTCGTACCATTAGTTAGTAGGAATCCCTATCGTTGGATGTGAAGGGACAAGCGAAGGGTCATCATACGGTCATCAAAGGAAACTTATAAGGATGCTTTAGCAATTTCGTAAGGGACTAGATCATATTATTCAGAGACAACGTCGAAGGGTCATTTAGAAACTATGATCTTTGATTCGAGGGTCTTTGCTAAAGCATCCCCACATTCGAGGAACATGACAGTTTTGTTCTGAAGGCAATGAAGAGAGGTTACCCTAGGGATGCGAGTGTTCAAATATGTTATATTCAGTTATTTATCTTTGAAGTTAGGGTTTTCTTACATTTTCTTTTTTATCTTTCCATACAAACTCTAGTTACTAAGCAGTAGTAGCAAGTATAAAGAATAGTAAAGTGCGGAAAATAAAGTTCTTATGCTATTACATGGCTTTGGGGGCAGTTACATAATAGAGATGTGAAAATAAAATCCTAAACTATTACATCCCATAAACGATTACATAATAGAAAAATGCGGGAGATAAAGATTACATTCATGAATCCTATATAACTTGATCTATGAAATTAAAATAAGAAAAAGGAAAGAGGAAAGCAAAACAAGAAATTCGCGATTTTTATGAAAAAAAGGTTTTTTGATGATGCTTAAAATAAACCTAAAAAAAGATAATTACTTTTAATTAATAAAAGAGTTAATTAATAAAATTAATAAAAAGTTAATAAAATAAAACCTAAAAAAAACCTAATTAATTTTAATTAATAAAAGAAAAAAAAAGGTTTTGTTTGTTAATTGAAACAAAGATTAAGTTTGCCAAAAAAATTAGGGTTGAAAAATAGGTTTAGGGGAGAAATTAAGTAAAAACAAGTTAGAAGCAAAACCAAGGAAATATTCCAGGGGTGGGTGTTGAACCCGTGCCCTTCGCCTTTTCCACTGCATGCCTTTCCACTGCATCAGGCGCACGCATGTGTTAGGATAATGAGATCAGCGTGCTACATATCAAAATCTGCAAAATATGGAGAAAATAATGAAAAAACGTCAAAAGGCAGGGATCAAACCCACTCTCTTGTACATCAAAGTCTTATCATGCGTGCGCTTGCCATTGGGGTGGATGTTGCATCCAGTAATAAGTGAAAACAAATAATTATATAATAAAACAAAATTATTGGGCTGGAGAAGCGTTGGAGCCCTAGCTCCGGTTGTCTTCTCCAGTGAATACGTTTTTCAACCTGTAAAAAACAAGGATTGTTAGTGGCTCAAAAGTACCCTACCCCCCTAATTCGGGCCTTACGATTTCAATGGAAGTATTAGTTTTGGCCAAATCACGCTGTATTGTGAGATACGATGTAAACGACCTAAAACAATGTAAACATGGCTAAACGCAATTCAGCCATTATAGGGGCTATGTGATGGTCTCATCCTGCACATTGATATCTCATAAACATATTAGTAAGTTTAGTATGCATCAAAACGCAAAGAATACAAAAACATGAATGTCATGCAATAATGGAAATCGGCGAAGCATATACGAGAGTTTCAGGCCCTTTGGATCTTCAAGGCTGATCCATTCATACCCTATAGTGCTTCAGGGTTCGATTGGGATATATATTTGGCTTTATGGAAGGCTACAAGTAGGGTTTGAATTTTTCCCTAGTTTTGATATATTTTGGAATTTTGTAAGGGTGATCTCGTGCAAGGTTTTCGTCCCTTGTCTTGTCTGAAATAGTGAGAATATATAGTGACGAATTAGGTCAAACAAGAGTGGGCTTGGACCTTTGTAAGAAAGCCTTTTATTTTATTTTATTTATTTTGAATTTAAATAAATAAAATTAAAGATAAATAGAATAAAATTACAAGTGGTGTATGAATGAGTTCAGAGGTTCATATTGAGGCCTTATGCACGTTTGGACCTTGAAACATAAGTCTATTGGCTCAAAAACTCAAGTTTGGTCACTTTAGGATTCATTAATTTTCTCAAAATTGCTAAATTTACATCAATCATTACTCTCAATTTTTATCATTTGAAGGTGATCTTGGACTTTTTAGGAAGCTCAAGATGTCCTATACAATCTCTATGTTGATCATTTTTGCATTTGAAGACTTTATATTGATGTAAGTTGCCTTGACAAAAAGTGTCTTTTTGTTGAATTTTGAAATGACCTATAATGTTTTGACCCATATCTATCAAATGAAGCATTTTTTGGCCTTGAGATTCAAGAGACAAAGTTGTATAGAATTGAATTTCCTTCACAATAAGCTTTGGTTAAGGAAAATCTGAAGAAGCGTGTGAAAGTTATGCTTAGTCAAAGTTCAGATGACTTCTCCTTAAGAAAACCCTAATTTAGTAACTTTTGACTTTTGATGAATCTTGAGTTTTATTTATGAATCATGATAAACCCTTGATCAAATGATGAATATGACTTCAAAACCTTGATGTTGACCAAAAATCTTGAAGTTTGACTGTATTTTGACCATAGTTGTCTTTTTACCCAATATAGTTGATTTTCAACCATCTGAGGAATTGACTGAGCATACTTATGATGCAAGGCTTGAAACTTGGCATGATAATTCTTAGAGAAATATGAGAAACCATAGAATCTACTTGAGGTATTATAATTCCAATTTCCTTTGAGAAAAGCAAAACCCTAGTTGTAGGTCAACTGCTTAGAAGGAGCATTTCACTGATCAATTCTTTAGCAACCTTGAGTAATTGAGAACCCTAGGAGAATGCCATGAATAATGGGAGGGAAAATTTTGGGGTATAATAACTTCCCTTGTTCAATCTTCTTAAACATGAAGAGTTTGATTGGAATGTCCTCCATTCGTGATCTAAAGGTGGAAGGGGATTGAACACCTAAGTGCCTAGAAATTTCACTCACATGTGCACGAAGCAACACTGTTGGTTGATAGTATGCTTGAATGGGCTTGAGATGCCATTCGGAAAGATGACACAATGTCATCATAGATGGGCTTATAGATGCTATCCAAAGTAACTGTTGATAAGAGTATCAGAATGAGTCTACGCTCGACTGTATTTGAAGAATTTTTTTCAAGATGAATTTATCCGATCCTATCTGAGGGAGATACTTTTTAGAATAAATCTCTAAGGAAAGTTCTTTTCAGAATGATACTCTGAAGGGAATGTTTTTTGGATTTGGTATCTGAGGGAACTGCTTGTCAGATTTAGTCTCTAAGGGAAATGCTTGTCAGATTTAGTCTCTGAGGGAAATGCTTGTCAGATTTAGCCTCTGAGGGAAATGCTTGTCATGTAGATAGTCGCCCCGTCCTGCTTCTGGAATTGATCTACAATCTATTTTTTGTAGGTAAACCCGTTATGTTTCGGGAATTCATACCACCTGGTCATATATATAGTTGTCACGCCCTGTTTTGGGAATTAATCTTTGCCTGGTTATATAGATAGTTTCCCTATCCTGTTTCAGGAATTAATCTAGGACCTTCTTTTTATTGGTAAACCTGTCCTATTTGGGGAATTCATACCGCCTGGTCGTATAGATAGTTTCCCTGTTCTATTTCGGGAATTAATCTCTGATCTGCTTTTTGTTGGTAAACTCGTCCTATTTCAGGAATTCATACCGCTTGGTCATATAAATAGTTTCCTCGTCCTGCTTCTGGAATTAATCTGCGACCTATTTGAAAATTGCTGATGATATTTATCTGTTTTTGAATTTTACCTGAAAACAAAAAAAATAGCTTTATGTAATGTCATGATGTATGTAACACATTGCGTAATGACGTTCTCAAAGTAAATGAGAGTGTCATATGCGTTTCGTATGCATATGCTATGATATTTTTTAAATGATGTATGGATGTAAGATGTTGCTTGACTGTAAGGGTAGCTTTGTATAACATCCTTGGCTGGGGAAAATAAATCCACGACTATTGCTGGGGATGAGGAATATGAATCTTCAATCTTGTTTAGAATGCCTTTGTTGGGGACTCCTACTTTTTGTTTTGAGGATATTCTGCTGGGGACGTTCGACTTCTGCTTGGGGATAGCAGAATCCCAAGAAAAATGGTCGTTCATCGTTCTTTTGGAGAATTTAATTCTTCTATACCCTGACTGGGGATAAAATAGACGGATAACTTTCTGAAGCTCTTTTTGACCAAGTTTTAGATATGGACGTCAACTCTTCTGGGGAGGACAAAGTCAAATGACATTTGGCCCGGGAAGAGAATCCTGTCGATGAATTATGGTAATCAGAGAAATAACCGTTGTTTGGTAAATAAACCATGTTGGGGAAATAAACCCTGCCGGAGAAGAGAACTTTTCCGAGGATTTCAGTGTTGGAGAAATAAACTCTACTGGAGTATTAAATTCATGTGAACTGTGTTGAAGACATAATCTCTGATGGGGATTGGAATTTCATAGGTTGTGCCGAGGAAGTTTCCACTATATGCTGGGGAAATGATCAAACTTCCTTATACTCTAGGGGAACCTACTGGGGAGATGGTCATGTTAATTTCTGGAAGATGCCCCAATTTCTGTCTAAAGGCATAGTAGACTTGTTGGGGAATGTATCTTTGTTGGTGATGAGCTTGTGAAGGTAGCTCTGCGGGGATTTTTCTGTGGAGATTGCTCTGTGGGGATTTGGGGATGACTTGAATATTATCCCAACTCCTAGATTCTTAAGTAAATGTTAATCCAATTTTTATGAACATATTTGTTAACAGTAATCATATTCAAATCCATATGTTCATTAAATTTAGTCATTGGACGTTTTTTGCAAACAAAGCAGAGAAACTAAAACAAATTTGAATTTGAATTTGACTTATATTGATAATTTGCCTATAAACAGGCAGTTTTGTACTAAGAGAAAGAGATCCTAGTAAGAGGAAATCGTCGTAAAAATGAAGAAAGGTACAAAGGAAAACAAAACAAACAACTATATGGAAATGATCCCATCGAGTTTCAACTCTGCTATTGCCCCCTATGTCTTCAAGCATCTCATCCTTCACTGTCGGAAGAAGTTTACTGAATTGGTCTGTACCATTTGAACTTGACGTTGATAATAAAGCTTGTTGTATGTATATGGGTGATCCAATGAGACATAGTCACACATTTTAATCCCTAACTTTTTCCTGGACCGTCCTTTCGGGTTTTCAGTCCACCGGGATACCCTTTTTTGCCCAAGCCGCGTTTTCAGGTTTTCGAATTGTCGGGCGGGTGTATATATATATATATATATATATCCCTAATTTTTTCCCGAAACCTTTTGGTTCGCCGGGATGCCCTTATTTTTGCCTAGGCCAGTCAACCTAGTGGGTCTCTTTCATGCGTAGTATTTTTTTACTATGTCCGTGTTCACAGGGTGTGGAAGATCTTCACCGTCCATGGTGGTAAGTATCATAGCACAACCAGGAAATATCTTCTTGATCACAAATGGCCCTTTGTATGTGGGAGTACACTTGCCCCTGGGATCACCTTGTGGTAGGATGATACACTTTATTATCAAGTCATCAGCTTGATATACCCCATGCTTGACTTTCTTGTTGAAGGCTTTGATCATATGCTTCTAATACATCTGACCATGACAAGCAGCCTCAAGCCTTTTCTCGTCAATCAAGTTTATCTGGTCCAGCCTAGTTTGAATCCACCCGTCTTCGTCTAAACCTGCGTTCCTCAGGGAAGGAAACTAGACTTCGACAGGTAGGACAACTTCTATACCGTAGACTAGAGAGAACTAGGTTTCCCCAGTTGATGTACATACTGAAGTGCGATATCCATGAAGAGAAAATGGTAGCATCTCATGCCAATCTTTGTACGTCACCGTCATCTTCTGCAAAATCTTCTTGATATTCTTGTTGTGGCTTCCATTGCGCCATTCATCTTCGATCGATACAAAGAAGAATTGTGGTGCTTGATTTTGAATTGTGTGTAAAGTTCCGTGATCATAGTATTGTTGAGATTGGTACCATTGTTCATGATGATCCTTTCAGGGATGCCATACCGACAAATAAGATTATGATTAATGAACCGAGCTACAACATTCTTGGTAACGGAGGTAAACGAGGATGCTTCAACCCACTTCGTGAAGTAATCAATAGCGACTGGGATGAAATGATGCCCATTAGAAGTCGTAGGCTTAATCTCTCCAATCATATCAATGCCCCAAATTGCAAACGGCCAAGGAGCAGTCAAGAAATTCAGAGGATACGGAAGCACACGTACTCTGTCAGCATAAATCTGGCATTTGTGACAAGTTCTTGAATGGTGATGGCAATCAGTTTCCATGGTCGACCAATAATAACCTGCCCTCAAAATTTTCTTAGCCATTGTATGCCCACTGGAGTGAGTACCAAAGATCCCTTCGTGCATATCTTCCATTATTTTCTCATCTTCCTTCTTGTCCACACAACGAAGTAGAGTTGAATTATGATTGCGCTTGTACAAAATTCTGTTGCTCAGAAAGAACTTGATAGAGAACCTATGTAGGAATTTCTTTTCATTGATAGACGTCCTTTCAGGGTATTCTTGAGCTTCGAGGTATCTTTTCACTTCGTGAAACCAAGGTTTTTCCTCTGCTCTATCAGTATCAACTTTGTGGCAATGTGCCCATTCGTCTAGTTTTTCAATGGTAATTCGAGGAGCTTCATTGTCCCATCTGATTTTAAACATAAATGACATGGTAGCCAATGCATCTGCCAACTGATTCTCTTCTCGTGGAATGTGCTCAAAAGTGATTTCTTCGAAGTACAAAATTAATGTCAACACATGCCCTCGATAAGGAATGAGATTCAGGTTCTTCGTATCCCATTCTCCCTTAATTTGACTGATCACCAGGGATGAATCTCCGTACACATCTAAGAACTTGATTCTCATATTAATAGCAGCCTTGATACCCATGATGCATTCTTCGTACTCGACCATGTTGTTGGTACAGTCAAAGCATAATCTGGCCGTGAAGGGCGTATGGAAACCCTTGGGAGAGATAATCACATCACCGATTATGTTGCCAAGCGCGTTAGAAGCTCCATCAAAAACCAAAGTCCATCTAGATCTCGGCTCAGGTCCTTCATACGATCCAGGTTCCTCATAATCTGTAACTAGCATAATATTCTCATCCGCAAACTTGAAATTCATAGATTGATAGTCGTCTATGACTTGATGAGCCAAATGATATGCCAGCACACTTCCTTTGATTACTTTCTGAGTGGTGTACTAAATTTCATACTCAGTCAAGACCATTTTCCATCTGGCTATTCTTCCCGAGAGAGCGGGTTTCTGGAATATGTATTTTATGGGATCCATCTTAGATATCAACAAAGTAGTATGAGTCAACATATACTGTCTTAGTCGGCGAGCAACCCATACTAATGCGCAACAAGTTTTCCTGAGCAGTGAGTAACTTGTTTCACAATCGGTAAACATTTTTCTAAGGTAGTATATTACATGCTCTTTTCGACCAGACTCGTCATGTTAGCCCAGTACACACCCCATTGAGTTCTCTAACATTGTTAGGTACATGATCATAGGTCTTCCTTCAACTGGGGGCATCACATTTGAAGGTTCCTGGAGGTACTCCTTGATTTTGTTGAATTTTATCTTACAATCATTGTTCCACTTCACTACTTGATCTTTCATCAGTAACTTGAAGATTGGCTCACAAGTAGCGGTCATATGGGAAACAAATCTGGCAATGTAGTTTAGTCGTCCCAAGAAACCTATGACTTCCTTCTCAGTACAGGGAGCTGATATTTCTTGAATGGCTTTGACCTTGGCGGGATCAACTTCAATACCTTTACCATTAACGAAGAAACCCAGGAGTTTACTGGATCTCACCCCAGAGGTGCACTTGTTCGGATTCAACCTTAGCTTGTACTTCTTTAGTCTCTCAAACAGCTTGTGTAGGTGGTCAAAATGTTCTTCTTCAGTCTGGGATCTATCTATCATGTCGTTGATGTAAACCTTTATCTCACGATGAATCATGTCATGGAACAAAGCTACCATATCATACTGATATGTTACACTGACATTCTTCAACCCAAAAGGCATAACCTTGTAACAGAAAGTACTCCACTGTGTGACAAAGGTATTTTCTCCATGTCTTCAGGTGCCATCTTGATTTGATTATATCCAGAGAAACCATCCATGAAGGAAAATACCTTGTGTTGAGCGGTGTTGTCAACCAGAACATCAATATGTGGAAGCGGAAAGTCATCTTTGGGGCTTGCCCTATTCATGTCCCTATAATCAACATACATACACACTTTTCCATCTTTCTTTGGTACCAGAACAACATTTGCAACCCATTAAGGATATGACGTAACGGCTAAGAAACCTGCGTATAATTGCTTCATAACCTCAACCTTGATCTTTTCTGACATCTCCGGACGCATATGACGAAACTTTTGTTTTATTGGAGAATAACCTTCTTTCATCGGTAGACGGTGAACCACAATATCAGTATCAAGCCCTGGCATGTCTTCGTATGACAAAGCAAAGATTTCAACATAATTATGCAACATATGGATTAATCTGTTTTTGACAATGTCTTCTAGGTTTGCACCTATCTTGACTTCTTTCTTGTCCTCTTCAGTACCTAAGTTCACAACCTCAACTGGCTCTTCATGCGGTTGTATGGCTCTTTCTTCCTGTATTAACAACCTAGCAAGCTCTCCAAGTACTTCACAATCTTCCTCACCTTTGTCCCCGGCTTGGTAGATCGGATTTTCAAAGTCATAAGTGGCATTAGCATAATTGTTATCAATGGGATCCATAGTGGATATGGAACTACAATTTGTGGTGTGGGTGTGTGTAATAACACGTAGATATTTTGAAAGCAATAAAGTAAAAGAAAGCCACAGAGCGCAAAATTTGAATGCAAATGTTCAATTATTTATTAAATGAAAATATGTTAATGAAATGAAACCCTAACAAATGGACCATTGTGCCCCAGGTAAAGCACAAGGTTTAAAGTTATTGTTTTTCTAAAATTACATAACCAAAACATGAAAAGCAAGAAAACAAGAAAATAACATTTACTCCTGACTAAAGGAGATAGTTATAACGTCTTCCGTCTTCCAATTGCTGATCCTACTGTCGATGGTAATAAAAATTCATTTGTCTAGGTCGTAGCCATTATCGGTATCTTCTACCGCGTTGACTCCATTGTTGCTGACGCGGAAAGGTGGTCTTCCAGCACGAGCACGGAGAACATTCCTCTAAGCCTCTGCAGTGAAACCCAAACCAAATATGTCATACTTGTAAGGAATGTCAGGAAGTTGACCCCAAGTAGTGCAACCACCTTCTTTTACCACATCTCTAGCGTCTTTCAAAGAAGCCATTCTGGGCAGAACCCCGGTAACCCTAGGGATAGCCGAAACGTCTTCAATAACGGGAGTTATCTGAGGATTAACTTCAAAAGTCTGGCATGGAGTCTCGATGAATTCACAGTCCATATCAACATACTTGAATGAGTTCAAGTGACTCACCGTGTACTCTTCTTCACCATAAACTATAATAACGTTTCCTTTCACGAGATATTTCAGCTTTTGATGTAAAATGGACGTAACAATGCTGCCCCGTGAATCCAAGGGCGTCCAAGTAAGCAAGAATAGGTCGGACGAATGTCCATCACATAGAAGGTAAAGTCAAATAAATGCGAACCTACTTTGATCGGAAGATCCATTTCTCTGTGTAACATCCTTTTTGAACCATAAAAGGCTTTGACCATAATGTCACTGGGTTTCAGCACAACCCCTTCACAGTCAAGCCTGTCGAGAGCACCCTTAGGTAGAACATTCATTGGGGGACTCGTGTCAACTAGCACATTAGCTAAAGTAGTTCCCATGCACTCAATAGAGACATATAAGGCTTTGTTATGGTTTCTTCCTTCAGGAGTCAGGTCAGCATCAGAAAAACCTAGCCCATTATCAGTCGTCAGGCTAGCAACATAATTTTCAAATTGATCAGTAGAAATTTCTTGTGGAATGTGAGCGGATTTCAAGAACTTCACCAAAGCCTGAGCATGGGCTTCCGAACACAATAACAGGGATAACATGGAGATCTTAGAGGGAATTTTCCCCGGCTGTTCAACAATCTTGTAATCACTTTTTCGGATAATTTTGATTACTTCCTCCATTTCTTGTCGTGAGGTATCTTCAGCGGTAACTTCTTTAGGTGCCCTAGTCTGGGCGGACTCAGTGATCTGTTCTTTTCCCCGAGCCTCATAATTGACTCGGTAGCAGTAACACGAACTGGTGTGGCAATAGTCTTCAGAGAGATTTCTGGAGACTTCTAGTAACTTTACTGGTCCCAGCGATATTGTCCATGTTGGAATCAGTAACTTCAATACCTTCACTCTCAGTAGTCAACGGTTCTTGCTTGATGTTGTGGGAGTAGACGTCGGCCCTATAATTCCAAGGGATAGCTTTGTCTGAGGAATATGGGATAGGTCTAGGTGCAGTGATTATTAGAGGAGAGACTCTAGGTTCAGCCGTAATTTTTACAGAGCCTTAGGCAGTGATCCTAATAGGAGCGCCGAATATTACAAATACCTCTTCGAGCTCCAAGTCTTGAATCAAATTCTAAATAGAAGGAGTCTTCTCAACTATAATTATATGGTTATCCATCAGACGCTAAACACCTTCTTTTAGTGACTTGCAGCCATTGGGTTGGGCTGCGTAACAGTATCACCTTTCAATGTAACTCAGAAATATACCGGCTTGCAACAGATTCTTCTGAATAATCAGGAGGGGTGTAATCAAGTCACTTACACTGGAAACATATGAAACATCATCAATAGAACTTATGCCTTTGTCGTTCTTAGGCATAGGTGCGATAATCAAATTCGGGGTCTCAGGAGGATCAAATTCAATCTCTTTGGAGTCAATCATATCCTGAATTTTATTTTTCAACACCCAACAACTATTTGTGTCATGTCCGAGAATGTTGAAATGATAAGCACATCTTACATTAGAATTATATCGAGGAGAGGAGGTGTTGGGGTTCTGAGGAGGCTCTCTTAATGTTATCAGCTCTGCTTTCAACAAATGTTGCAATGCCTGAGACAATGGCATGTTAATCTTGGTAAACTGTCTCCTGGATGCATCTAGCCTACGCTGATTGCCTTGTCGATGTTGTTGTACCAACACAGCATTAGAAATTAGCACAACCCCTACAGATTGGTTGCGGTCACTTCTAGCACGACCCTTCTATCCATAAACAACATTAGTTTCTTTCTTACCATTGAACGTCTTCCTCACAGTACTTGAAGATGCATCCACCTGAATCTTTCCTCTTCTGATACCACCTATGACATGTTCCCCTATTAATATCAACTCAGTGAAACCAAATGAAGAACTCCCAATCAGATGATTAAAGAAAGGACCTGTCAAAGTTCCCATAAACATATCAACCAACTCCCTATTAGACAAAGGAGGTTGCAGTTTTCCAGCTAGATCTTTCCACTTCTCGGCATACTCTTTAAAGCCTTCATTCGAGCCCATGGTCATACTTGGTAATTGCACACGGGTTGGTGCAAGGTCAGCATTGTATTGGTATTGTTTTTTGAAAGTGGCAGGAAAGTCTTCTCAAGTACGGATATTGCTCCCTTCCAATTGATAGAACCATTCCAACAGTGTTCCAAATAGGCTCTCCTGAAATAAATGCACCCATAACTTCGTGTCGGCAGTGTGGGGTTGGATCTTCCGGACATAAGACCTCAGATGAAGCTTTGAACAAGAAACACCATCATATTTTGCAAAATTAGGGACCTTGAATTTATAAGGGATAACAACTCCCGAGACTAATCCCAACTCTTCAAAATCTAACCCAAGAACTCTCTAGATCTCCATAGCATTCAAATTATCTTCCATCTGTTTGTATCTTTCATCAGTAAGAGGATATTGTTCATCAGAATAGTCTTCTTCTTCAGAATGCCGGCCAGAACCAAGGTTGCTTCCCCTCTCAGCCTTCACACTCTTACCGTCTTCACCCTGGTTGTCATCTTCATCAGAGGGAATACCACAGTCTTGAGCTTATTTGGGAGGACCTTTGAACCTTCTTCCCATGTTGATGATTCCTATTGGTTTCCTAGTCTTTTTCATCCTCTCTTTGGTGATGAGGGTCTTTAGCTCATCCCTCCCCTTGGCTAAGTTTAGGAGCATCTGTTGGAATTGAGCATTTTGAGGTTGAAGTTCTTTGATGCTTTGTTCGAGAGCCATCTTATACTGAGATAAACAGCAAGAAGATGAGAAAACTTATCTTGGGAAATACCTATTATGATATGATGTGTATGGTATGTGGATGTATATGCAATGTTTTCAAGGATATCGCAGGATAAGAGAAAATAAAATGTTAGAAGTTGAGTCTGGATGCAACTTTGACTGAAGAACTTTGCGTCTTTTTTTTGGACATACTTCTATAAGAATCAAGCTCACCATGTCAAGTGGGTCCTAGCCTGAGAGAATGTACTTCTGTCTTTGACGGCATCTAGTTAGAGGAAAATAAATCCTCTTTCCCCTTGCTAGATGTCTGGTTCGTGATAAACCTGCAACAAAGGTCCTTAAGATCCTTCAAATGCTTAGTGAAAATGCGATGATATGATGTCATGTTTGAACAAGTAGCAAACACAAACAAACACATAAGATCCTTAGGTTTAACAGCTTGCCCGAGGTCGGTAGGTAAGTATCCTTTTGAAGTTAAGTTGGATCAACCTGTCCTAAGATAATAATTGGGTTCTAAGAATCTCATATCACTGATCTTTCTTGCAGGTTTTATTGTAGCACGACAACTGACTTGCCACCAAATATCCCGAAATTTGAATCTCAATGAGCGCAACATCGAGTATCAACCAACCTTAGACTGCACCAAAGCCGGCTATATCACTACCTTCTAATGGCCAAGCTGGGTCAATTAAGGTTCTAAAAGTCAGTTAGTACTTATGAAACCATGCGAAAGCTTAATGTTATCCTCGACTAACTCAAGGAACATCGGTACAAAGCAAAGTGTCACACTAATGTAGCCATCACTTCAACCATATCAATCTACGCCGTACAGTTTCCATGATCTATTGCTATTTACCTAAGGTATACCTAGATCCGGGTGTAGGATCTTTGTAAGAGTTTAAACCCAAACAACCCTTAAATTTAAAGCAAACAATGCAAACAATTTAAAGCAAGTAAAGTGATCTAAGACTCTAAGGTAACCCCTCTTTTTAAGTTCCCCAGCAGAGTCTCCAATTCTGTAATACAATGGGAGAACTGACTTGTTTTGCGTTTTATCACAAATGTGCGGATAGCAAGAGTCGCCACCGAATTTTCTTTTATCCAATAAGGAAATGGTGAAAATAACATGAAAGACCTTGATAGATTTTGAGTTCGGGGGGTAGGTTATGAAAAGGGGAGGTGTTAGCACCCTTTTCATCTGTAGTTATCTTTGGGCTCTTAATCGCTTAGCTCACTTTTGAAAATTTGCTTTTTTGTGTGTGTGCGTCTGAAAATATTTTGAAATTTGCCAATGTAGAGCTGAATTTATAATGATTCTTGTATCGGTCCTCAATAATGCATACGAAGTGTTTTAGAAATATCTTTGAAAGTGTTTGTGTGAAATGTTTTTGTTTTGAATAGTTTGTGAGAAGGCGATTAACAGTTCTACCCACTCATGGTCATTCTTGTACTTTTCCTCTTCCTTTAGATAGAGCTATCCGTACCATTAGTTAGTAGGGCACCCTATCGTTCGATGTGAAGGGATAAGCGAAGGGTCATCGTATGGTCATCGAAGGCAACTTGTAAGGACGCTTTAGCAATTTCGTAAGGGACTAGATCATATTATTCGTAGGCAACGTTGAAGGGTCATCGAGGGACTATGGTCTTTGATTCGAGGGTCTTTGCTAAAGCGTACCCACATTCGAGGGACATGATCATTTTGTTCTGAAGGCAAGGAAGAGAGGTTACCCTAGGGGTGCGAGTGTGCAAATGTGTTATATTCAGTTATTTATCTTTGAAGTTAGGGTTTTCTAACATTTGTTTTTTATCTTTCCATACAAACCCTAGTTACTAAGCAGTAATAGCAAGTATTAAAAAACAGTAAAGTGCGGAAAATAAAGTTCCTATGATATTACATGGCTTTGGGGGAAGTTACATAATAGAGATGCGGAAAATAATATCCTAAACTATTATATCCCATAAACGATTACTTAATAAAAAATGTGGGAGATAAAGATTACATTCGTGAAGCCTATATAACTTGATCTATGAAATTAAAATAAGAAAAAGGAAAGAGGAAAGAAAAAATGATTTTTTTTTGGTGATTTTTATGAAAAAAAAGGTTTTTGATGATGATTAAAATAAACGTAAAAAGAAAGCTAATTAATTTTAATTAATAAAAGAGGTAATTAATTAAATTAATAAAATGTTAATAAAATAAAACCTAAAAAAACCTAATTAATTTTAATTAATAAAAGAAAAAAAAGGTTTTGTTAGTTAATAGAAAAAAAGATTAAGTTTTCCAAAAGAATTAGGATTGGAAAGTAGGTTTAGGGGAGAAATTAAGGAAAAACAAGTTAGAAGTAAACCCAAGGCAAAATGCCAGGGGTGGGTATTGAACCCACGCCCTTAGCCTTTTTCACTGCATGCCTTACCATTGTGTCAGGCGCGTTCCTGTGTTAGGAGAATGGGATCAGCGTGCTACATATCAAAATCTGCAAAATATGGAGAAAAAAATGAAAAAACGTCAAAAGGCATGGATTGAACCCACTCCCTTGTACATCAAAGCCTTATCATGCGTGCGCTTGCCACTGTGGTGGCTGTTTCATCTGGTACATAAGTGAAAACAAATAACTATATAATAAAACAAAATTATTGGGCCAGAGAAGCGTCAGAGCCCTAGCTCTGGTCGTCTTCTCTGGTGAATACATTTTTCAACCTACAAAAAACAAGGATTGTTAGTGGCTCAAAAGTACCTTACCCCCTAATTCTGGCCTTGCTTCAATGGAAGCATTAGTTTTGGCCAAATCGTGATGTATTGTGAGATACTATGTAAATAACCTAAAATGGTGTAAACATGGCCAAACGGGATTCGGCCATTATGGGGGCCATACGATAGTCTCATCCTGCATATTGATATCTCAGAAAACATATTAGTAAGGTTAGTATGCATGAAAACGCAAAGAAAATAAAAACATGAATGTCATGTAATATTGGAAACCGGCGAAGCATATATGAGAGTTCCAGGCCCTTTAGATCTTCAAGGCTGATCCATTCTTACTCTACAGTCCTCCAGGGATCGATTGGGATAGATATTTGGCTTTGTGGAAGGCTGCAAGTAGGGTTTGAAGTTTGCCCTAGTTTTGATATATTTTAGAATTTTGGAAAGGTGATATTGTGCAAGGTTTTCGTCCCTTGTCTTGTCTAGAATAGTGAGAATATATAGTGATGAATTAAGTCAAACAAGAGTGGGCTTGGACCTTTGTAAGAAAGCCTTTTTTTATTTCATTTATTTTGAATTTAAATAAATAAAATCAAAGATAAATAGCATAAAAATACAAGGGGTGTATGAATGAGTTCATAGGTTCATGTTGAGGCCTTATGAACATTTGGACCTTGAAACATAAGCCCATTGGCTCAAAAACTCAAGTTTGGTCACTTTAGGTTTCATGTATTATCTCAAAATTACTCAACTTGCACCAATCATTACTCTCTCAATTTTTATCATTTCAAGGTGATCTTGGAATTTTTGGAAATCTCAAGATGTCCTTTACAATCTCTATGTTTATCATTTTTACATTTTAAGATTTTATCTTGAAGTAAGTTACCTTGACAAAAAGTGTCTTCTTGTTGACTTTTGGAATGACCTATTTTGTTTTGGCCCATATCTCTCTAATGAAGCATTTTTTGGCCTTGAACTTAGATATACAAAGTTGTAGAGAATTGAATTTACTTCACAATAAGCTTTGGTTGAGGAAAATATGATGAAGCATGTGAAAGTTATGCTTAGTCAAAGTTAAGTTGACGTCTTCTTAAGAAAACCCTAATTTAGTAACTTTTGACTTTTGATGAATCTTGAGTTTTCTTGATTAATCATGATCAACCCTTGATCAAATGATGAATATGATTTAAAAGTTTTTATGTTGGCCAAACATCTTGAAGTTTGACTGTATGTTGATCACAATTGACATTTTACCCAATACATTTGATTTTCAACCATCTGAACAATTGACTGAGCAAACTTGTGATGCAAGGCTTGAAACTTGGCATGGGCATCCATAGATACATATGAGAAAACATAGATTCTACTTGAGGTGTTAGAAGTCCAATTTCATTTTAGAAAAGCAAAACCCTAGGTATAGGTCAACTACTTAGGAGAAGCATTTTCCTGATCAATTCTTAAGCAACCTTGAGTAATTGAAAACCCTAAGAGAATGTCTTGAATAATGGGAGGGAAAATTTTGGGGTACAACAGCTCTCATGTGCGTTTATTATAGAGATTTAAATAAAGTCGTTCCAAAAGATAATTTCCCATTACCGCATATTGATATGTTGGTTGATAGTACAACAAAACTTAAAGTGTTTTCGTTCATGGACGGATTTTACGGATACAATCAAATTAGGATGGCCCCTGAGGACATGCCAAAAAACCATGTTTATCACACCCTGGGGAACATTCTGTTACAGAGTGATACCCTTCAGGTTGAGAACGATGGTGCAACGTACCAGAGGGATATGATAACCTTATTCCATGATCTGATGCCTAAGGAAATTGAGGTATATGTTGATGATATGATCGCCAAATCTCATACTGAGGAAGGGCGTATAGAAGATTTGTTGAAGTTGTATCAGCGTTTGAGGAAGTATCATCTCTGTTTGAACCCAAATAAGTGTACTTTTGGTGTTCGTTCAGGAAAGTTGCTAGGTTTCATTGTCAGCCAAAAAGGAATTGAAGTTGATCCTGATAAAGTTAAGGAAATTCAGGAAATGCATGCACCAAGAACTGAAAAGCAAGTTAGAGGCTTCCTTGGACTTTTGAATTACATTTCAAGATTTTTTTCCCATATGACTGCAACATGTGAACCAATCTTCAAGTTGTTGAAGAAAGATCAAGGTTGTGTATGGATGGGGGATTGCTAAAGGGAATTTGAAAGTATTAAATAGTATTTTCTTGAGCTTCCTATCTTGTTCCCTCTTGTTGAAGGAAGACCATTGATTATGTATCTGATTATGTTAGATGATTCCAAGGGCTGTATTTTGGGACAACAAGATTAAACGGGAAGAAAAGAATATGCCATTTATTATCTGAGCAAGAAGTTCATTGACTATGAGTTACAATATTCTATGCTAGAAAAAACATGTTGTGCTTTGGCCTGGGCGGCAAAGAAATTATGGAAATATATGTTAAATCACACTACTAGGTTGATTTCCAAAATGGATCCAATTAAGTATATTTTTGAAAAACATGCTCTTACTGGAAGAATTTCCCGTTGGCAGATCTTGTTGTCTGAATATGATATTGAATACCATACTCAGAAGGTTATTAAAGGCAGTGTGTTGGCAGAGTACCTTGCTCACCAACCATTTGACGATTATCAGTCCGTTAAATATGACTTCCTTGATGAGGATGTGATGTATTTGAAAGTTAAAGATTGTGATGAGCCTTTTCCAGAGTAAGCTCATGAAGTTTTAAATGCTTATGGAAAATGAATTGGTGATGTGATTATCACTCCCCATGGGTCACTGTGATACGGTGGGAGAACTGACTTGAAGGTTTTGCGTTTGATCGCAAATGTTGCGGTTAGCAAGAGTTTCCACCGACTTTTCTTTTATCCAAAAGGAAAGGTGAAAAAACACAGGAAAGACCTTTGAGATTATTTCTTAAGTTCGGGGGGTAGATTATGAAAAGGGGAGGTATTAGCACCCTTTTCATCCATGGTTTTCCATGGGCTCTTAGTTACTTGCTAGATCACTTGCTTTTGTTTGAAATTGTGCTTTGTGTCATTTTTGAAAGTATTTTGCAAAGAGGCCATTGTTTAGGCAAACTTTGTAATGATTCTCGTTCGTAAGAATGTATACAAAGATGTTGATCTTTTGAAAATGTTTTCAAGTTTTGAAAGATGTTTTGAAAGATGTTTTGAAAGTGTAGGTGTTTGTTTTGAAAATAGAAAGGATGTTTTGTTTTGAAATGGAGCAAGTAATTAGGAGCATTCTACCTACTCAAAAGTCTTTCATGTTCATTTCCTCTTTCCTTTGATATTGTTATCTTACCATTGATTTGGTAAGTAACCCTATCTTTGGATGTAAATGGGACGGGCGTGGGTCATTGTATAACCATGATTAGAAATGTTGTAAGGCATCTTAGCATTCTCTTTTAGGGGCTAAGATCATTTGAAAGGAAACATAAATAGCGTCATCGAGGGACTATGATCTTGTATTTTGTATGTTTTTGCTAAGATACCACACATGCATAATATGGCCATTTTGTAAGGCAACCAAGGGGATTTACCCTAGGGGGGTGCTTGTGTGCAAGTGTATTGTTTTTCATGCTTGGTTTTCCCTTTGATTAGGGTTTTCTACTTGATTGGTTTTAGTCTTTCCATACAAACCCTAATTACTAGCATCTGTATATAAAGCGATAAATTTCAGAATTTAAAATTACTATGCTATTACAATACTTGTGGGAGGGGGTGTACAAATTATAAATGGGGATTGCAAGAAAATAAAGCCTAATTATCTATTACAACCATATTGAATTTTTACAAGAATTGAAATAAATAATGTACAAAATGAATAAATATACAAGAATGTAAATGTAAAGTAAATAGATGTTTTTTTATTTTTTAGAAAAAAAAAGGTTTTGTTTTAACCTAATTAACTAAAAGAAAATAATTAATTAAAATAATAAAAAGAGTAAAACCTAAATTTACTAGGAAAGGAATTTAAATAAAACCCTAATCTATTAATTGATTAAAAAAGAAATTAAGTTTATAAGAAGAATATTTTTGGTATTTTTGTAATAAAAATAATTTATAGTATTATAAAATATTTTTGATCTTTTTATATTTTAAAATAATATATTTAAATGGTGTAAAAGAAAATAACTAAAACCCTAGTTTTTTAATTAAAATTACAAATTAATTGGTAAAATAAATAAAATATGATTAAATAAAATATTTTTTTGTGTAAAAAATAAATAAGCTAGAACAAAATATAAATCTAATGTTTTTATATTTTTTCTGATTTTTTAGTATCAGATAAAATATTTAAGAAAATAAATAAATTAAAACGAGAAAAAGAAAATAAAACGGGCCAAGGTGTGAAAAGCCAGCAAGGGGGTCAGAAATTAAAAAAAACAAAAGGCCCAAGGAAAGAGGCCCAGCGCTGCCAAAAATAGAAAAGTCAGAATGTGAAAAAAATGAAAAAAAAATCCAAAAGGGTATCACTCGGGCTCGAACCCAAGTCCCTATAGTCACAAGCACGCGCTTCTACCACTGGGGTGGCTATATATCCGTTTATATAAATCAAACCATAAATATATATGGTAAACACGTTCCTGAGGCCAACTTCATCTTCAACCTCACGCCCAGCTTATATATGGAAAATTCTCTAAGCTCAAGAAATATAAATGAAAACTATGGACATGGTTAGCTTTAGGGCAATGATATCTACATTTTTCATTCACAAATAAACCATTAATGATGCCTGTATGAAAAGTTCCAAAGTCAGAAAACTTACCTTGCAAGAGGGTATCGGGTTTGGAGTTTGAGTAGCTTTTAGTGAGTTCCAATGATTGGGTTAGCTTCCTCAAGTTCCCAGGAAGCTAATGTGATGCTTAGCTTGAGCTGAAAGTGCCTGAGGAGTTCTGGAGAAGTCAATGTGCAAGGTGCTATTTTTGAAAATGGTGGATGATGATGGAGTTGTTACAGTGGTGTTGCAGGTGTTGGGATTATTTGTGTATGTTGTTTAGAAGCTTCTGAAAGTAAAAGGCAAAGAAACGCACGAGTAAATTTGGAGATTGGATTCAAAACTCAGAAATGACAAGTTTTGAACTTTTTTTGGTGATTTTGTGTTATTGGTGTTTTCAGAGCTTAAGCATGCATGGGATTTATGGCGAATAACTTGTGTATGTATAAGAAAAAGGTCTTGAGTGGTTTTGAAAGTCATAAGTACAAGTTGTAAGCTAATGGCTATGTTACTTGATTTTCAAGAAAAGTGGGAAAACAAGTTTCAATAGGAGGTACAAGCATGGGCTGAGTGATTGTAAGTGTCTAGACAATTTTTATTGTGTTATAAGACATGTATGATCAGAAGAGAACAAGTGCAAGGCCCAAGAACAAGTTTTATGCAAAAAGATACTTTATCAAAATGGCATTGTGCACTTTCTTCCCAAAATGGATATAAAGCATGGCCTTGCATTGAATGCTTGAATCGAGACCTCTAACAGTTGTGCAAGAAATTAATTATAGAGTGCATAAAAAGTTTGAGGCCTGTAAAGTAGAGGTTATGCAGAATAAGTTTGAATTTTAAATCTTGTTCATCACAAAATGACTTGTAATTCAAGTGTGAAAACCCTAACTTCATCTCTTTGATTCTCCCTACTCAAAAATGATCTCAAGGAGTTCTTGGACATTTTGGAAAGCTTGTAATTTGATCTACATCACCTCTTTGGATCAATTTTGAAAATTCCACTTGGAACTATATGAAAAAGTGCCATGAAGTTAGGTTAAAATCCTGACCAAATTAAGGCAAAACTTTCACTAAGTGTTTTGTTTCATGACCATGTGTTCTTAAATTTATAACTTGATATCTAAGAACTTTTGGAAGGAGTTGTGTAAAGCAAAGTTGTAGATTTCATGTAGATCTACAACTTTCATGTTGGAAGTTTCTTCTGAATTAGCTTGCATCATGGTGAACATTTTGTTCAAAGTTGTGAAAAAATAAGAAATTTCCAACACTTAGAAAAATTTCTAAGTTTAGAAATTTTAACATTTCAAAATGAAATCTAGAATTTTTGATTTCTTGATGAATAAGTTTCATATTTTGACATGCTTTGAAGAATTGTGATCTTTGACATTTGATTTTGACCAAAAGTTTAAAGTTTAACTTTTCAGTATACAGTTGACTTTTGATCGGTTGATTGAATATTCATATGTCAATCCATTGGACTTGAGCAATGTTTTGAGCCATTTCATTAGGTCAAAATGATTCAATTGGACTCTTGAGATCATGCCTTAAACCAATTGATCATTTGCTAGGTCAAAAAAATCAGAAATTGCCCTTTCCTAGTCAAAACCCTAATTTTGACCATTTTACCCTTTTGAAGATTTGATCAAATTTATTGAGGAATTATGGTCCAAACTTGATCAAATGATACATATTAGTTTAAAATGTTTATGTGGATAAAAAATTATGATATTTGACTGTAAATTGGCCACAATTGACTTTTTCCCTAATACAGGTGATTTTTAGGTCAACTGCTCAATTGACTGAGCAAAAATGTGATCCAAATCTTGAAACTTGACATGAGTAATCTTGAGGGTCCATAATGATCCATGAAAGTCATATGGGGCATTGGAAGTTCAATTATCCTTGTGCAATCTCAAACCTTAATTTTGGTCATCGGTGCTTAAGGAGGTGTCTTGAGTTGATCAACCCTAGTGCAGTCTTGAGCCAAAGGAGATCTTGTGAGCAAATTCTTGATAAATGAGAGGGAAAATTTTAGGGTACAACAACTTCCCATGTTCAATCTCCTTAAGCCTGAAGATTTATATTGGCGAGTTTTGCCATTCGTGAGTCGAAGGTGGAAGATGATTGGACATTAGAGTGCCCAGAAATTTGCACTCGGTGATGTGATGGTTGATGGTATAGGGAATGGGCTTAAAGATTCCATTTGGAGGGATGATGGAAAGTTGTTGGAGATGGGCTTGTAGATGCCATCTAGAAATGATTGCTGAACCGTATTTGTATGTTGAATCTGAATGAGTATTAGAATGGCGTCTGTTTCTGGAGCGTATCTGAACTGTATCTGAAAGTTGAATCTGAATGAGTATCAGGGTGGCATCCGTGTCTGGAGCGTATCTGAAATATATATGAAAGTTGAATCTGAATGAGTATCAGGATGGTGTTGCACCCTAAAATTTACCCTCTTGATTTTAGGCTTATGTTTCATCATGAATATCATATTGCATTGCATTTCATACATTGTGATGGGATCAAAGTACTTTGGTTATCAAGTCTTCCTCAGGCTTTGAAAAATGATTGCATTGACAAGTTGCTCAAGTGAAATCTTATCATCTAAACCTCTGGATCTTTTAGGCTCAAAAGTTATTGCATATCTCAAGATATCTTATCCATCTCCTTGGATCATCAGAGGATTGGAGTTTATGTTTAATTATAAGAAGGAGTCACTCTTTTGATTCACTAGTCAAATTAGGGTTTTGTTTGATCAAGGTACAAGTTTTGATTTGGAAGCTACAACATCTCATTGGCATTTGAAAGGTCTTTGTACAAGAAATTGGCCAAGATGTCCAGAGGATTTGAAGTTTTGAAGATGGTTCATCAGTCTCCTAAGATGTTAACCAAAATTAGGGTTTGGCCCAAGTTGAGGTAATTTAGGTCTAGATGAGCCAATTCATGAAGCATCACTATCTTATCATCATTGGAATCAAATTTGGTCAAGAAGTCTCTCATGATATGCAGTGGAATTAGGGTTTTGAAGCTTGATCAGTTATCTCCTAGCACATGGCACAAAACTAGGGGTTTTGGATTTAATTAGGATTTCTATGACTTTTTCACCCAAACTTGTTTCCATGGTTCACCACATGTTATTAAACATTTAGGATTGAAAGATTGAGGTTCAATTTGGATTGGAAATGGTTCAATTGATCAAAAGGGGAAAATTGGTCATTTTGACCAAAGTCAATAAAACCAGGAGTTGACTAGGTTGGACTTTTGATCCTCTTTTTATATCCCATACCTAAATTCATCTTTGAATCATGAGAAAGGATGAATTTAAGTGTAACTTGTTCAATAAGTAACTTAAATTTTGAAAAAATTCTAAGTGCCAAGATGACTTCTCTTGGGCAAGCCATGCGCGTAATTTCATCAAACACTTGGCATGCCATTTTGTGGAATCAATTTCTGGTGATTCAAGTTTCAATTTGAAAAATTAAAAATAGAATTTTGTAGTCTCCCATGAGAGCTTACCATTGAACTTTGAATCATTCAGTTTGGCCAAGAATTGAGTGACTTCTGATGTTTTAAAGTTGGTATTTCAAAACTGGCCTCATGCACACCATGCATGCCCATGCACACGCGCGGACCAGGCAGGCCAAATTGCATTTTCGCCTCAAGTTTGCAACACCATTTCTCCATAAAGTTTGCATAAATTTGGAAAATTCAAAGCCCTAAGATGTTCTACATTTTGAAACCTCTTGAAAGGCCCCTCAAGCATCCAAAACGCACGAAGGAATTTCAAATGGCCTAAGCATAAAGTCAGCTAGCCAGATTATTGGAAAACCATGCCCATGTTGCAGATTTTTTCACAACTTCAGTTTTGTTTGTTTTCAACGTAGTCAACTTACCAAATGCACATGTTTTGTTCACAATACCACTCAACATGACATCACCAAAACGACTTCTAGGATGGGCATAAGTAGAAACAAAACGCATCACCATTGGGACACTTTACTTTTTTTCTTCTGTTTTTGCAAATTCTGCTTCTAACGACCTTGAGATTTTCAAAGACCCTACTACCCTCAACAGTCACTCTATATAAGCCACATTTCATTCCCTTTCGAGGGGGGCATTCATTTCTCTCAAGAAATCAGAAACTGCAATCTCTCTCTCTCTCTCTCAAAAATTTTATACTTAGAAGCTTCTCTATTCTTCATTCCAGAGCTCGATTCATGATCATTTTCACTTCATTGGAGCATTATAGGCAAGGGACAAGAGTTTTCGCTTTGTTTCAGAGGCCATAGTTGAGTTCATTTCTCAATTCGAAAGGTAATTTTCAGATCTTGATTCTCCATAATTTTGCTTGATTCATGGGATTTAAAGCTTGTAATCATGTTCATAGCTGGCCAGATCTTACATCTGATGTATAAACTTGTTTGATTCTGAAGCATATTCGATTTGGTGAACTTCTGGTTTTTCAAGGTTCAATGATTTTCTCAATTTTCTTGCTCAATGATTTTCAATGTATAAACTTGCTCTGATTTCATGGTCAATCATTTTGAATTTTGTAAAAAGCATGATGTAGTTGGTAGTTTGAACTTTGATTTGTGATTGGAATCATTGATTTTGGTGAAGAAATGGTATGTTCGATGGACCTGAACATGAGCCCTAGAACTGAAAAACGCGTGTTTTGAATTGATCCGGAGGATGAAGATGATGGCGTGGACGGATCTGATTGGTCCATTTGATTTTTAATGCATTTTTCATATTTTTGATTGTATTTGATTTTCTAATTTTATTTTTGTGATCAAAACATATTTAAAAATTATAAAAAAATTACTATAGGCCAATGATAATTTCTAGTACTTGTCATATTTTTTTTGGAATTTTGTTTAAATATTTTGATTAGTTTTAAAAATTCATAAGTGTAAACAATTGTTTATTCAATGTTTAATTTTGTTTTAATATTTCTTTTGATTAAAATATTCCACAAAAATTCATTTTGAACTCATAAAATAATGTAATAATTGATTCTGAATTTGGTTTAGCATTTTTGCTATTTTTGATTAAAAATTTAATTTCAAAAGTTTATTTGTAATATTTGTTTGTTTGATTTTTATTTTAATATTTCCATTAATTCAAAAATTCTCAAAAAAATCATGCAGGCTTTTGTTTGATCATAGAATCTGAATATATTTTTATTTTGACCCTTTTGTGACTTTTGGCTAGGGTTTTCATTTTTTCCCTTAAATAATAGCTTAATTGTTAATTGTTTGGTTAATTTTTACTTTTAATACTTCCATTGATTCAAAAATTCTAAAAAAAATCATAGATGTGTGTTTCTAGTACTAGTATTTGAATATAATTTTGATTGGACATTTTCCTGACTTTTGTTTAAAATTTCATGTTGATATGTGATTATTAAACTAATTGATTAATTGTGTGAATTTTATTTTATTTTGGACTTTTCTTTAATTCAAAAAAAATGTGGAAAAATATGTTTCCTGACTTTTAGGGTCTCCTTGTGATTTGCATCATCTTGACTTGATTTGTTTGGATTTTTATCTTACTTAATCAATATTTAAGATTAAAAGTAAAAAATTTGGGTTTTGTTGCTTATGGTACAAGTTTCTTGTTCAAAACCCTTATGCCCTGGATTTTTATTGGAATTTAAGTCTTGATTATGGTTCATGAATGTGTTTAGGATTTAAAAACCACTTTTCTTGAATTATTTGACTTGGCTTGACATTTTTCCATAAATTATTTTGAAAAACTTGTCTCGTTTGGTAGTTTTTGCCAACTAGTCTTGAAGTTTGGGCCTCATTTGATTCCCTCGTCAATCATTCATGAACATAAGACTTGCCTTCTGACTTCTACACCCTTCAAAGATGCTAAGATATTTTTGGTTTGAATTATGGATCTTTGTTTCTATTTTTGATATATTTTTGAAGTGAAGGTACCCTAATTGATGTAACATATCTTGTTGCATATTGTTTGATGGCCAATGAACTTGAGTGAGGCATATGATTGGGCACCTAATGATCATGTTGGATATTTTTAATCAAATAAACTCAAGTCATTTCATTTAATGTCTCATGGTCGAATGTTTGAACCTTTTGATGCATTATGTGGGTTTCATCATTCTAGTGTGTTTGTGAAGTTGTGGTTGAATTAATTGTACATGATTGAAATGTGTTTTCCCCTGACCTCCATGGTCTTTAATTTTGTTCTTTTTAAGCTCCCATGATCCTTGATTGATAATCAATTATCAATTCAATATGGTGATAGAAAGGAGCAACATTCCTCTGATTCTTTTGACCAAATTGTGCATATTCCTGTTTCCTCTTGTCTATCATGTCTAATGTTTGATAAGTGTTATCATGTTGTTCTCACTTCATCATGTTGCATCCATCCCTTATGTGAGTCATCATTCACCTTATGGAATACTAACTTGTCTGTTGAATGTGCGAGGTACTTTGAGAAAGTTTCTACTTTTGGCTTGAGGCTACTGTGTTTCACTTTATTTGTGGAACACAACTTATTATACTGGAACTGCTATTGTGTTTGGCATGTTTGATATTCCATTCAGGATATATACATATGATTGTGAATGTTATACATTTCCCACAGGATATGTTCATATCTGATAATCTCATTACGTACATCCTTATGGCGTAATTTCTAACTTGATTTGTCTACTAATACCAGCTTGCTTGAAGTTCTCCAGGTTTCTTTATTTACTGCACAGTTTCTACGGATAGTTATCCATTTGGTATTGCACTATCTCTTTTCTTCCATTTTAATTTTGTATGGCTCTCTGATTGCATGATGGGATCTCTGTTGCTGATATATGCCAGGAGGCCCTCTGTTTTTGTCTGATACATGTGTTGTGTTTGCTTTTGATCAATGAGTCACTCAATTTAAAAATTTAGATCACGACTTCGCTCTTATTGCATGTTTCCTATAGGATGTTTATTGCTTTTCTTCTTTAATTATTGATTGATGAGTCACTCAATTTAGAAATTGAGATCACGACTTCGCTCTCATTGCATGTTCCCTATAGGATGTTTATTGCTTTTCTTCTTTAATTGTTAATCGATGAGTCACTCAATTTAGAAATTGAGATCACGACGTCTCTCTCATTGCATGTTCCCTATAGGATAGTTTTGTTCAGCTTCCTTTAGCATGCAAACATAGGGTAGGGTTTTCCTTTATCCACAACCTTAGGGTCAACCATTATTTGATAACATTAGGGTTAGAGATTAGGATAGTTTCCCCTAGTTGTTTTCTTTTCCTTTGCATTCTGCATCTTAAAACAAAAATTGTTTTCTTGGCAAATCATAAAACACTTCTAATAAACTTAAGCCCTTCTTCAAGCTAAAAGATACAAACCAATCCTATTTTTTTATGCACCGCTTGGCTTTGTTTTTTAAAACCTGTTATAGCCGATGTTTCGCCATCGCACATTTGTTTGAAGCCGATGTTTCGCTATCGCACATGTTTTTTATCCTACTTCGATTCTCAATATCATTGTTAGGCGTGATATTTTGCTATCCGTTTTATTGATGTTTCGCCATCTTTGCCATGATACTTTGAGCCGATGTTTTGCCATCGCACATTTGTTTGAAGCCGATGTTTCGCCATCGCACATATTTGTTATCCTACTTTGATTCTCAATATCATTGTTAGGTTTGATATTTTGATATCCTTTTTATTGATGTTTCGCCATCTTTGCCATGATATTTTGTTATCTTTTAGCCGATGTTTCGCAATCGCACATTTATTTGAAGCCTATGTTTCGCCATCGCATATGTTTGTTATCCTACTTTGATTCTCAATATCATTGTTAGGTGTGATGTTTTGTCATCCAATTTAGTGATGTTTCGCCATCTTTGGCATGTCACTATGTTATTATTTAGTTGATGTTTTACCATCTCATCCGTTTGTTGTTTCATTTGTCGTTTTACCATCTTGACTGTTTTTGTTGTCTTAATTAAAAAATACAAACCAACCAAAAAATATAAGCCGAACTACGGCTGCTCTGATTCCTTAAAAGGGATACGTAGGAAAAGGGGTAGGGCCCAAACGAGCAAAATCTTTTATTTTCCCTACATTGTTTTCTTTTTCTTTCGCATGCATTCCCTTTTCAGTTTAAGCCATAGACATAGGTTTCTGACCACACCCATTAGATTAGACAACAAGAGTGGATACCGTAGAGTACTACGGGCGTGTGGGGTGCTAATACCTTCCCCTCGCGTAACAGACTCCCTTACCCGATCTCTCGGTCGAAAGACCGTGATTTCTCCCTTTTCAGGTTTTCTCGATGTTTACCTTTCCGTTTTGGCGGGATAAAAGACGTTTGGTGGCGACTTCATTGATGTTTCATTACATCCAGATGACAGGTTCTCGCCGTGCGATTTCAGCTAGCGACTTCACTGGGGACAGATTGACCTCTTGCTGGTCCATTCCAGAGTCGATCCTAGCTCTTATTTGTTTTCTTTTTGGGTGTTTATTTTACCGCTTCACATATTTATCTGTTTGCATTGCATCCTATGTGCGCTTTACTTTCTGCATACTGGATTTGGCTGGACTGTTTAGATTATGGTTTTCTTAGTGGGTGGGTTGTTCCATGAGGTAAAAGGCCTCATACCCAGGATATGAGTGAATTCCATAGGAACTAGGAATAGAGTGGCCATGGAAGCTATGAGGCGGATGCTTTGTAGACCTGACCATGAGACCCATGACTTCAGAGGTAGTTCGGATAGGTGTTATCATATGATGATACCGACATTCGAGCTCTTGTACTCTGATTTGGCTTGTAACCTTACCTTGACCTAGACTACACCCGTGAGAGGGGCGGGAAAAATTTTCTTACAGGTACAGATACTGTTGGTGACTTTGTGTTGTGAATGTGACTCAGGTTCCCATGATAGTTTTGAAGCTTTGGGATTTTATTTTGATCTTGAGTGGTGCTATTCTATAATGGTACAACCATTATCCAGTGTGAAATTTTGATCATGTCATATTGCACCATAGCATATTTATTTCTAAAAATGATGTATAAAAAAAATAACTAGCATATGCATGTCATCTTCCAGGGACATTCAAGAATCTTCTTTCCATCAGGAATGGCTGGCCTCCCGTCAGATGAGTTTGATCCAGTCCGTGTTAAAGAGCCCACCAGGCATACATTTTCTTATCAGATCCCTTCGGTTGATGTGTCCGAATTGGAGAGGTTGAGTTCTTATTTGAAGGGTGATGTTCTGAACAATTTCAACATAAATTATGGTAATTTGTTACTAATCCTTAACACTCCAGTTGAACCAATGGCTTTGATCACCCTCTTCCAGTTCTATGACAAGAAGTTACGGTGTTTTACTTTTCAAGATTATCAACTGGTTCCCACACTAGAAGATTACGTGTACCTACTTAATATCAAGTTGTCCTATGAAGTTACTTTTGTCCAGGTGCCGGAAAAGCCGAAGTTCAAAGTTATTGCTGAAATTCTTCATTTGAGTTGGAAGGAGGTGAAAGACAATTAGAAATCAGGTGAGGATACTGCGGGGTTTTATTTGGATTTCTTAGTGAAGAAAGCTGAAGACTGGGCAAAGAAAGGGAATTGATGTAACTTCAGCTCTCTGTTTCCTCTCATGATATACGAGATCGTCCTCTTCCCTCGTAAGAGAAATTTTATGGATTCGACGGCTATTTGTGTTTTTAGAAATAAGAACCCGGTACTGACACTCTTGGCAGATACTCTTTACACCATTCATTTCAGGCATGGAAAAGGAGGTAATGTAAGTTTATGTCATTCGATGTTGTATCAATGGTTTAAGTTGCACCTACCAGTAAGTGGCCCTTTCGTGGCTACCAAGCATTCTCTCCGATGGTCATCAAGACTTGTCAACCTTACTTCATTTGATATCCGGTGGAATTATGACATGGGGGAAGTACGAAGTATTATCACCAGCTGCGGAGATTTCCCTAATGTTCCCCTCATAGGAACTAAGGGGTGTATCAACTATAATCCTGTGCTTGCTTATCGTCAATTGGGATATGCAATGGATGGACCTCCAAAGGTTGAGGAGGTATCTGAATCAGTGCATTTTGTTAGAGGAAGTGATTATGTGATGTTGAAAAGAGTGACAAGTGCTTGGAAGGGAATTCACAAGAAGGATAGAACTTCTTTGGGCAAGAAGGTTCCTATTGCTAAGGTTCCTTACTTGGAATGGATTAGAGCCAGGGTCAAGATTTTGCGGTTACCATTTGCGAGATCGGCTCCTATATGTGAGCAACCTCCTACTGTTATGAGTAACACGGTGCCTACCGAGGTGTTCACCCAGGTTCATGTTGAGAACATTCAACTTCGTGCAAAAGACCATGAGTCAGGAATGAAACTCTATTGGGTAGATCAAGAAAGGGCCGACTTAGCTCGCAAACTCAAGGAAGCTCAAGGGGAAACTTCTGATGCAACCAGTTTTAGGAAAAGATCTCATGCTGAAATGGAGGAAGAGTTGAGTAAGACCCAACAAGAGTTCCAGAAGCTTCAGGCATCTGGAAACGGCTACAGGAAGAAGATTCAGAACTTGGAGAAACAGCTCAAAGACAAAGATGCTCAGCTTAAGAAGGAAGTAGCCCAAAAGCGTGTCGTAGAGGATCGATTTCAAGAAAGTGAAGTAGTTGCATCACAACTTTTGAGGAGAAAGCCAGGCTTGAAGAGTATTGTCAACACCTTGAAGCATGTTTTGTTCCGGAGATTTAGTTCTGTTATTTACTTTTGGTGTATTTGGTCACCCCCAGATTTGTTGGAAGGGACCATTTGTTTGTTATTATTCAATTTTTTGTTAAGACATGTATTTTGTTGTTTATCGTTACACTCTTAAATGTCCGAAGTCGCTTGAACATCGTTTTTTTGATTGTAAATAATTGTAGTGTTTGACTTATTGTCCCTTTTTCCTTTGATTGTATGCTTGATTATCTTTGGTCACACGCTGTGATTGATGAATAAAAGGACTCTTGAATACCTGGAAATGACAAACATAGCATGCACATCATGCATTTCATAACATTACAGGTTATCTCAAGACGATTTTCTTATTCTGCTACTTTTCATATTGAAATTCAAGACGACTACTCATCGGTATTCCACCAGAAACAATTTGCCTAGACAGATGGAACAAGTTCAAGCTGAACTCACTGAAATGAGGGCCCAGATGGCTACTCAGATGACCCAGTTCATGGAGGTCATCACCAATGTGAATCTCCGACAGGAGGAACTAGCTGCCATTGTCAACAACCAATGCCGCTATCCAGGGGATGGTGGAAATCAAGGGATTTATTAGGACATTTCTGTAGGATTGGGGGATGTGCAAGATCAGCCTACTGGAAATTTTCACGAGATGCCTGGAAACCCTTTTGTGCGCAATGTATGGCAGTTTCCCCCATCTCTGGGACCTCGTCTTGTGGGGAACAGAAGAGTTAATAAAGGCAGTGTAAGGAACTATCAAGAGCAAGATTATGACTTTGATCAGGATGAAGATCAGTTTTTTGTTCGGTGTTCAGAGCCGGAAGTTCAGGTTGAGGATAATATGTATCGGTTGTTGGAAGAAAGTTTGAAGGCTGTGGAAGGACAAAGAGTCCTTGGTATGGATGCTAATGATCTCGGGTTGGTGTCTGGGGTGAAAGTTCCTCCAATTTTCAAGCCTCCTACATTTGAAAAGTACAACGGAATGTCATGTCCTGTTACTCATGCAACTGCTTATTTCCGGAAGATGTCGGTGCATACTGAGGATCAGGGGCTTTTGATTCACTTTTTCCAGAATAGCCTATCTGGGGCTTCCCTGGAGTGGTACATGAAGTTGGAGAAAACTCATATTCGTTGCTGGAATGATCTTTCTTGGGATTTTGTCAAACATTATAAGTATAATGTGGATATGGCACCTAATCGCACTCAGTTACATAATATGTCACATGGACCAAAAGAATCTTTCAAGGAATACGCTCAGAAGTGGCGTGAGTTGGCTGCGAGAGTTCAACCTCCACTCATGGAGAGAGAACTCATTGATATGTTTATGAGTACCCTGCAAGGACCATTCTATGAGCACATGATAGGAAGTACTTCGGCAGGATTTGCAGACTTGGTTATGACTGGTGAAAGAATTGAGGTAGGTTTGAAATTTGGGAAAATTCAGGTTGGAGGTTCTATTGGCTCATCAGGGGGCAGTAAGAAACCATTCAACACTTACCCTAAGAAAAGGGAAGGATACACAACCACGATTTACTCTCATAGAGGAAGAAGAGAGGATCGTCAGCACCAGCAGATCAATGTTGTTTCTATTCCTGTTAATGCTCCTCCGCAGCAGAGACCGAATACAGTGCCTCAACAACAAAGACAATAAGATGCTCCCCATTAGTATAATAATCAACAACAGAGACAACCCAAAAAATTTGATCCCTTTCCAGTATCTCTTACTGAAGCACTCCACCATTTGCTCGATTTGAAGTTGATCAGTTTGAGAAATATGCCACCACCACCCGCAAGACTTCCTCCTAACTATGATGCTAACGCCTGATGTGAATTCCATTCAGGAGGAGTTGGTCATTCTACTGACAATTGCTTTGCGTTAAATGCAAGGTACAAGACTTATTGGATGCTAAGGCAATTGACTTTACCCCAGTAACTGGTCCGAATGTTACTCAGAACCCAATGCCGACGCATGGAGGGGGTGTTGTTAATATGATTGATGATAATAGTGAAGTGTTTAATTTAATCATGAATGTGGAACAAGTGACTACTCCGTTGTGGTATGTTAAGAGGTATTTGCTTGACAATTTTATTTTCCCGGGTTGTACTTCAGAGTGTGCCAAGTGTAGAGAGAAACCGAAGGGCTGTGATTATTTAAAAGTTGGTATCAAGTTGATGATAAAGGAGGGTTTCCTACAGTTTGATAGAAAACCGAATTACCGCGAGGTTACTGAAGAGGATGTTGCTGTGATATCTATTCCTTACACTCTTGTGCACATTCCTGCCCCATCTAGGGAACCCCCTTTGATGATTACGGTACCTGGTCCCATGCCGTATACCAGTGATAAGGCCATCCCATGGCATTACGGTGCATATGTTTATTACCATGGGGTGAAGCAGGAAGCAAGTACTCGTTTGTCTAAGGAAGAACATACTGAAGGTAATGAAGATGAAGTTCATAATTTCTCTGGTGTGGGTCGAATGACTAGAAGTGGGAGAGTTTTTGGTCCTTCTAATGTGAAATATGCGACAGATGCTTCTGCAAGAGAAAAAGGAAAACAACAGGCGATGATTGGTAATCCGAGGGTTATGCCAGCCAATGTGACTCAACCAATTCCGGTACCAGAAGCTTCTTCAGTTCCTGATGAGGTTGAAGAGTTGATGCGAATTATTAGAAAGAATGGTTATAGCATAATTGATCATCTGAGCCATACTCCTTCTAAGATGTCTATCTTGTCTCTGTTGATTTATTCAGAACCTCACAGAAATTCTTTGATGAAGTTGTTAAAGAATGCGTTCGTGCCACATGAGATGACATTCAATCAGTTTGAGAATGTTTGTGCTAACATATCTGCCGCGAATGGTCTGGGCTTCACAGATTTTGATCTTCCTCCGAGGGGGCCAGACCATAACAAAGCGTTGCATATTTCGATGGAGTGCAAGGGCACTACTTTATCCTGGGTTTTGGTGGATACAAGATCGTCCTTGAATATATTTCCTAAGTCAGCATTGATGAAAATTGATTATTCTGGACTGGAGCTGCGCCCTAGTGATTTGATGGTGAAGGCGTTTGATGGGTCTTGAAGGTCAGTGTTTGGGGAAGTGGAGTTACCAATGAAGGTTGGTCCTCGTACCTTCACGGCTACAGTTTTTGTGATGGATATACAACCAGCGTATTGTTGTTTGTTGGGGCAGCCATGGATTCATAGAGCAGGGGAAATCACTTCTACTCTTCATCAGAAACTCAAGTATCCTGCAGAGGGAAAGGTGATAACCGTGTGCGGAGAGGAAGAGCACATCGTGAGTCATTTGACATCATTCCGATACGTTGAAGTTGAAGGCAAGATACATGAGACTCTGTTTCAAGCATTTGAGACAGTTTATGCTGTCAATTTTCCTTCTCCAGAGCAGAAAAGGAAACCAGAAACTGTTATGTCTTCTCTCAAGGATGCGAGAGCTGTGGTGGAAAATGGTAACCCTGAATGTTGGGGTCGGGTGCTGGACGTTACCCCGAAATTTAACAAATTCGGTCTTGGTTTTAGCTCGGGTCAGCAGAGCGCAACTCCCAGAGCATCTAGTTTATCTACTCCTGTGAAGTTTTCCCGTCCTTGTGCTACTCAAGAAGGACACGTCAATGCAGTTGGCGACGATATGGCTGATGGCTAGAATATCGAATATTGGATTCATCCAAGTATTCTAGGCCAGACACTCAACAATTGGACTTTTGTGGATGTTATCCAAGTTTCAAGCGCTGAGGAGTAATTTTCTTGTTTTCTTTTATTATCATATCATAATTTCTACGCTCTGCCCAAGGCATAATGGATCATTTTTGTAGGGCCACCATATTTATTTTCAAAAAGTTTATCATGAAATAAAGGACGTTTTTGCATTCAAAATTTCGCTCCATTTCATTTCTTTTTATTTTTGAATGGCAATGTTTCTCTTTTCACACACTATCACTAAAAAACGCCAAAATGTCGTTCATGCAGATGCACTGCCACCACCGATCATATTGATAACGACTCTGCTATGGCTCATTATGACTTTGACACTCTTATTTATCAAGCTGAAGAAGAAGCATATGAGGATTGTGACATTCCTAGGGAATTAGCAAGATTGTTAAAACAAGAGGAGAAGGTTATCCAGCCGAATCAGGATTCGATTGAGGTGGTGAATATTGGCACAGAAGAGGTAAGAAGAGAAGTCAAGATAGGGGAAGATCTCGAAGAAAGTATAAAGGTCATATTGATTGAGCTACTCCGTGAGTATTCTGATATCTTCGCTTTGTCTTATGAGGATATGCTTGGGTTAGATACAGACATAGTGGTGCATCAACTACTGCTCAAAGAAGGTTGTTCCCCTGTCAAGAAAAAGCTCTGAAGAACTCATCCTGAGATGTCCAAGAAGATCAAGGAGGAGGTCCAGAAGTAGTTGGACACGAATTTCTTAAAGGTCATCAGTTATCCTCCATGGATTGCAAACATTGTGCCTGTGCCCAAGAAGGATGGTAAAGTCAGGATGTGCATGGATTATAGGGATTTGAACAGGGCCAGCCCTAAAGATGATTTCCCTCTTCTTCATATTGATGTGTTGGTCGATAATACTGCTCATTCCAAAGTGTTTTCGTTCATGGATGGTTTTTCGGGTTACAATCAAATTAAGATGGCTCTAGAGGATATGGAAAAGACAACGTTCATCACGCCTTGGGTAACTTTCTGTTATAAAGTGATGCCATTTGGTATGAAAAATGCCGGGGGATCATATCAGCGCGCCATGGTCACTCTCTTTCATGATTTGATTCACAAAGAGATTAAGGTATATGTAGACGATATGATTTCTAAGTCTGACACGGAGGAGGAACATCTGGTTCATCTGGAAAAATTGTTCGGGAGACTGAGGCAGTTCTTGCTAAGGTTGAATCCAAATAAGTGCACCTTCGGAGTGAGATCCAGCAAGCTGTTGGGTTTTATTGTAAGTGAAAAAGGTATCGAGGTGGACCCGGCCAAGGTAAAAGCGATACAGGAAATGCCTGAACCAAGGACAGAGAAGGAAGTACGTGGTTTCTTGGGAAGGTTAAACTACATTTCTAGATTTATTTCTCATATCACAGCCACATGTGAACCTTTGCTCAAGTTGTTGAAGAAAAGTCAGACAGTGAAATGGAATGAGGATTGTCAGATGGCCTTTGACAAAATAAAGGAGTATTTGCCGGAACCTCCAATACTCATGCCGCCAGTGGAGGGAAGGCCATTAATCATGTATCTAACTATGTTGGAGAGCTCAATAGGTTGTGTCCTCGGTCAGCACGACGAAACAGGGAAGAAAGAGCAGGCTATTTACTACTTGAGTAAGAAGTTTACGGAATGTGAGTCAAGGTAATCATTGCTGGAAAAGGTTGTGCGCTTGCCTGGGCCGCTAAAAGTTTGAGGCAATACATGTTAACTCACACCACCTACTTGATATCCAAAATGGATCCAATCAAGTACATTTTTTAGAAGCCAGCTCTTACAGGCAGGGTAGCCCATTGGCAGATGATACTCAGCGAATATGATATCCAATACACTACTCAAAAAGCAATTAAGGGTAGTGTACTGGCCGACCATCTTGCTCATCAGCCCATGAATGATTACGAACCGATGAAGTTTGATTTTCCAAATGAGGAAATTGTGTATATTCGGGATTGTAATATGCCAGACCCAGACGAAGGACCCGAGCCGGGATCACGTTGGACGCTTGTTTTTGATGGTGCCTCCAATGCCATGGGCAACGGTGTTAGAGCTATTATCAATTTCCCTAAGGGATACCATATTCCTTTCAAGGCTCGTATTTGTTTCGATTGCACTAACAACATGGCCGAATATGAGGCTTGCATTTATGGCATTAAAGCGGCGATCGACCTGCGCATCAAATTCTTGAAAGTTTACGGGGATTCCAATCTTGTTATCAGCCAGATTAATGGAGATTGGGAGACTCGCCATCAGAACCTAATTCCCTATCGTGAGCATGTTATGAAGTTGATTACGTACTTTGAAGAGATCACGTTTGAGCATATTCCCAGAAAAGAAAACAATCTAGCTGATGCACTGGCAACTTTGTCCTCCATGTTCAAAGTTAAGTGGGCTAATGAGGCGCCTTCAATTACCATCAGAAGTTTGAGTGAGCCAGCTTTCTGTTTTGAGGCCAGTTTGGAATCAGATGGTAATCCTTGGTTTTATGATGTTAAACGATATCTTGAAACACAAGAGTACCCTGAAGAGGCATCCGTTACAGATAAGAAGTTCTTGAGAATATTTTCAGCCAAGTTCTTCCTCAGTGGCAGTGTGTTGTATAGAAAGCATCATGACAGTTTACTGCTCAGATGTGTTGACAAGAAAGAAGCAGCTAGAATCATTGAGGAGATACATGAAGGTGATTTCGGGACCCATTCCAATGGGCAAACCATGGCTAGAAAGATTTTGCGATCAGGTTATTATTGGTCCACCATGGAGACTTACTATTACAATCATGCGCGAGTTTTCCACAAATGTCAAGTCTATGCTGATAAGGTGCATGTGTCGCCAGTACCTTTGAATGTTTTAACTTCCCCTTGGTCGTTTGCGATGTGGGGAATTGATATGATCGGTAAAATTGAACCGGTTGCATCCAACGGGAACCGTTTCATTCTGGTTTCCATCGATTATTTTACCAAACGGGTTGAAGCTGCATCCTATGCCAATGTCACCAAGCAGGTGGTAACTCGGTTCATTAAGCACAATACTATCTGTCGCTACGGAGTTACTGAGAAGATCATTACCGATAATGGTTCTAATTTGAACAACAAAATGATGAAGGAGCTTTGTGAGTCCTTCAAAATCAAGCATCATAACTCTTCCCCATACCGACCAAAGATGAACGGTGATGTCGAAGCAGCCAATAAGAATATCAAGAAAATTGTGCAGAAGATGGTGGTAACCTATAAAGATTGGCATGAGATGCTGCCTTTCGCGTTGCATGGTTATTGCACCACTGTGCGTACTTCGACTAGGGAAACCCCATTTTCATTAGTTTACGGCATGGAAGCAGTATTGTCGGTAGAAGTCGAGATTCTTTCTCTTAGGATAATGAGAGATGTTGAGCTAGATGAAAGTGAATGGGTAGAGAATCGGCTGGATCAGTTGGAACTTATTGACGAGAAGAGGTTGACGGCTGTATGTCATGGTCAGGTATATCAGCAAAGGATGAGGAAAGCTTTTGATAAGAGGGTACGGCCTCAGTGTTACAAGCCGGGTGACCTTGTGCTAAAAAGGATAATTCTCCCCCATGGGGATCCCAGAGGAAAGTGGGTTCCGACTTGTGAAGGTCCTTTCGTGGTCAGAAAAGTTTTATATGGAGGAGCGATGATGCTCACGACTATGGATGGAGAGTACTTCCCTCTCCCTGTGAATGCTGACATAGTTAAAAAATACTTTGCATAAAAAAATGATAATAAAAAACCCGCTAAACTGAAAACCCGAAAGGGCGGTTTAGGCAAAAAGAGAGTGTCCTGGTGAATCGAAAACCCGAAAGGGCGATTCAGGAAAAAGTTAGGGACTTAAAGAAAATGACTACGCTCGGCATGAGATCCTTTGCTTCTTTCCTTCGTTCCGTCACCTGGCATAAGCTTGAAGCTAATCCAAGAATGATCTGTCTGAAAGTAGGAAGCATGAGAGTCATAAGAGTCATAGCAGAGTTGGGACTCAATGGATATTGACATTCACGTTGCCATTTGTAAACACTTGTTTGCTTTGATTTTGTAATTACTTGCTTCCAAATGTAAATGCCTTTTTCACAGGCTGATTTCTCAAAAGCAATAGAATATCTTCATTCAAGTATACGTATATTTTTCTTTTCTCCCTTTTTACTATTTTTGTTTGCAAAAATATCCAATATTTTGATAAGCACGTGCATATAAACTTCGTGGACCTTACACGGAAATGGTAATACAAGTCCTGTTTGGTTGATCGCTTGAAATACAGATAACAAACACAACTACTACTGTGCAAGGGGCATGTTTGGTTCTATGATTGATAGGATTCTCATTCACTTTACTGGCGGATGCCTTGCCAATTTGTTTCACAACTCCATGTTGTTGGTGAAGGTCATGGGTCAGGGTAATATCAAGATTACGGCAGGTCGATGAGATCGGCAAACCTAGTTGGAAATATTTCTTCCCCATAATGGCTTTTATTGCGTTTCTTCGCCGCACTTTCATGTGTTATCTTGATTGATTGTTTTAGCATTGTCTGCATATAGGATTTTGTGTATAGCCGAATGTCAGTCTTGATGCGTTGAATGTTTTTGCCTTGAAGAAATTGTTTCATTTTACTTAGACCATCCAATATTACTCCTTAATCGTTTTTTCGGGCATTTTGATACCAACTGTGCCAATTCTTTTGCTTAGCCAAGAGTTTGGAGGAAGGAGTTTAGCTAAAAATGATGACTGTAGTAGTATGCTTTCGAGTAGAAACCCGTTGACGATGTACATGCATTATTTCAATCCCCAAATACCAGAGATATAAGGAAGTTAGACCCTCGTTAACCCCTCTGAGCGTTCGAAGTAGGAGTTTCTTTTCCGTTAAAAAAAACCTTGTTTTTTAACCAGGGGCAGGGTAGATGTTCAGTTAATTTGACCAAGCATTCAAATTTCAGAAGGAATGTCCCATCTGAGGATCACCACATTTTATCTTTCGCATCATGAGATCAGGAAAAATGTCTAAACCACGATGTTCATTTCCTCACAAAGTCCCGAGGTCGAGATCGAATCAATACAATAATGGCTATCCCTCGCCGACCATGGAATGAAGCATTTGTTTTCTTCAAAAAAAAAAGAAAAAGAAGGAAAAAATTCAAAGACCTAAAGTCAAATTGACTTGTTCGAAGTGGAAAGTATGAATAAGAAAGAAATAAAAAGCCCCGCTAAGTCAAAACTTGAGAACAAGTCACTTAGGCAAAAGTTAGGACATCTCGCTGGACTCCCAAAATTGAAATTCAAAAGAATTTTTCCAGGAAAAAGTTAGGGAAAAGAAGATCCCAAAAGGCCAGAAAAAGAAAAGATTATTCAATAAAATTTTCATCAAAAGAAGAGGAACAATAATATCAAAAACAAAAGCAGCAAAAGTCAAGTGACAATCATGTTGGAGAAATTTTCGTGATCACTCTACCATTATAAATCCTTTTGAAAGATGAATGCTTGTGATAAGTTAACTAAACTTAGGACAGGAGAATATCACGAAGGGGGTGGGCACCAAATAACTTGAGCCTTGAAAAACTTTTTTTTCTAAAAAAACCCTTGAACCAGGCCACATTACAACCTTTAAAAGTCCTAACTGAAACAAGGGTTTAACTCGAAAGCATACTAAAACAGGATAACTTTGCTTAAAAATCCCGAATATGTGTTGCATATCCATGTTGGTATCTTATCACCCGCATCTTGACTTGTTTTCTTTTTTAAGAAAAGGGGGAAGAAAAGTTTTGAAGTTTTTGCACTCTAGCCAGTGATTCATTCACAACAGAGATGCTGCACTTTGTTAAGGTTTTCAACTTTAAATCCTAAATAATCATCGCATCAGGTCTGTCATTCTCAAAATAAATATCTTCCTGCATGTAAAACATTTGTTTGACATTAAAAGAGAGTTTACACGTTGAACACCTGTAAAGAGCTTAATGATTGTCAGGAAGGGAAAAATTGGTTTTCTTCTGCTAGACAGAGCCCATGTATGTTTAGGACTTTACCTATCCCCAATAATGTTTCTTGTCCCCAGTGAAGTTTCTTATCCCCAGTGAAGTTTCGTTTCCGCATCGAAGTTTTGTTGTCCCAAGAATCTTCTTTTAAAATCTTCCTTCTGAGACTTCAAGTTTGGATATGTCGCATATCCCCAGTGTAGTTTTTTAATTGGAAACTCACATTCTGAATAAGTTTCAAATCCTCGACGAAGTTGCCGACAAAGACCCCTCGCCTTGATCTCTCATTTCCCAGCCGGTCTGCTGACTGGGGCATCTTTATGTTAAGATCTTCCCTTATCCCCAGTAAGGTTGATACTGTGTGACTACCTGCATGATCCATCCAATGGTTGCATTCCAAAAGAAATCTCTCTTCAACAAAAGTCTTCAACGGAGTTCTGTCTTCCCGGTAAAGTCCCGTTTCCTCAGTAGAGCTTTTTTCCCCCAGTAAAGGTTTTCACCCCTCACGTCGGGTTTGTTGTCTTGATATCATCTTCAACACGGCCGCGCGCTGTCTTTTCCAAGAGATTACAGTCTCGCCTTGATCTTCTCCCTCATTGTCTAATCTTCAGATGACACCCCTTTCTAGAAGCTACAGTGTCGATCTGATCTTCTCCAGGAGTTTGCAGTTTATTTCTGCAGCTCCTCTCAATGTTTGTGGCCCGTTTCTACTAGTGGCTTGGCTGTTATTCCCCGCGAAGCTTCATCTCTCCGAGGTTCCCTCTGTAGCAGTTCCCCATATTTTCTCCTCTCCTTTGGATTTTGTAATTTATTTTTTGCAAGTCTTGTCAGGTTCTGACTTCTTGGTTATTGGCTTCTCAATTGGCCATTCCCCAGTGAAACTTTTAAACATGCATCATTACATTGCATCTACCAAAACGCGTAGCATTTCCATTATATGGAGCATTGCGCTATATAAAAAGAATTCAAACATACATCGGAACATAAGCCATTATTGTCTCTGTCATCCCCAGTGATTTTGCTAATACTTCGGATTAAATCCCCAGTGAGGTCTTCGTCCTCATTATATCAGTTTACTCCCCATACCAATATCTTTTTTAATAACAACCGTTTGTTTGTTTGAGTGTCTACCCTTGACTATAGCTCAGTTTCTCCCTGGCACGGTCTTCTCGGGTTTAGTCTTCACTACCCTCTCCAGTTCATTCCAATGTCTATTGATGCACCTTCCAAATACCAGCTTCGTCCTGATATTCGCTTTCAGTAGGTTTTTAGGTGTACGCCCTAATCTCCTTGCTTTGGGTCGAGCTTCGCCTTGTCGCCTGTGCATGAAATCCAGTTTCGTCCTGGTAATCATCTAGTTTAGTTCCGCCTAACTAGTTATTGAGTCGAGTTTCGTCTCGTTTTGGCTTTCATACCTTGGACCCTTTGACGGTGTTCGTTTACCGAGTGCAGTGTTCGTACTGCGTCCCTGGTTGGAGATCAGTCTCCTTTGTTCCTTGGATGCTTCTATCAATTTTCGTCACTGTTTATCCATTGATCTGAGTCCAGCAAGTGTTTTGAGAAACATGCACTCTCATCACTTTGCTTTGGGTCAAGTTTCGCCTCGTTACCCGTGCGTGAAATCCAGTTACGTCCTGGTACTCATCTGATTTAGTTTCGTCTAACTGTTTTTTGAGTCGAGTTTCGTCTCGCTTTTGTTCCTCATTTCTGAGATTCTTTCAGTTCCTTCATACTGTCTATCTTAGTTGAGATTAGCAAGTGCTCCTAGAATCGCGCACTCTAGCCACTTTTGCTTTGGGTCGAGCTCCGAGTTTCGCCTCCTCACCCGTGTACGTTTTCTGTTCCAGAGCTTAGTTTTGCCTATACTTTGTTGGTTGAGTTTTGTATCACCCCTTGTGAAGCCCAGTTTTGCCTTAACACATCTGTCCGGAAGTCTAGTCGCGTCTACTCTTTGTTGTTTTTGTCCTGTTTCAACCTGTGTTACAACTTCATTCTGACGTATGTCTTGGGGGTTTTCTGTTTCTGTTTCTTTCTTCTTCAAGAGTGTAAATTTTCGGGTTCTTTCGTATTCAAACATCTTCTACCTTGTACGCTCGAAAGTTGTCACTTTTCTCAGTTATCATGTTGAAGACATTTGAATAGGGGCAGCTGTTGCACCCCAAAATTTACCCTCTTGATTTTAGGCTTATGTTTCATCATGAATATCATATTGCATTGCATTTCATATATTGTGATGGGATCAAAGTACTTTGGTTATCAAGTCTTCCTCAGGCTTTGAAAAATGATTGCATTGACAAGTTGCTCAAGTGAAATCTTATCATCTAAACCTCTGGATCTTTCAGGCTCAAAAGTTATTGCATATCTCAAGATATCTTATCCATATCCTTGGATCATCAGAGGATTGGAGTTTATGTTTGATTATAAGAAGGAGTCACTCTTTTGATTCACTAGTCAAATTAGGGTTTTGTTTGATCAAGCCATTTAATCAAGGTACAAGTTTTGATTTGGAAGCTACAACATCTCATTGGCATTTGAAAGGTATTTGTACAAGAAATTGGCCAAGATGTCCAGAGGATTTGAAGTTTTGAAGATGGTTCATTAGTCTCCTAAGATGTTAACCAAAATTAGGGTTTGGCCCAAGTTGAGGTAATTAAGGTCTAGATGATCCAATTCATGAAGCATCACTATCTTATCATCATTGGAATCAAATTTGGTCAAGAAGTCTCTCATGATATGCAGTGGAATTAGGGTTTTGAAGCTTAATCAATTATCTCCTAGCACATGGCACAAAACTAGGGGTTTTGGATTTAATCAGGATTTCTCTGACTTTTTCACCCAAACTTGTTTCCATTGTTCACCACATGTTATTAAGCATTTAGGATTGAAATATTGAGGTTCAATTTAGATTGGAAATGGTTCAATTGATCAAAAGGGGAAATTGGTCATTTTGACCAAAGTCAATAAAATCAGGAGTTGACCAGGTTGGAATTTTGGTCAACCTTCAATTTAAGCATCCTCTTTTTATATCCCATACCTAAATTCATCTTTGAATCATGAGAAAGGATGAATTTGAGTGTAACTTGTTCAAGAAGTAACTTAAATTTTGAGAAAATTCTAAGTGCCAAGATGACTTCTCTTGGGCAAGCCATGCACGTAATTTCATCAAACACTTGGCATGCCATTTTGTGGAATCAATTTCTGGTGATTCAAGTTTCAATTTGAAAAATTAAAAAGATCATTTTTTAGTCTCCCATGAGAGCTTCCCATTGAACTTTGAATCATTCAGTTTGGCCAAGAACTGAGTGAGTTGTGATGTTTCAAAGTTGGTATTTCAAAACTGGCCTCATGCACACCATGCATGCCCATGCACGCGCACGGACCAGGCAGGCCAAATTGCATTTTTGCCTAAAGTTTGCAACACCATTTCTCCATCATGTTTTCATCAATTTGGAAAATTCAAAGCCCTAAGATGTTCTACATTTTGAAAGCTCTTGAAAGGCCCCTTAAGCATCCAAAACGCACGAAGGAATTTCAAATGGCCTAAGCATAAAGTCAGCTAGCCAGATTATTGGAAAACCATGCCCATGTTGCAGATTTTTGCACAACTTCAGTTTTGTTTGTTGTAAACGTAGCCAGCTCACAAAATGCCAATGTTTTTCTCACAGTACAACTCAACATGACATCACCAAAACGACTGCTAGGCTGGGCATAAGTAGAAACATAACGCATCACCATTGGGACACTTTTTTTTTTCTTCTGTTTTTGAAAATCCTGCTTCTAACGGCCTTGAGCTTTTCAAAAACCCTTCTAACCTCAGCAGTCACTCTATATAAGCCACATTTCATTCCCTTTCGAGGGGGGCATTCATTTCTCTCAAGAAATCAGAAACTGCAATGTCTCTCTCTCAAAATTTTTCTACTTAGAAGCTTCTCTATTCTTCATTCCAGAGCTCGATTCATGATCATTTTCACTTTATTGGAGCATTAGAAGCAAGGGACAAGAGTTTTCGCTTTGTTTCATAGGCCATAGTTGAGTTTATTTCTCAACTCGAAAGGTAATTTTCAGATCTTGATTCTCCATAATTTTTCTTGATTCATGGGATTTAAAGCTTGTAATCATGTTCATAGCCGGTCAGATCTTACATCTGATGTATAAACTTGTTTGATTCTGAAGCATATGCGATTTGGTGAACTTCTGGTTTTTCAAGGTTCAATGATTTTCTCAATTTTCTTACTCAATGATTTTCAATGTATAAACTTGCTGTGATTTCATGGTCAATCAATTTGAATTTTGTAAAAAGCATGACGTAGTTGGTAGTTTGGACTTTGATTTGTGATTGGAATCATTAATTTTGGTGAAGAAATGAGTATGTACGATGGACCTGAACATGAGCCTTAGAACTGACTAACGCACGTTTTGAATTGATTCGGAGGTTGAAGATGATGGCGTGGACGGATCTGATTGGTCCATTTGATTTTTAATGCATTTTTCATATTTTTGATTATATTTGATTTTTTGATTTTATTTTTGTGATCAAAACATTTTTAAAAATTATAAAAAAATTACTATAGGCCAATGATAATTTCTAGTACTTGTCATATTTTTTTTGGAATTTTTTATAAATATGTTGATTAGTTTTAAAAAATCATAAGTGTAAAGAATTTTTTATTCAATGTTTAATTTTGTTTTAATATTTATTTTGATTCAAAAATTCCAAAAAAATTGTTTTTGTACTCATAAAATAATGTAAAAATTGATTCTGAATTTGGTTTAGCATTTTTGCTATTTTTGATTAAAAATTTAATTTCAAAAGTTTATTTGTAATATTTGTTTGTTTGATTTTTATTTTAATATTTCCATTGATTCAAAAATTCTCAAAAAAATCATACAGGCTTTTCTTTAATCATAGAATCTGAATATATTTTTATTTTAACCCTTTTGTGACTTTTGGCCAGGGTTTGCATTTTTGCACTTAAATAATAGCTTAATTGTTAATTGTTTGGTTAATTTTTACTTTTAATACTTCCATTGATTCAAAAATTCTAAAAAAAATCAGAGATGTGTGTTTCTAGTACTAGTATTTGAATATAATTTTGATTGGACATTTTCCTGACTTTTGTTTAAAATTTCATGTTGATATGTGATTATTAAACTAATTGATTAATTGTGTGAATTTAATTTAATTTTGGACTTTTCTTTAATTCAAAAAAATGTGGAAAAATATGTTTTCTGACTTTTAGGGTCTCCTTGTGATTTGCATCATCTTGATTTGATTTTTTTGGATTTTTGTTGCTTATTGTACAAGTTTATTTTTCAAAACCCTTATGCCCTGGATTTTTATTGAAATTCAAGTCTTGATTATGGTTCATGAATGTGTTGAGGATTTAAAAACCACTTTTCTTGAATTATTTGACTTGGTTTGACATTTTTCCACAAATTATTTTGAAAAACTTGTCTGGTTTGGTAGTTTTTGCCAACTAGTCTTGAACTTTGGGCCTCATTTGATCCCCTCCTCAATCATTCATGAGCATAAGACTTGCCTTCTGACTTCTACACCCTTCAAAGATGCTAAGATATTTTTGGTTTGAATTATGGATCTTTGTTTCTATTTTTAATATATTTTTGAAGTGAAGGTACCCTAATTGATGTAGCATATCTTGTTGCATATTGTTTGATGGCCAATGAACTTGAGTGAGGCCTATGATTGGGCACCTAATGATCATGTTGGATATTTTTAATCAAATAAACTCAATTCAATTCATTTAATGTCTCATGTTGGAATGTTTGAACCTTTTGATGCATTATGTGGGTTTTATCATTCTAGTGTGTTTGTGAAGCTGTGGTTGAATTAATTGTACATGATTGAAATGTGTTTGCCCCTGACCTCCATGTTCTTTAATTGTGTACTTTTCAAGCTCCCATGATCCTTGATTGATAATCAATTATCAATTCAATATGGTGATAGAAAGGAGCAACATTCCTCCGATTCTTTTGACCAAATTGTGCATATGCATGTTTCCTCTTGTCTATCATGTCTAATGTTTGATAAGTGTTATCATGTTGTTCTCACTTCATCATGTTGCATCCATCCCTTATGTGAGTCATCATTCACCTTATGGAATACTAACTTGTCTGTTGAATGTGCGAGGTACTTTGAGAAAGTTTCTACTTTTGGCTTGAAGCTACTGTGTTTCACTTTATTTGTGGAACACAACTTATTATACTGGCACTGCTATTGTGTTTGGCATGTTTGATATTCCATGCAGGATATATACATATGATTGTGAATCCTATACATTGCCCATGGGATCTGTTCATATCTGATAATCTCATTACTTACATCCTTATGGCGTAATTTCTGACTTGATTTGTCTACTAATACCAGCTTGCTTGAAGTTCTCCGGGTTTCTTTATTTCTTGCTCAGTTGCTACGAATAGTTATCTATTTGGTATTGCACTATCTCTTTTCTTCCATTTTCATTTTGTATAGCTCTCTGATTACATGATGGGATCTCTGTTGCTGATATATGTCAGGAGGCCCTCTGTTTTTGTCTGATACATGTGTTGTGTTTGCTTTTGATTGATGAGTCAGTCAATTTAGAAATTAAGATCACGACTTCTCTCTCATTGCATGTTACCTATAGGATGTTTATTGCTTTTCTTCTTTAATTATTGATCGATGAGTCACTCAATTTAGAAATTGAGATCACGACTTCGCTCTCATTGCATGTTCCCTATTGGATGTTTATTGCTTTTCTTCTTTAATTGTTGATCGATGAGTCACTGAATTTTGAAATTGAGATCACGACGTCGCTATCATTGCATGTTCCCTATAGGATAGTTTTGTTCAGCTTCCTTTAGCATGCAAACATAGGGTAGGGTTTTCCTTTATCCTGAACCTTAGGGCCAACCATTATTTGATAACATTAGGGCTAGAGATTAGGATAGTTTCCCCTAGTTGTTTTCTTTTCCTTTGCATTCTGCATCTTAAAACAAAATTTGTTTTCTTGGCAAATCATAAAACACTTATAATAAACTTAAACCCTTCTTCAAGGTAAAAGATACAAACCAATCCTATTTTTTTATGTGCCGCTTGGCTTTGTTTTTTAAAACCTGTTATTGCTGATGTTTCACCATCACACATTTGTTTGAAGCCGATGTTTCGCCATCACACATGTTTGTTATCCTACTTTTATTCTCAATATCATTGTTAGGTGTGATATTTTGCTATCCGTTTTATTGATGTTCCGCCATCTTTACCGTGTTATTTGAGCCGATGTTTTGCCATCGCACATTTTTTTGAAGCTGATGTTTCTCCATCCCACATATTTTTTATCCTACTTTGATTCTCAATATCATTGTTAGGTGTGATATTTTGCTATCCGTTTTATTGATGTTTCGCCATCTTTGCCATGATATTTTGTTATCTTTTAGCCGATGTTTCGCCATCGCACATTTGTTTGAAGCTGATGTTTCGCCATTGCACATGTTTGTTATCCTACTTTGATTCTCAATATCATTGTTAGGTGTGATGTTTTTTCGTCCAATTTATTGATGTTTCGCCATCTTTGGCATGTTACTATGTTATTATTTAGTTGATGTTTTACCATCTCATCCTTTTGTTGTTTCATTTGTTGTTTTACCATCTTGACTGTTTTTGTTGTCTTAATTAAAAAACACAAACCAACCAAAATATATAAGCCGAACTACTACTGCTCTGATTCCTTAAAATGGATACGTAGGAAAAGGGGTAGGGCCCAACCGAGCATAATCTTTTATTTTCCCTACATTGTTTTCTTTTTATTTTGCATGCATTCCCTTTTCAGTTTAAGCCATAGACATAGGTTTCTGACCACACCCATTAGATTAGACAACAAGAGTGGTTACCGTAGAGTACCACAGGCGTGTGGGGTGCTAATACCTTCCCCTCGCGTAGCAGACTCCCTTACCCGATCTCTCGGTCGAAAGATCGTGATTTCTCCCTTTTCAGGTTTTCTCGATGTTTACCTTTCCCTTTCGGCGGGATAAAAGACGTTCAGTGGCGACTTCATTGATGTTTCATTACATCCATATGATAGGTTCCGGCCGCACGGTTTCAGATGGCATCCGTGTCTGGAGCGTATCTGAACTGTATCTAAAGATTGAATCTAAATGAGTATCAGGATGGCATCCATGTCTGGAGCATATCTGAACCGTATCTGAGAGTGAATATGAATGAGTATCAAGATGGCATCCGTGTCTGGAGCATATCTGAACTGTATCTGAGAGCTGAATCTGAATGAGTATCAGGATGGCATCTGTGTCTAGAGCGTATCTGAACTGTATCTGAAAATCCTTTGAACATTGTTAATGGTAGCTATTGATTAACTTTATCCTGAAAAGGGTAAAATTTCAGCTAATATGCAAAGTCATGTTGTATGAAATGCATGGTGTAATCAGATCGTGATACATGCATTCGTGTTATCGATATCTATGATATATGGATGTGATGTATGCGTATATGAGCTAATCTGTTGCACTTCTTGTTGGATTGGGGAAAATAAATCCCTGACTGCTGCTGAGGATACGGAGTGTAAGTCTTCATGTTTTAAAGTGTTGATGAATTTCCACTTAGAGAAATAAACCTCGTTGTAAGGGAAATGCCGTGTATTGCTTGTAAAATCCTGTTGGGGAATCCTGAGAAATTTGGAGAATTCTACCGGGGAGTGATAACTGGAAGTTTTGTTCCGCTGGGGATTAAACTGCATACTATGGGGGACTTTATAGAAACAACTTGAAGAGATTTCCCTATCTCTTAAAGCCATCAGTGATTGTCTTTTTATTTTATTTATTTGTAAATAGTAATTATGTTCAAAATGCATATGTTCAAGAATAAATCATTGGATGTTTTCGTAAACAAAACATAAGAGTAAAGAAAAATAGATGGTTTTGTACTTTTAAAGGGATATATTTGTATTGACTTTGAGTAAGTATTTTTGTACAATAAGACAAACATTCTAGTAAGAGAATGCTGTTGTAAAAATGAAAATTTGATACAAACAAAAGATAGCTATGTGAAATAATCCCATGGGTTTCCCATTCTGCTATAGCCTTCGTGTCTCTGAGCATCTTACCTATTTGTTTCCTTGTCCGAAGCTGATTGAATTGATCAGAACCGTCGAGCTTGTAGGTTGTCCATAAGGTGATCCAACAGGACATAGTCATACACTTTAATTCCCTAACTTTTTCCTGGACCACCCTTTTGGGTTTTCAGTCCACCGGGATACCCTTTCTTTCCCAAGCCTCCCTTTCGCGTTTTCAGCTTTCGGGGTGTACAATTTTTTTTTGTTTTATCCCTAATTTTTGCCTGAACCTTTTTGGTTCGTCGGGATGCCCTTGTTTTGCCTAGGTGTGTTAACCTAGTGGGTCTCTTATGCTTAACAGAAGCGAAAGAAGCTGCCTCAACCCACTTTGTAAAATAGTCAATGACCACTAAGATGAAGCGGTGTGCATTAGAGGCTATTGGTTTGATTTCCCCAATCATATTGATGCCCCACATAGAAAAGGGCCAAGGAGTCGTCAAGACATTCAGAGGAACCGTAGGTACGTGCACCTTGTCAGCATAGATCTGACACTTGTGGCAGGTTCGAGAGTGTTGATAGCAATCTGCTTCCATGGTAGACCAGTAATAACCTGCCCGTAGGATTTTCTTTTCCATCGTATGCCCACTAGAATGGGTGCCAAAAGTGCCCTCATGTAGATCATCCATGATCTTTTCTGCTTTAACCTTGTCTACGCATCGAAGTAACAAAGATTCATGGTTGCGTTTGTAGAGAATGCCTTACTAAGGAAGAATTTAGCAGATAATATCCTTAAGAACTTCTTATCATTGACTGAAGCTCCTTCCGGATATTCTTGAGCCTCGAGATACCTCTTGACTTCGTGAAACCAAGGCCGGTCCACTATTTCTTCAGTATTAATCTCGTGACAGTGAGCTGGTTCATCCATTCGCTCAATGGTAATCCGGGGAGCCTCGTTATCCCATTTAAGTTTAAACATGGATGACATTGTGGCTAGTGAGTCTGCTAGCTGATTTTCTTCTCGCGGGAAATGCTCGAAGGTAATCTTCTCAAAATGTGGGATCAATGTCAACACATGTTCTTTGAAGGGGATAAGGTTAGGGTGTTTGGTGTCCCATTCCCCTTTGATCTGGCTGATGACCAAAGTTGAATCTCCGAATACATTTAAGGATTTGATCCCCAAATCTATAGCAGCTTTGAGACCAAAAATGCACGCTTCGTATTCTTCCATGTTATTTGTACAATTGAAGTAGAGTCTTGCCGTAAAGGGAGTATGACATCCTTCAGTAGATAGAAGTACAACACCAATACCATTTCCGAGTGCGTTGGATGCCCCCATCAAAAACAAGGGTCCATCGGGATCCTTGTTCAGGTCCGTCATATAGTCTGAATTCTTCACAGTTGTTTACCATCATGATGTCTTCATATGGGAATTCGAACATCACAGACTGGTAGTCATCCACGGCTTGATGAGCAAGGTGATCAACTAGTACAGCGCCCTTTATTGCTTTCTGGGTAGTATATTGTATGTCATATTCTGTCAGGATCATCTTCCATCTCGCTATTCTCCCAGAGAGGGCAGGTTTCTCGAAGATGTATTTTATTGGATCCATTTTAGATATCAATAAGGTAGTATGGTTCATCATATACTGTCTTAGCCGGCGAGCAGCCCATGCCATAGCGCATCAAGTTTTATCGAGCTGTGAATATTTGGTTTCACAGTCGGTAAACTTTTTGCTCAGGTAATAAATAGTATGCTCTTTTCGACCAGACTCGTCATGTTGCCCTAGAACACACCCCATTGAATTTTCCAAAACAGTTAGATACATGATCAATGGTCTTCCCTCGACTGGTGGCATAAAAAAAGGAGGCTCTTGTAAGTACTCTTTGATCTTGTCGAAAGCGGTTTGGCACTTGTCATTCCATTTGACTACCTGATCTTTCTTCAGTAATTTGAAGATTGGTTCACAAGTAGTTATCAGGTGAGAAATGAATCTGGCAATGTAGTTTAACCATCCCAAGAATCCTATGACTTCCTTCTTGGTACGAGGAGCAGGCATTTTTTGTATTGCTTTAACTTTGGCAGGATCCACTTCAATACCCTTACCGCTGACGACAAAGCCTAAGAGTTTACCGGATCTTACTCCAAATGTGCATTTATTTGAGTTCAACCTCAGCTTGTATTTCTTTAACCTCTCAAATAATTTCTGCAAATGACCAAGATGCTCTTCTTCTATTTGAGATCTGGCTATCATGTCGTCCATATAGACCTCTATTTCGTGATGTGTCATGTCGTGAAATAGGGCTACCATGGCACGCTGATAGGTTTCCCCAGCATTCTTCAGCCCGAATGACATAACCTTCTAGCAGAATGTACCCCACTGTGTGACAAAGGTTGTTTTCTCCATGTCCTCAGGCGCCATTTTGATTTGGTTGTAGTCTGAGAAACCGTCCATGAAGGAAAACACTTTGTGTTGTGCCGTATTTTTAACTAGAATATCAATGTGAGGAAGTGGGAAATCATCCTTAGGGCTTGCCCTATTCAAATCTTTGTAGTCCACACACATTCGTACCTTGCTGTCCTTTTTGGGCACGGGAACAAAATTGGCGACCCATTGCGGATAGGAGGTGACAACCAAGAATCCGGAGTTGAATTGCTTCATGACTTCCGCTTTGATCTTCTCTGACATATCTGGTCGCATGCATCAGACCTTTTGTTTTACTAGAGGGAAGTCCTCTTTTGTAGGTAGACGATGTACTACGACAAGGCAAAGACCTCAACATAATCGTGTAGAAAATGAATTAGACGCTCTTTAACAATGGGTTCCAGATTGGCACCCACCTTGACTTCTCTTGTCTTCTTCGGTACCTAGGTTAATTGTGTCCACTGGTTCTTCGTGGGGCTGAATGGTCCTCTCTTCTTGTCGTAGTAACCTGGAGAGTTCCCCTAGTACTTCGAAATCTTCCTCACCTTCGTCTTCGGCTTAGTAGATTAGATTTTCATAATCACAAAAGGCCATAGAAGAACCGTTACCCATGGGATCCCGAATGGATGTAGATCTGCATTTTGAATGTGAGTGTGTGTAAGAGTATAACTATCTTTGAAAGAAATGAAAATGTAAAAAGAAAAATAATGAGCACAAAGTTTGTATGCAAAAACGTCCATGATTCATTGATGTCATATGGAAATGAGATAATAACCCTTACAAATGGACCATTGTGCCTCGGGTAAGACACAAGGTTTTAAGAGTCTAAATTGTTTAATATTATAGATCCGACAAAATTTCAAGACAAATTACTGTGGGATAAAAGTGATCGGGACAAAATATATAGCTTTTCAGTTGCTGAGCCCTCCTTTGATAGTTGGGAAAATCCAATCCTCCAGGTCAAAGTTGTCTTCATCATCCACCACGGTGTTGACTTCGTGGTTGCTGATCTTCAAGGGTGGTCCTCTGTAACGAGTGCGACATATAGCTTTCTGGGCTCTTGAAGTGAAACCCAAACCAAATTTGTCAGTTTTGTATGGGATATCTGGAAGTTGTCCCCAAATAGTGCATCCACCTTCTTCTATCACTGCCTTGGAATCTTTCAAAGACGACATCTTGAGTGGAGGCCTTGTAATCTTAGGGACTTGAGACACAACCTTGGTTACTGCCACAGTTTGCGGGACTTCTTCAAAGTTCTGAAATGGAGTTTCAATAAATTCACCATCTAATTCCACATATCTGAAGGAATTTAGATGGCTGACCATATACTCTTCTTCTCCATGAACAATGATGATTTTCCCCTGAATTGGATATTTCAGCATTTAATGCAACGTAGAGGTAAAGGAACCAACATTGTGAATCCACGGTCAGCCTAATAAGCAGGAATATGAAGGGCGAATATCCATTACATAAAAGGTTGAATAAAATGTTTGGGTTCTAACCTTTATGGGGATGTCCACTTCCCCACGCACCATCCTTTTTAAGTCGTCGAAGGCACTCACTACTATGTTGCTAGGTTTCAAAGTCAATCCTTCACAGTCAAGCCTATCAAGAGCCTTTTTAGGCAACACATTCAGAGAAAAAACGGTATCCACCAAGACATGAGCCAAGGTCGTGCCCCTGCATTCGACTGAGACATGCAATGCCTCGTTATGCTTCCTTCCCCTTGGTGTTAAATCAGCATCCGAAAAACCTAAACCATTATCTACCATCAAGTTGGCTACGCAGTCTTGGAACTGATCGGCAGATGTTTCTTGGGGTACATGGGAAGTTTTAAGGAATATTACGAAGGCCTTTGCATGAGCCTCGGAACATAATAATAAAGCCAACATGGAAATTTTTGATGGAGTTTTCCCCAGTTTCTCAATTACGTTGTAGTCGCTTCTTTTTATGATCTTTAGAATTTCTTCCATCTCTTTTCGGGAGGTCTCAGGGATAGCTACTGATTTTGCCTTCGTCTGGACAAGCTCAACTAGAATACCTTTGCCTCGAGTCTCAGTTGACTTGGCAGTAGGAATGTCAGTAGGGGTGATAACAGGGACTGTAACAGTTTTGTCAACAGGAGTATTAGCGGAGATGATTGCAGGACGAGGAATAGCCTTTAGAGGAGCAACAACAACATGAATGATTACGGGTCCAGAAATAGCTTTTGGAGGAGCAATTTCTGGAGAGAAAACCCTTCCACTTCGGGTTATCTTACTAGTCCCTGCGATATTACTGATATCGGAGTCAACTTTCTCAGAACTTGAATCTTCAGTAGTTGGCCAATCTTTCTTGATACCATGGTAGTATACATCACCTCCATAATTCCATGGGACGGTTTTGTCTAACGAATACGGGAATGGTCCAGGCATTGTAATTATCAATGGAGCTACTTTAGGAACTGATGTAATTCTAACGGGTCTTTTGTTGGAGACCATGGAAGAATTGGAGGAAATGGTCACGATGGAAACATCATTATAAGAAACAGTTGGAATAGAACTCTTCTCGAACAAAATCTCCTTGTCATCTATTAGGCATTGAACGTCTGCTTTTAACAAATGACAGTTGGTTGGTGAGGATAAACAAAAATGACAGCTTTCATCACATCCTGGGAATACACCAGCATTTAACAAGTTCTTTTTGATAGTCAGGAGTGGGGTCACAAGTTCATCAACCAAAGTAACAAACATATATTCTTCAACGACATTGACATCAAGACCGTGCTTGGGCATAGGGGCAGTGATGACATTGGGAATTTATGGCGCGTCGAATTCAATCTCTTTGGCTTCAAGAAGTTCTTGTACCTTGTTTTTCAGAGCCCAACAGTTGTTAGTGTCATGTCCGGCACTCTCAGAATGGTATGCACAGCGGGCATTAGGATGATAATGAGGAGAGGTTGTATTAGGATTCTTTGGAGCTTATTTCAAAGTCACTAGATTGGATCTTAACAAATGCGACAATACTTGAGATAATGTCATATTAATTTGGGTGAACTGTCTGACTGGTCTTTCCATTCTTGGATGGTTGCTTCTTTGCTGAGAAGGTGCGGGTTTAGGAATCATGACAAACCCCACCATTGGACGGCGTTCAGCCCTATCTTGATTTCTCTGAGGATATACATCAACAACTTCTTTTTTTCCAATGAATGGTTTTCTTACAGCAGGAGAGGATGCATCTTTTTGAATTTTCCCATTTTTTATCTCGGCTTCCACCCTTTCTCCGGTCAATATCAATTCAGTAAAACCTGCTGATGAACTCCCAATTAAGTGATTGAAGAAAGGTACGGACAAGGTGCCCAAAAACATGTCTACCAACTCTCTTTCAGATAGGGGAGGCTTGACTCTTCCTGCTAAGTCCCATCATTTTTGCGCGTAGTCTTTGAAGCCTTCACTTGAAACCATGGCCATACTCTGGAGTTGAGTACGGGTGGGAGCAAGATCTGCATTGTATTGGTATTGTTTGTAAAAGGCAGCGGCAAGATCTTCCCAATTGTGAACATTGGCTCTTTCTAGCTGATAAAAACCAATCAAGATGAGTTCTGGACAGGCTGTCTTGAAAGAAATGTACCCATAAATCCTTGTCACTAGTGTGAGGCTGTATTTTCCTCACATAGGACCGAAGATTGCATTTTGGGACATGAAACTCCATCGTACTTGGCGAACACCGGTGCCTTGAATTTTGGAGGAATGACAATCCCAGACACTAAACCCAATTCCTCAAAGTCCAATCCAGGCACTTTTTGAATTTCCATTGCGCTTAACCGTTCTTCTAGATGCTTATACTTGTCATCGGCTGGAGGATATTGTTCTTTAGAATAATCTTCTTCTTCCTCTTCCTCTTCTGAATCTGGCTGGACAACTGCTTCCTTGCCTTTCCCATCTTGATTGTCTTTCTCACCAGATGACGTTGCAAAGTCCAGGGTCCTTCTTGCTTGTCCTTGGAATCTTCTTCCCATATTTAGAACTCTATTTATTTTCTTTGTTTTCTTCTTTTTTTCTTCAACCAGCAAGGTCTTCAATTCTTCTTATCCTTTGGCTAGAGTTAAGAACATCTGTTGAAATTGAGCATTTTGTGCTTGGAGGTCCTTCACCGTTTGCTCGAGATCTATCTTACTAAAATAAACAGTAGAAAGATGAGGAGACTTGTTGCAAGAAACCTGCTTGTGTTATGATGAATGGTAGATGCATATGCAATGATTTCAAGGATTTTAAAGATTCAAATTTGTTGTAGACAAAAAGGAAACACACGTTATATTAGTAAATTAAAGCTTGAGTACATCAATGCCTCTTTTGGAAAAATAATACAAAAACTCTAAGATAAAAAGGTTATACGCATCCTCTTTGGTGCGATGTAGGCATTCAGAGTCCGCTCCTCATGAAGTTGCTTAGTGAGTTCCAAAAACTTCTTCTAGCTAGCATAGAATTAAGCCTCGAAAGTATCTCGCTCCCCCTTGAGTTGTATCCAATCCCTTTGTAAGTCTTCAAGAGAGGTGGGCATGTCAGGATGCATGATAGTGTATTGAACATCTCCTTCCACAACAGGCTCAATGATTACCGGGAGAATGGAAGGATAAGGCATCATAAGACTCTGAGCACGAGCTCGTAACCATTTGAGGTAAGGCTCAAGAGGGAGGGAATTCTTATGCCCCAATGTCTTACTATCTACCTTGTTCAACATCCTCCAAGCTCGGATGAATCTTTGGTGATGACCTTGATCATTGTTCTCGTAGTCAAATACCAAACCCTGAATGAGCATCTCATGTGGGCCATCCCTTCGGGCGTAACCAAATTGTCTTAAGGCTAAGCAAGGGTTGTAGGTGACACCTCCCCTAATTCCAAGTAAGGGGACATTAGGGAATTCTCTACAATTATCGACAATAGTAACATTCTCTATAGATCGGGAATACCAATGGATGTCTGAATGTTTGAGCGTCATCAACCTTTGTGACCACCTTGAACCTTGCTCGTTCTTCAATACATATTGGGGAATATGCGAAATAAACCATCTTTCCAAAAGAGGAGGACAACACATAAGGATACCTCTTTTCCTCATAGTGCGAGTGTGAAAAGAACGCAGGATGCCCCCTAGCAAAGTAGGCACCGGGTTGCGGGATATGAAGATTTTGACGGCATTCACATCTATGAGTTGGTCAGGATTTGGAAACAAAACCATCCCATAGATGAGGAGAGCCAAAAATTCCTCAAAAGCTTGCAAATCCAAAGAGTTCCAACAGTTTTGGGCTTTCTCAAACAAGAACTTTGCTAGGAAACCCTTGACACCACTCCTTGTTTCCAAATTGGTTGTGACATTAGATGATTGCAAGTGTAGAGCTTGAGCAATATATTATGGATTTGGATCCCTTTCTGTACAATTAAAAGGTAGTTGATTAAGAATGTGAATCCTCAAGAGTTGGGAGAATTCTTCCAAAGTTGGCACAAGTTGATAATCGGGAAATGTGAAGCAATGGTGTAAAGGATCAAAGAACTAAAAGAGCACCTTCATCATGTCTTCATCAGTGTTGGAGGTGACCAAGTTTAGTAGGCAACCATGTCTTTCGGTAAATGGAGAGTTTTCAGGAATTCTTGAAGCTAGCTCTTTATGTTATGGAGGGATCCTTACAAGATTGACTTGAATGGTTTTCCTGCTAATAGAGTCCATGTCCTACAAAACAGAACAAAGATAAATCCCAAGATCCTTGAAATGGTTAGTGAATGAGTAGGATGTTATGATGTTCATGATGTTATGTACAAGTAAATATACACAAACAAAGCAAATAAGTCCTTAGGTTTAGGCTTGCATTTAGTCTTATAGGTAAGTACCCTCTTGAAGTTGAGTTGGCTCAAAGTTGTCCTAGTAATAGAAACCGGGTTCTAAGGAGCTCAGCATCACTGGTTTGTTTCCTTGGTCATTGTTTCAGTACAAGCCTCTTTAATGGCGACCGGAATATCCCAAAAAACCAAACCTCAATGAGTATAGTATCTAGTATCTACCAACTTCAGATTGCACCAAAGTCGGTTATCTCACTACATCCTAAAGGCCAAGTTAGTCAAGTAAAGGTTGTAAAAGTTCATTAGTGCTTTATGACATCACTCAGCGGCCCTGTATTCTCCTTGATTAACTCAAGGGCTACCGGTACCCACAAATATGTCGCACTAACCTAGTTATTGCTTAGACCATGTCGGTATACCCCGCACACTTTCCACAATGTATTGCTCCTTACGTATAAGGTATCCTAAATTCGGGTAGAGGATTTAAACCCAAACAAAGAACCAAAATGTAAAGCATACAAGTCAAACAATGAAAGCAAATAAATGTGATCTAACCCTAAGGTAACCCCACTTTTAGAATTTTCCCCAACAGAGTCGCAAGTTCTGTGATACGGTGGGAGAACTGACTTGAAGGTTTTGTGTTTGATTGCAAATGTTGCGGTTAGCAAGAGTCGCCACCGACTTTTCTTTTATCCAAAAGGAAAGGTGAAAAAGCACAGGAAAGACCTTTGAGATTATTTCTTGAGTTCGGGGGGTAGATTATGAAAAGGGAAGGTATTAGCACCCTTTTCATCCATGGTTTTCCATGGGCTCTTAGTTACTTGCTAGATCACTTGATTTTGTTTGAAATTGTGCTTTGTGTGGTTTTTGAAAGTATTTTGTAAAGAGGCCATTGTTTAGGCAAACTTTGTAATGATTCTTGTTCGTAAGAATGTATACAAAGATGTTGATCTTTTGAAAATGTTTTCAAGTTTTGAAAGATGTTTTGAAAGTGTAGGTGTTTGTTTTGAAAATAGCAAGGATGTTTTTTTTTGAAATGGATCAAGTAATTAGGAGCATTCTACCTACTCAAAAGTCTTTCATGTTCATTTCCTCTTTCATTTGATATTTTTATCTTACCATTGATTTGGTAAGTAACCCTATCTTTGGACGTAAACGGAACGGGCGTGGGTCATCGTATAACCATGATTAGCAATGTTGCAAGGTATCTTAGCATTCTCTTTTAGGGGATAAGATCATTTGAAAGACAACATATATAGCATCGTCGAGGGACTATGATCTTGTATTTTGCTTGTTTTTGCTAAGATACCTCACATGCATAATATGGCCATTTTGTAAGGCAACGAAGGGGATTTACCCTAGGGAGTGCTTATGTGCAAGTGTATTATTTTCCATGCCTGGTTTTGTCTTTGATTAGGGTTTTCTACTTGATTGGTTTTAGTCTTTCCATACAAACCCTAATTACTAGCATTTGTATATAAATCGATAAATTTCAGAATTTAGATTACTACGCTATTACAATACTTGTGCGAGGGGGTGTACAAATTATAAAAGGGGATTGCAATAAAATAAAGCCTAATTATCTATTACAACCATATTGAATTTGAACAAGAATTGAAATAAATAATTTACAAAATGAATAAATATACAAGAATGTAAATGTAAAGTAAATGGATGTTTTTGGATTTTTTTAGAAAAAAAGGGTTTTGTTTTAACCTAATTAACTAAAAGAAAATAATTAATTAAAATAATAAAAAAAGTAAAGCCTAAGTTTACTAGGAAAAGAATTTAAATAAAACCCTAATATATTAATTGATTAAAAAAGAAATTAAGTTTATAAGAAGAATAATTTTGGTATTTTTGTCTTAAAATTAATTTATAGTATTATAAAATATTTTTGGTCTTTTTATATTTTAAAATAATATATTCAAATAGTGTAAAAGAAAATAACTAAAACCCTAGTTTTTTAATTAAAATTACAAATTAATTGGTAAAATAAATAAAATATGATTAAATAAAATAATTTTTTGTGTAAAAAATAAATAAACTACAACAAAATATAAATCTAATGTTTTTATATTTTTTATGATATTTTAGTATTATATAAAATATTTAAGAAAATAAATAAATAAAAATGAGAAAAAGAAAATAAAATGGGCCAGGGTGTGAAAAGCCAGCAAGGGGTCAGAAATGAAAAAAAAAACAAAAGGCCCAAGGAAAGAGGCCCAGTGCTGCCAAAAAAAGAAAAGTCAGAATGTAAAAAATATGAAAAAATCCAAAAGGGTACCACTGGGGCTCGAACCCAGGTCCCTATAGTCACATGCGCGCGCTTCTACCACTAGGGTGGCTATATATTAATTTATATAAATCAAACCATAAATATATATGGTAAACACGTTTCTGAGGCCAACTTCATCTTCAACCTCACGTCCAGCCAGAACCTCTGTATCTTATTCAAATCTCAACAAAAATGAAAATTGTAAACAGGAAACTTGTAGCAAATTTCCTCATGATTTCAGAAATGCAAAGCAATAAAACCATAGATCAAAGACAAGCATGAATTTTAATGGCCCTAATCTGAACCCTAAAAATTTCAGAAACTTCAATCTTAAAATTCTCTAAGCTCAAGCAATATAAATGAAAACTATGGACATGGTTAGCTTTAGGGCAATGATATCTACATTTTTCATTCATAAATAAACCATTAATGATGCCTGTATGAAAAGTTCCAAAGTCAGAAAGCTTACCTTGCAAGAGGGTATCGGGTTTGGAGTTTGAGTAGCTTTTAGTGAGTTCTAATTATTGGATTAGCTTCCTCAAGTTCCCAGGAAGCTAATGGGATGCTTAGCTTGAGCTGAAAGTGCCTGAGGAGTTCTGGAGAAGTCAAGGTGCAAGGTGCTATTTTTGAAAATGGTGGATGATGATGGAGGTGTTACAGTGGTGTTGCAGGTGTTGGGATTGTTTGTGTATGTTGTTTAGAAGCTTCTGAAAGTAAAAGGCCAAGAAACGCACGAGTAAATTTGGAGATTGGATTCAAAACTCAGAAATGACTAGTTTTGAACTGTTTTTGGTGATTTTGTGTTCTTGGTATTTTCAGGGCTTAAGCATGCGTGGGATTTATGGAAACTAACTTGTGTATGTATAAGAAAAAGGTCTTGAGTGGTTTTGAAAGTCATAAGTACAAGTTGTAAGCTAATGGCTATGTTACTTGATTTTCAAGAAAAGTGGGAAAACAAGTTTCAATAGGAGGTACAAGCATGGGCTGGGTGATTGTAAGTGTCTAGACAATTTTTATTGTGTTATAAGACATGTATGATCAGAAGAGAACAAGTGCAAGGCCCAAGAACAAGTTTTATGCAAAAAGCTACTTTATCAAAATGGCATTGTGCACTTTCTTCCCAAAATGGATATAAAGCATGGCCTTGCATTGAATGCTTGAATCGAGACCTCTAACAGTTGTGCAAGAAATTAATTATGGAGTGCATAAAAAGTTTGAGGCCTGTAAAGTAGAGGTTATGCAGAATAAGTTTGAATTTTGAATCTTGTTCATCACAAAATGACTTGTAATTCAAGTGTGAAAACCCTAACTTCATCTCTTCGATTCTCCCTACTCAAAAATGATCTCATGGAGTTCTTGGAGATTTTGGAAATCTTGTAATGTAATCTACAACACCTCTTTGAATCACTATTGAAAATTACCGTTGGAACTATATGAAAAAGTGCCATGAAGTTGGGTCAAAATCCTGACCAAATTAGGGCAAAAATTTCACTAAGTGTTTTATTTCATGACCATGTGTTCTTAAAAGTATAACTTGAGATCCAAGAACTTTTGGAAGGAGTTGTGTAAAGAAAAGTTGTATATTTCATGTAGATCTACAACTTTCATGTTGGAAGTTTCTTCTGAATTAGCTTGCATCATGGTGAACAATTTGTTCAAAGTTGTGAAAAAATAAGAAATTTCCAACACTTAGAAAAATTTCTAAGTTTAGAAATTTTAACTTTTCAAAATGAAATCTTGAATTTTTGATTTCTTGATGAATAAGTTTCATATTTTTACATGCTTTGATGAATTGTGATCTTTGACATTTGATTTTGACCAAAAAGTCAAAGTTTGACTTTTCAGTATAAAGTTGACTTTTGATCAGTTGACTAAAAATTTATCTGTCAATCCATTGGACTTGAGTAATATTTTGAGCCATGTAATTAGGTAAAAATGATGCAATTGGACTCTTGAGATCATGCCTTAAACCAATTGATCATTTTCTAGGTCAAAAAATCAGAAATTGCCCTTTCCTAGTCAAAACCCTAATTTTGACCATTTTGCCCTTTTGAAGATTTGATCAAATTTCTTGAGGAATTATGGTCCAAACTTGATCAAATGATACATATGAGTTTAAAATGTTTATGTGGATAAAACAATATGAAATTTGACTGTAAATTGGCCACAATTGACTTTTTCCCCAATATAGTTGATTTTTACGTCAATTGCTCAATTGACTGAGCAAAAATGTGATCCAAAGCTTGAAACTTGACATGAGTAATCTTGAGGGTCCATAATGATCCATGAAAGTCATATGGGGAATTGTAAGTTCAAATATCCTTGTGCAATCTTAAACCCTAATTTTGGTCATCGGTGCTTAAGGAGGTGTCTTGAGCTGATCAACCCTAGTGCAGTCTTGAGCCAAAAGAGATCTTGTGAGCAAATTCTTGATAAATGAGAGGGCAAATTTTAGGGAACAACAGTCACACATACTTTTTATTACAAGGTTGGAAATTGATTGTACCAATAATATGGAAGAGTATGAAGCTTGTATCATGGGTCTTGAAGAGGCTATGGATCTCAGAATTAAAATCATTGATGTATATGGTGATCCAGCTTTGGTAATAAATCAAAGCAAAGAAGAATAGGAGACTAGTCACATTGGCTTGATTCTATACAAATATTATGCAAGAAGATTATTACCTTTCTTCAATAAAGTTGAATTCTATCATATTCCTAGAGATGAGAACCAGATGTCAGATGCTTTAGCCACTTTGGCTTCCATGTATCAAGTGAATGTTTCGAATGATGTACTTCATATCACAATTTGACGTCTTGATAGACCGGCTCATGTGTTTGCTACAGCGGGGACGTTAGATGAAAAACATTGGTATTATGATATTAAGCACTTTCTTCAAACCCAAGAATACCTAAGGCGACGAATGATTGGAATGATTGAACCCAAGGCGTCGAATGGATATTGTTTCATCTTAGTGGCAATTGACTACTTCACCAAGTGGGTGGAAACGAATTCTTATGCTAATGTCACTAAGCAAGTGGTAGTACGCTTTATCAAGAACAATCTTATATGTTGGTATGGTGTGCCAAGCAGGAATATCACTTACAACGACTCAAATCTAAATAATAAAATGATGATAGAACTTTGTGAAGAATTTAAGATTGTCCATAACAATTCGTCTCCTTACAGCCCCAAGATGAATGGGGCTGTTGAAGATGCTAATAAAAACATTAAAAAGATCATCCATAAGATAGTTGTTACCTATAAGGATAGGCGTGACATGCTCTATTTTGCTTCACATGGGTATCGTACATCCGTCCGCACTTCAACAAGGGTAACCCCGTCTCTCTTGTGTATGGTATGGAAGCAGTTCTCCTCGTCGAGGTTGAGATTCCCTCTTTGCGTGTAATAATGGAAACCAAATTGCCAGAGGCTGAATGGGTCAAGAACAAGTTTGACCAATTGAATTTAATTGAAGAAAAGAGAATGACATCTTTGTGCCATGGTCAGTTATACCAGAAAAAAATGAGGAAATCTTTTGATAAGAAGGTCAAGCCTCGTGAATACAAAGAAGGTGACCTCGTGGTCAGAAAGATCGTGTCTTTTAACATTGATTCTAGGGGTGAGTGGAATCCTAATTATGAAGGCCTATTTGTTGTCAAGAAAGCCTTCTCTGCAGTTTATTGATTCTTGAAATTATGGATGGTGAAGAGTTTGCACGTCCCATGAATGCTTACGCATCGCCTAAAGAAATAAAAGAACAGCTCGCTAAATTGAAAACCCGAAAGGGAGGCTTAGTTAAAAAAGAATGTCTCGGTAGGCTGAAAACTCGAAAGAGCAGTCTAGGCATAATTTAGAGACACAAACAAAATAAATTTTCCTGGTAAATTGAAAACCCGCAAGGGAAAACTAGGCAAAAGGTAAGGATTTCCTGGAAAATTTTCCTGGTAGATTGATCATTGAGCAACAATCTTCTCATATTCTCACCACACTTCAATTGAATCCTCTACTTAGAAGTTTAAAGTTGTTAGGGAGAATACTAGTCATTGTATTTCAATGTATCTTTTCCATGTATTTTCCATTTTCCAAACTTTGTAATCATCCATGGAGTCACGCCATTTGCAGACTACCATTCTATTAATAAAGTTTGAGCCTTTATACAATTCTTTGTAGTTCTTATTTTATTTTGTTTACAAAATGATCATTTATTATTGATAGTAATTTTTAAAACAAAAAGACTTAATAATAAAAATGTTTTTGAAAAGAATTTGAAAATTACTTTTTACTTAAGATTTTGTGATTCAAGTGGAACAAAAGTAGTGATTCCAAGGATGGACGAACTCCAAAGTTTTGAAAAGATTCCCCAAGAGGTATCCCGGTATTACTCTTGCTGATATGCGCATGATCCACTTGTGTTTTGGATAGTTGGATTTCATACCAATTGATATATGGTTTGATGTTGTGTCTGTAATCCCATTTTCTCCAATTAAGTCTTGATTTGGATTTTCTCCAAGTTGTTATATGGTGCTGGTTTGGGTTGCTTGATACCTTTATCCTATATTTCCCAGTCAAGTCTTGATGCGGATTTCTTTAGCTAAGTGTGATTCTTTCCTTAGCTGGGTTGTGATCAAGAGAAGATGGTAAAGTTATGAATCCTTTGCTAATTTGATGGATTTCTTCCCCCCTTTGTGTGTTGAGAATGAATGTAGAATCTCTTGCGGAGCGCTGCTCTATCCAGTTATGAAATTGTTGTTGTTGTGTGCTCCCTGAGTGGCCAGATAAGGGTAGTATCTTTTCTAAGAAGTATTGAGACATCTGCCATTTTTTTGGGTTTTCTCTCGCCAAGCGTTGAGTTTGATTTAAAATCTCCATAATTTTGTCTTCTTGCTATGTTGTTAACTTCTTAATTCCCTAGATGAATCAAGGACAATGTTTCCCTTTAAGGTGAATATCCCCATGAAGTTTCATAATTTCTCCCCATAGAAGTTTGCACAACCATTACTCTTGATATTGAAGAATGTATTTAGACTCCCTTCAGTGATATGGCATTTTCTTCCCTAGTGAAGTCAGTACAAAATCCCCAGTTGAAGTCTAGACGATGTGGCATTGTCTTCCCTAGGAAAGTTTGTATGATATTCCCTGGTGAAACCTGATGGAGGGTGTTATATCCTTGCAAATGTATTGGTTTATTTCTATCGGATTGTGCTGTGATTATTTTCAAGCCATGTTTCTTCCAAGTGAAGTTAAGTCGTGATGTAGGACTTTGTTTCCTCAGTTGGTGCTTATCTCTTATGGAATCTTCCTCTTAGATGTGATTTAGCCGAGTGTTGTCTTTACCCAAGTTGGTTTTGTCTGGTTATCCCCAGTGGAGTATGTTTGTTTTGTCAGCACATACATGATAACATTCATACATTCATACATTCATACATTCATACATTCATACACATCATGCATAGCTGAATTAAAATTCATTGCTCATATGAATTCATTAATGTTTCCTTTTATATCTTATCCTCTTTGTAGAGTTGTGTTATCCTCTCTCCATTAGAATGTCAACTTTTAAGCAGAAAGTGTATATCCTTTTGAATTCCACACTTATTTATCCCTCATGGAAGAATTTTGCTTTAGCTTTCCTACCCAGCTCATTATCTGAGTGAAATTTGATTTCCATTTGAGTTTATCCCTCAATGGATGGTGTCTTGGTTGAATGTTTCACTCCGATTTGGTCCTAATTTGAATTTTTAATCCCAACGACAATATTATTTTTGATCCATATAGGTTGTGAGCCGTGGATTGAGAATGTGCATTTATTTTACATGTGAAGGCTTTATCCCCTTAGCAGGAATGTGTTGGTATTTTCCCATGAAATCAAAATTAATTTCTCAGCAGTGTTATCGCAATCCTTTTCATAACAACAAGTGGCAGTCTCTTTATTTGAGCAACTTGTACTTCCCCAGTAAGTCTGTTAGTTCCCAAAAAAGATAACTCCGATGGATGGTAGTCTCTTCATTAAGGGAGATAGTTGGTTGTTGAGATGTTTTACTCCGATGGATGCTAGTCTCTTCATTAAGGGAGATAGTTCGTTGTTGAGATGTTTTACTCTGATGGATGGTAGTCTCTTCCTTAAGGGATATAGTTTATTGTGGAGATGTTTTACTCCGATGGATGGTAGTCTCTTCATCATGGGAGATAGTTCATTGTTGAGATGTTTTACTCTGTTGGATAGTAGTCTCTTCATTAAGGGAGATAGTTTTTTGTTGATATGTTTTACTCCGATGAATGGTAGTCTCTTCATTAAGGGGGATAATTCGTTGTTGATATGTTTTACTCCGATGGATGATAGTCTCTTCATTAATGGAGATAGTTCGTTGTTGAGATGTTTCACTCTGATGGATGGTAGTCTCTTCATCATGGGAGATAGTTCGTTGTTGAGATGTTTTACTCCGACGAATGGTAGTCTCTTTATTATGGGAGATAGTTCATTTTTGAGATGTTTTACTCTGATGGATGGTAGTCTCTTCATAATGGGAGATAGTTCGTGGTTGAGATGTTTTAGTCTGATGGATGGTAGTCTCTTCATTAATGGAGATAGTTTGTTGTTGAGATGTTTTACTCTGATGGATGGTAGTCTCTTCATTAAGGGAGATAGTTTGGTGTTGAGATTTGTACTCCAATGGATGGTAGTATCTTAATTATGGGAGATAGTTCGTTTTTGAGATATTTGTACTCCAATGAATGATAGTCTCTTTATTACGGGAGATAATTCATTGTTGAGATTCACTTTACTCTAATAGAGTTGCTTTGTTCCCAGCCATAAGCGTTGATGTAAACAATTTGTTTCCAGTCATAAGTACTGATGCCAATCATTTGTTACCGATCCTAATATTGGTATTTACCGGTTTTAGCTTACCACTTCTATTTGCTTCCTTCGAGTCGTTATCTTCTGATCCCATGCGAGTCGATGTTACTCACTTTTTACTATCCCCTATAGGAGTGGGTAGTTCACAACTATCTGTCGATCATTGTCATCTATTGATTTTCCTCATTATTTGATTTAGTGATGCCTTATCTCCTCTTTGGGCTTTACCCCATTAGTGTTGAGTCTTTTGTTCCCCGGTAATTTATTTTCGGGGTTGGACTCTCTTTTTAATCTATTGTTTTATCTTCTGCTTGCCCAATGGTGTTTTGTGTCTCCGTTAGAGTTATTTGTTTGCATTTATGATCATAAGCATTTCATGGCATCTTAGGGCCAAAAACAGGGTTTGTTTTGTATTTAAGTATCTTCAATCGCGTCGAGACGAAGACTTTAACCTTCGTATCTCCGGATAGAAAACACTTAAATAAGGGAAGTTGTTATACCCCAATTTTTGCCCCTAAGATTTCTCATCATCTCATGTCACAATGCATCAAGACACACGCATTAGGGTTGTTTCTCTATTTATCCTATCTTTAAGTTTTCTATTAAAGGATTACCAAGCACCTTGAATTCTGTATCTTGTACATGTGTTATTTTAACTAACATCAATATGTGTATATATGTTCCTTTGAATGTTTATATTGTTGGTGATCACAATTGCGTTCATCTCACCATCTAATATAGGGTTTGAGGGTTGATTCTTAATAAAATGGTTCTCTTATGGATTGCAAGAGTTCAATCTTCAAGTTCATGTCTATGACATCAAATATTTTTGGTTCAAGAAGCTATCTCACTTTATTTAGGTCAAGATATCCTCAAAGTTAGTGGTGGAAGTCATCAAGAAGGTTCATAGGTTCATGTGTTTATTTCCATGCCTTCATCAACAAGCTTCATTGAGAATTAAGCTCCATCTTTGAGTGTGCTTCAAGACAACATCATTTCAATGACTCTTATGATTCATCATGCTTTATTTTGCCAAGAAAGTTCAAAGAGATCCAAGGTTGGCTCAACAAGTTTGACCTAATTGAGAAAATGCTTAATTCAATGATCACAAGTGCATAACTCTCTCAATTTTCAACATTTGGAGTTGTTTTTTTATATGGATTCTTATAATCATCTACAATAAACTCTCTTCACATGACAAGATCCAATTGCGCAATAAAAATCATCAAAAGTTGAATGGGGTTTCAAGTCATTTTGACACTCTCTAGGCTAGGGTTTTTTGACTTCCAAGGACCATATCTTGCTCATCTTTTGATATTTTTGAGTGACTCCAAAGCCATAATTTTATTTATAGTGTCCTTAACAAGATCTCTTCAAAAGTATAAGGCTACTTTTTAATGGAAGATCACTGAAAGTTGAGAAACATTATAAGTCTCCTTGAAGAGCCTTTGAACTTTAGTGTTTGACTTAAAATGATCATAACTTGGTTAATTTTTACATCCTTGAGCCCATTATTTTTCTAAAATAATATTTGGGATGTCTACTATAACTTTTTTTATGAGCAAGACTAGAGAATGCTTGGAAAGTTGTTGAAGAATTTAAAAGATTATAGGTCTTTTGGGATTTTCCCCAAATTTGTTCATCATCTTCCAAAGACCATAACTATTTCAAATTTTATGATTTTTGAATGGTATCAATTCCACAATTCAGTTCAAGAGGTCTACTTCATGTCATTATCAGATATGAAGATGAAATTTTGAGTGGAAAGTCATTTAGTTTTGAAGAACATTATAGGTCATTTTGAAGTTCAACACTTAGAATTTTTCCAAGTACAAAACATATGTGTGTTTTTCACAAATTCAATTGGACATAACTTTTTTCTCAAGTATCCAAATGATGTATTTCTTGGCATATTGTAAATATTGTGACCTTGTCTTTAAAATGCTCCAAGAATCTTGTGATAAAGCCTCTTGAGTTGGGTGCACCATGGATTCAAAGTTGGCACCTTAAAATTGATTTTGTCAAAACCGTCAGATTGCAAATTGGCTAATGTGACCTCTAATCACAAAATTGTTGCGCATTTTTACTTCTAATCATGCTTAACAATCTTCCAGAAGTGATTAGCCCCTTTGAAACACAAGTTTTGGTTGAGTTTTAAGAACATATGAGTCACACTTTTCATGCTTGCAACTTCACATGAATTTTCTAAAAATCTCATAATTTCACACGCTTGAGCATCCCATTTGCTTCCCTATAAATAAAGGGTGATATCCCACTCATTGGACAAGCTTTAGAGAGCCAAAGAACCCCTGTTGAACTCTCTTCATACCTCTCAATTCTGCAACCTCGAATTCAATTCTAAAGTGCTCCCAACTCTTATTTCTTGATTGATTATTCATCCTTGAACTTCACTAAAGCTAACAAAAGAAGTCCAGTTTTAGCCAAGTCCAGTTTTAGAGAAAATTCATCTGACTTTGTCCAGGTAGTTTAAGGCACCAAATCTTTTAACTCAAATTACTGGAATGATCTATGATGTTCATTGATGCTTGCTGATGGTTTAATTTTGATCAATTGATGCATATGATGCTTCTATTTTTTTAATTTCAAAGTTTTCAAAACACTGGTTTTTCTCAGATAGACTGAGCCGTGGTTTAAATAAATTTTTCGCAAGGGTAAGGTTAGGATCATCTGGAAGAGAAGAATCCAATGATACCGGTTTGAGATTCTAACAATTCCATTTGAAGAATCTCATAAAAACCCATTGCACAGACGTCTGTATGTTGAAGACGGCCTACGTGTCATTCTTCAACCAATGTTGGCGTGACATTTGTGTTAATTTCATTGGCCCGATATTAATTAATTGTGTTTGTTTCTCACTAAGGTCCATATCAAGCATAACAGGCCAGGTCCTTTGGATCTGTTTACTAACACGTTTTAACTATTATCAGATGGCCCATATTATTTTGAAATTATTTTTATTTTATGATTTTTGATTTAATTTTTTTAAACTTAAAAAATTCATCTTATCTCTTTCTTACTTGTGCTATATGTTATTGGAGAATGATCTACATATCATTTCTCTAACATGTGGTGCATAGATTTCTATTGACTGACTTTAAAATAGGTGTGACTTCTACATAAGTCCATTTATGATTGCTTAACATATCGCTAAATTTGTCCTGATTCAAAAAATGATCATTCATGGCTCAAACATAAATTTGCGAGCCCAAGTATGTTTAATTTTAAACCATTGATCCAATAACCTTGAGGTTCATTGTTAGGAGGCTTTGATCTTATCAATCCTCTAATGAACTTTCATGAGTTTTGGTCTAAGTGAATCATTTAAACATCATCGATCATATATGCTTTCCTTGAGTACTTGAAATGAATGATATACTTGACAAAAAGCAAATGAAACTTGTTGTTGAGAAGCTTTGATTTTATCAATCTTCTAATGAGTTTTCAAATGCAAGTTTCAAGATGGTCATTCAACTAACCCTAACTTCTAATTCATTAACAATTGACTTTACTTTGTTCTTTTACTTTATGGATTTTATTTTTATGCCATTACTTTTATGCACCATTTACTTTAGCATTTACATTTCATGTTATTTTCATCTTTTCTCATTTGAGAATTTATCTTTATGTCATTTTATTTTTTTTCTTTCACTTGAGAATTTATCTTTATGTCATTTTTATTTTGCTCACTTGAGCTTTCATTTTCTTTTTGAAGACACTTAATAACCAACTTGAACATTAAAAAAAATCCTTAAGGTTACTTGGACTATTTGGTTACTATCTTTGGCATAATGGAGTTGTGGACCTCTTGGACTTAGGATTAGAAGCCTTGATTACCCTTGGGACCTTGTGAGTCTGTTGTTATTTTGTCTGAAATTATTGGGGTTTACCCCCAATATATTGTGTTGATTTTTTTTATGTGCAGGTTACTCTGGTTATATATTTTATCTGTGATTTAGAATTCCTCTGTACACAGCCGTTACTCTGCCTAATTTTTGTGAAGACTTAATTCATCTGAAGCTTGGCATTCCTAAGTGGTTTAGTATTTTTGCTTGCTTGGTTTCAATTCAAAAGGTGGGAATTCTACATTGACTCTTGATGTCAAATGTTGGCTTCTTATTAGTTAGATCGCTTTCTTCCTTAGCTTTTAACTTATGCTTTAGCATAGTCCCTTCATCTCCTCCTGTCTTCTTTAATTTCTAAAATCTTCTCCCTCCTTTTCAAAACTCTTCTTGTTTTCTAACTTGAACCGCTTTCATAATAAACTTGGACTTAGGTCCATGCATTTTCAAAAATATTTTCTTAATTAAACTTTAATCAACTTAACCATACTTTTCAATCTTTTGAAAGACTAAAATTTAATTAACCTCATTCAAACCATTTTGCCACTTTGGGTTCTTACTTAAAAAACTTTTTTTGAAAAGATTAGACTCTTGTCGATTCTTGTAGTGATGCGTCCTACTATACTTCTATGATATGTAGTGAAGTGAGATATTTTACACTTGAGTGTTGAGTAAGGCTTTATTGATTTTAAAATCCAATCTATATCCTCCACTTTGAGATGATGTAAATTCTCCTTTCTCATAATTGTGGGTAGTAAGTATGTTTTGCACTCGGATATGATAATGATGTCTCTTCTCTTAAAATTAACCAACACACCCGTGTTTTAAAACTTTTGAGGTGAACTATGAGTACCCTAATCCCCTATTCCACGGAAGATGGTAAGTAGACACTAAAGGTTCGCAACCGCGGCGGGTGCAGAAATTGAAAAAAAAACTTCTTTCCTCATCTCCACCGTCTATTTTTTTATACACCTTTTATAGCCAAAATACACAAATTTTCAAAGAGGTTCCTGCAGAGTACCGTAGATGTTTATGGTACTAATACCTTCCCTTTGCATAACCAACCCCCGTACCTAGATTTTCTCCCCCTCTTTTTTGGTTTTATTCTCTCTTTTCCCATTTCCTTTGGAAACAATAAAGCGCGGTGGTGATTTTTTATTTGATCTGTGCGAGTCAAGTCAACTCAATGGCTTAGTTTCAACATTTCTACCGCTTCACTGTCCACAATCACTTGTTGTTCCCCAAGAAAATCCAAATGGAAAGGCTTGTCAACAGAGGCCAAAACAGACCGAGAGGCAATTTGATCCCATTCCAATGTTGTATGCACAATTACTTCCTCGTTTGCTAGTATTTTAGTTGGTGGAGCTCCGAATTTTCACTACTCCTGAAAAGCTTCTACCTGACTATGATGGAAATTCTAGGTGTGAGTTCCATTCTGGGGAACCCGGTCATAATACTAAGAACTGTAAGGCATTGAAGCACCAAGTTAAAGATTTGCTTGATTTAGGGGCGTTGGTGTTTACTCCAGATGGTTGAGATGTGCAAGTTAATGTTACCCCAAATGCTGTAGGGGAAAAGACTAGTCATGTTTTTCATACATGATCTGCTTCAAATCAGGGGCACCCTCCATAAGCTTAGGTTCCAGAGCATCCATTCAACCAATATTCGTTTGTTTCTCATCTAAATAAGGAAAGGCACCTGAATAAGCTCGATGTCTAAATCAGTCAAATAGGTAGAGGTAGAAGAAGCCAAAAAGAGTGTGTGACATTATTCCTATGCCTTACAATCAGTTGTTCTATCAGTTGCTCAAGTTTTCTTTGGTGGAGCCCAAGCAGTTGGATCCTATTATTCCTCCTTATCCCGCAGGGCTTAATCCCAATTTCTGATGTGATTACCATGCTAGGGTATTGGGTCATTCAACTGAAGATTGTAAACCATTCAGAGATGAAGTGCAAGACTTGTTAGATGCAAAGGTCATCAATTTCACAACATATGGTCGGATTTGGGTTCTCCTTTGACTCAATGGTGTTAAGAATATAAATTGCATCTTTTGATGCAATATGTCCATACGGAGTCTAGTCTCCTCAATATGGCAATTTTCTAGTGTCATTTGCATTCTCATTTGTAATTTTTCTAGTTTTGTTCAGTACTTTCTTGTTTGCAAAACTTGCTTGTTTTTAATATTAATCATAATGCATTAAATATGTTTGTCTTGAATTAGTTCATTCGTATTCACTCTTAAATGTTTTTCTTTGCTTTTGATACCCAACTATTGTGAACAAAGAAAATGCCTATGGAGGGAGGATGACGAATAATATACCTAGAATCTCAAACGATATTCTTTAGAATAAAAACACTGCTGACAATGTACATGCATTGTTTCAAATTCCCAAACACCGGAGATATAAGGGAGATGGACCCTCATCAACCCCTTTGAGCCTTGAAGTAGGATTTTCTTTTCTATTCATAAAAAAACCCTCATTTTAACCCGGGGTAGGGTAGTGTTCAGTTAATATGATCGAGTATTCAAATCTCATCTGGAGTGCGCATCTAAGGATCAACAACAATGGTTATCCTTCACCCATCAGGAGGATAAAAGATGACGATACCATAATGGTTATCCCTCATCGACCGAGAAATGAGGCAGTCACCAACCTTCCAAAAGTCAAAAGACTCAGGGTCACACGACTGGTTCAAAAAGAAAAGTGAATGAAAAAGAAAAAGAAAGAAAGTTCGCTAAGTTGAAAACTTGAAAACAAGAGACTTAGGAAAAAGTTAGGCTATCCCGTTGAATCTCAAAAATCAAAATTCAAAAGATTTTGTCCAGGAAAAAGTTAGGGAAAACAAAATGAAAAATAAAAAGCCTGAAAGGTAGAAAAGGATTACAAAGAAAAATCCTCAAAGGAACAAATTTGTGTGATAAGACACCAAAACAAAAAGGTAAAGTGACTGTAGTGTCCATGAAACCTCAGTGGTTCCTCAATCATCATAAACTCCTTATGAGAGATGAGTGCTCGTATCAAGTTAACTGAACATAGGAACGGAGAACATCATGGAGAATATGTGGGTACCAAATAATTTCGAGCCTTAAATCCTTTTTCTAAAACCGTGAACCACACCACACTTCAACCCTTGAAAGTCTTAACTGAAGCATGGGTGAATTTGAAGCAATACTATAACGAGAGTATAATAATCAGACTCCTAGGAGGCTTGCTAAAACTTTTGAGTTGGTATCACTCCATCTTTTACTTTCTTTTGTATAGAAAAAACTCGATGTTTCGACATCTTTTCAATAAAAGTTTTTAACAACAAGAAAAGCATAAGATTTGCATTAGAATTATCATTCTTGGAATAAAACATTTTTTGCATATGAACAAGTGCTTAAACATCAAGTGAGCTTGCATAATGAGCATTAGATGAAATGTTTGATTATCTCGAAGGAAAGATTGCTTCAGGATACCATTGAGGGGTAAATCATTTTTGAGAATGATATTAATTAGGGGAAGAACTTCTATTAACTCCATTGAGTAAAAGAATACCAGTTTGAGAAATGATCTAAAGTAGATTGTATGGAAGTTTTGATTGCCCAGAAGTCTCTGTTGAACAATGGCGTATCGCTTTCAGTTTAATCATAAGGGACAAATTGCTTCAAGTATCTGCTTGAACATGAGGCAATTGAATTTGAGAAGTATGCTTGTGTACTAGCGTACTTTCAAGACGTAATTCAATTACCCTAAAAGGGAAAATTTTGAGACTCTGTTGGGTATGAGCGAGTTTGTTTTCCCAGAACTGTTCGTTGTTGAATGCAGCCATCTTGAGACAATTAAAGTCAAGAGGAGATATCTCAAAATTATCCAATATGGGGCATTCAAGTCGAGATTTGATCCCTCAAGTGCAGTCAAACTAGGGCAGTTATATCGAGATTTGACAAATCTCTTAGAGAATTTGTTGATCAGAGGAGAATCATTTTAGAATCTGAAGGTGCAGGGGCAAGTCATCTCAAAGACCCTTTCTGTACAGATCCCTCCATAGAACATACCCGAGGCATTTTCGTGTGATGTTACAGTAAACGTCGTTCACTTGTGACATGTGAGATACATGGGCAGTGAAGCGAGATTAGTCGACAATGCTACCAACATGAAGGTCTTAAAGGTTGAAGCTCTCTACAAATATAATACCTTATACCCAGTGAAGGCGTGCCCCTTCTTAAACAGATTTGTGATCCCCGGTATAGTCTACACTCTTGCTAAGAGTTTGTTTGAAAGAAGGTTCCCTTTTCAGAAGACTTATCTCAAGAGATATGCATTTCAGCAGGATTATGTATAATCCTTCTCCCCGACGTAGTCCGCTCCTTTCAAGGCTTCTTGGAAGAATAATTTTATTAACCACCAGAGATTCATGATATATCCCCATGAAGTTGAAATCTACTTTCCCAGTGAGGTTGGCACTCGTTTTCCCCATGAAGTTTGCATATTTCTCCCCAGTGCGGTCTGTTCATGTCAAGGTTTCTCAAGGAGATTTTTGTTTACCCGTGGGAGATTCTGGTTTGTATCCCTATGAAGGCGGCTGTTATTCTCGGCAAAACAATAGCTTTTCCCAGTAAAATCATGTGTTGACATAAATCTGGTAAAGGTGGCTTCCCCAGTGCAGTTTACACCGATAATATTTCTATTAAGAGCTTTTCGGTTCCCTAGTGGAGGATGTGTCATACCCCCAGTTGGATCTGAGTTTCAAGGATTTTCTTGATCAACTTTCCTCTTATCCATAGCATAGCAACTTTTCCTTTCCCCTGTAAATCCTTGTGGTGATGAAAATCGTACAAAATCATGTTTCCCCAATGTAGTGTATATATGGGATTGATGGTCAGAACTATTTTTGTCCCCAATGATATAAGATTGTTGAGATATTAACAGTGGAGTTTTGAACCTCAAGTTTCTTGTTTAAAGATTCTTTCCTCTTCCCTAAGTGAAGATTTATATCCCAGCGGTAAAATCCCCAGTATAGTCTGATAGGGGTTTTCTTTTGATTCAAGAATTCTCATTATCCTCAGTAGAAGTTTTCTTCATCAAGAAACTCTATGCGAGAAAGTTTCCATTCCCAACAAGGTTCTTCTTGTCTTGGCAGGAGAAAGGAGATATTTTTCCCCAGGAAGTTAAGAATTTAACCAAAGTTCAAGATTTTCTCTGGACTACAATTTATTTTTGCAGTATTCCTCCCAAGAGTCTACTTCCCCAACGATATATCTCCTTGGAAGTTGATATTTCAGATTTGCACTCTCCCACTAAAGTTCAAATTTATTATTTTCATTAGAAGATCAGATGTGCAAGGATAATTATTCAAAAGTTCCTTGTCTTCCCGACAATTGATTATTGTTGTGTTTTCCCCAGTGAAACATTAAATGAATTATTATATTGCATCTACAGAAACGTGTAGCATTTCCATTGTATGGAGCATTACGCTGTAAAAATTCGAACATGCATTGAAGTATATGTTGATTATGCTATGCACCCGACATAACCAGATGCCATATACCCGAAGCTGAATAGTCCTCACGATTTTATTCCCCAGGATTTTTTCCAGTCGATGTGTTCTCAGATATTCACTTCATATTAAGTGTCTTTTCTTGTGGGAGTCTCGACCAGTTTCCCCAGTGAAGTCTGTCATATCTATATCCCTAGTAAATCCTCCTTTGATTGGCGTGCTTTCTCTAGGAGTCTATCTGCGGCTAGTCTACTTTTCCCCATGAGTTCGCTTTTAATTCAAGTGTTCTCTATTAGAGTTTAATTTGGTTAGTCTCTTCTTGATGTGTGTTCGACATTCTTACCGAACATGTATCATTGATGCCTTTATGTTCTGTTTTGATTCATGTGGTCTCTGTCGGACATATTTCTATGTGGCCAATATCTTTATCAGACATGTATATTCGAGTTCTCCTTTGACTCAGGTGTTCTCTATAAGAGTCTAGCTACAGTTAGTCTTATTTCTCCTCTGTCAGTTTGCTTTTGATGCAAGTGTGCTTGGTCCGATGCCTTTAAGCTCGATTTTGATGCAAGCATTCTTTGTGTGGTATCTTTAAGGTAGCTTTTGATTCAGGTGTTCTCTGTAGAAGTATATTTGTGGCTAGTCTTCTTTCTCCTCTGTGAGTTCTCTTTTGATGCAAGTGTGCTATGTCTGATACCTTTGATCTCACGTTTGATGCAAGCGTTCTGTGTGTGGTATCTTCGAGTTCTCCTTTAGTTCTGGTGTTCTCTGTAGAAGTCTATATATGGTTAGACTTCTTTCTCCTCTATGAGTTTGCTTTTGATGCAAGCGTTCTCTGTTCGATGTCTTTGAGTTTTATTTTGATGCAAGCATTCTCTTTCTAATATCTTTGAGTTCGCCTTTGATTTAGGTGTTCTCAGTCAGTTACCCTTATGTCCAATTACGGCTGGGCATGTATGTTTGATCTCCTTTCACCAAAAGAAAATAAAAAAATGAAAATACAGAAAACCAAAAAATAAATAATACCTGAATGTCTTCAGAGTGCAAATTTTATGGTTCTATTGGATATTCAATCCTCTTCTACCTTGATTGTTCGAAAGGCTAGCGCCAATCTCATTCTTAGATTAAAGAAGATTGAATAGGAGCAGTTGTTGCACCCCAAAATTCACCCTCTTCATTTTAACCCTAATTGCCTTATACTTTATCATCATATGCATACATACATGTCAAGGAATCAAGGTTTTTTATATGAAAAGAACTCTGAAAGATGACTGTTTCGTTCAGCAGCACAATGAAGCAAAACTCATTATTTTCAAAGTTTAAATGCATTATGCACGTGTTCCAAGCTATTAAATCAACAAGTAATCAAGTCATCATCATATTAATCTCACATGTGTTCCAACATGCCTTGAATTGCACATAAAGTCAAGTCTTTCAATCGATTTGAGACAGCGCAGACAAAAATTCAGTATTTTGCGGTTCGATTTCAAAAATCTATAACTTGAGACCAGAAAATGGTTTGGGAATGGTTCTTAAGTCTTTAGAAACTTCTTGAGATCTTCTCCAATTCATCTGTTCAGGTCGAAGACTAATTTTTGAGGGAGATCTTCAAAAGCGCAGAATACCTGAAATCATGTTATATAATGAATTTGCTGGTTCGCTGGTTTTCAGATGCTTAAAAATTCATAACTTCTGACCGGAAAATCATCTTTGGGTGAAACTTGTAACATTTGAACCGTCTTTGTATTTTCTTCAAATTTCTTGTTTGGCTCGTAATCTGATTCGGTGTGAAAGATCCCCAGATTTGCAAATACCCTGAGACCAGTACCCTAGAACAATGTGTTGATCCACTATTTATCGGATGTTCAAAAATTCATAACTTTCGCCTGGTTCAACATTTTTTATTGGTTCTTTGGGCGTAAAATTTGTCTTGCTATTGTTCTCAATTCGTATGTTCAGATTAGAAGTTAATTCTTTGAAGAAGATATTCAAATGTGCGAATTACCTGAGAAAATTGCACCCCAAAATGGTTTTCTACCGGACTGCTTTCTGATATTGCAAAATTAATAACTTTCTCAATTTTTATTGGTTCTAGATGATTCTTGTAGCGTCAGATCACAATTTATGTTAGCTACAACTTTCCTTCTGGTCTTGAGTTCGGATTGTGCTCTGAAGGCTTCGGTATATGGTATGCTCCCTAAAGTGCGCATGAAAATAAGTTGAAATTTCAATACAACTAAAAAAAGTACACTATTTCTCGCCATTCTAAAAATCATAACTCTCTCGATTTTTATCATATAAGGGCTATTCTTTCGGCACAACGTCACAAATTTCTTCATCAACGATTTTAATTCAGGTTTCACATCAGGATTCTGCACCGAAAGTCATGAGCTTGTGGTTTGTTTGTCGAATAGTACATAAAATAAGTTTAATAATCTGCACATAAAGTTTATTGTCAATTGTTTCTCGCCATTCGAAGAGTCATAACTCACTAAATTTTTATCGTATCAGGGTGATTCTTTCGGCACGACGTTACAAATTTCGTCATCGACGATTTTGTTTCAGGTTTCGCGTTAGGATTATGCACCGAATTTTATACATTTATGGTTTGTTTCTCAATCGATACATGAAATAAGTTGAAAATTCAACATTAGTCAAAAATACACTTGCCAAACAAGACTCGGTGAAGTGTCTATATATCTTTGAAATCAAAATTGAGAGGGATTCTTGGCTTATTTTTTACAAATCTCACAAAAATTTCACAAAAGATTTAAATCTTTCTCTCCCTCCAAGAACTCAAAAAGCAAGAACTTCATTCTTCCTCCATCTTCTCAACCGTGCAAATCTCCCCCTCTGTCCCTCTGCCAGAATTCTCTCTTCCCTCACCTACGATCTGCTCCGGCAGCCATCGCCACCACTCCCTCTCGTCTGCACGAGTTCTGGCGAAGCACCACCGGTAAGCCGCCTCCCTCCCGACCGAATTTCTCTCTCGGTCGCGATTCTCCTCCCTCTGGTAGCGCCTCAGGTGCTAATCTCCTCCTTCAACCGGACTTCGTTCTTCCGCTTTCCTCTTTTCTTTCCCAACTCTTCACATTGAATCGATAAATCTTCTTGAACTCTTGATTTAATCTTTGCATTAATTTCAATTGTCATGTAGAGATTTGATTCTTTTGAAATTAATTGAAATTGATGTTGTTACATGAAATCTTGAGTTGATTATTGCATTGAATTCTTGATTATGTGAATTTATTAAATCATGATGATGATGTTGAGATTTGGAATCGGTTGACTTGTTCGTAATTAATTGTTTAGTTTATGTGTAAAATTTGATTTTGCTAATTGATCACGAGTTTACATGTTGTAATTTTGGTTTTGATTCAACACTTTTGCATAATTGTTTGAATTCATTTATCGGAGCCATATTTCGAGTTAATTGTTTACTTTTAACGAATAAATAGTGTTTAATTTGATGCTTGGAAATTGTGATACTGATACCGGTTGGATGAATGATATTTATTTGTGAATTTTGGTAGAGTTTTCATGTTTTGATATATGGACTTCTTGCATCAAAACGATGATTTCAAACTGATTTTTAACATGTATCGACACTTGATATAGTGCTGTATGGAATTCACAATTATGTCGTAAACTTGGATTTAATTGTTGCACTTTGAATATTTGGTTTGAACTTGGTATTTGCTTGACATTTGCGGTGGTTTCGATTGATTTTAAACCGACTTTTAAAGCATCTCATGAACAAAAAGCATGTTGTCTGGAATTTATTTTCACATGTACATTATGCTTTAGTTCTAACTTGACACATGCTTATCCATAATTGAGAGAATAATGAACATTGATGATGAGTTTTTTTGGTTTCGACGAGATTTTCCCATCAATTGTATGTTTATATGTAGTGCTTCCCGAATTTGTAAGTAAGCCTCAAAGCTTGTTTTTATTGTTAGTTGGCACCAAAGTGAACATGCTTTGGTTCATACTTGGCGTGTAGTAAAACAATGTTTATCGAATATGTTAAATGCATGTACATTGTGATTCAATTATCATTTGATGCATACTTGATTGTATTTGGGTACTTTTAAGACATCTATGATGAATTTTGTTATTTTTTACTTGAGTATTTGAGCCATTGCATGTATGGATGCGGTGCTACCCGATTTTCTACTTCCATGTTCTGATACTCATTCGGATGTTATTGTTTCACATTTTGATCTTATTTTGAGTTATGATATGATTTCTTGACTTTGTTTATGCTTTCTTGTTATTACTAACTTTTCTTGTGGACTTGAGTAAGCTTCGGAAAGGCGATTTCTCGCATCATTTGATATGCGAATTATTTGTGCTTGTATAATTTTGTATGTTGTGCAGGATGCACATGATATTGGATATGCGTGTGATTGCTTTCACATGATGCTTTGATTATTACCACCATTGTGTCTGATTTTTGACTATGTGCTTTATTAATGAATTTTGCACGAAGTATTTCAAGTTTCTTTGCTTTGATATCGCTGGCTACGAACTCTTGTTCGTTTAGTATTGATTCGATTAAGGTTTATATTCCGCATTGTATTTTCTTTTTCCTTGCCATGAGAAGTAGGAATAGAGATGCATGAATGAGAGTCCCTACTTTAGGTGGGAAAATCTATTTAAAGTCCTCAAATGAGGCAATGTTTGTGTTTGTTTAAAGACCTTAAATGAGGCAATGTTTGTGTTTGCTTGTGCCCAAAAGACCTCGACGCAGGAAAATCCCACTCCCCTCCCATTTCTTGTTTACTTTGTGCTTGCTATCGAGTCAATAAGTGGAACAAAGGGTCCGCAACCGTCCCCCACACTTTCTAATATGTGTCGTTCTTAGCTCGCGCCATGCATTGATGCTTTGAACCGTGCTTATTCTTGTCCATTGAGTCAAATAAAGTGGAAAAGGGTTCGTAACCAACCCTCGCACTTTGTCATTCATTTTAACGGTGTTAGATCATGTTTATTTAAACATTGACGCTTCGAGTTATTACTCGATATCGGTGCTTGAGGAGATCAAGTGGAAAGAATTACTTACTCCTACTTTGAAATCCATTGAATTATTTGTTTGTTGCTAGCTCGCACTTGATTTTTGTTTTGGTTTTGGTCTGTGTAATACGGTGGGAGAACTGACTTGTTGTTTTGCATTTGTGTTCGCAAATGTTGCGGTTTAGCAAGAGTCGCTTCCAACTTTTCTTTTATCCAAAAGGAAAGGTGAAAAAAGCATAGGAAAGACCTTTAGAGATGTTTTCTAGAGTTCGGGGGGTAGATTATGAAAAGGGAAGGTATTAGCACCCTTTTCATCCATGGTTTTCCATGGGCTCTTAGTTACTTGCTAGATCACTTGCTTTTTGTTTGAAAAATGTGCTTTGTGTGGTTTTGAAATTATTTTGAAAAGGCGCCATCATTTAGGCAAACTTTGTAATAGTTCTCGTTCGTAAGAACGTATACAAAGTGTTGAGCTTTTGAAAATATTTCATGTTTTGGAAGATGTTTTGAAAGTGTATGTGATTGTTCTGAAAATAGCAAGGATATTTGTTTTGAAATTGAGAAAGCAACTAAAAGTAATCTACCTACTCAAAAGGTCTTAGATATGTTTTTCCTCCTCCTTTAGATGTTGCTATCTTACCATTAATTTGGTAAGAAGCCCCATCGTTGGATGTGAAGGGACGGGCGTTGGGTCATCGTATGACCATGATAGAAATGTTGTGAGATAACTTAGCAATTTTCTTTAGGGACTAAGATCATTTTTAAAAGGCAACTTTGATAGCGTCATCGAGGGACTATGATCTTGTATTTTTTGATTTGTTTGTGCTAAGACATCCCACATGCATAACATGGCCATTTTTTAGGCAACAAGTGAGATTACCCTAAGGGTGCATGTGTGAAAGTGTGTTTGATTACATGCATTTTAGTCTTGATTAAAGTGATCTATTTATTTATTTTCCTATCTTGCCACACACACCCTAATTACTAGGATTTATATTCAAAATCGATAAATTGCAGAAATGTAAAGTCCTATGCTATTACAATATTTAGGGGATGGGGGTACATATGTACGAATAGTGGTTGCAAGTAAAAATAAGTCCTAAGTTACTATTACAACCATATTGAAATGTACAATACAAGAAAGAAATGGATTTGTTTAGAAAATGTTTTTTGTCTTAAGGAAATAAATTAAAAGAAAAATATTTTTATGTTTTTTATGTTAATATTAAAATGATGAAAAGGAAATTAAATGCAAGATAGAAACAGTGTGCTGCTGCCAGAAGAATAACTAGGATCAGAAGTTCTGAGGCCAAGAGCGCCGTGACTCGGCAGGAGACGTCAGTGGAATCAGAAGTTCTGGATTTGTAAACTCTGAGGTCCTACAAAAATGTTAGAGGGAAAACATAGAGATTCTGGGTGGTGTTCAGCCAGTGAACCAAAAGTCAGAAGTTTCGTATTGTCAACATGTGAAAATCAGAAACTTAGAGTGTTTGACAACAGTCGAAAGAAACATCAGAAGTTCAGTGTATTTGACATGTGAGGAGAACTCAGAAGTCCTGTGCTTGAACCTGGAGCGTGCTTGGAGCTCTGAGTGGCTGCCTTTGGATGTTTTAAGTCAGCAAGAGAAATGGAATAATGGTTGTGTTCTTTGGTTCCAAGGGAATAACAAAGGTTTATTTTTGTGTATGAGAAATCTGGATTTTTATGAACGTTTCACAACTTCCTTTTCTCTCATTTTCCAATCTCTCTCTTCAAAAGCAAGCCCCTTAAACGTGTGATGGAGCCAAGTATTTATAGATGAATTTGCTGTGATTTTGGGGGGGGGGGGGGAACAAATGGGATTTGAACCTGTTTTGGCATCCTGTTCCTTTCCTTTTTCATCACAGTTTTCGTATGCTAGTTTGGTGCAATCATGGGATGCAGGCGTAGGCTGAACCAGCTGTTGGTCATAGGTCTGCAGCAGGTTGTATAAACAAGGTTTTGGGATTTGGTCAAGTTTTGACCAAAGCGTTGGATATAGCCTTCATGTGCTGAAGCGCTGCCTTGTTTTTGAAGCAAGCATGGTGGTTGTCAGCAGGAATTAAGGAAAAGAAAAAATTGAAGCATGGGCTTAGTAGAAAAGTTGCTATCCCAAGACAGTAGAGGTACACGTGGTGAAAATCCTTTGGATAAAGACTCAGAAGGTGGTTGTGAGAATTAAATGATGATGAGACTTATCACAACCAGAAATCCTGCAACGTGAAAATCTACACCAAGGCTTAGTTCTGGATCATAAGTTCTGCTTCAGCGTAGCATCCAATCTTCTGATCCTCTTATCTTCTGGCTCCAGCATATTCTGAAGGAACTTTCAGACTTTCTAAAAAGCTTGCAGCACGCTCCTTAACCATCTTTGAATTACCCTGGCAAACTCTGACTAAGCTTTTGTGAAAACTTGCCCAGAAGTTCTGACCAAACTCTGTCTTGAGAATATCCAGAATTTGATGAGTTTATGGTGATAATCTGGTCAAAAGTTCTGAGCTTTTCATATTTTCTTATATACTTAGAAAAAATTCTATGTATTTAGAATTTTGACTTCTTCAAAGTAGTTTTGACTTTTGAAATTCTTGATGAAATAAACTTCATATTCCAACATGTCTTGATGAAATATGATTTTTGAGATTTGATTTTGATCCAAAAGTCAAAGTTAGACTTCTCAGTGTGCAAATGACCATTTTGCCCTTGTGAATGATTTTCTTGGAAAAATTGATAATTCAAGGCTTGGAATTGGATGAAAGCAAACTTGAGGATCACAGGTGATTCCTTGAGAAATGTGAGGGAAACTTTTGGTGTACAACAGCTGCCCCTGTTCAATCTTCTTACACCTGAAGAGTTAGATTGGTAAATATGCCATTCGTGACTTGAGGGTGGAAGATGATTGAACACTAGAGTGCCCAGAAAATTTGCACTTGAAGGTGTGTTAGTTGATTATGTAGGGAATGAGCTTAAAAATTCCATTTGGAGAGGGGATAGAATCCTATTGGAGATGGGCTTAAAGATGCCATCCAGAAATGATTGCTGGACTAAATTTGTAAGCTGGAACTGAATGATTGTCAGAATGGCGTCCGTGTCTGGATCGTATCTGAACTGTATCGAAAGGCTAGGTTGTCTGATGATGAGTCCGTGTAAAACTGCATCTTAGAAAGAAAGGGAACCGGTGTAGGGTTACTTCATGATGAGTCTGTGTAAAACTTCACCTTGGAAAGAGAAGGAACCTGTGTAGGGTTGCCTGATGATGAGTTAGTGTAAAACTTCACCTTGGAAATAAGGAACCTGTTTAGGGTTTCCTGATGATGAGTCAGTGTAAAACTGCATCTTAGAAAGAGAAGGAACCGGTGTAGGGTTGCCTGATGATGAGTTAGTGTAAAACTTCACCTTGGAAATAAGGAACCTGTGTAGGGTTTCCTGATGATGAGTCAGTGTAAAACTGCATCTTAGAAAGAGAAGGAACCGGTGTAGGGTTGCCTGATGATGAGTCCGTGTAAAACTGCATCTTGGAAATAGGAGGAACCGGTGTAGGGTTGGTATGATGATGAGTCCGTGTAAAACTACATCTTGGAAAGAGAAGGAACCGGTGTAGGGTTACTTCATGATGAGTCTGTAAAACTCCATCTGAGATTTCTTGAGAAGGAACCTGTGTAGGGTTACTTCATGATGAGTCCGTGTAAAACTGCATCTTGGAAAGAGAAGGAACCGGTGTAGGGTTTCCTGATGATGAGTCCGTGTAAAACTGCATCTTGGATGTCCTGAGAAGGAACTTGTGTAGGGTTGCTTCATAATGAGTCCATGTAAAACTGCATCTTGGAAAGAGAAGGAACCGGTGTTGGGTTGCTTCATGATGAGTTCGTGTAAAATTGCATCTTGGAAAGAGAAGGAACCGGTGTAGGGTTGCTTCATGATGATGAGTTTGTGTAAAACTTAATTTTGGAAAGGAGGAACCTGTGTAGAGTTTCCTAAGCTGGTCAAGTAGATAGTTGTCCTGTCGTGTTTCAGGTATTAATCTTTGACCTGAGAAAGAAAGATAGTTTTCCTGGCTTATTAAAGATATTAATCTGGAACTTGAAAAGGTTGATGGTAGCCATCTGTTGATTGCCATTTTCCTGAAAAGGTAAAACGTTAGCTGTATGCAATGTCATGATGTATGAAATGCATGATGTCATGATGTTCTCAAAATAAATGAGATTGTGTCGTATGCACTTATCATGTATGTAAATAGGAGGTATGAAATGTGAAATGTTTATGAATGTATTTTTGTCTGGGAAAATAAATCCTTGACAAATGTCGGGGAGTTTGTTAAATCCTGGACTGTTGTTGAAGAGTATGTGTGTCTTCAAACTTTTCTAAAAATGTTTCCACCGGGGATTCCTGTTTTGTTGTTTGAGGAGAAACTCCACTGAGGAGTATTGAAAACTCTGTTGGAGAGTGTTGATTCCTGCTTGGGGAAAAGAGTTCTGGAGTCTCGGTTGTCGGTTGCTCTACTGGGGTCGAAGTTGAACTGATATCTGGTCGGGTCCAGGTTTCACAGTAACTTGTTGGGGATTGTAGAGTAGTATATTGGGGAAAGGGAGTTGTGGTCCTTTTATTTGTAGTAGTTGGAGAGGCAAACTCAAACAGGGGAATTTGTAGTTTGTTGGGGAGATAAACCCTGTTGCCGGTCTGATAGAAAGGTGACAACTTCGTTGGGGAAAGTCCTCGAGGACTCTTGAGGTTTTTTTAGCTGGGGAAAGGTTTTCGGATATTAAACTCTTGTTGGGGAATCATCCTATGAGAAGGATTTTGGGGAGATTTGTCACTGCCTCTAGTAGCGAGTGTTTGTGGCACTGCCTGGAAATGTTTGACTGTATGCAACCCTTTGTCGGAATTAACATTCAATGCCCCAAGTGACGGATATGGAGACTTGCCCCTGGTTACTCTGCAATTCTTAAGAGATTTCTTTGAATCTTGACTGGACTGCCCCAGGTGTGCTAGATAGTGACATGTCATGTCACCCTGTTGATAGGAGATTTGTCAATGGAAGTGTCATCCTTCTTGAATTGATTTTGTTCACTGAGAGAGCTTTTGTTCACTAGATATTCATTGTGTGAATTTCTCCGTTGTCAAACAAATATCCATATGCAAACAGTGATATTCAAGTAATGCAAAGTTTATGTTTGTCTTGAAGTTTTTAAAAATACGTTTTTAGCAAGTGAAAAAGTTTGTAATTCAACTCTGGATTTTGAGTAAAGCCTTACAGGAGTCAGGATACCTTTTGTAGCAGTATGCTTTCGAACTAACCCATGCTTCAATTAGGACTTTTAAAGGGTTGTAACGTGGCTTGGTTCACGGTTTAAGAAACAAAGGATAAAGGCTCAAAGTGTATTTGTACCCAACCTTTCTTCGTGATGTTCTTCATTACTAAGCTCAGTTAATTGTGCGTTTGAACTCCAATTGAGTCTGGAATGACGTTTTGGTGATGGTTCAGACATGTTGAGTTTGTCGGAAGGCAATCATTTTTTTGCAACATTTTCCATGTTGTTGAGGATTTGTAGTGACCTCTTTTTACTTGATTTCTTATCCCTAATTTTTTCCTGACTGTTCTTGTTTTGAGATTACAGTCAGCGGGATGCCCCAGTTTTCTTTAAGTCTCCTTCGTAGGTTTTGACTTAGTGGGCTTTACTTTTTTGAGAAATAATGACTGTCTATTTGGTAGGGAACCATTACTGTCTTTTGATCCCAGAGGAATGTTTTTTTGATGTCATTCATTGTATTACGAGATGAGAGTTTGTGGCTTAACGCGCGTTTGAATTAACTGAGAGACTACCCTGCCCCAGGTTTTGATTAATGATTTCAATTTGTGTTAAAACAGAAAACTTCTTCTTCTTTGGCTCGAAGGAGTTGACTAGGGATTATCTTCCTTATAACTCCAGTGTTTAGGATTTGAAAGAATGCTTGTACATCATCAGCAAGGTCTGTTCAAAAGCATACTGTATGAGATTATGGCATTGTTTTCGTCATCCTCCCTCTAAAGGCTTGTAACTTTTAGCAAGAGTTGAATGTCATAGAGAGAGTAAAAAAAATCATAGTTTAAACGAAATGAAAACAAATGAAATAATTCAAGATAAACATATGCAATGCATTAATGAAACAAAGTTTGACATTAATAGATAATTGTTTGAATAATAAAAGAGATTACAACTTGAAAATTCAAAATGAACAAGACGCTCTCAATGACTTGGCATATGAGTAGTGATCACGTTTGGAGTCTCCGGAGGGCCAAACTCGATCTCCTTGGTGTCAATCAAATTCTGAATCTTGTACTTCAATGCCTAACAATTGTTAGTATCATGCCCGAGACTGTTAGAATGATAAGCACATGTTGCATTAGGATTGTAGTTAGGAGAAGAAGTCTTGGGGTTTGGATGAGGTCCTATCAATGCAATCAGATTCATCCTCAACAAGTGTTGTAGCGCTTGAGGCAGCGGCATGTTGATGTTGGTAAACTATATTTTGGGCTCGTCTGGCTTTCGTTGATTTCCCCTTTGTTGTTGTCGGTGCGACGCAGAACCAGAGATCAAGACTGCCCCCACGTGTTGGTCATGACAACTCTTTTGACCAGACACTGCATTGGACTCTTTCTACCCACTGTACGACTATTTTTGAATATCAGGAGGTGTAGCTCCTTGGATCTTTCCACTTTTGATGCCAGCTTCGACCCTTTCGCCGGTTAGTATTAGCTCGGTGAACCCGGCTGAGGAGCTTCCGATCAAGTGTTTGAAGAAAGGCCCTGTCAAAGTTTCCATGAAGATGTCAATTAACTCTCTGTCAGTTAAAGGGGGCTGCACCCTACCAGCCAGATCTCTCCACTTTTGGGCGTATCCTTTGAAGCTGTCATTGGAAACCATGGTAATGTTCTGCAATTGCACACGAGTTAGTGCAAGATCAACATTGTACTAATACTGCTTATAGAAAGCAGCAGCTAAATCCTCCCAGGTGTGGATGCGAGAACTCTCCAATTGATAGAACCATTCGAGTTGAGTCCCTACTAGGCTTTCTTGGAAGAAATGGATCCAAAGCTTTAGATCAGTTGTGTATGGTTGAATCTTGCGGACATAAGACTTTAAGTGCATCTCAGGGCAAGAGAATCCATTGTACAGGGCAAAGGTAGGGACTTTGAACTTTGGCGGGATGACCACTCCAGAAACCAAACCCATGTCCCCTAAATCCAAGCCAGGTATCTGTTGAATCTCCATAGCACTGAGGCAATCCTCCAACTGTTTGTACTTTTCATTAGTGGGAGGATATTGTTCCTCGGAGTCGTCAGCTTCGGCTTCATCAATCTCCAAATTGTGGTCTTCTTCAAGACTATCCCCCATGTTGGATGGAGTTGAAAGATCTAGAGCTCTCTTGACTGGTCCTCCAGGTCTTCTTCCCAAGTTCATGACGCCTATTGACTTCTTGGAATTTTTATTCTTGTCTTTCAGAAGGAGAGCTTTCAGGTCCTCTTGCCCCTTAGCCATAGCCAGAAACATTTGTCGGAATTGAGTGTTTTGAGCTTGGAGATCTTTCACCGTTAGTTCCATATCCATCTTACTGAAATAAACAATAGGAAGATAAGGAGACCTGTATGGGAGAAACCTGTCATGATATTATGCATGATATGTGGATGCATGTTTTCAAGGATCTCGCAGGGTAAACACAAGAAAAAGTTAGAGATTGAACTTTGATCAACAATTTTGATTGGAGAACTTTGTATCGGTGGATGTCCTTCCACGGGAATCAAGCTCACCATGTCAAGTGGGTTATAGCTCTTGACTCAAATTGTTGTACTTGATTTATTGACGGCGTTTGGTTAGAGGAAAATAAATCCTCTTGCCCCTTGATAGGCGTCTGGTTCAACGTGACCTTGCATCAAAGACCCTTGAGATCCTTGAAATGCTATGGTATGATGTTATGTACAAATATGCGTGGTAAGCAAGTTTATATACAAATATTTATATTCACACAAAGTAGACAAGTCCTTAGGTTTAGGCTTGTATGGAGTTCGTAGGTAAGTACCCTCTTGAAGTTTAGTTGGCTCAACCTGTCCTAGTTAATAGTAACCGGGTTCTAAGGGATCTCAATATTACTAACCTTTCCCACAAGCTTCGTTCGGTAGGAAATTGAATCGCAACCAAACAAAACTCTGGAGTCAAGTCTCAATGAGTGTAGCATCGAGTATCTACCAACTTCGGACTGCACCAAAGCCAGTCATCTCACTACGTCGTAATGGCCAAGTTGGTCAAGTAAGGTTCTAAGGTTAGTTGATGCTTCACCACACCATGCGGCGGACCCGTACTCTCCTCGACTGACTCAAGGGTTATCGGTACCAACCAAAGTGCCACATCAGCGTAGCTACTTCTTTAATCGTGTCGGTATACCCCGCACAGTTCCCTCACAGTTTATTGCTACTTACCTAAAAGGTGTCCCCAAATTCGGGTGTAGGATTTAAAACAACCGAAACAAGGAACCAAAATGTAAAGCAAACAAATCAAACAAGTGTAAGCAAGTAAATGTGATCTAAACCTAAGGTAACCCCACGTTTAAAAATTTCAAATTCCCCAGCAGAGTCGCCAGTTCTGTGATACGGTGGGAGAACTGACTTGTTGTTTTGCGTTTGTGTTTACAAATGTTGCGGTTTAGCAAGAGTCGCCACCGACTTTTCTTTTATCCAAAAGGAAAGGTGAAAAAAGCACAGGAAAGACCTTTAGAGATTTTTTTCTAGAGTTCGGGGGGTAGATTATGAAAAGGGAAGGTATTAGCACCCTTTTCATCCATGGTTTTCCATGGGCTCTTAGTTACTTGCTAGATCACTTGCTTTTTGTTTGAAAAATGTGCTTTGTGTGGTTTTGAAAGTATTTTGAAAAGGTGTCATCGTTTAGGAAAACTTTGTAATAGTTCTGGTTCGTAAGAATGTATACAAAGTGTTGAGCTTTTGAAAATATTTCATGTTTTGGAAGATGTTTTGAAAGTGTATGTGATTATTTTGAAAATAGCAAGGATATTTGTTTTGAAATTGAGAAAGCAACTAAAAGTAATCTACCTACTCAAAAGGTCTTAGATGTGTTTTTTCTCCTCGTTTAGATGTTGCTATCTTACCATTGATTTGGTAAGAAGCCCCATCGTTGGATGTGAAGGGACGGGCGTTGGGTCATCGTATGACCATGATAACAATGTTGTGAGATGACTTAGTACTTTTCTTTAGGGACTAAGATCATTTTTGAAAGGAAACTTTGATAGTGTCATCGAGGGACTATGATCTTGTATTTTTCGATTTGTTTGTGCTAAGACATCCCACATGCATAACATGGCCATTTTTTAGGCAACAAGTGAGATTAGCCTAGGGGTGCATGTGTGCAAGTGTGTTTGATTACATGCATTTTAGTCTTGATTAGAGTGATCTATTTGTTGATTTTCATATCTTATTGTACACACCCTAATTACTAGCATTTACATTCAAAAGTGATAAATTGCAGAAATGTAAAGTCCTACGCTATTATAATATTTAGGGGATGGGGGTACATATGTACGAATGGGGGTTGCAAGTAAAAATAAGTCCTAAGTTACTATTACAACCATATTGAAATGTACAATACAAGAAAGAAATGGATTTGTTTAGAAAATGTTTTTTGTCTTAAGGAAATAAATTAAAAGGAAAATATTTTTATGTTTTTTATGTTAATATTAAAATGATGAAAAGGAAAATAAATGCAAGATAGAAACAACGTGATGCTGCCAGAATAATAACAAGGATCAAAAGTTCTGAGGCCAAGAGTGTTGTAACTCGGCAGGAGACGTCAGTGGAATCAGAAGTTCTGGATTGGTAAACTCTGAGGTCGTGCAAAAATGTTAGAGGGAAAACACAGAGGTTCTAGGTGGTGTTCAGCCAGTGAACCAAAAGTTAGAAGTTCCGTATTGTCAGCATGTGAAAATCAGAAACTCAGAGTGTTTGGCAACAGTCGATGGAAACATCAGAAGTTCAGTGTATGTTACATGTGAGGAGAACTCAGAAGTTCTGTGCTTGAACCTGGAGCGTGCTTGGAACTTTGAGTGGTTGCCTTTGGATGTTCTGAGTCAGCAAGAGAAATGGAAGAGTGGTTGTGTTCTTTGGTTCCAAGGGAAGAACAAAGGTTTATTTTTGTGTATGAGAAATCTGGATTTTTATGAAGGTTTCACAACTTCCTTTTCTCTCCTTTTGCCAATCTCTCTCTTCAAAAGCCAGCCCCTTGAACGTGTGATGGAGCCAAGTATTTATAGATGAATTTGCTGTGATTTTTTTTTGGGGGGGGGGGGGGGGAACAAATGGGATTTGAACTTGTTTTGGCATCCTATTCCTTTGCTTTTTCATCATAGTTTTCATATGCTAGTTTGGTGCAATCATGGGATGTAGGCGTAGGCTGAACCAGCTGTTGGTCATAGGTCTGCAGCAGGTCGTATAAACAAGGTTTTGGGATTTGTTCAAGTTTTGACCAAAGCGTTGGATATAGCCTTCATGTGCTGAAGCGCTGCCTTGTTTTTGAAGCAAGCATGATGGTTGTTAGCAGGAATTAAGGAAAAGCAAAAAGCGAAGCATGGGCTTAGTAGCAAAGTTGCTATCCAAAGACAGTAGAGGTACACGTGGTGAAAATCCTTTGGATAAAGACTCAGAAGGTGGTTGTGAGCATTAAATGATGATGAGACTTATCACAACCAAAAATCCTGCAACGTGAAACTCTACACCAAGGCTTAGTTCTGGATCAGAAGTTCTGCTTCAGCGTAGCATCCAATCTTCTGATCCTCTTATCTTCTAGCTCCAGCATATTCTGAAGGAACTTTCCGACTTTCTAGAAAGCTTGCAGCACGCTCCTTAACCTTCTTTGAATTACCCTGATAAACTCTGACTGAGCTTTTGTAAAAACTTGCCCAAAAGTTCTGACCAAACTCTGTCTTGAGAATATCCAGAATTTGCTGAGCGTTATGGTGATAATCTGGTCAGAAGTTCTGAGCTTGTCATATTTTCTTAAATACTTAGAAAAAATTCTAAGTATTTAGAATTTTGACTTCTTCAAAGTAGTTTTAACTTTTGAAATTCTTGATGAAACAAACTTCATATTCCAACATGTCTTGATGAAATATGATTTTGATCCAAAAGTCAAAGTTAGACTTCTCGGTGTGCAAATGACCATTTTGCCCTTGTGAATGGTTTGCTTGGAAAAATTGATAATTCAAGACTTGGAATTGGATGAAAGAAAACTTGAGGATCCATGGTGATTCCTTGAGAAATGAGAGGGCAAATTTTGGGGTACAACAGTCTGACATTGTTTGATTGCACCTGCGTTGTGCCTTTGTTTAAACCATTGTATGATCCCTTATGATCGCTCGACTCATCTTTAAGTCGAGGTAGACATTAGGTCTACAAACCATGCATGCTAACCTAGGTAGTGTTTCAATTTCAAATTCAACTATAGGATCAATCATTGTATGATATAATTAGGGATAGAGATAGATAATTTCCCTTAGATGTTTTTTCTTTCCCTTTTTTCATAATTAAGACTAAAAATCTTTTTTCTTGGAAAATTCTAAAACATATAATAATTGAAGATGCGAATCGCATGCAATTGAGTCGTGTGGGAATAGAGCAAATCGATTTAGATTAAGCCTCGCTCTATTTTAACGTTTGGACTTTATTACGGTTCAAATCGCAAACCTTTTTGCAATTAAGCAGAGAAGTAGTGCGCGTCCCTACAGTGGGATCCATTCTCTATTATCCCACAAAAATACTCAACCAATTCAAACTCTTTCGTCTTTGGGACTTTCTTAGAAACTATCAAAAGGATATGTTAATTCTACTCTGTGCAATACGACGCGTAAATCCCCAAAGGTCGGGTGGCACTATGTCTACTTGCTAGAGCACGAATGTAGCATTATCCGCATTCGAGCATTTTTCTTTTGAAAATACTTCTTCAAGTAAGAACATGTTAATTCCTTCCTAAGTCAACGCGTGAGTCTCCAAAGGTCAAGCTACGGTAGAAAGAGAAATTAATATTATTCATAAAAAACACAAAACAAACGGGATTTACGCTCTGATTCCTTAAAAGGGATACGTAGGCATTTGGTCGCGAGGCCTAAGTGAGCAAAACTATGTAAATATTTCTTCTTTTCCCCGTATTTTCTTTTGCATTCATTCCCTTTTGCATTTTTCCTTTAGCTCACAAGCTTTAGATTAGAACACACCCTTTGATTAGAATAACAAGAGTGGATACTATGGAGTACCACAGACGTGAGGGATGCTAATACCTTCCCCTTGCGTAATCGACTCTCTTACCCGTATCTCTCGATCGCTAGACCTTGATTTCATCCTTCTCAGGTTTAGTCGGTGTTTACCTTTCCCTTCCGGTGGGATAAAAAACGCTTGATGGCGACTTCAATGATTTTATCTCAATGATTTTCAGCCGGTTGTTTCAATGAAGTTGTATCATTTACATCTGATTGCTAACTCAAATTTCCACTAAGTGTTTAACAATTCATTATTAAAAAACCTTCATCTTACCAACTCCATAACTCAAAATTTAAGCACTTTTTGGAGATGACCCCTAAAGGGAAAAAATGAAGTATTAAGTTTCCTCTTTCAATTGAGCATGGGTTTGCAAATTTTCAACCATAAATGACTGAGATAGAGATCTACAAATATAGCCATATGAACACAAAAATTCTCAACACGTAGCAAAATTTTCTAAGTGTCAAAATACATTCTTTTCAAGAAATCTCACTTTTGACTAATTTCATTGATTTTTCTCCACAAATGATCACCTTTTCTCATATCTTGACTTTTGAACTTAATTTTCACCAAAAATCTCATTTGGTCAACCTTTGACTTTTTGTTGACTTTTGAACATACACATTCAAATCTTCTCTTGTTCAATCAATCTTGATCATCTGATAAAATGAAAGGATCAATAAACCCCATAGAGATTATTTGGGACACATAGAAGACCATGGAATCAATTTAGGCTTAAAAAGTCAGTCACATCATGCTCTTGATCAAAACCCTAATTCATGGCCAAAAGATATGAGATGATGATCATAGCTCCAAAACCCTAATTCATGGCCAAAAGATAAGAGATGATGATCATAGCTCCAAAACCCTAATTCGTCTGAGTTAGCAAGAAAATCTCTTGAACCAACATGTCTTGTGCATTGATATGATACTCATGATGATGAGATTTCACATCTCCAATTCTAGTAGGTCAAATGTATTCTCTTGAGTGGTACACACTCACACGGTCAAAACCTTTGATCCCATATTATTCAGTTAATGTAATGCATATGATGAGTATGATGATGAAGCATAAACCTAAAGGGTATTAACCACAAGAGAAATTTATTTGGAGTATAACAACCTATGATAACCATCTTCTGTTTAATGACAAAATGTAGTTGGGTGTGCAAATCAAAAATATATTGCTTTATCACATGGAATTCTAGGTGCAAATCCACAACCTCTCGACTGGTTTCATGCTAGAGAAAGTGGGGAAGACAATTGAAAATTTCATTGACACTTTTGTAGAGTATGACAAGAACAACAACTATAGATTTTGGCATTAGTATATGCGTTTGCGGGTCAAGATTGATGTTAGATTACCTTTGAAGAAGAATACTAGAGTGAAGAACAAGGGTGGGGAGTTGTGTATTGTCAGTTTTAAGTATGAAAGACTCAGTATTTTTTGTTTCGTTTGTAGTATTTTAGGGCAATTGGAACAAATATGTGATGTCTATTATTCTTTGGAAGAAGACATCAGAGTCAGAGGAGGTTTGGCGGAGTTGAGAACAGAAAATAGGAAGTTTAGTGGTGGCTCTTCTAGATGGCTAAAGGAAGAAGATGAAGGAAAAGGTAAGAGAGAAGATGCTTATTATGGATCCCAGGCGTGTAATTTTCACTCTCCCAATGGGGAAAATGGTAGTAATCTGGAGACAGTAAGGGACCCACGCACAGGATACATGCGGAGTAGTGTGGAAACAGTGAATAATGGAGAGTAATTGGCTAATCAGGGCGCAATAATTACTGGTAATAATGGAATTTCATTGGCCAATCACCACCAAATATCATCTGTAACCGACAATCACTTTAAAATTCTCACACATTCTCCTCTAGCTTTACCTACCCCTATCCAGTCAGCCCATCAACCCACATTTTTAACGGTTTCGAACACACTTAGAAAACATGTTCATACTTTTTCCACAGCCCGAAACACATAGTGATTTCCTCAGTCTACCTGGCTCAAAATTGTCCCCTAGTTCATTATTATTAAATGCTATGACCAAACAATCATTGAATAATTTAGTCTCACAACAGAATTATTCATTGTCTGCCACTTTTGATAAAAACCCAGCCAATTTGACTTTTACTAGCCCACACAAACAACTGGCATATTAACCAACACATTTCTTCAAGTTTAAACAACAACACACTCAACTCGAAACCTCTAAAGTTTAAAACCAATACCTCACATGCCAAAAACTTAAACTCCAAACAACCTAAACCAAGTGTGCATTGCCCTAGCATGCATGTTATCCCAACCAATATATTTGTTGCTACTGTTACAGATAAAAACCAGACTGATATTCTTCCAACCAATGCCAAATCTTCAAGTGAAGATCAGGGGGGAGAAGAAGAGGAGAATAAATGATGACAATGGGAGTACAACGACCACAAGTGATGAAAATAAGCATTTTTTATCGGCAAGTCCTGGTAGCCAGGACTGTCGGGACTAATGAAGATTCTTAGTTGGAATTGTCGGGGTCTGAGCAACCCGAGAGTGATTCCTAACCTGTGGACTTTGGCTCAATGGTACCATCCATATATTCTTTTTATTTAAGAGACTTTAACAACTACTCAGAAGTTAGAACATATTCATGTGACTCTAAAATTTGATTCTTATTTGCCGGTGGATGTGGTCGGGAGGAGTGGAGGACTTGCTGTGTTGTGGAAGAATGGCTCTAAGTGTAGTATTTTGAAATTTTCCAAGAACTTAATCAACACTCTGGTGCAAGATGAAGTGAAAGGTTATTGGTGTCTCGCGTGTTATTACGGGGATCCAGAACGTACTAGGTGTAGACAAGCCTGGGATATGATTCGTGACTTACATAACATATGGAATATCCCGTGGTGCATCATGTTATAAAGAATCAGACTTCATTATGAGATTTATCTATTAGAAAGAGACAAACCTTTTTGCATTTCTCTTTTTAAATAAAATACAATTTTGGTCCTTATATAGACTTAATGACTTTTACAATTCCAAAATATAACTGCTACTAATAAAACTATCATAACTTACTTAACTTTTGTCCTTCCAAATTACATTGGTTCTTAATATTCCTACTACCATATTTAATATGAAAACTTATTACTAATGACATTAAAGTTTATTCAACAAAACTCCTCTGTAAACTTAAATGTTTCTTTCATCCAGCAATCCTATCATCTTCTTTCCTCTGTTGAAGATCTCTTTTGATAGTGGTTTTGTGAAAATATTCGCTGCTTGGTTTTTTCTTGCTACATGCCTTAATTCGACACTTCCCTCCTTCACATGTTCACGAATGAAATGAAATAGAACATCAATGTGTTTGCTTTGTTCATGATTCACTGGATTCTTTTCCAATTCGATAGCTGATTTATTGTCCACTTGTATTATTGTTGGACTTTCCTGTTTTAGCTCCATCTTGCTTATCAACCTTATGAGCCATACTGCATGACAGACGCACCAGGATGCTGCCACATATTCATCTTCACACGTCGAAAGTGTTACTATAGGTTGCTTCTTTGATAGCCAGGTAAATGTTGTGTTTTCCATGAAAAACACATATCCAGAGGTTCTCTTTCGATCATCTATGTCTCTGCACCAGTCACTGTCAGAATAACCAACTAACTTGTAGTCTTCTGTTTTTGAATAAAGCATTCCTAGTGATACTGTTCCTTGGATGTATCTTAGAATTCATTTCAGTTCCTTCCAATGTGTGTGTACTGGCTCCTCCATGAATCGACTTAGCACGCCAACACTTAGTGAAATGTCTGGCCTTGTGCATGTGAGATATCGAAGGCTATCTATCAAGCTTCGATATTTGCTTCCTTCAACCCGTTCTACTCCATCAAACTTTGACAGTTTTGTACCTGGTTCCATTGGCGTCGAAGTTGGATTGAAATTCTTCATTTTATATTTTTATAGGATTTCTTTTGCATATTTTTCTTGTGAGATAAAGACTCCAGCTTCTTCTTGTCGAACCTCCAGAACAAGAAAGAATCTCATCAGACCTAAGTCTGTCATTTCGAATTCGCTTGTCATGGTGCTCTTGAAATCTTCGATCATCTGAACATCACTGCCTAGAAAGATAAGGTCATCAACATAGAGAGCAACAAGTAATAAATTACTTCCATTTTTCTTCACATAGAGGGCTGGTTCATAAGGACATTTCTCGAACCCATTCTCTTTGAAATATGTGTCAATGCGTGTGTTCCATGCCCTAGGTGCTTGCTTCAGCCCATACAATGATTTCTTCAGTTTCAACACCTTCTTTTCTTCTCCAATTCTCATATATCCAAGTGGTTGTTCTACATATATTTATTCTTCGATCACACCATTCAAAAATGTTATCTTGACATCCATTTGAAATATTGGCCATTTGAATTGAGCAGCTTGAGAAATGAGTAATCAAATTGTCTCCATTCTTGCAACAGGCGCAAACACTTCGTCATAGTCAATTCCTGCTTTCTGTTTGTATCCCTTCGCAACCAGTCGTGCTTTGAATCTTTCGATTTCTCCTTGAGCATTCATATTTTTCTTGAATACCCACTTTACACCAATGGGTTGACTACCTTTTGGCAATTCGACTAGCTCCCAAGTATTGTTGTGTTCGATTGCTCTAGTCTCTTCGTCTATGGCATTCCACTTCTTGTCTCGTAACGCTTCTTCGACACTGATGTTTTTCAGCATTTTCCAGAAGACACACAAGATGCACCTCACTTGTTGAATCATACAAATCTGGCAAACTTCTCATTTTGGGTTGTAGAGGTTCATCTTCATCTTCAGTTTCGTCATGTTCTGATGGAATACCTGTTGGTACAGCTACAATTTTTTCTTCGACTATGTCAATAACCTCTGTCGAATTGTTCCAGTCCCACTTGCTTGCTTCGTTCATTCGAACGTCTCTACTCATGATAACTTTCTTACTTATGGGATCGAAGAGCTTGTACCCTTTCGTCTTCTCATCATATCCAATGAATATGTACTTCTGACTTTTGTCTTCAAGCTTTGTTCTTTGTTGATCTGGTACATGTGCATAAGCTATACTACCAAATACCTTGAGATGAGAAATTGTTGGCTTCTGTCCACTCCATGCTTCTTGTGGTGTTTTGTCTTCTAACTTCGAATGTGGACATCTATTCTGAATATAAACAACACATTGTACTGATTCTGCCCAGAATTCTTTCGACATGTTCTTGCTTTTGAGCATTGATCGAATCATGTCAAGAATAGTTCGATTCTTCCTTTCAGCCACACCATTTTGTTGAGGTGAATATGGTGCAGTTATGAATCTCCTTATGCCCTGTTCTTCACAGTACTTCACAAAGGCCATTGAAGTATACTCACCTCCTCTGTCAGATCGAATTGCTTTGATGTGTCTGTCTATTGCCTTCTCCACCATTACTTTGAAATTTTTGAACACTTCTAATGCTTCAGATTTTTCTTTCAGGAAGTAAACCCAGGTTTTTCTTGAGAAGTCATCAATAAAATAAATGAAGTACCTTTTTCCACTGAAGGATTCTGGAGTGATTGGCCCACATATGTCAGTATGTATCAATTCGAGAATATGTTTAGCTTGATACTCTGTCTTCCTTTGAAATGAGGTTCTTGTTTGTTTGCTCAGCACACATTCTTCACAGAATTTTCCTTCGAAATCCATGTCTGGTAGTCCATGCACCATGTTCCTTTTCGCCAACCTTCTCAAACCAGCATGATGTAGATGACCAAAGCACATATGCCATAGTGACACTTTGTCTTGCACTTCGATTTGCAGACATTTCTCTCGAATGTTCCTCAGGTTCAATTTGTACATTCGATTTCTTTCCATTTCGACACTGGCAACCAGATGTCCTACTTTGTCCTTCAAATGCAGTGTTCGATCTTTCATAAGTATCAAAGCACCTTTTTTTGTAAGTTGTCCCAGACATAATATGTTGGTCTTAAGATCTGGTACATAGTAAACGTCTTCGATTGATCCAATCAATCCATCCTTCTGCAAGTAACCGATTGTGCCCTTTCCTTCGACCTTCACTTTCGATGCATCTCCAAAAGACACATTACCATCTTCAATTCTCTTCATATCTTTAAACAGGTGTTTGTAACCACACATGTGATTACTTGCTCCTGTGTCAAGATACCAAACATTTTCATTATTGGTATTTATTTCATTTTGAGCCATCAGGAGAAAGCCTTCACTCGATTTAGCTTCCAAGGCTAGGTTGGTTGTTTCTTCAATCTTCTTTTTGATTCGACAGTATTTTGCAAGATGTACCACTTTTTTATAGTTGTAACATTTGTAGGAGTTGCAATCCTTCGCGTAATGGCCATACTTCCCACACTTGTAGCATTCGAAGTTGGAATGATTCGAACGACCACCTCTTTGACCACGTCCTCTGCCACGCCAATTTTGTTGGCTCGATTGTCCTCTTTCGAAGTTGCTACCTCTACCACTTTGACCACTGTCACGACCTCCACGTCCTCTTCCTCGAAAGTTGTGAGAAAAGAGTACCTTTTCGTCTTTGTTCGATTCCTTGGTTTGATTTGCTTCTTCGACTGCTTCTTCTTTCTTTTTCATCTTTCGTTGTTCATGTGCTTCGAGAGAACTAGCGAGCTCTTCGACTGAGAGCATTGAAAGGTCCTTCGACTCTTCTATTGCACACACAATATTCTCAAACTTGTCTGTTAAAGATCTCAAGATCTTTTCAATAACTCGTGCATCAGTTACTGTCTCTCCATTTCTGGTGAGTTGATTCACCACCTTTTGCACACGTGTGATGTAGTCAAATACTATTTTTTTATCCTTCATCTGTATCCTCTCCAATTCGCCACGAAGAGTTTAGAGTCGAACTTGCTTCACTCGATCTGCTCCTTTGAACACTTTTTCTAACGTGTCCCACGCTTGTTTCGACGTAGTCGAACCAGCAATTTTTTCGAAGCCTGATTCATCTACATCCCTGAACAACATGTATAATGCCGTTTTATCCTTCGATCGCGTCTCTTTCAACGCCTCTGTTTGAGCTGCCGTATATCCCTCGACTTCTGTTGGTTCTTCAAACCCTTCATGGGTCACATCCCACGCGTCTAGAGATCCAAGAAGAGCTTTCATTTGGATACTCCAGTTTTCATAATTTGACTTCGTTAGCCGTGGAAACGACATTTGATTCATCATGTTTGCCATGAGCTCTGATGCCAAATTGTTATAAAGAATCAGACTTCATTATGAGATTTATCTATTAGAAAGAGAAAAACCTTTTTGCGTTGCTCTTTTTAAATAAAATACACTCTTGGTCCTTATATAGACCTAATGACTTTTACAATTCCAAAATATAACTGCTATTAATAAAACTATCATAACTTACTTAACTTTTGTCCTTCCAAATTACATTGGCTCTTAATCTTCCTACTACCATATTTAATATGAAAAATTATTACTAATGACATTAAAGTTTATTCAACACATCATTGGAGACTTTAATGACATGTTGTCTCAAAATGATAAACAAGGTCTACATCCCCGTCCTAATTGGTTTTGTACTGGTTTTCAACAAGTTGTAGGTGATTGTGACCTTACAAATATCCCTTTGGAAAGACATCGGTTTACATGGACAAAAAGTAGAGGCATGGAGAATATGGTTGAGTAAAGTTTGGATAGATCACTTGTTGATTCATATTGGTTTCAGTTATTTCTAGCTGCTAAATTACTCAAACTAATAGCTGCTCATTCGGATCATAGCCCAATCTTGCTTTGTTGTGACCTGGTGCAAAGTCGTCAGAAGAGAAGAAGCTTTAAATTTGAAAATTGGTGGTTAAAAGAAGAGGGGGTCGAAGATGTTGTTCATGATGGATGGTCTGCTATCCTGAGTCAGTCTGTGGTGGCACAGATAGTAGGGCGTGCTTCTGATTTGGAACGATGGAACTATGTGCATATCAAAAAGAACAACAAGGAAATGGATAGCCTCCGGTAGAAGCTTGAATGCTTTTGTAATAGTAATGAACCAGCTGTTGTAGCTCAATACATGGAGGCTCATCATGATTATAATAAAGTGCTTATTAGAGACGATACTTACTGGCGGCAAAGGGCGAAGACGCATTGGATACGAGATGGTGATCTTAATACAAAGGTTTTCCATTGGTCCTCTACCGTACGACAGAATTTCCAAAAAATTAAAAGGTTTAGAGTTGAGGAGGAAGAAGTGATCAGGGAACAAGAAGGTATGTGTGGCATTTCTAAAAGATATTTTGACAAGTTTTTTGAATCTAGGACAGGAACATATGTGTCGGTGTTGAATTTAGTTTAACCTGTCATCACAAATGAGAATAATGAGTTACTAACAGCTCCTATTTTGAAAGAGGAGCTTTTTGAGGCTTTGAGTCAAATTCACCCAGACAAGTCCCCTGGTCCTGATGGGTTCAATCCGGCATTTTATCAAAATTTCTGGTGCACTTGTAGGGACGATATTTTCACTGAGGCGAAAATTTGGTTAGCTACAGATTCTTTCCCACAGACTCTAAATGACACCAATATTTTTCTTATTACAAAGTGGGGGAATCCTAATAGTATGACGGATTTGCGCCCGATCTCTCTTTGTAATGTGGTTTACAAAATTGTTTCTAAACTTCTTGCCAATAGATTGAAAAAATTCTTGGATAAGTGTATAGGTGATAAGCAATTGGCTTTCATTGAAGGGAGGTCCATTCTTGATAATGCCATGATTGTGTTTGAAGTTATTCACACTCTTACGAGACAGACTTTGGGTAACAATGCCCATGGAGAAGAATTTCTATGTTCACCTTTTGTCCAAGCTCTCCAGGTTGAAGAAAATAGGGTACAATTGCACTGTAATTTAATAGATGCTCGTTGCCTCTAGTATTGAGGTGTGTGTAGTGTTATATTTGTGAAAAGTGTCAAATATAGGAGACTCCAAGGTCCCCGCCTGATGTGATGTCGTCCAGGTGATATCTTCAAAGAACTTGGGGGCTCGCCCTTGGGGAAGGTGATGCATATAGTACTGTTATCTTCCATTAGTCACATGAAAATGCGTCATACCATGACTCCTTGGAAAATAGGTAGTCAACAGTCTCCCCTAGTCATGGGAGAGTGGTTACTACCTCTAAGGGTTTCCAAAACCCTGGGACTAAAAGGCCCCAATATATACTTTTCCACTAACAGGAAAAGGACATGACTTACACATAACACCCAAAATATAACGCTCTCTCACCTCACATGAGCAGGTCCTCTAAAAAACTGAAGAATCGTTGTAAAGGGATTATCACTGCCATGGGAAATCCATAACCACCCCAAATTGTTATAAACCTACTAAATCCTTTTGAGTATCTAATACCCTTGTAAGGATACCATTCACACATGTACTTTTTAACTAATACAGTGGCGCTTGTCGTGCCCCAATTTTTCCCCCTAAGATTCATCTATCATCTCATACCATCACAATGCAAGATCACAAATTAGGGTTTATGGTTTATCTTCTACTGCATCCTGTCTTAGGGTTTGCCTATGGAATCACCAAGCACCTTGAAGAGCCTTGAATTGTGTACTTTGTATATGTATGTGTTAGCTGAAGATTTCTACATTTTGATAAAAATATGAAAGTTGATTTGAGAAGATCATGTTTTAAATAACATGAAAATTGACCTTATAAGGTTATTTTATAAAGCTCATTTTTATGATTCGACATGTCGAAGGGAAACTTAAAGTGAAAATAATATTTCAAGATATGTGAAATACTTCGACAGTCACGTTTATTGAATTCAAAGTTGAATTCAAAAAAGCTTCGAGCAGGAAGTTTAAATTTCAAACTAATGCATTTCGCCAGAAAGACACGTGGAAATGCCAGAATGTTTGCATGTAAAACGTTTCGAACATGGCGTAATATCATTGAAAGACCGTTAGGGCCGAATTAGTATAAATAGGAGTCTTAGATGTTAGGATTCAGGGTGTTCACATCTTTGTACAATATACTCAAATACTCAAAGTACCAGTGTTAGAGAAACGAGTTAGTGAGACATGTACGTATGATGCACCATATTTACATTCGAAAGTTATTTACATTCAATGAAATTTCTTCATGTCATTTATATTCTTTATAATTTACAATCTAGAATAGTTTTCTATTTTATTGTTCTTATAAGAACACTTTATTTTATATCAAAGTTATTCTCTTCGTTTAAAGAAGTTATCATCAAAATCTTTTTTCCTAAAAACTAGAACACAATAGTCCTGAGATCAATCTGATCGATCTCGCAAGTAACTAAATATTTTTTTAGAGATTTAGAAGACCAGCGGTTGTTTACCAAATTACAGGGAAAACAAATTGGCACACCCGGTGGGACCCTGTGTCTAGTTTTCAGTGGTTGTTTAACTTCTTTCGTTGCATGAAATTAAGGAGTGGAAAAATAGCCAACACCACAGATCCTAGAACAAAAAACCAGAACAATAGGAGAATGGCTAACCCATCCGTTAGCAGTGCGCAACAAGTTCCTCCCCCCACGGGAGGGAATACAAATGCTTCGAATACGACCGAAGCCACGGTGACAAGTCAAGGGGCTACGATTATCCCTTCGACTACGAACGCTATAACCATACCCCCAAATACAAGTGCTTCAACCATATTGTCAAACGCACAAAATGAACCTTTTGTAACATTTGTGGCTAGCCAAAATCCGCCCGTTTCCCCTAGACCTTTAGTAGGCAGTGTCTCTAGAACTTATGTTCCAGGATTCATAATCCCAATTATAGATCCAATATATGTCATGCCAACTACATCCATGACAGGACTTCAAAATAACAATTCGACATACACGCGCCCTTTAACATCTTCCTTCTCACCATTACAAGGATCCGGTTTAGGGGTAAATTATATGGCACGAAACTATTCACAACTAGGATATGTGGCCCAATTGACTCCTATTACCACAAATACGCAGGAAGTTTTAAGGCAACAAATGGATGATAGTAACCACGAAATGGTGGGAATACTCGCCCAAAAAATGAGTACAATATTTAACTCCCTAATCCAAAGCACCACACAGACGAATCTGCAGAATGCCCAAGCAAACCAACAGATGGCAACGCAAATTGGGCGCCTTGCAGATTTTTTTGGTGCACCCAGAGAATTAACTCGACAACCATAACCCACATGGACAAGGGAGAATCAAGGCATACTATTTCAACAAGAGCCAACCATTGAGCAGGCCCAACCAGTGATACACCCAGAAATTGAAATTCAACAACTAGTTCGAAGGGAAGAACCACATAGGTTTCAACAGGCTATCCCCAGGGAGGAACCACGAAGAAGGATGGTCATGGTGAATCAGAACTAAGACGCTGAAGAAATTCTCCAAGGGTGTCGACATGATGATATGGTAGGAAATAATAATCTAGCAGCCATAGTCGAAAGGATAATGGCACATAATGGAGTAAATTTTGGCATGCGAACGCCAAACTATATATCCCCTTTATCTGAGTATATTTAGCAAACTGAGTTACCTAGGGGATGGAAAGTGCCAAAATTCACAAATTTCTCTGGTGACACCAGTGAGTCAACCATAGAACATATGGCTAGATATCTTACAGAAGCAGGGGATGTAGCAAACAATGAAAAATTTAAGGATTAAATATTTCCCTAGTTCACTAACCAAAAACGCTTTTACTTGGTTTACAAGTCTTGCAGCAAATTCAATCCATGATTGGACTCGTTTGGAGAGATTATTTCATAAACAATTTTATGTAGGTCAATCCAAAATTAGCCTAAGCGAATTGGCAAATGTTAAGCGCAAATTCAGCGAGCCTATAGATGATTATCTTAACAGGTTCTGTCTGTTAAAAGAGAGGTGTTTCACATAAGTTCTTGAACACGAGTTGGTCGAAATGGCAGTAAGAGGATTGTACTTCTCTATCAGAAAGTTAGATCCCCAATATCTAAGAGACATGACACAACTGGCTGACAAAGTTCGACAAGTGGAGCCTTTGAAGATTGAAAAAGCAAGGGCTAACAAAAGCCACAGGAAAGAAAGAGTGGCTTATGTCGAAGCATGCTCAGATGAAAGAGATGTCGAAGATGACTCGTCAGAGGTCGAAGAGCATGGAATAGATCTAGCTGAATTAAAGCAAGGACCACCTTATCCTTGCAAAGGGCTAGCACTTACGAGCGGGAAGAATCCCGTCGAACTAGAAAGGAATGACAAATTCCAAAAGAAAGCCTATACCTTCGACATCACCAAGTGTGATGAAATATTTGACTTATTAGTAAAAGATGGCCAAATGATAGTTACCCCTGGCGCTAAAATCCCTCCGTTAGAATAATGGAAGAAAAGGGGTTTTTGTAAATATCATAATTTTTTAGGCCATAAAACCTCACAATGCTATCTTTTCAGGGACTTGATACAGAGTGAAATCAAGGAAGGAAGGCTGAAGTTTGGAGAGAAGCCTAAGATGAAGGTCGACGCGGATCCTCTTCAGGTTGTTGAGATAAATTTTGCAGAACCGGTAGATATCAACATGGTGGACGCTGTTGAAATCAAAGAAGGTCAACTCGACAAAGTATCTGAAGAGGCTCGTGGGTTGGAGAATGCTGAGGGTCTCATAGGCTAGTTCGAAGGGAATGCTACCGATGGCAATACCAAAACTGCTAGAGAACCTAATATTACTGAGGGTCTTAGAGCCAAATTTGAAGAACTAGAAATTGCTGAAGGTCCCAGAAAGTATCTTCGATCACGTCGACACGAAGATTTTTAACCTTCGTATCTCCAGATAGAAGAAACTTAAATAAGGGCAGCTGTTGTACCCTAATTTTTGCCCCTAAGATTCCTCTATCATCTCATACCATCACAATGTAATCAGATCACAAATTAGGGTTTGGGGTTTATCTTCTACTGCATCTTGTCTTAGGGTTTGCCTATGGAATCACCAAGCATGTTGAAGAGCCTTGAATTGTGTACTTTGTATATGTATGCTTTTAACTAACCTCAAAATGTGGGCATTTTGTCCTTTGGAATATTATATTGTAAGTCATGGCACAATTGCCTTCATCTCACCATCTCCTAGCACAGAGGATCAAAACTAGGGTTTGAAGTTTAATCAAGAGATCTTTGGATTTTTAGGAAATTCTTGATCCCATACTTCTCTACATAGTCATGAGCATGTATCGTTGGAAGTTTGATCATCAACTTTGGCTTGAAAGGGTTCAATTGATGAAAAGGGGTAAAATGGTCATTTTGTCAGAAGACCGTCAAAATCAGTTGTTGACCAAGTGGACTTTTGGTCAACCATCAATTCAATGTCCCTATTCTCATATTTCATGTTCAATAGTGCAAAAATATCAAGAGGAAGTGTGAATTGGAGTTAACTTGTAAAGGAAGTTATTTGAAGTTTTGAAATTTTTCTAAGAATCCATAGGGCTGAATTTTCACTGGCTACAACTTTCTCAATTTTTATTGAAAATGTGAAAACTTTATATGCCTAGAAAGAGGATGAAAAATTCTCCAACTTTGTAGGAGTGGCCACAAGTCCAGAAAATGAAAGGAAAAAAAGTTATGAAGCTTGGAAGATTTTGACACTTAGTGAAATTTTGGTTAAAAATGAAAAAAATTGACTTCTTCATGTCCATTTTTGAATGACCATTTGGACTCAAATCAAAAAGTTAGAAATATGAAAGTTGTAGATTGATATGGTGATTAGGGTTTTGAGCTGAAAACTGAATTTTTCCCCAACACAAGGCAAAGTCACGCGTGCAGCAAGCCCAGGCAGGCAAGGCATTTCATCAAACATGTTGTGGGCACACATTCATCATCACTTTTCTATGTGAAATATTCATTATTTTGAAAAATGTCCAACATCAAAGTTGAAGCCCTAAATGTGAGGAACAACTTTGCTACAGAAAGTTTCTCCAAATTATTCTTACAATTTAAGATATAATTGTGAGAAGTAGGCACCATGCATGCTGAATTTTCTACCCAGCCAGCCATCACGCGCGTACAGCAGGCCCAGGCAGGTAGGGCATTTTGTCAAACAATTTGTAAGCACGTTTTCATGGATAAATATCTCATTTATTCAAGCTTCATTTTGAAAAATTTTGAACATGAATGCTGGAGTATGAAGTGTCCTATACATTTTTTATTAGAAGTTTGTCACATTTCATGCATTGTGGAGAGAGATATAAGGGAGTAAAGAGGTGTGCATGAAATGGTGATTTTAAATAAAAATGAATGAACTTTTTGTGACCAACCAAGACCAATTTCCAGCTTATCACCCCAACCTTTTTTCACTTACCCAATCACGTGATTTACACCCTCATTTGCACACAAAAACGCAACACACCACTCCCTCTCTCATTCTTTCCATTTCTCTCACTTTCCATTTCTCTCTTTATTCACTCTATGTAAAGCATTGCACTCAAAATTCAAAGGGGTTGGAAAATATCAAGTAGAAAGCAAGCAAGCTCTTATTTCTCTCTCTCTCTCTCTCTCTCTCTCTCTATCTATCTATCTCTCTCTCTCTCTCTCTCTCTCTCTCTCTCTCTCTCTCTCACGCAGCTCTCTTCTTTGCAAGCAAGAAGTTCTTCTTCTCTCTCTTTCCTCCCTTTTTAAGCAAGTTACCATTGTTAAGCAAACAAGTTTTTTCGCATCTCCCTCTCTACTCATTATCTCTCCACATTCAATAAAGCTTCTTCTCCATTCCTTGCTCTTTATTTGAGCCCAAGCACCATTAATTTTAATTCAAAGGTAGATAATCCATTTTATCTCTCTACTTCAACTTGCATTTTATTTTTAAATCCATGAACCTTTTGAAAAATCCAATAGCATATTCTTAATTCTTGCGTTTTTATGATCAATTTTCATTCTTGGATCGTTTATCTTGGTGGAGAATTGAAGGAGAAAAGTGAATCACAAAACTGTTTGTTGAAATGTGTAAATAAAAAAAAAGTGTTCATGTAGCATTCTTCACGCACGATTTTCTCAATCATCCATGCATCATTTCATGAATTTTTTGATCCTATCTTGTTCTACTAATTTCAATCTTGAACTTTTGTGTTGGAATTTTTGGATTTCATCAAGAAATGAGTGAGTTATGGTGATCTGAAAATAGTGTGTCAAAGCTGAAAAAACGCACAACATGGTTGTTTGGTAGGGATGATGAGGTGTCTTGTTTTAATTGAACATAGTTTCAGTTCCTTTTACAACACATTTTGGCAAAAACAGGTGTAATAGCCTCTGAATATTCATTCTTCTTTTGTTTTCTCAAATTTTATTTTAATACTTCCTTCACTTCAAAAATTATGTAAAAAATATTTTAGACTTCTTTTTCAATATATTTTCATATTTTTATTTTTATTTCATTTTTTAATCATTTTTCTTGATTAAATAAAATCATGTAAATAATTAGGATTTTAATATTTCTTTTAAATCTATAATTTTTATTTTCCTATTTTTATTAAATCTAAAAAAACATAAAAAATATTTTTGGACTCCTCTCTGAGCTTATTACATGAAAATATTTTTTTCCTATTTTATAAAATTTTTGGATTACAAATTAAATCATTTAATTGGACATATTCATCTTTTCCTTGTTTTTTTAATGATTTGTTTAAATAATTTCTATTTCTTTTTTCCTTTTGAGACAAAATTCAAAAAAATATAATTTCTGATCCTTTTAATTTTCTTGATATTTAGGTTATTTTACATCAAATTTATTTGTCCTTTGGATCTAATTGATTAATTTGTGAACTTAATTTCCTCTTTTAGGGTTTTTGCTTGATCATGCACATTAATTGATTTAAAGTTCTAACTTGCCATGTCTATAAAATAAGAGATGAAGTTGTTTGGAGTGCTTGAACATGTTGAGGCCATAAAAATCATCTTTCTGGAATTTTACAATGTGATTTCATATTTTTTTACAAATTATTTTCCAAAACCATCTAGTTTAAGGCTTAAACATGCTAGTTTCCAAGTTTGCATTTCTAAAGCAAATTTCCATTAAAATGGACGAATGATATTGATGATATTTGAAACTCTAATCCCTTACCTCTTCATCTTATTCCCCTTTCTTATTGTATTACATGTTATGGGATAATGATCTCTGTATCATTTATCCAAACATGAACTACATAGATTTCTATTGACTGACCTCAAAATAGGTGCGACTTCTACATAAGTCAACTTACGATTGCTTAACATAGCGCTAAAATTTGTCTCGATTCGAATAAATGATCATTTGTGGCCCAAACCTATATATTCAAGCCCAAGTATGTTAATTTGATCCCTTTGATCCAGTAACCTTGAGATTCATTGTGTGGAGACTTTGGTTCTACCAATCCTCTAATGGATGTTCATAAATTTTGGTCAACGTGGATCACTTAAACATCATTGATGATTAAATGTTGCCTTGATAATTCTTAATTGGTTGATATACTTGACAAAAAGAAAATGCAACTTGTTGTTGAGAGGCTTTGGTTCTACCAATCCTCTAATGAGTTCTAAATGCAAGTTTCAAGATGGTCATCCAACTAACCACTAATTCTTAACAATTGACTTTACTTTATGCTTTTACTTTATGTACTATTTACTCTAGCATTTACATTTCATGTTATTTTCATCTTTGCTCACTTGAGCATTTACTTTTATGTCATTTTTATTTTTCTCACTTGAGCTTTTCTTTTCTTTTTGAAGATACTTAATAATCAACATAAACCATAAAAAAACATTAATGATACTTGGACTATTTGGTTATTATCCTTGGCATTATGGATTACTGGACTTCTTAGACTTAAGATTAGAAACCTTGGCCTATGTTGGAGACCTTGTGACCTTAATTGATATTTTTTATGGAGTTCTTGAGGTTTACCTCAAGACATTGGGTTGTTTGTTTGTTTTGTGTGCAGGTTATTGTGATTACATACTTTGTTTGTAATCTGGAATTCACCCGTATACAGTCGTTACTCTGCCTAATTTTTGTGAATACTTAATACACTTGAAGTTTGGTTCTCTCAAGAGGTCTAGTATCTTTTCTTGCTTGGTTTCAATCCAAATAATGAGAATTCTATCTTGACTCATGATGTCAAGTATTGGCTTCTTGTTGGTTAGATGGTTCTTCTCCTTAGCTTTTACCTTATGCTTTAAGATAGTCTCTTCTTCTCCTCCCATCTTCTTTAATTTCAAAAATCTTCTCCCTCCTTTTGAAAACTCTTCTTCTTGTTTCTAAACTTGAACTGCTTTCACAATAAACTTGGACTTAGGTCCATGTATTTTCAAAACATTTTTATAAATAAACTTCAATCAACTTAATAATACCTTGACATTTTTTGTGAGAAGACTAAAAGTCAATCAATCTCATTTCAAACCATTTTTCCACTTTGGATTTTTATTTTAAAACTTTTCTCAAAAGATTATACTCTTGTCAATCCTTGTAGTGATGCAAACAACTATACTTTTACAATATGTAGTGAAGAGAGATATTTTCCACTTGGGTGTTGCGCGAGGTTTTGTTGATTTTTAAAATTCAAGCAATATCCTCCACTTTGAGATGATGCAAATTCTCCTTTCTCATGATTGTGGGTAGTAAGTATGTTTTCCACACGGACAATGACGATGATGTCTTATCTCTTAAAATTAACTGACACACTTGTACCCTGATCCCCTATTGCATGAAAGGTGGTACGTAGGCACTAAAGGTTCGCAACCGTGGCTGGTGCAAAAATCATAAAAAATACTTCTTTTCTCACCCCCAGCATCTATTTTTTATGCAACATTTTATAGCCAAAATATACAGATTTTCCAAAGAGGTTCCTGCGGAGTACCATAGATGTTTAGGGTGCTAATACCTTCCCTTTTCATAACCAACCCTCTTACCTAGAATCTTTCCCCCCTTTTTGGGTTATTAGCTCTTTTCCCATTCCTTTGGAAACAATAAAGTGCGGTGATGATTTTTATTTTGATATGTACAAGTCTAGTCAATCCAATGGATTAGTCTAAACCTTTCTACCGCTACAGCGCCCACCGTGAGGCCCCGGTAAAACTAACTTGGACTAAACCTCCTTTAGCAAGATCACCATACTCACCATAATTTGGTTACAAATCATATTCGAAGACTAACTAATTTTCAATGGCTAACCATTAGAGAGTAGATAATGCATAAAGCAGGTATGCACATGTCAAACTACTACAAAAACGGGTGTACTCACTTTTCTTTCTCTCCCTATCTCATTTGATTTTGTAGTTGATCGCAGGATTATGTTACATCTATTAATTTTTAAAAGTGCATGTTAATAGGATTTTTTGTTGGTATCTAGCAATTAATTGTGAAAGTTTAGGTTTTATTAGAATTGGTAATTCAATCTTTTGTCTTAGTTTCAATTAAACCTGAAAATTATGGTTGTAGAATATTATCCATATTATGAATTGTGCAATAACATTTCTCTTTCAATTAGTCGATACAACTAGTTTGTCAATTTGATGTACTTGAATAGTACAACTTTATTATGTTGTGAACTGTAAGTATATTCCTGTAACTTCCAATCGATAAGCATAATCTATTTTACGTTAATTTTTCTTCTGCCCTGCAAAATAAACTTTGTTTTTTACACTCTAATAAAATCATTTTCAAATTAATTTTTAACTTGGAAAGTCTATTCACCCCCCCCCCCCCCCCCTCTAGACCGTTCATAGTCTATATTTTTAACAAACAACTAACATAATGAAGAAACAAATTACATGAATAATATTGATTGAACGTGAGAAGTACAAGCACAAAATTGCAAAACCGACTTCTATTGCTTCTCAGGTTTAATTTTTTATATCATTGCTTTTATTTTATTTTTTGGTTTTTCATTAGTAATAAGATGTTTCTTCATTATGTTATTACTTCATAGGATATATTCATTAATCTAAAAAGGGGCCGAAGGTGAATAAACATCCAAAACATAAACTTGAATTTATCTCTCTACTAGGGTTTCCTCAATAATGGCCCGACCACCACTAGTATTTGCTCCTAAAAACCCCACGACACAAGCTAAAGAAAATGATCTAAAAATGAGGAGTACAAAATGGATAAAAGAAGGAAATACAATGTTTTCATCAGGATCAACAATGTATCTGGTTTATGATGAAATTGACTATGAGTATTGATGACTTCTCTGCAAGTGTATTGATAGTGTCGAAGTAATAAAATAAGATTGTATCCACAAGACTGTTATTTAACAAAAAAAATTTTGTGTAAGTTCAAAAGTAAAAATTGGTGATTTTCAAGTTTGATTTTGAAAATTAAAAGTTGTTATGAAAATAATACAAAATCGATTAGGTTTTTCATATAATCCTTTATTTCTCCCCTGTTGATCTTTAATGCACTTCTCTCACTTTCTCTTCTTTCTCCTCGTGGCCACTACTTCCCCAACCATCACTTTTTCCACTTCTTTGTTTTATGTTCGTCATTGTCTCACCATCCATTCATCTTCACCTTTGTCTCACTTCATATAGCCTTCATGTATTTCTTTGTACTCATTGAGTAGATTTGATGGTTCAAGAGGCGATTTTATCACTTTAACACCTCTTTAAAGATGAAGACATGAAATTCTACAAAGGTTATTTATTTTTTCTTCTTTTTTTGTGATGGTGATTTAGGGTTTGAGTTTATATATCTTTAAAAGTAATTTTATGTTGGGTTTTTTGATTTGTTTAATCTATGTTTTGAAAAAGATGAAATTGTGTTTGGGTTTTCTGAATAGAAAAATTAAGTCATTTAGGGTTATGGTTGTTAATCAATAATGTTGTTTTTTTGTTAAATTTTGATTTTGTGTGTTGAACGATAAGATTTTTGTGATGTCTGTGTTTTTAGCTCTATCTTTTGGATGTTTGTGTTAATTTTATGATTATAAAGTGATCTCGTTTTGTGTTTTTAACTTTAGCATTGCAGTGGACAAAAAATACCCTACTTCATTACAAATATTTTTGCCAACCCTATATTTTTTAGTACTCATATATGGTTAATCATTTATGTATTTGTTCAATATTTGGAGTTTCTTTTGAATAACTTTGTGATTTGGTTATTTGTTCTTTGAAAGGTTAATGCCTTGTGTATTTTTGGGATACTTGTGGAAACATTTTGTGATTTTATTTATAATGTAGTGGATTTTATGACTTTTGGAGGCTCCTAATGAATTTATTGTGTTTGCGAAACATGACTAGATGATTATAACAGTGAAAGACCTTTGGATTCTATTTCTTCTATGGTCAATCACTGGTCTCGTAAGTAAACTTATTCTTAAATGAAGATCGAATAATTCTGGTTATGTCAATGTGATTTTCTATAACTTAAATTTTATGAAGCTCTTGTCCCATGTAGGAGTTTTGTGAGCGTAACATGATTCAATGATGGAACCTGATACCAATGTTTAGGAGGTTCTTGGTACTTCTTATACTTATGGACAAACAGTATTTTTGTTTTGTTTTAATTCATGTTTGTATTTGGCTAGTTAATGTTTTCAGTTGTTCGTTGAGGTTGACTTAATTTAACTTGAATATAGGTGATTGTGGTGGTGATGACATAGTGAGGAGATGCAAGAGAGAAAACTTATGGGTCTGTTGGGATTTGAAGTTTGATTCTTTGGTCATGGTGACTCTCTTGGAAAACCAGAAGGGTGGGAATATTGTTGATATAATGTCATAATGCATTTTAAGTCATTTTCTTCTGGTAGTATAGTTTATAATAAGTAGGTTTATCTTCTTTGCTTTAAGTTGTGTACAAAACTTTAAATTGACTTTAGGTGAGATTATATTTTGAATCATGATATTTTAATTCATTACTGTAGTTAGTATTTTTAACTAAAAACTGCATCATCTCTCTTTCCATTCTGCACATGTGAATGGTGCTTAACAATTGGTTGATTTAATACCAACAAGGTAATCTTTCTTATGTGGCAGTAATGATTTGTTTATGTGGCAGTAATGACTAGATTAATTTATTAATTATTAATAAGTTTGTTAAGATATTTAATTAAAATAATTTTAATTTACTGGGCCTAAACCGATTTTGTTACATTAGAGGCCCATTATATATAATAAATTTCTGTAGCTATCAGTCAAACTTATACACTTGAGGAGACAATTCCTGATTGGATAGAAATCATACATGCGTTTTTGCATCCAAGGTAAGTAGGTAACTACATCGGCTAACTTCTCCATTAAATTTGTGAATTGTCACATCACATATGCTTTATGTGTATTTCATCTAGTAAAACCACAAAGGAATAAGACCACAGAGGAATAAGACCACAAAACAAACTGCAAAAAGACTTGTATCAAAGATACAACAATTACACAAACACAATCTACATGTTAAACATGTAAACTTTGTACATGAGGAAGAAGATAATATGCATCTTCAGAATCATCCAAGTTACTCCCCCTATACCATAAGACCAGTTCTTGTCATAGAGAGATAAATCTCCCCCTCAAGAACAAACCTACATTAGAAGAACATGCAGCACAAGTAGCACACATAACTCAGAGAACAAGACTCAACAATGCTCATAACTCAGAAAACAAGATACAATAGAATATACATGATGTGTTAACATCCTATAGGACATCCTGCAAACAACTACAACAAAAGAAGCAACAACAGGATATACTCAAGACACATATGACAGACAATCATGCTCCCCCTAAAGTGTTTCATAAAGCAAACAACACTTTATGGTGTGAAATATTGACTTATTCTTCCTTGAACATTAAGTAAAAGGATAAGCAATTAAATACTTATGGAGACAATACATAGAAATTGTTTTTAAATCCTCATGAGAACTTCATACATCTCATTAGAGATAAAACATTCTTCCTTGATGACATATACCTTCAGACCTTGATCACACAACTAACTTAAGTGAAACACAATAGACATCAGTCCTTTAGTAAGAATAAAAATTATCAAAACTTAGAGAATCTATCCTGAATTCTTTAGTTATCCAATGCCCTTAATCTTCCCTTTCATCATCAACAACCCACGAAACAATTGATAGAATGAGACACAACCAAAAACACTTTTACTGCATTCTAGTGTCTAGAATAGTTAGTTCCAAAATACCAATCATGTTAGTTGAAGTTCTAAGAAAGGTATGAGAGATAAGGATATTATCACCTCTCTTGAGTATTAACCACTACTTGGTTAATCAATGCTGATTTTGACCTTTGAGGAAGTTAAAGAAAACAACGAAAACTGTTAAGATCAAGTTTTCATTGAAGATACATCTTCAGTGTAAGTATCTGCCTCTAGCATGAGTATTCTAATGTCTAGCGCAATATTGATACACTAAGATTTAGATCCTTTACCCAACTTGCCTTTTGACACAACCAACCTTTTGTCACTTAAGTTTTCTCTTTGCTAGTTATGGCTTTAAAACTCCATCCTCCTTAGGCTTCCAATCATCTTTCCACTAGAAGACACCTCTCCAACTATTCTGAACTTATCCTTATAGACTTAATCAAGATAACACATTTTTAGGAATAAAGTCACCTCACCTTGTAAGTCATAATTGTTAGAAAATCCTTCATTCTCTTAAGACATAAGATCATAAATAAACCACCTCCTATTTCTTCATGGTTGATGTTAGAGGCGGTGTAGCAACAAGAAAAAAAAGTTTTAGAAATATTTATCCGGGAATTTATCGTGTCCTCAGAAATTGGTTATTGAAATATTGTTCGACAAATCTCTGGTTTATGAGTTTGGGAATAAATGGGCTTGTAAAGAAAATGTTATCTATAAAAAATAAATGTAAACAAAAGAAAAAAAACTAAGGAAGAACTTATCAAGCCTGCATATAATCTACTCATCACAGACTTAAATTTGTCGACCAGTTACATTTAACCTAAAAATACTCATCAATGTCACTACGTATCACTCACAACCTAAGTCATTTCTAACCCAAATTGAGAGGCCGAATGTATCATCTCATAAGTGATATCTCTACCTCCTTAACAACAAAAAAGACAACCGTGTTACTCGCACTGACGATCTCTCAGCATAACAAAACCAACACGGAGGCATTAAGCTCTGATACTCTATGTGAATGCTAGCTCTAAATCTATCTCTAGAGTTTAGAAACTAACAAATAATCATCCTAGATAAGAATTTAAGCAGTATATGTCTATAACAACCCAAATTCCTAATACAGAGCAAAAATCCAAGACAACAAACAACATTTTTCCACGCTACAACTAGCCTAGCGTCGCCCAGCGATGAAAAAGCGTTGCCCAACGACAGATGACAGAAAGTTGAAAAAACCAGCACAAAATTCTACACTATTTTGGCCATAACTTTTGAACCGTAACTCGGATTCACGCCCGGTTCGAAGTGTTAGAAAGCTTATTCAATGCTCTATATAACAATGCCTAAATATCAATGTTTTCATACCTAAAAAATGAGATAAAATAAATTAAACTCAATGATATTTACACAATAACGCAATAAATACACTATAATGTAAAATATACCGAATATACACTAAAGTTGAGATTTATTGACAAAAAGCAAACGAATTAAGATGATGAGTGCTAATTATTTACACTCAAATTCAAAAAAAAATGGCACTCATCAATATCTCCCCACCTTAAAATATTGTTTGTCATCAAACAAAGTCAAATAAACATAAAGAAGCAAAAGACGATAATCAAAGAATTACGAATCAACAGGTTTTGAAAACAGAAAACAATTGTAATGGTTCAAATGAAAAACAGTACACACAAAGTAAATACTTACCACTAAAATACGACTATAACATAGACACAAAATAAATTATAAATACAAAAATAATGCCAAACATTCTAAAACAATACTAGTTCACAAATGAATCACACCTAGCGAACACAATCACCGGTAGATGAAAAACACACAAAAATGAGGTATTTTCACTCATCCAATAATCTTACAAACAATAGACTAAATTATACATTCATCCAAAAATTTACATTGAAAATATAAAAGTAAGAATCTCAAGGGCTTTTCAAGGTTATAATGTGGCTTGGTTAACAAACAAGTGATAGGTCTTAAAGCTAATCGAAACAAAAACTTTACTAAACCTAAGGGAGTAATTACTTTCACAAAGTTTCAAACAAAGAACTCCAATCAAACATTATTCTTTCATCCCATATTTCACACCAATCACATAACTTATTCACACAAATCTATTCCATAATCTTTTTGTTTTTGTTTTTCAAAACTTTTCTATATTTTTTTCTTTCTTTTTCTATCACCTTTTTTTTTCCATTTCTTTTCTCACTTTTTTTTATTTTTCTTTTCAACCTAATAGCAATCAACCAATAAATACACAATCATTTTTCTCCCTAACTTAAATTCAGCCATACATTAAAGTGAATACTCCGTACTTTCTAAGGCAAGGTAAATATTCAAACCAAAACAATGGTTGAGGGTTCAAGAAAACAACGAATCAACATCCATGCAAAAAGGGAAACTAAACACTCATAGACAAGCATTTAGAAAATACAACATGGATATCGATAAAAAGCTCAAAGGAGTTACTAATGATCACACAATCATAAGGTGAATTGAATTATTTGGCCAAGGTAGTTGTGCTCAAAACGAAACAAAAAAAATTCCTTGATCATGTTCAAGCATTCACACAATCAACACAAACAAAAGATTAAGCATAATAAAATTCAGTTAAAACAAGAATTGTGGTCTCTAATATATGTGAACAATGGAAAGCTACCTCACAAAAATGGTAAGAAATAAAGTGATTCACAAATGAACAAGTATACAAAAGAATGAATGGCATAAAAATTATAAAAATTCTAAGTATCAGGAATATAACAAAGTATAAAAAGCGATAAACACATACCTCGAACATGTACAAAAATTTAGAAAAATCATTACCTTGCATTCGCAAGTCGAAACGATCAAACTTGACAAATCACCTCAATATTCTACAATTTACCGGACTAAAACTTCAGTGCAAACAACAACAAAAGAATTACAAAAGTAATACTCCTACAAAATTTCAAAGTACAAAATTTACAATATATACAACGAACAAAACTCCTCAAGCTAAACACGACAAGTATTCGAAAAACATAAATTGACATAACAAAACAAATACAAATAATGATATGAAAATCAGGTGAAAATGAATTAACAAGTTAAAAAGTGATGATTTGAAATTCAGAATATTTCCTTGTTTCAACTTGTTAAAGCACAAATCACCACACACATAAAAAATACAAACAAACATGCTTGTTTTACGTCGTACGCTCGATGCCTTTATTGTGCGAGCTAGTAACCTCATCTCATCATGACATGGTATTGTCACACCGCACAAACCTAAATAAAGTGTCTTAACAATCACACAACAAACGTTACAAAAACAAGACAATTCAAACCAATACGTGAAAACACATATATGCACAAATATTATATACAAGTTAATGTACAATTTTTATAAAACATATACATTAATTACAAAACTCAAAAAAAAAATTTGAAATGCGAAGACAATAGAACCAATCCTAGGCAACGTCACCATTTTGTTTTTGTTTTGGTTTTTCAAAGCTTTTCTATATTCTTTAATTTCTTTTTCTATCACCTTTTTTTCCAGTTCTTTTCTCACTATTTTTTTTCTTTTTCTTTTCAACCTCATAGCAATCAACCAATAAATACACAATCATTTTTCTTTCCAACTTGAATTCAACCATACATTAAAGTGAATACTCCCTACTTTCTAAGGCAAGGTAAAAATTCAAACCAAAACAATGGTTGAGGGTTCATGAAATCAACGAATCAATATTCATGCAAAAAGGGAAACTAAACATTCATAAACAAGCATTTAGCAAATACAACATGGATATCGATAAAAAGCTCAAAGGGGTTACTAATGATCACACACTCACAAGATAAATTGACTTATTTGGCCAAGGTAGTTGGGCTCAAAATGAAACAAAAAAAAATACTTTGATCATGTTCAAGCTTTCATACAATCAACACAAACAATAGACTAAGCATAATAAAATCCAGTTAAAACAAGAATTGTGGTCTCCAACATATGTGAACAATGGAAAGCTACCTCACAAAAATGGTAAGAAATAAAGTGATTCACAAATGAACAAGTATACAAAAGAATGAATGGCATAAAAATTGTAAAAAGTATATGTATCATGAATGTGCTAAAGTATAGAAAGTGATAAACACATAACTCAAACATGTACAAAAATTTAACAAAATCATTACAACGCATTCGCAAGTCGAAACGATCAAACTTGACAAATCACCTCAATATTCTACAAGTTACCGAACCAAAACTTGAGTGCAAACAACAACAAAAGAATTAGAAAAATAATACTCCTACAAAAGTTCAATGTAGAAAATTTACAATATATACAATGAACAAAACTCCTCAAGCTAAACATGACAAGCTTTCGGAAAACACAAATTGACATAACAAAACAAATACAAATAATGATATGAAAACCGCGTGAAAATGAATTAACAAGTTGAAAAGTGAAGATTTGAAATTCAGAACATTTTCTTGTTTTAACTTGTTAAAGCATAAATCACCACACACATAAACAAATACAAACAAACATGCTTGTTTTACGTCGTAAGCTCGACGCCTTTATTGTGTGAGCTAGTAACCTCCTCTCATCATGCCATGATATTGTCACACCGCACAAATATAAAGAAAGTGTCCTAACAATCATATAACAAACGTTACAAAAACGAGACAATTCACAACAATACGCGAAAACACATATATGCACAAATATCATATACAAGTTAATGTACAATTTCTATACAACATATACATTAATTACAAAACTACAAAAAAAGAAATATCGAAATGAGAAGACAATAGAACTAATCCTCGGCAATGACACCAGTTTATTTTTGTTTTTGTTTTTCAAAGCTTTTCTATATTTTTTAAATTTCTTTTTCCATCACCTTTTTTTCCAGTTCTTTTCTCACTAGTTTTTTTCTTTTTCTTTTCAACCTCATAGCAATCAACCAATAAATACACAATCATTGTTCTACCCAACTTGAATTCAACCATACATTAAAGTGAATACTCCCTACTTTCTAAGGCAATGTAAAAATTCAAACCAAAACAATGGCTGAGGGTTCAAGAAAACAACGAATCAACATCCATGGAAAAAGGGAAACTAAACACTCATAGACAAGCATTTAGAAAATACAACATGGATATCGATAAAAAGCTCAAAGGGGTTACTAATGATCACACACTTACAATATAAATTTACTTATTTGGCCAAGGTAGTTGTGCTCAAAATGAAACAAAAAAATACCTTGATCATGTTCAAGCTTTCATACAATCAACACAAAAAAATGATTAAGCATAATAAAATCTAGTTAAAACAAGAATTGTGGTCTCCAACATATGTGAACAATGGAAAGCTACTTCACAAAAAGGGTAGGAACTAAAATGATTCACAAACGAACAAGTATGCAAAATAATGAATGGAATAAAAATTGTACAAAGTATAAGTATTATGAATATGCTAAAGTATAAAAAGCGATAAACACATACCTCAAATATGTACAAAACTTTAACATAATCATTACCACGCATTCGTAAGTCGAAATGATCAAAATTTAGAAATCACCTCAATATTCTACAAGTTACCGGACCAAAACTTGAGTGCAAACAACAACAAAAGAATTAGAAAAATAATACTCCTACAAAATTTCAATGTACAAAATTTACAATATATACAACAAACAAAACTTCTCAAGATAAACACGACAAGCTTTCAGAAAACACAAATTGACAAAACAAAATAAATACAAATAACGATATGAAAATCGGGTGAAAATGAATTAACATGTTGAAAAGTGAAGATTTGAAATTCATAATATTTCCTTGTTTCAACTTGTTAAAGCACAAATCACCACACACATAAACAAATACAAACAAACATGCTTGTCTTACCTCATAAGCTCGACGCCTTTATTGTTTGAGCTAGTAACCTCCTCTCATCATGCCATGGTATTGTCACACCGTGCAAACCTAAAGAAAGTGTCCTAAAAATAACACAACAAACGTTACAAAAACGAGACAATTCACAACAATACGTGAAAACACATATATGCACAAATAACATATAAAAGTTAATATACAATTTCTATATAACATATACATTAATTACAAAACTAAAAAACAAAAGAATTATCGCAATGCGAAGACAATAGAACCAATCCCCGGCAACGGCGCCATTTTGTTTTTGTTTTTTTTTCCAAAGCTTTTCTATATTTTTTCTTTCTTTTTCTATCACCTTTTTTTCCAGTTCTTTTCTCACTTGGTTTTTTCTTTTTCTTTTCAACCTCTTAGCAATCAACCAGTAAATACACAATCATTTTTATACCCAACTTGAATTCAACCATACATTAAAGTGAATACTCCCTACTTTCTAAGGCAAGGTAAAAATTCAAACCAAAATAATGGATGAGGGTTCAAGAAAACAACGAATCAACATCCATGAAAAGGGAAACTAAACACTCATAGACAAGCATTTAGCAAATACAACATGGATAACGATAAAAAGCTCAAAGGGGTTACTAATGATCATACACTCACAAGATAAATTGACTTATTTGGCCAAGGTAGTTGGGCTCAAAATGAAACAAAAAAAAAATACTTTGATCATGTTCAAGCTTTCATACAATCAACACAAACAATAGATTAAGCATAATAAAATCCAGTTAAAACAAGAATTGTGGTCTCCAACATATGTGAACAATGGAAAGCTACCTCACAAAAATGGTAAGAAATAAAGTGATTCACAAATGAACAAGTATACAAAAGAATGAATGGCATAAAATTTTTAAAAAGTATATGTATCATGAATATGCTAAAGTATAGAAAGTGATAAACACATAACTCAAACATGTACAAAAATTTAACAAAATCATTACCACGCATTCGCAAGTCGAAATTATCAAACTTGACAAATCACCTCAATATTCTACAAGTTACCGGACCAAAACTTGAGTGTAAACAACAACAAAAGAATTAGAAAAATAATACTCCTACAAAATTTCAATGTACAAAATTTACAATATATACAACAAACAAATCTCCTCAAACTAAACACGACAAGCTGTTGGAAAACACAAATTGACATAACAAAACAAATACAAATAAAGATATAAAAATTGGTTTGAAATGATTTAACAAGTTTAAAAGTGAAGATTTGAAATTCAGAACATTTCCTTGTTTCAACTTGTTAAAGCACAAATCTCCACACACATAAACACATACAAACAAACATGCTTGTTTTACGTCGTAAGCTTGACGCCTTTATTGTGTGAGCTAGTAACCTCCTCTCATCATGCCATGGTATTGTCACACCATGCAAACCTATAGGAAGTGTCCTAACAATGATACAACAAACATTAAGAAAACGAGACAATTCACAACAATACGTGAAAACACATATATATGCACAAATATCATATACAAGTTAATGTATAATTTCTATACAACATATACATTAATTACAAAGCTCAAAAACAAAAGAATTATCGCAATGCAAAGATAATAGAACCAATCCCCGACAACAACACCATTTTTTTGGAGGCGGTGTAGCGGCAAGCAACAAATGTTTTGGAAATATTTATCAGAGAATTTATCATGTCTACAAAGATTGGTTATTGAACTGTCGTTCGACAAATCTCTGGTTTATGAGTTTGGGGATAAATGGGTTTGTAAAGAAAATGTTATGAACATAAAATAAATGTAAACAAAAGAAAAAAACTAAGGAAGAACTTATCAAGCATGCATATAATCTACTCATCACAGACTTAAATCTATCGACAAGTTCTACTCATCCTAACAATACTCATCAATGTCACTACGTATCACTCACAACCTAAGTCATTTCTAACCCAAATTGAGAGACCAAATGTTACTCGCAATGGCGATGTCTCAGCACAACACAACCATCACAGAGGCATTAAGCTCTGATACTCTATGTGAATTCCAGCTCCAAATCTATCTCTGAAGTTTAGAAACTAACAGATAATCATCCTAGATAAGAAATTAAGCAGTATATGTCTATAAAAACCCAAATCCCTAACACAGCAAAAATCTAGGACAACAATCGACAAAGATTTATAAAGCAAGTTTAATATAACGCCATGGGCAAAAAATATATATAAGTTCAGAGTAAATATATGTACAAACTCAACACATAAAGAATACACAAAGAGGAAGAGAAATGAACCACTAATCTACCAGTTTGTCAGTGCCGATTGATGAGTAATCCACCCCGGATCATCCGTATGCAAGCTTCAACGTTGTTTTGTAAGCTAATCCTATCCAAAAATGAAGGTTGATGGTGTTGGGATAAAAATACCCAAAAAAATGTGTTTTTACACCTAAATACGCATTTCTGACTCTCCAGCATCGCCCGACGACCAAAAAGCGTCGCTCGGAGACCAAAAAAGTGTTTTTCCCACGCTACAACTCGCCTAGCGTTGCCCGGTGACCAAAAAGCACCGTCTGGCGACAGACGACAAAAAGTTTAAAAAACCAGCACAATATTCTACATTGTTTCGGCCATAACTTTTGAACCTTAACACCGATTCGCGCCCGGTTTGAAGCGTTGGAAAGCTTTTTCAATGCTATATCTAACAATGCTTAAATATCAATGTTTGAATACCTACAAAAATTAGATAAAACCAATTAAACTAAATGATATTTACATATTAACGCAATAAATATACTATAATGTAAATTATACTGAATATACACTAAAGTTGAGGTTTATTGACAAAACACAAATGAATTAAGCCGATAAGTGCTAATTATTCACACTCAAATTCACAATAATTTAGAACTCATTAGTTGACAAACCTATTTATTCTGGATACACATATATTTGAATAAAATAAACAACATATTATAATATAATTCTTCAAAATAGAAATCTTCATCAGAAGTCCATCTTCTAGTTAAACCAATAATATCCTTGAAAAACTCCTAATCAGGATCACTTTCCTAATTAATCCAAGGAATAGAAAACCCATACAGTTGTTCTTGAGATAAGTAGTGTAATCTGCTATGAAAATATCCAAGGTCTTCAAACTCATATGAATAAATTCTTTGACATTGATTAATTTATAATCCAGTTTCAGCCTTTTTCTTTAGTATCACAGACTTGCTGAAATTAGTACAAATGTTCTGGACATTTGGTATAGACATTATGTCCAATCTCTTCAACACCCGATTGGTTTGCCTTCCAAGAAACACAATTGTAATAAGAAACCCTTCATCAGAGACTAGGACCAAAGTTCCTAAAAGTTGGAAATAAATAGAATTTTCTTGTTGTTCTTCAATGGCCTATCACTTTCATGTCAATCCAATTGAGTAGAGACCAAAATATTTTCTTCTTTATCATCCTCTCTTCTGAACTCTTTTCTCCAAACACACGTAGATGTGCCTTTATGAGTGGACTTAAGAAATTCCCAAGTACCTTTGGCTACAATACAAGTGATACAAAGTGCATACCAATTCCCTAGAACATGAATTTTATAATTTTAGAGTGAAAAAGAGCCAACTCAAACTCTTCCCTTTTATATCTTCATAAACAAGATTCTCTTATCCTGATAATTCTTCAAGATTTGATGTTTATTGATAACCAAAATGATAGAAATTCCAGTCTTCTAAAAAGGAACAATAGTACCAGAAAGATACTCCTTGAAGCTCACCCAATAGACCATAGTGCCTGCTCTAATACAAATTGAAATTTTTTGGTACATGCAACACATGTTAATATTGATACCACAACATCAGAACAATGTCACGACAGATGTTGCAACATCTATTGACATATTGAACAGATTTATCAAGATGCAAGAGATACTGAAATTAAAATTGCAGAATGATAAATAACACATAGAGTTATTAACCTAGTTCGATGCAACATCACCTACTCTGGGGGCTACAAAGCCAAGAAGAAAATCCACTATCAATAGTATCAATTCAAAGCCTAAACAGTCCTAGTTTACAAATTCTCACTTAATCTCTACCCAGTGCAACTTCTACCTAGAAATTATCATCTAGATATGAGAAATCACCATCTCACTGCGTAAATCCCCTCAGTGATATCTAACAGTCCCAATCCCATAGGCTGTATCAAGAACAACCCAATAAGACGATTACAATTCTAATACACATCTCAAATATTTTTCTTAAAAGCTTCAAGAGTGAGAACAATACTCAACTAAATACCTAAAGGCTTCTAAGTGAGAACATTACATCTACCACAAGTATCAAAAGATACAAGGGTGACTTACAACTACATAAGAGACTCTCAAAACCTAAGACTCTAAGCTTCCCCTAATTTACAAATTATGAAAAACTTAATTGAAATAATTGATACATTTGGTTTAGGTTTTTTCCAAACAAATACACCTCTGCAGTCCATGGGCTTCGAATTGTACGTCTAGAAGTTTTTTTATCCATAAGCTAAGTGATGCACCAATTGTGCAGCAAAATCTCCATAAATCTTTGAATAAACAATACAAAGTTTCCTAAATTTTCTCAAGGCCCAATTTAATAACTAATGTACACCTGGAGATACAAAACCTATTCTAGATTAAATCTTCTTGACCTATGAAATTTACTAAGATATATCCAAAAGGAATGCCACACAATGAAATCAAATTTGTCAAGATTTAAAAAGGAAGCGCCTACTGTACCGAACTAAGATGTCATGACATCTGCTTCGGCATCTGGTTGCAAAACTCATAACAACAAAAATGTTATAATAGTACCATGTTTTAGCAAGATTATGCCAAACCTAAAACTATGGAACTAACAATCTCCCCCTTTGGTAATTTTGGAAAAAACAACCAAATCCCAAATAAAACTTTAGAGAGGAATAAAACCACAGAGGAATAAGACCACAAAGGAATAAAACCACAAACTAAACTGCACAAAGACTAGTATCAAAGATACAAGAGTTACACAAACACAAGCTACATGCTAAACATGTAAACTTTGTACATGAGGAAGAAGATAATCGGCATCTTCAGAACCATCCAAGTTACCCCCCCCCCCCCCCCTATATCACAGAAACAGTTCTTGCCATAGAGAGATAAATCTCCCCCTCAAGAACACAACTACATTAGAAGAACATGCAGCAAAAACATCACACATAACTTAGAGAACAAGACACAAAAATGCTCATAACTCAGAACACAAGACACAATAGAACAGACATGATGTTGTCACATCATATAGGACATCCAACAAACAACTACAACAGAAGAAAAAACAATAGGACAGACTCAAGACACACATGACAAATAATCATGCTCCCACTAAAGTGTTTCATAAAGCAAACAACACTTTATGGTGTGACATCTTGACTTCTTCCTTGAAAATCAATTCAAAGGATAAGAAATTAAATAATCATGGAGACAACAAATATAAATTGTTTTAAAATCCTCATAAGAACTTCACACATCTAATTAGAGACAAAATCGTCTTCCTTGATGACATATACCTTCAGACCTTGATCACACAATAACTTAAGTGAAACACAATAGACATCATTCCTTTAGTAAGAATAAAAATTATCAAAACTTAGAGAATCTATCCTGAATTCCTTAGTTACCCAATGCCCTTAATCTTACCTTTCATTTCCAACAACCCACAAAACAATTGATAGAATGCGACAACCAAAACACTTTTACTGCATTCAAGTGTATGGAATAGTTATACCACAAATTTGTCCTACCTTTTTACTTTTATCTAGCTTATGCATTTTGCACTTCTCATTTCATCTGCATACCTTTAACTAGGTCATCTAACGCATCATGCACCATTCATCAATAAAGTTGGCGCACTGGAATGTGGAATTGGGGGTTTCTATATGGATTTAAGGACATCACTTGGTTTCTCCATCACTATTGGTTGAAGGATGGGTTTTTTTACTCATTGTGAGTTTCTTCTTTCATCAAGATATGAGATTGTCTCAAGATCAAGTGCTAAAGTTCATTTGTGTATGCTTAAGACCTCATCAAGGTTTGTCAACTGAGATCGTTTGAACTAAGGTTTTGCACTCTTTGGCAGCTTAAGCCATCTTCCCCATATTTGAGCTTCAAAACAAATTCTCAGAGTTTCATCAATGATTCTAACTAAGGATAATGTGAGCTATAACTTTGATGTTAATTCGGTTCTTCATTCAGTATATACCTCATGAAGATTAGGGTTTATATCCTAACATAATTGGGTCTATCAACATTCTCACTGGGTGTTTATGGGATAGAAAGACATGGCACCTTGCGAGATCATTGGTTACCAAGTCACAAGTTTATGAATTGAATTGCAAAACATGATTCGAAGAATAAATTTGTGGGTTCACTACTATACTTGTTGCTTACAATGTAAGGGGATGTAACTCGAGCAGGTTTGTTAATCGAAGATTGGTTCAAAATTGTCCATCCAAGTTTTATTTGTGTTCAAGATGAGATTTGAAGGAGATTCATATGAAATACAAATTGCAAGTTGAAAAAACACCATGGTTCCTTTAGGTTACATCTGAAGACATCTATAACATGGAGATTCATTCAACATTGTTGAAACAAAGGAGATTGGAACTTCGAATTCAATTCGGAAAAATTACGGGATCGTCATAGAATTGTAAATGCATCACAAAGTGTATCCATGCCATTCAAGGATATTAAGTCGTTACGACCTCATTCAAATGTTACAACATATATTCATTACAAGAAAATGACATTTCAATTTGATCCATTACAAAAAAAATACACATCAAAATTCACATTGAAATACTCAAAGCCTACGTATCCTAAACCTAAGAATCTAAGCTTTACATTTTTCAAATCTTCATAACCATTCGCGTGTTCTTCATAATCAATATTCACGCTTCATCCAAATTCGCGTCTAACCATCTCAACATTGCTCAAGCCAGTTCATTCCTGCCATAACACAATCCAAAAAAATAAATAGAATGCACCAGTCCATAGAAACCTACATTCAACAAAAGGAAAAGCTAGCATCAGCCCATACAAGTTCAAGAATATATGAAGATTCAAAAAAAGGAAAAAATTACATTTTTAATGTCAACTAACAGTCTAAACCCCAACCTCTAACTCAACTAACAAACTGTCTTAACCGAAACGACCAGCTCATCGCAAATTGACTTATAACAAAATTTCCTATTGCACCAACATAAAACAACATATAATAAACATTCCCAACAGAAAAAATTTCACAACCAAAATTAACAGTCTGTTAACTAACCCTATAACCAACCTTCCAAAATAAAATTCTAAACTTCCTAACAAACTTTTTCTTACTAACAGAAAACAGAAATAACTCTCTAACATCCTAACTCCCCTAAACTCCAAACAACATTGCTAACAGAAAAACCAGAAACAGACCCTTCACTAGTCCAACTAATTTCCTAACTGTTTTTCTAACCCATAACCAACTTCCCTAACCAATTAACTATCAATTAACTCATCCTAACCGATTTCATAACCCCTCTAACTGAATAACATAATTTCAGTTCCTAATTGAAGCCTAACAAATTCAAAACCTCCCAACTAACTTCCTGAATGTGGCCAACCAAGCTGTAACAGAACACCAAAAAAAGGAGGGAGAGGATCATTATTCAACAGAGAGAAAAAAATTCACAAAGACTCTAAAAAAATCAGAGATACGCACCTTTTAGTGAGAAGATTCTAAGATTCTCTCTTTCATGCTTTGATCCTCTTCAATCTTCTTGAAGCTTCTGAACAATCTCCATCATATACTGATTCATCGTCTCCATCACACAGGGTCTTCAATCTTCATCCTTCTCTGCAACCTCACTCATCATAATCTGAGAATCTTGGTGGAAACTGCAGGATTTCGGCATCATATCATCAACCCTCATCTACTTCATACATCTCTAAACATCTTCAAATTCTCAATACTTCTCTGCATAATCTTCGATCATCAACATCATTTTCTGCAGAAGCACAACTGCATCAACACTGTTCAACAACACAAGATCAACATCACTAACGAACAAGAAAAAATCACAAAGAATCGAGCAGAAAAAGAAGAGAAGATAGAAGAAGATAAGAGAAGAGGATCGTTACAAGGAAGGAATTGAAGAACTTAACTGTAGCGGTCTACTTTCTGGATTTCTCTTCGTATCTATCACCGTTGAAGACGCCATCAGAGCAGCTCCAGTAGCTTGTTTCTTGAGTATGATCTAAGGGTTACGTCTCGGACGAAATCAAAGGGACGAAGTTAAATCCTCCATGGAGGCGCGATGAAAGTGACAAAAGCGTTGGATTGGGAGAGGTGAGGTTGAGAAATCGCCATTGGCGATGGAGACCGGAGTCAGAGATGAGAGAAGAAATCACGGCTGAGCAAACCGAGGCAAAACTGAAAGCGCGACGGTGATGATTAGAAGCCGGCATCGAGGAAAAACGAAGACGGAAACAGAGGCTGTGAATCCTTGAACAAAAGTTGAAAACAACGACGAAGGGAGGTTCGAAAGTCAGCCACGGCGGTTGAGCGATGAAGAGGATTCTGAATCGTTACATTTTTCCCTATACAATGTCCAAAACGCCTGTGTTTCTTTCCCGTGTCACTATTAATTATTTTCTAATTTCTTGTCCTTAATTCCATCATAAGTCAATGAATATTCAGAGCAAAATAAAAAATTCTGGTAGATAATGTTGGATCAATCAAAGTGGACTGAAGGAGTTTCTACATGGGCTTAGTTAATTGTTGTTGTTGGGTCAATCAAAGTGGACCGAAGGAGTTTTTGTATGGGCTTAGCGCAATGTTGCTGAATAAAACTCCCGGTATCAGTTCCTTACCCCTCTGTTTAGTTGCTTTGATTTATTTTTAATAGTTTCTCATAATTTTGCTTTCATTAATTTTGATAGCAATAAGATAGCAATAAAAATATATGATAAATCAATAAAAAATGGTAGAATATGATAGAATTTTTTTTAAATATCTTTAGGTTTTTTTAGAATTTTCTTCACGTAAAAAACTAATAGAAAACTACTTTTTCTCTTTTAGTTTTTATCTATATTTCCATACTGCTTTGCCTTGTTATTTTTGACGCGTTTGTTCATTGTGCAAGGCACATTTTTTATGCTTTCGATCATGTAACATAATAAGTTGTTATGCGATCGAAACATATGGCTTATGCTCACTTCTGATGCGACGTGCCTTATTTCTCATCATCCTTAGAAATCCATATCCTATTATATGTTATCCTGATACATACGATACTTCATGATACTTTGCACATGAACTTCTGATTACGCGTTGCATTTGTAACGCGCATTTTTCGTTAGCTAAGTTGGATATCATTTCTGACTTTGTTTGTTTCTTGGGGAAGCTTGCTCGACGCGTATTCCTTGCTTCTCCATTGCTTTCGTCCTCTCTTGATGATTTGCTCCCTTTGGTAGTCGCCGCTACTACCTTCGTACTTCTTCTCACTTTACTACATTTCTTTACCGCTTTTCTAGATATCATGAGAAGTAGGGATTTACTGCTTTCTGATTCCATGAGAAGTAGGGTAGAGATGTATGATGGGAGTCTCCGTTGCTGATCATGTCAGGAACCCCTCTGGTTTATTTAAAGACCCGTTTAGGGCAATTCCGCATTGTGTGCATTCTGTTTGCTACTTTTGTGTTGTTTATTTAAAACCCTACCTTTGAGTAGGTATTCTGTAGGTGTGTTTACATTTTGTGCCCGCATTATTCCCCCATCACTTATTGAAGTCCTCAAAATAAGGTGAGCGGGGAGGGTTGGCGATCAACCCCCGTAATTTCGTCCATGTCATCCTTAGCTCGTGACGCACCATGAAGCTTCAGAGTTATGCTTGCTCTTGTATATCAAGTCGTCAAGTGGGCAAGGGTTCCGCAATTGAACCCCCACGCTTTATCAGGAGTTCACATTGGATGATGCTGATACTCTGTGATTATTCATATTTCCTTTTGTCACCTACCTTGATCTCCTATATCTTGGTTAGGTGTTCAGTCGCTTTGGACATCACTTTTTGTTTTTACATCTCACCCCCGCTTGTTTGTCTCGGGTGATACGCTCCCCTTGGATAAAGCATTTCTCTTCTTTTCCTTATTCTTTTATGTGTATTCTCTTTCGAGCTTGCTTGCTTTATCCTTGTACATACCATGATCCCTTATGACGTGCTTGTTCCCTTCGGATGCAAGCTAGACTTTAGGTTGCAATCCATGCATGATAACATTAGGTAGAGATTCTCGTTTCATCCTTGACTTAGAACTACCATTGTATGAAAACATTAGGTTATAAATAGGCTAGTCTCTCTTAGACTCTTTTCTTCCCCTTTTTGCATCCTTGCATCTAAAACTAAAACCTTTTCTTTAGAAAATCATAAAACATGCTAATAACATTTAAACCCTTTTTCAAGGTAATAAAACACAAACCAACTCAAACCTTTTTTATGCGTCCAAACACCTTTTCAGGTAAGGACATGATTAATTTAATTCTGTGCCAACGCATAAGTCTCCAAAGGTCGAGCTGCGGCAGAAGGCGAAATTAACATTGTCCATAAAAAACACAAAACAAACAAAAACATGTGAGCCGAACTACGGTAGCTCTGATTCCTCAAAAAGGATACGCAGGCATTGGGTTAGGGCCCAAGAGAGTACAATTTTATTTTCCCTACATTCTTTTCTACTCTCTTTTGCATGCATTCTCCCTTTAGCAGTAATAAACAGTAAGCATAGATTAAGCACACCCATAAGATAAATGACAAAAGTGGATACCATAGAGTATTACGGGCGTGTGGGGTGCTAATACCTTTCCCTCGCGTAACACTCCCTTACACGATCTCTCGGTTGCAAGACCGTGACTTCTACCTTCCCAAGTTTTCTTGATGTTTACCTTTCCCTTCATGTGGGATAAAAGACGTTGGATGGCGACTTCATTGTTTGATGATTTTTAGTCGGTTGTTTCAAGTGCCAAAATACCAATCATCTTAGTTGAAGTTCTAAGAAAGGTATGAGAGATAAGGAAATTATCACTTCTCTTGAGTATTAACCACTAATTGGTTAACCAATGATGATTTTGACCTTTGAGGAAATTAAAGAAAATAAAGAAAACTGTTAAGATCAACTTTTCACAGAAGATACATCTTCAGTGTAAGTATCTGCCTCTAGCATGAGTATTCTGATGTCTAACGCAATGTTGAGACACTAAGATTGATATCCTTGACCCAACTTGCCTTTTGATAAAAACAACCTTTTGTCACTTAAGTTTTATCTTTGCTAGTTATGGCTTGAAAACTCCATCCTCCTTAGGCTTCCAATCATCTTTCCACTAGAAGTCACATCTACAACTATTCTGAAATTATCCTTATAGACTTGATCAAGATAACACATTTTTAGGTATAAAGTCACCTCACCTTGTAATTTATATAATTGGTAGGCAATCCTTCATTCTCTTAACACATAAGATCATAAATAAACCACCTCATATTTTTCATGGTTGACAACCTTGTTTATTATAGATACATATATCTTTGAATAAAATAACCAACATATTATAAGATAATTCTTCAAAACCGAAATCTTCATGAGAAGTCAATCTTCCAATTAAATCAATAATATCCTTAGAAAACTCCTAATCAGGATCACTTTCCTAATTAAGCCAAGGAATAGAAAACTCATACAGTTGTTCTTGAGATAAGTATGGAAATTTGATCCACAAAGATCCAAGGTCTTCACACTCATATGAATTAATTCTTTGACATTGCTTGATCTATACTCTAGTTCCAACCTTTTTCTTTAGCATCACAGACTTGCTGAAGTTAGTACAAATGTTCTGGACATTTGGTCTAGACATTCTGTCCAATCTCTTAAACACCTTATTCGATTGCCTTCCAAGAAACACAATAGTAATAAGAAAACTTCATCAGAGACTAGGATCCAAGTTTCTAGAATTTGGAAACAAATAGACTTCTCTTGTTGTTCTTCAATGGCTTGTGACTTTCATGTAAATCCAATTGAGTAGAGACTGGAATATTTTCTTCTTTATCATCCTCTCTTCTTAACTCTTTTCCCCAAACACACGTAGATGTTCCTTTATGAATGGATTTAAGAAATTCCTAGGTATCTTTGGCTATAGTACAAGTGATACAAAGTGCAAACCAATTCCATAGAACATGAAGTTGATAATTTTAGAGTGACAAAAAGCCAACTCAAACTCTTCCCTTCTATCTCTACAGTACAAGTATTCTCCTATCCTGATAATTCTTCAAGATTTTAATACCATTGATAACCAGAATGCTAGCATTTCAGTCTTCTAAAAAGGAACAATAGTAGCTGAAAAATACTCCCTGAAGCTCACCCAATAGACCAGGCTGCCTACTCTGATACCATTTGAAATTTTCTGGTACAAGCAACACATGTTAATACTAATACCACAACATTAGGAAAATATCATGACAGATGTTACAATATCTGTTGACATATTGAACATATTTATCAAGATACAAGAGATACTGAAATTAAAATTGTAGACTGATAAATAACACATAGAGTTATTAACCTAGTTCGGTGCAACATCACCTACTCTGGGGGATACCAAGCCAGGAAGGAAATCTAATATCAGTAGTATCAATTCAAAGCCTAAACAGTCCCAGTTTCCAACTTATCACTTAATCCCTACCCAGTGCATCTTCTACCTAGAAATCATCATCTAGATATGAGTAATCACCATATCACTCCCTAAATCACCTCAGTGATATCTAAAAGTCTCAATCCCATTGACTGTATCAAGAACAACCCAATAAGAATATTACACTTCAAATACACATGTCAATTCTTTTGCTTAAAAGCTTCATGAGTGAGAACAATACTCAACTCATTACTTAAAGCCTTCCGAGTGAGAACATTACGTCTACCACAAGTATCAAAAGATACAAGGGTGACTTACAACTACACAAGAGACTCTCAAAGCCTAAGACTCTAAGCTTCCCCTAATTTGCAAAGTATGAAAAACTTAATTGAAAGAATTGATACATTAGGTTTACATTTTTCTCATTTAAATACACCTTTGCAGTCAATGGGCTTTGAATTGTGCGTCTAGAAGTTTTTTGATCCATAAGTTAAGTGATGCACCAATTGTGCAGCAAAATCTCCATAAATCTCGGAATGAACAATACAAAGTTTCCTAAATTTTATCAAGGCACAATTTAGTAACTAATGTACACCTGAAGATACAAAACCCTTTCCAGATTAAATCTTCATGACCTGCGAAATTTACTGAGATATATCCAAAAGGAATATCAAAGAATCAAATAAAATAGTCAAGATTTAAAAAGGAGTGCCTACTGTACTAGACCAAGATGTCATGACACCTGCTTCGACATATGGTTGCAAAACTCATAACAACAAAACTGTTATGATAGTACCATGTTTTAGAAAAATTATTCCAAACCTAAAACTGTGGAACTAAAAATCTCCACCTTTGGTAAATTTTGGCAAAAACAACAAAAGCCAAAATAAAACTCGAGAGAGGAATAAAACCACAGAAGAATAAGACCACAAAAGAATAAAACCATAAACCAAACTGCACAAAGACTTGTATCAAAAGATACAACAATTACACAAACATAAGCTACATGCTAAACATGTAAACTTTGTACATGAGAAAGAAGATAATCCACATCTTCAGAACCATCCAAGTTACTCCCCCTATACCATAAAACAAGTTCCTGTCATAGAGAGATAAATCTACCCCTCATGAACACAACTACATTAGAAGAACATACAGTAGAAGCAACACACATAACTCAGAGAACAAGACACAATAATGCTCATAAGTCAGAACACAAGACCCAATAAAATAGACATGATGTTGTAACATCCTACAGGACATCGGACAAACAACTACAACAAAAGAAACAACAACATCACACACTCAAGACACACATGACAGATAATCATGCTCCCACTAAAGTGTTTCATAAAGAAAACAACACTTTATGGTGTGACATATTTACTTCTTCTTCCTTGAAAATAAAGTAAAAGGATAAGCATTTAAATACTTATAGAGATAACAAATAGAAATTGTTTTTAAATCCTCATAAGAACTTGATACATCTCATTAGAGACAAAACAATCTTCCTTGATGACATATACCTTCAGACCTTTATCAAACAACTAACTTAAATGAAACACAATAGACATCAATCCTTTAGTAAGAATAAAAATTATCAAAACTTAGAGAATCCATCCTGAATTCTTTAGTTATACAATGCCCTTAATCTCCCCTTTCATCATCAATAACCCATAAAATAGTTGATAGAATGAGACAACCAAATACACGTTTACTGCATTCAAGTGTTTGGAAAAGTTACTACCAAAATACCAATCATTGTAGTTGAAGTTCTAAGAAAGGTATGAGTGATAAGGAAATTATCACCTCTCTTGAGTATTAACCACTACTTGGTTAACCAATGCTGATTTTGACCTTTGAGGAGGTTAAAGAAAACCTGGAAAACTGTTAAGATAAACTTTTCACAGAAGATACATCTTCAGTGTATGTATCTTCCTCTAGCATGAGTATTCTGATGTCTTGCGCAATTTTGAGACACTAAGATTGACATCCTTGACCCAACTCGCCTTTTGATACAAAATACCTTTTGTCACTTAAGTATTCTCTTTGCTAGTAATGTTGGTTTTTGAGTGCGCCTAAGACGGTGTTGAATAAATTGGATTGTACATTTTTATTCTCTTATGTGACGATGTTCTTATTTTCTTGTTTATGGTGTGAATATAAAAGCGATAAATACAAAAAATAAAGAACACAAGAGATTTATACTGGTTCCCCTCACACTTCGAGAGTACATCCAGTCCCCTTACCAACATGTAAGAGATTTCACTATAGTTAGAATTATCGTACAACCTATCCACATCCAAATGTGATGCGTACTATCTAACCTATAGGGAGATCAAAGGCTTTAACTATCCTTTAAGATCCAACCAAGTAAATAAAGAAAAATCCTCTTCAATGTACACACTTGTTTCAACAATCGTGAAAACAAGGTAACCAATACAAAGTAGAAAGAGAACAATCCTCCCTTAATACTCTCTTGCTTCCAACAAACCTGGCAATAATGTTATACCATAATCACTTTGGAAAAATGATTAGAAACAACTTCTTGAAGTAGATATGAAAGTTGATAATCAATGTCAATACAAAGTATTGAGTTCTTCTCTTTCAAGATAACAATTCAATGAATATATTACACAAGTGCTCAATGCATATGATGAAACTTTTCTAATGATGTATTTGAAAATGTAAGAGTAAAAGTTTCATGCGAGATCAAATTTTTAATCAATGCACTTATTTGAAAATGAGAAACAAAATGTTGAATTATATGTTGTGATTGATGTTATTTGGTGTGTGTTTCTACTTCAGAAATATTTGATTTATATACAAGTATTACACCCTTTCAAAAGGTTATAAATTAATATAGAAGTGCAATGGTTCATGGACAAGTTCAATAGACAAACAACATTCAAAACAACCTTGTTTTTCAAAATCGTATCAACGGTAACCAGTTACCGTAAGGCTGTAACTGGTTACCCATGCAGGTAACATTAAGAAATTTGAATTATTGAAGCCTGTAACCGGTTACCAGTAACATGTAACCGGTTACCACTGTATGAAAAAGTTAAATAACCTTTTTAATGATTTGGAAATGCAATGCAAGTTATATTAAAAGCCATGAAACATGTATGCATAATATTAGACATATTTTGAGAACTATAGTAACATACTCTATTGAATTGGAGTCTTGTACCATAATGAAGATCAAATACCAAAGTCTTCTTTAGGAGTAACTTAGCATGCAATCCAAAAGTCCATTTTGAGTAGATACTTTTTATTCTTCTTTATGATAATGTCTTTTGCCTTGATCATGATGTTTGTAATCATCAAAACATAAACTTGTTGAAGCATGATTCTACATTCTCCCTCCTTTTTGATGATGACAAACAGTTGTTATGTGAAATGCTTTGGACCACTTGAAAATGCAATTTGCTCCCCCTATTAATGATGACTCCCCCTTGATCAATGCTTCTCCTTGATCAATAGAGTATGTTGACAATTTCTGCAAGAGATAAAGACAAAGCATACACATATATATTATCCCCCTTTGTCATTAGCAAAAAGGAAGAAAAAAGAAACAAATTAATATCATAATCAAAATATAAGAATAGCATGACATTAGTTGACTTATCGTTTAGAAGATTTTGTCTTGATCCTTCATTATGAGGTACTTCTTCATTGGATATGAAAGTTAGTGCTTATTTTTTCCTTGCCAAGAATCTTTCATTTGATGTTGTCCTAATATGTGACACATCCCTTGGCCTATTAGATTTAAAATTTTTATTATACCTCCCATCATATGCTTGGATCTACCACTTATTAATATATCAAATATTTTGAAGTGGTCTTCAAGCAAACCTAAAAAACAAGTTAAGCTTTGCTAGGTACCCAAAGTGATTTGGGTCCTTCATGGTTAGTTCCATTCTTGACCCACACATAATGTTCACTAGTAACATTAAATTTTCTTGCATGACAAGCATAATGTGTATGACCAATAATACCATAATATAAACAAGTAGGAAGAAAGTTGCTTGTAACATAATTTTTCTTTTTAGAAACTATTTTCTTAGGATAAATTTCTAACCTTTTCTTCCTCTTCACCATAGGATTGTTATAATGTCGTAAAAGAAAGATTTTCATATTCGTCGTTTTCTGAATCGGATGAAGAACTTGTATTGCTTTCTTCAATGTAAACCTTGTTAGATTTTGAGATTTTTCTTCCCTTGTAAGCATTTTTCTTGGACAACTTTGGGAACTACATCTTTATGTGTCCACCTTTTCCATATTCATAGCATTTGACTTTGTGTAGTGAAGAAGATCCTTATTTCTTTTTGAAAAGTTTCTCGTTTTTTGCAAAGTTGGAAGATTTATCATTATTAGCGAAAAATTTACGAGCCTTTTTACAAGATGCGATAATTCTTCTGAATCATTTGCGTCAAGTTCTTCCCTTTAGTTATCTTTCAATGCAACACCTTTGGAATCCTCATCTTTAATCTCACTTTGTTCTATTTTTCCAAGTTCGAGTTCATGTCCTTGAAGTTTGCCAAACAATTCCACGGATGTCATTTTTGAAAGTCTTTTCTTTTTCGATATAGCTGTAACTTTTGGTTGCCATTCCCTAGACAATGATCTAAGCACTTTAAGATTTAATTCATCATTAGTAAAAGTCTTATTGAGTGCCATCAAATAGTTCGTCAGATGAACTAATCTCTTTTGCAAGTCGAAAATTATCTCCCGGGGATGCATTTCGAAAAGTTCATACTCTTGGCTTAAAGTATTCAATCTTGACCTCTTAACTTCAACGTTTCCTTCATGAGTTTCAACCAAGGTATCCCGAATTTACTTTATCATTGTGCATGCTGAAACACAAAAGAATTCATCCATACAAAGTGCACATTGAAGAAGATTGATTGCTTTCTTATCATAAAGGACCTTTTTCTTATCATCTCCATCCCATGATGTTTTAGGCTTTGATGTTCCAATACCATTGACAACACTTGTAGGAACGAATGGACCATTTTGGACAACATCCCATATTTCTCCTCCTTGTGCTTCTAAATGAGCCTTCATGCGAATTTTCCAAAATTCAATATATTCACCACAAAACAAAGGAGGCTTGTTATTACTACCACCGTCTCTGAAAGTTGGTTGTGCAGAAGCCATCCTGGATCGAATAGGAAAAAGTTACCTATAACTTTCTCTGATACCAAATGTTGGTTTTTGAGTGCGCCTAAGACGGTGTTGAATAAAGTGATTGTATATTTTTATTCTTTTATATGATGATGTTATTATTTTCTTGTTTATGGTGATGAATATGAAAGTGATAAATATAGAAAATAAAGAACACGAGAGATTTATACTGGTTCCCCTCACACTTCGAGAGTACATCCAGTCCCCTTACCAACATGTAAGATATTTCACTATAGTTAGAATTATCGTACATCCTATCCACATCTAAATGTGATGCTTACTATCTAACCTATATGGAGATCAAACCAAGTACATGAAGAACAATCCTCTTCAATGTACACACTTGTTTCAACAATCTTGAAAACAAGATAACCAATACAAAGTAGAAAGAGAACAATCCTCCCTTAATGCTATCTTGCTTCCAACAAACCTAGGAAGCAATGTTATACCAAAAATAACTTTAGAAAAATGATTATAAATAACTCCTTGAAGTAGATATGAAAGTTGATAATCAATGTCAATACAAAGTATTGATTTCTTCTCTTTCAAGACAACTATTCAATGAATATATTACACAAGTGCTCAATGCATATGATAAAACTTTTCTAATGATGTATTTGAAAATGTAAGAGTAAAAGTTTCATGCAAGATCAAAGTATTAATCAATGCACTTGTTTGAAAATGAGAAAAAAAAATGTTGAATTGTATGTTGTGATCGATGTTATTTGGTGTGTGTTTCTACTTCAGAAATATTTGATTTATATACAAGTATTTCACCCTTTCAAAAGGTTATAAATTAATACAGAACTGCAATGGTTCATGGACAAGTGCAATAGAAAAACAACATTCAAAACAACCTTGTTTTTCAAATTCGTATCAGTGGTAACCGGTTACCGTAAGGCTGTAACCGGTTACCCATGCAGGTAACGTTAAGAAATTTGAATTGTTGAAGCCCGTAACCGGTTACCAGTAACATGTAATCGGTTACCACTGTATGAAAAAGTTAAATAACCTTTTTAATGATTTGGAAATGCAATGCAAGTTATATTAAAAGCCACGAAACATGTATCCATAATATTAGACATATTTTGAGCACTATAGTAACATACTCTATTGAATTGGAGTCTTGTACCATAATGAAGATCAAATACCAAAGTCTTCTTTAGAAGTAACTTAGCATGCAATCCAAAAGTCCATTTTGAGTAGATACTTTTTCTTCTTATTTTTGATAAGGCCTTTTTCCTTGATCATGATGTTTGTAATCATCAAAACATAAACTTGTTGAAGCATGATTATACAAGTAATGGCTTGAAAACTCTATCCTCCTTAGGCTTCCAATCATTTTTCCACTAGAATACACCTCTCCAACTATTCTGAACTTACCCTTATAGACTTGATCAAGATAACAAGTTTTTAGGAATAAAGTCACCTCACCTTATAAGTCATAGTTGGTAGACAATCCTTCATTCTCTTAAAATCATAAATAAACCACCTCCAATTTCTTCACGGTTGACAACCATATTTATTCTAGATTTAAATATCTTTGAATAAAATAAACAACGCATTATAAGATAATTCTTCAAAGCATAAATCTTCATCAGAAGTCAATCTTCCAGTTAAACCAATAATATCTTTGGAAAACTCCTAATCATGATCACTTTTCTAATTAAGCAAAGGAATAGAAAACCCATACAGTTGTTCTTGAGATAAGTAGGGCAATCTGATCCACAAAGATCCAAGGTCTTCACACTCATATGAATGAATTCTTTGACATTGATTGATCTATACTTTAGTTCCAGCCTTTTTTTAGCATCACAGACTTGCTGAAGTTAGTACAAATGTTCTGGAAATTTGGTCTAGACATTCTGTCCAATCTCTTAAACGTCTGATTCGATTTCCTTCCAAGAAACACAATAGTAATAAGAAACCTTCATCAGAGACTAGGATCCAAGTTCCTAAAAGTTTGAAACAAATAGACTTCTCTTGTTGTTCTTCAATGGCTTGTAACTTTCATGTCAATCCAATTGAGTAGAGACTGAAATATTTTCTTCTTTATCATCCTCTCTTTTGAACTCTTTTCTCCAAACACACGTAGATATGCCTTTATAAATGGACTTAATAAATTCCATGGTATCTTTGGCTACAGTACAAGTGATACAGAGTGCATACCAATTCCATAGAACATGAAGTTGATAATTTCAGAGTTACAAAGAGCCAACTCAAACTCTTCCCTTCTATATCTTTAGTACCAAGATTCTCCTATCTTGATAATTCTTCAAGATCTGATTTCAATTAATAACCAGATGTTATCATTCCAGTCTTCTAAAAAGTAATAGTAGTACCAGCAAAATACTCCTTGAAGCTCACCCAATAGACTAGGGTGCCTGCTCTAATACCAATTGAATTTTTCAAGTACAGGCAACACATGTTAATACTGATATCACAACATCAGAGCAATGTCTCTACATATGTTACAATATCTGTTGATATACTTGTCATAACCCAAAATTGACCTCTTGTAATTTCATTTTTCAGTTCAATTTTATTTTTATTTTTTAGAGAAATATGCATACATTAGTAAGATTGATAATTGACCATTTGGTCAACCCATTCAACATCATTCTTATTTAACTCTTGGTATATTATTTTTATATCTATGTATGTATAAATATGTATGTATGTATGTTATATATAATTAAAGCGAGTGGTGTGTTTCATAATATTGGGTATCATTTTAAGTTCAAATTGTTTTTGTTAAAAGCCCAACCTCACATTTTTTGTTGTTGACCCAAAGTCAACATAACAATTATTTTTGTTTTTTTTTATTATTGTTTTGAGATAATGAATAATGGAGGAGGGGATGACCCATAGTCATCACCCATTGATTATACAAATTATTCTTATTTTTATTTTACTTTATTATTATTTGTTTTATTTTATATTTATTTATTATTTAGAATTTGTTGACCAAGTCAACAAAAACCCTAATTCTCAATTTTGAGCCTAGTACAAGAACAAAAGCCCAGGATTTCAATATTTGTTTTGGATCAAATGTGAATTAAATACTTTCTCAAAATTTGTTTTTTATTGATTAAAAATGAATCACAAATATGTTGCAGTCCAAATACAACATAACAAAAACCCTAATTCTAAAAATCTAATCAAATCTAATGTTAATTTATAAGCCAGATCAGATTGAATCAAATTGGAACCAATCAGATTCTAATTACAACATATAACTGCTAATCACTAACAATATTTCCTAATTCTAACCTATAACTGCTAATTCCTAAGCCTATAAATTAAGACCTAAACTATTGAATTGAGGACGGAAAAAAATCTTGGCGAAACCCTTCTGCTTGTTACTGCGCATCCCTCACCCTTCAGCAAAAGCCTTTCATCCATAGAGAGTTAGGGTTCGTCATTAGAATCCTAATTTTCTTTAAGCTAAGCCCCTTGCAATCCGTACATGCTAAGAAGAAAGAAAGAAAAGATTAGAAAGAAATTCAGAGAAACCAAAAGAGGAATTAAAAGCACCCAGATTCACTGCATGGCGAGGTAACCCTAAATACTTAGCTTTTTAGGTAATTGGATATTGTAATTGGTGTTTGGCTGTGTTTGATTGTTGATTTTGGTTTGAATTGAGGTTTTCTAGGTCGATTTTGGGCTTAAGGTTAGATTAGGGTGAAAACTTTCATCACGAATACTCATTCCAAACAAGAGATTCCCTAGGATAACCTTCCTGGGAAATCAAGAAGTCAATATTAATGCCAAAACTTTCATCATATGAGGGAAAACTTGTTGGGGAATCTGAGACGGAGACTTCTGACCATGCAAACCCCAAAAAACGAATCAAGACCTGACTGGGGATAATGAGATCATAAACCCAATATTGTACCTTGCACCCACTGATATTGTCTCTAACTATCTGAGAAACACACAAGGATTGCGCACCTACCAGCAAAATGACCTTAGAAAACTTTCATGAAGGGAGTAAATTTTCTTAAAAAAACCGGAGTTTGTTCATTCTTGGGATCACCATTCTTGTTGTCATTGTTTTATCACAAATCCCAAAGTAAATTGAATTGTAAAGATCTCTCTTCTTTTTGAAAAGTCAATTTTGCTTTTTAATCCTTTTGCTTTAACAATTATTATCAGTAATAAATGATGTATTTGCAAGCTAAATAAAAATAAGAACACAAAAGGTTGGGCAAAAGCTTGAATTTCATTAATAGAATGGTAGTCTGCGAATGGCGAGACTACATGGATGATTACAAATTTTGGGAAATGGTAATACATATTGGAAAAGATACATTGAGATACAATGACCACTATCCCCCTAACAACTTTTAAAATCCTGAGCAACAGCTTTTGTTGAATTATGGTGAGGATCCGAGAAGATTGTTGCTTCAACGATCAAGTCTCGTCTGACGTAGTTACTTGCCAAGAAAATCCATAGACCGCCCTTTCGGGTTTTCGGCCTACCGAAACGCTCCTTTTTTGCCTAAGCCGCCCTTTCGGGTTTTCAACTTAGCGAGTTGTTCTTTTATTTCTTTAGGCAAAGTATTTCTTGACTGCGTTAGCATTCATGGGACGCGGGAACTCCTCGCCATCCATAGTTTCAAGAATTAATGCACCACCAGAGAAGGATTTCTTGACAACATACGGGCCTTCAAAATTGGGAGTCCACTTGCCCCTAGAATCAGTGTTGAAAGACATGATCTTCCTGAGCACGAGGTCGCCTTCTCTAAATTCACGAGTTTTGACCTTTTTGTCAAATGCTTTCTTCATTATTTTCTGATATAACTGCCCATGATATAAAGCTGTCATTCTCTTCTCTTCAATAAAATTCAATTGGTCAATCCTGTTCTGAACCCATTCAGCCTCTGTCAATTTGGCTTCCATTATCACACGTAACGAGGGAATCTCTACCTCGACTAAGAGTATAACTTCCATTCCATAAACTAGAGAAAACAGGGTGGCTCCTGTTGAAGTGCGAACAGATGTTTGATATCCATGTAGAGCAAAAGGGAGAATTTCATGCCAATCCTTATAAGTGACAACCATTTTCTGGATGATCTTCTTGATATTCTTATTAGCATCTTCAATAGCCCCATTCATCTTTGGCCTGTATGGAGATGAATTATGATGGACAATCTTGAATTCTTCGCACAGTTCAGTCATCATCTTGTTGTTCAAATTCGATCCATTGTCAGTGATGATTCTGCTCGGCACACCATACCGGCATAAAAGATTGTTTTTGGTGAAACACACAACCACTTGTTTGGTAACATTGGCATATGAAGAAGCCTCTACCCATTTGGTAAAGTAGTCAATTGCTACCAAGATGAAACGATGTCCATTCGAAGCTTTGGGTTCTATCATCCTGATCATGTCAATACCCCACATAGAGAAAGGCCACGGGGAGGAAATCACATTGAGCAGTGTCGGAGGTACATGGATCTTATATGCGTAAATCTGGCATTTATGGCACTTCTTTGTAAACTTGTAACAATCAGATTCCTTTGTCAACCAATAATAACCTTCCCTTAGCATCCTTTTAGCCATTGAATGTCCATTAGCATGAGTGCCAAATGAACCTTCATAGATCTCATGCATCAACATGTCTTCTTCGTGTCTATCCATGCATCCGAGCAAGACCATGTCAAAATTCCTCTTGTATAACACATTTTCACTGAGGAAGAAACTGCCTGCCAATCTTCTCAGTGTCTTTCTATCTTTCTTTGACGCATCAAACGGGTATTCTTGAGTCTGAAGAAAATGCTTGATATCTTAATACCAAGGTTTTTCATCTGCTACCTCCTTTGTTGCAAACACATGAGCCGGCCTATCTAGCCCTCGAACTGTAATTCGGGGTATATCATTCCAAACATTTACTTGGTACATGGAAGCCAGAGTTGCCAGAGCATCTGCCATTTTATTTTCATCCCTAGGAATGTGATGGAATTCAACTTTATTAAAGAAGGGTAGTAATCTTCTAGCGTAATCTTTGTAAGGGATCAAGCCAGGGTGACAAGTGTCCCATTCTCCTTTAATCTGATTTATTACCAAAGTTGAATCGCCATAAACATCTAGAATCTTGATTCTGAGATCAATATCTTCCTCAAGACCCATGATGCAAGCCTCATATTCTGCCATATTATTAGTGCAATCAAATGTTAACCTTACAGTAAAAGGAATGTGCGATCCATGAGGAGTAACAATCACAACACCAATTCCTTTACCATAAGCATTCACAACTCCATCAAATACCATACTCCAACGAGATTCAGGGTCGGGACCCTCCTCGGGCAATGGCTCATCACAATATTTTACTTTTAAGAACATCACATCTTCATCGGGGAATTCATATTTTGCAGACTGATGATCTTCCACCGGATGGTGAGCAAGGTAATCTGCCAACACACTACTTTTGATAGCCTTTTGAGTGCAGTACTTGATATCATATTCAGATAAAAACATCTTCCAGCAGGGAATTCTCCCAGTAAGAGAAGGCTTTTCAAAAATATACTTGATTGGATCCATTTTGGAGATCAACCAAGTAGTATGATTCAACATATACTGCCGTAAACGCTTTGCCGCACAGGCCAAAGCACAGCATGTTTTTTCTAGCGTGGAATACCGCGACTCACAATCAGTGAACTTTTTGCTGAGATAATAAATGGCAAACTCTTTCTTTCCCGTTTCATCCTGTTGTCCCAGAATACAACCCATGGATTTATCCAACAGTGTTAGATACATAATCAACAGTCTTCCTTCTACGGGAGGGAGCAAGATAGGAGGTTCAAGCAGATACTCTTTAATACTTTCAAATTCCCTTTGGTAGTCATCTGTCCATACACAACCTTGATCCTTTTTTAACAACTTAAAGATTGGTTCACACATTGCATTCATGTGGGAAATAAATCTGGAGATATAATTCAAACGCACGAGGAAACCCCTGACTTGCTTTTCAGTTCTTGGTACTGGCATTTCTTGAATTGCTTTGACTTTGTCAGGGTCAACTTCAATTCCTTTCTGGCTAACAATAAAACCCAATAATTTCCCTGATCTAACTCTGAAGGTGCATTTATTTGGATTCAAGCGGAGACGATACTTCCTCAATCGCCAAAACAACTTCAACAAATCTTCTATATGCCCTTCTTCAGTTTGGGATTTGGCAATCATATCATCAACATATACTTCGATTTATTTGTGCATCAGATCATGGAATAGGGTTGTCATAGCCCTCTGGTACGTTGCACCAGCGTTCTTCAACCCGAAGGGTATCACTCTGTAACAGAATGTTCCCCAGGGTGTGATAAACGTTGTTTTTTCCATGTCCTCTGGAGCCATTCTTATTTGATTATACCCGGAAAATACGTCAATGAACGAGAATACCTTGAATTTTGTTGTGCTATCCACTAACATGTCAATATGAGTCAATGGAAAATCATCGTTTGGACTAGCTTTATTTAGATCTCTGTAATCTACGCACATGCGGAATTTTCCGTCTTTTTTTGGTACTGGGACAATATTGGCAATCCACTGAGGATACACTGATGTCACAAGAAAACCAGCATTAATCTGTTTGGGACCTCCTCTTTGATCTTTACTGCTATATCCTAGTGGGTTCTTCTCAACTTTTGTTTAATTGGCGGACACTTTGGCTTCAACGGCAAACGATGCTCGACAATGTCTGTATCTAGACCAGGCATATCTTAATAAGACCAAGCAAAAATATCCACATATTCTTTCAACAGCTCAATCAACCCACTCTTCACATCACGATGCAACGATGCTCCAATCTTGACCTCCTTCGGATCTTCTTCTGAACCCAAATTAACCACTTCCAAAGGTTCTTCATATGGTTGAATGGTATTTTCCTCGTGCTCAAGCAACCGTGAGACCTCTTATGGAATCTCATCATAATTTTCTTCTTCAGCCCCAAACACAGGACATTCAAAGTTGGGAGAGGGTGCAGGGTCATTGTATTCAACGAGTTTTTTAATTAATCTGCACATGTGATTTATGATTTCTTTTAGAAACTGACACATATAACAAGTGGTCATGCAGATTAATTTTAAGTTATTATTTATTTTGAAAGGTTTTATTTATTATTATTACCATTTCCCAAGAAAAAGGCAGAAAATAAAAGACATAATTTTGTAAGCAAAGATAACTTTTATTAATGATCTTAACAATTATAGCAAACAGATAAGCCCTGCAACATTAATACTTCCACCATAGGCAGAGTGAAAGCTTTTCAAAAGAAAGAAACAGATTAACAAAACAAATTACTTTGAAACATGTATGAAAGAAGGAATATCAATGGTGACCCAATTCTGAACTCGGACTCCATGCGTCACATAATTCGGTGCTTCCTGCTCTGCGTTATCCTCTTTAACAACATTAATTCCAGAACTAATCGGATGGAGGTAGCCTCCGCTGCGGAATACATCATGATAACTGTTCACAGAAGACTTCGACTTCAAACTCTCGCCTTTTCCATTCCTCTAAGAGAAACCCAAACCAGCTCTGTTCTTGTTCACGGGTAGATCCACAAGTCATCCTCACACTGCATTATGACCATTGCACACAACCTGCTGTGCATCCTTCAGGGAAACCACAAAATTATCATTCTTCCTTATGTTATCAATGGATAGGGCTTGGAACTGGGTTCCAACAGCAGCCTCACCCGCTTATACAATACTGAAAGAGGATAGATGGGATATCAACAACGCCTGCTCCCCATTTATGATCACTAACTTCCCTTCACACACAAATTTTAGCTTCTGATGCAGAGTTAAAGTGACAGCCTCTGCTTCGTGTATCCTTGGCCGTCCTAGAAAACAACTATACGTGGGAATAATGTCCATTACCTGGAAAGTTATCAAGAACAAGTGTGGTCCTATATGGATGGGAAAGTCCACTTCACCGATGACAGATTTCCTTGACCCATCAAAAGCCTTCACAATGATGCCACTCAGGAGCATATGTGTTCCCTGATACTTTAACTTCATGAGAGTACTTCTTGGTATAACATTCAACGCGGATCCATTATCAATTAGCACATTGGATAGCGAATCATTCTTGCATTTCATAGATATGTGGAGTGCCAGGTTGTGATTCCTCCCTTCATCTGGTAAATCATCATCGGAGAAACTCAAGTTGTTAAATGATGTAATGTTTCCAATTACGCTGCTGAATTGATCTAATGGCATGTCATTCTTTACAAAATCTTGATCTAGTACTCTCATGAGTGATTCTCTATGAGTAGAGGAATTCATCAATAAAGCTAACATGGATATATTTAAAGGAGTCTACAATAGATGATCTACAATTTTGTAGTCGCTCATTTTGATTATCTTCAAGATATCATCCACTTCTTTCTCCAATGTAGACCCACTAGTCTCTCCTGCAGTCTTCTTTGGCTCATCATTCTCAGCAACAACGTCTCTTCGAATAACCGACGCAAACACGCGACCACTACGGGTCACCCTGCTATTATCAGCTATATTTCCAACATCTGGCATTGGCTGGATGGGAACTTCCACCCCACCTTCCAGGATTGTAGCGTTATATTTGTAAGGCACAACCTTATCTGATTTATAGAGAACAAGACCTGGCAGATTAATTACCAATGGGGTAACAGCTGGTTTGCTATGGTACTCCACCTCAAGGTGAGCGGGTGCACCAAAACAAGGTACAATGACATTTACACCTTCCTCGACACAATCAACCCTCAAAAGACCATTTCCGACAAACAAATCTTCGTCTGAAGAGAAATACTCATCCGTGGAGGCATATTCTTCTTCTGACTCTTCTCCCATCAAACAAACTTCAACCATATCAACCTCGTGATAATCATCTCTCTGACCTGTGATCTTGATAGTTCCATTGTCTAACAGAAATTGAACACCCTCTCTCACAATAGAACATCCTCGGGGGTCTCGACAGCAAACTATGAAACATCCATATTGGTGTTCCACCTGACCAGCAGTACGATAAAAGGTAACATGCAACTGTACGAGATCTTCATTCAAATGCTCTACTTCAAAAATTATGAATTCACCCGGACATCCAGAAACCATATTAACTTCCTCTTCATACTCTACCCTAGGCCTGATTATATGAATTAGACCTTCATCCATCATCTCCTGTAAATCAACTTTAATCTTCTCACAACCCTGTATGTTTGTACTGCAAATAGCACAATCGGCATGGTCATGCGTATAATAACTGAATTCACAGAGGTCTGCGTGCATTTTAACCAAATCCCCTCTAACCAGATTAATGTCAAAAATCCGGAAGTGACCTGGACAACCGGCCACCATATTCACAACACTCACTCCCCCGTGTTTGGGCAGAGGATTGTCTTTCACAATAGGTCCCATGTCTTTGAAAGATAAAATTCCAGACTTCACCAACCTTTGCACTTCAGTCTTCAAAGGATAACAATTTTCAACACTATGCCCTGGTGCTCCCTGATGAAAGGCACACGTCTGGTCTGCTTTGTAATACCAAGGCAATGGGGATGGTATTGTTGGAGGTGGTCGTGCCTAGACCAACTTCTTCTGAATCAATGCTGGTAGTAGTTCTGCATAGCTCATGGGAATAGGGTCATAGTTCTCCCTTCTCTGATTATTCCCTTGGTTCCCCTGCTGGGACTATCTTTGATAAGCAACGGTAGTCGGAGCGGCATTCATAACAGGAGTAACCGAGGCAACTTGTTGGTGACGCTGACAATGCCTTCTAGGAGTGTTCACTCTCCTCTCTTATATGACAACATTTGTATCCCCCTCTTTCTTCTTTGTAAACCCATAAGCTGGATTTTTCACACCTCCGGATCCTTCACCCTTTGTCAAACGGCCTTCTCTTACTGCCTCTTCTAGGCAGACGCCCATTCCTACCATCTCTGTAAAATCACTTGGGTCACTTTCTACCATTATTTCGTAGTAGAAAGCGCCCAACGTCTTCAGAAAGTTTTTAGTCACTTCCTTCTCCTCCATGGGAGGAATCACTTGTGCAGCCACTTCACGCCATCTCTGGGCATACTCTTTGAACGATTCTCTATCTTTCTGAACCATGGCCGTAAGCTGGTCATAGTCAGGCTCGATGTCCACATTGTACTTGTATTGTTTTATAAATTCTTCTCCCAAATCATTAAAAGTATCGATGTTGGCGCTGTCTAAGCTCATGTACCATTTCATCGTTGCGCCGGTCAAACTATCCTGGAAAAAGTGAATCAGCAAACGCTGATCATCGGTGTGGGTAGACATTCTCCTCACATACATCACTAAGTGAGCACGAGGGCAAGTGTTTCCCTTATACTTCTCAAACTCCGGGACCTTGAACTTAGCAGGCACTTTAACATTCGGGACCAAACACAGCTCATTCACATTCTGCCTAAATAACTCTTTTCCCCTAAGAGCCTTTATCTCTCTTTGCATTCTATCAAACTGCTCTTGGAAATCATCCAATCTATCATAAAGACCCAAGTCTTCACTCGGCAGAGGGAAAGGACGACACACATCTTCATTAACAATCGGAACCAGATTCACTGAAGGAGGTGCAGCAGAAACAGTATGCACCACAAGAGGTGCTGGAGTAACAACATTTGGAACCACTGGAGCATCTTGGGGGCCCAGATTGAAAGCTTCAGATGGTAAATTCTCCGGCATTCCCCACGGATAACCCTGAGGCATACGGTTTTGAACAACAGTCGGAGTGGCAGATACAGGAACAGTAGGAACTTCAACATTTGCCCTTGTTGGTTGAGGTTGAACACTCGGTGGCTGATTCTGAGCAACCACCAGAGCTTCCATCAGAGTAGTCAAATTGTCCAAGCTAGCCTTCAAAGCAGAAACTTCTTCGCGTAGCTCGCGATTCTCCTGTTCCAAGTTGTCCATCTTCTTTTTAAAGTTAGCCCGAGTGCTGTAGTGATGAGTCAGCTTGCTGAATGAAGTAAAAAGCTGGGTAAGGCACCTGGATATGCACAGTAAATGCAAGAAATATATGAAACATGATGCATGACATGCAATGCACAGGATTATTTTTACTTTATGATTTAATATTTCAAGGGATTTAACGTTTATAGACATATTGCAAACATCAAAATAAGAATGCATTTGAAATACTGAAAACTTTTATTATAATAACTTCAAAATGGGTTACAAGTTTCAATGATCCCAAGTACAAGATGAAAATACAATCTAAAAATCCTGAGAGAAAGAAACTGATAGAGATCAATCTGTACGTTGGCGCTTCCCTGTGAGTCTGGCAATCTGAGCTCTCAACCTCTGGTTTTCTTCCACATGTCTGATGGAAACCTCCTTCTAATCATCTGAAGTACAAAGTGAGTAATCATCACCTGTTTGAGTCTTAGGAGAAAATAAATCCCCATGCCTCTCCATAGACTCTACTGCTCGACTCTCAAGGATCTCGAGCAAATCATCTTTCTCATTCAAGTCTGCTTTGTAGGAACTCTCTAAAGTCTGGAACTTTTTTTTCCAAGCATCTCTTTCATTTTGCATCCTAACTAAAGCAAGCTGCAACTCTTCTAGATCATCTAATAAATGAGGATTGGTCTTCACAAACAGATCAGGCATGGGTGTCTCCTGAGTATACGGCATCTTCAACTGGATGGCTCTCGATCGGACCCATTGAAGATATGGCTCGAAAGAAACAGCACCCATAGGTCCCAAATATTTCCTACTTTTCTTATGAATGTGACGCCATGCCTTCGCAATCTGCTCCCTAGCTTCCCTGTGGTCTTCTCCTTCCTTCAGAAAGAAACTACTCAAATGAATATTGTTCGGCTTATCTCTCATCAGATAACCAAGCTGTCACCGTTCAAGAACAGGGTTATTGTTAATTCCTTCTTTTGTACCAAGAAGAGGTACATTGGGGAAACTACCACAACTGTCAATAATCTCTATATCCTGATAAGATCGATGATATCATTCAATATCCGAGTGAGTAAGTGACATGATCTTAGGAGCCCAACGAGGTTCCTTCTTGACATCCCAAAAAGAATTAGACTGAGGCATATGAGAGATGAACCACTGGTACAACAAAGGCGTGCAATAGATAATCATTCCCCAATGATAAGAACTCCGAAGATGAACAGAGTAATAAGCGTCACCCAACAGTGCAGGAACTGGGTTTCCAATCATGAAAATCCTGATAACGTTAATGTAGACAAACTTGTCCACATTAGGAAATATGAATAATACATAAGCCAGTAAAGCAAAGATGGCTTCAAAAGCAACCGTACTCTTCATTCTGGCAAAGTAACGAGCTTTCTCCAATAATAACTGAGCTGGTAATCCTCTAATCCCTCCTTTGGTAGTCATATGGGCTTCCACCTTAGACTTCCTCAGATGAATCAAAGCAGCAATCTCATGTGGTTTTGGGTCACCCTCCAAACCAGTAAAAGGAACACGATCGGTGACAGGTAAATCCAATAGATAAGAATACTCCTCCAGTGTAGGCATCAACTGATAATCGGGAAAAGTAAAGCAGTGATACACTGGATCATAAAACTGGACCAAGGTCGAGAGAATACCCACCTTCATCTTCTGCTTCATGAGAGGAATAATGGATCCATACTTCTTCCGAAAGTCTACAGACCACTCGATCTTTGGAATCATACTGACCAACTCATCTATCTTGGGATCCTTGAAACTGTATTTCCCTGTCTTTCTCTTTCCAGAATCCATGGTTAATAGTACCTGAGATGTTCACAAATAGTCAACCTTTAAATCCCTTGAAATATTGTTTTCTTCAAAAGATGCTTATGAGTGCATGGATGCATGATGCAACAATCACACACAAGATCAAACATATCGGGTTCATAGGTTCAACGTCACGAGCATGTGGTTGAAAGTATTACCCATAAGGTGTTGGTCTAAAAAGTTATCACTAGCCGAACAAGGTTCTAGAGGTTCCCAGAGTCTACATCCTTCCTTCGGATATTACCAACTTCCCGATTAACTCGGTAATTAGTAATATTCTCAAGAAATACTCGTCTGAGCATAGTATCGCGTGACAACTATTTCCGGATTACTCCATCATAACTTCCGCCCTACACCTAAAAGGCCAAGATGGGTTTGGTATTCTACGGTCCTCAGTTTCAGTAGGCTCCCAGGTCGAAAGCAGTACGTCTTCCCGATTACTCGGTAAACGACACTACAATTAAAGGGGCCTCCACTGAGTGGGGGATCTCATGCCTCCTTTTTTGGGATTACTCCCTCAAATTTAACATGACTATACCGCCCGTCCTATCTTAAAGTTTTCCCAAGTCCGGGTATAGGACTTATGAGTAATCACCAAGCACCCTGAAAACCAGGAAAATCCAGACAAACATATATACAAAATATAACACATAAACAACAATAGCACATATACAGATATAAATAAAGATATGCTTAACCCACTTAGGGATGGACCAGCAAGAGGTCAATCTGTCCCGAGTGAAGTCGCCATTTTTTCTGTAGCGGTAAAAATTTTCAAGACTAAGCCATTGGATTGACTAGCCTGTATACAAATCAAAATAAGAATCACCACTGCGCTTTATTGTTTCCAAAGGAATGGGAAAAGAGATAATAACCCAAAAAAGAGGGAAATATTCAAGGTAAGGGGGTTGGTTATGCAAAGGGAAGGTATTAGCACCCTAAACATCTATGGTACTCCGTAGGAACCTCTTTGTAAAATCTGAAGTGGTGAAAAACACAAGAAGGGGGGGGGGGGTTGAATTGTAAAACTGAAATCTAATGCAATGAACAAGATATTTTTATCCTGGTTCGTTTGATCTCAAACTACTCCAGTCCACCCGTCAAGGTGATTTCGCCTCTCTCCAACGAGGTCTTAATCCACTATATTCAACTGAATATTACAGACTGCTTTAACAACTGCTACAGCCTTCTTGATGCAAACCACAACCCGGTTTGTCAAGGAAACACTTTCTTACAGAGAAATCAAATCTAAGTGTGTGAATGTTTTCTACAAAACTGTATCACAACTGTGATGTATACACAAATTAAAGCTTAGAAACTAGATTGCTAAACAATGATAGAATATCAGAATGTGTAGTGTTTAGCAAAACTAAGAGAAAGAAGATTTTGATCAGCTTTTATGCGTGTAAAGATTTGGAGAGCATTAGCCATTTCAATCTTCAAAGTCTTGTTTATATAGCACTGAGATGTTGAACGTTGGATGCAATATTCTTGATTCAATGCTAATAACAAACTTTCCTTATCGAGCAGATCTTGTCTGGAATGAGGCCGTTGGTATTAATTTGCTTTCAATGCACAATACCGTTGCTTACTTAATGCAAGTTCTGGCTTGGCTCATTCTGACTCTGCTTAGCTGCTGATGAACTGTTGTGTTTCTTTATCAGAGTGTTGAGCGCAATCTTGTTCATCAGGCTTCAGTATGTACGTGAGTTGATCATCTGATTCTGATATGGCAACTTCTGATGCTGATGTCAGGAACTAAATTCTGATGCTGAATAGGTGTGTTCTTGTTTATATCAATCAGAGTATCTGCAAATTAGAGCATAATTATTTAGGCAACAGATAGTTCATACATGAATCATATACATAATATATCTTTTCACTTTGTTATCATCAAAACTTAAATATAGGGTAGTAGATTCAAACTTTGTTCTAACAATCTCCCCCTTTTTGATGATGACAAAAACTAGATATTTTTAAATGAAAATAACGTGAAAAGGAATCAGAGAGATGCATCAGAGTAAGAGGTAAAAGGATAAGGAGTAAAAAGATATCAGAGTTGAGAGATACTCCCCCTGAGTTTATTACTTCCCTTTGATTACAAGTGTTCTTTAGGATCAGATCTTTTTGCCTTTCTTTGAACATCAGAGTATCAGAGTCTTTGACTATCAGAAGCTTTAGATCAGCATATCAGAGCAGAGCTTCAAATCAGCGTATCAGAGCTTTTCTTGTCAGAGCTTTGCTTTGGATCAGAGCGGATCAGAGCTTCATAGTGATCAGAGCTTCATAGCTTCCTTGTACCTGTAGACTTTAAGCAAAACAGAAAAAACATTTTCAAGTAATAGAGTTAGAATGTTTGAGAGTTTCTGTCTAGTTAGCCGTTATTGTTTAAAATATCATTCTTGTTCTCCCCCTTTTTGTCAGCAATCAAAAAGTGTAGGTGAGTGCTAAAACAATTAAGATCAGAAAAACTTGTCATATTGAAATGGTTCAGAATCAAAACATGAAAATAGTACAAAACATATTCAAACAGTACATCAGAAAATCAAAGAAAACATGAAAAAGACATGAATGAAAAAGACTAAGGTTGGGGAGGTAAGCGTGTGAACAGGTTCTCCAGCATGGCTTTGATCTGATCAGCAGTCTCATTCTGCTTATGCACCATGCTGACAACAGTGTCAATCTTGTTATCCTGCACATCCATTCTTTCTTTCATCTTCTGGTCGTTTTCATCCATCCTCTGTTGCAGACGCATGTCATTCATCTTTAGTTCTTCCAGAGTCTGCCTGTCCAAGGCAGCTTGAGAAGCATCAGAAGCAGGAAGCTTCTGAGAGCTTTCTGCAACATCTTCTGCTTGACTTTCTTCAGCTTGAATAGTCTTGTCTTCTTCTGGTTGCACCTTTGAGGCTAGCTGTTTCTCAGACCAAGGTTCACTATCCAGAGGTAGCACGTCTTCTTTCAGAAGCTGACTTCCAACTTCATTCAGAAGCTTGCTGAAATTCTGTTGTGCCTGCTCATAGTTGATATCCTGCAACTTGAGGGCTTCAGCACGTACCCAAAGTCTGAATTATGACCAGAGCTGATCAGAAGCAGCTGGGTCAATCATTCCAGGACAGACTTGCTTCAAGGAAGCAATCCATTGCTGCACACCTGTTTCAAAATTCATAATACCAGAGCCAACATCTGGTTGTTTTGGTTTAGGGATGGCTGTTTTATGTTTCAGATCAGCAAGACGGTCAAGACTGGTTAAGTCTATGAAGGTCCTGCTGGGGTTTTCGGAGATTTTCTTGGCAGCAGTTTGTTTTGGAGATGGAGTTTCAGAATCAGAAATTATGATTGGACTGGGTGGTGTTTTGGGAGTATTTGGTGGTGTGGATTCTGATGAGGATGGCAATTGTGCAAAGGTGATAGTTGTTCCACCTGGCAGCTGGATTGCCAAAGGTGATGGTTGAGGTGAATGAGGTTCAGATGGTTGAGGAGAAGGAGTTTCAGAGTGATGAAACTCTGGTTGAGGTGATGGTGGATTAATTTCTGGTTGAGGAGAGGGGGAATGAATTGCTGGTTGAGGAGAAGTTGTTGGAATTTCTGATTGTTCAGGGATAGGGGGTTCTTCTGGAATGGGTGAAAGTGGTTGTTGTTGTTCTGGTTCTTCAGCAGATTGCTGTTGTTCTGGTTGTGGAGGAGGGACAATTTGTGGTTCAGAGTTTGGTTGATCAGAAGTGTGTTGATCAATGTTAGACAGCACTTTGTCAATTGCTGATGTTGTTGAGATTGTTGGTTTGGGATGTTTGGTTCTGGGTCTTCTGAGTTTTAATGCCTCAGAAGGGTCCTCTTCTGGTACAGTTTCATCTATGGTAGGGATGGGGATTGAGATTCTATGAGAGGTTTGAGGAGGAATAGATGCTGGAATAGTAGAAGAATTTAAAACAGAAGCAGTAGATAAATTACCTCTTTTCTTGGGTGTCTGCTGGGATGATCCTTCTGAAGGTGCCTTCCTCTTCTTCGTCTTCTTCAGAGTCACTTCTTGCTGAGGTTGATGCAGAGCTTTGATAATCAGATTTGGATCTGTACCATCTGCCTTGCAAGCATCCAAGTATCTGAGAACCACCTCTGGTTTAGATTCTATTTCAGAGAATAAAGGAAAGTCACTCAGAGGAACTCTTCTGCTGGTGATATCAGCAATAGGAGTAGCTCTGGGTTCCTTCTGGATATTCTCTATCAGCTTCATTTTCTTCAAGTTCTTTGCATTCAGAGGTTTCCCAACTGTTGGTTCAATAGTGCTTAGCTCTTGAGCTTCTATCAGATGCTCTATCAGCCTATTCTCTGTCAGAATATCTGATATCAACCTTCCAAGGGTATCCAATCCATCTTGGTTCTTTCTTCTTCCCTGGTTTCCTTCACACTTGTTCTGAGGTGGTTGAACAGAAAATGAGCCAAATTGATTTTTACCTTCTGATCAATAAAGTAGATCAGAAACTGCTGATCCACATTTATGTAATCAGGTGAGCTGGTTGGCTTTCTATGGTTGAAGCACCCCAGAATTATCTTAGCCCAAACTCTGTAATGATCCTTCAGATCTTTGATCTTGCTGCTGGGCACCCCATGGGTGAAAATTCTTGCAGCTATCACGCCCATATCAGCACATCTTTCAGCCATGTCCACACAACGGACGCCACCGCCACTGTAACCGATTAACCTTGCAATGTGATCCTCAGTGATCACAATCTTCTTCCCCATAACGAAGGAGGTGACTAGATGTGTTGAAGCCTTGGCGTGAATCCAGAATTCCTTGACTAACATAGGGAATGTTGGTCCAACCAACCTGTCAAAATACCTTTCCCACTTCTGTGCCCTAACTTCTTCAGTTAGGTCAAAACCGTTCTCCTTCAAGCTTCCAAAATCAATGATCAATTCAGAAAGCACTTCAAGATTCTTCACAGGAGTGAGGAGTGTTCTGAATGGTACTTGATATTGCTCAGATGATGCTTTCTTCTGAGGACCTGCAGAAGCACTGCTGGAGGTTACCATGTTCACGCTAAAAGGTTTTGAGAAGAAACTGAGAAAAGGGTTTTTGCAAGAGATGAACACAGAAATATGCAGAGAATGCTTGAGTATTAGTGAGAAACTGTAAAGAATTAGAATGAGAGGTTAATGTGTTTAAATAGAGTTTCAAAATATTTTTGAAAAGATAAACGTTTTTTAAGAAAGAGAAAAATCATGATTGCATTTTAAAAGCATGATTACTTTCATTAAATGCTTGCTGATTTTGGGGGATTTGAGAAAGATACTTAAAAACGGTTACCAGACATGTGTCTCAATGCACCCAATCAGCGCTTTGCCTTCTCAGAAGCGTGCACGCGTTCTGCTTCAGAGATTTGCTGATGATTGGATGACACTTGTTTGATGTAGTGATCATCACGTCTGTCTTTGAGCTTAGACTCTCAGATCTTTAGACTTGCATCTGATACAATCTGCATGTTCTATCTTTCTGAAAGAAGATTGATCAGAAGTTCACAGTAAAACAATTACATTCTGAAGGTAAATATATGGAATTAAAACATTTTCACTCTGGACAGATTTTCATGCTGAGATGTTTCAGAATGAAATTAAACCTATCTTCTGAAAGGGGTTTAGTAAAGATATCAGCCCATTGATGGTCTGTATCTATAAATTTTAAGTTCAAAATTCCTTTCTGAATATAGTCCCTAATGAAGTGATGTTTTATTTCTATATGCTTAGCTCTAGAATGTAAAATGGGATTCTTACTTAAGCAAATAGCAGAAGTATTATCACAGAGTATAGGAATGTTACTCTCAAAAATCTGGAAGTCTTCAAGCTGACTTTTCATCCAGAGCATTTGTGTGCTACATCCTGCTGCTGCTATGTACTCAGCTTCTGCTGTTGATAGCGCAATTGTTGATTGCCTTTTGCTGGACCAAGAGATCAGATTTTCTCCCAGAAACTGGCAGCTTCCAGAAGTACTTTTACGTTCCACTCTGTCTCCAGCAAAATCAGCATCGCAGTAGCCTACTAAGCTGTAATCACTAGATTTTCTATAAAACAAACCCAGATTAGTAGTACCTTTCAGATACTTGAAAATTCGCTTAACAGCTGTTAAGTGAGATTCTCTAGGATCTGATTGGAATCTAGCACAGATACAAACACTGAATAATATGTCAGGTCTTGAAGCAGTCAGATAGAGGAGAGAACCAATCATACCTCTGTAGACTTTCTGTTCTACATTTTTGCTTATCTCTTCTCTTTCCAGAATGCACGTGGGATGCATTGGAATCTTTGATGGCTTACATTCTGAGAGGTCAAATTTCTTCAGAAGATCTCTGATGTATTTGCTCTGATGAATGTAAGTTCCCTCTGGAGTTTGATTGATCTGAATTCCTAGAAAGAATTTCAGTTCCCCCATGAGGCTCATCTCAAATTCTCCCTGCATACACTTAGCAAATTTTCTTCCAAGAGAAGGATTAGTAGAACCAAAAATAATATCATCAACATAAATTTGACAGACTAAGATGTCATTCTTAACTGATTTACAGAATAGAGTAGTGTCCACTTTCCCTCTGGTGAATTCATTTTCTAACAGAAAGTTACTTAGCCTTTCATACCAAGCTCTGGGAGCTTGTTTCAGACCATATAGTGACTTCTTTAGTTTGAAAACATGTTCTGGATGTTTTGTATTTTCAAAACCAGGGGGTTGGTGTACATAAACTTCTTCTTCTATATAACCATTTAAGAATGCACTTTTGACATCCATCTGATACAGAGTGATGCCTCTATTAACAGCAAATGAAATTAAAAGTCTGATAGATTCTAACCTGGCGACTGGGGCAAAGGTTTCTGTATAGTTTATCCCCTCTTGCTGACTATAACCTTGTGCAACCAGTCGTGCCTTGTTTCTGATGACTTCACCTTGTTCATTTAGCTTGTTTCTGAACACCCATCTTGTTCCAATGACGTTGAATCCTTTTGGTCTGGGAACGAGATCCCATACGTCGTTTCTGGTGAATTGATTCAGCTCTTCTTGCATTGCCAGAATCCAGTCATTATCCAGAAGTGCTTCATCAATAGAAGAAGGTTCAATCAGATACACAAGTCCCATGAGAGTTTCTTCAGAGTTTCTGAAGCTTGCTCTTGTTCTGATTGGATCTTCCTTTCTTCCTAAGATAGTTTCTTCTGGGTGATCCAAGCTGCTTCTGGGTAATCTCTTCTGAGGTTGATCAGCAGCTGCTGTAGGATTGCTAGCAGTGCTCCTTTCAGACGTTGAAGGAGTGTCTGTGTTGAGAGCTTCTGATGACTTGTCTTCAGAACTTGTAAATTCAATTTCCATACCTGCAAAAACTTCATTCTGCTTTGACTTTTTAGAGTCAAGCTTATCATCAAAACAAACACTGATTGATTCTTCCACAATCTGTGTTTCTGTATTGTATACTCTGTACCCTCTTGAGCGTTCAGAGTATCCTAACATAATACACTTATGTGCTTTAGAGTCAAACTTGTTCAAATAATTCTTTGTATTTAATATAAAGCAAGTACATCCAAATGGATGAAAATATGAAATGTTGGGCTTTCTGTTCTTCCACAATTCATATGGAGTCTTTTCCAGAATAGGTCTTATTGAGATTCTATTCTGAATGTAGCACGCTGTGTTTATTGCCTCTGCCCAGAAGGTCTTAGCAACGTTTGTCTCATTGATCATGGTTCTGGCCATTTCTTGCAATGTTCTGTTCTTTCGTTCTACAACTCCATTTTGTTGGGGAGTTCTAGGACAAGAGAAATCATGCAGAATGCCTCTGTTATTAAAGAATGACTCAAAGTCTTTTTTTTCAAATTCTCCACCATGATCACTTCTGACTTTAACGATTCTAAGATCATTTTCATTCTGAACTTGGTTACAGAAGGTAACAAACACAGAGTGTGACTCGTCCTTGTGTCTTAAGAACTTTACCCATGTCCATCTGCTATAGTCATCTACGATTACTAACCCATACTTCTTGCCACTGACTGAAGCAGTTTTAACTGGTCCAAATAAGTCAATGTGCAGAAGTTCTAATGGCTTAGAGGTAGAAACAACATTTTTAGATTTAAAAGAAGGTTTTGCAAATTTGCCTTTCTGACATGCTTCACACAAAGCATCTGAATTGAACTTCAAATTAGGAAGTCCTCTGACCAGATTGAGTTTGTTAATCTGAGATATTCTTCTCATACTAACATGCCCCAATCTTCTGTGCCAGATCCACTGCTCGTTGTTAACAGACAGAAGACATTTTACATTCTGACTCTTTAGTTCAGAAAGTTTGATTTTGTAAATGTTGTTTTTCCTCTTACCATTAAACAGGATAGTCCCATCTTTCTGACTAACAACTTTACATGATTTTTGATTAAAGATTATATCATAACCGTTATCACTTAATTGACTTATGGATAACAGATTATGCATCAATCCATCTACTAGCAGAACATTATTAATAGAGGGAAGATTTCCATTACCTACAGTTCCAGAGCCAATTATCTTTCCCCTCTGATTGCCTCCAAAGCCAACGTGGCCTCCTGGCTTAAGTTCCAGGCTTTGGAACATATGCCTTCTTCCCGTCATGTGTCGTGAACAGCCAGAGTCCAGGTACCATGACTGGTGTTTCTGACTTGCTGCTAAAGATATCTGCAACATGTATTATTTTATCCTTAGGTACCCAGATTTTCTTGGGTCCTGATTTGTTAGTTTTACCAAAACTCTGGTTGAATTTTGGTTTCACAGAGTGCTTACTGCTAGTGTATTTAATATCATGTGTGTGACCATACACAAAATGTGAATTTAGAGGAGTGTGTTTAATGGTTAAGTCCATGACATTCTTTGGTGTAGGAACCTTACCTTGGTATCCTATTCCTTTCCTGCCGTTTCTGCTAACTCCATAGATCATTGAAGCCATTTTGCTTCTATCTATGCTTTTAGCGAGGAACTTCTGGAAACTGTGATCATACTCCTTGATGATCTCATCAGCGTTGCTGGGAGTTTCAGAAATTGGTTCCTTCTGAGAGTTTTGTAAAGTATTTTCTAATTTTGAAATCTTATTTCTCAGCTCAGAATTCTCCAATTTGAGACTCTCAGTCTTATTAGAGTCAGATTCAAGATTCCTTTTCAGGTCTCTGAATTTAACTCTAATTTGCTGATACCGTTCCAGAATCTCATTAAGGCTTTTAGCAAGTTCAGCCTTTGTAAAGTTAACAGCAAAGTTAGGAAATACCTCTTCAGTATCTGATTCTGAGTCTGATTCAGAAGCTTAACTATCTTCTGAGATGTTAGCCATGAGAGCTATGTTTGCCCTCTCATCATCTGATTCTGAGTCAGCTTCAGACGAGTCAGAGTCATCCCATGTGGCCATGAGACTTTTCTTCTTCTCTCTTCCAAACTTCTTTTTGGGCTTTTCCCTCTGAAGCTTTGGGCAGTCACTCTTATAGTGTCCTTGCTCATTACACTCATAGCAAATGATGTCCTTGGTGTTTGGCTTTTTGCTACTGGAGGAGCCTTCAGATCTTCTGTATCCAGAGGAAGAATCTGTCCTTCTGTATCTGGAAGAAGACTCGTTCTGATCAGATCTTCTGGGATTCCTGAACTTCCTTTGTCTTTGCTTCCACAGTTGATTTACTCTTTTGGAGAGGAGGGAGAGTTCGTCTTCTTCTGATGAGGATCCATGAGATGTTTCTTCAACTGCCTGCAAAACTTTAGACTCAAATTTTTTGTTAGATTTTAATGCTAAAGGCTTACCTAGCTTCTGAGGCTCGTCAGCTTCTAGCTCTATCTCATGACTTCTGAGGGAGCTGATAAGTTCCTCCAGAGTGATTTTATTGAGATCTTTAGCTAGCTTTAGAGCTGTAACCATAGGTCTCCACTGCTTGGGTAAACTTCTGATGATTTTCTTGACATGGTCAGCAGTAGAGTATCCTTTGTCCAGAACCTTGAGACCAGCTACCAGAATCTGGAATCTTGAGAACATTGTTTCAATGGATTCAGACTCTTCCATTTTGAACGACTCATACTTCTGAATGAGCGCCAGAGCTTTAGTTTCTTTGACCTGAACGTTGCCCTCATGCGTCATTCTGAGTGAGTCAAAAATATTCTTTGCTGTGTCTCTGTTGGAGATCTTTTCATACTCAGTATAGGAGATGGCGCTGAGGAGGATGGTTCTGGCCTTGTGGTGATTCTTGAAGTCACGCTTTTGTTGGTCAGACATTGTTTTTCTATCAATCTTCTGACCGCTTGCATTCACAGGGTGCGTGTATCCGTCTGTCACCATATCCCACAGATCAGCATCATGTGCCAGAAAGAAGCTTTCAATTCTGTCTTTCCAGTAATCAAAGTTTTCTCCATCAAAGACTGGAGGTTTGCCGCTGAATCTGTCTCTGTCCTCATTGTTGTCATTGCTGATGTGAGAGTTGTTTCCTGCCATTGTGTTTTTCTGACGCTGGATCTTGTACTGACACGGTTAAGTGTTTTAGCTCAGAACCAGGCGCTCTGATGCCAATTGAAGTGGTGAAAAACACAAGAAGGGGGGGTTGAATTGTAAAACTGAAATCTAATGCAATGAACAAGATATTTTTATCCTGGTTCGTTTGATCTCAAACTACTCCAGTCCACCCGTCAAGGTGATTTCGCCTCTCTCCAACGAGGTCTTAATCCACTATATTCAACTGAATATTACAGACTGCTTTAACAACTGCTACAGCCTTCTTGATGCAAACCACAACCCGGTTTGTCAAGGAAACACTTTCTTACAGAGAAATCAAATCTAAGTGTGTGAATGTTTTCTACAAAACTGTATCACAACTGTGATGTATACACAAATTAAAGCTTAGAAACTAGATTGCTAAACAATGATAGAATATCAGAATGTGTAGTGTTTAGCAAAACTAAGAGAAAGAAGATTTTGATCAGCTTTTATGCGTGTAAAGATTTGGAGAGCATTAGCCATTTCAATCTTCAAAGTCTTGTTTATATAGCACTGAGATGTTGAACGTTGGATGCAATATTCTTGATTCAATGCTAATAACAAACTTTCCTTATCGAGCAGATCTTGTCTGGAATGAGGCCGTTGGTATTAATTTGCTTTCAATGCACAATACCGTTGCTTACTTAATGCAAGTTCTGGCTTGGCTCATTCTGACTCTGCTTAGCTGCTGATGAACTGTTGTGTTTCTTTATCAGAGTGTTGAGCGCAATCTTGTTCATCAGGCTTCAGTATGTACGTGAGTTGATCATCTGATTCTGATATTCTGATATGGCAACTTCTGATGCTGATGTCAGGAACTAAATTCTGATGCTGAATAGGTGTGTTCTTGTTTATATCAATCAGAGTATCTGCAAATTAGAGCATAATAATTTAGGCAGCTGATAGTTCATACATGAATCATATACATAATATATCTTTTCACTTTGTTATCATCAAAACTTAAATATAGGGTAGTAGATTCAAACTTTGTTCTAACAAAATCTGTATATTTTGTCTATAAAAATGTGTTGTATATAAAATGGATAGTGGAGGTTAGAAAAGAAGTATATTTTATGATTTTTGCATCCGCCACGGTTGCGAACCTTTAGTGCCTACATACCACCTTTTCGTGCAATAGGGGATCAGGGTACACTTAGTTCCTCTTTTTAAAAATTTGAAACACAAGTGTGTTGGTTAATTTTAAGAGATAAGACATCATCATCATTGTCCGTGTGGAAAACATACTTACTACCCACAATTCACGAGAAAGGAGAATTTGCATCATCTCAAAGTGGAGGATATGGCTTGGATTTTAAAATCAACAATGCCTCACTTAACACCCAAGTGGAAAATATCTCACTTCACTACATATTATAGAAGTATAGTTGTTTGTATCACTACAAGGATTGACAACAACCTAATCTTTTAAGAAAAAGTTTAAAGGTAAAAACCAAAGTGGCAAAATGGTTTGAAATGAGATTGGTTGACTTTTAGTCTTCTCACAAAAAATGTCAAGGTATTATTAAGTTGGTTGAAGTTTATTTATGAAAATATTTTTGAAAATGCATGGACCTAAGCCCAAGTTTATTATTAAAGTGTTTAAGTTTCAAAACAAGAAGGGTTTTCAAAAGGAGGGAGAAGATTTTTGAAATTAAAGAAGATGGGACGAGAAGAAGAGACTATCCTAAAGCATAAGATAAAAGCTAAGGATAAGGACCATCTAATAAAAAAGAAGCCAAAAATTGACATTATGAGACAAGATAGAATTCCCATTCTTTGGATTGTAACCAAGCAAGCAAAGATACTAGACCTCTTGAGAAAATCAAACTTCAAGTGTATTAAGTCTTCACAAAAATTGGGCAGAGTAACGGCTGTATACGGGTGAATTTCAGATTACAAACAGAGAATGTAATCACAAAAACCTACACACAAAAACAAACAACCCAATGTCTTGAGGAAACCTCAATAACTCCAGACAAAATAATCATATAAAATCACAAAGTCTCCAAGATAGGCCAAGGTTTCTAATCATAAGTCCAAGAAAAAGTCCCATGCTCCATAATGCCAAGGATAGCAACAAAATAGTCCAAGTACCATTAAGAGTTTTTTAGGGTTTAAGTTGGTTATTAAGTATCTTAGAAAAAAGAAAAAGAAAAGCTCAAGTGAGCAAAGTAAAAATGACAAGAAAATAAATGCTAAAATGAGAAAAGATGAAAATGGCATGAAATGTAAATGCTAAAAGTAAATAGTGCAGAAAGCATAAAAGAATAAAAGCATAAAATAAAACAAGTCAATAATTAGTGATTAGTTGGATGACCATCTTGAAACTTGCATTTGGAACTCATTAGAGGATTGGTAGAACCAAAGCCTCCACACAACAAGTTGCATTTGCTTTTTGTCAAGATATCATCCATTTGGAATTCTCATAAGTTCCATTTAATGATCAACGATGTTTAAGTGATCCGCGTTGACCAAAGGTGTTGTAGATCCATTAGAGGATTGGTAGAACCAAAGCCTCCACACAATGAATCTCAAGGTTATTGGATCAAAGAGATCAAATTAACATACTTGGGCTTGCAATCATAAGTTTGGGCCACGAATGATCATTTATTCGAATCGTTACAAAATTTAGCGCTATGTTAAGCAATCGTAAGTGTACTTATATAGAAGTCGCACCTATTTTGAGGCCGGTCAATAGCAATCTATTCACCATTTATTTTGAGACATGATATAGAGATCATGCTCCAACAACATTTAGTGCAAGGAGAAGGAGATGAGATAAAGAGGAATTAGGGTAAAAAAGAAAACCACATTTGAATTAATGTTTAATCAAACTATTATTAAAATCATTCATCCATTTTTGTGGATTTAAAATCAACACCATGGATCCAATGATGTTAATAAAGCCATGACCAAAAAATCAACCCAAGACAGCCAGAAAATATTCACAAAATGATATAATATTTAATATATATATTAAAGGATGAAAAATGTTAAAATAAACCAGAAAATAATGAGGAAAATATCAATTATATTCAAATACATCAAGAAATTAAAAATAAAACCATAGAAAAATCAGAAATGGGTCCAAATATTTTTATAAAATTTTTAGTAATTTTTAAAAGTAAGAAACTATTTTTTAACCATTTAAAATTTCTAAAACAAACATAAAATAGATCAAAAATAGTAAACCTCAACATAAAATTCCATAAAATTTCCAGAAAGTCAAAAATATGCAAAATAATATTTATGTATTTTTCAGAATTAAAAAATGTTAGAAAGTATTTTTTAAGTAATTAAAAGAAAGAAAATAATACAAAAAATATAAAAAAATACCAAATGTTAAAATATAAATGTAAAAAAATATTCTTGAGATCAGAAATAATTCAATGTATTTTTTGTGAATTTTTCATAATTTTTGGATAACAAATAATTTTTTTTTGAATTTTTGAAAATTTAATCAAATAAAATATAAAATCAGAAAATAAAATAAAACCAAAAAGATGTGGACCATCAGATCAAAGTCAAAACGCGTTAGTAAGCTAATCCAATGGACCAGTGGCGTTGTGCTTGATATGGACCTTAGTGAAACACACATGTAATCAGAAAAAGGGCAACCAATGAAATTAAAACGCTTGGCACGCTATCATTGGCTGAGACGAGACATGTCATCGTCTTCAACCTCCAACACCCTGCAATGGGGATTTTGTGAGATCCTTCAAATGGAAAAATTAGGATCCCTGGCTAGCATCATTGAACTCGTCTCTTCAAGACGATTCTAACACAACCATCGCACCAAATTTATGTAAAGTATGGAGAGAGATATGAATCAAAACACAGAAAAATAGCGAGCACCTTCAATTTGAGATTTCTCTCTCAATTCTCAATGGATTTAAAAATTGTAAGCATCATTAGAATAAAAAAAAGGAGTAGAACAGATTAGTGCTTGATTTGGATCTAATTGGTGGAGAATTCTACCTTTTTGAAGTTCAAGTAAGAAGCTCTGAAACTGGACTTCTGCAGCTTCGATTATGGGTCATTTTGATTGGTTTAAGTGTTGGAGAGTTTGTATTAAGTTCAAGGATGATGAATGAACAAAGAATTTTGGAAAAGTAAGCTTAAATTTCAAAAAGTGAATTCAACAAAAGTGGGTTCGTGTGAAGTTTTGGCAGGGTGTTCTTGGCTCTCTAAGCTTGGGAAATTGAATGGGGGATGACCCTCTATTTATAGGGATGTGAATGGGAATGAAAATTTGAAGAAACAAGTAAGTTTGGAGGGAAATTGAGCAAGGGTCGAGCACGAGTGAAGTGTGACTTCATTTCCATCAAAACTCAGCCAAACCTTGTGTTTTGGGGTGCTAATCACTTCTGGAAAGTTTGCTAATGAAGTTTAAATCAAAAACACGCACAAATCTTGTGTTTAGAAGTCACATTATAGATTTCAAAATTCTGACTTTGTGCAAAATTCAGTTTCAAACTACCAAATTCAAATCTATGGCATTTCCACCTCAAGGGGCCTTAGGGCATAATTCTTGAAGCTATGGAAAGATGAGGTTACAAGCTTTGAAATGGAAAAAGAATGGAATCAAATGGATGCTTGAGCTGAAAGTTACATGGAGTTAAAGTTGAAGAAAAAGAGTTGACTTTCCATACTTAGAAATATTTCAAACTCTTCTTTAAAAATGACCTATAATCTCTTGCATCCAAACATGGCCTTCCACTTAGAATTTTCTCTTTACCAAAAAATATATAATAAAGTAGACCTCTTGAATGACACTTTGCAATTTGAACCACTCAAAATATCCAAAAATTGAGCAAGTTATGACTTGTTGAAGTTGGCAAAAAATCATGAAATGACCTATAATATCTTGCATCCTTAAGGCAACTTCCATCCATTTTCTTACTTTGAACATAAAAGAATGCATGAAGTACATAACCTTAGGATCATTATGAAAAAAGAATGGGCTCAAGATGATAAAAATTGACCAAGTTATGATCATTTTAAATTACATTATGAAAAATTGGGGATTCATCTGGATGACTTGTAACCTTTCTTCTTCACCAAGTTCCTTCCACATGAAAAATTCTTGAAACTCTTGAAGTGATTTGTTGGTAACTTTTTGAAGAGAAGAATGTTTTTGGAATCACTCAAAAATACCAAAAGATGAGCAAGATATGCCCCTCTGAAGTCCAAAACCCTAGCTTCTAGATCAAGAGAATGCTTGGTGGAACTTTGCTAAATTTGAACAAACTCTTTGTACCGATATTCTTCCTCTGTGAATAGAACTTGTTGAGGATGATGATGAGGACTCATGGCCACCAAAAATACTTCCATAACAACTTCAAAACAACTTCAATGGTGAGGTTTGGATCTCTCAAGCTTTTGACTAGGGCATGGAAATAAACTCATGAACCCATGATGCAACTTGCTAAACCTCAGTGCCTTCACCTACATTATTAACAAGTAAGACAAACCAATATTGTATTTGTCAATTTAGAGAGAAAATCAAAGCAAAATATCCATGATCACCAAAGAAAACAAGTCAAGGTGCTTGGTAACTCCTCAAAGAGCAAGGTTAAAGATAGGGAGAGGAACCAAAATCCCTAATGTGATTTTGTGGTGATTGAAACAATATGGTATGATGAAGGGATCTTAGGGGGGAAATTGGGGTACAACAGGTATTCGATATCATATTCAGATAACAACATCTGCCAGTGGGCAATTCTCCCAGTAAGAGCAGGCTTTTTGAAAATGTACTTGATTGGATCCATTTTGGATATCAACCAAGTAGTGTGATTCAACATATACTGCCGCAAACGCTTTGCCGCCCAGGCCAGATCACAACATGTTTTTTCCAGCATGGAATACCGCGACTCACAATCAGTGAATTTTTTACTGAGATGATAAATGGCGAACTCCTTCTTCCCTGTCTCATCTTGTTGTCCGAGAATATAACCCATGGATGTATCTAACACTTTCAGATACATAATCAACGGTCTTCCTTCTACTAGAGGGAGAAAGGTAGGAGGTTCAAGCAGATATTCTTTAATACTCTCAAATGCCCTTTCGAAGTCATCCGTCCACACACAACCTTGATCTTTCTTTAACAACTTAAAGATCGGTTCACATGTTGCAGTCATGTAGGAAATGAATCTGGAAATATAATTCAAACGCCCGAGGAAACCTTTGACCCGCTTTTCAGTTCTTGGTGCTGGCATCTCTTGAATTTCTTAGACTTTATTAGGGTCAACTTCAATTCCTTTCTGGCTAACAATGAAACCCAACAATATCCCCGATCGAACACCGAAGGTGCATTTATTTGGATTCAAGTAGAGACGATACTTCCTCAAACACTGAAACAACTTCAACAAATCTTCTATATGCCCTTCTTAAGTCTGGGATTTGGCAATCATATCATCAACATATACTTCAATCTCCTTGTGCATCAGATCATGGAATATGGTTGTCATAGCCCTCTGGTACATTGCACCAGCGTTCTTCAACCCGAAGGGAATCACTCTGTAACAGAATGTTCCCTAGGGTGTGATAAACGTTGTTTTTTCCATGTCCTCTGGAGCCATTCTTATTTGATTATACCCGGAAAATCCGTCCATGAACGAGAATACTTTGAAATTTGTTGTGCTATCCACTAACATGTCGATGTGAGGCAATGGAAAATCATCTTTTGGACTAGCCTTATTTAGATCTCTGTAATCTACGTCACAAGAAAACCAGCATTAATCTTCTTTAAAACCTCCTCTTTGATCTTTACTGCCATATCTGGGTGAGTTCTTCTCAACTTTTGTTTAATTGATGGACACTCTAGCTTCAACGACAAATGGTGATCAAAAATATTTGTATCTAGACCTGGCATATCTTGGTAAGACCAAGAAAAAATATCCACATACTCTTCCAATAACTCAATCAACCCTCTCTTCACATCGGGATGTAACAAAGCTCTAATCTTGACTTCCTTCAGATCTTCTTCTGATCCCAAATTGATCACTTCCAAAGGCTCTTTATATGGATGAATGGTATTTTCCTCGTGCTCAAGAAACCGTAAGACTTCTTCTGGAATCTCATCATAATCTTCTTCTTCAGCCCCAAACACAGGACATTCAAAGTTGGGAGATGGTGCAGGGTCATTGTATTCAACCAGTTTTTTAATTAATCTGCACATATGATTTATGATTGCTTTTAGAAACTGACACATATAACAAGTGATCATGCATATTGAATTTCAGTTATTATTCATTCTGAAAGGGTTTTTTTTATTACCATTTTCCAAGAAAAAGCAAAAAATAAAGACATAATTCGGGAAGCAAAGACAACTTTTATTAATGATCTTAAAAGTCACAGCCAACAGATAAGCCCTACAACTACTTCCACCTTGGGCAGAGTGAAAGCCTTTCAAAAAAAGATTAATCAAATCAAATTACTTTGAAAAATGTATGAAAGATGGAACATCAATGGTGACCTAGTTATGAACCCTGACTCCATGCGTCACATAATTCGGCATTTCCTGCTCTGCTTCATCTTCCTCAACATCATTAATTCCAGAATCAGTTGGATGGAGGTAACCTCCGCTGCAGAAAACATCATTATAGCTGCCCATAGTAGACTTTAACTTTAAACCTTTGCCTCTGCCATTCTTCGAAGAGAAACCCAAACCAGTTCTGTTCTTGTTCACGAGTGGATCCACAATTCGTCCCTAAACTGCATTATGACCATTCCGCATAACCTGTTGCGTGTCTTTCAGCGAAACCACAAAATTCTCATTTCTCCTTATGTTGTCAACGGATAGGGCTTGGAACTGGGTTCCAACAACAGCCTCATTTGCTTCTATAATACTGAAAGAGGACAAATGAAATATCAATAATTCCTGCTCCCCATTTATGATCACTACCTTCCCTTCTCGCACAAACTTTATCTTCTGATGTAAAGTTGAAGTGACAGCCCCTTCTTCATGTATCCATGGACGTCCTAGGAAACAACTATAAGCTGGAATAATTTCCATGACCTAGAAGGTTATCTGGAACAAATGTGGTCCTATATGGATAGGTAAGTCCACTTCACCGGTGACAGATTTCCTCGACCCATCAAATGCTTTCACAATGATGCCACTCGGGCGCATAGGTGTTCCTTGATATTTCAACTTCATGAGAGTACTCCTCAGTATAACATTCAACGCGGATCCATTATTAATTAGCACATTGGATAGTGAATTATTCTTGCAGTTCATAGATATGTGGAGGGTCAGGTTATGATTCCTCCCTTCATTTGGTAGTTCATCATCGCAGAAACTCAAGTTATTACATGATGTAATGTTTCCAATCACGCTGTTGAATTGATCTATTGGCATGTCACTCTCCACATAAGCTTGGTCCAATACCCTCATCAAGGATTCCCTATGAGTAGAGGAATTCATTAATGAAGCTAACATAGATATCTTTGAAGGAGTATGCAGTAGCTGATCTACAATTATGTAGTCGCTCATCTTAATTATCTTCAAAATATCATCCACTTCTTTCTATAGCGTGGCTCCACTAGTCTCTCCTGTAGTCTTCTTAGGTTTATCATTCTCAATAATTCTCTTTCCAGCAGCAACATCTCTCTGAACAACCAGCACAAACACACGACCGCTGCGGGTCACCTTGCTATTTTCATCTATATTTCCAACATCGGGCATTGGCTGGATGGGAACTTCCACCCCATCTTCTAAGATTGTAGCGTTGTATTTGTAAGGTACATCCTTATCTGATTTGTAGGGGATAGGACCTGGAAAACTAATTACCAATGGGGTAACAGCTGGCTTGCTATGATATTCCACTTCAAAATGAGTGGGTGCACCAAAACAAGGCACAAAGACGTTTACCCCTTCTTCAACACAATCAGTCATCAAAAAGTCATTTCTAGAAAACAAATCTTCGTTCGAAGAGAAATACTCATCCACTGAGGCATACTCTACCTCTGACTCTTCTTCTGTTAAACAAACTTCAACCATATCAACCTAATGATAATCATCCCTCAGACCTGTGATCTTGATAGTTCCATGATCTAACAACAATTGAACACCCTTCTTCACGATTGAACATCCTCGGGGATCTCGCAGGCAAACTAGGCAAGATCCACATTGGTGTTCCACCTGACCAGCCGTATGGCAGAAGGTAGCATGCAACTTCACTAGATCCTCATTGATATACTCCACATCAAAAATTCTGAATTCACCAGGACATCCAGAAACCATGTTCACTTCCTCTTCATACTCTGCCCTAGGCCTGATTATGTGGATGAGGCCCTCATCCATCATCTTATGTAAATCAGCCTTTATCTTATCGCAACCCTGTATATTTTTACTGCAAGTAGCACAACGGGTATGGTTATGCGTATAGTAGCTAAATTCAGAGGTCTGCGTGCATTTTCACCAAATCTCCTCTAACCAGATTAATATCAAAAATCCGGAAGTCGCCTGGATAACCGGCCACCATATTCACAACATTTACTCCCCCATGCTTGGGTAGAGGGTTATCTTTCACATTAGATCCCATGTCCTTGAAAGATAGAACACCATACTTTACCAATTTCTTCACCTCATTCTTCAAAGGATAACAATTATCAACACTATGCCCTGGTGCTCCTTGATGAAAAGCACACGTTTGGTCTGCCTTGTAATACCAAGGCAATGGTGATGGTACGGCGGGAGGTGGTCGTGTCTGGACAAACTTTTTCTGAATCAATGTTGGTAGTAGCTCTGTATAGATCATGGGAATAGGGTCATAACTCTCTCTTCTCTGATTATACCCTTGATTCCCCTGCTGGGATGGTCTCTGATAAGCAACGGTAGTTGGAGTAGCACTTACAATAAGAGTAACTGAGGCGACTTGCTGATGACGCTGATGATTCCTTCTAGGATTGTTTACCCTCCTCTCTTGCATAACAGAATTTGCACCTCCCTCTTTCCTCTTGGTAAACCCATAAGATGGCTTCTTCACACCTCCGGATCCTTAAATCTTCGTCAAACGGCCTTCTTTTACAGCCTTTTCTAAGCGGATACCCATTCCTACCATCTCAGTAAAGTCACTTGGCGCGCTTGCTACCATCCTTTCGTAGTAGAAAACACCCAGTGTCTTCAAGAAAATCTTATTCATCTCCTTCTCTTCCATGGGAGGAATCACTTGGGCGGCTATCTCACGCCATCTCTACACATACTCTTTGAATGATTCCCTATCTTTCTGAACCATGGCCCTAAGTTGGTCACAGTCAGGCGCCATGTCCATGTTGTACTTGTATTATTTGATGAATGCTTCTCCCAAATCATTAAAAGTATGGATAATAGCGCTGTCCAGACTCATATACCACTTCAACGCAATACCTGTCAAACTATCTTGAAAAATGTGAATCAGCAGGCGCTAATCATCAGTATGGGTAGACATCCTTCTCACGTACATCACCAGGTGAGCACGAGGGCAAGTGTTGGCCTTATACTTCTCAAATTCCGGGACCTTGAACTTAGCAGGTATCTTAACATTCAGGACCAAACATAGCTCATTCACATTATGCCCAAATAGCTCTTTTCCCCTAAGGGCCTTAATCTCTCTTTGCATCTTATCAAATTGCTCTTGAAAATCATCCATTTTGTCATAAAGACCCAAGTCTTCACTCGGAGGAGGGAAAGGACGACACACATCATCATTAACAAACGGAATCATATTTATCGAAGGAGGTGCAGCAGGAACAACATGGACCACAGGAGGTGTCAGAGTAACAATAGTCTGAACCACTAGAGTATCTTGAGGACCAAGATTGAAACCTTCAGGTGCAAAATTCTCTGGCATCCCCCATGGATAACCTTGAGGCATGCGATTCTGAACAATAGCAGGAGTAGCAGATACGGGAACAGTCAGAACTTCAGTAGTTTCCCTTGTTGGTTGAGGTTGAACAATCGGTGTCTGATTCTGAGCAGCCACCAGAGCTTCCATCAGAGTAGTCAGATTGGCCATGCCGGCCTTCAAAGCAAAAACTTCCTCGCGCAGCTCGCGATTCTCCTGTTCTAAGTTGTCCATCTTCATTTTGAGATTAGCCTGAGTGTTGTAGTGATGAGTCAGCTTGTTGAACAAAGTAAAGAAGCTTGGTAAGACACCAGGGTATTCATAACTAATGCAAGAAATATGTGCAATATGATGCATGACATGTAATTCACATGATTATTTTTACTTTATTATTTAATATTTCAAGGGATTTAACGTTTATAGACATATTGCAAACATCAAAGTAATAACGCTTTTGAAATACTTAAATTTTTTTATTATAATAACTCCAAAATGGATTACAAGTTTCAATGATCTCAAGTACAAGATGAAAATACAATCTAAAACCCTGAGAAAAAGAACTGATGGAGATCACTCTATACGCTAGCCTTCCCCGTGAGTCTGGAAATCTGAGCTTTCAACCTCTGGTTTTCTTCCACATATTTGGTGGAAACCTCCTTCCAATCATCTAAATCAAGAAGTGAGTGATCAGTACCTGATTGAGGCTTAGGAGAAAATAAATCCCCTTGCCTCTCCATAGACTCTACCGCTCGACTCTCAAGAATCTCAATCAAGTCGTCTTTCTCCTTTAGATCTGCTTTGTAGGAACTTTCTAAAGTTTGGAACTTGTTCTTCCAAGCATCCCTTTCCTGTTGCATCCTAACCAAAGCAAGCTGCAGCTCTTCTAGGTACTCTAATAAGGGAGGGGTGGTCTTCACAAATAGATCAGGCATGGGTGTCTCCTGGAAATACGACATTTTTAATTGAATGGCTCTCGATCGAATCCATTAAAGATATGGCTCCAAAGAAACAGCACCCCTAGGTCCCAAATCCTTCCTACTCTTCTTATGAATGTGACGCCAGGCCTTCGCAATATTCTCCCTAGCTTCCCTATGGTCTTCCCCTTCCTTTAGAAAGAAACTACTCGAATGAATACTATTCGATTTATCTCTAATCAGATAACCAAGATGTCACCGTGCAAGAACAGGGTTATAGTTAGTTCCTCCCTTTGTACCAAGAAGAGGTACATTAGGGAAACTACCACAACTGTCAGTAATCTCTATATCCTGGTAAGCTCGATGATACCAATCAATGTCCGAGTGAGTAAGTTCCATGATATTATGAGCCCAACGGGGTTCCTTCTTGACATCCCAAAAAGCATCAGACTGAGGCATATGAGAGATAAACCACCGGTATAACAGAGGCGTGCAACAGATAATCACCCCCCCCCCATGATAAGAATTCCGAAGATGAATAGAGTAATAAGCATCACCCAACAGTGTAGGAACTGGGTTTCTCATCATGAAGATCCTGATAGCGTTAATGTCGACAAACTTGTCCACATTAGAAAATAAGAACAACCCGTAAGAAAGTAGAGCAAAGATGGCCTCAAAAGCAACTGTACTCTTCATTTTGGCAAAGTAACGAGATTTCTTCAGTAAGAACTAAGCTGGTAATCCTCTAATCCCTCCTTTGGTAGTCATACGGGCTTCCACCTCAGACTACCCTAGGTGAATCAAAGCAGCAATCTCATGTGGTTTTGGCTCACCCTTCAAACCAATAAAAGGAACACGATCGGTAACAGGTAAATCTAACAGATAAGAATACTCCTCCAGTGTCGGCATCATCTGATAGTAGGTAAAGTAAAGAAATGATACATTGGATCATAGAACTGAACCAAGGTCGAGAGAATACCCTTCTTCATCTTTAGCTTCACGAGAGGAATAATGGATCCATACTTCTTCCGAAAGTCTGCAGAACACTCGATCTCAGGAATTAGACTGATCAACTCATCTATCTTGGGATCCTTGAAACTTTATTTCTCGGTCTTTCTTTTTCCATAATCCATGGTCAAAAGGTACCTGAGATATTCACAAATAGTCAACCTTTAAATCCTTTGAAATATGGTTTCTTCAAAAGATGCTTATGAGTGCATGGATGCATGATGCAACAATCACACACAATATCACACATATAGGGTTCATAGGTTCAACGTCACGAGCATAAGGTATAAGGTACTACCCATAAGGTTCTAGAGGTTCCCAGAGTCTACATCCTTCCTTCGGATATTACCAACTTCTCGATTAACTCGGTAATTAGTAATTCTCAAGAAAGACTCTTACGAGCGTAGTATCGCGTTACAACTATTTCCGAATTACTCCTTCACAGCTTCCGCACTACACCTAAAAGGCCAAGATGGGTTTGGTATTCTACGATCCTCAGTTTCAGCAGGCTCCCATGTCGAAAGCAGTACGTCTTCCCGATTACTCAGTAAACGACACTACAGTCAAAGGGGCCTCCACTGAGTGGGATCTCATGCCTCCTTTTTTGGGAATACTCCCTCAAAGTTAACATGACTATACCTCCTGTCCTATCTTAAAGTTTGCCCAAGTCCGGGTATAGGACTTATGAGTAATCATCAAGCACCCTGAAAACCAGTAAAATCCAGACAAACATATATACAACATATAACACAAAAAAAAAAACATATATACATATATAAACAAAGATAGGCTCAACCCACTTAGGGATGGACCAGCAAGAGGTCAATCTTTCCCCAGTGAAGTCGCCATTTTTTGTAGCGATAGAAATGTTTAAGACTGAGCCATTGGATTGACTAGACTTCATACAAATCAAAATAAAAATCGCCATCGCGCTTTATTGTTTCCAAAAGAATTGGAAAAGAGTGAATAACCCAAAAAGAGGGGGAAAGATTCAAGGTAAGGGGGTTGGTTATGCAAATGGAAGGTATTAGCACCCTAAACATCTACAGTACTCCGCAGGAACCTCTTTATAAAAATCTGTATATTTTGGCTATAAAAATGTTGTATGTATATATAAAATGGATGGTGGAGGTGAGGAGAGAAATATATTTATTTTATAATTTTTTCACCCGCCGCGGTTGCGAACCTTTAGTGCCTACGTACCACCTTTTCGTGCAATAGGGGATCAGGGTACACGTAGTTCCTCTTTCAAAAATTTAAAAACCAAATGTGTTGGTTAATTTTATAAGATAAAACATCATCGTCATTGTCCGTGTGGAAAACACACCTACTACCCACGATCATGAGAAAGGAGAATTTGCATCATCTCAAAGTGGAGGATATGGCTTGGATTTCAAAATCTACAATTCCTCACTCAACACCCAAGTGGAAAAATATCTCTCTTCACTACATATTGTAGAAGTATAGTTGTTTTCATCACTACAAGGATTGACAAGAGTTTAATCTTTTAAGAAAAGTTTTAAAGATGAAAAGCCAAAGTGGAAAAATGGTTTTAAATGAGATTGATTGACTTTTAGTCTTCTCACAAAAAATGTCAAGGTATTATTAAGTTGATTGGAGTTTATTTATGAAAATGTTTTGAAAATGCGTGGACATAAGTCCAAGTTTATTATGAAAATGGTTCGAGTTCAAAAATAAGAAGAGTTTTAAAAAAGGGAAAGAAGATTTTTGAAATTAAAGAAGATGGGAGGAGAAGAAGGGACTATCCTAAAGCACAAGGTAAAAGCTAGGGATAAGAACCATCTAACCAACAAGAAACCAATACTTGACATTATGAGCCAAGATAGAATTCCCATTCCTTGGGTTGAAATCCATCAAGCAAAGGAATACTAGACCTCTTGAGAGAACCAAACTTCAAGTGTATTAAGTCTTCATAAAAAATTGGGCAGAGTAACGGTTGTATGCGGGTGAATCCCATATCACAAACAAGGGGTGTAATCATAAAAAATCATGCACACGAAAACAATCAAACAACACAATGTCTTGAGGTAAACCTCAAAAACTCCGGACAAAATAATCAGATAAGATCACAAGGTTTCTAAGATAGGCCAAGGTTTCTAATCCTAAGTCCAAGAAAAGTTCCATGCTCCATAATGCCAAGGATAGTAACCAAATAGTCCAAGTACCATTAAAGATTTTTTAGGGTTTATGTTGATTATTAAGTATCTTAAGAAAGGAAAAGAAAAGCTCAAGTGAGCAAAGTAAAAATGGCAAGAAAGTAAATTCTCAAATGAGCAAAGATGAAAATGACATGAAATGTAAATGCTAAAAGTAAATGATACATAAAGCATAAAAAAGAATGAAAGCATAAGGTAAAACAAGTCAATAATTAGTGGTTAGTTGGATGACCATCTTGAAACTTGCATTTGGAACTTATTAGAGAATTGGTAGAACCAAAGCCTCCACACAACAAGTTGCATTTGCTTTTTGTCAAGTATATCATCCATTTGGAATTCTCACAAGTACCATTTAATGATCAATGATGTTTATGTGATTCGCGTTGACCAAAGGTGTTATAGATCCATTAGAGGATTGGTAGAACCAAAGCCTCCACACAATGAATCTCAAGGTTATTGGATCAAAAAGATCAAATTAACATACTTGGGCTTGCAATCATAAGTTTGGGCCACGAATGATCAATTATTCGAATCGAGACAAAATTTAGCGCTATGTTAAGCAATCGTAAGTGGACTTAAATAGAAGTCGCACCTATTTTGAGGACGGTCAATAGCAATCTATGCACCATTTGTTTTGAGACATGATATAGAGATTATGCTACAACAACATCTAGTGCAATAAGAAGGGGATGAGATGAAGATGGATGGAGTAAAAAAATATACAAACCACATTTGAATTAAATTTTAATCAAACTATTATTAAAATTATTCATCCATTTTTGTGGAGTTAAACTCAACACCATGGATCCAATGATGTTAATAAAGTTCATGATCCAAAATCTATCCCAAGATCAGCCAGAAAATAGTCATAAAATAATATCACATTTTAATATATATAAAAGGGTTTAAAAAACATTGTTTAAAAATAGAAAATAAAGAGAAAAATATCAACTATGTTCAAATTAATCAAGAAATAAAAAGTAAGACCATAGAAAAATCAGAAAATGGCTCAAATAATTTTACAAATTTTTTGGTAATTTTTTTAAGTCAGAAACAATTTTTAAAATTAAAATAAATGGGTAAAATAAATAAAAAATGGTAAAAAAATAGTAAATTCAGAGACAAAAAAAAATAAGGTCACAAATATTTGTCACAATATCATTGGATCATTCCATAATTTTTTCATAATTTAAAAATGTATAAAAGTATTTTTAAACATTTAAACCAAATTAAAAAAGTGTAAAATTTATAAAAAATACTAAAACACATAATTAAATTATGAAAAAATAAAAATCAGAAAGAGAATAATCAAAAATATTTTCATAATTTTTTCAGATTTTTTGGACTAAAAATGAATTTTCTATGATTTTTTGAAATTTAAAACAATTAAAATATAAAAATCAGAAAAAGAAAATAAAAGCAAAATATGTGGACCATTGGATGAGAGTCAAAACGCGTTAGTAATCAAATCCAAGGAATCTGGCGCGCTGTACATATCATGGTCATTAGTGAATAATGTACAAAATCAAATATAAATCAGATTCTCAAAAATAACAAGTGGCGTGCCATCATTGGTTGGAAGATGACACGTAGGTCATCTTAAACCTCCAGCCAACGTGATTTGTAGGTCTCTCAAACTTTAAAATCAGAAGCTCAGATATATGCCAATCGCTTCGTCTCTTCAAGACGAAAACAATCACACCCTCGCGCCAAATTTATATAAACTGTAGCTCAAACAATTTGGAAGGAAAGTTTTGAAAAGGGATTTGAAATTTCATGGTGAAAACGTGTTTCCAGTGAAATTTAAATGTTTCGACTAGAACCAGGGCAATGAGAGCAACACAATGATATCAGAGTTTTGAAGAAGATGAAGGAATCTACCTATTGAAGTTGAGTTGCAGAGCTCTGAAACTGGACTTTTATGGAATAGTATAGGGCACGATTCTTGAATGTAATTATATGGTTAGCTTCAGGGAATATCAAGGAAGGTGAATTGAGGGAAAAATTGGATTGAAAAAGAGTCGAGAATGGATTTTGAAGTTGCTGAATTCTGAGTTGTGAAATAAGTTTGGCATAGTGATTCTGGCTATCCAAGCTTGGGAAATTGAATGGGATAGTTTATGTATTTATAGGAGAAGCGAATGGGATCAAAAGGAAGAGTGAATGATGTGTTTTGGAGGGAAATCGTGCACACCAGATACACGAGTGAAGTGTGATACAAACTTCATCAAAACTCATCCAATTCTTGCATTTTGATGTGCTAAACAAATCTGGAACTTCACTAAACATGTTTAGAGGCAAAAACGCGTGGAAAACTTATGATTAGAGGCCACATTATGGATTTCCAAATTCTGACTTGGTGAGAAATTCCATTTCAAAGTGCCAACTTCTGACCAATGGCATTTTCAACCCAAGGGGTCTTAGGGCATGATTCTTGATGCTTTAGAAAGATGAGGTTACAAGCTTTGTAATGGAAAATGAATGGAATCAAATGGATTGTTGAGCTGAAAGTTGCATTGAGTCTAAGTTGAAGAAAAAGGGTTGACTTTCCATACTTAGAAATATTTCAAATTCTTCTTCAAAAAATGACCTATAATGTCTTGCATCCAAACATGGCCTTCCACTTGGAATTTGCTCTTGACCAAAAAAGATGGCATGAATTAGATCTCTTGAATGACATTTTGGGACTTGAATCATTCAAAATATCCAAAAATTTAGAGAGTTATGAATTGTTGAAGTTGGCCAAAAATCATGAAATGACCTATAATCTTTTGCATCTTTAAGGCAACATCCATCCATTTTCCCACTTTGCACATAAAAAAAGGCATAAAGTTCACCTCTTCTAGATCATTATGGAAAAATAATGGACTCAAGGTGATAAAAATTTACAGAGTTATGATCATTTGAAGTCACTTATATAAAATTGTGGATTCATCTGGATGACTTGTAATCTTTCTTCTTTATCAAGGCTCTTCCACATGTAAACTCCTTGGATATTTTGAATTGATTTGTTGATAACCCTTTGAAGAGAATGATGTCTTTGGAATCACTCAAAAATACCAAAAGGTGAGCAAGATATACTCCTTTGAAGTTCAAAACCCTAACTTATAGATCAAGAAAATGCCTTGAGGAACTTTGACAAGTTTGAACAAACTTCTTGTACCAATATTATTGTTTTGTGAATAGAAGTTATTGAGGATGATAATGAGGACTCATAGCCACCAAAACCACTTCCATATCTTGAAATTTGAGAGGAATATGCTCTTGTGACCAATAGGAACAAGGCCTTGTCCAAACATAACAACTTCTCCAATCAACCCCTTGTACTTTTGAGTCACATCTAATAACCTTGAAATGTGATGAATCAAAACAAACCTGCCATGCCAGTTCTTCCAAAACCACCCCAATGGTGAGGTTTGAACTTCTCAAGCTTTTATTGGCCAGGGCATGGAAATAAACTCATGAACCCATGGGGTAGATTGTTAAGTCTCATTCCCTTCACCTACATGGATAACAAGCAAGACAAACCAACATTGCATTTTATTAGTTAAACAAAACAATACTCATGATCACAAGAGGAACATAAGTCAAGGTGTTTGGTAATCCCTCAAAAAGGCAAAATTAAATGTATGGGGGAACCAATAATCCTAATGTGATCTTGTTGTGAATGAATCAACATGGTATGATGAAGATATCTTAGGGGAAAAAATTGGGGTACAACAGATTGCATGTTCTTTCTTTCCAGTCTCGTCATGTTGACCAAGCATGCAACCCATGGAATTTTCCATAACTGTTATATACATGATTAACGACCTTCCCTCCACTGGAGGCATAAGGATCAGAGGTTCCTACAAGTATTATTTTACTCTTTTGAACGCTCTTTGACAGTTGTCATTCCACCTGACCACTTGATATTTCTTTAGAAATTTAAACAATGGTTCACACGTGGTTGCGTATGATGAGAGATAAATCTAGAAATGTAGTTTAAGCTCTCCAAGAAACCACAAACTTCTTTTTCTATTTTTGGTTTAGGCATTTCTTATATTTCTTTTACCTTAGCAGGATCAACCTCGATATCTTTCTCGCTTACAATAAATCCCAACAGCTTTCCAGATCTCACCCCGAAGGTGCACTTGTTTAGATTCAACCTCATCTTGAATTCCCTCAGTCTTTCAAACAATTTCTTCAAATTGACCAGATGTTCTTCCTCTATCTGAGATTTGGCAATCATATCGTCAACATATACTTCAATCTCCTTATGAATCATGTCATGAAAGAGAGTGACCATATCAAATTGATATGTTTCCCCTACATTCTTCAGACCAAAGGGCATCATTACCTTATAGCAGAACATTCCCCATGGTGTAATGAAAGTTCTCTTCTCCAAATATTCTAGAGCCATATTTATCTGATTGTAACTAGAAAATCCATCCATGAAAGAAAATGCTTTTGATTGAGCAGTATTATCCACCAAAATATCAATATGGGGAATCGTGAAATCATCCTTAGGGCTTGCTCTGTTCAACTCCCTATAATCAACACACATTCTGACTTTACCATCCTTCTTTGGTACCAGCATAATATTAACAATCCATGGTGGATAAGAAATGACTTTCAAATAGCTGGCATCGAACATCCTTTGGACCTCCTCTTTAATCTTCTTAGACATCTCAGGATGAGTTCTTCAAAGCTTCTGTTTGATCGGAGGATAGTCTCTCTAAGAGGTAACTTATGTACAATAATATCAGTGTCCATACCAGGCATGTCTTCATAGGACCAGGAGAAGATATAAACATACTCACAAAGCATTTCAATCAGTCTCACCCTTACACTTTCCTCTAAATCATCCCCTATTCTGACCTTTTTCTTTCTCTCTTCGATGCCCAAGTTGACCATTTCCATAGATTCTTGATGCGACTGGATAACCTTTTCCTCTTACTTTAACAATCTTGCTAACTCTTCAGGGAGTTAACAATCTTCCTCGCCTTCTTCTTCGGCTTGGTAGATCGGATTATAAAAGTCATAGTAAGCTATAACATAATCGTTATTAATGAAATTTAGGGTGGATACGGATATGCATGCGGATCTTCATCATCAACAATTGCATTGGTTCATCCATCCTAGGCAAAACCATAACTGGAAAACTTTACCGGAGTAGACAAACTTGAAGCTTTGGGAGCTGCACTCTGCTTTCTGGGATTGAAACCCAAGTCGAACTTGTTGAATTTGGGAATTACATCCACAACCTAACCCCAACCTTCAGGGTGACCTACCTCTACTAATGATTGAGCATCCTTGAATGAAGTCAAAGAGGTCTCAGGTTTTGTCTTCCGCTCTGGTGGAAGGATATTAACCATTTGTACTGTCTCGAAAGTTTGGAAAGGAGTTTCATGAACTTATCCTTCAACTTCCACGTATCAGAATGAATTCAAATGACTCACAATATATTATTCTTCACCATAAATAGTGATTGTATTTCCATCTAGAGGATACTTGAGCTTCTGATGAAGGGTAGAGGTAATGTCGTTGCTTTGTGAATCCATGGCACCTCAACAAGCAACAATATGCTGGTTTTATGTCCATTACATGAAATATAGTAATAAAAATATGAGGGCCCACATTGATAGGTAAGTCCACTTCACCAAACACTGATCGCCTGGATCCATCAAAACCTTTCACTACCAAATCACTAGAACGTAATTCAAGACCAGAGTAATCAATCTTCATTAGTGGAGATTTTGGAAATACATTCAATGAAGATATGGTGTCCACCAACACACGTGATAAAGTTGTGATTTTTCATTCCATGGAAATATTCAATGCATTGTTATGGTTACGCCCTTCAGGAGGGAGATCAAAGTCAGTAAAGCCCAAACCATTTTCGGCAGATGTATTTGGCAGAAACTGTCTTAAATTATCCAACTATTATCTCTTACGGCACGAAAGCATTTTTCAGTAGCTTCATCAGAGCATTTTGGTGAGCTTCAGAATATATCAACAGAGATAAAATAGACATCTTAGAAGGCGTTTGGTGCAACTGCTCTATGATGTTGTAATCACTCTTTCTTATGATTCTCATAAACTTTTCCACCTCGTCATCGGGAGATTAAGAAGTCCCAGGCACAACAATTGGTTTAGGCACACTACCCTTCACAAGTTTCTAATTACCAATCATCACTTGCTTTCCCTTGTACCTAGCTAAGGCATCATCAACTTCTTGTACATTTGGAGGACAAAACACTCTTCCACATCGTGTCATACGACCAACACCAGAAAAATTATCAAAATTAGAATTGTCATCTTCAATAGGCTCTTCCTCTAGAGTACCTTCCACTTTCTTCACCCCATGATAATAGACATCAGCAGCATAATGCCATGGGACAACTTTATCACTTGTATACAGGATCGGACCAGGAAGAGTGATCATTAGAGGGAATGCCTTGGTAGGAGAAGGAATTCTCTTTCGAGTGAAGGGAATAGAAATCAATGCAATATCTTTCTCGGTAACCTCTCTGTATTTAGGAGGTCTGTCGAACTGTAAAGAACCATCATTAATTAAATCTTGAATACGAGCTTTCAAGTCATCACAACCCTTAGGCTGCTTTACACACTTGCAGCAGTCAAGACCAAAACCTGGGAAAATACCATTTCCAACAAAATATCTTTTAACAAATGGCAAATGAGTAGTCAACAAACCCACATCCATGACTAGATTCAAAATTTCACCCTCATCAATGATAGCATTAACAGCTGGGCCTCCATGAGGTGGCATAGGACATTGGATAATGTTTCGACCTGGAACGACATCAACATCGATAGCCTTAGCATCCAAAAAGTCTTGTATCTTGCACTTCAAGGCATATAAATTTTCTACATCATGGCCTACGCCACCAGACTGGAACTCGCATCTAGCATTAGCATCATAGTTGGTTGGGAGCCTCTCAGGATTTACTGGCATATTTCTCAAGGTGACTAACTTTGCCTCAATAAGATGTTAGAGTGCTTCATAATAGCTCATGGGAAAATGATCAAACCTTATAGGCTACCTTGGCTGCTGATTGTTGTTCTGGAGAAGAGAATTTTGCTGCCTCTATTGCTACGGGCGCTGTTGTTGAGGAGCATTCACCAGAATAGATACAACCTTGACTTGCTGATGCTGATGATTCCTTCCTCTTCCTCTATAAGAATGAATAGAATTTGCTTCACCCTCTTTCTTTCTAGGGTATGTAGTAAATAGTTTCTTATTACCTCCACCCGAGGAACCACTGGAATTACCAATTTGAATCCTCCCTATTTTTAGCCCAACCTCTATTCTCTTACCGACAATACCAATTCAGCAAAACCTGTATAAGTACTTCCAATCATGTGATCATATTATGGTCCTTGCACAATGCTCATGAATATATCAATGAGTTCTCTCTCCATTAAAGGAGGTTGAACTCTTGCAACTAGTTCATGCCACTTCTGGGCGTATTGTTTGTATGACTCATTTGGCCCTTGAGCCAAGTTTTTCAATTAGGTGCGTTTGGAGGCATGTCAATGTTATATTTCTAGTGCTTCATAAAAACCTCTGCCAAATCCCTTTAGTTTCTGATACGCGACCTTTCTAAATTCATGTATCATTCTAAATATTCCCTAGACAAGTTATCTTGGAAGTAATGAATGAACAGTCTTTCTTCCTCAGTATGCACAGACATTTTGCGATAGTAAGCTTTTGTATGTGTCCTAGGAAAGTGAGATCATTATATTTCTCAAATACACTAGGCTTGAACTTTTGGGGAACCCTTCCCAGGCACCATACCTATATCATTAGCATCCATTCCAGAAACGCTCTAGCCTTCTATAGCCTTCAAACGCTCCTCGAGAATTCGATACTTACAATATTCAGCAGGAAAACCTTGGTCAGAATTCTACATAGAGAACTGACCTTTATTATCATAGTCATATTCAAGCAACTGATTATTCCTCCTGTTCTGATGTCCTCCCCTATCTCCCATAACAAAATGAGATCCAGGAGGTGGTGGAAAATGCCCCTGGTTGTGATTAAATGGATTAGAGGGACACAGCCTGATTCCATGATTGTTCCCTAGTCCATTCTCAAGACCGACATAGATATCTTTATAGAGCTTTTGATTACCATCTGCATCCTGATTCCTCTGATGGTTTTCCATAAGATCTCTCAGCTCATCTTGTCTCCTATTTACGTTGGTGATCACCTCCATGAACTGAGTCATTTGGTTGGCCATCTGGGCCCTCATTTTCGCGAGTTTTGCTTGAACTTGTTCCATTTTCCGAGGTAAGTTTCTTCTTGTTGAGTATTTGTGAGCAGTCGTCTTGAATCTCTAATAAGAAAAGCAGAACCAAGAAATCAGAATATCAGTCTAGAAAACCTATAATGCATGAAATGCATGGTATGCATGCTATGTTTGTCTTCTCTAGGATTTCAAGAGATTTGTCAACCATTAAGAGTAACAAACAAACACAATAACAGTGATAAGAAATAATAAGAAGAGATTCAGTGATAACAAACTGCTTTTCATTCATAAACTTAGGATCAAATGAGTTCATACAAACCATAAACCAAAGTGCATCATAAAAGATAAAAGATCCTATCCAACAAGACTCGTGGTGATCATACAGCAAACAAGAAAACAACAATCAAAGAGGTGTATCCCCCATCTCAACATAAAATAATGGTTCTCCCTGCCTAAAGTACTCATCACTCTAGTCTTTGGTCTCTTGGAATAGTTGTCTTTTTCTCTCGTGCTCACGTCCTCTTATAAGGCTCTAAATCACCACGCCTTTCTTGTACAGATGGGTTTCCAAGTACTGGCATTGTTCGAGGAACCTATCACATTCTTTGCACTCAAGTAGTGGAATGGGTACGAGCGCATTATCCATTTTCTCTATCTTGTCTTTGAGCCTGGAATTTTCTTCAATCACCCGAGTCATCTGATCTTCCTTGGTCCCTCTATCCAATCTAGCGTCTTTAAGTTGCTTCTCCAACTCTCTGACCTTTGACTTGTTCTTGTTGTTGGAAATTTGAAATTTCACACATTCAAGGCGTCTCTTTTCTGCATTAGTAAGATTCTTTTGATAGTCTTTTGTAGATACAAAAATTTCTTCTATACCAAGTCTTCTTTTAGTCTTTCTACCTTCAGAAGTATTGGCTCCCTCATATTTTCTCAGCTGGCGGGCCAAGTCTTTCTTATCTTTATTCAGAAAATACAGTTCCATATTCTTGTCTTCAATGTTCCGAAGGAGTCCCCCATTTTCTAACTACACTTGATAAAAGCGTTATTTAGGTATATCATTATGTAGCTCAATGGGTTGAGGGTATATAGGATCCTCTCTATCAAAAGGAAACATAAGAGTCTTCACTCTATTTTTAACCCAATCCACATAAGGACAATAAGCTATCACCTCTTTCGCTCCAAAGAAAACTTTCCCTTTCCTGTTGATATTGCCCCATTCAACTCCTTCCTTCTTCAGTAACTCAATATCTTCTTCCTTCTTGCAGTATATCGACTAAACTTATTTAGTCGTAGGCGGGTGCCTCATAGCATAACCTAGTTGGCGTAGAGCAAGGACTGGATTATAGCTAATGATCCCTTTTGTTCCTATGAGTGGAACATTAGAGAAACATGCGCAATTGGAAATCACCTTGACATTGTCAACCCTGGTTTTTTACCACCGGATATTGAAAGAAGTGGGTGCAAACAATGTTGATGCCCATGTAAAAGTGTCCTTGAAATCCACAAATGGTCCTTTTATGGGTAATTGTGCCATGAACCATTTATAAAGCATTGGTATATAACAAACAACGATTCTTTTTTCCCATGCCTTAAATGGATAGCATAGTAAGTATCAGCTAACAGGGTGGGTACTGGGTTTTTGTTCATGAAAATGCAAAGAGTGGCCAAATCGAATATTTCTTAGATTTCAGGAAAGAGAATCACACCATAAATAATAGTAGCCAATAATGCATAGAAAGCATCCCAAAACTCTTTGTCTGCCATCTCCTTATCTTTTTCCACCAAGAAATCCACAGGAAGCCCACATGTAATTTTGTTTTGTCTCCACTTCCCCTTCACATCATTAAGGCTCAAATAAAGAACCTTAGCAATGGCTTCAAATGTGGGCTCATCAGGAACTCGGAAAAAATGGAACATGATTTGTAACTCTGATATTAAGAAGTTAAGAGTACTCTTCAAGTGTGGGCTTTAGTTACAAATCCTAGAATGTGAAGCAGTGCAACTCTGGATCATAAAACTATAGAAAAGTTTGTAGAGCAACATCATCAACTCATGCGTCCAACAAAGACAGAAGATTCCCATGTTTTTTTCCCAAAAAACCCTATCTTCTAGTCATTAATATGGTCTCTAAGCTCTTCAAGATAAGGCCACACACTAAGACGGAACTTGTAACTGAACTTATCTCTTGTAGTCTTCTCGATGGTGCTAGTGTTGTATGCCATTCTTGGAGGTGATGAAAACTCCAGAGTATCCTAGAAATGACAATGCATATGTAGGTTAACATTTTTTTTATATCATTTTGTTTGAAATGTAAATATGCTATGATACAACATGATAGGATCAAGGTTTCCATAAGCTGAACAATGTTGTTTATTCTCTGAACCAATTGAGTATCACAGGATCAAAAGTTCGGCATGGCTTCGGAACACACATATAAGTCACCAACAGAACCAAAGTCACCAACGGTACCTATAAGAATCATCCTTCCCCACTCATGGGTAAAGTCTAGGTCAGGGTAAGGAAAGGGTGACTCATAATCATGGGTCCTCCGGAAAGTACTATCATCGCAACACATACGTGTATGATGAAAATACCCCATTTGTACCTCAACTGAGCATGGTATATAAAATCGCACTAGTAGGACCTCGTCCAATAGCTTTCATATCCCCACTCTAGTCCTAGCGTTCCTAATGATTTACAACTCTGGTCTAAGTACTGGGCCTTTTACCTCAATAGCAACATCCCATCCCAACAAAGGAACAACACAACAATAATATCTAGAGTAAAGGAAACCAATAAAATTCATTGCATGAAAGAAAATAAATAAATGAAACAGTAAGCAGTAAAGAAATAAACAAAGAAACACCCAAAGAAAAGAAAACAAACACAAGCTAGGATTAGCTTGCATAGGATGCACCAGCAATTGGTTAATATATCCCCAACAGAGTTGTCAGCTGTCACATCTATGATTTTCATCGAAGTGTGAATGGAGGAAAAAGGATAGGAGAGTTGAAATCAATGTTATTTATCCCAAGAGAGGGAAAGGAAACATTGAGTAAACATGAGGGGAGGAAAGGAGCGTGGTCATTGAAACCAAGAGAAAAAGGGTAAGGAAGTCGGTTACGCGAAGGGAAGGTGTTAGCAACCCTCACGTTTGTGATACTCCACAGGATCCAATTAAGTTTGTTTTAATATAAGGGTGTATAAAAAGTCTAAGTCTAAAGCTTAATGTTAAAAGGGAAAATCCAAAGAGGGAATGCATGCAAAAGAAAAAACAGGGAAAAGAAGGAAATATTTACAAATTTTTTCTCAGCTGAGCCCCGCGACCAGATACCTATGTATCCTTTTTAAGGAATAAGAGTGTCGTAGTTTGGCTCATATGTTTCCATCAGTTTCAATGTTTTTTTATGAACAAGGCTAATGAAGCATGTCCTTTTTGAAAAAAATTTAAAAGAAAAAAGTCCGAAGACAAAAAGTTTTGCATTGATAGGTGTTTTTTACCTTGAAAAGAGATTTGGTGATTTGAACCACATTAAAGTCTACGAAATGAGAGACTTTGGGTGGTCGAGACAGACGTCTCGTTCCCAAATGACTCATGTAAGGCTCATGGCACATGGCTCGTATCATTATTGTTAAGTGTTTTGAGAAGTTTAAAAGAAGAAGAATTTTTAGTCTTAATGAGATGCAAAAGAGGAAATAAAAAGTCTAGGGTAGACTAGCAAAATAGTCCTAAAGTTATCATGCAATATTGATCCTATAGTTGGGATATGAGGGAAGCATCTACCTAATTTTGGCATGCATGGATAAAGATCCTAAGGTCTATTTAGTTCAAACTTAAAGAAGAGTGAACTAAAGATCCTATGGGGAGCATACAAAACAAATATGGGAGAGGGATGGAAAAACATCAAGATAAAAAAGAAAGATGGCATTACATCGAAAAGATGACAATACATCAGGATAGAAAGGAGAGATGATGAAACATTAATCATAAATGATAAAACATCAAGTCATAAAGAAGATATGATAATACATTATAAAGATGACAAAATAACAAAATAGAATATGGTAAAACACCACAAAGATGGAAATACATCACAAAGATTACAATACATCAAGATACAAGATAAAAAAGCATCAAGCACATACAAAGTTCACGTCATAAATCACACAGGAGATGAAACTCTTACAAACAAACTTAAAGAAATGAAGAAGAGAGATAAAGGATAAATAATAAGTAAACAAAGAGGCATGGAATAAAATCACATAAAAACATGATATAGTTTCTGACCTTAACATGTTATATTCCTTAAACTACCCTAAGCATGGCAACTTGGGTCAAGGAAGTGAAGAAATGGTCTAACTAGATAAGTGGAAGTGCAAACATGCATTTAGAAAACAAGACTTCATCATGATAAAACATGCAATAAATGATTAGAAAAGATTATAACATCAAAATGATATAGATATATCCCTAAGGGTAATGCTCGAGTAGTTTAGATCTAAAAGCCGTAAGTCAAAGCATTAAAGCAAGCACAATAGCATAAAAGTATTTATGTGTCAAGTGCTTAACCAAACATGGCATAAGAAAGTGAAGTGAGGTGAAATGGGATGAATGAGTATACAAGTCAGACGTGAACACATACTCATCATCATCACATAATCAAACTTAAGAAAGATTCACAATTAAATCATTCAAGGAAAGTTTGTTTGAAAACCCTAAGTGGACATAAGTCCTCATACAATGCTAACAAGCAAACACGTGAGAGGAAAAAGGTGATGTGAAGAAGAGAAAGCATACATTGACATGTTATACACTCAACACATACCAAATAATTAAGAAAATAATCAATTAGTGATTAAGATCATGGTACAAACAACCAAGCACACAAACTAGGTTATAACAAAATTGTGAAGTGAAGAGAAAGAAAATGTATGATTAGATGATCATGATATAATGTGTAAAATATGTGTGACCTAAGGTAACATTGCCAATAGTCTATGAACCCCTAAGGTAACCTTGCCAAAGCATACTCAAGAGTTAGCACAAGACTAGACCAAAAATATACCTTAAATCAACCCTAAAGGCAAAAGAAGGATCAATAAGAGGATAGATGGAGGTGGGACATGCTTAGAGGGGAGTCAAGACATAAAAATACGTAGCATATGAGGTTTAACAAACTAAAATTAAATGCCACAATTCATGGAAGAAGATTGCACGTAGCATACAAAGAATGTGATGCAAAGAGACAAAAACTAACAAGTTTAGTTGAAAGAGTGATGATGAAGTAAAGAGATCATGATTTGGTAATTATGACATGTGTGACTTGTGTTATAAGTTAACTTATAATGAGGTTCAAAAGTAACATAACATAAAGATGAAACTTCATACACAGGCAAAGCCACAATGTTTGATAGTCAACATCATAAAAGATGGAAAACATTTGTCTTAAACCAAATGAAATTGATAAAGATCAAATGAGATAAAAAATAATGATACTTATAGATCATAGGGAAGTGGGATGATCCCTACTAAAGTATTTATCATGAACTTAAAACCCCAAGAAATGTCATCAACATAACATGCTTAAGTGTCATGATAACTTGTAAAAATTGTAGTCTCTAATGCATACAAGCAAAGTTATCTAAAGAGATTAAACCCAAGGTTCTTAGATGCTATAAGCAATGGCCAATATCAAGATACCTTAAGGATACATATCATAAAAATTCATGAGACAATCACTAGACAATGATGCTCAAAAACAACAAGTGAAATTATACAAATGTAGCTCTTATTAGGTCACCATGTTAGTTGCCAAATGAGTGTCAACTAAAAGGATCATAAGAGCATAAAGAATTTAGATGAGAAAATAAGTCAAGATCAAAATTTAACATTGGAAATAATGGACTCAAGATCCTCATCAACAATCAACACATATCATACATACACTAAGTCAAAACAAAGAGGGAATGTGAGGTAGAAACAAGTGTGTGATTGATTGATCATTGTATGATGTGTCAAATAAGAACGAAGTCAGAAGTAAGCACATCATGTGAACACACTCTAATACCTATAATCATCCCTAAGGCACCATCACTTGACATAAACAAAAGCCAATGCAAAACTAGGTCAAAAATACATCCTATCTTGTTCCTAAAGGCAAATGAAGATCAAGAAAGGATATAGATGAAGAGAAGAAATGAATAGTTGAAGAAAGACATGCAATCCAGTAGAATAGTGCATCTAAGATAAATCATTCAAGCATCACAAACAATGGAAGAAGATTGCACACAAAGCATACAAGAAAGAAGGCTTTGAGAGGCAAGCAAACATTGATCAAAGCAAAAAAGACTTAGAGGCATGAGAAAAATGAGAAAGATGGATCATGATAATACCAAGTCAGTAAAATATCATACTCAAAATATTATCCAAAAACTATGTACATAAACAACCAATTGAAAGCATTTTGGACAACTCAAACTTTTATGTACACTTCTAAGTCAAATTTAGGTCAAAAATACGAAAATGGTTTGTAAATTCTTGTAAATTTAATTCTAACTTACTAAGTGTCTCTAAAAGTCAGAAACATGGTTTTACATTCTTGGATTAACTTAGAAAGGTTAAAATGATTTAAAATTATCAAGACTAGTTGGCAAAGGGCTCAAACTAGAGAGGTTTAACAAAATAATTTGTGAAAAATGTAAGATCAAAACTTAAAATTAAAAAAACAATGGTCTTTATGATCTTAAGTCATCCAAGAACCTCAAACTTAGTTTCTTTTATTTTTATAAGTAAATGAAATTGGAGAGTTAAATGTTTCTTTTAGCTTAAGCAAGAAGAGGGATCAAAAACAAAAATTAAATTCCACAATTTCTTAAAACAAGCAAAATGAAATGTAAATCAAATTAAAAATCATGGAAAATTATTTTAATATCTAAGGATCACTAAACATATTTTTCTGGAATTTTATCACAAGATAAAAAATTAAAACAAAAATTATTGCAAAGTGTAACAAAATTGGAAAAAAGAGTGACACAACTAACCAATTAAGTTAATTAGAGTGTCACGAATTTTGTAAAATAGGACAAAAATATTTTCATGAATTAGACTCAAAAGGAATCTTCGAATTTTTTTGTGGATTTTTTAGGTTAATGAAAAATTAGAAATTAAAATCAAAACTCTAAAAGGTGATTAAAACATCTAATTAATCTATATGAATTAATTAATTACCTAAAAATGACAAAATTATAAAATAAAATTTAAAATCAGAAAATAGACTAAAAATAAAGTCTACAATATTTTTTTAGTAATTTTTGAATAGGTAAAACTATTAAAATAAAATTGAAGAAAACAACTAAAATTCAAAAATGAAAATGATCTACTACATATGTTTAAAGCAAAAAGCATTATGAAATGAATTAGAACACGTTCAATTAAAATGCAACACTTCATCGTCCCTACCAAACAATCAAAACCCTAACTCATTTTCAGTTTAATCATGCAATCTTCACAAGCTCATAACTCACTCGTTTTTTAACAAAATTAAGTGAAATTGAAACCAAAATTCAAGATCAAAGAGTGTAGAACACAATAGAATCAATATTTTATTGAAATGATGCACGAATCATGAAGAAAACTAGACGCGAAAAACACTGATTGCAAGAAATCATGAGTGTGCTTAAAACAGATTTAACATACAATTTTCAGATTCAAATTTCTATTTCGTTTCTTAACCAAATAGCATGAACCAACCATCAAAAGTATTCACAAAATTACAAGGAACACGATAATGCTTTTAGATTTTCCAAATGATGCAAGATCAAAAAGAAATGTGAGCACAAAATCATTGTAACACGCTATTTTCACACAACTTGTAGAGCACGATTCAAGCAATAATTCACACACAATAATACATCAGATCTAGAATCTAGCCAGCTAAATCATCATGAACAAGATCTATAATAGAAATGCAAGCTGAAATTGCAAATTGAAGTTCAAAGTAACTTACCTCAAGTGTGAAAAATAAATTCATAAATTCCTCTGGTTTTTCTCAATAGAAACCCGATAATCTTCTATCATATGCTCCAAAATGAGTGTGCAAGCTTTAAATTGAAGAATGCTTGAGTGAATTGAGAGAAATAGAGAGAGAAATTCTAAATGAAGTAAGAGAGTTGGATCTGGTTTCAACAATGGAGAGAATGTGTGTGTGTGTAGTGAATGAAGAATGAAGCTGCTTATAAAGAGTGAGAAAGAGTGGAGAGGAAGTTTTGTTGAGGGAAAGATGGACAATTTACTTAATAGTCGTTGGAGGCTCTTTGGTCCAAAATGAAAAGTGAACCATGTAGCTGTGTTTTGAGTTCAAGTTTGGATACATTGCTTGCTTTTATAGAGTGGAAAGGAGTGAAAATTGAGTAAGGAAAGCATGAGTGGTGAGCTGGCACAAGCTCCACATGTAAACAAAATTGAGTGGAGAAAAAGTTTCTTATTTTGGTAAATATTGGGAAATTCATGAGACAATTGAGATGTCTTAAAGTATAAGAAACCCTTGTTACTTGAGTGACTTAAAGATTGAGGATATGAGACCATCTTTTCCCTGACTATCAACACAATCACTCTTCATAACTTGCAGAGGAACTTGGGAACCAAAATAACTTGATCATATCATAATGTTTAAATGCATATGATGAAACATAAGCCTTTAAAGTTCTAAAAAACAAGAGGGTGAATTTTGGGGTGCAACAACTATATTGTTGGTACAATCAAACATTAGCCTTGCAAAGAAAGGAATATGGGTACCTTCAGGGGTAACGATAACTGCCCTAACTCCACTTCCATAGGCATTAACAACTCTATCAAAATTAAACCCCATCGAGATTGGGGATCAGGTCTTTCTCCAAACTCAGATTCATCACAATCTTTGACCTTCAAGTACATAACATCTTCATCCGGGAAATCATATCTAGAAAATTGGTAATCATTAATAGGTTGGTGTGCCAAATGGTCAGTTAGAACACTCCGTTTGATAGCCTTCTAAGTGCGATACTCGATATTATATTCTGATAATAGCATTTGCCAACGGGCAATTCTTCCGGTTAAAGCTGTTTTCTCAAAGATGTACTTGATTGGATCCATTTTAGATATCAACCAAGTAGTGTGATTAATCATATATTGACGAAGATGCTTAGCAGCCAAAGTGAAACAATTTTTCCCAAGCATGGAGTAACGAGACTCACAATCTGTGAATTTCTTACTCAAGTAGTAAATGGCATGTTATTTTCTTTCGGTTTCATCCTGTTGACCCAACACACAACCCATAGAATCTTCCAATAGAGTTAAATAAATGATCAAAAGTATTCCTTCTACTAGAGGGATCAAAATATGAGGTTCAATTAGATACTTCTTGATGCTATCAAACACTTTCTGACAATCTTCAGTCCATATACAACATTGGTCCTTTATGAGAAGTCTGAAGATCGATCCACAAGTAGCTGTCATATGTGATATAAATCTGGATATATAGTTCAAACGTCCAAGAAACCCTCTCACTTGTTTTTCTGTTCTTTGTGTCGGCATCTCTTGAATAACTCTGACATTGTCGAGATCAACTTCAATACCTCTCTGATTGACGATGAAACCTAGTAGCTTTCCTAAACATACACTAAAAGTACACTTATTAGAATTCAGGAAAAGTTGGTACTTTCTCAGAAGTTTAAATAACTTCAACATATGGTCTACACGGTCTTCTTCATTTTGTGATTTGGAAAGCATATCATCTACATAGACCTCAATCTCCTTATGCATCATATCATGCAACAGTGTAGTCATAGCCTTTTGATACGTCGCACCAGCATTTTTCAACTTGAAGGGCATCCCTCTATAGCAGAATGTTTCCCAAGGTTAATGACATTAGTCTTCTCCATGTCTTTAGGCACTATCTTAGTTTGATTGTAGCTGGAGAAACCATCCATGAAGAAAAAGACATTAAACTTTGCAGTATTATTAACCAACATGTCAATGTGTGGTAACAGGAAATCATCCTTTGTACTAGCTTTATTCAAATCTCGGTAGTTGACGCACATTTTGACTTTACCATCTTTCTTAGGAATAGGAACTATTTTGACCAACCAAGGAGGATACTCAGAAGTAACAAGAAAACCTACATCAATCTGTTTTTGAACTTCCTTTTTAGTCTTCTAAGCCATATCAGAGTGAGTCCTTCTAAGCTCCTGCTTCACCAGCGGACATTCTGGATTTAATGGTAAATGATTCTCCATAATATTGGTGTCCAACCCTGGCATATCTCGATACGACCAAGCAAATACATTGACAAGATCTTTGGCATTAGCCTCAGGGGTTGTTGGGCGAACAATGCTTGCACTATGGAACGTCTCTTGGATAGGACGGATGATTGTGTCTCTTTTATCAATTTTAGCAGCTGTAGGGGAAAAACCCAAACCTTCACCGAATTGTTTTCCAGGTAATTCCAACATAACACTTCAGACGGTATTTACACCACTTTGAACTACTCGTTGTGCATCCTTGTATAATGAAACGGATACCCTATCCTTCTTGGTACTCTTATCAGCGATAGAAATTTCCTGAAACTGAGTACCAAACTCTTCACTGGCGTCAATGTAGGAGAAAGACGAGAGATGACTTACTATAAATGCTCACTCTCCGCCTACCACAACCAACTTTCCATTAATTAGAAATTCCAGTTTTTGTTGGAGTATTAAAGTGATAGCTCCTACCTTATGAATCCATGGTCGTCCCAGCAAACAACTATAGGAAGCCTGGATATCTATTACCTGGAACTTTATCTAAAAAGAGTTGGAACCAATCTTTATTGGTAAGTATAATTCACCAATCAATACTTTCCTTGAACCATTAAATTCATTTACAACAACCCCGTTAATTTTCAAGGGTGTGCCTTGATACGAGAGCCTAGACAGGGTAGATTTAGGCATGACATTTAGTGAAGAACTGGTATCTATCAACATATTGGACACACTATCTGAAAGGTGTAAGAACAAGAAGTGTTTCTACATCTGGCCTTGAAATTTTGATGATAACTTTACATGTTATCTTAGAGAACAATTGTATACACTAATTGTTTCGTCTAGTGTGTAGCTGCTGCTATAATGTTTTGATTATGGTACACGGCATGTGACGTCATCAGGTTCTAAACATAAACTATAGAAGAAAACATGTGGTTACATGTTTCGTTAAAGTCATGATTCTGAACTGATCTTCTGCAATGTGTCTTAGGAACATTAGTATAAGAAGTTTTGATCATGACTTTGTGGTTTAGCTTTGGAGGCCTTCTAAAGCTTTACATCTGTCTGTTACAAGTTCTGATGATTTTGAAGATGGGGTGCTGCTGAATAAGTTCTGATGATCTGAAGAAAAGAAAGTTCTTACAACCAAGGGTTGAAGACAAGGTTTTATGTGACAAGTTCTGAAGACTCTAAGACTTAGGTTCTAAGGCTTAAGAAAGATTCTTCTACAACAAGATTCAAAATTCAAAATTCAAATATCTAAAGCCTCTGAAGATAAAGAATAAAAGTTCAAAATGGTTAACGTGTGATAGTGTACAAAAGGTACATAAAGTGACAGTGACCTCTACTCTTCTAGAGTTGCGCAAGGATAGTTCTTTTGTACTTGATAGTGACTACTCTCATTAAAATTGTTGAGAACCAATAGCTAGATTTATAATTTACCTTTCTACCCTTTCAATGGATCTCTTTTACAAGCTATAAAAGAAAGACTTTGAAGCTGAAGAAAAGTAACAAACTACACTACAACGACAAATCTATCAGTTCAAATCAAGATTAATAAAACTACACCAAAGCACTGAAGAAACTATATAGAGAAATTATCTGTGTATAGTTTTGTAAATAATCAAGGATTTATTGCTCATATCTTGCACTATAACACTTAGGTGTTCTTCATTATGTTGAAAAGTCTGTGTAATCTGCTTACAAGAAGCAAATTTGTAATACACTGAATGTACTCAACTATTATTGAATGATACCTTGAGAGACTGAGTGAAGGTCTGATCTCTATAAGACTCCTTCTGCGGATTGAGTAGATTTACAGTAAGGATTGACAGACTTATTAAGGGTTCCAATAAGGTTGATCAAAGTTACTATGGGTTGTTCTGCAATGAGTTTGGTTATAATGGATTAAGTCCTTGTTAAAGGAGAAATCATCCTTGTGAGGGTGGGCTGGAGTAGCTTAGTTGAGAGAAAACCAGGATAAAAATCATTGTGTTCATTTACTATTTTATGTTCTAAGCTTACTTGGTTCGTTACAAGAAAAAGAATTAATTTGGTGAAACCCAATTAAAACCCTCATTTCGTGTGTTTCTCACACCTTCAATTGACATCAGAGCTCATGTTCTAGTATTGATAGTTATCTAACACTTAATCGTGTCAGATAAATATCCAGACGAGTTTTTTCGTATAAGAAACACAATGGTTAAACCCATACCAATAATAGTTGAACCCACACCAGTTGTTGATGCATCAGATTTAAACGATAAAAGTTATAACATTAAACCTCCCATGTTTGATGGAGAAAAGTTTGAATATTAAAAAGATAGACTAGAAAGTTTCCTTCTAGGTCATGATATTGATCTTTGGGATATGGTAGTCGATGGGTACATACTTCCCATAGATAATACTGGAAAAGAGATAGATAGGAGATAAATGACTGGTTAACAAAAGAAAGATTGTAAGAACCATTATAAAGCAAGAATCATCTTGCTAAATGCGATTTCTTATATTGAGTATGTGAATATCATAAATAGAGACTCTGCTAAGTCTTTATTTGATTCTCTCAAAATGATTCATGAAGGAAATTATCAAGTTAAGGAAACCAAGACGCTGGCCTTAATTCAGAAATATGAAGCTTTCAAAATGGAGGATGATGAAAGCATTGAAATCATGTTTTCAATATTTCAAACCATAGTTGCAGGACTGAAAGTTCTTAACACAAGCTTTTCAATGGAAAATCACGTAAAGAAGATTATCAAAAGCTTTCCATTCAAATGTAGGTATATGGTAACTGCACTCAAACTTGTAACGGATCGAAACAACACTTCTCAAGAGGAACTGATAAGTTCTCTAAGAAGTCATGATATTGATGTTAGATGATGGCCTGTATCTCGAGGGGGTGAATAAAGGCACACAAATTATTTCTATACACAAATCTAGAAATTAATTGTTTTTAAAACTTTTTGATTCAGAAGCAATTAACTGGATAAGTCATCTAAAAACAACTTATTGGAAACTCGGATATACAAATTATACAAGGTTAATCTATGAGAAAAATGAGTAATAGATTGGTATAAACTCAAATCAACAATCCACTTTATTTATTGTTTGAACGCAATCACTTTGCAATTCTATTTCATAGGCTAAATAATAAAAGGACTAACTTGATCGTTTTATCAAACACATGGCGTGCAAGGGCATTTTTAGAATTTCTCTTTTGAGTAGTGTTGATATACAAACCACTTATAATCAAAATTTATTATAAGCTATATCCACACCTATTTCAAAAACATATTTTGAGAGAAAAGTCTTACATTTCAATTATTATCACAATGCTATTTGATAAAAAGATTGATGAAATTAAAAGCAAGTAAAAATGGAAAAGTAAAAACACACAAGGAATTTGTCTACACGGTTCCCCACTGTCGTCTTTGCGTATGGGTAAGTCTGCACCTAATTCTAATGGAATTAGGATAATTTTTTATATGCATAATGTTTAATCAATGGAAGAGTTAGAAACAACAATACAAATTTCTCAGATTTGGTGTTGATGCTCCTTCTTCCAACCTTTGATCTTAAGAAAGATCAAATCAACTGATAGACGCAACATATTCGCCGCTTAAGCTACTTCCTTAAAAGTATTTCAAACACCCAAGGTTCCTTGCAAAGATTTCAAACACTCCAAGGGATTTTTTACTCGAGTAAATTTGATTGTAAACTATTAACATAAGATCACTGATTCTATCATCCAATTCTTGCTACTTCCTTAAAAAGATTTCGACCACTCTAAGGTTCCTTGAAAATATTTCAAACACTCCAGGGAATTTTTCACATGGATAACCCTTCACACAATCTTGTAAGAAAACCCCCAATTCAACAAATGATGTTTGAGGACAAACCCGATGGTTTTTCCGGATGAAGACCCCTACAAAATCTTAACCTAAATAACAATTGGAAATCCAAAATTCTTCGTTTAGATGGCACCCCGATGGAACATCATCTCAATGTAATGTTGGTGTGTATACATAGACTGGAAGGTTGAAGAAGAAGAAAGACAATAGGCTAATTTTATGGTATCATAAAGTTGTGAATGACGCATAAATGAGTATTTTTAGTTGTGGGACAATTAGGGAAAGAAGGGAAAATTTTGAATCAAAAGGAAGTTAAAATATAACCAAATCAAATAGGATGTGTCGTCCTCAAACTCATATGTGTCGACACATAATTTGTGTTTAGGTCTTATGTGTCTACCTCAAATAATGTCATGTGTCGACCTGAACAAATCAGAGGCTACAGGATTAAATATGTTAGTAGATATGTCGACCTAAAAAAAACCGATGTGTCGACACATAAAATATAAATTTATGCACTTTCCAAATTCTATCAGTATGTGTCGACCTGTATGAATGCATGTGTCGACCTGTAACTTACAGAAGCTTACAGGCTTTAATATTGAGTTACATGTGACAAACTGAAACTCGGATGTGTCGACACATGCAACGAAAAATGACTCAAAAGGCATGGTTTTAAGGACACACACGATTGACCATACATTGTGATGTTTCCCAACCACTCTCAAATAGAATAATACTTCAATCTATCTAAGAGGCCATGCAATGCTTTAGAGAGACACTCATACACTTGTATTTTTGACATCATTCAAATATATTTCAAAGTGAGGTAGAGATTTCACTCACAAACTCCCCCTTTTTGATGATGGAAAAAAGGCAATGATATGCCTTTCACCTCTTTTTCAATGCTCCCCCTGAATATGTGCTTTCACTCTTGATCATAGCATATATCTTCTCCCCCTTTGATAACATCAAACATAAACAAGGAATACTATGATAAGTATCATATTCTTCAACCCAAATTGACAAACAAAACTAACATATCAAACATAGGCCATTTTGCTAATAAGCTACATAATATAAGATAAGTCAAACATGTTTAATCAAAACATAACATTTTTCAAACACATAATTCAGAAATAAAGAAACATAAAACAAAACACAATATTATTCATGATATGAAAATGCATAGAATGATGATTGATGGTAAAGGACACATTTGAATGCCATGCACTAACGATTCCTTGGGCCACCTCCTTGTCTTTGATAATTCCTTCCTCTTTTGAGCATTTCATCATAAAATTTATTTTCTTCATCACCTTGGTTCATGCACATTGAATGGAGACTATTGAATTTCCCTTGCACAATTTCATCTGACCTCAGGATGTCTTCATGAAGATCTTGGAAATGTGCAACGGTTCTAGAAGAGTATAGCTCCAAATTTGATTAGTGATTATTCATCCTGGCATTTAACATCCTAAATTTCTCATCCTTCGAGGCTTGAAATTCATTACGCCATTCCACTTGAGCATTGTACCATGCTACAGTTTCTTCATGACAGTTGTGTAATACGATGGGAGAACCGACTTATTTTGCATTTTATTGCAAATGTTGCGGATAGCAAGAGTCGCCACCGACTTTTCTTTTATCCAATAAGGAAAGGGTGAAAATAAGAGGAAAGACCTTGAAGATTTGAGTTCGGGGGTAAGTTATGAAAAGGGAAGGTGTTAGCATCCTTTTCATCTGTAGTTATCTACGGGATCTTAATCTCTTAGCTCGCTTTTGAAAATTGCTTTGTGTGTGTGTTTGAAATATATTTTGAAATGTCAATGTAAGGAAAACTTTGTAACGATTCTTGTATCGGTCCTCAAGAATATGTACAAAGTGTTTGTTTGAAAATATTTTCAAAGCGTTCATGAACTGTTTTGTTTTGAAAGATTGTGAGCAAGCAATTAAAAGTATCTACCCACTCAAGGTCATTCTTGTATTTTTCCTCCTCCTTTAGATAGTGCTATCTGTACCATTAGTTAGTAGGAAGCCCTCTCGTTGGATGTGAAGGGACAGGTGAGGGTCGTCGTACAGTTACCGAAGGTAACTCGTAAAGACGCTTTAGCAAATTTTGTAAAGGGACGAGATAATTTATCGAGAGGCAACGTTGAAGGGTCATCGAGGGACTATGATCTTTGTATCCAGGGACGTTGCAAAAGCTTCCTCACATTTGAGGGACATGACTGTTTTTTTTCCAAAGGCAACAAGGGATGTTACCCTAAATATGCGCATGTGCAAGTGTTTTGTATTCAGTTATTTTGTCTTTGTAATTAGGATTTTCTATCGATTTGTTTTAGTCTTTCGATACAACCCTAGTTACTAAGCAGTGGGATAGTAAAAGTGCGGAAAGTAAAGGCAAGAAAGATAAACCTAAACCTATTACATCGCTTTGGGGAAGATACAAAATAGTAGAGGGCGGGAAATAAAAACCTATAACTAGTACATTCTGAAGCAGTTACATGATAATAGAAAAGAAAGCGGGAAATAAAGCTAGATATTACGCATACAGTCTAAAAATATGAAAATAGAAAAGTAAAGATTATTGGTAATAAATTTTTTATGAAAAAAATGATTTGTGATTAATTAATTAAATAGACCTAAAAACATAATTAATTTTAATAAAAAAATTCAATTAATTTAATAAAAAAACCCTAAGAATCTAGTTAATTTTAATTAAGAAAGTTAATTAGTTAAATTAATTTAAAAAGGGTGATTAAAACTAAACCGAATTAATTTTAAACTAAAACTAATATTTTGGTATTTTAATTAAATAGTAAAAAAACAAATAAGTAAAAGAAAAAGAAAAATATAAGAAAAAGATTTTGGGTCTGATATAGAAAACAAGGGGTGCGAACTTCAATTGAATCTAGGCCCAAGTGCTGCTGGTCCACTAGATCTGGTGCATTCAGCCAGGAGGGTGCATCGTAGGTTGGCAGATTCAGAAATGTTAGATCAGATCTATGAAGATCTGATGGTGAGACGCGGTTGGGTGAATGGTGGATTTGTGGTACGCTCTGCACTTGATCTACAAAAGTCAAAAAAATATGTGAAAAAACACAAAAGGCAGGGATCGAACCCATACCTTGGTATATGAATGCCTTAACACGTGCTGCCTTGCCACTGGGGTGGCTGTACATCCGGTGATATAAGTGAGTACGATTTATGTTCCTACAAAATAACACATATTAGAGATTCCCAGGGACCCTACCCCCCTAATTTAGGTCTTGCAATTTTAATGGAACCATTATTTTTGGCTAAAACGCGCTGGAAACGAAGATATGATGAAAAAAAATATCACATGATGAAAACATGGCAGCCTTCGATTTAGCCATCATGGGGGCCATGTTATGGTTTGATCATGCATTGTCATGTCTCAGAAGAACATTATCATCATTAGTACGTATTAAAACATAAAGAAAACGCAAGTATGAAAATTATGCAATGAACCAAAAATGGAAAGGCGTATCTGAGGGTTTTAGGCCCTTTGGATCTTCAAGGATGATCTATTCTTACCCTACAGTGTTGCTGGAAGTGAATTGGGTGGCAGGTTTGCTGTGAAGGTGGCTGCAAATAGGATTCTTGCTTTGCCCTAACTGTTTGAAAATTTTGGAATTTTGGAGTGTTTCTTCTGGCAAGGGTTTCGTGCCTTTGATGTCTGAATTGATGAGAATATAAAATGAAGAAATTAGGTCAACCATGTTTAGCTTGGACCGTGTAAGAAAAAGCCTATATTTTATCTAATTTATTTTGAATTTAAATTAAATAAAAAACAAAATAAATAGAATAAAAAGGTCAAGGGGTGGATGAAGTGATTCAAAGGTTCACATGAAGTATATAACATGCATGGACCTTGAAACAATAGCCCATTAGCCAAAAAATTAAAATTTGGTAACTTTAGGTTTCATGCCTTTTTCTCAAAATTTTCCAACTTGCACCAATCATAACTCTCTCAATTTTTGTCATTTGAAGGTGATCTTGTACCTTTTGGTAATCTCAAGTTTCCCTCTACAATTTCCATTTTTGCATTTGAAGATTTATCTTGATGTAAGTTACCTTGACAAAAAGTGTCTTTTTCTTGACTTTTGAAATGACCTATAATGTATTGGCTAATATCTCTCAAATGAAGCATTTTTTGGACTTGAGCTTAGAGAGACTAAGTTGTAGAGAATTAAATTTTCTTCAAAATGAGCTTTGGATGAGGAAAATATGATAAAGCGTCTGAAAGTTGTGCTTAGTCAAAGTTTAGTTGACTTCTCCTTAAGAAAACACTAATTTGGTAACTTTTGATGAATCTTGAGTTTTCTTGATGAATCATGATAAAACCTTGATTAAATGATGAATATAACTTCAAAAATCATGATGTTGACCAGAAATCTTGAGTTTTGACTGTATGTTGACCACAGTTGACTTTTTGTGCAATACAGTTGATTTCTAGTCATCTGAGCAATTGACTGAGAAAACTTGTGATGCAAGGCTTGAAATTTGGCATGAGCATTCCTTGAGACATATGAGGAACCATGAAATCCACTTGAGGAATTATAAGCTCAAATTTCCTTGAGACAAGTGAAACCCTAGTTGTAGGTTAACTGCTTAGGAGGAGAATTTGTCTGATCAAACATTGAGTAGCCTTGATCAATTGAAAACCCTAGGAGCATGAGGATGTGTCTTGAAGAAAATGGGACGGAAAATTTTGTGACACAACAGATTCCCCTGTTCTATCTTCTTAAACTTGAAGAGTTAGGTTGGCATGTCCGCCATTTGTGGTCTGAAGGTGGAAGAGGATTGAACACTTAAGTTCCTAGAAATTTGCACTCGCCTGTGCATGCAGTAACACTGTTGGTTGATAATATTGCTTAAATGGGCTTAAAGATGCCATTCAGAGAGGTGACGGAATGTCGTCAGAGATAGGCTTATAGATACCATCCAAAGTGATTGTCGATAGGAATACCATAATGAGTCTACGCTTGATTGTATCTGAAGAATTCTTTTCAGAATGAATCTTTGAGGAACTACTTGCCAGATTTAGTCTCTGAGGGAAATGCTTGTCAGATTTAGTTTCTGAGGGAAATGCTTGTCAGGTTTAGTCTCTGAGGGAAATTCTTGTCAAATTAAGTTTCTGAGGGAAATGCTTGTCAGATTTAGTCTTTGAGGGAGGTGTTTGTCATGTAGATAGTCCCCACGTCCTGCTTCAGGAATTGATCAACAATCTGTTTTTGTTGGTAAACTCGTCCTATTTCGGGAATTCATACCACTTGTTCATGTCGATAGTTGCCCCGTCCTATTTCGGGAATTAATCTCTAACTTGTGTTTTGTTGGTAAACCCGTCCTATTTCGAGAATTCATATTGCCTGGTCATATAAATAGTTTCCCTGTCTTGTTTTGGGAATTAATATCTGACCTGTTTTTATAGATAGTTGCCCCGTCCTGTTTTAGCAATTAATCTTTGACCTACTTTTTATTGTTAAACCCGTCATGTTTTGAGAATTCATACCGCCTGATCGTATAGATAGTTTCCTCGTTTTGTTTTAGGAATTAATCTCTGACCTGTTTTTTGTTGGTAAACCCGTCCTGTTTCGGGAATTCATACTACCTGGTCGTATAGATAGTTGCCCCGTCTTGTTTCGAGAATTAATCTCTAACCTGTTTTTTATTGGTAAACTCGTCATGTTTCAGTAATTTATACCGCCTGGTCGTATAGATAGTTGCCCTGTCTTGTTTCGGGAATTAATCTTTGGCCTATTTGGAATTTGTTGACGATATTCGTCTGTTGGGGGACTAACCTGAAAGAAACAAAGTTAGTTTTATGCAATGTCATGATGTATGTAATGCCTTGCATAATGATGTTCTCAAAATAAATGAGAATTCTATATGCGTTTCGTATTCATATTCTATGATGTTTTGTAAATAATGTATGGATGTAAGATGTCGTTGAAGCGTATTGGTAGCTTCGTGTAACATCTTTTGGCTGGGGAAAATAAATCCCTGACTGTCGTTGGGGATGAAGAATACGAATCTTAAATCTTGTTTAGAATGTCTATGCTGGGGATTCCTGTTTTCCATTTGAGGATACTCCGCTGGTGATGTTCAACTTCAGCTTGGGGATAGAAGAATTCCAAGAACATTGGTCGTTCATCGTTGGATTCTTCCGTACCCTGATTGGGGATAAAATAAATGGATATTCCTCTTACGCAATACCTGACCAGGTTTCAGATACCGTAGTAACTCTCTGGGGATAGAAACCTTGACTACACTTTGATGGAGAAGAGAATTTTGTTGGGGATTTGTAGTAATCGAAGAAATGAACTTTGTTGGGGAAATATACACTGCTAGGGAAATAAACCCCGTTGGGGAAATAAATCCTACTGGATAATAGAATTATGCAGGGGATTTTATAGTGTTGGAGAAATAAACTTCGCTGGAGAATTAAATTCCTGTAAATTATGCTGAGGGAATCATTTGAGTCCATAGGTTGTGCGGAGGAAGTTTCCACTATATATTGGGGAAATGATCAAACTTCCTTGTACGCTTGGGGACCTATTGGGGGAGATGATCATGTGAACTGCTGGAAGATGCCCCAATTCCTGTCTGAAGGCATATTAGACTTGTTAGGGAATGTATCTCCGTCGGGGATGAACTTGTGAAGGTAGCTCTGTGGGGATTTTTCTATGGGGATTTATGGATAACTTGAACATTATCCCAACTCCTAGAGTCTTTAGTAAACGCTTATTCCTATTTTTATGCACATATTTGTTAACAGTAATCATATTCATATGCATATGTTCATTCAATTTAATCATTGGATGTTTTTTGCAAACAAAACAGAGAAAGTAAAACAATTTTGAATTTTGAATTTGACTTGTATTGATAATTTTCCTATAAATAGACAATTTTGTATAAAGATATAGAAATCCTAGTAAGTGGAAATCTTCAAAAAAATGAAGAAAGTACAAATAAAGACAGATATGTGGAAGCAATCCCATTGGGTTTCATCTCTGCTATTGTCTCTATGTCTTCAAGCATCTCATCCCTTGCTGTCGGAAGAAGTTGACTGAATTGATTTGTACCATTTGAACTTGTCGTTGATAATAAAGCTTGCTGTAAGTAGATGATCCAACTGGACATAGTCGTACTCTTTTAATCCCTTACTTTTGCCTGGACCGCCCTCTCGGGTTTTCAGTCCATCGGGATACCCTTTTTTTCCCAAGCCCCCTTTTCAGGTTTTCGACTTGCTGGGTGTACAACTTTTTTATATATATCCCTAATTTTTTCCCGAACCCTTTTGGTTCGCCGGGATGCCCTTACTTTTTCCTAGGCCAGTCAACCTAGCGGGTCTCTTTCATGCGTAGTAGTTTTTGACTATGTTTGTGTTCATAGGATGTGGAAAATATTCACCGTTAATGGTAGTAAGTATCATAGTACCACCAAAAAATATCTTTTTGATCATAAATGGTCCTTCGTATGTGGGAGTCCATTTTCCCCTCGGATCACCTTGTGGTAGGATGATGCGCTTGATTACCAAGTCACCAACCTGGTATATCCGATGTTTGACTTTTGTTGTTGAAGGCTTTAACCATACACTTCTGATACATCTGACCATGACAAACAGCCGCAAGCCTTTTCTCGTCAATCAAATTTATCTGGTCTAGGTTAGTCTGAATCCACTCATCTTCGTCTAAATCTGCATCTTTCATAATCCTTAGAGAAAGAATCTGGACTTTGACAGGTAGGACAGCTTCCGTACCGTAGACTAGAGAGAATGGGGTTTCCCCAGTTGATGTTCATACGAAAGTGTGATAGCCATGAATAGAAAATGGTAACATCTCATGCTAATCTTTATATGTCACCATCATCTTCTGTATAATCTTCTTAATGTTCTTATTGGCGGCTTCCATTGCACCATTCATCTTCGGTCGGTACAAAGAATAATTGTGGTGCTTAATCTTGTACTGCGTGCAGAGTTCCGTGATCATGGTATTGTTAATATTGGTACCATTGTCCTTGATAATCCTCTCGGGGATGCCATATCGACAGATAAGGTTATGGTTGATGAACCGGGCCACAACACTCTTGGTAACAGAGCCAAATGAGGTTGCTTCAACCCACTTTGTGAAGTAATCGATAACGATGAGGATGAAAAGATCCCCATTAGAAGAAATAGGCTTAATCTCTCCAATCATATTAATTCCCCTCATTGCAAATGGTCAAGGAGCATTCAAGACATTCATAGGAACCAGAGGCACATGTACTTTGTCAGCATAAATCTGGCATTTGTGACAGGTTCTGGAATGGTGATGGGAATCAGTTTCCATGGTCGACCAATAGTAACCCGCTCTCAAAATCTTCTTAGCCATCGTATTCCCAATGGAGTGAGCATCGAATACTCCTTCGTGCATATCTTCCATAATCTTCTCAGCTTCCTTCTTGTCTACACAATAAAGCAGAGTTGAATTGTGGTTGCGTTTGTACAAAATTATGTTGCTCATGAAGAACTTAGTAGAGAACCTCTTTATAAATTTCTTGTCGTTAATAGATTCCCCCTAGGGATACTCTTGAGCCTTGAATTACCATTTTACTTCATGAAACCAAGGATTCTCTTCTACTCTATCAGTATCAACTTCGTAGCAGTGTGTCAGTTCGTCTAGTTTTTCGATAGTAATTCGAGGAGCTTCATTGTCCCCCATGACTTTGAACATAGATGACATGGCAGCCAATGCTTCTGCAAATTGATTCTCTTCTTGCAGAATATGTTTAAAAGTTATTTCTTCAAAGTATGGAATTAATGTCAACATATTCTCTCGATAAGGAATGAGATTTGGGTTCTTCGTATCGCATTCTCCCTTGATCTGACTGATTACCAGGGCTGAGTCCCTGTATACATTCAAGAACTTGATCCTCACATTGATAGAAGCCTTGATACCCATGATTCACACTTCGTATTCTGCCATGTTGTTGGTACAGTCAAAACATAATCTAGCGGTAAACAGCGTATGGTAAACTTTAGGACCATTGCCAAGCGTGTTGGAGGCTCCATTGAAAACAAAAGTCCATCGGGATACTGGCTCTGGTACTTCATATGGTCCAAGTTCTTCATAATCTATAATTTTCATGATATTCTCATCCGAGAACTTGAAATTCATAGACTGGTAGTCGTCTACAGCTTGATGAGCCAAATGATCTGCCAACACACTTCCTTTGATTGCCTTTTAAGTAGTGTACTGAATGTCGTATTCTGTTAAGATTATTTTCCATCTTGCTATCCTTCCGGAGAGAGAAGGTTTCTCAAATATGTATTTTATGGGATCCATTTTAGAGATCAACAAAGTAGTATGAATCAACATATACGGTCTTAGTCGGCGAGCAGCCCATGCCAAAGTGCAGCAAGTTTTCTCGAGTAGTGAGTATCATGTTTCGCAGTCGGTAAACTTTTTTCTAAGGTAGTATATTGCTTGCTCTTTTCTACCAGACTCGTCATGTTGGCCCAGTACACACCCCATTTAATTCTCTAACACTATTAGGTACATGATCAGAGGTCTTCCTTCAACTGGTGGCATCAGAATTATTGGTTCTTGGAGGTACTCCTTGATTTTGTCGAAGGTTGTCTGACAATCGTCGTTCCAATTCACTACCTGATATTTCTTCAATAACTTGAAGATTGGCTCACAAGTAGCATCCATATGGTAAATAAATCTAGCAATGTAGTTTAGTCGTCCTAAGAAACCTCTGACTTACTTCTCAGTACGGGGAGCTGGAATTTCTTAAATGGCTTTAACCTTGGCAGGATCAACTTCAAGACCTTTACCACTGACGACGAAACCTAGGAGTTTATCGGACCTTACCCAAAAGGTTCACTAGTTTGCATTCAACCTCAGCGTGTACTTCTTCAATCTCTCAAACAGCTTATGTAGGTGGTCAAGATGTTCTTCTTCAGTCTGGTACTTGGCTATCATGTCATCAACGTAAACCTCTATCTCGTTATGGATCATATCATTGAACAAAGCTTCCATAGCACGCTGATATGTTGCACCGACGTTCTTCATCCCAAAAGGCATAACTTTGTAACAGAAAGTTCCCCACTGTGTGACAAAAGTAGTCTTCTCCATGTCTTCAGGTGCCATCTTGGTTTTATTATACCCCGAGAAACCATCCATGAAAGAAAAAACTTTGTGTTGAGCGGTGTTGTCAACCAGAACATCAATATGTGGAAGCGGAAAATCATCTTTGGGGATCGCCCTATTCAAATACCTGTAGTCTACACACATACGCACTTTTCCATCTTTCTTAGGTACTGGCACCACATTTACAGCCCATTAAGGATAGGATGTAACAACTAAGAAACCCACGTTGAACTTCTTCATAACCTCAGCTTTGATCTTTTAAGACATCTCAGGATGCATACGACGAACCTTCTATTTTATAGGAGGACAACCTTCCTTCCATAGTAGGCGGTGAACCACAATGTCAGTATCAAGCCCTGACATGTCTTCGTATGACCAAGCAAAGATCTCAACACAGTCATGCAACATCTGGATTAATCTGTTCTTGAGATTTTCCTCTAGGTCAGCACTTATCTTGACTTTTTTCCTGTCTGCTTCAGTACCCAAGTTTACAACCTCAACTGGATCTTCATACAGTTTTATAGCGTTCTCCTCTTGCACTAACAATCTGGAAAGTTCTCCAGGTATTTCAGTCTTCCTCACCTTCGTCCTCGGCTTGGTAGATCGGATTTTCAAATTCATAATTAGCAATAGCAGAATTATTATCAATGGGATCCAGAGTGGATGTCGATCTACAATTTGTTTTGTGGGTTTGTGTAAGGACACATAGATATTTTGAAAGTAATAAAATAAAAGAAAGACAAAGAGCACAAAATTTGAATGCAAAACATCCAATGATTTATTAAATGAAAATATGTTAATGAAATGACAAACCTAACAAATGGACCGTTGTACCTCCTTACTAAAGGACATCGGTATAACGTCTTCGGTCTTCCAATTGCTGAGCCCATTGCCGATGGTGGGAAAAATCCAGTTGTCTAGGTCGTAATCACTTTCAGCATCTTCCACCGTGTTGACTCGATTGTTGCTGACGCGGAATGGTGATCTACCAGCACGAGCTTGACGAACAGCCCTCTGAGCCTCTGTAGTGAAACCCAAACCAAATTTGTCAAACTTATACGGAATGTCAGGAAGCTGGCCCCAAGTAGTACAACCACGTTCTTCTACCATAACTTTGGCGTCTTTCAGAGAAGCTATTCTAGGTGGAGACTTAGTAACCTTAGGAATAGCAGAAACGTCTTTAGTAACAGTAGTTGTTCAAGGAATAACTTCAAAATTCTGGAAGAGAGTTTCGATGAATTAGTCGTCTATCTCAACATACTTGAATGAGTTTAAGTGACTTACCATGTACTCTTCTTCACCACAAACTGTAACAACCTTTTCTTTCACGGGATACTTCAGCTTTTATGTAGAGTGGAGGTAATCGCACCTGCCCCATGAATCCAAGGGCGTCCAAGTAAACATGAATAGGTCAGTCTAATATCCATTACATAGAAGGTAGAGTCGAATACCTGCGAACCTACTCTGATAGGAAGATCCACTTCTCTGTGCACCATTCTTTTTGAACCGTTAAAGGCTATGACCATAATATCGTTGGGTTTCAGCATAACCCCTTCACAATCAAGCCTGTCTAGTGCACCCTTCGGTAAAACATTCGGCGAGGAACCTATGTCCACTAACACATGAGCTAAAGTAGTGCCCTTAAACTCAATAGTGACATAAAGGGCCTTGTTATGGTTTCTTCCTTCGGGATTCAAATCGGCATTAGAAAATCCCAGCCCATTCCCAGTCGTCAGGATAGCAACATAATTTTCAAATTGGTTAGGAGAGATTTCTTGTGGAACATGAGCGGATTTCAAGAACTTCACCAAAGCCTGGGCATGGGCTTCCGAACAAAATAATAGGGGTAACATGAAGATCTTAGAGGGAGTTTTCCCCAACTGTTCGACAATCTTGTAATCACTTTTTCGGATGATTTTTAATACCTCCTCCAACTCTTGCCTGAAGGTATCTTCAGCAGTAACTTCTTTAGGTGCCTCCTTCTGGGCAGGCTTTATTATTTTTTCTTTATCTTGAGTCTCAGTAATTGACTTGGTAAAAGTAACACGAATTGGTGTGGCAACATTCTTCGGAGAGATTTAGGGGGAGAAAACCCTTCCAATTATAGTAACTTTACTGGTCCCAACAATATTGTCAATGTTGGAATCAGTGACTTCAATACCTTCACTTTCAGTATTCAATGGTTCTTGCTTGTCTTCATGGTAGTAGACGTCGGCCCCATAATTCCAAGGGATAGCTTTGTCCGAGGAATATGGGACAGGTCCGGATGCAGTGTGTGATGCGGTGGGAGAACTGACTTGATTGTTTTGCGTTTTATCGCAAAATGTTGCGATTAGCAAGAGTCGCCACCGACTTTTCTTTTATCCAAAAGGAAAGGTGAAAAAGCACAGGAAAGACCTTTGAGATTGTTTCTTGATTTCGGGGGGTAGATTATGAAAAGGGAAGGTATTAGCACCCTTTTCATCCATGGTTTTCCATGGGCTCTTAGTTACTTGCTAGATCACTTGCTTTTGTTTGAAATTGTGCTTGGTGTGGTTTTTTGAAAGTATTTTGTAAAAGAGGCCAATGTTTAGGAAATATTTGTAATGATTCTCGTTCGTAAGAATGTATACAAAGATGTTTGTCTTTTTGAAAATATTTTTAAGTTTGTAAGATGTTTTGAAATGTGTGTGTTTGTTTTGAAAATAGAAAGGATGTTTGTTTGAAATGGAGCAAGTAAACAAAATTAATCTACCTACTCAAATGTCTTTCTTGTTCATTTTCTTTTCCTTTGATATTGTTGTCTTACCATTGATTTGGTAAGCAACTCTATCTTTGGATGTAAACGGGACGGCCATGGGTCATCGTATAGCCATGATTAGCAATGTTGCAAAGTATCTTAGCATTTTGAGGGACTAAGATCATTTTTGTAAGGCTACTTTGAATAGCGTCATCGAGGGTCTATGATCTTGTATTTGTTTGTTTTTGCTAAGACACTTTACATACGTAACATGGGCATTTTGTATTAAGGCAACCAAGTGGGATAACCCTAGGGGTGTCTTATGTGCAAGTGTGTCATTTTCATGCTTGATTTTGTCTTGGATTATGGTTTTCTATTTGATTGATTTTATCTTGCCATACAAACCCTAATTACTAACATGTTATGTAAAGCGATAAATTGCAAAATTTAAAGATTACTACGCTATTAAAACATTTTGTGGCAGGGGGAAATACAATTTATGAATGGGGATTTGCAATAATATAAACCTAATTAATCTATTACAACCAAATTGAATATGTACAATTATTGGAATAAGTAATATACAAGATAAATCAAATATATAAATATGTATGAATGCAAAGAAGATTTTGTTTTGTTCTTTTTATGTAAAAAAGTTTTAACCTAAGCCTAATAAACAAATCAATATTAAACTTAAATTAATTAAGAAAGGAGATTATTTTTTAGAAAAGATTTTGATTAGACCCTAATTCTAATTTATTAAAAGGAAATAAATTTCTTTAAGTATTTTTGTATTTTTGTATTGAAAATAATATATGGTATTTATGAAGTATTTTGGTTTTTTTATGTTAAAATAAATATTTAATAGGTATGAAGAAAATAAGTACTTAACCTAATTTTAATTTAATTCACAAGTTTATTAAAAAAATATAGTAAATAACTTAAATAAAAAATATATTTTTTATGAGGAAATAAAATAAAATAAAACAAAGTATAATTTTTTATCAATTTTATATTTTTATGATTTTTTTAATTAAGAAAATATTATTATGAAAATAAAATGAAAACAAAATAAAATAAATAAATGATAATGGGCCAGGGGTGTTGTAAGCAAATAGGAGGCAGGAGATTAGCAAAAACATAAGGCCTAATGTCTAGAAGCCCACGCTGCAAAAACAATAAAAAAAATGGAAAAAATATGAAAAATTGCAAAAGGCAGCGCCCAGGCTCGAACCCGTGACCTAGGGCATTTTTGCACGCTGCCTTACCACTGGGGTGGCTGTACATCCGTTCATATAAGCAAAGGCATAAATATAAATATTAAAACGCCCCCTGAAGGAAACTTCATCTTCAACCTTGGGCCATGGCCGGACCACCTGTAACTCTCTCATTTCTCCATGAAAATAAAAAGTCCAAACATGAAAATTATGGGGTTTCTTCCCACGAGTTCAAACATCTAACTTATATAAACTAACAATCAAAGATCGGAGTTAATTTTGCTTGCCCTAATTTAAAACCTAATTTTTACAGAAAATTCAAATCCAAAAATATCTATACACAATGAATATAAATGAAATCTATGAACATGATTGGCTTTAGTGCAAGGATATCTATATTTTGTTTTCACAAATCAAGACCAAAGGATGCTTGTATTAAGAGATAGAAGTTTGAGTTTTTACCTCTTTCAGTTGAGATCGTGAATGGAGTTTGAGCAAGTTTTGAGAAGGCCTTAGGATCTGTTTAGCTTGCCTGGACCTCCCTGAGTGTATTCTAATCTTTACTTTGCTTTGAAAGCTCCCGAATCTCCCTACTCAAGTAAACCTGCAAGCTTGAAATGTTAAAATGGAATATGGAGAAGAAGGAGTTACATTGAGGGGATAGTGGCCTCGAACACTTAGTTATGATGTATGTTAAGTGTTTAGGTGATTAAAATTCAAAACGCATGAGTGGTTTGTGAGATTGCTATGTAAGATGCAAAACTGCAAGTTATGGCAGATTTTTAGTGATAGAGTGTTTGGGAGAGTTTCTGAGCTTTGGCAATCGTGTTCTAGGTTGTAATGTATTTGTGTATAAGTATAGAAAATGTTTGACATCAAGCTTCCTCAAGATTTCTTTGTTCTATCCTTTTGGCTCTATTGCTTGCTTTTGAAGAAAAGTGAGGGGACAAGTCTCTATGTGTTGTACAAGCATGGTCTGGTCTGGTAGAGACTTCAGGCAAGTTGCTTTTGTCTTATAGAGTTTGTTTGTGCAGAAAGAACAAGTACAATGCTCAAGGAGTTGACAATTGCAAAAGTTGTGCTTTATCAAAATGGAAATGGCACCTTTGTGCCAAAAATGGAATTATTCTTGTACAATGCATTCAATGCTTGGCCTAAAGCTTCCAACATCGGTGAAATCATTTAATTATGGAGTGAGAAACAAGTTTGAGGCCTGTAAAGCAAGGATTATGCAGCCTAGGTTTGGATTTGAATTTTGGTTCATCATGAAATGGCTTGAAATCAAAGTGAGAAATTGCCAACTTCATCTCTTTGATTCTCCCTACTCAAGATTGATCTCAAGGAGTTATTGGATATTTTAGAAAGCTTGCAATGTGCTCTACAACCTATCTTTGAAATTCTTTCAAATATTCTCCTTGGAACTATGTGGAAAATTGGCATGAAGTTAGGTCAAAAATCTGTCTAATTAGGGCAAAATTTCACTAAGTTATTTTAGTTCATGAGAATGTATTCACAAAATTATATCTTGAGATCCAAGCATCTTTAGGAGAAATTGTGTTAAGAAAAGTTGTAGATTTCATGTAGATCTACAACTTTCATGTTGGAAGTTTCCTTTGAATCATCTTGCATCATAGCGATAATTTGGCTCAAAGTTGAGAAAATATAAGAAATTTTCTATACTTAGAAAATTTTCTAAGTTAGAATTTTTCAACTTTTCAAAACCAAAACTTAAACCCTTGCTTTCTTGATGAACAAGTTTCAAATTTAGACATGTTTTGATGAATTATGATCTTTGGCACTTGAACTTGACCAAGAAGTCAAAGTTTGACTTTTTAGTGTACAGTTGACTTTTGATTAGTTGACTGAAAAATTCATTTGTCAATCCAATGGATTTGCAATGTTTTGAACCATGTAATTAGGTCAAGATGATGCAATTGAACTCCTGAGGTCATTCCTTAAACTAATTGACCATTTGCTAAGTCAAAAATCAAAAATTGCCCTTTCTCAGTCAAAACCCTAATTTTAACCATTTTGATGATTTGATCAAATATCTTGAGGAATTGTAATCCAAACTTGATCAAATGATACATATGGGTTTAAAATATTGATGTGGATAAAAAATTATGAAGTTTGACTGTAAATTGGCCATGGTTGACTTTTTCCCCAATACAGCTTATTTTTAGGTCAACTGTTTAATTGACTGATCAAAAAAGTGATTCAAAGCTTGAAACTTGACATGAGTAATCTCGGGGGTCCATAATGTTCTTTGAAAGTCATATGAAGCATTTATTGTCCAAAAATCCTTGTGCAAACTCAAACCCTAATTTTGGTCATCAGTGCATGAGGAGGTGTCTTGAGCTGATCAAACCCTAATGCAGTCTTGAGTCCAAGAGATCTTATGAGGAAATTCTTGATAAGTGAGAGGGAAAATTTTGGGGTACCACACGGTGATTATCAGAGGGGCGACTCTAGGTTCAGCCTTAATCTTCATAAGGCCTTTGGTACTGATCTTGATAGGAGTGTCGAAAATTACAGATACATCTTCAACTTCCGAGTCTTGAAACAAATTCTCAATAGAAGGAGTCTTCTCAACTAGTATTATATGGTTGTCCATCAGACGCTGAATACCTTCTTTCAGCAACTTGCAGCCATTGGGTTGGCTGCGCAGCAGTAGCATCTTTCAATGCAACCCGGAAGTAAACTGACCTACAACAAATTCTTCTTGATAATCAAGAGGGGAGTAGTCAATTCACTTACAGCAGAAACATATGAAACATCATCAATAGCACTAATTCCTTTTTCGTGCTTAGGTATATGTGTAGTAATCACATTTGGGGTGTCAGCAGGATCAAACTCAATCTCTTTATTGTCAATCTTATCTTGAATTTTATTTTTCAAAGCCCAAAAGCAATTTGTGTCGTGTCTGGGACTATTGGAATGATAGGCGCATCTTACATTAGGGTTGTACTTGTGGGAGGAAGTGTTGGTATTTTGAGGCAGATCTTTTAATGTTATCAACTATGCCTTCAGTAGATGTTGTAATGCCTAAGACAATGGCATGTTGATCTTAGTAAATTGTCTCCTGGGTGCGTCTGACCTACATTGGTTGCCTTATTGATATTGTTGTACTGGCGCCGAATTAGAAATTAGCACAGCTCCCACAGACTGGTTGCGGTCACTTCTAGCATGACCCTGTTGGCCATACATGGAATTAGTTTCCTTATTTCCGTTGAACGTATTCTTTACAGTACTTGAAGATGGAGCCAGTTGAATCTTTCCACTTCTAATTTTTCCTTAAACATGTTCCCCAGTTAATATCAGCTCAGTGAAACTAGATGAAGAGCTTACGATCAGATGATTAAAGAAAGGTCCTGTCAAATTTCTCATAAACATATCAACCAGCTCCCTATCAGACAAAGGAGGTTGAACTTTTCCTTCTAGGTCCATCCATTTTTAGGCATACTGCTTGAAGCCTTTGTTCAAGCCCATAGTCATACTTTGTAATTGCACTTGAGTTGGTGCAAGGTCAGCATTGTATTGATATTGTTTGTAAAAAGCAGCATCCAAGTCTTCTTAAGTACGTACGTTGGTTCCTTCCAGTTGATAGAACCATTCTAATTGTGTCCCCGAAAAGCTATCTTAAAATAAGTGAACCCATAACATTTTGTCAGCAGTATGGGGTTGGATCTTCCCGATATAAGACCTCAGGTAAAGCTTAGGACAAGAAACACCATCATATTTGACAAAAACGGGGACATTGAACTTGTGAGGGATAACAACCCCTGAGATAAGACCCAGCTTTTCAAAATCCATCCTAGGCACTTTCTAGATTTCCATGGCATTCAGACAATCTTCTAGATGTTTGTATCTGTCATCAGCAGGAGGATACTGTTCATCATAATATTCTGCTTCTTCTTCATCAGAACCCTGATTTTTATTCTCCTCAGCTTTCACACTCTTATCATCTTCCTCTTGGTTATCATCTTCATTTGATGGGACCTCAAAATCTAGATCCCTCCTAACCGGACCTTTAAATCTTCTATCCATGTTAAGAATGACAACTGGCTTCTTAGTCTTCTTCTTTCTCTCTTTGATGATGAGTGCTTTCAAGTCTTCCTACCCTTTGGCTAAGTTCAGGAAAATTTGCTGAAATTGAGCGTTTGAAGCTTGAAGTTATTTCACAGTTTGTTCGAGATCCATCTTTTACTGAAATAAACAGCAAGATGCGAAAGCTTGTCTTGGAAACCTGTTATGTAATTATGTACATGATATGTGGATGCAATTTTTTCAAGGATCTCACAGGATAAACAAAATGAAACATTAGAAATTGAATCTTGATACAGCTTTGACTGAAGAACTTTGTGTCTTTGAACGTCCTTCTATGAGAATCAAGCTCACCATGTCGAGTGGCTCCTAACCTTTTACTCAAAAGAACACACTTCGGCCTTTGACGATATCTAGATAGTGGAAAATAAATCCTCTTGCCCCTTGCTAGACATCTGGTTCATGATAAACCTGCATCACATGCCCTTGAGATCCTTGAAACGGTTAATGAAAATGCTATGGTATGATGCCACGATGTTATGATGTCATGTTTGAACAGGTAGCAAACACAAGCAAAGAACATAAGAGCTTTAGGTTTAAAGGCTTGCATGAGTTTCGTAGGTATGTACCTTTTCTATAGAAGTTAAGTTGGCTAAACCTGTCCTAAAAATAGTAACCGGGTTCTAGGGATCTCATATCAAAGATCTTTCTCGAAGGTTTTATTTTAGTACAGCAACTAATATGCCACCAAAACATCCCGCGAGTCAAATCTCAATAAGTGTAGCATCGAGTATCAACCAACTCTAGACTGCACTAAAGTCAGCTATCTCACTACCTTCTAATGGCCAATATGGGTCAATTAAGGTTCTAAAAGTCAGTTAGTGCTTATGACACCACACAGCGGCCCAATGTTTTCCTCAACTGACTCAAGAAACATCGGTACAAACCAAAGTGTCACACTAACGTAGCCATCAGTTCAACCATATTGGTCAATGTCATATAGTTTCCATTATCTATTTCTACTTACAAGGGTACCCTAGATCCAGGTGTAGGATCTTTGTAAGAAATATAAACCCGAGTAACCCTCAAATTTAAAGCAAAGCAATAAGACAAGTAAAAGAAAATAAAGTGATTTAAGACTCTAAGGTAACCCCTCTTTTTTAAGTATTCTCCCCACCAAAGTCTCCAGTTTTGTAATACGGTGGGAGAACTGACTTATTTTGTGATTTACCATAAATGTTGGGGATAGCAAGAGTCACCACCAACTTTTATTTTAACCAATAAGTAAAGGGTGAAAAGAACAGGAAATACCTTGAAGATTTTGAGTTCGGGGGGTAAGTTATGAAAAGGGAAGGTGTTAGCATCCTTTTCATTTGTAGTTATCTACGGACTCTTAATCTCTTAGCTCACTTTTGAAAATTGCTTTGTGTGTGTGTTTGAAATATATTTTGAAATGCCAATGTAAGGAAAACTTTTTAATGATTCTTGTATCGATCCTCAAGAATGTGTACAAAGTATTTGCTTGAAAATATTTTGAAAGCGTTCGAGAAATGTTTTGTTTTGAAAGATTATGAGAAAGCAACTAAAAGTATCTACTCACTCAAGGATGTTCTTGTATTTTTCCACCTCCTTTAGATAGTGATATCCGTACCATTAGTTAGTAGGAAGCCCTATTGTTGGATGTGAAGGGACAAGCGAGGGTCATCTTACAGTCATCGAAGGCAACTCATAAGGACGCTTTAGCAATTTTCATAAAGGGACGAGATCATTTATCGAGAGGCAACATCAGAGGGTCATCAAGGGAGTATGATCTTTGTATCGAGGGACTTTTCTAAAGTGTCCCCACGTTTGAGGGACATGACTATTTATTTTCTGAAGGTAACAAGGGAGGTTACCCTAAAGGTGGGCATGTGCAAGTGTTTTGTATTAAGTTATTTTGTCTTTGTAATTAGGGTTTTCTATCGATTTATTTTAGTCTTTCCATACAACCCTAGTTACTAAGGAATAGGATAGTAAAAGTGCGGAAAGTAAAGGCAGGAAAGATAAACCTAAACCTATTACACGACTTTGGGGAAGATACAAAATATTAGAGGGAAGAAAGTAAAAACCTATAACTATTACATTCTGAAGCAGTTACATAATAATGGAAAAGAAAGCGGAAAATAAATCTATTTATTATGTATAATGTCCATCTAAAAATGCGAAAATAGAAAAGAAAAGATTTTTGGTAATAATTTTTTTATGAAAAAAATGGTTTGTTATTAATTAATTAAATAGACCTAAAAACCTAATTAATTTTAATAAAAAAAGTCAATTAATTTAATAAAAAACCGTAAGAATCAAAAACTAATATTTTGGTATTTATTCAAAAACCCTAATTTAATAAACCTAATTAATTTTAACCTAAAACTAATATTTGTATATTTTAATTAAATAGTAAAAAACAAATAAGTAAAAGAAAAAGAAAAATATAAGAAAAAGAGTTTGGGCCTGATATAGCAAACAAAGGGGTGCGGACTTCAATTGAATCTAGGTCTAAGCACTGTTGGTCCACTAGACCCGGTGCGTTCAGCCATGAGGGTGCATCGTAGGCTGGCAGATCTGGAAACGTTAGATCGGATCTATGAAGATCTGATGGTGAGACGTGGTTGGGTGCATGGTGGGATTGTGGGACGCGCTGCACTTGATCTATAAAAGTCATAAAATTTATGAAAAAACACAAATGGCAGGGATCGAACCCATGCCTTAACACGCACTGCCTTGCCCCTGGGGTGGCTGTACATCCGGTGATATAAGTGAAACAAAATAAATATGTAATAAAACCATTTCCTGGACTAGAGAGGTGTCGTAACCCTAGCTCCGATCATCTTCTCTGGTGAGTATGATTTGTGTTCTTGCAAAATAGTAAATATTAGAGATTCCAAGGGACCCTACCCCCCTAATTTGGGTCTTGCGATTTCAATGGAACCATTATTTTTTGCTGAAAAGCGCTGGCAACAGAGATACCATGAAAATAATATCACACGATGCAAACATGGCACCCTTCGATTTAGCCTTTATGGGGGGCATGTTATGGTTCGATCCTACATTGTCATGTCTCAGAAGAACATTAGTATCATTAGTACGTATTAGCACATAAAGAAAATGCAAGAATGAAAATCATGAAATGAACCAAAAACGACAAGGCATATATGAGGGTTTCAGGCCCTTTGGATCTTACAGGATGATCCATTCTTACCCTACAGTGTTGCTGGAAGTGAATTGGGTGGTGGTTTGCTGTGAAGGTGTCTGCAAATAGGATTCTAGCTTTGCCCTAATGTTTTAAAAATTTTGGAATTTTGGAGTGTTTCTTCTTGCAAAGGTTTCGTGCCTTTGATGTCTGAATTGATGAGAATATATAATGAAGAAATTAGGTCAACCATGTTAGGCTTGAACCTTGTAAGAAAAAGCCTATATTTTATCTTATTTATTTAAAATTTTAAATAAATAAAAATCAAAATAAATAAAATAAAAAGGTGAAGGGGTGCATGAATTGATTCAGAGGTTCACATGAATTATATAACATGCATGGACCTTGAAACAATAGCACATTATATCAAAAATTCAAATTTGGTCACTTTAGGTTTCATGTCTTCTTCTCAAATTTCCCAACTTGCACCAATCATAACTCTCTAAATTTTTGTCATTTGAAGGTGATCTTTAACTTTTTGGAAATGTTAAGATGTCCTCTACAATCTCTTTGTTTATTATTTTTGCATTTGAAGAATTCATCGTGATGTAAAATACCTTGACAAAAAGTGTCTTTTTGTTTACTTTTGAAATGACCTATAATGTATTGGCCCATATCTCTCAAATGAAGCATTTTTGGACTTGAGCTTAGAGAGTCAAAGTTGTAGAGAATTGAATTTACTTCAAAATGAGCTTCGGTTGAAGAAAATATGATGAAGAATGTGAAATTTGTGCTTGGTCAAAGTTTAGTTGACTTCTCCTCAAGAAACCCCTAATTTGGTAACTCTTAACTTTTGATGAATCTTGAGTTTTCTTGATAAATCATGATCAACCCTTGATCAAATGATGAATATAACTTCAAAATCTTGATGTTGACCAAAAATCTTGACTTTTGACTCTATGTTGATCACAATTGACTTTTTGTCCAATACAGTTGATTTCCAGTTATCTGAGCAATTGACTGAGCAAACTTGTGATGAAAGGCTTGAAATTTAGCATGAGCATTCCTTAAGACATATGAGGAACCATGGAATCCACTTCAGACATTATAAGCTCAAATTTCCTTGAGAAAATTGAAACCCTAGTTGTAGGTTAACTGCTTAGGAGGATAATTTTTCTGATCAAACATTGAGTAGCCTTGAGCAATTGAAAACCCTAGTAGCATGAGGAGGTGTCTTGAAGAAAACTAGAGGGAAAATTTTGGGGTGCAACAGGTTATTTTGATGAATTTGCATGTTTTGAAGCATTGTAACAACCTCAAAGTTGTTATCCATATGGCTGTTAGATCCATAGTCATAGGAATTTCCTCCATCTCTAGTGTATTCATTTCCTTGAGCAGTCCAACAATTTTGTTGCCAATTGTCATTCCAAGGCTGATCATTGTTGTGCTATTGAGCAGCTGCTGCATTCAGCCATATTGAATCTTCTTCATGATTTGTGTCGGGCATTGGAATATCATCATGTGGAACTCCACTGAAGTCTTCAGGACCATCATCATTCTCTTGGTCTTCACCAAATACATACTCAGCAGGATCATCATAATTGTAAATTCTTCTATTTTTTTCGATAGTTTTGTAGTAGTACACCTCCCTAGTAGCATCCCACTGACCTATTCCTGAAAAAGACTTGCTATGAATTATGGAAAAACAAGAAACTAATATTTCTTATATTCATCAATTGGATGCTCTTGTTTTATTATGGACTCTATAGAAAATCTTAACTTCTTTGGTTCTACTACTCAAAGGGGTATCATGTTATGATGTTCTGAAAGCTCAAAAGGCTATAAAGTATATAACATTGAAACAAATTTTTATGGGAATTAATACATGTTATATTTGATGATAAGCTTGACTCTGAAAAGTCAAAGCTAGCTAATAAACTTGCAGTTATGGAAAACTATATTGTCAAAATATGAAGGTAATAGAGCTGCTACTGAAGAACAAGAAGATCATAATATGTTAAATCATAAGCTTCCATTTAAACTCCTATAAAGAGAACCCTTCAAGAAAAATGTTTCAAACCAAGTATTTGATCAGAACAGAACTCATGTTGTTGCAATCAAATGGTTGAAAAGAAACAAGGTGGATGATGAAGGTGACCTCACAATAATCAAGATACATCAGGTCAGTAATTTTACGCTTTCTAACAAAGTACTTATAGATATTTCTACCATTTATAAGTTATCTTGACAGGAAATGTTTAAATTAAAAAGGATGTGTACTCATTAGCAATTGGAGCAATTAATTTTCTTGGGAAAAGAGGATAAATATTTCTTATTGTATTATTGTATCTTTACTGAAATGACAAGATAAGATATTTAGATGTCAATTTAAAAAGATTTCCCGTGCATGACCTACCCTAATTAGTGTCATGCCCTATCCTTCAATAACCTTTCGTTTTGGAAGTCTGTGAAGTTGTTTGATTCTTTCTCATCAGACATTAATTGTCTTGGGCATCTCAAAGATTATTTACTTTGTAGTAACTCAATCGTCTCATTTCTTAAACATTCTCGTGTCTATTTACATCTTCCATCATATGTATTCTCTCCTCAAGTTTTAGTCATTGTTCTCTCTTAACATCCCTTTATGTCCTCTCTAAGAATTCCTGCATCATATGGCCATTTAGATGTTTCATGGAGATGAAAACCTTCTAGAGGTAATTCATGAGAAACGGCCTAATAGAGCTTCTAATGATAGTCTCATCAATATGTGTATGGAAAGTCAGGGTTGGACATGGTATGTTTCTATGCTCCGAGGTCCCATCTGCCCTAATATTGTGAAAAACTCCTGGCTTTATGCATCTGTTAGCAGTGATGGAAGTTACATTAAATCGAGTATTTATGGTATTCCTTTTGTTATCACTCGCTCCTCCATTGTTGATGCAATTGAGTGTCCTCCTAAATCTAACTACTTTGATCATGGAAGTTTTGATTTCATGGTGTTGTACCCCAATTTTTGCCCCTAAGATTCCCCTATCATATCATGTTAACTTGATCATGACAAGATCATATTAGGGTTGGTTCTTCAGCTTGCTCTATCTCCTATCTTTAAGTTTGCCCTTGAGGAATCTCCAAGCACCTTGGTTGTGTATCTTGTATATGTGTTGTTGACTAACCTCTAACCAAAATACAAAAATATATTTGTCTTTGTCTTTGCACAATTTGTGTTTTGTAGGTACCAAGTTGAAGCATCCAACAAATAAGGCTTTCCAAGTTGCTTTAATCCTATATTATGGTGAAAAACAGCATGCATCGACCCATAAAGGTATGCATCGACTCATTTTGTTATGCATAACTTGCAGGTGTCGACACATGCATGTATGTATCGACTCATCCTGCTTGTAAAACTAGCATGTGTCGACACATACGTGTTATGTATCGACTCATGCAGTGTGTGTAGTTCTGTAATGAGTTGAAACAAGAGTATGTATCGACACATAGAGGCATGTATCGACACATGCTGTGTTATGCAGCTAGGATGTATTGACATATACCACGTATGTATCGACTCATAATGGCAAAATGCACGTGTTTTTTTTTAAAAAAAGGCCAGCAAATTCAAACTGTGGTCATTTTTTTGGCTCCAATTTTTTCTGCATAATTTGAAATTATATCATTAATTCAAATTTGGCTCCAAGAATCAATTACCAAATTACCACTAATCCCAATTCTAAAACTCTATAAATAGAGACCTCATTTCATTCAAATGACAAGCTTTTGATAGCCAAAATCATCTTGCTAAAAAATCTCTCAATTCTCTCCATTTTACCAAATGCACTCAAAGCTCCATTTTCAAAAAGTTAGTAAGCTTTGCATTGAAACTTACTAATCTTTGAGCTAAACCTTCATCCGAACACTTTTTCTCCATCAATTCTCTACATCCAAGCTTTGGTGATTGATTCTTGTTATTGAATTGAAGCAAATGCTGAAGTTATTTGATAATTTTCAAATTCTACCTTTGGTAAGTTGGATCATCATCTTTAACAATGTGATCTCTTGTGGATTTCTGGTTTTGATTCATTAAGCATTATTTTATAACTCCATGAGTGCTATTTTCTCAAAATTTGCTGGAATTTTCATGCTCAATTGGATCCATGATCATAAGGTGTTTGATGAAAAGTTGGAACAAGAATTTGATCCCAAAAATATTTTTCTGCCTTATTTTGGGGCTGTTTTGACTCAAAAAATTTTCTACTCACTCTCTTTGATGAATAATTTGGACTGCAATTTCAATGTTTAATTTGTTTTTAAACTCAATGGACTTTGTGATGTAGATGAAGTTGGATAAATGTTCATCAATTCAAATCTACCTAAGAATGAATTATTTAATTCATTTTTGGTGCTTTGGATTAATGATATTGTGATATGGTGGGAAGAACTGATTGTTTTTTGGAATGCTGGTTTGCGTTTTGCGTTTGTTTTTTCAAAATGTCGCGGTAAGCAAGAGTCTCCACCGACTTTTATTTTATCCAACAAGGAAAGGAAAAAAGCACAGAAAAATTCCTTTTTTCGAGATATTTCTCGGGTTCGGGTAGATTATAGAAAGGGAAGGTGTTAGCACCCTTTCTATCAGAGGTTATCCACAGGCTCTTAGGTACTTGCTCAATTATTTTCAAAATTGCTTTCTTTATGCTTGTGGGTTTGAAAAAGTTTTTGTCTAAAAACTTCAATTTAACTCTTGCTTCTGTCCTCAAGAGCGTATGAAGTGTTTTTGAAAACTTTGTTTGAAAAGGAGTGTAAGTGCGAAAAAGTTTTGTTTTTGAAAGAGAAATTATCTAAGAACCATCTACCTACTCGAAAAAGGAATCGTTCTATACTAATGTCCTTTAGGCAATGTTATCCCACTATTAATGAGTAGGTAGCACCGTCGTTGGAATTTGAGGGTCAATTCGAATGAGGGACATACAGTCACTAAAGCAATGTTAGGACGCCTTAGCGGTAACCCTGATGTCTTAGATCATTTGTTTGAGGCAAAAATATATGAGGCAACCATTTCGAGGAGACTATGATCTTTTAGACAAGAGGACGACCTCTAAAACGACCTATACTCAATGACCGCGTACGAAGGCAACCACGTGGGGTGTACCCTAGGAGTGCGCATGTGCGAGTGTGTTATTTTCAGTTATTTTTATCTTTGTACATGTTAAAGGTGATCTAATTTGATTTTAAGATTAACATTCAGTCTTGTCATACAACCCTATTATCAAACATCTAACAGTTATAATTTGCAGAAATAAAATGCGGAATTTAAATTACAAGGCGTCGGGTATTTACATCGCCAAAGACAAACCCTTTGAAAAGTAAAATAAAGCGATAAAAATAATTAAAAGTCCTATTTAACTATTACAATCCGGAGACAGGTACATTATTGGATAAAATAAATAACACGCGGGAAATTAAATCGAGTGCGAGATTTAGGGTTTTGGCCCCTTATGAAAGAAAATGCCATCTTTTTGTTTTTTTTGTTGTTTTTATTTTAAGAAAGAAAATAAACCTAAGTTAAATAACTAAATTAAATTAATAAATTAATTAAATGAAAAATAAATTATTTTTGGAGTTTTTGATTATTTAGGAAAGAAATTGAAAATGATTAAATTAGTGGTTAATATCTAATTAAATCTAATTAATTAAAATTATTTACAAAATAAATTAAAGTTTTCTAATTAAAAAACTAATTAATTAATAAATTTATTAAGAAAAATTAAAATTAAAATTTGATTGAAATAAAAATATTTTTGTGATTTTTATTTAATAAAAACAGAATTTTGTGATTGGTTAGAAAATTAAATAAATGAAATAAACAATTAAATAAAATAACAAAATAAATAAAAAGAGAGGAGTGTTGGGCCTGTTTTTAGGTGGTGTGGAATGCAATTCCTTGGCCCATTATCAGCTAGCCCGTTTGACTTTTTGTGATCCAGTGTGGGCGCATGGACTTGGCTCTTGGTGGACCTCCAGTTATTGGCCACCAGATCTGGCTCTTGGCCATCTGGCATTTGGATGGATTAGGGCGCATGGTAGGTTGCAAGCTGGAGCATGCATTGAATCAACTGAAAAGAAAAATTATTGAGAAAGTGGGGGACCTGGGATTCGAACCCAGGTCCTGAAGGGGAATACACTTCTCGCTTTGCCACTGCACCACGTTGCTTTAGTTGTTAACATAATGGATATTAATCATAATATAATAAAACAAAAACAAATGGTCAGAAATAAAAAAAAAAGCGCCGAGATTTGAATGGCCCAATAGAGGGATGCCACGCATCATCCCTGACCTCTCGTCTGTGGCTAAAGGGTCAAATACTTATACCAACGGACAGAAGTCCGTACCTATAAGTAAGTCCATCTCCAAAATCCTGTACAGGCCACAAAAATGAATCCAAAGGCATGGTCGTGTTCGTATCACCCTCCCGGTCACAACCATGTCCATTATGGGGGTCAATTGTACCTGGAATAAAAATGCCCAAAAATGCAGACCAAACCCTAACAATGGTGGTTTATAATACAGATCATATAAATGAAATCAAATGATGCAAAAAGTTTGGAAATGTTCTTGTGATTATGAATATACCATTAGTTTTCTCAAATGATGCAAGAACAAACCAAATCGAATTCAAGAACAGGGGTCGTTTTCGTGAGACTTACAACGCGTATAGAGGCCTGAGGATGCGTGGTTTTGATCCAGGTAGCTTGTGGGAATGTCCAGGAATCGATTGGGACAAGTCTTGCTTCCTGAAACTGCCTCTAACCTGGATTTTGATCTCTCACTTTTTTGTGATTTTTTCACTTTTTGTTCTGCCTCTTCCAACAACTTCCAACCCTTATTTTGTGTCCTTCAGCTTGCTTATGTATTGTGCTTTGCATTAGGTCTACAAACTTAGTTCAAATCTCTCCATATCAATGCCCATGAATTGGATTTGATTCTTCCATTAAACCTTTCCAAATTTGATTCAAATCATATCTTCTTGTACACTTATACCTTGATACGAGTTTGGAGATGTGCTAGCTGTCCATTGAAGCCTATAATCAAAAAAAAATCTTTGGTTATCAATATTTTTGATTTTATATGATTTTATTTGATTAAAAATGAATAAATTCAAATAAACATCAAATTAAATAATAAAAATGAGATATGGACACATGGCTGAAGCTAGGGCACGTGGGCTATAATGCAAACTCAAAAAAAGTGAAAAAGAATGGGCCCATTTGACAAAATTTGAAGTTTTAGGGATAGTTGACTTTTGGCAATTTTGCAAAAAAGTCCAACTTCAACAATGCATAACTTCTTCAATTTTGAACTTTTGGAAGTGTTCTTGGACTTTTTAGAAAGCTGAGATGTCCTCTAATCAAAAAATTTGGTATCATCTCATTTTGATATTCCATGCTCAAGTTATAAGCTTTGGAAAAAAATGTGTTTTTGTTGACTTTCAAAAATGACCTGTAATTTCCAAATTAATAACTTCTTGTGAGTGCACTTTTGGATCTTGGGATGTGAACATGGATTGTAGAAAATTGAATCCTCTTCAAAATTATCTTTGGATGGGTCATTTATCATAAAGTATGAGAAAGTTATGCTTGGTCAAAGTTGAGTTGACTTTTCCTGCAAAACCCTAATTTAGCAACTTTTGAGTCTTGATGAATTTTAAGCAATCCTTGGTGAATCCTGATCAAACCTTGATAAAATGATTAAATATCCTTCAAAATGAGAATTTTGAAAAAATTCTTGAAGTTTGACTGTTTGTAGGTCACAGTTGACTTTTGCCCTAGCACAATCGATTTTTGGACCTTTGAGCAATTGACTGAGCAAACTTCCTCTGCAAGGCTTGAAACTTGACATGGATGATCTTGAGAACATATTAGGACCTTGGTGAGCACTTGAGGTTATTTGGACTCAAGAATCTTGATGCAACACAAAACCCTAATTTGGGGTAGACTGCCTTAGGAGAGAGCTTGTCTGACCAACTCTTGAGCAACCTTGAGCCACTTGGAGATTTTTCTTGCAATGTCTTGAGGAATATGAGAGGGAAAATTTTGGGGTAAAACAGATATGTTTAGTGCTTTAATCCATCTAGAGGAGTGGTTGAATTTAAAGATGAAAGGATTTTGAAATGATAATCCAAATTAGCTTATCATTCCCCTCCCTCTTCATCTTATCCCTTTCTTTTTTTTTAATTGTGCTACATGTTAAGGATGGAGATCTCTATATCATCTATCCAAACATGAAGTACATAGATTGCTATTGACCAGCCTCAAAATAGGTGCGACTTCTACATAAGTCCACTTACGATTGCTTAACGTAGCGCTAAATTTTGTCCCGATTCGAATAAATGATCATTCGTGGCCCAAACTTATGATTGCAAGCCCAAGTATGTTAATTTGATATCTTTGATCCAATAACCTTGAGATTCATTGTATGGATGCTTTGGTTCTACCAATCCTCTAATGAATCTACAATACGTTTGGTCAACGCGGATCACTTAAACATCGTTGATCATTACATGTTATTTGTGAGAATTCCAAAATGGATGATATACTTGAAAAAAAGCAAATGAAACTTGTTGTCTGGAGGCTTTTATTCTACCAATCCTCTAATGATTTCCAAATGCAAGTTCCAAGATGATCATCCAACTAACCACTAATTTCTAACAATTGACTTTACTTTATGCTTTATAATTTTCTGTGCTTTATGCACCATTTAAATTAAGCATTTACATTTCATGTCATCTTTTTATTTTGCTCACTTGGGCATTTACTTTTATGTCATTTTTATTTTGCTCACTTGAGCTTTTCTTTTCCTTTTAAAGATACCTAATAATCAACATGAACCATAAAAATATTTAATGATATTTGGACTATTGGATACTATCCTTGGCATTATGGATAATTGGACTTCTTGGACTTAGGATTAAAAACCTTGGCCTATCTTGGAGACCTTGTGACCTTAATTCTTTATTTTGTCTGGAGTTCTTGAGGTTTACCTCGAGACATTGGGTTGTTTGTTTATTTGTGTGTAGGTTATTGTGATTACATACATTGTTTGTAATTTGGAATTCACCCGTATACAGCCGTTACTCTGCCCAATTTTTGTGAAGACTTAATACATTTGGAAAGGTCTAAGTATCTTTGCTTGCTTGGTTTCAATCCAAAGAATGGGAATTTTATCTTGACTCATAATTTCAAGTATGGGCTTCTTGTTGGTTAGATGGTTCTTATCCCTAGCTTTTACCTTATGCTTTAGGATAGCCTCTTCTTCTCCTCCTATATTCTTTAATTTCAAAAATCTTCTCCCTCCTTTTGAAAACTCTTCTTGTTTCTAAACTTGAACCATTTTCATAATAAACTTGGACTTATGTCCATGCATTTTCAAAACATTTTCATAAATAAACTTCAATCAATTTAATAATACCTTGACATTTTTTGTGAGAAGACTAAAAGTCAATCAATCTCATTTCAAACCATTTTTTCCATTTTGGATTTTATTTTTAAAATTTCCTCAAAAAGTTTAGACTCTTGTCAATCCTTGTAGTGATGCAAATAACTATACTTCTACAATATGTAGTAAAGAGAGATATTTTCCACTTGGGTGATGAGTGAGGCATTGTTGATTTTAAGAACTTGCCTGTACTTCAACTGATAGAACATCTCTGCTGAGTTTTAAGAACTTGTCCGTAATTCAACTGGGGGGAAACATCTTCATCGAGATTTAAGAACTCGCCCATAATTCAACTGAGAAAACTCTACTGAGATTTAGGAACTGTCTGTACTTCGACGAAGGAGAATTTGTCGAGATTTAGAACCTTATCTGTAATTCAACTGAGGATAATTCAGTTGAGATTTAAGAACTGGTCAGTAGTTGGACTGAGGGAAACATCTTCATCGAGATTTAGGACTTGTCTGTAATTCAACCGAGGATAATTCTATTGAGATTTAAGAACTGTCTGTAATTCGACGGAGGAACTTTGTCGAGATTTAGAACCTTATCTATAATTCAACTGAGGATAATTCGGTTGAGATTTAAGAACTGGCCAGTACTTCGACTGAGGGAAACATCTTCATCGAGATTTAAGAACTTGTCCGTAATTCAACTGAGGAAACTCTACTGAGATTTAGGAACTGTCTGTAATTCGATGGAGGAACTTTGTCGAGATTTAGAACCTTATCTGTAATTCAACTGAGGATAATTTGGTTGAGATTTAAGAATTGGTCAGTACTTCGACTGAGGGAAACATCTTCATCGAGATTTAAGAACTTGCCCGTAATTTAACTGAGGAAACTCTGCTGAGATTTAGGAACTGTTTGTAATTCGATGGAGGAACTTGTCGAGATTTAGAACCTTATCTGTAATTCAACTGAGGATAATTTGGTTGAGATTTAAGAACTGGTCAGTAGTTCGACTTTGGTAAAAGCTTCATAGCTTTGAATTTTATGAGAATTTAATTGCATCCTTCCTGAAAGGTAAAGGTTAGATGTATGCAATGCATGATATGTATCAAGCAATGATGTTCTCAAAATAAATGAGATTGTGTTGTATGATGCGTATATGCATGTGTCATGATGTATGAAAATGTAATGTTTTTAGCTAGGGAAAATAAATCCCGGATAGCTGCTGGAGAACAGAGTTGAATTCTTCGTTTCCGCTGGAGATAGTGGATGAAGATGACTGTGAGGATAAACCTGCAGGAGAGGAAAAATCCATTGGGGAATAAACTCATGAGGAGATTACTCTGTGGGGAAGAGATGCTCTGCTGAGGATTCCACCGATAAATTCAATTGGGGATAAATTACCGTTGCTGGTGATACTGAATCTTGTTGGGGATTGAATTCCTGTTGGTGAAAGGAAAGAACTTCGCTGGGAATGATCTTTCAGTTGTGACTTCACTGGGAATAACCTTTTAGACTCTAATGGGGATAGTCCTTTGAGCTCTGCTGGGGACAAACTTCCAAGGTCTATTGGGAATGATTCTCCAAACTCCATTGGGGAAGCCTTTTTTAGACTGTGCTGGGAAAGATTTCAGACTTCACTGGGGATATTTTGTATTCTGCCGGGGAATATTCTTATACTCCACTGGGGAATATTAAGACCTTTCAGTGCTGATGGTAAATAAAACTCTGCTTAGGGAGAATATTACCGATTCATTCACAGTTGCAAGTCTCAGTTGGGGAGAGCTAACATTACTGTCCTTTCTTACTCTGCGGAGAGTGAATGCACCTCAGCCATATTCTTCAGTTGAATCTACCTTCGTACCTGGTCGACCGAGCAACTGCAAAGCTTGGACAATTCTTATTGCCCCTGTTTCTGATATTACGAGTAATTGTCTTTTTTTTCGCACGTAAATATTCATGAGCAGTAATTAATGTCAAATGCATATATAAAAAATGAACATTGGACGTTCTTTGCAAAACAAAACAGCAAAAAGAAAAATAGTTGAAATTTATTTGAAAATGAATTGTATTAATTTTGAAGTTTGGCCTGTAAATAGGCGTTTTTGTACAAGAGGCTGACGTCCTAGTAAGAGAACGCCGCCGTACAAATAGAATTTATACAATTTGTGAAAACAAAGAAAAACAGCTATGTGAATAATCCCACTGGGTTCCAAATCTGCTATTTCCCTTATGTCCTCGAGCATCTCATCACTTTGCTACTTGGTTGAAGGTAGATCAGATTGATTAGTGTCGTCCGAGCTTGATAGTCGATACCGAAGTCTGGTTGCAAGGTGATCCAATGAGACATAGTGTTACGCTTTGATCCCTAATTTTTTCCTGGACCGCCCTTTCGGGTTTTCAGTCCACCGGGATACCCTTTTTTGCCCAAGCCGACTTTTCAGGTTTTCGACTTTCCGGGTGTACATATTTTTTTCATTTTCATCCCTTATTTTTTCCCGAACCCTTTTGTTTCGCCGGGAAGCCCTTATTTTTGCCTAGGCCAGTCGACCTAGCGGGTCTTTAATTATGCGTAGTATCTTTTCACTATGTATGCATTGACGGGGTGAGGAAGGTCGTCACCCTCCATGGTGGTTAGAATCATAGCTCCTCCTGAGAAAATGTTCTTAACCACAAATGGCCCTTCGTAAGTGGGGGTCCATTTTCCCCTGGGATCACCTTGAGGTAGAATGATGCGCTTGATAACCAGGTCCCTAACTTGATACTCTTGTCGTCTAACTTTATTGTTAAATTCCATGATCATCCATTTTTGATACCTCTGACCATGACAAATAACAGTAAGTCTTTTTTCGTCGACTAGGTTCAGCTGATCAAGCCGGGTCTGAATCCAGTCATCTTCACTCAAACCTGCATCCTTCATAATCCAAAGAGAGGGTATCTGAACTTCAATGGGCAAGACTGCCTCCATACCATATACCAAGGAATAGGGGGTTTCCCCTGTCGACGTCCGCGCTGAGGTACGATACCCATGAAGAGCAAACTGTAACATCTCGTGCCAGTCTTTGTATGTCACCGTCACCTTCTGCACAATCTTCTTAATGTTCTTATTAGCTGCTTCTACAGCCTCATTCATCTTCGGCCGGTAAGGAGAAGAGTTGTGATGCTGTATCTTGAATTTCTTGCAGAGCTCGGTGATCATCTTATTATTGAGATTTGTACCATTGTCTGTAATGATCCTCTCTGGTACTCCGTATCGACAGATCAGATTGTGTCGAATAAACCGCGCCACGACGTTCTTGGTTATTGTAGTAAAGGAAGCTGCTTCAACCCACTTCGTAAAGTAATCAATAGCTACTAGGATGAAACGATGCCCGTTGGATGCCATAGGTCTGATCTCGTCGATCATGTCAAAGCCCCCACATTGCGAAAGGCCAAGGAGCGATCAAGACGTTCAGAGGTACTGGAGGTATATGCACCTTATCAGCATAGACTTGGCACTTGCGACAGGTTCGAGAATGCTGATTACAGTCAGCTTCCATTATGGACCAATAATATCCTTCCCGTAGGATTTTCTTTGCCATGGAGTGTCCACTGGAATGAGTTCCGAAAGTACCTTCATGTAACTCTATCATGATCCTTTCTGCTTCGTTCTTATCCATACATCGCAATAAGGTTGAATCATGGTTACGCTTGTAAAGAAAACCATTGCTTATGAAGAACTTCGCCGCGAACCTCCTCAGAAACTTCTTATCATTAACAGATGCATCCTCGGGGTATTCCTGAGCCTCAAGATACCTCTTTACCTCGTGGAACCATGGTTTATCTGCTACTTCCTCAGTCTCAATGTCACAGCAATGTGCAGGTTTGTCCAGCCTCTCAATGGTAATCCGGGGAGCTTCGTTGTCCCAATTGACTTTGAACATAGAAGACATCATAGTTAATGTGTCCGCCAATTGATTCTCCTCTCTAGGGAAGTGTTCAAAGGTTATGTCTTCAAAATGTGGAAGCAACGTCAATACATACTCCTTGTAAGGAATAAGATTTGGGTGTTTCGTCTCCCATTCGCCTTTGATCTGACTGATCACGAGAGCGGAATCTCCGAATACACTCAGAAACTTTATCCATAGGTCAATTGCTGCTCGAAGACCCATGATGCATGCTTCATACTCCGCCATATTGTTGGTGCAGTTGAAACATAGTCGGGCGGTGAATGGAGTATGATAGCCTTCAGGAGATATGATCACGACGCCAATGCCATTACCCAAAGAATTCGAAGCTGCATCAAAGTACATAGACCATCGGGATCCCTCCTCAGGTCCTTCATCCGGTCCAGGTGTTTCACAGTCAGTCACCAACATGATATTCTCATCCGGAAACTCAAAGTTCATAGACTGGTAATCGTCCACTGCCTGATGTGCTAAATGATCTGCCAACACACTTCCTTTGATTGCTTTTTAGGTCGTGTATTGGATGTCATACTCAGTCAAGATCATCTGCCATCTCGCTATTCTTCTGGACAAGGCAGGCTTTTCGAAGATATACTTGATTGGATCCATCTTTGATATCAATAGAGTAGTGTGAGTCAGCATATACTGTCTCAGCTGGCGAGCAGCCCATGCCAAAGCGCAGCAAGTTTTCCCAAGCAATGAGTATCGGGTCTCGCAGTCAGTAAAATTTTTGCTAAGGTAGTAAATAGCATGCTCTTTTCGGCCAGACTCGTCATGCTGCCCCAACACGCACCCCATTGAATTGTCGAGTACTGTCAAGTATAAGATCAAAGGTCTCCCTTCAACTGGAGGCAACTGAATGGGTGGATCTTGGAGATATTCTTTGATCCTTTCGAAAGCGGCCTGACATTCATCATTCCATCTTACCACTTAATCTTTCTTCAATAACTTGAAGATTGGCTCACAAGTAGCAGTCAGGTGTGAGATGAATCGGGCAATATAGTTCAAACGTCCCAAAAAGCCTCTGACTTCTTTTTCTGTTCGAGGAGTTGGAATTTCCTGTATAGCCTTCACCTTTTCAGGATCCACTTGAATGCCTTTATCACTTACGACAAAACCCAGCAGTTCACCAGATCTCACCCCGGAGGTGCACTTGTTCGGGTTTAACCTCAACTTGTACAACTTCAACCTGTCAAATAGATTCTGAAGGTGGCCAAGATGTTCTTCCTCAGTCTGGGATCTTGCAATCATATCGTCAACATATACCTCAATCTCATGATGGATCATGTCATGGAACAAAGCAACCATGGCGCGCTGATACGTTGCCCCAACATTCTTCAATCCGAAGGGCATGACCTTGTAGAAAAAGGTACCCCATTGAGTAACAAAGGTTGTCTTCTCCATATCCTCGGGGGCCATTTTAATCTGATTATAACCGGAGAAACCATCCATAAAGGAGAAGACCTTATGCTGTGTGGTGTTATCAACCAGAACATCGATATGAGGCAGAGGGAAATCATCCTTGGGGCTTGCCCTGTTCAGATCCCTATAGTCAACACACATTCGAACTTTACCATCCTTCTTCGGCATAGGAACCACGTTGGCTACCCACTGTGGGTAAGAAGTAACTGCTAGAAAACCGGCGTCAAACTGCTTCATCACTTCAGCCTTGATTTTCTCAGACATCTCTGGGCGCATTCGGAGGACCTTCTATTTCACTGGAGGACAGTCTTCCTTGGTAGGTAGTCGGTGAACCACAATATCGATATCTAATCCAGGCATATCTTCATAAGACTAGGCAAATATCTCAACGTAGTCACGCAACATCTGAATTAACCGTTGCTTAACACTAGCTTCCATATTTTCACCGACCTTGACCTCTTTCTTGTCTACCTCTGTACCCAGATTTATTGTTTCCACTGGCTCTTCATGCGGCTGTATGGCCCTCTTATCCTGAAGTAACAGTCTAGCAAGTTCACCAGACACTTTGCAATCATCTTCACCTTCATCTTCGGCTAAGTTGATCGGACTTTCGAAGTCATAACTAGTAGTAGCAGAGTCGTTATCAGTGGGATCCAAAGTGGATGTAGACCTGTATATGTGAGTGTGTGTAAAATAGCTGTTTTGCAATATAAAAAGAAAAACAAGGAGCACAAAATTTGAAATGCAAGAAACATCCAATGCTTTTATTAATGATATATGTAGATGACACACATAAAGCCCTCACAAACAAAACCACGGTGCCTCGGGTAAGACACCGGGCCGTAAAGTTTAAAACATTCTCTGTTACAAAATCAAAACAAAAGTCTCATTACTGGGTAATAAAAGAAATTGGGACGAAGTATTTTGCTGTCCAATTGCTTAGTCCACCATCAATAGTAGGATAGATCCAACTGTCGAACTCAGATTCTTCAACATCGTCTTCAATGGCATTTACTCCTGAATTGCTGATAAACAGGGGAGGTCTTCCGATCCGTGCACTCCGAACAGCCCTCTGAGCTTCTGCAGTGAAACCCAAACCAAATTTGTTAGTCTTATGTGCGAAATCAGGGAGTTGGCCCCAATTGGCACACCCACCTTTCTCAACAACAGCCCGGGCATCCTTGAAGGAAGCCATCTTCATTGGAGGATCTTCAACGACAGTTTCAGTTGATGCCAGTGTCTGGGGAACCTCTTCAAAATGTTGAAACGGGGTTTCGATGAACTCCCCATCCATCTCTACATATCGGAAAGAGTTGAGGTGGCTCACCATGTACTCCTCCTCCTCTCGTACCGTAACAATTTTCCCTTTGACTGGGTATTTCAGCATCTGGTGGAGCGTAGAAGTCATTGCCCCAGCTTTGTGGATCCACGGGCGACCCAGCAAACAAGAATAGGATGGCCGAATGTCCATCACATAAAAAGTAGACGCGAAAATCTGAGAACCAACCTTCACTGGAATATCCACTTCTCCATGTACCATTCTCTTGGACCCGTCAAAGGCCCTAACAACAATGTTACTTGGCTTCAACTCTAAACCTTCACAGTCCAACCGGTCTAGAGCTTTCTTAGGTAAAACGTTCAATGAGGAACCAGTATCCACCAATACATGAGCTACAGTAGTGCCCCTGCATTCAATGGAGACATGCAGGGCGTCATTGTGATTCCTCCCCTTAGCAGGCAAGTCTGCGTCGGAGAAACCTAAACCATTATCCGCTGTCAGACTAGCCACACAATATTTAAACTGATCAGCTGATGTTTCATGGGGTACGTGCGCAGTTTTTAGGAAGGCAATCAGAGCCTTGGCATGGGCTTCTAAGCATAGAAACAGAGACAGCATAGAGATTTTGGACGGGGTTTTCCCTAGCTGTTCGACCACATTATAGTCGCTCTTTTTGATGATCTTCAAAATTTCCTCCATCTCTTGTCTAGAGGCTTCAACAGTAATTGTCTTTGGTGCCTCCGTCCGGGCAGGCTCATCAGTGGTCCCTTTGCCCCGAGTATCAGATGACTCGACAACAGGGGTAAGAATGGGAACTTGAATGGGGATAGTATCAGGTGCACTAGTAGGCGTAATAATAACAGGCGTCCGAACAACTGGCGGAGAGATCTCAGGGGAGAAAAGTCTTCCGCTGCGGGTGACTTTGGCAGGTCCAACAATATTGTTGACGTCAGTATCAGCTTCTTCAGCATTCAAATCTTGTTTAACCCCGTGATAATACATGTCAGCCCCGTAATGCCATGGGACAGCTTTATCTGACGTATAGGGGATAGGCCCAGGAACAGTGATGATCAAGGGAGCGATTCTCAGAACAGATGTAATTCTAACAGGATTTCTCAAGGAAGCCTTGGAAGAATTGTCGAAAATGGTGATTATAGCAACTTCTTCAGTAGGAACCAAAGGAACAAAAGTCTTCTCAAATAGAATTTCTTTATTATCCATCAGGCGTTGGATACCTGACTTCAAAAGATGGCAACCGGTAGGTAGGACAGAACACATACGACAACCTTCGCCACAGCCCGGAAATAAATTGGTTAGCAGAAGGTTCTTCTTCACAGTCATCAATGGAGTAACAATGTCTTTCACAGAAACCACAAACGAGTCTTCTTCTACAGCATTTACTCCATGCTTGGGCATAGGAGCTGTCACAACATTAGGCCTTTCTGGTACTTCGAATTCAATCTCTTTAGCATCAATTAAATGCTGTACTTTGTTCTTTAAGACCCAACAATCATTCGTATCATGCCCTGGGCTATCGGAGTGAAAAGCACAACGGGCGTTTGGATTGTACATGGGTGATGTTATATTGGGATTCTTCAGGGCCTCCTTCAGAATCACCAAGTTGGTCTTCAATAACTGTGGCAGAATCTGAGACAAAGTCATGTTGAGATGAGTGAATTTTCTTTGCGGCCTCTCGGCCCTTGGCTGATTGTTGCGTTGTGCGGCAACAGTCGGTCTTGAAATAAAAACCGCATTAACAGCTTGGCGGCGTTCAGGTCTATTCTAGATTTTTGAACTGTAAACAGCACTGGACTCCTTCTTAAAAGGCTTCTTCTTGGCACTAGACGAAACACCCTTTTGTATCTTACCGCTCTTGATACCAGCCTCAATTCTTTCCCCAGTCATAATGAGCTCTGTAAATCCGGATGATGAACTTCTAATCATATGGTTGAAATACGGACCAGACAAGGTCCCAAGGAACATATCTACTAACTCCCTGTCAGCCAGCAGGGGTTGAACTCTTCCAGCAAGGTCCCTCCATTTCTGAGCGTAGTCTTTGAAACCTTCGCTCGCACCCATAGACATACCCTAAAGTTGGGTACGTGTGGGAGCAAGGTCGGCATTGTATTGGTACTGCTTGTAAAAAGAAGCAGCAAGGTCTTCCCAATTACGGATACTAGCTCCTTCCAGCTGGTAAAACCATTCAAGCTAAGTCCCTGAAAGACTATCTTGAAAGAAGTGGATCCAGAGATTCTTGTCAGCGGTGTATGGCTGAATTTTTCTAACATACAACCAGAGGTGCAGCTTCGGACAAGAAACTCCGTCGTATTTAGAAAAGGCTGGTGCTTTAAACTTGTGGGGAATCACCACTCTAGATGACAAACCTAGATCACCAAAGTCCAACCCAGGGACCTTCTGAATCTCCATCGCACTTAACCGGTCTTTAAGCTGTTTATATCTCTCCTCAGCAGGAGGATACTGGTATTCGTCAAAGTCAGTCTCGTGGTCAGATACCACGGGGCTAGGAACCCTCCTTTCTTCCTGGTCTTCTCCCCCTCCAGATGAGTAGGATAGATTGACTTCATCTCGCAGCCTGTTCCCAAACCTGTGACCCATGTTCAGGAGGACCGTCTTTTTCTTCGTCTTCTTCTTATCTTTCAGGATAAGGGTCTTCAGATCTTGTTGACCCTTAGCCAAATTCATGAAAATTTCCTGGAATTGAGCGTTTTGAGCTTGTAGAGCCTTGATAGCTTGATCAGTTTATGTTTCAGCAGACATGATATGCTGAAATAAATAGCGAAGAAGATGAGAAACCTGTAATGGGTACCTGTGATGAGGTGCATGGAATGAAATGCATATGATATAATTTCAAAGACTTTAGAGATTCAAATTCGTGAACCAGAAATGAAACACACTTTTATTAGATAAACTTGAAACAATGTCTGATAAATGCCTTTAAGGCGTTTCAAAAAAGAAATACTGAAAAATAAATCAAAGCTAAAAATAATCAAAAGACATCAGCGCTCCCATGGTCGTTTGCTTTGGTGCTGACATAGTCATTGAGGATTTGATCATTCTCCAATTGCCTTGTCAACTTCAGGATCTTTCGCTCTTGTTCGTGATACTTTTCTCTATAAGTATCCCGCTCTTCCCTTAGCTGTATCCAAGACCTCTTTAATGCCCCAATGTCAGTAGGCATGTAAGGGTGGAGGATGGTAGGTGGAACCCCTTCTTCATTAGCAACCTCAACAATCACAGGCAAGACAGCTTCGTACAGCATTCCCAGCTTTTGGGCATGGATTCGAACCCATCGGAGATATGGCTCCATCAGAAGAGAAGTCTTCGCACCTAGCTCGTGTGGATCAGACCTGTGTACTCTATCCCAAGCTCGTATGAACCTGCAGCGTTGCTCGTCACTATCCCCTTGGAAATCAAAGACAATACTTGGCATTAGCAACTCATGAGGTCGTTCCCTCCTAGCTCGCCCAAACTGACGTAAGGCCAAACACGGATTATAGGTGATCCCCCTATTGATTCCTAGCAGTGGAACATTGGGGTATTCCCTACAGCGATCAATAATAGCCACGTCTTCCATGCCCTTAATAGTACAAATGATGTCATTATGAGAGAGAGACATAATCTTGTAGGCCCAACCCATGCCTTCCTTGTTCTTCAAAACTGATTTGGGGAGGTGAGAAATAAACCACCTCGCCAGCAATGGTGCACAACACATAAGGGTTCCCCGTTTCTGAGCAGTACGGGCATAAAGAGAGTGCAAAATGTCACCCAAGAGAGTGGGCACAGGATTACCGGACATGAAAATCTTCACTGCATTCACGTTGATGAAAGAATCTGAGTTAGGAAACAACACCAAACCATATATGAGAAGAGCCAGAATGTCTTCAAATGCCTGGAAGTCTAGACTGTCCCAGAACTGATTAGCCCGATCAACCAGGAATTTAGCCAAGAAGCATTTTGTCCCACTTCTAGTCACCCAGTTTGACATTACCTCAGCCTTTGTCAAATGGAGGGCTAAAGCAATTTCTTCCGGCCTAATGACTTTCTCCCAACCTGTAAACGGGGTCTGCTCCAGAATAGAGATACCTAGTAGATCAGAGAACTCTTCCAAGGTGGGGACCAACTGGTAGTCCGTAAAAGTAAAGCAATGGTATAGTGGATCAAAGAACTGGACTAAGACACTCATCATTTGTTCATCCATCTTGGAGGTAACCAAACCAAGGAGGTGCCCATGTCTTTTGATAAAGGAAGAAGTATCTGGCATCTTTGCAACCAATTCCTTAAGCTGAGTGGGAATCTGGACAAAGTTAATCCGAATAGTGTTTCTACGCATGGGTGCCATGACCTACAAAACAGAACAAAGATAAATCCCCTTTGTCTTTGAAATAGGTTAGTCCAATGCAATATGCATGCAATGTCATGATGCATGATGTCATGATTGAAACACACCACAAGTATTCACAAATAGCAAACATGGTAAGGGCACACAAGTCACACAGATAGCCCTTAGATTTCAGGCTGGCAAGGAGTTTAGGTATTACCCTCTTTCAGTTTAGTTGGTTCAAAATTATCCTAAAATAGTAACTGGGTTCTAGAGGATCTCAATATCACTGACCACCCTCGATCGGTCATAATTCCAGTTTAGCAACCTTTTCTTGCGGCCGGAATCATCGCTAGAGTTTGGTCTCAATGAGTGTAGCATACTTCTACTATTCTATGGCCAAGTTGGTCAATTATAGGTGCTAAGGTCAGTTGGTGCTTAATGACCCCTTAGAAGACCCATATTCTCCTCGTTGCGCCACAAGGGATATCGGTACAAACTAACATGCCACACCAACGTAGCTACTGCTTCAACCGTATCGGTCTACGCCGTACAGTTCCCTCACAGTTTATTGCTACTTACCTAAAGGGTATCCCCCCGATCCGGGTTAGAATCTATAGTAACTTCGATTCAACCCACAAAGATAAAACATACAAGTCAAGCAATTGAAAACATTATGAAATATTCCTAAGGTACACCCCACTTATAAGATATCCCCAGCAGAGTCGCCAGTTTTGTGATACGGTGGGAAGAACTGACTATTTTTTGGAATGCTGGTTTGCGTTTTGCATTTGTTTTAGCAAAATGTCGCGGTAAGCAAGAGTCGCCACCAAATTTTATTTTATCCAACAAGGAAATGAAAAAAGCACAGAAAAATTCCTTTTTTCGAGATATTTCTCGGGTTCAGGGGGTAGATTATAGAAAGGGAAGGTGTTAACACCTTTTCTATCTGTGGTTATCCACGGGCTCTTAGGTACTTACTCAATTGGTTTCAAAATTGCTTTCTTTGTGCTTGTGGGTTTGAAAAAGTTTTTGTCTGAAAAATTCGATTTAACTCTCGCTTCTGTCCTCAAGAGCGTATGAAGTGTTTTTGAAAACTTTGTTTGAAAAGGAGTGTAAGTGCGAAAAAGTTTTGTTTTTGAAAGAGCAAGTATCTAAGAACCATCTACCTACTCGAAAATAGAAGCGTTCTATACTAATGTTCTTTAGGCAATGCTATCCCACTATTAATGAGTAGGTAGCACCGTCGTTGGAATTTGAGGGTCAATTCAAATGAGGGACATACGGTCACTAAAGCAATGTTAGGACGCCTTAGCGGTAACCTTAATGTCTTAGATAATTTGTTTGAGGAAACAATATCCGAGGCAACCATTTCGAGGCGACTATGATCTTTTAGACAAGAGGACGACCTCTAAAACGACCTATACTCAATGACCGCGTACGAAGGAAACCACGTGGGGTGTACCCTAGGAGTGTGCATGAGCGAGTGTGTTATTTTCAGTTATTTTTATCTTTGTACATGTTAAAGGTGATCTAATTTTATTTTAAGATTAACATTCAGTCTTGTCATACAATCCTATTATCAAACATCTAATAGTTATAATTTGTGGAAATAAAATGTGGAATTTAAATTACAAGGCGTCGGGTATTTACATCGCCAAAGACAAACCCTTTGAAAAGTAAAATAAAGCGATAAAAATAATTAAAAGTCCTATTTAACTATTACAATCCGGAGACAGGTACATTATTGGATAAAATAAATAACACGCGGGAAATTAAATCGAATGCGAGATTTAGGGTTTTGACCCCTTATGAAAGAAAGTGCCATCTTTTTTGTTTTTTTTGTTGTTTTTATTTTAAGAAAGAAAATAAACCTAAGTTAAATAACTAAATTAAATTAATAAATTAATTAAATGAAAAATAAATTATTTTTGGAGTTTTTGATTATTTAGGAAAGAAATTGAAAATGATTAAATTAGTGGTTAATATCTAATTAAATCTAATTAATTAAAATCTTTTACAAAATAAATTAAAGTTTTCTAATTAAAAAACTAATTAATAAATTTATTAAGAAAAATAAAAGTTAAAATTTGATTGAAATAAAAATATTTTTGTGATTTTTATTTAATAAAAACAGAATTTTGTGATTGGTTAGAAAATTAAATAAATGAAATAAACAATTAAATAAAACAAAAAAAATAAATAAAAAGAGAGGAGTGTTGGGCCTATTTTTAGGTGGTGTGGAAAGCAATTCCTTGGCCCATTATCAGCTAGCCCGTTTGACTTTTTGTGATCCAGTGTGGGCGCATGGACTTGGCTCTTGGTGGACCTCCAATTATTGGCCACCAGATCTGGCTCTTGGCCATCTGGCATTTGGATGGATGAGGGCGCATAGTAGGTTGCAAGCTGGAGCATGCATTGAATCAACTGAAAAGAAAAATTATTGACAAAGTGGGGGACCTGGGATTGGAACCTAGGTCCTGAAGGGGAATACATTGCTCGCTTTACCACTGCACCATGCTGCTTTAGTTGTTAACATAATGGATATTAATCATAATATAATAAAACAAAAACAAATGGTCAGAAATAAAAAATAAAAAAAGCGCCAAGATTTGAATGGCCCAATAGAGGGATGCCACGCATCATCCCTGACCTCTCGTCTGTGGCTAAAGGGTCAAATACTTATACCAACGGACATAAGTCCGTACCTATAAGTAAGTCCATCTCCAAAATCCTGTACACGCCACAAAAATGAATCCAAAGGCATGGTCGTGTTCGTCTCACCCTCCCGGTCACAACCATGTCCATTATGGGGGTCAATTGTACCTTGAATAAAAATGCCCAAAAATGCAGACCAAACCTTAACAATGGTGGTTTGCAATACAGATCATATAAATGAAATCAAATGATGCAAAAAGTTTGGAAATGTTCTTGTGATTATGAATATACCATTAGTTTTCTCAAATAATGCAAGAACAAACCAAATCAAATTCAAGAACAGGGGTCGTTTTCATGAGACTTACAACGCGTATAGAGGCCTGAGGATGCGTGGTTTTGATCCAGGTAGCTTGTGGAAATGTCCAGGAATCGATTGGGACAAGTCTTGCCTTCTGAAACAGCCTCTAACCTGGATTTTGATCTCTCACTTTTTTATGATTTTTCAATTTTTGTTCTGCCTCTTCTAACAACTTCCAACCCTTATTTCGTGTCCTTCATCTTTCTTATGTATTGTGCTTTGCATTAGGTCTACAAACTTGGTTCAAATCTCTCCATATCAATGCCCATATATTGGATTTGATTATTCCATTAAACCTTTCCAAATTTGATTCAAATCATATCTTCTTGTACACTTATACCTTGATACGAGTTTGTAGATGTGCTAGCTGTCCATTGAAGCCTATAATCAACAAAAAATCTTTGGTTATCAATATTTTTGATTTTATTTGATTAAAAATGAATAAATTCAAATAAAAATCAAATTAAATAATAAAAATGATATATGGACACATGGCTGAAGCTAGGTCAGGTGGGCTATAATGCAAACTCAAAACAAGTGAAAACGAATGGGCCCATTTGACAAAATTTGATGTTTTGGGGATAGTTGACTTTTGTCAATTTTGCAAAAAAGTCCAACTTCAACAATGCATAACTTCTTCAATTTTGAACTTTTGGAAGTTTTCTTTGACTTTTTAGAAAGTTTGAGATGTCCTCTAATAATACCTTTTGGTCTCATCTCATTTTGATATTCCATGCTCAAGTTATATGCTTTGGAAAAAAATGAGTTTTTGTTGACTTTCAAAAATGACCTGTAATGTCCAAATTCATAACTTCTTGTGAGTGCATTATTTTTTTCTTGGGAAGTGAAGATGGATTGTATAAAATTTCATCCTCTTCAAAATGAGCTTTGGCTAGGTCATTTCTCATAAAGTATGAGAAAGTTATGCTTGGTCAAAGTTGAGTTGACTTTTCCTGCAAAACCCTAATTTAGCAACTTTTGAGTCTTGATGAATTTTGAGCAATCCTTGGTGAATCATGATCAACCCTTGATAAAATGATGAAATGTCCTTCAAAATGAGAATGTTGACAAAAACTCTTAAAGTTTGACTATTTGTAGGTCACAGTTGACTTTTGCCCTAACACAGTCGATTTTTGGACCTTTGAGCAATTGACTGAGCAAACTTTCTCTGCAAGGCTTGAAACTTGACATGGATGATCTTGATAACATATTAGGACCTTGGTGAGCACTTGAGGTAATTTGGACTCAAGAATATTGATGCAACACAAAACCCTAATTTGGGGTAGACTGCCTTAGGAGAGAGCTTGTCTGACCAACTCTTGAGCAACCTTGAGCCACTTGGAGATTTTTCTTGCAATGTCTTGAGGAATATGAGAGGGAAAATTTTTGGGTACAACAGATATGTTTAGTGCTATAATCCATCTAGAGGAGTGGTTGAATTTAAAGATGAAAGGATTTTGAAATGATAATCCAAATTAGCATATCATTCCCCTCCCTCTTCATCTTATCCCTTTCTTTTTTTTAATTGTGCTACATGTTAAGGGATGGTGATCTATATATCATCTATCCAAACATGAAGTACATAGATTTCTATTGACCGGCTTCAAAATAGGTGCGAATTCTACATAAGTCCACTTACGATTGCTTAGCATATCGCTAAATTTTGTCCCGATTCGAATAAATGATCATTCGTGGCCCAAACTTATGATTGTAAGCCCAAGTATGTTAATTTGATCTCTTTGATCCAATAAACTTGAGATTCATTGTGTGGAGGCTTTGGTTCTACCAATCCTCTAATGAATCTACAATACTTTTGGTCAACACGGATCACTTAAACATCGTTGATCATTACATGTTATTTGTGAGAATTCCAAAATGGATGATATAATTGACAAAAAGCAAATGCAACTTGTTGTGTGGAGGCTTTAGTTCTACCAATCCTCTAATGATTTCCAAATGCAAGTTTCAAGATGATCATCCAACTAACCACTAATTTCTAACAATTGACTTTACTTTATGCTTTATAATGTTCTATGCTTTATGCACCATTTAAATTAAGCATTTACATTTCATGTCATCTTTTTATTTTGCTCACTTGAGCATTTACTTTTATGTCATTTTTATTTTGCTCACTTGAGCTTTTCTTTTCCTTTTAAAGATACCTAATAAACAACATGAACCATAAAAATCTTTAATGATATTTGGACTATTGGATACTAACCTTGGCATTATGGAGCATTGGACTTCTTGGACTTAGGATTAAAAACCTTGGCCTATCTTGGAGACCTTGTGACCTTAATTCTTTATTTTGTCTGGAGTTCTTGAGGTTTACCTCGAGACATTGGGTTGTTTGTTTATTTGTGTGCAGGTTATTGTGATTACATACTTTTTTTGTAATTTGGAATTCACCCGTATATAGCCGTTACTCTGACCAATTTTTGTGAAGACTTAATACATTTGGAAAGGTCTAAGTATCTTTGCTTGCTTGGTTTCAATCCAAAGAATGGGAATTTTATCTTGACTCATAATTTCAAGTATGGGCTTCTTGTTGGTTAGATGGTTCTTATCCCTAGCTTTTACCTTATGTTTTAGGATAGCCTCTTCTTCTCCTCCTATATTCTTTAATTTCAAAAATCTTCTCCCTCCTTTTGAAAACTCTTCTTGTTTCTAAACTTGAACCATTTTCATAATAAACTTGGACTTATGTCCATGCATTTTCAAAACATTTTCATAAATAAACTTCAATCAATTTAATAATACCTTGACATTTTTTGTGAGAAGACTAAAAGTCAATCAATCTCATTTCAAACCATTTTTTCCATTCTGGCTTTTATCTTTAAAATTTTCTCAAAAAGATTAGACTCTTGTCAATCCTTGTAGTGATGCAAACAACTATACTTCTATAATATGTAGTAAAGAGAGATATTTTCCACTTGGATGATGAGTGAGGCATTGTTGATTTTAAAATCCAAGCCATATCCTCCACTTTGAGATGATGCAAATTCTCCTTTCACAAGATTGTGGGTAGTAAGTATGTTTTCCACACGGACAATGACGATGATGTCTTATCTCATAAAATTAACCAACACACTTGTGTTTCAAATTTTTAAAAGAGGAACTACGTGTACCCTGATCCCCTATTGCATGAAAGGTGGTACGTAGGCACTAAAGGTTCGCAACCGCGGCGGGTGCAAAAATCATAAAAAAATATTTCTTTTCTCACCTCCACCATCCATTTTACATAACACATTTTCATAACCAAAATATACAGATTTTTTTCAAAGAGGTTCCTGCAGAGTACCATTGATGTTTAGGGTGCTAATACCTTCCCTTTGCATAACCAACCCCCTTACCTTGAATCTTTCCCCCTTTTTGGGTTATTCGCTCTTTTCCCATTCCTTTAGAAACAATAAAGCGCGGTGGCGATTTTTATTTTGATTTGTATAAAGTATAGTCAATCCAATGGTTTAGTCTTGAACATTTCTACCGCTACAGAAAAATGGCGACTCTGCTGGGGATAGATTGACCTCTTGCTGGTCCATCCCTAAGTGGGTTAAACCTATCTTTGTTTACATCTGTATATGTGTTATTATGTTTATGTGTTATATTTTGTATATATGTTTGTCTGGATTTTCCTGGTTTACAGGGTGCTTGGTGATTACTCATAAGTCCTAACCCGGACTTAGGCAAACTTTAAGATAGGACGGGCGATATAGTCATGTTAACTTTGAGGGAGTAATCCCAAAAAAGGAGGCATGAGATCCCCCACTCAGTGGAGGCCCCTTTGATTGTAGTGTCGTTTACCGAGTAATCGGGAAGACGTACTGCTTTTGACTTGGGAGCCTGCTGAAACTGAGGACCGTAGATTACCTAACCCATCTTGGCCTTTTAGGTGTAGTGCGGAAGCTATGGCAGAGTAATCCGGAAGTAGTTGTCACGCGATACTACGCTCGGACGAGTCTTTCTTGAGAATATTACTAATTACCGAGTTAATCGGGAAGTTGGTAATATCCGAAGGAAGGATGTAGACTATGGGAACCTCTTAGAACCTTGTTCGGCAGGTGATAACTTTTTAGATCAATACCTTATGGGTAGTACCTTCGGCCTCATGCTCGTGACGTTGAACCTATGAACCCTATATGTGTGATCTTGTGTGTGATTGTTGCATCATGCATCCATGCACTCATAAGCATCTTTTGAAAAAAGAAAACAATATTTCAAGGGATTTAAAGGTTGGCTATTTGTGAATATCTCAGGTACTTTGAAACCATGGATTCTGGAAAGAGAAAGACCAGGAAATACAGTTTCAAGGATCCCAAGATAGATGAGTTGATCAGTCTAATTCCAGAAATTGAGTGTCCTGCAGACTTTTGGAAGAAGTATGGATCCAATATTCCTCTCATGAAGCTGAAGATAAAGGAGGGTATTCTCTCAACTTTGGTCCAATTCTATGACCCGGTGTATCACTGCTTTACTTTTCCCTATTATGAGTTGATGCCAACACTGGAAGAGTATTCCTATCTATTGGATTTACCTGTTACCGATCGTGTTCCTTTTACTGGTTTGGAGGGTGAGCCGAAACCACATGAGATTGCTACTTTGATTCATCTGGGGAAGTCTGAGGTGGAATCCCATATGACTACCAAAGGAGGTATTAGAGGATTACCAGCTCAGTTCTTATTGGAGAAAGCTCGTTACTTTGCCAGGATGAAGAGTACGGTTGCTTTTGAGGCCATATTTGCTTTACTCTCCTATGGATTATTCTTATTTCCTAATGTGGACAAGTTTGTCGACATTAACGATATCAGGATTTTCATGATTGGAAACCTGGTTCTTACACTGTTGGGTGATGCTTATTACTTTGTTCATCTTCAGAGTTCCTATCATGGGGGAATGATTATCTGTTGCACGCCTTTGTTATACATGTGGTTCATCTCTCATATGCCTCAGTCTGATGCTTTTTGGGATGTCAAGAAGGAACCTCGTTGGGATCCTAAGATCAAGACACTTACTCACTCGGATATTGATTGGTATCATCGAGCTTACCAGGATGTGGAGATTATTGACAGTTGTGGTAGTTTCCCCAATGTGCCTCTTCTTGGTACAAAGGGAGGAATTAACTATAACCCTATTCTTGCACGACGACAACTTGGTTACTCGATGAGGGATAAACCAAATAATATTCATTTGAGTAGTTTCTTTCTAAAGGAAGGATAAGACCACAGGGAAGCTAGGGAGCAGATTGCGACGGCCTGGTGTCATATTCATAAGAAGAGTAGGAAGGATTTGGGACCTAGAGGTGTTGTTTCTTTGGAGCCATATCTTCAGTGGGTCCGATCGAGAGCCATTCAGTTGAAGATGCCGTATACTCGGGAGACACCCATGCCTGATTTGTTTGTGAAGACCACTCCTCCTATATTAGATGATCTAGAAGAGCTGCAACTTGCTTTGGTTAGGATGCAACAGGAAAGGGATGCTTGGAAGAAAAAAATCCAGATTTTAGAGAGTTCCTACAGAGCAGACCTAAAGGAGAAAGATGATTTGATCGAGATCCTTGAGAGTCGAGCAGTGGAGTCTATGGAGAGGCAAGGGGATTTATTTTCTCCTAGGCCTCAAATAGGTGCTTATTACCCACTTCCTGCTTCAGATGATTGGAAGGAGATTGCCATCAGAAATGTGGAAGAAAACTAGAGGTTGAGGGCTCAGATTGCCAGGCTCACGGGGAAGCGCCAGCGTACAGATTAATCTCTATTAGTTCCTCTTCTCAGGATTTTAGATTGTATTCTTATCTTGTACTTGGGATCATTTAAACTTTTAATCCATTTTGGAGTTATTATAATGAAAATTTTCAGTACTTCAAAAGCTTTATTACTTTGATGTTTGCAATGTGTCTATAAACCATAAATCCCTTGAAATATTAAATGATAAAATAAAAATAATCATATGCATTGCATATCATGCATCATATTGTACATATTTCTTGCATTTGTTATGCATATCCAGGTGTCTTACTCAGTTTCTTTTCTTCACTTAGCAAGTTGACTCATCACTATAACACTCGGGCTAACATCAAAAAGAAGATGGACAACTTAGAATAGGAGAATCGCGAGCTGCGCGAGGAAGTTTCTGCTTTGAAGGCTGGCTTGGCCAACTTGACTACTCTGATGGAAGCTCTGGTGGCTTCTCAGAATCAGCCACCGAGTGTTCAACCTCAACCAATAAGGGAAAATGCTGAAGTTCCTGCTATTCCTGTATCTGCTACTCTGGCTATTGTTTAAAACCGTGTGCCTCAGGGTTATCTGTAGGGAATGCCAGAGAATTCTGCACCTGAAGGTTTCCATCTTGGCCCTCAAGATGCTCTAGTGGTTCAAAATGTTGTTACTCCTGCACCTCCTGTGGTGCATACTGTTCCTGTTGCACCTCCTTCGGTGAATTTGGTTCCGTTTGTCAATGAAGATGTATGTTGTCCTTTCCCTCTGCCGAGTGAAGACTTGGGTCTTTATGATAGAATGGATGATTTCCAAGAGCAGTTTGATAGAATGCAAAGAGAGATGAAGGCTCTTAGGGGAAAAGAGTTATTTGGGAAGAATGTGAATGAGCTATGTTTGGTCCCGAATGTTAAAGTGCCTACTAAGTTCAAGGTCCCGGAGTTTAAGAAGTACAAGGGAAACAATTTCCCTCGTGCTCACTTGGTGATGTACGTAAGGAGAATGTCTACCCACACTGATGATCAGCGTCTGCTGATTCACTTTTTCCAGGATAGTTTGACTGGCGCAGCGTTGAAATGGTATATGAGCTTGGACAGCGCCAAAATTCATACTTTTAATGATTTGGGAGAAGCGTTCATTAAACAATACAAGTACAATGTGGACATGGCGCCTGACCGTGACCAACTTAGGGCCATGGTTCAGAAAGACAGAGAATCGTTCAAAGAGTATGCGCAGAGATGGCGCAAAGTGGCTGCACAAGTGATTCTGCCCATGGAAGAGAAAGAGATGACCAAGATTTTTCTGAAGACGTTGGGAGCTTTCTACTATGAAAGAATGGTAGCAAGTGCCCCAAGTGATTTTACAGAAATGGTAGGAATGGGCGTCCGCTTAGAAGAGGTAGTAAGAGAAGGCCGTTTGATGAAGGGTGAAGGATCCGGAGGTGTGAAGAAGCCATCTTATGGGTTTACAAAGAAGAAAGATGGGGATACAAATGATGTTATGCAAGAGAGATGAGTAAAAGCTCCTAGAAAGAACTATCAGCGTCATCAGCAAGTCGCCTTGGTTACTCCTATTATGAATACCTCTCTGAATACTACTGCTTATGAAAGACCGTCCCAGCAGGGGAATCAAGGATATAATCAGAGGAGGGAGAACTATGATCCTATTCCCATGAGCTATGCAGAGCTATTACTAGCATTAGTTCAGAAAAAAGTTGGTCCAGACACGACCACCTCCCGTTGTACCATCACCATTGCAGTGGTATTACAAAGCAGACCAGATGTGTGCCTTTCATCAAGGAGCACCAGAGCATAGTGTTGAGAATTGTTATCCCTTGAGGACTGAAGTGCAAAGGTTTGTGAAGTCTGGAATTTTATCTTTCAAAGACGTGGGACCTAATGTGAAAGAAAATCCTCTACCCAAGCACGGGGGAGTGAATGTTGTAAATATGGTGGCCGATTGTCCAGGTGACTTCCGGATTTTTGACATTAATCTGGTTAGAGGAAATTTGGTGAAGATGCACGCAGACCTCTACGAATTCAGCTATTATACGCATGACCATGTTGGTTGTTCTATTTGCAGTACAGATATACAAGGTTGCGAGAAGATAAAGGTTGATTTACAAGAGATGATGGATGAGGGTTTAATCCATATAATCAGGCCTAGGGCAGAATATGAAGAGGAAGTGAATATGGTTTCTGGATGTCCGGGTGAATTCAGAATTTTTGATGTGGAACATTTGAATGAGGATCTAGTGCAGTTGCATGCTACCTTCTGCCGTACTGTTGGTCAGATAGAACACCAATATGGATCTTGCATAGTTTGTTGTCGAGACCCTCGAGGATGTTCAATTGTAAGAGAGGGTGTTCATTTGCTGTTAGATAATGGAACTATCAAGATCACAGGTCAGAGAGATGATTATCATGAGATTGATATGGTTGAAGTTTTTTTGATGGAAGAAGAGTCGGAGGAAGAGTATGCCTCCGCGGATGAGTATTTCTCTTCAGACGAAGATTTGTTTGCCGGAAATGACCTTTCGATGGCTGATTGTGTTGAGGAATGGTTGAATGTCATTGTGCCTTGTTTTGGTGCACCCACTCATCTTGAGGTGGAGCACTATAGCAAACCAGTTGTTGCCCCATTGGTAATTAGTCTGCCAGGTCCCGTTCCCTATGAATCAGATAAGGTTGTGCCTTACAAATACAACGCTACAATCTTGGAAGATGGGGTGGAGATTCCCATCCAGCCAATGCCAGTTGTTGGAAATATAGTTGATAATAGCAGGGTGACCCGTAGCGGTCGTGTGTTTGCACCGATTATTCGAAAAGATGTTGTTGCTGGGAAGAAATTTACTGAGAATGATGCGCTTAAGAAGGCTATAGGAGAGACTAGTGGAGCTACACTAGAGAAAGAAGTGGATGATATCTTGAAGATAATTAAGATGAGCGACTACAAGATTGCAGATCAGCTATTGCAGACTCCTTCAAAGATATCCATCCTAGTTTTGTTGATGAATTCCTCTGCTCATAGAGAATCATTGATGAGAGTACTAGACCAAGCTTTCATGGAGAAAGACATGCAGTTAGATCAGTTCAGCAGCGTAATTGGAAACATTACGTCATGTAACAATTTGAGTTTCTGCGATGATGAGCTACCAGATGAAGGGAGGAATCACAACCTGGACCTCCACATATCTATGAACTGCAAGAATGATTCGCTGTCCAATGTGCTAATTGATAACAGATCCGTGCTGAATGTTATACCGAGGAGTACCCTCATGAAGTTAAAGTATCAAGGAGCATCTATGCGCCCGAGTGGCATCATTGTGAAGGCTTTTGATGGGTCCAGGAAATATGTCATCGGTGAAGTGGATTTGCCCATCCATATAGGACTACATTTGTTCTTGATAACTTTCCAGGTAATGGAAATTATTCCCGCATATAGTTGTTTGCTTGGACGGCCATGGATACACGAAACAGGGGCTGTCACTTCAACTCTGCATCAGAAGTTAAAGTTTGTGCGTGAAAGGAAGGTGGTGATCATAAATGGGGAGCATGCGTTGTTGATATCCCATCTATCCTCTTTCAGTATTGAAGAATCGGATGAAGTTGTTGTTGGAACCCAGTTCCAAGCCCTATCTATTGACAACATAAGAAGGAATGAGAATTTTGTGGTTTTGCTGAAGGACGCGCAACAGGTTGTACGCAATGGTCATAATGCAGTTTGGGGACAACTGGTGGATCCACCCGTGAACAAAAGTAGAGCTGGTTTGGGTTTCTCTTCGAAGAATGGCAAAGGTGAAAGTTTGAGGTCAAAGTCTTCTGTGAACAGTTATCATGATGTTTTCCGTAGCGGAGGCTACCTCCATCCAACTGGTTCTGGAATTAATGTTGTTGAAGAGGATGAAGCAGAGCAGGAAGTTCCGAATTTTGTGACGCATGGAGTCCGAGTTCAGAATTGGGTCACCATTGATGTTCCTTATTGCATACATATTTCAAAGTAATTTGTTTTGTTAATCTGTTTCTTTCTTTTGAAAAACTTTCACTCTGCCCAAGGTGAAAGTATTGTATGGGCTTATCTGCTTTCTTTGACTGTTAATATCATTAATAAAAGTTGTCTTTGCTTCCAAATTTATGTCTTTATTTTCTGCTTTTTCTTGGGAAATGGTAATCAAATAAAAAAACCCTTTCAAAATAAATAATAACTGAAAATTAATCTGCATGATCACTTGTTATATGTGTCAGTTTCTAAAAGCAATCATAAATCACATGTGCAGATTAATTAAAAAACCTGTTGAATACAATGACCCTGCACCCTCTCCCAACTTTGATTGTCCTGTGTTTGGGTCTGAGGGAGAAGATTATGATGAGATTCCAGAAGAGGTCTCATGGTTGCTTGAGCACGAGGAAAATACCATTCAGCCATATAAGGAGCCTTTGGAAGTGATTAATTTGGGTTCAGAAGAAGATCTGAAGGAGGTTAAGATTAGAGCATCGTTGCATCCTGATGTAAAGAGCGGGTTTATTGAGCTGTTGAAAGAGTATGTGGATATTTTCGCTTGGTCTTATCAAGATATGCCTGGTCTAGATACGGACATTGTTGAGCATCATTATCCGTTAAAGCCAGAGTGTCCGCCAATTAAACAAAAGTTGAGAAGAACCCACCCAGATATGGCAGTAAAGATCAAGGAGGAGGTCCTAAAGCAGACCAATGATGGTTTTCTTGTGACGTCAGAGTATCCTCAATGGATTGCCAATATTGTCCTAGTACTGAAAAAAGACAGAAAAGTCTGCATGTGCGTAGATTACAGAGATCTAAATAAAGCTAGTCCAAAAGATGATTTTACATTGCCTCACATTGACATGTTAGTGGACAGCACAACAAAATTCAAGGTATTCTCGTTCATGGACAGATTTTCCAGGTATAATCAAATAAGAATGGCTCCAGAGGACATGGAAAAAACAACATTTATCACACCCTGGGGAACATTCTGTTACAGAGTGATGCCCTTCGGGTTGAAGAACGCTGGTGCAACGTACCAGAGGGCTATGACAACCCTATTCCATGATCTGATGCACAAGGAAATTGAAGTATATGTTGATGATATGATTTCCAAATCCAAAACTGAAGAAGGGCATGTAAAAGATTTTTTGAAGTTGTTTGAGCGTTTGAGGAAGTATCGTCTCCGCTTGAATCCAAATAAATGCACCTTCGGAGTTAGATCGGGGAAATTGTTGGGTTTTATTGTTATCCAGAAAGGAATTAAAGTTGACCCTGATAAAGTCAGAGCAATTCAAGAAATGCCAGAACCAAGAACTAAAAAGCAAGTCAGGGGTTCCCTCGGGCGTTTGAATTATATTTCCAGATTTATTTCCCACATGACTGCAAAGTGTGAACCGATCATTAAGTTGTTAAAGAAAGATCAAGGTTGTGTATGGACGGATGACTTCCAAAGGGCATTTGAGAGGATTAAAAAGTATCTGCTTGAACCTCCTATCTTGCTCCCTCCCATAGAAGGAAGACTGTTGATTATGTATCTGACAGTGTTAGATAAATCCATGTGTTGTATTCTGGGACAACAGGATGAAACCGGGAAGAAAGAGTTCGCCATTTATTATCTCAGCAAAAAGTTGACTGATTGTGAGTCATGGTATTCCATGCTAGAAAAAACTTGTTGTGCTTTGGCCTGGGCGGAAAAGCGGTTGCGGCTGTATATGTTGAAGCATATAACTTGGTTGATCTCCAAAATGGATCCAATCAAGTATATTTTTGAGAAGCCTGCTCTTACTGGGAGAATTTCCCATTGGAATATGTTGTTATCTGAATATGATATTGAGTACCGCACTCAAAAAGCTATCAAAAGTAGTATGTTGGCAGATTACCTTGCTCACCAGCCGGTGGAAGATCATCAGTTTGCAGAATATGAGTTCCCCGATGAGGATGTGATGTTCCTGAAAGTGAAAGATTGTGATAAACCATTGCCTGAGGAAGGCCCTGACCCTGAATCTCGTTGGAGTATGGTGTTTGATGGAGCTGTGAATGCTTATGGTAAAGGAATTGGTGTTGTGATCATCACTCCTCATGGATCGCACATTCCTTTTACTGCCAGGTTAACATTTGATTGCACTAATAATATGGCAGAATATGAGGCTTGCATCATGGGTCTCGAAGAAGCTATTGATCTCAGAATCAAAATTCTAGATGTGTATGGTGATTCAGCTTTGGTAATAAATCAGATTAAAGGAGAATGGGATACTCGTCACCCTGGCTTGATCCCTTACAAAGATTATGCTAGAAGATTATTACCCTTCTTCAATAAAGTTGAATTCCATCACATTCCTAGAGATGAAAACCAAATGGCGGATGCTCTGGCAACTCTGGCTTCCATGTACCAAGTAAATATTTGGAATGATATACCCCGTATTAAAGTTCGATGGCTAGATAGGCCCGCTCATGTGTTTGCAACAGAGGAGGTAGCAGATGAAAAACCTTGCTATTATGACATTCAGCATTTTCTTCAGACTCAGGAATAACCGATTGGTGCGTCGAGGAAAGATAGAAAGACACTGAAAAGATTGGCAGGCAGTTTCTTCCTCAGTGAAAATGTGATATACAAGAGAAATTATGACATGGTCTTGCTCAGATGCGTGGATAGACACGAAGCAGACATGTTGATGCATGAGATTCATGAAGGTTCATTTGGCACTCACGCTAATGGATATTCGATGGCTAAAAAGATGCTAAGGGCGGGTTATTATTGGTTGACAATAGAATCTGATTGTTACAAATTTGCAAAGAAGTGCCATAAATGCCAGATTTATGCAGATAAGATCCATGAGCCTCCGACACTTCTCAATGTGATTTCCTCCCCATGGCCTTTCTCTATGTGGGGTATTGATATGATCGGGATGATAGAACCCAAAGCTTCGAATGGACACCGTTTCATCTTGGTAGCAATTGACTACTTCACCAAATGGGTAGAGGCTGTTTCTTATGCCAATGTTGCCAAACAGGTGGTTGTGCGTTTCATCAAAAACAATATGATATGCCGGTATGGTGTGCCGAGTAGAATCATCACTGACAATGGCTCGAATTTGAATAACAAGATGATGACAGAACTGTGTGAAGAATTCAAGATTGTCCATCACAATTCATCTCCATACAAGCCAAAGATGAATGGGGCCGTTGAAGCTGCTAATAAGAATATCAAGAGGATTATCCAGAAAATGGTGGTTACTTATAAGGATTGGCATGAAATGCTCCCTTTTGCTCTGCAAGGATATCGAACATCTGTCCTCACTTCAACAGGAACAACCCTGTTCTCCCTGGTATATGGAATGGAAGTTGTACTCCCTGTTGAGGTAGAGATTCCCTCGTTGCGTGTGATAATGGAAGCCAAGTTGACAGAGGCTGAATGGGTCCAGAACAGGTTTGACCAATTGAATTTGATTGAAGAGAAGAGAATGACAGCTTTGTGTCATGGCAAATTATATCAAAAGAATGAAGAAAGCATTTGATAAAAAGGTCAAACCTCGCGAATTCAGAGAAGGCGACCTCGTGCTCAGGAAGATCATGTCTTTCAACACTGATTCTAGGGGCAAGTGGACTCCCAATTTTGATGGCTCGTATGTTGTCAAGAAAGCCTTCTCTAGTGGTGCATTAATTCTTGAAACTATGGATGGGGAGGAGTTCCCACGTCCCATGAATGCTGACGCAGTCAAGAAATACTTCGCCTAAAGAAATAAAAGAACAACTCGCTAATTTGAAAACCTGAAAGGGCGGCTTGGGAAAAAAGGAGCGTCTCGGTAGGCTGAAAACCCGAAAGGGAGGTCTAGGAAAAAATTAGAGACATAAACAGAATAAATTTCCCGCTAAGTTGAAAACCCTCAAGGGCAGCTTAGGCAAAAGTTAGGGACTTTTCTTGGCAAGTAACTACGTCAGACAAGACTTGATCGTTGAAGCAACAATCTTCTCAGATCCTCACCATACTTCAACAAAAGCTGCTGTTCAGGATTTCAAAAGTTGTTAGGGAGAATAGTGGTCATTGTATCTCAATGTATCTTTTCCATTATATATTACCATTTCCCAAACTTTGTAATCATCCATGGAGTCTCGCCATTCGCAGACTACCATTCTATTAATAAAATTCGAGCTTTTGCCCAATTCTTTGTGTTCTTATTTTATTCAGCTTGCAAAGACTCCATTTATTACTGATAATAATTTTCAAAGCAAAAGATTAAAAAGCAAAATTGACTTTTCAAAAAGAAAGACATCTTTACAATTAAATTTACTTTGGGATTTGTGATGAAACAATAACAACAGAAATGGCGATCCCGGGAAGGAACAAACTCCAGTTGTTTTAAGAAGTTTTACTTCATGAAGGTTTTTCTCAGGTTATCTTGTTGGTATGTGCACATTCATTTTGTGTTTCTCAGATAGTTGAAGACGATACTAGTTGGTGCAAAGTACAGTGTTAAGTTTGTGATCCCCTCATCCACGACCAAGTCTTGGTGCGCTTTTGATTTTGGGTTTGCATGGTCAGAAGCCTCCGTCCCAAGATTCCCCAGTAAAGTTTTCCCATATGATGGAAGGAAGACTATACCAGGGCATCTTTTGTTGGAGTAGGTTTGTATGATATGAAGACTCAATCCAATATTCTCCAGTGAAGGCCCTGTTTATTTGATAGAAGTCCTTTCTCCCCAAAGAAGTTGGTGCAATAATTACTCTCGAAGCACGTATCTCTGGTTTCCCCAGTGAAGCATGTATCCCTGCTTTCTCCAGTGAAGATCGTATCTCCAGTGAAGAACGTATCTTGGTTTTCCCTCGACGATGTGGTTTTGACCTCCCCTTTGAAGTCAACATGAAGGCCCTATTAGATGCCTCGATGATGAAGCATTTCCTCCCTTAGTGAAGTCTGTGTGTTTTTTCTTCCTTAAAAGTGGGTCTGAGTTCCCCAGTGAATGTTTTGACAATTTGGTTTCCATCTGCCTTATTCAAGATCAGTATTGAAACCCCCAGTAGGAGTACGGACCGTGAAACATTTGTTTTCCCCATTGAAGTCTGTGTGCTATTCCCCGAGAAGGTTATCCTAGGACAGCTCTTGTTGGAATGAGTATTCATGATGAAAAGTTTTCAATCCACAGTTTTTTCTCCAGGGAAGTGGGTTTGAATTCCCCAATGAGGTTTGATTGTCTCGGTGTCAGTCTGCTTTATTTGAGGTTGGTCTTGCAATCTCCAGTAGATATGTTGCTTTTGAAAAGTTGTTTTCTCCGATGAAACCGGAAGAAAGATGTTATATCCCAGTATCTGTTTGATTTATCTACATCCGGATTATATTTCTCCTCAGTGAAGTTAGGACAGGCAATAGGTTTGGTCTCCGCAGTTACTTTTATCTCTCTTGGATTGATCTTTCTGGTTGAAGTTTAGCCCAATGTTGTTGGTACCTGAGACGTCTTTGTTTGTTTGATTATGTATCCTCTTACCAGTATACACACGATATCACTCATACATTCATACATGCACCATGCATTGTTACAAATAATTTTATTGATATTGTGTTCTAACCTTCCTGCAGCGCTCCTTGCTTAGTTGGATTTGGTTTTACCCTCTTGAGTTTATTTCTCAAAGGATGTATCTTTGTTGGCCGTCTTGCTCCAGTTTGTTTCTGATTGGATTCGTGGTTGCATGACAATATTATTTACTTTGGATTTCTGAGAACTTTGAGTTTTGGTTGGTGCATTTATTTTGCACGAGAATACTTTATCTCCTCAACAAGAATACCGTGGAATTTCCCCAGAAACTCATATCTCCCCAGGAAGTCATATCTCTTTCCACAGGAAGCCATATTTCTATCCCCAGAAAGTCATCTTTCTTTGCAATTCCCCTTGACAATGAGTGGATGTCTCTTTATTTGAGATAAGTTTGCATATTACCCTTTCTAGGCAAGGTGCCTTGGTTAAAGAAGAAGTTGAGACCGTGCCAGGTGAAACACCAGAATTTTTGGAAAACTTGATGATATTTTCAAATCTACCTTCAGTGAACGTTGGTAGTGCATCGGCAGTGAACGTCGGTGTTTCTTAGATTTTTGCTATCATCAGTGAACGGTGGTAGTTCCTCGTCAGTGAACGGCGATGGTATGATATTTTCAAATCTACCTTCAGTGAACGTTGGTAGTACATCGGCAGTGAACGTCGGTGTTTCTTATCTTTTTGCTATCATCAGTGAACGGTGGTAGTTCCTCGTCAGTGAACAGCGAAGGTATGGTATTTCAAATCTACCTTCAGTGAACGTTGGTAGTACATCGGCAGTGAACTTCGGTGTTTCTTATCTTTTTGCTATCATCAGTGAACGGTGGTAGTTCCTCGTCAGTGAACGGCGATGGTATGATATTTTCAAATCTACCTTCAGTGAACGTTGGTAGTACATCGGCAGTGAACGTCGGTGTTTCTTATCTTTTTGCTATCATCAGTGAACGGTGGTAGTTCCTCGTCAGTGAATGGCGATGGTATGATATTTTCAAATCTACCTTCAGTGAAAGTTGGTAGTACATCGGCAGTGAACATCGGTGTTTCTTATCTTTTTGCTATCATCAGTGAACGGTGGTAGTTCCTCGTCAGTGAACGGCGATGGTATGATATTTTCAAATCTACCTTCAGTGAACGTTGGTAGTACATCGGCAGTGAACTTCGGTGTTTCTTATCTTTTTGCTATCATCAGTTAACGGTGGTAGTTCCTCGTTAGTGAACTGCGATGGCATGACATATTTTCTCTTCTACCTTCAACTATTGAGTTGGTAGTTTACCGTCATATGTGAGCCGGTATCTTATTACTTTTCTACCTTCATCCATTGAGTTGGTAGTTCACAGTTATCTGTCGATCGTTATCATTCTTTACTTTTTCCTCAATATTTCAGATGATGCTACCTTATCTCTTCTTTGGGTTTTACACCAATAGAGTCATGTATTTTTTTCACCAGTGATTTATTTTCCTGGTGGGGTTTCTCCTCTGTTTCTTCATTTTTGTTGCATCTGCAGTGGTGTCTTGCGTCTCTTTAGATTTGTCCATTTGCATTCATAATCATAAGCATTGCATGGCATCTTAGGGACAAAAATTGGGCTTGTTTTATATTTAAGCATCTTCAATCGCGTTGACACGAAGATTTTTAACCTTCGTATCTCCGGATAGAAGACACTTAAATAAGGGCAGCTGTTGTACCCCAATTTTTTCCCCTAAGATTCCCCTATCATATCATGTTAACTTGATCATGACAAGATCACATTAGGGTTGGTTCTTCATCTTTCTCTATCTCCTATCTTTAAGTTTGCCCTTGAGGAATATCCAAGAACCTTGGTTGTGTATCTTATATATGTGTTGTTGACTAACCTCTAACCAAAATACAAAAATATATTTGTCTTTATCTTTGCACAATTTGTGTTTTGTAGGTACCAAGTTAAAGCATCCAACAAATAAGGCTTTCCAAGTTGCTTTGATCCTATATTGTGGTGAAAAACAACATGCATCGACCCATAAAGGTATGCATCGACTCATTTTTTTGTGCATAACTTGCATGTGTCGACACATGCATTTATGTATCGACTCATCCTGCTTGTAAAACTAGCATGTGTCGACACATACGTGTTATGTATCGACTCATGCAGTTTGTGTAGTTCTATAATGAGTTGAAACAACAGTATGTATCGACACATAGAGGCATGCATCAACACATGTTGTGTTATGCAACTAGGATGTATCGACACATACCACATATGTATCGACTAATAATAGCAAAATGCACGTGTTTTTTTGAAAAAAGGCCAGCAAATTCAAACTGTGATCATTTTTTTGGCTCCAACTTTTTCTGCATAATTTGAAATTATATCATTAATTCAAATTTGGCTCCAAGAATCAATTACCAAATTACCACTAATCCCAATTCTAAAACTCTATAAATAGAGACCTCATTTCATTCAAATGACAAGCTTTTGATAGCCAAAATCATCTTGCTAAAAAATCTCTCAATTCTCTCCATTTTACCAAATCCACTCAAAGCTCTATTTTCAAAAAGTTAGTAAGCTTTGCATTGAAGCCTACTGATCTTTGAGCTAAACCTTCATCCAAACACTTTTTCTCCATCAATTCTCTACATCCAAGCTTTGGTGATTGATTCTTTTTATTGAATTGAAGCAAATTCTGAAGTTATTTGATAATTTTAAAATTCTACATTTGGTAAGTTGGATCATCATCTTTAACAATGTGATCTCTTATGGATTTCTGGTTTTGATTCATTAAGCATTATTTTATTACTCCATAAGTGCTATTTTCTCAAAATTTGCTGGAATTTTCATGCTCAATTGGATCCAAGATCATAAGGTGTTTGATGAAAAGTTGGAACAAGAATTTGATCCCAAAAATATTTTTCTGCCTTATTTTGGGGCTGTTTTGACTCAAACATTTTTCTACTCACTCTCTTTGATGAATAATTTGGACTGCAATTTCAATGTTTAATTTGTTTTTAAAGTCAATGGACTTTGTGATGTAGATGAAGTTGGATAAATGTTCATCAATTCAAATCTACCTAAGAATGAATTATTTAATTCATTTTTGGTGCTTTGGATTAATGATATGTTTAGTGCTTTAATCCATCTAGAGGAGTGGTTGAATTTAAAGATGAAAGGATTTTGAAATGGTAATCCAAATTAGCTTATCATTCCCCTCCCTCTTCATCTTATCCCTTTCTTTTTTTTAATTGTGCTACATGTTAAGGGATGGTGATCTCTATATCATCTATCCAAACATGAAGTACATAGATTGCTATTGACCGGCCTCAAAATAGGTGCGACTTCTACATAAGTCCACTTACGATTGCTTAACATAGCGCTAAATTTTGTCCCGATTCGAATAAATGATCATTTGTGGCCCAAACTTATGATTGCAAGCCCAAGTATGTTAATTTGATCTCTTTGACCCAATAACCTTGAGATTCATTATGTGGAGGCTTTGGTTCTACCAATTCTCTAATGAATCTACAATACTTTTGGTCAACGCGGATCACTTAAACATCGTTGATCATTACATGTTATTTGTGAGAATTCCAAAACGGATGATATACTTGACAAAAAGCAAATGCAACTTGTAGTGTGGAGGCTTTGGTTCTACCAATCCTCTAATGAGTTCTAAATGCAAGTTTCAAGATGATCATCTAACTAACCACTAATTTCTAACAATTGACTTTACTTTATGCTTTATAATTTTCTATGCTTTATGCACCATTTAAATTAAGCATTTACATTTCATGTCATCTTTTTATTTTGCTCACTTGAGCATTTACTTTTATGTCATTTTTATTTTGCTCACTTGAGATTTTATTTTCCTTTTAAAGATACCTAATAATCAACATGAACCATAAAAATCTTTAATGATATTTGGACTATTGGATATTATCCTTGGCATTATGGAGCATTGGACTTCTTGGACTTAGGATTAAAAACCTTGGCCTATCTTGGAGACCTTGTGACCTTAATTCTTTATTTTGTCTGGAGTTCTTGAGGTTTACCTCGAGCCATTGGGTTGTTTGTTTATTTGTGTGCAGGTTATTATGATTACATACTTTGTTTGTAATTTGGAATTCACCCGTATACAGCCGTTACTCTGCCCAGTTTTTGCGAAGACTTAATACATTTGGAAAGGTCTAAGTATCTTTGCTTGCTTGGTTTCAATCCAAAGAATGGGAATTTTATCTTGACTCATAATGTCAAGTATGGGCTTCTTGCTTGTTAGATGGTTCTTATTCCTAGTTTTTACCTTATGCTTTAGGATAGCCTCTTCTTCTCCTCCTATATTCTTTAATTTCAAAAATCTTCTCCCTCCTTTTGAAAATTCTTCTTGTTTCTAAACTTGAACCATTTTCATAATAAACTTGGACTTATGCCCATGCATTTTCAAAACATTTTCATAAATAAACTTCAATCAATTTAATAATACCTTGACATTTTTTGTGAGAAGACTAAAAGTCAATCAATCTCATTTCAAACCATTTTTGCCATTTTGGCTTTTATCTTTAAAAATTTTTCAAAAAGATTAGACTCTTGTCAATCCTTGTAGTGATGCAAACAACTATACTTCTATAATATGTAGTAAAGAGAGATATTTTCCACTTGGGTGATGAGTGAGGCATTGTTTATTTTAAAATCCAAGCCATATCCTCCACTTTGAGATAATGTAAATTCTCCTTTCACATGATTGTGGGTAGTAAGTATGTTTTCCACACGGACAATGACGATGATGTCTTATCTCATAAAATTAACCAACACACTTGTGTTTCAAATTTTTAAAAGAGGAACTACGTGTACCCTGATCCCCTTTTGCATGAAAGGTGGTACGTAGGCACTAAAGGTTCGCAACCGCGGAGGGTGCAAAAATCATAAAAAAATATTTCTTTTCTCACCTCCACCATCCATTTTACATAACACGTTTTCATAACCAAAACATATAGATTTTTTTCAAAGAGGTTCCTTCGGAGTACCATAGATGTTTAGGGTACTAATACCTTCCCTTTACATAACCAACCCCCTTACCTTGAATCTTTCCCCATTTTTGGGTTATTCTCTCTTTTCCCATTCCTTTGGAAACAATAAAGCGCGGTGGCGATTTTTATTTTGATTTGTATAAAGTCTAGTCAATCCAATGGCTTAGTCTTGAACATTTCTACCGCTACACATGGATTTCGATATTTTCCTAACCATTAATCATACTTACCATGGTTATGAACCCAACAATCCCTACAACCTGAAAGCTCTTGCTAGAATCTGGTTTCGGTTCCTACTAACAATCCTCCATCCTAGAGGAGAAGATCTGGATGTTGTGTTTCCAAGGGATAAGTGCCTTCTCTTCTGTCTTCTCAACAATATCCCAGTAAATATGTCATGTATCATTTTCAATCATCTAAAGGAATCAATCTTGGATTCCATAGACTCTCAAAAATTCTTCATTCCTTATGGGCGTGTCCTATCTGAATTGTTTGAATTAGTTGAAGTAATCAAAATTGTTCAAAAGGCTCAGCTCAAAAGGGAAAATGATTTGTTTAATGAGAGTTGTGAAGTGTTTGAAGTCTAAGCTAGTGTCCTTATACTCTAGTTGAATATGTCCTTTTTAGGATATGTCTTATTTGTCAAAACATTGTTGTCATCAGCCTATCTCTAAGTCATTTTTGTCAAAGAAAAAGTATCAGCATAAAATGCTTTGTTACATATCTATCTCTCAAAATTTTGCTTACATATATTATTTGTTATACTTTAAGTGTTTTGATAATTCATGCTTTATTGATTCTAAAGAAAGAATATATTATATTTACAAAGATAAAATTAATAAGCAATAAAATCAATATTCTATCAATTTCACTTCTCTATCCTTATCACCTTTTTTATTTTTGACAAAGGGGGAGAAACTAAAATGATTTTGATAATGTTTATTATCATAATATGAAACTGAAACTTATATAATGTTGTTGCTACTAACTGTTTGTTTGATGTTTTCTATCCAGGAACTCTAAATAAGTTCAGAGTTTATTCTAAGACAGGTTGAAGATGAAGAACCTAATGCAAAGGTTGAAAACCTTATGGATGAATTCAACTCTAATTTTATACAAAAGAAGTTTTACAATTTGTGAATATATGAATATTCAAACAGATGTACCAAACATAATTCAGAAGTTATAAACTTACTGAAAGTAAGGTAATCTTGCTTGATATCATAGTATTCAGAAGTTGTTAACTTTCTAAAAGTATGAAATTCAGATAGGTTGAAGAAGAAGATCCTGATTCAAAGGTTGAGAACTTTATGGATGAAATCAACTATTATCTCATATAAAAAGATGTTGTACACCTTATGAATATATGAATATTCAATTAGATGTACGAAACACAATTCAGGAGTTATAAACTTACTAAAAGTAAGGTAATCTTACTTGATATCATAGTGTTCAGAAATTGTTAACTTTATAAAAGTATGGAATGTAGATTCAAAGCTCAGAAGTAGTGCTCTTATGAAGAGAAGACAAGTCAACATTATGATGCATGCTCTCATACTGAGATGCCACTCATAATTTTTGCTCTGATACACGTGCTTCAGCAACGTATGCTCTATTCAGAAGTTGTAAATTGTCTTAATGCATGATACAATGGAGAATATCAGATCAAATGTTGATACTTGAGAAGTATATTGTTTTGGTTGTAATATTAGAATCATGGAACAGAAGCACTGATACATAATGCGTGCCATTACTCAATCAGGATAAAATTAAGTGTTGATTCTTCATCAAGTGTTCTTAGAAACCAGGTTCTGAGATGAAGACTAGGTGTTCTAGTTAGACTCTGATGAGTTGTTGTAGGGAATTGTTACTTCTCTATTCTATGTTCTGATACTCAAAATTTATTTTGTGAGTCTTGGGCTCTGGGGGAGACTCTGAACAAGCTTAAATGAATTTTTGGGTTTAATAGATTCAGGGGGAGCTATGAGCTTAACTCTGAATTTGTCGGTTATGGTGATTACCCTATAAAAATTGTTCTATAAAAATACAAGTTTTTGTTATCATCAAAAAGGTGGAGATTGTAAGAACAAGAAGTGTTTCTACATATGGCCTTGAGATTTTGATTATAACTTTACATGTTATCTTAAAGAACAGTTGTATACACCAATGGTTTCGTCTAGTGTGTAGTTGCTGCTATAATGTTCTGACTCTGGTACAAGGTATGTGACATCATCAGGTTCTGAACATACACTCTGGAAGAAAACATGTGGGTACATGTTTCTTTGAAGTCAAGGTTCTGAACTGATCTTCTACAACGTGTCTTAGGAACGTTAGTATAAGAAGTTATGATTGTGACTTTGTGGTTTAGCTTTAGAGGCCTTCTAAATCTTTAATTTTGTGTGTTACAAGTTTTGAAGATTATGAAGATGAGGTTCTGCTGAACAAGTTCTGATGATCTGAAAAAAAGCAAGTTCTTACAACCAACTGTTGAAGACTTTGAAGACTAGGTTCTACGTGACAAGTTTTGAAGACTCTGAGACTTAGGTTCTGAGGCTTAAGAAAGATTCTTCTACAACAAGATTCAACGTTCAACATTAAATTATCTGAAGCCTCTGGAGATAAATAAGAAAATTTCAAAATGGTTAATGTGTGATAGTGTACAAAAGGTACATAAAGTGACTGTGACCTCTACTTTTCTAGAGTGGCGCAAGGACAGTTCTTTTGTACTTGATAGTGACTACTCTCATTATAACCATTGAGAACCAACAACTAGATTTCCTATTTACCTTTCTACCCTTTCAACGGATCTCTTTTACAAGCTATAAAAGGAAGACTTCAAAGCTGAAGAAAAGTAAAAAACTACACTACAATGAAAAATCTATCGGTTCAAATCAAGCTCAACAAAACTACACCAAAGCGTTGCGCAAACACTGTAGAGAAGTCATTTGTGTTAAGTTTTGTAAATAAGAAAGGAGTTGTTGCTCGCATCTTGAAGTAGAACACTTAGGTGTTCTTCATTATGCTGAAAAGTCTGTGTAATCTGCTTACAAGAAGCAAATATGTAATACACTGAATATACTTAACTGTTGTTGAATGATACCTTAAGAGACTGAGGGGAAAGTCTGGTCTCAAGAAGACTCCTGATGCGGCTTGAGTGGATTTACAATAAGGGTCGACAGACTTATTAGGGGTGCTAGTAAGGTTGATCAGACTTATTGTGGGTTGTTCTGTAATCATTTTGGTTATAGTGGATTAAGTCCTTGTTGAAGGTGAAATCATCCTTGAGAGAGTGGACTGGAGTAGCTTAATTAACATCAAACTAGGATAAAAATCATTGTTTTTATTTATTGTTTTATGTTCAAGGCTTACATGGTTCGTCACCATAAAAACAATTAATTTGGTGAAACCCAATTCAAACTCCCCTTTCTTGTGTTTCTCACACCTTCAAAAGGAAATTCAAAGAGATATGTTACATGAAATTGTGATTGTTTCCTTCCTCGAGGAGGTATTCGTCAGATTGTTACATGCAGTAATATTTCCTACTATCATGCTGAATTGGTCAATTGTTACATCATGGTCAACAAATGCTTGGTCTAGCACTTTCATTAACGCTTCTTTGTGGGTGTCAGAATTTATCAACAGAGAGAGTATAGAGATCTTGGAAGGTGTTTAGAACAACTGATCTATCTCTTTCTTTTACTGGGTTGACCCCTTTCTAGTCCAGGTTTAGGAATTGCAATAGGAGATTCAATGGGGATACTCCCAACCTTCCTCGGAGGTATAGCAGAGAACACACGACTGTTGTGGGTCAAACCACTAACATCGGTTATGTTAACAAAAGAAGATGGGAGGGAGTGGGCACCTCTTTCCCATTTTTAAGCATAGTAGCGTTGTATTTGTATGGCGCAACTTTATCAAAATCATAAGGAGTCGGTCCTGGAAAGTATACAACCAAAGGAGAAACAAGAGCTCTTTGACTGCTATATGTTATTTCGAAAGGCTCGGGTATGTTAAAATGAGGAACTATAACATTTACTTCGGTGTCCACATATTTTCCTTTGTAAACAATGACCTCCACACTTGTATCAAGAGAAACTTTGATTGATAGCATTATTTTAACTGATTCCTCCTTTTTTCTTCTTCTCTCAGCAAGAATGGCTATCGTACCCTCTTTAAACAAACACATGCCTTTCAATATCTAGAGATCTCCTCTCAGAGTGGTACAGCCCCATGGTTTCTTTTCACATTTTGGGCACCAGTCTTGACTAAAATCAATCAATCTTCTTCGGACCCATTGTTTGTGTATCTCTACAAGAGTCACTGCATTGAGATCTTCAATTGTAGGCTCTCTATCATATCTAGCATACGCCTTAGTGGAAATTAATAGACTGTCATCAACAGTTATAAATTCAGCAGGACCATCTTCAATCATATTCACTTCATTATCATTTTTGGTATTTAGTGACTATTATGAGACCCTGATCTAACAGGAGTTGAAGGCCTCTCTTCATAATATAACATCCATGGGAGTCTCTATGATAGATCTGACAAAAACCATAGTTGTGTTGCTCTTGACCATTCATACTACAAAGGGAAGCATGTATCTTCACTAGGTCTCCCCTCGACAGATAGGCATCAAAAATACGGTATTCATCAGGACACCCATTCACCATATTCACAGTATGTTCTCCATGATTAGGTAGAGAATTAGCTTACACATTCGGACCAACGTCTCTAAATGATAAGAGACTACTTCTGACCAATTTTTAGACTTCAATCTTCAATTAGAAACAATTTTCAGTATTATGACCTAGAGCACCTTGGTGAAAAGCACAATGAGCATTTTCTTTATAACAATATGGAATGTCTTTTGGGATGGCAGGCGGTGTTCTCGTCTGAACCATATTTTTCTGCAATAATCCAGGTAACAACTCTTTATAAGTCACCGGGATCGGGTCATAATGTGGCGCATTTCTTACTCTATTTTTATAATTTTTGTATGTTGATTGTAGTAAGCATGTTGTTGAGGTTGTTGTGTGTTGTAAGCCTGTTGTCGAGGCTGTTAAACTTGTTGAGGGAACTATGGTCGGTAAGCTGGTGCTGGATTAATAACAGGTGTGACAACTAAAATGTGTTTCTGTGGATACCTTCTTCTTGGTTTTCCGAATGATACTTCACTGACATCTTGTTCTTTCTTCTTTGGGAAACTACTTCCAAATTTCTGACTCCACTTGATGAACCAACTTCTTTGGTCAACCATCCTGCACGGACACCTTCTTCGATTCGCATCCCCATATTCACCATTTCAGTGAAATCATTCAGTGCACTCACAATCATTCTTTCATATTAAAATGGGCCCAAGGTATTCAAAAATATTTTGGTAATTTCCTTATCCTCGAGAGGTGGACTAATTTGCACAAAAACTTCACGCCTTTTTGCACATTATATTTGTATTAGCGAACAAAGGCTTCACCAATGTCTCTGAAAGTATGAATCTGTGTACTAGCAAAACTCATGTACCACATGAGAGTGGTGCCAGACAAACTATCTTGAAAGTATTGGATCAATAGTTGGTCATTATTAGTTTCCGTTGACATATTTCTGGCATACATAGTCAAGTGACTCTCTGGGAAAGAATTCCCTTTGTATTTTTCAAAGTCATGTACTTTGAATTTTCCGCTATCATCACATTTGGCACCAGGAATAAGTCATAATCATTCTTCCCAAATAGGTCTTTCCCATTGAGGGGCTTAAGTTCTTTCTATATTTCTTGAAACTAATTTTAGAAGTCCTCCATCCTTTCCTCAACACCCAAACATTCAGATGGTTCGGCATGGTAAACTTGTTCATTTCCAAATGGGACAGTATGTACCACTGTAGGAGGAGTAGACATCATAGGATGAGGAATAGCCATCCCATGAGGAGGAGCTGACATTACATATTGCATTACGGGAACTTCAATAGAAGCTTGGTATCCCTCAGGCATAAAGTTGAGTGGCATGCCCCAAGGATATCCAAGTGGCATTTGATACAGCGGAGCACTGACTGGAGCTACTGAAATAGGAGTGGTAACAACTTCAGAGATCACTTTGATATGGACTTACGCTTGAGTTGAACAGGGAAATACGGGAGGTGACTGATTCTGAGCATTCACCATGTTCTCCACCATAGTTGTCAATCTTTCCATTCCGGCCCGTAGGGTAGTTACCTCTTCAAGAAGCTCATAGTTATTTTTCTCTAGTGTGATGTCCATCTCTTTAGTGATTAGCCCGAGTGCGGATTTTGACTTTATTGGAGAGAAAAGGCACGAGTAAGACTTTGGAATGCAAAGACTGGGTGATGAATGATGAATGATATGAGACACAAAAATGATTTTTTTATTATTTTTTGATAGTTTTAAAGGAACTTACTTATAAACTTGCAAGCATTCGTAAAGGAATTAATACTTTAAAAATAGCCGAAAAAAACCTCATTTCATTAATCATAGAAGGATTACATTTGAAGTACACTTTCAAAGATCCCAAAAATATGAGAGGAAAACAATTAAATCCTTGGGTCATAAGGAATCCCATTTGAAGAACTAAATCCTCCTCACAGCCGAGCCTCTTGATCTTCTTCTTGTAAAAGTCTTACATCTTTGTTTTCTCTTTGACCAACAAATAAAAAACTTTCTTCCAAGCATCAGGAGCGGGACCAACATCTATCAAATCTTCATGTTTTCTCTTCCTCTCTTTGGCACATCGCTTGAGCAAAGAGTCCTTTCGACAAATTTTCCCATCTTGTTCCACAAGCCAACCATCTTGAAGAAAGAGTACATATTCTTTATCCTTCAACTGCCTTTCCAAAACCCTCTTTTCATACACCGATATGTGATATTTTTCTTCCAAATTATTTCTTTCCAACTCCATCCTAGCCAAAATTTCCTGATACTCCTCCCTATTCTCAATGGGAATGATGGAAGATGAAGGTGAGAGCAAAGGTTGAAAAGGTTTTTCAAGAAAATAGGGCATCTTGAGCTTGCAAGCTCTATCATGGACCCACTGAGTAAAAGGTTTAAAGGCAATGCAGTCCTTCTTTCCCAACTGATCTTTACCTTTCACATGAACCTTCTGCCAAGTATCCAAAATTTATTCCTTGAAATCTAGATTATCCTCCTCATTAAACTAAAAGAAACCTGACAACAGAGTGTTATTGGTTTTGTCCTCCATTGGGTATCCCAACTGACGTCTAGCAAAAATAGGGTTGTAGTTGATTCCTCCTTTTACACAGAGAAGAGGTACATTAGGAAAACTACCGCAACTGTCGATGATCGCCCCCTTGTCATAAGATGGGATATATCAAGTTAGATCCTCTTGAGTAATGGACATAAGCCTTCGGGACCACCTAAGCTTTTCTGGATTGTCTTTGAAGAGATTGGACTTTGGTAAATGCAAATTAAATCACTTGTACAATAAAGGTGCACAACATGTGATAATTCCATATCCTTTTTGAGTTCTATGATGAATAGAGTGGTAAGCATCTCCAAGAAAAGTAGGTACTGGGTTACCGATTAAGAATATCTTAATAGAATTAACATTAACAAAATAGTCAATGTTTGGGAATAGTACAATACCACAGATGAGTAAAGAAAAAATTGCCTCAAAATCATTTGTGCTATTTGCCTTGCCTAAGACAATAGCTTTTGCATCAAGAATAGGGAATTCAAACCTTGAAAACCTTTTCAGAAAACAAGATTTGCTTTCACCTCAAATTCCCCCAAGTGAAGGACTTTAGCAATGACAGGGGTCTTGGGAACCTCCTCAAAACCACAAAAAGGTAAATCATTTGTCATCGGAAAATAAATCCAAAAAGAGTATTCTTCTAAAGTGGGAATCAGGGAACATGAAGAAATGGTAAAGGGGATCATATAACTGAACAAAAGTCTCAAGAATTATATCTGGTATGTTAACTTGGAGAATACCAAAAGGCCCTCAATATTGTTTTCTGAAATCTTCACGATTAGATACGAAAGACCTTAGCTTTCTGAACTCGTGTAATTTAGGATTTTTGAAATCGAATTTCTTAGTGTTCCTCTTTCCAATTTCCATAATTACAAATCTTATTATGTTTGCAAAGAGACTTTTATAAGTTCCTTGAAAAAAGAGTTTTTAATGAATGCATGAATACATGGTTATGCAATAATCACAAACATTGTTTTAAGGTTTCAAAGTCACGAGAATGGAGCCAAAGGTAAGAATCACCCCACAAGGTATGTACTATGGGTTCATTATTACCTGTAGAACAAGGTTCTAAAAGTACCTTTGGAGTCGTAATTTTTATTTTGGATATTACTAATTTACGCAACTACTTGTGAGTACCAATAATATTCTCAAGAAAAACTCGTCCAAGCGTAGTATCGCATAACGAATAATTCAAGACTACTTTTTAATTGTCACTGCACTACATCCTAAAGGTCAAGATGGTTAAAATGGATTATATGGCTTCTCAGCTTCATGGGATCTCAGGTTGAAAGTAGTAATGCTTTAACAACTTACTTGTTTTAACATTACCACCCCAAGGAGGCCTCCACTGAGTGGGGTTATCATATGCTACTTATGTCAGAATCACTTCATTCATGTAACTTTTGATTATACCATCATCCTAATTCTTAAGTGTTACTTAAATCTGGGTATAGGATTTGTTCTTTGCAAAAACACCAATACCCAAAGAACCACAAAATAAAACATATAAACAAACAATAATAAAACAGCACTACGCCAAATAAGCTATTTAATAGCGCTTTTTTTTGTTTTTGATAGCGCTTAAAAGTGCTATTAACCGCGCCACTATTGTAAATATTTCTTATTTAATAGCACTTTAAAAGCGCTATTAAAGTACCAATTTATAATAGCGTTTTAATTAAAGTGCTATCAAAGTCAGTATTTTGTATGTTTTTTGTTTGTTTTTTTATAGCACTCTAAACAAAAAGCGCTAATATATAACATATGTTTGATAGCGCTTTCAAATAAAGTGCTAATAAATGGTACATATTTGGTACAATATTTTTAATAAGTACAGTACAATATTTTTTCTTACACAATCATTTTTTTTGGTGTAAATATAAAATAACTATATTCAATTCAACACAAATAACGCTTTAAGTTACTCATTGCATATATATTATGATCCATCAAATACCAAATAACATTTTAAATTACTAAATCCTATTGTTTCCAAATATCATAACATATAGAATATTAAGAGGGCGTTTGCATAGCCAAATTTGTAGATGCCCATCTATGAGTACTTCAATCCAAATCCAAAAACATACAATCAAATTCTCTAAACAAAACACCAAAAAAATAAGAAAGGATAACAAAACAATCCCATGTAGTAACCACCTTCATGATCCAAAAGCGTTGAACTCATAGATACAATCACTAATTAGGCAAAATAATTGCTTCTTGTTTTCCTGTATCATAGAAGGAATATTGATTATGTATTGTACAATAAAAACTAATTCAACATATAAAGAATAATCAAACATTTAATATGGGTCTAACAAGAAGCGCATAAAATAAGGAATGATTATTATAAACTAATAACAATAAATCGATATAACTAATGCAATAATTGAACTAATTAAGTCTAACAAGAACATGACTTGTAAATATATAGACCACAATTTCCATTATTAGATGCATATAAACACTAAACAGAATATAATTCAAATTCTCAAAATATACATAAACACTTAATTGTGTGTAACTTTCTTTTCATGATCCAGAACTAGATATCAAACACCTTACAATTGTTACTACGAATATCTAAAAATTTCAAGTAGAAATGGAAAACTATAAATCAATCATACAATAAGATATAAGTCATTTTTCCGTATTTTCCTATTTCAAAATTTAAATTCGAGACCAAGAAAGAACACTCAGTACCTCTATGCCATATCTTCTAAACCAATAAAATACTAAAATCATTTATACGACAACTCTAAATCCAACTCAAAAATTAAAATTAAACATCTAAGTCAAAACATTTGAACTCTAAATCCATGAGTAATATTTGTCTTGTTTATCAAGTATCAAGTCAAGGAAAAACTCACCGAAAACATCATCCACCACATAAGTAGCCCAATCCTCCTTAACCTCAGTTAACTTATCATGAGAGTAGGTACGACATTTGTGGTCAAAAAAGTACTTCAAATATGAAAACATCAACAATTAATCGTGTTAGAATTAAATTATATTAATTTAATTTACAAAAGAATAATAATAATAATTAAAATCACGTACATTTGTGGGGATCATAAATTCATTTTCCATGATGACCTCTTTCATAAATCGCATTACAAAGTATCCACAATCAACGCCATTAATTTGACGAGGACACTACAAAAAAAATTTTATATCGATTAATTTTACTCCACATAATTGTTTTAAAATAACATTAATTTAGACACATACCTTTATTTTTTGCCATGAGATTTTCTTTGACTTTGACACTTTAGGCACTTTAGAACTACTATTAGCACGATAAATTTGCAAAGCGCTAACAAAATGAAATTAACTTCAAATGAGTAATTATATAAATAATAATACGTACATAAATTTTAAATTAAAAGAGTCTATACTCACTTCTCAAACTTTGTTTTAAAATTTTGATGTTTTGTTGGCTCACCATTCAACGGATCCATGTAATATATCACCTCAGCATTGAGATTGATGACAAGCAACACCCAATGTTTCCTGCACCCAACATTTAAATATTGCATTAAAGATTCACATTCATTAGAGTTTTTTCTCGTTAATTTAATAACTTTTTGAATATAAATCTCACCCTAGATTACAAGGTGCAAGAATCATCTTATCCTTGAACTCCTCATCTTTCAAAAGTATTTTTGCTATACCATTTCCTAGATTATCCTCCCGTGATACATGTGGAGATATGAAAGAGAACTTATTTATTAATCCATTTGGACTAATAAACTTGTCATACAAATACCTAGAAATGAACAACAATTGATATTAATATATTTGTCACCAATGTGAATATTAGTCAACAATACAAATAACATTAATATTAATAATATATTTGTCAAATAAGAGAATATTTGTAATAATAGAGGTACCTGGAAAATACAGTGATAATAGATGCACTTAACCAATTGTGATCAAGAATCTCCTTTATACTCTCTACACGTAGTTGCTCTAAAAACTCCTCACCAAATATACTTTCCTCCATTTTTATTTGAATTAATGATCCAACCCTCATCATCTTTTTCACATACATATCAAGGAAAGGTAAATTTGCAATACCAGCTGAACCGCCAACTCTAGGAGACTCTTCGATTTTGAATTTTTTGTTACTTTTGTTGGGTGATGAAACTGAATATTCAACACTGTGTTGAATATTGTTACCTTTGTTTTGGGATTGACCAGGAATCTAAAAAGTTATATTAATTAATATTAGTGATCAAATAATAAAACAAGTAGCGATCAAGCAACTTGATTATAAGTAATTTACCTTTTCACATTCAGCAACAAATTCAAGAAGTTTCGTTGGCCATGGCACAATTGTTCCTATTGCTTGACCAACCATGGATACATCTCCATCTTCAACAGATATAGGCAATGGGGCATTTGGCACAATAGCAACATCGATATTAACCTTGACATATCCAGGTGGTAACGTCATGCCATGTACCGTGTTACCTTTGGTGTTATATAGTTTTCCACGAGCAACCAAACAACGACTCGGGGAGGATAAATATATATTAACATGAAAGAGACCCTAAAACAATAAGATATGAATAAAAAGATTAACATCATTATTGAAAGAACAAACATATCGAATTTGAGAGATAATAAAGAAACCAATTACCTCGGGAATGTTGTCAAATGATCCAGGGTTGCAAGAACCTTTATCACTAGGTAGTCGACTCTCAGCTACTTTTTCTGGTTGTTTCCTTTCTACCACTTGTTCAAGGTGTTGCCTCTGTGCCACTTTTTCAGGTTGTTGCAACCTCTCTGACACTTGTTTAGGTTGTTGCCTTTCTTCCACTTCTTCAGTTTGTTGCCTCTCTAGCTTCTCTCTATCCAACTTATCTCTCTCAATCTTTTCTCTCTCTAGCACCTCCAATCTACTTTTGAGTGAATTACAAAAGCCATACAATTTTTCAAAATCCATTTGTGTGGGGAGATTTTGGCGTGGTAATATGTCCCTAGAACATACCCCAAAACCATAAGTCCTAACACGTCCAGAGTAGTTTGGGAGATTAAGAGCCTCAAATAATATGTTTGTGGGACCAAGGTCTTGTCTCTCTTCTTCAGATAGAGCTTCTGTTAACTTCTCCTGACATTGATAAGTATAAAAGAAATAACCAATAGTTAGATACAAGTTGCAATTAATGGCTATTCTATCAAAATAAGACACAAAGACTCAATTAATTAAGGAAAATCGAGTTTAATGACTTCAAACTAACTAACAAAATACAAATTCGGTAACAATGATGAGTATAGAAAAAGTGTCACATCTATAATGTGAGCATTTTGGAAATAACATCTATAGTGTCACATATAAAATTCGACTTACACATTGATCCACAACTCTTTGAACATTCTCATTATCAATCACCCCGCTCTTATTGACGCGGGCAGCCTTCCACACTTGACTACGGTTTATCTCACCAACTTCTGACTCTTCTACCTGTATATACATTTTTACAAATTAACATAGCAATTAAATTTTTTTATAATATTGTATAGTACATTTATACACATACTTACCATATCAGCTTCAAGACGAGCACACCCTAAACGTGACTTTCTATAGAGATGTTGAGGATTTAACGCTCTTTCTCGATTCTCATCACTAACTTTCTGCATTTATTATAAAAAATGCATCCCACAACACTATCACTAATACTATAATCATGCAAAACTTTAAGGATCCATATCCAAGTGATAAAAGTATTACCTGAAACTTTGCAGTCATATGTTGGGCTACAAATTTATCCCAATCATCTTGTTTTATACAAAAAGAATATTTGGCCGGACGATGTTTAACAAAACCACCCTTACTATCTTTTAGATATGACCTCGCCATTTTTGTTCTGAATGCCCTGTGCAACTTTCCAGCTTCTCTATATACAAAGGCACGATGTTCCTCGCCAATTATAAAAGCTTTCTGCAAATAATTCAGTTTATTAAAACATAGTTCAGTTTATTAAAACATAGTTCAGTTTATTTAAACATCCCAATGGATAGATTAACGAAATTAAAATTTTACAACTAGCTTAAGTTAGTGTGTTACTTCAATTTCATCCCAAATGTTTTGTTTATAAACCCCCACAGCCTCTTTATTTTTTTTCGCGCTCCAATTGTCCAAGCTTATTGGAACTAACCGACGAACTGTAACACCAATGAAACTAGCAAAAGTCTTGCTATTATGCTTGATTGGTTGACCTCTGGAATTCCATTGAACCTATAACAAAATTAAAGTGCAAATAAAGAATCAACAGTCTCACTAATAGTGTTTAACATTCAAATAGTTTCAAACAACTAACTCATAAAAGATAATCATGTATGTAACCATCACTCATACATAGTTTAGTAAAAGGAAAATTGCCAAGAGAGTAAACAGTATCATAAAACTCTAGCTATTTTACCTCAATTCTCTTTCCATTGCTTTTGGCTTTGTGAATTTTTTGCAATCGGGTCACACCACGTTTACCAATTGTTTTCTTACTAGACGAACCACTTTCATCATCAATAGAAGCCATATTTCACCTATAAAAATTTAAAAAGTTATATACCATACAAGAATAACATTAAGAAGCAATAACAATAAAAAAATGAAAAACAAATAAATAAACCATACAAGATTAAGTCGGCCTTTTCCTCTTCCTTGTAGTTGGATTCCTACTTTTCTGTTTTCTAGTTACATAAAATGATGGATTGATCCAAATCCCATCACTGTGATTGTTTCTCATATAAATAATATCATCTATAATTGATTCATACTCAAGGGATTGTGAAGTATTAAAGAAAGGGTCATCCTCAACATCTATATTTGGAGTGGTGTGATCATTTATTTTGTTACTTAGAAACACAATAGACCACTTTTCATCAGCAGGATCAGTGACATAGAACACTTGGTGAGCTTATGATGCTAAAATAAAAGGCTCGTCTTTATACCCTACTTTATTAAGATCGACCTTCATGAACCCAGGGTCAACTTGAAGGCCATTGTTATTGTCAACCCACTTGCAACCAAACACGGGAACTTGAAAGCATGAGTAATCTAATTCCCAAATACGTTCAATGACCCCAAAATATGACAATTTGGAAAATGCGGGATTTCTATTTTTGGAACTTGAGATATGCACAGATTCAGCTACGAGTGTGACACCGCTATTTTGCACAGTGCTTTGATGATCATGTTCTTCTGTATAAAATGTATACTTGTTAATTATATAACCAGAGTACGATAGAACATTTGAATTTGGACCATTTGCTAGCCATCTCAATCTTTCTGAAATTGAATCAGGATTTTTAGCAAATTCTGAAAAATGTGTTCTTTTAGCCATGGTATAAAACTTCGATTGTGTTCTCTTGTTAACCAATTTTCACTCTTATTAGGGTTCAAACTTTGAAGTATTTCTTTGTGCTTTTCAACATATGGCTCAACCTCATCAGCATTGTGTAGAACATACAAGTGTGATTGCTCCAATTCGATGTCTGACATGGTTACTAGTTTACTTGCACCAATCCCTTCCCCTGTTGTTTTTCCAGAGTGTCGTGACATTGGAATCCCTATGGGCTCAATATTAGAGAGGTATTCAGTACAAAACTCAATGGCTTCTTCAACTAAATATCGTTCAACAATACAACCATCTGGCCGACTTCGATTCTTCACGTACCCTTTTATTATCTTCATGTAACGCTCAATCGGGTACATCCACCTCATATAAGCTGGTCCACAATATTGTGTTTCCATTATAAGATGGACTGTAAGATGAACCATTATGTCAAAAAATGAGGGTGGAAAATACATCTCAAGCTCACATAATGTGACAACAATTTCCTTTTGTAACGTCGGTAACTTCTCAGGGTCAATAACTTTGCTACAAATAGCTTTGAAGAAAAAACAAAGTTTAGTTATGGTCCATCGCACATTTTCAGGTAAAATGGAACGTATAGCCACTGGAAGAAAGTTCTCCATTAAAACATGACAATCGTGAGACTTTAAACCCTTCAATTTGAGATCTTTCATAGATACCAAACTCTTAATGTTTGATGAGTAGCCCTCTGGAACTTTAACATTGTGAAGAACCTTACACAAGATCTTTTTCTCTTTTCTTGACAGAGTATGAGCTGCTGGAGGTAGAAATGTACGCTTCCCATCCCTATTAACCGGCTGTAACTCATTTCTTAATCCCATACTTTGCAGGTCTAACCTTGCATTAATGCCATCCTTAGACTTTCCTGGAAGATTGAGTAATGTACCAACGACACTTTCAAACACATTTTTTTCTATATGCATCACATCAAGGAAATGTCTAACATACAATGACTTCCAATACGGCAATTCAAAGAAAATTGACTTTTTTTTCCATCCTCCCTTTACAAGTTCACTTGAAAATGGCTTTCCAAAATTAGTGCTCAAAATCTTTACCTTTTGGTATAATTGATCACCCGTCAAAGCCAAAGGAGCTCTATTTTCTTCTGATTCACCATTAAAAGCTTTTCTCCATTTTCGAAAATGATGGTTGGTATTTAAAAATCTACGGTGTCCAAGAAATACATTCTTCATACAATACTCCAATCGTATTGAATGTGTACCATCTTCACATATGGGGCATGCAAATTTTCCTTTGACACTGTAGCCTGATAGATTCCCATAGGCAGGAAAATCATTGATTGTTCCAAATAACATAGCCCTCAAGTTGAAGGATTCTTTTTTATACTCATCATATACCTCCACACCTGTCTCCCACATATGCTTTAAATCTTCAATTAATGGAGCCAAGTATACATCTATATCATTTCCTGGTTGCTTGGGCCCAGAAATTAACATACTCAACATCGTGTATTTGCGCTTCATACATAGCCATGGAGGTAGGTTATAAATCAACAAAATGACTGGCCAAGAAGTAAGTTTACTACTTTGAATACCATGAGGATTTATTCCGTCAGTAGACAATGCAAGACGTAGGTTTCTTTCTTCCTTCCCAAAATTTGGGTAATCATGATCAATTTTTGCCCATTGAGGAGAATCTGCGGGATGTCGGAGCATTCCATCAACAACCCTTTCATTTGCATGCCATGTTAAGTTCTTTGCGTCTTCTGCATTATGATACATGCGCCTAAATCTTGGTATTATCGGAAAATACCATAGCGTTTTGGCTGGAGCTGTTTCTTTCTTCTTATAGCGTGGGGCACTACATTTAGGACACATATTCAACGATGCATACTCCTTGCGAAATAAAATGCAATCATTTGGACAAGCATGTATCTTCTTGTAACTCATGCCAATAGAACATAACAATTGTTTAGACTCATACGTTCGACTAGGGAGCACGTTGTTCTCAGGCAAAATATCCTTTAACAGAGTCAACAAGTCTGTGAAGCTCCTATCGGACCATCCATGGCGTGCTTTTAAGTTATACAACTTTAAGACCGTTGACAGTCTTGTGAATTTAGTACATCCATCATACAACGGAGTCTCTGCATCACTTACTATCCGCTCAAACATTTGAGGACAATCACGAAGATCTTCCTCAATTACATTGACAAATTCTTCAACTCGATCAAACGCATAATTCATATCTTTTTCAAAATCATTTGATGAATCTCTCCCATTGCTCCTTTTTGTGGACTTGGTTTTTTTTTCCCGTGCATTATCCAGCATGTGTAGCTTTTATCAATTCCATTACATATTAAGTGATCTTCCAAAACATTTGCACTAACATCCGTATAACAACATTCTAAGCAAGGGCATATGATTTTACTAGTGTCTTCAACATGAGCAATAGCAAACCTAACGAACTCACGAACTCCATCTTCATATTCTTTTGACGCTCGATTGGCAAACATCCATTTTCGATCCATATTTCCTAACAAGTAACATATATAACTAGTTAAAAATTGGTTCTAACAACCAAATTATGTATTTAAGAGTCATATAGCATATGAGATTATGAATTTGATTTTGACTTTATGATCCATATGAGATTATGAATTTGATTTTGACTTTATGATGAACTTGAGTTTGAGCAGGATATACGAAGGAAAATAGCAGCCTTGTGGTGATTGGGCTGAGTGTGCATACTACACCGGTGGAGTTGCGTGAGAAGCTTGCTATACCAGAAGCTGAATGGCCAAGAGCCATTGGTGAGCTTTGTGGTTTGAATCATATTGAAGAAGCAGTTGTTCTTAGTACGTGTAACAGAATGGAGATTTATGTTGTTGCACTTTCTCAGCATCGTGGTATCAAAGAAGTCACTGAATGGATGCCAAGTGTAGGTTCTATCATCACTTGTTTATCTATAAGCACTTCTTATGAAAATAAAATGCCAATAAAAAGAACCGTCTTTGAGGGTGTATCAATGATTTGATTTAATGGGTTCCAGTGTTTCACCACAGTGCCATAATAACAAATGACCTATCAATCTATCATGTAATAATCAATTATACTCAATCATAAAAACCATTTTGTCTAGTTAAATTTTGAAAGGTGTCGTTAAAAATTTCACATCGTTTTGAGCATGTATTTATAAGTGCAGACAGTCTTCATCTTACAAATTGATTTTGTAAGAATGAGTTTGTAACAGTGACACTTTTAAAAAAAATTTTGTCTAGTGTCGACAGATTAATGTAGATGTCATGTCTGATATTTGTATTTGTGTTGGTGTTTCATATGTTAAACCCATCTCACACATGCTAATTAATATGATATTAGAATTTGATTTATGACTCGTTCGATTGGACCGTATATTAAGTTTTCACTATCAAATTAGTCACCATTGAGATCTACGCCCTAGATATAAAGACATGAGGTAATGTAAGGGACTTAAGATTAGTCACCCTCAAATTATGCATTTAATGAATTGGGGTCATTCACATATAAGTATTTGACCTTGCCAGATTACATTGTTTTTCTGTTTGTGGTTAACAAAACACATACATTGACCTCCTTCATTATATATTAAATTGCATACACGTTTTCTGCATGAAAAGACTCTTCCAAGGTCTCTATTATTATATTTTCATTTTTGTAATATATATATATATAGCTACTTAAGTTCTTGCTACATTATATTAAATTTTCCATGTCTAGTATATGCAATTATTCAGCTAGATTTGTTTCTTACAGGCCAATCTCTGATGTCTCTAGTGATCTTACCATTGAAATTGGAGCTTCAAGCTTATCACTTCACAAGGTAAAAAGAACAACATAAAATAGCATTTTTATGTATTGATTGTTAATATGCATGAAAATAATGTTTCAATGTTGAAGTACTAACAAGTTGTTTGCAACTGTTTTTTCACAGTTTCCTCTAGTTTCTCGTAGTGGAAGAATTCAGAAACTATTGTTAGAATCAAGAGATTCAAAAGTTTCGCGCATAAGTTTCCCGAGTGTACCGGGCGGTGCAGAAGCATTTGAGCTAGCTGCAAAATTTTGTTATGGAATTAACATTGAATTTACTCTCTCCAATGTTTCTATGCTAAGATGCATAGCTCATTTTCTAGAAATGACAGAAGAGTTCGCCGAGAAAAACTTGTTGACGCGAGCCAAATCATATCTTAAAGAGACAGTACTCTCAAACACAGCAAACACAATATCTGCTCTTCACCGTTGCGAAACTCTCCTACCTATTTCAGAAGAGATTAAACTTGTTAACAGATTAGTCAATTCAATTGCCAACAATGTATGCAAAGAGCAGCTTACTTCGGGTTTACAGAAACTCGACCATAGTTTCTCTTCTCGAATCCTTGAACCGGAAACGCCTTCAGAATGGTGGGGAAAATCGCTTAATGTTCTTAATCTCGATTTCTTCAAACGCGTTTTATCAACGTTGAAGTTGAAGGGACTAAAACAAGAGATCATCAGCAAAATTCTGATAAACTACGCACATAATCTTGTTTTGCAGACAAGTGGCATACCTGCATCAGAGCTTTCACAGTATCTATTTCTGCTATACAACAAAGATGCAACCCAACACCTTTTTGAAGTATCAGCAGGACTTGATTCTCTTGTAATGGAAGAAGGTCAGATCCTTGCACAAGTCAAGCAAGTTGTGAAAGCAGGACAAGGAGTTAATGGATTTGGAAGAAACATCAGTGGATTATTCAAGCACGCAATCACCGTCGGCAAAAGAGTCCGAACCGAAACCAACATTTCGGCCGGAGCAGTTTCTGTGAGCTCGGCTGCGGTCGAGTTGGCAGTGATGAAGTTACCTGATCAAGCCTCACATGGAAATGCAAGAATGCTAGTTATTGGAGCTGGAAAAATGGGGAAGCTTGTGATCAAGCATTTGGTTGCAAAAGGGTGTAAAAAGATGGTAGTAGTTAATCGAACCGAAGAGAGAGTATCTGCGATCCGCGATGAAATAAACGATGTCGAGATAATCTATAAACCGCTTTCTGATATGCTCGAATGCGTAGGCGAAGCGGATGTAGTTTTCACAAGCACGGCATCAGAGAATCCTTTGATTTTAAAACAACATGTTAAGGAACTTCCTTTCGCAAGCGAAGAAATGGGACGAAAGCGCCTCTTCGTCGATATTTCTGTTCCGAGGAACGTAGGTTCGTGCGTCGATGACCTCGAATCAGTCAAAGTTTACAACGTCGACAACCTTAAAGAGTTAGTGGCTGCTAACAAAGAGGACAGACTAAGAAAAGCAATGGAAGCACAAGTGATCATCGGCGAAGAATCGGGCCAATTCGAAGCATGGAGAGACTCGTTAGAAACTGTTCCTACTATCAAGAAACTGAGAGCTTATGCTGAAAGGTTAAGGATTGCTGAGGTTGAGAAATGTTTAGGTAAAATGAGTGATGAGGATATAAATAAGAAGACACAAAAAGCAGTGGATGATCTTGGTAGAGGTATAGTGAATAAAATGCTTCATGGTCCAATGCAACATTTGAGATGTGATGGGAGTGATAGTAGGACTTTGAGTGAAACACTTGAGAATATGCATGCTTTGAATAGAATGTTTGGTCTTGAAACTGAGGTTTCTGTTTTGGAGCAGAAGATTAGAGCTAAAGTGGAGCAAAAACCATAGTGAGATTAATATGAGACCATTGTTGTTGATTAAACTCATTTGTTTAGGATTGAGAATCATGTCAAAAGACAATGATAAAACAGAGAACAATAATAAAACCTCAACATTGTATGAAAAACATAGAACAGTGATGAAACCAACCTGAATGTAGTTAATTATATCAAAGTTTGCAAGTCTTGATCCACCTTCTTGCTGTCTACAGAGCCACTGATCAAGTTTTTCCTGAAATCAAAAAAACATCCAACATTAACGAAATGCCAATTTTTGCTTGGATTGAAAAGAAGAATCGATTAATTGTGACTAAATCACACCAAAACAACAGAAGCCTTATCACTCAAACTAGAACAAACTTTTCAACTCATCTTCAACCAATGTACTGACTTTTTTTCTCTCCATAAAACTTCATTCCTCTCTTCTCTTCCTTCTTCCATGTCTACATTCTTTCTTCTGCACTCAACTCAGATGGCATAGCACTTATATCATTCAATTCCCACTAGATATCACTTCTGCCTCTCATAAACTCAACATGAGTTCCTTCTCATTCAAAACCATACTCATGGGCTGGTCTCAAATACAACTCTTTCCACCGTGTAATCTCTCTCAACATTGATATTTACGGTTAACTAGGACTAGAAATTGAAAATTGCACACAACTTCAACACATAGACCTTAGTTAAAACTAATTCAATGGCCAAATACCTTACACTTCATGCCACTACTCACAACTGCTCACATTAATAACCAGCTCATCTCTCACCATTCAGGCACACATCAATAACACAAGCCTTATCACTCAAATTTCACGAACCCTCACAACTGCAACTTAACCTCACAAACCCTCATTACAGCTACTCAAAATCACGAATATCCGTCAACACAAAGACATCATAACGCTCACAAACAACACAGAGAATCAACGGATAGCAGAAACTGAAAAAAGAAATATTACCGGATACAAATGAAGAGAGGGATGACGACGACGTAGGTGAGATGACAAAGGGTTGAGTCCGACGGAGAATGAGATTTGGTTGTTCTTTCTTTTCGGTGTTTCCTCCTTCTATTTGAGTGTCGTTTGAGAAGTGAATCTGAATCTGAATCGATGGTGAATCCGATGGCTGAAGAATGGATCCGGGTGAAAACCGAAGGAAGGGATGACGGTGGTAAATCAATGACTAACGGCGGTGAATCAATGAAAACCGAAGGAAGCAGAGGAAGATTTGACGGCGGTGAATCAGTTGGGAGAATCAATGTCTAAGAAGGAAGCAGAGGAAGATAGTGTTTTTGTTTTTGGCGGTGAGTGGATGCGGGAAACCCAATTTTCTGAAAATGTGTTTTGTTTTTTTTTTTATCAATTAATTAATTAATTCATTATTATATATAACATAGCGCTTTTTAATAAATGCTATTATATAGGTAGTCAAATAATAGCGTTTTATACAAAATGCTATCTTAAAGAAGTTTAATAATAGCGTTCTGGTACAAAGTGCTATCATAATTACATAGTCTGTATTATATAATAGCGCCCGATTAAAAAGTGCTATTATAAATGTGTTTTTTCCATTTTAATAGCATTTTTTTTAAAAGTGCTATTAAATTAGGTGATACAAAAAATCATTTTTGGCGTAGTGCAGATAAAATAAACAAGGTTGAACCCTCTTGAGGATACATGTACCCGGTGAAGTCGTCATTCCATTGTAGTGAAAAATCGAGGAGACCAAGCTATTGAGGAACTTTACTCACAAAGTAATTAAGAAGACACCACCAAACTTTATTGTTTCTGAGGAAAAGGGAAAATATTGAAACCATATTATTTAACATGCAATGTAAGAAGTATAGACTAAAATAAAAGCATAAGGAAGAGATCCAAGGTACGGGGGTTGTTTATACAAAGGGAAGGTATTATAATCCTATGTATCTATAGTACTCTATAAGAACCACTTATAATATCTGTTTTTTGTTTAAAATTGTTTGTTTGTTAAATGAGTGTGGAGATGGGAAAAGAAATATATTTTACGATATTTTAGTTTGGAAAGACATAGTCTTATACCTACATATCGATTAAGGATCAAAACCTCGTAGTTCATAGTAAAAATAACAAAAGGGTTTGTTGTGGTTGTTTTTAGGAGAAGACATATTTCATACTATTTTAGAGAGAAAGCTCAAATAATACCACCACAAGTATGAGAAGATGGGTCTTGCATCATCATGAAGGAAGGGCTACTAACTTGGATATAAAGATCAACAAGTTGTCAACTAATGTCTCCGTGTGGAAAGAATCATATTTACTTCAATAATTACTATGGGGATAGGAGAATCATATCTCAACTATAAATAGGATTTATATCTAATTTCTTTGAGAAAAGGTTTTAAATTGAAAAGCCAAGTGGAAAAAAGATCTGAGTGAGGTTGAAATCACTTTTAGTCTTTTTAAATTGTTTTGATAGATTTAAGTATATTAATACATTTGATTAAAAAGAAAGTTTGAAGATGCAATGACACAAAGTAAAGGTTTTTATATGAAAGTGTTGAAAGTTTGAAAATTATTTTTAGGGTTTAAAAGGTTCTTTGAGTATAATAAGATACATAGGGTGATTATTCACAAGATTTTTATAGAAGGGGTGGAATATTAATATTTACAAAGGGTAATATACAAATGTAAACACAAGAGGGTAAATATAAGGCAATGCATATGCACATGACTATAAAGTAAACAATACTATCCTTTTCCTTGGATTTTGAGGGGCACAAGTATTATACATAAGTTATTAACACACACATAAGTGTTGAGCACAAAGGGGAAGATTAACATGTTTATCAAGTAAAAGTTGTGACAAAAGGTAGAACAAACAACAAGTAAACAAGCAATCATGGTATCACTTTGGTTTAAATGAGTTTATGAAGGAAATACATCCTTAAAGGGGAATTAAACTCAAGGAAAATGGATAAACAATCAAGGGGATAAGTCATAAATCATGGCTTAGGGTTTTAGAACAAGTTAAAAATTAAACATTTTTTGAAAGAAAATTGAAGTCCCAAACCTAATTAAAATCAAGTTTTTCATGGTACAAATATACACAAGGATCATGCTATCAAACAAAATTCATTAAAGACATGAGATGGTTATTATAAAATAGTTTTATTTGAAAGATCAACAAAGAAACCAATGAAACGTCTTTTAAAACTACAAAAAAAATGACTAGTTTTGAATTAAATGAAAAAAAAGGCTAAATAAATAAAATCTTTGGGATTTTTTCTTATATTCATAAAATAGGGGTGGTGAACTAGTAGTGTACAAACAATTAGCTCAAAAGAGTTAAGTTTGATTGCAAAAAGAATTGGATGAAATTTGAGTAAAAGGGTGAAAAATATTGAAGAAAACAAGTTGTAAAAATAGGGGTGGGCACCAGCAGGTTCAAACCCACTCCCTATAGGTTACAGGCACTCGCTTCTGGCCACTGGGGTGGTTGTTTCATCCGGTCATATAAAAACAACTAATAAGTATAAAATAAACTCAATTTTCAAAAAACAGAAGCATGGCGCCAACACCATCTTCGTCTTCAACCACTAGACAACATAACTTGTAATTTTCGAACTCCCTCATTTCTCAACCATTTTGAAAAGTGTAAAAACCAAAATCACTCAGAATTTGACAAGGATTTCAAATATGCAAGCATCATAAATTGATATTGACTATAACTCACAAATTTTTATTATTACCAAAACAAAACCCTAACTGTTCAGAGACACAATTCTCATCCCACAGACAAAATTAATGAAAATGAATTACATGGTTAGCTTCAAGGAAAGCATATCTACATTTTATCTTTATAAATCGAACACAAATTATGCATGGATAAGGATATCACAATTTGAGAAATTTACCAAATTGTAGAAAGTCCAATGCTTCTTCTATGGCTTTTCAGTGCAAAGTGATGATATGGTTAACTTGTTGGGACCTTCCTGAATCTACTCCAACATTTACTTTTCTTTGAAAGTTGTTGAAATGCTCTAGCCAAGTCAAGTTGCAAGCCACTGTTTTTGAGTTTGGATGATGATGATGATGTTACAGAAGTGTAACATGGGTTTGGATGAGTTAAATTATGATTATGAGGTGTTTGTATGGTTAGCTTTCAAGTATATGTCAAGGGTGATGAATTTCAAAAATAAGGTTTTCAAGGTTCAAAAATGGAGTTTTTCAGCCAATTCTGGTTTTTAGAGTGTTTGAGACCTATGAATTGGTGCTTTTGAAGTGCAAATTAGCCCTCTATTTATATAGAAAACTCAGAGGTAATGAGATGGACAAGTTCTCAAGTTATCAAGTTATGGTTTTGGTTCATAAGCAAATACCAAGTTATGTGAACTTCCATGGTTCCAATGTATAGTACGAGGAGTTGCTAGTATAGAGAGGTTGCTTTCCTTGATTTAGGGTGGAGTGTGATCAGAAGAAAGCAACGGTATGGGTTCAAGACATGCTTTGTACAAAAAGATTGCTTTTCAAGAATGGCAATGGTGATTTTCTTCCTTAAATGGCAAGTTTTTTGGACAGTAGCTTGTATTACTTGGATAAAGACTCAAAGGCTTGTGTACTCTTTTGATTTTGGACATATTTAGAGGTACTATGGTCTGGAAAGTGGGATTGTATAACTTGGCTTAGAGATTTGATCATAACGTCATCACAAAAATGACTTGTAATGCAACCTTGATCACCCAACTTCATCTCTTCGAAACTTTTAGCTCAATTAAGATAAATTCATGCTCTTGGACATTTTGGAAAGCTTGAAACATTATCTACAACTTTCATACTGAACACTTTCTTTGAATCAACTTGGATCTTAGTGAAAAATGTCCATGATGTTAAGATAAAAAACAGACCAAACTTGTTTGATAAATTTCTCTAAGTGTTGTGAAAACTTCACATGCCCATATCTCCTAATTTGATCACTTTTTGGATATCAACCTTAATTGATAAAGTTTCATAAATTTGCATTCGCTACAACTTTCATGTTGAAAGATTTCTTTGAATCAGCTTGCATATTGGTGAAACTTGCTTGTGAAGTTAGGGATTTTTAAGTGTAATAATACTTGAATTTTTCTAAGTGTTTAGACATCTTCAACTTTGACTTTTGTTGACTTTCTTGATACTTTATGATCACACTACTACAAAACGCGTAAACAACAACACCATGGTCACCACGGTTCTTCACTATACTGTGGTGACATCTCTTAAATAAGGTGTGTCTTTTCTTTTTTATTTATAAATTTGTATATAACAACGGTTGAGAAGTCAAACATGGTAAACCATCAAGCTTTCATGGGTTCGAACCTCAGTGTCATCATATATATTATTCCTTTAATGTTAAGGCGCGTCGTTTCTTTTTTATTTATTTTTATATAAAAAAATTAAAGGGATATGACTACGGTTAGTACGTTCCACCATTATAATATATTTATAATAAAAAAATACTTATCAATAAGGTTGGTAGAGAACTGTTGTGAAATAATTTACCCATATATAAGCAAATTAACTCTCACTTATTGACAGTTGCGCAGTTCCCTTCATAGTGAAACCCTAACACCCATTTTTTCTCTTCTTTTTTGCCATTAGCCGTGAATCTTGTGCTTTATACTTTAAGGTATTTGTTGTAACCCAAAATTTTCCCTCCCATTTTTCAAGACATATTAATTCAAGATATCTTCTCATGCTCTTAGGGTTCTCAATTACTCAAGACTATTCAAGGGTTGACTAAACAAACTCTTCTCCTAAGCAGCTGACCTACAAATAAAGTTTCACTTTTCTCAAATGAAATTGGAATTGGAATGCCTCAAGTGGATTTTATGGTTTCCCATATGCTTCAAATAATCCTCATGCCAAGTTTCAAGCATTACAGTACAAATTTTCTATGTCAATTGCTCAAATGATTGAAAATCAACTATATTGAACAAAAAGTCAACTTTGACCAACTTACAGTCAAACTTAAATATTTTTGTTCAACATAAACATTTTTAAGTCACATTCATCATTTTATCAAGGGTTGACAATGATTCATCAAGAAAACGCAAGATTCATCAAAAGTCAAAAGTTACTAAATTAGGGTTTTCTTTAGGAAAAGGCAACTGAACTTTGACCAAGCATAACTTTCACATACTTAATCATAAATTCCTTAAACAAAGCCTATAATGAAGGAAATTTAATAATCTACAACTTTGTCTCTCTAAGCTCAAGGCCAAAAATACTTCATTTGAGCGATATGGGCCAAAATATTACAGGTAATTTTAAAAGTCAACAAAAATACATCTTTTGTCAAAGCAATTTACATTAATATAAAGGCTTCAAATAAAACAATTACCAACATGAATATTGTAGGGGACATCTTGAGGTTTCCAAAAAGTCCCAGATCACTTTCATATGATAAACATTGAGTGAGATATGATTTGTGCAAGTTGGGCACTTTTGAGAAAATGCATGAAGTTCAATTTGAGCAAACTTGAATTTTTGGACTAATGGACCTATCTTTTAAAGTATAAACATGTTCATGATACCTTAGAGGACCTCTAAGTCCACTAATGCATTATTTTAATTTTTATTTCATTTATTTTGATTTTTATTCATTTAAATTCAAAATTAAATCAAATACATGTTAAATAAATGTCTAAGGCATGAAAGGCTTGTGATCTAAATCTTTTGGAGGCCCAAGGTCATGCTACAAACCGTGTAGACCTATTTGTGAATCAAATCTTCATCGTTTTGTAATATTTCAACTTATTTTCAAACAAAATCAAATATATGTTTCACATGATGTCCAAGCCCACCTCTTAACCTAATCTTTTCTCCTATAAATACACTACATGTTCACACCAAAATGACACGCATACTGCCTCCAAGAATAAATCCTAGAATTCTCAAAAATTCAAGAAACTAGGGAAAGAGTAGAACCTTGTTTACAGCTATTCTAAATCAAGTTCAAGCATTCCATCATCATCCTGGCGCTTCTAGGAAGCTTTCCAAGTCCTTAAGCAATCAAAATCGTGACCAGAACACCACGTCTCATCTTCATTGGTTTTGGTAACTTTTTCAAATTCAAACCTTTAATTTATGCATTCTTAACTAATTTGATGCATCCACGTGTGTCCATATACATCATTAGAACAGGTTTGATGCATAATAGGTGAGCTTTAACGCAGGAATAAGAAGATACCATTATTAGGGCATAATCTGAGTTTTGTTTCAAAAGTCATGATACAATCAGTTTCAGGCTAAGACAACATCACCATTGGATTCAGGAGGTCCAAATTAGGTGGTTAGGTCCCTCTTAATCTTTAACGCATGTTATTTTTGCAGGTTTGAAAACGACCTCGCTGGAGAAGACGGCCGGAGCTAGGGCTCCAGCGCTTCTCCGGTTCATTTGTTTAATATATATATTTTTATTTGAATTCTATGACATAATTGAAGTGCAACCCAGTTGGTTGAGACGGAGGCATGTAACGTGAAAGGCGTAGGTTCGATCCATGCGTCTTGCAATATTTTTTGTTATTTTTCAAACTAACCTGCAGGTTTCATATATATTATTCAATTCCTATTTCTCAAACACCAACAGGCACTTGGCCTAGTGGCATGCAGTGCAGCTTGTGAAGCCAGGGGGTGTGGGTTCAACACCCACCCCTTGTAAATTTTTTTACTATATTTCTTACGACAGCAAGTGATGAGACAATGGGATCGGTTTCACATAGTTATTTTTCTTTTTTTTTCTTTGTACCCCTTTTAATTTTTACGACAATTTCCTCTAACTAATATTTTTGTCTCCTTGTATAAAACTTCCTGCTTATAGGCAAACTTTCAAAATCAACGCAAATATACTTCAAAATTCAAAATTATTTTTACTTTCTCTATTTTGTTTGCAAAAACGTCCAATGATTACGTTGAATGAACATATGAATTTGAATATGATTATTGCTTATAAAATATATGCATGAAAACCGGGTGGCATTTACTAAAGACTCTAGGAGTTGGGATAATGTTCAAATCGTCCATAAAATCCCCACACAGCAATGGAATTATCTCTACAGATGTATCTTCGAAGGCTTATCCCCAACAGAGATATATTACCACAGAAAATTTAATATGCCCTCAGACAGAAATTGGGGTATTTCTCGGCAGTTCATCTTCCCCAACAGGTCCCCTAGCAGATAAGGAAGTTTAATCATTTCCCTAACATATAGTGGAAACTTCCTCAGCACAACCTATGAATTTCCAATCCCCATCAGAGATTATTTCCTCAACACAGTCTACAGGGTTTATTTCCCCAATGGAGTTTATTTCTCCAATACTGCAAGTTCCCCGATAAGATTCTTTTCTTCAACCAGATGTCATTCAATGTTGTCCTCCCCGAAAGAGCTAATACTCATATTTGAAACCTGTTCAGACAACACATTAGAGGATTATCCATCTCTTTCATCCCCATTCAGGATACATAAGAATCAAATCCTTCGATAAAAAATAATGATGAACAACCGACTCTCCATGAATGCTTCTATCCCCAAGCAGAAGTCGAACATCCCCAACGGAGTGTCCTCAAACAGAAAGCGGAAATCCCCAGTAAAGTTATTCTAAAAAAAGTTGAAAAATTAATTTCTTCATCCCCAGCAATAGTCAAGGATTTATTTTCCCCAGCCAGACGTTTTTACAAGAAGCTACAGATACGCTCCAACGACATATGGCATCCATACATCATTTACAAAATATCATAACATGAGAATACGAAATGCATATAATATTCTCGTTTTTTTTTAGAAAATCATTTTGCAATCTATTACATACATCATAACATTACATAAAACGGACTTTGTCTTTTCAAGTTAAGTCCACAAACAAACGAATATTATCAGCAATTTAGAGATAGGTTATAGATCAAATCCTGAAATAGGACGGGGTGACTATCTACTTGACCAGATGATTTCCTTCAGAGCTTCATTCTGAAAAGAAGTTCCTTCAGAGCTTCATTCTGAAAAGCATTTCCTTCAGAGTTTCATTCTAAAAAGCATTTCCTTCAGAGCTTCATTCTAAAAAGTATTTCCTTCAGAGCTTCATTCTGAAAAGCATTTCCTTCAGAGGTTCATTCTGAAAATCATTTCCTTCAGAGCTTCATTCTGAAAATTATTTCCATCAGAGCTTCTTTCTGAAAAGAATTTCCTTTTAGAGCTTCATTTTGAAAAGCATTTCCTTCAGAGCTTCATTCTGAAAAGCATTTCCTTCAGAGCTTCATTTTGAAAAGCATTTCCTTCAGAGCTTCATTCTGAAAATCATTACCTTCGGAGCTTCATTCTTAAGAGCATTTCCTTCAGAGCTTCATTCTGAAAAGCATTTCCTTTAGAGCTTCATTTAGAAAAGCATTACCTTCAGAGCTTGATTCTGAAAAGCATTTCCTTCACAGCTTCATTCTGAAAAGCATTTCCTCCAGAGCTTCATTCTGAGAAGCATTTCCTTCAGAGCTTCATTCTGAAAAGAATTTCCTTTAGAGCTCCATTCTAAAAAGCATTTCCTTCAGAGCATCATTCTGAAAAGTATTTCCTCAGATCTTCTATCTGAAAAGCATTTCCTTTAGAGACTCATTCTGAAAAGCACTCCCCTCAGATTCTTATTCTGGCGAGCATTTCCTCAGAGACCAATTCTGACGAGCATCTCCTTCAGAGATTCATTCTGAAAAGCATTTCCCTCAGATAAGATCAGATAGATTCATTCTTAAAAGCATTCTTCAGATAAATTCAAGCGTAGACTAATTCTGATACTTCTATCAACAGTTACTTTGGATGGCATCTATAAGCCCATCTCTGATGACACTCTATCATCTCTCCGAATGACATCTTTAAGCCCATTCAAACAATATAATCAACAAACAGTGTTACTTCTGGAACATGTGAGTGCAAATTTCAGGGCACTTAAGTGTTCAATCCTCTTCCACCTTCAGAGCACGAATGGCGGACATGGAAATCTAACTCTTCAGGTTTAAGAAGATTTAACAGGGTCAGCTGTTGTACCCCGAAATTTTCCCTCCCATTTTTAAAGACAAATTAATTTAAGATGTCTTCTCATGCTCCTATGGTTCTCAATTTCTCAAGACTATTCAAGGGTTGAACAGACAAACTCTCATCCTAAGCATTCGACCTACAACTAAGGTTTCACTTTTATAAAAGGTAATTGGACTTCTAATGCCTCAAGTGGATTTCATGGTTTCCCATATGCTTCAAAGAATCCACATGCCAAGTTTCAAGCATTACAGTACAAATTTGCTCACTCAATTGCTCAGATGATTGAAAATCAACTGTATTGGACAAAAAGTCAACTTTGACTAACTTACTGTCAAACTTCAATATTTTTGGTCAACATCAACATTTTGAAGTCACATTCATCATTTTATTAATGTTTGACCATTATTTATCAAGAAAACTCAAGATTCATCAAAAGTCAAAAGTTACTAAATTAGGGTTTTCTTTAGGATAAGTCAACTAAACTTTAACCAAGCATAACTTTCAAATACTTCATCTTAAATTCCTCAACCAAAGCTTATCTTGAAGGAAATTTAATTCTCTACAACTTGGTTTCTCTAAGCTCAAGGCCAAAAATGCTTCATTTGAGAGATATGGGGCAAAACATTACAGGTCATTTTAAAAGTCAACAAAAAGACATCTTTTGTCAAAGCAATTTACATCAAGATAAAGGCTTCAAATGAACAAATGACCAGCACAAAGAATGTATGGGACATCTTAAGGTTTCCAAAAATTCAAAGATCACTTTCATATGATAAACATTGAGTGAGATATGATTTGTGCAAGTTGGACACTTTTGAGAAAATGCATGAAGTTCAATTTGAGCAAACTTGAATTTTTGGACTAATGGGCCTATCTTTTAAAGTCTAAACATGTTCATGATACCTTAGAGGAACTCTAAGTGCATTCATGCATTATTTTAATTTTTATTTTATTTATTTTGATTTTTATTCATTTAAATTCAAATTTAAATCAAATAAATGTTAAATAAATGTCTAAGGCATAAAAGGCTTCTGATCTGAATATTTTGGAGGCCCAAGGTCATGCTACAAACCGTGTGGACCTATTTGTGAATCAAATATTCATGGTTTTGTAATATTTCAACTTATTTTTAAACAAAATCAAAGATATGTTTCACATGATATCCAAGCCCACCTCTTAACATAATCTTTTCTCCTATAAATACACTACATGTTCAGACCAAAATGACACGCATACTGCCTCCAAGAATAAATCCTAGAATTCTCAAAAATTCAAGAAACTAGGGCAATAATAGAACCTTGTATACAGCTATCCTAAATCAAGTTCAAGAGTTTCATCATCATGCTGACGCTCCTAGGAAGCATTACAAGTCCTTAAGCAATCAAAATCGTGCCTAGAACACCACGTCTCATCTTCATTGGTTCTGGTAACTTTTTCAAATTCAAACCTTTAATTTATGCATTCTTAACTAATTTGATGCATCCACGTGTGTCCATATACATCATTAGAACAGGTTTGATGCATAATAGGTGAGTTTTAACGAAGGAATAAGAAGATACCATTATTAGGGAATAATCTGAGTTTTGTTTCGAAAGTCATGATACAATCAGTTTCAGGCCAAAACAACATCAGCATTGGATTCAGGAGGTCCAAATTAGGTGGTTAGGTCCCTCTTAATCTCTAACGCATGTTATTTTTGCAGGTTTAAAAACGACCTCGCTGGAGAAGACGACCGGAGCTAGGGCTCTGGCGCTTCTCCAGTTCATTTGTTTAATATATCTATTTTTTATTTGAATTCTATGACATAATTGAAGTGCAACCTAGTTGGTTGAGACGGAGGCATGTAACGTGAAAGACGTAGGTTCGATCCATGCGTCTTGCAATATTTTTTGTTATTTTTCAAACTAACCTGCAGGTTTCATATATATTATTCAATTCCTATTTCTCAAACACCAACAGGCACTTGGCCTAGTGGCATGCAGTGCAGCTTGTGAAGCCAGGGGGTGTGGGTTCAACACCCACCCCTTGAATTTTTTTTTACTATATTTCTTACGACAGCAAGTGATGAGACAATGGGATCGGTTTCACATAGTTTTTTTTGTACCCCTTTTAATTTTTACGACAATTTCCTCTTACTATGATTTTTGTCTCCTTGTATAAAACTTCCTGCTTATAGGAAAACTTTCAAAATCAACGCAAATATACTTCAAAATTCAAAATTATTTTTACTTTCTCTATTTTGTTTGCAAAAACGTCCAATGATTATGTTGAATGAACATATGAATTTGAATATGATTACTGCTTATAAAATATATGCATGAAAACCGGGTGGCATTTACTAAAGACTCTAGGAGTTGGGATAATGTTCAAATCGTCCATAAAATCCCCACAGAGCAATGGAATCATCTCTACAGAGCTATCTTCGAAGGCTTATCCCCAACAGAGATATATTGCCCCAGAAAATCTAATATTCCCTCGGACAGAAATTGGGGTATTTCTCAGTAGTTCATCTTCCCCAATAGGTCCCCTAGAAGATAATGAAGTTTAATCATTTCCCTAACATATAGTGGAAACTTCCTCAGCACAACCTATGAATTTCCAATCACCATCAGAGATTATTTCCTCAACACAGTCTACAGGGTTTATTTCCCCAATGGAGTTTATTTCTCCAATACTGCAAGTTCCCCGATAAGATTCTCTTCTTCGGCCAGATGTCATTCAATGTTGTCCTCCCCGAAAGAGCTAATACTCATATCTGAAACCTGGTCAAACAACACATTAGAGGATTATCCATCTCTTTCATCCCCATTCAGGATACATAAGAATCAAATCCTTCGATAAAAAATAATGATGAACAACCGACTCTCCTTGAATGCTTCTATCCCCAAGCAGAAGTCGAACATCCCTAACAGAGTGTCCTCAAACAGAAAGAGGAAATCCCCAGTAAATTTATTTTAAAAAAAGTTGAAAAATTAATTTCTTCATCCCCAGCAATAGTCAAGGATTTATTTTCCCCATCCAGACGTTGTTACAAGAAGCTACAGATACGCTCCAACGACATATGGCATCCATATATCATTTACAAAATATCAAATCATGAGCATACGAAATGCATATAATATTCTCGTTTTTTTTTAGAAAATCATTGTGCAATGTATTACATACATCATAACATTACATAAAACTGACTTTGTCTTTTCAAGTTAAGTCCACAAACAGACGAATATTATCAGCAATTTAGAGACAGGTTATAGATTAATTCCTGAAATAGGACGGGGTGACTATCTACATGACCAGATGATTTCCTTCAGAGCTTCATTCCGAAAAGCAGTTCCTTCAGAGCTTCATTCTGAAAAGCATTTCCTTCAGAGTTTCATTCTGAAAAGCATTTCCTTTAGAGCTTCATTCTAAAAAGTATTTCCTTCAGAGCTTCATTCTGAAAAGCATTTCCTTCAGAGGTTTATTCTGAAAATCATTTCCTTCAGAGCTTCATTCTGAAAATTATTTCCATCAAAGCTTCTTTCTGAAAAGAATTTCCTTTTAGAGCTTCATTGTGAAAAGCATTTCCTTCAGAGCTTCATTCTGAAAAGCATTTCCTTCAGAGCTTCATTCTGAAAAGCATTTCCTTCAGAGCTTCATTCTGAAAATCATTTCCTTCAAAGCTTCATTCTTAAAAGCATTTCCAGCAGAGGTTCATTCTGAAAAGCATTTCCTTCAGATCTTCATTTAGAAAAGCATTTCCTTCAGAGCTTCATTCTGAAAAGCATTTCCTTCACAACTTTATTCTGAAAAGCATTTCCTCCAGAGCTTCATTCTGAGAAGCGTTTCCTTCAGGGCTTCATTTTGAAAAGCATTTCCTTTAGAGCTCCATTCTGAAAAGCATTTCCTTCAGAGCATCATTCTGAAAAGCATTTCCTCAGAGCTTCTATCTGAAAAGCATTTCCTTTAGAGACTCATTCTGATAAGCACTCCCCTCAGATTCTTATTCTGACGAGAATTTCCTCAGAGACCAATTCTGACGAGCATCTCCTTCAAAGATTCATTCTGAAAAGCATTTCCCTCAGATAAGATCGGATAGATTCATTCTTAAAAGCATTCTTCAGATAAATTCATGCGTAGACTCATTCTGATACTCTTATCAACAGTTAATTTGGATGGCATCTATAAGCCCATCTCCGATGACACTCTATCATCTCTCCGAATGACATCTTTAAGCCCATTCAAACAATATAATCAACAAACAGTGTTACTTCGGGAACATGTGAGTGCAAATTTCAGAGCACTTAAGTGTTCAATCCTCTTCCACCTTCAGAGCACGAATGGCGGACATGGAAATCTAACTCTTCAGGTTTAAGAAGATTTAACAGGGTCAGCTGTTGTACCCCGAAATTTTCCCTCCCATTTTAAAGACAAATTAATTCAATATGTCTTCTCATGCTCCTATGGTTCTCAATTTCTCAAGACTATTCAAGGGTTGAACAGACAAACTCTCATCCTAAGAATTTGACCTACAACTATGGTTTCACTTTTCTAAAAGGAAATTGGACTTATAATTCCTCAAGTGGATTTCATGGTTTCCCATATGCTTCAAAGAATCCACATGCCAAGTTTCAAGCATTACATTACAAATTTGCTCACTCAATTGCTCAGATGATTGAAAATCAACTGTATTTGACAAAAAGTCAACTTTGACTAACTTACTGTCAAACTTCAATATTTTTGGTCAACATCAACATTTTGAAGTCATATTCATCATTTTGTTAAGGGTTGACCATTATTTATCAAGAAAACTCAAGATTCATCAAAAGTCAAAAGTTACTAAATTAGGGTTTTCTTTGGGATAAGTCAACTAAACATTGACCAAGCATAACTTTCAAATACTTCATCTGAAATTCCTCAACCAAAGCTTAACTTGAAGTAAATTTAATTCTCTACAACTTTGTTTCTCTAAGCTCAAGGCCAAAAATGCTTCATTTGAGAGATATGGGGCAAAACATTACAGGTCATTTTAAAAGTCAACAAAAAGACATCTTTTGTCAAAGCAATTTACATCAAGATGAAGGCTTCAAATGAACAAATGACCAGCACGAAAAATGTAGGGAACATCTTAAGGTTTCCAAAAAGTCCAAGATCACTTTCATATGATAAACATTGAGTGAGATATGATTTGTCCAAGTTGGGCAATTTTGAAAAAATGCATGAAGTTCAATTTGAGCAAACTCGAATTTTTGGACTAATGGACCTTTCTTTTAAAGTCTAAACATGTTCATGATACCTTAGAGGAACCCTAAGTGCATTCATGCATTATTTTGAATTTGATTTTATTTATTTTGATTTTTATTCATTTAAATTCAAAATTAAATCAAATAAATGTTAAATAATGTCTAAGGCATAAAAGGCTTGTGATCTGAATATTTTGGAGGCCCAAGGTCATGCTACAAACCGTGTAGACCTATTTGTGAATCAAATATTCATGGTTTTGTAATATTTCAACTTATTTTCAAACAAAATCAAAGATATGTTTCACATGATATCCAAGCCCACCTCTTAACCTAATCTTTTCTCCTATAAATACACTACATGTTCAGACCAAAATGACACGCATACTGCCTCCAAGAATAAATCCTAGAATTCTCAAAAATTCAAGAAACTAGGGAAAGAATAGAACCTTGTATACAGCTATCCTAAATCAAGTTCAAGTGTTTCATCATCATCCTGACGCTCCTAGGAAGCATTACAAGTCCTTAAGCAATCAAAATCGTGCCCAGAACACCACGTCTCATCTTCATTGGTTTTGGTAACTTTTTCAAATTCAAACCTTTAATTTATGCATTCTTAACTAATTTGATGCATGCACGTGTGCCCATATACATCATTAGAACATGTTTGATGCATAATAGGTGAGCTTTAACGCATGAATAAGAAGATACCATTATTAGGGCATAATCTGAGTTTTGTTTTGAAATTCATGATACAATCAGTTTCAGGCCAAAACAACATCACCATTGGATTCATGAGGTCCAAATTAGGTGGTTAGGTCCCTCTTAATCTCTAACGCATGTTATTTTTGCAGGTTTGAAAACGACCTCGCTGGAGAAGACGACCGGAGCTAGGGCTCCGGCGCTTCTCCGGTTCATTTGTTTAATATATATATTTTTTATTTGAATTCTATGACATAATTGAAGTGCAACCCAGTTGGTTGAGACGGAGGCATGTAACGTGAAAGGCGTAGGTTCGATCCATGCGTCTTGCAATATTTGTTTTTTATTTTTCAAACTAACCTGCAGGTTTCATATATATTATTCAATTCCTATTTCTCAAACACCAACAGGCACTTGGCCTAGTGGCATGCAGTGCAGCTTGTGAAGCCAGGGGGTGTGGGTTCAACACCCACCCCTTGCAAATTTTTTTACTATATTTCTTACGACAGCAAGTGATGAGACAATGGGATCGGTTTCACATAGTTATTTTTCTTTTTTTTTCTTTGTACCCCTTTTAATTCTTACGACAATTTCCTCTTACTAAGATTTTTGTCTCCTTGTATAAAACTTCCTGCTTATAGGAAAACTTTCAAAATCAACGCAAATATACTTCTAAATTCAAAATTCAAAATTATTTTTACTTTCTCTATTTTGTTTGCAAAAACATCCAATGATTACGTTGAATGAACATATGAATTTGAATATGATTACTGATTATAAAATATATGCATGAAAACCGGGTGGCATTTACTAAAGACTCTAGGAGTTGGTATAATGTTCAAATCGTCCATAAAATCCCCACAGAGCAATGGAATTATCTCTACAGAGCTATCTTCGAAGGCTTATCCCCAATAGAGATATATTGCCCCAGAAAATCTAATATGCCCTCAGACAGAAATTGGGGTATTTCTCGGTAGTTTATCTTCCCCAATAGGTCCCTGTTTTACCCCAAAATTTTCCCTCCCATATCTCTCAAGACATGTCAAGAATAATCTCCAAGTGACTCAAGTTGGCTTAAGAATTGGACACTGAAATCACCTCCTAAGGCAGTCAATTCAAAATTAGGGTTTTGTGTTGCATCAGGGTCCTTGAATCCAAATGGCCTCAAGTGCTCCCCAATGTCCTAATATGTTCTCAAGTTCATCCATGTCAAATTTCAAGCCTTGCAGAGAAAGTTTGGTCAGTCAATTGCTCAAGAGGTCCAAAAATCGATTGTGTTAGGGCAAAAGTCAGTTGTGACCTACAAATAGTCAAACCTCAAGATTTTTTGTCAATATTCTCATTTTGAAGGATAATTCATAATTTTATAAAGGGTTGATCAATATTAATCAAGGATTGCTCAAGATTCATCAAGATTCAAAAGTTGCTAAATTAGGGTTTTACAGGAAAAGTCAACTCAACTTTGACGAAGCATACCTTTCTCATACTTTATGATAAATGACCCATCCAAAGCTCATTTTGAAGAGGATGCAATTTCCTACAATCAATATTCACACTCCAAGATCAATAAATGCTCTCACAAAAAGTTACAAATTTGGACATTACAGGTCATTTTTGAAAGTCAACAAAAACACCTTTTTTGCCAAAGCTTATAACTTGAGAATGGAATATCAAAATGAGATGAGACCAAAAGGGTTGGTTAAAGGACATCTCAAGGTTTCTAAAAAGTCCAAGAACACTTCCAAAAGTTCAAAATTGAAGATGTTATGCATTGTTGAAGTTGGGCATTTTTCCAAATTTGCCAAAAGTCAACTATCCACAAAACTCCAATTTTTGACAAAAGGGCCCACTTTTTTCCACTTGACTTGGTCTTGTTACACCACACACGTGTCCCATCTTCAATTTCATGACCAATCATTTATTTTTCTATTTTATTTAATTTTTATTGATTTAATTCATTTTAAATCAATATTAATTCAAATAAAATCCAAAAATTGATGGAATGATATCTTTTTGATCATTGCAACTTTCAATTACCAAGATACACCTAAGCAAATTCGTATCAAGCATTGTTGTGCACAAAAAATCAGATTTGGTACAATTTTGGAAACTTGTTAATGGAAGATCATATCAAATCTCCAACCTTCAATACTCATGGATTCAAGGCCCAAAGATTAACCTAATTCATTCCCTTATACACACACAAGCTATACACATCAAGAATACGAGCTGAGCACTGCAGAAACGGCCAGACAAGAATTGAAAAAACCTTGCAAAAGTGTGAGATCAAAACCTTGGTTAGAGCACGTTTCAACCCAAGATATCAACGCTACTCCCTTGCCTGACATCTAGTGGAGCTAAAGCAATCAAAACCAGGCCTTGAGACCTCCTGAATTGCGCTGCAAAATCAGGACAAATAATGACCATGGATGTGTTCAGGGAAGACAGACGAATCCAATGATGGTCTTAGCTTGCATTTTCATGGCCTAGGGTGAATTTTTGAAGCATCCCACGAATCTTCCTGCGGATAAAATCCGCAGGTAAAAACCATGTTTGTTTCAACGAAGAAGACGACTAGGTGTCCTCTCCTGATTGGCCAGTTTTGAAAATTCGCACTTGTTTTATTTTTTATTCAGGCATAATTGTTTGTTATACATATAATACTCCTTGCTTATTCTATTAACCAAAAGAACACACAGCTCAGTTGGTGAGCGCGCTATGTCAAAGTCTCTTGGGACCTGGGTTCGAATCCCAGGTCCCCCAAAACATTTGTTTAATTTTTCTTCAGATATTCTCATGCAATGCCCAAAGTGTAGAACATCATATGCCTCATGCATCCAGGCGTTAGATGGCCTCCAGCCCAAATCCAAGGGTCCAGATTGCAAGCTCATCATACTCCAAGTCAACAAGCGCACACTGGATGGGGAAAGTCAAGGCAGGCTTGGACGTATTGGGCCTCTGAAATGCTGATTCCACCACCAATTTGGGCCTAACACCCCCCTGGGTTTATTTCTTTTTCTCTTTTATATTTCATTTTAGTTAATTGTTTTATTTTTATTATTCTTAATTAATTACTAACCAAATAATTAATTTTTTCTCATAAAATCAAAAACATAAAAAATATTATTTTTATTTATTAAATTTAATTTCATCACTCTATTTTTGTAAATAATTATTAACCAATTAATTTACTTTTTTTAATTAGGTACAATTTTAATATTTTTTTCAATAAATTAAAATCAATTTAGAATATTAGGTTTTTAATAATTTTAATCAATGTTATTTTATTTCCTTAAATATTAAAAAATCTAAAAATATCTCTTTTTATTAATTAATTAATTAACTTAGGTTTAATTTAATTTAATTCAAAAATAACAAAAAACATACTTTCTTTCAAAGAGGGTCAAAACCATAAAAAAATATGTCGATTTAATTTTCTCGCACGCATTTCATTTTTTTATCCAATATTGTAATTGCTTCTAGTATGTAATAGCTTTTAATTAGGACTTTATTTATTTATCGCTTTCTTTTATTTTCCGCAATTTAAATTAAAGGGTTTGTTTTTGGCGATGTAAATACCTGACGCCTTGTAATAGCTTAGATTTAATTTCCCGCAATTTAATTTCCGCACAATATTAACTGTTAGATGTTTGATAACTAGGCAATGCATGACAAGATCAATCTTTAACCTAAAATCAACATAGCTAACCCATAACATGTACAGATAAAATTAATCGAAATAACACACTTGCACATGCCACTCTTAGGGTACACCTCACTTGGTTGCCTCGAACGCGGTCATTGAGTATAGGAAGTTTTAGAGGTCGCCCTCTTGTCCAAAGATCATAAGTTGCCTCGAAATGGTTGCCTCGGAAAAATGATCTAGGATATTAGGGTTACCACTAAGGCGTCCTAACATTGCTTTAGTGACCACACGTCCCTTAATCGAATTGACCCGAAAACTCCAACGACGAGGCTACCTACTCCTCAATAGTGGGATAACATTGTCTAAAGGACACTAGCACAATTTAATTCCTTTTTGAGTAGGCAGATGGTTCTTAAGTACTTGCTCCTTTTAAAAACAAAACAAAACTTTTCGCACTTACACTCTCTTCAAAACAAAAACTCTTTTCAAACCCACAAACACAAAGAAAAGCAAACTTTTGAAAACACAATGAGCAAGTACCTAAGAGCCCGTGGATAACCACGGATAGAAAGGGTGCTAACACCTTCCCTTTCTATAATCTACCTCCTGAACCCGAGAAACAATCTCAAAAAGGAATTTTTCTGTGCTTTTGTCCTTTCCCTATTGGATAAAATAAAAGACGGTGGCGACTCTTGCTTACCGCAAAATTTTGCAAAAACAAACACAAACGCGAACCAGCATTCCAAAACAGTCGGTTTTTATTCCCACCGATCACAGAACTGGCGACTTTGCTGGGGAATATAAGTGAGGTATTCCTTAGGATTAGATCATTATGTTTTCAATTGTATGCTTTGTATGCTTTAATTTTGTGGGCTTGTATCGGAGTTCTATAGATCCTAACCCGGATCTGGGGATACCCTTTAGGTAAGTAGAAATAAACTGTGAGGGAACTTTCCGGCATAGACCGACACGGTTGAAGCAGTAGCTACGTTGGTGTGGCACTTTAGTCTGTACCAATATCCCTTGTGTTGGAACGAGGAGAATATGGGTCTTCTAAGGGGTCATTAAGCACCAACTGACCTTAGAACCTTAAATTGACCAACTTGGCCATATAACAGTAGCAGTATGCTACACTCATTGAGACTAAACTCTCGTGATGATTTCGGCTGCAAGAAAAGGTTGCTAAACGGGAATAATGACCGATTGAGGGTAGTCAGTGATATTGAGATCCTCTAGGACCCGGTTACTATTTTTAGGACAGGTTTAAACCAACTAAACTGAAAGAGGGTAATACCTAAACTCCATGCCAACCTGAAATTTAAGGGCTATTATGTGACTTGTGTTCTTTCAAACTTGAACTACTTGCACATTCTTGTTATCTGACAACATGAGTTTCTTGCAGGTTTTGTTTACAGTCCTTATCCAATAATTTGGATTTATTGCAGGGTTCACTTACATCACCTTACACTTTTGCTTAAACGCATAGCATACACATCATAACATTATGCCTTAACATTTCCTTAACCATTTCAAGGATCTCAAGGGTCTGTGATGCAGGTTATGGTAAATTAAAAGTCTAGCAAGGGGCAAAGGGGATTTATTTTCCTCTAGCCAAGATTTTCTGGAAATCAAAACACGATAACTTGAGTCAGGGGCTATGACCCACTCGATATGGTGAGCTTGACTCTTGAAGAAGGACTCTCAACAACATGAAGTTCCTTCAATCAAAGCTACAAGATTCAAATTCTAATAGTTTCTTATTTACCCCGCGAGATCCTTGGAAACATTGCATACATATATCATACATATCATTGCATAACAGGTCTTCCAGTACAGGTCTCTCATGTTCTCGCTGTTTATTTTAGCAATGGCCCACCAACAAGACAACCAAGATCTCCAGGCTCAAAACGCTCAACTTTAAGAAATGTTCTTGAACCTATCCCAGGGGCAAGAAGAAATAAAAGCTCTCCTCACAAGGGGCTTGGTCCTAGGGAATCCATGCGGCATCAGGAATGATCAGTTGGAAGGGCTACAAATTGAGTTGGCAACAATGAAGATCCAGATGATAGGACAGCTGGTGGGCCAGATGGCTCTCATTCAAGACCTAGCTCAAAGACAAGAAGAGCTCAGGGTCCTCGTCAACAAGCTGCTACAAAATAACCAAGTGGGGCAAACAACTAGGGTTGAAGATCAAGTCATCATTCAACCTCCTTTGAGACAAGAAGACAAGGGAAAAGCTCCCCAACTTGCTTCAGGGTCACAAGCCCAACAACAACCTCGCCAACGGGGCAATCGGCGTAAGCAAAATACATCTGGAAGACATTTCTCTGAGACTAATATACCATCATCTCTAATACTGAAACACTTGTTGGAGGTCAATCTGCTTACTTTAAATGATCCTCCCCGGAATCCCAATACCTCTGCTCCTGGCTATCGTCCCGACGTATTTTGTGCATACCACTCCTATAGTCCTGGACATGACACCGGCGACTGTTGGACTTTGAAAAACAAGATCCAAGACTTGATTGACGGAAGAGTGCTGGAATTCATGCCGGATGGCGAGATGAAAATCTTCCGCCGAGGGTTCTCCGTTTGAAATAACTAGCTCGAACTAAGAGACTTTTTGTTCATTTGAATTTTGAAGTTGTATTTTTCTTTGCTTATTCAAACAATTGTTATCATGTCAAGCTTTTTTATTTCATTAATGCATTACACGTGTCTGTTTTGAATCAATCCATTTGTATTCACTATATTCAAATTGCTTTCATTTTTGTGATGTTCAACTCTCGATTAAAAAATTCTAAGCCTTTAGAGGGAGGATGACGAAAACGATACCACGATTTCTACAGTGTGCTTTTGAACATACCTCGTTAACGATGTACATGCATTATTTCAAATCCTAAACAGTGGAGTTATAAGGAATATAATCCCTAGTCAACCCCTTTGAGCCAAAGAAGTTGGAGTTTTTATTTTCACACAAATTAAAACCCTTAATCACAACCTGGGGCAGGGTAGTTTTCTCAGTTGATCCAGGTGCACATGGAATGGCATCAAAGAAGTCCTTCCGAAACACAAAAACGGTGTTGGTTCCGTATAATTGTAAGGACAGGCAGTCATTATCTCACAGAAATAAAAGCCCATTAAGTCAAAACCTATGAAGGAGACTTACAAAACTGGGGCATCCCGCTGACTGTAATCATAAAACAAACAGTTCAGGCAAAAGACAGGGATAATAAAATCAAAAAGAAAGGGATCCTACAAACTCTCAACAAAAATGACTGCCTGTTCAAAATAAATTGTCAGTATCCGAACCATCACTGGTATATCATAGCAAAGACTCAAACAAGATCTAATGCACGATTAGCTGAGTTTAGGATCGAAGAACCTCACGAAGAACGGGTGGGTTGAAATAAAGTTTGAGCCTTTATCCTTTGTTTCTTAAACCGTGAACCAGGCCACATTATAACCATTAAAAGTCCTAGCTGAAGCATGGGTTAGTTCGAAAGCATACTGTTACAAAGGTGTCCTGACTCCTGTAGGGCTTGCTGTACATCCTGAGTTGACATCACATTTTACAAAATTTGCCTATTTTATTGAAAAATGCATTTTCAAAAACTTCAAGACAGACATAAGCTTTGCATTCTTAAAATAACATTGTTTGCATATGACTATTTGTTCAAACAGCAGAGAAATTCGCACGAAAAATATCTAGTGAACAAAAACCTTTTCAATAAAAAGAGTCACCTCAAGTGGAAAAAACACTTCCAACCAAGGGGCACGGCATGATCATTGTCCATCATCTAGGGAAGTCAAGTCAAGATTCAAGGAATCTCTCAAAATGCCAAATAGCCAGGGGCAAATCTCCATCAGAATCAATTGGGGAATTGGACATAAATTCCAGCAATAAATCTTGCATGATCAAACATCTTCTTGTAGTATGGCAACACGACACTACCGACAGTGACACCTCCCTACATCCTGAGAGCGTGGACATAGTCAAAAAAGTACTACGCATAATCAAAGACCCGCTAGGTTGACTGGCCTAGGCAAAAATAAGGGCTTCCCGGCAAACCAAAAGGGTTCGGGCAAAAATTAGGGATGAGAATAAAAAATTGTACACCCGGCAAGTCAAAAACCTGAAAAGGAGGCTTGGGCAAAAAAGGGTATCCCGGTGGACTGAAAACCCGAAAGGGTGGTCCAGGAAAAAATTAGGGATCAAAGCGTACGACTATGTCTCGTCATCTCGTCACTGACCTACCATAAGAAGACTTGTTATTTTGGCCAAAAGATACCAAGCACCTCATAGGTGGGGATAATACTCGATCCACAGGGCCTCCGCAGGAACCTTCTCCCGTAGAAACAGGGGCAATAAGAATTGTCTGAGTTGTATGGTTGCTCTGTCCACAAGGTACCAGGGTAGATTCAGTTGAAGAATGTGACCAAGATACCTTCACTCCCCGCAGAGTAAGACAAGTAATGGTAGCTCTCCCCTAGCTGAGACTTGCAACCATGAACGAATCAACAATACTCTCCTCCAGCAGAGTTAATCCACCATCAAGCGCTAAAAAGGTTTGGTATCCCTATAAGGTCTTAATATTCCTCAACGGAGTATAAAGACATTCCCCAGCAAGCATAAGATCATCCCCAGCAAAGTTCTTTCCTTTCCCAAAGTAGGAGTTCAATCCTCAACAGATTCAGTGTCACTAGCAACAGTAATCCACCTCCAGCGGAGTTCATCAGCGGAATCCCCAGCGGAGTTTATTGTTAAAATCTTCAGCAGAACATCTCTTCCTCAAAGAGTAATTCCCCTCAGAGTAATCTCTTCATCAGTTTATTCCCCAACGGAGTTCTTTTCCCCTGCAGGTTTATTCTCACAATCATCTTCGTCCACCATCCCTGGCGGAAGCGAAGCATTCAACTTCATTCTCCAGCAGCTCCGGAATTTATTTTCCCCAGCTAAGACATTACATGTCCATACATCATGATACATGCATATACGCATCATACCATACAATCTCATTTATTTTGAGAACATCATTGCCTGATACATATCATGCGTTACATACAGCTAACCTTTACCTTTCAAGAAAGATACAATCAAAATTCAAGTTATGAATCCCGGGTATGACCGGATAGTATCTTGATTTCTACAGCATATTGTGAAGCTCGAATTATGAACGGATAACAATATCAGAATACCGCGAAGCCTGGATTACGACTAGATAGTGATATCTCTCAAAAGTAAGCTATGAAACCCAGAGAACAACCGGATAATAGTTTATTCCCCAGTGAGCACCATGAAGCCTGGATTCGACCAGATAGTGGTATATCATAAACACAAGCCGTGAAGCCCGGATCACGACCGGATAATAGCTCAGTAAGTTATTGTGAAGCCTGGATTACGACCAGAAAGCAATACAAGACCATGAAGCCTGGATTACGTCCAGATAATGGTAGAAGATGTTGTGAAGACTGGATTACGACCAGATAGCAACCAAGAGTACTACGAAGCCTGGATTTCGACCAAATAATGGTATGATACATCGTGAAGCCTGGATTACGACCAGATAGCATTAAGGGACACCGTGAAGCTTGGATTACGACCAAATAGTAGTTTACCCAGCCAGTTACTATGAAGCCCGGATTCCATCGGATATTAGTAAACTAAACCGTCAAAGGGAAGCCCGGATGCGACCGGATAACCACTTGATTTGTTCTGAATCCTGGATTACGACCAGATAGAGGTACAAGGCACTGTGAAGCTTGGATTCCGACCAAATAGCAGTTTACATGGACAATTACTAAGAAACCCGGAGTCAGCCGGATATTAGTATGCCCTAAATTCAAGTTGAAGCCCGGATGTGACCGGATAACCACTTGATTTATTCCGAAGCCTGGATTTCGACCAGATAAGAAGTAAGGTATTGCAAAGCCTGGATTACGACCGGATAGCAAGTTTAATCTCATCTCCCCAGTAAGTCACTGTAAATCCTGGATCACGACCAGATAGCAGTTGGTCTTATCACTATGAAGTCTGGGTTACAACCAGATAGTAGTTCACTCTCACCTCTTTAATAGAGATGATTCCTCAATAGAATAACAGACGACCGAAGCTCCTAAAATTCAACAGAGATGATTCCCCAGTAGAATAACGGACGACTGAAGTTGCCAAAGTTCTATTTCTCCTAAGACAAAGAACAGCATTCCCCAGCGGAATCTCCCTCAACAACAGGTATACAAGCTCTCGCTAAGGAATCTCTTACGCGATCGACACTCCTTCGGATGGAATCTTTAAGCCCATCTCCCATCATCAATCTCCAAATGGCATCTGTAATCCCATTCCCGACATCACAAGCCAAATACTACTTCATGCGAGTGCAAATTTCTGGGCACTCTAGTGTTCAATCATCTTCCACCTTCGGATCACGAAAGGCCCGAACGCCAATCTATATCCTCAGGTTTAAGAAGATTAAACAGGGGCAACTATTGTACCCCAAAATTTGCCCTCCCATATCTCTCAAGACATTTCAAGAATAATCTCCAAGTGACTCAAGTTGGCTCAAGAATTGGACAGTCAAATCACCTCCTAAGGCAGTCAATTCAAAATTAGGGTTTTGTGTTGCATCAGGGTCCTTGCATCCAAATGGACTCAAGTTCTCCCCAATGTCCTAATATGTTCTCAAGTTCATCCATGTCAAATTTCAAGCCTTGCAGAGAAAGTTTGGTCAGTCAATTGCTCAAGAGGTCCAAAAATCGACTGTGTTAGGGCAAAAGTCAATTGTGACCTACAAATATTCAAACCTCAATATTTTTTGTCAATATTCTCATTTTTAAGGATAATTCATCATTTGATCAAGTGTTGATCATGATTCATCAAGTATTGCTCAAGATTCATCAAGATTCAAAAGTTGCTAAATTAGGGTTTTATAGGAAAAGTCAACTCAACTTTGACCAAACATAACTTTCTCATACTTTATGAGAAATGACCCATACAAAGCACATTTTTAGGAGGATGCAATTTCCTACAATCCATCTTCACACCCCAAGATCAAGAAATGCTCTCACAAAAAGTTACAAATTTGGACATTACAGGTCATTTTTGAAAGTCAACAAAAACACCTTTATTTCCAAAGCTTATAACTTGAGCAAGGAATATCAAAATGATATGAGACCAAAAGGTTTGGTTAGAGGACATCTCAAGGTTTCTAAAAAGTCCAAGAACACTTCTAAAAGTTCAAAATTGAAGAAGTTATGCATTGTTGAAGTTGGGCATTTTTCCAAATTTGCCAAAAGTCAACTATCCTCAAAACTCCAATTTTTGACAAAAGGGCCCACTTTTTTCCACTTGACTTGGTCTTGTCACACCACACACGTGTCCCATCTTCAATTTCATGACCAATCATTTATTTTTCTATTCTATTTAATTTTTATTGATTTAATTCATTTTAAATCAATATTAATTCAAATAAAATCCAAAAATTGATGGAATGATATCTTTTTTATCATTGCAGCTTTCAATTACCAAGATACACCTAAGAAAATTCGTATCAAGCATTGTTGTGCACAAAAAATCAGATTTGGTACAATTTTGGAAACTTGTTAATGGAAGATCATATCAAATCTCCAACCTTCAATACTCATAGATTCAAGGCCCAAAGATTAACCTAATTCATTCCCTTATACACACACAAGCTATACACATCAAGAACACGAGTTGGGCACTGCAGAAACGGCCAGACAAGAATTGAAAAAAGCTTGCAAAAGTGTGAGATCAAAACCTTGGTTAAAGCATGTTTCAACCCAAGATCTCAATGCTACTCCCTTGCCTGACATCCAGTGGAGCTAAAGCAATCAAAACCAGGCCTTGAGACCTCCTGAATTGAGCTGCAAAATTAGGACAAATAACGACCATGGATGTGTTCAGGGAAGAGAGACGAATCCAATGCTGGTCTTAGCTTGCATTTTCATGGCCTAGGGTGGATTTTTGAAGCATCCCACGAATCTTCCTGCGGATAAAACCCGCAGGTAAAAACCCTGTTTGTTTCAACGAAGAAGACGACTAGGTGTCCTCTCCTGATTGGCCAGTTTTGAAAATTCGCGCTTGTTTTATTTTTTATTCAGGCATAATTGTTTGTTATACATATAATACTCCTTGCTTATTCTATTAACCAAAAGAACACACAGCTCAGTTGGTAAGCGCGCTATGTCAAAGTCTCTTGGGACCTGGGTTCGAATCCCAGGTCCCCCAAAACATTTGTTTAATTTTTCTTCAGATATTCTCATGCAATGCCCAAAGTGTAGAACATCATATGCCTCATGGATCCAGGCTCCAGATGGCCTCCAGGCCAAATCCAAGGGTCCAGATTGCAAGCTCATCATACTCCAAGTCAACAAGCGCACACTGGATGGGGAAAGTCAAGGCAGGCTTGGACGTATTGGGCCTCTGAAATGCTGATTCCACCACCAATTTGGGCCTAACACCCCCTGGGTTTATTTCTTTTTCTCTTTTATATTTCTTTTTAGTTAATTGTTTTATTTTTATTATTCTTAATTAATTACTAACCAAATAATTAATTTTTTCTCATAAAATCAAAAACATAAAAAATATTATTTTTATTTATTAAATTTAATTTCATCACTCTATTTTTGTAAATAATTATTAACCAATTAATTTACTTTTTTTAATTAGGTACAATTTTAATATTTTTTGCAATAAATTAAAATCAATTTAGAATATTAGGTTTTTAATAATTTTAATAAATGTTATTTTATTTCCTTAAATATTAAAAAATCCAAAAATATGTCTTTTTATTAATTAATTAATTAACTTAGGTTTAATTTAATTTAATTCAAAAATAACAAAAAACATACTTTCTTTCAAAGAGGGTCAAAACCCTAAAAAAATATGCCGATTTAATTTTCTCGCATGCGTTTCATTTTTTTATCCAATATTGTAATTGCTTCTAGTATGTAATAGCTTTTAATTAGGACTTTATTTATTTATCGCTTTCTTTTATTTTCCGCAATTTAAATTAAAGGGTTTGTTTTTGGCGATGTAAATACCCGACGCCTTGTAATAGCTTAGATTTAATTTCCCACAATTTAATTTCCACACAATATTAACGTTTAGATGTTTGATAACTAGGAAATGCATGACAAGATCAATCTTTAACCTAAAATCAACATAGCTCACCCATAACATGTACAGATAAAATTAATCGAAATAACACACTTGCACATGCCACTCTTAGGGTACACCTTACTTGGTTGCCTCGAACGCGATCATTGAGTATAGGAAGTTTTAGAGGTCGCCCTCTTGTCCAAAGATCATAAGTTGCCTCGAAACGGTTGCCTCGAAAAAATGATCTAGGATATTAGGGTTACCACTAAGGCGTCCTAACATTGCTTTAGTGACCACACGTCCCTTAATCGAATTGACCCGAAAACTCCAACGACGAGGCTACCTGCTCATCAATAGTGGGATAGCATTGTCTAAAGGACACTAGCACAGTTTAATTCCTTTTTGAGTAGGAAGATGGTTCTTAAGTACTTGCTCCTTTTAAAAACAAAACAAAACTTTTCGCACTTACACTCTCTTCAAAACAAAAACTCTTTTCAAACCCACAAACACAAAGAAAAGCAAACTTTTGAAAACACAATGAGCAAGTACCTAAGAGCCCGTGGATAACCACGGATAGAAAGGGTGCTAACACCTTCCCTTTCTATAATCTACCTCCCGAACCCGAGAAACAATCTCAAAAAGGAATTTTTCTGTGCTTTTGTCCTTTCCCTGTTGGATAAAATAAAAGACGGTGGCGACTCTTTCTTACCGCGACATTTTGCGAAAACAAACGCAAACGCAAACCAGCATTCCAAAACAGTCAGTTCTCATTCCCACCGATCACAGTCCCCTAGCAGATAAGGAAGTTTAATCATTTCCCTAACATATAGTGGAAACTTCCTCAGCACAACCTATGAATTTCAAATCCCCATCAGAGATTATTTCCTCAACACAGTCTACAGGGTTTATTTCCCCAATGGAGTTTATTTCTCCAATACTACAAGTTCCCCGATAAGATTCTCTTCTTCGGCCAGATGTCATTCAATGTTGTCCTCCCCGAAAGAGCTAATACTCATATCTGAAACCTCGTCAGACAACACATTAGAGGATTATCCATCTCTTTCATCCCCATTCAGGACACATAAGAATCAAATCCTTCGATAAAAAATAATGATGAACAACCGACTCTCCTTGAATGCTTCTATCCCCAAGCAGAAGTCGAACATCCCCAACAGAGTGTCCTCAAACAAAAAGCGGAAATCCCCAGTAAAGTTATTTTAAAAAAGTTGAAAAATTAATTTCTTCATCCCCAGCAATAGTCAAGGATTTATTTTCCCCAGCCATACGTTGTTACAAGAAGCTACATATATGCTCCAACGACATATGGCATCCCTACATCATTTACAAAATATCATAACATGAGCATACGAAATGCATATAATATTCTCGTTTTTTTTTGAGAAAATCATTGTGCAATGTATTACATACATCATAACATTACATAAAACTAACTTTGTCTTTTCAAGTTAAGTCCACAAATAGACGAATATTATCAGCAATTTAGAGACAGGTTATAAATCAATTCCTGAAATAGGATGGGGCGACTATCTACATGACCAGATGATTTCCTTCACAGCTTCTTTCTGAAAAGCAGTTCCTTCAGAGCTTCATTCTGAAAAGAATTTCCTTCAGAGCTTCATTCTGAAAAGCATTTCCTTCAGAGCTTCATTCTGAAAAGTATTTCCTTCAGAGCTTCATTCTGAAAAGCATTTCCTTCAGAGGTTCATTCTGAAAATCATTTCCTTCAGAGCTTCATTCTGAAAATTATTTCCATCAAAGCTTCTTTCTGAAAAGCATTTCCTTTTATAGCTTCATTGTGAAAAGCATTTCCTTCAGAGCTTCATTCTGAAAAGCATTTCCTTCAGAGCTTCATTATGAAAATCATTTCCTTCAGAGCTTCAATATGAAAAGCATTTCCTTCAAAGCTTCATTCTTAAAAGCATTTCCTTCAGAGGTTTATTCTGAAAAGCATTTCCTTCAGAGCTTCATTCAGAAAAGCATTTCCTTCAGAGCTTCATTCTGAAAAGCATTTCCTTCACAGCTTTATTTTGAAAAGCATTTCCTCCAGAGCTTCATTTTGAGAAGCATTTTTTTCAAAGCTTCATTCTGAAAAACATTTCCTTCAGAGCTCCATTCTGAAAAGCATTTCCTTCAGAGCATCATTCTGAAAAGCATTTCCTCAGAGCTTCTATCTGAAAAGCATTTCCTTTAGAGACTCATTCTGAAAAGCACTCCCCTCAGATTCTTATTCTGACGAGCATTTCCTCAGAGACTAATTATGATGAGCATATCCTTCAGAGATTCATTCTGAAAAGCATTTCCCTCAGATAAGATCGGATAGATTCATTCTTAAAAGCATTCTTCAGATAAAGTCAAGCGTAGACTCATTCTGATACTCCTATCAACAGTTACTTTGATGGCATCTATAAGCCCATCTCCGATGACACTCTATCATCTCTATGAATGACATCTTTAAGCCCATTCAAACAATATAATCAACAAAAAATGTTACTTCGGGAACATGTGAGTGCAAATTTCAGGGCACTTAAGTGTTCAAACCTCTTCCACCTTCAGAGCACGAATGGCGGACATGACAATCTAACTCTTCAGGTTTAAGAAGATTTAACAGGGTCAGTTGTTGTACCCTGAAATTTTCCCTCCTATTTTTAAATACAAATTAATTCAAGATGTCTTCTCATGCTCCTATGGTTCTCAATTTCTCAAGACTATTCAAGGGTTGAACAGACAAACTCTCATCCTAAGAATTTAACGTACAACTAAGGTTTCACTTTTCTAAAAGGAAATTGGACTTCTAATGCCTCAAGTGAATTTCATGGTTTCCCATATGCTTCAAAGAATCCACATGCCAAGTTTCAAGCATTACAGTACAAATTTGCTCACTCAATTGCTCAAATGATTGAAAATCAACTGTATTGGACAAAAAGTTAACTTTGACTAACTTACTGTCAAACTTCAATATTTTTGGTCAACATCAACATTTTGAAGTCACATTCATCATTTTATTAAGGGTTGACAATTATTTATCAAGAAAACTCAAGATTCATCAAAAGTCAAAAGTTACTAAATTAGGGTTTTCTTTGGGATAAGTCAACTAAACTTTGACCAAGCATAACTTTCAAATACTTCATCTTAAATTCCTCAACCAAAGCTTATCTTGAAGGAAATTTAATTCTCTACAACTTTGTTTCTCTTAGCTCAAGGCCAAAAATGCTTCATTTGAGAGATATGGGGCAAAACATTACAGGTCATTTTAAAACAAAAAGACATCTTTTGTCAAAGCAATTTACATCAAGATAAAGGCTTCAAATGAACAAATGACCAGCTTGAAGAATGTAGGGGACATCTTAAGGTTTCCAAAAAGTCCAAGATCACTTTCATATGATAAACATTGAGTGAGATATGATTTGTGCAAGTTGGGCAATTTTGAGAAAATGCATGAAGTTCAATTTGAGCAAACTTGAATTTTGGACTAATGGACCTATCTTTTAAAGTCTAAACATGTTCATGATGCCTTATAGGAACTCTAAGTGCATTCATGCATTATTTTAATTTTTATTTTATTTATTTTGAATTTTATTCATTTAAATTCAAAATTAAATCAAATAAATGTTAAATAAATGTCTAAGGCATAAAAGTCTTGTGATCTGAATATTTTGGAGGCCCAAGGTCATGCTACAAACCGTGTAGACCTATTTGTGAATCAAATATTCATGGTTTTGTAATATTTCAACTTATTTTCAAACAAAATCAAAGATATGTTTCACATGATATCCAAGCCCACCTCTTAACCTAATCTTTTCTCCTATAAATACACTACATGTTCAGACCAAAAAGACACGCATCCTGCCTCCAAGAATAAATCCTAGAATTCTCAAAAATTCAAGAAACTAGGGAAAGAATAGAACCTTGTATACAGCTGTCCTAAATCAAGTTTAAGTGTTTCATCATCATCCTGACGCTCCTAGGAAGCATTCCAAGTCCTTAAGCAATCAAAATCGTGCCCAGAACACCACGTCTCATCTTCATTGGTTTTGGTAACTTTTTCAAATTCAAACCTTTAATTTATGCATTCTTAACTAATTTGATGCATCCACGTGTGTCCATATACATCATTAGAACAGGTTTGATGCATAATAGGTGAGCTTTAATGCAGGAATAAGAAGATACCATTATTTGGGCATAATCTGAGTTTTGTTTCAAAAGTCACGATACAATCAATTTCAGGCTAAAACAATATCACCATTGGATTCAGGAGGTCCAAATTAGAGGGAAAGTGTCCATCTTAATCTCTAACCCATGGTATTTTTGCAGGTTTGAAAACGACCTCGCCGGAAATGACGACCGGAGCTAGGGCTCTGACGCTTCTCCGGTTCACTTGTTTAATATATATATTTTTCTTTGTATTGTATGACAGAATTGAAGCGCAACGCAGTTGGTTGAGACAGAGTCATGTAACGTGAAGGGCGTGGGTTCGATCCCTGCGTCTTGCAATATTTTTTGTTATTTTTCAAACTAACGCACAGGTTTCATATATATTATTCGATTTATATTTCTCAAACACCAACAGGCATTTGGCCTAGTGGCATGCAGTGCAGCTTGTGGAGCCAGGGGCGTGGGTTCAACTCCCACCCTGTGCAATTTTTTTTACTCTATTTCTTCCTAACCCAGTTTCTTTTCTTTTTCTTTTCTAACCCTAATTATTTTAGTTAATAAATCATTAATTAACATAATCTTTTTTTAATACTAATAAATTAGGATTAGGTTTTTTAATTAGTATTTAATTTTCTTGATATATTTTTATTTACTAAATTAATTAATTAATCAACATTTTTCTTAAATATTAAAATCAATTAGAATTTAGGTTTTATTAATTATTATCACTTAAATTATTTTCTACAAAAAATATCAAAAACATTAACTTAGATCTTAGGTCTTCTTAAACATTTTTTAAAACATTTTCTTATTTCTTTTTTCTATTTAAATACATAGATCAAGTGTATATGTCGTGTTCTTAATTGTAATATCGTAGATTTATCTTTTCTCGCATTTTTTTCATATTATGTAACTGCTCATATGATGTAATATCTTAGGTTTTATTTCCGCACTTTATTTTATGTACATGTTTAATTGGTAGTAACTAGGGTTTGTATGGCAAGATTAAAAAAACAAACGTAGAAAACCTGAAATTCTCAAGATAAAATAACTGAATCTATACACTTCACACACTTGCACCTCCAGGGTATCCTCTCTTGTTTTCTTATGATATTGGTCACGTCCCTCGAAAATGGAAATACTTTAGAAAAAGACCCTCGATCAAATCATCATATCCCTTTCGAATAAAGATCATAGTCCCTCGATGACCCGTTGAAGTTTCCCACAAAATTATCTAGTCCCTGCGATTAAATGATGATAGTCCCTCCGCCATAATTTCTAAAGTATCCCTACATGTTGCCTTCAATGACCATGCGATGACCCTACGCCTGTCCCTTCACATCCAATAAATAGGGTTACCTACCAAATGGTATGGATAGTACTATATCTAAAGGAGAAGGAAAAGAATAAGAAAGACTTTAGTGGGTAAGAACTCTTAAATGCTTGCTAACAACTTTTTCACAAACAAAATATTTTTCACATCACTTTCAAACAATAAATATTTTCAAAAAAAAACTTTGTATGCATTCTTGAGGATTGATACAAGAATCATTACAAACTTTGCCTTACATTGGCATTTCAAAATATTTTCAAACAAATCACACACACACAAAGAAAGTTTTTCAAAAGTGAGTTAAGCAATTAAGAGACCGTAGATAATTACGGATGAAAAGGGTGCTAACACCTTCCCTTTTCATGACTTACCCGCCGAACTCAAAATCTATCAAAGGTCTTTTCTGTTCTTTTCACCTTTCCTAAATATTTGATAAAAGAAAAGTTGGTGGCGACTCTAGCTATCCGCATATTTGGATAAAACCAAAAATTCAGTTCTCCCACCTTAATACAGTATTCTTCTTCTTACATCTTATTGTTAGATAGTTCCCCATTGTCTCGTTTGTTGCATGTTGTTTTTCTTGATTAATTATTCTCATTTTCTCATATTCGTCTTCACTAACAGCTTAACAAAGACCATACTCTGGCTATGGTACATATTGTTTGTGTAGCTATGGAAAAAAAGTACAAGAAGCATGAAGCTATGATGGAAACTTCATCCACCTTGTACTTTTTCTTCATAGCTTCACAAACAATATGTTTTTCATACTCTGTTGACAAATAAGTTTGCATTTTCACATGTTGATAACTTTCATAGTTATTCTAGGACTCAACAAGAACAACAATTTTAGTTAATGAAGAAACAACAGCGAAAACAAACTTCATCTAGTTTGAGATACAATGAGAAGAAATATAAGATGTATGAAGTTGTTATTTAAGCTTCTTCCTCCTTATATTTATTTTTCATTGCTTCACAAACTAGATGAACTTCATAATTGATTCTTGTTCCGCGATTAGTTTCAATAAAAGGTGTGTCCTAGAAATTTAATTTTTTTTCATTGCACACAAAATTTATAATATCTCGTAATGTTGTATGATATTGTTTGAGTTTATTATATTCTATGTCGATTGTTTGTTTCACTAACCCTCACTTAAAATACATTCATTTATGAAATTCTAGTATGATAATACTCAGATGTCCTATAGGATATCGAGACATCTGATCTGACATAAACACACATGCAAGGTAAAAAACAATCAAAATCAGTACTGAAAAGCAATAAATGACACACCAGAATTGTTAACCCATTTTGGAGCAACTCTCCTACTCTGGGGGCATACCAAGTCAGAGACAAGTCCACTATGATAGTATCAAATCATAGACCCTACAACAAACATAAAATTTATAGTCTACTCACTTAATCACTACATGTTTTATACTTCTATCTAAGACTCACCTAGATATGAGGCCTTCCTCAATCCCTCTTCAATCATAGACAGTGATTGAATCAAAACAATTCTTAACATGACAATACTAGCTAAGACCTAAAGCTAAACTCCACCATTTACAACTTTACTCCTAACTAAGAACACTACTTGGAGTTTCTTAAAAGCTTCCTCCAAGAACAATACTTAACTCATTGCTTCACAAATTTTGAGTGAGAATACAGTGACCACCTCACAACCCGAGTGGCTCACTTACACCAACTCTCCTAGAGAGTGGCTACGGACTTAGCCCTAATGATTACATCTTTACAATTCTTGGCCGGTACCTTTCTTAGGTTACAAAGATTACTATTTATAACCTATATCCCAACTGGATTTGGGCCTTCAAAACACAACTCTTTGGCTGTTACATATCAGCAGTAAATTATGCTACAAAAAATGTGTAACGCCCGTAATTTAATTAATTATTTAATTAAATTATTTTTGGAATATTTGTGAAGTTGTGTTACGTTTAATTGGATTTAAGTATTTTATTAAGTGGAGAAATACTATTAGAAGTATAATATTATTGATGTGGGCTTGTTTTTAAGGAATAGAAGTAATAAGGGGGTGTATTAGTTTTAAGCCCAATAAGGAATAAAGAATAATAGTTTACTATATTGTTGTTAGAAGGAATAGAGAGAAGAGGCAGTAGAAGAATAAGGATTAAGAAGAAGAACGTGAAGCTGCTGGAAAAAGAGGAAAAAACGGCAGAACGAGGTTTCGACCGGAAGATTATAGAGCGACCTTCAATCCAAGGTAAGGGTGGGGTTCTGACTCTATAATAGGTTTCATGATAATTGGTATGTGGGGTTAGAGGTGATTGTTGTCTTGTTCATGAATTGAATGTATATGAGGTTGTATGATGAAAAATCGATGAATTTTGGATGAATAATGATGTCCCGATGTTGTTTAATTGATGTAGAATTATAGGATAATTGTAAGTGATGATTATCTATGATTAGATTATGTTTTAGGGATTATGGTATGCAACCCGTAGTGAAAACACTGAGAAAGTCACAGAAAATACCGTTAGCAGAGCAGTATGTGTCGACCCCAAATGATATGTGTCGATACAAGAATGCCGTTAGACTCGGTATGAGTCGACACGAAGGAGGCATGTGTCGATACAAGAGGGCTTTCAGACTCAGGATGAGTCGATACGTAGGAGAATGTATCGATACATACAGAGTTGCAGACTCAGGATGAGTCGATACAAGGGAGGATGCATTGACTCATGTTTTGAGTTCAGTTTAGTACGCGTCGAACCAAGGAGTTATGCATCGATCTATGTTGTCTGGTTTTTGGCAGAATCAGTTTGAGAATGTTGTAACTTGAGTTTTCGGACTCCGTTTGAGATGTCGTTCAAAGTGTTGAATATCTAACGCGATGAACTTCATTGTTAAGGATTAAAATGAAGAATAGGAAGGATAATCCTAGTATCCAAATTAGGATTAGAGTTAGTTCCTGCAGTAATCGCTATGTTGGTTTTTGTGAAGAAGGATGGGGATGAGACGTTTATAGATTACTGTATGGTTTGTAACAGTAGGATTAATGGTGATAATGATGTAATATTACAGAATAGTAGTATGTAGAGGTTTGGTGATTTAGAAGTAAGCCATAGTTGATTAACTAATTATAGGGAATATCTTGTTATAGGCATATGGCCAACATTGTGAAATTGATGAGTTACTGTTGTATTTCTGTACGGCTGGGTTGTTGATGAGAGTTTGTTTTGATGAATTATGATGTATAAATGATATTTGATGATTTATGATGATAAATGGTGTTGATGAAAAGATATTGAGATGCTTTTAAGATGTAGGCTTTTGGCCAACGATGATGTTATATTGAGATGTTGTCAATTATGGTGTTGTCATTACATTCATGATTGTGTCGCATACATTGCATTTTGAGATGGAGCTTATGCTCGTTGAGATGGCCTGTATTGGCAAATATTGAGATGAAGGCTTATGCCTTGTTGATGCCTCTATTAATTGGAAATTTTTGAGATGGGAGTTCTGCTCCAATGGTACCACATGTATTTGCATAGTATTGTGTTGCATTATTTGATTGCATAAAGAGGTTGTGCATTGAAGTGGTATATGTGTATATTGTTGATATTTTGTTATGGTGTTTGTTGTTTGTAATATGAGAAGTGGTGATGTTATGTGATCTAATTTAATATATTAATTATCATACGCTTTATTATATTGTTAGATATCTCACCCCTTCTGTTTGAATGTTTCCCTGATGTTGGTAACGTGCACGTAATCGAGAGTGAAGGTTGTATACCTTCAATAGTTCGAGTCTGTGTCATTGCTCTGATAGGTAACACTTGGGGGGATGAACGCCTGTTGCTTTTGATTGTTGATTATTCAGTTGTTGAACTTTAAGTTGATTATTATTAAGTATGTGTTGTTTTGAAGTTGCTGTAACGATGATAAAGAGGTTATTAAGAATTCCGCTGCATAGATGTTTAAATTGTTGAATTATTTAATTAAAGTATTATGCTGATGGTTCATCCGAAGTTTTAAAGTGTTATATATCCATAATGAATGCAGTGAATTTTGATAGAAGGATTTGTGGCATCCCGATTCGTTTGCATGATATGATTTTATAAGTCTGATTTATTTATATAATTTCGGGGTAGAATTGGGGTGTTATAAAATTGGTGTCAGAGCGAAAGGTTGGTCTGACCCTGTCGTTGAGTCATAGTTTTCTAACAATCGAGTATTATTAATTTGAGTTCTAACCGTTGTTTATGTTGTAGTGATAAGTTGAGATGGTTGGAAGGAATCATGCTGCACTTGCTACTGCTTTAGAAGCAATGGCTCATGCGATGGAAAATCAGCCGAATGCTGACGAGAATGCTGGATCTCGTAGCTTGGCGACTTTCTAGAGAGAGAATCCACCTACGTTCAAAGGAAAGTATGATCCTGACTGAGCATTGGAGTGGTTGAAATAAATTGAGATAATCTTTCGTGTGATGGATTGCACTCCAGCGTAGAAGGTTCCGTAAGGGACTCATATGCTAGCAGTCGAGGCTGATGACTGGTGGCTAGAGACTTATCAGAGACTAGAAGCTGCAGGTGAGAATATCCCTTGGGCTGTTTTCCATAGAGAGTTTTTGAAGAAGTACTTTCCTGAAGATGTACATGGTAAGAAGGAGATTGAGTTCCTTGAACTGAAGCAAGGAAATATGTCGGTTTTTAAGTATGCTGTCAAGTTTGTTGAGTTGGATAAGTTTTATCCGCACTATGCTGAGGCAGATGCTGAATTTTCGAAGTGTATCAAGTTTGAGAATGGGTTGCGCTTGGAGATCAAGAAGGCAGTTGGATACCAGAAGATCTATGTCTTTGCTGATTTGGTTGATAGCTGCAGGATTTATGAGGAGGATAATATTGCTCATTACAAGGTTATCAGTCAGAAGAGGGGTAAGCACCAACAGAATCGTGGTAAGCCTTATGATTCCCCAGCTGGTAAAGGTAAACAGAAAGTTGCTCAGGGTAAGAGGACTAGTGGGGGAGATGCTCTTACTGGTGTGGTTTGTTTTAAGTGTGGAAAACCTGGGCATAAGAGTAATGTGGGTACTACTGAAATGAAGAGGTGTTTCCATTATGGTAAGAACGGACATGTTGTATCTGAGTGTGAAGATAAGGATGTGATTTGTTTCAATTGTAGAGAAGAAGGGCACATTGGTAGTCAGTTTCTGAAACCAAGGAAGGCGCAGGCAAGTGGTAAAGTGTTCACTTTGGTTGAGGACCAGGAAGCTACTGAGGACAGAGTTATCAGAGGTACATGTTTCATTAATAGTACTCCTTTAATTAATATTATTGATACAGGTGCTACTCATTGTTTCATTGTTGCTGACTGTGTTAAAAGATTGGGTCTTATGTTGTCTTCTTTAAATGGATAAATGGTCGTGGAAACTCCATCCAAGGGGTCGATGACTACTTCTTTTGTGTTTGTTAAGTGTCCCTTGTCGATCTTCGACAGAGACTTTGTTGTTGATTTGGTTTGTTTACCCTTAAGAGGTTTGGATTTGATTTTGGGTATGAACTGGTTAGAGCATGATTGTGTTCATATTAACTGTTATGACAAGTCTATGAGGTTTTCTACTCCTGAAGAAGAGGAAGATAATATGTTGTCTGCTAGACAGTTGTGGAAGTTGATGTAAGAGGAAGCACATATGTTCTCGTTGATGGCGTCGCTATCTCTAGAGACTCAAGCTTTAATTGAGGAATTACAGGTGGTGTGTGAATTTTCTGAAGTTTTCCCTGATGAGATTCCTGATGTACCGCCGAAGAGGGAAGTTGAATTTGCAATTGATCTTGTACTTGGTACCAGACCTGTGTCTGTGGCACCATACAGGATGTCTGCATCTGAATTGTCAGGGTTAAAGAAGCAATTGGAAGAGTTACTTGAAAAGAAGTTTGTAAGACCCAGTGTATCGCCGTGGGGTGCTTCAGTGTTGTTAGTAAAGAAGAAAGATGGAAGTATGAGGCTTTGTGTTGATTATAGACATTTGAATAAAGTGACGATTAAGAACAATTATCCGCTTCCAAGAATAGATGACTTGATGGACCAATTGGTGGGTGCTCGTGTGTTTAGTAAGATTGATTTTAGGTCGGCTTACCATCAGATTAAACTGAAGGATGAAGATATCCAGAAGACAGCTTTCAGAATGCGTTATGGACATTATGAGTATTCAGTGATGCCTTTCGGTGTTACTAATGCACCGGGAGTATTCATGAAATATATGAATCGTATCTTCCATACTTATTTGGATCAGTTCATAGTGGTGTTCATTGATGATATTTTGATTTACTCTAAGTCAGAAGAAGAGCATGCAGAACACTTAAGAGTAGTTTTGCCAGTTTTGAAAGAGAAGAAGTTGTATGCAAAGCTGTCCAAGTGTGAATTCTGGTTAAAGGAGGTTAGTTTCCTTGGTCATGTGATCTCAGGTAGTGGCATTGTTGTAGATCCATCGAAGGTTGATGTTGTGTTGCAATGGGAAACTCTGAGGTCAGCTATTGAGATTAGGAGCTTTTTGGGATTAGTTGGTTACTATAGAAGGTTTATCGAAGGTTTTTATAAGTTGTCACTTCTGTTGACTAAGTTGACTTGTAAAGGTAGAGCTTTTGTGTGGGATGTTCAGTGCGAAGAAAGTTTTACAGAATTAAAGAAGAGATTGACGTCGGCTCCGATTTTGACGTTGCCTAACCCAGGAGAGCCTTTTGTGGTGTATTGTGATGCTTCTAAAACGGGTTTAGGAGGTGTTCTTATGTAGAATGGTAAGGTAGTTGCTTATGCGTCAAGGAAGTTAAGGACTCATGAGAAGAACTATCCTACACATGATTTAGAGCTTGCTGCAGTTGTCTTTGTTTTGAAGATTTGGAGGAATTATCTTTATGGTTCTAGATTTGAAGTGTTTAGTGACCATAAGAGCTTAAAGTATTTATTCGATCAGAAGGAGTTGAATATGAGGCCATGAAGATGGTTGGAATAGTTAAAGGTTTATGATTTCGGTTTGAATTATTATCCAGGAAAAGCGAATGTGGTGGCTAATGCGTTGAGTCGAAAGACTTTACATATGTTGACAATGATGGTTAAAGAGTTGGAATTAATTGAATAGTTAAGAGATATGATCTTAGTTTGCGAGGTTACTCCACATAGTGTTATGTTGGGTATGTTAAAGATTAATAATGAATTTCTAGACAGTATCAAAGAAGCTCAGAAGTTGGATGTTAAACTGGTAGATTTGATGGTTGGAATTGATCAGTATGAGAATAATGATTTTAAGCTAGATGCACAAGGTGTGTTGAGATTTCGTAACCGGATTTGTATTCCTGATGATGCTGAGATGAAGAATGTAATACTTGAAGAGAGTCATAGAAGTAAGTTGAGTATTCATCCAGGAGATACTAAGATGTATCAAGATTTGAAAGGTTGGTTTTGGTGGTCTGGGATGAAGAGTGATGTGGCTTGGTTTGTGTATGCATGTTTGACTTGTCAGAAGTCGAAAGTTGAACATCAGAAGCCTGCAGGGTTGATGCAACCGTTAGAAGTTCCAGAATGGAAATGGGATAGCATTTCGATGGACTTTGTGACGGGGTTGCCTAATACTATAAGAGGACATGATTCGATTTGAGTGATTGTTGATAGGCTTACGAAGTCGGCTCATTTTATTCCTATTAACATCAGCTTTCAAGTGTCGAAGTTGGCCGAGATTTACACTAGTGTAATTGTGAAGCTGCATGGTGTTCCTTCGTGCATTGTGTCAGATAGAGATCCAAGATTTACTTCTTATTTTTGGAAGAGTTTGCAAGAAGCGTTGGGTTCTAAGTTGAGGTTGAGTTCAATGTATCATCCTCAGACAGATGGTCAAACTGAACAGACGATTCAATCGTTGGAGGACTTACTAAGGGCGTGTGTTTTTCAGTAGGGAGGTTCGTGGGATACTTATCTCCCATTGATAGAGTTCACTTATAATAGCAGTTACCATTCCAGTATTGGGATGGCACCTTTTGAAGCGTTGTATGGTCGAAGATGTAGGACTCCTTTATGTTGGCATGAATCTGGTGAAAGTGTAGTACTTGGACCTGAACTTGTTCATGAGACTACTGAGAAGGTGAAGTTGATTCGAGAAAAGATGAAAGCTTCCCAAAGTAGACAGAAGAGTTATCATGACAAGCGAAGGAAGGATTTAGAATTTCAAGCGGGTGACCATGTGTTTTTGAGAGTTACACCTGTGATTGGTGTTGGGCGGGCATTGAAGTCTAAGAAGCTCACTTCTCGTTTTATTGGACCATATCAGATTTCAGAGAGAGTGGGGAGTGTTGCTTATAGAGTGGCTTTACCACCTAATCTTTCAAATTTGCATGATGTGTTTCATGTGTCTCAACTACGGAAGTATATTTCAGATCCATCTTATGTGATCCATATGGACGATGTGCAAGTACAGGATAATCTTACGGTGGAGACGATGCCTGCACGGATCGTGGATAGTGAAACTAAGAATCTGAGGGGGCAAAGAGATTGCTTGGGTTAAAGTGGTTTGGCTAGGAGCTGCCGGAGAAAGCATGACTTGGGAGTTGGAGGGCAATATGCGAGACTCCTACCATGAGTTATTTGATTGAGGTAAATTTTCGAGGACGAAAATATTCTAAGTGGGGGAGAGTTGTAACTCCCGTAATTTAATTAATTATTTAATTAAATTATTTTTGGAATATTTGTGAAGTTGTGTTACGTTTAATTGGATTTAAGTATTTTATTAAGTGGAGAAATAATATTAGAAGTATAATATTATTGATGTGGGCTTGTTTTTAAGGAATAGAAGTAATAAGAGGGTGTATTAGTTTTAAGCCCAATAAGGAATAAAGAATAATAGGTTATTCTATTGTTGTTAGAAGAAATAGAGAGAAGAGGCAGTAGAAGAATAAGGATTGAGAAGAAGAACGTGAAGCTGTTGAAAAAAGAGGAAAAAACGGCAGAACGAGGTTTCGACCGAAAGATTATAGAGCGACCTTCAATCCAAGGTAAGGGTGGGTTTCTGACTCTATAATAGGGTTCATGATAATTGGTATGTGGGGTTAGAGGTGATTGTTGTCTTGTTCATGAATTGAATGTATATGAGGTTGTATGATGAAAAATCGATGAATTTTGGATGAATAATGATGTCCCGATGTTGTTTAATTGATGTAGAATTATAGGATAATTGTAAGTGATGATTATCTATGATTAGATTATGTTTTAGGGATTATGGTATGCAACCCGTAGTGAAAACACAGAGAAACTCACAAAAAATACCGTTAGCAGAGTAGTATGTGTCGACCCCAAATGCTATGTGTCGATACAAGAATGTCGTTAGACTCAGTATGAGTCGACACAAAGGAGTCATGTGTCGAAGCATGAGGGCTTTCAGACTCAGGATGAGTCGATACGTAGCAGCATGTGTTAATACATGCAGAGTTGCAGACTCAGGATAAGTCGATACAAGGGAGGATGCATCAATTCATGTTTCGAGTTCAGTTTAGTACGCGTCGAACCAAGGAGTTATGCATCGATCTATGTTGTCTGGTTTTTGGCAGAATCAGTTTGAGAATGTTGTAACTTGAGTTTTCGGACTCCGTTTGAGATGTCGTTCAAAGTGTTGAATATCTAACGCGATGAACTTCATTGTTAAGGATTAAAATGAAGAATAGGAAGGATAATCCTAGTATCCAAATTAGGATTAGAGTTAGTTCCTGCAGTAATCGCTATGTTGGTTTTTGTGAAGAAGGATGAGGATGAGACGTTTATAGATTACTGTCTGGTTTGTAACAGCACGATTAATGGTGATAATGATGTAATATTACAGAGTAGTAGTATGTAGAGGTTTCGTGATTTAGAAGTAAGCCTTAGTTGATTAACTAATTATAGGCAATATCTTGTTATAGGCATATGGCCAACATTGTGAAATTGATGAGTTACTGTTGTATTTCTGTACGGCTGAGTTGTTGATGAGAGTTTGTTTTAATGAATTATGATGTATAAATGATATTTGACGATTTATGATGATAAATGGTGTTGATGAAAAGATGTTGAGATGCTTTTAAGATGTAGGCTTTTGGCCAACGATGATGTTGTATTGAGATGTTGTCAATTATGGTGTTGTCATTACATTCATGATTGTGTCGCATACATTGCATTTTGAGATGGAGCTTATGCTCGTTGAGATGTCCTGTATTGGCAAATATTGAGATGAAGGCTTATGCCTTGTTGATGCCTCTATTAATTGGCAATTTTTGAGATGGGAGTTCTGCTCCAATGGTACCACATGTATTTGCATAGTATTGTGTTGCATTATTTGATTGCATAAATAGGTTGTGCATTGAAGTGGTATATGTGTATATTGTTGATATTTTGTTATGGTGTTTGTTGTTTGTAATATGAGAAGTGGTGATGTTATGTGATCTAATTTAATATATTAATTATCATACGCTTTATTATATTGTTAGATATCTCACCCCTTCTGTTTGAATGTTTCCCTGATGTTGGTAACGTGCACGTAATCGAGAGTGAAGGTTGTATACCTTCAATAGTTCGAGTCCGTGTCATTGCTCTGATAGGTAACACTCGGGGGGATGAACGCCTGTTGCTTTTGATTGTTGATTATTCAGTTGTTGAACTTTAAGTTGATTATTATTAAGTATGTGTTGTTTTGAAGTTTTTGTAACGATGATAAAGAGGTTATTAAGAATTCCGCTGCATAGATGTTTAAATTGTTGAATTATTTAATTAAAGTATTTTGTTGATGGTTCATCCGAAGTTTTAAAGTGTTATATATCCATGATGAATGCAGTGAATTTTGATAGAAGGATTTGTGGCATCCCGATTCGTTTTCATGATATGATTTTATAAGTCTGATTTATTTATATAATTTTCGGGGTAGAATTGGGGTGTTATAAAATTGGTTTCAGAGCGAAAGGTTGGTCCGACCCTGTCGTCGAGTCATAGTTTTCTAACAATCGAGTATTGTTAATTTGAGTCCAAACTGTTGTTTATGTTGTAGTGATAAGTTGAGATGGTTGGAAGGAATCATGTTGCACTTGCTACTGCTTTAGAAGCAATGGCTCATGCGATGGAAAATCAGCCGAATGCTGACGAGAATGCTGGATCTCGTAGCTTGGCGACTTTATAGGGAGAGAATCCACCTACGTTCAAAGGAAAGTATGATCCTGACTGAGCATTGGAGTGGTTGAAAGAAATTGAGAGAATCTTCCGTGTGATGGATTGCACTCCAGCGTAGAAGGTTCCGTAAGGGACTCATATGCTAGCAGTCGAGGCTGATGACTGGTGGCTAGAGACTTATCAGAGACTAGAAGCTGTAGGTGAGAATGTCCCTTGGGCTGTGTTCCATAGAGAGTTTTTGAAGAAGTACTTTCCTGAAGATGTACGTGGTAAGAAGGAGATTGAGTTCCTGAACTGAAGCAAGGAAATATGTCGGTTGTTGAGTATGCTGTCAAGTTTGTTGAGTTGGCTAAGTTTTATCCACACTACACTGAGGCAGATGCTGAATTTTCGAAGTGTATCAAGTTTGAGAACGGGTTGCGCCCGGAGATCAAGAAGGCAGTTGGATACCAGAAGATCTATGTCTTTGCTGATTTGGTTGATAGCTGCAGGATTTATGAGGAGGATAATAATGCTCACTACAAGGTTATCAGTCTGAAGTGGGGTAAGCACCAACAGAATTGTGGTAAGCCTTATGATTCCCCAGCTGGTAAAGGTAAACAGAAAGTTGCTCAGGGTAAGAGGACTAGTGGGGGAGATGCTCTTACTGGTGTGGTTTGTTTTAAATGTGGAAAACCTGGGCATAAGAGTAATGTGGGTACTACTGAAATGAAGAGGTGTTTCCATTATGGTAATAACGGACATGTTGTATCTGAGTGTGAAGATAAGGATGTGATTTGTTTCAATTGTAGAGAAGAAGGGCACATTGGTAGTCAGTTTCTGAAACCAAGGAAGGCGCAGGCAAGTGGTAAAGTGTTCGCTTTGGTTGAGGATCAGGAAGCTACTGAGGACAGACTTATCAGAGGTACATGTTTCATTAATAGTACTCCTTTAATTAATATTATTGATACGGGTGCTACTCATTGTTTCATTGCTGTTGATTGTGTTAAAAGATTGGGTCTTATGTTGTCTTCTTTAAATGGATAAATTGTCGTGGATACTCCAGCCAAGGGGTCGATGACTACTTCTTTTGTGTTTGTTAAGTGTCCCTTGTCGATCTTCGACAGAGACTTTGCTGTTGATTTGGTTTGTTTACCGTTAAGAGGTTTGGATGTGATTTTGGGTATGAACTGGTTAGAGCATGATTGTGTTCATATTAACTGTTATGACAAGTCTATGAGGGTTTCTACTCCTGAAGAAGAGGAAGATAGTATGTTGTCTGCTAGACAGTTGAGGAAGTTGATGCAAGAGGAAGCACATATGTTCTCGTTGATGGCGTCTCTATCTCTAGAGACTCAAGCTTTAATTGAGGAATTGCAGGTGGTGTGTGAATTTTCTGAAGTTTTCCCTGATGAGATTCCTGATGTACCGCCGGAGAGGGAAGTTGAATTTGCAATTGATCTTGTACCTGGTACCAGACATGTGTCTGTGGCACCATACAGGATGTCTGCATCTGAATTGTCAGAGTTAAAGAATCAATTGGAAGAGTTACTTGAAAAGAAGTTTGTAAGACCCAGTGTATCGTCGTGGGGTGCTTCAGTGTTGTTAGTAAAGAATAAAGATGGAAGTATGAGGCTTTGTGTTGATGATATACATTTGAATAAAGTGACGATTAAGAACAAGTATCCGCTTCCAAGAATAGATGACTTGATGGACCAATTGGAGGGCAATATGCGAGACTCCTACCCTGAGTTATTTGATTGAGGTAAATTTTCGAGGACGAAAATATTCTAAGTGGGGGAGAGTTGTAACTCCCGTAATTTAATTAATTATTTAATTAAATTATTTTTGGATTATTTGTGAAGTTGTGTTACGTTTAATTGGATTTAAGTATTTTATTAAGTGGAGAAATAATATTAGAAGTATAATATTATTGATGTGGGCTTGTTTTTAAAGAATAGAAGTAATAAAAGGGTGTATTAGTTTTAAGCCCAATAAGGAATAAAGAATAATAGGTTATTCTATTGTTGTTAGAAGAAATAGAGAGAAGAGGCAGTAGAAGAGTAAGGATTGAGAAGAAGAACGTGAAGCTGCTGAAAAAAGAGGAAAAAACGGCAGAACGAGGTTTCGACCGAAAGATTATAGAGCGACCTTCAATCCAAGGTAAGGGTATGTTTCTGACTCTATAATAGGGTTCATGATAATTGGTATATGGGGTTAGAGGTGATTGTTGTCTTGTTCATGAATTGAATGTATATGAGGTTGTATGATGAAAAATCGTTGAATTTTGGATGAATAATGATGTCCTGATGTTGTTTAATTGATGTAGAATTATTGGATAATTGTAAGTGATGATTATCTATGATTAGATTATGTTTTAGGGATTATGGTATGCAACCCGTAGTGAAAACACAGAGAAAGTCACAGAAAATACTGTTAGCAGAGCAGTATGTGTCGACCCCAAATGCTATGTGTCGATACAAGAATGTCGTTAGACTCAGTATGAGTCGACACGAAGGAGTCATGTGTCGATACATGAGAGCTTTCAGACTCAGGATGAGTCGATACGTAGCAGCATGTGTTGATACATGCAGAGTTGTTGACTCAGGATAAGTCGATACAAGGGAGGATGCATCGACTCATGTTTCGAGTTCAGTTTAGTACGCGTCGACCCAAGGAGTTATGCATCGATCTATGTTGTCTGGTTTTTGGCAGAATCAGTTTGAGAATGTTGTAACTTGAGTTTTCGGACTCCGTTTGAGATGTCGTTCAAAGTGTTGAATATCTAACGCGATGAACTTCATTGTTAAGGATTAAAATGAAGAATAGGAAGGATAATCCTAGTATCCAAATTAGGATTAGAGTTAGTTCCTGCAGTAATCACTATGTTGGTTTTTGTGAAGAAGGATAGGGATGAGACGTTTATAGATTACTGTATGGTTTGTAACAGTAGGATTAATGGTGATAATGATGTAATATTACAGAATAGTAGTATGTAGAGGTTTGGTGATTTAGAAGTAAGCCATAGTTGATTAACTAATTATAGGCAATATCTTGTTATAGGCATATGGCCAACATTGTGAAATTGATGAGTTACTGTTGTATTTCTGTACGGCTGGGTTGTTGATGAGAGTTTGTTTTGATGAATTATGATGTATAAATGATATTTGATGATTTATGATGATAAATGGTGTTGATGAAAAGATGTTGAGATGCTTTTAAGATGTAGGCTTTTGGCCAACGATGATGTTGTATTGAGATGTTGTCAATTATGGTGTTGTCATTACATTCATGATTGTGTCGCATACATTGCATTTTGAGATGGAGCTTATGCTCGTTGAGATGGCCTGTATTGGCAAATATTGAGATGAAGGCTTATGCCTTGTTGATGCCTCTATTAATTGGAAATTTTTGAGATGGGAGTTCTGCTCCAATGGTACCACATGTATTTGCATAGTATTGTGTTGCATTATTTGATTGCATAAAGAGGTTGTGCATTGAAGTGGTATATGTGTATATTGTTGATATTTTGTTATGGTGTTTGTTGTTTGTAATATGATAAGTGGTGATGTTATGTGATCTAATTTAATATATTAATTATCATACGCTTTATTATATTGTTAGATATCTCACCCCTTCTGTTTGAATGTTTCCCTGATGTTGGTAACGTGCACGTAATCGAGAGTGAAGGTTGTATACCTTCAATAGTTCGAGTCGGTGCCATTGCTCTGATATGTAACACTCGGGGGGATGAACGCTTGTTGCTTTTGATTGTTGATTATTCAGTTGTTGAACTTTAAGTTGATTATTATTAAGTTTGTGTTGTTTTGAAGTTCTTATAACGATGATAAAGATGTTATTAAGAATTTCGCTTCGTAGATGTTTAAATTGTTGAATTATTTAATTAAAGTATTATGCTGGTGGTTCATCCAAAGTTTTAAAGTGTTATATATCCACGATGAATGCAATAAATTTTTTCTAGAAGAATTTGTGGCATCCCGATTCGTTTGCATGATATGATTTTATAACTCTGATTTATTTATATAATTGTCGGGGGTAGAATTGGGGTGTTACACAATGTCTTTAATCATTTGTTTCCTAAATAATCTCCATATTTAGAAACTGCATAATCTTCAATATTCTGACTTGATTCTTCTTGACCTTTAATTCAGTGCCACATAGGATTGCATAATATTTCTAAAACTATTATGCATCAGTTAAATCATAACAGAATATAACTGTCCACTTCAGCTCAGGTGCGATATCGTATTCTCCTTCATAGGACATCTTTTCCGACATGTTGTTCCAGATGATGAGAACTTCTCATCTCAACATGTCTCAACATGTTCCTGTTAGCAAGTTAACACATCCTATTTAACATATTGTTGCTATATTTTTTTACAAAAATTAATGCCAACCTTAAAACTAAGGAACTTATAATCCCCCCCTTTGGCAAATTTTGGCTAAAACAAATAAACATATTACAATTCAGATTACATTAATAAATCAAACTATTCTTCAACAGTAGTCTTCAGCAACTATTGAACTCAACAGTACAACATCATGGAGTAAGTTTTCATATAAGATGTCAGGACATATTGTTCGACATCTTCTTTTCAGAATTTTGAATAAGCTCCATTGCAGTACCAAACCCATCACCAAAGAACAACACCTTCAAGAAAAGGAGTAGAAAGTCCTGAAGTCATTTGGTGTACATGAGGAAGAAGATAGCTTGCACTCCCCCTCAACCTAGGAACCTATTCTTGTCACAGATGAATAAGTTTTCCTTCCAAATGGTGGCATAAGAGAACCATGAAGCAACCACCAGTCAATTTGTGGCATAAGAGGAAACTTAAGAAGTATCCAACCACCACCCTGGGTAACTAAGAACACAGGTCACAATTGTGTTCATAACTCAGGTCACAAGTCACAAAAGAATGCATACATATGATAGAACTTGTTTTCTGACATCTTTGTGACAGATCTGTAAAAGCAGCCTCTAGATTAATCAGCCGAGCACCTTGAGCTCTTTGATCATCACTTTTCTCTCCCTTTTTAGCCAAAACTTGGCAAAGGAAGCCTTCACAATACCATACCCAGGCACTTCTTTCCCAAATCGGTATAAAACTCATTATGATGATGAAAACTCGTATGGTGAAAGAGGAAAGGAGAAATCTCTATAAGTAGATGGTCATTTACTTGGGAAATAACGATCCTTGAATGTAGCAATAGTCTTGGTCAAAGGAAACATTATTTGAAGAGAAACTGCCACCAAATAACAATGTGCACCATCCAAGAGCATCTTTGAATGTCTTTAATCGCTATGGATTGTTTCTACTGAAAAGAACCAGTCCCAATACATGCACATGCATAGTCAAACACACCTTGTAACACATGTTTGATCAAACTATCCAAAAAATTACTTTGTCGGTCTTACAGGAAACATGTCATAAATAATGTTCTGACATCCAGTCAGACATTGCAAACACAAATATTGACCAATACATCTTCATCCACATTGTCTTTCGCTGGATTCTAAGTGTTCTCCTTTCACTTAGACTTAGTGACACACACCAAGACATCAAAATATCCCATTTGTGACATCTCTTAATAATAAAGAACCTTAGAGAGTCCTTCAAAAATCTATAGAGAAAAATAAATTATCTCAGACTCAACCATTAAATGCACAATAGATATGTGAACTTCTGATTTAAACACCCAGCTTCACATGGCTAAAACCAACCATGCCTTGTCAATATCACCAAAAAATTTCATAATTTCATAACATGATGTCTGACATCACACCCTTATACTAGGCATAAGATCTCCATAAGTTTGAACAGCACACCAATGATATATGTACCATTGGAGTAACAATCCGCAGACAATTACATGACTCCCCTTGTCATGAATAAACAATGCTCCAGCTGAAGATGAAAACTTGAGCACTAGATGAAAGCACATGAAAGACTTCATGCTTTCATGTTGAAGGACAACACTTCCCGCATATGTTGAACCCTGAATCCCTCAGTAGAGTCAAACCAGAGTCAGATACTCTTACTCTTTATGAATACTTCCAAGAACTCTGAATTCTTCACAACACAAGGACACATCTGATTATTGTCCTTTCATGACAACACTCGGTATCATGACCTTTTGAATAGACAAGATGTCATGCATAATAGGTGTGAAGTCACTCACAATTTTCAAAGCTTCTTAGTTTGTGTTGCACCCCAAAATTTGCCCTCCCATATTCTTCAGGAAATTGTCAAGCCATGATGCAAAATTCCCCAAGGGTTGCACAGTCAAAGAGCCTCCTATACAGTCAAAACTAGGGTTTGTGTTCTGATCGAGAAAAAGAAGTTTTCAAGTGCCCAATCAAGTCTCATATGCTTACAAAGATGGTCAAGTATCCTCATATCAAGTTTCAAGGCATTCAGCTCAAAATTGCACAGTCAAAACCCTAGATTGCACTACAGTCAACTGTAGGGGCAAAATGGTCATTTGACAGTCAAAAGTTCAAATTTTTGGTTAACATATCATTTTGAAGCCACAAACATCATTTGATCAATGCTTGATCATGATTCTCAAAATTTGGCTCAGAAATCATCAGAGATGCAAAAGTTACTATATTTGGACAGCTGAAAAAGTCAACTGAAATTGACTAGGGCATAACTTTCACATGGATTATCAGAAAAATTCCATCCAATGCTCATTTTGAAGAGAAAGACATTTCCTACAACTCATCTTCATATTTCAAGTCCAAGAAATGCTCTCACAAAAAGTTATCAATTTCAACATTATAGGTCATTTTCAAAAGTCAACAAAAAGGGACTTTAAGTCAAAGGCCATAACTTGAGATTGGTAAATCAAAATGACATGGGACCAAAGGCATTGGTTAGAGGACTCAAAGACCTTTCCAAAATGTCCAAGAACATGTGAAAAGCTTAAAAATTGAGCAAGTTATGCCTTGTGGAATTTGGGAAATTTTTAGGAATTTTGAAAAGTCAACTTTGATTCAAATGATCCAAAATTGCTAATGGGCCCATTTTTCTTCCATGATCCATCATTCCAAGCATATGCACGACCACTTGGCCCAAAGGGAAGTATTTTCTCATTTTTTAGTTATTTATTTGAATTTATATTAATATTAATTCATTTAAATTATTTAAATATATAGAAAATATCTAACTTGACCTAATGAATCTTTTTGTACACATTTTAGGCTCAATAATTCGTGCCTAAGCCAATTTGGAAAGATTTGGAGCATTGGGATATAATTTGTGCAAAAATAACATGAAAAAAGATATGAAAAGATTCTTAACAAATCAAATATCCAAACCATGATTACAAGGGATTTTATTCAAGTTTGTTGACCTAATGGCTTCCATACAAGTACCTGATCACAACCCTAACCCTGGTACACTCTAAGCTGCGCTACAGAACCCATTGCCAAACCTGAAAATTTCTCCACAAACTCAAAAACTGAAAACCCCTTTAGAGGTCGATTCAAGGCGCAAAACCTATTCCAAAGGCTTCCTTGGCAATTCCTGGACACATTCCAATCACAAACAACAACTCAAACACAAAGAACTAGTAGATTGAACTCACACTGCATCGAAAAAATTCCAAAATCGTGCATCACGATTTAAACGTTTTTACAGCATTTTGTCCATTGATTCATGTTTATCATAATGTTTTGAAGCTAATCAATACGTTCAATTGCTTTTTTATGGGCTATACGCGATATTACCATGTTCATCTTCTAGGGTTTTTCAGAGCTTGAATTTAGGGCTTTTACAATACTGTAAAATTAGCCTTCCAGACCATGATGGTTGCACTCAGCCAGTCAGGACGAACAAGAGGCACCATTCGCGATAAATTTATGAACATTGTGGCGCTATTCGCTATTTTTCCTAAAGCTACATTATAGAACGGTTCAAAAACCGTTGCCTCTGTGTTTTATTTTTCAGGTACGCGAGGAAGATGAAGTGTGGCAAGCCATGATTCGCTGATTCAAATTTTCGCGCGCCCTCCACTAACGCACTTGTTTTTTTTCTTATTATTTATTTCTTATAATATGTTAACATACGTTCAATAGCTCAGCTGGAAGGTGTTGGTAGCAATAACGTCCAAGACCTGGGTTCGAGTCCCAGGTCTGTGTAAATCTCATATTATTTTTCAATACAAAATCCTATGCAGCGCTCCTGTTGAGACGCACCATATTCCTTCAACATCCAAAGAGCCACGCGTCTAACACATACAAATCAACGGCATGGATCTGAGGAACACATAAATCCTGGTCAAACGCACTAACACACAACCTGGAAAAGTCAATGGACCAAAGCGTTAATGGACCAGCATTCCAGGCCTGTACCTCCAATTTGGGGCTACCCCCCCCCTGGTTTGCTTCTTTTTTTTTATTTTATTTTTTTTAATTGTTATTTTGTTTTCTAATTTAATTAATTATCTTTTTTACAAAAATATAAAAAAATTCACAAAAATTCAGAAAAGACAAAAATTTAATAATTATTTTATTTTAATTATTTTTCTAAATAAATTAGCATGTAAATTATTTAGTTTAATTAGGTTACGATTTTAGTTTCTTTTAATAACAAAAAAATGCAAAATATATAATTTAGGTTTAATTGTTAATTTTATTCCTTTTAATTTCTTTTTTTTTTACAATAATAATGTTTGTTTTATTTATTTTCTATAATTAAATTTTGTATGTAAATTAACTTAGATTTAAATTAGGTTAAAACTTCATATTTTTTACAATAACTTAAAAAACGTTAGAATTAGGGTTTGACGCTTCATTTTAGTTTTAACTAATTATTTTTTTTCATTAAATCTTAAAAAATACAAAAAAATACCAAAAACATTCTTTTTTCTTTAATTTTAATTCCTCATTAATTCTGATTAATTAATTCATTAACTTCAAATATTTTTGCAAAAGGGTCCAACGCCCGCCTTCGTAATTTATTTAATTCGCACATTTTATTTATTCTTTCTTTTAATTCATTATGTAATTCTCCCAAAGCGTTGTAACGATTTTATTTCTCGCACTTTTAATTTGCTTTATTTACTTTCCGTCAAATCGGGTCCGGTTTAATTTTGGCGATGTGGACCCGCGCCATTTGTAATAGTTTAGATTTATTTTCCTCGCAAATATTAACTGTTAAATAAGCATGCAAGAATGAATGGTCTTAATTAAAATCAAGCGTAGAACACGAATAAACATGACAAGACAAATATCTGAAAACGACACACGAATCGCACACACCACCCCTAGGGTACGCCTCACTGTTGCCTTTCGAAAGGTGATCGTCGAGTAGAGGATGTCTTAGTAAGTCCTCATGATCCGGGAACCTGGCATGAGGGTAGCTTCTAAGGTGTCTTCCCATTGCTCTGGTGATCACCACGTCCCTACAAACTCGAATTGACCCGAACACCTCCAACGGTGGTGCTACCTACCTCTCAATGGTGGGATGGCACTACTTTTAAGGACATTTACACAGACGAATTCCTTAGGGTAGGTAGGTTCTCAAGGATACTTGCTCTCTTCAAAACAAACTAAAATCTTTTCACACCGACACTTTTCAAAAGCTTTCAAAAGCAAATTTTTCAAACACTCTGACGCACGAGTCGAACTGAAATTTTTCAAAGAAACTTTTTTAAACCCACTATTGAAAAGCAAGCAAACATTTTTGAAAACACATTGAGCAAGTATCTAAGAGCCCATGGATAACCATGGATAGAAAGGGTGCTAACACCTTCCCTTTCTATAACCTACCTCCCGAACCGAGAGCAATCTCTATAAGGAATTTTTCTGTGCTTTTGTCCTTTCCATTTGGAGAAAATAAAAGACGGTGGCGACTCTTGCTTCCGCGACATTTCGCGAACCAGCGTTAAACAGTCAGTTCCAGATCCACCGATCACAGAACTGGCGACTCTGCTGGGGAATAAACTTAAAGTGGGGTGTACCTTAGGGCTAGGTCATAACTATGTTTTCAATTGTATTGCTTTGTGTGCTTTAAATTGTGGGTTGCTTGGGAGTTCTATAGATCCTAACCCGGATCTGGGGATACCTTCTTAGAAAGTAGCAACAAGGCTGTGAGGGAACTGTGCGGGGTATACCGACATGGTTGAAACAGTCTGCTACGTTGATGTGGCACTTTGGTGTGTACCGGTAACCCTTGAGTTCAGTCAAGGAGAGTACGGGGCCTCCGCGTGGTGTCGTGAAGCATCAACAGACCTTAGGAACCTTAATTGAACTATCTTGGCCTCTTTAGGGTAGTGAGATAACTGACTTTGGTGCAGTCCGAGGTTGGTTGATACTCGATACTACACTCAATTGAGGGTTGCTTTCCTGGAATATTTCGGTCGCCAGTTCAGTGGCTAAATCGAAACGATGAACAATGAAAGCAATCCCGTGATATTGGGAACCTTAGAACCCGGTTACTTCTAATAGGACAGGTTGAGCCCACCAACTTCAAGAGGGTAATACCCAGACCCCATGCTGGCCTAAACTCTAAGGGTTTCTCTTGTGTGACTTGTGTGCCTTCGTACTTGACTATCTGCGTGCTTGTTACCTGACACTTGTTTCTTGCAGGTCTTGTTTATAGTCTTTAATTGGGACTCATAACAGGGTACTAAATTTCTTGCAGGTCTTGTTTATAGTCCTTAATTGGGACTCATAACAGGGTACTAAATTTCTTGCAGGTCTTGTTTATAGTCCTTAATTGGGACTCATAACAGGGTACTAAATTTCTTGCAGGGTTGTTTATAGTCCTTAATTGGGACTCATAACAGGGTACTAAATTTCTTGCAGGGTCTGTTTATAGTCCTTAATTAGGACTCATAACAGGGTTTACCTACATCACCCCATGCATAGCATGACATCATACCATTGCATACATCCTAACCCATTTCAAGGATCTCAAGGGCTTGTGATGCAGGTCATGATGAACCAACTACCCCAGCAAGGGGCAAGGAGGATTTATTTTCCTCTAGCCAAGGTTGTCAGGGGCTATGACCCACTGGATATGGTGAGCCTTTGACCCTTGAAGAAGGACTCTCAACAACATGAAGTTCCTTCAATCAAGTTACCGGTTCTCAACTCTAACAATTTCTCTGTTTATCCCGCGAGGTCCTTGAAAACATTACATGCATGTCATACATCTCATTGCATTGCAGGTATCCCTTGGACAGGTTGCTTACCCTTCTTCGCTGTTTATTTCAGCCGATCGTCATGAACCCTGAATCATCAGCTGAGCAGTCCATCAAGGACCTCCAGGCTCAGAACGCCCAGTTCCAAGGGCTGATCATGAATCTGACCCAGGGGCAGCAAGACCTGAAGGCTCTGCTCTTGAAGAAGGACAAGAAGAAGAAGAGGACTGTCTTGTTCAGCCCTAGGCGCAGATCTGGGAATACACCGCAGACAGAAACTGAGAGGACTACCCCATCTGTGAGGGAAAGCAGTCACCATGAGAGAGAGGTGCCTAGTCCAGTGGTCTCCGACAACGAGACAGATTTCAACGACGAGCAGTACCCTCCGGCTGAGGACAAATACAAACAGTTGGAAGACCGGCTCAGTGCTATGGAGATACAAAAGGTGCCTGGCCTGGACTTCGAGGATCTAGGTCTGTTTTCTGGGGTAGTGATCCCGCGCAAATTCAAGGTACCTGCCTTTGCTAAATACGACGGGGCATCCTGTCCTAAGTTGCATCTCAGGGCTTATACAAGGAGGATCCAGCCCTATACAGCTGACAAAAACTTATGGATCCATTTCTTCCAAGAGAGTCTTTCGGGGACTCAGCTCGAGTGGTTCTATCAACTGAATGGAGCCAACATCCGTACCTGGGAAGACTTAGCCACTGCATTTTACAAACACTACCAGTATAATGCCGACCTTGCTCCCACGCGTACTCAGCTTCAGGGGATGTCTATGGGTACAGGCGAAGGCTTCAAAGAGTATGCTCAAAAATGGAGGGACCTTGCTGGAAGGGTACAACCACCTCTGACTGACCGCGAGCTCGTCGACATGTTCTTGGGGACCCTGTCTGGTCCGTTCTACAACCACCTAATTGGGAATTCTGCTGCTGGGTTTACAGATCTTGTCTTGACTGGGGAGAGAATCGAAGCTGGTATCAAGTCGGGGAAGATTCAAGAAACCGCACCTGCTGATACTCAGAAAAAGCCCCACAGTGGAAAGAAAGAGTCCAATGCTATACATGGTAAAAAGGGTCGTCATGATGCAGGGGCAATCCAGATTTCTGATCCCACGCCCGTTCAACCAAGAAAGAGCAATAGGCGTAGGATAAAGCATCAAGATAGGAAGTATACTGACATCAACATGTCTTTGTCTCAGGCATTACAGCAATTGCTGAAGGCGAAAATGATCACACTTAAGGATCCTCCTCAAAATCCTGACACTTCCTCTCCCAAGTATAACCCGGGTGTGAGATGTGCCTACCATTCTGACAGTCCTGGACATGACACCGACGACTGTTGGACCTTGAAGAACAAGATCCAGGATTTGATTGACGCCAAGGAGGTCGAGTTTGAACACTGATCCTACACCGAATCATCGAGAATGTCTTTTGTTCATTCAAATATTCAAGTTGTATTTTTCTTTGATTATTCAAACATTTATTCATGTTAAACATTGTTATCACATTAATGCATCGCTTATGTCTATTTTGAATCAATATATTCGCATTCACTATATGCAAATTGTTTTCATATTTTTTCTGATGACAACTCTCGTTAATTCTAAGCCTCTTGAGGGAGGATGACGAAAATGATACCACGATCTTTACAGTATGCTTTTGAACAGACCCCGCTGATGAGGTACAGGCATTGTTCCAATTCCTAAACACTGGAGTTATAAGGATGATAATCCCTCGTCAACCCATCTGAGCCAAAGAAGTAGGAGTTTTTTTTATTTTCGAAAATTAAAACCCTTTATCATAACCCGGGGCAGGGTAGTCTTCTCAGTTGATCCAAGTGCATAATGAATGGCACCAAAGAGATCCTTACGAAATAAAATAAAAAAAAAAGACAGTGATGGTTCCGAACAATCAATAAAGAAAGGCAGTCATTATCTCAAAAATAAAAAACCCATTAAGTCAAAACCTATGAAGGAGACTTACAAAGCTGGGACATCCCGCTGACTGTAATCACAAAAGAAACAGTTCAGGCAAAATTTAGGGATAACAAAAGTCAGACAAGAAAGAGGTCCTACAAACCCTCAACAAAAACAAAAAATGACTGCCTATTCAGAATAAATCATCAATATCTGAACCATCATTGGAACATCAGGACAAAGACTCAAACAAGGTCTAACGTATGATCAACTGAGTTTAGGTTTGGAGAACATCACAAAGAGCGGGTGGGTACAAATAAAATCTGAGCCTTTATCCCTTGTTTCTTAAACCGTGAACCAGGCCACGTTATAACCCTTAAAAGTCCTAGCTGAAGCATGGGTTAGTTCGAAAGCGTACTGTGACGAAAGGTATCCTGACTCCTTAAGGCCTACAGTAAAATAACGAGTTGACATCATGTTTTACGAACATTCACATGTTTTATGAAAAAGAATACATTTTCAAAATCTTCAAGACAGACATAAGCTTTGCATTTTTAACATAACTTTGTTTGCATATGACTTTTTGTTTGAACAGCAGGGAAATTCGCACGATGAATGCCTAATGAACAGAAGCACTTCCAATCAAGGGGCACGGCATGATCATGGTCTACCATCTGGGGCAATCCAGTCAAGAGTCGGAGAATCTCTCAAAGGTCAAATAGCCTGGGGCAAATCTCTGCCTGAGTCACTTGGGGCATTTCAATAACGAATCTTGCCTGATCAAACATCTTCTGGTGACAAAACACTTCTAACAGGGGCAACTCCCTACCTGCTGAGAATGGACATAGTCGAAAAGATACTACGCAAAATCAAAGACCCGCTAGATTGACATACCTAGGCAAAAATAAGGGCTTCCCGGCGAACCAAAAGGGTTCGGGCAAAAATAAGGGATGAAATAAAAAAAATCTGTACACCCGACAAGTCGAAAACCTGAAAAGGCGGCTTGGGCAAAAATGGGTATCCCGGTGGACTGAAAACCCGAAAGGGCGGTCCAGGCAAAAGTTAGGGATCAAAGCGTACGACTATGTCCTGTCATCTTGTCACATGCCTACCAGAAGAAGGTTTGCTCATCAACAACTATCAAGCACCTCCACAGGTATCTTCCACTCCCACATCAGAAACAGGGGCAATAATGGATGGTCTAAGCAATCTGATTGCTCTGTCCTCTAAAGTGTCAAGGTAGGGTCCGTTGAAGAACATAACCAATACAGTTCAATACTTCCCCAGGAGAGTCCAATCCAGCTTCCCCAGGAAAGATGGAGTCCATATCCCCAAGCAGTAAGCTTATCCCCTCGCAGAGCACGAACGCGTCGTCCGGCTTGATTTAAAGAGTTATTTCCTTAACAGGATATAACTGGGTTATCCTCAGCCAAAAGCCATGGAAAGAGCGTCGTCGACGAAGTCTTCTTACCCCAGCGAAGTCTATTCACACTTCCAACAACAAGGTATCCTCAGCAAATTATTGTCAACACTCAGCAAGGCATCTCTCTCCCCACAGAGTATTGCTTCCCAGCATGGTCGTCAGAGTATCTTTTCTCCCCGCAGAATCTTCCATTTGCCAAGTTTATTCCGCCACGGAGTCATCTTCTCCTACCGGTATTCTTGCAGTTATCATCCCCAGCGGAAGTAAAAGCTTACTCTTCAACATCAGCCCAGGATACGACTTCCTGGCACCCGTCAAGGATTTACTTTCCTAAACGAAAAACACATTCATAAAACGTCACATACATCATTATAGCATGCATAGACGCATCATATCACCCCAATCTCATTTCTTTTTGAGAACATCTTAAAATCAGGCAATTCATGCATTATGACATTGCATACAACTAATTCGTTACTTTTTAAGGAAAGAACGATCAACAGATAAAAGTCTTTACCCGTTGAGGTAGTAATCGCCCAAGGTTCCTTCATCGTCCTGCTGAGGTAGTAATCGTCCCAGATTCCTTCATCATATACTTGGAGTAGTAATCGTCTCAGATTCCTTCATCACCCGTTGAGGTAGTAATCGTCCCAGATTCCTTCATCATATATTTGGAGTAGCAATCGTCTCAGATTCCTTCATCATCCTGCTGAGGTAGTAATCATCCCAGATTCCTTCATCATATATTTGGAGTAGCAATCGTCTCAGATTCCTTCATCATCCTGCTGAGGTAGTAATCGTCCCAGATTCCTTCATCATTCTTCTGAGGTAGTAATCGTCCCAGATTCCTTCATCATCCTGCTGAGGTAGTAATCGTCCCAGATTCCTTCATCATTCTTCTGAGGTAGTAATCGTCCCAGATTCCTTCATCATCCTGCTGAGGTAGTAATCGTCCCAGATTCCTTCATCATTCTTCTGAGGTAGTAATCGTCCCAGATTCCTTCATCGTCCTGCTGAGGTAGTAATCGTCCCAGATTCCTTCATCATATATTTGGAGTAGCAACCGTCCCAGATTCCTTCATCATTCTTCTGAGGTAGTAATCGTCCCAGATTCCTTCATCATCCTGCTGAGGTAGTAATCGTCCCAGATTCCTTCATCATTCTTCTGAGGTAGTAATCGTCCCAGATTCCTTCATCGTCCTGCTGAGGTAGTAATCGTCCCAAATTCCTTCATCATATATTTGGAGTAGCAATCGTCTCAGATTCCTTCAATCACATCCTTATCAAAAACCTCTCTAGTCCAGCTAAATCGACTCCCAACAGATTTTTCTGATAAAGACTCAGCAGAAGTTATGGTCCCCTCTCCGACGGTGTGTGAGGTGGTAAGTTCTTCAGATGGTTCCCTCTCCGACAGTGCGTGAGGTGGTAATTCCTTTTTCAAGATGTTCCCCTCTCCGACGATGAGTGTGAGGTGATAATCTCTTATGGTTCCCTCTCCGACAGTGCGTGAGGTGGTAATTCCTTTTTCAAGATGTTCCCCTCTCCGACGATGAGTGTGAGGTGATAATCTCTTATGGTTCCCTCTCCGACAGTGCGTGAGGTGGTAATTCCTTCTTCAGATGTTTCCCTCTCCGACGATGAGTGTGAGGTGATAGTCTCTTATGGTTCCCTCTCCGACGGTGTGTGAGGTGACAATCCCTTTTCCTATGATTCCCCCTCTCCGACGGCGAGTGAGGTGATTCCCTTTCAGATTATAATAGCTTATGGTTTGCTTCCCGATACTGCAAAGATGGTAATTCCCGCCAAGATTTTTCTCAACGAGCGTTGTTGAAGCTAAAGTCGCCCAAGGTTCTCTTACCATTCATGCTAAGGCAGTAACCATCCCTGGTTCATTCATCAGCGTTTGAAGCTCCAGACTCAGCTCCTGTAACCAGTCAGGACATATCTATACCAAGCATCTAAAATCAGCTCCTGCAACGTGTCAGGTACTCATTTCTCTTTTGCAGGTATGCAGGTTCTCGCTAAGGAATCTCTTACGCGATCAACATCCAGATGGCATCTATAAGCCCATCATCCTATCCAGCAATCTCCCAAATGGCATCTATAAGCCCATTCCCCCATCACACTGCTACTATGTGAGCGCAAATTTCTAGGGCACTCTAGTGTTCAATCATCTTCTACCCTCGGATTACGAAAAGCACGTCAGCCAATCTGCATCCTCAGGTCTAAGAAGATTGAACAGGGGCAACTGTTGCACCCCAAAATTTGCCCTCCCATATTCTTCAGGAAATTGTCAAGCCATGATGCAAAATTCCCCAAGGGTTGCACAGTCAAAGAGCCTCCTATACAGTCAAAACTAGGGTTTGTGTTCTGATCGAGAAAAAGAAGTTTTCAAGTGCCCAATCAAGTCTCATATGCTTACAAAGATGGTCAAGTATCCTCATATCAAGTTTCAAGGCATTCAGCTCAAAATTGCACAGTCAAAACCCTAGATTGCACTACAGTCAACTGTAGGGGCAAAATGGTCATTTGACAGTCAAAAGTTCAAATTTTTGGTCAACATATCATTTTGAAGCCACAAACATTATTTGATCAATGCTTGATCATGATTCTCAAAATTTGGCTCAGAAATCATCAGAGATGCAAAAGTTACTATATTTGGACAGCTGAAAAAGTCAACTGAAATTGACTAGGGCATAACTTTCACATGGATTATCAGAAAAATTCCATCCAATGCTCATTTTGAAGAGAAAGACATTTCCTACAACTCATCTTCATATTTCAAGTCCAAGAAATGCTCTCACAAAAAGTTATCAATTTCAACATTATAGGTCATTTTCAAAAGTCAACAAAAAGGGACTTTAAGTCAAAGGCCATAACTTGAGATTGGTAAATCAAAATGACATGGGACCAAAGGCATTGGTTAGAGGACTCAAAGACCTTTCCAAAATGTCCAAGAACATGTGAAAAGCTTAAAAATTGAGCAAGTTATGCCTTGTGGAATTTGGGAAATTTTTAGGAATTTTGAAAAGTCAACTTTGATTCAAATGATCCAAAATTGCTAATGGGCCCATTTTTCTTCCATGATCCATCATTCCAAGCATATGCACGACCACTTGGCCCAAAGGGAAGTATTTTCTCATTTTTTAGTTATTTATTTGAATTTATATTAATATTAATTCATTTAAATTATTTAAATATATAGAAAATATCTAACTTGACCTAATGAATCTTTTTGTACACATTTTAGGCTCAATAATTCGTGCCTAAGCCAATTTGGAAAGATTTGGAGCATTGGGATATAATTTGTGCAAAAATAACATGAAAAAAGATATGAAAAGATTCTTAACAAATCAAATATCCAAACCATGATTACAAGGGATTTTATTCAAGTTTGTTGACCTAATGGCTTCCATACAAGTACCTGATCACAACCCTAACCCTGGTACACTCTAAGCTGCGCTACAGAACCCATTGCCAAACCTGAAAATTTCTCCACAAACTCAAAAACTGAAAACCCCTTTAGAGGTCGATTCAAGGCGCAAAACCTATTCCAAAGGCTTCCTTGGCAATTCCTGGACACATTCCAATCACAAACAACAACTCAAACACAAAGAACTGGTAGATTGAACTCACACTGCATCGAAAAAATTCCAAAATCGTGCATCACGATTTAAACGTTTTTACAGCATTTTGTCCATTGATTCATGTTTATCATAATGTTTTGAAGCTAATCAATACGTTCAATTGCTTTTTTATGGGCTATACGCGATATTACCATGTTCATCTTCTAGGGTTTTTCAGAGCTTGAATTTAGGGCTTTTACAATACTGTAAAATTAGCCTTCCAGACCATGATGGTTGCACTCAGCCAGTCAGGACGAACAAGAGGCACCATTCGCGATAAATTTATGAACATTGTGGCGCTATTCGCTATTTTTCCTAAAGCTACATTATAGAACGGTTCAAAAACCGTTGCCTCTGTGTTTTATTTTTCAGGTACGCGAGGAAGATGAAGTGTGGCAAGCCATGATTCGCTGATTCAAATTTTCGCGCGCCCTCCACTAACGCACTTGTTTTTTTTCTTATTATTTATTTCTTATAATATGTTAACATACGTTCAATAGCTCAGCTGGCAGGTGTTGGTAGCAATAACGTCCAAGACCTGGGTTCGAGTCCCAGGTCTGTGTAAATCTCATATTATTTTTCAATACAAAATCCTATGCAGCGCTCCTGTTGAGACGCACCATATTCCTTCAACATCCAAAGAGCCACGCGTCTAACACATACAAATCAACGGCATGGATCTGAGGAACACATAAATCCTGGTCAAACGCACTAACACACAACCTGGAAAAGTCAATGGACCAAAGCGTTAATGGACCAGCATTCCAGGCCTGTACCTCCAATTTGGGGCTACCCCCCCCCTGGTTTGCTTCTTTTTTTTTATTTTATTTTTTTTAATTGTTATTTTGTTTTCTAATTTAATTAATTATCTTTTTTACAAAAATATAAAAAAATTCACAAAAATTCAGAAAAGACAAAAATTTAATAATTATTTTATTTTAATTATTTTTCTAAATAAATTAGCATGTAAATTATTTAGTTTAATTAGGTTACGATTTTAGTTTCTTTTAATAACAAAAAAATGCAAAATATATAATTTAGGTTTAATTGTTAATTTTATTCCTTTTAATTTCTTTTTTTTTTACAATAATAATGTTTGTTTTATTTATTTTCTATAATTAAATTTTGTATGTAAATTAACTTAGATTTAAATTAGGTTAAAACTTCATATTTTTTACAATAACTTAAAAAACGTTAGAATTAGGGTTTGACGCTTCATTTTAGTTTTAACTAATTATTTTTTTTCATTAAATCTTAAAAAATACAAAAAAATACCAAAAACATTCTTTTTTCTTTAATTTTAATTCCTCATTAATTCTGATTAATTAATTCATTAACTTCAAATATTTTTGCAAAAGGGTCCAACGCCCGCCTTCGTAATTTATTTAATTCGCACATTTTATTTATTCTTTCTTTTAATTCATTATGTAATTCTCCCAAAGCGTTGTAACGATTTTATTTCTCGCACTTTTAATTTGCTTTATTTACTTTCCGTCAAATCGGGTCCGGTTTAATTTTGGCGATATGGACCCGCGCCATTTGTAATAGTTTAGATTTATTTTCCTCGCAAATATTAACTGTTAAATAAGCATGCAAGAATGAATGGTCTTAATTAAAATCAAGCGTAGAACACGAATAAACATGACAAGACAAATATCTGAAAACGACACACGAATCGCACACACCACCCCTAGGGTACGCCTCACTGTTGCCTTTCGAAAGGTGGTCGTCGAGTAGAGGATGTCTTAGTAAGTCCTCATGATCCGGGAACCTGGCATGAGGGTAGCTTCTAAGGTGTCTTCCCATTGCTCTGGTGATCATCAAGTCCCTACAAACTCGAATTGACCCGAACACCTCCAACGGTGGTGCTACCTACCTCTCAATGGTGGGATGGCACTACTTTTAAGGACATTTACACAGACGAATTCCTTAGGGTAGGTAGGTTCTCAAGGATACTTGCTCTCTTCAAAACAAACTAAAATCTTTTCACACCGACACTTTTCAAAAGCTTTCAAAAGCAAATTTTTCAAACACTCTGACGCACGAGTCGAACTGAAATTTTTCAAAGAAACTTTTTTAAACCCACTATTGAAAAGCAAGCAAACATTTTTGAAAACACATTGAGCAAGTATCTAAGAGCCCATGGATAACCATGGATAGAAAGGGTGCTAACACCTTCCATTTCTATAACCTACCTCCCGAACCGAGAGCAATCTCTATAAGGAATTTTTCTGTGCTTTTGTCCTTTCCATTTGGAGAAAATAAAAGACGGTGGCGACTCTTGCTTCCGCGACATTTCGCGAACCAGCGTTAAACAGTCAGTTCCAGATCCACCGATCACAGAACTGGCGACTCTGCTGGGGAATAAACTTAAAGTGGGGTGTACCTTAGGGCTAGGTCATAACTATGTTTTCAATTGTATTGCTTTGTGTGCTTTAAATTGTGGGTTGCTTGGGAGTTCTATAGATCCTAACCCGGATCTGGGGATACCTTCTTAGAAAGTAGCAACAAGGCTGTGAGGGAACTGTGCGGGGTATACCGACATGGTTGAAACAGTCTGCTACGTTGATGTGGCACTTTGGTGTGTACCGGTAACCCTTGAGTTCAGTCAAGGAGAGTACGGGGCCTCCGCGTGGTGTCGTGAAGCATCAACAGACCTTAGGAACCTTAATTGAACTATCTTGGCCTCTTTAGGGTAGTGAGATAACTGACTTTGGTGCAGTCCGAGGTTGGTTGATACTCGATACTACACTCAATTGAGGGTTGCTTTCCTGGAATATTTCGGTCGCCAGTTCAGTGGCTAAATCGAAACGATGAACAATGAAAGCAATCCCGTGATATTGGGAACCTTAGAACCCGGTTACTTCTAATAGGACAGGTTGAGCCCACCAACTTCAAGAGGGTAATACCCAGACCCCATGCTGGCCTAAACTCTAAGGGTTTCTCTTGTGTGACTTGTGTGCCTTCGTACTTGACTATCTGCGTGCTTGTTACCTGACACTTGTTTCTTGCAGGTCTTGTTTATAGTCTTTAATTGGGACTCATAACAGGGTACTAAATTTCTTGCAGGTCTTGTTTATAGTCCTTAATTGGGACTCATAACAGGGTACTAAATTTCTTGCAGGTCTTGTTTATAGTCCTTAATTGGGACTCATAACAGGGTACTAAATTTCTTGCAGGGTTGTTTATAGTCCTTAATTGGGACTCATAACAGGGTACTAAATTTCTTGCAGGGTCTGTTTATAGTCCTTAATTAGGACTCATAACAGGGTTTACCTACATCACCCCATGCATAGCATGACATCATACCATTGCATACATCCTAACCCATTTCAAGGATCTCAAGGGCTTGTGATGCAGGTCATGATGAACCAACTACCCCAGCAAGGGGCAAGGAGGATTTATTTTCCTCTAGCCAAGGTTGTCAGGGGCTATGACCCACTGGATATGGTGAGCCTTTGACCCTTGAAGAAGGACTCTCAACAACATGAAGTTCCTTCAATCAAGTTACCGGTTCTCAACTCTAATAATTTCTCTGTTTATCCCGCGAGGTCCTTGAAAACATTACATGTATGTCATACATCTCATTGCATTGCAGGTATCCCTTGGACAGGTTGCTTACCCTTCTTCGCTGTTTATTTCAGCCGATCGTCATGAACCCTGAATCATCAGCTGAGCAGTCCATCAAGGACCTCCAGGCTCAGAACGCCCAGTTCCAAGGGCTGATCATGAATCTGACCCAGGGGCAGCAAGACCTGAAGGCTCTGCTCTTGAAGAAGGACAAGAAGAAGAAGAGGACTGTCTTGTTCAGCCCTAGGCGCAGATCTGGGAATACACCGCAGACTGAAACTGAGAGGACTACCCCATCTGTGAGGGAAAGCAGTCACCATGAGAGAGAGGTGCCTAGTCCAGTGGTCTCCGACAACGAGACAGATTTCAACGACGAGCAGTACCCTCCGGCTGAGGACAAATACAAACAGTTGGAAGACCGGCTCAGTGCTATGGAGATACAAAAGGTGCTTGGCCTGGACTTCGAGGATCTAGGTCTGTTTTCTGGGGTAGTGATCCCGCGCAAATTCAAGGTACCTGCCTTTGCTAAATACGACGGGGCATCCTGTCCTAAGTTGCATCTCAGGGCTTATACAAGGAGGATCCAGCCCTATACAGCTGACAAAAACTTATGGATCCATTTCTTCCAAGAGAGTCTTTCGGGGACTCAGCTCGAGTGGTTCTATCAACTGAATGGAGCCAACATCCGTACCTGGGAAGACTTAGCCACTGCATTTTACAAACACTACCAGTATAATGCCGACCTTGCTCCCACGCGTACTCAGCTTCAGGGGATGTCTATGGGTACAGGCGAAGGCTTCAAAGAGTATGCTCAAAAATGGAGGGACCTTGCTGGAAGGGTACAACCACCTCTGACTGACCGCGAGCTCGTCGACATGTTCTTGGGGACCCTGTCTGGTCCGTTCTACAACCACCTAATTGGGAATTCTGCTGCTGGGTTTACAGATCTTGTCTTGACTGGGGAGAGAATCGAAGCTGGTATCAAGTCGGGGAAGATTCAAGAAACCGCACCTGCTGATACTCAGAAAAAGCCCCACAGTGGAAAGAAAGAGTCCAATGCTATACATGGTAAAAAGGGTCGTCATGATGCAGGGGCAATCCAGATTTCTGATCCCACGCCCGTTCAACCAAGAAAGAGCAATAGGCGTAGGATAAAGCATCAAGATAGGAAGTATACTGACATCAACATGTCTTTGTCTCAGGCATTACAGCAATTGCTGAAGGCGAAAATGATCACACTTAAGGATCCTCCTCAAAATCCTGACACTTCCTCTCCCAAGTATAACCCGGGTGTGAGATGTGCCTACCATTCTGACAGTCCTGGACATGACACCGACGACTGTTGGACCTTGAAGAACAAGATCCAGGATTTGATTGACGCCAAGGAGGTCGAGTTTGAACACTGATCCTACACCGAATCATCGAGAATGTCTTTTGTTCATTCAAATATTCAAGTTGTATTTTTCTTTGATTATTCAAACATTTATTCATGTTAAACATTGTTATCACATTAATGCATCGCTTATGTCTATTTTGAATCAATATATTCGCATTCACTATATGCAAATTGTTTTCATATTTTTTCTGATGACAACTCTCGTTAATTCTAAGCCTCTTGAGGGAGAATGACGAAAATGATACCACGATCTTTACAGTATGCTTTTGAACAGACCCCGCTGATGAGGTACAGGCATTGTTCCAATTCCTAAACACTGGAGTTATAAGGATGATAATCCCTCGTCAACCCATCTGAGCCAAAGAAGTAGGAGTTTTTTTTATTTTCGAAAATTAAAACCCTTTATCATAACCCGGGGCAGGGTAGTCTTCTCAGTTGATCCAAGTGCATAATGAATGGCACCAAAGAGATCCTTACGGAATAAAATAAAAAAAAAAGACAGTGATGGTTCCGAACAATCAATAAAGAAAGGCAGTCATTATCTCAAAAATAAAAAACCCATTAAGTCAAAACCTATGAAGGAGACTTACAAAGCTGGGACATCCCGCTGACTGTAATCACAAAAGAAACAGTTCAGGCAAAATTTAGGGATAACAAAAGTCAGACAAGAAAGAGGTCCTACAAACCCTCAACAAAAACAAAAAATGACTGCCTATTCAGAATAAATCATCAATATCTGAACCATCATTGGAACATCAGGACAAAGACTCAAACAAGGTCTAACGTATGATCAACTGAGTTTAGGTTTGGAGAACATCACGAAGAGCGGGTGGGTACAAATAAAATCTGAGCCTTTATCCCTTGTTTCTTAAACCGTGAACCAGGCCACGTTATAACCCTTAAAAGTCCTAGCTGAAGCATGGGTTAGTTCGAAAGCGTACTGTGACGAAAGGTATCCTGACTCCTTAAGGCCTACAGTAAAATAACGAGTTGACATCATGTTTTACGAACATTCACATGTTTTATGAAAAAGAATACATTTTCAAAATCTTCAAGACAGACATAAGCTTTGCATTTTTAACATAACTTTGTTTGCATATGACTTTTTGTTTGAACAGCAGGGAAATTCGCACGATGAATGCCTAATGAACAGAAGCACTTCCAATCAAGGGGCACGGCATGATCATGGTCTACCATCTGGGGCAATCCAGTCAAGAGTCGGAGAGTCTCTCAAAGGTCAAATAGCCTGGGGCAAATCTCTGCCTGAGTCACTTGGGGCATTTCAATAACGAATCTTGCCTGATCAAACATCTTCTGGTGACAAAACACTTCTAACAAGGGCAACTCCCTACCTGCTGAGAATGGACATAGTCGAAAAGATACTACGCAAAATCAAAGACCCGCTAGATTGACATACCTAGGCAAAAATAAGGGCTTCCCGGCGAACCAAAAGGGTTCGGGCAAAAATAAGGGATGAAATAAAAAAAATCTGTACACCCGACAAGTCGAAAACCTGAAAAGGCGGCTTGGGCAAAAATGGGTATCCCGGTGGACTGAAAACCCGAAAGGGCGGTCCAGGCAAAAGTTAGGGATCAAAGCGTACGACTATGTCCTGTCATCTTGTCACATGCCTACCAGAAGAAGGTTTGCTCATCAACAACTATCAAGCACCTCCACAGGTATCTTCCACTCCCACATCAGAAACAGGGGCAATAATGGATGGTCTAAGCAATCTGATTGCTCTGTCCTCTAAAGTGTCAAGGTAGGGTCCGTTGAAGAACATAACCAATACAGTTCAATACTTCCCCAGGAGAGTCCAATCCAGCTTCCCCAGGAAAGATGGAGTCCATATCCCCAAGCAGTAAGCTTATCCCCTCGCAGAGCACGAACGCGTCGTCCGGCTTGATTTAAAGAGTTATTTCCTTAACAGGATATAACTGGGTTATCCTCAGCCAAAAGCCATGGAAAGAGCGTCGTCGACGAAGTCTTCTTACCCCAGCGAAGTCTATTCACACTTCCAACAACAAGGTATCCTCAGCAAATTATTGTCAACACTCAGCAAGGCATCTCTCTCCCCACAGAGTATTGCTTCCCAGCATGGTCGTCAGAGTATCTTTTCTCCCCGCAGAATCTTCCATTTGCCAAGTTTATTCCGCCACGGAGTCATCTTCTCCTACCGGTATTCTTGCAGTTATCATCCCCAGCGGAAGTAAAAGCTTACTCTTCAACATCAGCCCAGGATACGACTTCCTGGCACCCGTCAAGGATTTACTTTCCTAAACGAAAAACACATTCATAAAACGTCACATACATCATTATAGCATGCATAGACGCATCATATCACCCCAATCTCATTTCTTTTTGAGAACATCTTAAAATCAGGCAATTCATGCATTATGACATTGCATACAACTAATTCGTTACTTTTTCAGGAAAGAACGATCAACAGATAAAAGTCTTTACCCGTTGAGGTAGTAATCGCCCAAGGTTCCTTCATCGTCCTGCTGAGGTAGTAATCGTCCCAGATTCCTTCATCATATACTTGGAGTAGTAATCGTCTCAGATTCCTTCATCACCCGTTGAGGTAGTAATCGTCCCAGATTCCTTCATCATATATTTGGAGTAGCAATCGTCTCAGATTCCTTCATCATCCTGCTGAGGTAGTAATCATCCCAGATTCCTTCATCATATATTTGGAGTAGCAATCGTCTCAGATTCCTTCATCATCCTGCTGAGGTAGTAATCGTCCCAGATTCCTTCATCATTCTTCTGAGGTAGTAATCGTCCCAGATTCCTTCATCATCCTGCTGAGGTAGTAATCGTCCCAGATTCCTTCATCATTCTTCTGAGGTAGTAATCGTCCCAGATTCCTTCATCATCCTGCTGAGGTAGTAATCGTCCCAGATTCCTTCATCATTCTTCTGAGGTAGTAATCGTCCCAGATTCCTTCATCGTCCTGCTGAGGTAGTAATCGTCCCAGATTCCTTCATCATATATTTGGAGTAGCAACCGTCCCAGATTCCTTCATCATTCTTCTGAGGTAGTAATCGTCCCAGATTCCTTCATCATCCTGCTGAGGTAGTAATCGTCCCAGATTCCTTCATCATTCTTCTGAGGTAGTAATCGTCCCAGATTCCTTCATCGTCCTGCTGAGGTAGTAATCGTCCCAGATTCCTTCATCATATATTTGGAGTAGCAATCGTCTCAGATTCCTTCAATCACATCCTTATCAAAAACCTCTCTAGTCCAGCTAAATCGACTCCCAACAGATTTTTCTGATAAAGACTCAGCAGAAGTTATGGTCCCCTCTCCGACGGTGTGTGAGGTGGTAAGTTCTTCAGATGGTTCCCTCTCCGACAGTGCGTGAGGTGGTAATTCCTTTTTCAAGATGTTCCCCTCTCCGACGATGAGTGTGAGGTGATAATCTCTTATGGTTCCCTCTCCGACAGTGCGTGAGGTGGTAATTCCTTTTTCAAGATGTTCCCCTCTCCGACGATGAGTGTGAGGTGATAATCTCTTATGGTTCCCTCTCCGACAGTGCGTGAGGTGGTAATTCCTTCTTCAGATGTTTCCCTCTCCGACGATGAGTGTGAGGTGATAGTCTCTTATGGTTCCCTCTCCGACGGTGTGTGAGGTGACAATCCCTTTTCCTATGATTCCCCCTCTCCGACGGCGAGTGAGGTGATTCCCTTTCAGATTATAATAGCTTATGGTTTGCTTCCCGATACTGCAAAGATGGTAATTCCCGCCAAGATTTTTCTCAACGAGCGTTGTTGAAGCTAAAGTCGCCCAAGGTTCTCTTACCATTCATGCTAAGGCAGTAACCATCCCTGGTTCATTCATCAGCGTTTGAAGCTCCAGACTCAGCTCCTGTAACCAGTCAGGACATATCTATACCAAGCATCTAAAATCAGCTCCTGCAACGTGTCAGGTACTCATTTCTCTTTTGCAGGTATGCAGGTTCTCGCTAAGGAATCTCTTACGCGATCAACATCCAGATGGCATCTATAAGCCCATCATCCTATCCAGCAATCTCCCAAATGGCATCTATAAGCCCATTCCCCCATCACACTGCTACTATGTGAGCGCAAATTTCTAGGGCACTCTAGTGTTCAATCATCTTCTACCCTCGGATTACGAAAAGCACGTCAGCCAATCTGCATCCTCAGGTCTAAGAAGATTGAACAGGGGCAACTGTTGCACCCCAAAATTTGCCCTCCCATATTCTTCAGGAAATTGTCAAGCCATGATGCAAAATTCCCCAAGGGTTGCACAGTCAAAGAGCCTCCTATACAGTCAAAACTAGGGTTTGTGTTCTGATCGAGAAAAAGAAGTTTTCAAGTGCCCAATCAAGTCTCATATGCTTACAAAGATGGTCAAGTATCCTCATATCAAGTTTCAAGGCATTCAGCTCAAAATTGCACAGTCAAAACCCTAGATTGCACTACAGTCAACTGTAGGGGCAAAATGGTCATTTGACAGTCAAAAGTTCAAATTTTTGGTCAACATATCATTTTGAAGCCACAAACATCATTTGATCAATGCTTGATCATGATTCTCAAAATTTGGCTCAGAAATCATCAGAGATGCAAAAGTTACTATATTTGGACAGCTGAAAAAGTCAACTGAAATTGACTAGGGCATAACTTTCACATGGATTATCAGAAAAATTCCATCCAATGCTCATTTTGAAGAGAAAGACATTTCCTACAACTCATCTTCATATTTCAAGTCCAAGAAATGCTCTCACAAAAAGTTATCAATTTCAACATTATAGGTCATTTTCAAAAGTCAACAAAAAGGGACTTTAAGTCAAAGGCCATAACTTGAGATTGGTAAATCAAAATGACATGGTACCAAAGGCATTGGTTAGAGGACTCAAAGACCTTTCCAAAATGTCCAAGAACATGTGAAAAGCTTAAAAATTGAGCAAGTTATGCCTTGTGGAATTTGGGAAATTTTTAGGAATTTTGAAAAGTCAACTTTGATTCAAATGATCCAAAATTGCTAATGGGCCCATTTTTCTTCCATGATCCATCATTCCAAGCATATGCACGACCACTTGGCCCAAAGGGAAGTATTTTCTCATTTTTTAGTTATTTATTTGAATTTATATTAATATTAATTCATTTAAATTATTTAAATATATAGAAAATATCTAACTTGACCTAATGAATCTTTTTGTACACATTTTAGGCTCAATAATTCGTGCCTAAGCCAATTTGGAAAGATTTGGAGCATTGGGATATAATTTGTGCAAAAATAACATGAAAAAAGATATGAAAAGATTCTTAACAAATCAAATATCCAAACCATGATTACAAGGGATTTTATTCAAGTTTGTTGACCTAATGGCTTCCATACAAGTACCTGATCACAACCCTAACCCTGGTACACTCTAAGCTGCGCTACAGAACCCATTGCCAAACCTGAAAATTTCTCCACAAACTCAAAAACTGAAAACCCCTTTAGAGGTCGATTCAAGGCGCAAAACCTATTCCAAAGGCTTCCTTGGCAATTCCTGGACACATTCCAATCACAAACAACAACTCAAACACAAAGAACTGGTAGATTGAACTCACACTGCATCGAAAAAATTCCAAAATCGTGCATCACGATTTAAACATTTTTACAGCATTTTGTCCATTGATTCATGTTTATCATAATGTTTTGAAGCTAATCAATATGTTCAATTGCTTTTTTATGGGCTATACGCGATATTACCATGTTCATCTTCTAGGGTTTTTCAGAGCTTGAATTTAGGGCTTTTACAATACTGTAAAATTAGCCTTCCAGACCATGATGGTTGCACTCAGCCAGTCAGGACGAACAAGAGGCACCATTCGCGATAAATTTATGAACATTGTGGCGCTATTCGCTATTTTTCCTAAAGCTACATTATAGAACGGTTCAAAAACCGTTGCCTCTGTGTTTTATTTTTCAGGTACGCGAGGAAGATGAAGTGTGGCAAGCCATGATTCGCTGATTCAAATTTTTGCGCGCCCTCCACTAACGCACTTGTTTTTTTTCTTATTATTTATTTCTTATAATATGTTAACATACGTTCAATAGCTCAGCTGGCAGGTGTTGGTAGCAATAACGTCCAAGACCTGGGTTCGAGTCCCAGGTCTGTGTAAATCTCATATTATTTTTCAATACAAAATCCTATGCAGCGCTCCTGTTGAGACGCACCATATTCCTTCAACATCCAAAGAGCCACGCGTCTAACACATACAAATCAACGGCATGGATCTGAGGAACACATAAATCCTGGTCAAACGCACTAACACACAACCTGGAAAAGTCAATGGACCAAAGCGTTAATGGACCAGCATTCCAGGCCTGTACCTCCAATTTGGGGCTACCCCCCCCTGGTTTGCTTCTTTTTTTTTATTTTATTTTTTTTAATTGTTATTTTGTTTTCTAATTTAATTAATTATCTTTTTTACAAAAATATAAAAAACTTCACAAAAATTCAGAAAAGACAAAAATTTAATAATTATTTTATTTTAATTATTTTTTCTAAATAAATTAGCATGTAAATTATTTAGTTTAATTAGGTTACGATTTTAGTTTCTTTTAATAACAAAAAAATGCAAAATATAGAATTTAGGTTTAATTGTTAATTTTATTCCTTTTAATTTCTTTTTTTTTACAATAATAATGTTTGTTTTATTTATTTTCTATAATTAAATTTTGTATGTAAATTAACTTAGATTTAAATTAGGTTAAAACTTCATATTTTTTACAATAACTTAAAAAACGTTAGAATTAGGGTTTGACGCTTCATTTTAGTTTTAACTAATTATTTTTTTTCATTAAATCTTAAAAAATACAAAAAAATACCAAAAACATTCTTTTTTCTTTAATTTTAATTCCTCATTAATTCTGATTAATTAATTCATTAACTTCAAATATTTTTGCAAAAGGGTCCAACGCCCGCCTTCGTAATTTATTTAATTCGCACATTTTATTTATTCTTTCTTTTAATTCATTATGTAATTCTCCCAAAGCGTTGTAACGATTTTATTTCTCGCACTTTTAATTTGCTTTATTTACTTTCCGTCAAATCGGGTCCGGTTTAATTTTGGCGATGTGGACCCGCGCCATTTGTAATAGTTTAGATTTATTTTCCTCGCAAATATTAACTGTTAAATAAGCATGCAAGAATGAATGGTCTTAATTAAAATCAAGCGTAGAACACGAATAAACATGACAAGACAAATATCTGAAAACGACACACGAATCGCACACACCACCCCTAGGGTACGCCTCACTGTTGCCTTTCGAAAGGTGATCGTCGAGTAGAGGATGTCTTAGTAAGTCCTCATGATCCGGGAACCTGGCATGAGGGTAGCTTCTAAGGTGTCTTCCCATTGCTCTGGTGATCACCACGTCCCTACAAACTCGAATTGACCCGAACACCTCCAACGGTGGTGCTACCTACCTCTCAATGGTGGGATGGCACTACTTTTAAGGACATTTACACAGACGAATTCCTTAGGGTAGGTAGGTTCTCAAGGATACTTGCTCTCTTCAAAACAAACTAAAATCTTTTCACACCGACACTTTTCAAAAGCTTTCAAAAGCAAATTTTTCAAACACTCTGACGCACGAGTCGAACTGAAATTTTTCAAAGAAACTTTTTTAAACCCACTATTGAAAAGCAAGCAAACATTTTTGAAAACACATTGAGCAATTATCTAAGAGCCCATGGATAACCATGGATAGAAAGGGTGCTAACACCTTCCCTTTCTATAACCTACCTCCCGAACCGAGAGCAATCTCTATAAGGAATTTTTCTGTGCTTTTGTCCTTTCCATTTGGAGAAAATAAAAGACGGTGGCGACTCTTGCTTCCGCGACATTTCGCGAACCAGCGTTAAACAGTCAGTTCCAGATCCACCGATCACAGTTTGCTTAAAAGCTTTACTAAGATACAGATTACCAACACTCATCTGGAGTGACTTGTAGTAGAAGAAAAACACCTCCTCAAAACACTATGATCAGACCTCAATATCTGTCAGCATTCTTCTACCCTTACATCCACTAGTAGTTGCTGATACTAGCAGAGTTTTTAACAAAGCATACATGCATTCACCAAGAATACTACTGTATACAGGACCAGAATCTACACATTCTAATCAACAAATTCAGAAATGCCACTTCTGACAATAATACTTGAGCATCCAACTTCACATGCACAATCCCAAGAGAGAAAAAACACAGCCATCAACGATCATAATGTTATAACATAATTTGGGACAAAAGCTTCATAATGCAGAGCCCAATTTCTCTGGTTCTTAACTCATCATTCAAAGGATTCATTGTGCATAGAAATCCTTTACGAAGCTCCCAATAGAACACACAACAAGTGCAACTTACACAGGTTATTCCAAACACATGAATGTTATGGATAGAAATAAACTCTCACATACTCTCTGAAACACAATGTTCAGAATGTAGAATTTCATAACTCCTCTAACAAATACTTAGTCTCCCATAAAATTATTCACCCTCAGTCTCATGCATAACCTCCTTTGAGGATAATCAAATACTCGGCTCCTGTCAAAGTATTTATCAAAGGTCAGATAAGATTACCTTCTCACACAAGGTATGAAATTTGGTCTTACAATCTTCTTCTGCACACATTTGGCACCAACTAATGACATTCATTCACACCATAAAATATTCCAGATTATGTTAGTGGCTTGACCTTAAACTCCACTCTAGACACCAACACCTTCCTTTTCTGAAGGAATAAAACAAACTTTGAGATAATGTTCCAACATCAGATCCGACATCAGTCTCAAACAGATGGAGATCACCATTAACTATGGTCTGTAGACACCATAGTAATCCATAACTCTTGCAAGGGATACAACAGGATCAACCATCAGTAGTTGATCAACCTTTAAACTCATACCAATACATGCAAAGCATACACACCTCAAGAAGATTTCGTCTTATAAGCACAATGTTCAGACCTTATGTCTGACTTTGAGGTGTTAGACGTCATTCTTCTGCAACTAAAGAGGAGATTCCCTCTAACAGGTACCTGGAGCAGACTTCAACAATAATGGCATTTGCTACTCATCATGAAACAGACTGTTCAGAATAAGTTTGTTTCTCCAACACACAAGGATTCCATTCAATCCTTGCAAAACATATGTTCCATTATGTGAGGACACCACATAATTGAACCTTAGAAGAGATAGGAATTTTTCATAGATATCAGAGAACCATAATCATTTAGTACAAAAGTAATAATACATCCTTGCTTCAAATAACTAAAATGACCATCCTAGGTGACTCAGATGACATTTTAACAATGCAGTCACCAATCAACCACAAAATTCCCGTTGACACTACTCCAATGCAGACAATCCTTGAAAGACCTTTCCATAACAACAGAACAAGAGTTCCATGCTCTTATATACTTGATAAGAGTACCAAGTTAGAGTAAAGAACCTCCATCTTATTTATGAAAAGTACCACTACACATATTGAGAAAAATAAATACTTAATACAAAGATGTCAAGACATTATGTCTGACATTTCTTCAAGTTCTTCAAGCTTCAAACTAAGGACACCCCCTTATTAACTGCTAAAAATGCCTTGAGAGTCATACAGTAGCTGCGCATCCTGTGTTTAATCCATTACTTCCTGTCATACCCCAAATTTTCCCTAGGGTGTCAATAGTTAATTTATCTTTTTATTCATTTGGTTTGAATCTTGATAATGTTTAAAATTGGTTTTATAAACATTTGATATAGTGAATTAAGATCTAAAAGGGGTGCATTACTTAAAATGGACCATCAAAATTCTATGGCCCATTAAGGTTTTTTAACTCATGAGAATAATATAGGGGGTGCACATGACCCATTTGTTTTTTGAAATTACTAAGGGGATGTGTTTATTATATTGGCCCAATAATCTGAGTTATCCATTTCAATATACAAGGGAGGTGTGGGCCTCACAAAGTCATGGCTAGATAAGAGGCCCATTAAGGTAGAAGAAGAGAGGTAGATTTTTTTGTCTAATTGTTGGCCAATTAGGAAAACTTGAGGCCTAATAGATGGAAGGTTGACTGAATTCAACTAATGTTGCTTTGGTCAAATTCTTTCTTTCAGTCAGTCTTTTTATTTTTACAATTACTAATAATTATTATTATTTTTATTATTATATTATAACTATTTCAATTAAGACTATTATTATTATTATTTACACTATTATTATCAATCATTATGTATGTTATTAAAATTACTATTATTTATTAATTATTATAGTTTTTAAAAACAAATATTGTTATTAAATATTATTATATTATTATCAATCTTGTTATTATAGAATATTATTATTATTTTTATCAGTACTATTATTTTATTTTTATTATAAAAAAACGAATTTGACCAAAAGTCCAACTAGGGTTATAACCCTTTGTACCTAACGGCGCCGCTGCTATCCCCTGTTCTTCATCTTGCTCATTAGGCTAAGAGCCCAGATCCAGAAACGCGATTTGAATTAAAACGAATCAAACAAATAACGAATTCAAATCCTATTAATTTAATATTACAAGCCAAAGCGTCTAATACAAATCTCAATCTTTACAAATCAAATCCTTAATTCAATCTTAAACTAATTTCTAACACAATCTAAGATTGTAACTACAAATCAACCTAACAATTTTCCTAAAATATTCTAATCTAAAACCTGTAAATAGAGGAGGAAAAATTATTACAAGGAGAGGAGAAAAAATTGAGAAGTAGAAGGAGTGGAAGAAGCCGCCCTTGTTGAGATGTGGGTTTCAAAATTCTAAACCCTAGATTTGTTGCTACGCTACAGTCGTTCTTCCATCATCATCATCCTCCTAAAACCTACAATCACAAAATAAGGAGGGGATCAAAAATTAGACACCAAGCCAAGCAAAGAACAAGAATAAAAGCTCAAAAGATTCACGACACGAGGAGGTAATCTTCAACACTTAGCCTAGGGTTTGTGTGATTTTTTGTAATATATTGTTGTTGTTTGGGAATCGAATTTGTGAGTTTTAGGTTCATCACCTTCGTTTGGCTTGGTTATCGCTCTAGGGTTTCGGCGGTGGTTGGTGTTAATGTTGTTCTACAAACAAGAGAGAGAGAGAGAAGAATAAAAGAAACAAAGATGAGGAGAGAGGAAGTGTTATGAAAATGAAATAAAATCAAAAGAAAACTGAAAATATAATACCGTTCGAATCCCATACAGCTCTCCTTACCATACACCTTCAATCGCGTCCCTCTGATCATGATCAAATGATCATGATAGCACATATGCATCGTGAACCCACGCACTCGCCCACACATGATCCAAACCAATTTCTCATAACCCAAACTTTAGGCCAAGCCCAATTTTTAATCACACCCCCTGTGTTTTTTATTTTACTTGTCCAACCGGATTCGTACCCCCACGCGATTTGGACAAAAAAACCTACGTTGGGCTCAAGCCCGTCACTATACGCACGCCCCTATTTTACTTCCAAATTAAACATACACCCCTCGTGCTTATTTGGGCCCAGTTCAATGTTTGAACATGGGCCCTTACTCGTCAAACCCCCCATATTGCTTGTCAGTTACAGAATGTACCCCCAGTCAATTTGGGCTCAGATTTTTTTTTCGGCCTAGACTAATTTATCATACACCACCCAGCCTTAATATTTGCACCCCTTTAGCTTAAGTAAATAATTTTATAATTATTTTAATTAATTTACTTTATTTAGTTTATTTAATTCACATCGTTTTAATATTTACATAAAATTTATTTTTATATAATTAGTAAATAATTGTCATATTTTTTATACTTAATATATATCTTTTTCATTTATTAATCAAATTATTTTTTCTAAAATGCTAACCCGATTTTTTCTAAATTTAATCAAATGTTTTCGCATTCATTCTAACTTATCTTTGCATATTGCATCATATTCTAAAACAGCTAACCAATCAATTATTAACTGCTTTTACTAACGTAATTCAAGTTTCAATATTATTTTCAAAAAGGGTTGTATAAATGTTTCTTGTTGACTGCGAGCTACGTCTACGACTCCGTTAATTTCAAACCAGATTTTATTCAAGGGAAATTCGAGACATTCCTATAATCCATAAAAAAACTAACCAAACAACTGCGAACTACGAATTGAGACTCTTATTCCTCATAAGAGGATATGTATGCATACGACTTAAAAACCGTGGTGAGTCCCCTAATTAAAAATTAAAACCCTATTCATGAATATTAAACCTAAACCTTAATATCCTTGTGAACAAGGTAGATGAAGGGTGCCTAACACCTTCCTTTCGTCTAAAGCTAGTTAAAAACATATAATCTCTGTATCATCAATTAGGTTTATTATGTTATATTATCGTCTTAGGATAAAAATTAATGGTGACGACTTTTTATTTTTTGTCGGTTATTACACTTCCCTGAAACAAAATTTGTTCTATGGCCATAAACAAAATTCTATAAATTTGTCTCCTTTAACCGGAAGGATTTTCCAGATGTCTAAAGAGAATGTCCTTGACATTTGAGCTTAAGATCCACATATAAAGGATATGGAAGAGATACCTTTATCAAGCCTCCATAAGAAAACAAATCGCAGCCTCTGCACTCTAACTCACTTAGATAATAAATAAACTAATCTAATGAGTGTCCAATATGTTGATCATGTCCTGACCAATATACGTATCTAAGACATGTTTCTAGAAAAGAAACTTCTTATACACAAGACACAAATGCCTTATCTTCCAGATCAGGAGTAGGTTCCAAACATAAGTGATCAATACACATTTATTTAACACCTAAGCATCTGTTATACGCTACCTTTATCCAACAAGATTCTTCATAATCTGCTGGTTAGATGTTCTAACATCTGGTAGGACGTCATTTCCCTTCTCAAGGAAAACACAAAGAGATCCTATATCAAAGCCTGGAGATTGGCCTTTTAGGGTTGGAAGCAAAAATAAATTGCCTCTACCAGATCTCTCTTCAACAAACTCATATAAGAGTGCTTTCATGAGTGGACTTGGGATAAACCTCAAGTATCTTTGGCATCTCTAACAAGCTAGTCGAACCTCTCCTCAAGTATCACCACACCAAGGGATACACCTTCATAGGAGAATAAAGTGTTGCAGACTCAACACACAAAACCACCAGGAGTTTTCCGTCAAATATATATGCAGCAGAATACAAACCAGAAAACTCCTCAACAACCTTCAGGTACAACATAAACCTTTGCACAAGCACACCATAATCAAGGTGCAATAGGTTAACCTAGGTTTGAAAATAAATGAAATCCTCAACACAGTAGCTTGCCACCAAAGCTACACGCCTGAAAACAATCCAGACAGGTCCAATACACACCCTATCATGAACAGTCCATCCTCCACTTATAGGGTTCATTCAAACATAATATGAACTTTCCAAGTTCAAATAGCTTTTTAGTAATACCTTCTTCCTTTCCAAACCAGAAAGTATCATCCCAAATTCTCACCCAGAAACAAAATAGGATGCCTACTCTGATACCAATTGAATTCTGGTATGACAGAACTCAGATGTCCTATAGGATGTCGAGACATCTGATCCGACATAAACACACAAGCAAGGTAAAAAACAATCAAAATCAGTAACTGAAAAGCAATAAACAACACACCAGAATTATTAACCCAGTTTAGAGCAACTCTCCCACTTTGGGGGCATACCAAGCCAAGGACGAGTCCACTATGATAGTATCAATTCATAAACCCAACAAAAAATATACCAATTTACAGTCTACTCACTTAATCACTACCTATAATATACTTCTATCTAAGAATCACCAAGATATGAGGCCCTCCTCAACCCCTCTTCAATCACAGACAGCGATTGGATCAAAACAATTGTCAACAAATAGGAAGAAACACTTCCATGATAATACCTAGCTAAGACCTAAAGATAAACTTCATTGTTTACAACTTTACTCCTAACTAAGAACACAACTTGGAGTTTCTTAAAATCTTCCTCCAAGAACAATAATTAACTCATTACTTCAAAGTTTTTGAGTGAGAACACAGTGACCATCTCTCAACCCGAGTGGTTCACTTACACCAACTCTCCTAGAGAGTGGCTACGGACTTAGCCCTAATGATTACATCTTTACAATTCTTGGCTGGTACCTTTCTTAGGTTACAAAGACTACTATTTATAACCTATATCCTAAATGGACTTGGGCCTTCAAAACACAACTCTTTGGCTATTACATATCAGCAGTAACTTCTGCTACAAACAAGGTCTTTAATCATTTGTTTCCTAAATAATCTCCATATTTAGAAACTTCATAATTTTCATTATTCTAACTTAATTGTTCTTGACCTTTAATTCAGCGCCACTTAGGATTGCATAATATTCCTAAAATATTCTGCATCATTTAAATCATAACAGGATCTAACTGTCCACTTCAGCTCAGGTGTAATGTCTTATACTCCTTCATAGGACATATTTTTTTACATGTTGTTTCGGATGATGAGAAATTCTCATCTCAACATGTCTCAACATAAGATATGAATTCTTGCTCAACCTGTTCCTGTTAGCAAGTAACACATCCTATCTAACATATTGCTGCTATATTTGTTTTACAAAAATTAATGCCAACCGTAAAACTAAGGAACTTACAATTTAAATTGACATATATACTATAATCTAAAAATTAAATTGTATTTGAAAACCAACTTATATAAATCATTGTTTCTGAATTGCATGCGTCTCATCGTTCATTTCATGTTCTTTTACATATAGATTATGGTATAATGACCTGGCTCCTCAGATGCATCGTTGTCTTTTATTATAGTTAAATTTCATTAACTACGATTTGTTAGATAATTTGCCTCATCAGCAGCACTAATGATCATAAAAATTAAAATTATAAAAATTATGATGATAAGTGATGATGATGAGGCAGATTATCTAATGTCTTGTTGTTATGGAAATTTAACTATAATCGAAGATAACGATGTATCGAAAGAGTTAGACCAATAAACCACAATATATATGTAAAAGAGCATGAAATGCACGATGAGACATATTCAATCAGAAAAAACAATGGTTTGTTTAAGTTGGTTTTCAAGAATAGCTTAATTTTCATATTATAAACTTCTCCATCAATTTGAAAGCTTGTATTTCTTTAGTGATGTGTATCGAAGAAAAAGAAATCTACATATTATATAATAAACTCTGGGCACTTTTCATAATGGTTATATATTGTAATCGTGATCAAAGGTTATTTTTGACTTACATAATTTGTTGTTGATGGGTTTCAAACGAAGTACCTATGTGTAAGTATCACAACAACTTTAAGTATAATCGTTGTAATAAGTGGCGCGCTTCCTTCTTTTAATAATGATTTCCAGGCCTTGATAGAAATAGTGAACTTACAACCACACCCTACTTAACAACGGTATGACTCGCGTGATGGTGCCCCTTTTCTAACTGTTATGAAAGGGGTTTTTCATAGTAGTGTCAAGTTTGATAAATTTTGGATGTTTTGATGATCCTTGATCTTTGAAGTTCAATGTTTACCAAAAACTCCAAGTTTGACTTTGGTGTAACAGTTGACTTTTCATCGGTTTACTCCAATTCTTTCATCATCAGTCAATTGTATCTTTGAAAATTTCTTGAGCCATATAATTAGGCCAAGATGTTGCCTTTGAGTTCTTTGAATCAAGCTTTAAGCCATTATGTCATGCACTGAGCCAAAGGTCAATGATCCATTTTCTTTAATCAAAACCCTAATTGATCAAGACTTGTATTAATGAAGACCTCTTGATTCAAAAACCTGTTTGACACAAGGAGAAAACACACAACTATTTTTGTATTTTGTTAGATATGTAATGATGCATATGAGGTGGTATCTGAGGTTAAAAATTAGGGTACAACAGGTATTCAGTCCACCTCTTGGTGTTTACCGTTGTTAAACTATCACATCTTCGATAGATGGTACTCACTTTTATACCTTTGGTTGTTTACCATTGTTAGACTATCAGACCTTTGATAGATGGTATTAAGTCCACCTCTTTGTGTTTATCATTGTTAGACTATCAAATATTTTATAGATGATATTCACTATTTGTTCTTTTGGGTTTACCAATGTTAGACTATCATATCTTTGATAGATGGTATTCACCCCCCTTTGGCATATATTGCCCATTTAGGCTTCCGTCCTTAATAGGGTTGTATTACCTTTTCCTCCTCGGGCTTTACCCTAATAGAGTTAAACTTTTCTATCTTAAACTCTGAGTTGGTAGTTCACCGTCATTTGTGAGTCAGTATTATTCTATTTTTCTACCTTCATCTGTGAGTTAGTAGTTTACCGTCATTTGTGTGTCGGTATTATTCCTTTGCTTTACCCTCATTTATTCAGATAATGTTATCTTGTTTCATCTGTCTCCTCTTTGGGCTTTACCCCATTAGAGTTGAGTCCTCTTTTCCCAATGGAGTTGTTTTTTCTCCAACGAAGTAAAATTTCTTTCCCCAGTCAAGTTAGTAATCCTATCTTAAAAATTAATTCCTTGTTTGCTTGTTTCTTGTATTTTTAAGAATTTCCCCCATTGAATTCTTACTTTGCATTTTGATTCTTTAACTGTTGTAGCGGTAGAAATGTTGAGACTAAGCCATTAGATTGACTTGACTCGCACAGATCAAATTAAAAATCTCCACTGTGCTTTATTGTTTCCAAAGATTGGGAAAAGAGCGAATAACCCAAAAGAGGGGGAAATATTCAAGGTAAGGGGGTTGGTTATGCAAAGGGAAGGTATTAGCACCCTAAACATCTACGGTACTCCGGAGAAACCTCTTTGTAAAATCTGTATATTTTGGCTATAAAATGTGTTGTATAAAAATAGATGGTGGAGGTGAGAAATGAAATATTTTTTTTATGATTTTTGCACCTGTCGCGGTTGCGAACCTTTAGTGCCTACATACCACCTTCCGTGCAATAGGGGATCAGGGTACTCGTAGTTCACCTTTGAAAATTTTAAAACACAAGTGTGTTGGTTGATTTTATGAGATAAGACATCATCGTCATTGTCCGTATAGAAAACATACTTACTACCCACAATCATGAGAAAGGAGAATTTGCATCATCTCAAAGTGGAGGACATGGCTTGGATTTTAAAATCAACAACGCCTCACTCAACACCCAAGTGAAAAATATCTCTCTTCAATGCATATTGTAGAAGTATAGTTGTTTGCATCACTACAAGGATTGACAAGAGTCTAATCTTTTGAGAAATATTTTTAAAGAAAAAGCCAAAATGGCAAAATGGTTTGAATGATATTGATTGAATTTTAGTCTTCTCACAAAAAATGTCAAGGTATTATTAAGTTGATTAAAGTTTGATTAAGAAATAATTTTTGAAAATGCATGGACATAAGTCCAAGTTTATTATGAAAGCGGTTCAGTTTATAAACAAAAAGCTTTTGACAAAAGATGAGAAGGTTTTGAAAATTAAAGAAAGAGAGAAAAGAATGTCCTATGTACAGGAAGGTGAACGGTAAGGTAAAGAGAATCCTACCGAATAAGAAACCAGTACTTGACATGATGAAGTCAATACTATGTTCCCATTCCTTTGGGGTTTAAAGCCACAAAAATTAAAAGATAAGCTAAGAGTATACCAAACCTCAGGGGGAAATAAATCACAAGCTGACAGCATCAAAAAACCATATGTAAGATAATACTCCAAGCAGCGAATAAAGCACATTCAATTAGAAGCGAGAGGTATGACACGTGAAAATAAATGACGGATAAAGAAATCGTGGATGAAGCTCACGGTATCGGATAAGATTCAAGATATTATAAATACAGCTCACGGTATCAGAAAAAATTCCCTGTATCACATGAAATATACCGACAAAACTAACAGCATGGAAAAAAAATCTATGCGTCCATATGATTTTCAGAATTTAATTTGCATTAAAGTTTAAAATCGTAACGGAATAAAAATAATATTTATATAACCATAATTTATTTACAAGTGAAGTGAATAAAATATACAGTCAAAATATTATATACAAGTATATATTTATAGTACCAAATATTAAATCAGAATAGTAAAGTAAAGAATACAATAAAAAGGAAATGAAGAAGAAATTATATGCGCTATGCGAGAATGAATTGCTTGAAACAATTATCGGAAATCTTCAAAATAAACACACTCGTCAGTAGCATAAGTGGTATGAAATAAAATGAAGGAAATTTCAACAATTAAAATCTATGTTAGTAATCACAAAGTATGAAATTGAAATGAAATTGCATGAATGCACGTGAACAAATGAATATTTACACATATAAAAATCAAGAATTCATTCTGTAATTCAATTCAATTCTGATACATGAAAAAACAAACTTAAATATACAAATCAAAAGTTAGACAACATAAAATCTCATGAAAAAACAATTTCCAAGCTTATGTACAAACTCCGATATCAACCAACAAATTTTGTGAATCGAATACAAATTGAAACATCATCAAAAATCACCTTCAAATGGCTTAAACAACAAAACAACATCAACACCGACATTTTAATCAAGTCATGCCATTTTCATATTAAGTCCAAAAGTGATTAAAAATGAGTTTTGAATCAGAATTTCAGCAAGAATAAATTCGGACAACAACTATGAATTTCATGGACTTCAAATCTCAAAACAAAAATCAAATGTTCATTCCATTTATGAGTATTAAAAAAAAAATTAGCATCTATTCATGTGCTACTCAAAACATGTTCAAAACATGGAAAAACCAATTGAAATCATGCCATAATTGATCAAATTGAAAAACCGGGTAGCAACTCTATAAAACTATTATGTCCCCAAAATTCTAATTCAAGACTTGATAAATGCGGCATTATCATCACCTTCATCGAAAAATGCGGCATATCGTCACCTTCATCGAAACAAGTAGCAATATCAAGACTTGAATTATTGTCCGAATTAAAAACATGAACACCAATGTTGAACAACAATTTTTATTCTCTTATACAAAATGCAGCAGTCATTTAACAATATGATGCTCAAATAAAAGCTTCAATCAAATTTAAACGAATTCAACATACACCGACAAAATGCAATTGATACCAATCCCTTATCACATTTCGACATATCCTAAACACGCACTGTCAAGCATACTTTCTGGATATTTCCAACAGCATATCGTTTCAAATCAACGAAATAACACCAATTAATCAGTACTTTCACATAGTAACACAAGTGAAACAAAATTGATATCCAAACTACAATTCAGATTCAAAGACAAATACTATGGCAACGACGTTTATTATAGCTTATCAACTCAGAGTTGATTCCAGTAAACAACACAAACAAGCAAATTCAAAACTCAGATTCAAAACCAACATTATAGCAACTTGTTTTATTCATAATTCGTCACAGCATAACCAATTTTTCCAGAATTAGCACCGTGGCATTTTAACACAAAAAAATGATGTCGAAATTACCGAGCGAAGGTTGATGATGTTACGGTGATGGAAGGAAAGGAATTTGTATGAAGGTGTGAAGGGTAACTACTGTGCGCGAGGAATTGAAAAGGATACTGCTAGTTTTTTTTGTTTTTGTTTTGTGGAGTAGAGGAAGAGATAAGTGGAATTATGCTACTGCTATTGCTTTGTTGTTTTTTGTTTGTTGTGACGTGTTACAAAAATGAAAGTAATTGAGGGTTATTAGCGGAAGAAGGAGTTAAAGGTTGGAAGATTGAAGAAAGTGTGGAAAGGTGTGGTGACTCGGTAATTAGGAAGAGAGAAGAGGGAGTTAGATTACGGTTATGCTTTTTGTTGTCTTGTGAGAAATAAAGAGTGAAAGAGCCATTAAATAGAAAAAAGAAGAGGAATAATTAATTTCAAATTAATCATGTCCCTTCATTAATCTTTGATTTGTCTTAATCCACAACGTTTGCTAACAACCAATAGAAAAAAAGTAGAGTGTATTTAATATATTTTTGTGACCAAAAAACCCTTAAATGGTAAAAATAAAATAAAAACCTGAAAGTGTTGAAATTAATTATATTTAAAATAACTTTTTTGAATTTTTTCTGAATAAAAAATAAAGACCTAAAATGACTAAAAAGGATAAAAAACGGACGGAAATTTATTCGAAAAAATAAAATGAACACATTAAAATAAACTGCATGTCACAAAGATTAAAGAAAAAAATATTCAAAAAGTCAAAATCGAAATAAAATAAGAATAAAAATATTAGGCTGAACAGACGTTTACGATTAAAAACGAGACTTCAAACTGTACCGAAAAAATAAAGCGAGCATACCGTCATAATCTACATGAAACGCATATTCATAAAATGATCGGTAAAAGGTGAAAACTTGAAATATTTTTCTCGCTAATTTTCCGCACAGCGTCGAATTGCTTTTAACGATCTTTCTGTAAAACCGAAATATTAATATTATCGACATATACACAACTTGGAGCAATGCAAGAAAGAGGTAAACAGATAAAAATGCATGAAGCGAAATGTCAGATATTTTACAACTGTAAAACGATGCAAATGTCGATTTAAACACACTTTTGGTCAGCTTAAACATGACTGGATGATGCAAATGTGATGAATGAAACTATTTATTAATGATTGTGACCAAATAGCAAAATATGATATGAACTGCGACTGAAAAAATTAGGGGCGAAATTTATGGTGCAACCGCTGAAATCCAATCGAGAAACCCTCTGAAGCAAAGTTGTTCCTCAGATCACTAGCTTTTGACTTGTAAAGAGAAGTTGGAGATGTCATCAAGGAGACTCATATGCTCGAAGAATCGCTCAAAAAATATTGATCAATAAGGATGTTATGATCATCCAAACTCAAACTGGCAAACATTGACTTTTGGTCTGACAACCTCAAATCAACTCATGAACTTGATCTTTTTCACAGCCCAAGACACTATTAATCACATATGAACTTGAGACGTCGAAGAAGGCATGGAAATAAACACATGAACCTATCTCGAATAATCTTGAAAATTAAGCAACAGACTCGTCTTAACTATGTTGAATGAAACTTAAGGCTAACGCGACCTAAGATTATAGATCACCGCTCTGAGCCATAGGCTTTTGGGAACTATTTTTGGCTTGAACGAACCATAACCTTAACCGGAGAGTCATCACCTGAACTTCTTGGTCGCAAACCCTGTCTTTCAAGACACAAAACAGACAAAACATATTTTGGAATTTTGGTCAGACATCAGTAAAATATAAAATACATATATACGAGGCACACGATTCAAAGTGCTTGGGTGATCTCTCAAGAGAAAAGCTAAAGATAAGGAGAAGAACCAAACCCTAGTGTGATCTTGTTATGATCGAGTTGATATGATATGATAGAGGAATCTTAGGGGAAATAATTGGGGTACAACAACTATGGTTTTGGTTTTGCCTATTCATAGTTATCTCTAGAGTCGTGTTGTTCCCCAGTGATTTATTTTCCTGGTCGAACTCTCTTTCTTAGCCTTTATTTTGTCGTAGCTTTATCTACATTATTTTGCTTTTCCCAGGGGTGTTTTGTTTCCCCTATGGAGTTCGCCTTTTACATTCATAATCATAAGCATTGCATGGTGAAGTGGTGAAAAACACAAGAAGGGGGGGTTGAATTGTAAAAATGAAATCTAAAGCAATGAACAAGATATTTTTATCCTGGTTCGTTTGATCTCAAACTACTCCAGTCCACCCATCAAGGTGATTTCGCCTCTCTCCAACGAGGTCTTAATTCACTATATTCAACTGAATATTACAGACTGCTTTAACAACTGCTAAAGCCTTCTTGATTCAAACCACAACCCGGTTTGTCAAGGTAACACTTTCTTACAAAGAGATAAAACTATGTGTGTGGATGTTTTCTACAAAACTGTATCACAACTGTGATGTATACACAAATTGAAGCTTAGAAACTAGATTGCTAAACAGTAATGGAATATCAGAGTGTGGTTTAGCAAAACTGAGAGAACGAAGATTATGGTTTAGCTTTTGTGCGTGTAGAGATTTTTGAGAACATTAACCATTTCAATCTTCAAAGCCTTGTTTATATAGCACTGAGATGATGAACGTTGGATGCAATATTCTTGATTCAATGCTAATAACAAGCTTTCCTTATTTAGCAGATCTTGTCTGAAATGAGGCCGTTGGAATTAATTTGCTTTCAATGCACAGTACCGTTGCTTACTTAATGCAAGTTCTGGCTTGGCTCATTCTGACTCTGCTTCGCTGCTGATGAACTATTGTGTTTCTGTATCAGAGTGTTGAGCGCAGTCTTGTTCATCAGGCTTCAGCATGTACGTGAGTTGATCATCTGATTTTGACATTCTGATGTAGCAACTTCTGATGCTGGTGTCTGAAATCAAGTTCTGATGCTGAATAGATGTGATCTTGCTTATATCAATCAGAGTATCTGCAAGTCAGAACATAATAATTTTAGGCAGCAGATAGTTCATACATGAAACTTATAAATACTATATCTTTTCACTTTGTTATCATCAAAACTTAAATATAGGGTAGTAGATTCAAACTTTGTTCTAACAATCTCCCCCTTTTTGATGATGACAAAAACTAGATATTTTAAATGAAAATACGTGAAAAGGTATCTGGAATATGTATCAGAATAAGAAGTAAAAGAATAAGGAGTAAGGAGATGTCAGAGTTGAGAGATACTCCCCCTGAGTTTATTACTTCCCTTTGATTATACGTGTTCTTCAGGATCAGATCTTTTTGCTTTTCTTTGAACATCAGATTATCAGAGTCTTTGACTTATCAGAAGCTTTATGTCAGAGCAGAGCTTCAGAGCTATTCTTTTCAGAGCTTTGCTTTGGATCAGAACATCAGAGCGGATCAGAACTTCATAGTGATCAGAGCTTCTAGTCTTCAGAGTGTCCAGGAGCTTCCTTGTGCCTGTAGACTTTAAGCAAAACACAAAAAAAAACATTTCAAGTAGTAGAGTTAAAATGTTTGAGAATTTCTGTCTAGTTAGCCGTTATTGATTAAAATATCATTTCTTGTTCTCCCCCTTTTTGTCAGCAATCAAAAAGTGTTGGTGAAGTGCTAAAACAATTAAGATCAGAAAAACTAATCATATTAAGATAGTTCAGAATCAAAACAAGAAAATATTACAAAACATAATCAAACAGTACATCAGAAAATCAGGGAAAACATGAAAAAGGTCATGCATGAAAAAGATTAAGGTTGAGGAGGCAAGCGTGTGAACAGGTTCTCCAGCATGGCTTGAATCTTTTCAGCAGTCTCATTCTGCTTATGCACCATGCTGACAACAGTGTCAATCTTGCTGTCCCGCACATCCATTCTCTCTTTCATCTTCTGATCGTTTTCATCCATCTGCTGCTGCAGACGCATGTCATTCAGCCTTAGTTCTTCCAGAGTCTGCCTGTCCAAGGCAGCTTGAGAAGCATCAGAAGGAGGAGGCTTCTCAGAAATTTCAGCAACATCCTCTGCTTGACTTTCTTCAGCCTGAATGGTCTTGTCTTCTTCTGATGGAATGGTCTTGTCCTGCACCTTTGCAGCTTGCTGTTTCTCAGACCAAGGTTCACTGTCCAGATGGAGCACGTCCTCTTTCAGAAGCATACTTCCAACTTCATTCAGAAGCTTGCTGAAATTTTGTTGTGCCTGCTCATAGTTGATATCCTGCAACTTGAGGGCTTCAGTACGTACCCAAAGTCTGAATTGTGACCAGAGCTGATCAGAAGCAGTTGGGTCAATCATCCCAGGACAGACTTGCTTCAAAGAAGCAATCCATTGCAGCACACCTGTTTCAAAATTCATTATACCAGAGCCAACATCTGGTTGCTTTGGTTTTGGGATGGCAATTTTGTGTTTTAGATCAGCAAGACGGTCAAGACTGGTTAAGTCAATGAAAGTCCTGCTGGGGTTTTCAGAGGTTTTCTGAGAAGCTGTTTGTTTTGGAGAAGGGGTATCAGAGTCAGATATTACGATTGGACTGGGTGGTGTTTTGGGAGTATTTGGTGGTGTCGATTCTGATGAGGATGGTAACTGGGGCATGACAACAGTTGTTCCACATGGAAGCTGAATTACCAGCGGTGATGGTTGAGGTGAATGAGGTTCAGATTGATGAGGGGAAGGAGTTTCAGAGTGGTGAAACTCTGTTTGTGGTGAAGGTGGATTAATTTCTGGTTGGGGAGAGGGAGTTGGAATCTCTGATTGCTCAGGGATCAGAGGTTCTTCGGAGAGTTGTTGTTGTTGTTGTGGTTCTTCAGCAGATTGCTGTTGTTCTGGTTGTGGAGGAGGAACATTTTGTGGTTCAGAGTTTGGTTGATCAGAGGCATGTTGATCAATATCAGACAACACTTGGTCAAGTGCTGATGTTGTTGAGATGGTTGGTTGTTTGGGGTGTTTGGTTCTGGGTCTTCTGAGTTTTAATGCCTCAGAAGGGTCTTCTTCTTGAACAGTTTCATCTATGGTAGGGATGGGGATTGATATTCTATGAGAGGTTTGAGGAGGGATAGATGCTGGAATAGTAAAAGAATTTGAAACAGGGGCAGCAGATGAAATACCTCTTTTCTTTGGAGTCTGCTGAGATGGTCCTTCTGATGGCGCCTTCCTCTTCTTTGTCTTCTTCAGAGTCACTTCTGGTTGGGGTTGATGCAGATCTCTGATATTCAGCTTTGGATCTGTACCATCTGCCTTGCACGCATCCAAGTACCTGAGAATCACCTCTGGTTTGGATTCAATTTCAGAAAATAATGGAAAATCACTCAGAGGCACTCTTCTGCTGGAGATATCAGCAGTGGAAGTAGCTCTGGGTTCCTTCTGAATATTCTCTATCAGCTTCATCTTTTTCAGATTCTTTGCGTTCAGAGGTTTCCCAATTGTTGGTTCAATAGTGCTCAGCTCTTGAGCTTCTATCAGATGCTCAATCAGCCTATTCTCTGTCAGAATGTCTGATATCAACCTTCCAAAAGGTATCCAATCCCTCTTGGTTCTTTCTTCTTCCCTTGTTTCTTTCACACTGGTTCTGAGGTGGTTGAACAGGAAGTGAGCCAGATTGATCTTTATCTTCTGATCAATAAAGTAGATCAGAAACTGCTGATCCACATTTATGTAATCAGGAGAACTAGTTGGTTTCCTGTGGTTGAAGCACCCCAGAATAATCTTAGCCCACACTCTGAAATGATCCTTCAGATCTTTAATCTTGCTGCTGGGCATCCCAAGAGTGAAAATCCTGTTAGCTACCACACCTATATCAGCACATCTTTCAGCCATGTCCACACAACGGACGCCACCACCACTTTGACCGATTAGCCTTGCAATGAGATCTTCAGTAATCACAATCTTCTTCCCCATAACAAAGGAGGTGACTAGATGTGTTGAAACCTTGGCGTGAATCCAAAATTCCTTGACCAGCGCTGGGAATGTTGGTCCAACCAACCTATCGAAATACCTTTCCCACTTTTGAGCCCTAACTTCTTCAGTTAGGTCAAAACCATTCTCCTTCAAGCTTTCAAAGTCAATGATTAATTCAGAAAGCACTTCAAGATTCTTCACCGGAGTGAGGAGAGTTCTGAGTGGCACTTGATATTGCTCAGATGATGCTTTCTTCTGAGTACCTGCAGAAACGCTGCTGGAGGTTGCCATGTTCACACTAAAAGGGTTTTTGAGAATGAACTGAGGAAAATAGGTTGCAAGAGATGAACACAGAAATATGCAGAAAATGCTTGAGTATTAGTGAGAAAGCGTAAAGAATAAGAATGAGAGATTAATGTGCTTAAATAGAGTTTTCAAAACTATTTTGAAAAGATAAACGTTTTTAAGAGAGAGAAAAATCATGATTGCAATTTAAAAGCATGATTACTTTTCATTAAATGCTTGCTGATTTTGGGGGATTTGAGAAAGATACTTAAAAACGGTTACCAGACATGTGTCTCAATGCACCCAATCAGCGCTTTGCCTTCTCAGAAGCGTGCACGCGTTCTGCTTCAGAGATATGCTGATGATTGGATGACACTTGTTTGATGTAGTGATCAGCACGTCTGTCTTTGAGCTTTAGACTCTCAGATCTTTTAGACTTGCATCTGATACAATCTGCATGTTCTATCTTTCTGAAAGGAGATTGATCAGAAGTTCACAGTGAAATAATTAAATTCTGAAGGTAAATATATGGAATTAAAACATTTTCACTCTGGACACACTTTCATGCTGAGATGTTTCAGAATGAAATTAAACCTATCTTCTGAAAGGGGTTTAGTAAAGATATCAGCCCATTGATGGTCTGTATCTATAAATTTTAAGTTCAAAATACCTTTCTGAATATAGTCCCTAATGAAGTGATGTTTTATTTCTATATGCTTAGCTCTAGAATGTAAAATGGGATTCTTACTTAAGCAAATAGCAGAAGTATTATCACAAAGTATAGGAATGTTACTCTCAAAAATCTAGAAGTCTTCAAGCTGACTTTTCATCCAGAGCATTTGTGTGCTACATCCTGCTGCTGCTATGTACTCAGCTTCTGCTGTTGACAGAGCAATTGTTGATTGCCTTTTGCTGGACCAAGAAATCAGATTTTCTCCCAGAAACTGGCAGCTTCCAGAAGTACTTTTACGTTCCACTCTGTCTCCAGCAAAATCAGCATCACAGTAGCCTACTAAGCCGTAATCACTAGATTTTCTATAAAACAAACCCAGATTAGTAGTACCTTTCAGATACTTGAAAATTCGCTTAACAGCTGTTAAGTGAGATTCTCTAGGATCTGATTGGAATCTAGCACAGATACAAACACTGAATAGTATGTCAGGTCTTGAAGCAGTCAGATAGAGGAGAGAACCAATCATACCTCTGTAGACTTTCTGTTCTACATTTTTGCTTACCTCTTCTCTTTCCAGAATGCACGTGGGATGCATTGGAATCTTTGATGGCTTACATTCTGAGAGGTCAAATTTCTTCAGAAGATCTCTGATGTATTTGCTCTGATGAATGTAAGTTCCTTCTGGAGTTTGATTGATCTGAATTCCTAGAAAGAATTTCAGTTCCCCCATGAGGCTCATCTCAAATTCTGCCTGCATACACTTAGCAAATTTTCTTCCAAGAGAAGGATTAGTAGAACCAAAAATAATATCATCCACATAAATTTGACAGACTAAGATGTCACTCTTAACTGATTTACAGAATAGAGTAGTGTCCACTTTCCCTCTGGTGAATTCATTTTCCAGCAGAAAGTTACTTAGCCTTTCATACCAAGCTCTGGGAGCTTGTTTCAGACCATACAGTGACTTCTTTAGTTTGAAAACATGTTCTGGATGTTTTGTATTTTCAAAACCTGGGGGTTGGTGTACATAAACTTCTTCTTCTATATAACCATTTAAGAATGCACTTTTGACATCCATCTGATACAGAGTGATGCCTCTATTAACAGCAAATGAAATTAAAAGTCTGATAGATTCTAACCTGGCGACTGGGGCAAAGGTTTCTGTATAGTCTATCCCCTCTTGCTGACTATAACCTTGTGCAACCAGTCGTGCCTTATTTCTGATGACTTCACCTTGTTCATTTAGCTTGTTTCTGAACACCCATCTTGTTCCAATGACGTTGAATCCTTTTGGTCTGGGAACGAGATCCCATACGTCGTTTCTGGTGAATTGATTCAGCTCTTCTTGCATTGCCAGAATCCAGTCATTATCCAGAAGTGCTTCATCAATAGAAGAAGGTTCAATCAGAGACACCAGTCCCATAAGAGTTTCTTCAGAGTTTCTGAAGCTTGCTCTTGTTCTGATTGGATCTTCCTTTCTTCCTAGGATAGTCTCTTCTGGGTGATCCAAGCTGCTTCTGGGTAATCTCTTCTGAGGTTGATCAGCAGCTGTTGTAGGATTTCTAGCAGTGCTCCTTTCAGACGTTGAAGGAATGTCTGCGTTGAGAGCTTCTGATGACTTGTCTTCAGAACCTGCAAATTCAATTTCTATACCTGCAAACACTTCATTCTGCTTTGACTTTTCAGAGTCAAGCTTATCATCAAAACGAACACTGATTGATTCTTCCACAATCTGTGTTTCTGTATTGTATACTCTGTACCCTCTTGAGCGTTCAGAGTATCCTAACATAATACACTTCTGTGCTTTAGAGTCAAACTTGTTCAAATAGTTCTTTGTATTTAATATAAAGCAAGTACATCCAAATGGATGAAAATATGAAATGTTGGGCTTTCTGTTCTTCCACAATTCATATGGAGTCTTTTCCAGAATAGGTCTTATTGAGATTCTATTCTGAATGTAGCACGCTGTGTTTATTGCCTCTGCCCAGAAAGTCTTAGCAACGTTTGTCTCATTGATCATGGTTCTGGCCATTTCTTGCAATGTTCTGTTCTTTCGTTCTATAACTCCATTTTGTTGGGGAGTTCTAGGACAAGAGAAATCATGCAGAATGCCTCTGTCATTAAAGAATGACTCAAAATCTTTATTTTCAAATTCTCCACCATGATCACTTCTGACTTTAACGATTCTAAGATCCTTTTCATTCTGAACTTGGTTACAGAAGGTAACAAACACAGAGTGTGACTCGTCCTTGTGTCTTAAGAACTTTACCCATGTCCATCTGCTATAGTCATCTACGATTACTAACCCATACTTCTTACCACTGACTGAAGCAGTTTTAACTGGTCCAAATAAGTCAATGTGCAGAAGTTCTAATGGCTTAGAGGTAGAAACAACATTTTTGGATTTAAAAGAAGGTTTTGCAAATTTGCCTTTCTGACATGCTTCACACAGAGCATCTGAATTGAACTTCAGATTAGGAAGTCCTCTGACCAGATTGAGTTTGTTAATCTGAGATATTCTTCTCATACTAACATGCCCCAATCTTCTGTGCCAGATCCACTGCTCGTTGTTAACAGACAGAAGACATTTTACATTCTGACTCTTTAGTTCAGAAAGTTTGATTTTGTAAATGTTGTTTTTCCTCTTACCATTAAACAGGATAGTCCCATCTTTCTGACTAACAGCTTTACATGATTTTTGATTAAAGATTATATCATAACCGTTATCACTTAATTGACTTATGGATAACAGATTATGCATCAATCCATCTACTAGCAGAACATTATTAATAGAGGGAAGATTTCCATTACCTACAGTTCCAGAGCCAATTATCTTTCCCCTCTGATTGCCTCCAAAGCCAACGTGGCCTCCAGGCTTAAGTTCCAGGCTTTGGAACATATGCCTTCTTCCCGTCATGTGTCGTGAGCAGCCAGAGTCCAGGTACCATGACTGGTGTTTCTGACTTGCTGCTAAAGATATCTGCAACATGTATTATTTTATCCTTAGGTACCCAGATTTTCTTGGGTCCTGATTTGTTAGTTTTACCAAAACTCTGGTTGAATTTTGGTTTTACAGAGTGCTTACTGCTAGTATATTTGATATCATGTGTGTGACCATACACAAAATGTGAATTCAGAGGAGTGTGTTTAATGGTTAAGTCCATGACATTCTTTGGTGTATGAACCTTACCTTGGTATCCTATTCCTTTCCTGCCGTTTCTGCTAACTCCATAGATCATTGAAGCCATTCTGCTTCTATCTATGCTTTTAGCTAGGAACTTCTGGAAACTGTGATCATACTCCTTGATGATCTCATCAGCGTTGCTGGGAGTTTCAGAAATTGGTTCCTTCTGAGAGTTTTGTAAAGTGTTTTCTAATTTTGAAATCTTATTTCTCAGCTCAGAATTTTCCAATTTGAGACTCTCAGTCTTATTAGAGTCAGATTCAAGATTCCTTTTCAGGTCTCTGAATTTAGCTCTAATTTGCTGATAACGTTCCAGAATCTCATTAAGGCTTTCAGCAAGTTTAGCCTTTGTAAAGTTAACAGCAAAGTTAGGAAATACCTCTTCTGTGTCTGATTCTGAGTCTGATTCAGAAGCTTCACTATCTTCTGAAATGTTTGCCATGAGAGCTATCTTTGCCCTTTCATCATCTGATTCTGAGTCAGCTTCAGACGAGTCAGAGTCATCCCATGTAGCCATGAGACTTTTCTTCTTCTCTCTTCCAAACTTCTTTTTGGGCTTTTCCCTCTGAAGCTTTGGGCAGTCACTCTTGTAGTGTCCTTGCTCATTGCACTCATAGCAGATGATGTCTTTGGTATTTGGCTTCTTGCTACTGGAGGAGCTTTCAGATCTTCTGTATCCAGAGGAAGAATCTGTCCTTCTGTATCTGGAAGAGGACTCGTTCTGATCAGATCTTCTGGGATTCCTGAACTTCCTTTGTCTTTGCTTCCACAGTTGATTTACTCTTCTGGAGAGAAGGGAAAGTTCGTCTTCTTCTGATGAGGATCCATCAGATGTTTCTTCAACTGCCTGCAAAACTTTAGACTCAAATTTTCTGTTAGATTTTAATGCTAAAGGCTTACCTTGCTTCTGAGGCTCATCAGCTTATAGCTCTATCTCATGACTTCTGAGGGAGCTGATAAGTTCCTCCAGAGTGATTTTGTTGAGATCTTTAGCTAGCTTCAGAGCAGTAACCATAGGCCTCCACTGCTTGGGTAAACTTCTGACGATTTTCTTGACATGGTCAGCAGTAGAGTATCCTTTGTCCAGAACTTTGAGACCAGCTACCAGAATCTAGAATCTAGAGAACATAGTTTCAATGGATTCAGATTCTTCCATTTTGAACGCCTCATACTTCTGAATGAGCGCCAGAGCTTTTGTTTCTTTGACCTGAACGTTGCCCTCATGCGTCATTCTGAGAGAATCAAAGATATTTTTTGCTGTGTCTCTGTTGGAGATCTTTTCATACTCAGTATAGGAGATGGCACTGAGGAGGATGGTTCTGGCCTTGTGGTGATTTTTGAAGTCACGCTTTTGTTGATCAGACATTGTTTTTCTATCAATCTTCTGACCACTTGCATTCACAGGGTGCGTGTATCCATCTGTCACCATATCCCACAGATCAACATCATGTGCCAGAAAGAAGCTTTCAATTCTGTCTTTCCAGTAATCAAAGTTTTCTCCATCAAAGACTGGAGGTTTGCCACTGAATCTGTCTCTGTCCTCATTGTTGTCATTGCTGATGTGAGAATTGTTTCCTGCCATTGTGTTTTTTTGACACTGGATCTTGTACTGACACGGTTAAGTGTTTTAGCTCAAAACCAGGCGCTCTGTTGCCAATTAAAGTGGTGAAAAACACAAGAAGGGGGGGGGGGTTGAATTGTAAAAATGAAATCTAAAGCAATGAACAAGATATTTTTATCCTGGTTCGTTTGATCTCAAACTACTCCAGTCCACCCGTCAAGGTGATTTCTCCTCTCTCCAACGAGGTCTTAATTCACTATATTCAACTGAATATTACAGACTGCTTTAACAACTGCTAAAGCCTTCTTGATTCAAACCACAACCCGGTTTGTCAAGGTAACACTTTCTTACAAAGAGATAAAACTATGTGTGTGGATGTTTTCTACAAAACTGTATCACAACTGTGATGTATACACAAATTGAAGCTTATAAACTAGATTGCTAAACAGTAATGGAATATCAGAGTGTGGTTTAGCAAAACTGAGAGAACGAAGATTATGGTTTAGCTTTTGTGCGTGTAGAGATTTTTGAGAACATTAACCATTTCAATCTTCAAAGCCTTGTTTATATAGCACTGAGATGATGAACGTTGGATGCAATATTCTTGATTCAATGCTAATAACAAGCTTTCCTTATTTAGCAGATCTTGTCTGAAATGAGGCCGTTGGAATTAATTTTCTTTCAATGCACAGTACCGTTGCTTACTTAATGCAAGTTCTGGCTTGGCTCATTCTGACTCTGCTTCGCTGCTGATGAACTATTGTGTTTCTGTATCAGAGTGTTGAGCGCAGTCTTGTTCATCAGGCTTCAGCATGTACGTGAGTTGATCATCTGATTTTGACATTCTGATGTAGGAACTTCTGATGCTGGTGTCTGAAATCAAGTTCTGATGCTGAATAGATGTGATCTTGCTTATATCAATCAGAGTATCTGCAAGTCAGAACATAATAATTTTAGGCAGCAGATAGTTCATACATGAAACTTATAAATACTATATCTTTTCACTTTGTTATCATCAAAACTTAAATATAGGGTAGTAGATTCAAACTTTGTTCTAACACATGGTATCTTAGGGCCAAAAATAGGGTTTTTTGTATTTAAGTATCTTCAATTGTGTCGAGACAAAGATTTTAACCTTTGTATCTTTGGATAGAAGACACTTAAATAAGGGCAGTTGTTATACCCCAAATTTTGCCCCTAAGATCCTCCATCATTTCATATTCTCACAATACATTAAGATCACACATTTGGGTTGGTTATCTTTTATACTCTCTCATATGTTTAAGTTTGTCCTTGAGGGATCACCAAGCACCTTGAATTATGTATCTTATTCATGTTTATTTTATGTTTACTAACCCTTAACCAAAACCCAAAAAGATGTATGTGTTTCTTTTTATGCTTTGTACATTTTAGGTGTAGAGCCAAGTGCATCTCTCTCATCTCCTAAGCTAGGGTTTTGAAGATTTATCCTCAGTTAACTGGCTATTCATTGGGTTTTAAAAGCTTTAACTTCAAGGCTATTATTATGGAATAAAAGTTCAATGGTTTGAGAACTTTCTCAACTTCATTTGGTCAAGTTTATCTCAAAGTTAATGGTTGAGTTCATCAAGAAGCTTCATAGGCTTATGTGTTTATTTACATGCCTTCTCCAACAAGTTTCATCAAGAAATGAGCCTTCTTATCAAGGGTGCTTCAAGACAACATCATTTCAAGGTCTAATGTGATTCATAATTCCTTAATTTACAAGAAAATTTCAAAATATTCATATTTGATTCAAGATTGTTGACCTAATTTTGGTAAGTCCTCGATTTTATGGTCACAAGTGTATAACTATATCAATTTTAAATATTTTGAAGTGGTTCTTTTTGCTATGGACTCTTATCATAATCTCCAACAACTTCTCTTCACATGACAAGATCCAATTATGCTTGGAGAATGATAAAAAATTTGAAAAGATTACAAGTCCTTTGAGAATTGAAATCTTTGACTTGACTTCAAAAGATCATAACTTGGTTAATTTTCATCACTTTGAGCTTATTCTCTTCCAACAACAATCTTGAGAATTTCTACTACAACTTTGATTAGAAGTTCAAGATCTAAAAGTGCTTGGAAAATTATGGAATTCAATGAAACATTATAGGTCATATATGGATTTTTCATGAAATTTTCATCAGCTTCCAAGGATCATAACACTCTCATTTTTTATGATTTTAGAGGGATCTCAATTTCATAATTATATTTGAAGATTCTACTTCATTTAATCTTAGATGATCAAGAGCTAATTTTGAGTGGAAGGTTGTGTAAGTTTGCAAAACATTATAGGTCATTATGAAGCTCTATACTTAGAAATTTTTCTAAGTATCAAAAACGGTTGGTTTTTCCTGATTTCAAAGAGACACAACTTTCATCTCAAATATACATATGGAGTCTTTCTTTTCACATTGTAAATTTTGTGATGATGTCTTTCGAATGTGAAAAGAATGAGACCATAAAGCCTCATGAGTAAGTTTCCCCATGGATTTAAAGTCAACACCTTGAAATTGAATTTTTCACCAAGTCAGAAGTGTAAATTGATTAACGTGGCTTCTAATTACAAAATTGATGCATGATTTCTATCTAAACATGTTTAACAAAGTTTCCTTGGCTTTTTTTAAGCCTTGAAATGCAAGTTTTGGTTGAGTTTTGAAGGATTGGAGATCACATTTTTCTCACCTTCGAGCTTCACACGAATTCCCTCTAATCTTCATCATTTCACACGCTTAAACTCATGAATCATTTCCCTATAAATAGAGTAACATATGCCTATCATTCTCCAAGTTTTAGGGAGCCAAAATCACTCGGGCACATTTCGTCTAAAGCTCAAAATTCTGAGAATTCGAATCCACTCTTTCCTTTCTTTTCAATCCAAATTATTGTTCTATTCTTCTTTAGTGAACTTCAGTGAAGATTATTAAACTAAAAGCAAGAAGAATCGTGCCCTATTCTACTCAGACCAAGTCAAGTTTCATAGTTGTTTAGTTGAACTTCGTTCAGGTAGAATTCTCCACCAAATTGACTCAAACTTGTTGTCATGATGTAGCTCATGGTTCTATGATGGTCATAGGATCGTTGGTTTTCTTTAATTGATCCATATGATAGGTTTACTTTTAATTTTTCAACCGAAAATGTCCCTTGTTTTTTTCAAATCGACTAAGTTATACTTTACATAAATATTACGCGAGCATATGGTTGTGATTGTCTTAAATAGACGCATCTAATGGTACCACTATGAAAGCGTAAATTTACAGTTTAAGAAATATCAACCTTGCCCTAGTTGCAGGCGCCTGGAGGTTGAAGATGACCAACGTGTCATCTTCAACCAATGAGACAACGCCAAATGAAATCCCTCACCTCTCACCCATCAGATCTGCCAACGTGTTTAAGTGAGATGATCCAACGCCTCCTGTTTTTTCTGATTTATATTATTTTTTCTATTTTTGTTTTGAATTCATTTAACTTCAAAAATTCATAACTCTTTTATTTTTTATCCAAAAATTATAAAAAATTACACAAAAATACTTTGAATTATTTCTAACTTTGTGAATATTTTTTCATATTTTCATTTTCATGTTTGCTATTTTTATAATTTTTGGATTGTTTGCTTTATTTTAATTGGTTTAAAAATACGTTTAATAATTTTTAAATTCTGGAAAAATTATGGAACGATCAAATGATAGTTTGACAATTTATGGTGACCTTGATTGATTTTTATTTCTGACTTTGCTATTTTTTGTGATATTTGGTTTTTTTATTAATTTTTGTATTTTTAAAATTAGTTTCTGACCTTTTAAAATTATGGAAAAAATTGTCAACACTTCTTGATTTATGTTTGACCTCTAGTAATTTTTTGGAGTTATTATTTGGTTTTTTGATACACCTAACGTATTTCATCAATAAATTCCATTTAATTATCCATTTTAAATTTGTTTTAATTGTTTGTTTTATTACATTTGATTTTCTTTTTTGTTATTGGTTCTGGCTTTATGATACTTGGTCATACTTTGGGTCAATTTCCTCAACCTCATTGGATCTTGGGTGTTCATAGGTTGAAAAACCAAATCTACTAAAATGGATGAATGATGTTAATGATAATTGAAACCCTTCTTTTGATTTTCTCTGAGGTTATGGTTCCACTATGACATTCCCCTTCATCCTCACCTCATCTCCTTCTTATTTTCCTTTGAATGATCATTAGTGGCCCAAGCTTATGTTTGAAGGTCCAAGTATGATTTATTATTGGACTTTGGTTCAAAACCTTTGAAGCTTGTTGTTAGGAAACTTTTGATTTTATCAATCCTCTAACAAGTCTTCATTAACTTTGACCTAATTTCAATGTTCAATCATCATTGATCATTTATTATGGATTCCATATCCTTCATCCCTTTTTTTCTTCTTTTCTTGAAATGATCATTTGTGGCACAAACTTTATGTTTGAATGTCCAAGTATGGTTGATTGATTATCTTGGGTCCAACACCTTTGAAACTTGTTGTTATGAAGTTTTGATCTTATCAATACTATAATGAGTTTTTATTATTCTTGGTCAAAGCTCATCATTAAATCATCAATGATCATGCCTTTGACCATTAACCATTAACTTTTAACTCATTAACAATTAACTTTACTTTATTCTTTTACTTTATGCATTTATTTCATGTCTTTACTTTTATGCACTTTTATCTTTAGCATTTATATCTCATATTATTTGCCTTTTTCTCATTTGAGAATTTACTTTGTGTTCTTTTATCTTTGCTCTCTTGAGCTCTTTTTCTCTTTTGAAATAATAAACTTGAATATTAAAAGACTCAAGGATCTTTATGGACTATTGGTTACTATCCTTGGCACATTGGAGTTGTGGAGTTCTTGGACTTAGGATTAGAAGCATTGATACTTTGAGACCTTGTGACTTATGGATATTTCTTAGTCTTGTTATTCTAAAGTCCTTGGGGTTTACTCCAAGGCATTGGTTTCATTTTATCTGTGTACAGGTTATTTTGAGTTCTATGCTTTGTCTGAAGTCCTTGGAGTTTAATCCAAGGCATTGTGATTGGGAATTCCTCTGTGTACAAATGTTACTCTAGCAATTTTTGTTTGAAGCCCTTGGGGTTTACTCCAAAGCATTGGTTTGCAAGTTATTCATATGCATGTGTTATTTTGAACTCAAGAAAGTTCATCTGGTACATTGAAGCTTTGAAATAAAAATAAAGATTTTGCTTGATTCTTAATTCATCTGAGGAATTATTTCATCTGAAGCTTATTTCATCTGAAGCTTAATTCATCTAAGGCTTGGTTTTATTTGAGTATTATGTTTGTTTGATTTTTAATCCAAAGGATGAGAATTGTACATTGACTTCATTATGTCAAGTGTTGGCTTCTTGTTTAGTTATACCTTTCCTAACCTTAGATTTTACTTTGTGCTTTAGGATAGTCTCTTCATTTCTTGCCCATCTTCTTTAATTTCAAAATTTCCTCCCTCCTTTTCAAACTCTTCTTATTTTTCAAACTTAACCCGCTTTCATAATTAACTTGGACTTAGGTCCATGCATTTTCAAAACTCTTTTTCTTAATAAAAACATTTTTCTTAATCAAATTTTAATCATACTTTAACATCTTCTTGTAAGACTAAAAGTCATTAACCTTATTAAAAAAAACATTGCCTTAGTGCACTTTTTCTTGTAACCTTTTCAAAATTTTAAGACATAAGTCTTTTCTTCGAGTGTTTGCAAACCTCTCCACTTTAAAAAACATAGTAATATTGAAGTAATTTTCCACTTATATGTTGATACTTGCACTGTTGACTTGGACCAGGCTATAAGTTCTCCATATTAAAGATGAAACATGTTATCTTTTTATCATGATTGTCATAGTTTATTGGTTTTCTACTTAGATAAGACGAAATGTCTTTTACATTAAAACCAATCATAACAAACCAATTTTGGTCTTTTTTACCCGAACTACATGGGTTTTGTTTCAACATTGAACATTGTTGGTATGTAGGCCCAGAGCTCATTGGAAGCTTTGTCAAATCAAAAACTGTAAAAAATACTTATTTTCTCATCTCCATGATCTATTCTGTAAATATTTCTTTTTATCCAAAATACACAAATTTTCAAAGAGGTTCCTGCGGAGTACCGTAGATGTTTAGGGTGCTAATACTTTACATTTGCATAATCAACCCTCTTACCTTGATTTCTATTTTACTTTGGGTTTTATTCTATCTTGATTGTACCCCAAAATTTTCCCTCCCATTTTCTTCAAGACACCTCGTTATGCTCCTAGAGTTTTCAATTGCTCAAGGTTACTCAAGGTTGGACCAGACCAATTCTCCTTATAAGCAGATGGTCTACAACTAGGGTTTCACTTTTCTCAAGGAAGATTGGACTTCTAATGCCTCAAGTGGATTTCATGGTTCCTCATATGTCTCAAGTAATGCTCATGCCAAATTTCAAGCCTTGCATCATAAGTTTGCTCAGTCAATTACTCAGATGACTAAAAATCAACTAGATTGGGCAAAAAGTTAATTATGGTCAACATACAGTCAAACTTCAAGATTTTGGTCAACATTAAGATTTTGAAGTCACATTCATCATTTGATCAAGGGTTGATCGTGATTCATAAAGAAAACTCTCAATTCATCAAAAGTCAAAGTTGCCAAATTAGGGTTTTCTTAAGGAGAAGTCAACTGAACTTTGACCAAGCATAACTCACTTTTTGTTAAGGAAACTTACATCAAGATAAAATCTTCAAATACAAATATGATCAACATAGAGATTTTAGAGGACATCTTGAGCTTTCCAAAAGTCAAAGATCACCTTCATATGATAAAAATATAGAGAGTTATGATTGGTGCAAGTTGGTCAATTTTGAGAAAATGCATGAAACCTAAAGTGACCAAACATGAATTTTTGGGCTAGTGGGCTTTTCTTTCAAAACCAAAACGTGTATTAGACCTCATAATGAACCTCTAAACCAATTCAAACATCCCTTGGATTTTTATTCTATTTATTTTTAATTTTATTTATTTAAATTCAAAAATAAATTAAATAAAAACAAGGCTTTCATGATAAGGTCCAAGCCCACTTTCTTGACCTAATTTGTCTATGTATATTCTCATCATTCATACAAGACAAAGGACACAAAAACCTTGCACGAAAAAAACCTTCCCAAAAGTTCCAAAATTATCAAAAACTAGGGAAACTTCAAACCCTAGTTACAGCCTCTTTCCAAGCAAGCCAATCATTCAAACCCATTCCAGAAGTTATGTAGGGTAAGAATGCATCAGTCTTGATGATCCAAAGAGCATGAAACAAGCATACATGCCTCGCCGGTTTTCTTGATTTATTGCAAATTAATATTTTCATTTTCATATTATTTTATGCATACTAACATCACTAACATGTTTCTGAGGCATAATAATGCAGGTTAGACCCATCACATGGCCCCCATGACGATTGAAACAATCGGCCGAACCGTCATCTAGTATAAAATCAATGAAGTCACCACCGAACATTTTTTATCCCACAGGAAGGGAAAGGTAAACATCTAGTAAACTTTAGAAGGGAGAAATCACGGTCAAACGACCGAGATATTGGGTAAGTGAGTCTATTACGCAAGAGGAAGATATTAGCACCCCACACGCCCGTAGTATTCTATGGTATCCACTCTTATTGTTCTATTCTAAGGGTGTGTAAAAATCTATGTCTAAGCTTAAAATCCAAAAGGGAATACATGCAAAAGAAAAGAGAAAATAATGTAGGGAAAATAAAGTTGTGCTCGTTCGGGCCCTACCCCAATGTCTACGTATCCCTTTCAAGGAATCAGAGCAGTCGTAGTTCGGCTCAAATATTTTTGGTTGGTTTGTGTTTTTTAGTTAAAAAGACAAAAGTGATAATCAAGATGGCAAAATATCAGATAAAATAACAAAACACCAGCAACAATGATAAAACATCAAAACAAGGATGACAAGACGTCAAATGGCAACACAAACTCAGATAAGATGATAACACATCATCATGATAGCAAAATATTGGATAAGATGGTAAAACATCACACCTAACAGTGACATCGAAAATCAAAGTAGGATAACAAACATATGCGATGGTGAAACATCGGCAAAAAGATAGTAAAATATCATGGCAAAGATGACAACACATCAAAACTTAGATGATAAAACATCACACCTATCAATGATATTGAAAATCAAAGTAGGATAACAAACATATGTGATGGTGAAATATTGATACAAAGATAGCAAAGCATCATGGAAAGGATGGAGAAACATCAATTTAAACGATAAAACATCACACCTAACAATGATATTAAAAATCAAAGTAGGATAAAAAAACATATGAGATGGTAAAACATCGGATACAAGATAGTAAAATATCATGGCAAAGATGACAACACATCAAAACTTAGATGATAAAACATCACACCTAACATTGATATTGAAAATCAAATTAGGATAACAAACATGTGCGATGGCGAAACATCGGTGAAAAGATAACAAAATATCATAGCAAGAATGGAAAGGCGTTACGATTTAGATGATAAAACATCACACCTAACAATGATATAGAAAATCAAAGTAGGATAACAAACATGTGCGATGGTGAAACATCGACACAAAGATATCAAAATATAATGGTAAAGGCGGTAAGATGCCAACTTAACAAGATTTAAAATAGAGCCAAAAGGTTCACAAACAATTAAGATTGGTTTGTATTTTTTACCTTGAAGAAGGATTTAAATTTCATTAGAGATGTTTTATGATTTACCAATGAAAGAGAGTTTTTATTTTAAGATGCAATATGCAAAGAAAAGAAAACATCTAAGGGAGACTAACCTAAATCTATCCCTGATGTTATCATACAAATGATTGACCCTAAAGTTGAGTTTTGAAGGGGAAACTATAACCTATTATTGACATGCATGGATAACAATCCTAGTGTCTATCTCAAATCACCACCAACGGATGAATCAAGAAGTCCTAAGGGAGCATAGCAAGGGATCACCACCTAAAACTATGTCTAACTCAAGTCACCACCAAAGGATGAATCAAGAGCTCCTAAGGGAACATGCCAAGGGTAAACATCTTAAGACATGTACACAAAGATGAAAGCAAGCAAGCAAGTCAACAAGCTCGAGAGAGCTAGCTCAAGAGAGCACCCAAACATGCAATGCAAAATCATATGTTGGGGAAAAGGGGAAAACACTAGCTAGGGGAATATATCAACCGAGTCTGAAAAAGCTTTATGTGGGAAGTCATAACTATACCATGGCACTAAAAGTCCAGGAAAGCAGAATAATATGATATGAACAATCATGGATCATCATCATTGGTCATGCGAACTCCTGAAAGACGTGGGGGCCAGAATCAAAATCCTTTTCCATTTGACCAACTCGATACACAAGATCTTGGGAACACATTCAGAGCTCGGAACTTGTAAAAAGTGAGCATAAGAACGATAATAATAGAAAACTGGTGGGGTTGATTACTGACCATTTCCACTTGCCTCTCTCTTTTTGGAGGACTTAAGAATGGTTGCCATATAGGACCTAAAACCAAACATCCCGCTATACAAGCACAATTAGCACACCGACGGAATTTCCTTAAACAAGTTTTTAAATAAACCAGAGGGATTCCTGACATGCTCCACAACGGAGATCCCTTCATGCAATCGAAAGCGGTAAAGTGAGGAAATAGTAAAAGGGAAAGTGGTATAATAACAAATAGATAACAATCTGTAATAACCAAAGCAACTAAAGAAAACCAGAGGCTCTGAATCAAGCTAGCATCAATAAGTGAAAAGTGTTAGAATATACTTCGAGGCATCAAAAGCAAAGTATACATGGTCGGTCGCGAAAGTAAATCACAACCGTGCAACCTGCTGGTAAACACATGTACGTATAAGATACAATGACATATATATACACCTCACACGAGGGAAATTAGAAGTCCACATGTGGTGTCCCATAAATAAAGTGGAACACCGAAGTCTCGGCATATGTCAAAATGCGATATCCCACAAGTAAAACAGAATACAGAGCAAAGAAACCGCATAGGCGTCAAGCTATGGGAACCTCATACAAACTCAACAAACAAGTGAGATACGACAAATGTGCAACCTAGAGTTGCAAAGCTAGCTGAAATGGTGAAAACCGGAAAATAGCTCAAAACGGTAAAAACACATTATGTGAAATTGCAAAGTAAGTGTTAAGCAATTAGAAACTATGCAAACATGATCACAATAGCTCACAATAAGCAAACTAAGCATAGAAATGGTATGTAAAAGTCAAAGTCAGTAAGCACAAACCAATCGTACCAATAAAACAGCGAAAACGAGCCAAAAATCAAAGTTGTAAGAATTTAATGAAATTTACATGGCGGCTTGTAAACTTCCCAACGGACTAAAAAATGAAGTCGGTTTCGCTAAATTCAAACCCTAAGGTTGACTTTTGATCTATTACAGAAGATAAAACAGTAAAATAAAGTGCCTGAAAAGTGGAAATAAGTGCTTAAACAGGTCCGGAGTAGTAAAAATAGGGTAGTTATATATAAAGAAGTTGTAAAAACTCCGCATGGCTTAAAAGTTATGGTTAAAACGAGTTTATGTACAAAAAACGGTAAAATCAGGTGTTTCTGTCATTTTCTGATTATCTCAACTTTAGGCACTTGGAAATGGTTTTATTATGTATCTTGAGTTAATTAGAACATGATACAAACTCAAACAACAAACATTGCAACAATTGGCACCAAAATCACAAAGTTGGAAAAATACACATGTTATGTAAAAAGAGTGAAAATTGTCAAATTTGCGAAGTAGAGACAACTTGCTAGTATTGAATCAAAATTATATGTTAGTATACGGTAAAATCAATAAACTAAGCACAAGTTAACAACCTTCTATTCCTTTAGCAAACTAGATGTACTTATGTCAAATTAACAAGCCACAACTAAAAAGAAAGAAGCATTAGTGTTAAAGTAGAAAATTGATGTTAGTCTTATGTAATGTTAGAAATTAAACTCAATGCTAATGGTATCACATTATAAGCATATATATAGTTAGAAACATCACTAATTAGAGATGAAACAAGTTATACAAAAATGTTATAAATGCAAATCACACACTTAGTGAACATATAACATACTTTACTTTCAAATTTTACAAGTCAAAAACCATAATATGTACCTATGTAAAAAGTGATCCGAAAATAACGATACATCATCAAAAATCAACCGGTATGATTAATCAAAAATATAGGATACTTTATCTACGCACACGGACTCAAAAAGGTGCACGGTCCGGTCACTTTTCGCTCAAAAATACTGATTTTCGTACAAGTTCCAGAACTGTCATAATTAATCAAAAAGTATCTGAAACCAAAATACATTCTCGTAAAGAGCTTTAGAGAAAGTTGGTTTTCGTTAAGAAAAGTCAAAAAAAGTCATCACGAATCAAAAGTTATGGCAAAAATGAGTTTATATCGAGTTTTTGGCAAATTTCATGAATCTTGGCAATTTCTCATAAACTCAAGATTTTGTGTGTCAAGAATGATTTTGTAATGTATTTTGAGTCATGTAGAAATTTTCACAACTCACGGAAAAGCAAATATTAGTGGGGAGTTATGTACATCAACACAAACTAGCACAACTTCACATGTTCAAAAGTATATTCTATGTTAATTTCTACTCTATGTTAGTTCTAAGAGGAAATTGAACAAACACCTGGTGCGCTAAGGTTCTACAAGCAAAATTCTATGTTAGATTTACATGCCAAATCCTACCAATTCTAAAAATTAGTATTGAGATATACTAACAACAACTTCAATTTCACAATTTAAATTCAACATAGGTTCAATTCAAGCTTAATCAAAAAAGTGCTTCTCCAGAAAATGCCACCAGAACCAGCTTGATACGATAAAAATCGACCGAGTTATGATTTTTTGAAGTTGGTGCAGATAAACATTTGTCACAATTTTCTTGTGCGAAAATGTCGAATAAATCCACATTTTTGGAGACTCTCAGAGTGAAATTGGCCTCTGAATGTGAGAGATAAAAAAGTAGCTGACATCAAGACGAAATTTTGGCCACCGGAATGGGATCAAAATGAGCCATGGGTTTCGAGTTATGAATTCTTTAGTGCGCCAAAACTGCACTTTCAGCACATTTTTTATTGTATTTTTCCACTGTATAACTCTGACAGATTCGCGTATTCGGAGACCTTCCTTCGAGAATTAGCCTTTGGCCCAAACATGAAAGTTGGAGAGGACATTGGAAAGGATTCAATGGAGAAAGAACCACCTAGAGAAGGTATATCAAATTGGATTTATAAATTTCTGAACGCCAGAAATACGGTTGATCGGTAACCCAAAAACTTAGCAACAAAATTATTTGACTATCTTCTGTACATAATCGGCTCCCACCTGAACATGAAAAAGTGAAGATAATATCCACACGGACTCGGTGATCAAATGTCAGCTCAAAATAATACTCTGGCCTGGAGTTATAAAGTTATGAAGTCTGCCGCACTGAAACGGGCTTTCAACTTGAACTGTTCTAAATCTCTGGCTTCCTTCTACCACTCAAGACATGATAGAATACACGGGAATTAGGAATGGTAAGAAATCATTCATTCACTGCATGGATTATCTGTAAAAAGCTTCGAATGTCTCTAATAAGCAGTCGATACCTTTTGGAACTGCCTTGATCCCATTTCAAATGCATGAATATGTATGATATGCACATGATGAAACATAAGCCATAAATATTTTGAAATCAAGACGGTAAATTTTGGGGTACAACAGCTGCCCCTATTCAATCACCTTAAACCTGATAAGTGAGAAAAAGCAACGGCTTTTTAATGTTCATGGTGAAAGAGGATTGAATACTAAAAGAACCCGAAAATTTACACTCTTGAAAAAAAGAAGCAAAACCCCCCAAAGACAAACAATGCCAGCATACGCGGGACTTAGAAGGTACCAAAAGAAATTGGATTTAGCAAGTAGGGGATCTAAAGAAAATTGGCCTTCAAAGACATGCATCAAAATGAAACTTTAACACACTTTAACAAAGTTGAGACAAAACTCAAACTTAGAAGAGTAGATAAAACTAAACTTCAGAACAAAAGTGTCAGGATAAAACTGGACCACAAAGGGTGTGAGATAAAGCTCAAATCACAGAGAATAGGCAAAGCTAAACTCTGAAAAAGTACGTGGGGAAAAGTGGCTAGAGTGTGTGATTCTAGGAGTACCTGCTAGTCTCAAAAGAGACCGGTCAACCAAAGATACAGCAACTGAAAGCTGAAGTAAAGTATTTAAACACTGTTAAAGGCTCAGTAAACAAAAACTGATAAATATCCAAGGAGTGACATTAAATGAAACAAAACTCGACTCGACAATACTAGAAGATCAAAACTTTCTAGAGATGAGTACCAGGACAAAACAAACTGGATTTCACGCACGGGTAACGAGGAAAAACTCGGCCCATAGCAAAGTGATGAGAGTGCATGTTTCTCAGAGCACCTGCTGGTCTCCAACCATGGGTAAACAGTAAACCAAAATTGACTAAAGCCTGAATAGGTATAAAAGAGACATCTCAAGTCAATAGACACAGGAAATAAATGTTGTAATACAGTAAACAAACACTGCCAAAGGTTCAGTAATCAAAAAATTGATAGACGTCCAAAGAGTGGGATAGGGTTTTCGACCAAGGACACGGTAAACGAAAACTGATAGAAGAGTCCAGGGAAAGAAACAAAATGAGACGACACTCGACTCATAATGACTAGTTAGGAAAGACAAACTAGATGAGTAACAGGGAAAAACAAACTGGATTTCATGCATAGGCGACGAGATCAAGACTCGACCAAAAGCAAAGTGATGAGAGCGCATGTTTCTCAGAGCACTTTCTAGTCTCGAACCAGGGATAAACAGTAAACGAAAACTGATAGAAGAATTCAAGGAACAAAGGAGACTGATTTCAACCAAGGAAGCAATTAAACAAACATAGCAAAAATACTCGGTAAACAAAAACCGATAAAGGATTCAGTAATCAAACACTGATGGAAGTCCAAGGTATGAAAACAAAATGAGATAACTCTCGACTCATTATAACTAGTTAGACAAAACTAAACTAGATGAGTACCAGAATGAAAACTAGAATTCATGCGCGGGTGAGGAGACAAAACTCAAAACTCGACCCAAAGCAAGGTGATTAGGGCGTACTACTAAAAACCTGCTAAAATGAATATCAGGACGAAACTGGTATTTAAAAGGTACATCAATAGACATTGGGATGAACCGAAGAGGGTAGTAAACACTAAACCCGGGAAAACTATGTCAGGGAAAAACTGAACTACAATCAAGAGTAGACACTTAACCATTCAAATGATTAACATTAATAGGATATTTGTATGGGGTGGAACTGAGATACTGAGGATGAAGACCTCGCTAGGGATATAGTCTGAAGTCTTAGCAAATTCACTGGGGAAAACAAAAACAATAATGGCTTATAATTCAATGCATTTGAGTTATTTTTCTATGGAATAATGTTCCAAGAGCATGGAAACAATACACTTTGAGGATGCAATGCAATGATGAATATTTAAATGTTTCACTGGGGAATGGCCAACTGAGAAGCCAACAACCAATAGGTCCAAACCTGACAGGACTCGCAAAAATAAATTGCAAAATCTGCTGGAGAAGATAAAACATGAGGAACTGCTCGAAAGAAAGCTTGAAGAGATAAAACTCTATGGGGAGTAACAAACTGAGTAACCAGTAGAAACGGGCTACAAACACTAAGAGGAGTTGCAAGAATAAATTGCAAACTCTGGTGAAGAAGATTAGATCGAAACTTATCAACTTTAATAAGGAATGCCAAATGAAGATTGGGCATTGTGGGAGAAGATCAGAGCGAAACTGTAAATTATGAAGGAGAATGCCAAATAGAAATCGGTTGTTACTGGAGAAGATCAGGGAAAGACTGTAATCTCTGGAAAAGATGGCGTGCAGTCGTGTTGAGGATGATACCAAGATGAAAAACCAGACTTGAGAAGTGAAAACCTCGTTGGGGAATCAGATAAACTCTGTCAAGGCCAACCTTGTCGGGGATGAGATGTTCTTCAATAAGAAAACTCGATCAAAAATATTATTATTAAGGGTACATAAATCCTCGAATAGAAAATATTGTCAGAAACACACTGATGGAGACTGACGATACTCTTCAAAAATGGCCAAACCTACTAGGGAAACTTCTGCCAGAAAATCCTTTACCGATTGCCGAAGATTAACAAAATCTCAATTAATCGACCATCATCAACTATAATAGGGATAAGGAAAGATCCTTAAATAAGGATGCCCCAAGCAACAAATTAGCTGGGAAATGAGAGATCGAGATGAGGAATCTCTGATTGGCAACTCGGCTAGGGAATTGAAACTTCTTTAGACTGTGAATTCTCATCTAAGCAAATCCACTGAGGATATGAGACGTCTTCAAACTTGAAGTCTCAGAATGAAGCCTTTCTCTTGAAAAAGATTTCTAGTTAACAAAACTTCACTGAGGAAACAAAACTCTACTGAGGATACAAAACTTTGCGGGGGAGTATTTTGTTGGTGATTCCAGAACCTTCGGTATGCAGCCATAAAATAGACCATGAAGATAGCCAAACAGTATCAACTCTACTGGGGATACGGAAATCTTACCTAACATCAACCCTACTGAGGATGATAATAGATTCTTTTGATATTAAATGCCCCCTAGTCACAACTCAGATGGGAAAATGAGAATTTCTGAATGCAAACTTCAATGATAATTCAAATCGGAAGGTAAATTCCACTGGGAATAGTCTTTATTAAGAAACGAGATAATGCTCATCTAGACTTGGTTGGGGAATGAAGGTATCCAAAAACCTTATCCGCCTTAAGAATCCCTCATATGACAATGCTGGGGAGAAACAACTTTGCGAGGAATTCCCTATTCCAAAGTTCAAAGGTTAGAGGTAAGACTCTCGCATTGGTGTTGACAATCTGCAACTTACAAAGTGAATGACAATTCCTCGAGAAGACTTCATGGGATCTATACCATCTAGATATGCTGCCCCAGAGTAGCGGAACTTTTAGAGGTTGATCCTCAACTCGACTGCCTCAGTTTGGCGAAACGAAAAAAATCAATAACCACAGGCCGAACCCTGATAAAACTTGCAAAAATAAATTGAAAATTCTGCTGGAGAAGATCAGATCAAAACTATAACATCTGCAAGGAAACGCCAAATGGATACTTGACGTTGTTGGAGAGAGCATTTATAAAATGGGGTATATAGGAAATCAAAAATCACCTGACTTTTGTTTGATAACTTGTCAATTTCTCACTGGGGAGAACGAAACCTTATACTACCAAGGATATGAAGATCCTTGTTTGGGGTAAGAGACCTTACAAACATAACCCTTGTTGGGAATGGGATATTATTTGTATGAGCAACTCAACAGAATATGCTACTGCTGGAAGTACGAGAATCTTCAGCTCCATTGGGGAATAAGGATGTGCTTCAATCAGAATGAAATCCTACTATGATGCTCTATCCTTGGGCTAGTAACCATAATAGCATACTATTTTTGGGAAGTAACACTTATCAACATCCAGGGTTGAGATCTACTGGGAAAAGAGAGAATTTGTGAATAAGTACTTTCGATGAAACGACTCCATTGGAGAAATGAGAATTTTTGAATAGGAGATTTCTTGATAAGGAAACTTTATAGGGGAGATGAGGATTTATGAATAATAAATTTTCGAAGGCAGCTCCACTGGGGAAAGGAGAAATTTTGCATAAGAAATCTCAGACAAAGGTCTTTACTGGAAAGAAGAAATAAACCCCAACACAAATCAGCTAGGGGAATTAAAATTCCTAAGAGTGATATCTCAAATAAGGCAAATCCATTGAAGAATGAGAAATCTTGGACAAGAGATCCTCATCAATAGCCTCCTCTGAGGAAATGAGATGATGCTAATATGACTTTGGAACAAACTTGAACAATCTTTACTAGGGATAATAAAAAATCCATAGCATAACGAACTTCAAACCATACTTCTGCTATGGAGATTAGAGAATTCTTGAACAAGAAATCTTTATGAAGTGACTTCACAGGGGAACAAGAGAAATTTCTGAAGGAACTCTCGACTTCAGTTGGGGGTGAGCACACTCCACTTCAGGGAATAGACATTCTTTTGCTAGGTGATATTGGGGAGACAAAACTTCAAGCAATTAGAGAATGACACTTTCTTAATCCCAAATTCTAATTAGTCAATCTTTAAAATTCTCTGCTTTGGGAGATTCACTGGGGAGCAATAGAAACTTCAGGTCTATGTAGAAACCCACGACTAATATCAAATAGATTTGTCCTTCATGAAGTGACTTCACTGGGGAATAAGAAGATATTGAACCAAATCTTCAGTCAGGGTAAAGATGCTCTACTCCGAGGAATGGATATTCTCTTACGAACACAAACATGTTAGATTTACCGGGAAATGGAAATTCCATATCAAAAGATCACAACTTTTAGTTAAAAGACTTTCTGCTAGGTGATATTGGGAGACAAAGCTTATGCATCCAGAGAACGAGACTCTTTTAATCCAGAATTCCAGTTGGTTAATCTTTAAAATTCTCATTTGGGAAGACTTACTTGGGAGAAGTAGAAACTTCAATGTTGCTTTGGAGGAAACGAGCTAGGTTAGGGATACTTTAATCATCTTGGAAGACGTTACTCTGGTAATGGCGAATTACACAGATAAGCAAAGCAAATGATAACTTCTGCGAAATAGACCACTGAACGTGCCCCAGGCATAGTGTGACAACTTTGCTGGAAAGGGTCCTTGTAGAAACATGGCACCATTTTAACTTGAGATAATTTTCCCCATATTTTTTTACCTCTTAATAATTCTCTGACACAACAGGTCCGTGGAGAGACTCGTCAAATTTCTACATAACTGTTTGAGGTTGACTAACCTTTGAAGAGATTCTCCTCGAGAGGACTTCCTGAGATCTAAGCTGAGAATAGCACTCCTGACTTTAGATGGAGATAAAGATCTCAACTTCTGATGAAGGAACAACAATTCATAGACTTTAAATTCTGATGAGCTAAAGATAACAATTCTGACTTTCCGTTCAGCTCTTCACATTCATAAATTGTTTATCCTGCGACCAGACTTAAATTATTCAACTATGAAATGGGGGGAAATGTCCTTGCATAATGCTTTGCCTCAGTCTATAGGGCTATTAAAGAATGTGCCTTAAAAGGACTTCCTGAGATCTGTACCATCTAGATAAACTACCCCAAGTGTTCAAAACTTTGAAACACAACTTTCGACTAATCAATATTAAAAGTGGCTTCAATAAATCTTGGATAACAGACCCTGATCACCCGACACTTTGAGAAATTTGTCGAATCTCGACATAACTACCTCAAATTGAAGAAACTTTGAGAGTCAATGGATCTTGACTTGATTGCCCCAGATTAGCGGAATCTTGGAAAACCCTTTCCTTACCTCACGCTCATAGAGGAATGAGAAGTTCACAGAGTTTGGAAGATAACACCTCCTCAGGATAATTGACTTATGTCTTCAAAACAAGCTAGTGCACAATCATACTTCTCAACTCGAACTGCTTCACGCACTAGCAAATGCTTGAAGAAAATTGTCCTTCGAGACCAACTGGAAACGATGCACCATTGCTCAACAAAGACTTGTTGGCAGACAAAACTTCCGCACAATCATCAAACAAATAGTTCTTAATCAACCTCTCAAACTAGTCTTCTTCAATTCACAGGAGCAGCTAGAAAGCATGCCCCAGATCAAGATCATTATTTTCAACAGATTCCTAAAGCAATTTGTCCCTCGGGATAATCAAACTTTTCATCTGATGCTCATTATGAAATCTTGCTTGATGTTTAAGCATTTTTTCATATGCAAAGAATATTTTATCTTAAGAATGATAAATCTAATGCAAATCATATGCTTGTCTTGAAGTTAGAAAACTTTTATTAAAAAGATGCTGAAACATCAAAATTTTTATGTACAAAGAAGGTAAAAGAGGGAGTGATACCAACTCAAAAGTTTTTTTAGCAAGTCTCCTAGGAGTCATGTTACCGTACTCTCATAACAGTTTTGCTTTCGAATTAACCATGCTTTAATTAGGACTTTTAAGGATTGTAACGTTGCCTAGTTCACGATTTTTAGAAAAAAGGTTTTTAAGGCTCAAAATATTTGGTGCCCACCCATTTTCCATGATGTTCTCCAGTCCTACATTCAGTTAACTCGATACGAGCACTCATCTCTCAAAAGAGTTTATGATGGTTGAGGAACCACAACGATTTCTTGGACACGACAGTCACTTAACCTTTGGTTTTTGGGTGTTCGATCACACGAATTTTCTTTTGATGAGGATTTTTATTGGATAATCCTTTTCTGCCTCTCGAGATTTTCAAATTCTTTTTCGCTTTCCCTAACTTTTGCCTAGACAAATTTTTTGAATTTCAATTTGGAAGTCCAGCGGGATGCCCTGACTTTCACCTAAGCGACTTGTTTTCAAGTTTCGACTTAGCGGGGATTTTTTTGTTTCTTTCTTATTCATACTTTCTCTTTTGAACAAGTCGTGTGACCCTAAGTCTTTGAACTTTTTGGAGGAAAGTGACTGCCTCATTCTTTGGTCGGCGAGGGATAACCTTTTTGTATGGATTCGATCGCGACCTCAGGATTTTGTGAGGAAATGACCATTGTAGTTTTGATCTTTTCCCGACCTCATAATGTGAGAGATAAAATGTGATGATCCTCAGATGGGACACTCCTTCTGAAATTTGGATGCTCGATCAGATTAACTGAACATCTACCCTGCCCCGGGTTAAAAAATAAGGGTTTTTTCTGAATAGAAAAGAAACTCCTACTTCAAAGGCTCAGAGGGGTTAACGAGGGTCTATCTCCCTTATATCTCTGGTGTTTAGGGATTGAAACAAGGCATGTACATCGTCAACAAGGTTTTTACTCGAAAGCATACCATTTGGCATTCCAGGTAAATTTTTGTCATCCTCCTTCCAGAGTTATTGCTTTATTAACAAGAGTTGAATATCAAAAACATAGTAAAATAAATAAGAGGGATACTGAATGGATTAATTCAAGACAAACATATTCAATGCATTATGATTTAATATTCAAAAAGATGAGAGAGCTTGTGTTGTACCCCAAAATTTGCCCTCTCAATTCTCAAGGCATTTCCTTACAAGGATTTTCAAAAGTTTAAATTTGCATGAGTACAAGTGGGCTTTCAAGCATCAAATCAAAGAAGAACATGCCTGTTTCGATTTCACATCCTTAGATTGGGTTTTTGGCCTCTTTCGATGCAAGCTTGGCTTACATCCTTCGATTGAGCACTGACCCCTGGCATGCTTGTTTTGATTCACAAAACAATGGCTATCTGCATGCAGCCTTCGATTGAGCAATTACCTCCTTCCTGCATGCTTTGATCCACAAAGCAAGGGGCTCCCACCATGCTAGCGTACACATGGCAAAAACCTCATGTAGCCTCCTTCGATTCAAAGGGGAAGGACCTCCTGTAGCCTCCTTCGATTCAAAGGGGAAGGACCTCCTGTAGCCTCATTTGATTCAAAGGGGAAGGGCCTCCTTTTTGTGTCCTTCGATTAAGAAATTGGTGGCTCCATGCCAGCTTCCTTCGATTCAAAAGGAAAGGGCCTTCTGAAAGCTTCTTTCGATTCAGAAGTTAGTGGCTCCATATAAGTTTCCTTCGATTCAGAAGCCATTGGCCCCTTGTATAATCTCTTTGATTCACAAAGCCAAGACCTTCTTCAGGCCAGCAGGCACAAGGCAATGGCCTCCTGCAGCTCTCTTTCTACTCAGAAGCCAATGGTCTTGTGTTGTTTGTCAAATTCACAATGCATAAATTTCCCTTCATGCTAGCGCCCACAAAGCAAGGGACCTTCTGCATATAAGCTTTGATTCCACCCTCGAAAACCTTCAACACACATAGTTGCTACACCATAACATACATAGGTGTCCCATTTGAAGGATATACCTTACTAGCCCATTCGAAGAATTGTATGTGATCCCTTTGAAGGACACACATATAGTCCAATCGAAGGATGTGCATTTTCCCCTTTCAAAAGAACACACGCACACTGGTTCAAAACGAAGGATACACAGAGGGTCCATTCGAAGGACACTTTGACTGGAAACAAATATTGCTGAAGAGGATTATGGTCGAAGGTTGGACCTAGATGGTCAAAACAAAAGGTTGAAATATCCAAAGATGCTTGCTGGCCAGAGTCCTATGTGCTGCCAAGTATAAGACTGTTGCACTGATCACAACACTCCAAAATTGCTATAAAGCAGTCTTGCTACGCTGTTCTATATTTGCACCAATTTGGCATACAAAAATTGCACCTCAAAGGCTACAAAAATACCATACCCAATTTGTTCAAATCTCATTTATTTTCCCTCCCAAACCTCATCCATTTTCTTCTATAAATAAGAAGTTCCATCACATGTATAGAGGGCTTTTGGGTAGCTGAAAAAACTCTTGTTGAGAAAATTATCAAATTCTCAAAACACAAACACTCACAAACATTCTCAAACAGTCAAATTCTAAAACTCTCACAAAACTCTCAGATCCCTTCATGCATTAGTGAATCCTTCGATTCACTCCCCCAACTGCCAGATGATTAACCTTCAATTCATTCCCTAACTGCAACATAATAGCCTTTTGGTTCATTCCCTAGACTTTTATATAATAACCTTTGATTCGCTCATCACTCTCACACCCCCCTTCGATTCAGTGATTGCCCAAACAAAGCAGCAACTGAACTAGCTTCAGGAAGGTTTCAGTGAAGCTCCATCCACCATCAAGGAAGTCACCTACAACTCCTTCGACTAACACTTCAAGAGGTAAGTTTCCTCTGAACTTGAAACTTTTCATTTAAATATCATTTGTACATATAACATAAAAGGAAAATGTAGATATCCCATCTAGGAAGTTAACCATGCCCTAACTTTTGATCCTCGTTGCTTGTATGTTGAAAATCTCAACCCTGATTAATTAGCCTTTGGATTTTGATGTCAAATAATCTTGTGCTAACCCCTGGGTTGTAGCTTTAATAAGTTACACTTGTTAGTTTCATTTTCAAGTTTTAGACAGTTTTTCTATATCCTTCGATTGGCTAAACACGGAAGCCTTTTGAATCTCAACTTGGGAGCTTTGCATTCCTGCAATCGAAGGAGGCCACAAGGAGTTTTGAAACAAAGAGTGTACACTCACGCTGACTTCCAGGCCAATCGTAAGAAGAAGAAAGAGGACGTAATCGAAGGGCATTCTAATATTGATTCCTAGCCCCAATTGAAAGAAGCAAAAGAAGGGTGAATCGAAGGAGCCTACTGCCTGGATCGAAGGACTCACTGTAACACCACTTCTAAATAACCCGCGAATATATTAATTAAATCAGAGTAACATGGAAAACAGGGATGTCACAATCCAAGATAAATATAAAAACCTCAAATCTATAGTTATCATGCTTTACTGAAGGAATTATTAAGATAAATATTCAAATCAATATCATGTTCTACACAGCGGAAATTTCTCAAAACCGGAATAACTTCACTTCATAAGTATTCCCAACATAAATTAAACAATAGAGTATAAAATAAAACTCATCATTCAAACGTTTCCCCCAGTGTTACAACCTATCAGAGCACGACACTGACACGCAGACTTAAATTAACATAGCTCTAGAGCCATCCTCACCAACTCCTGAGCTGCTAACTTTAATCTGAAATTGTTAAAGTAAGGGTGAGATTTCTCATAATTAACATGCATTATAAGCTTCTCAATCAACATTATATCACAAGCATATTATTTCACCCATTTTAGCATAAATTCAGATTCAACACGCAGTTCCAATCATACAAGTCATTATGCACAAATCAATAATCAACCAAAGAATTGTAACATTGGAAGACATCCTAACATGTTACAATTCCATGTAAACATAAATGCAGACACAATGCATGTGGTACCAACACGTGACCAAGTCACCCAACACTGATCCATCATCAACCGGATACAGCAACCATCGATTCGTCCATAAACACCCGGACACGAATCCAGCCAAACCACCCATCATCACCCGGGTATCGGTTAACGGCAATACAAGTCAAATTCCACACAATGGGAATTAACTTCACCAAAACAATGCATATGCACGCACATCACTAGCATGCAACATCAAATCAGTCTATGAAATACATCAATTTATCATAATTGAACCAAAACCAAAAACATGATATCTCAACGATCATGCACACCATCATTAGCAACATAAACATGCCTTTCATTCACACAATACTAATACATCCATCCATCACAGGTTCACTGCTACATACAACCCATGTGCGTTAGCCAATAATCACTTATTCCGGGATTTGACTCATTTTCAAAATAATTTCAGGTTTTAGGAAATCTTTTCATTTTATAAAATAGAGAATTAAATTTAAGAAATAACGTCCAAAACGGCACTCAAAACGGACTTACGGTTTGAAAGTTATGAATTTTCAAAGTTTAATATTTTTCAAAAAGTTACAGTAGAACCCGGTTCCTACATATGCAGGAACCGATTCCTGCGAAGTTCAAAAATCACGCTTCTGGAAAACTGTATGGGAACCCGGTTCCTACCTATACAGGAACCGGTTCCTACATGCAATTTTTCCAGTTTTTATAACTTCACACAGTGGAACCCGGTTCCTCCCCACTAGGAACCGGTTCCCACGACCTGCAGAGCCTAAAACTGCTATTTTTGACAGCATTATGTATCTCAATCCATTCCTTTTCATTCTCATACGAATCCAACTCACAGCAATGTCAAAATAAGTTATAATGCATGATTCCAATGAGATTGTAACACACCATAACATCATACAATTTCCTCATAATATCAAATAGAATCAAAACATAAAAATTCATGGAATTGGGGTTTGAATTTCATAAACCTAACGATCCTAAATTGGGATTCTTAACAGGCTTAATTAATCCTATTGATTCCAAAACCTATAAGGCATATTAACTAAATGAAATCACCCCTTACCTCGCGATGATCCTTCGAATTCACGGCGTTTGGCTTTTTCCTCTCTTCTATTCTCTTCTCCAATTTCACGTATAATGACTTTTTTCCAATAACCTTCTTTTTCTTTTCCTTTTTATCCTTCTTTTTATATTCCTTTTATTATTTGCCAAATAATAGTAATAAATTAGTTATTATTTAGTAGAGATTTTTACTTCATACACCTCTAATTCAACCTTACACCCCCCGGTCTTCCTTTTTAATTTCATAATTAATTCATCCATTTAATCCAAAATATTATTAATTAAGCCTTTAATTAATTTAATAATTAAATTCCTAATTATTTAACACTTGAATAAATTTGGGGTGTCACAACTCTCCCCAACTAAAAGAGTTTTCGTCCTCGAAAACATACCTTAGACGAACAGTTCGGGATACGAGTCCTTCATCTGGCTCTCCAGCTCCCAAGTGACATTTCCATCTGCTGGTCCTCCCCAAGCCACTCTTACCAACGTGATCTCCTTGCCTCGCAACTGTTTCAACTTCCGATCCTCAATTCTCGCAAGTACCGCTTCCACAGTCAAATTCTCTCGTACCTGTATATCGTCTACCCGAATCTCATGAGACGGATCAGCAATGTACTTCCTTAGCTGAGATACATGAAAAACATCATGCAAATTTGCAAGTGACGGCGGCAAAGCAATCTGATAAGCAACTTTCCCAACTCTCTTGGTAATCTGAAACGGACCAATAAAACGTGGAGTCAACTTCTTTGACTTCAAAGCTCGACCAATACCAGTCATCGGAGTAACTCGCATAAAAACATGTTCTCCTTCGCTAAACTCAAGATCTTTCCTCCTCTTATCGTGATAACTTTTCTGACGACTCTGAGAAGTCCTCATCTTCTCCTGAATCATCTTAATCTTTTCCGAAGTCTGTTGGACAATTTCCGGTCCAATCACAACACTCTCTCCAGATTCATACCAACACAACGGTGTCCGACACCTCCTACCATACAATGCCTCAAACGGAGCCATACCAATGCTCGAATGAAAACTATTGTTGTAGGTAAACTCAATCAATGGTAGATAACTATCCCAAGCTCCACCTTTCTCCAACACACAAGCTCTTAACAAATCTTCCAACAACTGAATCGTTCTCTCCATTTGACCATCTGTCTGTGGATGATAAGCGGAACTCAAACGCAACTTAGTACCCAAAGCTTCTTGCAATCCCGTCCAGAATTTAGATGTAAACCTCAGATCTCGATCTGACACAATACTAGAAGGAATACCGTGCAAACTCACAATCTTCTCAACATACAATTCTGCCAACCTTTCCATCGGATAATCCATTCTTATCGGAATAAAGTGAGCAGATTTCGTCAACCGATCAACAATAACCCAGATAGAATCACAATTCTTCGATGTCCTTGGTAAACCAGACACAAAATCCATAGAGATTCCATCCCATTTCCATTCCGGAACAAACAACGGTTCCATAAATCCTGACGGTTTCTGATGCTCAATCTTCGACTTCTGACAAACCAAACAAGCATACACAAACTCAGCAATTTCCTTTTTCATTCCCGGCCACCAAAATAACTTCTTCAAATCATGGTACATTTTAGTAGCACCAGGATGAATACTCAATCCACTACGATGTCCTTCTTCCAAAATACTCTTCCTAATCTCTGCAACATCCGGAACACACACCCTATTACCAAATCTCATAACACCATTCTCATCAATCCGGAACTCGCCTCCTTGACCTTGGTTGATCAATGTCAATTTATCAACTAACCCAACATCGGACTTCTGTCCATTCCGAATTTCTTCCAGAATACCACTAATCAGTTTCAACATACCCAATTTCACACTATTCGGAGTAGTTTCACATACCAAACTTAAATCTCTGAACTGCTCAACCAAATCTAACTCACGGACCATTAACATCGACATATGCAAGGACTTCCTACTCAAGGCATCCGCAACAACGTTTGCCTTACCAGGATGGTAATTCAAACCGAAATCATAATCCTTTAGAAATTCTAACCATCTCCTTTGCCTCATATTCAACTCTTTCTGATCAAAGAGATACCTCAGACTTTTGTGATCACTGAACACCTCAAACCGAGAACCATATAAATAATGCCTCCACAACTTCAAAACAAACACAATAGCTGCCAACTCCAAATCATGAGTCGGATAATTCCTTTCATGTACTTTCAATTGTCTCGAAGCATAAGCCACCACCTACTTATCTTGCATCAACACACCACCTAATCCCATTAATGATGCGTCACAATACACAACAAAAGACTTAGTCGGATTTGGCAAAATCAAGATCGGAGCACTTGTCAACCTCCTCTTCAGCTCTTGAAATCCTTTCTCACATTCAACATCCCAAACAAACATCTGACCCTTCCTGGTCAACTTAGTCAAGAGTAACGCTAATTTGGAAAATCCTTCTATAAACTTCCTGTAATAACCTGCAAGACCCAGAAAACTACGGATCTCAGAAGCATTCTTCGGTGCTTCCCACTGAGATACTGCTTCTACCTTCGTAGGATCCACAGCAATTCCATTCTTGGAAATTACATGGCCAAGAAAACTTACTTCACTTAACCAGAATTCACACTTGGACAACCTCGCATAAAGCTTCTTCTCTTTCAACAATTCCAACACAACTCTGAGATGTTCTGCATGCTCTTCATCGCTCTTCGAATAAATTAGAATATCATCAATGAACACCACCACAAACTTATCAAGATACAGATGAAATATCCTGTTCATATACTCCATGAAAACACCAGGTGCATTAGTAACTCCAAAGGGCATAACAGAATACTCGTAATGTCCATACCTCGTTCTAAATGCAGTTTTCTGAATATCTTCCGACTTCACACGAATCTGATGATATCCAGATCTCAGATCAATCTTACTAAATACACAAGCTCCAACTAGTTGATCCATCAAATCATCGATCCTCGGCAAAGGATACCGATTCTTGATTGTAACTTTATTCAGTTGTCTGTAATCAACACATAATGTCATTGAACCTTCTTTCTTCTTAACCAACAACACCGGAGCACCCCACGGTGAAACACTCGGACGAATAAACTTCTTCTCAAGTAACTCCTCCAACTGTTTCTTTAACTCCACTAATTCAGATGCCGACATACGGTAAGGCGCCATCGACACCGGACTAGTTCCAAGAATCAAATCTATAGTAAATTCTACCTCCCTCTCAGGTGGCAATTCACTAACGTCTTCCGGAAACACCTCTGGAAATTCATTCACCACTGGAAATCCATCACTCTTTGCTTTTCCCTCCGCTTCTATTGCAGAATACAACATAAATACCACAGCACTATCTTTCACAGCTAGGTTCATCTGTTTAACCGACATAGTCACATCTTCGACACCAACCTCTTCAGGAAAAATAACCGTCTTCGCAAAATAGTTGATGTGAACCTGGTTGAATTCCAACCAGTTCATTCCAAGGATGATATCAAGTTGTTCTAACGGTAGGCACACTAAATCCATACCGAAACCCCTACCAAAAATCACAATAGGACAATTCCTACAAACATACGAAGTAGTCACTGAACCCGACGCAGGAGTATCAATAACCATACTTCCATCCATATTAGAAATTTCCAAATTCAATCTTTTAGCACAATCCAAAGCAATAAAAGAATGCGTAGCTCCAGTATCAATAATCGCAATCAAAGGTATGTCATTAATAAAACATGTACCTTTAATCAGCCGATCATCTGGCTTAGTCTCTAACCCAGACAATGCAAACACTTTACCACCAGCTTGCTCCTTCTTGGGTTTTGTGCACTGAGGACGAGTATGACCTTCTTCACCACAGTTGTAACAAGTCACCACTCTTACTCTGCAATCATTGACCACATGGCCGAGTTTCCCACACTTGAAACACTTCTTATCATTACTTTTGCAATCCACCATACGATGTCCTGTCTCACCACACTTGTAGCACTTAATGGAAGAACTAGAATCTCCTCCACCAAACTTCTTCCAACCACCGGGTCTCTGATTACTTCTATCATAAGGCTTACTACGATCCATTTGTTGCTTACCCTTCCTATCAACATACCCTCGAGCATTCGACTTAGTGCTAGCAAGATCCTCCTCTAAAATCCTACTACAGTCAACCATATCAGGAAATCTTCGGATACGCTGATACCGAGTACCCTACTTAATCTCATCACGAAGACCATTCTCAAACTTGATACATTTGGAAAATTCTCCATCTACATCGTTAGTATAATGAGCATAATACTTCGCTAACTCAGTAAACTTCGAAGCATACTCACTGACAGTCTTGTTACCCTGCTTGAGTTCCAGAAACTCAATCTCCTTCTTGCCTCTGATGTCCTCAGGAAAGTACCTCCTCAGAAAAGCCCTCCTGAACACAGCCCAAGTCAATGCAATACCATCTTCTTCCATTTCAGTTCTGGTAGCAACCCACCAGTCATCAGCTTCCTCTGCTAACATGTGAGTTCCGTATCTCACTTTCAGCCCTTCAGCACAGTCAATTACTCTGAAGATCCTCTCGATCTCCTTCAACCACTTCTGAGCACCTTCGGGATCATGTGCACCCTTGAACAACGGAGGATTATTCCTCTGAAAATTCCCCAATTGTCGGTCAGCACCAATCACAGCTCCCTGCTGGTTCCCTCCGAGTACTCCAGCCAACATTCCCAATGCTTCATCAAGAGCATCATCGTTTCTTCCGTTACCTCTTCCGACCATTGTTCCGTAACATTACAAAACAACCTCATCAGCACATAAGTATCGACAGTGTCATCTTACACTAGTCGCATACAAAAGGGATAACGACACAAGACAAGACCGACTATGATCTGATACCACTATTGTAACACCCCTTCTAAATAACCCGCGAATATATTAATTAAATCAGAGTAACATGGAAAACAGGGATGTCACAATCCAAGATAAATATAAAAACCTCAAATCTACAGTTATCATGCTTTACTGAAGGAATTATTAAGATAAATATTCAAATCAATATCATGTTCTACACAGCGGGAATGTCTCAAAACTGGAATAACTTCACTTCATAAGTATTCCCAACATAAATTAAACAATAGAGTATAAAATAAAACTCATCATTCAAACGTTTCCCCCAGTGTTACAACCTATCAGAGCACAACACTAACACGCGGACTTAAAGTAACATAGCTCTAGAGCCATCCTCACCAACTCCTGAGCTGCTAACTTTAATCTGAAATTGTTAAAGTAAGGGTGATATTTCTCATAATTAACATGCATTATAAGCTTCTCAATCAACATTATATCACAAGCATATTATTTCACCCATTTTAGCATAAATTCAGATTCAACACGCAGTTCCAATCATAAAAGTCATTATGCACAAATCAATAATCAACCAAAGAATTGTAACACTGGAAGACATCCTAACATGTTACAATTCCATGTAAACACAAATGCAGACACAATGCATGTGGTACCAACACGTGACCAAGTCACCCAACACTGATCCATCATCAACCGGATACAGCAACCATCGATTCATCCATAAACACCCGGACACGAATCCAGCCTAACCACCCATCATCACCCGGGTATCGGTTAACGGTAATACAAGTCAAATTCCACACAATGGGAATTAACTTCACCAAAACAATGCATATGCACGCACATCACTAGCATGCAACATCAAATCAGTCTATGAAATACATCAATTTATCATAACTGAACCAAAACCAAAAACATGATATCTCAACGATCATGCACACCATCATTAGCAACATAAACATGCCTTTCATTCACACAATACTAATACATCCATCCATCACAGGTTCACTGCCACATACACACCCATGTGCGTTAGCCAATAATCACTTATTTCGGGATTTGACTCATTTTCAAAATAATTTCAGGTTTTAGGAAATCTTTTCATTTTGTAAAATAGAGCATTAAAGTTAAGAAATAACGTCCAAAACGGCACTCAAAACGGACTTACGGTTTGAAAGTTATGAATTTTCAAAGTTTAATATTTTTCAAAAAGTTACAGCAGAACCCGGTTCCTACATATGCAGGAACCGGTTCCTGCGAAGGTCAAAAATCACGCTTATGGAAAAATGTATGGGAACCCGGTTCCTACCTATACAGGAACCGGTTCCTACGTGCAATTTTGCCAGTTTTTATAACTTCACACAGTGGAACCCAGTTCCTCCCCACTGGGAACCGGTTCCCACGACCTGCAGAGCCTAAAACTGCTATTTTTGACAGCATTATGTATCTCAATCCATTCCTTTTCATTCCCATATGAATCCAACTCACAGCAATGTCAAAATAAGTTATAATGCATGATTCCAATGAGATTGTAACACACCATAACATCATACAATTTCCTCATAATATCAAATTGAATCAAAACATAAAAATTCATGGAATTGGGGTTTGAATTTCATAAACCTAACGATCCTAAATTGGGATTCCTAACAGGCTTAATCAATCCTATTGATTCCAAAACCTATAAGGCATATTAACTAAATGAAATCACCCCTTACCTCGTGATGATCCTTCGAATTCACGGCGTTTGACTTTTTCCTCTCTTCTCTTCTCTTCTCCAATTTCACGTATAATGACTTTTTTCCAATAACCTTCTTTTTATTTTCCTTTTTATCCTTTTTTTATATTCCTTTTATTATTTGCCAAATAATAGTAATAAATTAGTTATTATTTAGTAGAGCTTTTTACTTCACACACCTCTAATTCAACCTTACACCCCCCGGTCTTCCTTTTTAATTTCATAATTAATTCATCCATTTAATCCAAAATATTATTAATTAAGTCTTTAATTAATTTAATAATTAAATTTCTAATTATTTAACACTTGAATAAATTTGGGGTGTGACACTCACTTTTTCTCTTTTTATGTTATTTATGCTTTTCTTTATATTTTCTTGCTATTCAATATGGTTGTAATAGTACCACGGCACGCACTTCAACTGGGGCAACCCCATTTTCTTTGGTATATGGCATGGAAGCTGTTTTGCCTATGGAAGTTCAGATCCCTTCCTTGAGAATCATGAAGGATGCTGGTTTGAATGAAGACGATTGGATTCAGACCCGGCTTGATCAACTTAACTTGATTGACGAAAAGCGACTTACTATTGTTTGCCATGGTCAAACGTATCAAAAACGTATGATTAAGGCCTTCAAAAAGAAAGTCAAGAGACAAGTATATCAAGTCGTGGATCTTGTAATCAAGCGGATCATCTTGCCGCAAAGTGATCCCAGGGGTAAATGGACTCCTACTTACGAAGGAACATTTGTGATCAAAAATATCTTTTCTGGTGGGGCAATGATTCTGGCCACCATGGACGGCGATGACCTGCCGCACCCTGCGAACGTAGACATAGTCAAAAGATACTACGCATAAACGACCCGACAAGTTGAAAACCCGAAAGGGCGACTTGGGTACAAATGGGCATCCCGGTGAATCGAAAACCTGAAAGGGCGGTTCAGGCAAAAATTAGGGATAAAACAAAAAATTTGTACACCCGGCAAGTTGAAAACCCGAAAGGGCGACTTGGGCAAAAAAGGGTTTCCCGGTGGATCGAAAACCCGAAAGGGCGGTCCAGGCAAAATTTAGGGAATTAAAGCGTATGACTATGTCTCGTTGGATCACTTTAAAGACAATCTCTTCACGGACAAGCTCCAAGCTTCTGATCAATCCAATCATCTGCGGACGAAGCAACGAATGGAAAAGATACTCAAAGTTGTGAAGGCTATAGCAGAATGGGAACCCCATGGAATTGTTACACATAACCATCTTTCTTTGTATAAATTTTTCTCATTTTTATGACAACATTCTCTTACTAGGATGTCTGCCTCCTTTGTACAAAATACTTACGCAAAGTTAATACAAAGATATTTCAAAGTGCAGAAATTTGTTTGTTTTTTCTTTCTTTTTTACACTTGTGTTTGAAAACGTCCAATGATTTATTAAAATGAGCATATGAATTTGAATATAATCACTGCTTACAAATAAAATGGAATGAGAAAGGATAATTACTGATAGGTTGAAGGTATAGGAAGACGTCTTTACGCTATTCTGGAGGAAATCCCATGCAGTATGTCATCCAGATTCTCAACAGAGCTAAAACCTTGAAATACACATCCCTAGCAGAGTTAAGTTTCAAAATTCCCATCAGAGCTAAGTTTCTAAACTCCCAATCCCCAGCGGAGCCAGAAGACTTTGAACTACAAATCCCCAGCGAAGATGAAACTTTCTTCCTCAACGGAGTCCAAAACTTCAACCTTTAAACCCCGGTGGAGTACTATCCAACTTCCTCCGATTCCCCAGTAGAGTGGCATACAACCCAAGCTTTTGAAAAACTCGCCAACAGGATAAACATTCTCCCCACAGAGTTATTTCCCAACAGAACAAAGATTTTTGTTCTCATTTCTACAGTTGAAGCCTCTCAGGTTTTAATTCCCCAGTAGAGATCGTCAGAGTTTCCCTTATCCGCCAGGAAAGTCATGAAGGATTCTCAATTCCCTGCAGTAGATGTCAAAGCTCTTGTTAATCCCCACAAGTCGCCAAGGATTTTCAATCCCCAGCAATAGTCCAAAGGATTCCTCAGTCTCAACAATCAAAGGTTTTGAATCTCCAGCAGCAGTCAAGGGTTTATTTTCCCCGGCAGTAGTCAAAGATTTCATTATCTCCAGCTATCAAGGATTTATTTTCCTCAGCAAGACGGCTACTCAGCTTACATGCACATACATTACATTCATATATCATAATCATTGATATAACATATTTTATCACATCATACATGTCATGCAACATAACTTTGTGTTGTTTTAGCTAACATTTTACCTTTTTCAAGATAAGATTAAAAGCTACCTCTAGCAAATATTCAAAGATCTCACTTACAGTACGGATACACCCCAGACACAGCGGTCATTCTACTACTCATTCAGACTTCGGCAATCAGATACAGACTAGATACGCTTCAAACACGGAAGCCATTCTATTTATCATTCAGATTCAACTGTCAACTTCAGGTTCAGATACACTCCAGCTACGGAAGTCATTATGTCACTTGTCCAGATCCCAATTACAGTACAGATACATTCCAGACATGGAAGTCATTCTGATACTCATACAGATCTCAACTTCAGATACAGTCCAGATACGCTCCAGACACGGTTGCCATTTTGTCACTCATTCAAACCTATTCCCCAGCCCAAAGATACTCCAGACACGGATGTTTTTTCTGTCGCTCATTCAGAATTCAAATACAATACAGATACACTCCAGACACGGCAGCCATTCTGATATTCATTCAAGAATAAAATATAGTTACAGTACGGATATGCTCCAGACACGGACGCCATTCCCTTTCTCATACAGATCCAAACTCCAGATACAACTCAGATACGTTCCAAATACGGATACCAATATGGTGTTCATTCTCCTAATTTTCAACAAACAAGTCTTGGATGTCATCTTTCAGCCCATATCCAGCAAGATTCTATCATCTCTAAATGTCATATTTAAGCCCATTCCCTCGGCTACATTTTGACGAGTGCAAATTTACGGGCACTCTAGTGTCCAATCATCTTTTACCTTCGAGTCACGAAAGACAAACTCGCCAATCTAACTCTTCAGGTTCAAGAAGATTGAACAGGGGAAGTTTTTGTACCCCAAAATTTTCCCTCTCATTTTATCAAGATCTCTCCTCACAAGGCTCTTTGAACTCCAGACAGGATTAGGGTTTTGCTTTGCTCAAGACATCTCCTTGCACTGATAACCTAAATTAGGGTTTGAGTTTGCACATGGATTTTTGGAATTCTAATGCTCAAAGTTACCTTCATACTTCATGTTGAACTCATAAGTTTGTCCATACCAAGTTTCAAGCCTTGAATCAAATTTTTGCCCAGTCAATTGGACAATTGACCTAGAAATCAACTGTATTGGGGAAAAAGTCAATTGTGGCCAATTTACAGTCAAACCTCATTATTTTTGACTCACATTAACATTATGAACTCATATGAACCATTTAATCAAGTTTGGACCACAACTCCACAAGAAATTTGATCAGATCACCAAAAGGGCAAAATGGTCATTTTTAGGGTTTTGACTACACAAGGGCAATTTTTGATCTTTGACCTAGCAAATGGCAAATTGGGTTCAAGCATGGATTCAAGGACTCAATGGCATCATCTTGACCTATTCACAAGGTTCAAAAGATCTCAATTACATTGGATTGACAGATGAATTTTTCGGTCAACTGATCAAATTTTGACTGTACACTGAAAAGTCAAACTTTGACTTTTTGGTCAAAATCAAGTGCCAAGGGTCATTTTTCATAAAGATGTGTCAAAATATGAAACTTGTTCATCAAGTAACTTAATTTTGCAAATTAGGGTTTTAAATTGAAAATTTTCATAACTTAGAATTTTTCTAAGTTATGAAATTTCCTTATTTTTTCCCAACTTTGCCCAACATTTTAACCATGATGCAATTGGATTCAAACAAAACTTCCAACATGAAAGTTGTAGTCCTCCAGAAAGTCTACAACTTTTATTCACAAAGTTTTCCAAAAATAAGCTTGGATCTCAAGTTATGATTTTTGGAACAAGGGTCCATGAAACTTTTAACTTAGTGAAATTTTGCCCTAGTTTAGGCAGGATTTTGACCTATCTTCATGGCCATTTTTCACATAGTTCCACTTGGAATCTCAAATTGAATTTCAAATATGGATTGTAGAGCATGTTGCAAGCTTTCCAAAATGTCCAATAAATCTCCAAACTCATTTGTGGTTAGAGAGAATCGAAGGCTTGAAGTTGGCAAAAACTCACTTTTCATCCATGGCATGTTCATAGTGATACAAGTTACCAATTTTAATCAGCTTGCTTTGCACTGGATTACAGGCCTCAAAACCATTTCACACTCAATAATTTAATGCAAATCCATTGGTCTAAGGCATTGTTTTGGTCATTAGAGCATTGCACACAAGATTAATCCCTAAATAGAAAAAGCAACATTGCCATTTTTGCCAAAATATGCTTTATGTCAAAACCACATCTCTTGAGCCTGGAACAATATCTTGTGCAACAGAGCATATCCACCAACTTGAGGGGCCAAGATCAGAAGGAGCAGGCTGATAGATAGCCTGTATAGGCTTGTATTACATCATTGTTCATTTTGGCTTAAAAGACAAGAAACATGTCCAAAACACTAGAACTTGAACATTTGTGAAAATCAACTTGTGCAAGCTTTTGAGACAACTTTCTCACATCCCCTTGAGCCAGAAACACGACCCTTTGAGCCCTCAAACCTCCCATAGTACAAAATCACCTTCCACTGGCAAAACAGGGTAACATCTGCAGTTTGATTTCCATAACACAATTTGCTCGTGCGTTTTGCCCCAAACCTGTTAAAACACTTTCCATACAACCTATTGAAGCTATCCCAACCCTTAAACACCAACTGTAACTCCATTTACATGGTTTTCCATTTTTGATTTCAGCTTGTGCAGGTTGAGTTCTATAGGCTTGTTCAAGCACATTCAAGGCAAGTTAGGCATTGGAGAAGGTCAGGGGAAGTTCAAGCAAGCTCTCAAACATCTCAGGCCTTGTTGAAAAGCTCCACATTGCCATACACGAAGTCAGCTGAAACAAGTTTTTATCAACATCCTATCTCTCTATTTAGGAACATTTAGACTTAGGTTTGTGAATAAGAAATGTAGTATTCATAGCCATGAAGTTGTACATATGCTCAGTTTTCATTTTAGTTAAGCATGCTAAGAGAATTTGGTCCATGAGCATCCTGAAAAAAATAGGTTAAGATTTAGGGCCAGAGAAATTCTCTCTGGTCTTTGAGAGTTAGGACAAGTTTTTTATATGGTTGAATTCGTCTTGGAAAACCCTACAACTTTGATGTTATGTGTTTTTGCAATAGAGCACGTATGCAGGATCTGGCATTTTTTACAGGGCACATGTTTTTGTTTGAACAAGAGGTTGAAGATGAAGTCAGTGGGCTGGGCTTGGTTCTGGCCTTGCTTTTGGCACCCCCCTTTTGCTGAATGCACCCCCTGGCCCAATTTCTTTATATTTTATATTTTTCTATTTATTTTTCATTTCTGATTTTATTTTATATTTTCCAAACATAAAAAATACTCAAAAATATTTTCATAAATTTTCACATTCATTTTTGTATTTTTTTTTTAACATAAAATTAATTTAGTGATTATATACTTTTATTTTATTGGATGAAAACCTAAAAAATAATATATAATAACATTATACTTTTATTTTTATTCTTTATTTTATTTTACACTCAAAAAATATTGTTCTAAATATGTTTTTATTTAATGAATACTTGAGAATAAAAACATAAAAATATTATACTTTTACTTTTATTATTATTTGTACATAAAAATACTTTTTCTAAGTATATTTTATTTTTGTATATACATTATTTTATTTTTATTGTATATAAATAGTATATTTAATATATTTGTATTCTTAAAAGGAAATTAGGGTTTACCCTTAATAAAAAAAATAATAATCTTTCTTTTATTTATTTCTTTCTTTTTACACTAAACATTTTTTTACATACATAAAAAAAAAATAAACATAAACCATTTTTGCATAATTCATAATATTTTGTATATTTATTTAATTTATTTATTTAAATATTGTTCATTTATTATTAATGCCATTGATTCAATTTAGATGTAATATTAAAATTAGGGTTTTAATTTCTTGTCAAAATATTCCCCATTCAAAAGTTGTATCCCCATCCCCATAATCATGTTGTAATAGTGGTAGATTTATTTTACGTATTTACGCTTTCAATTGTGCCATGATTAGAGATTAGGGTTTGTATGCAAAAATCCAAAATCAACAAGTAGTTTGACCTAATACAAAGACAAAAATGCATGAAAATCAATACACAATGCACACTTACACCCCTAGGGTTACATCCACTTGTTGCCTTAAAATGGGTCATGTTATGCATGTTGAGTATTTTGGCAATACAAAAACAAAACAAAAGATCATAGTCCCTCGATGACGCTATCTTGGTTGCCTATACAAAATGATCTAGTCCCTCGGAAAATTTGCTAAAAGTACTTAACACAATTTCTATCATGGTCTATACGATGACCCGCGTCTGTCTCGTTTAACATCCTAATACAAGGTTGTTTACCAAATGCAATGGTAAAACAACACTGTCAAAAGGGTTAAAAACATATAGAAAAGATCTTTGAGTAAAATAGGGTAGATAACTCTTAGTTACTTGATCAAAAAGTTGCAAAACATCCTTGCTATTTTCAAACACACTTCACAACACAATTTCAAAACATTCCCCAAATCAAACTCTCAAACATTGAAAAATCTTTTCAAAAGACAATACACCTTTGTATATATTCAAACAAGAATCATTACAAAGGTTGCCACAACGATGGCCTCTTTTCAAAACATTTTTTAAAATCACACACAAAGCACCATTTCAAACAATTGAAAAGCAAAATCAAGTGATCTAAACAAGTAACTAAGAGCCCATGGATAACCATGGATGAAAAGGGTGCTTGCACCTTCCCTTTTCATAATCTACTCCCCGAACCCAAGAAAACATCTCAAAGGTCTTTCCTGTGCTTTTTGACCTTTCCTTAGGATAAAATAAAAAGTCGGTGGCGACTCTTGCTAAACCGAAACATTTGCGAACACAAACGCAAAACCTCAAGTCAGTTCTCCCACCGTATCACAACTGCTGTACTAGATCTGTTTCTTGTTGGGTGGGTGTTACAAGAGGTAAAAGTCCCAATACCCAGGCCAAGGGACAAACCATAGGAACCTTAGGAATAGAGTGGAACACGACGGATAGGGGATGTAGATTACCCTATACGATTGTGTCTTCCATGCTCATATGAGGTTTTAATGAGGTGTTATCATCATCATGTAGGTGTACGATGATAGTACTCTCAAGCGAACCCGTGATTTTGAGTTACCATTGCCTTACCCTGACCTAGTCTTCACTCATGAGTGGGGAGGGAATCATTATCACAAGTACAGATTGTGACTATGTTCAGATGGTTACTCATGTTCAGATGGTTACTCATGTTCAGATGGTGACTACTCAGACGGTGACTATTGGTTCTGATGGTGATGCTCTGGATATCTATTGGTGACCATATGGTTCTCGGATTTATTTTCTGAATTCTTGACTTGTTTATTTGGAGATTCATTCAGGCCTTCGATTTTGGTATTCCCAGCATGTTCAAAAAAGGCTCAGTAGTATCCAATGTTCCAAAATCCTTGATCCCGTACAATTGATGATCTACAGGGTACTTGGTTCTTGTATGTGTGGAAGCTATGTAAGACCTTTGATCTGATGATATTCGTATGGTTCAGAAACAGTGCAGCAATCATATTCGGAAGTGATGGAACTTTGATCCCATGTCTTTGCATACATAACATGGTTAACCACATACTTAACATAAATGTTCCATTATTTCCAAGGAATCATATTTGTAAGCCTTGTGTTGAACTTTTCCATCCCTTGCTTGGGTAAAATCAAAATCAAAACACGCAAATTCCTTGGAAATAACAGAACATGACATGGCATCCAGTCATGCACCCCATGCATATTCATGTATCCATAATAGGTACTCAAAGATTAGGGATTCTTATTCAGACCTGGTGTTCTCCTCAGAGGTTCAACTTGATTTCTTTCTTCGCATGTTCAGAGATCGATATGAGGATAACTCCATGGGGATTGACCGATACGAAGATCCTGAGGGGGTTGATTGTGGTGTACATGCAAGCCTTGGCCTATGGTCGGAAATCCTTCGAGAAGAAAGATAATCGATTGAAGACTCAGGTGAGCCAGGTCATGAAATCTCGGATAAATGATGTCAATAATCTTGCACTTACTGCCACAACAAAGGTTCTCTGTTCTCCTCATCTTTTGGGAATTGCTTTCAACCGTGGAACGCTACATAATCTTGAGTTCTTGGGATACCTTATCGGCAGACAGTTCCCATTCACTATGTGAATTCAAGAAACTTGTTTTACCAGCGAGATTAGAATACGCCTGAATAAGAGTTTGAAGAAGATTTGATCTTATATCAGTGCTTCATTCTCATTGGTCTCCACACTTGTTCGAGCTTCATTGGGTTTGACCCCCGTACTTCGGTACAATCTATAAATTCCCTTCTAGATCATTTTACTACACTGGGGCATCCGACTATTCAATCAGGGGCACTCTCCACAGCTTTGTGTTCCCTGATTTGTTCAACATCAGCCAGTCTTTGTTCCCCAAGTGAATTCATTGGGATAGGCTTTTAAGAAAAGACAGAAGAAGACTGATGAGCATGTTGATGTGAGACCAATGCATTACATCCTATTATTTCTAGCTCTGATCTTTGGGGTCCTCCTCCATAAACATCTCTTCTGATTGCGATACACATGCTAGATGTATCCCCTATTCTAGGGCACCCGATTTTGATATTGAAGACTATAAAGGGGTTGAAGTATAAAGCCCAACACCTGTCTGGCATCTCTTCCAAAAGTCCAATTCTTATTTGGCCGACTGCCAGGATCTTTCTCACGAGTTGGATGTCTCTGTTGTTCCGATAAAAGACGGACTATTTTATTTCTTTATGGCATAAGATGCTTGGTGATACAGTTTATACAAATTCGCTTGGTAAAGCATTCATTCACTCTCCTAAAAGAAACTTATACGCATATATTCTGGGGAACCTTGCCATTCGATTGAAGATGGTATGTCATCCAAAGACAAGGTCCAAGACAGGTTCAATTCAGAGACTGTTCTGTTCACATCAGGTCATAAGGGGAATTCTCTCGCACATTTAAGCATTAAGACTGCAGAAAGTCGTCAGAATCAAGAAATCCATATGGAGTCAAGTCTCCTCAATGATGGAAATCATTGGTTTCTTTATTGCATTTTCATTTTCATTCTTGCTTGTTTGTATAAACATTGCTTGTATATAGAAACATGTCTATTTTTGAATGAAAATCATAATGCAATAAGTATGCTTGTCTTGATGCCAAGTTTCCAAGTCTTATGCTTAGGTCAAGATTGGAGGGAGGATGACGATAATCTAAGAATGCAAAAAAATCTCTAGTTAGTATGCTTTTGAATAAGACCCTGCTGACGATGTACAGGCCTTGTTCCTTTTCCTAAACACCGGAGATATAAGGGAGATAGACCCTCGCTAAACCCTTCGAGCCTTCGAAGTAAGAGTTTCTTTTCTGTTTAGAAAAAACCCTCATTTTAACTCTAGGGCGGGTAATGTTCAGATAATCTGATCAAGCGTTCAGAACTCATCAAGAGTGTGCATCCAAGGATACAATAATGGTTATCCATAAAAAGGTTGAGGAAAGTCAAAACCATAAAGTTTAACCCTCACCTATCAGCAATGCGTGTCAATTAACGATATCCCAATGGGTACCTCTCACACATCAGGAGGTCAACAGATGACGATACAACAATGGATATCCCTCATCTATCAAAGACTCAGACAGTCACGGTTACTTCCAACAAATCAAAGACAACGTGAAGATCAACAACTTGTTCAAAATGGAAAGTACAAATAAGAAAGAAACAAAAAGCCCCGCTAAGTCGAAACTTGAAAACAAGTCGCTTAGGTAAAAGTTGGGGCATCCCACTAGACTTCTAAATTGAAATTCAAAAGAATTTGTCCAGGCAAAATCTAGGGAAAGCGAGAAAGATTTTGAAAAGCCTAAGAGGCGAGAAAAATCCCTATCTATAGAACAAAGTCGTGTGATCAGACATCAAAAGCAAAAGGTGAAGTGACTCCAAGAAACCCCTGTGGTTCCTCAACCATCGCAAACTCTTCTCGAGAGATGAATGCCTGTATCAGGTAAACTGAATGTAGGAATGGAGAATATCATGGAAAATGGATGGGCACCAAATAATTTTGAGCCTTAAATCCTTTTTTATAAAACCGAGAACCAGACCACATTACAACCCTTAAAAGTCCTAACTGAAGCATGGGTCAATTCGAAAGCATGCTACAACGAGATAGCATTTAACTGACTCCTAAGAGGTATGTTTAAATATTCGTGTTGGCATCGTATGCTTGCATTATCTTTCATAAAAAAGAATTTCCAAATGTTTCCCTCTAGCTACTGACTCGTTCACAACAGAGTTGTGACATCATTTCATTCAAAGTTTTTTCAAACTTCAAGACTTACATATATGTTGCATTAGAATTATCATTCTCATAATAAACATTCTTCTGCATACAAAGCAACTGATTGACATCAAGCAAGTTAACATAATGACCAATCGGTAAAGAGCTCAATCTTGTCAGAGAAGAGAGGCTTGAATACTCTGTTGAAGCAAGAGTCAGTTGTTACAAGATAAATGACTTATCCAGGAGCATGTTAATCAGTGATTCTGTCAAGAGAAAGCATCTTGGTGCTTCACAGTCTGAGTATCCTTTAGGGATGAAGTTAGCAGATTCTGTCGATCAGAGGATATCACGTCGATAAATCTCTTTAAGCTATACTCAATCAGAGGTTATCACGTCGCTAAATCTCTTCAAGCTAATATCAATCAGAGGCTATCACATTGATTAATCTCTTCAAGTTGTCGTCGATCAGGGGCTATCACATCAATAAATCTATTCAGAATTCATTCAATTTGGGGCAGTTACGTAGAGATTCGACAAATTTCTCCAAGAAAGTTGTAATCAAGAGCAGTTTATTTCGTGATTCAAGAGATTGGGGCAGGCCACCTCATATCGTATTGTGGCACGAATATTCTGATCTTCTATTCATCATAGATTCTTTCAGAAATCCCACAGACAAGGGCATTCCACATCCGTACTCGCAAAATTGTTCAAGCCAAATATGTTGCACGAGATGAATCAAGCTAAAAGCGGCATAACGGTCATCCTAATCAGATTGTCAAATCCGGATGCAGGTAGGTGGATCGATAATATTCTGGTGGAGAAATGGACTAGATCATATGACAATGGACAACAATGGGGCCACATGATAACAAATCTGATTGAATCCATGAACGGGGTATTTAAAGGTATACGAAACCTCCCAGTAACTGCATTGGTTAAATCAATATATTTTAGGATGGCTTCGTTGTTTGCCAAAAGAGGTGAAATATGGAATGCTATCTTGTAATCGAGACAACTGTGGAGTGAAAGTTGCATGAAGTATATTAAGGAAGAAAGTGCCAAAGCCAACACCCATCTGGTTATACGGTTCGACCGACACAGCCACAACTTCATTGTCAAAGAGACAATCGACCACAACGAGGGGCTGCCAAGACAAGAGTATAGGATTATACTACTTCTCGTTGGTGCGATGGTGGCAAGTTTCAAGTCTTTCGTATGCCTTTCTCTCATGTCATTGCGGAATGTGCCTATACTCATCAAGACGCATTACAACTTCTATCTCCCATTTACAAGTCTGAAAGCTTGCTCAACGTATACAATAACAACTTTCCATTGGTAGCGAAACCTGGTTATTGGCCTGCATACAACGGCGAAATAGTCTGGCACAATGACCAAAGGCGAAGGAATAAAAAGGGTCATCCCAAAAGCAAGCGCATCACAACTGAAATGGACTCACTAGACAAGCTAGAAAGAAAGTGTGGTTTATGTCGTCAGGTCGGACACAATGGCAAAAATTGTCCGACTCGGGCTACTAGCTCAACCACATAAAAATTGTATGTAAAGCATCTTTACTTTTTTAAGTTATAAACATTACGATTTTTCATTAAGAGCATTTGTTACAACAAACCTCGCGCAAACAACAAATAAAAACACGATAAAACGTCTAAGAAATTACAACCGTTAAAACAATTTCATCTGACCCATGCATCATCAACATTACGTCTCTGTCTGTTTTTACTTCCTCCAACCAAAAATTAGGTCTTCCGGTTGCAAGTGAGGTGACTGTTCTTCTTCGTTGGATCCTTCTAATTTGTTCCCCATCTTCGATGTCTCCCTCTAGCCATCGCATCAACTCTCTCTTCAGACGCTCCATGGAGTGAATGTGCCAAAATTTCATTTTCATCGGAGGTTTGGTGGCCGAGAAAATAACGTAATCATCTCTGGTAAAAATCATGGGAGATGTCATGACACAAATAACAGATTAAAAATAAGAAGACAGTGCGAGAAAGTGTGAAGAATGACGGAGAAACATATGACTTATTTATAAAAAAAATACATTTTGCCCTAGGAGCCAGGTGAGATGGCGCCTCCTCTCACTTTTAGAGTGCATGTGCCATCTCACTTGACTAATTGAGAGAGCATGCGCCAAGTGAAATGGCGCCTAGAGCAAATGGCCTAGTGCAGGGGCCAACTGGGTTAACTCCTCCTTTGTAGAGTTTTTTAAAACATAGTTATTTACGTAGTTTTCTCCGAAACATGATTATTTACGATTTTTTTTTCAAAAGTTGATTATTAAAAAAAAATCCAAAATCCCTTATCCACCCCCTAATACCAATAAAATGAGAAAAGAAACATGAAGTAGGTTCTTTATTGAGGCCTAGAGTTGAAAATCTCAAAGGTTCGTATAAATGCCTACCAATTGTTAGGATGAAATTAAGAGGGCACATCATTATATTGCTTAAGAACCTTGCAATCAAACTCAGTCAAAAGTAGCACAAACCCCAGGTGCTCAAAAATGTTGTCATACATGGAAAACACCTAAAATTAAAAATGGACCCTTGAGGACACCTCATCACAAAACATCCCCATCCTTAACTAGTTCAACAATAACATCCTTTTCTCATTCAATGGATGAAACTTCAGCCAAGAAACTAAATGTCCATACCATTCCCTTATTAATATAACAAGATTGGTACTATAAAATCCCGGGGCCAGACAAAACTAGGAATTGCAGTATTCATAATGTATAAAGAATGATCTAATGCACCCTAAGAATGACGAATAAGAAATAATCAGACACTTTATGGCTACTTATACAAACACCACTTGAGTCACTATGCAGGCCAGTTTGGTTCAATTTTAATAGAATTTGATACTCAAACCAATCAAAAAGTATATGACTTGGTTTGAATTAGATTTATATATTTTTGTGGTAATGTCTGAACCAAATCAAACTTAAAAATAATGGATTGATTTGGATAGGATTGATCAGATATATTAGAAATAAATATATAAAATTATTTTTAAAAAAATTAATTTATATCAACTAAACTTTTATAATAATTTAAAGTCTTTAATTTTTTCGTTTTTTCATATAGATTGTGAATGTCACAAATGATATTTTATTTTTCTTCTTAAAGTTGAATATTTTATTTTAATTTTCATGATAATTTTGATAAAAAATTATATGAGTTAATTATAGTTGGTTCAAATAAACGGGTCAGCAGATAGAGTTTTAGAAATTTGTTGTCTGAATCAATTAACACTAAATTTTATTAGTTTTGTTCGATTTTTGACCGAATTAAAAAAAATACTTGACCTAAAATAGTGATTTGATTTGAATTTTGATTTATTTGGAATTTTTTCCAAACCAATAATAAAAAATAAAGCACATAAGGCAAATAAAGAAATATTTTTGCAAAAATGTATGATAATCTGATAGAAATATGAAAGAGATTTAAGCTTTGAAACATTTGAGCTATGAAGAAGGAAAATAGAAAAAGAACATAATAGAAACTACATAAAAAAAATAGTCACTCAAAAATAAACTATTTAAAAATTACTATAACTATAAAATATTTATCGAACAATTATATTTTTTTTATGAATTTACTTTCGATACTACATAAAAAAAATAGTCACTCAAAAATAAAGTAACTATTTAAAAATTACTATAATTATAAAATATTTATCGAACAATTATATTTTTTTTATGAATTTACTTTCGATATTAATATCACACTAAGTCATTATTTTTTTAACATGCGAAAAAATATCAAAGCACAATTATTTGTTCTCGTTAGTATTTTTTTAGATGTTAGTATTTTTTTAATGATAGTAGTATTTATTTTGCATAAAAATGATTTAAATATCTGTTTTTGATGATAAAAAAACACAAAATAATTATGATATGGAAATACACAAATTACATATTAATACACAAAATAGTTACGTAAATAAAATAGACATGTCCGACGGACCGAGACAATCTAATATCTCTTATTATATTTTAATTTGATATTAGAAATATGTAAATTAAAAATTTCACATATTAATATATATAATGACATTTTTGAAAAATCTATTAAATTTATTGAGGTTTTTATTTAAAATCTGTGAAAAAATTACATGTGCTTATAGTAAAAGAGTAGTATGGATGACAATGAGCATAATTTGGGCAAAATACTATAGTATAGGTTCCGAAATCAAATAAAGTTACTCACTTATATTATATATTTATTATATTTCAATATACCATATTTTTCTTTGGATATCCCTACTTTTTTAAGGTGATATTAATTTAATTAACATAATTTCTTTATACCTTCTAAATTAAATTAATATTTATATGACAATCATAATTTAAAATTTTTTTCTTCTTAATGTATATATTTTGCATATACATTTCTTAACAATCACTATATTATATTTATTATTATGTATAATGATATTGTGCGAACCGTGCGAACACACGAGTCTCTTACTAGAACAGAAGAAGTCGAAAACAAACACCTCATCCTTACAAGCCTTATGTTTGGAGGCTGGTGGATTAACATAATGACCTTAAACACCTTTTTCCATACAAGGTTGATACTTAGGGGCTACTTGACATACATATTATTCTTAAGTATTTCACCCTTACATCTCCAAGTTTGAGGTTGTGAACTAGCATAAGGGTCAAGACTATGAGCACAACCATGAACAAGAATAAGCCTATGGCCCAATTTGGATTCCATAACTCATTAGCCGAGCCCAAACACACTTATATATCTAGTTAACCTAATGTGCACTACAACAAATAACAATTTTCATGACGAATCTTTCGCGTCAACCAGAAAAAAACCGAGGTATTATTCCAAGACGCGCCAGGTTTTAATTTTTTATAAAAATAAAAAACAACTTGTTCCATCGATTAATGTAAAAACTAAGGGGATAGACCATTCCAGATATGATTTGAATCACAGCTACTACAATTTATGTTTTTATTTGTTTACAAGTGTAAAATAAATGATCTAACCTTTCAGTTTCAACGATAATCGAGGGATAAAATAATCATATTTTACTATAAAAACACTCGTTAAATAGATTTTACCCTAATGTTATCTTATTTGTAGTCGTCCCACCGTCGCATGCATCATTTTTTTTGGATGGATTGCAAAACTGAAAAAATGTTCATCTACCTTGAACAAAATATTTTTTCAGATTTTGCAATCCATCTCAAAAATAGTGTTGATGTTGTTGTTGTTGTTGAAGATTTCGAATAACCTTCTAATGTTGTAAATCAAATAAAACAACTATGATTTTCTTGGATTGACAACATTGAGAAATGTATTCCTAAAAGTTCTTATTGATGGATTACAAGTGCAGAAAAAATATTTTCCAATTTTTTGAACAAACACCTTATTAGAAGTTAGATGCATTCAAAGCATGCACATTGTATACACTAGTGAAAGCAGTGGTAATGATACCATCAACAATCAATATTAGATGCAAAGTCATGACATTCAAGCATCAACACAATTATGATGAATTGCAAGTGCAGAAAAACCATTGAAGATATTTGTTGTAAACAATTTATTGTAATATTCTGTGAAAACAACGTAATATTAAAAAAATGAATAATAATTACCACCTCGGTTTTTAACCTTAACCGAGGTGATAGTTAAAAAGAGATGAAAATATACCTTAGTTTTATAAATTAACCGAGGGGTATAATATTCACATTTTACTATAAAAACACTCGTTAAACAAATTTCCCATAATAATTAATATTATGAAGGCGCCTCAAAGAGAGGAAATACTTACCACCGTCCATTTCATATCTCTTGGATGGATTGCAAGTGCAGAAAATAAAAATTCTCTAGCATCTTTCATGGGACCTCGATATTATCTAAATTTTGTTGCATACAATGTATTTTTAATATTCTATGAGAACAATGTAATTTAAAAAATGTTTATTACCTCGATGTTTTGTCATGACCGAGGTGAGAGTTTAGATTATGTTTTTTCTATATGCACCAGCCTTAACAAATCTTTGTCGTCCATTTAATGGTTATCAATGCTCAATAATCTACCATTAGTGATCCGTGTGAAACCTAAGTGTTGTACCCCAATTTTTGCCCCTAAGATTCCTCTATCATCTCATACCATCACAATGCAACAAGATCACGCATTAGGGTTTGGGCATTTCTTCTACTGTGTCTTATATTTAAGTTTTCTATTGAGAGGTCACCAAGCACCTTAAATCATATATCTTGTATACATGTGTTTTATATTTTTACTGACCTCTAACCAAAATCCAAAACTATGTTTTGTTTATTTTGTTTCTTGTAAGACAGGGTTGCGATCAAGAAGTTCAAGTGATGGTTCTCCGATTAGGGTTGTGGTTTGTTCACGCCAAAGACTGATTCTCAAAAGTTTATTTTTTCAAAACTATCAAGGTTTCTCATACCTCAAGACATCTCATTTTTCTTGTTGATCCATCATAAGTTTGAATTTGCACGAATGGTGAGGAGAATCATTGTTCTCTTGATTTTCTCTTGAGATTAGGGTTTGGGCCAGTTGAAGTGTTTAATGCTTGTGTGGGCCAAATTTATGAGGCAATATCCTCTCATTGTCATATTAGACATATTTTTTTAAAGAATTTCTCATCATACTCAGAGGATTAGGGTTTCCAGGTGATTGGGGCCTATTTATCTGCAAGGGTTCGTCTCAACCAAAGTTTTGATGGTTCTTAGAGAGAATTGGAGCATTATGGTGTGTGTGGAGGCATTCGTTTGAAATGCTAAGAGGAGAAACTAAATTTAGAAAGGAAAATTGAATTTGAATTTAGATTAATGTGATTACAATCCAAGTTTCCATAATTCTAGTTTTCATGTCACTTTGTCACTACATCATTACCATTTCATTCAAACATTCAAGAAGCTTCAAATGGATTTAAGCTCATAATTTGGAAAGTTTGTTTCAAGGTATTATTTTCAAGAATCAAAAGTTTACCTAGGTATTGTGGCCATTATCATAAGTTCGGTTGAGATTCCATTGACTTGGAAAGTGAGAGTTTGGATCTAATTTCAAATATGACAACTTGCAAGAACAAGTTGGAAGAATTCTATGGTCTAATCCCAAAGTGCTTTATCATTGTGTTGTATTTTTTTCAACGTTACAATAACAATTTAAATTTGGGAGATAAGATTTGGAATTGAATTAGGATCCACTACAGCAAGATTTTGGTTTGCTTCAAAGTGAAATAAATCCTTTAAAGCTCCAAAACCAAGTAAAAAAAACTTTCAAGTTACAAGAAGAAACTATTCTATGGCCTAATTGAAATATTATATCAATGTTACAAGTTTTGTTTCTACAAGCACAAATTATTGGTTTAATCTAACACTAAGTTGTATCATTATCTCCTTGAATCCTCCAAATCTCTACTTTGACCACGGTTTTCACCTTTGTCCTTGAAGTTTTCTCCATGCCATGGATTCTCTTTAAGCTTGCCATCAATCACCATTGTGTTTATTCGCGAAACAAGAAAACAAGGAGATGGTTAGAATAATAAACAACATTTGAACATAAACAAAAATCTCCAAAGAAAGTTTCTTCTCATTTCATTATTAGGGTTGGTTAAAGGAATTAGAATTAGGGGTTATTTTTATCATGTTCAAGTCCAATAAAAGCCTCATACAAAGTCAATTTCCAAGTGGTAAATCATGGGCCATTTCTCCTATTGCAAATAACAAAAAACAGTTGTTTTTGGTTCGCAAAAGGAGGTACAAACAGAAACATTTCAAAAAAACTCAGGTTTTCATCACAGCAAGCAAGTTTTCACAAAAAGGAAGAGTCAAAGTCGCAACAGCCCAACAAGAAAATTGTGGCAGCAAACAAACTCACTAAGCCTCATACTTGTTCATTTCAAAATCAGAATTACAAATCATAGGCCCACAACTCCTATTAAAAATCACAAAAAACATTTTTTTTTGGTTCTCAAAAGGAGGTAAAGAGTAAAGAGGTACAAACTGCAGCAGTACAGCCTAGTAGAGAAATCACAGCTCAGCCTAAAGAAGTACAAAATCATAGTCAGTGCAATAACAAGTACAAACGTATCAGAGCCCACAAAGATCTGCACAAAACTTGCAACGTACGAATTTAAGCCCAACATCAAAGCATTGAGTAAAAATAGCAAGTCAGGAATCACATTCAAAAAAAGATGTTCAAATATCAGAAAGTAAAAAACATCAAAATCCCACTGAAATTCGCAAGCAAGCCTGTAAAAAGGATCAACTCAGAACAGAAAATAGATAGCAAAAAAAGGTATTCCCTAGTAGTATAAGAACAAATCATTGGCATTCAAAGAAGGGAAAGTTTGATAAATATAAAAAAAAAACGTGCACTAAGATCCCAGAGAAAAACCAATTTCGTCATCATTTTCCAAAAATCTCAAACCCTTCAGAAATTGTTGTTTCGGAAAACACAGATTTAGATTACAGAGAAAGAAGAAGATACAAGAATCGGAAGGATCTCACCCGAAAAGAAATCGTAATCACCGTACAACCACCTCTATTTCGCCGGAAACTGTCTGATCCTAAAGCACCTCCGCCGAAAAACGCAAATCGTCACCGGAATCTTCTACTCTTTCATCTTTCTGAACTTCCGAAGGTTGATAACATCTCTCTCAATCGAATCCGCCTCCATTTTCTTCTTTCAATACTTTTATTTTTGAACTTCTTATTGTATATCTATAAGTTTTGTGATCTTTTCTACAAAAACTAGTTAGATTTGGATAGAGGAAGAAAAGAAGAATTGGAAAACACACAAAAAAATTTATTAGAGCTTGCTCGCGGCGACGCCGCCGTGGATCTGGCCGGCCGCCGCCACAATTTTTCGCGCCTCCTCCTTTCTTTTTTTTTTCTTTTCTTCCGCCCTTTCCCCACTCTTTGTATGCATGACTAGGTCTGTTTGTTTAAAGAAAAAAATAAGAGAAATAAATGAGGATGATTAATGAACAAGAGAGAGAGGCATGGTAGTATTTACTGGAAGAGAGAGGAAATTATTTTTTGGAAAAAAGAAACACATAATATGGTTGTCATTATAGCAAGCAAGAGAGCTTTCCTCTTCTTCTCCCTTCTAAAGATCCACGCCGGCCTGCTGTAGAGGACAAGTGGTCCTTCGCCACTTGTCCTCAAATGTGGTCCTTCGCCATTTGTCCTCATCTGAGAAGATGAAATGAAAAAATAATCAAACGCGCGTGTGTATTTTGAAATTATTGTGTACCTGCATTATGAGTCATTAGATCTCCTTACTTTTTTCAGTTGACTGGATCTGATGGTACACAATTTTTCTGTTTTAATTTATTTTCTATTAATCCATTTTTACTTCAAAAATTCATTGTAAATTCATTTTTCGCCCAAAAATTCTGAAAAAATTCATAAAATTCATTTATCTCATTTCTGACTTAGTTTTTTTTTCTTCTGGAATTTAATTTTGATTTTTTCTATTTTTAATCATTTTTCATTCATTTGAGTGATTTTAATTAATTAAAAAAAATACTTTTCAGTTTTCAAAAATTACCAAAAAATTTGTAAAAATATTTGAGATCATTTCTGACTTTTATATGGTCTGTTTTATTTTTTTTTATATTTTGAATATAGTTTGTTATTTTACCTTTTATTCTCATTTAAAAAACATTTAATAAATCGATTTTCTCAATTCTATTTTGATTGATTAATGCAATTTTATTTTTGTATATATTCTGGCTGATCTTGGACTATGTGAAATTTTACTCACGAGCTTTATAAACATCATTAGATATATGGTGTTGAGTTTAACTCCACAAAAAATGGATGAATGATTTTAATAATAGCTTGATTAAATTCTTTGGTTCAAATGTGGAATTTAATTCTTGTTCATCTTCTCCCTTTACTTATTCTTGCATTGTGCTACATGTTATTAGAGGATGATCTACATATCATCTCTCTAAACATATGGTACATAGATTTCTATTAATCGGCCTTAAAATAGGTGCGACTTCTATACAAGTCTACTTACGATTGCTGAACATATCGCTAAATTTTGTCCCGATTCGAGAAATAATCATTCGTGGCCCAAACCCATGTTTGCAAGTCCAAGTATGTTAATTTGAAACCTTTGATCCAATAACCTTGAGATATATTGTTAAGAGGTTTTGATCTTATCAATTCTCTAATGAATCTACAAAAGCTTTGGTCAAAATGAATCACTTAAACATCGTTGATCATTTATTGTCGCCTCGAGAATTTGAAATGAATGATATACTTGACAAAAAGCAATTGAAACTTGTTATTGAGAGGCTTTGATTCTATCATTCTTCTAATGAGTTTTCAAATGCAAGTTTCAAGATGGTCATTCAACTAACCTCTAATCTATAACCTATTAATAGTTGACTTTTGTCTTTATGATTTTACTTTACGCCTTTACTTTTATGCACAATTTATTTTAGCATTTACATTTCATGCTATTTTCATCTTTGCTCACTTGAGCTTTTCATTTTCTTTTTGAAGACACCTAATAACCAACTTGAACTATAAAAAGCTTTAATGTTACATGGACTATTTGGTTACTATCCTTGGCATTTTGGAGATTGTGGACTTCTTGGACTTAGGGGTAGAGACCTTGGCCTACCTTGAGACCCTTGTGGCTTCTATTATTATTTTGTCTGGAGTTCTTGAGGTTTACCCCGAGACGTTGGGTTGTTTGTTTTCTTTGTGTGCAGGTTATTCTGAATATATGCTTCGTCTATGATTGAGAATTCATCTGTATACAGTCGTTACTCTGCCCAACTTTTGTGAAGACTTAATGCCTTTGAAGTTTGGTTTTCTTAAGAGATTTATTATCTTTGCTTGTTGGTTTCAATCTAAAGGATAGGAATTCTACATTGACTCATTGTGTCAAGTGTTGGCTTCTTGTTGGTTAGACGGCTCTTTTCCATAGCTTTTACCTTATGTTTTTAGGGTAGCCTCTTCATCTCCTCCCATCTTCTTTAATTTCGAAAATTTGTTCCCTCCTTTTTAAAACTCTTCTTGTTTTCTAACTTGAACCGCTTTTACAATAAACTTGGACTTAGGTCCATGCATTTTCAAAATATTTTCTTTAACAAAACTTTAAACAACTTAATAATACTTTGACATTTTTGTGAGAAGACTAAAATTCAATCAATCTCATTCAAATCATTTTTCCACTTTGGCTTTTTACTTAAAAACTCTTTTTCTCAAAAGACTAGACTCTTGTCAATCCTTGCAGTGATGCAAACTACTATACTTTTACGATATGTAGTGAAGCGAGATATTTTCCCCTTGGATGTTGAAGCTAGGCTTTGTTGATTTTAAAATCCAAGCCATATCCTCCACTTTGAGATGACGCAAATTCTCATTTCTCATAATCGTGGGTAGTAAGTATGTTCTTCCACTCGGATAAGATGATGATGTCTCATCTCTTAAAATTAACCAACACACATGTGATTTAAAATTTTTAAAGGTGGACTATAAGAACCCTGATCCCTATTGCACGGAAGGTGGTACGTAGGCACTAAAGGTTCACAACTGCGGCGGGTGCAAAATTGTAAAAAATACTTCTTTTCTCATTCCCACAATCTATTTTTATACAACATTTATAGCCAAAATACACAAATTTTCAAAGAGGTTCATGAAAAGTACCGTAGATGTTTAGGGTGCTAATACCTTCCCTTTGCATAACCAACCCCCGAACTTAGATTCTCTCCTCCTCTTTTTGGGTTATTCGCTCTTTTCCTATTCCTTTGGAAACAATAAAACGTGGTGGTAATTTTTATTTGATCTGTGCGAGTCAAATCAATCCAATGGCTTAGTCTCAACATTTCTACCGCTACAGAAAAATGGAGACTTCACTAGGGAAATATTGACCAATTGTTGGTCCATTCCTAAGTGGGTTGAGCCTATCTTTGTTTATTTGTGTATGTGTTATTATTTGTTGTATATTATGTGTTGCATATGTTTGTCTGGATTTTCCTGGTTTTCAGGGTGCTTGGTGATTTCTCATAAGTCCTATACCCGGACTTGGGAAAACTTAATATAGGACGGGCGGTATAGTCATGTTAACTTTGAGGGAGTAATCCCAAAAAATGAGACACGAGATCCCCACTCAGTGGAGGCCCCTTTGGTTGTAGTGTTGTTTACCTAGTAATCGGGAAGACGCGCTGCTTTCGACCTGGGAGCCTGCTGAAACTGAGGACCGTATAACCCTTAACCCATCTTGGCCTTTTAGGTGTAGTGCGGAAGCTATGATGGAGTAACCCGTAAATGGTTGTCACGCAATACTACACTCAGACGAGTTTTTCCTGAGAATATTACTAATTACCGAGTCAATCGGGACGTTGGTAATATCCGAAGGAAGGATGTAAACTCTAGGAACCTCTTAGAACCTTGTTCGACAGGTGATAAACTTTTAGATCATACCTTGTGGGTAGTACCTTTAACCTTATGCTTGTTACGTCGAACCTATGAACCCCCCATGTTTGTGATCTTGTGTGTGATTGTTGCATCATGCATTCATGCACCCATGAGCATCCTTTAAAAAATTTTGTTTCAAGGGACTTAAAGTTGACTCTTTGTGAATATATCATGTACTTTTTGACCATGGATTCTGGAAAAAGAAAGACTCGGAAGTACAGTTCCAAGGATCCCAAGATAGATGATTTGATGAGTTTGATTCCTGAGATCGAGAGTTCTACAGATTTTCGGAGGAAGTATGGGTCCATCGCGTCTCTTATGAAGCTCAGGATGAAGGAGGGTATTCTCTCGACTTTGGTCCACTTCTATGATTCGATGTATCGATGCTTTACTTTCCATGATTATCAGTTGATGCCTACATTTGAGGAGTATTCTTATCTACTGGGTTTACCTATTACCGATCGTGTTCCTTTCACCGGTTTGGAGGGAGAGCCAAAGTCCCATGAGATAGCTGCTATGGTCCATTTAGGGAAATCTGAGATTAAGGCCCACATGACTACCAAAGGAGTAATCAGAGGCTTACCCGCTCAGTTTTTATTGGAGAAAGCTCGCTACTTTGCTAGGATGAAGAGTACGATTGCTTTTGAGGCCATTTTTGCTCTACTTGCTTATGCGTTGTTCTTATTTCCTAATGTCGACAAATTTGTGGATACCAATGCCATCAGGATCATTTTGATTAGGAATCCAGCCCCTACATTATTAGGAGATTCTTATTACTCCATTCATCTTCGGGATTCTTATCATAGAGGGATGATCATTTATTGCATGCCTTTGTTGTATCAGTGGTTTATTTCTCACTTACCGAGGTCTGACGCTTTCTAGGATGTCAAGAAGGAACCTCGTTAGGCTCCAAAGATTACGGCCCTCACTTATTCTGATATTGTTTGGTATCACCGGGCTTACTATGATGTAGATATTGTCGATAGTTGTGGTAGTTTCCCCAATGTACCTCTTCTTGGTACAAAGGGAGGAATTAACTATAATCTTGTTCTTGCATGACGACAGCTTGGATATCCGATGAGAGATAAGCCAAATAGTATTCATCTGAGTAGTTTCTTTCTTAAAGAAGTAGAGGATCATAAGGAAGCTAAGGAGGAGATTGCGAAGGCTTGACATCATATTCACAGGAAGAGTAGAAAGGACTTGGGACCTAGAGTAGCTGTTTCTTTGGAGCCTTATCTACAGTGGGTACAAGTAAGAGCCATTCAGTTGAAGATGCTGTATTCCCGTGAAGAACATATGCCTGATATGTTTGTGAATACCACTCCTCCCCTTTTAGATGATGTGGAATAACTTCAACTTGCCCTAGTTAGGATGCAGTAGAAGAAAGAGACTTGGAAGAATAAGTGTCAGACTTTAGAGATGTCCTACCGAGCATACCTGAAGGAGAAAGATGACTTGATTGAGATCCTTGAGAGTCGTGTTGTAGAGATGATGGAGAAGAAATGGAATTTATTTTCCTCTATAGCTCGATTAGTACTTAGTCATTCACTTCTTGACTCTGGTGATTGGAAAGAGGTTGCCGACAGATGTGCAGAAGAGAGCAAGCAGTTGAAGGCTCAGATTGCAAGACTCACGGGAAAGCGTCAGTGTGTGGAGGGATCTTCATCATCTTTGCCTTCTTAGGATTTTAGATTCTATCTTTTCTTGTACTTGGGATTGTTGAAACTTGTACTAAAAAGTTGTAATCCGTTTTGAAGTTATTATAATGAGATTTTTAGTATTTCAAAATGTGTTAGTACTTTAATATTTGCAAAATTGCCTATAAATCTTTGAGTCCCTTGAAATATTAATAATAATCAAATAAATCATGTGCATTTCACATCATGCATCATCTTGTACATATTTCTTGCATTTATGATCATATCCAGGTGTCTTACTGTGTTTCTCTGACTTTATTCAGAAGCAAGTTGTCTCACCAGTATAATACTTGGGCTAATTCCAAGAAGAAGATGGAGAATCTTGAACAAGAGAATCGCGAGCTGCGCGAAGAGGTGACTGCTTTAAAGGTCGGTATGTCCAATCTGGCTGCTTTGATGGAATCGTTGGTGGCTGCTCAGAATCAGCTACAACTCGCTCATCCTCAACAGACAACGGTTGCTTCTGAAGCTCTGACAGTTCATGTTTCTGTTACTCTAGTTACTGTTGTTCATAATCGTATGCCTCAGGGTTATCCGTGGGGAATACCAGAGAACTTCATGCTAGAAGGTTACAATCTTGATACTCAAGTTACTCCATTTGCTTAAACTGTTGTTGTTTCTGCACCTCCTGTGGTACATGTTACTCCTATGGCTAGAAAAGAGATCCACTATATTGCACCTCCTTCGGTGAATGCTATGCCATTTGCTAATGATGAAGTTTATCGTCCTGCTCCTCTACCGAGTGAAAGTATGGGTTTCTATGACCTTTTGGATAACTTTCAAGACCAGCTCAATGAGATGAAGAAGGAAATGAAGGCCCTTCGAGGAAAAGAATTGTTTGGACAGAATGTTAGTGAACTCTGCCTAGTTCCTAATGTAAAGGTGCCAGCGAAGTTTAAAGTGCCAGAATTTGAGAGGTACAAGGGAAATTCTTGTCCTCGTGACCATCTCATGATGTATATCAGGAAAATTTCCACCCATACTGATGATTAGCGTTTGCTCATTCATTTCTTCCAAGATAGTTTAACTGGTGCTTCTCTGAAGTGGTATATGAGTCTGGACAGTAGCAGTATCCGCACTTTCAATGATCTGGGGGAAGCCTTCATCAAACAATATAAGTACAATATGTTCATGGCGCCTGACCATGATCAGTTAAGGGTAATGGCTCAGAGAGATAAGTAGTCATTCAAAGAATATGCGCATAGATGGCGCGATATAGCTGCCCAGGTGGTGCCACCTATGGGAGAACAAGAAATGACCAAGGTCTTCTTGAAAACCCTTGGATCAATTTATTATGAAAGGATGGTCGCCAGTGCACCGAGTGATTTTACCTAAATGGTAAGCATGGGTGTTCGTTTGGAAGAGGCTGTTAGAGAAGGGCGCTTGACAAAAGATGAAGGGACGAAGAAGTCATCATACGAGTTCTCTCGAAAGAAAGAAAGTGAAATGAATGTTGTTATTGAGGAAAGATAGATTAGGCCACCTAGAAGGCATCAGCGATACCAGCAACAAGTTGCTTCTGTGACTCATGTTGTCAATGTAGCTCCAACCACTGTTGCCTATCAAAGACCATCTCCTCAAGGGAATCAAGGGCAAAGTCAAAAGAGAGAAGCCTTTGACTCAATTCTAATGAGCTATGCAGAGTTACTCCCGGCTTTGATTCAGAAGAAGTTGGTTCAGACCAGGCCTCCCCCTATTGTACCTTCACCTCTACCCTGGTATTATAAGGCAGACCAGACATGCACTTTTCATCAAGGAGCACCAGGGCACAGCGTAGAGAACTGTTATCCTTTGAAATCCTAAGTACAAAAGATGATGAGATCTGGCCTCTTATCCTTTAAATATGTTGGCCCTAACATGAAAGATAATCCTTTGCCAAAGCATGGAGGAGAAAATGCTGTAAACATGGTTGCTGGTTGTCCAGGCGACTTCCGTATTTTTGATATCAACTTGGTTAGAGGAGATTTGGTAAAGATGCATGTTGACCTCTGGGAATTCAGTTATTATACGCACCACCATGCTGGTTGTAATATTTGTAGTACAGATATCCAAGGATGTAATAAGATAAAAGATGATCTTCAGGAAATGATAGACGAGTGCCTCGTTCATATAATCAGGCTTAGGGCAGAGTACGAAGGAGATGTGAATATGGTCTACGGATGTCCTGGGGAATTCTGGATTTTTGATGTGAATCATATGAATGATGACTTGGTGCAGTTACACGCTACCTTCTGTCACATGAATGGTCAAGAAGAACACCATTGTGGGTCTTACCAGATCTTCTACAGAGATTCTCGTGGTTGTTCCATTGTGAGAAGGGGTATTCAGTTATTATTGGATAATGGTACTATCAAAGTTTCAGGCAATAGAGATGATTACAATGGGATTAATATGATTAAAGATTACTTTGTTGAGACTGTGTCAAATGATGAGTATGCTTCTACAGATGAATTCTTTTACTCAGATGAAGATATGTTCTCCAGCAATGATTCTGTGATGTCCAAGTATTCTGAAGAGGGGGTGAATGTTATTGTGTCTTGTTTCAGTGTTCCCGCCCCTATAGAGATTTAGTACCATAGAAAGCCAGTTGTTGCTCCAGTGGTGATTTGCTTGTCGGGGCTTGTTCCTTATGAATCAGACAAGGTTGTGCCATATAAATACAATGCTACAATCCTAGAGGATAGTGTGGAAGTTCCCATCCAACCTTTTCCTGATGTCAAGAATATTGTTGAAGCCATCCGAGTGACCCGCAGTGGCCGTATTTTCGCACCTGTCATTCGAGGGAATTTCAGTGCTGATAAGAAGATTGTTGAAAATATTGAACCTAAGAAAACAGCAGGGGAATCTAGTGGTACTACTCTGGAAAAATATGTGGATGATATATTGAAGATTATCAAGATGTGCGACTACATGATCGTAGATCAATTGTTACAGACCCCATCAAAGATATCTATTCTAGCCTTGCTAATGAACTCTTCTGCCCACAGGGAATCTTTGATGAGAGTATTGGATCAAGCTTTCATGGAAATTGATATGTCTTTGGACCATTTTAGTAGTGTTGTCAGAAATATTACATACTGTAATAACCTGAGTTTCTATGATGATGAATTTCCCAATGAAGGAAGGAATCATAATCTTCCTCTCCATATCTCCATGAACTGCGAGAATGATTCATTGTCCAATGTGTTGATTGAAAATGGGTCAGCCTTAAATGTCATACCGAGGAGCACACTCATGAAGTTGAAATACCAGGGAACTCCCATGCGCCCGAGTGGCATAATTGTGAAATCTTTTGATGGATCGAGGAAGTTTGTCATCGAGGAAGTAGATTCACTTCAAGTTTGCATCAGAAGCTAAAGTTTGTCCGTGAAGGAAAGGTGGTCATTATAAATGGAGAACAGGCTTTACTAATATCTCATTTATCCTCTTTCAGTGTTGTGGAAGCGGATGAAGTTGTTGTTGGAACTCAGTTCCAAGCTTTATCCATTGATAGTATGAGGAAAAATGAGGATTCTATAGCCTCATTTAAGGATGCTCAACAGGTAGTGCGTGATGGCCCTAGTAAAGTGTGGGGGCATATTGTTGATCCACCTGTGAATAAGAATAGAGTTGGTTTGGGATTCTCTATGAAGAATAACAAAGGTGAGATTCTGAAGCCGAAGTCTGCTTTGGGAAAATATCAAGACATCTTTCACAGCAGAGGTTACCTTCATCCAACTGTTCCTAGGATTAATGCTATTATGGAAGGTGAAGCAGAGCAAGAGATGTCGAACTACGTGACACATGGAGTCAGAGTCCAAAACTGGGTCACAATTGATGTTCCCTCATGCATTCATATTTCAAAATAATTTTTTTTTTGTTAATCTTTTCAAAAATCTTTCACTCTGCCCAAGGTGAAAGTATTGATATTGTATGGGCATATCTGTTGCTTTGATCATTAAAATCATTAATAAAAGTTGTCTTTGATTCCCAAATCGTGTCTTTATTTTATGCTTTTTCTTGGAAAATGGTAATCATAAAAATCCTTTCAAAATAAATAATAACTGTAATCTGCATAATTACTTGCTATATGTGTCTGTTTCTAAAAGCAATCATAAATCATATGTGCAGATTAATTAAAAAACTCGTTGAGTACAATAACCCCGCACCCTCTCCCAACTTTGAATATCCTGCGTATGTGACCAAAGAAGAAGAATATGATGAAATCTCAGAAGAGGTTTCATAGTTGCTTGAGCACGACGAAAATGCCATTCAGCCGTATAAAGAGCCGTTGGAGACGATTAATTTGGGTTCAAAATAAGATCCAAAAGAAGTCAAGATTGGAGCATTGCTTCATCCCGACGTGAAGAGCAGGTTGATTAAATTGTTGAAAGAGTATGTGGACATCTTTGCTTGGTCATACCAAGACATGTCGGGGTTGGATACTGATATTGTGGAACATCATTTACCGCTAAGGCCATAGTGCCCGCCAATCAAGTAGAAACTGCGAAGAACTCCCCCTGATATGGAAGTGAAAAATTAAAGAAGAAGTTTTAAAGAATATTAATTCCGTTTTTCTTGTGACATCAGTGTACCCTCAGTGGATTACCAATATTGTCCCTGTACCAAAGAAATATGGGAAAGTTTACATGTGCGTAGATTATAGAGATTTAAACAAAGCTAGTCCAAAAGATGACTTTCCATTGCCACATATTGATATATTGGTTGACATTAAAACAAAATTCAAAGTATTCTCGTTCATGGATGGATTTTTCGGATATAATTAAATTAGAATGGCTCCTAAGGACATGGAAAAAACAATGTTTATCACACTCCGGGGAATATTCTGTTACAGAGTGATGCCCTTCGGGTTGAAGAATGCTGGTGCAACGTACCAGAGGACTATGACAACCCTATTCCATGATATGATGCACAAGGAAATTTAGGTATATGTTGATGATATGATTGCCAAATCCCAGACTGAAGAAGTTCATATAGAGGATTTGTTGAAATTGTTTCAGCGTTTGAGGAAGTATCGTCTCCGCTTGAATCCAAATAAATGCACCTTTGGTGTTCGATCAGGAAAATTGTTAGGTTTCACTGTCATCCAAAATTAAATTTAATTTGATCCTCATAAAGTTAAAGCAATTCAAGAAATTCCAGCATCAAGAGCTGAAAAGCAAGTTAGAGGCTTCCTTGGGCGTTTGAATTACATTTCCAGATTTATTTCCCATATGACTGCAACATGTGAGCCGATCTTTAAGTTGTTAAAGAAAGATCAAGGTTATGTATGGACAGATGATTTCCAAATATCATTTGAAAGTATTAAAAAGTATCTGCTTGAACCTCATATCTTGCTCCCACCTGTTGAAGGAAGACCATTGATTATGTATCTGACAGTGTTAGATGATTCTATGGGTTGTATTTTGGGACAACAAGATGAAACATGGAAGAAAGAATATGCCATTTATTATCTCAACAAGAAGTTTACTAATTGTGAGTCACAGTATTCTATGCTGGAAAAGACATGTTGTGATATGGCCTGGGTGGCAAAGCGGTTGCGATAATATATGTTGAATCATACTACTTGGTTTATTTCCAAAATGGATCCAATTAAGTATATTTTTGAAAAGCCTGCTCTTACTGGAAGAATTGCCCATTGGCAGATGCTATTGTCTAAATATGATATTAAATACCATACTCAGAAGGCTATAAAAAGTAGTGTGTTGGCAGATTATCTTGCTCACCAACCGGTAAATGATTATTAGGCTGTTAAATATGATTTCCCTGATGATGATGTGATGTTTTTGAAAATAAAAGATTGTGATGAACCTTTTCCTGGGGAAGGTCCTGATCCTGAATCCCGGTGGGGCATGGTGTTTGATAGAGCTGTGAATGCTTATGGGAAAGGAATTGGTGTTGTGATTATCACTTCCCATGGATCACATATCCCATTTACTGTAAGGTTGGCATTTGATTGCACCAATAACATGGCAGAGTATGAAGCTTGTATCATGGGTCTCGAGGAGGCTATTGATCTCAGAATCAAAATTCTAGATGTGTATGGTGATTCAGCTTTGGTAATAAATCAGATTAAAGGAGAATGGGATACTCGTCACCCTGGCTTGATTCCCTACAAAGACTATGCTAGAAGATTATTACCCTTCTTTAATAAAGTTGAATTCCATCATATTCCCAGAGAAGAGAATCAGATGGTGGATGCTTTGGCCACTCTGGCTTCTATGTATCAAGTAAATACTTGGAACGATGTCCCTCGTATCACCGTTCGACGTTTGGATAGACCAACTCATGTGTTTGCAATAGAAGAAATGTCACACGAAAACCTTGGTATTATGATATCAAGCATTTTCTCCAGACTCGGGAATACATGGCTGGTGCGTCAAACAAAGATAGAAATACATTGAGAAGGTTGGAATGTAGCTTTTTCCTCAATGAAGATGTGTTATACAAAAGAAATTATGACATGGTCTTGCTCAGATGCATGGATAGAAATGAAGCAGACATGTTGATGCATGAGATCCATGAAAGTTCCTTTTGAACTCATGCTAATGGAAATTCGATGCCAAAGAAGATGCTTAGGGCAGGTTATTATTGGCTAACAATGGAATCTGACTATTACAAATTTGCAAACAAGTGCCATAAATTTCAGATTTATGCTGACAAAATTCATGTGCCTCCAACGCTTCTCAATGTTATTTCTTCCCCGTGGCCTTTCTCTATATGGGGAATTAACATGATTGGAATGGTTGAACCAAAGGAGTTGAATGGACATCGTTTTATCTTGGTAGCAATTGACTACTTTACCAAATGGGTTGAAGCAGCTTCATATGTTAATGTTACTAAGCAAGTGGTAGTACGCTTTATCAAGAACAATCTTATATGTCGGTATGGTGTACCCAGTAGGATTATCACGTACAACGGTGTTGTACCCCAATTTTTTCCCCTAAGATCCCTTCATCATACCATGTTGGTTTATTCACAACAAGATTACACTAGGATTCTTGGTTCCCCTCCCTACTTTGAGTTTTGCTCCTTTTGAGGGATTACCAAGAACCTTGACTTATGTTCCTTTTGTGATCATGAATATTGTTTTGATTTCTTCATTTGACTAATAAAATGCAATGTTGGCTTATCTTGCTTGTTATCCATGTAGGTAAGGGAAATGAGATTTAACAAGTTACTCTATGGGTTCATGAGTTTATTTCCATTCCCTAGTCAATATAGCTTGAGAAGTTAAAACCTCACCATTTGATTGGTTTTGGAAGGATTTTCATGGCAATGTTGCTTTGGTTCTTCACATTTCAAGGTTATTAGATTTGACTCAAAAGTACAAGGGGTTGATTGGAGAAGTTGTCATGTTTGGACAAGGTTTTATTCCCATTGGTCACAAGAGCATATTTCTCTCAAATTTCAAGATATGGAAGTGGTTTTGGTATATATGAATCCTCATTATCATCCTCAACAACTTCTATTCACAAAGCAAGAATATTGGTACAAGAAGTTTGTTCAAGCTTGTCAAAGTTCTTTAAAGCATTTTCTTGATCTAGGAGCTAGGGTTTTGAACTTCAAAGGAGCCTATATTGCTCACCTTTTGGTATTTTTGAATGATTCTAAAGACATCCTTCTCTTCAAAGGATTATCAACAAATCACTTCAAAAGTTCCAAAGAGTTTTCATGTGGAAGAAACTTGGTGAAGAAGAAAGATTACAAGTCCTCCAGATGAATCCCCAATTTTCCATGTGTGACTTCAAATGATCATAACTTGGTCAATGTTTATCACCTTGAGCCCATTATTTTTCCAAAATTATCTTGAGTATGTTAACTTTATGCCTTCTTTTATGTGCAAAGTGGGAAAATGAACGGAAGTTGTCTTAAAAGATGCAAAAGATTATAGGTCATTTCATGAAATTTTGCCAACTTCAACAAGTCATAACTTGCTCAAATTTTGGATATTTTGAATGATTCAAGTTTCAAAATGTCATTCAAGAGATCTAATTCATGCCATATTTTTTGATCAAGAGAAAATTACAAGTGGAAGGCCATGTTTCGATGCAAGACATTATAGGACATTTTTGATGAAGAATTTGAAATATTTCTAAGTATGGAAAGTCAACCCTTTTTCTTCAACTTTGACTCAATATAAATTTCAGCTCAAGCACCCATTTAACTTCATTATTTTTCCATTGCAAAGCTTGTAACCTCATCTTTCTAAAGCATCAAGAATCATGCCTTAAGACCCCTTGAGCTGAGAATGCCATAGTTTAAAAAATGGTAACTTGGAATTGAAGTTTCCTTGCAAGTCAGAATTTGAATTTCTTGTTACAACCTCTAAACCTCAAATTAACATGCGTTTTGGGTCTAAACATGATTAGCCAACTTTCCCAAGTGGATTAGTGCATCAAAACGCAAGAATTGGATGAGTTTTGGTGAAGTTTGGATCACACTTCACTCGTGCATCAGGTTTGCACGAATTCCCTCCAAAACACATCATTCACTCTTCCTTTTGATCCCATTTGCTTCTCCTATAAATACATGAACTATCCCATTCATTTTCCCAAGCTTGGATAGCCAGAATCGCCCTGCCAAACTTGCTCCATAACTCAATTTTCTGTAACTTCAAAATCCATTCTAGAGCCTTTTTCAATCCAATTTTTCCATCAATTCACCTTCCTTGATCTTCCCTGAAGCTAACCACATAATTACATTCAAGAATCGTGCCCTATACTGCTCCATAGAAGTCCAGTTTCAGAGCTCTGCAACTCAAGTTCAATAGGTAGATTCCTTCATCAATTCTTCAAAACTCTGATATCATTGTGTTGCTCTCATTGCCTTGGTTCTAGTCGCAACACTTACCTTTTACTGGAAGCACGTTTTGACCATGAAATTTCAAATCCCTTTTCAAAACTTTCCTTCCAAATTTCTTGAGCTATAGTTTATATAAATTTGGCGCGAGGGTGTGGTTGTTTTCGTCTTGAAGAGACGAAGAGAATGGCATAGGTCTAAGCTTCTGATTTTACAGTTTGAGAGACCTACAAGTCGTGATGGCTGGAGGTTGAAGATGACCAACGTGTCATCTTCCAACCAATGAAGGCGCGCCATCTGTATTTGTCAAATCCTGATTTAATTAATGATTCTGTACAGTATTCACTAATGACCCTGATATGCACAGCGCGCCAGATCCCTTGGATTTGATTACTAACGCGTTTTGACTCTCATCCAGTGGTCCACATATTTTACTTTTATTTTCTTTTTCTGATTTTTATATTTTAATTGTTTTAAATTTCAAAAAATCATAGAAAATTCATTTTTAGTTCAAAAAATCTGAAAAAATTATGAAAAATATTTTTTGATTATTCTCTTTCTGATTTTAATTTTTTTCACAATTTAATCTTGTGTTTTGGTATTTTTCTCTTTATTTTCTATTTTTAAACATTATTTTTAAACCCTTTTATGTATATTAAAATGTGATATTATTTTGTGACTATTTTCTGGCTGATCTTGGGTTAGATTTTGGATCATGAACTTTATTAACATCATTGGATCCATGGTGTTGAGTTTAACTCCATAAAAATGGATGAATGATTTTAATAATAGTTTGATTAAAATTTAATTCAAATGTTGTTTGTATATTTTTTTCCCCATCCCTCTTCATCCCATCCCCTTCTTATTGCACTAGATATTGTTGGAGCATGATCTCTATATCGTATCTCAAAACAAATGGTGTATAGATTGCTATTGGCCGACCTCAAAATAGGTGCGACTTCTATATAATTCCACTTACAATTTCTTAACATAGCGCAAAAGTTTGTCCTGATTCGAATAAATGATCATTCGTGGCCCAAACTTATGATTGCAAGCCCAAGTATGTTAATTTGATCTCTTTGATCCAATAACCTTGAGATTCATTGTGTGGAGGCTTTGGTTCTACCAATCCTCTAATGGATCTACAACACCTTTGATCAACGCATATCACTTAAACATCGTTGATCATTAAATGGTACTTATGAGAATTCCAAATGGATGATATACTTGACAAAAAGCAAATGCAACTTGTTTTGTGGAGGCTTTGGTTCTACCAATCCTCTAATGAGTTCCAAATGCAAGCTTCAAGATGGTCATCCAACTAACTACTAATTATTTACTTGTTTTATCTTATGCTTTCATTCTTTTTTATGCTTTATGTACTATTTACTTTTAGCATTTACATTTCATGCCATTTTCATCTTTGCTCATTTGAGCATTTACTTTCTTGCCATTTTTACTTTGCTCACTTGAGCTTTTATTTTCCTTTCTTAAGATACTTAATAATCAACATAAACCCTAAAAAATCTTTAATGGTACTTGGACTATTTGGTTACTATCCTTGGCATTATGGAGCATGTGACTTTTCTTGGACTTGGAATTAGAAGCCTTGGCCTATCTTGGAGACTTTGTGACCTTATCTGATTATTTTGTCTGGAGTTCTTGAGGTTCACCTTAAGACATTGGGTTGCTTGTTTGTTTGTGTGTGCAGGTTTTTGTGATTACACCCTCTGTTTGTAATCTAGAATTCACCCGTATACAGCTGTTACTCTGTCCAATTTTTGTGAAGACTTAATACACTTGAAGTTTGGTTCTCTCAAGAGGTCTAGTATTTTTTGCTTGCTTGGTTTCAATCCAAGGAATGGGAATTCTATCTTGGCTCATAATGTCAAGTATTGGCTTCTTGTTGGTTAAATGGTTCTTATCCCTACCTATTATTTTATGCTTTAGGATATTCCCTTCTTCTCCTCCCATCTTCTTCAATTTCAAAAATCTTCTTCCTCCTTTTTTTTTGAAAAAAAAAATTCTTCTTGTTTTTGAACTTGAACCACTTTTATAATAAACTTGGACTTATGTCCATGTATTTTCAAAACATTTTCATAAATAAACCCCAATCAACTTAATGATACCTTGACATTTTTTTGTGAGAAGACTAAAAGTCAATCAATCTCATTTCAAACCATCTTGCCATTTTAGCTTTTTTATCTATAAAATTTTCTCAAAAGATTAGACTCTTGTCAATCCTTGTAGTGATGCAAACAACTATACTTCTACAATATGTAGTGAAGAGAGATATTTTCCACTTGGGTGTTGAGTGAGGCATTGTTGATTTTAAAATCCAAGCCATATCCTCCACTTTGATATGATGCAAATTCTCCTTTCTCATGGTTGTGGGTAGTAGGTATGTTTTCCACACGGACAATGACGATGATGTTTTATCTCATAAAATTAGCCAACGCATTTGTGTTTTAAATTTTTAAAAGAGGAACTACGTGTACCCTGATCCCCTATTGCATGAAAGGTTGTACGTAGGCACTAAAGCTTCGCAACCGTGGCGGGTGCAAAAATTATAAAATAAATACGCTTCTTTCCTCACCTCCACCATCCAATTTTTATATACAACAGTTTTTATAGCCAAAATATACAGATTTTGCAAAGAGGCTCCTGCGGAGTACCGTAGATGTTTAGGGTGCTAATACCTTCCCTTTGCATAACCAACCCCCTTACCTTGAATCTTTCTCCCTCTTTTTGGGTTATTCACTCTTTTCCCATTCCTTTGGAAACAATAAAGCGCATTTGCGATTTTTAGTTTGATTTGTATAAAGTCTAGTCAATCCAATGGCTTAGTCTTAAACATTTCTACCGCTACAGAAAAATGGCGACTTCACTGGGGAAAGATTGACCTCTTGCTGGTCCATCCCTAAGTGGGTTAAGCCTATCTTTGTTTATATCTGTATATGTGTTATTACTAATTTTGTGTTATATGTTGTATATATGTTTTGTCTGGATTTTCCTGGTTTTCAGGGTGCTTGGTGATTACTCATAAGTCCTATACCCGGACTTGGGCAAACTTTAAGATAGGATGGGCGGTATAGTCATGTTAACTTTGAGGGAGTAATCCCAAAAAAGGAGACATGAAATCCCCCACTCAGTGGATGCCCCTTTGATTGTAGTGTAATTTACTGATTAATCGGGAAGACGTACTGCTTTCGACCTGGGAGCCTACGGAAACTGAGGACCGTAAAATACCAAACCCATCTTGGCCTTTTAGGTATAGTGAGGAAGCTATGACAGAGTAATTCGGAAATGGTTGTCACGCGATACTACACTCGGACGAGTCTTTCTTGAGAATATTACTAATTACCGAGTTAATCGGGAAGTTGGTAATATCCGAAGGAAGGATGTAGACTCTGGGAACCTCTAGAACCTTGTTCGGTAGGTGATAACTTTTATACCAATACCTTATGGGTAGTACCTTCGGCCTCATGCTCGTGACGTTGAACCTATGAACCCTGTATGTGTGATCTTGTGTGTAATTGATGCATCATGCATCCATGCACTCATAAGCATATTTTGTTGAAATCTTATTTCAAGGGATTTTAAAGGTTGACTATTTGTGAATATCTCAGGTACTTTTAACCATGGATTCTGGAAAGATAAAGACCGGAAAATACAGTTTCAAGGATCCCAAGATAGATGAGTTGATCAGTATAATTCCCGAGATAGAGTGTTCTGCAGACTTTCGGAAGAAGTATGGGTCCATTATTCCTCTCATGAAGCTGAAGATGAAGGAGGGTATTCTCTCGACCATGGTCCAGTTCTATGATCCGATGTATCATTGCTTTAATTTTCCCGACTATCAGTTGATGCCTACACTGAAGGAGTATTCTTATCTATTGGATTTACCTATTACCGATCGTATTCCTTTTACTGGTTTGGAGGGTGAGCTAAAACCACATGAGATTGCTGCTTTGATTCCCCTGGGGAAGTCTAAGGTGGAAGCCCATATGACTACCAAAGGAGGGATTAGAGGATTACCAGCTCAGTTCTTATTGGAGAAAGCTCGTTACTTTGCCAGAATGAAGAGTACAATTGCTTTTGAGGCCATTTTTGCTCTACTTGCTTATGGGTTGTTCTTATTTCCTAATGTGGACATGTTTGTTGACATTAACGCTATCAGGATATTCATGATTGGAAATCCAGTTCCTGCATTGTTGGGTGATACTTATTACTCTATCCATCTTCGGAATTCTTATCATGGGGGGATGATTATCTGTTGCACGCCTCTGTTGTACCGGTGGTTTATCGCTCATATGCCTCAGTCTGATGCTTTTTGGGATGTCAAGAAGGAACCTCGTTGGGCTCCTAAGATCATGGCACTTACTCACTCAGATATTGATTGGTATTGTTGTACCCCAAAATTTTCCCTCCCATATTCTTCAAGATTTGTCAAGACCAATCTTCAAATGGTTCAAAATCTCTCAAGGGTTGCACAGTCCAAAGGCCTCCTAAGCCTGTTAAAATTAGGGTTTTGGTTCTTGCAAGGAAGTTGAGGTTTTCAAGGGTCCAATCAAGTCCCATATACCTATATACATTGTCAAGCATCTACATGTCATGTTTCAAGACTCACAGCATCAAGTTGCACAGTCAAAAGCCCTAATTGCTTCACAATCAACTGTAGGGGTAAAATGGTCATTTGGCAGTCAAAAGTCAAAATTTTTGGTCAACATCTTATTTTGAAGCCACAATCATCATTTGATCAAGTCTTGATCATGATTCCACAAGCATGGCTCAAAAATCATCAAGATGCAAAAGTTTCCATTTTTGGACAGCTGAAAAGTCAACTGTAACTTGACCAAGGCATAAGTGTTTCATGGTTCATCAGAAAAATCCAATCCAATGCTCATTTTGAAGGGGATTACATTTCCTACAACTCATCTTCACATTCCAAGTCCAAGAAATGCTCTCACAAAAAGTTATCAATTTCTACATTATAGGTCATTTTCAAAAGTCAACAAAAAGGCATTTTAAGTCAAAGACCATAACTTGAGATTGGTAAATCCAAATGACATGGGACCAAAGGCATTGGTTAGAGGAATTGAAGACCTTTCCAAAATGTCCAAGAACATGTTCATATGATCAAAATTGAGCAAGATATGCATTGGAGAAGTTGGGAAATTTTTGTGAAATGGCAAAAGTCAACTATCCTTAAAACTTCAATTTTTGACAAAAGGGCCCACTTTCTTCCACTTGATTCAGCCTTGTCATGCCACCCACGTGTCCCATGATTAATTTCAAGACCAAACATTTATTTTTCCATTTTTATTTAATTTTTATTGATTTAATTCATTTTAAATCCATAATAATTCAAATAAAATCTAAAAATTAATGGAAGGGCATCTTTTTGATTTGAACAACTTTCATATACTACATGCCAGCTCACAAATTCGTGCTAGGGATATTTTGTGCATGAAATCTTGGTTTTTATTCAAAGATGGAAAGTTCTTCAATGGTGTTAAAACAAAATCTCCAAACTTAATTGCACAAGGTTAAGGCTTAGCTGCTGACCTAATTTCATTCATACATACATAAGCAAGCAAGCCAGACCTAATTCAAGACCCAAGCACTGCACAAACGGCCAAACCATAAACGAAAAAAGCTTGAAAAAAAGAGAATTCGAATTCTTAGTAAAAGCTGAAGGGGTGAAAAACACAAGAAGGGGGGGTTGAATTGTAAAACTGGAAACTTAAAGCAAATGACAAGGTATTTTTATCCTGGTTCGTTTGATCTCAAACTACTCCAGTCCACCCGTTCAAGGTGATTTCGCCTCTCTCCAACGAGGTCTTAATTCACTATATTCAACTGAATACAAATCTGTTTTAGCAACTGCTAAAACCTTCTTGAATCAAACCACAATCCGGTTTGTCAAGGCAACACTTTCTTACAGAGAAATGAACAAGTGTGTATGAATGTTTCTACAAAAACTATATCACAACTGTGATGTTTACACAAATGAAGCTTAGAATACTAAGTTGCTAAACGCTAATAAGGTATCAGAGTTTGGTGGTTTAGCAAAACTTGTAGAGTGAAGATTACTGTTCAGCTTTGTGCGTGTAGAGAGTTTGGAAGCATTAGCCGTGATAATCTTCAAAGCTTGGTTTATATAGCACTTTGAGAAGATGAACGTTGAACCAAATATTCTTGCTTCAATGCTATTTACAAGCTTTCCTTTTTGAGCAGATCTTGTCTAGAATGATGCCGTTGGTATTGATTAGCTTTCAATGCACAGTACCATTGCTTCTTCAATGCACGTTCTGGCTTGGCTCATTCTGATTCTGCTTTGCTGCTGATGAACTGATTTGATTCTGTATCAGAGTGTTTTACGCGCAGTTCTGTTCATCAAGCTTCAGCATGTGCAAGCGTTGATCTTCTGATCTTGACGTTCTGATTCAGCAACTTCTGATGCTGGTGTGCAAACTCATATTCTGATGCTGAGAACGTGATTTTGCTTATTTTAATCAGCATATCTGCAAGTCAGAGCATAGTAATTTTAAGTAGCATATAATTCAATCATGAAATATTTAACTACTATATCTTTTCACTTTGTTATCATCAAAACTTAATTATAGGGTACTAGATTCAAACATTGTTCTAACAATCTCCCCCTTTTTGATGATGACAAAAACTAGATATTTTAAATGAAAAATAACGTGAAAAGTTTATCAGATCTATGTATCAGAATAAGAAGTACGGAGAAGTCAGAGTTAAGAAATACTCCCCCTGAGTTTGTTACTTCCCTTTGATATGCGTGTTCTTCAGAGTCAGATCTTTTTCTATCTTTGAGCATCAGATTATAAGTCTTTGACTTATTAGAGAGCAGAGCTTCAGAGCTTTTCCTGTCAGAGCTTTGCTTCGGATCAGAGTGTTAGGTCGATCAGAGCTTCATATATCAGAACTTCATATTTGATCAGAGCAACATGAGCTTCTACATTTTGATCAGAGCTTCTAGTCTTCATTGTGCCTGTAGACTTAAAGACAAAACAGAAAAACATTTCAAGTAATAGAGAGTTAGAATGTTTGAGAGTTTCTGTCTAGTTAGCCGTTATTGATTTTAAATATCATTCTTGTTCTCCCCCTTTTTGTCAGCAATCAAAAAGTGCTGGTGATGTGCTAAAATGATTTAGATCAGAAAAACTAATAATATTAAAATAGTTCAGAATCAGAGCAAAATAGCATTACAAACCATAGTCAAAACATAGTCAAAAGTTCATCAGAAAATAAAGAAAATATAGAGAATGCATGAAAAAAAATTTCAAGGTTGTGGGGGCATGCGTGAGAACAGGCTTTCCAGCATTGCTTGAATCTTTTCAGAAGTTGCATTCTGCTTCTGAACCATGGTGACAACAGAATCAATTTTGCTGTCCTGAACATTCATTCTGGCTTCCATCTTCTGATCATTCTCTTCCATCCGCTGCTGTAGACGCAAGTCATTCAGCCTTAATTCTTCCAGAGCCTGCCTGTCCAAGGCAGCTTGAGAACTTTCAACAGGAGGAAGCTTCTCAGAACTTTCAGCTACATCTTCTGCTGGATTTTCTTCTTGAAGAGACTTGTCTTCTTCTGCTGGTTCCACCTGAGCAGCTTGCTCTTTCTCAGCCCAAGATTCAGAGTCCAGAGGCAGCACAACTTCTTGAGGCAGCTGACTCTCAACTTCCTTCAGCAGCTTGCTAAAGTTCTGTTGAGCCTGCTCATAGTTGACGTCCTGCAGCTTGAGTGCTTCAGCACGAACCCATATTCTGAACTGTGACCAGAGCTGATCAGAAGCAGCTGGGTCGATCATCCCCGGACAGACTTGCTTCAACGAAGCAATCCACTGCAGCATACCTGTTTCAAAGTCCAAAATACCAGAGCCAACATCTAATTGCTTTGGTTTGGGAATGGCCAATTTGTGTTTTAAATCAGCAAGACGTTCAAGACTTGTTAAGTCAATGAATGTTCTGCTGGGGTTTTCAGAAGATTGGCTTTCAGAGGTGTGCTGAGGAGCTGTTTGTTTTGGTGGATGGTTATCAGAGTCAGAGGATATGTCTATTGGAGTGGTTGGAGTTTTTGGAGGTGTTGATTCCTCTGATGATGGTAACTGGGGTCTAACAATGGTGGTTCCACATGGCAACTGTATTGCCAGCGGTGAAGGTTGAGATGAGTGGGGATCAGAATGATGAGGAGATGGGGTTTCATAGCGATGAAACTCTGTTGGAGGAGAGGGAGGATTATTTTCTGGTTGAGGAGGTGGAACTTCTGATTGCTCAGGAATCAGAGGTTCTTCTGTGATAGGTTGTTGTTGTTGTGATTCTGGTTCTTGTTCTGGTTCTGGTTGTGGTTGTATTTCTGGTTCAGGTTGAATTTCTGGTTCAGGTTGTGGAGGAGGAATATTTGGTGGTTCAGAGTGAGGTTGAACAGGAGCATGTTCACGCTCAATGTCAGCTAGCACTCTATCAAGTGCTGGTGTTGTTGAAACAGTTGGTTGTTGTTTGGTAATTTTGAGAGGAATTTTAATTCTGGTTCTTCTGAGTTGTAAGGCCTCAGAAGGGTCTTCTGGTATGTTCTCATCAATAGTGGGGATTGGAATGGATATTCTGTGAGAGGTTGGAGGAGGAGCAACAGATGTTGGAATAGTAGTTGAAATTGAAATAGGAGCAGTAGATGGATTACCTCGTTTCTTTGGAGTCTGGTGAGATGATCCTTCTGCTTTCCTCTTCTTTGACTTCTTCTGAGTCACTTCAGGTTGAACTTGACTCAGATCTTTGATCTTCAGCTTTGAACCTGCAACTTCTTCCTTGTATGAATCTGGATACTTGGCAACCATATCAGGGTGGGATTCCATCTCAGAAAATCTTGGGAAATCACTCAGAGGCACTCTTCTTCTGGAGATGTCAGCAGTTGAAGAAGCTCTGGGTTCCTTCCTGATATTGTCTATCAGCTTCATCTTTTTCAGGTTCTTAGCATTCAGCGCTTTTCCAACAGTTGGTTCAAAATTGCCCAGTACTTTAGCTTCGCTCAGATAATCTATCAGCTTATTCTCTGTCAGAATATCTGATATGAGCCTCCCAAATGGTATCCAGTCTCTTTTCGTCCTTTCTTCTTCTCTAGTCTCTTTCACACTAGTCTTCAGATGATTGAACAGGAAGTGTGCCAAATTGATCTTCACCTTCTGATCAATAAAGTAGATCAGAAATTGCTGATCCACGTTTATATAGTCAGGAGAGCTTGTTGGCTTCCTGTGATTGAAACAGCCTAGAACAATCTTGGCCCACACTCTGCAGTGATCCTTCAGATCCTTGATTTTGCTGCTGGGAAAACCAAGGGTGAAAATGCAGTTTGCTACCACACCAATATCAGGGCACCTATCAGCCATGTCCACACACCGGACTCCACCACCACTCTGACCAATTAACCTAGCAATGAGGTCTTCAGAAATTATTATCTTCTTTCCCATAACAGAAGAGACGACTAGATGCTTATCAATCTTGGCATGAATCCAAAATTCTTTGACAAGCTCTGGGAAGGTTGGTCCAACCAGTCTATCAAAGTACCTCTCCCACTTTTGAGTTTTGACCTCAGCAGTTAGGTCAAATCCATTTTCCTTCAAACTTTCGAAATCCACGATTAACTCAGAGAGAACCTCAAGATTCTTTACTGGTGTGAGAAGAGTTCTGGTAGGCGCTTGGTATTGCTCAGAGGTTTCCTTCTTCTGATTTCCTGCAGAAATGCTGGAGGATGCCATTGTTCTCACACAAAAAGCTTGAGAGTGATTTGAGAAAAGCTAGGGTTTTGAAGGAGATATGCAGAAAAATTCTTAAGAGATTATGAGTAAGCGTAAAGATTAAGACTGAAGAGTAATGTGCTTAAATAGGATTTTCAAAAATTATTTTGAAAAATAAAACGTTTTTAAGAGAGAGAAAAAAAATAATGATTGCAATTAACAAGCGTGATTACTTTTGCATTTAATGCTTGCTGATTTTGGGGGATTTGAGAAAGATACTTAAAAACGGTTACCAGACATGTGTCTCAATGCACCCAATCAGCGTTTTCCTTTCTCAGAAACGTGCACGCGTTCTGCTTCAGGGATTTGCTGATGATTGGATGACACTTGTTTGATGTAGTGATCAGCACGTCTGTATTTGAGATTAGACTCTCAGATCTTTAGACTTGCCTCTGATACAATCTGCATGTTTTAACTTTCTGAAACAAAGATTGATCAGAAGTTCACAGTAATATAATTACATTCTGAAAGATAAACATATGGAATTAAAGCATTTTCATTCTGGGCATACTTTCATGCTGAGATGTTTCAGAATGAAATTAAACCTATCTTCTGAAAGGGGTTTAGTAAAGATATCAGCCCATTGATGGTCTGTATCTATAAATTTCAAGTTTAAAATTCCTTTCTGAATATAGTCCCTAATGAAATGATGTTTTATTTCTATATGTTTAGCTCTAGAATGTAAAATAGGATTCTTACTTAAGCAAATAGCAGAAGTATTATCACAAAGAATAGGAATGTTACTCTCAAAAATCTGGAAGTCTTCAAGCTGACTTTTCATCCAGAGCATCTGTGTGCTGCAACCAGCTGCTGCTATGTACTCAGCTTCTGCTGTTGACAGAGCAATAGTTGATTGCCTTTTGCTGGACCACGAGATCAGATTTTCTCCTAGAAACTGGCAGCTTCCAGAAGTACTTTTTCGTTCCACTCTGTCTCCAGCAAAATCAGCATCGCAGTAGCCTACTAAACTGTAATCACTAGATTTTCTATAAAACAAACCCAGATTAGTAGTACCTTTCAGATACTTGAAAATTCGCTTAACAGCTGTTAAGTGAGATTCTCTAGGATCTGATTGGAATCTAGCACAAATACATACGCTGAATAGAATATCAGGTCTTGAAGCAGTCAGATAAAGGAGAGAACCAATCATACCTCTGTAGACTTTCTGTTCTACGCTTTTGCTTACCTCTTCTCTTTCCAGAATGCACGTGGGATGCATTGGAATCTTTGATGGCTTACATTCTGAGAGGTCAAATTTCTTCAGAAGATCTCTGATGTATTTGCTCTGATGAATGTAAGTTCCCTCTGGAGTTTGATTGATCTGAATTCCTAGAAAGAACTTCAGTTCTCCCATGAGGCTCATCTCAAATTCTGCCTGCATACACTTAGCAAATTTTCTTCCAAGAGAAGGGTTAGTAGAACCAAAGATTATATCATCAACATAAATTTGACAGACTAAAATGTCACTCTTAACTGTTTTACAGAATAGAGTGGTGTCCACTTTCCCTCTGGTGAACTCATTTTCAAGCAGAAAGTTACTTAGCCTTTCATACCAAGCTCTGGGAGCTTGTTTCAGACCATACAGTGACTTTTTCAGTTTGAAAACATGTTCTGGATGTTTGGTATTTTCAAAACCTGGGGGTTGGTGAACATACACTTCTTCTTCTATATAACCATTTAAGAATGCACTTTTGACATCCATCTGATACAGAGTGATGCCTCTATTAACAGCAAATGAGATTAAAAGTCTTATAGATTCTAACCTGGCGACTGGGGCAAAGGTTTTTGTATAGTCTATCCCCTCTTGCTAACTATAACCTTGTGCAACCAGTCGTGCCTTGTTTCTGACGACTTCACCTTGTTCATTGAGCTTGTTTCTGAACACCCATCTTGTTCCAATGACGTTGAATCCTTTTGGTCTTGGAACGAGATCCCATACGTCGTTTCTGGTGAATTGATTCAGCTCTTCTTGCATTGCCAGAATCCAGTCATTGTCCAGAAGTGCTTCATCAATAGAAGAAGGTTCAATCAGAGACACAAGTCCCATCAGAGTTTCTTCAGAGTTTCTGAGGCTTGCTCTTGTTCTGATTGGATCTTCCTTTCTTCCTAGAATAGATTCTTCTGGGTGATCCAAACTGCTTCTGGGTACTCTCTTCTGAGGTTGATCAGCAGCAGTTGTAGGATTTCTAGCATTGCTTCTTTCAGACGTTGAAGGAATGTCTGTGTTGAGAGCTTCTGATGACTTGCCTTCAGAACCTGCAAATTCAATTTCTATACCTGCAAGATTTTCATTCTGCTTTGACTTTTCAGAGTCAAGCTTATCATCAAAACGAACACTGATTGATTCTTCCACAATCTGTGTTTCTGTATTGTATACTCTGTACCCTCTTGAGCGTTCAGAGTATCCTAACATAATACACTTCTGTGCCTTAGAATCAAACTTGTTCAAATAATTCTTAGTATTTAACATATAGCAAGTACATCCAAATGGATGAAAATACGAAATGTTGGGCTTTCTGTTCTTCCACAATTCATATGGAGTCTTTTCCAGAATAGGTCTTATTGAGATTCTATTCTGAATGTAGCACGCTGTGTTTATTGCTTCTGCCCAGAAAGTCTTAGCAACGTTTGTCTCGTTGATCATGGTTCTGGCCATTTCTTGCAATGTTCTATTCTTTCGTTCTACAACTCCATTTTGTTGGGGAGTTCTAGGACAAGAGAAATCATGCAGAATGCCTTTGTCATTAAAGAATGACTCAAAATCTTTATTTTCAAATTCACCACCATGATCACTTCTGACTTTAACGATTCTAAGATCTTTTTCATTCTGAACTTGGTTACAGAAGGTAACAAACACAGAGTGTGACTCGTCCTTGTGTCTTAAGAACTTTACCCATGTCCATCTGCTATAGTCATCTACGATTACTAACCCATACTTCTTGCCACTGACAGAGGCAGTTTTAACTGGTCCAAATAAGTCAATGTGCAGAAGTTCTAATGGCTTAGAGGTAGAAACAACATTTTTGGATTTAAAAGATGGTTTTGCAAATTTGCCTTTCTGACATGCTTCACACAGAGCATCTGAATTGAACTTCAAATTTGGAAGTCCTCTGACCAGATTGAGTTTGTTAATCTGAGATATTCTTCTCATACTAACATGCCCCAATCTTCTGTGCCAGATCCACTGCTCGTTGTTAACAGACAGAAGACATTTTACGTTCTGACTCTTAAGTTCAGAAAGTTTGATTTTGTAAATGTTGTTTTTCCTCTTACCATTAAATAGGATAGTCCCATCTTTCTGACTAACAGCTTTACATGATTTTTGATTAAAGATTATATCATAACCGTTATCACTTAATTGACTTATGGATAACAGGTTATGCATCAATCCATCAACAAGCAGAACATTATTAATAGAGGGAAGATTTCCGTTACCTACAGTTCCAGAGCCAATTATCTTTCCCCTCTGATTGCCTCCAAAGCCAACGTGGCCTCCAGGCTTAAGTTCCAGGCTTTGGAACATATGCCTTCTTCCCGTCATGTGACGTGAGCAGCCAGAGTCCAGGTACCATGACTGGTGTTTCTGACTTGCTGCTAAAGATATCTGCAACATGTATTATTTTATCCTTAGGTACCCAGATCTTCTTGGGTCCTGATTTGTTAGTCTTACCAAAACTCTGGTTGAATTTTGGTTTCACAAAGTGATTACTACTAGTATATTTGATGTCATGTGTGTGACCATACACAAAGTGTGAATTTAGAGGAGTGTGTTTAATGGTTACATCCATGATATTTTTAGGTGTAGGAACCTTACCTAGGTATCCTATTCCTTTCCTGCCGTTTCTGCTAACTCCATAGATCATTGAAGCCATTCTGCTTCTATCTATGCTTTTAGCAAGGAACTTCTGGAAACTATGATCATACTCCTTGATGATCTCATCAGCGTTGCTGGGAGTTTCAGCAATTGGTTTCTTCTGAGAGTTTTGTAAAGAGTTTTCTAATTTTAAAATTTTATCTCTCAGCTCAGAGTTTTCCAATTTGAGACTCTCAGACTTATTAGAGTCAGATTCAAGAGTCCTTTTCAGGTCTCTGAATTTAGCTCTAATCTGCTGATAACGTTCCAGAATTTCATTTAGGCTTTCAGCAAGTTCAGCCTTTGTAAAATTAACAGCGAAGTTAGGGAATACCTCTTCTGTGTCTGATTCTGAGTCTGAGTCAGAAGCTTCACTGTCATCTGGAATGTTAGCCATAAGCGCTATGTTCGCCCTTTCATCATCTGATTCTGAGTCAGCTTCAGACGAGTCAGAGTCATCCCATGTGGCCATGAGACTTTTCTTCTTTTCTCTTCCAAACTTCCTTTTTGGCTTTTCCCTCTGAAGCTTTGGACAATCACTCTTGTAGTGACCTTGCTCATTGCACTCGTAGCAGATGATGTCTTTTGTATTTGGCTTCTTGCTACCTGAGGAGCCTTCAGATCTTCTGTATCCAGAGGAAGAGTCTGTCCTTCTGTGTCTGGAAGAAGACTCGTTCTGATCAGATCTTCTGGGATTCCTGAACTTCCTTTGCCTTTGCTTCCACAGTTGATTTACTCTTCTGGAGAGAAGAGAAAGCTCGTCTTCTTCTGATGAGGACCCATCAGAGGTTTCTTCAACTGCCTGCAAAACTTTAGATTCAGATTTTCTGTTAGATTTTAAAGCTATAGGCTTACCTTGCTTCTGAGGCTCGTCAGCTTCCAGCTCTATCTCATGACTTCTGAGGGAGCTTATAAGTTCCTCCAGAGTGATTTTGTTGAGATCTTTCGCCAGCTTCAGAGCAGTAACCATAGGCCTCCACTGCTTGGGTAAACTTCTGATTATCTTCTTGACATGGTCAGCAGTAGAGTATCCCTTGTCCAGAACTTTGAGACCAGCTACCAGAATCTGAAATCTAGAGAACATAGTTTCAATGGATTCAGATTCTTCCATTTTAAACGCCTCATACTTCTGAATGAGCGCCAGAGCCTTTGTTTCCTTGACTTGAACGTTGCCCTCATGCGTCATTCTGAGAGAATCAAAGATGTTCTTAGCTGTGTCTCTGTTAGAGATCTTCTCATACTCAGTATAGGAGATAGCACTGAGAAGGATGGTTCTGGCCTTATGGTGATTCTTGAAATCACGCTTTTGTTGATCAGTCATTGATTTTCTATCAATCTTCTGACCAGTAGCATTAACAGGGTGCGTGTATCCATCTGTCACCATATCCCACAGATCAGCATCATGAGCTAGAAAGAAGCTTTCAATTCTGTCTTTCCAGTAGTCAAAGTTTTCTCCATCAAAGACTGGAGGTTTGCCGCTGAATCTGTCTCTATCCTCATTGGTGTCATTGCTGAAATGAGAGTTGTTTCCTGCCATAGTGTTTTTCTGACGCTGGATCTTTTACTGACACGGTTAAGTGTTTTAGCTCAGAACCAGGCGCTCTGATACCAATTGAAGGGGTGAAAAACACAAGAAGGGGGGGTTGAATTGTAAAACTGGAAACTTAAAGCAAATGACAAGGTATTTTTATCCTGGTTCGTTTGATCTCAAACTACTCCAGTCCACCCGTTCAAGGTGATTTCGCCTCTCTCCAACGAGGTCTTAATTCACTATATTCAACTGAATACAAATCTGTTTTAGCAACTGCTAAAACCTTCTTGAATCAAACCACAATCCGGTTTGTCAAGGCAACACTTTCTTACAGAGAAATGAACAAGTGTGTATGAATGTTTCTACAAAAACTATATCACAACTGTGATGTTTACACAAATGAAGCTTAGAATACTAAGTTGCTAAACGCTAATAAGGTATCAGAGTTTGGTGGTTTAGCAAAACTTGTAGAGTGAAGATTACTGTTCAGCTTTGTGCGTGTAGAGAGTTTGGAAGCATTAGCCGTGATAATCTTCAAAGCTTGGTTTATATAGCACTTTGAGAAGATGAACGTTGAACCAAATATTCTTGCTTCAATGCTATTTACAAGCTTTCCTTTTTGAGCAGATCTTGTCTAGAATGATGCCGTTGGTATTGATTAGCTTTCAATGCACAGTACCGTTGCTTCTTCAATGCACGTTCTGGCTTGGCTCATTCTGATTCTGCTTTGCTGCTGATGAACTGATTTGATTCTGTATCAGAGTGTTTTACGCGCAGTTCTGTTCATCAAGCTTCAGCATGTGCAAGCGTTGATCTTCTGATCTTGACGTTCTGATTCAGCAACTTCTGATGCTGGTGTGCAAACTCATATTCTGATGCTGAGAACGTGATCTTGCTTATTTTAATCAGCATATCTGCAAGTCAGAGCATAGTAATTTTAAGTAGCATATAATTCAATCATGAAATATTTAACTACTATATCTTTTCACTTTGTTATCATCAAAACTTAATTATAGGGTACTAGATTCAAACATTGTTCTAACAAAAGCTTGTTTCAATTAAAAAACTCAACGTGGAGTGCTAGCCTACCATCCCCTGAAGCGATTGGCATAAGAACCAAGTCCTCTCATCGCCTGAAACGCTCTGTAAGTTGTCCTGAACTTAGCTCTGAACATGAGATCACAAATTCGTTTCCTTGCGTCTTTTTGCAAAAATATTGACATATTCTTGATCATGGCATGATTTCCAACCTTTCTCCAATATTTAATTTCATTTTTGTAGTCTGCATAGCCATGCCCGAAGCTAGGGTTTTGGCTCTTTGTTTTTAAGTGTTTTTATTATAGGCAAAATCAGGACAAGCTATGGCTATGGTTGGACTCAGGAGAACAAGGCGAGTAAGACGAGGGTTTTGGTTTGTGTTTTCGTGACCTAGAAACCATTTTAGGACGAGGACGCGGATTTTGTTACGGAACTGAATCCGCAGGAAAAAATACAGGGACTATTGGAGAAGACGAAGGCTTGTTAGCATTTGATTGGTCCGTTCAAATTAAAATGCGCGTGTTTTTAATTTCCAGGATACGGTTTGTTTATTTCATATAATATTATTTGTTTATTATTATAACGAATGGAAGCAATTGGCTCAGTGGCTAAGGCGTGCAGGCTTTGAACGTTGGGACTTGGGTTCGAATCCCAGGTCCCCCAAAATATTTATTTGTTCTTTTCTTCACACGATCTCATGCAGCGCTGTACAAGGCATTCCACCATAGGTCTCAATCATCCAGGCGCCAGGTGTTTACTAGCAGCGATCCAATGGCTTAGAGTGGACGACCACCATGTATCCAGTCAACACGTGCTACAGAGAATTCAGAAGGTCAACGCAGGCTTGGGGTTAATGGGCTTGGAATCTGCTAGCAAACCTCCATTATGGGCCCAGAACCCCCCTTTGGTTCATCCTTTTTTCTTTTATTTTATATTTTCCATTTTTATTTATTAACTTTTTTCTTCTAATTATTATTATTATCACTAAAACTAATTAATTAACATTTTCACAATAAATTTCAGAAAACCAAAAAATATTTTTATTAATTACTTTTTTTTGCAAATAAATTCATTAATTAATTTAGTTTAAATTAGGTTTAATTTTAATCTTCTTTTTACAATAAATAAAAATGAATTAGATTTAGGGTTTTCCTTTGACACTTTTAATTTCTTTTTTTTATTTCATTAAAAACATAAAACCACAAAAATACTTTTTTTCTTGTAAATAAATTAATTAATTAGTAATTAGGTTTAATTTTTAATTAATTGCAAAAAAGGGACAAAATTCAATTCTTTCTCAAAAAAAAGGGTCAAAACCCTAAGACTTTCCTGATTTAATTTTTATTCGCACATTAATTCCTTTTGATTATTTATGTATCTGCTCCGAAAATGTAATAGTTAATTAGGGTTTATCGCTTTATTTACTTTTTCGTATTTATTTACAAAACGGGTTTTTGTTTTTGGCGATGTATAGACCTGCGCCTTGTAATAGCGTAGCTTTACCTTTCCGCAATTTATTTTCCGCACTCTTAACTGTTAAAATGCCTGAAAGACTTGTATGAAATAAAACCAATCCGTAGCTCACAAATAACATGTACAAGATAAACATTAACATGAAACAACACACAAGCACATACCACTCTTAGGGTACGCCTCACTGGTTGCCTCGAACGTGGTCATCAAGTATAGGGTGTCTTAGAGGTCGCCCTCCTGTTTAAGATCCAGTTGCCTCGAAACAGTTGCCTCGGATAAAAAGGATCTAGGACATTAGGGTTACCACTAAGGCGTCCTACCATTGCTTTGGTGACCACACATGTCCCTAATAATCGAATTGACCCGAATACCTCCAACGACAGTACTACCTACTTCTCAATAGTGGGATAGTACTGTCTAAAGGACTCTTACACAGCCTAATTCCTTAGAGTAGGTAGATTTCTCCTGGGTACTTGCTCTTTCAAAAAAACAAAAATAACTTTTCGCACCTACACTTTCAAAAGGTTTTCAAACAAATATTTCATACACTCTTGAGGACTGATACAAGAGTTACCTAGAAATTTTTCAGACGAAACTTTTTCAAAACCCACTCATACTTGAAAAGCAAACAATTTTTGAAAACATAAGAGCAAGCACCTAAGATCCCTTGGATAACCACGGATAGAAAGGGTGCTAACATCTTCCCTTTCTATAAATCTACCTCCCGAACCGAGAAACATTCTCAAAGAAGGAATTTTGCTGTGCTTTTGTCCTTTCCATATTGGAGAACATAAAAGACGGTGGCGACTCTTGCTTACCGCGACATTTCGCGAACCAGCATTTCAAAATAGTCAGTTCTATTTCCACTGATCACAGAACTGGCGACTCTGCTGGGGACACTAATAAGTGAGGTGTACCTTAGGATTAAACCACTCTTATGTTTTCAATTGCTTGCTTTGTTTGTTTTAATATTGTGGGCCTGTTTTGGGAGTTTCATAGATCCTAAACCCGGATCTGGGGGATACCCTTTTAGAAGTAGCAACAAACTGTGAGGGAACTGTGTGGGGTATACCGACACGGTTGAAGCAGTTTGCTACATTGATGTGGCACTTTGGTGAGTACCGGTAACCCTTGAGTCAAGTCAAGGAGAGTACGGGGCCGCCGCGTGGTGTCGTGAAGCATCAACTGACCTTAGGAACCTTACTTGACCATCCTGGCCTCTTTAGGGGTAGTGAGATGACCGACTTTGGTGCAGTCCGAAGTTGGTAGATACTCGATACTACACTCATTGAGGGTTGTTTTCTTGGAATATTTTGATCGCCAGTTCAGTGGCTAAATCAAAACAATGAACACAGAAAACAACCCAATGATATTGAGATCCTTAGAACCCGGTTACTTTTGATAGGACAGGTTTTGAGCCCACCAACTTCAAGAGGGTAGTACCTAAACTTCATGCTGGCCTGAACTCTAAGGGTTGTCTTGTGTGACTTGTGTGCCTTCAAACTTGACTACTTGAATGCTTGTTATCTGACAGTTGAGTTTCTTGCAGGTTTTGTTTACAGTCCTTAATCTGGACTCATAACAGGGTTTACCTACATTACTCCATGCATAACATAACATCATACCATCATACCATCGCATACGTCCTGCATAAGGACTAATCCATTTCAAGGATCTCAAGGGTTTATGATGCAGGTCATGATGAACCAACTGTCTAGCAAGGGGCAAAGGGGATTTATTTTCCTCTAGCCAAAGTTGTGACTTGAGTCAGGGGCTATGACCCACTCGATATGGTGAGCCTTGACTCTTGAAGAAGGACTCTCATCAACATGAAGTTCCTTCCATCAAGCTACAAAATTCAAATTCTAACAATTTTTCTTGTTTACCCCGCAAGATCCTTGAAAACATCGCATGCATACATACATATCATTGCATTACAGGTACCCTTGGTACAGGTCTCTTACCTTCTTCGTTGTTTATTTCAGCAATGGCTTCCCAACAAGACAACCAGGATCTTCATGCTCAAGAGACTCGGTTCGGGGAGATCCTCCTAAATCTATCCAAGGGGCAGGAAGAGCTGAGAACACTCCTCATGGGGACTTTGGTCAGGAATAGTCCATAAGACGATAAAGACGAACGGCTGAAACGTCTGCAAGCTGAGGTAGATACAATGAGAACCCAGATGCTGGGGCAGATGGCTCTCATCCAAGACCTAGCTCAAAGACAAGAAGAGCTCAGGGTTCTCGTCAACCAACTGCTTCGGGATAACCAACTGGGGAAAACATCTAAGGTTGAAGAGCCAGTCACCATCAAATTCCCTTTGAGACAAGAAGACAAGGGAAAAGCTCCTCAACTTGCTTTAGGGTCACAAATTCAGCATCAACCTCACCAGCCTCAGCAAGACAGTATGAAGCAAGTAGTCAGGGTTGGAGACCAACCCGGTAATCAGCCTCCAAGAAGTCAAAGGTTTGGTTCAATGAATAGACCTCTCCAAATTGCTACTACTTCACAGGTCCAACAACGACCTCGCCAAGAACAACGGGTTGATCAGAGCAAGCCAGACAAACCCAGGAGGAAATTCACCCAGCTCAATACGTCGTTGTCCCAAGCTTTGCAACACCTGTTAAAGTTGAATCTGGTGACATTGATAGGACCTCACCCTAATCCTAAGACTTCTTCACCCAACTATAATCCTGGGGCCAGATACGCATACCATTCTAACAGCTCGGGGCATGATACTGACAACTGTTGGAAGTTGAGATACAAAATCCAAAACCTGATCGATGAAGGAGCAGTGGAATTCACCCAAGATGGTCAGGTCGAGTTCTTCTACTATCCCTGCGAGATTCACCATTTGAAGTGACAAGTCCTGAGACTAGAAGACTTTTGTTCATTCAAATGTTCAAGTTGTATTTTCTTTGCTTATACAAACAATTATTGTCATAGCAAACTTTATTACTTTATCAATGCATCGCATATGTCTGTTTTGAATCAATATATTCGCATTCGCTATATTCAAACTGCTTTCATTTTTGTGATGTTCAAACTCTCGATTAATAACTCTAAGCCTCTTGAGGGAGGATGATGAAAATGACACCGCGATCTTTTACAGTATGCTTTTGAACAGACTCCGCTGATGAGGTACAGGCATTGTTTCAAATCCTAAACACTAGAGTTATAAGGAAGATAATCCCTCGTCAACCCCTTTGAGCCAAAGAAGCAGGAGTTTTTCTTTTCGAAAATTAAAACCCTTAATCGTAACCTGGGGCAGGGTAGTTTCTCAGTTGATCCAAGTGCATAATGAACAGCACCAAAGAAGTCCTTCCAAGACAAAAGACAATGATGGTTCCGAATAATCATAAAGACAGGCAGTCGTTATCTTTCAAAAAGAAAAGCCCAATAAGTCAAAACCTATGAAGGAGACTTACAAAAACTGGGGCATCCCGCTGACTGTAACCACAAAGAAACAGTTCAGGCAAAAAACAGGGATAACAAAATCAAAAAGAAAGAGGTCCTATAAACCCTCGGCAAAAAAGGAATGACTGCCTAATCAAAATAAACAGTCAACATCCGAACCATCACTGGAATATCCAAACAAAGACTCAAATAAGGTCTAACGCACGATCAGCTGAGTTTAGGTTCGAAGAACATCACGAAGAGCGGGTGGGTACAAATAATTTGAGCCTTTATCCTTTGTTTCTTAAACCGTGAACCAGGCCACGTTACAACCCTCAAAAGGTCCTAGCTGAAGCATGGGTTAGTTCAAAAGCATAATGTTACGAAAGATATCCTGACTCCTTAAGGCTTGCGGTAAAATAACGAGTTGACATCACATTTTACAAATTTGCTTGTTTCACTGAAAAATGCATTTTCAAAAACTTCAAAACAGACATAGGCTTTGCATTCTTGATATGATATTGTTTGCATATGATTATTTGTTCGAACAGCAGAGAAATTTGCATGAAGAATATCTAGTGAACAAAAGCACCTCCAATCAAGGGGCACGGCATGATCATTGTCTATCATCTGGGGCAGTTAAGTCAAGATTTGGAGAATCTCTCAAAAAGGCCAGCCAGCTTGGGGCAAATCTCCATCTGGGTCATTTGGGGAATTGGACGATCAAAACGAAGATCTTCTGGTGGTATGGTAACACTGCACTACTAACAGGGGCACCTCCCTATATCATGAGAGCGTGGACATAGTCGGAATAAATACTACGCATAATCAAAGACCCGCTAGGTTGGCACACCTAGGCAAAAATAAGGGCTTCCCGGCGAATCAAAAGGGTTCGGGAAAAAATAAGGGATGAAAATAATAAAAGAATCTGTACACCCGGCAAGTCGAAAACCTGAAAAGGCGGCTTGGGCAAAAATGGATATCCCGGTGGACTGAAAACCCGAAAGGGCGGTCCAGGCAAAAATTAGGGATCAAAGCGTACGACTATGTCCCGTCATCTTGTCGCTTGCCTACCAGAAGAAGAATTGTCAATCGGCAGTCATCAAGCACCTCCACCGGTACCTTCTCCCACAGAAACTGGGGCAATACAAATTGTCTAAGCGATCTGGTTGCTTTGTCCACCGAGGTGCCAAGGTATGTTCAGCTGAAGAACCTGACCAAGTTACCTCCACTCCCCTCAGAGTAAGACCAGAATCAGCAATACTCTCCCCGAGCAGAGTTGGTCTCCCATCAACCCTAACAAGGCACAATATCTCCAGCAAGTCAACGATACTCTCCCCAAGCAGAGTTAGTCTACTGTCAGCCTTAAGGAAGTTGGGTACCCCCATAAAATCTCAACATTCCTCAGTGGAGTATACAAATGTTCCTAAACAAGCATTCCCGGCAGTCTTAATATAACATTGTTCCCCGGCGAAATACAGACACACCAGCGGAGCCACTTCCCCAGTACAGTCCAAAGTTTCCCCATGAGAGTTAAATCATCCTCCCCGGTAGATTCTGGAAGCATATCCCCAGTAGATTCTGGAAGCTTATCCCCAATAGATTCTGGAAGCTTATCCCCTGCAGAGTACATACGTCTCTCCCCGACCATATTCAAAGGTTATTCCCCACCAGAGCTTATAACTGGGTTATCCTCAGCTAATTACCACGGAAAGATCGTCCTCAGCGAAGTTCTTCCTATCCCCCAGCGGAGTTCATCAAATTGCCCAATATAACTTATCAGTGGAATCCCCAGTGGAGTCATCATCAAAACCTCAGTGAAGCATCTCTTCCCCACAGAGTATTCCCCGCAGAGTAATCTCTCCAACAAGTTTATTCCTCAACGGAGTCATCTTCTCCTACTGGTTTATTCTTGCAACCATCCTCCCCAGCGGAAATGAAGAACTCTACTCTTCAAACATCAGCCCAGGATTTAACAAGCTCCCGGCATTCGTCAAGGATTTATTTTCCTAGACGAAAACACATTCATAAACATATCACATTTCATACATCCTGCTTACATACATGACAAAATGCATATAACACAATCTCATTTCTCCCTGAGAACATCATGACATCATGCATTTCATACATCATGACGTTGCATACAACTAATGTTTTGCCTTTTCAGGAAAAGGTCAATCAAAAGACGATTACCATCAACTTTCGCAGTTCCAGATTCGATACTTGTATCCAGCCAGGGCATATCTGTGAGTGACTGATTGTAGATTCGATACCTGTATCCAGCTAGGGCATGTCTGCATGAAGAGTTTAGAGATTCGATTCTTGTATCCAGCCAGGGCATATCTGTAGACGACCAGTTCCAGATTCGATACCTGTATCCAGCCAGGGCATATCTGTAGACGATCAATTCCAGATTCGATTGCTGTATCTAGCCAGGGCATATCTGTGAGTAACTGATTGTAGATTCGATTCCTGTATCCAGCCAGGGCATGTCTGCATGAAGAGTTTAGAGATTCGATTCCTGTATCCAGCCAGGGCATATCTGTAGACGACCAGTTCCAGATTCGATACCTGTATCCAACCAGGGCATATCTGTAGACGACCAATTCCAGATTCGATTCCTGAATCTAGCCAGGGCATATCTGTGAGTAACTGATTGTAGATTCGATTCCTGTATCCAGCCAGGGCATGTCTGCATGAAGAGTTTAGAGATTCGATTCCTGTATATAGTCAGGGCATATCTGTGGACGACCAATTCCAGATTTGATTCCTGTATCTAGCCAGGGCATATCTGTGAGTAACTGATTGTAGATTCGATTCCTGTATCCAGCCAGGGCATGTCTGCATGAAGAGTTTAGAGATTGGATTCCTGTATCCGGCCAGGGCATATCTGTAGACGACCAATTCCAGATTCGATTCTTGTATCTAGCCAGGGCATATCTGTGAGTAACTGATTGTAGATTCGATTCCTGTATCCAGCCAGGGCATGTCTGCATGAAGAGTTTAGAGATTCGATTCCTGTATCCAGCCAGGGCATATCTGTAGACGACCAATTCCAGATTCGATTCCTGTATCTAGCCAGGGCATATCTGTGAGTAACTGATTGTAGATTCGATTCCTGTATCCAGCCAGGGCATGTCTGCATGAAGAGTTTAGAGATTCGATTCTTGTATCCAGCCAGGGCATATCTGTAGACGACCAATTCCAGATTCGATTCCTGTATCTAGCTAGGGCATATCTGTGAGTAACTGATTGTAGATTCGATACCTGTATCCAGCCAGGGTATGTCTGCATGAAGAGTTTAGAGATTCGACTCCTGTATCCAGCCAGGGCATATCTGTAGACGACCAATTCCAGATTCGATTTCTGTATCTATCCAGGGCATATCTGTGAGTAACTGATTGTAGATTCGATTCCTGTATCCAGCCAGGGCATGTCTGCATGAAGAGTTTAGAGATTCGATTCCAGTATCCAGCCAGGGCATATCTGTATACGACCAATTCTATATTCGATTCCTGTATCTAGCCAGGGCATATCTGTGAGTAACTGATTGTAGATTCGATACCTGTATCCAGCCAGGGCATGTCTGCATGAAGAGTTTAGAGATTCGACTCCTGTATCCAGCCAGGGCATATCTGTAGAAGACCAATTCCAGATTCGATTCCTGTATCTAGCCAGGGCATATCTGTGAGTAACTGATTGTAGATTTGATTCATGTATCCAGCCATGGCATGTCTGCATGAAGAGTTTAGAGATTCGATACCTGTATCCATCTAGGGCATATCTATAGACGACTAGTTCCGGATTCGATTCCTGTATCTAGCCAGGGCACATCTGTGAGCAATTGATTGTAGATTTGATACCTGTATCTAGCCAGGGCATATCTACATGAAGAGATTGAAGATCAACACCTGTAACAGGCCAGGAAATTATCTTTCTTTCTCAGGTACGCAAGTTCTCACTAAGGAATCTCTTACGTGATCGACACCTTCAGATGGCATCTTTTAAGCCCATCTCAATAACTATCCATTACCTTTCCAAATGGAATCTATAAGCCCATTCCCGACAAGGTTCTGTCACATCTCCAGATGGCATCTATAAGCCCATCCACCTACCAACAGTCTCCAAATGGCATCTATAAGCCCATTCCCGACAAGGTTCTGTCACATCTCCAGATGGCATCTATAAGCCCATCCACCTACCAACAGTCTCCAAATGGCATCTATAAGCCCATTCCCGACAAGGTTCTGTCACATCTCTAGATGGCATCTATAAGCCCATCCACCTCCCAACAGTCTCCAAATGGCATCTATAAGCCCATTCCCGACAAGGTTCTGTCACATCTCCAGATGGCATCTATAAGCCCATCCTCCCATACCATCTTTCCAAATGGCATCTATAAGCCCATTCCCGATAATGTTGTCACATCTCCATAACTATCCATTACCTTTCCAAATGGCATCTATAAGCCCATTCCCGACAAGGTTCTGTCACATCTCCAGATGGCATCTATAAGCCCATCCACCTACCAACAGTCTCCAAATGGCATCTATAAGCCCATTCCCGACAAGGTTCTGTCACATCTCCAGATGGCATCTATAAGCCCATCCACCTACCAACAGTCTCCAAATGGCATCTATAAGCCCATTCCCGACAAGGTTCTGTCACATCTCCAGATGGCATCTATAAGCCCATCCTCCCATACCATCTTTCCAAATGGCATCTATAAGCCCATTCCCGACAAGGTTCTGTCACATCTCCAGATGGCATCTATAAGCCCATCCTCCCATAGCATCTTTCCAAATGGCATCTATAAGCCCATTCCCGACAAGGTTCTGTCACATCTCCAGATGGAATCTATAAGCTCATCCAACTATCCACCATCTCTCCAAATGGCATCTATAAGCCCATTCCCGACATCACAGTGCTGATATTCTACTATGCGAGTGCAAATTTCTGGGCACTCTAGTGTTCAATCATCTTCCACCTTCGGATCACGAAAGGCACGCAAGCCAATCTACATCCTCAGGTCTAAGAAGATTGAACAGGGGCAACTGTTGTACCCCAAAATTTTCCCTCTCATATTCTTCAAGATTTGTCAAGACCAATCTTCAAATGGTTCAAAATCTCTCAAGGGTTGCACAGTCCAAAGGCCTCCTAAGCCAGTTAAAATTAGGGTTTTGGTTCTTGCAAGGAAGTTGAGGTTTTCAAGGGTCCAATCAAGTCCCATATGCCTATATACATTGTCAAGCATCTACATGTCAAGTTTCAAGACTCACATCATCAAGTTGCACAGTCAAAAGCCCTAATTGCTTCACAATCAACTGTAGGGGTAAAATGGTCATTTGGCAGTCAAAAGTCAAAATTTTTGGTCAACATCTTATTTTGAAGCCACAATCATCATTTAATCAAGTCTTGATCATGATTCCACAAGCATGGCTCAAAAATCATCAAGATGCAAAAGTTTCCATTTTTGGACAGCTGAAAAGTCAACTGTAACTTGACCAAGGCATAACTTTTTCATGGTTCATCAGAAAAATCCCATCCAATGCTCATTTTGAAGGGGATGACATTTCCTACAACTCATCTTCACATTCCAAGTCCAAGAAATGCTCTCACAAAAAGTTATCAATTTCTACATTATAGGTCATTTTCAAAAGTCAACAAAAAGGCATTTTAAGTCAAAGACCATAACTTGTGATTGGTAAATCCAAATGACATGGGACTAAATGAATTGGTTAGAGGACTTCAAGACCTTTCCAAAATGTCCAAGAACATGTTCATATGATCAAAATTGAGCAAGATATGCATTGGAGAAGTTGGGAAATTTTTGTGAAATGGCAAAAGTCAACTATCCTTAAAACTTCAATTTTTGACAAAAGGGCCCACTTTCTTCCACTTGATTCAGCCTTGTCATGCCACCCACGTGTCCCATGATTAATTTCAAGACCAAACATTTATTTTTTCCATTTTTATTTAATTTTTATTGATTTAATTCATTTTAAATCCATAATAATTCAAATAAAATTTAAAAATTAATGGAAGGGCATCTTTTTGATTTGAACAACTTTCATATACTACATGCCAGCTCACAAATTCGTGCTAGGGCTATTTTGTGCATGAAATCTTGGTTTTGCTTCAAAGATGGAAAGTTCTTCAATGGTGTTAAAACAAAATCTCCAAACTTAATTGCACAAGGTTAAGGCTCAGCTGCTGACCTAATTTCATTCATACATACATAAGCAAGCAAGCCAGACCTAATTCAAGACCCAAGCACTGCACAAACGGCCAAACCATAAACGAAAAAAGCTTGAAAAAAAGAGAATTCGAATTCTTAGTAAAAGCTTGTTTCAATCAAAAAACTCAACGTGGAGTGCTAGCCTACCATCCCCTGAAGCGATTGGCATAAGAACCAAGTCCTCTCATCGCCTGAAACGCTCTGTAAGTTGTCCTGAACTTAGATCTGAACATGAGATCACAAATCCGTTTCCTTGCGTCTTTTTGCAAAAATATTGACATATTCTTGATCATGGCATGATTTCCAACCTTTCTCCAATATTTAATTTCATTTTTGTAGTCTGCATAGCCATGCCCGAAGCTAGGGTTTTGGCTCTTTGTTTTTAGGTGTTTTTATTATATGCAAAATCAGGACAAGCTATGGCTATGGTTGGACTCAGGAGAACAAGGCGAGCAAGACGAGGGTTTTGGTTTGTGTTTTCGTGACCTAGAAACCATTTTAGGACGAGGACGCAGATTTTGTTACGGAACTGAATCCGCAGGAAAAAATACAGGGACTATTAGAGAAGACAAAGGCGTGTTAGCGTTTGATTGGTCCGTTCAAATTAAAATGCGCGCGTTTTTAATTTCCAGGATACCGTTTGTTTATTTCATATAATATTATTTGTTTATTATTATAATGAATGGAAGCAATTGGCTCAGTGGCTAAGGCGTGCAGGCTTTGAACGTTGGGACCTGGGTTCGAATCCCAGGTCCCCTAAAATATTTATTTGTTCTTTTCTTCACATGATCTCATGCAGCACTGTACAAGGCATTCCACCATAGGTCTCAATCATCCAGGCGCCAGGTGTTTACTAGCAGCGATCCAATGGCTTAGAGTGGACGACCACCATGTATCCAGTCAACACGTGCTACAGAGAATTCAGAAGGTCAACGCAGGCTTGGGGTTAATGGGCTTGGAATCTGCTAGCGAACCTCCATTCTGGGCCCAGAACCCCCCTTTGGTTCATCCAATTTTCTTTTATTTTATATTTTCCATTTTTATTTATTAACTTTTTTCTTCTAATTATTATTATTATCACTAAAACTAATTAATTAACATTTTCACAATAAATTTCAGAAAACCAAAAAATATTTTTATTAATTACTTTTTTTTGCAAATAAATTCATTAATTAATTTAGTTTAAATTAGGTTTAATTTTAATCTTCTTTTTACAATAAATAAAAATGAATTAGATTTAGGGTTTTTCCTTTGACACTTTTAATTTCTTTTTTTTATTTCATTAAAAACATAAAACCACAAAAATACCTTTTTTTCTTGTAAATAAATTAATTAATTAGTAATTAGGTTTAATTTTTAATTAATTGCAAAAAAGGGACAAAATTCAATTCTTTCTCAAAAAAAAGGGTCAAAACCCTAAGACTTTCCCGATTTAATTTTTATTCGCGCATTAATTCCTTTTGATTATTTATGTATCTGCTCCGGAAATGTAATAGTTAATTAGGGTTTATCGCTTTATTTACTTTTTCGTATTTATTTACAAAACGGGTTTTTGTTTTTGGCGATGTATAGACCCGCGCCTTGTAATAGCGTAGCTTTACCTTTCCACAATTTATTTTCCGCACTCTTAACTGTTAAAATGCCTGAAAGACTTGTATGAAATAAAACCAATCCGTAGGTCACAAATAACATGTACAAGATAAACATTAACATGAAACAACACACATGCATATACCACTCTTAGGGTACGCCTCACTGGTTGCCTCGAACGTGGTCATCAAGTATAGGGTGTCTTAGAGGTCTCCCTCCTGTCTAAGATCCAGTTGCCTCGAAACGGTTGCCTCGGATAAAAAGGATCTAGGACATTAGGGTTACCACTAAGGCGTCCTACCATTGCTTTGGTGACCACACATGTCCCTAATAATCGAATTGACCCGAATACCTCCAACGACGGTACTACCTACTTCTCAATAGTGGGATAGTACTGTCTAAAGGACTCTTACACAGCCTAATTCCTTAGAGTAGGTAGATTTCTCCTGGGTACTTGCTCTTTCAAAAAAACAAAAATAACTTTTCGCACCTACACTTTCAAAAGGTTTTCAAACAAATATTTCATACACTCTTGAGGACTGATACAAGAGTTACCTAGAAATTTTTCAAACGAAACTTTTTCAAAACCCACTCACACTTGAAAAGCAAACAATTTTTGAAAACATAAGAGTAAGTACCTAAGAGCCCGTGGATAACCACGGATAGAAAGGGTGCTAACATCTTCCCTTTCTATAAATCTACCTCCCGAACCGAGAAACATTCTCAAAGAAGGAATTTTGCTATGCTTTTGTCCTTTCCATATTGGAGAACATAAAAGACGGTGGCGACTCTTGCTTACCGCGACATTTCGCGAACCAGCATTTCAAAATAGTCAGTTCTATTTCCACCGATCACAGGTATCATCGAGTTTACCAGGATATAGAGATTATTGACAGTTGTGGTAGTTTCCCCAATGTACCTCTTCTTGGTACAAAGGGAGGAATTAACTATAACCATGTTCTTGCACGACGATAGCTTGGTTATCCGATGAGGGATAAACCGAATAGTATTCATTTGAGTAGTTTATTTCTGAAGGAAGGAGAAGACCATAGGGAAGCTAGGGAGCAGATTGTGAAGGCCTGGCGTCACATTCATAAGAAAAGTAGGAAGGATATGGGACCTAGTGGTGTTGTTTCTTTGGGCCATATCTTCAATAGATCCGATCGAGAGCTATTCAGTTGAAGATTTTGTATTCTCGAGAAACACCTATGCTTGATCTATTTGTGAAGACCACTCCTCCCCTATTAGATGATCTAGAAGAGCTTCAGCTTGCTTTGGTCAGGATGCAACAGGAGAAGGATGCTTGGAAGAACAAGTGCCAAACTTTAGAGATTTCCTATAGAGCAGACTTGAAGGAGAAAGACGACTTGATTGAGATCCTTGAGAGTCGAGCGATAGAGTCTATGGAGAGGCAAGGGGATTTATTTTCTCCTGGGACTCAATCAGGTGCTAATCACTCACTTCCTGATTCAGATGATTGGAAGGAGATTTCCATCAGATATACGGAATAAAACCAGAGGTTGAAGACTCAGATTGCCAGGCTCACGGGGAAGCGACAGCGTACAGATTGATCTCCATCAGTTCTTTTTCTCAGGGTTTCAGATTTTATTTTCATCTTGTACTTGGGATCATTGAAACTTGTAATTCATTTTGGAGTTATTATAAAAAAAATTCAGTATTTCAAAAGCGTTATTACTTTGATGTTTGCAATATGTCTATAAATCTATAAATCCCTTGAAATATTAAATAACAAAGTAAAAATAATCATGTGCATTACATATCATGCATCATATTGCACATTTCTCTTGCATTTGTTATGCATATCTAGGTGTCTTATCAAGCTTCTTTACTTCGTTCAGCAAGCTGACTCTTCACTATAGCACTCGGGCTAATTTCAAAAAGAAGATGGATAACTTAGAACAAGAGAATCGTGAGCTGCGCGAGGAGGTTTCTGCTTTGAAGGCCGGCATGGCCAATATGACTACTCTGATGGAAGCTCTGGTGGCTGCTCAGAATCAGCCACCGAGTGTTCAACCCCAACCAACAAGGGCAAATACTGAAGCTCCGACTGTTCTCGTATATGCTACTCCGGCTGTTGTTCAAAACCGTATGCCTCAAGGTTATCCATGGGGAATGCCAGAGAATTTTGCACCAGAAGGTTTCAATCTTGGGCCTCAAGATACTCTAGTGGTTTAGACTATTGTTACTCCAGCACCTCATGTGGTGCATGATGTTCCTATTGCGCCTCCTTCGGTGAATATGGTTCCGTTTGTTAATGATGATGTGTGTCGTCCTTTCCCTCCACCAAGTGAATACTTGGGTCTTTATGACAGAATGGATGATTTTCAAGAGCAGTTTGATAAGATGCAGAGAGAGCTGAAGGCCCTCAGGGGGGAAAGAGCTATTTGGGCAGAATGTGAATGAGCTATGCTTGGTCCCAAATGTTAAGATACCTGCTAAGTTTAAGGTCCCGGAGTTTGAGAAGTATAAGGGCAACATTTGCCCTCGTGCTCATCTGGTGATGTACGTGAGGAGAATGTCTACCCATACTGATGATCAGCGTCTGCTGATTCACTTTTTTCAGGATAGTTTGACTCGTGTTGCGTTGAAGTGGTATATGAGTTTGGATAGCGCCAATATCCATACTTTTAATGATTTGGGAGAAGCATTCATCAAACAATACAAGTACACCATGGACATGGCGCCTGACCGTGATCAACTTAGGGCCATGGTTCAGAAAGACAGGGAATCGTTCAAAGAGTATGCGCAAAGATGGCGTGAGGTAGCCGCCTAAGTGATTCCTCCCATGGAAGAGAAGGAGATGACTAAGATTTTCTTAAAGATGCTGGGTGCTTTCTACTACGAAAGGATGGTGTCAAGCGCACCAAGTGACTTTACTGAGATGGTAGGAATGGGTATCCGCTTAGAAGAGGCTGTAAGAGAAGGCTGTTTGACGAAGAGTGAAGGATCTGGAGGTGCGAAGAAGCCATCTTATGGGTTTACCAAGAAGAAAGAAGGGGATGCAAATGTTGTTATACAAGAGAGGAGGGTAAACGCTCCTAGAAGGAATTATCAGCGTCATCAGCAAGTCGCCTCAGTTACTCCTGTTATGAATGCCGCTCTGACTACCGTTTCTTATCAGAGACCGTCCCAACAGGGGAATCAAGGGTATAATCAGAGAAGGGAGAGTTATGACCTTATTCCCATGAGCTATACAGAGTTACTACCGGCATTGATTCAGAAAGAGTTGGTCCAGACATGACCACCTCCCGCCATACCGTCACCATTGCCTTGGTATTACAAGGCAGACCAAACATGTGCTTTTCATCAAGGAGCACCAGGGCATAATGTTGAGAATTGTTATCCTTTGAAGACCGAGGTGCAGAAATTGGTAAAGTCTGGTGTTCTATCTTTCAAAGACATGGGACTTAATGTGAAAGATAACCCTCTACCCAAGCATGGGGGAGTAAATATTGTGAATATGGTGGTCGGGTGTCCAGGCGACTTCCGGATTTTTGATATTAATCTGGTTAGAGGGGATTTGGTGAAAATGCATGTAGACCTCTGTGAATTTAGCTACTACACGCATGACCATGCCGGTTGTGCTATTTGCAGTACAAACATATAGGGTTGTGAGAAGATAAAGGCTAATTTACAGGAGATGATGGATGAGGGCCTCATCCACATAATCAGGCCTAGGGAAGAGTATGAAGAGGAAGTGAACATGGTTTTTGGATGTCCTGGTGAGTTCAGAATTTTTGATGTGGAGTATATGAATGAGGACCTCGTGCAGTTGCAAGCTACCTTCTTCCATACGGTTGGTCAGGTGGAACACCAATATGGATCTTGCATGGTTTGCTGTCGAGACCCCCGAGGATGTTCAATCGTGAAGAAGGGTGTTCAGTTGTTGTTAGATAATAGAACTATCAAGATCACAGGTCAGAGGGATGATTACCATTAAGTTGATATGATTGAGGTTTTTTTAACGGAAGAAGAGTCAGAGGAGGAGTATTCCTCCGCAGATGAGTATTTCTCTTCAGACGAAGATTTGTTTTCCAGAAATGACTCATTAATGACCGATTGCATTGAAGAAGGAGTAAACATCATTGTGCCTTGTTTTGGTGCACCCTCCCATTTTGAAGTGGAGTATCATAGCAAGCCAGCTGTTACCCCATTGGTAATTAGTTTGTCAGGTCCTATCCCCTACAAATCAGATAAGGCTGCGCCTTACAAATACAATGCTACAATCTTGGAGGACGGTGTGGAGGTTCCCATCCAGCCAATGCCTGATGTTGGAAATATAGCTGAAAATAGCAGGGTGACCCGTAGCGGTCGTGTGTTTGCACCAGTTGTTCGGAGAGATGTTGATGCTGGAAAGAAAGTTGTTGAGAATGATGAACCTAAGAAGGTTACGGGAGAGACTAGTGGAGCTACGTTAGAGAAAGAAGTAGATAATATTTTGAAGATAACTAAGATGAGCGACTACAGAATTATAGATCAGCTACTGCAGACTCCTTCAAAAATGTCCATCTTGGCTTTATTGATGAACTCCTCTGCTCATAGAGAATCCTTGATGAGGGTACTAGACCAAGCTTTTGTGGAGAGTGATATGCCAGTAGATTAATTCAGCAGCGTAATAGGAAACATTACATCGTGTAATAACTTGAGTTTTTGCGATGATGAATTACCAGATGAAGGGAGGAATCACAACTTGTCCCTCCATATCTCTATGAACTGCAAGAATGATTCGCTATCCAATGTGCTGATTAATAATGGATCCGAGTTGAATGTTATACCAAGAAGTACCCTTATGAAGTTGAAATATCAAGGAACTCCTATGCACCCTAGTGGCATCATTGTGAAAGAGTTGGATGGGTCAAGGAAATATGTCATCGGTGAAGTGGACTTACCTATCCACATAGGACCACATCTGTTTTAGATAACTTTCCAGGTCATGGACATTGTTCCCGCTTACAAATGTTTACTAGGATGGCCGTGGATACATGAAGCAGGGGTTATCACTTCAACTTTGCATCAAAAGCTAAAGTTTGTACGTGAAGGGAAAGTAGTGATCATAAATGGGGAACAGGCATTGTTGATATCTCATTTGTCCTCTTTCAGTATTGTAGAAGCAGATGTTGCTGCTGTTGGAACTCAGTTCCAAGCCTTATCTATTGACAACATAAGAGGAAATGAGAACTCCATGGTTTCGCTTAAGGGCGCGCAGCAGGTTGTGCGTAATGGTCATAGTGAAGTTTGGGGACGAATTGTGGATCCACCTGTGAACAAGAACAGAACTGGCTTAGGGTTCTCTTCGAAGAATGACAAAGGTAAGGGAATGAAGCCGAAGTAGGCTACAGGCAGGTATCAAGACATTTTTCGTAGTGGAGGCTATCTTCATCCGACTGTTTCCAGGATTAACGCCATTGTGGAGGATGAAGCAGAGCAGGAAATGCTGAACTATGTGACGCACGGAGTCAGGGTTCATAATTGGATCACCATTGATGTTCCCTCTTGCATACATGTTTCAAAGTAACTTGATTTGTTAATCTTTCTTTTGAAAAGCTTTCACTCTGCCCAAGATGGAAGTATTAATGTTGTAGGGCTTATCTGTTTGTTGTGACTGTTAAGATCAATAATAAAAGTTGTCTTTATTTCCCAAATTATGTCTTTATTTTTCTGCTTTTTCTCGGAAAATGGTAATAAAAAAAACCTTTCAAAATAAATAATAACTAAAATGTAATCTTCATGATCACTTGTTATATGTGTCAGTTTCTAAATGCAATCACAAATCATATGTGCCGATTCATTAAAAAACCCGTTGAATACAATGACCTTGCACCTTCTCCCAACTTTGAATGTCCTGTGTATGGAGCCAAAGAAGAAGATTATGATGAGATTCCAGAAGAGGTCTCACGGTTGCTTGAGCACGAGGAAAATACCATTCAGCCATATAAAGAGCCTTTGGAAGTAATCAATTTGGGTTTAGAAGAAGATCCAAAGGAAGTCAAGATTGGAGCATCACTGCATCCTGATGTGAAGAGCAGGTTGATTGAGCTGTTGAAAGAGTATGTGGATATTTTTGCTTGGTCTTACCAAGATATGCCCGGTCTAGATACAAATATTGTCGAGCACCATTTTCCGTTGAAGCCAGAGTGTCCGCCAATTAAACAAAAGTTGAGAAGAACTCACCCAGATATGGCAGTAAAGATCAAAGAGGAGGTTCTAAAGCAGATTAATGCTAGTTTTCTTGTGACGTCAGTGTATCCTCAATGGATTGCCAATATTGTCCCAGTACCGAAAAAAGACAGAAAAGTCCACATGTGCGTAGATTATAGAGATCTAAATAAAGTTAGTCCAAAAGATGATTTTCCATTGCCACACATTGATATGCTAGTGGATAGCACAGAAAAATTCAAAGTATTCTCGTTCATGGAAAGATTTTCCGGGTATAATCAAATAAGAATGGCTCCAGAGGACATGGAAAAAACAATGTTTAGCGCACCCTAGGGAACATTTTGTTACAGAGTGATGCCTTTCGGGTTGAAGAACGCTGGTGCGACGTACCAGAGGGTTATGACAACCCTATTCCATGATCTGATGCACAAGGAAATTGAAGTATATGTTGCTGATATGATTGCCAAATCCCAGACTGAATAAGGGCATATAGAAGATTTGTTGAAGCTGTTTCTGAAGATGTGAAAAACACAAGAAGGGGGTTGAATTGTAAAACTTAAAACAAATGCTAGACAACACTGTATTTTTATCCTGGTTCGTTTGATCTCAAACTACTCCAGTCCACCCGTCAAGGTGATTTCGCCTCTCTCCAACGAGGTCTTAATCCACTATATTCAAAGGATTACAACACTACTTTAACAACTGTTAAAGCCTTCTTGAGTATAACCACAAACCGGTTTATCTCAAGGAAATCTTTTACAAGTAATTGAACAAGAATGTGTTTAACGTTTTCTAATAAAACAATATATCACAACTGTGATAATTACACAATTTAAGCTTGGAGTAAATTGAATTTGATAGAGCTTTTGAGTAAGCGTGGTATATGAAAGCTTGGAAAATTAAGAGTGCATGCGTGCGTCTTTTCTCACGTAGAGTTGTTTATATAGACAAGGCAGAGATACGTTGTCCATAAAGCCAATTTACTGATAATAACTCACTTTCCTTTTTGAGAAGATCTTGTCTAAATAAAGCCGTTAGCAATTAATTCTGTCTTGAATACTTTAATAACGCTTCAGAGTTTTCTTTGCATATGACTTAAGATAACGCTTCAGAGTGCTGATGACTTGGTTAAGATCTTTGATCAGAGTCAGAGTGTATTTGTTTATGCGTAGATTCTGGTCATCAAGCTTCAACGTATAGCACATGTTACTGATCTTCTGATGCTTCTGATGCTGATGTTGATTCCATCAGAACTTCTGTATACACAGAACATAATTTTAAGAAGCATATTTGTCTTATATATAAATCTTACAATTTATTTATTCTTTGTATTTTGTTATCATCAAAACTCTAATTAAGGGTTGTAGAATCAAACTATGTTCTAACAATCTCCCCCTTTTTGATGATGACAAAAACCAGATTTTTCAATTAAAAATAAAGAATAAAAAGTATAGATTTAAGAAGAGAAACTCCCCCTGAGTTGATTACTTCCCTTTAATTCCATGAGTCTTTGAGCATCAGAACTTTACTGTATCTTTCATCAGAGTTTTGTACTTGTTCAAGCTTTTCATAAGAGAGAAAATTTAAATAGATCAGAATGTTTGAGACTTATGTCTCAGTAATCCGTTGTTGAAAAATATCATTCTTTCTCCCCCTTTTTGTCAGTTATCAAAAAGGACAAATAATCAGAGTCAAAATGCATTTATATTAAAAAACAGAAGCAATGATAAGTTCAGAACATTGTAGAAATATTACAAATAAACATGTTTTTAAAAATGAGGAAATTCTAAGAAGGAGGGGGAAGACGTGTGAACAAAGCCTCCAACATGCCCTTGATCTGGTTGTTGGTTTCCTGTTGCTGGGTTAACATGCTTGCTATTGCATCAATTTTGTTTTCCTACTTATCCATTCTGTCCTTCATCAACATATCAGATCTTTTCAAGTCTTCTAGAGTCTGCCTGTCAAGGGAGGAAGCTTGAGGATCTTCAGAAACAGGATGCTTCTCAGAGCTTTCTGCAATATCCTTTTCTTGACCCAGTTCTTCAGCAGGAATCATCTGCTCTTGAGTATCAGGTTGAACTTTGGATGCTGGACGACGTTCAGACCAGGGAGCATTGTCTAGAGGGAGAACTTCTTCTTTAAGCAGTTGGCTTAGAACTGGACCTTCAATCTCTTTCAGCAGATTGCTGAAGTTCTGTTGAGCTTGTCCGTAGCTCTGTTCCTGCAACTTATGAGTTTCAGAAGATACCCATCTTTTGAACCTTGTCCAAAGGTAGTCTGATGCAGCAGGATCAATCAGCTCAAGACTAGCTTGCTTCAAAGAAGTAATCCACTTTTGTACTTTTGTTTCAAATGTCAATTAGCTGGTACCAACATCTGGAGAGGGTTCAGATGGTTTTGGTATTGGGATAGCTGTTTTGTGGGTTATGGTAGCAAGACGTTCAAAGATTGTTAGGTCAATGACAGTCTTGATGTTGTCTTCTGGATTGTTCTTTGGTGAGGGAGTGGGAGAGTCAGGAATTATGATTGGACTTGACGGGGAGTTTGGTGGAGTTAATTCTGGTGAAGAGGGAAGTTGGGGAATGTTCACAATGGTACCAAGGGGCATACGAATGGCCAGAGGTTCTGTGATTCCAGGAATGGGAATGGGATCAAAATCAACAGTTTGGTTTGATTGATTGTTATGAGGTTCTGGTTCAGAGGATGCAGAGGGTTGAGCCTCAGAAGTTTGAACTTCTGGGTGAGATATTTCAGGTTGTGGAGAAGGTGGATTAATTTTTGGTTGAGGAGATGGGGGTAGTGGTATTTCTGGTATTGGAGAGAGGGGAATCTCTGGTTGTGGTGAGAGAGGAATTTCTGGTTGTGCTTCTGTTGTGGTTTCAGGGTTTGGATTTTCTGGCGTGGGAGCGGAAGTATGTTGGTCTATATCAGATAGAACTTTTGCAAGTTCTGGTTGGGTTGCTTCAATATTTGGATTTTGAGGTTGGGAGAGAGATCTTCTAAGTGTTAGGGATTCAGAAGGGTCAAAATCAATGTCAAAGTCATCAAAAGTTTGTGGTGTGGGGTTTTCTTATTGAGTTGGAATTGAGATAGATGTTGATATATAAATTGAATCTAAAACAGTTACAGAAGAAGGATTACCTTTCTTTTTAGGAGTCCGCTGGGATGGTCCTTCTGCTACAGCTTTCCTTTTCTTAGTCTTCTTCAGCACAACTTCTGGAGCCTTCTGCTGCAGATCCTGAATGTTCAAATTTGGTGCTATACCATCCGTCTTGCAAGCGTCCAGATATCTGACTATTATTTCAGGTTTAGAGTCAATCTCTGAGAACATTGGAAAGTCATCCAGAGGAATTCTTCTGCTGGAGATTTCTGCAAAAGGAGTGACGCTGGGTTCCTTCTGAATATTCTCAATCAATTTCATTTTCTTCAGATTCTTTGCATTCAGCTGTTTGCCAACAGTAGCATCCAAGGAGCTGATTTCCTGAGCCTCTGTCAGATGATCAATCAGCTTATTCTCTGTTAGAATATCTGATATAAGTCTTCCAAGGGGTATCCAGTCCCTTTTTGTACGTTCCTCTTCTCTGGTTTCCTTAACACTTGTCCTTAAATGGTTAAACAACATATGAGCCAGATTCACCTTGACCTTCTGAGAGATGGAGTAGATCAGAAATTGCTGATCAATATTGATGTAATCAGGAGAGCTGGTAGGCTTCATGTGGTTAATACATCCCAGAATGATCTTGTCCCATATTCTGTGATGGTCTTTTAAATCCCTTATCTTGCTGGAGGGAAGCCCCAGAGTGAAGATTTCTCTGGCGATTAGGGCAACATCAGCGCATCTTTCAGCCATGTCAATGCAACGTACACCTCCACCATTGTAGCCTATTAATCTTGCAATGAGATCCTCAGTAATAACTATCTTCTTCCCCATTATGTATGAAGTAACTTGATGGTTTGACGAAGAAGCATGAATCCAAAATTCCTTTACAAGAATTGGGAATGTTGGACCCACCAGACGATCAAAATATCTTTCCCATCCTTGAGCTTTAACTTCTTCAGAGAGATTAAACCCGTTCTCTTGAAGACTGTTGAAATCAACAATCAATTCTGACAGAACTTCTAGACTCTTGATTGGTGTGAGAAGAGTTTTGGAGGGTTCTTCATACTGTTCAGAGGAATCTGTTTTCTGGGTACTTGCAGTAGGAATGCTGGAGGAAGCCATTGTTCACACCGAAGGTTTTGAAAAAATATTGAAAGGGTTTTTTGAGAAATAATGCAAACTGAAAACAGTAAGTTTGTAGAGAAAATGACAGTGAAAGTAAAAGAGTGTAAATGGTGAGAAGTGTGTTTAAATAGATTTCTAAAAAGGTTTTGAAAACATAAACGGAAAGAGAGAGAAATTAATTGTAATGATTAAGAGCATTTAATGATAGCTGATTTAGGGGGATTCAGAAAGATATTTGGAACGATTACCCATGACATGTGTCTCAATGCATCCAATCAGCGTTTTTGACCTTTCAGAAACGTGAACGCGTGTTCAGCCTCATAAAGTAGCTGATGACTGGATGACACTTGTTTGCTTGAGTGAACTGCACATTTCTACCCTTGAAATGAAGCGCTCAGATCTTCATAGATAGATTCTGATACAATTTGTACTTCTAAAGATCTGAAGAAAGATTGATCAGTAGTTCACAGAAAAATAAACAAAGTTCTGAAGGTTTAGATATAGAATCAAAACAGTTTTATTCTGGGCAGAGCTTCATGCTGAGATGTTTCAGAATGAAGTTGAACCTATCTTCAGAAAGAGGTTTTGTAAAGATATCAGCCCATTGATGGTCTGTGTCAATAAATTTTAAATTTAGAATCCCTTTCTGAATATAGTCCCTAATAAAATGATGTTTTATTTCTATATGCTTAGCCCTAGAATGCAAAATTGGATTTTTACTTTGACAAATAGCAGAAGTATTGTCAGAGGATAGGGATGTTACTCTCAAATATCTGGAAGTCCTCAAGTTGACTTTTCATCTAGAGCATTTGTGTGCTGCATCCAGCTGCTGCTATGTATTCAACTTCTGTTGTTGATAGAGCTATTGTGGATTGTCTTTTGCTGGACCATGAGATCAGATTTTCTCCCAAAAACTTGCAGCTTCCAGAAGTGCTTTTACGTTCTACTCTGTCTCCAGCGAAATCAACATCACAGTATCCTATCAGGCTGTAATCACTTGATTTTCTATAAAACAAACCCAGATTAGCAGTACCTTTCAAATACTTGAAAATTCGCTTAACTGCTGTTAAGTGAGATTCTCTAGGATCTGATTGGAATCTAGCACAAATGCAAACACTAAACAGAATGTTAGGCCTTGAAGTCGTCACATAAAGAAGAGAACCAATCATACCTCTATAGACCTTTTGTTCTACCTTTTTACTTACCTCTTCTCTTTCCAGAATGCACGTGGGATGCATTGTAATCCTTGATGGCTTACATTCTGAGAGATCAAATTTCTTCAGAAGTTCTCTGACATATTTGCTCTGATGAATGTAACTTCCTTCTGGGGTTTGATTAATCTGGATGCCCAGAAAGAATTTTAGTTCCCCCATTAGGCTCATCTCAAATTCTGCCTGCATACATTTAGCAAATTTTCTTCCCATAGAGGGTTTAGTGGATCCAAATATGATGTCATCAACATAAATCTGACATACTAAAATGTCATTCTTAACTGTCTTACAGAATAAGGTTGTGTCCACTTTCCCTCTGGTGAATTCCTTTTCTAGAAGGAAGTTACTTAGTCTTTCATACCAAGCTCTGGAAGCTTGTTTCAGACCATAGAGTGACTTCTTTAGCTTGAAATCATATTCTGGATTTTTGGAACTTTCAAAACCAGGGGGTTGGTGCACATATACCTCTTCTTCTATATAGCCATTTAAGAATGCACTCTTAACATCCATCTGATACAGAGTGATACCTTTATTAACAGCAAAAGAAATTAAGAGTCTGATAGATTCTAACCTGGTGACTGGAGTAAAGGTTTATGTATAGTTTATCCCCTCTTGCTGACTATAACCTTGTGCTACCAGTCGTGCTTTGTTTCTGATGACTTCACCTTGTTCATTCAGTTTGTTTCTGAATACCCATTTTGTACCAATGACGTTGAATCCTTTTGGTTTTGGAACTAGATCCCATACATCATTTCTTGTGAATTGATTTAGCTCCTCTTGCATTGCTAGAATCCAGTCATTGTCCATAAGTGCTTCATCAATTGTTGTTGGTTCAATTAGAGAAACCAGTCCCATGAGGGATTCTTCAGAGTTTCTGAAGCTAGATCTTGTTCTGATTGGATCTTCCTTTCTTCCTAAGATTGTTTCTTCTGGGTGATCCATGATGCTTCTGGATGGTCTTTTCTGGAGTTGATCAACAGAAGGTGTTGGATTGCTTGCAGTGACTCTTTCTGATGTTGAGGGAGTGTCTCTGTTGAGAGCTTCTGATGACTTGTCTTCAGTACCTGTGAATTCAACTTCCATACCTGCAAGGAATTCATTCTGCTTTGACTTTTGAGAGTCAAGCTTATCATCAAAATGAACACTGATTGACTCCTCTACAATCTGTGTTTCTGTATTGTATACTCTGTACCCTCTTGAGCATTCAGAGTATCCTAACATAATACACTTTTGTGCTTTAGAGTCAAACTTGTTCAAATAATTTTTTGTATTCAAAATAAAACATGTACATCCAAATGGGTGAAAATAGGAAATGTTGGGCTTTCTGTTCTTCCACAATTCATATGGAGTCTTTTCCAGAATAGGTCTTATGGAGATTCTATTCTGAATGTAACCCGATGTGTTTATTGCCTCTGCCCAGAAGATCTTAGCAACGTTAGTCTCGTTGATCATGGTTCTGGCCATTTCTTGCAATGTTCTGTTCTTTCGTTCTACAACTCCATTTTGCTAGGGAGTTCTAGGACAAGAGAAATCATGCAGAATGCCTTTATCATTAAAGAATAACTCAAAATCTTTGTTTTCAAATTCTCCACCATGATCACTTCTGACTTTGACGATTCTAAGATCCTTTTCATTCTGAACTTGGTTGCAGAAGGTAACAAACACAGAGTGTGACTCTTCCTTGTGCCTTAAGAACTTTACCCATGTCCATCTGTTATAGTCATCTATGATTACTAACCCATACTTCTTGCCACTGACTGAAGCAGTTTTAACTGGTCCAAATAAGTCAATGTGCAGAAGTTCTAATGGCTTGGAGGTGGAAATAACATTTTTGGATTTGAAAGCTGGTTTTACAAACTTGCCTTTCTGACATGCTTCACACAGAGCATCTAAATTTAACTTCAGATTAGGAAGTCCTCTGACCAGATTGAGTTTGTTAATCTGAGATATTCTTCTCATACTAACATGTCCCAATCTTATGTGCCAGATCCATTGCTCGTTGTTAACAGACAGTAGACATTTTACATTCTGACTTTTTAGTTCAGAAAGTTTTATTTTATAAATGTTGTTTTTCCTCTTTCCATTAAATAGGATAGTCCCATCTTTCTGACTAACAGCTTTGCATGAATTTTGATTGAAGATTATATCATAACTGTTATCACTTAATTGGCTTATGGATAACAGGTTATGCATTAATCCATCAACTAATAAAACATTACTTATAGAGGGAAGATTTCCATTACCTATTGTTCCATAGCCAATGATTTTTCCTCTCTGATTGCCTCTAAAACCTACGTGGCCTCCAGGCTTAAGTTCCAGGCTTTGGAACATATGCCTTCTTCCCGTCATGTGTCGTGAGCAGCCAGAGTCCAGGTACCATGACTAGTGTTTTCGCTTTGCTGCTAAAGATATCTGCCACATGTATTATTTTATCCTTAGGTACCCATATTTTCTTGGGTCCTGATTTGTTAGTTTTACCAAAACTCTGGTTGAATTTTGGTTTGACAGAGTAATCACTACTTGTATATTTTATGTCATGTGTGTGCCCATATATAAAGTGTGAATCAAGTGGAGTACGTTTTATAACTAACTCCATGGCATTCTTTGGTGTAGGTACCTTACCTTGATATCCTATCCCTTTTCTGCCATTTCTGCTAACTCCATAGATCATTGAAGCCATTTTGCTTCTGTCTATGTTTTTAGCTAGAAACTTCTGAAAGTTGTGATCATACTCCTTGATGATCTCATCAGCATTGCTGGGAGTTTCAGGGATTGTTTCCTTCTGAGAGTTTTGCAATTGGTTTTCTAATTTTGAAATTTTATCTTTTAACTCAGAATTCTCCAATTTGAGACTCTTAGTCTTATCAGAGTCAGAAGCAAGATTCCTTTTCAGGTTTCTGAATTTGACTCTGATCTCCTGATATCTTTCCAGAATTTCATTAAGACTTTCAGCTAGTTCAGCCTTAGTAAAGTTTATAGTAAAGTTATGGAATACCTCTTCTGTATCTGATTCAGAGTCTGACTCAGAAGCTTCACTGTCTTCTGTTATGTTTGCCATGAGAGCTATGTTTGCTCTTTCATCATTTGATTCTGAGTCAGCTTCAGATGTGTCAGAATCATCCCATGTAGCCATGAGACTTTTCTTCTTTTCCTTGCCAAACTTCTTTTTGGGCTTCTCCTTCTGAAGCTTTGGGCAATCACTTTTGTAGTGCCCTTGCTCGTTACATTCATAGCAGATGATGTCTTTGTTGTTTGGCTTTCTGTTTCCTGAAGAACCTTCAGATCTTTTGTATCCAGAGGAGGATTCTGACCTTCTGTATCTGGAGAAAGATTCATTCTGATTTTCTAATCTTCTGGGATTCCTGAACTTCCTTTGCCTCTGCTTCCACAATTGGTTCACCCATCTGGAGAGGAGAGACAGTTCATCTTCTTATGATGAGGACCCATCAGAGGTTTCTTCCACAGCCTACAAAACTTTGGAGTCAGATTTTCTGTTAGATTTTAAAGCTAATGGCTTACCTTGCTTTTGAGGTTCATCTGCTTCTAGCTCTATCTCATGGCTTCTGAGGGAGCTGACAAGTTCCTCCAGAGAGATTTTGTTGAGATCCTTGGCTAGCTTTAGCGCTGTGACCATTGGCCTCCACTGTTTTGGCAAGCTTCTGATGATCTTCTTAACGTGATCAGCAGTGGAATACCCTTTGTCAAGAACTTTTAGACCAGCAACCAGAATTTGAAATCTTGAAAACATAGTTTCTATTGATTCACCCTCTTCCATCTTGAATGCCTCATACTTCTGAATGAGTGCAAGGGCTTTGGTTTCTTTGACTTGAATGTTTCCTTCATGCGTCATTCTCAGAGAGTCAAACATATTCTTTGCAGTGTCTTTGTTGGATATCTTCTCATATTCTGAATAAGAGATGGCGCTGAGAAGAATTGTTCTGGTCTTGTGATGATTTCTGAACTCACGCTTTTGCTGATCAGACATTGTTTTCCTGTCAATCTTCTGACCACTTCCATCCACTAGGTGCGTGTATCCATCAGTCACCATGTCCCACAGATCAGCATCATGGGCCAGAAAGAAACTCTCAATTCTGTCTTTCCAGTAGTCAAAGTTCTCTCCATCAAAGACTGGAGGTTTGCCACTGAATCTGTCTCTTTCTTCATTGTTATCATTGCTGATGTTTTGATTTGGTCCTGATATTGTGTTTTTCTGACGCTGGATCTTGTACTGACACGATTAAGTGTTATAAGCTCAGAACCAGGCGCTCTGATACCAATTGAAGATGTGAAAAACACAAGAAGGGGGGTTGAATTGTAAAACTTAAAAAAAATGTTAGACAACACTGTATTTTTATCCTGGTTCGTTTGATCTCAAACTACTCCAGTCCACCCGTCAAGGTGATTTCGCCTCTCTCCAACGAGGTCTTAATCCACTATATTCAAAGGATTACAACACTACTTTAACAACTGTTAAAGCCTTCTTGAGTATAACCACAAACCAGTTTATCTCAAGGAAATCTTTTACAAGTAATTGAACAAGAATGTGTTTAACGTTTTCTAATAAAACAATATATCACAACTGTGATAATTACATAATTTAAGCTTGGAGTAAATTGAATTTGCTAGAGCTTTTGAGTAAGCGTGGTATATGAAAGCTTGGCAAATTAAGAGTGCATGCGTGCGTCTTTTCTCACGCAGAGTTGTTTATATAGACAAGGCAGAGATACGTTGTCCATAAAGCCAATTTACTGATAATAACTCACCTTCCTTTTTGAGAAGATCTTGTCTGAATAAAGCCGTTAGCAATTAATTCTGTCTTGAATACTTTAATAACGCTTCAGAGTTTTCTTTGCATATGACTTAAGATAACGCTTCAGAGTGCTGATGACTTGGTTAAGATCTTTGATCAGAGTCAGAGTGTATTTGTTTATGCGCAGATTCTGGTCATCAAGCTTCAGCGTATATCACATGTTACTGATCTTCTAATGCTTCTGATGCTGATGTTGATTCCATCAGAAATTTTGTATACACAGAACATAATTTTAAGAAGCATATTTGTCTTATTTATAAATCTTACAATTTATTTATTCTTTGTATTTTGTTATCATCAAAATTCTAATTAAGGGTTGTAGAATCAAACTATGTTCTAACAGTTTCAGCGTTTGAGGAAGTATCGTCTCCGCTTGAATCCAAATAAATGCACCTTTGGTGTTTGATCAGGGAAATTGTTAAGTTTCATTGTTAGCCAGAAAGGAATTGAAGTTGACCCTGATAAACTCAAGGCAATTCAAGAAATGCCAGCACCGAGAACTGAAAAGCAAGTCAGAGGCTTCCTCGGGCGTTTGAATTATATTTCCAGATTCATTTCCTACATGACTACAACATGTGAACCGATCTTTAAGTTGTTAAATAAAGATCAAGGTTGTGTGTGGACGGATGACTGCCAAAGGGAATTTGAGAGTATTAAGGAATATCTGCTTGAACCTCCTATCTTGCTCCCTCCCGTAGAAGGAAGACCGCCGATTATGTATCTGACAGTGTTAGATGAATCCATGGGTTGTATTCTGGGACAACAAGATGAAACTGGGAAGAAGGAGTTCTCCATCTATTATCTCAGTAAAAAATTCATTGATTGTGAGTCGCGGTATTCCGTGTTGGAAAAAACATGTTGTGTTTTGTCCTGGGCGGCAAAGCGTTTGCGGTAGTATATGTTGAATCACACCACTTGGTTGATCTCCAAAATGGACTCGATCAAGTACATTTTTGAAAAACCTGCTCTTACTGGAAGAATTGCCCGCTGGCAGATGTTGTTATCGTAATACAATATCGAATACCGCACTCAAAAGGCTATTAAAAGTAGTGTGTTGGCAGATTATCTTGCTCACCAACCAGTGGAGGATCACCAGTCTGTAGAATATGAATTCCCCGATGAGGATGTGATGTTCCTGAAAGTGAAGGATTGTGATGAGTCGTTGCCTGAGGAAGGCCCTGACCCTGAATCTCGTTGGAGTATGATATTTGATGGAGTTGTGAATGCTTATGGTAAAGGAGTTGGTGTTGTGATTGTCACTCCTCATGGATCGCACATTCCTTTTACTGCAAGGTTAACATTCGATTGTACTAATAATATAGAAGAATATGAGGCTTGCATCATGGGTCTCGAAGAAGCTATTGATCTCAGAATTAAAATTCTCGATGTGTATGGTGATTCAGCTTTTGTAATAAATCAGATTAAAGGAGAATGGGATACTCGTCACCCCGTCTTGATCCCTTGCAAAGATTATGCTAGAAGATTATTACCATTCTTCAATAAAGTTGAATTCCATCACATCCCTAGAGACGAAAATCAAATGGCGGATGCTCTGGAAACCCTGACTTCTATGTACCAAGTGAATACTTGGAATGATATACCCCGAATTGCGGTTCGACGGTTGGATAGACCCGCTCATGTGTTTAAAATAAAGGAGGTAGTAGATGAAAAACCTTGGTATCATGATATCAAGCATTTTCTTCAGACTCAAGAATACCCGATCGGTGCATCAAAGAAAGATAGAAAGACACTGAGAAGATTAGTTGGCAGTTTCTTCCTCAATGAAAAGGTGTTATACAAGAGAAATTATGACATATTCTTGCTCAGATGCGTGGATAGACACGAAGCAAACATGTTGATGCATGAGATTCATGAAGGTTCATTTGGCACTCATGCCAATGGACATCAATGGCTAAAAAGATGCTAAGGGCAGGTTACTATTGGTTGACAATGGAATCTGATTGATATAAGTTTACAAAGAAGTGTCATAAATGCCAGATTTATGCAGACAAGGTCCATGTGCCTCCGACACTTCTCAATGTGATTTCCTCCCCGTGGCCTTTCTCTATGTGGGGTATTGACATGATTGGGATGATAGAACTCAAAGCTTCGAATGGACACTATTTTATCTTAGTAGCAATTTATTACTTCACCAAGTGAGTGGAGGCTGCTTCATATGCCAATGTTACTAAGCAGGTGGTTGTGCGCTTCATTAAGAATAACCTTATATGTCGATATGGTGTGCCAAGCAGGATTATCACTGACAATGGCTTGAATTTGAACAACAAGATGATGACAGAACTGTGCAAAGAATTCAATATTGTCCATCACAATTCATCTCCATACAGGCCTAAGATGAATGGGGCTGTTGAAGCTGCTAATAAGAATATCAAGAAAATTATCCAGAAAATGGTTGTTACTTATAAGGATTGGCATGAAATGCTTCCTTTTGCTTTGCATGGATATCGAACATCTGTCTGCACTTCAACAGGAACAACCCCGTTCTCCCTGGTGTATGGAATGGAAGTTGTACTCCCTGTCGAGGTAGAGATTCCCTCGCTGCATGTGATAATGGAAACCAAGTTGACAGAGGCTGAATGGGTCCAGAATAGGTTTGACCAATTGAATTTGATTGAGGAGAAGAGAATGGCAGCTTTGTGTCATGGCCAGTTATATCAGAGAAGAATGAAGAAAGCTTTTGATAAAAAGGTCAAACCTCGTGAATTCAGAGAAGGCGACCTCGTGCTCAGGAAGATCATGTCTTTCAACACTGATTCTAGGGGCAAGTGGACTCCCAATTTTGAAGGCCCATACGTTGTCAAGAAAGCCTTCTTTGGTGGTACATTAATTCTTGAAACTATGGATGGCGAGGAGTTCCCACGTCCCATGAATGCTGACGCAGTCAAGAAATACTTCGCCTAAAGAAATAAAAGAACATCTCGCTAAGTTGAAAACCCGAAAGGGCGGCTTAGGCAAAAAGGAGCGACTCGGTAGGACGAAAACCCGAAAGGGAGGTCTAGGCAAATATTAGAGACATAAACAGAATAAAATTCCCGCTAAGTTGAAAACCCGCAAGGGCAGCTTAGGAAAAAGTTAGGGACTTTCTGGGCAAGTAACTACGTCAGACAAGATTTGATCATTGAAGCAACACTCTTCTCGGATCCTCACCATACTTCAACAGAAGCCGATGCTCAGGATTTCAAAAGTTGTTAGAGGGGATAGTGGTCATTGTATCTCAATGTATCTTTTCCAGTATATATTACAATTTTCTGAACTTTGTAATCATTTATGGAGTCTCGCCATTCGCAGACTACCATTCTATTAATGAAATTTGAGCTTTTACCCAATTCTTTGTATTTCTTATTTTATTTAGTTTGAAAAGACTCAATTTATTATTGATAATAACTTTCAAAGCAAAAAATATTAAATAACAAAATTGATTTTTCAAAAAAAAGATTTTACAATCTGCTTTTACTTTGAAATTTATGATGAAACAATGACAACAAAAATGGTGATCCCAGGAATGGGCAAACTCCTATTGCTTTGAGAAGTTTTTGTTCCCCTCGGGAAGGTCTACTCGGGTTGTTTTCGCCATGTTGGGTTTATGGTTCCGGTATCCTCGGTCAAGTTTGGATTCATTTCTCCTCTTTTATGAGTTTTCATGATGTGAAGTTTCAATCCGCATTTTCTCCAGTGAAGTTTTCGTTTGGCCCGATAGAAGTTCTTTTCTTTCCAGAGAGATTAGTACCATACCCGCTCTTGAAGAACGTAGGTCCCTGGTTTCTCCAAATGAAGGACGTATTGTGAATATGATGTTAACCTCGCCAATGAAGTGAGTCTGATTTTCCCAATGAATGTTCGGATGTTTTAGTGACAGTCTGCTTTGCTTGAGACTGGTTTTGTAATCTCCAGTAGGAATGTTACTTTCGAAAACAATTGTTTCCTCGGTGAAGCCTGAAGAAGGATGTTATATCCCTGTATCCGTACTATTTCACCACTTTGATTTATCTACCTCCGGATCATGTTTCCTCTCAGTAAAGTTAAAGCAGGCAGTAGGTTTTGTTTCCTCGGCTGGCCTTTACCTTTCTTGGAATGATCATCCTGGATGAAGTTTATCCGAGTGTTGTTAGTGCCCGAGGCAGTTTTACCTGTTTGTTCCCAGTATTGTATATCTGTTGTGTCAGCATACGCATGATAACGCTCATACATTCATGCATACATCATGCATAGCTAAAATTGGCAAGTCATTGTTCATTGACATTTGTTAATATTTTTTTTACATATTACCCTATTTTGTAGATTTACATTGTCCTCTCTTCAACAGAATGTTGGTCCTAAGCAGAAAGCGTATATTCTTTCAATGTCCCCAATGAGTTATCCCTCATGGAAGATTTTTGCTTTAGCCTTCCGGTACAGCTCCTTGTTTGGTTGGATTTGGTTTTCCCTCTTAATTTTATTTCTCAAAGGATGTATTATGTTTGACTGTTTCATTCTAGTTTATTTCTGGTTTGAATTTGTGGTTCCACGACAATGTTATTTACTTTGGATTTCTGAAAACTCCAGATTTTGGTTGGTGCATTTATTTTGCACGAGAAGACTTTATCCCCTCAGCAAGAATATCATGGCATCTCCCCAGGAAGTCATACCTCCTTCCTAAAAAGCCATTTCTTTTTACAATCTTCCGTGACAACAAGTAGCAAATCTCTTTATTTGAGACAACTCATATGTTATCCTTTCCAGGCAGAGCGCCTTGGTTAAAGAAGAAGTTGAGACCCGTTCTAGGTGAAACACCAGAATCTTGGGGAAACTTGTTATCTTTTTGCTACCCTCAGTGAACGTTGGTAGTTCATTGTAGTGAACGGCGGTGATATGATATATTCTCTTTCTACCTTTAGTGAAAGTTGGTAGACCATCGGTAGTGAACGTCGCTGTTTGTTATCTTTTTTCTACCCTCAGTGAATGTTGGTAGTTCATCGTCAGTGAACGGCGGTGATATGATATAATTCTCTTTCTACCTTCAGTAAAAGTTGGTAGAACATCGACAGTGAACGTCAGTGTTTGTTATCTTTTTTCTACCCTCAGTGAGCGTTGGTAGTTCATCCTCATTGAATGGCGGTGATATGATATTCTCTTTCTACCTTCAGTAAAAGTTGGTAGAACATTGACAGTGAACGTCGGTGTTTGTTATCTTTTTTCTACCCTCAGTGAACGTTGGTAGTTCATCGTCAGTAAATGGTGGTGCTATGATATATTCTATTTCTACCTTCAGTGAAAGTTGGTAGACCATCGGCAGTGAACGTCGATGTTTATTATCTTTTTGCTACCCTTAGTGAACGTTGGTAGTTAATCATCAGTGAACGGCGGTGATATGATATTCTCTTTCTACCTTCAGTGAAAGTTGGTAGAACATCGGCAGTGAACGTCGGTGTTTGTTATCTTTTTGCTACCCTCAGTGAACGTTGGTAGTTCATCGTAAGTGAACGGCGGTGCTATGATATATTCTCTTTCTACCTTCAGTGAAAGTTGGTAGACCATCGGCAGTTGACGTCGATGTTTATCATCTTTTTTCTACCCTCAGTGAACGTTGGTAGTTCATCGTCAGTGAACAGCGATGCTATGATATTTTCTCTTTCTACCTTCAGTGAAAGTTGGTAGACCATCGGCAGTGAACGTCAATGTTTGTTATCTTTCTCTCTGCCTTTAGTAAATGTTGGTAGCTTCGCCTTTGGTAGAAGTTGGTGTATCCTTTGACCATTCTACCATCCTCTTTGATTCAGGTCTTTTGGTCTACCAGTGATTTATTTTCCTGGTGGGGTTGCTCATTTGTTTCTTTATTATTATTGCATCCCCAATGATACTTTGCGTCTCTTTGGTCCTGTTCATATGCATTCATATGCATAAGCATTTGCATTGCATCTTAGGGCAAAAAATAGGGTTCGTTTTATATTTAAGTATCTTCGATCGCGTCGACACGAAGATTTTTAACCTTCGTATCTCCAGATAGAAGAAACTTAAATAAGGGCAGCTGTTGTACCCCAATTTTTGCCCCTAAGATCCCTTCATCATACCATGTTGGTTTATTCACAACAAGATTACACTAGGATTCTTGGTTCCCCTCCCTACTTTGAGTTTTGCTCCTTTTGAGGGATTACCAAGCACCTTGACTTATGTTCCTTTTGTGATCATGAATATTGTTTTGATTTCTTCATTTAACTAATAAAATGCAATGTTGGCTTGTCTTGCTTGTTGTCCATGTAGGTAAGGGCAATGAGATTTAACAAGTTACTCCATGGGCTCATGAGTTTATTTCCATGCCCTAGTCAATATAGACTGAGAAGTTCAAACCTCACCATTGGATTGATTTTGGAAGGATTGGCATGGCAAGGTTGCTTTGGTTCATCACATTTCAAGGTTATTATATTTGACTCAAAAGTACAAGGGATTGATTGGAGAAGTTGTCATGTTTGGACAAGGTTTTGTTCCCATTGGTCACAAGAGCATATTTCTCTCAAATTTCAATATATGGAAGTGGTTTTGGTAGCTATGAATCCTCATTATCATCCTCAACAACTTCTATTCACAAAGCAATAATATTGGTACAAGAAGTTTATTCAAGCTTGTCAAAGTTCTTCAAAGCATTTTCTTGATCTAGGAGCTAGGGTTTTGAACTTCAAAGGAGCATATCTTGCTCACCTTTTGGTATTTTTGAATGATTCAAAATACATCCTTCTCTTCAAAGGATTATCAACAAATCACTTCAAAAGTTCCAAAGAGTTTTCATGTGGAAGAAACTTGGTGAAGAAGAAAGATTACAAGTCCTCCAGATGAATCCCCAATTTTCCATGTGTGACTTCAAATGATCATAACTTGGTCAATGTTTATCACCTTGAGCCCATTTATTTTCCAAAATGATCTTGAGGATGTGAACTTTATGCCTTCTTTTATGTGCAAAGTGGGAAAATGAACGGAAGTTGCCTTGAAAGATGCAAAAGATTATAGGTCATTTCATGAAATTTTGCCAACTTAAGCAAGTCATAACTTGCTCAAATTTTGGAGATTTTGAATGATTCAAGTTTCAAAATGTCATTCAAGAGATCTAATTCATGCCATCATTTTTGATCAAGAGCAAGTTCCAAGTGGAAGGCCATGTTTCGATGCAAGACATTATAGGACATTTTTGATGAAGAATTTGAAATATTTCTAAGTATGGAAAGTCAACCCTTTTTCTTCAACTTTGACTCAATATAAATTTCAGCTCAAGCATCCATTTAACTCCATTCTTTTTCCATTTCAAAGCTTGTAACTTCATCTTTCTAAAGCATCAAGAATCATGCCTTAAGACCCCTTGAGCTGAGAATTCCATAGTTTCAAAAATGGTAACTTGGAATTGAAGTTTCCTTGCAAGTCAGAATTTGAATTTCATGTTACAACCTCTAAACCTCAAATTAACACGCGTTTTGGGTCTAAACATGATTAGCCAACTTTCCCAAGTGGATTAGTGCATCAAAACGCAAGAATTGGATGAGTTTTGGTGAAGTTTGGATCATACTTCACTCGTGCATCAGGTTTGCACGAATTCCCTCCAAAACACATCATTCACTCTTCCTTTTGATCCCATTCGCTTCTCCTATAAATACATGAACTATCCCATTCATTTTCCCAAGCTTGGATAGCCAGAATCACCCTGCCAAACTTGCTCCATAACTCAATTTTCTGTAACTTCAAAATCCATTCTCGAGCCTTTTTCAATCCAATTTTTCCATCAATTCACCTTCCTTGATCTTCCCTGGAGCTAACCACATAATTACATTCAAGAATTGTGCCCTATAATGCTCCATAGAAGTCCAGTTTCAGAGCTCTACAACTCAACTTCAATAGGTAGATTCCTTCATCAATTCTTCAAAACTCTGATATCATTGTGTTGCTCTCGTTACCTTGGTTCTAGTCGCAACACTTACCTTTTACTGGAAACACGTTTTGACCATGAAATTTCAAATCCCTTTTCAAAATATTCCTTCCAAATTGCTTGAGATACAATTTATATAAATTTGGCGCGAGGGTGTGGTTGTCTTCGTCTTGAAGAGACGAAGCGAATGGCATAGGTCTGAGCTTCTGATTTTACAGTTTGAGAGACATGTATTTCGTGATGGCTGGAGGTTGAAGATGACCAACGTGTCATCTTCCAACCAATGAAGGCGCGCCATCTGTATTTTTTAAATCCTAATTTAATTAATGATTCTGTACAATATTCACTAATGACCATGATATGCACAGCGCGCCAGATCCCTTGGATTTGATTACTAACGTGTTTTGACTCTCATCCAATGGTCCACATATTTTACTTTTATTTTCTTTTTCTGATTTTTATATTTTAATTGTTTTAAATTTTAAAAAATCATAGAAAATTCATTTTTAGTCCAAAAATAATGAAAATATTTTTGATTATTCTCTTTCTGATTTTTATTTTTTTCACAATTTAATCTTGTGTTTTGGTATTTTTTATAAATTTTACACTTATTTGATTTGTTTTAAATGTTTAAAAATAGTTTTATACATTTTAAAATTCTGAAAAAATTATGGAATTATCCAATGATATTGTGACAAATATTGGTGACCTTATTTTATTTTTGTTTCTAACTTTACTATTTTTTTACCATTTTTTTGTTTATTTTACCCATTTATTTTAATTTTAAAAATAGTTTCTGAATTAAAAAAATTACCAAAAAATTTGTAAAATTATTTGAGCCTTTTTCTGATTTTTCTATGGTCTTACTTTTTATTTCTTGATTAATTTGAACATAGTTGATATTTTTCTCTTTATTTTATATTTTTAAACATTATTTTTAAACCCTTTTATGTATATTAAAATGTGATATTATTTTGTGACTATTTTCTGGCTGATCTTAGGTTAGATTTTGGATCATGAACTTTATTAACATCATTGGATCCATGGTGTTGAGTTTAACTCCACAAAAATGGATGAATAATTTTAATAATAGTTTGATTAAAATTTAATTCAAATGTGGTTTGTATATTTTTCCCCATCCCTCTTCATCTCATCCCCTTCTTATTGCACTAGATGTTGTTGGACCATGATCTCTATATCATGTCTCAAAATAAATGGTGCATAGATTACTATTGACCGACCTCAAAATAGGTGTGACTTCTATATAAGTCCACTTACGATTGCTTAACATAGCGCTAAATTTTGTCCTGATTTGAATAAATGATCATTTGTGGCCCAAACTTATGATTGCAAGCCCAAGTATATTAATTTGATCTCTTTGATCCAATAACCTTGAGATTCATTATGTGGAGGCTTTGGTTCTACCAATCCTCTAATGGATCTACAACACCTTTGGTCAACGCAGATCACTTAAACATCGTTGATCATTAAATGGTACTTATGAGAATTCCAAATGAATGATATACTTGACAAAAAGCAAATGCAACTTGTTGTGTGGAGGCTTTGGTTCTACCAATCCTATAATGAGTTCCAAATGCAAGCTTCAATATGGTCATCCAACTAACCACTAATTATTGACTTGTTTTACCTTATGCTTTCATTCTTTTTTATGCTTTATGTACCATTTACTTTTAGCATTTACATTTCATGCCATTTTCATCTTTGCTCATTTGAGCATTTACTTTCTTGCCATTTTTACTTTGCTCACTTGAGCTTTTTTTTCCTTTCTTAAGATACTTAATAATCAACATAAACCCTAAAAAATCTTTAGTGGTACTTGGACTATTTGGTTACTATCCTTGGCATTATGGAGCATGTGACTTTTCTTCGACTTGGAATTAGAAACCTTGGCCTATCTTGGAGACTTTATGACCTTATCTGATTATTTTTTCTGGAGTTCTTGAGGTTCACCTCAAGACATTGGGTTTCTTGTTTATTTCTATGTGCAGGTTTTTGTGATTACACCCTCTGTTTGTAATCTGGAATTCACCCGTATACAGCCGTTACTCTGCCCAATTTTTGTGAAGACTTAATACACTTGAAGTTTAGTTCTCTCAAGAGGTCTAGTATTTTTTGCTTGCTTGGTTTCAATCCAAGGAATGGAAATTCTATCTTGGCTCATAATGTCAAGTATTGGCTTCTTGTTGGTTAGATGGTTCTTATCCCTAGCTTTTATCTTATGCTTTAGGATAGTCCCTTCTTCTCCTCCCATCTTCTTCAATTTCGAAAATCTTCTTCCTCCTTTTTTTTTTGAAAAAAAACTCTTCTTGTTTTTGAACTTGAACCACTTTTATAATAAACTTGGACTTATGTCCATGTATTTTCAAAACATTTTCATAAATAAACCCCAATCAACTTAATGATACCTTGACATTTTTTTGAGAGAAGACTAAAATTCAATCAATCTCATTTCAAACCATCTTGCCATTTTGGCTTTTTTATCTTTAAAATTTTCTCAAAAGATTAGACTCTTGTCAATCCTTGTTGTGATGCAAACAACTATACTTCTAAATCATGTAGTGAAGAGAGATATTTTCCACTTGGGTGTTGAGTGAGGCATTGTTGATTTTAAAATCCAAGCCATATCCTCCACTTTGAGATGATGCAAATTCTCCTTTCTCATGGTTGTGGATAGTAGGTATGTTTTCCACATGGATAATGACGATGATGTTTTATCTCATAAAATTAACCAACGCATTTGTGTTTCAAATTTTTAAAAGAGGAACTACGTGTACCCTGATCCCATATTGCATGAAAGGTGGTACGTAGGCACTAAAGGTTCGGAACTGCGGCGGGTGCAAAAATTATAAAATAAATACGCTTCTTTCCTCACCTCCACCATCCACTTTTTATATACAACAGTTTTTATAGCCAAAATATACAGATTTTAGAAAGAGGCTCTTGCGGATTACTAGATGTTTAAGGTGCTAATACCTTCCCTTTGCATAACCAACCCCCTTACCTTAAATCTTTCCCCCTCTTTTTGGTTTATTCGCTCTTTTCCCATTCCTTTGGAAACAATAAAGCACAGTGGCGATTTTTATTTTGATTTGTATAAAGTCTAGTCAATCCAATGGCTTAGTCTTAAACATTTCTACCGCTACAAACGGCTCAAATTTGAATAACAAGATGACATAACTTTATGAAGAATTCAAGATTGTCCATCACAATTCATCTCGTTACAAGCCAAAGATGAATGGGGCTGCTGAAGTTGCTAATAAAAATATCAAGAAGATCATCCATAAAATGGTTGTTACTTATAAAGATTGGCATGAGATTCTCCCTTTTGCTTTGCAAGGGTATCGTACATCTGTCCGCACTTCAACAGGGGAAACCCCGTTATCCCTTGTGTATGGTATGGAAGCAGTGCTCCCCGTTGAGGTTGAGATTCCCTCTTTACGTGTGATAATGGAAACCAACTTGTCAGAGTCTGAATGGGTCTAGAACAGGTTTGACCAATTGAATTTGATTGAAGAAAAGAGAATGAAGGCCTTGTATCATGGCCAGTTATACCAAAAGAGAATGAAGAAAGATTTTGATAAGAAGGTCAAGCCTCGTGAATTCAGAGAAGACGACCTCGTGCTCAGGAAGATCATGTCTTTTAACGCTGATTCTAGGGGCAAGTGGACTCCCAAATTTTAAGGCTCATATGTTGTCAAGAAAGCCTTCTCTGGCAGTGCATTGATTCTTGAAACTATGGATGGCGAGGAGTTCCCAAGTCTTATGAATGCTGAAGCAGTCAAGAAATACTTCGCCTAAAGAAATAAAAGAACAGCTCGCTAAGTTGAAAACCCGTAAGGGCGGCTTAGGCAAAAAAAGAGCATCTCGGTAGGCTGAAAACCCGAAAGGGCGGTCTAGGCAAAAATAAGAGACATAAACAAAATAAATTCTTCCCTCTAGGTTGAAAACCCGCAAGGGCAACCTAGGAAAAAGTTAGGGATTTCTTGGCAACTAACTGCGTCAGATAAGACTTGATCATGGAAGCAACAATCTTCTTGGATCCTCACCGCACTTCAACAGAAGTCGCTGATCAGGAATTCAAATTTGTTAGGGAGAATAGTGGTAATTGTATTTCAGTGTATCTTTTCCAATATATTACCATTTTCCAAACTTTGTAATCATCTATGGAGTCTCGCCATTCGCAGACTACTATTCTATTAACAAAGTTTGAGATTTTATCTAATTCTTTGCAATTCTTATTTTATTCTGCTTACAAAGACTCCATTTATTATTGATACTAATTTTCAAAAAAAAAAACGATTGAATAACAAAATTGTTTTTTGAAAAGAATTTAAAAATTACTTTCTACTTTAGATTTTGTGATTCAAGAAAAACAAAAATAGTGATTCCAAGGATGGACGAACTCAGAAACTTTGGGTGTATGTCTTCCCCAGGAAGGTTCTCCCAGGTCACTTTTGTTGGTATGCGTATGATTTTCTTGTGTTTCTCAGATAGTTGGAGATGATACCAATTGATGTATGATACGGTATTGGGTTTGTTATCCCATTTTCCCCAGTTAAGTCTTGGTTCATTTGTTTTCTTCCAGGTTGATAATTTTGATTTCGGATTTTCTTGGTCTGAAGCCTCTATCCCAGATCCCCCAGTAAGATATTTGCTCATATGACAAAAGTCCCTTCTCCTTTGTGTGCTGAGATGGAATCATTTGCAAAACATCGCCCTTTGCAATGATGGCATTATTTTTGTTGTTTGTTTTCCAGGCAACTAGATAAGGGCAGTATTTTTCCTAAGAAGTGTTGAGACAACTGTCAATTTTTTGGGTTTTCTCACGCCAAGTGCTGAGTCTGATTTAAAATCCTCATAATTTTGATTTCTTGCTGTATTATTTAAATTCCTAAATCCCCAAGTAAAGCTGAGATAATGCTTCTCCCTGAAAGTTATTATCCCCGTGTGGTTTCATAATTTCACCCCAGGGAAGTTTGTATAATCATCACTCTTGGTATTGAAGAATGTATTTTGGGATCCCCTCGACGATGTGGTATTTCCATCCCTATTGAAGTCGGTGTTGTACCCCAATATTTCCCCCTAAGATCCCTTCATCATACCATGTTGATTCATTCACAACAATATCATACTAGGATTCTTGGTTCCCCTCCATATATTTAGATTTGCCCTTTTGAGGAATCACCAAGAACCTTGACTTATGTTCTTTTGTGATCATGAATATTTTTTGTCTTTATTTCTTCTTTTAACTAATAAAATGCAATGTTGGTTTGTCTTGCCTGTTATCCATGTAGGTAAAGGCAATGATATTTAACAAGCTACCCCATGGGTTCATGAGTTTATTTCCATGCCCTAGTCAATAAAGCTTGAGAAGTTCAAACCCCGCCATTGGATTTGTTTAGAAGAAATGGCATGGAAAGGTTATTTTGGTTCACCGCATTTCAAGGTTATCAAATTTGGTTGAAAAGTACAAGGGGTTGATTGAAGAAGTTGTCATGTTTGGACAAGGCTTTGTTCCCATTGGTCACAAGTACATATTTCTTTCAATTTTCAATATATGGAAGTGGTTTTGGTTGCTATGAGTTCTCATTATAATCCTCAACAACTTCTATTTATAAATCATTTGTGTTGGTACAAGAAGTTTGTTCAAAATTGTCAAAGTTCCTCAAAGCATTCTCTTGATCTAAGGAGCTAGGGTTTTGAACATCAAAGAAATGTATCTTGCTCATCTTTTGGTATTTTTGAGTGATTTCAAATACATCCTTCTCTTCAAAGGGTTATCAATAAATCACTTTAAAATTTTCAAGGAGTTTCCATGAGGAAGAGGCTTAATGAGGAAGAAAGATTACAAGTCCTCTAGATGAATCCCCAATTTTCCATGTGTGACTTTAAATGATCATAACTTGGTCAATTTTTATCATCTTGAGCCCATTATTTTTCCATAATGATCTTGAAGTTGTGAACTTTATTCCTTATTTTATGTGCAAAGTGAGAAAATGGATTGAAGTTGCCTTAAAGATGCAAAAGATTATAGGTCATTTCATGATTTTTTGCCAACTTCAACAATTCATAACTCTCTCAAATTTTGTAGATTTTGAATGGTTCAAGTTTCAAAATGTCATACAAGATATCTACTTCATGCCATCTTTTTTGGTCAAGAGCAAATTCCAAGTGGAATACCATGTCTGGATGCGAGACATTATAGGTCATTTTTGAAGAAGAACTTGAAATATTTCTAAGTATGGAAAGTCAACTTTTTTTCTCCAACTTTGACTCAACACAACTTTCAGCTCGAGCATCCATTTAACTCCATTCTTTTTCCATTGCAAATCTTGTAACCTCATCTCTAAAGCATCAAGAATCATGTCCTAAGACCCCTTGAGCTGAGAATGCCATTGGTCAGAAGTTGGCAATTTGAAACTGAATCTTTCACCAAGTCAGAAGTTTGAAATCCTTGATTTGGCTTCTAAACACTTTGTCTATGCGTGTTGTTGCTTCTAAACATGTTTAGTGAACTTCCAGAAGTGATTAGAATAGCAAAACGCGCGTTTTAGATGAGTTTTGATCAAGTTTGAAGTCACACTTTTCTTGTTTGCAACTTCACACGATTTCCCTCCAAACTTCATCATTTCACACGCTTGAACATTCCATTTGATTCCCTATAAATAGAGGGTCATTCCCCATTCATCATCTCAAGCTTGGATAGCCAGAATCACCCTGCCAAACTTGTTCCACAACTCAGAATTCAGTACTTCAAAATCCATTCCCAAGCCTTTTTCAATCCAATTTTTCCATCAATTCACCTTCCTTGATCTTCCCTGAAGCTAACCATATAATTACATTTAATAATCGTGCCCTATACTGCTCCATAGAAGTCTAGTTTCAGATCTCTGCAACTCAACTTCAATAGGTAGATTTCTTCATCAATTCTTCAAAACTCTTATATCATTGTGATGTTATCATTGCCCTGGTTCTAGTCGCAACACTTACCTTTTGCTGGAAACATGTTTTGACCATGAAATTTCAAATCCCTTTTCAAAACTTTCTTTCCAAATTGCTTGAGCTACAATTTATATAAATTTGGCGCGAGGGTGTGGTTGTCTTCATCTTGAAGAGACGAAGCGATTGTCATAGGTCTGAGCTTCTGATTTTACAGTTTGAGAGATCTGCAAATCACGTTGGCTGGAGGTTGAAGATGACATACGTGTCATCTTCCAACCAATGATGACACTTCTTCTCCTCCCATCTTCTTTAATTTCAAAAATTATCTCCCTCCTTTTGAAAACTCTTCTTATTTTAAACTTGAACCACTTTCATAATAAACTTAGACTTATGTCCATGCATTTTCAAACATTTTCATAAATAAACTTCAATAAACTTAATAATACTTTGACATTTTTTGTGAGAAGACTAAAAGTAAATCAAATCTCATTTCAAACCATTTTTGCCACTTTGGATTTTATCTTTAAACTTTTCTCAAAAGATTGAACTCTTGTCAATCCTTGTAGTGATGCAAACAACTATACTTCTACAATATGTAGTGAAGAGATGTATTTTCCACTTTGGTGTTGAGTGAGGCATTGTCGATTTTAAAATCCAAGCCATATCCTCCACTTTGAGATGATGCAGATTCTCCTTTCTCATGATTGTGGGTAGTAGGTGTGTTTTCCACACGGATGATGACGATGATGTTTTATCTCATAAAAATAACCAACACATTTGTGTTTTAAATTTTTATAAGAGGAACTACGTGTACCCTGATCCCTTATTGCACAAAAAGGTGGTATGTAGGCACTAAAGGTTCACAACCGCGGCGGGTGAAAAAATCATAAAATAAATATATTTCTTTTCTCACCTCCACCATCCATTTTTATACAACATTTTTTATAGCCAAAATATACAGATTTTACAAAGAGGTTCCTGCATGGTATCGTAGATGTTTAGGGTGCTAATACCTTCCCTTTGCATAACCAACCCCTTACCTTAAATCGTTCCCTCTCTTTTTGGGTTATTTTCTCTTTTCCCATTCCTTCGGAAACATTAAAGCATGGTGGCGATTTTTATTTTGATATGTATAAGTCAAGTAAATCCAATGGCTTAGTCTTAAAACATTTCAACCGCTATAGGAAAAATGGCGACTTCACTGGGGAAAGGTTAACCTCTTGCTGATCCATCCCTAAGTGGGTTGAGCCTATCTTTGTTTATATATGTATATGTGTTATTATTATTTTTTTGTGTTATATGTTGTATATATGTTTGTCTGGATTTTCCTGGCCTTCAGGGTGCTTGGTGATTACTCATAAGTCCTATACCCGGACTTGGGAAAACTTTAAGATAGGATGGACGGTATAGTCATGTTAACTTTGAGGGAGTAATCCTAAAAAAGGAGGCATGAGACCCCCCACTCAGTGGAGGCCCCTTTGACTGTAGTGTCTTTTACCGAGTAATCGGGAAGATGTATTGCTTACGACCTGGGAGCCTGCTGAAACTGAAGATCGTAGAATACCAAACCCATCTTGGCCTTTTAGGTGTAGTGCAGAAGCTATGACGGAGTAATCTGGAAATAGTTATCACGCGATACTACGCTCGGACGAGTCTTTCTTGAGAATATTACTAATTACTGAGTTAATCGGGAAGTTGGTAATATCCGAAGGAAGGATGTAGACTCAAGGAACCTCTATAACCTTGTTCTGCAGGTGATAACTTTTAGACCAACACCTTATGGGTAGTACCTTCGACTTCATGCTCGTGACGTTGAACCTATGAACCCTATATGTGTGATCTTGTGTGTGATTGCTGCATCATGCATCCATGCACTCATAAGCATCTTTTGAAGAAACCATATTTCAAGGGATTTAAAGGTTGACCATTTGTAAATATCTCAGGTGCTTTTTAACCATGGATTCTGGAAAGAGAAAACCGGGAAATACAGTTTCAAGGATCCCAAGATAGATGAGTTGATCAGTCTAATTCCTGAGATCGAGTGTTCAGCAGACTTTCGGAAGAAGTATGGATCTATTATTCCTCTTATGAAGCTGAAGATGAAGGAGGGTATTCTCTCGACCTTGGTCCAGTTCTATGATCTGATGTATCATTGCTATACTTTCTCAACTATCAGTTGATGCCCATGTTAGAGGAGTATTCTTATCTATTGGATTTACCTATTATCAATCGTGTTCCTTTTACTGGTTAGGAGGGTGAGCCAAAACCACAAGAGATTTAGGGAAACTTGTTATCTTTTTGCTACCCTCAGTGAACGTTGGTAGTTCACTGTCAGTGAACGGCGGTGCTATAATATATTCTCTTTCTACCTTCAGTGAAAGTTGGTAGGACATCAGCAGTGAACGTTGATGTTTGTTATCTTTTTGCTACCCTCAGTGAATGTTGGTAGTTCACTGTTAGTGAACGACAGTGTTATGATATATTCTCTTTCTACCTTCAGTGAAAGTTTGTAGGACATCGGCAGTGAACGTCAATGTTTGTTATCTTTTTGCTACCCTCATTAAACGTTGGTAGTTCATCGTCAGTGAACGGCGGTGCTATGATATATTCTCTTTCTACCTTCAGTGAAAGTTGGTAGGACATCGACAGTGAACGTCGATGTTTGTTATCTTTTTGCTACCCTCAGTGAACGTTGGTAGTTCATCATCAGTGAACGACGGTTCTATGATATATTCTCTTTCTACCTTCAGTGAAAGTTGGTAGGACATCGGCAGTGAACGTCGATGTTTGTTATCTTTTTTCTACCCTCAGTGAACGTTGGTAGTTCATCGTCAGTGAACGGCGGTGCTGTGATATATTCTCTTTCTACCTTCAGTGGAAGTTGGTAGGACATCGGCAGAGTACGTCGATGTTTGTTATCTTTTTACTACCCTCAGTGAATGTTGGTAGTTCATCGTCAGTGAATGACGGTGTTATGATATTTCTTTTCTCTCTACCTTCAATGAAAGTCGGTTTGACATCGGAAGTGAACGTCGATTTTTGTTTTTTTTACTACCCTCAGTGAACGTCGGTAGCTTCGCATTCGGTAGAAGTTGGTGTATCCTTTGACCATTCTACCATCCTCTTTGATTCAGGTCTTTTAATCCACCAGTGATTTATTTTCCTAGTGGGGTCGCTCTCTTGTTTCTTTATAATTGTTACATCCCCAGTGGTGTTTTGCGTATCTTTGGTCTTGTTCATATGCATTCATGATCATAAACATTTGCGTGGCATCTTAGGGACAAAAAAATAGGGCTTGTTTTATATTTAAGTATCTTTGATCGCGTCGACACGAAGATTTTTAACCTTCGTATCTCCGGATAGAAGAAACTTAAATAAGGGCAGCTATTGTACCCCAATTTTTGCCCCTAATATCCCTTCATCATACCATGTTGATTCATTCACAACAAGATCATATTAGGATTCTTGGTTCCCCTCCTTATATTTAGCTTTGCCCTTTTGAGGAATCACCAAGAACCTTGACTTATGTTCTTTTGTGATCATGAATATTTTTTGTCTTTATTTCTTCTTTTAACTAATAAAATTCAATGTTGGTTTGTCTTGCTTACTATCCATGTAGGTAAAAGCAATGATATTTAACAAGCTACCCCATGGGTTCATGAGTTTATTTCCATGCCCTAGTCAATAAAGTTTGGGAAGTTCAAACCCCGCCATTGGATTTGTTTAGAAGAAGTTGCATGGAAAGGTTATTTTGGTTCACCACATTTCAAGGTTATCAAATTTGGTTGAAAAGTACAAGGGGTTGATTGAAGAAGTTGTCATGTTTGGACAAGGCTTTGTTCCCATTGGTCACAAGTACATATTTCTTTCAATTTTCAAGATATGGAAGTGTTTTTGGTTGCTATGAGTTCTCATTATAATCCTCAACAACTTCTATTTACAAATCATTTGTGTTGGTACAAGAAGTTTGTTCAAAATTGTCAAAGTTCCTCAAAGCATTCTCTTGATCTAAGGAGCTAGGGTTTTGAACATCAAAGAAATGTATCTTGATCATCTTTTGGTATTTTTTAGTGATTTCAAATACATCCTTCTATTCAAAGGGTTATCAATAAATCACTTTAAAATTTTCAAGGAGTTTCCATGAGGAAGAGGCTTAATGAGGAAGAAAGATTACAAGTCCTCCAGATGAATCCCCAATTTTCCATGTGTGGCTTCAAATGATCATAACTTGGTCAATTTTTAAAACCTTGAGCCAATTCGTTTTCCATAATTATCTTGAAGGTGTGAACTTTATGCCTTCTTTTATGTGCAAAGTGAGAAAATGGATGGAAGTTGCCTTAAAGATGCAAAAGATTATAGGTCATTTCATGATTTTTTGCAAACTTCAACAATTCATAACTCTCTCAAATTTTGGAGATTTTGAATGGTTCAAGTTTCAAAATGTCATACAAGAGATCTACTTCATGCAATCTTTTTTGGTCAAGAGAAAATTCCAAGTGGAAGACCATGTTTGGATGCAAGACATTATAGGTCATTTTTTAAGAAGAACTTAAAATATTTCTAAGTATGGAAAGTCAACTTTTTTTCTCCAACTTTGACTCAACACAACTTTCAACTAGAGCATCCATTTAAATCCATTATTTTTCCATTACAAAGCTTGTAACCTCATCTTTCTAAAGCATCAAGAATCATGTCCTAAGACCCCTTGAGCTGAGAATGTCATTGGTCAGAAGTTGGCAATTTGAAACTGAATCTTTCACCAAGTCAGAAGTTTGAAATCCTTGATTTGGCTTCTAAACACTTTGTTTCTGTGTTTTTTTGCTTCTAAACATGTTTAGTGAACTTCCAGAAGTGATTAGCATAGCAAAACACGCGTTTTAGATGAGTTTTGATCAAGTTTGAAGTCACACTTTTCTTGTTTGCAACTTCACACGATTTCCCTTCAAACTTTATCATTTCACACGCTTGAACATTCAATTTGATTCCCTATAAATAGAGGGTCATTCCCCATTCATTTTCTCAAGCTTGGATAGCCAGAATCACCCTGCCAAACTTGTTCCACAATTCAGAATTCAGTAACTTCAAAATTCATTCCCAAGCCTTTTTCAATCCAATTTTTCCATCAATTCACCTTCCCTGATCTTCCCTGAAGCTAACCATATAATTATATTCAAGAATCGTGCCCTATACTGCTCCATAGAAGTCCAGTTTCAGAGCTCTGCAACTCAACTTCAATAGGTATATTCCTTCATCAATTCTTCAAAACTCTGATATCATTGTGATGCTCTCATTGCCCTGGTTCTAGTCGCAACACTTACCTTTTACTGGAAACACGTTTTGACCATGAAATTTCAAATCCCTTTTCAAAACTTTCTTTCCAAATTGCTTGAGCTACAGTTTATATAAATTTGGCGCGAGAGTGTGGTTGTCTTCGTCTTGAAGAGACGAAGCGATTGGCATAGGTCTGAGCTTCTAATTTTACAGTTTGAGAGACCTGTAAATCACGTTGGGTGGAGGTTGAAGATGACCTACGTGTCATCTTCCAACCAATGGTGACACGCCAGTCGTTATTTTTGAAAATCTGATTTATATTTGATTTTGTACTTTATTCACTAATGACCATGATATGCACAGTGCGCCAGATCCCTTGGATTTGATTACTAACGCGTTTTTACTCTCATCCAATGGTCCACATATTTTTACTTTTATTTTCTTTTCTGATTTTTATATTTTAATTATTTTAAATTTCAAAAAATCATAGAAAATTCATTTCAAGTCCAAAAAATCTAAAAAAATTATGAAAAATATTTTTGATTATTCTCTTTCTGATTTTTATTTTTTCACAATTTAATTTTGTGTTTTTGTATTTTTTATAAATTTACACTTTATTTGAATTGTTTTAAATTTTTAAAAATACTTTTATACATTTTTAAATTCTAAAAAAATTATGGAATGATCTAATGATATTGTGACAAATATTGGTGACCTTATTTTATTTTTGTTTCTGACTTTGCTATTTTTTATCATTTTTGGTTTATTTTACCTATTTCTTTTAATTTTAAAAATAGTTTCTAACTTCAAAAAATTACCAAAAAAAATTATAAAATCATTTGAGCCCTTTTCTGATTTTTCTATGGTCTTACTTTTTATTTTTTGATTAATTTGAACATAGTTGATATTTTTCTCTTTATTTTCTATTTTTAAACAATAATTTTTAAACCCTTTTGTATATATTAAAGTGTAATATTATTTTGTGACTATTTTTCTGGCTGATCTTGGGTTAAATTTTAGATCATGAGCTTTGTTAACATCATTGAATCCATGGTGTTGAGTTTAACTCCACAAAAATGGATGAATGATTTTAATAATAGTTTGATTAAATTTAATTCAAAAGTGGTTTGTATTTTCTCTCCCACCCCTCTTCATCTCATCCCCTTCTTATTTCACTAAAGGTTGTTGGAGCATGATCTCTATATCATGTCTCAAAACAAGTGGTGCATAGATTGCTATTGACCGACCTCAAAATAGGTGCGACTTCTATATAAGTCCACTTACGATTGCTTAACATAGCGCTAAATTTCGTCCCGATTCGAATAAATGATCATTCGTGGCCCAAACTTATGTTTGCAAGCCCAAGTATGTTAATTTGATCCCTTTGATCCAATAACCTTGAGATTTATTGTGTGGAGGCTTTGGTTTTACCAATCCTCTAATGGATCTACAACACCTTTGGTCAACGCGGATCACTTAAACATTGTTGATCATTAAATGGTACTTGTGAGAATTCCAAATGGATGATATACTTGACAAAAAGCAAATGCAACTTGTTTTGTGGAGGCTTTGGTTCTACTAATCCTCTAATGAGTTCCAAATGCAAGCTTCAAGATGGTCATCCAACTAACCACTAATTATTTACTTGTTTTACTTTATGCTTTTATTTTTTTATGCTTTATGTACCATTTACTTTTAGCATTTACATTTCATGCCATTTTCATCTTTGCTCATTTGAGCATTTACTTTCTTGTCATTTTTACTTTGCTCACTTGAGCTTTTCTTTTCCTTTTTAAGATACTTAATAATCAACATAAACCCTAAAAATCTTTAATGGTACTCAGACTATTTGGTTACTATCCTTGGCATTATGGAGCATGGGACTTTTCTTGGACTTAGGATTAGAAACCTTGGCCTATCTTGGAGACCTTGTGATCTTATCTGATTATTTTTTCTGGAGTTCTTGAGGTTCATCTCAAGATATTGGGTTTCTTGTTTGTTTTTGTGTGAAGGTTTTTTGTGATTACACCCTTTGTTTGTAATCTAGAATTCACCCGTATACAACCGTTACTCTGCCCAATTTTTGTGAAGACTTAATACACTTGAAGTTTGGTTCTCTCAAAGAGGTCTAGTATTTTTTATAGTTTGGTTTCAATCCAAAGAATGAGAATTCTATCTTGGCTCATAATGTCAAGTATTGGCTTCTTGTTGGTTAGATGGTTCTTATCCCTAGATTTTACCTTATGCTTTAGATAGCCTCTTCTTCTCCTCCCATCTTCTTTAATTTCAAAATTTATCTCCCTCCTTTTGAAAACTCTTCTTATTTTAAACTTGAATCACTTTCATAATAAACTTGGATTTATATCCATGCATTTTCAAACATTTTCATAAATAAACTTCAATAAACTTAATAAAACTTTAACATTTTTTGTGAGAATACTAAAAGTCAATCAAATCTCATTTCAAACCATTTTTGCCACTTTATCTTTTATCTTTAAACTTTTCTCAAAAGATTGAACTCTTGTTAATCCTTGTAGTGATGCAAACAACTATACTTCTACAATATGTAATGAAGAGAGATATTTTCCACTTGGGTGTTGAGTAAGGCATTGTCGATTTTAAAATCCAAGCCATATCCTCCATCTTGAGATGATGCCGATTCTCCTTTCTCATGATTGTGGGTAGTAGGTATGTTTTCCACACGGACGATGACGATGATGTTTTATCTCATAAAAATAACCAACACATTTGTGTTTTAAATTTTTAAAAGAGGAACTACATGTACCCTGATCCCCTATTGCACGAAAAGGTGGTATGTAGGCACTAAAGGTTCGCAACCGCGGAGGGTGAAAAAATCATGAAATAAATATATTTCTTTTCTCACCTCCACCATCCATTTTTATACAACATTTTTTATAGCCAAAATATACAGATTTTACAAAGAGGTTCCTGCGGAGTACCGTAGATGTTTAGGGTGCTAATACCTTCCCTTTGCATAACCAACCCCCTTACCTTGAATCTTTCCCCCTCTTTTTGGGTTATTCTCTCTTTTCCCATTCCATCGAAAACATTAAAGCGCGGTGGCGATTTTTATTTTGATATGTATAAGTCAAGTCAATCCAATGGCTTAGTCTTAAAACATTTCAACCGCTACAGTCGGCACGAGATCCCCAGCTGATATCTCGACGGCATGGTTTTCATCTACCCTATTGAAGTCATTATTGTAATCCCCAATAGAATTACATACGTTGAAGCATTGTTTTCCCCATCGAAGTCTGTATGGTATTCCCTGGTGAAGCCTGGAGGAGGATGTTATATCCATGTATCTGTTTTGATTTTCTGTTTTGTTTTGATTATTTTCCGATTATGTTTCTTCCTAGTGGAGTTAAGCCATGGAGTAGGAATTTGTTTCCTTAATTGGTGCTTATTGTCTTTTGGGAATCTTAATCCTGGATGTGATTTAGTCGAGTGTTGACTTTACCCAAGTTGGCTTTGTCTATTTATCACCAGTGTTTTGTGTCTGTTTTGTCAACATATACATGATAACATTCATACATTAATACATACATCATGCATAGCTGAATTAAAGTTCATTGATCATTTGCATTCATTATTATTTTTGTTGGCGTGTTACCCTATTTTGCAGAGTTATGTTACCCTCTCTCTAATAGAGTGTCAACCTTAAGTAGAAAGTGTATATCCTTTCAATTTCCCCACTGAGTTATCCCTCGTGGAAGAATTTTGTTTTAGCCTTCCTATTCAACTCATTATCTGGATGGAATGTGGTTCCCTCTTGAGTTTATTTCTTATCAGGTGCTATCTTGGTTGACTGTTTCATTTGGTTTATTTCTGGTTTGAATCAGTGGTTCTCGGCAAAGTTATTATTCTGATTTCTGCAGGCTTTAAGCTCCAGTGTGAGAATGCGCATTTATTTTGCACGAGAAGATTTTATCTCCTCAGCAGGAATATATTGGCATTTTCCCAGGAAGTCATTTTTATTTCCCAGCAGCATTGTTGCACTTCCTTCTCATAACAGCAGATGGCGGGTCTCTTTATTTAAGCAACATGTACTTCCCCAGTAAGTTTGTTAGTTCCCAGAGAAGTTCGTCGTTGAGATATTTGTGTACTCCAATGGATGGTAGTCTCGTCATTATGGGAGATAGTTCATTTTTGATATTTTGTTACTCCAATGGATGATAGTCTCGTCATTATGGGAGATAGTTCGTTGTTGAGATTTGTTACTCCAATGGATGGTAGTCTCGTCATTATGGGAGATAGTTTGTTGTTGAGATTTGTTACACCAATGGATGGTAGTCTCGTTATTATGGGAGATAGTTCATTGTTGAAATTTGTTACTCTAATGGATGGTAGTCTCGTCATTATGGGAGATAGTTCGTTGTTGAGATTTTATTACTCCAATGGATGGTAGTTTCGTCATTATGGGAGGTAGTTTGTTGTTGAGATTTATTTACTCTGATGAATGGTAGTCTCGTCTTTATGGGAGATAATTCATTGTTGAGATATTTGTACTCCGATGAATGGTAGTCTCGTCTTTATGGGAGATAGTTTGTTGTTGAGGTTCATTTTGCTCTGAAGAATTTCACATGTTTCTAGTCATAAGTACTGATGCTAATCATTTGTTATCTACCCTAATATTAAAGTTTACTGGTATTATCCTACCATTTCTTTCCCCTGTGAGTCGACATTACTTTTTTTCTATCTTCTTTGCGAGTGGATAGTTCGCAGTTATTTGTCGATCTTTGTCATCCATTACTTTTTCCCTCAATGTTTGAGTCGATGAAGCTTTATCTACTCCTTGGGCTTTACCCCAATGAAGTCAAGTGTTTTTTTATTAGTGATTTATTTTCTTGGTCGGGCTTTCTTTTGGTCCTTTGTTTTATTTCCCGCTTCCCCATTGGTGTTCTATGTCACCTTTGGAAGTTGTTTGTGTGCATGCACAATCATAAGTATTCCATGGCATCTTAGGGCCAAAAATAGGGCTTGTTTTATATTTAAGTATCTCCAATCGTGTTGACAAAAAGATTTTAATCTTCGTATCTCCATATAGAAGACACTTAAATAACGGAAGTTGTTGTACCCCAATTTTTTCCCCTAAGATTCCTCTATCATCTCATACCATCACAGTGCAACAAGATTACGCATTAGGGTTTGGGTATTTCTTCTACTATGTCTTATCTTTAAGTTTTCTCTTGAGAGATCACCAAGCATCTTGAATCATGTATCTTGTATACATGTGTTTTATATTTTTACTAACCTCTAACCAAAATCCAAAAATATGTTTTTTTTATTTTGTTTCTTGTAAGACAGGGTTGCGATCAAGAAATTCAGGTGATGGTTCTCCGACTAGGGTTGTGGTTTGTTCAGGCTAAAGACTGATTCTCAAAAGTTTATTTTTTCAAAACTATCAAGGTTTCTCACACCTCAAGACATCTCATTTGTCTTGTTGATCCATCAAAAGTTTGAATTTGCATGAATGGTGAGGAGAATCATTGTTCTCTTGATTTTCTCTTGAGATTAGGGTTTGGGCAAGTGGAAGTGTTTAATGCTTGTGTTGGCCAAATTTATGAGGCAATATCCTCTCATTGTCATATGAGACATCTTTGTTCAAATAATTTCTCATCATACTCAGAGGATTAGGGTTTCCAGGTGTGATCGGTGGATCTGGAACTGACTGTTTAACGCTGGTTCGTGAAATGTCGCGGAAGAAAGAGTCGCCACCGTCTTTTATTTTCTCCAAATGGAAAGGACAAAAGCACAGAAAAATTCCTTATAGAGATTGCTCTCGGTTCGGGAGGTAGATTATAGAAAGGGAAGGTGTTAGCACCCTTTCTATCCATGGTTATCCATGGCCTCTTAGATACTTGCTCATTTGTGTTTTCAAAATGGTTTGTTTGCTTTTCAACTGTGGGTTTTAAAAAGTTTCTTTGAAAATTCCAGTTCGACTCTTGTATCGGTCCTCAAGAGTGTTTGAAAAATTGCTTTCGAAAGCTTTTTGAAAAGGTGTCGGTGTGAAAAGTATTTTTGATTTGTTTTGAAATTAGAGCAAGTATCTAGAGTCATCTACCTACCCTAAGGAATTCGTCTGTGTAGATGTCCTTTAAAGTAATGCCATCCCACCATTGAGAGGTAGGTAGCACCACCGTTGGAGGTGTTCGAGTCAATTCGAAGTTCGGGACATGGTGATCACCGGAGCAATAGGAAGACACCTTAGAAGCTACCCTCATGCCAGATTCCCGGATCATGAGGACTTACTAAAACATCCTCTACTCGACGATCACCTTTCGAGGGGCAAGGCAACAGTGAGGCGTACCCTAGGGGTGGTGTGTGATTTGTGTGTCGTTTTCAGATATTTTTGTCTTGTCATGTATTAGTGATCTACGCTTTTGTTTTTATTTTAACATTCATTCTTGCATGCAAATTTATTAACAGTTAAAAAGTGCGGAATGTAAAAGTTCTACGCTATTACAAAGGCGCGGGTCCACATCGCCAAATTTAATCTAGGACCCGATTTAAAATAAAATAAAGAATGCGGAAAAGATAAATGTCTGATTTACATGGCTTTGGGAGAATTACATGAATATGATAAGAACGGAAATAAATGCGCGAAACGAACTAATAATCGAAAGCGAGGGCGTTGGACCCTTTTTAATGAAATTAAATTACGATTAACAAATTAATTAAATTAAAATAAAAAGAAAAGATTTTTGGGGTTTTTTGTATTTATGGATTTTTAATGAGAAGATTATGGAATTTAAAACCTAATTCTAGTTATTTTTAATTTATTAAGAAAAGCATTAAAATTTAATCTAAAATTAACCTAATTAATTAATACAATTTTATTTACAAAAATAAATAATTAATTATTAATAATGAGAAAAGAAAAGGATAAAAGTCTTTTAAAACCCTAATTCTACAATTTTTTTAGTTTGTTAGAAAATATTAAAATTAATCCTAGAATTTAAAACTAAATTAATTGATACAATTTATTTACAAAGATATTAAAATAAAATATATTTTTGTTTTTTGTCTTTTCTGGTTTTTATATTATTTTTATATTTTATGAAAATAAATTAATTTAAAGAATTAAATTAAAACTAATTAAAACAAATAAAATAGAAAAATATGAAAAAGAATGAAAAAGCAAACCAATGGGGGGTTCTGTCCCCAAACTGGAGGTTAGGTTGTAGCAATCAGGCCCAATGATTTGAGGCCTTTGGTTGACTTTTCAGCGCGCATGTGGCACCTCTGACTCATGCCCATGGTACTCTTCCAATCAGGGCCCTTGGATTGAAGTTATAGGCCAAGTGGCGTGCCTGGATTGTGAGCATATGGTGGACGCTTGGAGAGAGACTGCATAGGATGATATTAGAAAAAATAGTATTGAAGGGATAGGGGGACCTGGGAATCGAACCCAGGTCCCATTGCTTACCAAACCATGTGCCTTGCCACTGAGCCATTCACGCGCTTTGGATATAGTATAGAAAACAAATAACATAATGCAAAATAAGGGTTAGTGGACAATTTTCGCGCGAAATTCAAACACACCATTCGTTGGCCTACACATCATCATCTTCTCCAATTATTTGATGTGCCTGAAACAAAAACAAATTGAATAGCGGGGGTTTTAAACCCCCACTAAATAGCAAGCATAAAAATAGCGATTAGCACCCTGTTAATCATAAATAAATCGCGAGGTATGGAAACGATTCACATGAAGCTTCTGAATTCAACAGTCCTGGTCTTAGGGTCTAATTTTTCTGGACGAGGAAACCCCCAATTTTACAGTTTCGCAACCCTAGCAAGCTTCCATGGTGATTTCGCGTATAGGCAAGCAAAACTCAATTAAACAATATGGTTAGCTTCAGCATGATAAGACTAATACAAAACAATCATTAGAACTCAAAATTATGGCATGAATGATAAAATACGATTATGCAAAAAAGATGAGACAGTTTGATTGCTAGGTACCAATTCTGGGTGCTATGGACGTGGAAAAGTGTTCAGTCAGGTTCAATGATGTCTTGGCAAGCTAATGGGATCAATATTCTCCTTTGAATCGTCCTCCAAGGTAGTTTTCAGTTTTTGATTTTTTTCATAAAATTGCAAAAGTTGTTCTTGAGAAGAGGCGCAGCTTAGAGGTCCTTAGGCATTAGGTTTGCATTAGTATATGTATGGGATCATATTAGGGTTGAAAAATATGTCCAAATCCCTTTGCATTGATGGAATGAATATTTGATTTTCATGCATATTTTTTCAAATATTTTCCATGCATATTTGATTCCAATCATAGCCAATCTTCCCAATTTGAGTTGTGCACGAATCTTAAGTGAATCATGAGTGATTATACTGCATAAAAAGATTCACATGCATTGGTTTAGTATTTTTCCATATTTTATTTTATTAAATGAATTAATAGCAATTAAAAATTCAAATAAATAAATAAAAATGATGAATAAATCCCCTTTGGGCCAAATGGTCGTGCACATGCTTTGGATGATGAATCTTGGAAGAAAATGTGGCCCATTAGCAAATTTAAGGCATTTGAAGCAAAGTTGACTTTTCAAAATTCCCAAAAATTTGCCAACTTCCACAAGGCATATCTTGCTTAATTTTTAAGCTTTGATCATGTTCTTGGACATTTTGGAAAGGTCTTGAAGTCCTCTAACCAATGCCTTTGGTCCCATGTCATTTTGATTTACCAATCTCAAGTTATGGTCTTTGACTTAAAGTGCCTTTTTGTTGACTTTTGAAAATGACCTATAATGTTGGGATTGATAACTTTTTGTGAGAGAATTTCTTGGACTTGATGTGTTAAGAGGAGTTGTAGGAAATGTCTTTATCTTCAAAATGAGCTTTGGATGGAATTTTTTTGATAAACCATGTGGAAGTTATGCCTTGGTCAAGTTACAGTTGACTTTTTCAACTGTCCAAATATGGAAACTTTTGCATCTTGAGACTTTTTGAGCCATGCCTTGAAAATCATGATCAAGAATTGATCAAATGATGTTTGTGGCTTCAAAATAAGATGTTGACCAAAAATTTGAACTTTTGACTGTCAAATGACCTTTTTGCCCCTGCAGTTGACTATAGGGCAATTAGGGTTTTTGACTGTGCAATTTTGTGCTGTAAGTCTTGAAACTTGGTATGAGGATGCTTGACCATATTTGTAGGCATGTGGGACTTGATTGGACCCTTGGAAACTTCATTTACTTTTCCAGAACCAAAACCCTAGTTTTTGACTGTTAGGAGGCCCTTGAACTGTGCAACCCTTGGGGAATTTTGAAGCATGCTCTTTGCAAATTTTGAAGAATATGGGAGGGCAAATTTTGGGGTACAACAGTTGCCCCTGTTCAATCCTCTTAAACCTGAGGATGCAGATTGGCTGACGTGCCTTTCGTAATCCGAAGGTGGAAGATGATTGAACACTAGAGTGCCCAGAAATTTGCGCTCACATAGTAGCAGTGTGATGTGGGGAATGGGCTTATAGATGCCATTTGGAGATTTGATGGATAGGATGATGGGCTTATAGATGCCATGCTAAGATATGATGGATGGTGGATGGGCTTATAGATGCCATCTGGATGTCGATCGTGTAAGAGATTCCTTAAGTTGCGTACCTGAAAAAGAAAAATGGTTACCTGACCTGTTACAGGAGCTGGTCTTCAAACTCTTTGTATGGACGCGTCCTGACTGGTTACAGGAATTGAGTCTGGAGCTTCAAAAAGGTGATGAATGAACCAGGGATGGTTACTACCTCAACAGGAACGGTGAGAGAACCTTGGATGATTACTACCTCAACAGGAACGCTGAGAGAATCCTGGGCGACTTCAACCTCAACAGTAACGCTGAGAGAATCTGGGGACGATTGCTACCTCCGCAGTAACGGGGAGAGAACCATAGGCGACTTCAACCTCAATAGTAACGCTGAGAGAATCTTGGGAGACTTCAACCTCAACAGTAACGCTGAGAGAATCTGGGGACGATTACTACCTCCGCAGTAACGGGGAGAGAATCTTGGGCGACTTCAACCTCAACAGTAACGCTGAGAGAATCTTGGGCGACTTCAACCTCAACAGTAACGCTGAGAGAATCTTGGGTGACTTCAACCTCAACAGTAACGCTGAGAGAATCTTGGATATCTTCTACTGAGTCTTCATCAGGAAAATATTTTAGGGGTCGATTTAGCTGGACTAGAGAAGGCCTTTGACTGGATAAGAAACAGGAAAATCTTAGGGTCGATTTAATTGAACCGGACAAGGTCTTGAAATCTTCAACTGGATAAGAAACAGGGAGATCTTAGGGTCGATCTGACTGAACCAGAGAAGGCCTTTGACTGGATAAGAAACAGAAAAATCTTAGGGTCGATTTAACTGAACCGGCCTAGGTCTTGAAATCTTCAACTGGATAAGAAACAGGGAGATCTTAGGGTCGATCTGACTGAACCAGAGAAGGCCTTTGACTGGATAAGAAACAGAAAAATCTTAGGGTCGATTTAACTGAACCGGACAAGGTCTTGAAATCTTCAACTGGATAAGAAACAGGGAGATCTTAGGGTCGATCTGACTGAACCAGAGAAGGCCTTTGACTGGATAAGAAACAGAAAAATCTTAGGGTCGATTTAACTGACCCGGTCTAGGTCTTAAAATCTTCAACTGGATAAGAAACAGGGAGATCTTAGGGTCGATCTGACTGAACCAGAGAAGGCCTTTGACTGGATAAGAAACAGAAAAATCTTAGGGTCGATTTAACTGAACCAGGAAAAACTCTTGAACATAGATGAGAACTTAACTGGATCTTTCCTGAAAGGTAAAGGTCAGTCATATGCAATGCATGATATGGATCAAGCAATGATGTTCTCAATATAAATGAGATTTGTAAGATATGATGCATATATGCATGCTATGATATATGGAAGTGCGATGTTTATGAATGTGTCTTTGAAAGTAAATCCTCGACGGGTGTCGGGAAGTTACTCCTGGGCTGATGTTGAAGAGTAGATTTTTGGCTTCCACTGGGGGTGATAGTTGCAAGAATACCGGTAGGAGAAGATAACTCCGTTGGGGAATAAACTTGGCGAATAGAATACTCTGCAGGGAGAAAATTACTCTAGCGATCTTGCTGGGGACCAATACTCTGTGGGGAGAGAGGTACTTTGCTGAAATGTTGATGGTAACTTCGCTGGGGATACCATTGTTATGTTGGAAGTGTTGATAGACTTCGCTGGGGATAAGAAGGCTTTATCGAGGACGATCTTCTCATGACTTTTGGCTGAGGATAACCCAGTTATATCCTGGTAGGGAAATAACTCTTTGAATCAAGCCGGGAGTCGCGTTCGTGCTCTGCGGGGATAAGCTTCCAGAATCTACTGGGGATAAGCTTACTGCTTGGGGAGATGGATCCCACCTTTCCTGGGGAAACTGGATTGGACTCTCCTGGGGAAGTTTTGAACTGTATCGGGGAAGCGACTCCATTGAATGTTTGATATACCGCCGAGGAAAAATCTTTAGGTCAAGACTGTCGGGGATGCTTGTTAGGAATGTTCGTATATTGTGCTGGGGAATATTGAGATCTGCTGGAGGATACCCAACTTCCTTAAGGTTGACTGTAGCTTTTCTTGGCGAGAGTGTATTGACTTGCCGGCTCACTCTCTGGGGAATTAAGATATACTGGTTATGTTCTTCAGCTGAACCTATCTTAGTACCTTGATGGCCGAGCAACTAGATCGCTTAGACAACTCATTATTGCCCCAGTTTCAGTGGGAGAAGGCGCCTGTGGGGGTAATTAACAAATCTTCTGGTAGACAGGTGGCGAGATGCCAGGACATAGTCGTACGCTTTGATCCCTAATTTTTGCCTGGACCGCCCTTTCGGGTTTTCAGTCCATCGGGATACTCTTTTTTGCCCAAGCCGCCCTTTCAGGTTTTCGACTTGCCGGGTGTACAGATTTTTTCCATTTCATCCCTTATTTTTCCCGAACCCTTTTGGTTCACCGGGAAGTCCTAATTTTTGCCTAGGTATGTCAACCTAGCGGGTCTTTGATTATGCGTATTTTTCGACTATGTCCGTGCTTTCAGAATGTAGGGAGTTACCCCTGTTTAGAAGTGTTTTGTCATGCCACCAGAAGGTGTTTGATCAGGCAAGATTCGTTGTTGGAATGCCCCAAGTGACTCAGGCAGAGATTTGCCCCAGGCTATTTGGCCTTTGAGAGATTCTCCGAATCTTGACTGGACTGCCCCAGATAAAAGACCATGATCATATCATGCCCCTTGATTGGAAATGCTTCTGTTCATTAGGCATCTGTCGTGCGAATTTCTATGCTGTTCAAACAAAAAGTCATATGCAAACAAAGTTATGTTAAAAATGCAAAGCCTATGTCTGTCTTGAAGATTTTGAAAATGCATTCTTTTTCATAAAACAAGTGAATGTTTGTAAAACGTGATGTCAACTCCGTATTTACCGTAGGCCTTAAGGAGTCAGGATACCTTTGTAACAGTATGCTTTCGAACTAACCCTTGCTTCAGCTAGGACTTTTAAGGGTTATAACGTGGCCTGGTTCACGGTTCAAGAAACAAAGGATAAAGGCTCAAATTATTTGTACCCACCCGCTCTTCGTGATGTTCTTCAATCCTAAACTCAGTTGATCGTGCGTTAGACCTTGTTTGAGTCTTTGCTCTGATATTCCAATGATGGTTTGGACATTGACAGTTTATTTTGAACAGGCAGTCACTTCCTTTTTGTTATTGTTGAGGGTTTGTACGACCTCTTTCTTTTTGATTTTGCTATCCCTAAATTTTGCCTGAACTGTCTCTTTTGTGATTACAGTCAGCGGGATGCCCCAGTTTTGTAAGTCTCCTTCATAGGTTTTGACTTATTGGGTTTTTATTTTTGAGATACAATGACTGTCTATCCTTATGATTATTTGGAACCATCACTGTCTTTCTTTGTTTTGTAAGGACCTCTTTAGCACCATTTGTTATGCACTTGAATCAACTGAGAAGACTACCCTGCCCCAGGTTATGATTAAGGGTTTTAATTTTCGAAAAGAAAAACTCCTACTTCTTTGGCTCAGAGGGGTTGACGAGGGATTATCATCCTTATAACTCCAGCGTTTAGGGATTGAAACAATGCCTGTACCTCATCAGCAGGGTCTGTTCAAAAGCATACTGTGTATCGGGGTATCGTTTTCGTCATCCTCCCTCAAGAGGCTTAGAATTATTAATCGAGAGTTGATCATTAGAAAAAATATGAAAATAATTTGCGTATAGTGAATACGAATATATTGCTTCAAAACAGACATATGCGATGCATTAATGAAATAACAACGTTTAACAATGAACAAATGTTTGAACAATCAAAAGAGAATTACAACTTGAACATTCGAATGAACAAAAGTCTTTTTATCTCAGGGCTCGTTACTTCGAAAGGTGAGCCTTGGAGGGATGGTAGAAAAATTCAGCCTGACCATCTTGTGTGAACTCCAATGCTCCTTCATCAATCAGGTCCTGGATCTTGTTCTTCAGAGCCCAACACTCATTTGTATCATGTCCTGGACTGGCAGAGTGGTAGGCACACCTTTTATTGGGATGATAGGTAGGAGATGATGTGTTGGGGTTCCGGGGATGATCCCTTAATGTGATCAGATTCAATCTCAACAGGCGTTGTAAAGCTTGAAACAGCGACATGTTGAGCTGGGTGAATTGCCTCCTGGGCTTGTCTGGCTGAAGCTGGTGAGGTTGATACTGAATTTGTGACACTGGAGCCATTTGAGGAACTCTCCCCTTATCTCCTTGTCTCAAAGATTGTTGAATGATGACCGGCTTTTTACCCTTAGACGTTTGCCCCAGTTGGTTACCTTGAAGCAGTTGGTTGATGAGAACTCCGAGCTCTTCTTGTCTTTGAGCTAAACCTTGTATGGCAGTCACCTGCCCCAGCATCTGGGCTTTCATTGCATCCATCTCAGCTTGCAAGTGTTTCAGCCGTTCATCCTCAGCATTGTTCCTGACCAAAGTCCTCATGAGAAGTGCTCTCAACTCCTCCTGCCCCTTGGATAGATTCAGGAGGATTTCCCCGAACCGAGTCTCTTGAGCAAGAAGGTCTTGGTGATCTTGTTGGGAAGCCATTGCTGAAATAAACAGCGGAGGAGGTAAGTGACCTATCAAAAGGGTACCTGTTATGCAATGATATGTATGTATGTATATGCAATGTTTTCAAGGACCTCGCGGGGTAAACAAGAAAAATTGTTAAAATTGGAGGTTGGTGGCTTGATTGAAGTAACTTCGTGTTGTAGAGAGTCCTTCTTCAAGGGTCAAAGGCTCACCATATCCAGTGGGTCATAGCCCCTGACTCAAGTCATCAACCTTGTTTTGCTTTCCAAACAACCTTGGCTAAGGGAACCTTCTTCAAGAGTCAAAGCTCACCATATCAAGTGGGTCATAGCCCATAACTCACCTTGTCTAGAGGAAAATAAATCCTCTTTTCCCCTTGCTGGGATAGTTGATTCATCATGACCTGTATCACAAACCCTTGAGATCCTTGAAACGGATTAGTCCTTATGCGGGATGTATGCAATGGTATGATGTTATGCTATGCATGGGGTAACGTAGGTAAACCCTGTTATGAGTCCCAATTAAGGACTGTAAACAAAACCTGCAAGAAACTCAGTAAACCCTGCTATGAGTCCCAATTAAGGACTATAAACAAAACCTGCAAGAAACTCAAGTGTCAGATAACAAGCATGCAAGTAGTCAAGTTGGAAGGCACACAAGTCACACAAGACAGCCCTTAGAGTTCAGGCCAGCATGGGGTCTAGGTATTACCCTCTTGAAGTTGTTGGGCTCAACCTGTCCTATCAGAAGTAACCGGGTTCTAAGGGTCCCAATATCATTGGATTGCTTTCATTGTTCATCGTTTCGATTTAGCCACTGAACTGGCGACCGAAATATTCCAAGAAAACAACCCTCAATTGAGTGTAGTATCGAGTATCAACCAACCTCGGACTGCACCAAAGTCAGTTATCTCACTACCCTAAAGAGGCCAAGATGGTTCAATTAAGGTTCCTAAGGTCAGTTGATGTTTCACGACACCACGCGGCGGCCCCGTACTCTCCTTGATTGAACTCAAGGGTTACCGGTACACACCAAAGTGCCACATCAACGTAGCAGGCTGCTTCAACCATGTCGGTATACCCCGCACAGTTCCCTCACAACCTTGTTGCTACTTTCTAAGAAGGTATCCCCTAGATCCGGGTTAGGATCTATAGAACTCCCAAGACAGTATCCACAATAGTAAAGCAAGCAATTCAGACAATTGAAAACACAAGTGATCTTAATCCTAAGGTACACCTCACTTTAAAAGTATTCCTCAGCAGAGTTGCCAGTTCTGTGATCGGTGGATCTGGAACTGACTGTTTAACGCTGGTTCGCGAAATTTCGCGGAAGCAAGAGTCGCCACCGTCTTTTATTTTCTCCAAATGGAAAGGACAAAAGCACAGAAAAATTCCTTATAGAGATTGCTCTCGGTTCGGGAGGTAGATTATAGAAAGGGAAGGTGTTAGCACCCTTTCTATCCATGGTTATCCATGGGCTCTTAGATACTTGCTCATTTGTGTTTTCAAAATGGTTTGTTTGCTTTTCAACTGTGGGTTTTAAAAAGTTTCTTTGAAAATTCCAGTTCGACTCTTGTATCGGTCCTCAAGAGTGTTTGAAAAATTGCTTTTGAAAGCTTTTTGAAAAGGTGTCGGTGTGAAAAGTATTTTTGATTTGTTTTGAAATTAGAGCAAGTATCTAGAGTCGTCTACCTACCCTAAGGAATTCGTCTGTGTAGATGTCCTTTAAAGTAATGCCATCCCACCATTGAGAGGTAGGTAGCACCACTGTTGGAGGTGTTCGGGTCAATTCGAAGTTTGGGACATGGTGATCACCGGAGCAATAGGAAGACACCTTAGAAGCTACCCTCATGCCAGATTCCCGGATCATGAGAACTTACTAAAACATCCTCTACTCGACGATCACCTTTCGAGGGGCAAGGCAACAGTGAGGCGTACCGTAAGGGTGGTGTGTGATTTGTGTGTCGTTTTCAGATATTTTTGTCTTGTCATGTATTGGTGATCTACGCTTTTGTTTTTATTTTAACATTCATTCTTGCATGCAAATTTATTAACAGTTAAAAAGTGCGGAATGTAAAAGTTCTACGCTATTACAAAGGCGCGGGTCCACATCGCCAAATTTAATCCAGGACCCGATTTGAAATAAAATAAAGAATGCGGAAAAGATAAATGTCTGATTTACACGGCTTTGGGAGAATTACATGAATATGATAAGAACGGAAATAAATGCGCGAAACGAACTAATAATCGAAAGCGAGGGCGTTGGACCCTTTTTAATGAAATTAAATTACGATTAACAAATTAATTAAATTAAAATAAAATAAAAAGATTTTTAGGGTTTTTTGTATTTATGGATTTTTAATGAGAAGATTATGGAATTTAAAACCTAATTCTAGTTATTTTTAATTTATTAAGAAAAGCATTAAAATTTAATCTAAAATTAACCTAATTAATTAATACAATTTTATTTACAAAAATAAATAATTAATTATTAATAATGAGAAAAGAAAAGGATAAGAGTCTTTTAAAACCCTAATTCTACAAATTTTTTAGTTTGTTAGAAAATATTAAAATTAATCCTAGAATTTAAAACTAAATTAATTGATACAATTTATTTACAAAGATATTAAAATAAAATATATTTTTGTTTTTTGTCTTTTCTGGTTTTTATATTATTTTTATATTTTATGAAAATAAATTAATTTAAAGAATTAAATTAAAACTAATTAAAACAAATAAAATAGAAAAATATGAAAAAGAATGAAAAAGCAAACCAATGGGGGGTTCTGTCCCCAAACTGGAGGTTAGGTTGTAACAATTAGGCCCAATGATTTGAGGCCTTTGGTTGACTTTTCAGCACGCATGTGGCACCTCTGACTCATGCCCATGGTACTCTTCCAATCAGGGGCCTTGGATTGAAGTTATAGGCCAAGTGGCGTGCCTGGATTGTGAGCATATGGTGGACGCTTGGAGAGAGACTGCATAGGATGATATTAGAAAAAATAGTATTGAAGGGATAGGGGGACCTAGGAATCGAACCCAGGTCCCATTGCTTACCAAACCATGTGCCTTGCCACTGAGCCATTCACGCGCTTTGGATATAGTATAGAAAACAAATAACATAATGCAAAATAAGGGTTAGTGGACAATTTTCGCGCGAAATTCAAACACACCATTCGTTGGCCTACACATCATCATCTTCTCCAATTATTTGCTGTGCCTGAAACAAAAACAAACTGAATAGCGGGGGTTTTAAACCCCCACTAAATAGCAAGCATAAAAATAGCGATTAGCACCCTGTTAATCATAAATAAATCGCGAGGTATGGAAACGATTCACATGAAGCTTCTGAATTCAACAGTCCTGGTCTTAGGGTCTAATTTTTCTGGACGAGGAAACCCCCAATTTTACAGTTTCGCAACCCTAGCAAGCTTCCATGGTGATTTCGCGTATAGGCAAGCAAAACTCAATTAAGCAATATGGTTAGCTTCAGCATGATAAGACTAATACAAAACAATCATTAGAACTCAAAATTATGGCATGAATGATAAAATACGATTATGCAAAAAAGATGAGACAGTTTGATTGCTAGGTACCAATTCTGGGTGCTATGGACGTGGAAAAGTGTTCAGTCAGGTTCAATGATGTCTTGGCAAGCTAATGGGATCAATATTCTCCTTTGAATCATCCTCCAAGGCAGTTTTCAGTTTTTGATTTTTTTCATAAAATTGCAAAAGTTGTTCTTGAGAAGAGGCGCAGCTTAGAGGTCCTTAGGCATTAGGTTTGCATTAGTATATGTATGGGATCAGATTAGGGTTGAAAAATATGTCCAAATCCCTTTGCATTGATGGAATGAATATTTGATTTTCATGCATATTTTTTCAAATCTTTTCCATGCATATTTGATTCCAATCATAGCCAATCTTCCCAATTTGAGTTGTGCACGAATCTTGAGTGAATCATGAGTGATTATACTGCATAAAAAGATTCACATGCATTGGTTTAGTATTTTTCCATATTTTATTTTATTAAATGAATTAATAGCAATTAAAAATTCAAATAAATAAATAAAAATGATGAATAAATCCCCTTTGGGCCAAATGGTCGTGCACATGCTTTGGATGATGAATCTTGGAAGAAAATGTGGCCCATTAGCAAATTTAAGGCATTTGAAGCAAAGTTGACTTTTCAAAATTCCCAAAAATTTCCCAACTTCCACAAGGCATATCTTGCTCAAGTTTTAAGCGTTGATCATGTTCTTGGACATTTTGGAAAGGTCTTGAAGTCCTCTAACCAATGCCTTTGGTCCCATGTCATTTTGATTTACCAATCTCAAGTTATGGTCTTTGACTTAAAGTGCCTTTTTGTTGACTTTTGAAAATGACCTATAATGTTGGGATTGATAAATTTTTGTGAGTGCATTTCTTGTACTTGAAGTGTGAAGAGGAGTTATAGGAAATGTCTTTATCTTAAAAATGAGCTTTGGATGGAATTTTTCTGATAAACCATGTGGAAGTTATGCCTTTGTCAAGTTACAGTTGACTTTTTCAACTGTCCAAATATGGAAACTTTTGCATCTTGAGACTTTTTGAGCCATGCCTTGAAAATCATGATCAAGAATTGATCAAATGATGTTTGTGGCTTCAAAATAAGATGTTGACCAAAAATTTGAACTTTTGACTGTCAAATGACCTTTTTTCCCCTGCAGTTGACTATAGGGCAATTAGGGTTTTTGACTGTGCAATTTTGTGTTGTAAGTCTTGAAACTTGGTATGAGGATGCTTGACCATATTTGTAGGCATGTGGGACTTGATTGGACCCTTGGAAACTTCATTTACTTTGCCATAACCAAAACCCTAGTTTTTGACTGTTAGGAGGCCCTTGAACTGTGCAACCCTTGGGGAATTTTGAAGCATGCTCTTTGCAAATTTTGAAGAATATGGGAGGGCAAATTTTGGGGTACAACACCAGGTGATTGGGGCCTATTTATCTGCAAGGGTTCGTCTCAACCAAAGTTTTGATGGTTCTTAGAGAGAGTTGGAGCGTTATGGTGTGTGTGGAGGCATTCATTTGAAATGCTATGAGGAGAAATTCAATTTAGCAAGGAAAATTGAATTTGAATTTAGATTAATGCGATTACAAGCCAAGTTTCCATAATTCTAGTTTTCATGTCACTTTGTCACTACATCATTACCATTTCATTCAAACATTCAAGAAGCTTCAAATGGATTTAAGCTCACAATTTGGAGAGTTTATTTCAAGGTATTATTTTCAAGAATCACAAGTTTATGTTGGTATTGTGGCCATTATCATAAGTTTGGTTGAGATTCCATTGAATTGGAAATTGAGAGTTTGGATCTAATTTCAAATATGACAATTTGCAAGAACAAGTTGGAAGAATTCTATAGTCTAATCCCAAAGTGCTTTATCATTGTGTTGTATTTTTTTTCAATGTTACAATAAAAATTTAAATTTGGGAGATAAGATTTGGAATTGAATTAGGATCCACTACAACAAGATTTTGGTTTTCT